>JAEIGM010000002.1:5965000-8762500 GCA_018903735.1 Drosophila cardini | reverse complement strand
TATCTATAACATGGAAACCATCGTCACCAAATTTCCACATTATGTGTATGGTACCATTATATCTATTCTCACCAAGTTTGATCAGTATCGGGCAACTATATCCTATAGCGCCCACAGGACAAATCGATCAAATATGAAACATTTGTATGAAAAAATGTAGTATTAATTGAGCGATCACAACCAAACTCACATATTATATTTATATCATGATTGTGACTATCCTTACTGAATTTGGTCAAGATCGGCCAACTATAACCAATAGTTCACATAGGACGTATCTCTAATTTGTATGGAAACGCGTACTAGAATGAGTACGGGGTCTTTTACAGTCGACTAGCTCGACTGTAGCCTTTTTTACTTGTTATATAACGAATAATATATATATTTTATCCCGAACAATGCATATATTTTTAGTATCACAAAGAAATAGATACAAACTAAAGTATAATTGATTCCCTTTTGTGTGGGAAAGAGTTTTCCTACTCTTCTTCTTCTTTAAGTTTCTTCATTTTTATTACTTCCCAACCAAAAATTATAGTAATTTTTCATAATTTATTATACACAATTTGACAACGAGGCGGTTAAGCGGGAAAGGTAAATGAAGTGCCCAATTTCCTAAGGAATTTGACACCCAAAGTCTGGGGACATTTCTCAAACCAATCGACGAGGGTCGAAGGGGGAAAGATGCTGGCTATGGCACAGGGAGAGAGTGGAGGAGGGGAGGGAGAAGGGGAAAAGGGGACACGAAATGTGTGAAAAACGACGCGTGCTCCACAGACAAATCATTTTAAATTATTTGTATTATTTTTTGGGGTTTAATTACTCAAAATATTATTAAACTTTTAGGGCTTAAATCGAAGGAAGGTTAAAGAAAATCTGAACAAAAGTGGAAAAGGAATTCCAATTGTTCCTCTCACTCGTCTCGTTAAGCCGAACTAAGCCCCTTTTAAGTAGTTTGGGCATGGCACTCGCCCACTAAACGTTTGTGGCATGCAACGTGCAATGTGCAACGTGCTGTGGCAAGTGTTAAGTGCTCTCTCACACACTTTACGCTTCTTTTTTCAGAATGAGAATTCCATGAATTCCTTTTCTTTCCACTCATCTCATCTCCTCTCCTCTCCTTTCCCCTTCTTTTCCTTTTCAAATTTTGAATTTGAAATACTTTTTTCAGCATGTGTTAAGCCTCAAAAACATATGCAAAATTCAAGACAAGTTGCACCCAAAAATTTGTCAAAACTCGGGGACACTTGTTGCAGCGGCAAGTGTGAAGAATTGAAGAGCAGAAGAATCGTGCCGAGAGACAGCTCTAAGAACTAGCCATTCGTTATAGTACAGAGCAAACAATTCTAGGATTTTATGTTAGATGTACACTCTACCCTACCCTACTCTACCCTAACCTAACCTACTCTACACATATTATATATAAACATAGAATTATGAGCAAAGAATGATTCCTGATATATATACAGTAAACCAGAAATACTTGATTAGAGTAGAGATCTCTTTAGAAAATTTGAATCCTATAAAATTTATAGTATAATTAACTTACCGATTGCGTTCATGTGTATCCGTATGCTCTGTTTTGGGACGTTTAACCTGCAAAAGAAATAAGAAAATTTAGTTAAATAAATGAAAGACTTTATTAAAATATTTTACAGGGTATCTAAGACACACACACACACAGTCGCATTATGTAAATGTCTGTGCGCAGAAACAGAATTTGTTTATAAACAATAACCGTCATTTGGCGTCGTCCCAAACACCTCAGCGGCAGCTCCGTCTTCGCCTTTTAGTTCCGCTGAGTTAAGCGATTTTGAAACCCCTTCCCCTTCCCCTTCCCCTACACCACTCTCCGCCCCTGTCCCAGTGCCAGTCCCAGTCCCAACGCCCTTCTGCGAGTGTCTGCAATTCTATTTGAGGTTTTTATGCGACGCAATGCAACAGAAATTATTAAATAAAATGAAAATGAAAATAAAAATAAATAAAAATAAAAAAAAACAAAAAAATAAACAGCGAATTTTACATAATTTGCAATTGGCAAATGCTTCGAAAGCGTTTTCAACGTGCGTGGGAAAAACTTTTGACTGGGTTTGATGGGTTGACGGTCTAGATAACGGCGCCATAACCCAAAACATTGAGGTTTGAGAGGGGCTGAGTGGAACTGGGTAGACATTTGGACAAATTGACGCTGCCTCAGCGCCTCCAGAGGGTGCACACAGCAGGTGGGCCACAAATCAAGGTAGGGTCAAAGGGGGGAGAGTGGGGAAACCAAGAAGAACAAACGATAGAATCACTGTGAAGTCAAGCCAAGTTGTTGAAGGAAGCCCTAAGCTAATTGAGACAGGGTCCAATCGGTATAAACTATACGATTTTAATGCCCCAAAGAAGTTGATTGAGAGTGACATAAGCCAAGTTAGCAAGAAAACAAACATGTGTGTGTACAAAATATAGAAAATGTATAAAAGGCTATAGGAATTATCTTTACTATAGCTAAGTTAATCTGGTTAAATCAGACCCTGTACTCTAAAACGAGTAGAGGAGTCTATTAGGTAGGTTAGAAGCGAAATGTGCGTAATAGGCAGAAGGAGGTCTTAGTGACCCCATAAAGTATATATATGCCTGATCAGCATCAACAGCAGAGTCTATATAGCGATGTCCATCTGCCCGTCACACCTAGTAACTAAGGAAGTACTCGAGGGAAAGTAACGGAAATAACAAGGGGAGCTCTAGAGTAGTAAGGAAAAGGGTTAGGGGATAAGGGGTTAGGGGTAAGAAGAAGGGCATTCTGTGATTGGTAACCTACAGCAGACAAAAGCTGCTGGAATTTATACAACTGACGTTGACACGGCATTCGTGATCCGCATTTGGGAAGCAGCTACAGTTGGCCACACAACACGCACGCCAACACACTGACTACCAAATGTACACGCACATGCACAGCAACAGTGTCTGTCATAATTTTGGACTTAACATTTCTTCTCTGCTCTTTTGTGTTGTTTTTGGTATTGACTGCTTATTTTTGGCAAACTTTCAACGGTAGCGTTAAATGGTGTGGAGGGGGTAAGGGGGGGGATTAAAGGTAAGCACTGTAGGTAAGAACTGCGCTTTGCGTGTTGCACGTAGCACGACTGTGCTTGCAACTGAATCTGATACACGAATGCAAAACGCAATGCAACGCAACCTTTTACTAAACTAATTTATGGCACAAGTTGACAACGTAAACATTAACACACAACAAACAAGGAGAAGAAGGAGGAGGAGGGGGAGGAGAAGGAGAAGGAGGGGGACAGGTAAGAGTAGCATAGGTAGAAGGAGTAGTGGAGTAGATGCCCAAGTGAGAGAGAGATATATATGCCATATAAAGACCTGTTTTGAGCATCTTTAACCAAATTCCTGTGATCGTAATCTTTTGTCTCTCTTTAGAAGAAGATTAAAACACACACACACACCGACACAAAGAAAAGACAACTCGAAGACGGCGACAAATTTTTTATTAACTTGGTCCAGAGCGTTATATACCCATGACTTGGACTGGACCCTCCTAAGCCCCTGATGATAAGCATCGAAATAAACAACAAAAATTTGTAGCTCCCTCGCGTTCTTGTCATTTGTTGCTTGTCTTTTGTTGTTTCTGTTGTCTGTAGGGGCGGGGTAGGTGTAGTGGAGAGTAGGGGGTAGGGCAGATAGGGCCTTAACACTTTGGCACGTTAATTACACGGGACAATCGAGCATTCGGGAATTGGGAATCGGACAATCGCCAAGTGTCAATCGCTGTGGCCATAATCAATATTTTGACTGCTTCGCGGGGGTGTGACAGAGACAGGCATAGCCAAAGGGAGTGAGTGAGAGTGAGGGGTATAGGTAGTGTCCGTCTTTTCTTACTTTCAGTGATTTTCTTTCTTTCTTTTAGCCAAGTGGCACATAAATTACATGCAGCGCATTGTCGCAGTTGAATTATGGCGTGTTAATTTTTACGATTACGGCTTAAACTTAATTAAAATGTGATTAATGCCGGCAGCTTTAACTTGGCCACGGACTCCTTAAATTGTCATAAAACTGTGTACCACTTCGGTCCCCCCTTTAGGCCCTATTTCCATATGGAACGGACTCCCCCCACAAATGCCTGTAATTTATGCTCTATTAATATTTCGGCTTAAAAACCAATTGCCCTCATGTGTTTTAGCCCAGTTCCAGTCCCAGTTCCAGTCCCAGTTCGTGACAACTCCCTCGACTCTGGACTTTGTTATAGCCCAGTGCAGCGATGCATAAAAACTTTTTTGGTTTTGCCTGTGGCATCATTAATTGCCACAAGTTGCACTTTTCAGCGACTCTTCAGACCAAAAAAAAAAAAATCTCACCTCCTTCCAAACTAAACAAATAAATTAATCAAATCAAATTAAATTAGATTTATTGTTTAGCTACTAAAAAAAAATAGTTTCAGTTGAATCGAATTTCATTGATTTCCATAAAACATTTATGTAAATTCAGTTAACTCAAGTTTTTGCAAAATAAATTCAGTTTCGATGATTATAATGATTTAGGAGTCCAAAATAATGTTAAATTGTGGAACTTTGGGAATTGAATTGTTACTAATAATACTCGTTTTTAAATTTAAACAATAACATTTTGGTAAGATAAATTAATTGTTTATGAATAGAAATTGTTTAAGTTCTTTTTATTTATGTTTCAGAGTTTAATTTTATTCATTACTGAACTATGATAATTTTTTAACTAAATTAACACAAATATTTTTAAGCAAAAGTTATTAACTTTGTAAACTATATCTTTTATTTACTAGTTCTATTCATTATAATGCTAAAATTTTAAATATAAATTTCTAAGTAGCTTAATTCAAATATATTTTAACTAATTTAATTTACTTTTGTTAACTATTTGAATTAATCATTAATCTTTAAAGTTAATATAAAAACTCTTTGCTCTCTTATTAACCAATATATTCGCAAATCTTGCGAAGCCAGACAAGCAAACCACAGCAAAATCAACAACAACAACAACAACCGACGGCAAAAACCACAGCAAAGACAGACAGTCAGACAGAAATTGATGAAGATTTGTGTAGACTCCACAAAGGGTTCAGTCTTCTGAGAAACTAGTCAATAAACCGCGTCACTTTTAAAGCTTCGCTTAGTTCAAAACACACACGCTTTCATTATTGTTAACTATTAGTTTTAGTTTAATTATAATTTCATTACCTTTGGTTCAATCATTTTATCAATTAATCCGCAACGCGGCGCTGCGTAGTTATATGGCATTAGGGTGACCATTTTGCGTGCAGAATATATATTTATTTAACAGCTTAATATCACTTGATGTCTAAAGATGTTTTGAAATTTAATGCGTTGTCATTTGATTAACATAGTAATACAACCAACGCACACATATGCACGCAAAAAATACACCGACGCACGCTAACGCACACACACTTATACACTGTCACGTTGTAAGTAAAGCAAGCGAAAGATTTCTTAGGTTTGAAACGAGCTTCGTTCGTCCGTTCGTTGTAGCGGCCGCTTTGAGTAGCTCGAGTTGACTGAAACATATGTCTCGTGTAGCAAACGAGTGAACTGAATTCGGTTGTTCGTATTCTGAGTGAAAATCTCGGCATTGGGTGAGCGCAGTGACTGCGCTGCCTCAAACCTGTATTTGAGTGTGTTCGGTGAGTGCGAACGGTACAGCATGCGTGTGCGCTCTGTTCACTTCGCTCACACCTACTAGCGTTCACACTCTCACTCACAATGGTGTGTGCCTTAGCTCCGCCCAGTTGAACAGGGTTGGTTTTCACTCCCTGCGTTCCAGGCGACAAACAAAAACAGAATGTCAATCAAAGCCAAGCTAAAGCATACAAATACATACATATATAATTTATTAAATTAATAAAACTTTAATCTCTTGCATTTTAATTAGTGCGATTATCGAAAAAATCAATACGAAATTGCCGACGCATGAAATTTAAAACGCTTTAAATATAAGCCCAAAAAATCCCGGATATCTTTAGATTTTATCTGTCAGTTGAGAGCATTTAATCATTATCTCAAAATATCTTTCGCTTTCCCCAACCACAACATAAACAAAATGCCATAAAAACATGAATTCAGTTATATAACTAGATCTATTCAGTTTATTATTCACAAATGCATCTAAATTGTGCGTTTACTCTCAATAAATTAATTTGGAAATTGTTTTTTTTTTGTATGCGGGTGCTTTTAAATTCTTTCCAAAATTTACAGGCTTCAAATTGATGAGATTCACTCATTTTGTGAGCAATCTGACACGTGATTCAAATAATTTTTATGGTAATTCAAATGGTTTCGAATTAATCAACGAATTTTAATTGAGTTGTTTAAAATATATATGTATGTATATTAATTATTTCATAGGGAAATATAAAACTTTCCAAATTTGATTATAGTTTTCGGTAAAGTTGTGCAGAAAATACAATAAAATTTAAATGAAAATTACTTTAAGAAATATGTTTAAAAAAAAATTAAAACTTAGATTAATATTATTAATATTATTTTAAATAAATTTAAATTTAAGTATTTTATTTACTAGTGTGAATTTCTATACTTTTTTTAGTACAACTATTCTACATAAATTTTACTATAATTATATTTTGTAATTTTAGAAGTGCTTACAGTGTTACAAAAAGTACAAATTTACAGCTAGTTTTATAAGGCACTTAAACCTTCCAGGTGCTGTAATATTACTCCAGTATTTCCTATTAATTAAATAAATTCTCCTGCTCTGTCAACATACTTATTTGTATGAGTGTTTAACAACTCATAGACAAGTGTCACAAATAGTACACTTTAAAATTATACAGTCATATGCAATTTGTAAAGCATTTTTATTTATTTAAAGCTTAATTTTATGAAAACGTTTAAATAAACTTTCAGTCAGTACTTTGCTCCGACTTATCGGCCATATAAAGTTACACATAAACAAAGCCAAGAAATAACAGTAAGAGTGTGTGTTAGTGCGTGTGTGTGTGTGTGTGTAGACAATAAATAAATCATCGATTCATATGCACTGGAATTCCAACTAATAAACTTTAGAACTGCTGCACTTTCAGACGCCAGTCGTCAGTCGTCAGTCGTCAGTCGCCACCTGCCAAAACAATAGGCGACGCAGAGGGGGTGTGGCCCCTTTAAGGCCGATAAAAGTAATTCAATCAGAGTACACAAAACACACACACGCACAAAATTACATTCAATTTGTGTCTTGAAACTGAACTAAAAATATTTTATTTGATTTATTTTACTAATTTACTAAATCGATTTATTCACAAAAATTAGCTATATTTTCTAAAGCCATTAAGAAAAAATTTAAGCTAAAATATATATAAAATGAATACTGTTATTGGCTAAATTGGCTAGGGTTAAATGTGCATAGTTCAAGTTACGAGTCTGTTTAAGAAATCTTCCTTAAGATTATGACATTTTTCGAGGCGTTTTAGCTCAGCAAATTTATTCAAGCTAGCTTTTGCTAGCAGTAGCTGTAAACTATATCAAAAAGAAGCCAAAACTACAGAGGTTTTAAAAAAAAATTCAAAAATTTATCAGGTATTAAACAACACTCCAAAAGACTTAACTAAAGTAGCTAGTTTTTATATGACCATTCAATCCAAAGACTAATTATAAATTTATAACAAATAAATTTTATAAGTACTCGACATTCTTCTCGTAATAAGCTGAGTTAATTTACTTAAAAATTTTGTATTTAACAAAATTTATAAATATTTTTTTTTACTTTTTAAAACGTATTTTCTTCTCCACATTTTTGCTAGATCTTAAATTAATTTTAAATTTCCCATGAAACAAAGAATTTAATTAGAAAAACATTTTGAATTTGCGCTAAATTTGGGCAAAATAAAATTTGAGAATTTTAAACAATTACACAATTTTCGTTGGCCAAATGCAATTAACAAATGCGATTTACATGTGAAATTGGGCAAACAATTCCGCAATTTGCCAAGCGGAAGTGCATGACACATTTAACGAAAGCGAAAGAGAGCGGGAGAGAAGTAGAGCGGGAGAGTGGGAGAAGCGTAGAGTGTGGGGAGACTGAGTGCATGTTAACCCATTGATGACCCAAGGCAGTTAAATCGCTGACACAGTGGAAAATGCAGCTGATTGTGCATTTTGTGGGGCATTAAATATGCCTTTAATCGCTTTAGCACGATCGTGAGACAACATGTCGTCAATTATATCTACGCGCGATCAGCAGCCGGTCCAAAGCGCGATCTTTCTACTGTCTGCTCATCGTAACTTCCCTCTCCTCCTCCAGACTCCCCTCTCACTCTTTACTTCTCTGCCTTCGCCCTCTTTGTTTTTGCCATTCCAAGTGCTCGACTGTCTGTAAACAAATCTGCACACAATTTGCTGCATTTGCAGATATTTTTGTTAAAGCCTTGGACCCGCTTGTTGTTCTCCTTGTCTGTGCCCCCCTCCCCCCTCAGACGCCTCTGCTTCTTGCTGAGTCTCTCATTTATTTGCAGTCGGAATCAGAGTTGGAGTTGGAGTTGGAGTCGGAGCGAACGTCCTCTGTGAACGTGCTGATCGTGAGCTGGAGAAGTGTTTAAGATTTACGTTCAGTTTTGATCGGACTGGACCTCCCCAGTGCTGTGTATTAATTTAATGCTGAAAGAGGTGCACAAAACAAAGCAACAAAAAAAAAAAATAAAACTCAACTCAACTTGCAAATAGTTTTGTTCAGACTTGGGCGCCATTTTTGTTTGTTTGTTTTGCTTTTGCCCCTGGGATCAACACCTGAGCTGCCCACACTTGATGCTCTGTCTCTCTCGCACTTTAGCTTTGTTTAGTTTTCATGCGTGTTCAACGTTAATCGCGCACATTTTTACAACTTGATCTGAAGTTGGCTTTTAACCAGCATCTAGATAAGATTCTTAGCTCTTGGCCAGAAGAGACGAGACGACAACCAGCAACCAATTGATATTGTTGTTGTTTGTCTTCTTCTTCTTCTTCCCGTTGTTGTTGTCGTCGTTGTCATTTGTTGCCGCTTGTTGGTTGTCTTGTAAGCCCAACACCAAAAAGTACAAGTAGAAGAAGAATTCACAACCTTTTCTTTGGATGCGTCATACAACAAAAGTTGGCCTACAATTGGGTCAAGTCACATTCGCAATCGGATGATACTACAAATATATATATATATGTGTATATATATCTGCCTATGTCAGCGCATGCCAAAGGTCTGATTCGTTGTCCATAAAGGCATTTTCAAGCTGATACTCATCGCTACACGAGCCACTAAAAACACTTGAAACACACACACACACACAACACACACTCAAGACTCGTTTTATATAAAAATTCTATGCTAATTTTCCGAACTACTAGAAACCGCTGATCGAGGCAAGAATATACAAATTGCACTGACCACAATATCTTGTAGAAAGAAGCACGAGCTGAACTGAACTGAAAGGAACTCAACTTGAATATATTCAAGATGTCTGCACAAAGTGCAAATTTGGATCTTATGTTAGACCTTTTTAAGTGCGGAATAAATTACGAAACACTCTGGAATGCCAGACAAGCGAATATATAAACATATGAATATATATATCTATTTACTCGGTTCATTCATTACACTCGCTGTTGTTGACTTGCATAAATGTTACAAAAGGAAAAATGATATAAGCCCTAAGCTGACATTCTTTCTAGGAAAACTTTGGGAACCATGACTGAGCTAACTCAGTAAATGATTAGATAATACAAAAAAATATACAACCGACCGATGTCAATAAGTCCCCTATGTAACAAAGAAAACAAAGAGTTACATCAATGTGTTATAATCATTTTTTTATGAAATACAGCCTATTTTATGTGTGAGATAATAAATAATTATGCAATAGACAAGCCAAATAAGCATAATGTATATAAATTTGTAATACAGCTTATAATTTATATAACACTAAGACAAAATACCTATCATAAAGGTTAATAACAATTTTTTTTAGTCAACTTTTTTTGATATGTTATACCAAATTCAAGTAGAAAATGTACAAAAAAAAAAATAGTTAAAGTAATTTTTCTTTTTATAACATGGTTTACTTTGTATATAAGCTAATAAATAATTTCAAAAATTACAAATAAATAAACATAATAATATTTTTAATATTTATTCTCTACTGAAACAGCTGAATTTTTAATGTGGGATAATAAATAATTATAAGTTATAGTATATGCCATAATATTAAAAATAATTAAGCTTACTGTAGCTATAAGATATTATTCAATTATAAAAAAATATAACTTGAATTCTTATTCTCTTATTACAAACAAAAAATGACTTTTTAACCGACTTATACTATCAAATTCTCTAGTACTTCTGGAATTATTTCTTTTCTTAAGCCATTAAAAACGCAATAAAAACTTATGTTATTAAAAAACATAATGAGAAATTTGTAAACTAATTTCAGAGGCCATTTAGCAGTTTTCCCTCTAAACTATAATAAACAAATAAAATAGAAATATACCAAAAAACTTGATGGTTCATCTTCTATTTCGTCTTAAAAAACCGACTTTTCTTTTACGATTGAAGCGCATTTAAAGTCGGCTAACCTAATAGGCCATAAAAAATAAGAGACTGAAACCCACTACTGTATGCCACCAAAGAGACTCCATTAAATCCAGTTCTTTATGAATCAAAAATGTAAAAATCTAGAAACAAAGACTTCAACTTGTCTAGAACTGAACTGAAAATAAACCGAGCCAGAAATTAACATTGACCGGAGGGAAGAATTCAGCACTTGTCGAACCGTTGATGGTCGGGAGAGAATCTCCAGGGTCTTGGGAGAGTCTTTCGGTTCGTTGTCGTTGGCTGACCACCCGGGGTACATTCGGAACGCCTCGTTTATGCTTTCATTCCGCTGAAAATTATGCGGAACCCGTGTTTGTGCTTCAGGCACGCGCCAAATGCTGCTGCAAATTGGACTTTTGGGAGGGGAAATCGGGGGAATCAGGGGATTCGGGGTATTCGGGGGGTTTAAGGGAATAGTGAGAGCTACAACATCGTTTGCATTGCCATGGTGACCTCAGCTAAAAGCAAACATTGAACAGGAATTTTCATTAAAAATGCCGACTATTAAGGATTGGAGTAAACCAACACGGACGTGGACGTGGACATGGCACGCCACCCGCAACTGTTGCCCCGAACAACCGTAGCCAACCATACCACCCACGTTGAGCCTGATCCAGATCCAGAACCAGAACCAGTGCCAGTTCCAGAATCGGCAGCGAAGTGTGTCAGCTGTCACTTGATGTTAGCATCAAAAAGCGATGAGCAATTTTATTGATGGTATGAGGTGATATGCAGGGCATAAGCAGGTTGATATACCCTGTAATCAAAGCTAAAAGGGGGTGTAAAGAGGGATAGGCCTATAGTAGAGCTGAAGTAAGTGAGGGTAAAGTAATAGTTTGTTTATAACATTATATTGTATATAGAAAAGTCGAAGCGAATCGGGTGGAATGGGTGGAACAATACTCCATACTCAGCGTAAGACTCTACCCTATAGTCTTCGTTAAGCAAAGATGAAGATAGTTAATAGAAGAAGAAACTTTCCAGGGACTTTGAAGCCATTGTAGATGAAATTTAAGTATCTAAAGTAGGCACTGGAGTACTTTAAGATACTTTTCAACTAAAATGCTCATAGTTAATTTAAGCAACTAAAGTTGTTAAACTGAATTTACTGTCTAATTTCAAGCTAAATAAATAATTTATCATTCTGTTGACATTTCTATATTTCAGCTTCAAGTATAGGGTATAAAGTGGCCCAAATATATGCATATCTATAACATTATCAACGAGTGACTTGTTTTACCTGTGGGAACGACTCTTTAATTAATTTAATTATGCGCTCTCGAATTGCGCGTGTCAAGCGTGCAACAACAACAATAACAATAACAACAACAACAACAATAACAATATAATCCACAAGAACAACAAATTAAATATTCACGCCTGGGCGCACACTAATCAAATACATACACCTCTCACACCCCTCACACACCCCACAACCAACCACCCACCTACCCCTTTGTGACGCCCGTAAGTATGCAGCATATGTTTATACTGTTGCTTGGCGTTGCCAGGCCTATGAAATTTAATTTGAAGAAGAAGAGGAAGCAGAGCAACCCTTCGAACCTGGCTGATTCCTGGCATCGTTGACAAATTGAATTTGTAAACTTGTAAAGTTACAACAACAAATCATTGAAGTACGGCAACCCCGCCTCCTACCTCCCCCTGCCACCCTTCCTCCCAAGGGGGAGTTATAGCTGTAGTGACTGTTGCGGATGCGAATGCGAATGCGGATGCTGTGCGGTAATATTAGACTCTAACCATGTTACGCTCGTCTGGTCGGCCTTTCCAACTGCCAACTGCCAACTTACCACTTGGCCCTCAACACACACACACACACACACACACACAAACTTTCGCGAAAGTGAAGTGAAATTGTAGACCAACATTGAAGCGGCTCTATGGGCGGTTGGGCGTGACTGGCGCACACACACAAACATACACAATTATTAACACTTATTAATGTTGAGGTTTTTATAGATGGCACCCTTGGGCTTAAATTAAAGTCCAAGTGCCAACAGCTGCCTCAAGTGGCTCTCTGACAACCTCCCTCTCTTTCACACCCTCTCTCATTCGCCCTCTCTGTCTCCCTGGGGTTAGCACCACTCGTGTCGCTTTAAGTAGTCATTAAGATCAACTCAGATATGATTTTTTATATCGAAACGCTTTATAATATAGTATTATTCACAGCTGGTGCTAGATTGAAATCTTCTCCAGATTCAGATACAACCCCCAGTACCTCCCTACCCCTCCCCTGCCCATCCCCTCTCCTGCTGCCTTCCCTCCCTGCAATTAGCCGTGAGTTTTTGACTTCTCGAGTCCCCGATCAAGCACTCGACAAGCTATTGACAGCTATTGTCCTCTAATTAAACAACAATGTTGACCTATTCTCAAGATATCCCGGTCAAGGTTCACCTATTTCCACTAACGACGTCTTCATTATTTCTTTTTTAGGCCAAAAATAAGTTGTCAAGAATTATGGCAAGAAATCGGATTCTTTGTTTGCTAATTAAAAATGCTAGTTAGTTTCGAAAAAAAAACCAACCCTGTGCCAATTTTCTAACCCTTAAGATCTAACCCTTTTTGGCTAATCAACTGAAGAAAGCAGAAAGTTTGTAGAGCTAAGAAAATTGCTGGGAAAGTTATGAAGGAATTGGGTAGAAAATGTATAAAAAATTAAATAAAAATTGAGGAATTTATAGCTTACGATTCTCTATGTTAATTACCCTTATTTTAGAGTATATACTTATAATTATATATATAAAAGTTGATAACTTTAATGAAACAAAAGTGTATCGAATCAAATTATAAAGTCGTTATATAATTTGAATTAGAACATAAGAGTAAAGCACAAACTGTGCCAAACGGAGAGTAAAAGAGAGCATAGAATAGAGGGGTAGGTGGAGGAGAGGGGGAGAGGTGGCAATCCAATACCACAATGGCGGCTATCAATTACACGAGGTAGCCCAAACGCTCTACGGATCGGTTTCAGCACAGACCTTGGCCACATTACACATTAACTCTGGCTATGCTACTCTTTCAATGATTGCCACAGTAACTAACACACACACACACACACACACACACATATATGTATACTGTATATATATAAAAGAATAAAAATAGAAATAGAAATAGTTGATTATTTCCGTTAGACTTAATTACTAACATTGCAAGGCCGTTGACGAGTTTAAGTAGAGGATATCTAATTACGAATATACCCAAAAAAAAACAATGGCAGTTTGAACTGGAACTGGTACTGGTACTGGTACTAGTATTGGTACTGAAACTGGAACAGGTGAGCTCTTAAGCTAGCTCTGCCGGTACCATTCATCGTAGGGTCTTAACTATCGAATTACCAAATTGCCGCATCGCCAATCAATGGGCAAAATGTGAATGATTTGTTGTTGGCATTTTGGCTGCCAATTGTGCGATGCAGTTATATATATATATATATATTTTCCGATTTCATTTTTCATTTTTCCTCTTTTTAGGTTTCCCAAGCGAAAAGCCTAAGGAAAATGTGCAGCACGAAATTTGATATTTTATGTGTAATGCAATGTTTCGGGGCACAGACAGGCAGACATTTCGTGGTAAAAATTATGAAAAAAACCACAGCCAGCGAAAGAAAATAGAAAAATCTACCCAAAATACAAAAAAAAAAAACATTTAAGAAAAACTGTCACGACTGCTAACGAGCAATGGAATCTGTGGCAAGTCAAAGGTCGCACGCTGATTGCCGACAAATTTGTCTAGGAAACTTTGCGAGCCGCTTAATTGCAAGGCAAAGGAAGAGGAACAGGGAGTAGGAGAAGGGGTGGGGTGGGGAGGGGAGGGCTGGAGAGCGTGGTTAGGGGCAAGAAACGGGTTGCAGCCGCATCTGTCCTGTCTGCGCCTTTGACTGACAACAGCCACACCTAAGTAAACCCAGAGATGGCCGAGAGGGGGATGGGGAGAGGAAGAGGAAACTTGCCCCACTTGATTGAACCGGAAATGAGGCACAACCCCGAAGATCGTTTTGTTTTCACAGGCTGCGCGCCACTTGACCCCCGTCAACCCGTGGCAGCGACACTGCAAAATCAAAGTGCCGAGCACCGCCTACACCCCACCCCAGCCTAACCCCTTTTGGGGCCGCAGTATGGGGCAAGCAACAAAATGTTTTACATCAATTTCAGGCCAAAGTGCCGCGCAGCTCTTCCAAGAACGAACAGGACTACCCCTACCTCTACCTCTTTACCTCCCCCTACTCCTACCCCTGCCCACCATCTTCATGATCATCATCTTTATCTTGATCATCGTCACACTTATCCCAACTGTCAAATAATTATGACAAGTTCATTTCGTTGTACTTTCGCTCATTTGTTTGCTCACAACGACTTTCCCATTATTTTCCCGTTTGGTTTTTCCGCTTTAAGCAGAATTACTGTAAATGGAGGCGGCCCTCGACCAAATAGAAAGAAAAAACTTCCCAAGTTTCCAGCACCAATTATCGGGGCGTTGTAAATGTGCGCGCTTTTGATGTGACAGTTGCCTGAGGTTGCATATCGCTGCGTGTCGCTGCGTGTCGAGGCGTGTAAAGTCTATAGCTGCGCTTCACCGATATCTACATATATGTTATTAAGTATATATAGACAATAGACATAAACTAACTAAACTTTGGTTTAAGTCTTTTATTAACTGATAAAAGTTTATAATTTTTACTTAAGAAAATAGTTTATTGATTTCTTAAACTTTTTGAGTGCTAAACATTAATGATCGTGCCATTAGTGCCGTCTACCGATCTTGCGTCATCTGACACATACATTCGATTGCTGTCCCTTTCTCCCTCTCTCTCTTTTCCTCTCTCTCTCTCTCTCTCTCTCTCTCCCTCTCTCTCTCTCTCTCTCTCTGTATTAAAAAATAATTTTAATAATTTGTTTAGCTTTAAAAATAGTTATAGCTAGCTATGTATAGCCATAGACATAGCTCAAAATATGCTGTCGAATGTGACAATTGATCGTGTGCAGACCTTAGACCTGTCTAATGTCTTTGCTTTTGCATCTATTTCTGGCAAGGCTTTTAAATTTAGACAATTGCCGATGAGTCAGAAGATTCAGAAGATTCGGACAGACCCACAGGCAAATAATGCACAAAAATGGTCACCAAAACAGAGCAAATATTTGTAGTCATTAGTGGGCATTAGGCGTAAAATCCAACGAAAACAAACCCAGAAATGGATCGTGGATATATATGTATATCCTTTTGTCAGCCAGGCAGAAAGCAGGTTGCTCTAATTTATCCTTAGGGCTGACAGCATAAATGGGCTACACTCCGACGACACTTGAGCGGATTATGGGCTAAGAGAACAAAGCAAAGTGTCCTGTAGTTTTAAGTCTCTAGTACTACATTCCATTATTATTATGTAATCCTAGTAACGTGTATGCTAATTTCTTGCATATTATTTTGTGGTTTTTAGCAAAAAGCATGACGTCAGCACACATCGCGGTTAGGCTCAGTTATGTCACTAGAGTGACACGCAAAGCCAAAACATGCTAGACTTGTTCAAAACACTTGTTCAAGATACTGTTAAGCTCAGAATAGGAGAAGTATTTAGTAACAGTGGTCAATAGAGTTGTTTATCCCATAAAATCCTAATTTTCCATTGATACAAAAATTTATTTTAAACAAATTTCTAGCTACATAATGCAGTTCCATTAGATATATAAAAGATTATACCTTTATCATACCTTTATCATACCCTAATCTGAGACTTTTCCTTTGAAATTTCTTATCAAATTGCCCCAATTTTCTCTCTACTTTAATGAAATAAATGCCTTATCATTTCTATGAGAAAAACCTTGTAAATTTCTTTCTATTCTATTCTATTCTAAACAATTTGCTCTAAACAGATGACAAGTCCCTCAAATGACATTGAGCATTAACCTGATCCTCAGTAAATTTCTGAGCAAGCCCGTGCCTGTTGCTGTTGCTATTGGAACCGCTTCAATCTAAAGTTTATCTAAGGAAAACAAATGTTTATTGAATTTACTCGACAGTGGCAAAAAATTGTTGTTATTGCTACTGTGCAATAACAACAACAAATGAGAAGATTTTAAGCTCAGTAAATATAAACAAACAAGTTTATTTTGCAAATTATATATAGAGAACCGATGTCTTTTTGTCATTATAACTCGATATATTTTGGAGTCTTTCAGTATTTGTGTACGGAAACAGGTAGTGCACGCTGGAGATGGCATCTACAGCTACTGGCTGCACTTCCTGTGCCACGCCCAGCAAACAAAAGGCCATTAAGCCGGAGGCTGCAACGATTTGACCCAAGTGACAAAGTAGAAAGAGAATTTGGGAATGAGACGGAAAAGAAGCGGATTAAGAGTGCAAAGATTGCAGATTATGTTGTAAAAATGTCGCAGGACATTAAGTCTGAGTAGTACACACACACATACATACATATATAATTGTGCATTTACCTTTGAATGGTGTGGGCGTGGCTGTAATGGAGAGTGCGGCCAAAGAAAAAATAAAATTTAAAATGAGCAAAACGACCGCAGCTAAATTAATATGAAAACCCGCAGCGTTCAAGTCCTGCGGGGGCAACAAGAACACATCGTTTGCTGTACATGATATAGCGCCCCCCCGCTACCGCTACTGACACTACCGCAGCCCTTGCTTCTACCCCTACTCCTGGCACTGCCCCTCCCCCTGCTCCTAGTGCTGTCTGCATTGTTTGTTGTTATAATGGCGCGCCCGTAGCGCAGAACAACCAAAAGCGCAAGGCATCTGCACGACGTCCTTTTTGTGCTGCTCCTTTTGACGACTCAAATTTCAATGAAATTATCCTGACGGCATTTGTCTATGCGTGTGTGTGTGTGTAACTGTATGTGTGTGTGTGTTTTTGGTGTGCGTGTGTGTGTGTGTGTGTGTGTGTGAGTACAACAATGCTAAATAAAAATTTCGCTGAAATTATTTGCTAATGGCTTCAACATCAGAACCCGCAGCTCGTCTCCTTTCCTCTCTTCTCCTCTCCTCTTGCCTCCCCTCGTCTCTCGCCGTTGCTGTGGCATTTGCATTTATGAGATTGACAAATCGTAGAAAACAAAATGGCGACAACGAACAGCGTTGCCAACACGGCTCCACAATAACAAGCGCAGAACAGACTGGGCGCCATTTTGCAGCGTTGCCCACGAGTAAAATGTGCTTTCGCCTGGCAACGACAACAACTACAGCAACAGTAACGAAGCAACAAGAACAACAACAGCTCCAAATTGCTTTGCTCACAAAGCTCCACTCAAATTACGGCACAAAAAAAAATGAGAACAAGAAGAAAAGAAAAAAAAACGGGAGTAAGAGCAGACATAACTGTAATGAGACTGGCTGCCCAGGCAACGAGCGGCAACTGAGAGACGGTGAAAGAGAGAGCGGGAGATTGGGAGAGTGAAAGAGCGGGAAGCAGCAATTGGTATAGCAGGAGTCAGCGCACTCATAGTAACTGTCAATCAAAAAAACTTGAAAAAGATTCATCAGATCTATGATAGTTAACTGACCTACTGCCTTCTGGTATTCGGTATTCCTTATTCCATATCCTATATCCAGTATTCCAAATCTCGAGTTGCCCTTTTGTGGTTTTATTTCTGGTCAAATGATTCAGTCGATCGACAGGATCAGTTCTTTGCCCTTTTTTCCTTTTTTCTTCTTCTTCTTTGTTTAAGCTGAAAATTCCCATTCGACTGCTGACTACTGCTTTCTCTGCCTTTGTTCGTTTACTGAAAACATTTAAAGGCTCAGCACTTCCTACTCTTCTATTTTTCGATCTTAAGTATAGCAGAAAATGCGCAGTAGCCAAAAATTCCTTCCTTTTTTGCATTCCTTTTTATGGATTTTTGATTTCTTACGGATCAGTGGTATAAGGATCTTGGGTCTCTAGGACTTAGACAGCGCATTAAAGGCTTGTAATTACACTCATTTCATGTGGAAAATAAAAAAAAATTTGTAACCAGACAAAAATCAGAGTCAAGATTTGAGTTTCAGGCGTTTTGGAAGTTGAAAAGTTGAGTTTTAAGAGGCTAAAGAATAGAAGATCTTAGTTTTGGGCAGTGATTAGCTTGTGGGTACTGTGCAATGTGTGTGTGGTCAAATCGGAATCTATGAATCTATGTGAGTAGGCAAGAGATTCACTTGATATGAGGTAGTTCATAAGTAGAAAAACTAAGTATAAACTAAAAATCTTTAAAGAAAATTAAAAAATAAAATATTAACAAATTTGTATAGAAAACTGTCATTATCCGTCTTTAGAATAGTTAGTGGTTAAATTTTGGGTAAATTTTTATGGGAACGCGTTGAAATCTGTTCAGACCATTAGAATTGTATATGCTACTTAAACTTTATTCAATTTTAGACTGTTTGAAATATATATTTTATACTAAAAACTCTAAAAAATCTTCTTCTTTACCATTCCAAATATATTAAAATGTTAATTAATCAATTATAAAGTCTGCATTGACAGTTACCCACAAATTTATCTAATTTTTTAGCCTTTTAAGCCTTTGCTCACCTTGTAGTAATCCAGTGTTGAAAAGTTTTGATAGCAGTGTACATTATACAACATATTCCAGGCGTTGTTCTTGTTGTTGTCGTTGCCAATCAAACGAGCTTCCACTTCGTGTTCATTGCGATCGTTAATTAACACTTTAGGTAAATACGACAATTGTTGTTGTTGTTGTTGTTGTTGCTGTTGTTATTTCACACACCAATCAAAAATGAGCCAAAAGATTTGCTCAGAATTGGAAACAAATTTTATTTTTGTGTTAATTATTTTGATGTTATTTTTTATTGCACGCGCGTCGTTTGTGCGAATTGTGCTAATTGAGCAGTTCCGTTACGCAAATTAATTTGTGTCAAATTGATTGTATGCTTGTGTTTCTTTTATTTATGCAGATAATTTAACATTTAGATTGTGTTTGGTTGTTGTTGTTAAAAGCCGACGGAACGCAAAGCTTTTACCGTTGTTACTTGTTGTTGCTTCTTCTGTTTTGTGCTCGCAGCTTGTTTTTGTCCGCTCTCGCGACGAATGTCACTTAAAGCTGAGTGTCAACTGAATTTGCCCATTTGCTGCCCATTGAAAGCGTCGGCGACTCAGCGAACGAGCAAGTAACAACAACAACTCACATATACATACACGTATGATGAAGCTTCATTTCACTCAACGCGTTTGTTGTCTCGCTTGCTTGCCCTTTTGGATGCGCACGGTCTCTTTGTCTCTCTTTGGCTGATGCGCTGCTGAGCGCTTGAGTGGAATTTTGTAGTCGTGTAAATTGAGTTGAATCGTATTGAGTGTTTTTGGTGTTTTTATTGTTTTGTTGGTTTTAGGGCGGCGCCAGGACAGCTGCATGTATTTTAACGGCATTTACAATTGAGCAGCAAGTGGACAGCACTAAAAACTTCCTGGAAGCGCTTTCGTTTCCACGAACGCTCTTTTCATTTCTTTTCAGATTTTGTTGTTGTTGTTGTTGTTGTTATTGTATTTTGGGTCCTTTTTGGTAGTACTCGCTTAACCCAATTTGAAAACACTTGATTGGGCGCCAGGCAAGCTGTCCATACGCATTAGCCACTGATGACTGTGCCTGTACCCCAAAACATAGCCTTAGGGTATGGACAGCTACCAAGCCGCTGGTCTTTAGCTACAGCAACAGCAACAGTTCCAGCTTCAGCTTCATCTCCATGTCCAGACTAGAGTTCCAGTATTCTGAATTGGAACCAGGGCAGCAGACTGTGCAATATCTTTTGGCTGGCGTCTGGCGGCCGGCGACGATCCCCAAATGGCAAGTTATCCCTGCACGCTTCATCGCATCGCGACAGTTGTTAACGTGTTTAATTAGCCCTGCAAATTCAATGAATTGCGACAGTAACAGTTAGCCTTATGGCTAACAGCAACAACACCAAGAACAGCAAGAGCAGCGCCAATTCCCCAGACGATAAATAAATATTTGCGCAGCCATTTTGAAATACAGCTCCTGCAACCCTCGCAAACCACTCAGACGCATGCGTGGGACACCCCCCCAAATAAAAGCAACAACAAAAATAGAAAAGCACTCAATGCTATGAGCTGTTTTTCAAGGGTGGGGGGTAGTGAGGGCGTGCCCAACTCCTTGGCAACTGCTTTACTGCTTCTATTGAATCGATTTCAATATTAAAATCACTTTAAATTGGGGTTTTAGTAGAGCTTTCAAAAGTTCTGCTTTAAGTTTAGTACTTGAATTCATTACAAACTATTAAAGTTTCAAAAGTTTGCGTTTAATTTAAATGCGATTAAGTAACATTTATTGTTTAAGTTGAAGATTTTTTCATTTTAGCTTTGGGTTTTTAGGTAGAAATTAATACTGAATTAAAATATATATAGTTTAAAGACAATTACTTGGTAATTTGATGATAGAACCAGAAATGTTTGATAAAAGTTGAATATTAAATTATAATATAGTTAAATAAACCATAATAAAATATATCAAAAAATTTTTAACAGATTTCCGAACCATTTTTCTGTATAGTTTATATAACAAACTTATCCAATACTTAAAATAAATGGTCTAAATAAAGTCTTCCTTACTTGGTTTGAGAATATCTGAAAGTTTCCTATATCTGACAAGATGTGGAACTGATTCTAGCTCAGAATACCGAACATTATATTCTGTATAGATGTTGAAAATTACTTTTTTATTGAAAAGATAATTCTGAAAAATTAATATAATTTATAATATATGAAATTATAAAATTTTTACCTATTTTAACCAATTTTAATAAAAAACAATGCAGTTTAAATATTAATACTTATATCCCAATATGTTCTAAGGCTGATATCAGCAGAGCAGATAAAATTCCAAGTTCTAAGTTCCATATAAGACTATAAATGCTAACTGAATAGCAATATGCAGCTAATTAGTTGTAAAACAAGACAATAAATTAAAGTAGAAAATAAAATTTTCATTCATAAATAATTTGCATATATGTAAATTGACATGCAAGTCGTATACTGCCAGCAAGCACTATATACTACTATATATGCATGCTATATATGTATGTTCATTCACAAAACGGACTAAAACCCACAGCAAGTTTTATGCAATCGACAACTGCTCTCGAGGTAATAGGATTATGAGACACACGTGCTCAATGTCAGGCCCCCAAAGCTAAGAAGAGACAGAGAGGTAGAGAGTGAGCCAGAGGGAGAGTGAGGGAGACAGAGGGGTTGTAGGAGTGTAAGAGAGTGAGTTGTGAGTGAACGTCAAACTGTACTGAACTGAACTGAACGCTAAAGTCTCAAATGCTTGCTGCCTTTTATAGCCTTGGCTTTTATTATTAGTGACGGATTTCCGAGTCATTAGACAAAGTTATGCCTTGGACCACCGCGTCTGTTTAAGCTACTTAAACGCACCGCCCGCCCACACCCACGCCCATGCCCCCAAAAATAACCTGAATTTCAATTGGATTTTAAAGGGTGTTTAGGTGGGGTGTACGTGACTTGCTCATGTCGCAGCTGACAGGCGTCAGCTTAAGGCCTTTAAACAGCTCAGCATTTAATAAAACAAATAAACAGATAAATTCGATGAGATTGCCACAAAATGTGGCACATTAATTTACCTTTTCCTACAGGGTAGAACTGCAGTTGGGGGACCCACAGCATTGTAGAGTGCGTGGCGTTTCACCCACGCCACTTAAACACAAATCAATAACTTTATTATCCAAAACAATAACCCAAAAATAAAGAAGAGAGAGAGAGAGAGAGAGAACTGAGACCCTTTCTCTATCCTAAACCCTGAGCCGTGTTTTACGAGCTGAAAAGCGTCTTGTTTAACTGCCTCGCACAATGGGCACCCGCTGAGCGTGTTAAAAATCGCTTGGAGTTGCACCCAAGGCGGGAGTCGATCTTGCAGCTGGACCTCGAGTTTGGACCAAACAAAAGCACAGGCTGAGACTACGTCTCCGACTTCGATTTTGAGTCTTACACTGAAAAAAATAAATGTACAATAATACTGGATTTTATTTATCATTTTTATGTTGTGTTTTATTTATTTATTAATAATTTACATAATAACACTACTACTGACATTTCGAAGAATTTTAAGGTATACTTTTTTTCTCAGTGTACTCCGTTTACAACGAGTCAAGTCGGGTCGAGCGCCGTGCCTATATAATTTATGCCAACGATTTGCTGTAGCGCCAGCCAACAAAAGTGTAGGAAAATGAAGGGAAAGGGTTGGAGTAAGAGAGGGGAAGAAGTGAGGAAAGAGGGGGTAACACAGCTGGCAATGGATCATATGCAGTAAATACAGCAATGAGTCAGTGTTTGACATGGTCAAAGAAAAGGGTTTTCCAAGCAAGGATCGAGGGTATAGAAGGAGAGGAATGAGAGGGAAGAGGAGCACAGAAATTCACCCTTATAAAGTATTGGCTATTGGAAAGATAATAAATATTACTACAGTAGAATAAAGAAGGTTAAAATTTTACTAAAATTATACAAACAAAAAACTTTAAAGCCAATATCTAATGAACATTTTCAACTATAACTCAATCAACAGCTGAAACTTAAAAGCAAGCTAGCAAATAAGATACTTTTATCTAAAATTTTTAGACATTTAAGACTACATTTTTAGTTCTCAGACTTAAGTTCCTGAAAGTCAAGATAATTTACTTTAGAAATAGACTAAAATTTTCTACTTTCAAAGTTTTTTTTTATGGAATTTTTGAAGCCTTTATAGATTATGTTTATATAAAGTAGTTAAGAATACTTAAAAACTGTTTATATTTCTTAAAAATTCCCACATTAAATTTACTCCCTTTCTATATACTCAAACTGCGCGTACTTTAAAATTTTGATAGAACTCTTTAGCCCTTAGAAAACCCCATTTAATCCACTAGTAATACCGCCCGCTGTCAACTTATCATTTTCAAGTTTATTGACTTTTGTAAATGTATTTGGCTGATGTTTCTTTTTTTTTCCTTTTTGACTGTTGTTGTTGTTGTTGGACTTGGTTTTGTTGTTGTTTAGCTGCTGGCATTGTAAACGGCGCCAGATTTCGAGACAGTCACCAATTCCATGTCTGTCCAGTCATGTACACAAGTCGTTATTATTTGATAGGGTCAAGTGTCGGACAGTAGAAAAGCAACAACAACAGTAACAACAACAACAACAACAACATTTGGGAAAAATAGCAAATTACACACATGAATATAAATAAAAATGTCTGAGACGTCAAAGACAAAGAAAACAATGACAAATCGTAGGGTCAAGGCATATGTTAAATGCTATAGAACCAAGACCTTTTAATTAATGGCATCTGTCTAAAATTAGTTAGTATCAAACTGGTTAAAAGTTGCTAAAATGTCAAGCTAAAGGTTAAAACTAACTGTTGTTTGTTTTTAATAAATTTATTTTAATTTAAAAAAAAGATTTAGATTTCAAAAAAGATTTTATTGAAATAAAATGTTATAAAAAATAAAAGAAATTAAAAAAAAATAAATTAAAAAAATAATAAATTAATATATGTAGGTACTAAAATTTTTAAAATTAAAATTTTCTCTATAAAAAATAAATTAAAAAATAATAAATTAATATATGTATGTACTATAACTTTTAAAATTAAAATTTTCTCTATAAAAAATAAATTAAAAAATAATAAATTAATATATGTATGTACTATAACTTTTAAAATTAAAATTTTCTCTATAAAAAATAAATTAAAAAATAATAAATTAATATATGTATGTATTAAAATTTTTAAAATTAAAATTTTCTCTATAAAAAATAAATTAAAAAATAATAAATTAATATATGTATGTACTATAACTTTTAAAATTAAAATTTTCTCTATAAAAAATAAATTAAAAAAATAATAAATTAATATATGTATGTACTATAACTTTTAAAATTAAAATTTTCTCTATAAAAAATAAATTAAAAAATAATAAATTAATATATGTATGTATTAAAATTTTTAAAATTAAAATTTTCTCTATAAAAAATAAATTAAAAAATAATAAATTAATATATGTATGTACTATAACTTTTAAAATTAAAATTTTCTCTATAAAAAATAAATTAAAAAATAATAAATTAATATATGTATGTACTATAACTTTTAAAATTAAAATTTTCTCTATAAAAAATAAATGAAAAAATAGTAAATTAATTTTATGTATTAAAATTTTTAAAATTAAAATTTTCTCTATAGAAAATATTATTAATTATTGAATTTATATAGCTTTTCCTGAACAATTCTGATTCTATAAACTATATTTAACTAACTATATAACTATGTATTCCTAAATAACTTAAACTACTTCTAAATCTTCTCCTATAAACAAACTCCAATCCCTCCAACTTGTCAGAGAAAGTACCCACATAGTTTAAATCAAAGAATTCCTCATAAAAAACAGCTTGGAATGCCGTTAGAAGCTTTGGACAGCAAATGCCACTGTTATTAGCATTTTTGGTCCCACATAGTCCCACACCAAGTGATCGTTTAGATTTAGTGATTACACTTGTTTTAATGAGCTTGCTCCCTTTAAGCAGACGTTGATCTCGACAAGATTGAACAGCTCATCACGCTGTACGCTGATCAGGCAACGAGACAGTGCCTTGGCACGTGTAAACGACACCCAAATTAGAGACAGATTATTTTATTATACCCAAAGTCTGTCCGTTTGTCTGTCCGGCTGGGTCTTGGGCAAAAGTGTTTCTAGCTCAGATGACTGAGATCTTCCAAGAAATGAGTTAAGCTTCAGAGAGTTGGAGTGTATGGAGTGTTGGCTACCTTCTCGGTTCGCTGGTCATTTGATAAGCGGACGCGCACTCTTATCACAGTTAAATCGCAAAGAGGAGTTGGGGGCAGGGAGGGCAGGGTAGAGGGAGGGCCATCTAACATTGTCATGTAAATGTCTCACTGCTAGCCAAAATCAATTTGAAACTTGGCGCCAGTTTAATGAGGCACAAGCCAAAAGCGCAGCATGCGCCACAGTCTCCGATCACAGTTTTGTCCCCAGCGAGCTCGCTTAATTAAGTTATAAAAATTATATTTTATGCATATGATTTGCATTTTTATTAATATCAAATGTAACATGCGGTGCATTGATTTATTGCCCACTTATTCCACCACTCTGTAGGCGTGACCAACACCAGTCCAGTGTAGCGCTGTTCAACACTGATCTAGTGTGACTAATGACACGTCGATTCTGTGTATTATTAGTATTTTTTTGGAAAACATCTCACACATCTACAATTTCAATCAAATTTTTCTATACATTTCTTGCTCTTTTCATCACAATTCCTTGCTTGAGATGCTCAGCAAAACCATAAAAACCGCAAGATCAGCAAAGTATCAACCTGGAGACGACGACTACTACAGCAGCTACAGAAATCATTTTTATATAGAAAACAGCATACATTTAAGAGGGTTCCACAAAGACTTTAAGTGATACTCTGCACTTTAGGGGGAGTCTACAGAATTTGAACTAAGGGGTATTCAAATAGAATTTTAAGAAATTAAATAATTTAAATTTAAATATTAAAAAAATTAATTTGTTTTTAAAGAACTGTTTCATTAAGAAATATTGTTGAGCGTTGCCACCTATTTAAACTCAGATGGCAGCACTGTTCACTTACAGCTCAGCTACAAAAATTATGTTTTCTTGACAAAATAATGCAGAAATTTTAAAGGTAAGAATTAAGTATACCTATATTCTTTAGTCAGGAAATAAAGATTAAAGCGCAGTTATACAACAACTGACTGAGAAATGCATAAATCTAATCGCGGACAGCTCCCTGAGGCGGACAGCTCCCTTAGCTGGACGAATTTTATAGTCCCAAGAGCATGATTTTCATACAAAATCCGTTCCCTTGGACGGGCTTCTCCCTTAGGCGGTCAAAAACACTGGAAACGTAGCTGTCCGGCCAAGGGAGCTTCCACTGCATATTAATTTTAATGGTTTACAAATTGAGCACAATTTGTTTAATATTTTGATGAAAATCTGCCCAATCCATCTAGATTTTTAAACTTTTTAATACCTTAATAACTTAATAATACTAATCAGATCTATCTATATCTATTAAATACTTCTTAAAATCATCATATATCTGCTTTCATTCACACCTTCCTCAGGTAAACTGCAAACACTGTGGCTTAGTGCAAGTGCCCCAAACTGAAGCAGAGACAAAAACAAGAACTTAAGTTGTCTACTGCTTTGAGCGCGTCACAAAGCGTCACAAAAGCACTTTTTTTTTTGTAAGCATTTTAATATAGAATATCTTTTGTTGCTGCTCTCGCTTAGATTTCTATATAATTTTGCTTTATTTGTTGCATGTTTTGACATTTTTATAGCTTCAGCAGCGAACGTTGATTAAATTGCGCATTTCTGCTTTAATGCGCTGCTGCACAGCACCGAGAGAGAAAGAGAGAGTATGATTGAGATAGAGGAAATCAGAGCGAGATAGTTGTAGTTGGCTTTCAAAATGGCGTCACGCTTTTGACATGCATATGTCAAAATTGATGGCACAACACGAAACTTGTATTGCTCGTGCCTTGCGTGCTTATCGCCCCAACACGTTTTGTATTTAAACGTTTCGCAGCTTCCCATTTTGGCCAGATCCTCCGGCTGCTCCTACTGCTCCTGCTACTCCAACTGCTGCTTGGTTTGGAACACCCATTTAACAAGTCAGTTGCAACGCACAAAACCATAAATATTGACAATTTAACAGAGTCAACAGTATGGCACTCGATGGCACTGCAACGTTAACTGCGACAGCGACTGCGACGCTGACTGCGCCGGCGACTGCAACTGCGAACCGGGTCCATAATACACCTTGTCGTACACGATGCTTATCTCTTGGAATTTCTTGTGCGTGTCGCCGTGCCAAAAAACAAAAGCAACACAAAAACAACACAAAACCATAAAAGTGATAAACTAAATGATACTCTAAGTGTAAGAAATTTGGATGGAATTAAAGGGTATTGAACGTTAGAAGATCTATAAATATATGTTAATAAATATATAGCCAAATTACTAATCATAACATACTAATTAATATAAAAAATATATATATTTTTAATTAAATATATACAGTGAAAGCTCTACTCGCGGACAGCTTCCTTGTCCGGACGAAATTTATAGTCCCAAGAGCATGATTTTCATACAAAATCCGTTCCCTTGTGCGGACAAAAGTACTGGTAGCGTGACTGTCCGGCCAAGGGAGCTTTTACTGTATAACAAAGTTTTAAATTTTATATAGTGAAACCTCTAAAAACTGATCAACTGTTACATACCCTAAAGACAGTAGCAACCAAAGTATCTACAAAAAGTTTAGCTGCCTTCAAGAGACCCCTTTAAACACTCTGCGTTTACAGGGTATTCAAAAAAGCTGAAGCCTGGTCAGGAGCTGTCGCTCGCTGTCGGTTCCCTGGCAACGCAGCGGGAAAAAGAGGGTTGGCAGCGTGCGTGAAAAATGAGCCGTGGAAATGCATGTTGTGCTTGTTGTTGTTATTGCTGTGGTTGCTGTTGTTACTGTTGTTGTTGTTGGCCTGTCGCCATTTCTCGTGCTGCAGCTAATAAGCGCAACAAGCTCATAAAATTTCGAAAGCTGCCACAAACTGATTTTATTTCATTTTAAATTGTACACGCGCTTTAAAATATTTACATTTCGTTCAATTTGACGGCAACAACTCAACATTCAAATAAAATACTAACAACAACAATAAAATAAAAAAAAATAAAATAAAAATCAAAATCAAACATCAAAATCGAGTTGTGGCCTTTAGTTTTAAACCTCAAGTTGATCTTGTTGCACACTTTGCATTTACATGCATCATTAGAGCTTGTTGTACAACGCGACCTTATGACAAATTATCAACAATGAAAAAAGCACATAAAAACAGCAACAACAACAGCAACAACAATCACAGCAACAGCAACGAAATGAACAAGCTTTCTATTTCAATAATGGCATCCCAAAACTTCCCATAGCCATGAAAAAACAACAACAAAATCCAAAAAGTTGACAACAAACGTTTCGTGCTGGAAAGAGACACGGGTCAATCGGTTGCCCTTAACCCTTAAGTGGCTCAACTGATAGCAGCTTATTTGGGGAATTCATTTTGTACAAATTAATTTATGTACTAAAATTAAATTGGTTTTAATTTCAGTTTGTATTTTAAGCTTTTCTTAGATTACCAAGCTGCCAAATAATATTTGTTGAAGCTTTCTGAGAAATCTATCCTGGACATGGTTTATAAACTTAGAGCACTAACCATACACTAACCATGTTGTATGGTTAGTGCTTAGAGTAAAGGTCAAAACCTTCGGATGCTAGACTTGATTTTACAATAGGTTTCTGTATGTTAAGGTATCAAATTAATATCTAAATTTAAGTAAAATGTATTAAATTGTTACTCGATTTAAGAAAATATTTTTAGACTCATAAAGAGTACAGGGTTTTATTAGGTTTTTTTATTATAAACTATTATAAAAAGATAATGAAAACGATTTTTTCTAGTAATCCTTATTTAAAATAAAAGTTGTGATGAAATTTTAATGCCAGCGACAGTGTCTAAAGAAAAATATTTAGTTTAAAAAAACACGGTAAATTTTCTATCTTTTTTGTCTGTCAGGATTGACAAAGTTTGCTTCTAAAACTTATAAGTACATTTCATATATAATATATTTAAATGGGGATACATTTCCCAATATAAACCTGTTTCACTTCTAACGCCACATTGTTTAACCCACAGCACACACAAGGGTTAAATGTTATCTCTTGGCTGCTAATACTCAAACTTTAAACCTTTTACCTGTTAATTGATTGTTACATTCTTTATACGCTCGTGTGTATGAGTGTGTGTGTGTGTGTGTGTGTGTGTGTGCTTCTCTTTCTCTTAGCTATCTCTTTCGCTCCTGGTGTTCGCTTGCCGTGAGAGGCAGAGACGTGTGTTTTTTTTATGTTATGTCCATTTTTTGACAATGAAAATTATTGTGATGTCGCACGTTTTGGTCGTGTAATTTAATTAAAATGATGTCGCCAGAGACCCGCATCAAATGCGACCACCTCCAACGGCACGCTTTCCCTAAGGGGTTTTCCCGGAATTTTCCGTACAGGTGACAAATGTGCGATGTTTTCTGACATCAACTGGTATAAATTAAGCGGTAAATGAGGTGGGGAAAAGAGGGGAAAAGAACAATCACAGCTGCTAAAAGGATGCGACTAAAAGTCAAACAAACCTCTTGACTTTTCATGATATTTGCGAAGGCAAAGGACGAAACAGGACGAAATGGGAATTTCGAGGGCGGAAGTGCAACGGGAACGGGAATGGGAACGGGAACAGGAACAACAAACACAGCTGTTGTTAGTTTTGGATTGGAAAACTGGAAAATTGTTCGATGACTGAATTTCTCTATTCACTTTTCACCATTTCTCTCTCAGTTCTCGATTCTCGATTCTCGGTTCTGTTTGAAGTGCAAGAAACGGCAAACATATTGGGGGCGGGGTTGGAGGTGGGCGCTGTAGAAGTTGGGGGCTACAGAGAAAAAAAGGGAAAACTTGTGCGGCTTCTGTTGAGCCTGTGAACCTGTTTGGCTTACAGAAACCATGAATGAACGAACGACATGAACGACTTGAACATTGTCACTGTCAATATAGAAATGCACTCAAGGTAACTTCCTACTTGCCTCAGATCGTATTTCAACATAACCTCTTTTACTTTTTTACTTGCAGATTAGTGCCCCCCCACACACAGGCACACACAGACACACACACACATACACGAGCATTTGCAGTGTCCCATCCCTAGCGACTTTTAGCGGTCAACAGCGCAAACAAAATGGCGACAGCTGTCAGAGGCAAACAAACGATTGTGGGAATTTTCAATATTGATTGATTGACCAGAGTCAGCAAAGCGAGCAAGAGATTGAGTGAGTGTGTGAGGGAGATGGAGTGACAGACAGTTGGCAATTTATTGTTCGAGAGTGAGAGAGCAACAAAGTTTGTCAAGCTATAACTGCGATTTAAGTTAAGACTCTTTAATATATACATATTTTATTTTATAATATTTATATTTTTTATTTAAATTAATCATTTCTCAATACAAATTAAAGAAGCTCATATGTAGATTATTCAAATCTGAAAGAAAATTTGGCTCAATAAAGCCTTATCTATCATTAAAGCCGACTACGTTTATGGCACAAAGAGTAGTTTAAATTTGTCGAATAAAATGTATAACTTGAATTTCCTGATTTTGTTGTTTATTAATAGTAAATTCTTAATAGCGGTCAAAAACGAGCCTGTCTTCTTGGGTGTCTTTATGATGAACACAGGTCAAAGCAGACATCACAGTAGAAGTAGCTACTAAAGTATCCCAAATTTAATAATAAATTATTTATTTGGTTATAAACTGTGCATTTTATTGACTTTGCTTATACTCCAATTTTAAACTAATTTTAAAACTTACTAAGTTTATCTTAAATTAAAAATATAAAAATCGTATCAGTTTTTAAATTTTTTATATAAAATATTTTTTATATAAATTTTATGTAAAATATTTAGTTACAAATTTTCTTTTTATGAACTTTCTTTATTTAAAACATTTTTCCTACACAAATTTATTCAGTTTTTTAAGGACCACTTTACAGCTGCCTCGTAAGCTCCAGAGACTTCTGCTTAACAGTTGTTGGCTTTAATATCCTCGTGTTTCCACTCACTTCCAGCCTTGATCTTCCCAATTAAATTAAGAACAAATTTACTGGCGTCAGTTGTTGTTTTATCTTATTTTTTTTACAGGATACCCGGAACAGTATTTTTTTGTGTTCCCCCTGGGGTATCGGGCAGCGATTGATGACAGCATTTGTTGTGACAAGCATTAACTAGCGGTTTCACACTCCACTCGATGCCAGTACTCCTCCCCTGGTAGCACCCGGTGCCCACAAGCCCAATTAGTCGCCCCTAAAAATGAGAACAAATTGACGACACCCAAAACTGTGCAGCCCCTAGGCTCTAGGGAGATGCACCACTCTCTCTCCCTCTCTCTCTCTCTCTCTACTAGTACCCAATTTTAAGTAGAGAATATATATTATTATAACAAAATAATTATGTGAAATGCATTTAAAAATCAACAATTTTAAACTATAAATTTTCGTATGCAATATTGCTTTACTTCCCACAGGTTTTGTGTTACCAACAACATTTTATGCACCTTCTGTGTAATTGAAGTAAAGTTTTTAACAATTTCCAGTGTCGATGGCAACAGGGAGCAGTGAGAGAGGGGGAGCAGGGTGCAGAGAGCGGAGAGTGGGGAATCGGGAGTCGGGAATCGGTAGAATGCCGGCCATGTTTGAATACGAGTCGGCAACATGTTTACATAAAACGGACTTGGTTTACAATTAGCTCAAAAAACCAGCTAAATTTGCTTATTTAGCCAAAAAATATCATAAACTACGAAAATAAATTAAAGTTTACTGCAGCACAACGAAGAATAAATACTCTTGTTTTTTCATGGATTCATTTCAGCTCAGAGTCCCAAACTTATTTCCTCTTCACTCACTTCAGTTTAAAAGTTACTTACTTGCTATAAAACTATACTACCCCCTTTTAGCCCTGGTCTAGTCCTCGGCGTAGGGCGTATAGCTACTTATCTGTCGTGCCAATATATTGAGTATTTCCCTAGCAGGAAGATCCTGTTGCTCCCTCACAATTGCCGTTATGCGTGCACACTCCTTCACAAAGTTCTCCAACTCTCGCTGGTTGAGACCACGTCGCGCTGGTTCCTTGGATTGCATGGCCTGCAGACACTGGCCGGTAATGTGGGCCAGCTGGGAACGAGCCGGGCTGAACGTCTCGTCCAGGTCATAGAGCTCAAGTGGCGGTGCCGGTGGCTCGCTGAAAATGGGCGGAAATGTAGCCAATTGCAGCGGTGGCAAGGGAATCTCAAATTGCGGTTTGATTATTCGCAATGGTTCGTAGTTCACGTGCAACTGTTCGTAGGTATCGATCACATCCTTAAGCAATCGATTGCTCAAGGAGCACAATGACATGTCAAACATTTCCTTGAAATCCGATGGCATTTCGCTGCCAATGGAGTCCACCAAACAGGCCTTCGGCATGTCTGCCAGAAAGGCCAGATCCGTGAAGTGTTTGTTGTCGTTAAGCTGTCGAAGAAGAAAATTAGTTAACAGACTCTTGGGAAGATAATACCACAAATATCTAGGGTATCATACTATACCTCCACATCATTGAAGTCCAAGTGGGAGTAGCTAATCTCGCTAGTGCCCAGCAACTGCAGCATATACTCGAGCATGGCATCATTAGTTTTATCCTGCAGATATTTATCATGCCAAATGTAGCCAGATCCTATGGCCAATATCTTGCCACCCTTGACATTGCTATAGTATCCAGCCAGTGGTCGGTTAAAGGGATACACAACTGGACCAGTCGTGAGCAGTACATTAGCCGGTTCGGAGACATTTAGGGTGGCACCATACGGGTATTGAAAATGAATCTTGTATTTCTCATCACTGAAATCGTAGTCAACTTTTTCAATGTCCAGTTTGAGTAAGTGACGCCACATGGATTCACAGACCACGCCACCGCCCACAATACACTCCTTGGGATGCAGATTTTTGTAGTAATGTGGTCGCACCACATTATCATTGTTTATATAGATGCCATATTGTTCCAGAAAGAAGTTTACATTGGTATTGAACTCCTGTTCACCACCCTCGCCCAGCAGCACCAGCAAACTGCCACCCCATTGATCCACGTACTCCTTAAGCACATCAAACTCCTCCTCGGTGAAACGGTCTTGGGGTCCGGCCAGCACAAAGATTTTGGTGCGTGTCAAGCTCGCTTGTGTCAGTTCACAGTCACTTCTAGAAAATGTACATTTTACAAAGAACGATTATACCCTCAGTACAGGGTAGTATTCGACTTTAACACTTACTGCTCCACTGTCCAATTCGCTTTCAGCTTGCGATGTAGCATCTTGTAGTTGTCCGTAATTTGAAAACGTTCATTTTTGGATACATCAAAGCAAATTAACGGTTTATTGCTCATTTTAGGATTTGTTTTAATTTCGCTTTTTATTAATTGTGCGGTGCCGCTTGGTTGGTTGCCAAGGAAACAATAACCAAAACATTGTAGAGCTGCATATGCTATGATCTAAATTAATTATTTATAGTTGACATATAAATGCGTAAGTAACTGCTTGCATTTATGTATAATATTTAATTAGTCTTCAAATAAATGAAACAATTTAAATATCGATACTAAGCAAGGCTTGAAAACGATAACACCATTCGATAACTAAAGCGTAAAGAATATTTCTAAGACTAAAAGAAATCAGTTTCGTCTTATATTTATGACTAATATTTCTATTTTATTTTATATTTTACAATTTATTATTGATATTTATAAAATTTTCATATATATTTTCAGTGGGAGTGCCCCATACGTTTGGTATTTAAATACCGATGTGGTGGCTGCCGATACTAATAACTAAGCATCGGTCCTATCGATATATCGATGTACAAACTCGACTCACACACAGATTCATTTGCATTTACATAGTATGTTTATTTTTTTTATTGCAAAACGGTTTAATAACAAGTAGGCAACGAACACGGACAGATGTTCGCATAAATAATTCGCACGAAATGATGATAAGTTGCCGTTATCACTAATGGTTGTTTGGTATTGCGACTACGCAGCGACGAACGACGAACACAACAGAAATTTTTTTTCTTCTGGTATTGAACTTCGACTTCGAGCTCGAGCAATTCATTCAGAACTCGAACTTTGTCATCTCTCGCTCCGCTCTCTCTGGTTCGTAAAGACAACGCACGTTGAGTGTGTGTATGTTTGCATTGGACAGCCACACAGTGTATGTAAATCAATAACAAATAAAAAGTCCAAGAGCAACAATAACTACAAAAACAAAATCGACAACAACAACACTGCCAGAAAAAAGTTACAGCGTCATTTTTGAGTGTCTGCCGACGTCTACCGCTGTCTGCTGTCTGCACTTGCACAAGATAATTAGGTAATTTGTAAACTGCTTGCGACAGCATCAACGACATTCACCACATAAAATGAGCCCATGAGTTGGCGTTGATTGCCGTTGATGAGGGAAGTGGGAGGGGCGCCACACAATGGATTATTGAAAATGCTAGCGATAATCACTGGACCTTAGACGTCTCGTATCTAATCAAAAGTTAATGATCAACAAAATTCCATTTGTATTTACAGCACTTAACACTAAGAAGCAATAATATGGCCGGCATTGAGGAACGTTTCCAGGCCGCTGTCAACGTGATCAAAGGATTGCCCAAGAATGGACCCTATCAGCCCAGTACGAGCATGATGCTCAAGTTTTATGGTCTCTTCAAACAGGCCTCAGAGGGCAGTTGTACGCCCAAGAAACCGGCCTTTTGGGATGTAGTGGGTCGAGCTAAATGGGATGCCTGGAATAGTAACCGGCACTTGAGTAAGGAGCAGGCCATGCAGCGGTATGTGGAGAGTCTGCGTGAGATCATTGAGACAATGTCGTTTACCGAGAATGTGCAGAATTTTGTGGGCAGTCTTGATGGACTGGGTAACATCAATTTGGATGAACTGGAGCTGGTCTCACCCGGTATGCGAGAGTTGGCTGAATCGCATCCCAATTCACCATTTCACTCACGCACCAACAGTCCACAGCATGGCACAAGCTCCAATAATGTGGCCGCAGATACACCGGTAGCCTCAACTGAAGGATTAACTAATGGTCACATAACAACGCCACTAACCAATGGTTATGCGTCCAAGACAAGTAATGGATATGGCGATCTGGATACCAGCATGAACAATCATAATTACACAAGTAACAGCAGTGTGGCTATTGTGGAACCCTCCGACGATGAGTATGATGATCCCTATGACACAATGCTGCCCCAGGAGCTCACACAGGCGATCACACACAACACGGATCTGTTGCGACAGATTCAGAGCACAATTACCAATATGAACAATGATATGGCTGCAGTGCAGCAGCGTGTGCGTAGTGTGGAGCAATCTCTGTTGGAGCTGCGCAATGCACAAAAGACAAAGACAGCGAGTGGTCAACAGAGGCCAGCGTGGTGGCCATTTAAGGATATATCACCGCTGTGGTTTGCTGTTCTGGTGCTGTGGCCTTTCCTGGTGCGACGAGTGGCCCGAATGGTGGAGAGCAAACGCCGCTGACGGTGCACAGAGCTTTAGCTTAGCTTTAATTGGTATGGTAGTTAAATTGTAAGTATTCCAAACTGTCTTTTAAGCCATTCGACAATGAAAAACAAGATTAATGTAAGCTCTGATCTTTAATTACACTAGATGCGGAAAATCTTTGCTTGGCATCATTAGACAGTCTGAGACCTGAGTTTATGTCCTATATTTTTATTTGATTTATTACTTTTAGCTTTTTTTAAAGCTCATAACTTGCTTTAATCGGCACTTCCACTTTTACTGTCACATTAAGATACAGTTTTTTAGTAACTTGTTCAATCTTTGCTTCTTTCAGATACTCTTGGTTATGGTTTTGAGCTTTGTCTGGCTTGCTTCTATCCTCGAAAGCGTTTCACATCTTGTACAGAGTTGGGCCTTACTATATTTATATATTTCTTTACGGTTATACAGTTGCAATATGTATCGTTTATATGTATATGGTTTTTATATGTATGTGTATACTTTCGTCACTCGCATGGACTACCGTCTTCGGTGTTGTATATTTATGTTATTGTAACACACAAATCACACATAAGTTAATTATTACCACCACATTCCTCTCCCTTCCCTTTACCCCTGCCATCTACATTTTTAGTTTATAAGTCGAAAAGTGTTTACCAATTTTTTTTGCATATTCGCCTGATCTGCGTACGCTTTTGCTTAGATCGCAAGCGTCATCGAATTGTCTAGCGAATGACGCAAACGGTTGTAAGACAAATTCATTTGTTGTTAATTATAATTTTTGTAATAAAAAATCGTGTAAAATGAATACAAAATCACAAGTCGGTTGTTCTTGAATCTGAATCAGTATCACACACACACACAATTAGTCACGAGGTTGTGCTGTTAAACGCAAATAGCCCTTGCCAGAAGGAACTTGAACCGTCTCAATGCCATCCGGGAAAAGCTTTGGCACATCCGCAGCTTGCACAGTGGGCAGCACCATGCACTGGCCGCCCTGCTTCCAGTCAGCGGGCGTGGCAACGCTCTTTGTTTGCGTCAGCTGCAGCGAGTCAATTACACGCAAAATTTCACTGCAACGAGGGGGAATAAATTATTTAAGTAATAAAATTATTACATTTAAAGCGGTCTTAGAATAAATTTTGGTTGAACGTCAGAACTCACTCAAAATTGCGACCCGTTGTGGCTGGATATAAAATTGAGAGACGCAGCTTCTTTTTATTATCCACGACAAAGACGGCACGACAGGTTAATGGAATGCCCTCAGTGGTAAGTTCGTCCTTGTCTAGCATATTGAGTTGCAACGCCAACTCACGATTATTATCCGCAATGATCGGATAATCAAAGCTTGGCAGCTCTGAAAGGATAATATATAGAAATTAAAGTCACGTGCTCGTTAAGCTCATAAGATCTTCAAAATGTAGGTCAAGAATTTCTGTTAGCCTTTAACATGTTTATACCCTGAAATCTCTGGGCACCTGGTACAACAAATGTAAGAAGCAACAGTTAGTTTCCCCACACTTACTAGCATAACTCTTGATGTCCTCGATCCAACCCTTGTGCGATTCCACTGTGTCGCAAGAGAGTGCAATTGGCTTAACGCCACGCTTATCAAATTCCGGCAACAATTGTGCAACACGAGAGAGCTCGGTTGTGCAAACAGGAGTATAATCTGCCGGGTGTGAGAAAAGTATGGCCCATTTGTCGCCCATCCAGTCATAGAAATCTATTTTGCCTTCATTGGTCTGAGCCTCGAAGTTGGGAAATTGATCACCAATATTTAGTGCTTTGCCCGACATTTCAAAACAATTTTATGGCGAAACCTTTGAACGTGAATGAAATTCAATTATCAAAAAGCTGCCGACAGTAAGCTGTCAAACTATTGAAAGAGGCTGCTCAACTTATCGATAATGCGTGCACAAAAATACTATCGCTGGAAAAGTTAATCGATAAACAATTACTGTATATCGGTATATAACAAGTCAACAACAAATAAACATCTGAGAAGTTGTGCATTTCAAATAAAATAAAAGATATAAATTAGAATGTCAGAACTAAGTATAAGCGGTACCCAAGTGCTGCCAACGCCCCCGCCACCGCCACCTGCAACCGAACCATTTAGGATAACTACAAATGCACCACAAATGAGCGATGCTAATTTGACGCCAGGACGTCGGAAGCTTCAAAAGTGGTTGGGTCGCGTTTTACGAATTGTTATAACTGATGGACGCGTTCTAGTGGGTTTCTTTAATTGCACAGATCGTGATGCTAATATTGTGCTTTCCATGTGTGCTGAGTATCTGGTTGAGGGGCAAGAACCTCGTTTACTGGGCAATGTAATGGTGGCCAAAAAACACATTGTATCGCTCAATATCGACGAGCCCAGAGTCTGGGCCCCAGACCAACATCGAGCCAACTAACGGATCTAATAAAAGATACATTAAGTCCACAAGTTTGATCATAAACTACAGACTGTCAGACATAGCTTATTTATAAATCCCCGAACAGAAATTTCTTGCTTAACTTTATGTAAATCATAGTTTCTTTTCATAAATAAAGAGCATACCAAATGTTTTATTTACTAAACGAGTTTTAACTCAAATATTACAGAGCTGTAACGAAGCAGGTGTTATAAGAAAGCGGACAAACAGCCCGGAAAAGAGAAAAGAAACAATAAGTTAATTTATTCCATTAAAGTGCAAGATTTTTGTCTTACTAACAGGTGTCTAGCAGCTGCTATTAATAACATACTGAATAACAGTCTTGAGACCTGTAATCGATTTTTGTAATATACAGAGTTGCATTTAAGGCGTAAAATATTATCGATAAGCGCATTTACCATAATTTAATCACTAAAAAGTCTCAGAATACGCAGGTGTTTAGACTTTTATAGAATCAGTGAATAAAACAAACAGTTAATAGTTAAGATTAATAACAGTCAAGTAGTTCACTCACAAAATGGCACAAATGGATATGGAGTTGAAAAAGGTAAGCGTCTAAACAAGTTTACCGAGATGAATCAGCTGCCGGTTGCCAGCGCGTGGTGTGCTGCTCCCAAGGATGAAAAAACACTCAACTGATCTCTTTTTTATTCCAATCTATTCGGAATAAGGCCTTTGCTGAGATGCAAACCAACAAATTGGCCACTACGAAAAAGATAAACATGATTGACATGAAGTGCGATATGGTGAAGACTGGCAAACATAAATATTTACTTACTGAAAAGGGAACCAGCAATTTAACGGATGACACAAGGTTAGTTCAACGATTTTAACATTTAGTAAAATAAAACTAAATTTAATATATATTTTAGAGTCTACTTGTCTGTTGGTCGCATGTTTCTGCTGAGTGATGTGCAAAATATGCGCGATGTGTTGAAGACAAAGCAGGAGAAATGTGATAAGGCCATTGAGCTGCTCGAGAAGAAGAAGGAATTCCTGCAAAAGTCTCTCAAGGATCAGGAGGCGGGCCTACGTGAACTTGTACAGCAACGCAAGGAGGCGGACGCACCAGCAAAATAAACATTAAATTCATTCACTCCAAGCAATCAATTCACTAACTCCAAGTCTACAGTCAAACATACGTTATTTATTTTCAATATATTGATCAAAATTAAAGTTCGCATAACTAACAAACTCGTTGCCCAAATTACGATCGTGTTCGGGACGAAAACTGCATTTATGCACGGGTAAACTGGCTGTTAGCCAAGGTTCCACGACTTCACCGGAACAGAATACAATTTTGGAGTCCTTGTTGCGCTGTAAGTTAATGATTATCTTTGACATCTTGGTCATACATTCCTCGGACAGAAATGGGGGATCGGCTATTATTAAATCGTAGCTGTTGTAATGATCCTTTAGATAATCAGCGGTGGTATCTATGCAATTGAAATCGTAGTGCACGAAATCGCTACCATAGGCTGCGAATCTCTGATCATACTCAAAGATGTTGACTGAAAGATTGAATATAAATATGTTATAAAGCTTTAAAAACACTCTGGGTACCCTTACCTTGGTCATGAACATCCTTTATTGTGGCGTAGAGCGAAGGGCAGGACAGCAAAGCTATTCTGAACTCTGTGCTATTGTCTTGTTTAACTATTTTGGCCACTGCATTTCCAATTGCACTCTTTGTGCCTTCGCTGTACCAAAACTGGCTGAGTTGCTGCAAAACATTTATTTATTATAGCCAACTTTAACGAATTTGACCCAAATTCCTACCCAATCCTCCTCGAAGTGCGCCTCCTTGCCGGTCTGGTTAATCATGCGCTGTTCCTCGTCATGCTCGCGCTGGGTACGCTCCGCCAGAAATTCATTTAGTATAGCTAACGTATCTGCAGGTAGTGTAATATCGTCGTTGTCGTTATCCATGGTTAGGATTTAATTTAACTAGTGTGGTGGACCGGGTGCTCCAGCAATGTGTTTTGGTTTGTGTGTACACACTGCACACGCGAGTTATCGATACATTTTCTACATTTATACTAGGCACTAGTATTTTTTCATATTTGGTCACACTTGCTTATCGATACACTCAGTTAATCTCAACTGCGTGTGGACACTTTTATTTAATTTAATTTTGAACAGTAAAAGAACGCTGTGCGTTTAGCTCATTGTGCGGGTAAGTTTAGTTTGTTGCCCAATATACGTGTAACAAAAGTAATTAAGTGTTGTGTTTTGAGTTAAAGAAGCAGCAGCTGCACTATTCACACGCTAGTGCTGCCGACTTTCTTCATATGAGATTGTGTACGTGAGAAGGGAGCTACAAATCAGAAAAGAAAAGAGAAAAAGTGCGGCCTCAATGGTTAATAACCTAATTTGCCTGGTGTAATTGCAGTGTCTGCGTCTGCATACCGATGTTTATGTTAATAAATAGAATATGCAGGTCGCTAGCCCCGCCAACAGAATTTTGCTTTGCCGGTTCTTTCGCTGCTTGTGCTACGTGTTGCCCAAAAACGGAAGTCCCCAATTCGAGGCCGTAGATATATTTTTTTTGTCATACATTCAACTATTGAGTGTCATGCAAAGGCTGCAAATGAAATGAAAGTGCACTTTGATACACGCTCTCTCTGCTTTCTGCTGTGTCATTAAACCTGCTCATTTTATATCTACATACATGCACATAAAATATACATGTGTGTAAGTGCTTTAAGTAACAAAAGTTCAACAATGCCAATCAGCACAATCAGATGTCAGGCACTGTAAATACGCGCACCTTTTTCTGTTCTCTCAAAAAATTCTGCTCCACACTGACGTGTTCCTCGTGGCATTCACGTGACGTCATTTGTTTATGAATATTTACCCAAATTTCATAATGTTGAGCTTGATTAAACCACCAAAACCAACAATACTTAGTTAGTATCTAACTCATATTAAATTGCTGTATTTTTTTGAGTTCAACAAGCTGTGTAATTATTCTGTACAGTGAAGCTTTGAAGTATGTGCACATCATTAATTTATTTATGCCGGTATAAATATTTTCTTCGGCGTATACAATTATTAATTAATTAAAAATTATTTCTAGTGGTTGCTATACTTTTTAGCCTCACTGTTTTAATTAGTCTAAAACTTGACCCAGTTTCCCATAAAGGACATCGATAAGTGAAATCAATATTCCTTTGTTGTTTCAATATGCATACGATATTACTCTTGTCCTTCTTTTTATGACCAACTGTTCGTTTCTCTAACTGAATAATTATCTTAATGGTTTTCCGCCAGTTTCGAGTGGATTTTCCTACCCACGCTGCGCCGTCGCAGTTTTCATTGTAAGCTAGTTCGCACGCTCTCTCGCTCACTCTCTCTCTCTCTCCCTCCAAGTCTCTCTCATTGTGACTCCCCCTCTCTCTGCCTGCTGCCACCTGTTTGGGCATTGTTACGTGTCTGTTTGTGGTTGTTGCTGTTGTTGCTTTTGTTGTTTTGACGTGTATGTCGTAACAACATGCACACATTGTGGTTACACTAACTGACCCACCAAGTCTGACGTTTCGATAGCTTCTCAGTCTGTTTGGAAAAGTCGCTGTAGTTAAGCTGGCAACTCGCACAATTGCAGCTATTATAATTACAAAACATAAAAGCGCACATTTGTGGATTTTTCGGGAAAATCTGTTAATAATTGCTTTGCATCGTTAACTACGTTTTATTTAATTATTTTACGCTTTTAAGATTAAACTATAAAACGATTTTTGACTCTCAGATCGTTAGAAAGTTGAAATCATTAGAGAAGATCTTACAAGTGGAAACAATTGTGCTTCCAATTGACATACAGTTGGCTCAAATGTTGGCTTAAATTGCAGCTGAGCTAAGTGGTCAGAGCCATACCCATACCCATGGCTAAGTCGTGTCAGATTCAAGCATTAACGCCTCTTTAGCAACGCTGAACACGCCTTTACCGTTAGCTCAACATGTGTGTGTGTGTATGTGTGTTTGTATGTGTAACTTTCCATTCAACTGGTTTTTTGTCTTAACTTATTTTTACGGCCATCATAACACGCAATGTCTATGTAAATTTCAATTAAAATCGCGTACCATTTAAGTGGCCCTAAAAACGATTCAAAAACTTTGCGTTCTGGGTTAATGCTTAAGTATTTTAATAGTGTTTATTTAAAAACTTGTTGAGTGACCCTCGCTGCACTCTCATGTACAGAATTTAACAGCTTAACTTATATAAACTTTAGTCAAAGGGAAATACTTCAGAGTTTGTTACTTTTCTATTTTTTGTTTCTTTTCTTTTTTTGTGTTCAGTAAGTTTGCAAATTAGAAAATTACTTAAATTCCTTCTCTCAACCGTCCACTTTATCGTAACTGTGTGCAATCGCTTTTGGCTTTATCAGTTCAGCGATTAGCAAACTGTTGATAAGAGGCATTAAGTTTATTTTATGTTTGAGTGATAACATTTCTAATTTGTTAACCATTTTATTTTTCAGAATCAGAATCGTAAGACTATATATTAAATATGAGTACGGCAACGGAACAGCCACCGCGCTTTGATAGCGCCCAGGAGGATGCATCCACAAACAACACATCACAGCAACAGGAACAACAGCAGCAGCAGCAACAACAACAGCAGCAACACCAGCAAACACAGAATGCACCGGCAAAGCTTTTGCAGCATTTCCAAACGAATCGCATTGATTCAGCGCTTTGGGCACTACGGTTGGTCGTCATTTTCTTTACCGTCAGCTATGTGTTGCCCATTTTCACGTAAGTACAGATATAAAACTATAACAAACAGATTTTAATCTATATTCCCTTTACAGCTCACAGCAAAGCTCCTTCAATAAGGTTCTGCTGGCAAATGCCGCAATTTCCGCACTGCGTTTGCATCAACGCGTTCCCGCGTTTTCCTTTAGTCGCGAATTTCTTGCACGCTTGTTTGCCGAAGACTCGTGTCATTATATGATGTACTCGCTGATCTTCTTTAGCATTCGTCCCACGCTGCTCGTTCTCATCCCCGTCGTCTTGTACTCTGTGCTGCATGCGTCCAGCTATTCGCTCAAATTATTGGATGTAAGCTTACCTTTAAACATAGATCTTTCAGTATGTTAACTTAAATTTGTTATGCTTTTAGCTGATTGGACAGAATTCGTGGTGGGGCGCCCGTTTCTTTATCTCGATTGTGGAATTCCAGGCAGCTAACATTCTGAAGGCCACCGCTTTCTGTGAAATCTTCATCATGCCCTATGCCATCGTGCTGACCTTTATGTACGTATACTTATTTTATTATGTTTTTTATAAGAAACTTTTATTTAAACTAGAATGAACTATGATCTTCTAAAGTAATACACAACATTAAGACGTTTAGGCATTCTTTATATGAAAGCTAAGTAGTCTCAAACTCTTACCATATATAAGTTATAGTTAACGATCAGACGAAGCATTTAATAAGTCTGTTTAAACAACGACAGGCGTTACTAATACCACTTGACCATAAAAGCCCGCTGTAATAGTTACTTTTCCTTTAGACATAACAGAAAAACTACTCAAAACTTAACAGAAAATGTTATGGACAGCTCTGTAACTGTAATTAGTTAACATAGCTTACACAAACAATTCTATAGCTTTACCAAATCGATTTTATACAGCAAACTTATATATATTTTGTATTTTATATTAATGATCTGTACTTTTATGTTTTGCTTATAGGAGTCATGCTGGTCTAATGACGCCCATCATCTACTATCACTATCTGGTCATGCGCTACAGCTCACGACGCAATCCATATCCACGCACCGCATTTGCTGAGCTGCGCATCACCTTTGAGGCGTTGGCTTCCCGCTCCCCCGCAGCCGTTGGCAAAATCATTCGCGGTGGCATCAGCTTTGTGAATCGTCTGGCACCACAGCCACAACCGGCGCCAGCGCAGTAGACTAGCAATAAAGCACACAGCAGCAGCAACAACAACAACAACAATCAAGTGACAACAAACAACATTATAAGCTAATTAAGCCTATTAAACAACAAAGAAACAAACACACACACACACATACGTATACTCAAATTTAAATGAGTTTTTAGGGTCCAGATTTTTGTTTAATTGTTTCCCAAACATACAAACACAACACACACACATACATACATTTTGAGCTCTTGTTTAAGATAAATTAATTGGTTTATTCTGTATGTTTATGCATAACATAACTATATATACATATATTTCTTCTATAACTATTTTCAATGAGTTTCGTTTCATTGTCCCATTTTAGAGTGTGACTGAAAAACTATTCCATTCATTTGATGAGATACTTCATAATGATTTGGAATTTAAAAACACGTATTATTGTTAATGAAGATATGTAAAAGTTTTAACATATGTCATGCTTATTTTTATTAACAATTAAACAAAAAGAAACAGATCAGACTAAGAGAGAAGACACATTGATGGACTACATGTAGTGCAAAAGTATTCAGCGTTGGGCAAATTGATGTTTAAAGTAGTTTATACAATAACATATAAATTTATATATATTTTATTTACATTACATTATTTTAAACACACACAATGTAAGAAACAAACACCAATAAATCAAGTAAAATGTAATAAATTTGTTCACGATGGTATGTAATTATTTGGATTTTGAGGAAATTATTAATCTAGTTGAACGATTTGAAGCTGTTTCCTGGTAATAGTACATTTGTACACCTATTAACTAGCTTGGTTTTTAAACATCATATTTCCTTGTGGTTTAATACAAGTTTTACTTGTCTTTAACAGCTAACGATAGTTCGTTTTGGATTTAATCGATATGCCGAAAAGTATGCAATGATTTTTGAGCTCAGCAGCGGAAATGCCTCATAGAGAAACCAACGATTTTAAACTGTTTTAATCAACAGCAAACTAATTGAAAACTTTTTTATTTTACTACATAAAAAAGCTCAAATGACAACCCAAATCTCATTGCCAGCTCTGTTCTACTCATACGTAAATTAAGCTATTTAGGAACAATATATGTATTGTGCTCGAAAGCAGTTCAACTACCACCCAACATTTCCACTAAGTGGGGTGGTACTACACATAGGGCTCCACTTTAGCCGAATGAATTTTGCTGCTTCCGACTCCCCACACACACACACACACACACACACACTTGGAAGCAGTTCAATGAACTCTTCAGCTTTGAATGCTTTTTCTTGTGCTGCGCCAAAAAAGAACTTTTCTTGCGCGTCGTAGCAGGAGACAGGGAAGAAAGTACAAGACTCACTTTCGTTTTTGGTGGGCTGCGGTGCGCAGGGAAATTTGCTTTTTGGCCATTTCTCTTTTCTTTTCTCTTTGGGTGGTGCAGAAGAAGTCGACGCCATTGGGCGGGCCATTCAACAGCATAGACAGTGAGACAGCCAATGCTCCCGATATGAATGTGACCATGGATGTGGTTGTGGTCGAATTTGTGAATGTTCGAGCATCAGAAAAGATACGTTGCCGTTGCCATTGCCATTGCCGTTGATGGTTTCATGGGGTTCTTGAACTTTTCCCAATTTCTAGATTTGCGCCATTTGTTTTTCTTTTCATTTTTGTTTTTGTTTTTCTTTTCCTCTTGTGGCTTTTCCGACAAACAGTTTTTTTTGGTAAAGATTATATTTCGTTACAGTTTTAAACGTTTCATATTGTTGTTGTTGTTTTTGCTTAATTCTGTGGCAGATTGATTTGTAGTTTCCTATTTTACAGCCCAGAGTTGGAGGAACTTTAAACTGAAAGATTTCCTCAAATTGGTTTTTAATTATACACTTAGGAAAATCGTAAAAGTTTTTCCCACAAAGGTTTATTATCGAAAATGTTTAGAAAACTTTTAGCTTTGCCGTTGTCAAGATTAGACTACAGTACTCAAATAGAAAATAGTTCTAAGATACAGAATATGTATCTTTAAAGTTGTCTGACTAAATTTAGATAAAGTTTGAGAACAGTATACCAAAAAGTTATTCTATTACTGAGGAGTTTCCATTCCGAAAGATATCTGACATTTTTCGATAATCAGCTGGAACCCGAACACTTAAAATATGGGTCAAGTTAAGCCATGTGACAAAAATCAAATTGGACATGAAATTTGGCAGGGGGAGAGGGTATGAAAGTGGGAGTAATTTGAAATGTCAGATAGTCGTAGTACCATCATGATATGATGGCTTACCAATGCACAGCTTGGGACACGCATAAAACTTAAGTATCGCCCGGAAAAGCTGATTATGCATTTCCACCCTCGTTCAATCCAAAAAAAAAAAAATTACAAAAATTGAAACTCGCTCCACAGACAAATAAAACTCAAAGTGACATCATGACGGACTTTCCCCCCTTCCCCCCTTCTATGCCTGTAAACACGCCACACAACCAGAAAACAGTTGCATTTGTTGTTAAAAAAAAACAGAGACAAGAGATAGAATTAAATTAGATACAAACCGAAAGTAAAAGTGTAGCCCCCTTTTAGTTTTTGGGGTTGTCTGAAGCTCTTCGCGCTTGTGCCACAAAAGGTCTTTGAACTCGACGTCAAATGTTGTACTGAAAATGGGTCACGCAACTTTTTCCAAATTTCCCAGTCATCCAAAATTTTTGGTGGTGGGTGTTTCTTACACTATGCTTTCCTCTATGTCTTCTTTCCCGCCGAAAGTCAAAATCAATTTCAATTGCATTGCGTAGTCGCTTCGAGTTTGCGCACTTTTAACAGCGGATTTCGTACGGGGCTCAAAGGGAAATTTTTGAGAGAGACAGAGAGAGTGTGAGTGTTTCTTATTGCGCAAGTTTGGATTAGACTGCAAAATATTGAGGGTGACAAGTCAGCGTTACTAGAAATGAGCCAATATTCAGAGAAAAAAACATTTATTACATTCTAAATATTTAAATTAATGTTACAAATTTACGACCAAACCAATTTCTAATGAAATACGAGTCTTTCTTTTTATGCATCTATTTTAAAGTACTTTAATAACATGTAATGCTTAAAGTTTATTACTTATAATTTATTTTTATTGTTTAGAAACTCGAACTCGTCATAAAAAAATTACACTCTCGTTGCGCTCAAATTTCGCTGCTCTCGAAAGAAAGCAAACTTCACTCCAAAAATTACCCCGCGTACTTTCGCTCAAACACAAATACAACCAAATATGTTTGAGTGTGCACTCAAACGATACGCCCTCAAATGTAGCAGCAAAAAAAACCCCTCAACACAAATTGCCCACCAATTGGTTGTGAAGCGCAAAGCATTTAATTTCCCTGCGTAAATGCGTTTGACTTGCACTCAAACCACATAAAACACTCAACGTAAATTTCCCTCCAATTGGATTTGATGAGCATGACATAACCGGCTGGGAATTGTTAGCTCTTGTGCGTGAGTGCGTGCCAGCGTGCGAGAATAAGAGAGTGTGAGAGTGTTACTGTATGCGTGCGTGCGTGTATGTGTGTGTGTATGTTTGTGTACGTGTGCCTGGTTGTTTTGTTAGACAAAATACAAGTGCAGTTTGTGTGGGCCAGTGACCTCAAGTAACGGTATCCATAGTATTAGATAAGTTTGTGGACATGTGCGCAGGGCATTTCTCGTTGCTCCGTTATGTTCTCTTTTATTATGTTGTCTATTCTCTCTCTGCTTTCTGTCTGCTCTTGCTGTTTCATTGTTTCTATTCTGGTTTCTAATTCAGCCCGCAGCGCAACTCATTTTCATTGAAAGCTTTCTTCTTCATGTCTGTTGTCGTTGTCTGTTTGCTGGAGGAAGGAAGGGGGAAGTCTTTCATATGTCTGTCTGTCTGCACTGTTGTGATGGGCGAAGGGCATTAATTTACCTAGCTAAGAATCTAGTTTCTAAGTTTCTAAGAGTTGGTAATTTATGGAGTACTCAAAAATCAATTGAGAGCAAACGAAATTGTTGTTTACAAAAAATAAAGTTTAGTAATCTGAACAGTGTTATTTTTTGGATTTTATCTTAAGAAGTTGTACATTTTGTACTTCATTTATTTGTTTAACTTCAATCATACAAATTGACATTTTTCTTATTGGAAATCTAATTGGATTTACTTTATTCTAGACTAAATAAACTATAAGGACAATACCCTTTGTCATGATAACAAAGAGGACATTTAAGGGTGTAACCGACAAGTGCTTAACCTGTTAGTTGCTCGTTCTCTTAGTAACAATGCCGGCCGGTAAAACATTACTTAAATTAAGAGCAAACAAAGCAACCAAAATAATTGGCAACAACATTTGCCTAGCTCCAAAAACAACCCCTCCCCAAATAGGCGTGGGAGGTGGGCTGGTGGATGGAAAGGGAATTGGGTGAATGAGAGTGAGAGTGTTTTCCCGTCACATCAGCACAAATGATGCGCATGTCATGTCAGCGATAGAAGAGCAGGCAACTCACCCTTGTCTTGCAGTCACCCCCTTTGGAAATGGAAAGTGCCAGAGAAAATTCGGTGTCAAGAAAGTGAAAAGAAAATTGCAAGGTCATTGAACTGAAGCAAGTCGAAGTGCGGGTGAAAAGCTAAGCCGGAAAACTCAAGTCAATACGCAAAGCAACCCCAAGCAAAAGGGAAATTTCTTATGGCCAGAAGAAGAAGTAGGAAAACCTATGGGCCAAAAACTGAGGGTGGCTCACACACCTTAACTGAGGGGGGTAAAGGGCGGGGTGGGCGCGAGGACAGTTGGATGGGCGGTAAATTTGACACACATCTGAACCCGAAAACAGATAAAAACCGGAAATGAGAGCATAAAACGCGAACAGGCTGCGAAATAAAGCGGTCTATTTTCCCCTCCCCCCACCCCGAATATCCCCCTTTTTCTTGTCTCAGGGTCCAAACTAATCTAAATCGTAAAATTTGTAATTTATGTCACTAACATTTGGCTATTATGTGTTGTGTTGGCCAAAAACTTTTCAAGCTCCCTGCCATTTGTAATCAACTTAATGTGCCCTTAATTATGGGCCTAGAGTTACGGTTATAACGGTTAAGGATGAGAGATCAACTGGGTTATTACCGAAACAGTTAGTTTCTATAGGGAGAGAGCTTATCTTCTGTTTAAGATACAATTTGCTTAAAGAAGTACTATATAAAATAAAAAATATAAACTATTTAAGCAACAAATACTTAAATTATATATTTTTGGAGTAAAACTTAGCAGATTTCAAGCTTTAAAACTTTGGCTAAATTTTACCGATTTTTTAAAGGAATTTGAATATATTTTTATCAATATACATATATTAATATGGTTTGGACCCAAAATTCCGTCTGTCAAGAGATTTATATTTACTTGAAATATATACAATTTTCGATTATTTTTATATACTCACCCTTTAAAAGCTCTTCAGAAACATTTAAGTTTGAAAACTTTGTCAAAACCAAAGTGATTTTCATAATCGATTGTTTGAGCTCTTAACTAAGTCTGAAATCAAAATCATATATTTATTTTTAATACTTAAAAAATGTCGATTTCAAAATTTTCCCTTTAATTTTTACCTATTTCAACCATCTTCTTTAAAAAACTTCAATTTTTTCCCCATAAAATTCTAGCCACACTGGCACAGGGTATGCCAAAGTCGGGCACTCCCTATGGCCTGCTTGTTATATTATAAATATATTTATATTTAATAGAATTACGCTAATCATTTCGATTTTATTTATAGATTACTCAATTACGTCGTATTATCGCATCGAATCGATTATTAATTTTATGTGTTACGTGTTTTCCATCGTCGCCCTTACCGTGTGCGGAAAATTGATGGAAAATGTTGGATAGAGTGGGAGGGAGAGGGGACGAGACCCAAGTGTCACAAGCCATAACCATAAAGTGTGCCATGGAATTGCCTTTTGGGCTTTATTCATTGCCAGCGCAATTTGAATGTATTCCACGCGACTGACACACACACACACACAGACACTAACACACACACACAGATACATACATGTATGCACATATATTTACATGGATTCATTACGGTAATTTTTCTTGATTTTTATTTGCATTTCGTTTGTTTTCATTTTGTGCGAATGCAAATAAATTCAACTTACGGATGCTTTGCGGGATTCTTCAGAAAAAATCGGTTGAGATTTAAATGTCGAGTGCGTGGAAAAACTATAAATAATGGACCAAGTTCAAGGAAAGCAAATGGGAAATGTAAATGGAAACGTAAATGGAGATATCAACGGCAATGTCCTTAAACTAGTTCAAGTCGATGCTTCAAGACCCTGAATTAACTGAACTCTCCTCTAAAACTATTTATTCTATAAATAAAAACATTAAACATTTTTAAAATCATTTTTAGCTAAAATGAAATTTATTGTTATACCATAATCCCTTAATTCCCTTAATTATATAACAGATAATACCGTGATTATTTCAATTATTTTCATCATATAGCAAAAATTCCTGACTTTAATGAAGATTCACTAATTACCTACGACAAAGGCATACAAATTAAGTACTATAGTATATAAAATGGATATTTATCATACATTGTAAAAACGCATTAAAGTCGATTCTAATTTATTACAACTTACGTTGAATAAAATTTAAAAAAAAATAGACACAAAGATGAGCTAAGCGTTATAAGTAGTAAAATAACTTAACTCTTCTCTTAAGTCGCAGTAGAGTGACGTCAGCAGAGGCCTCTTATCAAAGCCTATTTGTCTGAAACTTTAAGCGACTTTTGATAAGTTTTGAAATCCCTATTCTAGTTCGAAAACACGTTTCGACAATTAACATTAAGCGTGCAATGGCACCGGAACCGGGGGAAAATGAATAATAATAACAGTGCACATACAAATAGTGCGCACTGTAAAATACACTGTACACAAAATTGCAGTCTTTGTAGCGAGTGCCATAAATAATACACCCTATGGCGAAATTAACGTTCAATTTAAACGGCGCGTGTTGTGACGATCGGGAAACCAGGGAGCACTACGAAGAGAGAGAGAGAGCGGAGAGAGGGATAGGAGAGAGCAAGCCGTCTTGAGTCAATGTACTGCAAAGTGGCCTTACTCATTGTCAAGGTTGTAGCAAATCCAACTATATACACGACTATCTATATAAAAACTATATAGTTATACTCGTATATTAAATATCGGAGTGCATACATAGTTGCATTGGACATTACGTTGTGCACTCTGAGTTTTTTACGTAACGCCCCCCAATGGGGCACTGATAGCACCCCAAGTGTCTCATTACGCAATTCCAAATCGATCTTTAATTTGCGTAGTATCTGAACGTAAGTAGCTATATTTTCATGAAATTGAAAATGATAAATATTAAATTCCATTTGATTCACATTGTTGCGACTATCGTTATTAAATGGGTCTATAAACAAGTTTTATATCGGAGCTATAATGGTCATTAAGCCTATGATCGCTTCTAGAACGTAAAATATAATAAATTTTCATTTTTGTTTCAGTATTTTATTGTAGCGTAGGTCATTTTTTGCCATATTCGGTGTAACGTAACGCTCTTATCTAAATTTCCACATGACAATTCATATTTGTGTTTGATCGTAGCGGAAATTGGCACTTAAGCGCAATAATTTACACCGCAGGACAAGCTTATAGGGCAGCAAACAAGTTAACAAACTATGATGGGTTCGTAATGTATTCGGGAACTTGGAATTGTTATAATTGTTGAAATTAAAGATTTTTGTATAAAAATATTATTTAACATTATTAAATTTATTTAAAATAATTTTTTAATATATCCTATATTTAATAAAATATTTTACTCCATTTGTTGTTAATTATTCATATTTTGTACCTATGCCAATGCCTCGGAGTGTAGCTATATGCATGAATATTTGCCTACACTGAAATTTGCAGACTTCCAGGTAGGTGCGACATGTCTGAGCCACTTGAGATTAAATACCAAAACAATGGAACTATGTGAATGTTTAAGTACATACTTATACATATATCTATATCTATATGTATATGTACACATGTGTATTGGTATTAAAGGGCACTCCGAGTGCGCATGATACGTTAGCACCCCGAGCTTGGGAAATTAAGAAACCGCGCTACCGGATGTTCTAATTTATGGCCAATATTTAGCTATATAAATATTTAAAGGAAACATGTAAAGTACGGGTACTTGACGCTTATCATTATCATTATGTGTGTTATCAAAAGTAAATTCTCATGCCATTTATAGTATTTGAAGCACCGAAAACTGTCATACCCTAATGATAAAGACGTTAATACTTATCGAAAGCGTTGCATGTGTCCAATGTAATTACCGTTAAATTATCAAAAAGTTATTTGCACTAGTGCACAAGGAACGTAATTGCAACAGACGCGATAAACAGCAAGTGATGACTTAAGAGGCCGGCAATGTGGGCGTGGCAACGTGTTTAAAAATATATAACTGTAAATACGAAAAGTAGCCGAAAATAAAACTGAAAATTAATGCAAGTTACTTGAGAAAACACACGCACACAAGTGCAGGCCACGCGCAACTGTAAAGTAAACAACAAAACTCAAACACCAGCAACACCAACAACACCAACAGCAAGATCAACAGCAACAACTACATGCAGGCAGGTACACATGTATGCATACAGAGGCATTCAGGCGAACTATAAAAAGCCGTTTCACACAGGCACACATACATTGATACTATGTGCATTGGTAGTTGTCATAGTGCCAGGGCAAGCAAAAGAGAGGGAGAGAGAGTGAGAGAGAGCTAGTGACATGTGCATGCGATAAAATGCAACGTGTAATGTTCGCCTTGGAGGTCGTGACAGTGTTTTCAACAAAGACAACTAGCACACTATACACTGTGCAATGCAGGAGGTCGTGCATTGGTTTTCGACGCACGTGCCGACGGTCAATGAACCGCACAAGAAACAAGATGAACAGAGAGAAGCCAAGCACCAACAGTCGCGAGGGAGCTGCAACGAATGCAACAACAATAGCGTGTGAGAGCGATGGATTTTGAGCTCAATAAAGAAAGAGAGTGGGAGAGGGTAAGCGGGAGAGCGAGAGTTTTCTATATTTTCTGCCGTTGCCGCGTGTAATGCAGTTATTATTGACGCAGTCTGGCTGTTGACACTCCCTCTGCTGCTGCTGCTTTTGCTTCTGCTGCTGCTGCTGTTGTTGTCGTTGTTCTTGTAATTGCTGTTCTTGCAATGACTGTTGTTGCTGCTGTTGGTGAAATCGCATTATTTTGTTAATTGATTTGTAGCCAACAACAAAGTTTACTTGCATTGTTACAAATGTGACTAACAATATACTATAATATGCATAAAAAAATCAGAAACGTATGCAAATTATTAACTGCTGGAAATATTAGCTCAACACTTTTCCCATTTTAGCTGCAATTGTGCAACAAGCAATTGCCATCGCTAGCTAAAGCTAAAAAATAAAAGAAGATAGAAAAAAACAGCTGCTCAATACTACAACAAATAGCTATAAAACTAAAATTCAAAGCTGTTTTGTAATCAGGCGATATTCGAGTGATTACACAGATGCACCAATACAAACATACACGTACTCACACACAAACTTACAGAGGAGCGAGCTTTCAAGCTTCAGTTTGTTTGCTCCAAAGGCGCTTACCGGCAGTGAACTGACTTCCAGCTGAAGAGGCTACCAGGTGAGAGAGAGAGAGAGAGAGAGTGGCCAGATCACTGCTGTTGTCATGTTAACTGACTGCATCCTTAAATCAATGCAAGGTGGCAACGCTGAAAGTGCATGCTGGTTGAGAGCTAAGAAAACACTGTGAAGTTTGGATTAATTTTTATAATTTTAATAACTTTATGGCCTTTGTAAAAAATGCGGTACTTAAAATATTGCATTAAAGTTTATTGTAAATATAAATTATTGTTCAATACTTTAATAATCAAACCTTAAGTGCATTTCTCTGGTGTTTGTTGAGGTTTTTTTCTTGTTCGTAAGAACCAGTTTTAGCTGTAACTAAACTAGTTAATAGAAGCTTAGCTAATAGATTTTTTTAACAGCTAGTGCTTAATCTCGCATCATTCTAATAAACACAAACACTTCACGGCCCTTCACCTAAGCACACACACACACACACACACACATACACCGATTTGTGTAATTATTGACTCCCACGTGTAGAACCTGTAACAACTATAACAATGGCAATAACAAATTACTGCGACTGACACTGACATTGAATACTAAAGCAAGTACTTATGTATAGGTGTGCACACACACACACACACACACACGAACTATAGGGTAAATATGAAGCAAAACTAGCACAAAAACAAATATTTTCAATTTTTCATTTAGCTTTTTCTCTTTATCTCTCTCTCCTTCCCTCTCTCTCTCTTCCTCTCTTTGTCTCTCTCTCACTCTCAACGTACCGTAAACAAACAAATTGAAATAACAAAATAGAAATTACATCAGTTTTTGAAATTTATAATAACATGCGCCAAATTCTAGTTACTCTTGAAACACAATTGCTGTAAATTAAATTATGCAAGGCACTGTCACTGTCAAGCTGATAAGCTTATGACGGTGACATTTCCAGCCTCTCTACGGTTGTACAACGCTGCGTATACGTACTATCACGTAATAAATGGAAAATCTTAGAATTTCAAAGCATACGTTATTTAATTTTGTTATCTAAAATCAACAATTTGGGTGATTCTGACTAACAACAGCGATAGATTCATTGCGAAATAACCGTAAGGAAATAAAATTTAGAGGAAAATAACAAAAATGTGTTTTCTTTATAAATTATTACTTAAAGATCGTTTACACATTTTCTAGAAATATCTACAACGACCTTTTCTATACACTACCAATCCGCTTACACACATATGTATCTCTGAGCGTATCGTGTGACATAATGGCCAATACTATGGGCGCCAGATAAGATAACACAGGTAACGTCAGTGAATAGTAGTAGTCTGGGAAAGGTCTTGGCCAAATTTCAACACTATATTTGATCCCCAATCCTGGCAACAACAACATATTTTATGGCCCATAGTCTGTGGTAGCAAAGCTTATTTACAATGCTACCATTATCAATTAGCGTGGTCAACTCACGCGCTCATTGGACCCATTATCTAAGACAATATAAAAAGTCAGCAGAATCGTGTGGCTATATTTCAGTGACTCATAGAACCGCAGGCCTCCAGGTAATTAGAGTGTTTACCCCCAATTCCTAGAACTGCTGCAATATCACAGCGTGCTTACCATAAACTCACTCACTGGGCCAAGGTGTCAAGGCCCAGGAATGCCGTCCGGAAATAACGCTACACTGGGAAATTTTTACTAGAGCAAAAGTAATTAATTTGTAAAGTAAATTTTATGATTTATGAACTATAGTTGTTTATTTTAAAGACTGCAAACTGTAATTCACCAATCAATACCCATTAAATATAGAAGTTGTTAGGGTATGCTCAAAGTTAAGACCTAAAAGATCGATTTTCCATAAGAAAATTTAATTTTTATCATGTCTTTAAAGAAAATTAGCTGAGTTTTAGCAGATTTTATACTGTTAAAACTTTGTTTTTAAGGCTAGTTTAGTTTTAGTCAATAAAACATAATTTGTTTTATAAATTTAACGAAAGTTTACTTAAAAGATACATATTAAATTGTTAATTATTATACCTTACCGGGTATTTCATAGTCGAGCAGACAACACCATTAGATAGTTACGAGCCTCTTAATGAAAATTAAATCTATTTCAAATACGCTAACCTTGCAGAAATCTTTAAAAAAAAAATATTTATAAATCATCAAATATTTTTTTTGCAACATTTTGAGAGCTGAGATACATAAAGTTTCAAAATTTTGGATGAATGTCCGCCCACCTTGTCTAATGATTCAAGCTGCTGGCAGCTGCCCAGACATAGACGTAAACGAGGGAACACATCTGCCACGGCCGCTGCCACTGCCACATGCAGCAAAGCAATTGGCAACAGTAGATACAATCGTGCACATTTTGTATCTGCCGGATACAGCAATACAGTGAACGAAAGAGAGCGCACGAAAGAGAGAGAGAGCGTGAAGAGAGCGAGGCAGACATGCAACAAACTCTGCTCTGCATGTGCAGCATGTGTCGAAAACGAATGCACGTCCTCTGCTGTCTGCTGTTGAAAACCGTTGCACGTCCGCCATGCGAGGAACTTTTGCTGCTGCCGTTGCCTCTGCCACTGCTGCTGCTGCCTCTGCTGCTTTGTCGTTGCCCTTTGCAACAGCGACAACGACAACGTTGCAGACATTTTTGGTGTGAGTTGAATTTTGTGCTTTTTTTTCTTTTTGTCGTTTCTTTCTCTGCTCGCTGCTGTTTCTGTTGGTGTTGGTCGTTGCCAAAAAGGGATGAAGCTCGAATTTATTGCACCGCCTAAAAACGAAGCCCCTTCCCCCGCAGCAGCGCTGTGACTGCAACGCCGGCAGCGGAAATGCTCGACTCCAGTCTCAGTGCAGCTGGACTCTGCGCTGCCGCAGTCACTGTCGCTGCATTCTGCGCTGCTGCAGTCGCTGCCACTGCTGCTGCTTTCTTCCTCTGCAAATATTGAAATTTCTCAATATTTTTGGGGAATTTTGGAGAATTTTATGCGCAATAATATTTAATTTTTCTGTTACTGTTGCAGACTGCAGAATGAAAGAAATATCTCGGGTCAATAATCTCTTAATAACAACAGGCAAATAATGACTGCACTTTACGGCAGCAGCAGGATGTGGAGAGAGCAGTAGTGGAATGGGGGGCAGGGTAAGGGGCGCTGCTTGCAACAGAAGTGTCCATAAACTTTTTGTTTTTTTGGGGCATTGACTTTCTGCAGTCCTAAAAAAAGAAGATCATTGTTAATTTCGCTTTGTTTACTTTGAATTTCTTATGTCGACAGTGATTTTCTGCTTAATCATTATGTATTTTTAATCTCAAGTTAACATTTTGAAATGAGGCAAAAATAAATAAAAGAAAAAACAAACAAAATACGAAATAATTATATCAATAATTATTGCGTCTTGCACTTTGTATCATGTGATCTTTAATCTTTGATTAAACCAAACATTTCACGCGACTTTGTCAGCAACAACGCAAATCATGCTAACAAATCACAAATAGAACTCACAGCATGAGGCACAGTGAGTCAAGTAATTATGTGCTCACTAATTAAAAAAAGTTAACTAAACCAAAAGTATTTAATATTTAATTTTTATATATTATTTAAATTAATTATATTTATTAATTTAGTACTCTTGGTTACAATAATTACTTGACTCACTGTGCTCAATATGTACATACGTCACCAAAAAGCTGCTAATACACAAAAGAGGCAAAGCAACTGACAAAACACAAGAAGCAACAACAACAACAGCTACCACAACCACTGTGATAAGAACCAAAGCAAATGCAAAACCTACAACAACAATGCAAAAAGCAACTGGCGACGCCAACGTCGAAGTCAACGTCGTCAACGAATTTCATTCGTGTGCGTAGATATCATAATAAAAATTTTATTGAGTAAGTTGAGCGCGTTTGACGTCGCTGCCACGGCCACTGCCATTGTCGCAGTCGCAATCGCTGTCAACGTCGGCGTCAACGCCAACGCAACAATGGCAATTGCCGAAAATAACAAAGCAACAACAACAACAACGCCAGCAAAGACCAATTCATTGCGACCGCAAAAAAAAGCCGCCTCAGTAGCAGCAGCAGCTGCTGTCTCAAATGCCGGCTCACACACACACACACGCACACGAGCACACGTAAGTACACGCACGTACACGCATTTACATACTAATACTTACACACACAGTGCTTTCATTCTACAGTCGACGCTGACGTTGCTGTTGCTGTGCTGCCTCTGCTGCTGTCGCTGCCACTGCTGACACTCAATACTAACGCCAGCTGCGCAGTCAGAGCTTCGCTGCGCTGCGTCGCTGCTCTGCCACCGTGTTGTTCTCGGCAAATTTTGAACGCTGCCGTCCGCCATTTCGTATTTCTCAGCGAGCTGGCGACGCGTCAACACAGCACACACGGGCAGCGTTCAAACGTTCTTGAGCAGAGAACTTTCAATAGTATTAGAAGGCTTTTAACAGTGCAAAAAAAAAACACAACAACAAATAGCTGCTTGTTAACAATTCATATAATAAATCAAAACGACGAAAATAAATAATAATTTAGTTTTTTCAATAAATATATACTTTGCCTTAATACATGTACTATGTGTGTAACTGAACTTAGCAAATAATCGAAGTTTTTAAATTGTTTTTGTTTAAACAAAAAGTGCAATTCTTAAATCAATTTGTGTTTAGTTAACGTCAATAACTGTAAATTGTTTGTTTAACAAAAGACTGACAACTGAATGTGTATACATTAATATAAATTTTAAAATAATAATGATTAATAAATTAATGCAAAACAAAAGTGACTAAAGAGCAACGCTATAAATAAAGTAAGCAAATAAATGAGAGAAATACCAATATATGTATGTATATATGTATATAGTATATAACCTAGGTCAATATTGTTTATAGTGGCGTGTGAATGTGCGCAACAACAAAAGCAGCAACAGTAATCATAGTGCTCACACACACACACACACACACACAAACAGTCGCAAAGAAATAATCAAAAGCAGCAGAGATAATAAAACCACACACATACACCGATACTCACCCATACCACGTCAGTAATACGGAAATTCGCAGCAGCGACAACCACAATAACAACAACAACAATAAGAGAGCACGCAGCTAGCTCAAATTAAACTTGAAATTATAAATTGTATAAAGCAGCGATATTAGACGTCAGCAGAAGCAGCAGCCGCAGTAGCAACAACAGCAACGCTTTACACCCACACAACAACAACAACGCATACGAGCAATTATAAAACGCAAATCGTTAAAGCTCTCCCTACCATACTGGCTCTTGCGCTCTCTCTCTCTCTCTCTGTCCGTCTCTCACCGTTTGTGACTTGAGTTTGTCGCTCACAAGACGATTAAAGAACACAGTAAACTGCGACGTCAGCTGCGACGCCAACGCCAACAAATTCTTATACAATTTCAATATCAGACCGCAACGATCACTGCGTTCGTTCAGTCAACGCTACCGCCTCGCGTAACTTAGTTCTGCTATTCTAACGGGGCTACACTCATACACACATACACACTCACGTTTTTTGGTAATTGCCGAAAACGACAAGTGTAGCGCTCACACTCAACGAAAATAAGTGTGTGCTAGAGCGAGTGAGTGAGAGGCGTTCGCAGGTTTACGATTACCGATTTCAATTTCGATTTCGATTGCGATTGTCGCCCCATCGCCATCGCCTCAAGTGCGCAACAGTGAAAAAGTTCTACAAACACTTGCCGCTCGTCGATTCGCGTGACAACAAGTGTTTTGCTTAAAACAAAAAACGTTAAAAAAAACAACTGTTAAATTGCAAAAAAAAAAAAAAAAACAACAAACTTAATAATAATAAAAAATTAATATCAGCTGGAATTTGCATTTTGGAATTAAGCACAGGCATAAAAAGGATTACTAATAGGAATATTATCGTGGATTTCTCACAATTTTATGGTAAGTTAACAAATACTGAAATATTAAAAAATAAATAAAAATATAAAAAATTATTTAAACATTTAGTTTAGTTTTTATAAAATTTATAAGGTAAAGATAAAGATGAAAAAGCTCAAAATAAAATTTATTAGTTAGAGAAAAAAGATAAAAAATGTAGGATGAATAAATAAACAAATATAAATTATTTTATTTTTATTTCTTTTATAATTAATATTATTTTTTTATTATTTATTTTATTCATATGATAAAAATTTGATTATTGCTAATTAATCACATTGTCATGAATGACAAATGACAGTCAAAATTTAATAAAATGTTGCAACTAACTGCTAAGTATTTTTTTAGTGGGGCATAACAGATTTAAAAATACCCTGTAACTTAAATTTTATAACTTAATTTAGAAGAAAAAAGTTAAGTTTTAAAAAAAGGAACGTTTTTTGATCATATACTAAAGTTCTGATCTGTTAATCATCCAAATTGTCTCACTAAATCAGCACATTCTAGCATGATTTAGCAATAATTCGCAATGTTTTCATTGCTATCAAAATAAATCAGTTGAACGCATTTAGTCAGCGTATTACAGGGTCCAATCATGCCATGACTAGCCAGTAAGAAATAATGATGAATTCGTCTATTTCAGCGTTTGTCGCAAGTGCAGTTGAACTATTGGTTTAATCAGCCAAATAATCCAACCCAGACAAAGTACCCCCCCATTAACCTAGAGTACCCCCCACCACCCACCAAAAGTGGGCTATCACCCAAATGACATGACTCAACCCAAAGAACCAAGAAGGCGTTCCCTTGACTCATCGGCATATAATGGGGCTTTATAAAACCATTGAGTCTATCTATTCCAAAAAACAAGCGAATCGATAATGATCAATTTGGTAGTATATCAAAGGGGTTTCCTAAGTGTGCATGACTCATGCATGAATCACCCACCCAAATCACCTGTCTTTAAGTGTGACTTTATCAAAAGGATCGTGCGACACTTTCGTTAACCGTTAGAAGCGCGTGTATTATTTATTAACTGATAACAAAGTCGAGAAAACATTATAATAATATTGATTAGAATGTGCGTGGTCAAGGCTTAAGACTCAAAGTATCTTGTACTTTGGTACCTCAAAAAAAAACTTAGAGCCATCAATCTCTGCACCGATATATAGAGACTATATAACATTTATTGATCTAACTTGGATTGCGCAATTTCATTGGCGATAAAATAAAAGAGTCCCGTGTTTGCCATTTCTATGCTGTTGTGTGTGAAGTATTTATATATATATATATATAGATATTTTATCTATTTGCTAATTTTGTGCTTGAAGGTCAGTACCAGCGTCAAACGAGCTACAAAAAAAAAAGGCTAAAACAACAAAAATCAGGCAAACAGCAACATTAACTGCTAAATTTGAAAGCATTGTTGGGTAATCTTGAAAACTGATAAATATTGTTCGGTATTTGCAGTGTGTACTGTGTACACACTACAGGAAATTGTGTTGATGCCCCAAAAGTTCTAGCTAAAACAAGAATATAGGGGGAGAGTGGTAGTTATCGCTATCGTTATCGTTATCGAACCGCACCTACGTAGGTGTCGGGTTGAGCTTGGGGTAGCTGCCTTCATTCACGTTCCACCTGGCGTTATCAACACTTGCCATTTCTTATCGATGCGATATTTGAATGTATCTTTCGACTGTCTGCACTTCATTGGCACTGTTTTTTATGAATGGGCCGTGCTTCTTTTGGAATTGCTTATAGCGCCATCGAACTGATTTTGATTTCAATTGATAGCGAGATCTGGAAATCTTTAAATACTTATCAGTTAGCACTTCCTCATTCTCAATCTAATGACAAATCGTTCAAACTTCATATATTTCCACATAAATCGTTCGAGTACGTAACTTGTAAACTTTGTACCATGGCTTAAAGTCAGTTACGCTCACTATTTATGGCCAAAAAAAAAAGGAGAAAAAAAACAGTTAATGGTTCTCAAGTGCCGTCAATAAACATGTTAACACACAGCGATCAGTTTGCATTGAAAGCGAAAGAAATCGCACAGTAAAATAAATAAAGAATTTATAAATACTTGGAATAAAAATTCCATTTCTTGCTTATCAACTGAGGCGATTGTCCCTTTTATTTTTTATTTTCCCTCAACTTGGTTTATTTTGAGAGCTTACAGTTAATTCATAAAAGAATGCTTATCAATAATTCAACCGTTGCTATCACACGTCGAAATTCGAGAACCATGAAACGAAATCTTTTTCGCAATTCCAAATAAAAAAAAAAAGGAAAATAAATGAAAAAAAAGGGAAACAAAAGAATAAAAATCAAAAGAAATAAAGAAAACAGCGAAATATGGCAATTTGTTTGTTATGTCTACGCGACTCTTTGCCTACCTCATTAAATTTTGTATTGCAACACACTCAAACAGGCAGCGAAATCAGTTGAGTATCTGACAGATACATATATACATACATACATACGTACAAAAGATTGTTCTAACACAAAAAGCCGGTTCACAGACATGCGTAAAGCTTGCCTTACGTGTATATGTTGCCGAAATTCTATATACACACAGATACATGCATATAGATACATACCCAACTCATCCCCAGAATGTATCTCAACGTAGCTGTTGCCTCGATCCGCCATATTTCTTTTTTGGAACGTTAGTCGTTAGATTGTTTGTTGTTGTTACTTGGCTTGCCATTCTCGAAAAATTCTGTTTATCGTGAAATATGTTTGTATCTATACATATATATACAAATGTATCTCTATGTATATAGAATTTGTAGCGCTCCCCTTAGAAGTCGTTTGTTTGTTTGTATGAATTAATATTCTGTATAAAAAGAAAATGTTGACCTTGGTTAACAATTTGTGCTTGTATAATTTATATACATACATATACTATATATATTTCTTATATGTACAAATGTCTAAGTTGTTTATTTCTTTGTTCTAATTGCCAATTCTGACTAAATAACGTGAGCTGTCCCGTCATTCTATTGGTTTTCATTTTGATTCATTCTGTTTTGTGCCCTGTGGTCAGGTTTTTTCTTCAAATATTGTGAAATTACTGATTATTCAGTGGACATAAATATTTTGTTTGTTTTCTAAGAATTCTTAAAGTTCCCCTCGGGGACAACTCGTGGGTTAACCCACAGACAAGCAAGTTAACCATTTATTCTACTTTTCCCATTTATGATTTATATAATTATTAATTCAAGTCCTTGGGAAAATCCTTGTTAGTGAATTTTTAAATTAACTTGCAATTAGTCTGGCAGCCATTTTGTTGTATTTATCGATACTCATACGCACAAACACACACACACACGCACAGGCCTATTGGGCAGCTCAGTTTGAAGCCATATGTGAGCAGGCGCATCGATGCACGCTCTGCTCGCTGCACGCTGCCAACGTCGACGCTGCTGCATATTAATAAAGCAATTGGTGGAAGCAGAGCTTTGTGTGCGACTGTGTGTGTTTGTGTGAGTGCTGCTGTCCTTCGTTTGAGCAAAGCAACAACAAGAGCAAAACGAAAGAAATGTTTGCCAAGTTCAAGGACAGTTGCAGCAGAAGCAGCAGCGTCGTCGCTTTTTGACGCTGCCGTTGGCTGTACGCCTGCATTGCACAAAGCTCTCACTATCGTTTGTCGCTCTCACACTGGCTATGGCTCTCGCTCTCATTTTTTTGTTGGTTCTCCTTATATGCCTCAGCTTTTGTATGCGCATTTAATTTTCAATTTGTTCACTGTACCGAACTTTATTTGAAGGCCACGACGCACCGCAGTCATTGTCGCAGTCGCAGTCGTTGTTGCAGTCGCCGTTTGCTGCTAAAATTCAAGTTCAAGGCGCAGCTGTAGCAGCGCATACATACAGCTATCTCGTTCTAATGCAATTAACATTCGCACACACAGTGAGCGAGAGAGTGGGATGTGTTTGCTCTCTTTTGTCTCGAGCTTATCATTTGTGTTGATCTAACAGATAGATGATAATGAATAAATAATGAGTTGTGCCTTAGGTTTGGTCAGTAATTTCATACTGAAATGCTAAATCTTCTGCCCTTTACGACGACTCACTCTCATACAGAATTCTAACACAAAGAATTTCAAATTTACTGCGAGGGTTGGTCGTCAAACAACCTGCAAAACAAGTTTTGCCAAAAAAGAGAATAAAACCAAAAAATGGTCAACGTATATAAAATGATTCTCTGTCCAAAACTGGTATTTGCTTATGTACAATAAATTCAAAATGTATCTAGAGGATACATGTTTTCAGTGTTTCAGTAACAACTCAATTAGTGTACAATTTTCTTTGTTTATTAATACACGCATTTGCATTAAGTTAATTATTTTGTGTTTATTAATTTTCCGGTAGTCGGAAAGCCAATCCTCCAATCCACTCAATACGCCCCCAAAAATATAATTAGAACATTATTACCATTACCGGAAATTCAAGCCCCCAACCTCTTTGGGTACTGTATCTGTATGGGTCTTTACACTTGCAAACTTGTTTTTCCAAAATGCATTGCAATTTCTCGAAGCACTCCTCCTTTTTGGGAGTATTTTTAAAGTATTCGTAAATATGCAATTGAATTTTAATTGATAAACAACAATAATAAAACAAAATGTAAATTCAACATGTCGGCCCACTGTATCCCCCACCCCCAGCCACTCGCTTTGTGCCTCTCTCTCTCTCTCCAGCTCCATTTAACCCTTTTTTCGGCAATGCAGCGAACAAAGAAGAAATGAAATTCGGCAAGTAACAGAAAAAAAACACTTGTGTCTCTTTTTTTCGTTGTATTCTTCTTGCTCTGCTTCGGTCGTGTACTCGAAATTATTTATTTGTATGTTAGCTCATGTGTGTATGTGTGAGCATTTATTTTGAGGTTTCCACAAATTTTTATATATTGACTGTGGTTGTTGTTGCTGCTCTGCTGCTGCTGTCGCTGCTGTGGAACGATCCAGGCGACAAACAAGAACAACAACACTATCCTCCTCTCTCCACCCCAGCCCATTCCCCCCTCCACAACGCGTCAGCAGCTGAAATTTCGACTCTCGCTGGGGCTTCACATTTCTTTTACACACACACATGCATATTAACTCTGTTTTCGGATTTCTTTTCTTTACATTTTCGAAAATACAAAAAAATAAGAAGAGAGAAGTATCGTCATAAGCTTTCTGTAGGTTGTTGACCCTTTAGTATGGCAAAAGCGAGGAATGAGGTTGCTTTGTCGCCGCTCGGACTTGCGCTGAACGAAGCGGTTTTTTTTTCGGGCAAACTGCAATTAAAAACCAAACCTGAAAGTCGAATCAAAATTTACTAACTGTAATCTCAGCAAAAGTATATACAGAATTAAAATATGCAAAAATTTTAAATTTTAGATTACTTAACAAGCGTTTTTGAAAAGTATGCAATCGAAATTTTGCAATTTTTTGCACACGCATACGCATGCATAGAGATATCCCCTAGCGCGAAACTGCACTGCGCTGTCAGCGTCAGTGTCGACGTCAACGTCTGCTGCAGACAGCGTGCGACAGCAGAGGCAGCAACGTAAGCTCACACTGCTCGGTCGTCGTCGTCGTTCTCTCATACTCTCTCACTTGCATATCGCTCGTTTGCTTTGCTCGTTTTTTATTGAACTTGAACTACACGTGGAGGGCGTGCAAATGTTTTCTACAACGCATTGCTCGTCGTTTGGCGTTTTACATTTGCTTCGCCTGTATGACTACGAGGAGGCCGTGCATGTGTTTTCAACAGAACAGCGGGCAACGAGCAACTGTCGCTGCCTCTGTATGCGTGCGTGTGCACACAATACAGGCACACAAGTATACGAGTTTGTGTGAGCAGTGTGCAGTGAGTAAGCATGCTGCCTGCTGTTGTTTTTGTTTTTGCAATTTTTGCTGCCGATTGCAGGCTGGGCTGGTCTGAGTTGGGTTGGGTTGGGCTGTGGGCGAATTGAAGGAGACTACATACAGAGGCTACAAAACGAAAGGGAATCATGAATGTGACGCCGGTGTCGCTTCTGCGCCATTTGTGGCGAAAGTGAAATTCTCCTTGAAACAGGGTTGTTTGTTGTGTAGCCTTGAATTGCGCATTGATTTCCTTCTCGTACAATACCTTGACATGCAAATATTTAATTTCACAACTAACGTAAGAATCATGGAAGCAACAATGACAAATTACGCCATAGATTTGATAATTCTGCTGGCGACTATCTGACGCAAACTGTTAACTCATCATGTTATTCAATATGACATTTAAGTCATTATTATTATTTTATTTTATTTTTCATGTGCACGCGCGTCTTACCTCCTCCACCCACCCCACCCACATTTTAGGCCTGTTAGAACATCAGCGACAGCTAGCAGCTAACAGCTACAATTATGTACTTGTGCTCACTCGCTCGCTCACACGCTTCGTTCTTGTGTTCGTCTCGACTGTCGTCTCGTCGCGCTGTCGCGTTGTCGCTTCACGCTGCCGGCGCGACGTCGTTTTGACCTAGGCCAACCGCTGGCTATGTATAATTTGTTGTATTTTTGCCCTCTCTCCTTTGCACAGCTCTCTGCTGTATGTATGTATGTACGTGTGTATGTACGCACATGCATACACAATTGTTTGCGTGTGTGTGACACGCACTCTTATTATGTGCGTGTGTAGGTGTTCAACGCTGACTTTTCTGTTAATCTTTTGCGTCTAGACCTTCGCAATTTTGTGTGGACATTAGCTTAGCATCCTTGCATTGAATGAAAAATGTGTACACTGTACAGTACCTTAAAATAGTACACACATCGATACTTTTTGGTGAATTAATTAACTGCTGTACTCATTTACTAAAGCAATTTTTGTGATACTGAACTCTGAATTCTGGTTATTCCAAAATCAGTCAAAGTAAAGAATCCGGTACATTGTACTATTTTTTATTTCTTACTGAAAGCCACGCGTTTCCCTTATCAATATCTTATCGGTCATGAGAGTTTTTAGCTCGGCCCTGAAGAGCTTCCGCCGCAATATTTCATTGAGTAGTTTTCCCACATTTAAACTTTACCCCAACTACTAAGCTCAAAGACAAACAATACAATAACAAATAACTTAATGAATTTAGTGGAATATGACAAGCGAATTCAATCTTATCGCAACCCGAAAGCTACAAATACAAAAATAAATGAGCACATTGTGCTCCAACCCTCGTTATACTCGTTGTAATGGATATGCTAGACAAATAACCCAAAAAAAATTAAAATAAAAATACGTAAACAAATCGCGGCAAGAGAAAAGCTTACAATTTGCTTCTATTTAAATGTTCATTGACCCCCCCCCAAAAAAAAGTATATAAAAAAGACCGAAAAAAAGCAGCGTGAACATCGTCAAGTTGTGGCTGTTTATACAGATACTCGTATATAGTCTACATATAAATATGTATTTTATGTTTGTATTGTTGCTTTTGTAGTAGGTGTGTTGAGGGTCTAGTGGACAGCACTAATTGCTTGATTGTGTTATTTATAGGTAACGTCTCCGAAAGCTGTTTCTTATTTTAAGTGAATAATGAGCAATGAATATTGTACATAAAATATGACATATTTTGCTGCTTTAAAATACCATTTTACTTGATTTTATCACTTAAAAGATACTATTTTATATCATAACTTTAATATAATTTAAAAGTCTAATAACTAACCTAAACTGAATAGTCGTCTCCTCCCTTTTCTACATGCACTTATTCGCTCTAACGCTCTCTTTCACTCACTGTGCTTGGCCGTCTTATCAACAATGTAGCTTCACTGATCTATCCAACAAGCACGCCACGAACTCTCGCCCATCAAATGCCGTGCGATGCTTTTTAAAGACCAGTTTTAAGCTCGTTGCGCTCTATTTCTGAGCTATCCCAACAATCTAACGGTATATACAGCTCGGTTTCAAAAGAACTAAACGAGAATTTCACAGACAAACGACGACGGCGACGACTACGACACGGTCAATATGAGCTTGATAAGGTAGAAGGAGACGGCGAGAGATAAATAGAAAGGGGAGCGAAGAGTGGAGCTTGTCTCAACGATCATTGACCGAGCTCATTGTATTCCGCTGTTTCGTGCTTTTAACCTCATAATAGATAAATTTTTGGTGTTTCTTTACCTTCGTTGAGTTCGAAAGAGAGCAAGAGCAAGAGAGCGGACGAAAGAGAGCGCAAAGCATTGATCGCATATGCGTATGCATGTTTGTTTGTGTTTGTATTTCATTTCATTTTAACACACACACAAACAAACAAACACACACATACGCACACACACGAAAATAGTTTTTGTGTCGAATGTTAATGAACTTTTGCGCCAGTTTAACGAATTGTGTGAGGCGCGGAGTACAACAAATACACGCACACTCATGTATGTTTGTGTATGTGTGCATTTTGTAGTGTAAGCAACAACAACAAACTTGAAAAAGTTTTTGAACTTGCGTCCAACAAAAATAATTTACCATTGAATCTTTGTGATTTTCAAGTTGTCGAAGGTGGAAACAATAATACCAATGGGAGCAAGAAAGAGAAAAGGCATAAAAGAAAGAGAGAGCGAATGCCAGAAATCTATAACAATGTTAAACATTTAAAAATCTATAAATATTCGAGATTATGTTTTTCAGAAAGCTACAGAACTTATTTGCATTAGAATTATTATACTGGGAATTGTATAACAAATTTGAACAAAAAACATTTGATTTCACAAGAACAAAAATAATATTATTTTCTGTTTTTTTTATTGTTTAAATACTTTAAAAATATTTGTTAAGATACATTTCTATCTATTAAACTATATAAAATATTTATTAAGATACATTCATACTATCAATTACACTATATTAAAAGTCGATATATATATTTCTACAGCCAACTGATCATTTTTTAATGATTTTTTAATTTTTTAATTATATTCCAATCAATAATTGTTCAATTATTTAATTTTCGTAGTGCCTTAGTCCCTAAAACTATTATCGCCATAGCTAGTCTAGTCAATAAATGGGTATTATGCTGATTAAATGGGTTCAAATTCAGCATGACTTGGTAAATTGTTGCACACTTGAAATAAATTAAATTATTTATAAAAATTAAATAAAATAAATGATAAGATTTCGCTTGTTTTGAGCGATAGATGAGTCATAGTCTATAGGGCTTAGGAAAACTCACTCAAATTACCCAAAATAAAAAAAAAAACACTCAAATATTTCCCCACTCAAATAAGTTCTCACTCAAATGTTTTTGGGAAAAACTCTTCTGCTTTTCCAATTGAATGCGCGTCGCGCAGTTTGGGAAATTTCTCCATATGACAGATCAATGTAGTGCTCATATGGTGGTGGTGGTGGTGGTTGGTTTGGTCTCAAATATTTTGGGTTTGAGTTTTGGGTTCCCAGCGTATTTTTCGGCAACTCACCCACCAGTCTCCGGTGCACCATCAAACGTAGAACTTCGCGTAGCGGCAATGTGAACCGTTCTAATCACCTCCGTCGACTACAGCTGTGTGTGTGTGTGTGTGTGCGTGCGTGTGTTAGTGTGTACGTGTGGATGGGAGTATTTGGTGGAGCTCTAAAATGACAGATTTTTCAATGAACGATATCTTGAGATCATTTAGAAAAATGCGCATGAATAAGTCATTGGGGCAAGGCAATCAACAGCACCTAATCCCACAGCAGCGTCAGGTGGTGCGCTACCAACAGTTGACAGTGCATCAGTCCCTGAAGGACTTGAAGAAAATCATCAAAATTCTGAAAAAGAATGTCATTAAGGCAAAAATTACTCGAAAAATGAAAATTGTCGTTTAAAAAAATCCCAAAAAAAAAAAAACTCAAAACAAAATCAAGTGAAATTATGTTAAATTGAATAATTTATAAACTTTATAGTTAAGACTGCCACTCGGGACTGATTTACAAAGATTCGTAACCGTACAAAAAAAAGTCTGAGCTTTTTGACTTGAATTTTACCTCAACCTAACCTAACTACATATATATATATGCTATAGTGGCACTACTCACAAGATCTCCAAACGAAGAAAGAAGACTACGAAATTATGGACTGCATTGAAAAATTGGACTAGAAGGCGTTACATAGACTGCAAAAGAAATCAAACTTTTATCAATATAATTCCCTTTGGAAAAACTTTATTGTAAGCACAATGACTGAGGCCCATAACGGTAAAAAGTCTTGGTCGGCCAAGCAAAATTGGATTAAGGATACGCTGACCAAATCGGGCACGGATCTGGTAGATATATCATCCAAAGCCAAGGGGGCTACGAAAACTACACAAAAGAAAACAAATGGAAAAGGTAAATCCCGAAACGAAAGTTCAAGAAGTTTGCTAGAACTCCTCCGCCCCCCTTGAAAACATACGCCATTTTGTTTTGGTATACGCAGTTTTGCTCTGTCAAGGGGAAGTGGGAGCAACCGGGGGCAGTTTACCAAAATAATAAATAACAGAGAGAGACCGGGAAGTTTTTTTTTTTACGCCGGTTCTCGAGCTTACGCGAAAAAAACAAACAAATTTCCCAAATTTGGGAAATTTTGATTAGAGTTTTCTGGACAGAAAGTATCTGGATTCTATTGCGTAGTTGCGTAAAGAGAGCCCCATGCTCTCTCCCTCCCACTCTCCCTTTCTCTTTCTTGGAATTACCCTTACCCCTTAAGCTTATGCGTTTTCATTTTCCATCGGAAAAACTTTTGCGCCGGCAATAACAGAAAATTGCGTAGTTTGAGTGTGGAGGGTGGTTGTTTTTTTTCTTCCTGTGTATGTTCCTCTGATTTCCTTGTTATCGGGTGTCCCCACCCTTAAGTAGGTTTTCCCAACCACCCAAGCTACCTTCTGGGCTTTTGCGTTGTTGCTCAAGCGAGGAAACCCAGGAAACTCAGGAAAACGAGGAAAACACGTAGTGCAGGTTGTCAACTAGTTGGGTTAAAATTTTGTGGTTGGACATCAAACATACTACATGATTCCAAATCAGTTGACTATATATAAACTTTGATAAACTCAGATAAGAGGGGTACAAAAAGCTATAAATAGCATAGATAGATAAGTAAAAAGTTAATAATAAATATTTTTAGACATAGTAAGCTAATAATAATAGTTAAGTGATTTAGGTAAGCTTTGATATAGAAAGTTTACATTATCTGACTTGATTTTTATAAAATCTAAACAATTTTCATCACAGCTTAAAGCAAGCAAGGAATGCGACTGCATAATACCCTGTATAGCAGTCTTAAAAAAATTATAATTCAATGAAAAATCACATATATAGTTAAATATTAATTGTTATTTAATTTTATCTTAAATATATTTATATTATTTACTATTATAATAGACTTTTTTTTATATAATTTTTAATAAATTTTCAAATTTAAATTATAGTTTTAATTTCAATTAATGTTTAAGCTTCTTCAACATATTTAACTATTTTTTTTATACCCTACAATAAATTAAATTTTAATAACTGTTTAAATTTCCTTTGTTATTATTAATAATATTTTATTCATTCTCCTTCCAGATTCATCCACAAGCAACATGGTCTACTATTCCGCTAATCAGTTGCTCATAAAGACAGAGCAACCCAGTCAGACCCAATTCTGTCTACAGGCCCCACTGACAGCGACCACAAATGGCGTTGGTATTGGTGTAGCGCCACCAAGCGGCCAGCATGAGCACTATGAGCTGCTGCAGACGCCACAGCAGCGACAGTTGCAGTTACAGCAACAGCAGCAGCAACAACAACAACAACTGAGCAACTATCAATTGGCCTTGCAACAACAACAACAACAACACGAAAGTATTACAACAACAACAACAGCAGCAGCAGCAATAGCAACACAACAACGCATCAAATCAGAGCTGCCCATGTCCTTTGGAGCAACAACAACGGGAGCAGGAACAGGAGTTGCTGATACAACAAAACCAACAACAACAACAACAGCAACGGGAGCTACAACAACAACAACAACAACAAGAAAGCCAAATGCCAACAAACCTCAATTCAAGTGCGATCAATGTGGCATGACCTTTGGCAGCAAATCCGCTCACACTTCGCACACGAAATCGCATGCGAAGAACGCGGATTTGGCAATGGGTCTCAAGGGCAGCAGTGCTGTGACGGGTGTTACTGCCACGCCCATTGAACTGAATGAATCAGGGCTGCCCGTGGGCATTCCAAAGAGTCCGACCATTAAGCCGCTGGCGAATGTTGCCGCTGGAGCGGATCCGTATCAGTGCAATGTCTGCCAGAAGACATTTGCGGTGCCTGCGAGACTGGTGAGTAGGGGGGCGGGGGAGGGATGGGATGGGATGGGATAGAGGGAGTTATGCTCAGTGGGTTGGCAAATCAGCTGGAAGTTGACCATGTACTCATATGAATTCTCTCTTACAGATCCGTCACTATAGAACGCACACGGGAGAGCGTCCATTCGAGTGTGAGTTCTGCCACAAGCTGTTCAGCGTGAAGGAGAATCTGCAGGTGCATCGACGCATTCACACCAAGGAGCGTCCATACAAGTGCGAGGTGTGTGGTCGTGCCTTTGAGCACTCTGGAAAGCTGCATCGTCACATGCGGATACACACGGGCGAACGTCCACACAAGTGCTCCGTGTGCGAGAAGACCTTCATACAGTCCGGCCAGTTGGTCATACACATGCGTACGCATACGGGTGAGAAGCCGTACAAATGCCCGGAGCCGGGTTGTGGCAAAGGATTCACCTGCTCCAAGCAGCTCAAGGTACACTCACGTACACATACGGGTGAGAAGCCGTATCATTGCGACATCTGCTTCCGTGACTTTGGATACAATCATGTGCTGAAACTGCATCGGGTGCAGCACTATGGAGCCAAGTGCTACAAGTGCACCATCTGTGACGAGACGTTCAAGAACAAGAAGGAGATGGAGGCCCACATCAAGGGGCATGCGAACGAACTGCCCGACGATGAGGTGGAAGCGGCAGCAGCAGCAGCGGGAGTTGCTAGTGGATCGGCAACCTCCTCCATAGCCAGCAACTCGGAGAGCAGCAACAACTCACCGCCCAGCTCTCCGCCTGCGGTCAAGAAGCCACGTCAAGCACGTGGCAGCAAGGCAGCCGCAGTGGCAGCAGCAGCAGCTGCAGCTGCAGCTACAGTTGCTCCCTCGCCGCTCTCGCCCAGCTCGTTCAGCTCCCACTATTCTCCAGCGAGCAGTCAAGCATCGCCACCGCCCGTCAACCACGAACCGGATGCACTGAGTCGTGACAGCGGCGTCGCTAGCTCCCAGCTGCTGCACCAGAGCTACCCTGAGGAGGAACTGCCCACGGATCTGAGCATGCAGCAGCCACAGCCACAGCAAATGCTCTACTATCAGCAGCAACAACAGCAACCACAACTTGCACCCAGTTTAGCAGAGTTGCCATCACAGGCAGCTGCTGCTGCCGCTGCTCTGACCATCAATCCTGCACTGCTCGAGGCAGCCAGCATTGCACGACGGGATCAGGACAGCGTTGGGGAGCAGCAAACACTTTTGGAACAAGACAACGATGAAGATGTGCAGGCGGCTGCTTGGCAAATGATGCAGCTGCGACGTGGTCATGCTGCCACGCCCACACCAACAGCAACAAGCACAACAACACCCTCGTACACACCCACGCCCACTGCGTCCCAGCCTGCGCTGCATGTAAGCGATTTGGCTGCCAACTATGATGACACCCATGAGGCAAATGTGCTCATCGAGCACTTCAAGCGCGGTGATCTCGCCAGACATGGACTCCACAAGGGCTATGCGCCAGTGCCCAAGTATGAGTAAGTATCGTTTTCAAAACTCCATAACTTGAGCATTACTAGAGATATCTCAACCAAATTCATACACTATGTATACAGCACTATATGGCATATGCTAAGCAAATTTGGTTAGGATCGGTCAGCTATATCTTATAGCTTACATACGATTTTTATGGAAAACTCTTCTTTTCATTGGAGGAAGTAACTAATTTTCAACTATTTTTTCTTTCTTACAGATCTGCCCTGCCCAATCCGGATATAGTGCGACGCGTGGAGGCGGCAATTGGACTGCGATCGAGCACAGAATCGCCAGAACGTAGTTCATCGCCGGAAAGTGATTCACTGATGATGGCCGATCGTAATGTGATGACGTTACCGCTGCGCAAGCGCAAACATTACATGAACGAGGGTGAGGTGAGCAGTGGAGTGGGTGGACATGGCGGTGGCAGTGCCACCAATGGCAGTGATAATGGAGTTGCACTTGCCACATCAACAACATCATCGGATGCGACCAATGGCAATGCAAAGGTGATGCGCATGAGTTCGGTCATACAATTTGCGAAGGCTTCGTAGTGGAAATGCCTTTATTGGGAAGCAGCTGCAATCAATCAGCTTAAAGACTGTTTAACAAAAATTTAAAAACAAAAACAAAAAAAAACTGAAATTAGTTTTACTTTAAGGGCTCGGACAGGCGCCAGCCTTGGATAGATTTTTATTTAGCAGCGAGAAAATGCCAAAAGTATTACTATTTAACAAAATGATAAACAAGACGATAGAAATTCGGTTTTATTTCGACAAATTTTATGTCCTATTATGTTTAAACAAATACTTTTAAATCGCGTTTGCTTGAATATTTAACAAAAAAAAAAAGGTATAAAGAAAACGCATCACGATGCATTTGGCATAAACAAACAAACAAAAAACATAAACAAAAACAATGAAGCCCTACCATTAAAAAATAAACCATAACAATAATAAGCTACGTACATAATTAAAAAAAATATATATTACAAAATATTTATGCTAATTAAGGCCATATTGGCAGCAGCAAGAAAACATAAAATTAATAAATAAATCTTAATTCTAAAGAAATATATTTATAAATTGCAATTAAACAACTATGTAATTAATGCGCGCCCATTAAAATCACTATACTGAAATAATAAGCATAAGAAATCATTTAAAGATGATAACAATTCAATTTGATATGCATTTTATATTTTATATACAAGCGAAAATCTAAAGACGAAAAAAAAGAAAAGTAAAAATCATTAAAAAACTAAATCATAAAATCAACCAAACATTTTAATGTAAAACTTAAACTAAACAAAGAAAACACACTCACACACACACATAATTCAAGAACTATTTTATTATACTTACATATGGAGAATAATGAACTGATAAGCAAAGAGCAAGCAAGCGTAATTAAGTTTAAATTTAAATCAATCAAAGCGGCATACAAAACAATTACTTGTACTTTGTATTTGTACTACATCGCATATTCAGATGCGCCATAAATAATTTTTTGTAATCGTAAATTAACATAGTTTTAAATTGTAGCATGAAATATTAAGCGCAAGCGAATTAATAAAATCAATTGCGAAACAATACATAGAAAACTGGCAATTTTACTTGAATTTCAAAAAGAGCGCCATATGGGCAAACTCTTTGAGTTGCCAATGCGAGTCGGTATGTCAACGGCTTTGGTGAGTGCCAATTTTAGCGGTTAACAGCGAAGCGCCGTTTACACAAGCTGTTAGCTAACAGCCAGCGGTTAACAGCGCGCACAGAAACTGAGCTTGAAAATATTTATATTTAAAATAAATAGAATAGGCTAAAAATTGGATTTAACAATTATTATAAACAAAATATAAAAAGTGATTAAGGACTTAAATTAACATTATTTGTATATACATTTTTAATTAAAACCACTTTGGTGTCATGTATATTCCATTTATTGCTATATATCCGCAGTTCATTCACCTGTTTTAATTAATAACTTTAAATAATTATATCAATTCGATTGCAGCTAATTCAAAATTCTTTAATAACTAGCAATGCTAACGACTGTAACGATTAATTTGAGAGAGATGCTTAAAAAGGGGGGCGTTTTGTGGGCGTGGGAGGGGCAGGGGAGAGGCTCATATGATACAATAACGGAAATTACAGTGAGCATGCGAGATAAGGCAACCGGCACAAGCAGAAGAAATAAACAAACTATACACTTAAAATAATTATCAGGTCTAGTTAGGCATGGGGTTACAAAGGTGAGTGGGGGGAAGGGAAGGGGGGACGTACCCTATTTAAAAACGAAACTAAACACTCTTGTTTTAGGTTTTATAAACTAATAATGCAAATTGATTTAGCTGGTCGACAGTCTTCAGATGCCAATGTAAGAGCAAACCACAAACACGACGAATATCATGACGATCATAAAGACAATGGCAAGCCAAGCGGGGATCGTACCTGAAATAGAGAATAGGACACTATTAGTATATCCATAGATTAAGCTAGTTAGAGGCTAACTTACGCCGCTGTGGCAGGCTGTGTATGCAAACTTTATTGTCCACCGAAATGGAGAGTACCGCTGCCTCGGTGTCGCTGGAAATGGGCGGTCCCTCCTCATTGGTAATAGGCAGAAACTGCAGACCGGTCACGAACATGGAGTGAGCATGGGGAACGTGCAGAACGCGCTGTAATAAAGACAAACAAATATATAGTTTCCTTAAATCCATCCGATCTGATTACTACTCACCTGCAGACTAAACGCTATATAGATCGATACACTGCCTGAGAACATGGTACCCACGGCCACGAAGCGTCCATCGTCACGTACTGCCAGCGAGGACAGGCTCTCGTCAATGGGCACCGCTGTTCGCAGTTGGCCATTTGAGCAGTCCCATTGCTGTAGGAATCCCCGTTGCTTGCCCACTTTGCCCAGCGGATTGGCGATCGTAAACAGTCTGTAGTTGTCCTTGTGAGCCTCGACGGTTCCGTAGCGACAACGTTTGAACAAATACTTGACACCCTCGGGCGTCTGCCACTGCAGCTTGTGATGCATCTTGCCCGTGCTGAGATCCCACACAGCGCCCTGTGCATCCTTTGAAATGCTCACAATGTACTTGCAATCGGGACTGAAATCAAGATCATCAATTTCCTTGGTATGCGCCGGCAACGTTGTGCTGAGCTTCATCTGTGGAAAGGTCCAGACTCGCAGCTGGCCATCGGTGCCGCCGGTTGCCATCAAGCGTCCATTGCCACTGATGCGCACCACACGCTGCAGTGGCTCCGCATTGCTTAGAAAATCCGTTTGCACTACATCCGCTGCTTGTATGTCGAAATGCAGACGTTGGAATTGTTTCAGAATTTCCGCTGCAGTCGATGGATTGTTATTGCGATTGTGTCCATTGGGCAGATTCTCCACACCCGATGTGCCTGCTCCCCTTTGCCTCACTCCGTTTTCATGCGGCCGCTCGACGGGCGCAGCTTTTTGCTCCTGATTGCCATCGTTCTCGCTCTCGAGTCGTGGCTGCACAAAGTACATTTGACAGTGGGCCTCTTGGCCGGCACACAGATACGCTCTTCGCCCACTGTTGCGCACAGCAAAATTCATGACGACATTGGCGCCAGTTTCATGACGCAGCACTTCCTCCGCACAAAAGTGGCTGCCATTGTGATAAAGTTCGTAGATTTCCTATAGAGAGAGAGAGGCAGTTTAAGTACTTGTTACAGGGTCTCGCACAATCGGTGACTTGTCACTTACAAAGCCATTAGCAACGCCTGTTTTGCTGGAACCGCCGCCGCCGGCAACCAAAATGTGGCGACTCGTTAACATGTCCACAGCATAGAGCGGAAAATTGACACGGGCCAGCAGACCATCGCTGGGCCTGCGTGTTGGTGCCATTATCAGCTAATAAATAATTAATAATTATCGAGCGTCGCTGGAACTTTTTTCCTTTCTGTTGTGGTCGCTTTTTATCAGCAGCACTGAGTCAGACGCATTTAGTTTAATTGCTGAGTCGTTTAATTTGTACAAAATATATGTGATTATGAATACTCTCGCACAGTTACTGCTCACTTCTGTTATATACTAATAGGTTTTATGCATTGTTTACTGTTTACACTAATAATATTATTAATTTTCAATTTGTTTGCCGTGTCGGTGTCGTGAAAGTCGTCAAAAATCCACGTACACTTGACCCGATTTTGCCGTTCACTGGCCAGCGCAGCTGATTGGCACTCACAGCGGAGCTGGTGGTGTTGCCAGACTGTTATTTAAATGTATTAAACAAATAAATAAACATTTTATTAACATTAATGGTGTGGCCAAAAAAAAAAATTGACTTAAATTGAATATTTATAAGCAACAATTTTATTTTGAAGGTTTCCTCAATATTTAAGAAGTCTGGAGATGTTATGCTTCTTGCATGACAGCTGTTGTCAACATAATGAAAGCACAGATATTAAAATGTATGTGTACTGTTAATTGAACGTTTAACATTTGTTGAATGGTTTTAAAACAACGCAACATTTTAAGTTTGCTAAGTCTGTAACATTCGTTAAAGCTTTTTAGATTTTTAAATTCGGTGGACAGCGCGAAAATTTCGCTCGCTGCCTCTTACACTCTAACCATTCACCAGGGCACACTGTTAACAATGAACTTTGCAACATTTAAGCAAGTTAGCAGGTCCAACGCAACGAAAATGAAATTTTTGTTTACCTAGTGGATTGTTTATTATTTGTAAATCAACAAATGACGAATGTGCTAATAACAAGTACAAATATAATTGAAAACTAACAGTGACATAGAAAAAGTGGCTGATATGTGCAGCATTAAGGCAGAAGAAATGGATTCTAATGGAGCTGCTACACACATATTACCTGAGCAATTAAGTTGGCAATTAGCACAGTGCAGCGCAGTGGAAGGGGGAAACATCAAGTTAGAACAGGATACGGAGTACAGTGCGGCAATGTCCAATTGGCAAGTAACGAGGGAACAGCCGGATACATCCTACGAAGAAACAGAGGTATTACCAGGCAAAAACTAAACAAATGTAAATCATTCCACGCTAGTGACTAAAGTGTTTTAAACACACACTAAGCAATTACTGGCAATTAAGAATTTATAGCACATGAAAAGTATCTGTAAGATACTTAAGAAAATAGATAATGACTTGACAGTAATAAGTATAGGTGATAAAATAGTTTCCGTGTAGTTTTATACTGCTATTAATAACCTTCACGATATTTATAATAATTTTGTGTTTTACGATTTAATTAAATTTGACTATTATTAATTAATTACTTTCCCTTAAACAACAGTATTCATCCGTATATGATGGCAGTGCGGTACGAAATCGTAATTTTATGCCCAATCAGCGAGCCGGAAAAAGGTTCAATACTACAGATACTTTAGCAACTAGAAGAAAAAGACAAATCACAAGCGATACAAAATTACCAGATATATTTCGATACTTCTGCAACATTGAGAAGGTAAGTTTATTTAATCTTTTTAATTACATAAACATACAATTAAAAGTTCTATACTACTCTAGGTGCAGGATTGCAATGCCAAGCCGGGAGCGATCAGTGCCACCTGCAATGCCTGTCAGACCAGAATCAAGGGTTTCATAACCGTTACCTCAAACTTTATAAAGCACCTGCGTTTGAAACACTTTGAAATTCATGCTGCATTCATTAGCGCCAAACAAGCCGGAAATGCCGAAGTACCCGAAGTAACTAACGAAACGGATTCGTTTGATAATCGAGTTATGTGCTATGTTATAGACACGGCGATACCATTATCTACTGTGGAATCGGTCAGTTTTCGTAATCTCTTTAAAGGCACGAATCTCAGAGTTCTCAGTCGTTCAAAGCTGCAGCAGCGTTTGGATGAACGTTTTACCAAGATGTGTAGCAGTATTAAAACCATGATCCAGAATAAAAAATATGTGTGTACAACAGCAGATGTCTGGACTACCAAACAATGTAGTCTCTTTGGATACACATGTCATTGGCTGGATCATAAATATCAGAGAAGATCAGTGGCGTTATCGTGCCAACGATTTTCGGGGGAACAAAATCAACTGCTGGAAATAATAAATCGCATCAACAGGGAGTTCGACTTAAACAATTTAAAGATTGTGGCCACCGTTACGCATAATGGCACAAATTTCACCAAAGCTTTTAAAGAATTTGGTGTAAATAACATTAAAAGCTGCCAAGAACATGACGAAGAGTATTCCGATGCTGTGGAAGAACAGTGCAATCTTTTGCCGAATCACATAGAAAGTGCAAGCTATACTTTAAACTATATTGCTTCAACGGATTTTATGGAACTGCTGGCTAAAGATAAGGCTCTAAAGGAAAGACACTACAAGGTAAGCGTACAAATTTCCAAATTTATTTCAACTGATTAAAACTTTCCTACTTTTTCTAGGTTTTAGAGAAATGTAGTTCGTTTTGGCGCAAGTGTAAGACTTCAGAGACTATTGGGTCAGTAGTAAATGGAGACTTTATCACACCTGTTACAACGAGATGGAATTCTGTTTATGATGCCATTTGTTGCATTTTATCCCATAAAGATAGACTGCCCGAGCTCTGTAGTAGATTGGCTTTGCATAACTCTTGTTTCTCCGCTAGTGATATACATTATCTGGAAGAATATCGTGTTCTCATCACTCCCATAGCCTCGACTATTGAGTTTCTGCAAATGGAAAGCAATTTATTTTATGGCTGCCTTTTACCTGCACTCACATCGCTCTGTGTTAAACTGAAAAGAGTCGCCGATTCCGGTGAACTAATTGATTTGAAGCAAGTGGCAATTGGTCTGCTGGAGAGGCTTAAAGAACATTTTACGAACTTCGTTCGACTATCGGAAGAAGCTAATAGTGCAATTATTGCCTCAGTTTTATGTCCTAGCGTTAAAATGAGATGGTTCAATGCGCTCACAAAAGTATCTCAACATAGACGTAGTGCGGATGATATTCATAAAATAATTATCACTGAAGCTGTTAGGCATGCAAAAGCTTCCGAGAACACCTATCAGTATGCTATGGATCATGTCTTTCCAAAAGTTAAAGATGATTTCTACGAATTCGATGAAATTGGTAGGATATTTTGTTAAATTTAATATAATTAGTAATAATAAATTACTAATCAAAATCTATTTTAGATGATGCTGGTGAGACAAGTGATTTGGATACTTCCCAGCCATCGCCGTTGGCGCCCACATCAAAGCTTACAGAGGATTTGGAAAGTCAGTTTCACAACTATCTACGTGATCCTGGCACTAACTTTGAAATGCTAGAGAAATATCCTTTGCTACACGATTTGGCAATTAAATATAATACGCCATTAACATCCTCAGCTCCAGTTGAAAAATTGTTGTCGCCTGGGAAGATTGTCAAGTATCTAAGAAATCCCGATCTCTCCGAATACCCGTTCGAAAAAATGGTTCTACTTAAAGCTAATTTTAATGTCTAATTAGAAACAACACAAATGTGCAATATTTTAAGCAATAAGTTTATGAGTAAGGTATTAATATATATTGTATAAATAATAAACTTATAGTAACGGAGTCACACATGATTAATGATTTCTAAAATCAAACTTCGATAATGTTAAAATCGTGTCGATACAAATCGATTTTTTGGAAGTGGATCGATTTGTTCTAAGGCATCGAATTCGACTACGGATGTATGTGAAATGTAAATTTCTCACCAGTTAGAATCAGTCGAGTGTTCGCTTAGCTGCTGCTTAAATCGAGTTTTTTGAAACTACTAGCTCTCAAGTAAATAATTAAAATTCCGAGGCATTACAAATTATATGCAACCGCTTAACAAGTCTGTATGTATATATATATGTGTGAGTGTGTGCATAGCAGCCAAAAACTGCGTCTTGTGATAGATTGTTCTATGACGTATTCTGCCCGCATTTGTCATCACCGATTAAAGCGCCTATAATGTCTTTTTCCAAGAAGTAACGCGATATCGCTTCGAGTGTGACCCAAGCAGTACTTCAAACCCACAAACTTAATTTCTATTAATATTATTATATTTGAACATGAGTCCCATTTTTGAGTCCACAATCTTCTACGTGGTCATTGACCACTAGTCAAATTAAAATAGCTTACATCTGCAAGGTGCACAAATTGTTTAAATATCAATTAGATGCTTTGGCACTGCTATCGATAACACTTGCAGTGCTGCACCTCAAAAAGTGCATGCAGTGCTGCCAACTCAACTGCTGTTGGATCAAAAGAGTTGACAGCCGCGCTTGAGATTTTGTTTTGATTTCAGCCAGAACAGCTGTTCTTTGTTTGTTTTGAAAGCATTTCGCTCTAAGCAAATAAATACATTATAAAATTTAATTTTTATTGGCTTTTACAGGAATAATGGATTTTAGCAGTAACTATGCTATGGGTTTGCACAAATTTACCTCTAAAATCCAAAAGTGGAAAGAAGAATCGTCTTACGAATGGGCGGCAACAAAACCAAAAGTTGTTAAATTTTCCTATACTTGGAATATAGAAAACTTTTCGGATATATGGGAAATAAATGATGCTCTAAAATCTCCTGTATTTCCAACAGATGATGAGCACCTAGTCCAATGGCAGTTAGTGCTTACTAAAGACAAAACAAAAGAATCGAAAAATGAATTCTTATCACTTGGTTTACATCTGTGCAAATGGGACGGTTCATATGATAGGGCAAATGTCAAATGTTCGATATTGAACCATGAAGATACTTTACAAAAAAAGCGTTTTGAAATGTCCAATATCACAGACGTGATCATCAAACCATTTGTATACCTTGAAGCTTTGTTGGACAAGTCCAAGAATTTATTACCCAACAATGTGTTGACCATATTTAGTGAGATTTGTCTACTAACCGATACGGTTTGCACCTGTGGAAAAATTGAGCCCATCAAAATCTCCGATTCCACAATGTCGACAGATTTTGCGAAAATTTTTGAATCGAAAATATTCAGCGATGTAGTAATTGAAACCGCTGGAGGACAAGAGATTCCAGCTCACAAGTATATACTCTCAGGTACGTTCAAAAATAAACGAAATAACATTTTCTGTAGTTCTAATTTGATATATTTTGAATTCACAGCACGTAGCGAAGTTTTTGAGGCAATGTTTAGCAACGATATGGTAGAGAATCAACAGAGTCGTGTCATCATCCACGATATGAAGCCAGAAGTGCTCAAAGAAATGCTCCGATTCATGTACACAGACACCGCTCCCAAAGTGGATAGAATGTGCAGAGATTTATTAGCAGCAGCTAATAAGTATCTAATAGAGAGGCTTAAAAATTTATGCGAGAACTATCTGCTCACGAAACTAACAGTAGATAATGCTGTGGATATCTTTAGATTGGCCAATATCCACAATGCCAATCAACTTCAGGCTCAAACATTTAAATTTATTAACAAAAGAGCCGATAGTGTTATGCAGACCGACGACTGGAAGGATATGTTGCTAGATAATCCCAAATTTATGATTGAACATTTCGATCCAAAATTTTTTCCAGAGATGGGAGTGTGTAATAAACCCAATTTTAAACAATTTTCATGTGAGAAATGCGGTTAAATTTTAAATTGTACTTACCGAATTCTAAAATCGTTGACACCATCTATATTATTATATTGTAATAACTTTAATTATTACTGTATATCTTATATTTTGTATACCAAGCAACATTTATTACCGAATTGTAAAGGTCAAAACTATAAATAAAAACTTTTTCTTATTTTTTAAAGCTGTAACACTTGATTTTGCTGGAAGTAAGGACTTTAAGGAAGAGTTCGTCTGAAGTTGATCAAGTTTCCATATAAGGCGCAGTTGAATGAATCTTCAAGAGCGCAACTTTGATTGTCAATTATGCTTTTTATTGCCACCTATGTATGTGTCTTTTCTTTGTTAATGTTATTGCTTTCTGGTTGTTGTATTTGTTGCTATTTCTGCATTGTGAGTCAGTTGTGCGGTGGCTGCATCTTTGTTTTAAACGGCGCTTTGCTGTCTGCTTTTGTTTAACCGCAAAAGGTAAAACGGCGTTGTTTTGAGCGGGGGAACAAAGCCGCAATTAAACTTAACTTCTCTCTTTTCCTCTTCGCTTACTCTTCCTTTCACTCTCTCTCTCTCTCATTCTCTCTGCCTTTGTTACCCACTCCTCTGCGTGACGGCGCAATTAATAAAAAACGCAAATTCAAATCGAACGCATGATCGTTTTTTTTATGACGACCAGGTGAAAATGAAATGGAAAACTGTCGCGCAATTTGCTAGGCGCCCCACTGATAAGTCTGTCTACGCACCTAAACTGGTTTTTCAAACGATTTTCCAACACCCCCCAGTTCAGCTGGTCCCACCTGGTTCCACCCAACTATTAGCCAGAGTGCGTATGTAATTTCATGGACAAGTTTTACTGCAAAGTGATCAAATTTCACTTTTTTCAGATCTCAATTTGATTTGCCATAGATACATCTATGGTTGACTGTCATTTCAAACTGTGATAACCCCTTCGTCTGCTACTATAATGAGATGAAAGATGAAAGGTAAATTAAGTGTTAGCTCTCTGTGTGTAGGTGGAAAATTTCACTGCCACTTTGTTAAGGTGTTTTTAAATTATATTTTTTAACTTTAGCGTGGGTCTCAGCTTATTAAGCAAAGTACATTAAAAAGTTCAATGCACTTGGCAGTAAGTACATTTTATTACATATTATATACGTATTACATAGAAGAAATTGTTATCTCTACCTACTGTAACTGTAAGTGAGAGCACTTTGTTTTTTTTCTGATTCATAGGCTTTCAGTAATTGACATTTCTGCGTTAACAGATAACAGAAGAATTGTTTGCTGCACGTACAAGTTCAGTTCCTCAGAAGATAGTTGCTGACTCTAATGTACTCATTGGTGACTTTGCTTAATTTCGCCATAAATCTGAGTGATGATTTCATAACAATAACAATAGAAACAACAAAACAACAACAAACAAATAAATGCCCCAATTGCCTGACCTGCCAAAATTATGTTCATCACCTTCTGCTCTCACGACTTCTTCTCTTTCACTCTTTCAACCGGTTTGACAAACGGACGTTTCAGTTTGAACTTGCCATTTAAATTTTAACCGTTTGAGCCGTAGAACAAAAGTACAGCACCTGTTGTCTCGCTCACACTCGCACACAGTAAATGCATTATGTCCCAAGCAGCTTCCCTTAGGAAACAACAACTGCAAAGCACAGCTGTCCGCGCTGCACAGTGGGCCAGTTTATTTTATTATGACGTTGCTTGTTTTAATTTAAAAAGGTTAAATAGTTAATGCACGGTTGTAATTTTTATAAGCTTTGAGAGCTACTTTTTAAATTATACCATTTATAACTTTTTTAAAATTGCATTTAAGTCACCAAAATATTTATTTAACCACATACGCTTGATATTGCTGCCACTGTACCGCTTCTTCTGCGATCGACTACAAAGCAGCTACAACGGCACCGTTGTCGTTCAGTTGTTAAATTTGCACCGACACGATCACATCGCGCGCGCAACTTTATTTTATTTGGATATTTTGTGGATATTGCTGTTTGTATTTGGTAAGTGTTGTACTGGAGAGTGCATACATATGAGAACACATTGGGCATTTGTGTTTGTGTTAGCAATGGAAGATGAAAAGAGTTTTATCCGGTTTGATGCAGTCATTGCAGTCCCTTTTTTTTGCTTCTGCGCAAATGCAATAGCAACAACAGCTGCAAAACAACCAAAACGCCGACGCCAATAACTTAGCTGTTCTTTGTTTTTATTGTTGTTTTTGTTGTTGTTGTTGCTCTGGCATCAGTTGTCGCTTTTCCTTTTCCTTTGCCCACGCTTTGTTGCTTCCAATTTCCAGTACGCTGACATTCGTTTGCAATTGCTGTTGTTGTTCTTATTGTTTTTTTTTGCAGTAATGAGCAGCAGTGTTGCCATATTAGCTTATTTTAAGCTAGATTTAGCTTATTTTAAAATCAAATAGCTTGCAAAATAAGCAAAATGCTTATAGCTTGAAATCTAGCTTATTTCAAATTTCATTTAGCTTTTTTCAGCTTAAAAAAAATTTAGAACAAAATAAATTTTGTTTTTTGATTGTATTGTAAGTTTTGTCCATTTCAATCGAATTCGTTTTTGAACTGAGAAAAATGCCGAAACGTTCTTACAAGCAACATTTCCCGCGATTTGTGGTTAAATTTCGACGAATTTAAGCGTACTCCTGATTTTGCAAGGCATTGATTTGTGCCAAGTTGTACGAATTGCGGCAGCATGCCAATACCAAAAAACATATTGCGTGCATTGCAAGTGTGGCACAATCTAACAAAATACTTTTTTTAGAAAGATCACCAAAACAGAGGAGTAGGAGACTGCACTTTGTTTGTACATTGCGAAACACACGGCCTTAGCACCTATTGACCATTTCTCCCAACATTGTGTCGAACAGTTTAAAGCGTGCAAAGCCTCTCCCAACAAATAATTGGCACTAATAAAAGGATCCGCCAAATATATGGACTCGAATGATGAAGCTGATGGAATCATTTCATTTTTGACTATATTACAATACTGAAATGATTCCATCAGCTTCATCATATATATATATATATATATATATGATATATATATATATATATATATATATATATAAACTCAAAAAATCGACTATTTTCGTTTTTTTATGACTAGCTTATTTTTTAAGCTTAATTTTTTAATTTTTAGCTTATTCTAGCTTATTTTTGTCTTCAATCTAGCTTATGGTGCTTCCCAAATTCTGGCAACACTGATGAGCAGCGGCTGCTTGTTATAGTTGTTCTTCCTCTCTCTTGTTGTTGTTGTTCCTGCTTGTGCTGCTGCTGTTCTTGTTTCGGCCTGTCACTCTTCTTATTGGCATTGCTCTTTGTTTGCCAATGTTTGCCTTTTTTTCGCACTGCCTTCTCTTGCAAGGGCGTCTTTCTCGAGTATTTTATGCGTTTGCTTTGTGCTTGTGGGCAGAGCATGTAACGGGGCAGCAAATTTTGGAAGCATACAGTGAGGCAAATAAATATTTTGCTATGCATATTAAAAGAAATGAAAAATACATTTGTTACATACATTGTATGTTGATTTAATACCATTAAACAGGCTTTGCTAAGGCTTAAGCTTGATGAAATTTTAAATGTTTAAAATTTGAGTTAAGCCATTATTTAATTACATTAAAACTAAATTTTGTTTTTATAATTTCAGTGAAAACCTAAACCAAAATGGTGAACAATACCGTAGATAACGAAGGTAAGTTCACATCTAAATTCACAATTCCTGTATTCTATATAGAATTGCATTTCTTGCTCTTTTGTTTGGCTCCTTTTAGGGGCAAAATACGTTTCCAACTTGAGTTTATTTTTTTTTAGCGTTTTATTTCGATGCTCTTTTATGTTGAGGGCGTTTTGTAACGCCCACCAAACAAAAGATGCCACGCCTCGTTGCGTTGCATATTGGAGTTGTTGTGTTTTAGTTTCTGAGCTGTGCATTTGCATTTGCATATAGCAATCATAAAAATGCAATGCAAATACATAAAATAAAATAAAATAAAATGAAATGGAATGAAATGAAATTCATGCGCTGTGCACATTTGGCGTTAAGCTGTACTGCATTGTGCGCTTAGTAAAAGTATCTTATGGATACTGGGATGCGCTTGCATGCAAATGCAAGTCGAGTGGCATAGATTACGCGCTATTGTTGCCTAAAACACAAATACAACTATCTAAAGCGACAGAGAGACAGATGCAACTTTATGTTGCAGCTACAGCTTTAGCTACAGCTATGGTTGCCATGTGGCGCCGTTGTGACAATTTTATTGGCACTGACGACATCAAGTGCTTGTCTGAGATACTGTATAAAAATGCATAGATTTTTTTTTAGACCCTGTGCTTAAAGAAACGAAAGAGAGTATAAAGTTTGCCAAAGAAATTTGTTTGTAGCGAGCAGAAGGAGACACTATCAAACCTATTAAAATTATTTATTTTTTATTAATTTTACAAAGCTTTGAAGACAAAGTCACACATTGTGTACATGATATAATTATATACACCTGAACTCCTAGATACAGGGTCTTTCCCCGCTGATTTGCTAGTCTGCAGCTTTATTTACCAGCTTCTCAAGCCTCTGGTATTGTGGCTGCCAAGAGAGTTTACCATAAAGATAGTTTTCACTGTGCAATACAACATAATGCCACCTGCGGCTATAAGGTAATATAATCTCTAGAAAAATAAAGTATATAAACTCTGAGTTGTACGGGGGATTAGTCGAAAGTATCTAGCGGATACTAATACCTATCTCTGTAGACTCTGCAACAGGTTGTACAACGTTACAAACCTTTTTAAAGAAAATTTTTAAGTTAACGACGCCCTTTGGGTAGGCATAATGGATATTTTCCGCACTCGCCTTACATCCACCCACGTCCCACTCCTTGCCTGTGTGTGTGTGTCACCTTTACAAGTCATGACTTGACAAATTGTTTGGTAGTTATTGTTGCCAACGATTGTTGCACACAAACACACACACACTCGCACCCACAGTAAGCCAAGCTGCTGCTGTTAATGCACTTGGCTTGCTCGTTAGTTTGCTAGTTTGGATAATGGCATGCAAATCTGGCTAAGAGTTCCGCTACCGGGTCAAAATACCCTTACGGCTCTTGTAGTGATTGTGGGGGAGTAATATAACAATCATTCCCACAACAACGACTTTTGTCTGGCAGTTGCATTTAATTAAACTATTTCCATTGATTGTCAAGTTCGGCAAACTAAACTGCCGTAAAAATTGATTGCTTTTGGGAGCAGAGCAGTGAAACTTTAGTCAGGTTCAAGTTTCTCTCCAAAGCAAAAAATAAATTTGTTTTGGAATTTATTGCCGTGTGTGTGAGTTCTGTGTGGAGTTGAGTTGAAAGTTTCTGCAGACGAAAAAATAAAGACGCTTAGCTTCATTGAGCACTTGTATTCAGTCAGTTTTGGTATGTCCTCTTTGGCCAAGAGTCAATTTAGCACAGACTGCGCAATTCTACTTGAATTTCAGTTGAATTGATTTGGAAAATGATATGTTCTTGGCTTCATATCCAACTTGTAACAGACTGCTAGGTAAGATTTTCCTTTAAACAGGTCAGTGCGCAATTAATCGTTGCATACTTGTAGGCGTCAGCAAATATAGCAAGTGATGAACAAGACTTTAAATCTGTATTTTCATGATTTAATTAAGTTTAAATCATATAAACTTTATTTATTTTTCGATTTATATAAGAAAACTTTAGCAGTCGCAGTTCTGCTGCTTTTTCTATGAACCGCAGTCACTTTTCAAATATGCATGCATGAACGCGCCCGTAAATAGACAACGCTTTTAGCTAGCGTCACGTACGATGCTTGAATTTATTATTATCTACCTTCTATATGGTAATACAATTTTGTGTGTGTGTGTGTTTGAGTGTATACAGCTCGGGTAGAATAATGATTGCCGTCGACGTCACACCTCCTGTGGGATGATCTCTCGTTGACAAAGTTGTCCCATTTTGGGATACATTCGCGATAATCACGTGTAAATTACGCAGGGACACACCGCAGTCAGAACACCTAAAAAAGGACACCAACAACAGATTTTCACAGTTCTAGCGACTGTATTTACCTTTTCGTGTATTTGGCTTTTCAATTTTGGCTATTTTCAAATTGGCCGCTTATTAAAAAGTCATCAAAAAGTTGCTCGCAAGTTTCTTGGCTTCATAAATTTATGTACAAATTCAGCCAAATGGGACACGCAGTCATGGTGAGTTTTGTGCCAGTTTTTTGTTGTCTTTTTTTACTTTTGTGCCAAAAACGATGACATTATGATGCCAAGTATAAGAAGTGCTGTGGAAATGGGTTAAACAAAGGTTAGAAGAAAATGAAATAGCTTATAAAACATAGAGAAGAATAATAGAACTTGTAAAGCTTTTTAATTTTAACTATAAATACGAAAATTTTGAACACCTACGGAAAGGTTTCCAGTTCAGCTCGTAAAACTGGTATCGATAGTTTTACTGTCAGGCTTTAACCAGTTGAGAATTATTGACTCACGAAATCGGGATAAAGCTTTTGCTTTTGATGCTTTTTCTATCAGTTTGTAAGCTCATAAAACGTAGCTGTTTATGACACTTTGCCGCGGTCTACATGCCAAACTAGCGATAGTAATCGGACAGCTTTACAGTTAATAAAATGCACACTTCCAGGTTTCGTGTTAAACTATTTTGAAATATTTAAGCAGTGAAGTTTCACAGGACGAACTATTTTTGCGCTGCAAGCTGTTTAAATCCCATTTTAAGGCTGCGAACCATGCAAATCGCATTAGAGTTAGTCTGATAACAGGAGAGCTAACGCCCCAAGCTACTTCCCATTATGCTGAAGTAGCCAACAACTACTCAGTATAATGTTGTGTATTGTCGGTGTGTGTCTGGATGTGTGTGTGTATGTTTTGTACCTACAACAAAAACATAAATTGAATTACTTTTGGGGTAGCACTTGTAAGAATACGAGTCTTGTTACAGAAAAGGGCGACAATAAGCACAAGTCTGGTAAATGTAACAGTAATCTGTACAGTTTATGATGAACTAGTTGATACCCTGCTTAAGTTTTCATTAAAATTTGTTCATTATAATCAATTCCTATTCTTAAACTAACTGGCTATCAAAAGTCTCCAAATTTTGTATTAATTAGTTATTGAGCTAACAGCAACTGAGATCACTCACTGCACTTTGTATACAGGGTATGACAGGAACAAGGAGCATAATACAACTACGCAAAAGATCTAGGCAAGTACACGCTTATACATATACATACTTGTACATCTAAATATGTATGAATGTGTAAGCGCACACACACACACACACACATAGTTGTATAAATAATTATCTATTCCGGTCATGTCAGACCGAAGAGAAAGGAGCGTGGGTTAAGAGAAAAGCAAAGAAGAGGGAGTATAGAAGAGAGTGAAAGAACAACGCACAAAATGTCAACGTCTCAGTGTCGTCGTTGCAAACAAGTCGCTGAGAGTGCGAGTGAAACAACAAGTGGCAATGATGTTGCCAGAGCAGGACAGCAGGCAAAGGATGCACGAAATAACTCATTTGCAATGCCTAACGCATCGCAAAGTCCGTATGTCTGGAGCGAGAATACAGCAAAGCAGAGGCACAAAGAAGGAATAGAGAAGAAACCGAAGAGGAACAGTGAAGAAATAGTAGAGTAACAGAGTAATGAAGAGGAATGAGGGCAACGATTGCAGTGAGAAACTCGAGGAAGTTTTGTTTTGTAGTTTTGCAATTTCTAATTATGTCTTCTCTATGTCGCATGTGACTTTTTGAGGTTAGGTCTCGTCAGGCGGAGCTTAAGACTCAAAAATACTTGTGTATTTCTGCTTTATTTGTTGCCTTTAAGAAAGTGCCCTCAAGGAAATGAGAGCGCATAGTTTGGTTGCGTTTTTAATACTTTTATTTACCAAGTTTGTTGGCCCTACACACACTCTTTTTCTCTCCCTCTCTCGCTCTTTTCCTCTGCCTCTCTCTCTTGTGCACTGTATGACAGCCACTGGTTGCCATCACTTTGATGTTATCCCGGACAAACTTTGATTACAGTCCCCAGACCCTGAAGTCGGAACCAATTCCAGACACACACTAACACACACATATGTGTGTATATACAATCAACAGATTTCTTGCTTATTATGCGCTTCTTGAGCAGGAAACCTCAGCCTTCGGTTTCACACACTCACACACACACATATCGGTGTGTGTGTAAAAAGTTCTATTAAAGCAAACTCCCAAGTGTTTTATGTGTCTTTGGCATATATGTAAGTATATCCAAGCATAAGTAGATATATGCGTATTTATCTGCCTGTATTTATTGTATATCTTAACAGTCAACACCCGCAGCTTACCGTTACTGTTATTTGTTGTCATTGCTTTTGTTGTTGTTGTCGCATTATGTGCGAAATTATAATGATGTTCATTATTAATAGAAGACAAACGCTACGTGAGTAGATTCCCCAAAACCGATAATACAACTGACTTTTCCTTCACTGGGAATTCTTTCCATTGAATTTTTGGCTCAAATTGTGAAAATACTATGGATTTTCATCTGTTGTGTTTTCCGATTTCCACTGTTAATGACAACTAGATTAAAAGCATATAAGTTGTAGTCTTGGTTGGTCCATACTTGGCCTTGACCCAGTGTTTTTGACTGCTTTTTGCTTATGTTTTGCATAGCCCTCAACTAATGACCAATTAATGACATTAAAATGCCATAGGAAAAAATAAAACTGTACTTAAATGTTCTAACCATAAACACGAACCGCCGACACAGTCACAAATGTTAACAGTCCTGGCTTGGTCAAAAGCAATCAAACGGTCATAAATTGCTGACAAATGTCGTAATGCCCTTTCCGGATCGACCTTTTTCTCTCTCGTTTCTCTCGTTTCCCCGAAAAAGATTGCTACAGGTAATTACAAAACCATAACGCGCAAATGTCACCGCAAAATGTGCGGTGAATGTTTCTGGGCCTCCCATCATCATCAGTCCCATCATAATCACCATCATCATCATTCCCAGGCTCATTCCCATTCCCATTCCCATTCCCTCACTCCCGTTCTCATTCCCATTCTCATGGGGCAAATGGCCTGTCGAACATTGAGCAAATCGTTTGTCGTCCGCATTTTGTGTTGCATAATTTTTGGCGCAATGCGTGTCAGGTCAAATTGTGCGAATTGTGAAAATCGCTTTGTTTTTGGGCGGTTTTTTTGTTACTTCTCCATTGAACAATCACGTTCAACACTCAGGTGACATTTAACCCAAGTGTCGAACGCCACAAACTTGCAGCAAATGAGGCGGTTTGTGATTTGTGCACTGAGAGAAATAACGAGACTGTCATCAGTTTAGGAAATGTTCTCTATAAAAGACAAACAAATTATAGTATAGCTTCTGTTAACATCTAACTGCTAATAACATGCCGATAAATGGTTAAAGGCTTCATAAACTATTTATAACATTTCCGTAAATCACTGTTAACATAACCCTGTTGATTACAGCGGTAATTAACGTATAAACTGTTAACATTTACTTCAAGATTTTATTTTATAATTTTAGTTTTTTTAAATTTCCAAATTTGACCTTTAATAAATATTAAACACTTAATAACAGCTGTTGAAATCGTTACGACCTTTAGAATTCTGTTATTTCCATTAACAGAAAAGTTTTGGAACCCTTGAATTACATTTTGCCATTAAACTTACCGTTTCACTTTCTCAAGTGTTTTGCTAAGATATTTTCTCAATTTTCCGTATTTGAATTTGCTTTTTGTTTTGGGAAATCACCCCATTGTGTCAACCAATTATGCACACTGGTTGGAGTTAGAAGAAGATGAGCGGGGGAGAGCTAAGTAAAATATCATCACACCCAAAAGCAAATCTTCTATTCTTCGCTTCTGTGGTTGAAAACAAATTGCCAGCAATTCAATTCAACCCTTTTTCAAGGGGGACAAATGCAACAATTGGTTTCCATTTGGCGCGCTATCAATTTGTGGAAGGACGCACCCTTTTCTGTGTTTGACCTCCTCATACACCCACTCACTTTGGTTTGGACTAGCTCCAACGGTTTACTGCTCCTACTCCTGCCCCTACTCCCCTGCCCTGTTTATTCCCTCATCTTCTTGTTGCTGTTGTTATCTGCCAACAGCAAATGCCGTTTGTCGTCTATCCTCTGGCACTCGAGGAAACAGATCGACCCACTCAGAAGCTGTTCAATGGGTGTCTGGAATTCCAACCGTTTTTAATTGACAATCAAACTGAAGCAATGTGATAAAGAAGAAAAGAGAAGGACAAAGCGAGAAAGAGAGAGGGAAAGTTGGGAGGGACGAAGGATGAACAGTTTGGTTTTTGGTTTTGTTGCTTTGGCACAAAATTTGATTATTTCGCTTGATGGCTGCATTTGCTGTCAGCTTATCCTTTGACTGCCTTTGGCCAACCGTACAACCGTACGGGTATCCTTCCTTTTGGTGTATCCTCTTGATTATACTTTGGACTAAGCTGACTAACTGGGTAGCTTTTATGGCAAAATCATTTAATAAATGAAGTGCCTTGTGGCTTTTTAATGTGCTCACTGTGCAGTTTATTTTGTGAATCATTAATTTATCTTTCCGAAAATCTTAAAGCTTTGCTTTACTGTTTAAATAAATAAGAAGCTTTTGCTTTATTAAACCACAATTTTTTAATTAGCAATAAAGTAAAGTTTGGCTTAGTTTCAGTTAAGCTCCTAAAATAACTTGAACTCAAATTTTATTCAATATCTAAATTACTGTTAACTTACATTCAGTTAATGTATTAAAGAACAGTTTAGGGAAAAATACTTTATCTTTCCGGTCAATTGAACTCGCTGACTTGATTCTGAGTTCAAGACAATTGTGCTCTTTGATTTAAGCACTACTTTAGTTGGGTCTTTCAATCGATATTTACTTTAAATCAAGTTTCAGTCGTGGAACTTTATTTGTTTGGTTTGGTCAGTTGAGTAACCCGCATTTGCTGAACATCTGAAAATGCTTTTTGAGTGCATTCGAGCGCAACTGATACATAATCGATAAAAAGTTTTTAAACTAATTAAAGTTGTAGTGATAAGTATATTTTAAATATTATAAAAATAGGGCGGAACTATTCCTAAATAGTTAAGCAAACATCCTGTATATTTCTAATATTATAATTTAACTTCAGCTATAACATTTTAAGTAACTGTAATTCTTCGTTCTTCCGTATTATTTGTTGCGCCATTAAGTATGCTACACTTGTGCCGCAATCAACAGGCAACCATTTACTGCAATGCATTGCTAGCATAAGCATTATAAAATCCATTTGGAGAGTTACAGAAAAGTGCTGCAATTGAAGTTTCCACACGACACAAATACGCAGAAAGTGCGCGGTTTGCACATGACATATCCTAGCTCTACTTCTGCCGCTAACCCGCTCTCTCTCTCTCTGATCTCCTACGTACTTAATCCTAAAGGAGCCTAAAACGTTCAACTGCAGCTGCTCTCTCTCTCTCGCTCTCTTACGCTAAAAATCGGTTAATAAACGTTATTTGCGGTTGCTGCTGCTGTTACTGCTAAATGTATTCGACAACACACAAACACGCACACAAACACACACACACACACACTGACATAGCGCAACTGCAGTGAAGGAAAAATCGTTATCATAGTAAAGAGGGAACGTGCGAGTGAGAGAGAAGAAAAGAACAAGAGTTTGTTAGTGTGGAAAAGAGAAGGAAAATCGACAGCAAACTATGTGTACGAGAATACTTTTTCGCAAAGTTTATTGAACCGGAAGTTGGTCGGCGATTGCGCCTGTGAAATGCGGCAACAATGCACGAATTGACGTTCCCTCTCTCTCTCTCTCTCTCTCTCTCTCTCTCTCTCGCTCTCCCTTCCTCTCCCTCCTTCCGCTGCTGTCTGCTTGAAGTCTGCTTTAAGCTACTACGCCCTGTTGCCAATCATATTTGCCGGCAAAGTCCAAGTACTTGTGCTCATTTCCTTTATTTTCCTTCTTTTTTAAACACACTGAAAAGTATCCTAAAAAACAGCCTCAAGGCGCATTTTTGATTTCTGCCTCCATTCTGCCTCCGTTTCTTTTTCCCTTCCATTTTTTGTGCATTTTGCCACTGATGCAATGGTTTTTTCTTTACTTTCTTTCTTCCAAATTGTATTACTTATTCATATGGCCACGTCTGGAGTTGGAGGATTGAGGATTGGGATTGCGATGAGTTGGTTTGAGCTCAGTCGACTGTCACTTTAATGCCTCGTTTATTGTTTCTCTGTGTTTCTCAGTGTTTCTCAGTGTTTCTCGGTCTTTGTCGCTGTCTGCCTCCCTTTAGAATCCCTCGAGGGCATGTAATTGTTGTTTAAGTGATGCAAATGAGCGTTTCTACAATAAACACCAGCGAGACGAGTAGACGAGTCGAGTGATATTATGTAAAGCAGACTTGCAAATACTCTTGCCGAGTTCAAGATTTGATATATTAGTAGTAATTATGTAATTTTTGAACTATTTTCATAACTGAACATATTTGTTAAGTATTCCTTAAAGTCATCACAAAATTTGGTGATTAAAATTTAATAGCAACATAGAAAATGTTGATGATTTTGATACTTCCGAATACTGAAACTAAATCCTTCTATAAAAATTTTATTTCAAGCGACCTGAAAACACATTTCTTGCTTAAAAAGTCTGTAAAAACCATAACGAAGCTTCATATAGAACTTAATTGTTTTCCTTTCAATTTTCCCATTTTATAGGGTATAAAAAGAGCAGCAGAAAAAGCGAGAATAAAATATGCCGGAGGCTTTGTAAATGGTAAACTCCACTTGCTGCTGCTTCTTTCTGTTCTTGTTTGAAGTGAGCAAAAATGTGTTTCAAAAAATGTTTTCGGCTGCTCTTGTCAGTTCTCTCTTTTTTTTTTAGGGGGGTATTTTCCCCTCTATTTATTATTTTTCATTTTGGGGTTGTGAGTTTTGCTGTTGATGGGGAACCGAAACACCCTTGTTGTTGTTGTTGTCATTGTTAATGGGGTCAAAAAATGCCATGTTACTTTGGTGATTTATTACACTTGCACTTCAAAAATTGTTTAAAAACAATGTTAAAGTTCATTAAAATTGATTATCCGAGTGTCTGGTCGGTTTTGGTCTGAAGTACTATATTAAATATTTTAAAACACTTTTGTTGAATGCAATTTGGTTTATGGCACTTAAATTTAAATTGCAGTAAGACTCGGTTATGGGCAGATAAAGTTATCAATGAAATTCATTTGTTTACACTCTGCTGCATAAAAGGGTTATGAAGGCAGGGATTATTAAGGACTTATCAATAAAGCTAACATTTCAGAACGACAAATTAATACAGTTAAGTACTGTTGAAATTTTATACAATTTCTGGGTAAAACTCAATGGGAGTTATGGATTAAACAGACCAATTTACTTTTCAATACTTATATCTAAGTAAAAACACTTTAATGGGTAATTGATCTAAGTCTGATTTATAATTCCACTTTATATACATAAATTTCCATTTAAATTTCCCTTTGAATTTTTGTATATCTACAAATATGTTTGCAATTTCTACTCCATAAAGTTATGACAGTGAAATCTGAACAAAAAGCTAGATTCAAGCGGAGTTTGTAGTGCGAATGCATTCCATATAACCCCTTTGGGGGTCAAAGACAAAAACACATGTTATAGCAAACAAAAACCAAGGCCCCGAACACAGCAAAAACAACAACAACAGCAAGAACGACATTAATAATACTAAAAGTGTACAGAGTTAAGGAAAGGGAAGAAGAGGAAGCAGAGGAAGAAGGGCTGAAAAAAAGAGCGAATTTTACGCTGCATTGACGACAGCAAACATATGTCGATGTCGCCGTCCATTGGACCCTGTAAAGTTGCATGCCCAGCGGGGTCGTTTGCACGCAACCAAGTTGCGGGTTTAGTACAGAGTATAGACCATAGAGTAGGCAGTAATTCCAGCTCCTCCCACAATACTCTCCTGCTCCCTGTTCAAAGGGGGAAGCGAGTGGCAGTCGAGTATGAAATATGCGTGCCTCACAGCCGAGTACATGCAATATTGCACATATCTGTTTAATAGGGAGCAAACACAGACACACACACATACATATATGCCTATATATATATATATATATATATATTGATAAATTGCTCGATGCTCCCACACACACACACAAACACAGGCACACTCGAAAAGCCGCAACAACAGCGTCATTAGTGGCTGGGCCTGTAATAAAAATCAATTCTTTTAAATTGTCACCCCAATGTTGTACAGTTTTTACCCCTTACCTTGCACTTGTTCTTTATGTACACTTTTCTGCACACAAAACATATGCTTGGGCTTCTTTCTCTAGGTCCCTGTTGTATGCCCCTCATAATTATGGGTATTTTGCATACACATGTATGTGTGTGTGTGTGTGTTTGTACTTTTGCCAGTTGAACTTCCAGTGAAGAGCAAGTTATGCCCTGCAGTTTTCGGAAAATGCACGCCTTTTTCCAACGACGACGACTACGACGACGACCCCCATGGGAAATAATTTGTTGTGGCTATTTGTAAGTTCCATAAAAGTGTCATTTATCGTTTGTGTGTACCATTAGTTTTATAACATTTGCATGACATTTTGTAGCTCTTAGAACTTAAGTACATACTATATATCGATTTCAAGTACTACCACTAATTGCACTTGGTCTAAAAGTACTAGAGAATGGGTGGCTTTGATGAGCATTTAGTATTAAAAATTTATGATTACATATAAGTTTGATTTATATGTTTGTGTAATTAGAATAATTACTGAGTTTATAAATAATTACTTTTCATTTTAGACCATAAAGTTGTATAAATTTATCGTGAGTTTTAAACTTACTATGCCAAAGGTTAAAATATTATTCTTTAAACAAAGATATTTGAATATTTGAAGAGCTCTTTGTCTTGTCATTGAAGTTACAAACTTTTATTGTTTAAATATAAATTATTTATATGGAAAATGTTGCCATTTTCTCTTCAGATACTTTGTGTAGGCATCAATTAACAGTATAATTATTTGTGAAATATTTTAAAGTAAATTTTCTAAACTTTTTAAAACATCCAAACAAGACTATATGTTCTTAAAAGGTATATAAATATTATATAAGACTTTATGTTTTTAAAAACTATATAAATTTTACTTAAACTCCTTTGATGTCTGCTGTAAAAATATAGATAACTTGAGCTATACCTTGAGCTGTCGCCTGTCATACTTCCTTTAAAGCTTTAGTTTCTGCAAAAAGTTATAAAAATCAAAGTGTGTAAAATGTAAAGAGCACGACAATGTCTAATTAGCACATTTTCAAAAGAAACTTGGCTATAATAGTTCGCTGCAAACGTTGGCCATTACTAATTGTTCCTCCTTTTTTGCTGTCCAGTAAAACGAAACCTGCTTGCTGTCATGTGCTGTGTGTGTGTGTGAGAGAGAGAGTGTGTGTGTGTGCTTTTGGCCGTGTTTAATGCAGCCATAAAAATGCGTATAAAATCAAACTGCTAGCCCCGAATGAGTATGAGGATGGGCATACGATGTCGGCTGTGTTGGATACACCTTTATATACATTTTTATTACCCGGACGCAGACAACGTCTAGACGAGAGAGCATATAGCATACACAGCATACAGTATCCTCTGTGATGCTAACAATTTTGCCAAGAAGTAACCGAAATGTGACTTGCTGTAATCTTATGCGCATGTTTCCCTCCAATGACATTTTACGAGCCTTTTCCCGTAAAACCCTTTATGTAAATTAAAACAAAATGCGCATTCAATTTGTATGCCAAAAACTACAAGAAAAAGACCAGTAGATGAAGAAGATGAAGAAGAAAACTTGATCCCAAAGTCTTAGGTGGAAAGCTCTAAGCCTAAAACAAGGGAGAAAAAGAGAAAAACAAATAAATAAAATTAAATAAAAGTAGTGAGTAGTAAGCAGCCCCAAAAGGGCATCCAAAATCGTGCTTCTTATGGGGCTCGCCGGCAGGATTACCTACTTCAAGTTCAAGAGTTCAAAGTGCCAAAGCTACAAGTGGCATGAGGGAATAGGAAAAACTCACCGCTTTTCCATCCCCTTATCACCTTGGGGCTATATTTTGGAGCCGTTTTCCGGGTTACGTGTGCAAATGCATTAATAATGATGTGTGTGCACAACGCACGTTACACCACGCACTGCACGTAATGCGTCACGTGTGTCAGTAGGGGAGTGGGAGGGGTACGGGTAGGAGTAGGGGGTAGGGTTCAAGGAAAAGAGAAGGGAAAACTCGACCCCACGTCATGTAAAAGCTGCACTCATAAATAAATTATGACATTTTTTTTCGCATTTCGGGGCGGATTTTTATGGTCAGTCGTCAGTCGTAGAAAAGTAGAAAGAATTACAGGTAGGAAAATCAAGAAAACAGGAAAAACAGGTTAAAGGCCAGCCAGAAAATGCCAGAAAATATCCGTAAATATAATAATATAGTCTTGAAGTTAACTTTTACTTAACTTTAATCTGACAACATTTGCAGTTTCCTCTCGTCTGTCTAGACACAAAAGTCGAGGACGTAGGAAAACTTTAGCTGGTACAGGTGTGCCCACAGAGTTAGAGTTTTTCCTGCCGCCCCCACACTGTTTTTCCGGCGCTGCTTATTGGGCTTCTGTGCGGTGTTTACACAGCTTTTTTTTTGTGCTGTCCCTACCACCGCAAGCTTCTTCCATAAACGCACCAAAATACGCAATAAATTCAATTAATTGTCTAAAGCTTCTTATTTCAGCAAATTTGTTACGTAGCTAGAGGGTAGTTTCATCCCCTCTCTGTCCTCTCTCTCTATTCTCTTTACCCTCCTCCTTAAGACAGTCTGTCTGTCCGTCAGTCAATGGCATTCCTGGTGGAATAAAATATCAGCCAAGGTGTTTGTGGCTGAACATTTTTAGCTTTTTACGTGTACAATTTCATTTAATGTTTTGAGCATGTTAAACATAAAAATAATTCAATAAAAAAGAAACCTACAACAAATGCTATTTAAAACATAGGTGGAGGAGGGGTCTAAACAGGCTAACTGAAACTTAGTTGGCTAAAAGGAATCTTTTGCTATCAGTTTGGAAGAAAGGTAGAATTTTAAAGTAACTTTGTAGCTAGATTCATCAATAGCTTGTAGTTAAGAGCTTGGTTTAACCTAAGTATAGTACTTAAATAATAGTTTTTATAATTTATTATTATTTTTAAACCAATCTGGTGAAACTTTCAAGCATTACCTTAAAGAAAACTATCTTTTTTTCTTAAGCTAAAATTTTTCTTTTAGACATTTTCATGTATGAACTTCGTTAACGAATTCAATTAATCTTCGTGTAAATTTTTACAACACAATTTTGTTGTAAACAATATGATAAATCACCTGAAAGCTTGACTTTAATGTGTGCACTACTTTTTTTTTTAAATATAAAACTTTTGCTGCTGCAACTAACTAAATGGAAACTCTCAAAGTTCTATATTTTCACCCATTTTCCCACATTTGAGTTTTCTCTCTAGGTTGCAGCAGCTCAGAGCTTTGCTGACGTTGATGGGAAGCACGTAAATTTCCCCAGTGACATGAACGGACATTTTCCCAACAGCAGCCATAACACACACACACACACACACACATTCTCACACTCATTCACACACACTGTTGAGTGTTAAAATATTTTTTCTGTTTTTGGTATGCTACCTTTTACACATGCGAATGACTTTAAACAATTTCCACAACAATTTTGAGCGTTGGAATTCGCTTCGCTTTTCCTTTTTTTACGGCCTCTACGGGAAATAGGCAGTAAAAATCTAAGGGAAATGGCGTCAACAAAATGCAACGCCAAGCGGCATAAAAATGTTTTTGACGCATTACAGTGCCTGCAAATTGATTTAGGGAACTGGAAATGCAAAGTGTCTGGCTGCGCCTTAAAGTAGGCACCAGTTTTTCATATCTATTTCTATTTGTACAAAACTTAAAGCTGAATAAATAAATGAAGAAGAAAGCAATTGAAAGACTTGAGAGCGTTGTCTGCTGACTGTGCACTGTTCTCTGACCTCTGACCCTTTTCTTTAAAAAGCAAACTCCCTTTATGCGCATTAAAATACGAAAAAGATAAAGATGTTTGAACCAAAAAGAAACGTTTGAATTTCAACTGCTTTCGTGTCTTTGGCAGTCATAAAACGTTTTAGGGATATTAAAAAAAGGAAACATGTGGAAATCTCTTCACCCCAAGGAGTCCCACGTTACCGACTAAAGGGAAAAATTTGATGAATTGACGCAATTTGAACCACAATAAGTCAACGTAACAATCGGATTGTGTTCCAGAAAACGGTTTACATTGGAATTTCGCAAAAAATAAATTGTTAGGGAATGGAAACAACTAAAAAAAGATTTATCTTTTTGTGGCTATAAATATTCCAACTTAATACTTAGTTTCTTATAATATTAATGTTTTCGAAATTGTAGATAAATCGGTTTTTGGAACACAGTCAGACAATCGTTTGCCCTTTTCGCCTTGAGCATGAAAATAATTTTTTACAAAAATAAATCGTTCTGCGTATGTGTGTGTGTGTCTGTTATGCTAAGAAGAAAATCGCAAAATCACAACTGGAAATTTTATTTTCATCCATAATGGTGGGCGTGGCTGCATTTGTAGTTGTCATTGTCTAAATTGATAAATGCGAGCAAGTGGAAAAATTGAAGTCGACTCTTGAATTTGTTGTCTTCTTCTTAACTGATTTTTTTATACAAACTTATTCTTTGGCTTTTAGCCAGCAAGTGAGAGATTTTGAGTTTGGACAAATAAGCGCATAAATTGAAAAGAATCCACATTTGACCTACATAGAAAACTATTTACTTGACCCTAAAAAAAAAATCAGGCAACACTTGAGAGTAAAATCGAATAACTTTTTGACCTGGCCAAATCTCTTTAAATCCACAAAATTGCACATTTATAGTAAAAGCAAAATATTAATAATCTCTGAGCCACAAAGTTAAACACCAGAGACTTTACAAGAAGTTATCTCATCAATATCCATTCGATGGCGAATGGACACGAACGGAGGGGTGGAAACATAGGGAAAAGGGAGGAGAGAGGACGACGTGGAAACGTGTCTAAATGGAAAAAATGAAGCGTTTCAAGTTTCTACGATGTAAAAGAAAAAAAAACAAGAAAAATCTAAAAGAAAATACCAGATAAATATTAGAAGCTGTCGCTGTTGACTGATCCAGGGATGGCGAAGTGAAGAGAAATTTGTAAAGTATTAAAGTATTTGTTGGATAGGTAGACTACGTTGAAAGTTAGCTTAAAATACTGTTATGTAATTTTTAGGCACTTGAACAATTCTCTCCATCTTCGAGCACTTAACTCAATCGAAATGAAGTCTGCAACCCTCGTCTGACATTCACATAGGCTCTTCGGGCTCTTTTGAAGGATATTCCCTTGCTTCTAGACTCGTTTTGAGTTCATCATTTCCATGCGATGTCGTCAACTGAAGCAGTTTACTTTGCCCAGACATTCTCTTAGCTGGTTTGGTCTTTGACTTTTGAGCCTTTTCACATTAGCAAAAGGATTGTTGAATATCGACATGATATCAATACCCTGTAGATGGTGTATGTAAAAATGGGGTAGCTTGAAGCGGTAACTTTTTAGGTAAAAACTAACGGCATGAACTTTGTGTGCAGCTTTAGTTATAGAATATTTGATTTAAATTATTTAAGTAAAAATTAAATATACTTAGGGTATCTGTAAATTGATAATGTTGTTAACAACCCTAAGAAAATGTCTGTCTACAAAGTGTGAAATGAAAACGTGGCTCATTGTTAAGCCTTAAAGTACACTTGTGCTGCCTGTTTCAGCGGAGTACCGCAAAAAATCAATAGATGTTGAATGCATGTACAGGTTGAATACACACACACACACACACACACACACACACATACATAAACACATACTACACGTACATTCATGCAGCTACAGCCACACCCAATATTGAATTACTCTATTACCAATATAGAAAGCTGGCCAACTCACTGTAATACCCCTTGTAAAGTCGATGTCTTGTGCAACTTGCGCGTTGCATTCTAGTTTTCTGAGCTCACTGCTCACAAGACATTTTATCCTTTTGATCCTTTTTATTGTTGCCACCGCAGCTGGTGTTGTCTTACAGCGCGACTCCATACTTAGTTCTCAAAAACAAAGGGAGAAAAAAAGTTGTAAGAGAAAACTGTAAACTGTAAACTGAAAACAGAAAACCGCAGCCAACTCCACACCAAATTCACGTCCTGTTCCAAAAGTCTTATGTGCCAAGAAACGTGACGTGGCTGGCGTCCAAAACCGGCAATTGGTTTTCAGTTACAGTCAGTCAGGGGCGGTATTTACAGTCTATCTCTGTCTCTCTCTCTCTCTTTCTAACGCACCTTCTCGCTCAGTCACTTAACTTGTCTCCCTCAACTACCAACTACCAACTGTAAAGTGCCTGTTCCTTACACTCGTGCAATTGGCCAACTCGTTACGGGCTCCTTGGAGCGTTGCTAAGGACAACTGCAATGATTATTGCATATTGTATATTCCGATTTTCAGCTTATTGCCATATTTTTGGCAGTAACTGTAAATTTTAATACAAAGTGTTTGAATTTATGAATGAAGAGTTTTACGATATAAATATTAAATACCTCTAACTAATTTAAAAAACTATGATCTTAGATCGCATTTTAAAATTATTTAATAGTTGGCTTTATGTTCACTTAACATAAGCAAAATCCATCTTAGGTATTAAACCTGCACTGCTACATCTAATTTAATGCTGCGCCCCAAAATATGCTATACATTTTAAAATTTTCCAATACATTTGAATCAAAAGTGAAACTCAAAACGAGTTAAGGCCAATACTTTCCACAAGGAAGTCAACGAAGCATTGAATAATATTATAAATTTGCGACGCTTTTGTGTCTCAACAGCTGCTAAAATTAAAAATATTTCCGAAGGTTCATTAAACTATGAGTCCACATTGACTGCGGCATGCCAAAGTCGAAGGACAATAAGGTTGTAGAGGAACAGGACGCGGCAGGGAATGAGGTTTTCCTCATGATGACGAGAATGTGAACATGGAAGTGGAAGTGGAAGTGGACGTGGAGTAGGCGCATTGCCAATAAACTGCGGCAGTGGCAGATATGGCAGACAATGCCGATCATAATCTACATATAGACGGCTTCACAGTAAACATCAAGTATGTGTGCGAGTGTGTGTGAGTGTGTGTATGTTCTGTGTATGGTACGTGCTGTAACGCGTTCGAAGGACGATTGTGAACGTTTTCTCTCACACTCTCAACTGTTTACCGTTTGCCACAGATGGTTACAAATGCGATTTGTGGTGCACCTTCTGCTCAAGGACAGATTGAACTAATTACCACAAGTAGTGAAGTTTGCACAGCAAATGAAAGACAAAGATGGGAGAGAGATAGAGGAGAGAAAGAGTAAGCTATATGCTGACCATAAGACCGAGTATGTTCCTTTTAAAAGCCTCTTGCCTGCACTTTGTGCTTGTGCCACACATTGCAAGTTCGCTTGGCCAACAAATTAGCAGGAAAAAGTTCTTGTTGTTCAACTTTTGCCAACGAGAGAAACATTTCCTTTTGGCGACAGCATCAAAAATTCAAACCAGACGATTTTGTTCTTGTTGTTGTTGTTTGTTCTGTTGCCGTTGGTGCAAAAATCCATTAAGTGCCTTCCCAAATCTCAAAAAAAGGAGGAAAAACAAGGAAAAACTAGTAAAACATTTGGCTAAAATAAAGTGACTTTCAAATACACTTACTGAGTTATTAAGTAAGCAGTAATATGAATAGAATTCCAGTTTGAAAATTGAATACCAAACAAAAATTCTTATTTTTTTAAAGAAGTAACTAAATAATTTCTTTTTTTTTTGTTCATGAATAATAGTTAGTTAAGTAAGTATTAAATAATCTACCAACTAGCTGCCCGAATTTACTATAACCCAACACAAAATATGCCCAAACATGTTTAAAAAACCCATATACCCTTTACTCTAAAGTTAGAGTATTAAAAACTTGACAACTTTAAATCGATGGCAAATGAAATGGCAGAAAAGCAAGCAAAGACTGCTAGAAAAGCACAAGGAGCAGAAAATAAAATGGCAAAAATTCAATTTTGAAATAAACAAAAGGCACGTAGAAGAGCAGAGCAGAGTAGAGCAGGGGAGGAGGGAGAGTGAGACAGTTGGAGAGAGTAGCAGTAGTAGTAGCAGAAAGTGGTGGGGAAGGAAAAGCAGATAGGTGATGGCAGTGATGATGGCAAGGAGAAATGAATTTCTGACTAAGAAAATTGGCACGCAACGCGGAGAGCAAACAAACGTGCGATTGCGATTGCGATTGTGAGGCAAAGAGAAGGTGAGAGAATAAACCCTGAGTTGAAAATTCAATAAACAAATAGAAAATGAATAGAATGAACAACAAATGTTAGTTTATTTGTTGTTGCTGTTCTTGCTTTTGTGTGTGTGTGGTTGTGTTGGTAGCGGCAGCGAATGTCGAGTTTGTTACCTTCAAATGTGTCCTAAACATGCGATCGAACTTCTCTTCAAACTTCTCTCTGGCTCAGCTGTTCATTTTGCATGAAGCCTGGCAACCAAAAAAAAAACTAAATAAATAAAAACAACAACTAAATACTTAAAACAACAACCAACAAGTTTTTGGGTGAGTTCGCAATGGGGGTTGGCCTTTTTTTTGTTTTTGGCTTTTTCAGCTTTTATTTTTGTAGCTTTTTGTTTTTGCGAAAAAAGCAACAATAGCGACGACAGCGTCAGTTGTTATTGCCAATATTCGTGTGAGCGAGACAGAGAAGAGAGTAGTGGATAAAAGGCAAATAGAGGAAGAGAGAGGGGGAGAGGCAGAGAGAGCACTGTGTTGAGTTGTGTGACTCATGCCCAAAGTGATGACGAAATCAGACGAAAGCAGACAGAGAAAACTACAAGTACATGTTTACTTATGTGAATAAGTAATGCGAGGTGGGTTCGAAAAGTTTGCAAGGCGTGCATTTAAGTATTGGTTTTGTTTTACTGGCTAGTATTAATATTTGAAGGGACAATATATGAATCATAATACGGGATTATTTACGTTGTATTATAAACAATGAACTTTAAGTGAATGAATTGTTATTTACGAGTATAGCAAACTCAACAAATTGTAAAAGTTAATTAAACTTTTATTTATTCGTTTTTATTGCTTAAAACTTGTTGAACAACCCACTCTTATTTTAAGTACATAAGTATAAGTACAATAAGGATCAATGTACACATTTAGTTTTCCGTCATGCGAAAATTTATGCATAAGCTTTGCCGGGCGACAGGCGACAGGCGACACGTGGTGCCAATCAACACACGCAAGGCGAACTATAAGAGGGAAAGAGAAAGAGAGAGACAGAGAGAGGGAGTAGAGCAGCAGAGTTATGGAAAAGTGTGACCAAAGTAAGCAAACAAACAGCGGCAAACATTGCGTGTCTCTTCTACTACATATTGGGTGGGGGAAAAAGAAAATGTTATGATTTTCATTTTAGCTAAGCAGTTAATTTCGTCTCGAGAGTGTGGGGTGGAAAATGTAAATGGAAAATGGTAAAACGCAACTTTCTGCATGTGCATAATTATGCAGAGCAAGTGGTAGGCGGGAAAGAGGGAAAGTGGGCAGAGCGGGCTAAGAGGTCTGCACATGATTTGCGGTTTATATATTCCTCAGATTCGTTTAGTCATCGTTATAGTCGGGTGCTTGGAATGTTTAGCTGCTTAATTAAATGCACTACACACGATGGCAGAGCAATAAAGAATACAATAGAAATGCATTTCAATTAACCACTTGTGTACTATACGAAGAGGAGTAGAGAAATAGAGAAAGGGATCTATGAGATGTCTCTAGTGAGACTGGGTCTTCAACTGTTGTATAGCTGTAATTAAGTGAACTATTGAAGTGAATTAAACTACAGCTTTTGCAAATTGGTATTTAAGTGTGGCATCTAGCTAGGTATCGTTGGAGTTTAGCTAATGATAGAACAGGGAAGAATATAAGATAACAGCGTAAAACACTAACTGAAAACTCGAAAGGAAGTTGGATAATTGGTTAAAATCAGTTGATGTAATTGCTTTGACGAGAGTAGACATTTAATATCTCTAAATAGGAAATAATTAAGATGGAAACATGTATTTCTTGTAGAATTGTACTGAAGTTTAAGCTAGAAGTTGAATTCTTTTTACGCCCAACCCTAAAAGTATGCTTTAAATTTTTAAAGCAAGCGTTCGAATTTCTCAGCTATGAAGTAAATAAATTATATTATTATTTGGTTATTTTCAGCTCAAATAAATTTGCAGGTTTTTTATAATTGCAGTATTTTATTTAAATTAAATGTCTAATAATTTTTTCCGTTATCTCTTTTCTTTTCAGGTAAGTTGCTTGTGACTTTTACTTTAAGATGTCGATTTCATGATACCATGACCCACCACAATGTAAGTTGTATAACTATGCAAATCTACGGTTTCAGTTACCTCTTGTTTTCTCCACTTTTACACACCGCGTGCTAGGGACTGGGGGCAGGGCAGCTGGGGGGAAAAGCATTAAAATACTTTTGCTCACTTAACACACAATTGTCTGTTAAACCTGATGGCCGTTTAACACACAAATGTTCACACTTTGATGCCATTATATAATATGAGTATGTGCATACGCATATGTATATTTGTGTGTGTTGTGTATGTAAATGTGTTTGGCTATAATAGTCTGCATTTATGGCATGACACATACACATCAATGCTCACCGGACGGATGGAGGCACTCACGTTGTTTGCCGGCAAATGATTTCCAAAGCAATTCAAATGCAAAGCGAAGCGTAACCTCAAAAACCCTCCAACTTCAAACTGAACTCTAGCCCCGACTACTGACCCCCTCGACTCCTGACCCACGACCCTCCTGAACTCAACCCCAAAGCACAATCAACAACTAATATTGTTGAACCATTGTGCTTCGATGCCTTCGACAATCTGCTGTCATGATATACCCGACCGACGCCAACTGCATACCCTTCCAAAGACTCATACGAATTCGACCAGACAACGCCATCGACAGTGACAGCGACAGCGACGGTGACAGCAGCAGAGACAGCGACAGAGACACCGACGGCGACATCGATGTTGTGCGTATTCGTGTAGGCGAGTGTAAGAGGCAAATGTCGCCAACAGGCCTCTTTTATGCTGCGCTCTGCATTCGATGCTGCTTCTTCTAGCTCTGCTGCCGGCTTTGACTCTCAACTCCGACTCTCACTTAGACTTTGACTCTTGTGTTTCCTTTGCCGTTTGTCGCTTGTCGTATGTCGTTTGTACATTGTGATTCATCGACGCCTCTGCTGGCATCGTCCATGCGGTTAGTTTCACTGGCGCCGTTCTGCTATTTAAATTGCCGCTCTACATCCATGTCCGCCTTTTGGGGCCGTCGCGTCGCCAGCTTCACACCATTCAACGCCAAGGATAACTTGCTCGCTCTCTCTCTCTCTCTCTCGCTCCCTTTCTCTCTCTCGTTCTGCGCCTTCCTCGTTTTTTTGAGTCACCGACGATTTATTTATTGTTCTTTGCTAGTTGTTTTCGCTTCGGCTCCGTTTAGTTTAATTGCAGTTAATATTATTTTCGATGTTCGAAAAAAGTTCTTTTCGCCGTTTCGCACGCAACCTGCAGTGGCAGCGTTAGAAAACAAGAGAGTGAGAGAGAAAGAAAGGGAGAGAGAGTTGAACGCATTTATTGTTGGGGAAAATGCTCTCTCAAATGTGAAGTACGGCGTTGCCAGATACAAGTTTTTGTGCTTCGAATATATTGTTAAGCATTGGGAACATATGCATTAAGAATGATTTTTGAAAACACTTTTAAATTCGATTTAAATAACTTGAAAAGTATAAATTGTGATGACAGTACAGAATAATAATATTAACATAATTTGTTTAAATGTTATTTGCAAATTATTATTAAATTTATTTTAGTTGCAGGCACCATAAAACATTTTTTGCAAAAATGATTAGTTAAAATGTATTTAAAAATAATATTAACTAATATTTCATTAAGTCGTATATTATATATTTATATTATTTAAACTATCTGTTCAATTTAATTTAATGTTATTTATAAAGTTCGAATCTCAACCGAAATTAAATGCTTTGCTGTGGGTGTCTGAGTGGGCGCTTAATCCACTCTCCCCTCACTCCCCACCTGAATTATCTTGCATTGTTCTACTCTTTGCTCACAGCGCATGTGTTTCAGCATTTTCGAACTCGAATTCGTAATAAGGGTTACGCAGTAAGGTCGACAATGCAAAACATGAGAAATTATATAACAAAGTCAGCGAACTTAGTCAGCATTAAAAAGAATTTACTGTAATTGGTATAAAAATTTCGAGAATATTTAAAATTGTGTAAGTTGCAAGCTTGTTTAAAGCTCAGCTCAACCCTCGTGCTACAGTTCGAAAATACGCGCTCTCTCAATCCTCCACCAAATGCAGTAACAGTTACTCACTCTCTTTCTCTGCTTTGGTTTACTTTGCTTTGTACTGTGCTCTGCTCTGCTGCGTTGCTGAGTTGCCGCCGCTGCTACTGCTCTCACTCTCTCTCTGGCCGCAGTCGTTGTGACTTGAGGGGGAGCTATTGTGAACGCCGCTAGCTCTGTTGCTCCCCAAAGTGGTTTGTCCTTTTGTATATGCATTGTCCTTGCCATCGCCAACGCCATAGAGTTAGCGACGTCGACGTTGGCGTCAGCAGCATTTACGTCGTCAGTCGTTTGCCTGCTGTTGAAAAATTAACATCGACATAATTTAGTTTGTCTTCGTCGTTCGTTGCGCTCGTTACGTTTCGTCGTCAGCTGTGCCGTCGTCAGCTTTTTTAGTAGTTGTTGTCTTTGTCGTTCCCCGCAGAACCAAAAGCAACACACCAATAATACTACAACAAAACAAAACACAAAGAAATTACGCAAAATATAATAGAAAAAAAACGCCGCCATATTTTAGTCGCTTTGTTGTCGGTTTGTAAACAAATACAAAAAACCGTAGCATACTTTTAAGCTGTGACATTAAAAGTTATCACAAGTTTTACCAGCAAACACAAGTAATTTAGACGAAATTGAATTAAATCAAATAACTTAGTATAAATAACTTAATTATTGTGTATTGTGTTGAAAGTGCAACTGCAAACGAGTGCATTGATACGCCCTCACACTAACACACACAAAGAAAGAAAGAAACAAACGCACACATATCCCCACACAGTGTATAAATAGCTATCAGCTAACGGTATTAATCTATACTAAGTAGTACTATCTATAAACTTGGGAGCTCAACATGCTGATTGGATTAGTACGCGATTCGGTGATGCAGTGTTTCTGCCACACTTGCCGTGCACCGGGCATTTTACCAGCGGGTAAGCACTAAAAAAAATTAGTAGTAAATATAATAGTAGTAAAAGTAGTAGTATTATTTACTACTCAAACAAGAAGTTGACAAAGTTGGTAACAATTTGACTTCATGGCTTTTATCTAGTGACGTTTGTCATGTTATTTCCTTTTAGTGGGTTTTTCCAACAACGAAGGTCACAGATATTACAATTGCCTATAAAAAATAAAACCGTTTGAATCCAAAGTTATTCGAACTGTTCGTATGTTTTGTGTTGACCATAACTTGAATTGACCTTACCGGTTTGTTTGTTCAACTTGCCAATTAGGTTCAATTTGTTGCACTAAACTTTTTGATTGTTGGCAAAATGTTGAGAACGAAAAGAAATTGAACTCAATAAACTTTTCTGAATAGATTTAACGATCTGAAATGGAATTTTACACTCTAGCAATTCCCGAAGCGCTTGTTTCTAGCCTTTGACCTCGCACAGTCCACTGGGCAGTCAGTGGAACCCTTTTTTCTTCTTACGTTCAATCAAAAAGATGGATATGAAATGAAAATCCTTTTAGTATTTCTTGGGAAAAATGTCTTAAATCTGGGCAAAAATCAAAACTCAAAGAGTCATCAATCAATGTTTCAGAGCACGCCTTAACAATTTCCCCAATAATAGTCAAGGCCACAGTTTGAGGCCTATTAAGTCATCAACAGGCCCCAAGACAATTATGTAATACTACAGTAATAACAAACTACAGCAAACACACACTGTGTGTGACGACTCCACAAAACATGCACACATGTATCTTAATTTATGATGAAAAATCAAGTTAATACCAAATGGTAGGGAAAATCAATTTTAGCATTTACTAAAGTCAAAATGAGATAGATAGATAAAGTGGGAGCGAAAGGGAGAGAGAGGGAGCACCTATAAAAAGCAAAAAGACAAACAATATGACGTTGATTTTTGCTACAGTGGAAAACTAAACGCCATGAAGTAGGCAATAACAATTTAGTGGATGACTGTTTGTTGCCATTGTCGTTGTTGTTGTTGTTGTAACCATTGTTGTTGTTACTGCTGTTGTTGTTGCCACTTTTTTTTTATGACCCCGGCGGCCTGACATCGCATGGCGCCAGTCAGCCGGCAACGATGAGTCATCCACATGCTAACCGAATCCGATTCGGATTCAGAATCGGAATCGAGCATGGAATTTAATTTTAGCCCAGACCTTAAAGGGGAATGCATGGATTCTTGGCCATTTTCTGAAGCATATGAAACGTTTCTATTATATGTATGGTTAGTAATGCTCATTTTGGCCACGTTGGACTTTACCACCAAACTCACAACATTCAATTTTGGCGATGAATTTATTTATATTGCATTTGTATTGGGCTATTAAAACGCAATAATCGACACAAACAATCGTTTATACGAATATATCGGAATGATTGCGCAATATGCACACGGACCAGCGAGCACAAGCAAAACACACACAACGCACACACACGTACACTCACACACACAGAGGCACACACATGCCAACAAACAATGACGATGACAGAGAAAATCGTTTATTGATTTATTGGCGGCGGAAACTTATACAAAAATAATGAAAATATAAGATGGAAATTCAGGGGCTGGTAAGCCAACGATCAGATACTCTATTAGATATTTTTATTGATTTTTTTACATTAAATAAGTTGTAGAATTCAGTTTTACTGTATAGAAAAACTTGATATAGTTTCTTGGAATATTAAAGAAATTAAGAGTCATTTAGCTTTAAAAATGATTCCTCTACAAACCCTGTAGTACAAGTACTACAAGAAGAAAGAAAACAAATTAAGAAAACATTTATCATACTTTCGTGTGATATCAGAGTAAATAACCTCCATGAAGGGTATACTTGAAGTAAAGAAAACACGGTAGAAAAAAGAAAAACAAATTGGAAAAGAACATGACTCTACACTTGTTAGTAAAGACACAGACACGTGTAGCCACTTGCGAATGGGCAATTTTTCAATTGACGAAGGTATTTTTCACAGTTCTCCCTTGCAATTTAGCAGGTGAGGACTATAAATCTTGTCACTTACCTGTACCTAATTACCACCAAAGTAGCAGAGAATGAAACGACTTAATTAGAACTTGACATATGCGATAGGGATTACAGAGTAATGTCTTTTATTTTCGGCCATTTATATATTTTATTTAATTTTATTTTTGTTAAGAAAGTCTTTTTGAAAAGTTTTAAAAGTAATTTAAAAATGGTATAATTATTTTGTTGAGTGTATTTTCAATTTGAGCTCAATTATCATTTGACACATGTCTAATTTATGGCATAGACTGCGACTTGGTGTCTGTGGAAACATCTTAATTTTGTAAATGGATGGGGATCAAGGGAAGCCTGGGTGGAAAAACTGGGTGGAAGGAGAGTGTTGGAATAGGGGAGATAGAATAGGAGGTTGGGGATGGGAATATGGTGTCCTTCCAAGCTGTCATTTGCCATCCAAGGTTACATTCAGAACATGCTGGTTTTTAATTTGGCGCTTCTAATTGTCAGTGCCGGTGTGCTCCAAGGCACACATGTCTCCCTCTCTCCTTCCCTCCCTCGCCGCCCTCCTTACATTATACATCTCTTTCGCTCTCTTTGTAATTGCTTTGGTTGCGTTTTAGGGGGGGCGCACTGTGCTTTTTGGCTTGGCAAATTAGATTTCCTTGCTGCGAAATTGCAATTCAAAATGCTGTTGCAACAGAGGAAATTGCCCTGATAAAAGAGAAGAGGAAAAATAGAAGAGAAAAGAGAGGGAAATCCATTTGAATTGGTGTGAAAGTGTTGTATCTAAAAATAGAATTTTTCAAATTCTACAAAATGAAAACTTAATTGAACAATTTAAAGTTTTCCATAAAGTTCAGCTATTTGTTTATTCAGAAAATCAAGAGATTATATGACTCATTAGTTTATAATCCCAGAAGCAATTAGATAAATTACTAAACAAATTAAACTTGGCTTTGTATCTTGGTTAATAATTGCTTCGAGGCTTAAATCAAATTCGATCTAATTGTGTGAAATTGGAAACAAGCAAATGAACTCAATTTGTTGTCACTGTGAATTTGAATATGATGCATCTTTTAGATACGTCATATCCAACAAATGTATCTGACAGCTTGCGGCTAAGCGAGACCGAGACCGAGACCGAGACAGGGACAGACAAGCGGAAACAGTGGGGGATTGTAGTAGAATAATATGATGGATTATTGGATTGGACCGCCCACATAGCTAAAACATGTGTTGTTAATGTCTATACAAAATGGTTTTGTTGGCCAAATGTGAGAGAAAATCGGTCAACACGAATCAACTGTGTGCGTATGCTTCATTACCAAAATGTCCTTGAGGCAGCTGTTTGAATTTTTCGACTATTATATACCCTACATTAAAATGCAATTAAATGTCACTTTGGTGTGTTAATCAAATAAAAAGGAAGTTAAATTTTTACAGTTCTCTAAAATAAACACCGCACCTAATGTAATCATATTTGTAATGTGCAAATACTTTTTCTTATCACTGTATACACAATTTTAATCTTGCGTGACTTTTACTTCAGTAAAAATAAAAATAAACATAAAGCAAATTATAAGTCAGCCATTAAGTCAGCCATTTTGTGTTCTCCATTTTGTCCTTGAAATAATACAAAGAGTGGTGTGTGTGTATGCTAAAGTAGCGATTCTGGAGTGCGTTTTCTACCCTGTACTCAAAGGCAGCTCATTAGTCCCATGTCGAACTAAGTAAAGCGGAAATCCTTCCAACAGTATCGACATTTGTGCAGCAGGAAATGAAGTGTCTGCCTGTGATGAGAACTTTGGTTTAATAGACGCATCAGCGCTGAGATTCATTAATATGAGAAAATAGGAGCAGAAAAGAGGAGTAGAAAAGAGGAGTAGAAAAGAGGAGTAGAAAAGAGGAGCAGAAAAGAGGAGCAAAAAAGAGGAGTAGAAAAGAGGAGCAGAAAAGAGGAGTAGAAAAGAGGAGAAGCAAAAAGGAGCAGAAAAAAGGAGTAGAAAAGAGGAGTAGAAAAGAGGAGTAGAAAAGAGGAGCAGAAAAGAGGAGTAGCAAAAAGGAGCAGAAAAAAAGAGTAGATAGAGAAGTAGAAAAGAGGAGTAGAAAAGAGGAGCAGAAAAGAGGAGTAGAAAAGAGGAGCAGAAAAGAGGAATAGAAAAGAGGAGTAGAAAAGAGGAGTAAAAAAGAGGAGTAGAAAAGAGGAGTAGAAAAAAGGAGTAGAAAAGAGGAGTAGAAAAGAGGAGTAGAATGGAGGAGTAGAAAAGAGGAGCAGAAAAGGGGAGTAGAAAAGAGGAGTAGAAAAGAGGAGTAGAAAAAAGGAGTAGAAAAGAGGAGTAGAAAAGAGGAGTAGAATAGAGGAGTAGAAAAGAGGAGCAGAAAAGGGGAGTAGAAAAGAGGAGTAGAAAAGAGGAGTAGAAAAGAGGAGTAGAAAAGAGGAACAGAAAAGAGGAGTAGAAAAGAGGAGTAGAAAAGAGGAGTAGAAAAGAGGAGTAGAAAAGAGGAGTAGAAAAAAGGAGTAGAAAAGGGGAGTAGAAAAGAGGAGTAGAAAAGAGGAGTAAAAAAGAGGAGTAGAAAAGAGGAGTAGAAAAAAGGAGTAGAAAAGAGGAGTAGAAAAGAGGAGTAGAATAGAGGAGTAGCAAAAAGGAGCAGAAAAAAAGAGTAGATAGAGGAGTAGAAAAGAGGAGTAGAAAAGAGGAGCAGAAAAGAGGAGAAGAAAAGAGGAGCAGAAAAGAGGAATAGAAAAGAGGAGTAGAAAAGAGGAGTAAAAAAGAGGAGTAGAAAAGAGGAGTAGAAAAAAGGAGTAGAAAAGAGGAGTAGAAAAGAGGAGTAGAATAGAGGAGTAGAAAAGAGGAGCAGAAAAGGGGAGTAGAAAAGAGGAGTAGAAAAGAGGAGTAGAAAAGAGGAGTAGAAAAGAGGAACAGAAAAGAGGAGTAGAAAAGAGGAGTAGAAAAGAGGAGTAGAAAAGAGGAGTAGAAAATAGGAGCAGAAAAGAGGAGTAGAAAAGAGGAGTAGAAAAGAGGAGCAGAAAAGGGGAGTAGAAAAGAGGAGTAGAAAAGAGGAGTAGAAAAGAGGAGTAGAAAAGAGGAACAGAAAAGAGGAGTAGAAAAGAGGAGTAGAAAAGAGGAGTAGAAAAGAGGAGTAGAAAAGAGGAGTAGAAAAGAGGAGTAGAAAAGAAGAGTAGAAAAGAGGAGTAGAAAAGAGAAGTAAAAAAAAGGAGTAGAAAAGAGGAGTAAAAAAGAGGAACAGAAAAGAGGAGTAGAAAAGAGGAGTAGAAAAGAGGAGTAGAAAAGAGGAGTAGAAAAGAGGAGTAGAAAAGAGGAGTAGAAAAGAAGAGTAGAAAAGAGGAGTAGAAAAGAGGGGTAAAAAAAAGGAGTAGAAAAGAGGAGTAGAAAAGAGGAGTAGAAAAGAGGAGTAGAAAAGAGGAGTAGAAAAGAGGAGTAGAAAAGAGGAGTAGAAAAGAGGAGTAGAAAAGAGGAGTAGAAAAGAGGAGTACAAAAGAGTAGTAGAAAAGAGGAGTAGAATAGAGGAGTAGAAAAGAGGAGTAAAAAAGAGGAACAGAAAAGAGGAGTAGAAAAGAGGAGTAGAAAAGAGGAGTAGAAAAGAGGAGTAGAAAAGAGGAGTAGGAAAGAGGAGTAGAAAAGAGGAGTAGAAAAGAGGAGTAGAGTAGAGGAGTAGAAAAGAGGAGTAAAAAAGAGGAACAGAAAAGAGGAGTAGAAAAGAGGAGTAGAAAAGAGGAGTAGAAAAGAGGAGTAGAAAAGAGGAGTAGGAAAGAGGAGTAGAAAAGAGGAGTAGAAAAGAGGAGTAGAGTAGAGGAGTAGAAAAGAGGAGCAGAAAAGCGGAGGTTTCCACAGAGTATTTACAGGGTATCTCTTATCTTGATTTCATACTCTGATTGCCTTTTGTTAAACATATTCTTTACACGTTCGATTCGTGATTCATTTAATGACATTTTAAGTTGAAAAGAATCAAATATATTTAAATTACAATTGTCAAGGGATCAGTGACTGAATCCTTCCATTCCTTTTTCTGCTCCCCCTTACCCCCTTCTTGCCCATAAACTTCATAGTAATGAAATGCCATTTTAAAACCTTCGTTATCTGTAGATTTTCATTTGGCAATGGCTTTTCTTTAAAACACATTTAAGCGGAAGTGGGCGGCTCAGAAGTAGGCGTTTTGTGACACAATAAATAAAACTGACAGTTCCTGGTACAGCAAACACTTCCATTGTTGTGTTTTATACTTATTTTTGTTGTTTTTGCATGGCTTTTGACGCTCTGTCAAGTTTGACAAAGTCCGTGCTTTTGGTTGAACTGCATTTGATGTCCATACAGTTGTTGTTCTTCTTCTTGTTGTTGTTGTTTTTGTTGTGACTGTTTTGTCTGGTTTTTCGCCCGCTCGGATTTTCATTTGCTAACGGCAACACATTTTTCCCACCGGCTTTTCTTTTCCTTTTTTTGTGTGCACCAAACTGTCAAAGTCATAAATAATGTTTGAGTGTGTAAAAAGGGACAAAAGAAAGAGAGGGAGATATGGGAAGACAGAGAGAGAGGTAGTTCCCTGGTGTGTAATTCACTCGTTTAAGTTCACACATGAAATGTTCTGCTAAAATAAATACCTGTAAAAACTAACAGAGGGACAACTAGGCGATGAGGTACCCTGTGTTCAAGAGGGATAAATAAAGTTAAAAAGAATTCTCTACTTAAAGTTCTATGGGAAAAACTTACTTTATTGTAGAGTATACAGAAAGGATTAGTTTATATATAACTAACAGCTCTTTATAATGTACTTAAATTTCAGTTAAATTAACTTTAGTTTTAGTGTGTAATAAAATCATTCAAATTTATTTACAGCTGTGCATATTGTTTATAACTTTTTGTTGCTGTAACTAATTTATTTAGCATATATTCCTTGATTTACCATATGAAATCCAATTTGTTTCACATATTTTACTTCGTGCGTAAAGAGCTCACACCACATCAGTAAAACATATATCTATATATACACCCGTAATATATATCATTTCACATAACTCAGACGCAGTGCAAGCTAATCAAATTTGTTCAGTTTCTGCGTGAAACTTTTTAAGTTGATTTGCCAGAGGCAGCGGCAGAGTCAGAGGCAGTGGAAAGAAGAAGCACACTTGGCTGTTGGCACAGCTGGTGCCAAAGTTAAGAGAGAGAGGGAGTGAGCGAGAGCTAAAAGCCAAGTGGAACTATTTGGGCCAAGCTGTCACGTAGCGGGCACATTTTTCCATATTATCCACTGTAGATTCTTCATTTCTTTCTTTCTTCTGGCATTGTTCTTCACGCTCTTGCGAATGTCACTCACGTAACAGACGCATACATAACATTACTTCATTTTAATTTTTTTCCTCCTCCACACTCCTTTTCTTTTTGTTTTTTGTTTTTTGGGTGGCCAACAAATTAATGCAGTTGCATATTTTGGCGACTGCTTGGGCATGTTGAGTGGAAAAAATGAAAGATAATTGAAGAGAAAGCCCATTGTCTTTAAATGTTTTAACAGCGTTCTTTAAATATTATTATTACTGTAAAATACAGCTGACAATACAGGGCCATCAAATGTCATCACCGCTCAATGTTCATTTATTCTTCTGCGTGGGTTTTCACTGTATGTTGTGATAACGTGTAATGTGTGAAAAGCCTTAAGCTTCAGCAAATCCTTTGAGCTGCTGCTTTTCGTTTCGAGAAACGATTTTAAGCTTTAAGTTTAAAGAGTGATTTATTTAAAAGTATTGCATTAATTAACACAGCTTTTAACATTTCCTAATCTTGGCTTTCATTTAAATATTTAAGAAGTTTTTTTCCAGCAATAAATGCTTAGAATTCCTCTACATCGATTGAAAGTCATTAATCAATCAGTGAATCCAAATTTTAACTGCTTAAAATTGCTCAGATTCTTGTCAAGGAAGAAAACTGAAACTTTAATTCAATGTCAGTGTCAGGGCAAAGTTTGATATTATAGCAGAGTTTCACTAAAAAAAGGAAGAAATTGCAACAAAATAGAAATGAATGAATGCATGAATAATTTAGCAGTGAGTGTACGCTTACACAGTGGGAGCGACAAGTCAGTCGTCAGTCGTGAGTCGGTTGGACTTGAGTGGCATAAGCAAGTGGCAGTTTCAAGGTTCAAACTCAGTGGCAGGCAAATGTAGAAGTTTCACCTACAATTTAGGCTAGCACATATCCTATAAAATATAAGAAATGATAAAGTGATGCATGAAACGCATCCAACTGCTGTCACTTCACCGAAATACAGGGTATAACAAGTGCAAATTCTGTTGCAGGCCACAAAAAGCTAAAGCATAAAATGCAAATAAAAACTTGACAAATTGAAAAATGTAGGAGAGTGTGTGTGGGAGAGAAAGTGACGAATGGGATGAAGGAAGCTGGGAAAGATGAGTTTCTGAAAATTGCATTAGGCACCGCAGACAACGAAATAGAAGCACGTAGTTGGCTATTTGACGAGATAGATAAGAAAGTATCTGACTTTGGCCATATGCCTTGCATATCTATCATACTGCTCTCTCTATCTCTCTCTCTTTTCCCTCATTCTCGCTCCCTTATTGCGCCTGTGCTTTTATCTCACACCTTACAAATTCGCTTGTCTGTTCTTCGTTTCTTATCATCCAATTTGCTTTTAGCCAGTTCTTTATTAAGACTTGTTAAACTTGAAGATAACTTTATTTGGCTGTTCAGCAATTACATTCAGATTGCATAACATGGCTGTAGGAATGTAGAATTTTTCATGAAAAACACTTTTCCATACAGCGACGGCTACAACGCCTAAAAGGCAGCTTTAAATATTTGCATATTTATGAAGCGATGGTGGAGAAGTAAACGCCGCACCTCCAAACTGTTCCTGCCCACTCAAAACAACAGCGAATGTCAACAGCTGTGACTACGACGTGAACGCTGTTGTTATACCCATTACTTGTAGACATAGGGTATGCTCTGTTAACTTCACAGTGAGAGGAACACAAGGGTTAATCAGATACAGTCAAGCCGGTTTAGCAATCGTTTTAGTTGTTTAACTTTGAAATTTGTAATGCAATCGATTAAATGTAGCAGCTAAAAGTATGCAACAGTTTTTGTATAGTGCACTAAAGGGTATTCCAAAGTTGAACGTTGATAAAGTGGCTCTCACTGTTGTCTATATTCTATATTTGACGTTGTTATTGTTTTTTTTTTCTGCTTCTTCTTACCTTCAGCAAACAATGTCAAAACCCTTTTTTGGCCAATATTTATTTTTGTCACACTTTCGTGCGCTGTCCAACAAAAAAACAAGAACACGACAAGCAACGAACAACAATTGGCTGGCAACTCACAAGTGTTTTGCCAATAACATTGAATTTTTATAGCCACACGTTTAGTGTTTGAAGCATAAGCGACGAATGAAATGTATAAAGGAAAGAAAAGAGAAGAAAACAAAAATGTGAAATGTGAAATGTTTTATGCAAATATTTTGCGAATGCAATCAACTTTTATGAAAGCAAAAGGACCAAGAAGCTAGGGTAGGCAGAGTAGCTAGGGTAGCCAGAGTAGCTAGGGTAGCTCGGGTGTGTGGCCAAAAGTTTTATGTCATTTTGCGGTAATTACTCTTGGTAAAAGTACATTCCTTAAGAAAAACTCCTTGCAAGTTTGCACGGAAAGTCTAAAAACTACTGTAATTATTTTGATATCCAATGACAGTTGTATATGGGAGTTGAAGTTTGGCCCACGGAACGTTTAAGGCAACTGCTACAGTGCCTAAACGTTAATTAGAAATTAACATTAATATTTATGCGGTAGCAGAAGGGAGTGGGGCAAAAGGAAAAGTTTTTAGGCCAAGTTTGCTGACCACAGAGCAGCAAAAGCCATCGAAGATGGGGAAAATGTCAACAAGAAAATGGGAAAGGGAAAACCGAAGTGGAAAATATATATATACTTTCATATCTGTGGTTTCCTTGGCTGCCGCCCATTAAGACACCAATGGGGGAAAAGGGAAATGGGGAAAGGAAAAAGGGAAGAGGAAAACAACGTCTGATAAACGAAATTACGTTGATTAAAGCAAACTAAAAGGCGACCAACTGAATTATCGTCTGTGACCTTTAAGGAAAATGAGATGAGGTTATTTTTATGCTAGATTAAGCATAATTTTATAATTAGTGCCCAGATGGGCGTGTCGTAGCAGTATATATTTTGATGATGTAAATAAAGTTAGTAAATTAAATGTTTCATCCCAAAAATCATTAATTTTATGTATATGGGCCATAACTTTAAGGCTATAGCAAATTTGATCAGCTTTATGTTTATGGGGTAATTATTTAACAAGTTTTCAAATTGTTTAAGCCAATATTTCAAAGTTGTCTTAAACTTAATTTATTTGAGTTACAGTAAATTTTATGTCAAATTGTTACCAACAAGAAGTCAACAAGTCAACAAGTTTTATAAGATTTCTTTCAATACTAACATTTTGTAATTTCTTTTACCTAAACGTATTTAACATGCTTACCAACACTGGCTTACAATTTAAAGTAGTATCGAGAAGATCTGCGCCAATTAAGAAAAATAATAAAATACGCTCAAAGCAGCCACGACTTAACAAGAAAGTGAAATTTATAAGTAAGTAAAACTAATCTTAAATATAATAAATTTAATTATAATTATTTATTGAAATACTTGTGCTTAAATTAGATTAAGTATACGATTTATAAAGACTTAATTTAGGTATTGTTATTAACTGTAACTAATTGCGTATTGAATAAACTTATTTCGATGGCTTAAATGGGACATTGAAGTTATTTGATGGACAGTAAGTGTACGTGAAAGTGTGCGGTAATAGCCTGAGATGAGAGACAATTATTGGTCGAGAAAACTACCATCGAACAATTTTCCAATACGAAAAGCATAGTTGGAAACAGAAACAAGGAAAATGAAGAAAGAAAAACATAAAAACAGCAAAAAAGTGCACACAAAACACCGTGTCCAAAAAATCCCTGAGGGAACAAAGTTGTCCCAACAAACTAAGCTGGTCAGGTAGACGCCGTTAGCCAAGTGAGTCATTGCCTGCCCTCCTCTGTCCCCCATGAGCTCCTTGGATGCCCCTCCTTCCCCTGTAAGCCAAAGCTCTCAGGGTGACTCTTTTGCTTACAATTTCGTTGTTGGCTTTTGTGAGGTAATAAAATGTCAAAATCGTCTGGACGGCGCCATGGTAAATGAAGTAGACTTTGTCCCCCCTCTCTCTCTCTTCTCCTTTTTACCGTTCCCCTTGTTGCCACGCCCAGGTTAGCCACCTTTTGGAAACTTGCCCCTGGGAGCTTAGCTGACGTCGGCGACGAGGCGTATACGTGTTATTTTCTCTCTCTTACACGCTGCGTATTAATATAATTTGTTATTGTTGCAACATTTTAAATACTTTGTTTGGTGGTTTTTGCGCAGATTTTGTATGTTTATTTATGTGAGAGATTTGAACTGAGTTAATTGTCTGACCACGGTGACAAGCTGGTTTTGAATACCCTGTAAATTTGGGGAAAGGTGGGAAGTTGTTGAAAAATATGATAAGTAAAGTTAATTATGATATCAAAAATGAAATGTAATTAAGATTAGCAGACTTAACAGGATAGACAGTAGTTAAGCACAGTAGAGGCATTGGTTGTTGAACATATTTAGAGGGTATTGTTTGAGGTACTTTAAATAGCTGTAATTAAGACTGCAGGTGAATTATATATCTGATTGAGTGGCATGTGGATTGTCTGATTTCACTGATTAGACACTTAACTAAACAAGGAAAAGATACTTTACTAGATACAGAGAGTTACTGCTTAGGGGGAAAAGTAAAAAAATAATCAATAAAAGCTAAATTTAATACAATCAATTTAAATTTCTTTTGTTTTTCCATTTTATTTTTCTTTTAGAAGTTATTATTCATGATGGCAAACTGCCAATTATTGCGCTTTTCTATCAATTTTAGCAATTTATTAGCAATTTATTTTTGCATCAACACAGAGTGAGTTCATTAATTTTCTTTGTAGTCATTGGCCATAAGCGAATTTTGATAATGGCAATTTTTCGCACGCTCAAGAAAATGAAGAAAAACCGAAAGCAAAAAGTCATTAAAGTGTACGAAAAGTGTCGGAAAAGTTAGCTTATGAATGGAGAGGCATTAAGTCAGCTAAGGGGAAAGGGGATTCAAATTGTTTTTGACTGTTAAAATAAAAAGAAAAATTAGATTTATCTTAAGTAGTTTTGTTGGTCTATTTTTGTACGAAGTTTCCTCATCAACTACTTATTCAAAAGTGACCAAATTTTAAGTCTTAATTAAGTGCGAATGAAAACTTTAATTAGAAGTTAAGTTTTTAACAAAAGGAGCAGATTTTAGTGAATTATAAAATTAATTCTTTCTGTTAATTTTTATTTCATAAATTCAAAATTTTTCTTATATAACCCAACGATTATCCATAATAAGCGTCATCAAATTAATTTTGTGTATATTATAGAAATATTTTCATCAATTTGTTGACTGAAAGCAGAAAATAAATTGAAATTTATGATTGCATTAAATATTAAATGAAATGCTGGCTACTAATTAACAGCACGGAGTTTTACTCAATACCAGAAAAAGTCGACGCGTTTTCCTCCATTTCCACACTGCCCATTTGGAATGTTGTAAAACAAATAATTTACGTATAAATTTATTTACATTTAAATGGAATATTTATGGGTTTGTCGTCGCTGTGTGAGCAGGAAGGATATATAAAAAAAATTGGCATTGCATATTTAAACAAAATACACACTAATTAAATGATAATTAAGTTAGCCTCGCAATAATAATTAAGCCAAAAAATTAGCAAGCAAATTAATTGAAAAGCGAACTGCAAATGAAATAAATGTGTAAAATGCCAAACATCAATAAACAACACTCAGTTGGCAATTAAAATTTAATAATAACACTCAACCAATTGCGATATATTTCTGCATATTTATATCAACTGAAAAAAAATTGAAATAAATATGAAAATGGGAAAAATTAAAACTTGCCTGCAGTGGAAAATTCAATTTTCCGTATGCGCATTTTAAATTCACACTTTAAATAGCTGAAATTGGAGTTCTTATGAATGGAAATTGAAGAAGTTTACATAAATATTCATTATTCTCATATATGGTATTCATTAGTCGACTATTTGTAGAAGAGTCTTTTCTTTAATGCTCTCTGAAGAGTTGGCATAAAGTTTTTCGCAACCAAAAAGCAGAAATAAGCAATTAAAAATAGGAAGCAAGTCAATTAAATGAACTGAGTTGTGCTCAGGTCAAAGGCAAAAGTGTTAGAGCGCACAAACAAAATGGCCGACACTTCAAAAACTGTCGCCATTAAAAGTTTCTTTTTTTTTTTGCCCTTTGCAAAATGGCGAACATTGCAAATGAAAGAAAATGACATAAGGGTAGAGACTGTATAAGTATTGTGAACTATAGTTTATGGTGATAAATTATGGTAGAGTGTGTAACGCAAGAATGGCAAAGAATACTCGAGGAAAATAGTTGGAAAAACACATTAATCTTTAGGAAAAACTCTACAATTTAAGGCATATAGAAATAAGTGTATAATTTATATTAATTTTATAGAAAATTTCAATCTAGAGCAAATTAAAATGTTTTCTGCAATTTGCACACTTTCGTGGCAGACACAAAACTTCAATTATGCATTTAAGTTGGGAAATTTGGCAAATGGAAAATGCCTGTGGGATTTGAGCCAGAAGAATCTAGAGAGTGAGGGAGAGAGAATGTGAAGAGCTTGGCTTGTTTTTGGCTAAAATGCTTGCCATGTTCACACATTGCTTGGCCAATGGGGCTGAGGTGAACGTATCCGTGTTTCTGGGAAAACATGTTCGCATAGTTGAACAAGCAGAGCTCCATTTCCACCCTCTCAACTCTCCCCACCCCCTCCACCTTCCACGTTAAATAGAAAATGCTTTGGCTGTCATCATTTGCATAGCAAATATGTTTTTGGGCGCTGACCAACAGAACAGAATACAAATATTTTGGCAATTGTTTGTTCCCTCTACCGATGTTTACTATATAGTATGTGTGTCTGTCTATATGTATGTGTTATAATGTGAAAATGTGCAAATGTTAAATCACATTTGATGCAGCAATACAGTAATGATAATAATAATAATGATAATATTGAGCATTATTTATGCTAATGGCAAAAGCAGCAGCCTAATTCAGTCAGAAATTCAATTGACCCCATGAGGGAAACTATAATTTAGTTGCAGTGACATTGATTTCAATTAATTTACATGAATTTACCATGATTTGATTCAGAGACTGATTGAAAGTTTGCCTTTGTTAATACAATTGGTTGTTATGTGAAGAAAGTCAGTTAAAGATGACTTTTTTATACCAGAATCAGTTCTTATTCCAGCCATTTTTAAAGATATATATCTGAAGTGTATCTCTGCTTTATCGGCTTAAATATTTCCCATTAAGTTTATCAAACAATCAGGAGATAAACAAGAATATTATAGCGTATTTGGTAGTAAAAGTTGATGTGTAATAAAATGAAATAACTGGACTGTCAAACTGAATTGAAACGAGTTTATTAAATCAATGGAAATGCATGCATGTGGTGGAAGGAGGATAAAGTAAAGCTGTCGAACTGATAATATGCAAAATAACAGGAAAAACCAACTTGCAACCAAAGAGCACGCACAACAGAATTTTAAACCAACAAATAAAAATAAAAATAATAATTATTATGGACGGAAGAATGGGAAGAATCCGGTTAAACTATGCGGTCAGCTGTGAACTGGTTATCTGACTTGTGCAAGAGATGGTGGAGAGAGAGAGAGAGAGAGAGAGAGAGAGAGCGAAAAGTAGAGTAGTAGAAGCGAGGTATTGCGGTAACTCCCAATTGTATGCAACATTTTATTTATAAAGAGTAAGAGGAAGAGAGGAAACGAGAGCACTGACAATTTTATTATTACCATGCATAATACGCACACATGTCCTGTGTCCTGCTGATTGCGCATTCGAGTTAGTTCCTAAAACCCCAAAAAAACAGTGCTGCCTGTGGGAAACTCTCCTCTTTTCCCCTCATTTTCCTGCATTTGTATAGTATCTGTGTAAACCACAAAATTGCATTGTGGTCATAGACGGGTGTCTGAGCTCAGGGCATGTTTAGCATACTGCTGCTAGGATTAAAAAGGCTTACAGAGTGCGGTAGCAGCTGGTAGAAAGCGGAGCCTATACCCAGACTGCTACCGCTACCGCTACCTCTCCTCCTGCTGTCCCCAGCTGCAGGAGAGCATTAAGGGACGTGTTGGCTCTCTGTGCTCTGGCAAAATATTTTCATTGAACGCATAATTTTCACACTTGGCGCTTTTTCAAGTGTGTGTGTGAGTGTGTCTGTGTGTGTGAGTGTGTCTTTTACATTTCTGCCTGCATAAATATCCCTCTCCTTTTACCCCCTTTACCCCTTCATCAGCTGCTCATCTGACAGGCTTTTATATCCTGTTGCCTGGCATGTTCTTTATTTATGCCCGACATTTGCCTTTGTCTGTATATTTGGTTCACATTACTTTGATAAAATTGTATAAAATATTTATGCATATTTCTGTGGCATATTCCTGCCAAAAATATAATATTTTCACTTGCTGAAATACTAAAGCTCTTAGAGGCTTTAAGGATTGCCAGAGCTTTAATTCATTTTGATACTTTGTGTTGTCAATCGACACATAATCAAGTGTCCCAAACTTGACACTCGTTTCAATCAGGGTTGGGATCATGCTCTGGCTAATTGGTTCTTGTCAGCAGCTCGTTAGTTAGAGAATGTGTTCAAACACGTTTAGTTTAGTTTTCCTTCTTCTTCTTCTTTTGGTTTTTTTTTTGGACAAGTGAATTGCCCTCGAATTCAAAGAGCTAGAAGTGTCCCTCAAAATCTGTTTGGAACTTGACATGAGGCGCCAAATTGACGAAATGAATAAGTGTTTGTAAGAGGGAGAGGGTGTGCGTGGGTGTGTGGGACGTGGTAATACCCGTTCACCGTTGAGTTAGGGTGTATTATATCCGTAAGCAGAATAATTTGATTAACTACTGTGGTCAGGGAAAGGTTAAATGGGGGGAACAGTGGAATAATTGCATGTATTATTAAACACATAATGAAATATATCAAAAGCTATGTCTTAGTTTTAGGTTTAAAAGCCAAATGAGTTGCTTAAAGGCTACGATATACTTTATCCCCATATAACCAATACACAACTTAATAAGTTAACGGGTATATAGTAGTTCTACTCTAGTAACTAAAGTCTATTCTACTGGTTTTAATTAACTACAAACCAACACGCCCACACATAGAAGTCCTTACTGCTGTTAACCCCTCGGGGTGAGTAACAACTACCTGCATGTTGGCGGCTAATAAACTAAACAGCCTTTGGCCATAAAACAATCTTGGCTCAATGTGGACACAAAGCACGAAGGGTCTGTCGTTCTATCGTTCCGTCGGTCTGGCAACAATGGAAACTCACTAATTTGAACGCTCATAAAACTGGACGCTTTGCACTAAATGAATGTCCGAAAAGGGGTGGATGCGTTACCAAGTTAAACTTGCCATAGTTGGGTGCCAAGCAAACCAATACAAACGGACAGTTATATGTACATATAAGTAAATATATATGGTGTATATATAAACTTATGTGCCTTTGTGGTAAAGCTATTGTGAGGCAGGGATTGATAGAATGTACTTGTAACTAAACTAGCGGAAAAATCGATAGTTCCTTTTGGTATTTCGTATTAATTACAAATGCATTTAACAAGTTACGCTTTCTCTACGTTTCTAGCTGGAAAACATTTCCAACAGAGAATAAAAGTTTGCTGAAAATGCGCAAATGAGTGTAATTAAATACTACGTAAAATTTATGAAAAAAAGACCAGTAAAATAATAAGAGTTTGTATGTAGGAAAAGGATAGTTAAACATCGATACTTTGTAGAAAAGTCCATAGGAGTTAATGTTGAGTTTTATCCTTAAATAAACTGGGCACTGTCTCCTACCTTCAAAGATACAACTACCGTTGTTTAAGAGTGCTCAATACTATAAATAAACTTATTTTTGTACTATCTAATATTCTGTATAATTATAAAAATACTTTTCTAAGAAATCGAAATGGCTTGCTATGCAAAAACTTCTGGAGCAACCCTCTTTCAGCTGTGAAACGTAATTGACGCTTGCTGAGAGCTATGAAATGCACATTTTGGTCACAGTTTTGTTGCCTTTCATTGAGACAACAAAAATGTGCTTTATGCAGCAGATACAAATACAAAAACAGACACAGATGCAGATACAGAAACAGATACATGAATACATTTAGATACAAGTGTGTGTGTGTGTTAGTATGCACTATAAATACATTTGTCTAGCTTGGTGAGGACATCAGCTTTTTAGCCAAGGACATGTTGTCATAATAATGCCAGGGAAACTGACAAACTGGCAGCTTGCAACACAGCAAATGGCAAATGGCAACCGACAACGATGGAGCAACAAAATTTCATTGTTGGGAACATTTTGGATGACGCCGTTGTCGTTGTAAAGCGGATGCGAATACGGATGCGGATGCATTAATGCAAGCTCAACTGAATGAAAGGGACAACAGAGCCAGAGAGTGAGAGAGAGAGAGAGAGGGGACATTCTGTGGGTGCTGTCTGTTTATCGCAGCCCTGACAACAGCAGCAACTTAAATTTAATGTTGCAACTGCAAACTTGCAACATCTAGACAAAAAAACAGTGTCAGTGACATTTCAACAACATGGCCAACATCGCAGAACGTTAGCCATGTTAGCCATGTGCTCGTCATTCTCCTCTCCAGCTCTTTATATTTATATAGTAGCATATACACAGTGTTCTCTCAGTCGCATCTAACGCTTCAAGAGTGATAATTTTAAACTAGAAAACCAAGTTGTTTACTTTAGTCCTAGTCATAGCTTTCATCGTAGGCGTTAGTCACTGTCTCTGTACGTCTGTTGTTCTGCATTTGATTAACAGTTCGGGGAAGTAGTAGCACTGACTTATTACTAGCTTAGGCATAGAGAATTTTACAAATTCTATTTAGTCCCTCAAACTAAAGTCTAAATGACATAAATTTCAAAAATTTAATGGAATTCCTTCAGCGATTCAATAGAACATAAAACATTTTCAATTGACAAGCAATCGAGCTGCTTCTTTCCTCACTCGAAATCACTTTTACTGCAGTAACTTGCATTTAATCGAACCAACTATCGTTAGCAATCGACGCTGTACTTAATACAATACTTAAATAAAGAAAATTCATTGGTTGTAAACTGCAGAATAGTTGGGGAAATTGTTTTCCAATCCACTGCACACGATGCTCAAATGAGCTGTGAAGTAAAAGGAGACGAAGAAAATATTTTTTAATAGTGAAAAAACTTTAAATTTGTTGATTTTAAGGGATTGTAAATAGACGTCGGTTAGAAACAAACTGCAGCTAATTAAGTATGCAACCGTCAGCCAAAAAGTTGTGAAAACAAGGTAACAACAACAGCAACAACAAAGACGTCGACAACAACAAAGGCAACTACTTATGGGCCAAGACAAATAAACAAACAAACGGGCTAAAAGGTAAAGCAAAAAGGTCCTAAAAGCACATGGAGAAAACAACAATAACAGTAACAACAATGAAAAGAACGGCGTCAAGTGCAAAAAGGAAGTATATTATTATTTGCTACAGTTAACAGAGACCGCATTCAAGGCTAACGGAAGGAGACAGAGAAAGTGGGAGGGTAGAAAGACAGAGACAGAGAGAGGGGAGGGGAAGCAAACAATTTGTACCCTCTTTTTATCCGCACTTTGTTGTTTGTGGCCCGCATCTTAATTTTCAAAACAGAAGTTCATCAAGCATTAATATGATACCCTGTAATTTAGCTTATTAAAAAGGGTGTTTCGGTTTAAAAAGATCAAATAATTGTCAAAAGAGTTAATATACCCTATACTCAAGACTCTCACATTCAAGTTAATTTAAAATCGACATTTACAGGGTATATATAAACTTATGCTTCTCAATCAAATGCTAGCCTTCTTTAATTTAAATGCAGTGCACAAATTGTGGGCGTAGCCTTAAAATAGCTGCTGACTCTGCACATGTGTTCAAACACAAAAAAATAAAACATAATGAAAGAAAAGCAAAGTAAACAAAAAACAAAAACGACGCTGAGCGCAAAGAAAAAAAACTAAAGCATACTTACTGGCGCTTAATGAAGGAAACGGCACAAAAGTGGCTATTCAGTGCTCACCGTACACGGTTCACTCTACTGGAAGTACAACCTCAGACTATGAGATTGAAGGCACTTTTGAGCGACGCGTTAAGAATAGAAACGTAATTTGGCTTTACGTTTGACTAAACATAACAAAAACGTTGCTAATTTGGGGTAAAGTATACACTTTTGGGGAGGAAAAACAACGGAAACGAGAGGAGTACAATAACAAAGACTTCATTTGTAGGAATGGAGTTGTAGACATCTTAAAATGTCATAAATTTATAATTTGGGAACGCATAACTTTATGAAAAACATACTTTTCTTTAATTTCTGAGCTCTTTAATGGTGTTTAAGTCTGAGAAGTTAAGAGACTTAGCTTCACTTGAAGCTCTGATTAACATTATGTTAAGGAATATATATATTATGCTTCTTAAAATTGGTGTGGTACCCATTTTAAGTGGGCAGATACTCCAATATATTTCTAAAAATACAGTTCTCTGTTGAACTTTGGATTGCTTTTTCATGTTTTCATGACTCCAATTTAGTTATCATCAGTTGTATTTTCCTTAGAGTTACTCCATCGAATTGTTTACACAGTTTGGCCAAAAGTTTATTGACTTATGCTAATATGCAATGGCCTTTTAAACTGCCAACAGCATTGAGAAAAACCCTACAAAAAACAAAAATCAATAGTGCAGTAGCCTCTGCTACATAAAAAGTTCGATATACTATGAACGACTAAGGAAAAACCGCATTCCCGAGGTGATAAACTGCAGTCGGTAAAAGAAAACTTGAAACAGGTTAAGTTACTCCCTCCTATCGACCTGGCCTTAAACGGCCTTTAAAGTTGAAACGAGTTAAGTTGACTTTTTCACGCCATTTCTTGCTATAGCGCAATGGAAGAAAAAGCTAAGCACGTCACGTGACTGCGTCATTTGCAGTTGTTGCCATGCAATACCTGTGCGGCTACTAAGCACACTATATAACATATACATATATATATACCATTTACTATATTTAGTATATATACTTGAAGCAGTTGACTTGGAATGGGCAACAATTTTTTCTGTCTGGGCCAAGGCGCCAGGCTTCATTTGGCGACGTTGCGCACAGTTGGACACAAGACACAAGTGAAAACGGGTGGAAGGAGGAGGGGAAGTAGGGCTGGAAAATGGTAGGAGTGGTAGGAGAAAAGGAAGTGGTTAGCTGCACGTGCAAGCGGCATTTGCTTATGTAATCGCCTAGAAAATAGCCAAAGACAGGAGAAAAGCAGAAGACGAATTCACTATGATTAATGTGAAGTAGCTTAACTGATACAAATGATGTTGTTCCAGAAAGTAAAGCTTTGATTTTACAAAAAAGAAAAAAATTAGAAAATAATTTGGAAGACTTAAGAGCGTACTAAATCTATATAACAGAGGAGTCCTTGGGAAGACAGAAATTTTAAGTTAACAGAGGAGTCCTTGGGTAGGGAGAAATTTTCAGTTAATTTCAATCAAGTATCTATAAATATTTATCTATTTTATATAAGATAACCTCTAATTTGAAATCATTTTACATATTTCTATATTCTATAAACTTCTTTACAGTTTACAGGATATAAAAGTAGCAAGAAAACACCTTCGAGCTGTTTTTTCCCCAGTTTGCATGTTACGAAATGCGTTACAAGTTTCCAAGAATTTTCCAACTACTACATCACACAACATCTTGAGCAACTTTTTGCCCAAGTTACTAAATATAAGTACAAGATTTTTGATGTTTTTTGCTGCATTTTGTTGCCTTCTTTCTTTTCTTGGAGTTGTCGCGTCTTCTTATCTAACCGTTGCATTCTTTGCCGCGTTACATTCAATGCAAAAGTTTTTCCCTTCAGTTTCCCCTGCAGAACAGACTCTTACTTATGCAAAAGTGCTCGCTGGCTAGTCAGTGGAAACAGGTTTTCCAGATTGCCTGACTTTTACTACTACTTTTGCTAGTAATTATATATATTTCAACTCTTAGTGTAAGTCAGACTTACGTAGAGGCAATTAAAGCATACTTAAACTTTAATTAAGAATTAATCAATTATAATAATTAGTACACTGGCACAAAAGTTCGTCAGTTAAAATTTAAAAATATCTTAAAGTTTAAAATGTTTTTTTTAACTAATTTTCTTTAATTATTCTGTTCTCTTTTTAGGTAAGTTAATGCCCCATGTTGACTGGTTATTTTGTCTGGAATAACAGTGTAAAATTCACTCTAATGCCTTTGCAAAAGCCGCTCTAATGAATCATCGTCATGTGTACACGTATGTCTCGAAGCGACTCCAAAAACAAAGAGAGAGAAAAAAATGCCGCTCGACGGCTACAAAAATACGCGAGAAAAGCAACAACAGTTGTCGTTCTGTGTGTATGAAAAGCCTTTTCTCCTTTTTTTTACAATGCTCTGCAATTTTTGTAGCTTTTAGTGCTGTTTGCTGGCAACTCAGCTAACGTGACTTATATGTACTAGTGTGTATATGTATTTGGGTGTGTGTGTTTCATAGTTTTTTGCGTCAGACCTTAGGCGACATTTGGCCAAAAACTCTCAAGCCAATCAATGCCAAATGTGGCGGCTGCTGCTGGGCACAAGTAGCGCAAGTCTCACGTAGAACAGCATAAGCTATAGGGAATAAAACATAGAAATGTATATGCATATGAACAGGGGCGTATATATTGAATGTATATATATGTATATATAGATCATGTACATATGATACATTTAAATCCTTTAGTAAACTCAATTTTTCACTCGTCTGACTCATCAGCTGTTTTCATTGCTGTTGGCCCAAAGCAATTAGGCGGCCCATAAAGAGTTGCAGACGAATGTCGCCAGCGACTTTTTTCTAACAGCAACAAGAACAAGCAAATTTGCTGGCCATTTTGCAGCGAACGCCAAAAAGTATGCTACACGACAGAGCTAAAACTACGCGAACATGCATAGCCAGGCCCAAAACAGACCAGACCAGACCAGGCCCAGACTACACTAGACCAAGCCCAATCTACGTTGGCTACAAATGTGTAGTTGAGTGTCCTGTCTAAAACGACTTGTTGTTGTTGTTATTGTGTTTTCCGTCTATTTTGTCGCTGGCTTTGGGCCGCAATCAGTTGCTCACTCAGTCAGTCATTCACTCAGTTCAGTTGGTTAGCGAATTTCTGTGCGTCAACAGCATTGCGAGTTGCCAAATAAAAAAAGAAGAGCTGAAATTGTTGTAGAAATTTCGAAAACAATTTACTAAAGTTATTTCTGTGATTTACATTGATTTTTCTCTAGGAAATGGTGGCCATCAATTCAAATTGTAAGTAAAATGAGATGAAAACTGCTCAATTTTGCAGACGAAGGTGGAAGATAAATCTCCACTGAGCTCTATTTAACGCCAGTCTCTGTAAATTACACTCTAGAGAGAAAAGTTTACCCTTTTTCCGGATGCAAATTTTCTTTTATATATTTTTGTTTTTGGGGGAAAATGGAAATGGTTTGTAATTTAATTTTTGGCGACAGTGAAAATGTGTCGCAAATTGTTTGATAATTGACATCATGCATGACTGAGAGAGTGCGCGAAGGGTTAAGGTTGAATGTGTCTGCCAGCCACGCCTACACTGTCTGCACCACCCACATCCACAACCATTCCGTGGAACTGTAGAACAAAATAATTTAATTAAATGCAAATTAAAATGCTTTTATGAATATTAAGTAGACACTTATGGATATTTCATTGCCTTTGCAACACACAAACACACACACAGATACTTTTAGCCAACTCTGGCATTGGTTTACTTCTTTTGCTGCCTCAGCTGAGAAAATAATTATTGAAAATGCTTTTAAAACATTTCGTAACAAAAGTTTTTACTGAGCATGAAAACACTTTTTGGCAAACCGAAACTCATCAGCAAAATTACTTAGAGCAATGCGTTAAAATTAATATTTGCACTTAATTCTAGTTTAACTTACATTTTCATGGCTTAAGTTAAATGAATTTTCACTTTTATATGGTTATAGAGTTTATGTTCAAGGCAGAGATCGACTGTGTATAATTTCTGACCAGCTTTAAATTTAATTTAAGGGAAGTGGTTAGTTTAAGGATACAGCTAAGATGGCTTAACTGTAAATTGTAATAGTTGTAGATTTTATAAAGTTCTTTTAAAAGTTTTAAATAATTTTATACAATTTATTTGTAATATTTCAAAATTTTTTTAGCAGTTATTTATAAAGATTTATAAAGTTTTCTACTCTGGAAAATTTATAGAAATTTATTTACTTATTTTTTTTTACATTTAATTACAGTTTTTATTAACTTTAGCTACAAATTAAATTTTACTTAAATATTTCATTTATTCTACATAATTTACAGACTTTTACATTTTATTTAACTTTCATTTAATTATACTTTTTTTTGTATTTAATATGTAGCCTTTATGCTAACAAAGCCATTAAAGTAATTTAGCTGGTATCTTGGTTCAACTCTTACCCTTATTTTTTTAGGGTGCGCATTGCATTTGACTATCTCTGGAACATGGCTTAATTTGTGTATTTGTGTTGGCCTTTTGGCAAACACACACACACACACACAAACACACCCACTCAGACAGACAAATCTCCGCCCTCCTTTCAGCGACCTGTTAACCCTCTTTTTGGAGTCTGACAAATCACTTCGGCTGTCATAAGCAGATTTTTGGTAGCATCGCTTTGGGCCACATACAAGAGGTCTTTGTGGCTGAATGCGTGTGGGTGTGTGAGTGTGTGTGTGTTTTGTAATTAATGTAAATCATGTCATCAACACTTTGTCAGATGATTTCAATTAAAATCATTTTGAAATGTATAGCAATTTTCTAAGCTGCATTTAGCACAAATTGTTTGGGCTTCTCTACTGTGTTCCAAGAGGTTTTTGCTGCTCTCTCTCTCTCTCTCTGTCTCTCCTATTCTCTTCTCACTCTCTTATGTGCTTTTTAATTAAAAGCGTGAAATGTCAACGGCTCTTTTTTACACTCATACGAGTTTATGGCATAAAATGCAAGTTGGCAAAACTCTCGAAAAAATGGCAAAAATTATTTTAATTGAGGTCAACCTTGTGGGTGAGAGTGTGCGTGTGTGCCACAGTGTGTGTGTGTGTGTGTGTGTTCTGTGTAGCTGCATTATACGCTGCTTTAAATTTCTATAATGATGCTTATTATGTTAATGAGAGTTTTTGGTTTACTTTTTGCCACGTGTAATCGTAGCAGAGCCCCCACTCCTCTAGGGGTAAAGGGAGGTACAGTCGGGGAGGGATAACCGTTTGTGTAGGGTCAGTGTTGACTGTGCCAGTAGAATCGCATTAGCCGTTGGCTCAAGTGTTAACAAGCCCCGAAACCATATATTTAGGGCACATTTTGGCTTTTTAATAATGTTAAATGCGATTAATGAATTAAATTTTAAATATTGTGATAAGCGTTTTTAAGTACTTATGACTAAATTGAAAACCAACACTTGAAGTTGGATATGACCTAATTTAAAACGTTTAATTAAAGGTAACAAATCGAGTACGCTTAAAATATATACTAAACTTGTACGACTTAGTAAGCTCTTAGCTTTTAGATAAAGTACAAAATATGATCTTTAAAACTCAAATTAAAAAAATCTCAAAGAAAATAGTTGTGTCGCCCTGTAAGCACTGAAAATTGTTACATAAATTTTGTTAAACAATTTCAAAACCAAACGAATAAATTGTATAGACTTTTATTCGTTATAACGTTAAGAAATTATCTAAACTCGTTGTGTTAACTGCTTTTGACGAGTGTGATATTGAAACGAGTTGGCAGCGCCAGAAAAGGGCTGTCGTATAGAAAGCAATTCAATTGCACATTCTTCTACGAGTTTAAAGCCAAGTAAAAAAACTGTTTCTGTACAAAGAATTGACAATTAAATAACTAATACTAGTAAGTAAATGTAATTGAGCTATAAACAATAATTCTATCACAAATTCAAAGACTTTTGTTATGGCAAAAGCTGAGCTGAATGGAGAATTTGTACATTTTCTTTGATTTTCTTTGTTTGTCTCAATGGCATAAACAAAAGTTTCATTGTCTAAATAAAGGGCTGTAATTTGTGATAGATTTTATTGGCAGACTTACTGATTTTGACCATTTGACAGCCAAGTTAAGATGGTTCCGTACACTCAACCACCGGAGCGTCACTTTGGCTTTCAGTGCATCAAGTGTCGTGCGACAAGTTTCATGGGACGTCGTTATGCCTGTTGGATGTGCATTGATTATCAGATCTGTGGCCTGTGCTATGACTCGGGCACATTACCTTTAACACCCGATCACAAGCACTTTCATCCCTTGGAGGTGCACTACACTCGTGCCGAATACGAGCTGTACTTTTTCGGTGAAGGTTACTCGGAGTCCAATGTACCGCAGAGCTATAAGTGTGCCTTCTGTAACAGTTGTGGATTCACCAGTCTGCAGTTGTACAAGCATGTCTCGGAATCACATCGTGGCCACACGGATTTCGATGAGTATTATAGCATTCTGCATACCCGGTATACGGCTGAATCTTCGCCAGGTACAGCCGAGTCTGGTACTGCACCATCCATTGCGGCATCAGTGACTCCGCTTGCCGCTCGCCTTGCGGCCCCGTCTCCCTTTCAAGCTCTCATCGATCGCAACGAGAATAGGACACGTTCCGCAAGGCAATCGGAACTGAATTTCGTTGTTCGGGAACGTCGTAATGCTCTACTTGAACAGCAGGCCAACAACGTGATTGAGGAGCTACGTGCAAGTCAATTGAATGCCATCAATGCCAACCAGAGTGTACTGCTATTGGGTTCCAGGGATCAGCGACAATCCCGAATCATCGATGGCAATTTACTCTTTGTCCGTCCAATGCGTAGCTCCAAATCGAGTCGTGTTTGTTTTGTGCCCCAAGGTTCAAGGCTGGGGGGTGGCATGCCCAATCAGTCAGCTCAAATGGGCCAACGCACCAAGGAGGATAACAGGATTCCCTACTGGGCATCCAGTCATCCATCGGACGGGCAACGCAATCGTTCTGATCGACAGCAAATGACCAGTTATGTGGATGTCGCCCGTCAATCTTTGGAGAATCCTTCCGGGAAAGATGCGTCTAAGAAACCGGAATCTTCAGAGTTTCTCTGTGCTCGTTTTCTCCCAAAGGATAAGGAGAAGAAAAAGATGTCACCGCATGCTGCTGTTCGTGCGCGTTTCACAGAGGCTCTGATCTGTTCCATGCTCTCCGAGGAGCATCTGACTCCGAAGCCACTAAAGATGACTGTTATCAAAGAGAATGTTAAGCCAGTGGATCAATTCGAGGAGGTTTCGACAGCTGAGACAACAACGCTTAGCAAACCCTCGGATGATGCTATGGATCGTTTCTATCGGGGACTTGACAACTATAGCAAGTGGTTAGCAGAATTTACAAAGGCCAAGAACTCAAAGGATGACATTTCAGCTCTTCCGAATATGACACCTCGGGAAGTACAGAATACCATTCTGACCGTTGACTCTGATGTCGATAACGATACTGATGATAATGGCGAAGGGAGTGATGGCAATGAGCTACAAGTGGATGAATCGATTGAGATAGAAACAATCGATATTGGAGATGACGATGACGATGATGATGATGATGATGAGGACGCAGACGAGGACGCTGATGGTGACGATGACGGTGATGGGGGTGGGGAAAATAAGGATGAAGAGGGCTCTGAAGATGGCTCTGAAGATGGTTCCGATGATGGTTCCGGTTCAGAAACGTCAGAGTCAACCATTGCCATGATGGTCAATCAAATTGATCTGATTTATGGCTCATCTTAATCATTGACAGTCGTGGGGGAGTAACGGGAATGATTTGGGGGGATAAATTGAATTATTTTTTATATATTAATTACAATTAAATTGTATAAATAAAATTTTATAACAAGCTTATGTTAACATAACCAAACAAAACTTATATTAGATCTATATAGATAAAGACGGGTTGTCGCTTGAGGGGCTTTACGTATAGGTACATGGGGTTTTCTAGAATCGGAGCTTTATGGACTCCTAATCGTTTAATGCTTTCCGTTGTCTGCAGAATGTTAGAATTCTCTTCAAATCTGTTCTTTTATATAAGTCGGAGAAGTCTACGTCATTGTTCAATATTATGGTACTTATTTGATTATATGTTCCTAAGTATATATCTATATCTGTTTTATATCTATGCTATGAATCTATTTATACTGTTAGTATCTTAACATTTCCACGTTTTAAACAAAAAATTACTGTTTTCTACGTTGACCAACACTGTTTGCTGTCTTAACTGTCAAACAAAGCTTTGTAACTTCAATCAAGTTGGCAGCACCTTAAAAACAAAGTGCCTTTTCTAATTGCTCACTATTCATAATCTGCTCGCTGCCTGAAGAACGTTAAAGGGAAAATTCAAAAATTCAATTATAATAAAATAATTGCAAAAGAAAACTCAAGAGTTGAAAATTGAAATCAAGTTTTTCGCATATCCTGAATTTCCTATATTGGTCCATAATGACGTCATCGGCACGTTCGCATAGCCAATGCCTGTCGTGTCCTGCCAATGGAGATCTAGGACGACGTTACGAGTGTGTGGTGTGTGGCAAGGAGGTGACTTATTGCGGTGACTGTTTTGATCTGGGCAAAAATAAACCAAATGATGCCCACAAGTATTTTCATCCCATGAAGGCCATTTACAATCGGGATTACTTCGAACTGTATTTTCTGGGTGAACAATTGGTCAATGGCGATGCTCCGCAGAGCTACAAGTGTGCATTCTGTGAAGAATTGGGTTTTACATCCGAAGAACTGCAGTTGCATGTGTTAGATAAGCATATGGGTCATCCAGATGCTAACGACTTGTTGGATATATTGGATCAAATGAATCAGGGAACGGATGCGCACAAGAAATGTGAGTACGTTTGGGTCGCTTAGGCTGATTGCAGGCTGTGACTCTTCTAATGGAAACTCTAACCGCCAACCTCAATTGCCACTTAAGTAAATTGCTTGCTCTACACACGCACACAAATACACACACACATACACTCTCTTATACATACTCTGTTATTCTCCTTTTTCTCATTTAGTTCCTTTTTCTGGTTCCTCTTTCTCTCTGTGTGTGTGCAAATGGTCAGGCTGTGAAAAAAAGGGTTCAACATCTGCAAGTCAAATGCAAATCGGATGAGCACCTTCTGCTTAGCACTTAAGCTTAAGCTATTCACTTGCCTCTCTGCGTGGGCCAGTGATGCCAAAGTAGCCAGAAAAAAGCTGGAAACAGTTTAAAGATGTATATAATTATGAGAGGCAAATGGGATTGATTTTAAATCATTTAGGTTGAACGATTATACATATATGTTACTTGGGTTGAGTAAAAACTGCTGTGCCAGGATTTCTAAAGCTCAAAAGGGTTCCTTACGTACAGCCATAAATGCGCTAAGAAAACATCACTGTCTTCCCTTTGACTTGATGTTTTTGTCGTTGTTGTGGCATTAGATAACTGTCAAGCTATACCCACGCACACTTGACCGACTGTCCGACAGTCTGAGCGTATGACAGACCGACAGACACACAGACAGAGCAACGTACACATCATTACTCAAAGCCGCAGCATCAAAAAATAAGAGTTTGAGTAAATGAAACCTGGTGTGATTGACACTCTCCTAATAATGGCAAATTATGTGTCAACAGCATTAGCCGAGTGCCGTTAGAGACAGACAGGCAGACGGTAGGACAGACAACTCGACACCTCAACAGTATCCGATTGCCTACTTCTCCCCCTTCTCCCCTTCACTACTCCCTTCCAATTCGTGGAAAACGTGTTTCTGTTTTGACAACAAATTTTCCACTTCATTTGATCATCACCTACAACGTTGTTGTTGTTCTCGTTGTTGTTCCTATCCAAGATTTTGGGGTCTCTGTGTTTGTTTTTGTATCTGTATCGGTTATGCTGTGTATAGTTTTCGATTGAGTATTTCTTTCCTCGTTTCAGGGTTGGTTTTTGCTTGCTTATTGTGTGTAGTTATTTTATGCTTAGATTTGCAATTCCTATTCCTTTTTTTGGGCGGAGGGGTATGTGGAACTGGGGGAGTACTTCCTCTTATCATTCATTGAGATGTTTGTATGTGATATCTGATATTATTCGAGTTTGATTAGCTGCAAATAATGGGGGAGTAAGAGCTGACCACTTGATATCCTAAGTTAACTCACATATCTGATAAAGGTTTGCAAATCTTTGGGTTCATTAGAAAAGATTGGTTAGCAGTGAGCTGAAAAAAGAAGTGATTCTAGTGGAAAATGTTTTTTAAATAATATTTAATAATTGGTGAACAATTAATTAATATAAAAATTAGTAGCTTTTTAAAGATTTTACTAAGATTTCTTAAATTTTTTATAGAAAACATTTAAATTTGTTATTGTGATCAACTTTTATTAATAATGTGTACTTCAGTTGACAGGGATTAAGCTAAAAATTCTTAGAAAAACACAATAAATTTTGTAATCTATTTAAAAGCTTTTAAATTCAACTGTCATCAAAATATTTGTATTTTAATAATATTTTATTACTTTTTTTATGCTTTTAACTAAATGAATTTAACATGCTCTCCTATGCATACTAACTAAATGTTTTCCAAAGCACACAAGGCATTTCAAATGCTCATGAATTAAAATATTTCTATTTTTCCCCATAAAATGTTGTTATTTTCTATATTATATTACGTGCTTTGAATACAGAATAGAGAATTACAGTATATCTGTTCTGTAATCAGACTCGAAAGGAGTTTGCCAACTGTTGTTTTTCAACATTTTATGCAGAATTTGAGGAACATTTATGGAATTTCATGTTATGCACAGCTGTGAAATGCATTTTCCACTGCATTTAATATAATTGTGCCTGGAATTATTTTTGTTTTTCATTTGTTTTTTTATTTGTTCTGGTTGTGTCTGGTATTTCAGATGGTTTTCTGGTGTTTTTGTGGCACTATACCAACCATCATTGTCAGATTTCTCCCAGTGTGTGTGTGTGTGTGTCTGTGTGTGTACTCCGCGTATACTTTATGTCGGTGTATAAGTATGATGTATGGCACAAGTGGAAAAGTGTGAAAATTAAAGGAGAGTGCCGCGTTGCCATTAATCAAAGTTGTGCAACAAAAAGCCACAGAAACCAGCAGATGCAACTGTGGCCAAAAAGGAAAAAAAGCAACAAAAATGGCAACAAAGGTTAATGTATTGAAAATATGCACAGTGCCGGAAATAATTTTTAAGAGCCCAGTTAACTTTTGTTGCAACTGCAGTTGGTAATTTAAGCGCCACGAAATTCCGGCTTAAACATAAACTGCTGTGGGTGGAGGATTTGTGCCAAAATGACGTCACGCTGTCGTGCAGCTTAAGGGTGGCTGACTTTTTCAGCCAAAACTTACCCTGAACTACTATATATACTACTCTATATATATATATATATATTTGCAACATGTCACCACCCTTCGGGCACAAATATTAAATTACTTACCAAAAAGGGACTCGATTTTCACTTCTTCTTCTTCTTGTTCTTTGTTTCATTGCAGCCACTGAGATTCGTTGCCAGGAGAAGTCACGTGGTGGTCTTAGCTATGAGGTCATCCTGGCCGAACCGGCACCCAATGTCGCTGTGCCCAAGCGACCCGTCACCCCGGGCAAAAATGTCAGTGTCGAGGAGATTGAGCAAAAGCTCAAGGCAGCCGAGGAGCGTCGCATTGTAAGTAGAAAATAAAGACTTGAAAGATAATCCCCAATACGTCGGAGCTATAAACATGATATTAATATCGAACGATCGTATAATTTATAATGTCTTTATTATCACAGTCTTTGGAGGCCAGAAAGATGGCCGAGATCTCGATTAAGCTGGCCAAGGTTGAGGAGGCAACACGCAAGAAGGATGAAATAACCAATGAGTTTATCACTCAGACCAAGGAGCAACTTGAGACCAAAATGGAACATCATGTAGAGAAGCGTGATGCCATCATCAGTGACATGAAGGAAAAGCTAAAGGTGAGTTAGATTTACCCTTCATGGATTAGAAGTAACTAATCTATCAACTCTTTGATAGATTCATGCCCAGGAGATTGAGAAGACGCGTGAGACTTTGGAGCAGCAAAAGGCCAATGAGCAGAAGGCCATTGAGGAGAAATTGAAGACAGCTCAGGCTTTGCGTGATGAGAACATTAAGAAAATGTTGGATCGTCTCAAGGAGCATGTGAGTGTTTTCTCTATATAGATACTCGATCAGTATTAGCTTAGCTTGTTTTTATACCTCGTTTGTTATCCAAACTTTATTTAAACTCAATATTAGTATAAGCATGTGTATATATCTATATGTATATGTATGATTTCATTTGATCATCCTATATAATTTGTTGGTTTTCATTTTTTCTTTTGATCTCTCATTTAGAATACAATCAAAATTGCTGAAATCAAATCGCAGAACAATCAATTGGAAAATCAAAAGCTTGAGGAGAAAGCACGCATTATTGAAAACAAATTGTACACCGCCGAGCAGAATCGTGAAAAGGAATTGCTCAAAAAAATTGAGAAAGTTCAAAAACTTGTACGTCTCTCTGTCTCCCTAGAGAAAAAGAACTCAAAACTGATTTCATTTCAATTTTTATATATCATTTGCCTTGTGTTCATTTGTAGCAATGCTTTTTAATCTCTGTTATAAATTTAAATACTATAATTAATTTCGTATTTTTCGACCTTTTTCAGGAACGTCGCGCTGAAGTTGTGCGTCAGAATAAGGCCCAGACTCAGGATATTGATGGTCAGCAGAGTCCCATTGCCTCTTCTGGTTAGATATATTGATGAAAGGAATTGGCCGTTGACGTAGAGCGTCTTCAGCTTCAATACGACAACAAAAAACAACAACAACAACAAGTAACAACAACAACACATATTTAAGCGACAACCTTTAAGCAACAACAACAGATTTGCTTCAAAAAAATTTCAAGTATTATAAAAAACAAAAACAAAAACATAAAAAACGATGAAAATGAAGATTTTGCTGAGCAAAGGCAGCGCTATTAAACCACAGGCAACAACAACAACAACAACAACAACAACATAAACCACAACAACAACAACAACTAAGGAAATAGATTACAGCAAAACGCAAAACATTTAAACTCAAATCTTACACTCTACACTACACTACACTACACTACATGATAAAAATGAATACTGCAAATTAATACGAAATACATTTAGTAATGCAAATTTAAATATATATATATAAACAATTAAAATCGATAAACAAAAAAGAATCCAGAAACAAAAGCATTATGATAAGGTCTACTATCGAATTAAATAATTAATTTTCCGATTAAACAATAATTAATATTGAAGTTTTTAAATTGTTCAGCGTTAAATTTGTGTCCGTTTCATTTAATAGAATTTTAATTTATACTACAAATAATGCTTATAAATAATATTAAGTGTATTTTCAATTGATTTGCAGAGCATTTTCAATGAACTTAAATGCCATATAAAATGGTTTGCCTGTCGTTTTGTGTATGCTTTGCTTAAAAAACAAAACAAAAAAAAGAAAAGGAAAAAAATCATATTTATATCAAATTTATTATTTAATTAAATACGTTTATTGTCTGTATAATTTAACATTTAACTTTAATTTATTAACCATATATCGAAGTTGCCAGTTTGACACTTCATTAATAATAAATAATAAACATTTCTGTATAAGTTCGCATTTTCTATCTATATAATAAATGTCAAACAGGAAAAATACATAAGAAATGCTTCAAAACATAAAACATAAAAAAATCTCAATAAAAACAAAAAAAAAAAAAAAAAAGAACAAAAACAAACAAAAATACAAAGTAAAACAAAACACAACAATTTTTGTTTCATTTACACAATTTAATTAAATAAAAACACTTTAGGCATTAATATCGACAAAGCATAAGTACATACATATATATACAATACATACAACATATATATAAATATATATAAAAAATCTATATATATATATATATATATTATATATTATAGAAATCGAAATGCATATTTTGTCTAACGTCAAGTTATATTTAGAGAAAGGTGAGATGATGATCAGAAGTATGGCGCAGATTTTTGGCCGCTAAAAAAATATATAATGGATTAAACAAAATTTATTGGGGAGACCGGGAGATGATTTTTTAGGCAAATTTTTGCATCAGCTGCGAAAACTCTTTTCAGAATTATTTGCAAAGTGCAGAGAGCGCTGAAACTTAGCTTAAATTTAAATTCACATAAAGTTATAAATGTGTATTTCTGTAACTTAACAAAGATAACTACTATAAAACTACAAGCATATATATATATATAAACAGCTACAAAAAGAAAACTAATACAACAACCACAACACAACATAAAACAACAACAACAAACAACAACCACAATCGCAGACACGTGCAAACTTTAAATCTATTCAAATCAATACAATTGATAAAAACGCTTCGATATGTACTCAATTTATGATATATACTAATATATAAATGTATAATCAACACCAATAACCAACGAAATAATAAAACAAAACAACTTTTTGTATGAGGAAAGCAGAAAAACGGTTACAGTTTTTCCATGAAAATAAATGTTCTCTTTAAAGCAGCCTACGCGAATGTTTTTTTTTAGGTTCCACGCATAACGTAATGAACTAAGTTTACATAAATGAATGACGATAAATAAATTCGTATAATAAATGTATAATAAAATGCGTAATTAAAAATAAATGAAATATTTATAATTGGTAACTTTGTCTTTTATTCAAATTTGGCGCCAAACACACACTTAACAGACTTCACCACTTAACATAACATTTCACACACTGAATAACAGAACTATGTTAGCATTTATACAGTGTTGGCCAAAGTAGAGGTCAGAGTGGCAGCGTGCACTTTTACAAAATTAATCAGTGCTTTAATGTGAACTATAAAATTATTTGTTCAACTTATAAAATAGTTAACTTAGACACCACACCAGAGCAGTAAAACTGCGTTCTCGTAATCAACGACACGTTTTTGCTTCAACTCCTCTTCTTGATCGGGAATGTCCACTGTTGTTGTAGTGTTGATTGTGTGCTCGTGATTGTCGCCTGACACGAAGTGATACTGTCCCGAGCTGCTGGCCAAGATCGGTAATGTTGGATGGAAACTGATGCCATTGCAACAATCCCCATGAACTGGCACCTTCATTGCATCCTTATCACTCTCCGATTTCAAGTTCCAGATGTTCAAGGCTCCAGAGGTATCACCGCTAATTAACCATGATAAATCTGAGGTAAGATCGAATTGTATGCGTTGATTGGTGTCCACCTGTCGCTGGAATTCATATAGCGGCTTCTTGTAGTTCCTCATGTCCCACTGCAACAGTTTTGGACACTTACGAGCTCCGCTAAACAATTGCCAACCGCCAGCGGTAGCGTCGGCATAACGCAGTTGAGTAATCCCTGCCGAGTGGCCGCCGAGAGTAAATAGTGGTCCCTGTTTGGGCGGAGAGCGCAGATCGAAGTGCTGTATGTATCCCTTCCAGTTGCCACAGGTCACTGTGTGTGGATGCTCCGAGGTCTGGGCCATGCATGAGATGGCAAATTTCACAGCATACTCATCGTAGGTGCGACCAGGTCTGCTAATATCGAAGATTTTAAGACAACGCTTGTAGCCCGCAAAGATCTTTTGGCCATCCTGTGAAAAGGACAGCGAGATGGCGGCCACCACCTCATCCACTTCATCGTAGCCGCTGTAGCTGCAGCGCAGGCGACCATCGAAGGCATCCCACATGTGAATGGGCTCGTGTTGTCTCGTGGCCAGCCAGCTGCAGTGGAAAAATGGAAGGAAATTAGCTGTGGACTGGTGGGAAACCTTCAGATACTTACAAACAAGTGTTAGGATCTTGGCTGTTCATCAGCGGATACCAGACGCAATCGTAGACGGTGCCGCCCTCCGGCACATGCACCGCCGACTGCAGTGGAGACAACGCCCACTCCTCTGGCATGATCTGGGCACCATACAAGTCCAGTGGCAGTTCCATCACATGCATGCCATCCTGGTGCACGGGCACCAGCAGACAGGTGCCATCCGGCGACCAGTAACAGCCCTTTGTGTATTGCTGTCTCTGTGCCGTGGACGACCAGCAACGACGTCCCAATTCCACAAGTTCTTTATCAAAATATCTGGGCAATGGAGTGGACTCGACTGTGCTGGTGCCGGTTATTGGCTCGCAGTGTGATTTCTCTGATGTTTCCAGACGTGACACTGCCACGGGCAGTTCATTTATAGTGTCTTCAATGTTTATGACTCTCTCGCTGTCCTCCATTGAGCTGGAATCATCCAAAACGACGCTCGTCTCCATGCAGCTTTGGCTGTTGTTGTTGTTCTCCACGTTCACGGATAAATCCTTGAGTGCATCACGTTGGCTGCGATTGATACTAAGACTACGGTTGCTTTTGTGTTGTTTAAGTTTAAAGCGCTCGGCTTCGCTGAGACTGAAACTGAGATTTGTCATGGCATCGGCATCGTCGAGCGGCGAAATTGTTGCCATTGTGTTCTCCATGCTGCTGTTAAAGCTAACATTCTGATTGAGCAGCGACGAGGCTTGTTCTGGGTCGGCATCAACAGTGGCCATTGAGACGCTCAAGTTAACAGCTGTGAGACGTGAGAAATTTGGTCTTAACATTCACGTGAGTATTTTTATGTCTGACTTACATTCCTCCATGGCGGCAATTTCATTTGTTTTGTTTAACGCCCAGGCGTGCTAAACATTTCGATAATCGTGCGTGATGACCGCATGTTATCGATATTAGATGTATCGTTTCACGGCTGAAAACTCACCACAATAGTTGAATGCTTTCTATTGTTAATTTGCACAAGTAGTTTATTTAATGACATTTGATAAAATAAGAATTTTTAATTGTTTAACATTACGTACTTAGATTGCCTACCAATTGATTTAACGCTAAAGTGATTCGCGTGGTTACCGGTGCAAAAGTGTGGCCAATCACGATACTTAGGGTGACCATTAAATCTTTCATACAATCAGCTGTGCGCGAAACTGTTGCGCGCTCAATTTGAATTTGTTGACTTCTTTAAAACTATTATGCAAATGTTAGTATAATTAATAATTTAACTTTATAGTTTATGACTTGACTAAATTTGTAGATTGTTTTTAAGATAAGCCTGTCTTAGGTATTACGCGTAGCTATTTTCTCACCTTCAGTTACTTGTCTGGGGAATGTTTGCGTTGCTATTTATGCGACACATCTGCGATGACAGCAATTTTGTCTCGTCATTTGCGTTTATTGAATTGTTAAGCCAAAACTTTTGCCTATCTTGGCACTTGACTCGTCCTACTCCGTTTACCTTTCGTCACTTGCAGGTGTGCGAATCAGTTTATTGCTGGTTCCGAATAAGTTTGAAGTGTGCGTGTAGAAACTTGTGTTTACTATATAATATTTGTTAATTATGTGAAAATATATATAGACATAACTTTAAGTACAGTTTGATGTTTAATCCTAGAATTTAAAAACCGTTTTTATAATTTACATATTTATTTCGAACAAATCAATCATTCAGTGGCAGCAATTCAAGTGTTAATTTGCTGCAATTTGATTTATAAACGGATCGGATCGCTTTAAGGCTCAAATGCCAAAGTGGCTCAAATGCTGCTCACGTATTAACCCAAGATGGTCGAGACAAAGAGTATCCTAATTTAAATTGAGCTCAATGCATTGACATTTTGCCAAATATGCTGACAGTTGACAAAAGATGTCCCAAACAGAGTTAGTCCTGCTCCTTCTGCTTCTTCTGCCCCTCCAGCTTCCCCTCTCAGCTACTCCGCCTTGAGAGAACGTGCAGTTGATTGTCAAAATGAAATTTAGTTCGAATTACTTGTACATTTTTTGAATCAATTACGGCTAAGATACTAAGAAAGTGGGCGTGTCTAATTAAATATATGTATAAGCCACACTCCTGGGCGTGGTCTTAACAGCTTGCCATACTCCACCCAAATTCCTAGCTCCAACTCCAACTGCGACTCCAAATTCCACTCGCGCCCTCAAATTGAATTTAGTTTCCTTTTTCAATTTGGTCACTAGCGTGACTGTACTTGCGGCTGTTGCTTCCGGTTTTTGGTGGGAGGGGGTGGGAGTACATAACTTGGCCTTAAGCTCTAATGCCACTTTATGTGGCGTTGGGTTAGACTCACATATATTTAGTAGTCGACCCTTCCGTGTCCATCCCTGCTGCTACTGCTGCTCCTGCTGCTGGTCTGGCCAAATACTGGGCTTGGCCATGGCCAAGTGTGTTCCCTGTAAACTTTGTAAGCCCCACGATATTGCGTATTTCGTAATATTCTAATGGAGTTTTATGACATGTCATAAATTGAAGACGATGTCTTTGTTAAAGGTGCAGCCTTCAGTCCTCAGTCTTCAGTCTTCAGTCTAATTATATCCAAACTTGTCCCAACTTAAGTGCATACTTTTGTATATTTCGCGAAACTTACGATATGAGTTTTATATCCCTTTTTACAAAAGCCGTAAAAAACCCGAAAGAAAAAAAAAATCAGTTCATTTCATTGTTTTGTTCGCTTTTCTGTCGATTTCGCATATTTTCGCGAATCTTTTCTTTGTCCCCGAACGAACGCATTGTCAACTGGATTTCTGCTATATATTTAAAAGAGCCAAGAAATATCTGAAGGCGGTAGACCGAAAAGTATTCATATGGGACTCATTAGGTTTTGGGGGATTCTTATTTGATTTTTCCTTCATCTTCTTCTTCCTAGTTTGTTTTTTTTTTGCACAGCTCAGCCTGTTTGCTGTGTATCCTTTTTGCCTTCGTTTCACAATGAGCACAACATTTGACAACAAGAGCGTTTACTGTATTGCCAAGGATAAGAAAAATGAATATTCATGTTTGGGGAATGACTTAAAGCTGCCACTCCCCCACTCCCTGTCTCCTTCCGCCTCCTTCCTCCCTAAGCAGTTGCTACTCCTGAGGCTTTGGGTGTATAAATTAACACAGAATTGTATTTGATAGTCCTTGGAGCTGAGGTAATTGTTGTGCAGGTGCTCAAATATTTACTCAATACCTTTAAGACCAGTTACCAAAATATTTTGTTTTGTTAGCTTTGATGAGATGAGGTAATAAATATGTGGAACTAAAGCGTTAACTTAAATCTTCAGCAACAAAAGGAAAGTCAAGGAAGCTTTTGTAAGTATTTAAATCCTTTTATAGTGAATGTTTATAAGGATTTAAGGGTATAGAATAACTGTTTGGATTCTACATTTCATTAAAACTAATTTGTTATTTTTAAATTTAAATATTTAAAGCATTAAAACTTTGTCAAGAATTGTCTGGTTTTTTAAAAGCTATCTCGTTTTGGTTAAGGTTTGAGGACTACATTTATTTTAGACCATTAAGATAAAATTATACAATTTTACGATGCCTACACCTAGAGGAAGTTTTATAAACGTTTTAGTTTTGAAAATTTGTCAATATTTTATTTGATTTTGGAAACGGAAGTCTATTTGCTCCAAATCTATATATCCTTAACTATATTTTATTGACATTTAATGTTTCAAAAATTTAGAAATTTAAAAACTTTGACAAAATTTGACCAATTTTCAAGGGGGAACTCGATTTGCTTCAAATAGATTCTAAGTTTTATTCACTTTTAATAATTCAATAGTTTTGGATTTATAAAACTTGACCGATCTTCAAAGGGAAGTTGATTTGTTTATAGTTTAACTCTAAATTGAATCTAAATTTAAATATTATTCACTTTAAATATATTATTTTACTTCAATTTGTACTTGGTTAAAGCTCAATTTTTATTCTGCCTTCAAAACTTGAGTCATTTTGAGTGTTTCAAAATGTTCCTTACTCACCCCTTTGCTGTTTTACATAACATTAAAATGTATTTGCATTTTTTTGGGAAACAACATTTAAATTCACATTAGCTTAAGTCCTGTCTAAATGCCAAGTCGCATAATATTGTTGTTGTTGTTGTTGTTGTTTTTACAGATATTGATGATAATGGAGTTGTTGTTGTTGATGATGAGTTTTATAGCCGCCATAAGCAGCTTAACACGACAAAAAGTTGCAGTCATAAATAACTTGCTAAAGCGGAGAGTGGGAGCGAGAGCGGGAGCGGGAGAGAGAGTGCGGAGAGAGGCGAAGAGTGGGGAAGCGAGAGAGAGAGAGAGTGGTGAGAGAGGCGAAGAGTGGGGAAGCGAGAGAGAGAGAGTGGTGAGAGAGGGGAAGCGTGGGGAAGTGAGAGGGAGTAAGAGATGAAGTTATCAAAAATAAATTCAGAAGTCGAGTGATGCAAAAAGAAGAAGAAGGAGAAGAAGGAGAAGAAGGAGAAGGAGGAGAAGGAGAAGGAGGAGAAGAAGAAGGTGAAGTACAACAACAAATTGTCATATAAACGTCGCGACGTTTAACGTTGCAATTTCTTTTGACGATTCTGATGATTTTGATGATTTTGATGATTCTGATGATTCTTATGTATCAATATTAAAGATTGATGAGCTCGAATGCGTCTGAAGGTTGTTCCACTTTTGGCTAAAGCGTTTTTTTGTCTTTGCATTTCTTTTATTGGCTTTTTGTGTTTGCCCGCAAAGATGTTGGGCAAATAAACGAAATCTGGTATAAACAACAGATAAGTTAGCACTTGGCCGTGATTCTTTGAGATTCCGCTATAAAAAGTGCAGTTTGGTAATGCAAGGAGCACAGTCATCAATTGGATTGCAAAATGTATCGACTACTCACTTATCTCAGCTGCTGTTTCCTGCTTGCAGCAGGTATCACTGTACCAGTGCCTGACGAGCACTTCGATCACTCTGTGGAGGAGACAACCACCGAGTCCTTCTTTGAGTTTCCCGAACATGAGACATCGCATGAGCTGGATGCACCAACCCAACAGGAGGAAGATGTCATGGATGCCCATAAGATAAACTGGTTGCCCTATGAGGAGTCGGTGAGAGCAGCTCGGCATCTGCCGCTAGAGGAGGCAGCGGATGAGGAAGATCACATTCCAGAGAGTCACGAGAAGCAGAACGATGAGGAGCATCAAATGGAGGACGATGAGGATGAGGAGGAGCGTCATGATCTAGAGGATGATCCAGAGGAGGATCCAGACCACGATGAGGGAGAGCTCAAGGCAGAGCCACTTGATGAAGAGGAAGTGCATGTGAACATGGATGATCGAGATGAAAATGCCTGTCCGACGAATGCCGATCGTGGCCTGACACGCCTCATACTCAATGCCCGCCCCCTTTTGCCCGTCGAACGTCTGAGTAATATTCTGATCCATGCTCAGCAGGATGCGGAAGTGAAGGAACTTGTCAGACTTCTGCGCAGCAGGCAGTTCAAGGACAGCATCTCACGTCTTCGGGCTGCCAAGGCAAGCGGTGTCCTTAGGGATTACATGTGCCAGGGCTTAAAGCTCGACCACTCCTACTTTATTGGCTATGTGCGAACATTCCTCAATGTTCAGACCACAGAGTTTGCCACTAGTCCACCGTTCAATCGTCGTAAGGGCATTCGAGGACTCCTGCAGGATCTGCGCGATGCACTGCCTCGTAGCCAGCTCAGGGATCTCTACAGACGTCAGTTGTCTATGGATAAGGAACTTAGCACTGCTGTACGACGCATCCGTAGCTCCGAGTTCCGACGTCTCCTAAGCAATGTTCGCTCCTTGCCCGAGTATATGGCAGTCCGTTCGGATCTGGAGAAAGTTGGAGTTCCACTACAGCAAATACTCAATCTGGTGTCTAATGCCTTGGGCTGGGGCTCTCTCGATGTGGGAAGTGAGACCCTCATTGCAACTGTCTGAGTAAAAGAGTGAAAATTTAACAAATTTAATTTCTATTTTGATAACAGATTTTGATAACAGAAAATGTTTGAATATGTAGCAGTACTTCTAACGGTAAATGACTTGTAAAATCCCTAATAAAGTTTTCTATTCTAGTTCTGAGTATCTTAACGTCTTCCTAGATATTTCTGTAAAGACTCGACTCACCAAAGCACGAGTCAATTTGTTATTTCTTCCTTAAGTTTTTTACAGTAAATTATTAATTTTGGTTAGTGGTAAATAAATAATTATCTGTAGTGATATCGTTCCACGGAAGTTCGATTGTTAACTTAAATTTGATTAGTTTTGGACTTCTGGTCGACTTCTGTATGTATCACTGTAGTTTGCCGAGCAATACCCACACGGCTGTCACCCAATTTCGCTTTAGTTTTGGTACAACTTATCCCTACCCCCCACCCCATAGTCCGACCACGCCCCTGTGGTTGGTGGCATGCCCCTGCGGTGGGGACAGCGGGGCAACTAAATGTGTAACTCATTCGCTGCAATTACAAGCAGAAATAGTTGAGGCTGTTCTTGGACTGACATGTTTATATTGTGGACCCGAAACCACTTCAGATTCGTTCAGGGTCAAAATCATTAGAGCAGACAGTTTTAGGATTGCTGTTGTTGTTGTTGTTGTTGTTGTATGCACCGCATGCTGTCTGTCTTGCCACGCGGCATAAACAAAAATAAGAAAACTAAAAAAAATAAATAAATAAAAAAAAAACATAAGAATTGCTGCCACACATGTTGCTCATCGTCTTGGATGTTGTCGCTGCTTCAAAAGAGTTCATCAACTGTGAAGCTGTCAACGCCAACATCTAATCGAAACGAAACGAAAAGAAGAAGAAGAGGAAGAAGAGGAAGAAGAAGGAAAAAAACAGTTGCCATAAACAAATTACAAAACAGATCAAAATCGTTACTCGTTGTATCTGTGACAAGTACCTAAAAATATACATATATATGTATATAGATACAAATGTATCTAGAGTCTGAAAAAGGGCAAACATCAGTTTGTGATTACTTTGAGGAAATACACAAAAAATTATTTATTGAAGTCGCCAACAAGCGCAGCAGTAGCAACAACAACAACAAGAAGAAGAACAACAACAACAATAAATAGAACAACAACAGTTGTGAACGTGTCAAAATAAACAAAACATTGTGCAAAAGACAACAAACAAATCGTTGGACTTAGATAAATGTTAATAATGAGTTGAGACACTCGTGCATTGCTACGATAATTCATTCGATAACAGTTGACAGACCTTTAAAATAGCACCACATATCGTATATATATAGCATATATAGATATAAAGATGATATATGTGTTTGAAGGTATGCAGAATTCTGCAATTTTTGAAATGACAACACAATTTCCTGTAAAATGCAAAAATATTTATTATGTCTCTGTAAGAGTTGTTATCATTTGATAAAATTACTTAAAGTTGTGGTAGAAAATTCAATTATTTCATTTAAATTCCGAATTTTACTTAATTAAACTTTAAGTTAAACTTTTTGTAGATTGGAAAGTTGCTTAACTTTTGGGTTTTATTCCTGGATTACTGAGTTACTGTGTGAAAAATTTTAGTATGACTAATAAATCCAATTTATATGCTGTATATTTGTATATATATTTATATTTTTTATTCATATTTTAAATTGAACTTATTTATTTTCGATACAGAACAAACTTTTCCATATAGACTATAGTTTTTTTTTTTTAAACAAAAGCAAATACTTAAATATTTTGATGCAACCCCAATGCAATTTTCAGCTCTACCAAAAAGCATAAAAATTTAATACTAATTACTTAAACAAATGCTTGTGATTTTAGTATGAAGTTAGTATATTCAACTAGCAACGTTTACTTTAGTGTTCTTTGGCTTTCTGTCTACGCTTTATTGACCCGTTGCAATTGTTGGCTTAAATCAGTGTTGCAGTTGAAATTGCCTCTCTTTTTGCTGTTATTGTTATCGTTCCGGCATTCAAACACAATTAAGCAAATGTCAGTCGTTCACCTTAAGTGCAGGGTAATACAATAGTATCCCCTCTTCCCCCCTATCTCCCTTCCCTAACCACCTCTAAGAACTTTTTCCACCCGCATTCAGAGTTGGCACTGGAGTTGGAGTTGAAGTTAAAGTTATTCCCAGTTGCACTCCAGACATTGGCAGCTGGCAGATCTCAACTGTAGCCGCACCTTGACTTAAAATGGGGAGTATTTTCCACTCCCCCCACTTTACCCTCTTTCCCCTTCCCCTTCCCCTTTTACACACCCTTCTCCTTACTTCACCTGCTGCTCTATCTTTAGCTCCACTTTCAACTCTGCTTCCGCCTCAACACTCAGTCATATGAAACGGCGGCAAAACTCCTTTTGTTTGGCGTTGGCGTTGGCGTTGGCAAATTTCCCTTGGCTCTTAGACAAGACTCTACAATTGCAATTGAGATTGCAATGGTTGTAGTTGTTGGAGACCTGCTATTAACTTGGCCACGCTTGGCCAGCTTAGTAAACATTTCTGGCCGCTTGTTTGTTGCAATTGTTCGTTACCCACGCTGTCTGCTGAGAGTTGGCTGTCAAATGTCGCTGTTTGTTGCCAAGGCCATTGAACTGGGCTCTTACTCCAAATAATCTACACAATCCACGCAATCCGCCCAACACACACACAACAAACACCCATACACACACACACACTGAGAACACTCACTTTAAGCTCGCTTTGAGGCCAAGAACACGCCGCATTTTGGCCATGAATAAAACGGGCTTTTGACGTCATCAAAGCGATTAGAAAAACATACCAGAAGCTGCCACACCAACGGAAGCCACTCCATGACTGAAGGGAGGAGGGGGCGTGGCAACTGGCAGCTGAAAGCTTTAAGAATGGAGTTGTATTTTGTATTGTAGGCTTTGAGTCTGGAATTCCAAGCAATTAATAATAATTTCCGTTGCTCAAACAAAAAAAAACAGAGCCAAGTTAAAGCTTCTGCTGCTGCTTCTAGCTCGTTTTCTCTTCCTCTTCTTCTACTTCTTCTTCTTTATTGTTGTAGATACTCCAGTTTTTGTTGCTGTTGTTGCGGTTGTAACAAAACCAAACTCATAACTCTATTTGCGGATGTTAAACGGGATAATACATATTCTTACTTGGAACTTTAGCTGGAGTTGGGACTGAGATACAAAAAAAACAGCCACCGATACAGATACAGTATACACATATGTGTATAAATACTTGGAAATACGCACGTGTCTCAACCAAAATATTCCCTTTGTACAACTGCAAAATATGTAAATTTCAAATTTTTATTTTTAAGATCAAACCTTTATTTAAATTTCATAAATTTATTTATATCTACATCAAAAGTTGGCCAAAATTGTAGGCTTTCACTTTAAAGTATGGCAAGTACTTTAAATTTATTTTACATAATTTTTTTAGCTATAATTCTTGGGAAATTACATCATACAGTTACTGGCTAGAAACCGCTTATTAACTACTTAAGAACGGGGCGTTACGCACCAGAATTCACGCCCAATGAAATGCTCAGTGAACTAAAGAACACTAAACTACAAAACTTCAAACTCAAAACCAAAAAAAAAAACGAATTGAAACCACAAATCAAATTAAAATTCCAAAAATGTTCAAATCCATTTAGAAATGTATCTGTAGACGCCTTCTGTGAACCACTGCAAGAACTGCAATGTGCCGATAGTTGGTCATACACTTGGAAAAACAATAATAGAAAGAAGCAGAAGAAGAAGAAGAAGAAGAATAACAACAACAAAAGCCACTGAAAAATCAGTCAACTCTTTTGCCGTCTACTGGCCATGCATGACTTGCCAATTGCTGGAGCGCTTAACCCAAATAAAACCAAAACAATGAGTGAGAAGTAACAGCAACATATAGACTTGGAAATACCCTTTCTATGTCTATCGGTCTATAGTCTATAAAGCAAAAAGAGTACTTTAGTAGTTTAGATAAGGCTTAAAACGTTAAGGGTATGTCCTTAAATACCCTTTAAAAAAAAATTCATATACAGTCTATTAAGGCTTGACACTTTAAGGGTTTGTCCTTAAATACATATACAGGGTATTATTCACTACTATTCTATTCTATTCTACTACTATATATAGTATATTAAAACTATACTGTCCTAGGGATTCCCATTGTTATTTTCTGCTTAAAGTTTTCTAATATCTTCCCCTACCTTAACCCATAGTCAGCATACCCTTTCGTTAGGTTAGGGTATGCGTCGGTGCGCCAAAGCTACAAGTTCGATGACAACAATAACAGAAATTACAAGAGGTCGACGCGCATAGGAGTCCAAACTGAAGCCACAGACTCGCTTTAATCAGCGTTTTTCAACTGACAAAACAATTGCCGGCCGGCACTGTAAAGTGTACAGTTTACAGTGGTGCCCCCATGCAGCATAGTTCCCCTGACCAGTACTCCCCTCTCCCTCTATACTCCATGTGTACATAGATACCCCTTTCCCTTGAAATGTTTCGAAAACTTGCTGAGTTTTCAATTGAGCACAGGGAGAGTGAGAGTGTGAGGGAGAGACGGCACCTCAATCGAGGGGAGTTCAATTTGTTTGGTCAGCTCTAGTGTGAGCAGTAGCTGGGGTCGGCAGCAGGGTAAGGGGTCTGGTTGGGAGTAGGGGTATTCAGTGGGTTAAGTGCGTTTTATGGTTTGTTGATTCAAAAACCAAGGCGTGTTTCCAGCTGAGTCTCAAACTGAGCAAAATCCAAATTTTTAGACCCTCGGGGAGGCGAGTTCTTTGTAGCATTATTACAAAACTTTAGCGAGCTCGAATGGTGACATTTTTCGGCCTTGTTCGATTCGTTTCGCCAAGTCAGTCAGTCAGTCAGTCATTCATTCATTCACTCAGTCATTTCATAATGATTTATAGCTTCGTCTGGCACTTGGAATCCATAGTTAAAATCTACTAAAACTAGAGCAACTTTGGCAAATGATGGAATGAAAGTTAGACAAGTTCAGTCATAAATTGGAATACTTAAGGTCTGAACCCTATGATAATCGATTCTTAAGTTATGTGAATTTCAATGGGATGGGTTCTTTTAAGCTGTCTATTAAATTCTAGAAATACCCAACCGTTCTTTTCGATTTCCGGAGCGAACTTGTTCTCTTTTAATATGTAAATTCCTAGCCATAAACACCTTTAGGCCATGTTTTACACAATATCAACTACAAGCCACAAAAATCGCCATTCACAAGCGGTTTTTTATCAATGAAAAGCCAAAACATCAAGACGGCGTTTAGTGCATGAATGGAGATTTGATTTAGTGTAGGTTTTGGGGCCAAACCCACGCGACAAATGCAGTAAAACTACCAATATTAAAGTCAGCTCAAAGCATAAAAACTTGTCTTACTTTTTTTGGTGAAAAATCGTTAAAAAAAAACTTGATATGAAAAGAAAAAAAAAACTTGACACGCGCCAACCTGTCGGGCTTCACATTAATTAGCTGCCAAAACTAAGAATCGAAAGCTATCTATACTCTATATAGTATCAGTATCATGTTAGCATCAGCTGTCGCACTGAATTTGTTACGTAAGTGAAAAAAAACTGAGGAAAAAAAGCATAAAAAACAGCAGCTTATGTCATCATCAACATCGCTTTGTCGAATGAAACATGTGCGGGCGTCTTTTGTATCCGAGCCCATAAAAAACAAAAGATGTTTTATTATCCATCATAATTTGCTTCTTTTTTATTTTCTTGTTGCGTATCAAATGCTGAATTTTCAAACTGATGATGTTGATGGTGGAAATGAGACAACGACCTACATCAATGCCTATATGTAATCGTTACAAAGTCCCGATTACGAGTAGTTACCGTTGTGGGCGACTAAAGTTAGACACGGACTAAATACGGACTAAACCTCTTCAGATGTCAACTTAAATGCAAGTTTTCCTTACAGCTGCAATGGGACATAAGTCAGCAGAGCAAGAAGTGACAACTTAGCTTAGAATGACAATGAAATCTTTTTGAGACTAAGAGATACCCTGTACTCGGTACTGACTTCCCCTTCAAGAAACAACTATAAGCACATTGAACACCTACAACAACAACACCTACATTAAAATACCCACACAGATACACCCAAACACCTACACTGCTACACCTACAGTTACACCAACGGTAGACCTTGCCAGCACCACGCGCTAGATGGCGCCAGCGCTGCTTCAACTGAACTGAGACTACTAAAAATGAATTTTCTTTGTATAACAAAGAAGTTTGTACATTGAAGAAGATGAAAGAAGTAACATAAATGAGTGGAAATTTGGGGGATACGATAAGTTTTTTGTTGTTTTATAAATTATAAATTTAAAACAAATTTATTATTTAGCTGCTCTTATAAATATATAGAGAGCTTTATAAGTAAATATCTTATAAATATCGTATATCTTATACTTTATGGCCATATTCATATAGATATACATATACCTATGTTATGTTTCATATAACATTTTGCGATTTTTGGGTCATTAAAGACAACTAAATTGAAGAAATTTTGCATTAACTAAAAATTTCCAATTTCAAATATTCTAAAATAAAATAAAAATTTTTTTCTGTGGCTTTAAAATTTGTTAAATAAGCTAAAACTGGCATTAAATAGCTAAAATGACAAATCAGCTATCAAATGAAATATTTTTAAATCTATGAAAATTCAGCTTTCATCAAATTGAGTGCAAGTAAACTAGGAATTGGCTTGATTTCATCTGACAGACAATCGCTGAAGTATCTCAATTGGTACAGTGATCTCTCACAGTGACAATTGTGTCGACATTGCACTTATTTTTCTCACATTACCAGCAACTGAGACTGCAACTGCAACTGCAACTGAATAGGACAAAGGGGCAACTTGTTGGATTGCTTTCTATTGCCAGGCAATTTTCATGCTTTCCACCAAATGGAGTGTGAGTTTTAAACAGACACATATTTGATATATAGTCGTATATATGTTTATCGTTATGCTTGATAGTTTTTTTCCCTCAACCTGTTTTTGTCGTTGTTTCTCTGGCGATTTATGTGTCATTGTTTTGGTGTTTGAAATTACACGGAGACTCGACCAGAGTCATGAATAGTTGATTGTTGATTTGTTGATTTGTGGGGTGTAATGAGTTGTTGATAACTTTCGCTGGGTAACGAAAACGGAAGTTGATCTACAGTTGATATGCTGTTGATTATATAACATTTGTGGGTGCTACTTTAACCGTCAATAGAAAGTTGGTAATCATAATCATAATTATCATTAGCATTTTAGTTTGCCCGCATTTTGTGTTGTGCTAAATTGAAATTTAAAAACTCGTAAACAAAGTAATTTTTGAAGTCGTTAAAGCCATTCAAGCCTTCTTTGGCCATACCCAATAGCAGTGCCAAGATTACATGCCATTTAGCCATTGATTACAGGCCGCAATTGAACGGCTTTTGACCATTTGTGGAGTAAACTGGTAGCAATCTTTACTATCTGCACAGACACCACGCAAATTTCATTAATTCCACAGAATTTTTATCAATTAACCAGAGACACCTACCCAAATAGCCGATGACACCCACTCAGACTGGGTACAAGTGAATAAATACAGAGTATCAGCGTAGCTTTGGTCAAGTCTCGCCCACCTACCGACCCTGTACTCCGCCTCCCACACGTGTGGTCGTCTTGGCGCGTGCGCAGGCGCAAAACTTCATCTGCATAATTTCAAATTGAATTTAAATCTAGTTTAACTTTTAGTTTTCTACAGTTTTTTTTGTCTTGTTTGGTGTGTGGGAGTCTTTTGATGTTTATTGTTTATTTGGTTTGGGCTTTATGTGCCTCTGGTGCGGATGTTGACAATTTTAGATAATATTCACACTCTCATTCTCGATTTCGACTACGAATTCGTGTAAAGTGCAGTTTCACTTTTCATGTGCAGCTTCAATGGTTGTTTCTCTTTTAGCGATAGTCTACTGTAGACAATGCCAAATTGTCTCTTTTGGGGGGGATTCCCACATAGATTTATTGTGTGAATTTTTGTTTGCACTACGTCTTTATAATTAATGAGCACATCTTAATGCTGTTCCCTAATGAGATTTATAATTTCATTCCGTTTGGCAATTAAATTGCACACATGTTCAGTACACTTGCATGTGCAGTCGAGAGATCGGTCTATAACTTAAGTCTTGTGTCCCATGGTGGAGAAATCTTTATAGTTAGTGTTCATAAATTTAGTTAGTGAGTTAATCTAGTAGTGTGGGTATTTGAATTTTATTGTTTTTATGGTTTAAATTAAGATTTTTGTACTTGCTTAGGCTGAGAAATGTAAGCAAATATACAAAATAAAATTAAAATCATGCTTAAAAATTATAAAATATAAAAAATAAAATATTTATTGAATTTTAATATATTTTAAATTGTTTTAAAATTAGTCACAACTTTTTAGAATTTTAATTTGGCTATAAAATTCTTTTACTAAATCTACATTTTGTGCTGTATTATATGGTAGAACAGTGAACAGTTTAATTACCATGATAAAGTACAGAATTATGTCTGACAAATTTTAATTAGTGCTGTACAACAACTACTAGTAATACCACTACTACTAATACCGCTACTACTACTACTACTAACACTACTATTTCTACTACTTTCATTACTACATAATTAATACATCGACTAGCTTAATTAATTTTGGCCAGATTGAAAACAGTTCCATCATTGGAGCTTGTTCCATTTTGGGCATTGATTGACTGTGACAAGCCTCCAACTCCCCAATTATGATGATATGTCTAATCTCGATTATTAAATGGATATGCTGCTATTATTAACACACCGACTGAAAGACCAGAAGCCAATTAAAATAACATTATCCACACACTGTGTGTGTATTGGTGTGTGTGTGTGTTGGTGTGTGTGGATACTAAATCTATTGCTGTCTATTGCCTTTAGATTTGTTTAATAAACAATTTCCGCTTTGATTTTACCCACATGCCCCCAAAACTAGTTTTAGGGCTCGGATGCTGTTGCTTCCATTCCCCCATTCCCCTTGCCTATCCCCCTATGTTCCCTTAGCAGCTAATTAGCTGGTAGTGTGTGTGTGTGTGTGTGTGTGTTTCAGTGTGCTGTGTGTGTCGCCGTCAGTGGCAACTTCCACTTAATTATGCCAAGCAAAGTGTGAAAACAGAGGCTGCACCCGCAGTCTATCTGAGCCCTTTGTTATGGCCAGGCCCTCAAGGGTTCGCAAGATTGGCCTGGAATGCTGATTGATGTCTCATTGGGGCTCGAACTCAGGTGCTGCCTGACTGGACTGCACTTGTACACTGTGAAAAAAATATTGAAGTTTTAATAAAACAAAATTCTTCTATTGTTTTAAAGCCACTAGTTTCCTATCGCGCCTGGTGTAACTCCTCGGTTGTTTATTATACTCTCTGCAAGAGAGAGTATATTGTGTTTGTGAAAAGTATGTAACAGGCAGAAGGAGGCGTGGCAGACCCCATAAAGTATATATATTCTTGATCAGCATCACAAGCCGAGTCGATATAGCCATGTCCGTCTGTCCGTCTGTCTGTCTGTCCGTCTGTCTGTCCGTATGAACAAACATATTTCAGAGATGGTAATAGCTACAAGTTTGAATTTGGTCTCTATCGACTCGATATTAAGTCAGTCAATACAAGAATCTTTTTTTTTTTTTTGATGCCACGCCCCGTTCGCCCACAATGTGCAAAAAACTGAAAACACCTCGTAAAAAATTGATGTTTTAGGCGAATATCTCAGTAACTATGGCACTTAGGAACACCCATTTTGGTACGCAGGTTCCTAGAGACGGCATAATTGTATTGTCATCAAAAATTTTGGACTGCCACGCCCCCTTTTCCCACAAGAAATAAAAAAATTTGCAAACTTCAATGCCGATTTTAAGGCATATGTTCTTATCGTACAGTATTGTTATTTCACATTCATTTGAAGACAAAATATATTAAACTATCCTGAAAGTTGAATCTAAATCGAACAATAAACAAAAGAGCTAGACATGTAAGAAAGTTGATAATTGAACGCAATGCCAATGCATGTGTGCAAGCGAGATAGAAACATACAAACATGTGAGCGAACGTTTTCGCTGCTTGCTAGCGGCAGCGCTGCCCGCGAATGCTGGCTGAGCCAACAAATTGTGTATGTATAACATATACACACATACATATGTGCGTGCATACATGTAATGTCAAATGTATAAGGGTGTGTATACATACAAACAGATGTTTGTGTTTCAACGTGTTTTGTTGCAAGTATCAATTGATATACCCGGATATCGATTTTATTAAGATGATCGGGAATAAAATGCAGAGAGTATTCTACGGTCGGGCGTGCTCGACTGTACTTTTCTTTCTTGTTGTTTGTTTATTTTCTTTCAGTGTAGGAAGTGCAGCTTCCTTTTGTCGGTTGTGTTCTTCTCGGTTCGATGCTTTCGCATTTTTTTCTTCTTTCGCGTTTATTGCGTAAAATTAGCTAGCAATTTTCTGCATTTGGCTTCTGAAGTTTTCACTGCGCCTTTGATGATTGATTGTTGAAGTTGTTGGGTTCGTTTATTCGATCGATTCCAATGCATTTGCGAGTTCACATTGGTATTTCCCTTTAAACAAATGCCGACAAAGCGGCAAGAAAGCGATGTCGCTTTAAGCCAATTGGCATGCAGCTAAATGGCCTGGCCAAGTACGTTTGGCACGCACGTAAGTAAGTCTGCAGCTGTACCAGTATGCAGGTAATAGCGACAGGTAATAGTAACAGCATTATACCTCTGGGCTAGCCCTGTAATCAATCAATGCTCAACACTCTTTCTCTATTTCCCTCTACTATTGCTTCCACCGGAAAATATTTGCTTCCGTTCTTTGTTGTTTTTTAGTTTTTCTACCATATAAATATATATAGTTTTTTTTTCTTCTGTTCTGTGGCAAATAAATTACAATTAAATGCAGCAAACATGCAACAATTATGCACTCAGCGGATGTTTATTATCAACAGCAACTCGGGCCAAGCCAAGCGACAACATCATTAGCCAGCCCCAATTCAAGCTCAGTCCCTAGTCCCAAATGTGAACCATTGTATCTAATTCTAAAACTATAGCTATAGTTGTAGCTATAACTGAAGCTGTAGCTGAGGCCCTTGCTCAGCAGCAGCGAATAACTTTGGAGTGGTAAGCAGATACAATACGACGAAGTTGAGATACTCTTTGCAAGGGCGAATTGGTAACTGCTACAGCAGGAACAAGTCTTAATTCTGTTATCAAATTTGCCAAAGTCTTAATTAATATAGGTTTACTTTAGTTGCTTCAATTACTCTAATGTGTCTTCTTCTTATCTTACCTATTTCAATCTGTTCCTCTACTCCCTTTCTTTCATTCTCTCTCTCCGTCCCTAACTCTCTTTTCCGTTCATTTCGCAAATCAGTTACAGCCGCTCTCCGCAAAAATCTATTTTTAGATTTTTTCTCTCATTTATTTGGTTGCCTTTCCTAAAGTTCACTCAGACTGACTCTCATTTATTACTAGTGTTTTATGACTGCCCTCTCTCTAGAACTCTCTCTTTATCTATCTTTCTCTGTCTCTCCAATCTGCATATTTTTTTGTCACTTCTATTTACAGTAATAAAATATATTTTGTGTTGCTTGCAAAAATGTTCTTGCATGAAAACTTTACGCTCCGTTCCGTTTTCTCTTTCTTTCTCTCCAACTCCGTTTCTACTTCTTCCTCCGTTTCCATTGTGTGACATATGAGTTGACAAAGTTATTGTACTCCAACTGGGCAGCAGAAAAACCCAATACCCCACCCACCCAAACAAACAAGAAAGAAAAGTACAGTCGAGCACGCCCGACCGTAGAATACTCTCTGCATTTTATTCCCGATCATCTTAATAAAATCGATATCCGGGTATATCAATTGATACTTGCAACAAAACACGTTGAAACAAAAACATCTGTTTGTATGAATACACACACATATACATTTGACATTACATGTATGCACGCACATATGTATGTGTGTATATGTAATACATACACAATTGGTTGGCTCAGCCAGCATTCGCGGGCAGCGCTGTCGCTAAGCTACGCAAGCAGCGAAAACGTTCGCTCACATGTTTGTATGTTTCTATCTCGCTTGCACACATGCATTGGCATTGCGTTCAATTATCAACTTTCTTACATGTCTAGCTCTTTTGTTTATTGTTCGATTTAGATGCAACTTTCAGGATAGTTTAATATATTTTGTCTTCAAACGAATGTGAAATAACAATACTGTACGATAAGAACATATGCCTTAAAATCGGCATTGAAGTTTGCAAATTATTTTATTTCTTGTGGGAAAAGGGGGCGTGGCAGTCCAAAATTTTTGATGACAATACAATTATGCCGTCTCTAGGAACCTTCGTACCAAAATGGGTGTTCCTAAGTGCCATAGTTACTGAGATATTCGCCTAAAACATCAATTTTTTACGAGGTGTTTTCAGTTTTTTGCACATTGTAGGCGAACGGGGCGTGGCATCGAAAAAAAAAAAGATTCTTGTATTGACTGACTTAATATCGAGTCGATAGAGACCAAATTCAAACTTGTAGCTCTTACCATCTCTGAAATCTGTTTGTTCATACGGACAGACAGACGGACAGACGGACAGACGGACAGACAGACAGACGGACAGACGGACAGACGGACATGGCTATATCGACTCGGCTTGTGATGCTGATCAAGAATATATATACTTTATGGGGTCTGCCACGCCTCCTTCTGCCTGTTACATACTTTTCACAAACACAATATACTCTCTCTTGCAGAGAGTATAAAAACTGAACAATACTAACATAGTGACAGTAAAAGTTGTTGTCCGTTTTCCGTCCCTTCAGTGCATGTTAATCCGGAAGTGGGTCATTTTCCAAACGCAAATGAAAGCGTGTGCCCGCACTGCGAACCGTTGAAAATCATAATAACACATGCGATCTGATGGCATGAGAGTGGAGAGATGGGAGCAGAGAGATGGGAGATGAGAGTTGGGAGCTATCAGATGTGAGATGGAAGATGAAAGATTCAAAGATGTGGGATACGCTTGATGATGTATGTGAAAATGATACGATGAAGTCAGTGAAAGAGCTCAGAGAATTGCCGAATGCACCATAATAATAATATTATAATCAAAATGAGACATTGTCTTTTGTGTGGGAACAAGCAACAGTTTCGTCTGTCTGCACTTATGTAAAAAACCATAACCGATTGACGTTTCGAATTTGGTAGCAGAACTAAAGAGGTTTAATATACGTACAGTATTGGCTAAGTCTTGTCATAGTTACTGTATCTTACTGAATCTTAAACTTAACTTGATATTTTAGTATTTATAAGTTTTTAAAATATATAGAAATATTTCTTGTTATCATTAGTCTCTGAATTTCCTAGATTTTAGCCCTTTTATTACACTGTAAATCATAATAAACCGGTAATACGCAATCCTTTTGAACTGGGCGCCTCGTTGATGTAATCGGCGACCTTTCTTTCTACCTGCTGACTACCTGTCTGCTCTTCACTAATTTGTAGTTCACGTCGATGTTAACTGGAAATCGTTTAGGCCAAAAGTGTCGCATTTCATGGCCCAGACCCAAAGTGGACACTGCGTGTCGCGACGCGGCGCTGCTTGAAAGAGTCTCATTTGACAGATTTATGCATACTTTCAGTTTTCAGAGTTCAGTTTTCAGTTAAAGGTTTTCAGTTTTCCGTTTTCGGAGCTGAAATGTTTAATTTATGATATGCATACTGTTTGCTCGACATTCTCTTCTATTTCCCGAGTCGTTTTTATTAGTTTGGGATAGAAGATGCTCGAAATAGGGCTCTGGAATGTGTTTGTCTCATGGAAAATTATACATATTTAGTGTTAGATATTCTATAACATTCAGATCTAGAGTTTGAGTGCCAAGAATGTGGAAATTTGAGTAAAATAATTATGATGTAAGGCTCATAATTAGCAGCAGACTAATTGTTTTCACAGTACAAGTATTACAAAATTTAATCATATCTTCTTAAAGCTAAGGGACTAAGTACTTAAGCCTTTATTCCACCCACATGATCTCATCAGAGAGATGTGAGTGGAAAAACAACTGAAAAGAACACTTTAGTATTATCTTTATGAGCTGTTTTTGGCAAATTTGTCACGTAATCAAATATGAAATTATATAAAAAAGTAAAAAAGTAATAAATTTGACAAGAAATATGTAAAATAATGTGTAAAAAATTTATATTTATGGCACACGACAATTCATTACGAGTCACAACCTAAATAAAAGAAATAATGAAAATAAAATAACAACAAGTGATGACATATCTTTGGCATATCATCAGACTTAGCCACATATTCACATCGGTATACATCTTAGCCAGCATTATCAGCATTTCTCTTTATGAGTTTGGCCAACTCAGCTTGGCTGGCCCCTCCCCATGGCACGCCCCCGCAAACTTCCGCCACACTTTGTCATGCCCATAAGAGCTATCACCAAAAAAGCACGAGTTGTACTTTTAATACACTTACAAGAGGGTATTTCAAATTTGATTATCAATAGGATTCTTTATTTTTAAAAAATTTTATTTTGTGAACTATTCCAAACTGTTCCTCTTCTCACTTTATTGCTTACTCTCTTTGGCCCTAACTCCCCTTTCCATTCATTTCGTAAATCAGTTACAGCCGCTTTCCGCAAAAATCTATTTTTAGATTTTCTCTCTCTTTTATTTGGTTACCTCTCTTTAAGTTCACTCGGACTGACTCTCATTTATTACTAGTGTTTAATGACTGCCTCTCTCTAGATCTTGTTCTCGCTCTTTATCTTTCTTGTCCATTTCTGCATATTTATAAAATTTATAGAGTATGCGCGTTTCGTTTTAAAGTCATACACATTTCTTGATGTTACCGACAAAAATGGAAAGTATATCAAAGAGACGCCGTTGACATTATACATATATACCTATATATATACCTATATAAATATATTTGTTATTATACGATTTTATTGTGAGCTTTTGATGTGGATAATTCACACTTGCCATTTGTTTTTCTGGGCTTTTCTAAGGGTCCAAGCAGCAGCTGTGCGTGTGTATTTTTGTTTGCTTGAAGGGAACCACTTTTCACAGGAAGTTTGTGTCGTTATCGCTTAAAGATACAACATACGAGATACAAGATACAAGAGAAAACCTTTTGCAAAATGACGGTCATTGTTGTGAATTGAGTCCAGATTTATGCTTAGTTTATTTATAATGGCTTTACTACTATACTCATATATATATATATATATATATATATATATATATATATATATATATATATGTATATGTAATTCAATCTTGATAATTGTCATGGACATCAACAAAAGCAGCCAACAAAACTGAATCTTATCTTATATACGAGTCGAGTCGAGTCGAATCGAATCGAATTTCCGCAACGCAGCTAAACTAATAAATTTTGCTTATTTGTTTGCTTGACAAATATTTAAACAGAGTGTGTATAGAAATCGAAAACAATCTGCATCCATTGTGTTGTTAAAGTTGAGTTTAACTTTAAGTTTATGCTTATGAAAACTCAAGGAAAACTTTTGCTATGATTAGAAAAGATTTTGCCTTTAGTCTTAGTCTTGGTAAATAAATCTCAACTCGTTTTAATTTACCTGTCGTTACCTTTGTTTCTAAAAGACTTTTCCTTAATAACTTTTTATACTTCTTTATTTATATCTTAATTGTTTTTTTTGCTTTATTTATACATAAATTGTAATGACACCTGATTGTTGAAAGTGCCAGAAGCTTTTGAGCTATTTTTGGTATTTTATTTTGTGTTTTTCTTTTAGACAATTAAACATGATAACTGATATTTGCATTTAAATGTTGAGAAAGATGCTTCGACATTGTTTATACTATGCTGTGCACATAAATAGAAACCCTAAATGAGTTCATAGGAAAGTACACTCTCTTAACGCTTGGGGATGGCTAATATTTGTTGGTTTTTGCTTGTTTTGGGGCAATTGAAATTAACTCGACAAAGCTGAAGAAAAACATTCGACCTAGACCTCGACCCTCAACCCTCAACCGGAGGGTAACTTTTTCGTAGGCAGCACAATAATAAAATATAATAATAATAACAACAAAAATAACAAGACTAACATGAAAGCAAACAATCTACGTTCTGTATAAGTACGTGTATCTTTCTATCTTTCTGTTTGACTTTGTCACTTGCGCTGAGAGTTATCAACTGAGATTCTCAGCTCAGCAGCAGCTGTCACAAACAATACTAACTGGAGAGTGAGAGAGAGAGAGAAGGAGGAGAGAGAGAACTTCAGTTCTCAGCTTGAGTTCAAATATTTTTAAATATACGTATAAATGGAAATGAATCCTCCTCTATCAATGAATGAGGGCGGGTGAGGCAACATTCCACTCTTGATGTCCAGTGTGAGCAATTTGCCAAAAGTAAGAATAGAAAAACCATTCATAAAACTCACTTCAGGCTGTACAAAGCCACCGCATGATACCACTTTTTTTTTGTATTCGTTTAAAAAGGACCTCGACTCATTTTATTTGACTTTTTTCTTACTCGCTTTTCTTCTCGTTTCTCGTTTCCGTTTCCTGTCCTGCGGCGCAACGAATGCGATTTAATTTCTTTTGTCATCTGAATCGATTCAAAAAATCATTGGAAACGAGTGTTGGCTAAGTAGTTGGCACTCAGCCTTCGAGTGTTGGCCAAAAGTGCCGACCAGCATTGGCCAGGTGTGTGTATAGTTTTCCCTATAGTTACCTGTGTAGAAAACACTTTATATATCTCATAAAATATCCTTGAGTTAATTAATTGTCTTCCATTTACACACATGCAGTTTAAATTCCCTTTCTCAAATCCTTTTGTTTTGTGGTATTTGAGCCAAGAGTGTGATATTCGAAATGCAATTGATTTGCAATTAATTTGTTGGTCGTTTCAATTTCTAATCAATAGACTGTAATTGCTTGTTGACCACACACACACACACATGCACACACACACACGAACACCCACCAACACACACTCTTTCTGTTATTTACCGCCATTTGGGGAATTAATTTGGCACAAAGCTAAAGCTTTATTTAATTCCCCATTCTTAGCTCATTTTCAATCAATTAATTTGTCATTTGAAGATGTTTATCATTCCTCAGATTTCCGCTCACGCCAAAACTGACTGATTGAGGCTCTTTTTAATCAGCCGCCTCAATGAACAAATCAATTCTGATTTTGTTAATGCCGCTTATATGGCGGATATATAGAAGTATTATTGATTTACTTCTGCACAGAAATATTTATACAAATATTTAACTTTAATTGGCCTGGCTTACTGTGCAGGAAAGAACTCATTGGAATTAAATTACCATCAATTGAGTATAAATATGACTTTCATTGGGATTTTCATTTTCATTCATCTTTTGCTGATTTTGTTTGTGAATGTGAATTAAAATCTGTCACCTGCAGATTTAAGGTTTAACGAATTTCATTACAATTTACGACCGAAGTTTATTAAACAGTTATCAATTTCATTTAAGCTGATTATGGTTTTATTTATAAATATTTTAAAAATTATTCTTTATGCTTAAATGTATTTAAAGCAAGTGTGTGTTCCAGGAAAAGGTCTAATACTTTTCCCTATATCAATATATATAGTTTATATACTAACCCTCCTTTTAGCTTAAACTGTGCTTAATCCCAATCAATTCACCAAGTTCATTCACCTTTAACAATGCCCCAATTTGACTAGAAATTCGTTGATTTGCGACTAGTTAATCGAGTTTTCAGGCAATTAATTTAATTTACAGCTTGTTGGCCAAAAAAAAAAAAAATTAAATTGGATTACCACACAGGGAAGAGCTAATCAGTTAATGGATTTGTATTACTTGTTGTTGTTGTTGTTCTTCTTCTTCTTTAAGCCGCTTGTCACGTAACGGAATCTGCTCGATATCAGCACTTCACTGGATTCATCGTAGTGTGCGTGAGTACTGTTTTCCCTCTGTTTTGGAAACTTGTCAACTTGAATTGTTTAAACTTTCGTAGCTTGACTATTGGCAAATGTCGTGCACGAAATCAGACGAGCATGAAATGCTGATAAGTGTGTGTTTCTCTGCACCAATTGCATCTTTGGTAACACTGGGAATACCTGGTAGACTGCTCTCCAAGTGACCCATCTCTCTTTTCTTTGTTGGTACTGCTCTTTCGTACCGCCATCAACTGTCACTTTTTGTAGGGAATCGAAGACATCTTCCCAATCAATCCCAATACTCCCACGCCTGTCCATTTGCGGTTTCATTGATTGGGTTTGTCGCTCTTCACGTTTTTCTAATTTCACTCCATTAATTTTGTAATTTCAAATTGTTGTTTTGCCATTTTTGTGGTTTCCACTACACACATACAGGCACACACACACACACTCACACTCTATCGCCTATTTGTTTTCAATCAATTGAATTGAAAGTGAAAACATGAAAGTGTGAGTGGAAATTGATTTGCAGGCAAAACCACATTTGATTAGACCATTCAACATGATTAGCTCTAATGAGCCATGCTGCAAATGTGTCTCGAAGAGCTTCAGATACCCCCTTAGTTGACTGACTCAGCTGGGTTGCTCAGCTTAGACTGCCCGCACAGTTTGACCAAAATTGTTTTTAAATTTCTAATTCACAGTTAGCTGACAGAATTCTAAATTGGTTTTCAGCTATACTTGAGAGCACTACAAATGATACGTTACACTGACTGCAATAAGTACACTAACTTTGAGCAGATTCAACTATGATTTATAAGCTCTGTTGTTAAAATGTTAACTATATTTTGTATTATTTAAAGGGAGTACCTAAAACTTATTACTTTAAAGCAAAAATCGTCTCACTTTCCCTACAAATTCAGTTATAATTCTTAGAGTTCCACTCCAACTCCAACTTTATTCTCTTGAATAAATTTTTGGACAATTAGTTCTCATTTTTTATTCAAAGAACCACTCTTTCAAATATCTTTTGTGTATTCAAAATTGTGTTGACTTCAAATTGTATAATTTTTTATGGGTCCCATAAGCAGAGACGTCGACTTCTGGGCGCCAAAGCACAAGTGCCACTTGTTATGATTAACCCTTTGATGAAGGCAGAAATAATTATAAATTATTGCACAGCAGCTGCTTTATTTTCTGTTAAATATTATTTTTTCTCTCATCTACAATATTATTTTCTCTCTTTCTGTGTTTTTTGTCATTTTTCTCCCATTGTCCATTAACATTGATTGACCGTCATTAAATGTATCACATTGTTTTTATTTTTTCGGCAGCAAAACATTATTAATAATTTTTAAGGTAATATAATTAAGTGGACTTTGTATTTGTTTTAATTATGCCGCGTTTGATGTTGTTGTTTTTCTGTTTTGTTTTGTTTTTTTTTTTGCTGTTTGTGACCATCGACCACAAATAATGATGGCAAACGATTTATAATTTATTTCAATTTAATTGTATTAATTGTTTTTTGCTCTCTTTTATCAGTTATATTATTTATATATTTTTGCGGTTTTCATTACGTAATTAGTTGAACTGCAAATTGTTTGCAGCGCTAATTGGTAATCCCACCAAATTGAGGTTTTTGGAGCACCGAATCGTCTTGGGCAACAAAAATATATTGAATTCCAATCAATTGAGAGTTTGACAATTGATCGATGGAATGGCAAAAAAATACTTTACAGTTTGGAAGAAAAACTGCTACATAGAAAAAGATAAATTGTTTTTTATAAATCATTACTTTTAATAATTAATTCAAGTTGTAAAACAACAAAATCTTTTACTGTTTTTAAAGTCTTATTTTTACAGTTTCTACTTACTGTGAAATTGGCAACATTTCAAGTATAAAGACAAAGGTTAATCTAAGTATTATTAAGTTTTTTTTTTAAACGCTTATAATAATCTGTAACTAATTTCGGAACCTTTAAAATTAACTCCCCTGATGAAGTAAACTTCGTGACTTTCATTCCAAGATGAGATCGGCTGCAAGTGCAAGTAAATATATTCAAGTCTGTGCAAATCTTGTTTAATATAATATATTCATAATAATTGCAGTTATCTACACCATCGCCTTTTACCTGGGCTTTGTTCAAGCAGGTAACAAATGGGCCGATCTTCATTCCAACTTACCACTGCCCATCATAGGTCCTACAATTTAATACTATTTTGATCCAATAAAATGCTTAAATAACGATCTTTGTGCACTGAATACTTATGAATTGTGTATTGCTGTTGTGATCTTTGGTTGGTATCTTATTATCATAAGAAAAAAGTTGAGAACTAATTCAAATTTATGTTTTTTTTTCAACTTTCTTGACGATTCATCAAAATTCTTTTTATAGTTTTAAAAATCCATTCATATTCGTGCAACTTTCTACACCTTTTAGAAGGGAAACCTATGAATTTGCTACTGTTTTTATACAGAATTATTCTTATTCTTTACAGAACTTATAAAACTTGAATTTGGTTTTCCAATAGAGCTTATTGGATTAATCGGTGGCAAAGGAAACTTTTGTTTGGAGGTAACAATGACTCTTCAAATTTAAATTGAGTCATTACGCTTTTGCCAATTTGTCAGTCATTCAGATACTCACGATGTGTTAACATGCAAATTGATATCTCAAAAACAACATAAATGTATCTAATTGTAAAGATCGTCCATCGAACGATGTATAAGTTTTAAGAACTTTTCATTATCTTCGAGTAATTGTTGAACAACTTGAGTACAAGTATCTTTAAAATAGTTTTTTAAAAGCAATTTATTATTTGCCCATGATCAATACTGAACATAAATGTATATAGATACATAAAGTATATACTTATGTTATGTATCTATACTTGTTCTGGATCTGGTGACATATCATTAAATGGTGGTGGATTAACTGGTGGAAGTGGTGCACGAGGAGCAGCATCAACAGGATCTGCAGCTGCGACTGGCTCTGGATTGGCCGACAACAAAACTGGCCCGGATTGCGGTACTGTCACTGGGTTGCCATAGACATTATGCAGCAAGGTAAGGGTAGCCACTATAAGAAGGATTGAGACTATTTTTATTAGTTTATTTAACGTTGATTTGTGCAAAATAACATTACCACAAGCAAATAGAATAGCTGAAATAAGTTTCATGTTCTTTTGGACTGATTCAGTTGACCATTTGTTGGCTGCTTTTATACCACTTGACTCCAACGATGTGGCAAGAATCACTTTAGTTTTTATGCCTGCCTCAATTATGATAAGGTACAAATTTATGTGTTCTACAAATTACATTAGGCTTTTCAAATCGATTAGTGATAAAACATTACAGCATGCTAAAAGTCTTGAAATTTTTAAAAAATTGAGAAACTCTTTAGGGAAACTTTATGGGTAGTCCAAAGGGAATGTAATGTCCAAATCTGAGACCACAAAAATGACGAATAAAATATGAATTTTTGCAGAGAATTTTAAACTATTCTTAGTAAAAAAGAAACTTGTTAAAGTATTTTAATTGTGTAAAACAGTTTTAGATATCTCCAATTATTTTATTCGCCGGTCAATCGGACGATCAATCAAAATTCTTTATATAGCCTTTAAAATCCAATCATCTTCGTTTAACTTTCTACACCTTTTAGAAGGGAAACCAATAAATTCGCTACTGTTTTTATACAGAATTATTCTTATTCTTTACAGAACTTATAAAACTTGAATTTGGTTTCCCATAGAGCTTATTGGATTAATCGGTGGCAAAGGAAACTTTTGTTTGGAGGTAACAATGACTCTTCATATTTAAATTGAGTCATTACGCTTTTGCCAATTTGTCAGTCATTCAGATACTCACGATGTGTTAACATGCAAATTGATATCTCAAAAACAACATAAATGTATCTAATTGTAAAGATCGTCCGTCGATCGATGTAGACAAAAACTAAATCGTCTTTTGTACGCTGAACATGCTTCAAATCAACTCTGTAAATGATGCCTGCGAACGGATGAGCTGACATACAGATAAAAAGACCAGACACAGATACAGATACAGCTAAAGCTACGCATACAGACACAGTTACAGATACAGAGGGAAGTAAGGCGCAGTCGAATGATCAATGAAGTTTGTGCTGTGGTTTTATGTGGTCTAAGTCGCTCCCATCCTCATCATTGTCTTGTGGTTGTTTTGCTTTCAGTTTTATACATTTTTTTTTTGTCATCGTCAACTTTACACTCCTAACTTCATTGATAAAACTTGTTGTAGCTGTCGCTTCCTCTTTGTAAGTGATTTTTTTTGTCTTTCAGTCATTCAGTCTCTCAGTCTCTCAGTCTCACTGACTTGTTTTACATTTTTTATTTTACTTATAAAAAAAATACAAATCCGGTCGGTCTCTTGGTCTTTTGGTCGTATCATGTGACTCCCATGCCCCAGTGAACAGTTTGGGGAAGTAGCTAGATATTGATCGAGTTTTGGGAACCTTTCATTATCTCTGGGTAATTGTTGAACAAATTTTTGAGCAACAATGCAGTTTGACTACTAGTGTTTTTAATAATAATTATATTTTAAAAATTGTTTAACAGCAATTTATTACCTGCCCATGAACATTACTGAACTTAATTGTATATAGATACATAAAGTATATATGAATATATATATATAGTTCTGTTTACATATCATTGACTGGATTACTTTGTTGAAGTGGAGCAGGAGCTGCAACAACAACGGCTCTGGATTGACCTACCAAGGTGCATAACGGTTAGTCGTTGGAGGTGTGGCATAGGCACTGTGCAGCAAGGCAAGTGTAGCCACTATAAAAATGTTTGAGACAATTTTTAGTTTATTTTAGATTAATTTGTGCCAGTTTTCTACATTACCACAAGCAAATAGAATAGTTGAAATTGGCTTCATGTTCCTTTTGACTGATTCAGTTGACCATTTGTTGGCTGCTTTTATACCACTTGACTCCAATGATGTGGCAAGAATCGATTTATTTTTTATGCCTGAATCAATTAGGATAAGGTACAAATTTAAGTGTTCTACAGATTACATTAAGCTTTTCAAATCAATTAGGGATAAAACATTGCATCATCTGAAAATCTTTTTAAAAATTGTGAAACTTCTTTTGGGAAACTTTAAGGGTAGTCCAAAGGGAATGTCCAGATGTGAGCATACAAAAATGTTAAATGAAATATTTTTTTCAGAATTCTTAATAAAGAGTAAAACTTCTTAAAGTATTCTTTGGGGTAAAACATTTTCAGATATCTCCAGAGATTTTATAGGCCGGCTTATGAGTGGTATTCTCGTGTACCCAAGGAGCATTTGTATGGTTCAAAGGTGTGGCCAAAGCATTTGTAGCATCGCAAAACAATTTACACAGAAAAGCAGCTAAAAATTGAAAAATATATTTAAGTATTATATAAAAAATCTATATTTTGGTTTATGAAAATCTGAACTTACTGAAGCAAGCAAGCAGCAACGATCTGAACTTCATATTTCAATCGTATAAAAATGTCAAATGCTTTTTTCATGTTTTCTTCACATTTTATATAACATTTTGATAGCATCTTTATGGAACATTTTATAGCATTAAAATCAATTGAAGCATTTCTCGTTATTGTGATAAACTTTTATTGCTCAACTTTTATTAGGTTCGTAATTTTAAGGGCCATAGAGTTGCCACTGTAGAAAAATTCAGTTCAAAGTTGATTGTTTGTACTGGAAATCGATTAGTTTTGCTTTAGATTTTTAGTACTACTCCATAAATTAGAAGTTATGTTTTATGCGTAGAGAGATTTGATCTATTTTGGAAATTAAATAATGATCTTATAGCAAAATCGGAAGATATCTGTAGTCACGACAAGAGCTCAATGGTTTTATTGACAAATATATATTCAAGTTATAGTAGTATATTATAAAACCCTCACTCGACAGCTTATGTACCTAAGTCTGGGGATTTTCGGTATCGTTTAGTTCAATTTCATCATTGTTACTACTATTTCCCGTTCTGAACAGATTATACGGGTCAAATGGACTTGGTGGTGATATACCGTACGATAGAGGTATCAATGTACCAGGATTCGTCAGAGGACTCGGTGGTAGTACTGAAAAATTTATATGATAATTATTGTTATAAACAGTTTTCTGACTTTAAAAAAATCCAAACTCACCTAGAGTACTAACAAGCGGGGGCTCCGGAGGTTCATAAAAGACAGGTGGTATAACCGGATTAGGTATTATGGGAAAGTCTAGATCAGGCTGGGCTTCTAAGCTGTTATATAGATCATCAATTTGTACTTGATTCTGACAGTCAATACAAATAGTTCCAGCATTCGATCCACCAATATTCACAGATATATTTCTTGCCCCATTTCCATCGTTTTCTCGATTATATACCTGACTATCACCGAGGCCTTCAGCAAACAGCATACAAACAACTAGTAAAAGGGGTTTCGTATTAACAAAGGGTCTAAAAATATTGGATTAATTTCAACTTACAGCAAAGAACGATCAGAAATTCTTTAGTTTTTGCCATATTGCTCAAGTCACCTGAATGGACTAAAAAGTGAGAACACTTAACGGGGCTTTATGTGACAGTTTTTTAGTTAACCGAAAAATAGAATTCGTTATGGATTATGGATTATTTGGACTTATTTGTTATGGTGGTAAAGTTCATGTTATATAATTTTTCAAACTGATTCTATAAGAAGTTGAACTTTAAGAAGTTAATGTTTTATGTAAATTAAATAGATTAGTTAGGCTTACTAATTTGCTTAGTTGTGGTTTGTTGTATAACTTTTCATGACATTTAACTAGACTTTGGGGATATATTTAGAAAATGTTTCAAATTACTTTCAATATTTTATCTTTATTCAGTTTTAAGATATGAAATGTGAATAATTTTTAAATAAATTTATTAAATTTTGAAAAGAATAAAATATTTTTATTTCAAGATCTCTTCTTTCTCCCGATCGCTTTATACACATATATATATATTTCGATCAATGTTTAGGGACAATCTTCAATACAGCCTGTTAATATGGGTTTCTTAGTCGTCAATATAGGAGGTCTGTACACAATTGTTGTGGTTGTAGTTGTGGGCCTTTCAGTTGTTGTTGTTTCTTCAATTGATTCTGGGGATGTATTTTCGATTGGTTCGGGTTCCGATCTCGGCAAACGGATAGTTGGAATTATTGGGGGATTCACATAGAAGAATGATTGATAGTGCATATTTTGACCTAGATAACGATCCAAGTTAAGAGTTTTCCCATCCTCAACTTCTCCGTCTATTTGTATCTGATTCTGGCAATCAATACAAATATTTCCAGCATTTGAGCCTTTTATGTTCACTGAAATGTTTCTCTTTCCATCTCCATAGCCTTCTCGATTGTAGACTTGATCATTGGCATAACTTTCATCAATGAGCATCCAAATAACTGTTTAAAAAGAGAGACAATGGAAATGCTTGAAAGGCTCAGTGGTGACTTCAGTCAAACTCACAGCAAAAACCAATAACGAAATTCCTCAATCTAACCATTTTGGCGCATTTCCCGTATAAACTAAACTTTATGGAAGCTGTGCAAAGCTTTTTGTGGCAGGCCGTTAAATAGAATTCGTTCCGTATTATTGGGTAACGGTAAAGGCATCTTAAGTTCCCCTGTTAAGGGTTTGTCTTATATAATATGACCGATTCGCTTGTTTTAGAATGACAATATTGCTTTAAAGTGCAAAATTTAGTTGGTTGCGGTTGGTTGAATAACTTTAAAGATAGAAATTGTATTTACTTAAAGGAAATTATAAAGAAATTGATATCGGTTTAGTTACCATTTAAAAAAAAATCTGTTTTAAGTAACAAAATTTCTTTAGCTATTAAGTTAAATTTATAAAAGTTTTTTCTTTCAAATGAAAATCGTTAGTTTCAAAATTTATTTAGTTTAAATGTCATAGAAATTCATTAGAAATACATTTATTTAAAACTTAAAAATCTTAAATCTCTTAAACATTAATGTCTGCGAAGATGTATCTTAATCTGCTGTCGACATCTAATGCAAATAAATCCCGTATTACTGCCAGTAATATTAATTATAATATTACTTGATTCTTCACCGTTTTCGAGTCGTAAAATCTGCAGATTGCAATGGGTTGAATCAAACAGCAAACAAAGACCTAAATAAATAAATTATTGCTTAATAAAAGTATTAAAAATTCTTTATTTTTAACACTTACAACACAGCACAAATAGAAAGTTCTTATCTAGAACCATTTTGCAGTTGGTTTGTTCGTTAACTGAGTCCATAGATTACATAGTTTAGTTGTGGCTTAAAGCGATGCAATTTTATTTAGTTACACTAATTAAAAATAATTTAAATGCTTTAATTAATTTAATATGGTTTATGTAAATGCTGTTACGTGTGGAAAGATTAACAGTTAAAAGTTTATTAATTATATTTTAATACCACGAATATCGAATTTATAAGTTGAATTTAATTAGTAGCAGCTCTTTAACTATTAACTAACTATTAAACTAATTTAAATAAAATATTTATTTATTTTTTGAAAAGTTTATTAATTTATTTACTTTGTTTTACATTTGTATCTAGTAGTTACTAGGGACAATCTTCAACACAACCCTGTAGCTGTGGAGCACGAGTGGTAGTTGAACGTCTTGGATACCAACGAGGTGTTATATCTGCTTCAGTGGTGAATGTTGTTTCTTCCCTTTCTGTTGTTGTGGTTGTTGTTGGAGGTGGTTCAGTGGTTGTTGTAGTTGTTGTAGTTGTACTGGTAGCTTTAGTGGTATCGGTATTTTCCCAAATCTGATGGATTGGTATCCTAAAGTTCCACTCAAAATCGAAATTTAAATTATCTTTAAAATTTTTTCCGTTTTTACACTGAGGATTCGTTAGCCAACAAGCAATTTGTGGAATCTCCTGTTCTGCCGACGGAATGACCGTATTTATTCTGGGCCAATTGGGATTATCCTGATTTTCATCGATCCAGCTAAGAAAATGTTGTATCTTGAACAACCAATCATCCAGACTCTGCTCACTATCTTTTGGCCATTTGGACTTATCTACATTCGTTTCAGATTCATTCCGATTCAACATATTCATTAATATCTGGCCCCAGATTTGCATTTCTTCGTTTTGCGTGAGTTTTTTATAATTTTGTGGATCATCTGTAATCATGTAATTAATCATATCAAAAAAAGATGGTCTTTCAAGGTCCTGATCCTTTGGACTTTCTGAATTCTCTTCAGTTCTGTTTAAAACACTCGAAATTATTTGGATGAAACTTGCATTGTCTTGGATTTCACTTGGCCTTTCAAATCCTTCAGGTTTTTCTCCAAAAATTATATCCAATAGTTCGGTCAAAGATGGTTCATTACCGATCTGAATTTCTGGGTTTTTGGACTTGATACCGGATTCGCTAAGAATTATGGTTAATAAGTTTTTTAAACTTGGAACTTCATGGTTTTCCTTTGGCCATTTCTGAATATCTTTCTGATTGTTTAACTGATTATCTTTCTGACTGTCTTCAATCATCTTATCAATCAGATCGAAAAAGGAGGGTTCATTAGTGTTCTGACTCCCGACTCCTACTCCGATTCCTACTCCGAGTCCCGAATTTATAGAGTTTCCTTCAAATCCATTTAGATTTTCAATAATGTTTTCATTTTTCCTTGTGACTTGTGGAATATCTGGAATATTTATCACATCGAATATAGGCGGAAAGTCAATAGCTGGACGCTCTGGACTTTTAAAGCTTCCAGGCAACTTAATGCCTGGAGGACTTGCGATGATCTCACATGGACTGAGCGAATCGATGGTGATAAAGCGACTTAAGAAACAATCGCTTTTTGGTAATTGTCGCTTCGCATTTGGAGTCTTTTTCAGAGACTCATCAGTTTTCTCTGGCTCAGGATTATTATATTGATTGCCCATTACAAAGTTGTAGGTGTCACTATAGACGAAACTCGGACAGATCACAACCCAAATGCCTAAGTCAAGAAGTTTGAGGAGATTTAGAGTATCTTATTGAGATTTATATACTCACAGCACACAAGGAATAAAGATTTGTCCATTTTAATCATATTGACGACCTTTAAAAGACTAAACTAGTTCTTAACTGAGCTTTATAGTTTTGTCACTCGAATCAAAGGCGTTAAGTCTATCGAATTAGTTATAGAAATGTCTTTGATTTGTTTCAGTTAACAGTATTTTATAAGCTCTTAATTTGATTATAAAAGATTTACTTTGAAACTTCCAGTTATTGCAGTTTTATATCAGTTTTAATTCTAGAATTTGTAACCAATTTTACCTTAAATTATTTAAATTTAAATTCGCTTATTTACAACATAGTTTAGTTTGTTTTCAGCACTGATTAATAGTCTTCAAAGATTTTACATTAAACAATAAAAAACTTTTAATTTATTAACCATTACAATCTTTTGTTAAATAAATTTAAAACATTTACTAATATTTATTCATTACTTGAGAATCTGAGCTATCATCAAATTGATCTCTCTCTTGAGCCTGGTTCTGACAATCTATACAGATATCCCCCGCATTCTGTCCACCAATATCGACAAGTATATGATCCTGATCTGGTTGGCCAAAGGGAAATCTCCTGCCAGATGCATCGGCTATAACAGCCAATTGACCATTTGCCAAGTGCAAGGAGACTAGCCAAATACCTAATCAAATGATTAAAATTAGAGTTAATACAAGTACTTAATTAAATATATATATAAAGCTTACAGATCACACAGACTAGAGAGTTGTGAATCATGACCATATTGTATGCAATATTCAGATAAACTAAAGTTTCTTAAACATGTTTTAAGCGTTTTGTATTTGGCTTACATAATTAGAAGTCAATCGAATTGGTTACAGAAAAGTCAGAAGAAAAAAAAAAAAATATTATATCAAATCAAAGCGTAAAGATTGATTCTTTTAGCTTAAGTTTTACATAGACTTGGAGAATATAAACTCCTTCTATATATGTTCTGATATATTCTTATCTTTCAAAGTATCTTTAAGTTTCTTCATAGATTATGTTGAAGAACTTTTCTTTAACAATTAGTTTCCCAAAAAGAGGAAATATTTTCAAACTCTAAAAATTCTTAAGTATCTTTGCTTCCTCCTCCTCTGTTCCCTAGAAAGCTACTTTCCGGAGTGATTTTAACGGTTATTGTCAGATTTTTATGTTTTCCCAAGCATAATTTAGAAATTTCCATGACATTTATGGTAGTTTGATTTGTGTGCTTTATGCATTTGGAATATAAATACACAAATCAAGATACTTAATATGTGAAACTACCTGGAAGCATGTTTGAGGTGTAAACGATTTGTAAATGATATTGTTTTCATGTCTCCCTGTAAACAGCAGGTGGTTGTGGAGCTGTGGAGTTCAGTTACTTTTAAGTAACTCAGCTACCCGCTGACATATATATCGAATAGTCAGAAAGATATATATATACATATATATATATGTTGTAATCAAATTACAAGCACAAAGTTTCACAATTTGTGTTTAAATGGATATTAGCATAAATCGCATTCGAATCATTTTCCAATTGCATTCATTTTCTATTTAAATCGAAATTAAATGAAAAGTGAGGCGATTGTGCCAGCAGACGTTTACCAACACTATAAGACTGCAACACAAGTCAGTGGCTGTGTGTGTGTGTGTGTGGGTCTCTTTGCTCAAGTGTTGCAAGCGCGTTAAGTGACTAATGAGGGGAGTTTAGTAAGTTGTAATACAATAGAAGATAGTTCCTCCCAAACCTTTCGAACTGCCCTCAAATTTGCTGCTGCAAAAAGTGCCTTTAAAAGACGTTTTCAACCATTTTTCCTTACTTCTTTTGGGCTCTAACTTCTGTGGTAAAAAGGGGTTTTCCGAGACTGCCTTCCCTACAAAAAAGTCGGAAAAATGTAAAAAGTATCTCAAGAATAGCAGAGTGTTTTCTATGTATCGCACAAATTGCGTTTGTCGTTGTCACAAATTTCGTGGCAATTTTTTACGCTGACTATAGTGCTCCCCAACCCCCAGCCCCAACCGCACCCCACCCCTACTCCCAGCCAAGTTAAATTGGCATTTAATGTTGATTTATTGTATGCAATCCGTAAGATATAATATCTCACAAGCGTTGCGAATGTGTCGCAAGTGTTTCAAATGTAATTGAAAATTGAAAGTTAATGCGACGTGTAGTGAGTGGGATGTAGTTTTTCTTTCAACACAAACAATATGAAAGTGAAAATTGCCCAATGCTCTTTTGGCCACAAAGAGTTGAGGCCGCTAACTGATTAAAAACGTTCTTGGCCCGAACTCGTTATAATCGAAATGGCCAAAACAGCATAAATGTTTCGCACAATAAATCACTTGGCTTTAATATATCATCTTAATTATGGCAACGAAGGCAAGTAGAGAAGATAAATGTGTGATAGAGTGTGATAGACTATGAAATTACTAGTAAGATAGTTTGATAAAAAACTGCTTATCAGTTTTTTAAGTGTTTATTGATAACATTTAATGTTTTTTAAGTTGTTGTATTGTATAGGAATACAGAATTGAAGACACTGCCTTTTCCACTTAATTATAACACCCCATTTAGAGACATTTATAAATTGCCTTTCAATGGAAAATCAAGTTTAAATAATTTATATTATACAAGTTGAACTCAGGTCACATTCTCTTGGGGTTAAAGCTGTTAAATCCGTTGAAGGAAAGGACAAGATACAAATAAGTTTCATTCTGTTTTGTTAAGATACAAATTCAAGGGCGATTTTGTGTTCCATGAAGTTTTGGGAAATCATAAAAACTTGGCGAGTTATGAGTTATGCATAAATACCCATCACGGCATGCAAATTAAAGCCAAAAGCTAATCTGGCTAATTCTATTGTGTGGCTTTTGGGGCCAAATACAAGAAAACCAGACAAATGGTCTACAAATACTGTTCGTATTTAACATGTGAAGGCCAAGTTAGTTGATCCAGGTCGAAGTCTGGTTTGGGACCCAATGCAGACGCCTTTCCGCTTGGCCTGGCTAACAACGACGACTACAGCGGATATGGCCAAGACAGTGTCAGTTGGGGCAACTACACTGCGTCTTGTTATTACTTCTGTTGTTGTTGTTGTTGTTGTTGTTAAGCAGATGACACCTGTTTCATGTATGGGCAGCACAAGCTGCTCAAGTTCAGCTGCTCAAGTTTAGTATTTTTTTTTTTTGGGTTATGTGGCTTTAATGGCTTTTGAGCCGCTCGTGGCACTTGCCACTTGGCCACAATCGGAAGTTCATGTTTATGATACGCTGTCTATCAACATCCTGGGCGTTTGGAATCAACAACTTCATCATCGTCATCATCATCATCAGCCACAACTGATATCAGCTGCCAAAGCATGAAAGTTCCATCAGAAGTTGATTTGTTATTTATCTTGTCGCAACTTGTTGTTATTCTTCGTCTAAGTATCGTTAAGTCATCAACTGGTTGCCATAGGCAAAGCCATTTGGCTTACATAATTGACGATGGCCATAAATATAGTGTAATAAAACTAAGCTATAAAAGCAGTTTTATCTATCGTTTGGTATTTTCCCATTTGAAAATAGTTAGCTATAAATAAATGTAAAACATTTTAAAAATATAATAACTAATTACTCTAAAAAAATTAAATAAAAATAAAAAATACTTAAGATTTCTATATAAATTTAATAAATTTTCAGTATAACTTTAGTTATAAATAAAAATCTCTACAGCTTTAAAAAATATTCTTCATCTTTAATAAAATGCCAAAGGAAGTATCTGTTTAAGCAAAGTGTCTTAAGTGTTTGCCTGTTTGTATCTTCGATTGAGGTGTTTGAATCTAATGCACAATGATCATAAATTAAACTCAATTCATTTGGCTATTCATTGTTAATGATTATGGCTATAAGTACATAAGTATCTCTAACAAGCCGCCACTTAAACCGGCAGCAAAGCAACTCAATTATGTAAGATGCTTCGAGATACAATTGTATCTCAAAGAACTTGATTGATATGCACGTTGTTCTCGCTGTTGTTTTTGTGTCTCTTTTCTTCTCTCCGCTCTCCTCTCTCTTCTTTTCTTTATTTTTATTTGATTTACAGCTACTGCAAGCATGAGTATTTATAGGAAATGTGCGAAGCACGCGAAAAAACGCGAGGGGAAGTTGCATCCGCTGCTGTTTCTGCTGCTGCTACTTCTGCTGCTGCTGCAACTCGGCAGATGCAACTTTAGCTGAAGTAATGGTAACAAGTGCAATGCGGCATCTGCAACCAAAATCCACATCGACGACGACTTCGACATCAAAATCGACTACGACTTCGACATTGGCAACGGCAGCGGCAGAGGCAGCGGCAACGGCTTCTGGCTTTTGTTTACATTTGAAGCACGTCTGTTTGGGCTGCTGCAGCTGCTGACCGTTGGCTATAAACTTGCAGCCGGCTCAAGTCTCCCCACTATCAGAGAAAGAGAGAGGCAGAACGTGTGTAAGAGAGAGAGAGAGAGGTAGAGAGCAGGAGCTCAGCTTCTGCGTCTACGATTACACAACTAAAATTGAAGTTGTAATTGGAGCATGCATAGGTTTCTACACTGCCTTCCAGTACTTAGCATAACTTAACGCCTACACTGTTAAAAAGTTAACATTACATACAAATTTGATAGGTAGAGAACATAACAGACTCCAAGAGAGCTTCGTATAAAAAAGAATTCTTAAGAGTATAAATTCTTTACTCTTCATATGAAAAGTTACTCATTTTTTCTCTTAGTGTACCTGACTACACCTATGCATACAGCTCATAAGAATGCTTCGCATGTGCTACCCAAGATTTTCCCCAACTCTCCACACTGTATGCTTTTCACACGCCTATGTGAAAAGCGTGCTATGATACAACTATAATTCCATTCTCAACAAATATTTAACTGTTTGCCTTGAGTATAATATTCAGCTGTACCTTGTACCTCAGCCATAATTATACCCAAAACATTCCAAGTAAACCCAGAAAGTTGACTCGTAATTAGATCAGCATTTGTAGACCAAAATAATTGGAATTTTAGATGTACACTTAACTTAAGATGAATGGAAAATATTGAGAGACCTTTCTGGGTGCCAAAGTCAAGACTTTTCTTACTGACTTCTGCCACAATTATGATAATTTAATTAACTGCGAAGAGCAGTACAAGAAAACCACAAATTGATTTCGTATTTTAGTCATCGAAACAATTTATCATAAACAAATCTGTTTTGTTTAATTTGCAAACACCAGCGAAATTCAGTTAACGTTATAAAATCTCTCTGCTCTGCTAAATTTTCACTTTCATTAATAATATCTTTAGACTTTTTTGACCTCTGTTGTAATTAATTTTTAGACCCCGTACTCTAAAAAAGAGTAGAGGGGTCTATTAGGTTTGTCTGAAGCGAAATGTGCGTAACAGGCAGAAGGAGGCGTGGCCGACCCCATAAAGTATATATATTCTTGATCAGCATCAACAGCCGAGACGATATAGCAATGTCCGTCTGTCCGTCTGTCCGTCTGTCCGTCCGTCTGTATGATCACCTAGAACTTTTAAACTACAAGAGCTAGAGCCACCAAATTTAGAATGAAAGTCCGTCTGCTTCGCGAGCAGATCAAGTTTATTTCAAATCTTTGCCACGCCCCTTACCGCCCCCGCAAATTGCAAAAAACAATTTTCACATCACCATTACTTGAAAACTACTAGAGCTAGAGAGACGAAATTCACACATTATGTGTATGGTACCAATATAACTATCCTCACCAAGTTTGATCTGGATCGGACAACTATAGCCTATAGCTCCCATAGGACAAATCGGTCAAAAATAAAAAATTTGTATGAAGACACGTAATGTTAGTTGAGCGATCGCAACCAAACTTACAGAGAATGTGTGAATAATTATTAAAAGTATCCTCACCAAATTTGGTCCAAATCGGACAACCACAACATATAAAATAAATTCATCAAAAATGCTGAGTTTTATGAATAAATTGTTTGTTTACACTGCTTGCAATAGAAAAAGAACACAAACTGCAGCAAGCAGTGCAGTGTGTTAACTAAACAATTATTATAAAAGATTTAACTCTACGTTTAGCTACTGCAACTTCAATGAGGAGCGTGGTCTAGGTAGTAGAGATGCGCGCTTCGTACGTGTTGGTTAGCCCAGGGTCCCGGGTTCGAGTCCAGTCAGTGACAAATGCTATTTGTTTACTTTTTAAATTTTAATTATTTACATAAACTTCAATGCGGAGTGTGGTCTAAGTAGTAAAGATGCCTGATCTAATTCTTCGCACTTGTATGTGAACCCGGGATCATGGGTTCGAGCGCCGTCAGGAACATTTTATTAATTTTTGTTATATAACAAAAAAATATTACATGTAAATGCAGATAGTCGAGCACTTTCAAGAGAGGGGCGTGGTGCAGTTGTTAGTGCACTGACGCGTGGGCGTGGAGTCCGAGGTTCGAATCCCGTTAGTGAATTATTTTGATTATTTTTTTTTTTTTTTATTTCAATTCAAATTTAAAATTAAATTTAAATTTAATTTCAAATTGTAAAACACGGCATATTTTTAAAATAAGCCAAGTAAGGAAATTGTGCATTTAATTGTGTATATATTTACATACATTTGTATATAAAAATGTATGTATACAAAATGTGAATCACTCCGATTTTCTTGTTTTTCGAATGGAAAATGCGCACTTCTGTGAGTACGGGGTCTTTTACAGTCGGCTCGCTCGACTGTAGCCTTTCTTACTTGTTTTTTTTATTTTTTCTGACTCGCTTTGTTATGTTTTTGTTAAATAAATCATGACTGAACCATCATAACTTGACACAAAAATTATGTTTGCCATTTGACTTTCTTTTCGGTCTCTTTTGTTGTTGTCGCTGTTGTTGTTGTTGTTGTGTAGCACCAAAGTTCAAAAGTTTTAATGCTTTATGGCCATAACTTTAATAGCAAGTCCAAGTCTTAACTTGGTTTATTGTATTTGCCGTAAGAGTCTTTAACCCATAAATGGCTAGAAACGTGCACATAATACCTGAAGTTCTGAGTAAAACTCTTTGTACTCTGGGCCCATGTTGCTGGATACGTTAGCAACATATGGTAGTTCTTTTGAACCAGAAGGAAATAATAAAATAACTGTAGAAACTGTAGAACTTTCCAGTTTATTTGAACTCATGATGGGCTTTTCATTTACTTGCTAACACGAGCAACATGTTGCCAACAAAATGTTGCTAGCAGTTCCCCTCACCAAAACACACACATACGTGAAGCTATACAATTTCAAGCCCATCCGGCGCTCAGTGTCTTTGGTCACGCACTGCGTCCCTGTGCTCGTTCTCTCGCAATTACTTGTACCCACCCATCCGTAAGTCAACCTCTACGAAAACCCACATGCCGGACGAACTCTCAATTCTAATTGGAAACCCGTTTTCCCAGCGTGCCGCTCGCTACCTACTCGAAAAAGTGAATAGCCAGCAAGTGGAACTAGTTCGCCCAAGCAACATCGCCTACAGCAACACGCTTCACAGCGACCCACACTCACGCACACAAACACACATGTTATACACAAGCGCTGGTCAAAGAGCGCACGACATCTGCTTGCACCCACGCTAGCGAAGAGAGAGAAACAGAGAGAAAGAGATAGACTGAAACAGTGAGAGTTTACAGTAAATAGAAAATGCAGTTGGATCAGTGATTTGCTCCAACAGAGATTAATAAGCAAAATGTGTTTTAAAATTATAAATACAGTATTAATAATAGTCTAAGAAATGCTTAATATACTATATTGTTATTTAACCATCCAATAGAATATCTATGCTTGCTTATATTTTTTTCAGTGTAGCAACACAATATGTTGCCAAGTTTGTTACGCTTTGCCGGCTGTTGTTTTTGTTGCGCCGTCTGCTGTGCTAGTCTGATCTGTGCTCAGCACCGAGAGAGCCAGAGTGAGAGCATAAACGTGAGAGAGCGCTACTTGACTAGTTAGCTGCTGGCTGGCTGACAGACTCTGCCAGGCAGAGCTGTCGTTGTAGGAGCGTAATCGCGTGAGAGAGCACAACTTGACTAGCCCTTGCTGCAGTCTGACAGACAGAGCTGTCGCTGTGAGAGCATAAACGTGAAAGAGAGCGCAATTCGGCTAGTTAGCCCTCGCTGTTGACAGAGCTGTCGCTGCAGTTTCGTCTGTAGACTTCAGTTGTGCTCTAAGCATTGTTGAGTGCGGTTGACAGTTGTTTGTGCTGTCCGAATCATCGTCGCTCTTGCTAACAGTTCAAAGCTTATCAACATACACACAAATAACAATACGAAACTGAAAGTGCATTGCGGAATTTTGACAACTATAATAATAAATAATACGGCAAATTGTTGTGCGTGCATTGAAATAGAATTATAGTGAGATTCCCCGCGAAATCAAATCACAAAACGGTGCTGCACCTGTTTCCTGCCAACCGCAGCAGATGCGACCCAGTCGGAATCGGAATCCGCATCGCATTATGCGGCACGTACGCGCCTTTGGCTACGCATAAAAATGCGCTGCGTAAAGTGCATGATAAAATAACGCTAACTAAGGGCTAAAAAAGAATTTATATAAACAACTACTACAATAACGAATTCGTACGATAAACGACCTTGTGAATTTCTCAGTGTATTTTGTTAAGTGTTCATCGATCAGATTTTGGATTACACTCATTTGGATACATAAACTAACTGAACTATATAAAGGTGAGCACCTAAGCTATCTGCTTTCTTCTAAGTTCTTAAGTTGTTAGCCCAATTCGAGTTGTGGCTTAAAACCGAAATTGATTTATAGCGATAATTCACTCTTGGCTCTGTTCGGCTTCCGCTAGAAAGTCTCAGCCTAAATCTGAATCTGAGTTGGAGTTTGAAAAGATGATATCTAAAGACTTGTTTACTATAGACTTCTTGCAAGTAGTTGGCTTTGGTCTGGTTTTCTTTTTCGTTTGGCGAAAGTTTAGAATTTTCACTAGTCAAATGGATTTCGACATTTTCTTACTGAAGACACCAAAAATTGAAGAAAAAGAAAATTTGTTTCTTAGCTTTTCCTAAGAGTTCTCTCTTTAAGCACCTGTTGTCTTTATCAGTCAAAGTTGATTGAACTTGGGAGTACAACGGTTCTACGACTTCTCTCCCTGTCTTCAAGGTAGTCAACTCATTTCCGTTTCCCCTCAACTCTATGAATCACAGTAGCTATACCAAGAAGAAGAAGAAGAAGAGGCAGTAGCTGAATCGGAGATTATCTCTAAGCGATTATAATGCAAAAATTTGCACGCTCTTAAAAAAGTTGTTGATGTCATTGTCGGTTCTTTGAATGAAATGGATTTTTAACATTCTTATGCAAATTAACACTTACATTCCAAAGCTTCTATGCCTCGAGTGCCACACACAAAGATTGATTTCGACCTTCCCAAACTACTATATATATAGTGAAATGCATAAACATTTTTATGCAAATTAGTTTCAGCTTGTAACTTCCAATCAAATGCTCACTTAATTAGTCAGACTTCGTTAATGGTTGATGAAAGACATAAAACCAGATTTTATAATGACGACAGAGTTTACATAAATGATTTTGATCAAACTGTAAATATCATTTTGGGATTGAAGACGTTACAAATGATGGCTAACATTGATATTAATTTATTTAATTCATAGATATTTCTCACATTTCAAATTCAGATCAATTAACAGATCATTAGTTAATTCAAATGACAAATTTTGAATGGTTTCCATTAGGCTCCAGTTCTTATCGGTTTATCAACTCGTTTCAGTCATAAATCAGTGCCAACTTTTGCTTTCAATCCAAAAAGAAAAAGAGTTCCCATAAACAGACATGTTCATTATTCATTTAAGTTGGCTAATTAACGTATTAAGTATTTTGGAAACTTCCACGGAAAACCAACAAAAAATTAGACAAAAGAATCTTTTAACTAATTTGTTATGTTGCTTACCTCGAATATTCACTTTGTTCAGATATTTCTTGGCTTGATTATGAAATTTTCGCGAAAACACTTGTCAAGTTAATAGTCTCATGGACATGAAGATGGAGATGAAGTTGTTGATGGTCTCTAAAAGTGGTTTTCACTTTACTTTCAAGCAATTTGCTGTCTTTACTGTCTTGTCTGTCTTTCCACAGTGGGTTCGTCGCCCCAAACAGACAATTGCCGCTGCCACTGCCATTGATATTGAATTAATTTCCTGTCTCCTGTAGTGTTTTCACTTGAAAATCACTTCTATTTTTTTGGGAGGGGGATTATCGAATGCAGCTCACGTTGTAGGGTAGTTAAAGGTAGCTTCGATTTTTTGGACAATACCATTGAACACTTACTTCTATTGGCTAATTAAAAATCAGGAAATGCACGCGAACAAAAGACGACATGGGATCAACGATCCCTCACTCTAGGAGCGAGGTCCTTTTGAGAGAGGTCCTACGTGAGAGCGGGTCGCATCGACTGCTACCTGCCCTTGAGCCAAAACTACTGTCAAGTGCGGTTTGCTACGGTTTAGCGCCCTTTACAGGTACTAGCTTAAGGGCTATTAGGAACGGTCTTTGGCAATACGTGAGTAGTGGACAGTTTTTCCCTAGAGGAAATGCGCCTCATTTGATTTGGATATTGGCAATGGAAAGCACGTAACAGTTTTTTGGTAGAAGTATAATTCCAGTGTAATACAGATATTTGGTGGTCTAGCTATATCTAGTTTTACTTATCTTTAGTTAAAGATCGGTTAAGATTTCTCAATTATATATTGGATTTCTCCAATCACTTTTGACTACTCAAGCTCTATGAGCCCCGGAAGTTGTTGGCTGTGCCATAAACGGTTATAAACAATACATTTGATGTCTTTTGTCAATTGTCTAACAACAAATTGTAGACACACCCGCACATTGTAAGACAATAGACCTATTTGCATATATATCCACGGGAATTTCTATCATTTCAAACTGGGGATTGACAGAGTTTTAGCAACATATGTTGCTAAGCGAGTACCCCCTTCAGCACCCCCACTGTGCCCACTGTACCCACTGTACTAGCTGTACAGTGGTCGAAAGTCACGCGTGTCTTGAGTGATTTGCAAGTCAAAATGATCAACATTGAGTTTTTTACAGCTAAATATTCAAAGTATTCAATTGTATCGAATACAGGCCAAAAATGGGTATTTTTTTGTATTTTTTATTTCGTGTTTTTAGTATTTATTGTATTCATTTGTGTGTTTACGAATATATTTACGTATTTCTCGCTAACTTGGCTGAATTACAGCTAAAAGCGTGCTTAGTCAGCAGCTAAAACTGGCAAATTATACGACTCCACACAAATCACAAAAACAATTCGAAAATCATTACGTAGATTGAGATATGAATAGTCGTATCTTATGGCAAATTATCTTAAGGAAACGTCAGCAAAATTATTCAACTTGATTTTATTTGGCGCTGACTTTGTCTGACTTTTGTTTTTTGTTGAATTTGCTTAAATTTGTTGTTGCCTTTTTGTATTAACTTTTCTTTTTTTTCCATTTGTTGACACTCCGTTTTGTTAACAATTAATTAACGAGCTGCAAATAGCTGTAAACTGTCTATTTGCCAACACTGAGACTGAGAAGTTATACGCTAAATGGCGTGCTATAAAATAATTATGGCACTTTATGGCAGCGCTATCTCAGCGGATTTTATACTAAGTATAAAGTTGAAGTGGGCGGAGAGTGAGGAAATTATATGATTATTTTAATAAAATAATTTCATTATAATTTCTATTAGTTCATAATTTAATTTCTTCAGAATTCATTGACAATTATTACAAATTTACATAGTTTATTTAACTAATTTCTATGGAAATAAAATATTTTAGCAAATCTATACCTAAAGCTTTATCAAAACTACTTGAAACTAAGCTATACCAAATTTTTCTTTTATAAACTAAGTTCATATCTGATTAGTTAACTTCTTGACATAATTCTAGCACGTTTCTAGCTATCTATAACTTTCCATTCAGATAGATTATATAATCTTTAGTTTTGAAAGTACTGAATTGACTTAGTTTTACTGTCTTACGTGAGATATCTCTTACTATAACTAATGTGGGAAACTGAGAACTGAATTAACTAGATATTTTCTCACTCTTTCTTCACTTTTCCGTTGACTTTCTAGAGCTGCTCAACTTTTATGGCTAATCAACTGCAACTTGAACTTTCTTCTGTCAAACAACTCGTCTTTTTTTATATTGTGTTTTATTCTTTAGTGGCTTAAGCTGATCCCCATTAGGGTCAAGTAAGATCTGGATAAAACCTTCACTTTGTAGGCTCGTAAAACTTTCGTTTAGACCTTCAACTGCAGTCGGCGAATTTATCTTAGTCGGAAAATCAGTCATTACTTTCTACGCTTTTTGTGGTGTAACACGTGCCACACAGATCATGCCACCCACTCCCACTCCCCTCTCCCTTCTCCACTCCCCACTCCCCTAAAGCGGCGCATAAAATTCTCACGCCCAGTGTAAAATTGTAACAACAGTGGCTGCAAACAAATGTTTTACAGTTGAACTCTTTGCTGGCTGTAAATGTAAACCGCAAAATGTGACCACTGTGGTGCGGTGGTGCAGTTGTACAGTGGGACCACTGGTACAGTGGTGTTTCGTTTCCCAGCTCCCAATCCTGGAATGCGGTGTTTGTTGCCTTGACTTTAATGCACTGTGGGAATGCCTCGCACACAACTTGATTGACTTGCAGTTGTTTCCCTCTCTCCCTGTCTCTCTCTCTCTCTCTCTCAGGCCTCCATTAGCTGCAACTGCACTCACTTGCACTCCCTTTCTCTGTCTCCCTTCTCTCCTTCTCCAACTCTGTCTCTGTCTGTCGTAATCGATATGCGTGTGCAGTTGGCGAAACCTTAACACCCGTTGGCCAAAAGGGTTAAGGCCGGAAGCGCCCCAGTTTAAAGGCTCTTGGTAAACGCCCGACAAATCAAAATAAAAAAAAAACGAAGTAAACGAATAAAAAAGAAAAGAAAAACAGACAAATCAAATAAGTTACATAAAAAAAGAGAGCAGCAAAAAATACTTTTGGCCACTTGGCGCTCTATTTGAGCGTGATTAATTCATGTACATCATTCTCTGCCAGGCGACTAAATGCACAAACACTTGGCACAGACGTCAAGCTCATAAAAAACAACAACAACAACAACTACAACAACTAAAATAAAAAATACTACTACAAAAAAGACAACAACAACATAAACAAGAGCAGTAGAGCTTTTGCTCAATTGCATTTGTTGTAAGCCAAGGGATTTGTACTGTCTTTACAGGGTATAACTGTTTTGTCATACAGTTGAACAAGTCATTGGTTTCTTTTGTAGTTGTTTTTAACAAATATAAATTTTTTAGCAATTTAATTCTAGCTTATAATATGTTTAATACAACTATTGTGACTGCAATTGTTAGCTAAGCTTCATTGATTTGAAAGTTTGTTGCTTAGAAATAGTATTTTTTAAATATTCGTAATTTATATATAAATGGTTGGATACATTTGAATTTATATTACCAAAAGTTTAAGTGTTTATTAATGATTAATTCACTTTCTTTTTCTGTTCCATTACCTTTCTTTAAACCACTCTCTTTCTTACTCCCACTGTCATTTTTGTTGCTAACTTATTTTGAGTGTAATAAAATCATCTTTTATTTAGAAAAAACTTGTTTTGTTTATAAGCGACATAAACAATTATTTACCTACCTTTGTCTATCTATTTTGTATTCTGTATCTTCTTTTTATTATGTCTTTTTATCTTTTTTGAACGCATTGTTATACGATTAAGTCTAACTCTCTATACAAAAAACATATACTTATCTGTTTCTACCTCTTTTACTTCTCTCTTCCTCTCCTTGAAGGGGATGAGACTTTACTTAATCAATTTAAATTATTTAAACAATTACTTATACATAATTTTGATATAGTGACAAAGCAAACAACAAACTTCTTAGTGTATTTTCGAGTTCGGTTTGAACTTAAGCTCTTAAAAACTGTTACAACTCCTTGCCTCACTCCATTTTTCTCTCTTTGCCTTTCCCTTTCCCCCCTACCCCTCTCTCTATCCCTATCTTTTTCTCTCACTCTTTGACAAATTAACCAACTTAAAAGCTGATATTGCTGCTGACTGAGCTGCGACCAAGTTGATGTCTTGCTTGGCACAGCTGAGAGGGGAAGTGTAGAGTAGAGAGAGAGAAAGAGAGAGAGGAGAGCACAAAGAAGAGAAGAGAGGAAGAGCAGGAAACGTTTAGCTGGCCAGGCTCCAACAACCTTTGGCCACTTCAAGGAAACTCCCAGGCGATTTAATTGTGCGTACTTGATCAATTTGTATGGGAATCGCTTTGCTTTACTTTGTGTTTTAAGTTTCTTTTTTGTCAGATACTTTTTTTGTCTCGGCATAGATACTTTTGGGGCTTTCAACAAGAAGTGAACTTTGTGCTGAAGCCAAGGTTGTTAGCGTTACTTGTTGTTATCTGAGTTGCAAATGCAAATATATATAACCACTTGGACTTGCTGATTGGGATATATATATAGTATATAGTATATACTGTATTATGAATACGATATCAATGAATTTCTCGATGCCTTGAAATACTCAACAAAGTCGTCTGTCTCATTGCTGCCCCATAAATGATTCAGCTTGCCACATGCAATGTTTTGCTGGTTCTTATTTTATATATATGGTATATATAGATATATTTTTTTATCGCACAGAAATAGTTTATATGTGTTTCTAGTAGTCTTAAAATAAAAACAACTTAATCGACACATAAGAAAAATTAATTGTGGGTGCTTAAGTGGAAAGCAGAGACTGTATCTGTAGCTGTGTCTGCTGTATCTGGTGTGTTGAAAAACTAAAGATACTTTATTTATATGCCCAAGAGTTTGCCCTTCTGAAAGTATCTTTTAGAGAGAAAGAGAGTATCTGCTGCCTCAGTTCCAATTTGTTCCCCCTTTTGCTCATAACTTCATTAAGAAGTGTTTTTGTTTTTCTCTTCTTCTTCTTCTTGGAATTCCCTTTGTTTTTTAAGCACTTATGTTGGCAGACAAACACACACACATGTGTGTATGTGTTGTTGTTGTGGCAGTTGCAAGTTATTAATGTTTTGAATGCTTTTAGAGGCCGTGCATTAAATGGAGGGAAATGTTTTAAATGTGGAATCGTTTGTTTTGTCTTTCCGTTGATTTATCTAAGCAAATGTGCAATTTGTTTAAAATTTTTTTTTATTTTTGGGGGAACAATCAATGACCTTGCCAAGTCATAGTTGAAAAACTAAATGCTTAACTATGGGAAAGCGTTTTTCTATTGAATTTTCCAAAGCATTGCAATTTCAAGCAACCAAAAATAGACACAACTACTTGATTTTTTATGTATAGGTATTGTTTTTCTGCTTGAAAGCGTTTTGTAATCATTTATTAACAAGTCCGTCCACAGAAAATGTAAAACAATACCTTTGGCTTTTCCATGGAAATCGACAACGAAATGAAAATGTTCTATGGCTTTGTAATTGTGTGCTCTGCACACCGATAAGTTGCTCTGAATTTATAATTTCCGCTGAAAAAAAAGTCGAGAAAAACTAAAAGCTTTTTTTTCCCCAATGTCTTCTCTTATTTATTTATAAACTTTGGTGTTTTATTTTAACATTTTTACATTTCTTTTATATTTACGAGGCGGCAAAAGCTAGCCATAAAATATGACAGGCTTTCGATTAATTTATGACTCGGTTTTTGATGCAGTGCCAAAAGAAAATAAAAATAAAAAACATAAAAAAAAGGGGAAAAAATAAACATTGAAAATATAACCGCAACAACTCTTTAAATTGATGAATTGCAGTGCAAATATTGTGCATAATTTAAGAAAATACATTTAATTAATTTTAACAATGCGTTGCCGAGTCGAGGACTTTGCCAGAGAAGTGAAAAAACGCAGAACTTTAGTAGCAGAAGAATAAATACACTGCACTAGATGCTTTTCAGGGCAACAGATACTTTTGTATCTTTTGCTAGTATACCCCAGCGTAGGTAGAGGGTATTGTTAAAAATACACACGCATGTGTGTAAATACACACCCACACACACACTTACATGAAAAATCAGTAGAGACAACAATTAAATTATTATATACTCTTGAATTAAATAAAACTTATTGTGAAAAATGTAAAAATGAACATGAAATTATTTATTATTAGTAATAATTGATAAATTAATTGACATTAATTGAGCTTAATTGAGTATCACAAGAGTGTGTATGTGTGCGTGTGTGCAGTCTGCGTAGTACTTCAGATTTCGGTTTTAATTACTTTTTCCTCACAATTTTCAATGCAGGAAAAGCCACGTTAAGCGCATTAACAGTTAACACATTAACATTTTGCACTAAATACCAGTTGCAAGTTGTTGTTGTTGTTCCTGTTGTTGTTGTCTTTTTGCGAGTCAACAGGAATCGCAAAGACGTCAACAAGTTGAAGGCGATTTGCCAACGTAATGGCAACAAAATTACAGCGGCCACTCACCTTAGCAACATCAACCCAACGAGTCAGCAACAATTAGCTACGGTCAGAGCAACAACAACAACAGCAACTGCAGCTAAAGGTGACTGCATAGAAACTATGTTGACAAACGCGGAAAAGCGCAGTAAAGTCAAAGACCGACAGCAGCAAGAGCAACAACAACAACAGCAACAACAAGTGCAGCATGCATAAATGAATGACTAACTGACAACGCAGACGGCGACAGCAACAGCAACAGCGACTGCGACGCGTGCTGCATTTACAGCCCAAACGACAGCGACAAAGTTAACGTCAACGTCAACGTCAGCGCAGCCACTGCGACGCAGCTACGTCAAAGCGTGACAAATAGCTAAATGTTGTCGTTTTAGTTGTTGCTGTACTTGCTGCTACTTTATCTCCCGCTTCCTCTGCTTCCCTCTCTTCCCCTTCTTCTCCAGCTTCTTCTGCTGACTTTGCTGCCTTCGTCTTACTCAGCAGCGCCGCAACCTTTACTAGTGTGGAGCAACATTCTTTGCTGCCGCTGCTGCTGTTGACTAAAACTTGTTGCTGGACAAATATTTAATGACGTATTTGCTTATGTAACTGTTAAGCCGCAGATAAGCAGCAGATGCCAAGATGCAAACAATTGTCCAAAGGAAAAGCTACCAAAATAGCTACAAAGAACCAACAGCTAAAAACGAAAAAAACCAAAGTATAATTATATTTACAGAGCCGCAAAGTTTCTGTTGCAGAGTGTACGAGCCAAAGTCGAAAGAACTTGGCCATTAGCAAAAGCCGCAGTCAAAACTTGGCAACAACAGCAACGACAACAACAGTAACAACAACAGCATTTTAGGGGCATTGTGTAATTTCATTTGTACTTCATTTCGGTTAGCCTGGCTAAAAGAAACAAGAAAACCAAAACAAATGGAAATAAGAATTTTTGTTTCTGTTTTTTTTTTCTTCTTTTTTTTCGGTTTGGCCATTTGGAAAACTGAAAACTAGTTTAGTTTAATTCGCAGTTGGCCAGCAGATCAAGTAATTCCCAAGAAATTAGCAATACAGAAGAACAAAAAAACTAACAAGATACATTAAAATGTGGCTTAGATACAACTCTCTGGGGGCAACAACATCTACTAATTTATGACCATATTAATAGAAATGGATGTTAGACAAAAACATCATCAAAAAATCAACTTCCTGTCATATATAAAAGTATATATAATATAGAATGAAAATTATTGCTCATTCATGCCCACAAATTTGAGTTGAGTTGAGTTGACAAATTATCACAGCTCTCATTTGATTCTCAGAGAGATCCCATAAATTTAACGCCCCAAAGAAATGAAACTTTGACACATTTTCTTTATGCAGAATTGGGTTTAAAAGAAAATTCTATAGAATCGACTTTTACAGGAAGTGTGCACCTGAGTCCATCGAATTGCGTATTTGGTTTGTTGATTTGATTGCGTGTTGCCTAATTGATGACACTGAGAACGAAGAACGTAGGCAGGAGTATAGAGAACTGAGGACAGAGCACAGAGCAAAGCAGAGATAGGAAAAACGAGAGTGGAGGAAAATGTGAAAATGATTGGCATAAAAGCAAAGACAAGATTCCAAGGATTACGAGTTTGTGTCATGGGCAATGACATCAAGGAAATTCCACAATCTGAGCTCTGTACATAAAAGGCAGAAGGAATAGTTCGAGTATCTTTCGATATAATGAAATTAATGCTAACTGCGGATAAATGTTGTTAAAATGAATAGAAGAGAAGCGTCAATAATTGTTAAGAAAGGGTCAAAGAATTGGGAAAACGTAAAAGATAAAGGCATTTGGTCAACAGAAATCAACTTCTGATAAAGGAAATCAGTAAAGAAAAGTAAAGTAAAGACTTTAAGAAGCCCCAGGGAGCTATGTTTAAATGAAAGAACTAGTTCTATTTCACTCTAGTGAACTGTCTCAATTGTTTGACTTTATAACTTGAAATTGATTTAAATTTGTCATATTTTAATGGCATAGTCGTTCCATAGACATGACTTGCACTAGTTTGTCTTTAGCTTTTGGATTAAAACACTTTCTGAGCATTATGAGTATAAACTCAAAGTGTTTCGAAAAGTCTTTCCGAGTCATGTGCATTTCTGGAACACTCTTCAAAAGTGTTGCGTAACTTTGGCTCAAAAGCTTTTCAGCTGCAGCTCAACATGTCAACTTGTTGAAAGACAAATTTTCCATTCCCATTCCCATTTCCATTTCCATTTTGTAGCCCACGTGTAGCTCTTATCGTGTGCATGCATCAATCTTGAGCTTAAACAATATGATGACAACAAGAGCCCATACCTGGAAAGATAAAGACAAAGTAAAAAGAAGTAAAGTAAAAGAAAACAAAGAGGAAAAACCTTTAACACTTTTCACACCTACACAGGGAGTAAGAGTCGAAGGTTTTCCCTTAGTTTTTTCTGTCATATTGTGGGCGTTAGTCTGGCACAAAAGTTGAACAAATGATTTAGGAGTGCATCTCGTTAATGTGTCATTTTGTATGTTGCCAGCTGACCTCTGAACTCAAGGGGAAAATGCCGCTGCTCCAACATCCGCCCCATAATCAAAATACATTTTCCAAAAAAACAAAAAAATAGAACCGGAAACCAATGAAAATAGCAGCAGGCAAATGTGGAAAATGCATTTTCAGGAAACTGCTCCACATTTGCTTTGGCATTGACTTTGATTTCTCGTCCAGAGTGTTTGTGATTCTCTCGGCTGCATTTTGATTTCCCTTTTCCATTTCCATTTCCAATTCCATTTTCATTTCTATGCACATTTCCACATGTTGTGCACGCACATTTTCTACCTGCTACCTCATAGATCGCAGCATGTGAAGCAGCCACAACAACAACAACAACAGCAGCAGCAAGAACAACAACAACAGCAGCTGCTAGCTTCCAGTTCAGCTCGGATTTCTCATAGCTACAGATTCCCACAGTCGCTATCTATGGATATAGCCAAGGATGCAAGTCAGCTGCTGTGCATCAAGTGTATCTCAGTGCAATGCAGTGTATCTCATAGTATCTCACAGCAGCAGCATCATCATCATCATCATCATCATTCGTGTCTGAGAAGAGCGCTACTCACGAGAAGCATGTGTGTGTTATATTCCTCTGCCTTCAACTGCCCTCATCTGGTATTCTTTTTATTCCTTTTGCTTTTGGCACATTTTCCCATATGGTTTTTCATATTTTCTGCGCTTATGTTAACGCACAGCTGTCGCGTGGACGCCTCTCGCGGTGCCTGGGAAACTCGAAACAGTTGCACTTCCAGTGCATGTGGGTGAAAAGCAATTGAAAACTATGCAAACAAAGAGTTTATCATACTTGATTTTCACTTGGAAAACACTTGTTAACTGAAATCTTTGTTCTTCTTGAGAAGAACACTGAAAAATACCAAAAAAAATACTAAAAAAATACTAGAAAAATACTAAAAGGTTAGAATTTAGTATTTTTTCTAGTATTTGAGTTACGAAAAAATTTAAACAAAAAAGATAATTATACTCAAATAAAAATAAAATACTAAATAAATACTAAAATGAATGTTAAGTAATAAAATTATTACACTTAACTGTTAAAATACTAGTTTAGTTTATTTTAAATACCACACAAATTTAATACCACAAAAAAGTTTCAAAAAATACCAGTTTGGTACTTTTATTTAAAAGTTCCTCAAAATATACCAAATTGTTCTGCTACTGTTAACTTAACACTTTTGCAGTTCTTCTGAATAATTAGTTAATAAATTATTTTCTTGCGCAATTGCTGGAAATTCTTCTGGTTAAATTGTTGTTAGTTCAACCAACAATTAGTCAACTATACCCGACTCACTCTAACCCGCTGTCTCTGTCTCTATCTCTGTCTTTTCAGGTAAGCCCTGGCATCATCAAGTATCTCATCAGCGTCGGCATCCGCAAGTCGTCAGCGACTTTAACTACCCGACAAAACTATTTATAAGGTAATTCGAGCTTGCTTAGCAACAGGCTGAGTAAGTTTTGCTTTGTTTTTCTTCGTTTTTCTTTGCTTTGCTTTGAAATTCTTTAAATGACAAGACAAATAAAAATTAATAGCTGACTGGCGAGACGCGAGACGCGAACTCCGACTTGGACCTCAAACTGACGCTGTCCCTGTTTCTGTTCCAGTCCCTGTTTCAGTTCCCGATCCGCGATCCCCTTACCCATCCGCCTTGCCATCCCTGTCTGTTTCCCTCCCTGGTTTATCTACTATTTCTCCTTCAGTTCGTGTCCCTTTGGCGGCTTTTGTTTACCTTTCGGCTGAGGTTTGTCTTTGTAGGGCCTTTGTTGATTTTGTGCGCACGCCGTCGCCGCGACTACTTATATACACACTTACACTGCAAAAAAAGATTAGTTTTATATATAAAATACACTTCAAATATTTGGTATTTAAATACAAAGTTTTTAAAGATTTTTTTATTACTTTCAACTTGCTTTCAACTAAGTTTTACTTTCTTCAGTGACCTTCCCCACTTTTCTCTCAGTGTATTGTATTTTTAAAAATATTTTGCGTAATGCCCGAAACTGTTGTCCTTCTGCTACTTCTGCTGCTTCTTCTTCTCGCTTTTTTAATAGTCTTAAATTCCCGAACAAATAATTTGACAGTAAATAGAACGTTAAAAGCAAACTTCGCGTGGGCCAAAAAAAAAACCGCTAAATTTAATTTAGCCTACTTTTTAAACTTGTAGCTTATAGCTACTTTTGTTGATAATTTCAATATTTTTTATGGCATACAAGAATTGTATATTTTACTTCCCGTTTAACGGTAGTTAATTAAATTTCCCTTTTTTCCCCCATCCCTACCCGTAATAAGGTTTACATTTCCTGTACACACCCTAGAAAACCGAGTGTTGTATGTTCTTTTATTTCCCAAACTCAATTGTAATTGAGCTGCCCCAGCAGTTTTCTTTCAAGGTGTGGCCAACTCTAATGAGGAGTCGGAAAATAGAGTTGGAAAAACCTTTTAAAACATGTTTTTTTTTTGGGAGCCCAAACTGAACCCAAATGAAACTCGGGGTTTTTGGGGTTGTTACAAAAGTTTGAGTATGGGGAATGCTTCCTCTTCAACCCAACCCCTTTTTGCTTGATTAGGGCGTGTTTAGGAGTTGGGGACCGTACGCTAATGTGGGTGATTTGACTGATTGTGGAGCATTAGGAACTGGGGTACGTGAGTTCTGGCATTCTCTCAGGGATTGATGAAGTGTGACACACTTCAATGGAAAACCGCTGATTGTGACGAAATTTCTGACGACACAATTTTCTAAGCAATCACGCCTCAACTCGAAAAAGACAAACGTTTATTTTAATAGCAGCAGTTACACTGTAAATAAATTTTTGGTACTAAGAATTTAAGATACAACAAAAATTTCTTTACCTTAAAATTCTTCTTTTTAACATCAAATCAAACATTTTTGAGTGCAATTTTTAAGTCCAAAACTCTTGTCTTTAAACAAGCACTCGTATTTTGTAGCAGTGTAGTTAGATCAATAGATAATTTAAATGCTTAAACACTTGCAACACGCCAGCGTAGCGTTATATTAGTTTTCCAACAGTTTTTCCGCATACTACCGGATGCCAAATGCATTTCGAACCAGTTTGTGACACGAACTGTTCGCTCTACGCTGCTAAAAGAAGTAGAAGAAGAAGAAAAACTCGCAGTCGAGTACAAGGTATAAATCATATCGAAAAAAAGAATTTATGCAGCAGGCAAATTCCTGAGCTCCCCATGTGGCATGGGGCAAACATGTTTTAGTGTCTGCACAAGTCGCAACAAGTTGCCAACGGAAGTCAATGGAAATTGTCGACACACACTTCAGTAGTATCTTAGAAGTCAATACAAGTACATCTATCTCACACACTTCTTCTATCTCTTTTCCTCTGTGTTTATGTCTTTCGCTGGGTTAATGAGTTTCGCATAGGAAGTGATTTCTTCCAATTTGACTTCCTGTCCCGCCAAAGGATGCACTTAATTTCGATGTCTCTGTCTACACAGATATGCTTTGGGGCACGGCTCAACTCAGGTCTAATTGATGATTGTCACGCTGCCTCGCGGTGTTGGCACGAAGTATCTTAAAGATACTTTAAAGTGCGTTTGGATTTCCGGCGTACATGTTCTTAAATCATATGCAATTATTATCCAAGCTTTAAATCCAATACGTTATAAGTATATATGTATATATAGCTAGAGTCACTACGTGCTACGCCCACCATATGCTGTACAAACATGTGTTGCACGCCTTGACTTTACAAATTTACGAGCACTCCGCCGAAAACTTTGCGCCCTAAAGTATGCAACGCCAAATTGGAGTACGCCTAGCTTCGACTAGGTGTGTGTAAGTGTGTGTGTTTAAGGTGGGTGGCTGTGTGTAGGTGTGTGTGTGTGTGTGTGCTTTCCTCTGCTGCATTCGATTCAATTTCATAGTTGGCTCTCGCACCTACGCAAAATTTACGGCACTTTTAAAATATGCAATTTATGGATGCTGCCAACCATAAGTGGGCGTTTTTGCCTTCACACAAAAGGGGCGTGGCCATGTTTGCTTTTGCCACACAGCATTGAAATGATGAAAATTGTGTTGAAAATTGTACGGATTTATACCATAATATTTTTCCATTATTTGCCACAGAAGAAAAGCGCAATAAGAAAATTAACAAATTGCGCAAATTCAGACCAAACCGAAAAAAAAATGAATTGTTGATTCAATAACAACACTTCATTATACACATTCAACTCGAAAACGTTCTAATAAAAACGAGAATTTGATATACAACACGTGCTTTAATTACATTTATGGCCAAGATAAAGAGGAGATTAACTAGAATTGGCTTAAAGAGAAAAGTATTACGAAATTTAGAAGAAGTCTAAGAAATTTTCATTAAATAGTTCTATATATTTGCTACTTCTAATTTGTAACAAGACCTTGATTAAATATAATTTAAATGCAGTTTACTTACTTAATAGTTTATGTAAATTGCAGCCATTATTCTAAAATAATACTTTATTTATTTTAGAATTTAGTGCCTTTTGTTTTCGGGTGGCATTTTGAAATATATTTCAGTTATTGTAAATTATTTTACATGGAACCTAAAACAAGAGCACCGAAATTCCGCAAAATATGTAAATGATTAGGTGACAAAACGTATAAATACGCATACGTAATATACTCACACACACACGCACACACACACACACATGCACGAAGCGAGATAAACAACAACCGAAAGCCATTGCCATTTGTTGACCACAAAATTTGAAAGTGACATTTGCCCTAGAGAGTTGCAGTTGTTGTGCGAGTACAGCGGAGAAAAGCCTGCAGTGGTAGAGTAGAGGAAGGAGAGGGAGAGGTGAGGTGACAAATGCCTAAAAGCATGCTCTAAATAATTGCAATTTATTTGTGCTGCCAGCATATGACATGTGCCTGTCTCGCTACCCTTTACACCCCTTTCCCTCTCTCTCTCTCTCTCTCTCTCTCACTCTGTTCACTCCTCTTTTGCCCACACAATTCCCACTTAAAATTCTCATGTTATTAACGGCCACAAAAACGCAAAATGTAACTGCAACTGCACTTTGGGGCAGCGGTCTTGTAACCTGATTGACAACATGCATCCCGCTCTTGCATACACACTCTGTCTCTCTCTATGTCTCTCTCTCTCTTTCTCTCTCTCTCTATCGCTTTACCTGCTGCGCATTCTCATGTGGTTTTGTTTTTGATATCTGACGCACGAGGCGCCACTTATGCAATTTTGACGCCTACAACAGCATCAACAACTGACAGAATGACAACACCTGTCGCCCCTTTTTGGTTTTCCCTACTTTTCCATGTTGTTCCCTGGTTTTCCATGGCTTTTCTGCAGCTTTATCTCAGCCCCGTTTCGTTTCGTGTGGCGCCTGCATATTATCTCGCATTTTACGCTCATCGCGACACACGCTGCGTATACGTGATGAGTATTTGCACGGCGAAAGCCTTTTAAAATGATATGTTTAGCTCAAGCCACTGACTTTACAAATACCCGTACTCCATGCACGTGACATTATTTCTAGTTACATTGGAAATCATTCATCATTCAAGTAATCAATCAAAAACTCGTTTTTGCTGTCAGTCTGTGTTCGATTTCTTGAACAGAAATTTCATTCCATTGATTTTAATCAAGTCCAATCAACCCCATTCGTATGACAGTGCGAGTATATAAAGTAATTTTCATTTTTCTGGCATGCCACACAAAAGTGGGAGGAAATGTGGTAAGTTTAATGTTAATCTGAGCTCTTGTTTTACATAATGACTCGCAGAGTTGAAAGTTATGGGAAACGATTCAACTCCTGCCACTTTTTCGATGCAAAATTACCCGTTGGGGGGGATTATTTTATATTTTTGTATCTTTTTTTTTATAAAATTCTAGTTAATTTCGATTTAAGCGATGGCAGTGGCCTTTAAAAATGCAAGCAGACTTTTCATTTAGTCTCGTCTTTTACTTCTTTTTTGTTGGTTTTTCTTTTGTCTGTTGAGAAATTTCAATGATTTTCAGTTGCTTGGGATTTTTTTCATTTTTGCGGCATTTTCTTGACTTTCTTTGTCAGATTTTCGCGTGGGTCTTAACGCTTGCCTAACCAGCTCTGTGGCTAAGCTGTGCTCGGTATTCTACTTATACCCTGTATTGGCTTAGTAACGACTAACTTTAGTTAAACTATTTGTCACAGGGTATTGTCAAGTCCAGCCTACGCCCCCAAGTGTCTTTAAAGCCTTGCAGTTTTGGCCTAGTTAAGGACGTTGAATTGTCTCCAACATGGGCTATTTTAATGAGCGGCTCTTTCTTCATTTTGGCCTTGTTGTTCCCACTACAAAACGCGTCTTAAACAAGGCCCAATGCAATGGGTTTGTTAATGCCTTTTAATTTCTTGGCCCTAAACAAAGCTCGGGGCTTAAAAATAAACACGACAACCTTAAATTGCTCTTTCGACCAGACACTTTTTGGCGCTGCAATTAAAAAGCAGTTAATGATGAGGGGTTGGTGGTGGAGGGAATGGGGAATGGGAAAACACTTTAGACTCTTCGGGTCAGCTGATAGCGGAAACTTTAACCGCATTTAAATGCGCAGGAAAATTTATTTTTAAATTTTCGACTCGCTCAGTTTGCGGCTCAAAGGCCAAATGGCAAATTTCTGTATTTGAAACAACAAAGGGTCGATTGGGTCAGGCTTTATGAATAATTGGACTTCAAATATAAGTATTCTTTTAAAATATTTCCATTAAAATTTGTTTTTGAAACGATTTTAGGTAACTTAAGCCTCATTACAGGGTCATTTCCAGTCTGGCACGCACTAGCAAAGCTTTCCGAACTAGTAATCTTTATTTTTGTTGTTCTTAATGCTTTGCGGCTTCGCCCCCGTAATCCCCGTGGCTGAGCGCCCTTTGCTATGCAACAATTTTTTAATTGCGTATCCAATTGCCTAAGCGGCTTACAAAAAGGTCATTGCAATAAACTTGTCTATTCGCCTGCACAAAAAAACAGCAACACAATGTAGAAAAGTTTATAAACAAAAAAAAGTGCCATGGATAAATAAATAAATATCCCGCTTAAGCATTGCATTATACAACTGAATGTTAGTTAGTCACTTTTTCAAGCTCTTTTTTATGGTCGTTTGTCGTTTGTCGTTTTTTCTCTCTTTTTTCACTCTGTAAAAGTTTGTCAGCTGTTTCCAGCTGTTACCTAAATGTTTTCTTTACAAATTTTATTTAAATTTTAGTTCTTTTTTTTGTATAATGCAACGTAACATATTTTATTTATATTATTCCTGTTTCGATTAATTTATTTATTTATTTAATCATGCCAGATATTTAGAGTGGATTGTATTTTACGGGCTACAAACTGCATTTATAATTATTATTTTTGTAATGGAATGTGTTTGTTCATTAGTCCATGCTTAAAGTATTTAACCAGCGTGTGTTTTATTATAAATTTATTTAAATACAATATAGTTAAATGCAACTGGCAGTCAGACAATCTACTGACAATCTGTTGCCATTTTCACAGCAGGAAGTGTTTATTGTTGAGTGATTTAATATTATTTAATTGAGAACTTCAAAGTGAGCTCTGCTTTATTGACTTCTTGTTATGGAAAATATACAATTTTCATAACGGTTATTAAATTTGTTTGATGCTTTATTGAAGGCCTTCTTGCTGTTTATTTATATACTCTTTCATTACGATATTGTTGTTGAATTGTGCATTGTTCTAGCCAACTTTTGCCTCAATGTGCAGCGAAGCATGGCTTTATTCTTCAAAATCTTCTGCTTCTTCTTCTTCTACAGTTTTTGTTGTTGTTAATTTTTCAGTTACTCCGCATTCTTAGTTGAGTGATTTTTGATGTTTCGCTATACGCTTAATTTAAGCGCGTCTCGTTCGGTTATTTTTTATGATTTTCTCCTTTTTATTTGGATTCACTTCTTTTGGCTTATTTAAAACAGTTGAAAATGTTTGTTGCAAGGTTTTTGTTTTTTTTTTTTGCGAACCGCAAAAGTTAAACGGGTCATGAATATTAAACAGAAGATTATGAACCTTCCAATTGAGCTGCTGTCCGACTTGCTTTATCGACCCACAAGTCTTTATTCTTTACCATACGAACTTCCCTTGGAGTTGCATTAATCTGTGGCTTCATTTTCATTGGCCACAGGATAACTGATATCGTTATCATGTCTGATAAATCAGCAAAAATCGATTAAAGGATGAGAGCATAATGCTGATAGAGGCAGAAAAATTAAATGGTTTTTTGTACTTTTGTTTTAAGACCAAGTGTATTTTCATGTTAGCGCCTTGAGACACAATGAAAATGTGCGTAAAGTGCAGAAAATTCTTAAATTAAAGTCATGGCTTTGATATGCCAAAATGGCCAAGAAAAGAGTGCTCGAAGCACTACAAACAAAGTTGCTACCCTTTTTGACACAATGTCCTTTTTTCTGGTCTGCTGACCATGAAAATATTTAGTCCGGTTTTCTCAGCTCCTCGCACTCTTTCCCTTTCATTGTCAACCTTTTGGGGTTGTCTTCTTCTTGAATTTCTTGGTAACTCAGTGTCTTGTTTTTCAATCAATAATGCCGTTGACACTGCTTTCGAGTGTGTGAAAATGATAAAGGATGCCATGTCCCTGTCCCAATCCTTCTGCCAGTCCCATCTCCAGGTTCAAACACAAAATCAGACTCTGATTTACTTTTTAACAGAAACAATGTCCTTGTCAGTTGGCGAAAACACGAAAGAAAAGTGTCACGGCTCCCAGCTTTTATCACTTTCCCTGTATACTGATCAATCTCAACGGTGCGTGCAGCCGTCGAGTAGCCGACAAAACTTGAAATTAAAACATTCCTCACAAGTTCACAACCTCGCATCGTTCTCGTCTCTATGAGTTCAAAATAAAAGAAACTAAAAACAAAAAGAGAGAGAAGATTTTTTATTATTTTTCATTCGACTGTCCAAGCAATTGCTTAGTTTTGTTCTTTGAGTCTGCCTTTTCACTCCCACTTATTGCTGCTCTTCAAATATCCCGCTCTTCCTTAATTCTGTTTTTGTAATATCCGTAAATCGTAGAGGCATGGGGTGTATCTAACTTGTGGTACTGTACATATTTTATAAAATTTTTGCTCATTTTTCATTTCATTATTATTTGTTCTTTTAGTTTATTCGCCTGTTTTTAAAGTAACGGGTATTACTGCAACGGGTATTTCCTAGTCGTAAGCTCCTCTTTACCTCGCTGTTTGTTTGTTTTATTTTTTTACCGTTGCTTGCTGCCAGCAGTTGTAACTTCAGTCTCTATCTCTTGCCCTCACTCTCAATCTTCTTAGTTGTAGTCATTTCTGTCGCTGTTGTTGTTGTTGTTGCTGTTCTTGCTTTGTCGTATTGCCTTTTGAAATTTATGCGGCTTTGCAACACTTGCTGCGATGAAGAGAGTACAAACAGGCAGTGAGTGAGAGAGAGCGAGACAGTAGGTGAAGCTGTTTGGCTTTTGGGTCTGCAATGTTATGGTTGACATAATTGGAAAAGTTCGATGCTATCCAGAGTATCCAGACTGTAGGCCATAACATCAGTCAGAATGCAACAATTAATGCTACCAATGTGACTTTTGTCCAACTGAACTTAACGAGTATTTGAAATTCTCTTCTGTTGATTAACTACGATTGCTCTTCAATGAGTTTGCTAACTTTGTGAGAGCTTAATCTAAGCAGCTGGCTGTCATTTGTTTACTCTCTCTTGCTGCCCAATGGTAAGCGAGCATCACTCTCCCGTTCTACTTGTCTACTGCTCTCCTGTTTTGTCGCTTTCCTGCATTACCGCTCTCCTGCTTTGCCGCTCTCCTACTCTCCTGTTCTCTTTGCGTTCGACTTTTATGAGCAGCCACGTGCGTGCCTTCAAATTTTATGCGATTTTTCTAATTCAATTTCATTTTAACGATATTTTCTCCTGATTTCTTTTGGCTGTCTGTTTTGCCTGCGCATTTGTTGTGCTTTTCATTCTTTATTTTCCATTTGTTTATTTTTTTTGGACTGTCGTGTGAAAAATTAATTTATTTAATTTGCATTTCAATTTGTTTGTCTGTGTAGTACACTTCCCCTCCGCTCCCCTCCCCTTACTCCATCAATTTGATTACAGCTCCTGATGCTGCTCTCTTGTTTTTTGTTACAGTGCTGTTGAAACTGTAATTTTAGCCTTACTCAACTGTGTTAATCGTTAAAGAAGTTACCACATCCGGTTCATTGAGGCTCTGTCAGTGAATTGGTCATAAATGTGGAACCTGAGTGCTCCCTCTCTCCCACTCTGTCTCCTCAAATCACTCCCTCTGTTATCTCCTACCCCTTTCAGCAGCTTCATCAAGTGGTTCTGCTGCAGGAGTGAGATCATTGAAGCATTCAAACTGGCTGCGGTGGGGAACAGAGCTCGTTGAAGTGCCCTCAGCTGAATGAGCTGAGAGTGCGCGAGTAAGCGTGTATATGTGTGTGTGTGTGTGTGCGTGTGTGTGCGGGCGGGTGATGTATTGAAATTAATAAAAGGGCACGGCTGGGCACGTCATGGAACACGGCACGAAGCCTCGCGTTGACAATGAGCCATGAGCGCGAAATGCTGCAGAGTGGAGAAAAGAGCGAGAGGGAGTTGCAGAGTATGAGTGAAAAGAGGAGAGCAGGGCAGCACTAGTCTAGCAGAGCTCTGCTGACAATTGATTGAAGGCCCAGCCGTTGCCGTACTTATTACCATAGAGATTGAGGCGTGCCGCATTGTAAAGCGCTTCTTGTAAAGCGGAAGTTGCCGCGGGTTCTCAACATCCGGCGCAGCCCTGCAAACTCCACTGTGCTACATACATTATACCACCCCACTACCACACCCCTCACTTCCAACGCCCTTCGCTGCTCTGTGTGTGGGCGTTCGCATCTCTTAATTGGCGCGATAAGAGCGCAGTTCTTCAACTACACACACACACTCACACACACTCACACACACACACGTATACACAATGTGTGTGTTCGCTCGATTAGCATGGAAGAAGCTCCGTTTCCAGACGCGACTTCGGCAGCAACATTAATTAAAATGTACAAATTATTGCGAAAAGGAGTTGGCAAAAAAGAGCAAAAATTCGCACGATTAATTAGAATACATCGGAGCAGAGGGGCAAGTGGGGTAGGAGAGGGACAGGGGCAGAGGGGAACTGAGATAGAGACTTCCAAGTGGAGCAGCAAGTGAACCATAACGAACCAGCGCAAAATTCAAGTGAGCACTGAAGCAATGCAACGCGATACGACATGTGGATGAAGGGCTTAAGAGAGGGGAGTAGGTTGGGGAACTTGGGAGGGTTAGTATGCTGTGACGGGTGACTGCCCAGCTGCAGTTGAAGAGAATATATTCTCTCTGTCTAAATAGTGCTAATTACTGAAGCAATTTTGAGTTCCCTTAAAATAAAATTCATTTTTAAATGTTTATTTCAATAGTTTTAAACTATTTGATCTCCTTCACTCCTTAGCTCAGCATTAAACTAATTCCTTTCCTTTTTTGTCTTCCTTGCAGATGCTGAAACACGTACAAATCTCACCGTTACGCAATCGTTCCGATTCCGTTTCGTTGCGTTCCTCGAGCAATGCTTCATCTTGCGCCAGTTCCATGTGCGGCAGTCCGGAACCACCAACGGACATGCAGAGGACACCATCACGTGCCTCCAGCTATTCCAGCCTTAATGAGCAGCTGCCACAGGTAAATAAACAGTTAATTAAGTTACAATTGGGACTTGGATTAATATAATTTCTCTTCTTCTTTAGACAACAATCAAGGTCTATACAAACTGCTTGAAGATTGACATTGAGTACAAGACGCTGGGCATTCAGTGGGACACCACTAGCAAGGAGGTGATCACACAGCTGCTGAGACGGTAAGTGCTACAGTGAAGCAAGGCTATATTGTTTAAGCTAATTACGTATTTTCCCATTCTGTAGCTTGAAGATGCGTCATCGGGACCCACGTCTCTTCTATCTCTCCATGGAGGTGGCCGTGAGGCGGGCAGGAGTAAAGACAATCCTTGTGCTGGACGAAGACACACGTCCAGCTATACTGCAGGCCTGTCACCCCAAAGGAGAGTCACGTTTCTGCCTGCAACTCAAGCCCGGCGGATTGATCCGAGTGCACACATCGGCACTGCAGCCGAGTTCACAGTACAAATCTCTGGTGATCAGTGAGGAGACGAACTGCGATGAGTTGCTCCAGCTGTTGTTGGGTTGCTATAGTTCAATGGAACCCGTGGAGAACTTTTCGCTGTATGAGGTGTGTCCGGGTCAGGAGTGTCAACGTAAACTGCATCCCGATGATCTGCCGCTGCGTGCCCAAGCCGAGCGACTGCGTCGGGGCGAAGGTTGCCACTTTCTAGTGCGCCGAACACCAAATTATGCGCGACGTCGCCAGCTGTTGGCCAATCTCAATGAGGCTATCAATCAAAGCTACGAGAACGAATCCACAGTTGCATCCAGTGCTACAGCGGAGGATGCAGATGCTGGGAGTCTACTGGAGCTCTCCCTGGAGTCAGACCTCTCGCTTTCGGAGGATCTTCGCAGCTGCAGCAGCGGCGAGGATGCCGAGGACGATGAGTGCGCCAGTAGTTCCGGTTCCTCGGACAATTCCACAGAGTGTGCACTACGTCGCGACTTTTATCAGCGATCAGGGACGAGTCCGACTATTTCTGCCACTGTACAACTGAATAACACCGCGACTATATCTCCAGCTCGTGCGTATAGTCCTGTGTATAACATACGGGAGATTCGGACGGCCTCCCACTCGTTCTCGTCACTGGGCAAGGACAAGAAACTGCTGGACATTCACATGAATGCGCGATATGCACCCACTGGTGTGTATAGTCGGTTACTCCCTGTCGCGGAGGTGGAAACGGGCAGTTCCCTTGACTTGAATGGCAATGCGACAGTCGAAGCTGTTAACAACAACCCGGCTAAAGGATTGGGCCACTTTGTCTACTTATAAACGAAGACGGCAACTAGTCAAGCTGCGACTTGTACATAGATTAAATATAGTTACAATTAGTTATGTAGAAGGATTAGGTTTAGTCTAAGAATTTCCCAAAAAAAACGAGTACCGTTTGGACCAAAGATGCATTTGTAGGCTAAGTTTTGCTGAGGTTTGTAAATAGTGGAGAGATCAGTTCGTTTGGCAATTTCCAGACGGAAAGCCAAAGGAATACGAGAAGTATATCGAGTATATAGGAGTCTATAGCTTAAGGCCTTAGCCGCGTAGCTAAAGCTTAACCAAGTCGAAGATCAAGGCACCTAACCAATTACCAATTACCAACTACCCTTTAAGCCTACACATAGAAACCAAAAGATATTGTCATAATACAACAAATAATGCAAATAATATAAAAATAACACACAAAAAATTGCTTACGTAATTCAACTGCTGTGGAAAATTCACTTTAATTGGAAAGAAAAGCCAATCAGCCATTTAAATAGGCTGCAATTAATGTGGTCTGCCGCACAATTTGTATTTAAAATCCCACATTATTGAACGCCGGCCAGCCAAGGAGCTTAAGTTGAATGATTTACATGGCGTATACGCAATTTCCATGACTGCAACTTTTTTAACGTTAAACGAATTTTCAACCTGTAAACGTTTACGTTGCATGTGAGTGAGAAATTCAATTCGGTCTTGTGTCTGATAATCAGCAGAAAACACAGGCACTCAAATTACACACATTATCGAGATTTTGTAGACCCATTAGTGACCTTTTTTTAGAGGGTCAGCATACTAATTTATTAAGAAAGGTCGTCTCTCGTCGTCGGATGGAATTAAAAATAAACAAATTGCCAATGAAATCCAATTTGCTGCAGCCTAAAATAATAACTCAAGACGAAGGGATCCCTTTAAGGGTTAGGCTACAAGAGTTTTGCTTATAGCCATGTTGTTTTGGCCAACGTTTATGCTTATGACTTGTTTTTTATTTTCACCCATTTTGGGTTTTCGTCTTTTTTGCTTGCTTTTTGGCTAGTACGTGAGCGGCTTTAAGTTTTTCGAAGTTGCTTTCGAATTGCATTGCGAAAATCTCATGAAAAATGCATGATTCCCGGCTACATGTGAATGGCACTGTGCATTGAATTGGGACTGGGATGGGGATTGGGTTTGGGTTTGGGAGTGGAAACAACAGGCGAGTGCAGGCGGAAACGGAAATGCTAAGCAGCAGGCTCAACATAATAACTTAAGCACTTTTTAAGTCGAATTTAAAATATTTGTAGCTCGTAGACTGGCCAAGTGCCAAGTGCCAAGTGCCATGTGCCAAACTGCAATTGCAGTCGAATGTTGCAGTCAAGATAACTGTGGGAGTTTTTATGTGTGGGCGGAAGTTACTATCACATGGTAACTATGCTTTAAGTTGGGAGAGCTTAAATCGACCTACAGTTGATTGCTGTTTGCCTGTTATTTGGCAATAGTATGAAACATAGTTCACTTGTTTTGCACATACCCATAACAGATATACTTCCAATTTCATTTGTACGACTTTAAATATTTTGTTTTGCTTAAAAACTTTTCATAAATGAAACGATTTCAATGCGAATTTGTACTTTAGTTTATTTCACCCTTTTTAAACAGTTTTTAACTCAGGATTTCTTGACAGAGTAGTTCATACTAACGCTTAGACAATAAATATCCATATGCTTAAAAGTATGCAATGAAAAATATATTAATTGGTATAAGGACACTTCATTACTTGCAAGAAAATGATTGAAATCCGGCAACAACTTTTATTTTAAAATTATTATTATTAGCTATTCACTTAATTATCTAATCGCCATTATAAATACCACAATAATTAAAAGGAGATGCAAAATTTTCAATTAAAACTCTTACGTTTTCCAACGGCAAACGATCTGTTGAGTGTGTGAGAGTGGAACAAATGAAAAACCCACGTAACTTGCATAAAATTGAGCTAAGCTCGTTTTGTAACTGGTCACAACTAATTGCCATAATCCGCAAAGTCAATTTGTTCACGATTTTTTCACCATTTCAGCATTGAATCGGTTCTCTGTGTGCCCTGTTTTTACGCAACTAATCGGCTTTGTTCCACCCAGTTCCAGTACCCGCCATAGACCCTGCCTCAGGCGTAGTCCTTGCCCATGCTGAATATATATCCCACATTATGCCATTGTTGCACTGTAATTGACTTCTTTGACTAGCGAGTTTTTCTCTTGCATGATTTTTAATCCTTTTGTGGGTATAGCTCATTAATTTTTTATTTTCGTCTGTGTAAGTGAATAATAACAATCCAGTTATGGTCGTGTACATATGTTTGTATACTTTTGCTTATTCACCAGCTTAACGACTTTGAACATTTTAATTAAAAGCGCTTAGTAACATGATGATTGTGTTCTTGCAACATGCAACAGCTGGTACGCCCAAGATTTCTATCCATTTGGCCATTAGATTTTTGCTTTTTTGCTAACCATTCAAAAACATTTCATAGTCATGTATGAGAGTTCGCATCTGCTACAAGTACAAGATTTCTGCATAACCCAAAAACCCATTGCAAATAGCATCAACTCAGATAATTGTTTGATAGACCACGAACACTTGTCGGGGGTTTGAGGATTCACAAAAATCCATATAAATCCTCAAAAAAGAAAACTCTTCCTCCCACTCCCATGCTATGTTTCATTTTGAAACGTTTTGTATCTTAAATCTCATGTGTTCTCTGCATCTTTTTGCATTTGCTTGCTTCTTTTGCTGTTCGCCAACTTCAATGTTCGACAGAGTTCTCGTTATTGCCATTTTTGTTGCACTTAACTTGAACTGCCAAAAAAGTTTCTCCTCTTTTAATACCCTGTAAATGTGGTGGGGTAGCAATGACAGCAGTTTTTTTTTTATATTTTAAGAATATGTTTTTAAGAAACACTACTGAGAAGCTTACATTCGCCCACATAAATATTCGCATCCTTAAAAGTATGTAAAGCAAAGTATGTGAAATGGTAAATATATAAATGGATATCCTATACATACTGTCTAATTAACTAGGCTATAAACGAATACAGGGTATTTCATTGAGAGTTCTTTCAAATCTTGTTTTCTATCTTGCTCCACTTGGGGTCGTCTCTTGTACACACAGAGCTGTAAATACGACAGCCCCTCTAACACACAAGTTCACACACACATGTAGAAACACAAACACATACACCCACTTATCCCACACTCGCACACCACCCAACCCACCCACATATGCTGTTAGACATGGCAAACATTTTTAATCAGTTTACGTAAACTTTTTGACTGCACTGTTTCAAGCTGTTGTCGTCGTCTGTTCGCCTAGTACTTGTATTTTTAAAATTTTACCATTTTTTGGCAGTTTTTTCTTTCTTGCTCCCTCCCTCGTGTGGCATGAGTTGGTGGCAAGGCAGGTTAACATTTTGGGGCGGTTCAACATGTTGCTGGCTGCATACAAAATGATTGATGCAGGCTGCTGTATGCATTTGTTTTATTAAGTTATTGAGTCGGTTTCGTAGTGGCGACACGCCCACAACGCCCACATATGATGATTGCATAAATCATGAGGGTTTATCTTAAATGCCATACGCCATACGCCATACGCCTTTCGACAATATTTATGATTTATGCCAATCCACAGCCTCTCAAGTTTGCTGTTAATTATGAGAAGTTGCAGGTTCCACTGAATGACAGACTCGAACCGATGTTGAGAACCATTTTGGAGGCGCCACTTGACACAATTTACGGTCACTTTTTGCATAACAAAGGCACAACAAATAACGAGAGACTCGAGTGAGGCTTTTTGGCCAGTTTTTTTCCACCTCTTTTGTCGTTTTGCTCCATCCAATTTTGGTAGATTTTTGACTTTTGGTTCCCTTTAGTCGACCAGAATTGAGCTCTCTCCCTCTCGTAACTCACTTTGTGTCATGCGACACTTAAGAATTTATTGTCGGGGAAATGGTAAATGGGAAATGGAAAATGGAAAAGCGCTGCGCTTAGCACCAAAAAGGAAATCAACCAACATTCGAGTTTTGCTGCAATTTGAGAGCCGCAGAAGTGCGTGTCCTGCAGCTTACCATAAAAGCGTTGTCATCACATAATTCCAGCTATCTTTATAAATATTCTTATATATTTCTCCATAGAAATATCTATCTATTTATATATATATTTACATTTAAATTGCAAAACGCAATTGCAACTTGCTGATGTGGCAAAATGGTGATTTCCCGCTTTTCATATCGCTTTTAAATCCACTTCAAATATCGCCAATTTGCACTTAGTTTGTTTACATTCGGCGCGTGAATTGCAATTTTGTATGATTGATGGTAGATGATAAAGGAAAAATTGATTGAAATTGAGATTGGAATTGATACCGGGAATTGTGATAATGCAAAAAACCAATTTTACTTTTAGTTCTATGTATTTACACGTTTATTTGTTGGGTTTTAGTCATTTAGGTCATTTCTTTCTATCGTACAGTATTGTTGCCAATGCAAGCATTACTTTAATTTAATGTGGTGCATACTTTTCGGCTGCACAATATAAATAGCCTGCGACTGCACGTCTCTTACCAGCGAACAACTATTGCCTACTTTAAGGTGCAGTCCTAATTATTCTCACTTTGTTTTTCGCTTTTTTAGTCCTTCCAACTGTATCCTGGCAAAAGGACACGTCTTTTCGTTCTCCCAGAAAGCAGTTCTATCGATTGGCATCAACAGATTTATCGATTTCTCTAAAAAAATTTACGAAAAATTTTATAGGGTGAGGCCTTGAAAAAATGGCCAAAATACCAAAATGACACCTTAACTCAGCCATTTCAAGGACTAGACGAATGTCCTTTGGTACGTAGATAGTCCTAGTCAAAACCTGTACGTTGATGTAAGAAAAAGGACGAAAGTCCTTACAGGAGCCAAAATAAAGTGTAAATTTAAAAAACAGAAATTTATCGATAACTCGAAGGTCCTTTGAAGGATCCTGTCGTGAGTCACACCAAGCGGTTGCTTTTGACAAGGACTATCGATGGGCCAAAGGACATTCCGATCGTCCTGATAGTTTTCGAATTATCAAGGATTTTGTGTTTTTTGGCAAAATTCCAAGCGATTTTTGGATGGAAAAATTTTGTTAGGAATTTTTTTTTTTTTTTGTTTTAAATCCCATTACCAGCTTTGGGGATAAAATGATGTAAAATTGATGATATATAGACAAAATATATCAAACTATCCTGTGCATTTTATACAGCTTACAAGTCCTTTAGATCGCGACATATTTATCCAACCCTGTTTCTAATGGAATAATACGGGGTCTTTTACAGTCGGTTCGCTCGATTGTTGCCTGTCCCACATGTTTAATTTAAGTTTTCTCCCAAAATTAAAAACACGTTTTAATTTTATTGTTAGCTACTTTATTCGTATGTTGCTTATCACTTTAAAATATGATTTACAATAAAATAAGGACACAAATTGCGCATACGCACAGTGTCCCGAGATATAGAAATATTCAAATACAATACAATTTACGAGTTAATTAGCCTCTAACGAATGTTGGCTATAAAAATTGGCTTAATTTGTAATACAACTTGACAATAATGATAATAAAAACTATTAGTAATAGATATATATATATATATATGTATATATTCATATAATTATACTTAAACATATTTTAATTGCTAAATTAACAAAGCAACTGGCTTAGTAGAAAATCACAATGAAATTACAACTAACTAAGATTAGAATTACGACAAATTGGCTAAAAGTAGGTGCTATGCTCCGTTGGGTTCTATGAGCGACGGCCAAAGATTCTCTTTATCGTCTTCCAGCGGCTTGGCCATCATAGCTGCTCATTGCCAATGTGCGTGGTATCCGTCGGCAGCGAGTGAGTCTACAATTCAAGAGTTCATCAGCTTTTAGCAGAAAGGGAGGGATAGGGAGTGGGGGTCAATTGGTGCTCACCTGCAATGCCTTGCGCTTGTGATGCATCGATGAATTTGAAGATGATTTGCCTTTGCCCTTCTTCCAGGAGCACATAAGCAGCTCTTTCATACCCTTGCGAAAATTGCGACTAAGGAAAGCATAGAGCAGGGGATTAACGCCCGAATTGAAGTACGTGACCAGAAAGGTGAGCGGTGTTAGCAGCGCATTAAAATTGGAATCACCGCGATACGAACGTGACCTGTAAATGTTTAAATATTAAATAAACATAGTTAACATTTAGACACTGGCATACAAATGAGCAAAGGACAGCAATAAAATGTTATGATTTAAAGTCTGCACATACAATTATTAAGTATACGCACTGTCTTTCAAAATTCCAACAGATTGTTAGAGTACTTAACTGTGATTTTAAAGCATCAAATCTTTAACTGTTTATTAAAATAAAGTGTAATGTTATTGCTTTTAGCCTGTTCACTATAATTAACTCCTTTGTTAAGTATACACCAAGTAGACAACATTTAATCACTTCTGTCGACACTGCTTGCTAGAGATCTCAACAGATTTGCACCTTAGTCCTGAAGATTTTCAAGTTTTTCGCTGAGAAATGACAGTGGCTGGCCAAAGTTTGTGTCAGAGTAAAGTTTTTGCCCAAATGGAGAGCATTACTTACTGGAACACTTAAACAACAATACTTAAAGGGACCTTAGTATGCAAAGCATGAGCTAAAGTAAGGGTTAAAGGGTATACGCAGCTAGAAAAGCTAAAACAATTTGGCTTTTCCTTCTCTTTTGTACTATTTCGGGAATACTTTCTAGGGTATCTCATAGTCTGCCAGCTACAACACAGACTTACTGACTGACCCGCACAACTAAAAGTTTTCTGTCCAAATGTTTTTGTGTTTCGCGTTGCACTTGCAACTAACTCGAAAGTCAACTAAGTGGGCGCTGTGTGTCCTGTGGGCGTGTCTAACTTAGAGTCATTGCTTTGTTGCCAAACTACTGGCTGCTTGAGTTGTCAAGTGACTTTTTGCAATTGGTTTTGTAAATTTAGTAGGTAAATTTAGTGGGTATGTGTCTAGCCATAGAATGACAACTGTAGAAAACAGCTGTCAGAAATGGGCTAAGTGGTGATTTGGTGACACTGTGCACGAAATATGATAGGCTTTCATCAGACACAACATTTGCCTGCTGAGTTGTTATGACTGTCGCGTTTTGTCCTCTTGGAATTTGCCCAACTTCTACTGCTGCTCCTTCTGGCCTTATTCCCCCACAACTGTTGGCCAAGGCTAATAACAAGCACGTGTCGCACTCGGGACACGTTGTCTCTTCAATTTGCAACGCGTGGCAACATTGAATGTGTCTAATGCTCAAATTACATAATGGTCATTTTATTAAAGCGCATTTCTCTTGGCCCTGGACTAGAACCTAGACATTAAAGCATCAAATAATTCAAGTTTGTGTGCAAATTTTGGTCAAATAAGCTAAAAGAGGCTTTTAAAGTAAAGAATTGAGTTTTTTATGGCATTAAGGAATAAAAGAAGATTAAAATGTATTTTTTGATTAATTTTTCAAGCAACAGAATTAAAAGAAAAGTCTTAGAAATAGTCAAGAAATAGTAAGTGAGACAAATTCAATGACGAATTCTCTTAATGATTGAGTTAATGTTAATGTTAAATAAAATTAAAGCTAATTACAAAATCCTTCCAGTTAAAGTCGATATACAACTACCTCTTTAGACTTTAAATACAAATTGACACCAAATTGAACTTTAAGAGACAAAAAACAGCTCAAAGGACTCTCAATGTTAATGTCCTGCAATTGTGTGCGTGTCAAGATGTTCAAGTTCAAGTTCAAGTCTAATATTGATTTATGACTGTTCATTTATAATCTGATTCGCATTTTATTAGCCATTGTTTTCCAAATAAGTGTACGTGAAAATAAATTATTATTTTACTCAGTCATAATTTATAATTCTTTAACATTTCATTTATTATTTAGGACGTCGCAAAATAGAGTGATTTTGCTCGACTGCCAAGGCAATATCTCAAAAAATACTTATATATACATATTTTGTATATAAATAATAATTCACATAATCCGACTTAATGCCTATAATAATTTTAATGGTTGGCAAAGCAAATAGCTGAAATGCATTTTATAGCTGAATTTTTGGCGCATGAAATAAAATTTAAATTTTGAAATATTTTTTGCTTAAGGAAAACAGAAATTTGCTTCAATAATTTTGACAGTTGAATAATAAATATTCACCCCCATTTAGACTTTCTTTAAATCATTATTTTTAGCATTTCAATTTCTTAACAAAATTCGTTTTCATTTCCATTTTAATTTCCATTTCCACTTCCACTTCCATTTTCATTTTCATTTCCATTGATTAATGTTTGACTTTATAGACATTGGGGCAATCATAAACTGTTTATAACATATCATAGCTCCTGACTTAACTTGACTGCCAATCACAGGAGCATCCATTGACCATTTTTTGGGTCTCTTACATCTCTTACATCCCCTTACAAATGACCATTGACTGTCACATAATGGGGGAAAAAATATCAAACAGGAGTAAAAACCAACTCAGGCTGCAAATAAAACCAAGATGAGCACAAAATTGAAATGTTTGAATAGAGACAGAATGACAATCCCGACAAGAAGGGAACTGAAGAGAACTGGCAGGGAACTTGTCAATTTTTTATTATGTTTTTTGTGATATGATGCGAATATCTCTAAATGGAATAAATCGCTGACAATTATTGGCTAACAGATGTCGCACTTGACCAAATTATTATACTTATTTTATTGATGGACAAAGTACGGAAAATGAAAGGAAAACAAATAGGAAAATAAAAGGTGGCAGTTGAAATTTGAGTATAATCAATAAGTAAACAGAGACTGTTTGGGAATGGGAAAAGGAAAAGCAAAGAAAAGTCCAAAGGAAAAGCCTGTGTGTTCCGTTTGGAAATAGCTTTATGCAAATTCATGGCCAAAATTCTTATAGCCATAAAGGATGTGTGGAAAAGTGGCGATTTATTTAAGGGAAATGAGCAAATAATGAAATGAAAACGAGTCAAAGACAAGTTCTGCATAATAATGTGGAAAATCTATGTTAATAGCAGAGGCGGATGATGTCAGAGATGGCCAATCAGTGTGGTCCAAGGACCAACTCAATTGACAACTTAATTGTTTGCCAGCCCAGTTAATAATACTGGCATCCAACAGCTGCAAGTTGAGCAAATGGAAATGATTCTCAACTGTTTGCATACGATAAAAAATATTGTACCTACTATTGACAATGACAACGACCACGATGATGATGATGATGATGACAACGACTCCTCCTACTCCTCTTACTCACCAGTATTGCCACATTTTGCGCGCATGATACGGCAGATTGCAGAGCGCGAATGTCAGCACAAATATTATCAGCATGCGGACCACGCCCCTTCGAGCCCGTAGCACATTGCTCGATGAATGTGACATGTGTGTGGCACCACCACCACCGCCTCCTGCTGTACCTCCTCCATTGGCGCCACCTCCTCGTTGATTGTGGGAGTGATGATAGAAGCTCGTTTTGCGACAGGCACTCACAATGGGACGATCCGCCTCCAACGAGACCTGAATGAATAATGATTTGTATTATAGCACTTTTAGCCATATCACTTCAATTTCGATAATATACTCTGACTTATCGACTAGTCGTATATACCCACCTTGCAATTATCAAGCTGGGTTTTTGAAAAGTGTTTTGTTGTTAGTGTTTGTTGTTGTGTTTTGAGGTTGATTTAATTGGTTTAGACAAACAAAACGGTGTTATTGTTGTTGTTATTGTTGTTGTTGTTGTTGTTGTTGTGGAAACATAAACAGGAAAGAGAGAAGATAGTTCAACATAAAGATAGTTAGCTGTGAATTCAGGTTAGAAATAGGTATTTAACATTAAATAATACATAGTATTTAGTAGGGGGATTACTTAAGAGAGAGAGCTTTGGTCGGTTTAGTAAACGTTGTGTGTTGCTGGTTATTAAAATAATAGCATTAAACTAATAAATAGAATTTAAATAAATGCTCAATCAATATGTCTTAGATTTGCTTCTCAAATTGTTGCTATAAAAATATATTTAATTAAACAAAATAATAAATAAACTACCCGTAGGTCGATTGGATTGAATTGTTCCCTAGGAACATATTCTTATAAGAAAGCCATACCTAAAAATTATAAGAATTTCTACTTTAATTTTATTTTTATCTTTAAATTTTTCGCAAATTTAAAGCAAGACTAGACTAGCTTTCATGCTTACATCATAAATCATTACAGATCATAAATAGATACATGTATTTGTTGAAAACTCGAGGGATTCCCTATTCCACCAAACTTATTTCCAATTCCACATGACAGAGAATTTCTCTTGATTGATGACTTAAATGCGAAATTCCAAGTTGTTTGTAGTCAAAAGTGTTTTTATTTTACACACTTCTAACTACTTATCGAAGGCTAATGCATCTCACTTTCAACTGATGCTGATAAGTGGCATTTTGAAATATTAAGCATACGCAGCGTGGGCCAAAATATTTCACTGCCCTTTTTATTGGATTTATTTGTGATAGCAAAGTGAGTGGCTTACTTAACTTTCTTCGAAACAAAACTGTAAACTATATACTGATACTTTTAATACGCTTTGACACCTGTTCTGTTTTGTTCTGTTCCCTACTCGAAGTCGCTGCTTTCGTCACCATTGCCAGCAGGTAATGGCCAACAATGGCGGAGGAGTGAAGTACTTGGTCAACTTTGGGGTGAATTTCAAGGAAAACTTGTGCAAGCTGCTCGGTCAAGCTCAGTAAATATTAACTACTATGAGCGACAACGAACTATTTAACTGCCAACAGCTAAAACACTTAAGTTTTCCCAGACAGTATTCAGTGCAAAGTAAAGTTTTAGTTGCGGGTTGAAAATTTGTTGAAATATGTTCTTACTATATCTTTGGAAATAGTTAATGCATCGTTAATGTAAGCGAGTAAATTAAGTTTAGTATTTTAACTTGTGAACAGATCAAAAATTCCGTTTCAAACGAGACGAAAGGAAAACATTTAAATATTTATCAACTTTAAATATAATTTAAATATTTCTTGACTTAAAAAGAGCAAAGGTTTTTTGGTAAGACCAAAAGTTCTGAACCTTCCAGAGCATTTTTATGTTAATACAATTATGGAAAAGTTAGCCTTTTTAAAGGTTTGACTAGCTGTTTTTCAATACAAATTATTAGTAAACATATTTCTTGTCTCAAAATGCTCTTAGTTTAAGCATCAAAGATAAAATATGCATATTTCAGCGGTAAGTAGTTAAACTACTCTTTTTTTTTTTAGTGTATACACGTGCAAATGCTTAGTTTCTTTTTGTATATTTGCTCACTTTGCTCGGGGGCATTGTTTTGCCTCTGCCGTGATGTATGAAATAATACCTGGGTGACTCACCTGGCTCTCAGTGATGCTGACGCCACGCTTTTCATATTTACTACTAAGTTTACGTGACAAGGACGCAGAACTGCTGCCGGAAGCGAGCGATGTTGTTCCCGCTCCCACTCCCACTCCCACTCCTGCTCCCATTCCCACTCCCGCTCCAGATCCTACCGCTGACGAGGTGGGTCCTGCACCAGCTGGAAGTTGATGAAGCTGATGATGATGTGGCAGTTGATGACCATGATGATGATGATTATGTGGATGCGGATGTGGATGCGCATGATGATGATACATGCTATTGTGCAAGCTCATGCTTGTCTCCTGTCCATGGTGTTGATGATGTTGTTGCTGCTGTTGCTGATGCTGCTGGGAGACATGAGGGGTAAGTCCACGGGAACTGCGCCACAATGCGATGGCTATCTTGCTGTACAACACCTGCCAAAAGAGCAAAAATATTAATTATGTTTATATCTTTCGATAAATACTAAACAAATAAAAGAAGGAATAGAATTTATTCTATTGATTTTCAGTTATTTGCTTTTTAGTTTAATTTCTTTATTATTTCTATTCATTTCAGTTCACAGTACTTTAATTAAAAGTTAATAATTCATTTTCAAAATGAATTTCTTAGCCGATTTCTTCCACTTACCGTCATAACTAGCAGTGGCATCACATAGAGCAGCACAAAGTTAATCATATCGAGTAGTTTAGAATTGAACATTTCCCGATCCAGTACACAAATCTCCTCCTCCTGCCCGTCCTCGGTGTGAATGTTCTTAATTGTCTTGCTGAAGACAAATTTGGGCGTTGAATACACCGCCGATGTGATCCAAACGGTGACAATCACCATCTACAAAGGGTTAACATGAGACTTGATGAGGTCAAAACAGATAAAACAAATACCAGAACATAGGACATGACTGAAAACACGCAAACGATTTGTCTAATTACAAATAAGCACACAAATTGCCATGTTGTCTGACCATTTCGATGTCTTAATGCCTTGGACTGTGTAGTCTGTGTAGGCAGCAGGTTTAATTGCTGCTGTTAACATTAACAAATACATATTTAGTTGTAAATTGTTTCATTTGTCCAGTGATAGCACACACCCCTCACACACCCACCTACACACACCCCGACTTCCCTTCATTGCCAATTACCTAACACAAAATGGTGGCAAATATACTTAAATATTTCTAGACCCAGCTTGGAACTGTAATAGATACTCAGATACTTAGATACTCATAGATATCGTATAGAAGATAACCTCTGGCATTTTTGGTAAAACTTTGACTTTTACTGTGCACAAACTTTTGGCTGCCACGGTTTATTAAGCCCTTTGGGTTGCCTACGACTTGACTGGAGAATAACTTTTTGGCGGCTTTGTTTAATAAGTTCCATTAGCGTGCAAATTGCGGTCAAAACGAGCAACAAAGTTATCAAAATTAATACATTTAATGAGCAGTGAACAAGCTAATGCCAATTTGCTAATGCATTTCTTAAAATAAATATTCCAAAACAGAAAAACAGAAAAAACATTTTGAAATTTTCTACGGAACGTAATTAAATTTTAATTGAAACAATAAGAAAAACTCTAGTTTTTCAATTAAATTTATTGGGAGTACTTATATAAAGTAAATTCTACTTAAATTTTGTCAGTCAATTGATGAGAAGACTTCTAAGAAACGTTGACTGAACAATAATCATTTATGCATAGTTTTCTCAGTACTCTATTTAATTCAGTTTCCATTTTTGGTAATTCACTTTGTTGACAACAAATATATTTTCGTGTTTTCCTTTTATTTGCTCACCAGCCATAAAAATTAATCATGCAAAAAAATGAATTGGAAACGGAAATCAACCGGAATTTTGGATATTTTGGAATTTTTGGAATTTTATTGAACTTACCCTTAAGCGTGCCGCAGTTAGAATTTGTTTGCAGGTTATTGGATGGACAATGGCAAAGTATCTTTCCATGCAAATGACAACGAGAATAAATATTGAGGCCGTGTAGCTCAGCGAGTGGACAAATTGATACATGCGACAGAGGAACTCGCCAAAAACCCAGCTGAAATAAATAACAAAATACAGAAATCTATAGTTTTTGTACAAGGAAAATACTCAATGATTTGGCCCAAACAGAGAGAAAATTGGTAATGTCACGTGAGCCATAAAACCTTTTGACACGCCCACCGCAAACTAATAAGGCATTAAAGGTATCATTAGCCGAAAGTATTTTATGTTTTTTACTGTACTTTCTCGCACTTTGCTCTTATTTTTTTATTTTTATTATTGCATTATATTCTCGGTGTGAAATTTCAGCCTTAGGATCATTGTGCTCGAGGATTAACACGTAATTCTAGGCTGGCTAAGGGCTGAGGGGAGAGACAGGGAGAGAGAGAGAGAGGGAGAGAGGGAGGGAGAGGAAGCTCCTTTCTGTCCTTTTATAAGTGGAAATTGTTGTGCTTTTGTCGTTTGGTTGCAGGTGCTATTTTTTTCGGGTTTATTGTTGTTGTTGTCGTACCTTCCATTAAAAATTATTGCCCTGCCGGCAGCTGTATTGAATTTGGTGAAAGGCATTACTTGTTCTGGCACTTATAAATGAAAGCCTGGAATAAAACCTGAGCCACCAAAGTAATTCTTAAGCATTGCATTTACACGGCGCATTTCATCTGATAGGTTTACCCAATGGAGTTAAACCCAAAATGTTTTTAATTCGTAAGAAACGTAGCTTTAAAAAAGTATCTACGAGTTGTACTACTTTAGCTGGAAGTAGTTATATATCTAGCAAATTTTATAAGCTCTTAAAATTTATGTTTTAGCCTTTGTTAGTCAGCGGTTTTTTAAGACAGCATCATAATTTACTTAGCAGCTAAGTTAAATAAACAATAAAGTTAATTTACAAAATAATTTTTGTCTGTCTTTTTTACACATTTTGCCACAACGAGGGCTGTTTCGTGGAATTTCATTAAATTATGCATAAATTGATAAGATTATACGACCAAGAATTGGGTTTTTTTGGGCATACTTGTGTGTCATTTTAAATTTGTGCTCATTATGCACACAAAATTTGATCACTTTATTGCTTGTATATTAACCTTTGCATATTTTCATTTATTTTATATTTATACCCTATAAAGAGTACAGTAAATAAAGCAATTCTTTGGCAAGAAACCCATCAATTACCTTTGAAATATAATTTTTTTTAATGTTAAATTAAAAGAAAAAACTAAAATAATAATTTTAAAGCGAAAAATTCAGAGTTCATTTGAAATGAAATATGTGAAAAATTTAAATTCGCTTGTTGTTTGTTTATTATTTTGTTCTTGCCAATTGTTGACTTATTTACCCAAAGCGTGAAACACGAAATATTAAAATAGCAATAATAAAACAAAATTGAGGAAAAACAATGCCTGAACAATTATTTTACACAGTTGTATATATAAGCAAAATAATTCATTATAATTGGACTGTGGCGTGTTTAATAGGAAAAACCTTATTTATGTTGAATATTTTATTTAATAGGAAATACATTATATATGTTAAATTTGTTATTCCTAATAAAACTAAATATTGGTTACATTTTTGTATTGTTTTCAATATAAATAAATAAAGTTTAGAGGTTTATTTATCGGAAATTAAATACGAATAAAATAGTAATAATAATATATTATTTAAATTGAGACAGGTATTTTATTGATCAGACTTAGTTTCCAGTCACTAACAATTTATTGAATAATAAAATTTAAATTTAAGCTGTCAATTTGTACAGGAACGAACTAAAAGTGATGTATAAATATATTTTTATATACAAACTTGCATTTGCATGCATACAAAGTGTGTATAACAAATGGCCAACATGAGCTGAGCTAAGCTGATATGAACATTGCGCATACGTCACGTTGTGCCACATTAACAGAAGGCAACTGGCAACTCGCAACAGGCAAAAGCGAGCTGCATACGTGCTCTGTCACCTGTCGCCAGGTGTATTTTATATGCGTAGTTTATTTTTGGACACATATCTGTGTAAGTCTTGGGCTCAGTTGAAGGAGCATAAACCTTTGGAAACTCAAGGGATTATAAGTCTGAAATTTAACATAACAGACTAAAGGGTATCTGGCATTGGTGTATATTTAAGCATTTATTAGTTTACTACTCGTTGGGTTTATGCAAACATTTTTTGCTGTTGACCATCGTCAACTCATTCTCAGTTTCTACATTGCAAGCGGAATTTTATTTTTTCCGCTTTTCCACTTTCACCAGAAGCTTTATTTGTGCACTTCAACAAATGTGTGTGTGTATGTGTGTATATCTGGGTGTGTGAGTACATACACAATGAGGTTGCAAGGGGCGTGTCATGCCTTAACACACACACACACACACACTCACACACAACACTGTCACTTGTTTGTATTGCGCTTTTTTCTGTTTTCATTTCTCTGTAGGACACTTGCAAGTTGAAGCTAGTACAGCTTGCTACAGGGCGTGGCAAGCATTATAGCAGTAGTGGTATCAGCTTCGTGGGTCACTAAAGCGGCTTAAATAAGAAAACTTTATACTACAAGCAGCTTTAGCTACAAAACAAAACAAATAACTAAAAGTTTGTGAAATTAAAAGTAAAATATAAATAAAATATATAAAATATATTTAATTGTTGACTGAATTTAATACTGACTATTGTCCACTTAATTTACTGTAAATTATTAAAAACGTACTTCAATTAAATATGCAAATTAAAATGAATTTTTAAACTTTTTACGCCGCTTTTCATATGTAATGAATGACATTAATTAAACATAACTTTAAAGTAGTCTTCTCACTCACCTGTCAATAAGATAGATGGACAGATTCTGCATCACACAAAAGAGACCCACACAAAAGTCGGCAAATGCCAAGTTGGCCAGAAAGAAGTTGGTAATAGAACGCAGACGACGCGACAAAGTGACCACCAATATCACAAGAAGATTGCCTAAAGAAAGAAAGAGAGAGAGAGAGAGAGTATAAAAGATTGAAATGGAGAATATAAAGATACATATCAGATATCAAAATGTCTATTAAAAATTTGCAAAACAACTGCAAGAGAAACGATGTAATTCACCTGGGAAATATTAAAAATGTATACAAAAGACTTTTTGGCAAGTGAGACAGGTTTAGAGGATTTGAGCCAACTCTGCTTTCGTTTTAGACTTTGGGCCAACAAGTTTAGGCGACAGATGACTGGGGACATTGTGGCCTGGCACTCACACTGGGAGCAATAACTTTTTGCAGTCAGTGTACATTTTGGATGACAATTTTTTGTGGCATTCCCTCGACGTTTTGGGTTTAATGTTCCGTTGAAAGTTTATTTTAATTAGAGGTTTTTGTTCATGCCACACAGCTGTAAATATATGTAGTTGTAGTTGAGTGTGTGTGTGTGTGTTAGAGTGTGCCACTTTTGGATGGCATAGAATTTGTTGTTGAGCTAATTGTTTAAATGAATTTCAGCTACAAAAACGTTTGGGGACTCAACAAGAATTTGTATCTGACCCTTAAGTAGATTATGTTTAAATCGAGACATGTTGTTAGTAAAAAAGTTCTTTTCTTTACAGATTTATTTAGCCAGACATTCATTAATGGATCGGCTTATGTTGCCCTCATGAGTCTTTTAACAAATGACAGAAGAACAAACAAGAAAAGTTTTTTCTCTTTGTCAACATATGTAACAAGCTGTTGGATGGATTCTTCTTTTTCTTCTTTATTATTTTGTTTTTCTTTACATGTTTTTTGAGTATAACTCTTTCAGCGAATAACTCATTTTTCGCAATACATTTTTGAACAACGTTCCACTTTGTTGTCTGTGAGTTTGCAATTGTTTGTTTCGCCTGTTTGAAGTAATTAAAAAAGTTTCGCTTGAAATGTGTTCGAAACAGCAAGAACAACAAATAATAATAATAATAACAAATACAATATTCGTGGAAAATATACAAAAATATAAATTATATTGTCTCATGTGCTCAGCGAGAATAAATAATGCATTTTGGGGCTGAGCTCTAATTACTTTTTGCACCAAAATTTGTTCAAATCGTTTGGAATTTTCATTTTATTTTAATTAAGCAATTATAATTATGTATATTAAATAGTTTATTTTTGACATCATATTGTATGATATTTATGTATTTAAAGCATTCGCTTTGAATGTCTAATTTTGGCAGCTAAACTGTAATCAAACTGCCTGCTCGGTCTACATTTGTGGTTTCCAGTGGAATTCAGGGCAAACCTCAGCCGCAATTGCTGGCCAAAACTGCTGGTTGCCATCAAATTTATTTGCTTAAACAAATTTACTGACAGCTCGGTCAAGTTAATGTGATCGAACTTAAAGCAATTCCCAAGAATTTATACAACTTGAGTAATGTAATACTTGTGTGACAATTACGCATACGCCCCATGTGGCCTGTCATATTAATTATTCAATCAATTTGTCATTTGTTAGTTGTTAACTGTTTTTGATTACAGACACATTACTTTGGTCAGTTCGTTCTAATTTATTATCTGTAAGTTGTTGGAAATAAATTTATTTGTAAATAGTTTGTGGACAAAACACTAAAATAAATGTCCCAAAGAAAAGATAAAACAACATTTGTAAAATGTAAATAATTTGCAGATTCATATTACTTGAGTACTGAAAAACATTTAGCCAAGAAGCCAGAATGGCTAATAGTTCTGGCCAGCATGCTAACGGGGCCATAAAATTTGCAAGTTGCAGTCACGTTCACAGTTTGTTTTGTTGGCCCTTTATTGCCCTTTAGCTCTTGACGTTCACCATTCGACGAGTTTTCCCATGTGTCTATGTGGGTGTGTGAGTGTGGGAGTGTGTAAGTGTGTGTGTGTGTTTGTGAGTGGGCGTTCCCAAGTGCAACTAATTGGTGCGCCCCTATGAGGCAGCTGCAACCATTTGTCGCACTCTTTTCCTTGGTAAACAAAACGATTAATTTAATAACTTGTTATTTGCTTTCTCCAACTAAAAGTTAATTAATTGAACTTTCCACAATATTAAATTCAATTAAGCTTTATTTATTACGCTTTAAAGATCAAATTAAAGATACTTTTCTAAGACTACTTCTCCTCAATTTCAGCTAAAATTGTTTTCTTGGAGATTTTACTCTCGTTTCCCTCTAAATTCCATTTTTATTGGATTTCTAGGAACTGATTTCCCTTCTCAAACCATTTGAAATTTTGTTTTCATCACTTTCCAGAAGCAATAATTTCTGCTCTTCTTGTAATTAGTATAGATTAGATACTCTGCAGAATATTGTTGGTAAATAGATTTGATTTTTAAATTGAAAAGGTCAACTGAATGAAAGCTGGCCATCAGGTTGGTAAGCCACAAAAGCCGCATAAAACAAACTTTAGAGCTAAGTACTCTAAAGCCAATAAGCTGGGAAAAAAAAGTAGCTAAAAAGTCGGTCAAACGGTCAAGCCACAAAAGTCTCGTATCTGTTGCCATATATTGTATAGGAGACAAAAAAAAGGGAGAAAGCTTTGAGTAATTGGCAAGTCAGCAGTTAACAGAGACACCAAGGAGCACAAAAGGGAAGCCCTCGATAAACACAAGAAACTTGGGGCTAGGATCAATGGCAGGACATGGCCCATGTGATGACCAATTTACGAGTATTTTCCTTTTATTCTGCGAGCAGAGTGGAAAGAAGGAAAAGTGGCGACAGAGAAAGAAAGAGAGAGAGTGTGAGAGAGAGAAAGAGAGTGGAAATTGGAAAAGTTGACTATCTGCAGTCAACATTGATTGATTTATGAGCTGAACGCTCAGCTTCCTTTTTCTTTCTCTCTCTTTGAGATACATTTCTATCTATTTATCTATATGTATCTATAAGTATGCTACTTACCGAAAAAGCAACAGCAGAAGACAATTGTGTAGAGCGTTATGAATATAATGCGTACATCGGTGCGATCAAAGATATATTCACTGGTATTATCATCATCCAGAGCCAATTCGTTGCTCTTCTCTTCACCCACCAAAGTCGTCGTCGTCTGCGTCGTCGTCGTCAACGTCGTTGAGATTAGCGCGGTGCTTGGCGGTGCAGCAGATGCGGTGGTTGACTCATTGAAGAGTAGACCAAGTTCCATGACGCTAACATTGACTCCGAGACTTGAATAGTTTCCAACTGTTGCCAAAGTACAGTCAGCTGTTAGGATGAGCAGGATAGTAAGTGGGAACGGAAGTGGGAAGAGTAACGGAAGTCTGTGGGTGTGGGAGTGAGTGTGTATGTTATTCGTTGATTTTACAGCCTGTTTTTCCACTCTTCGTTGTTGTTGTTGTTGTCTGTTCTCTGGTAAGCCGGAAATGCTATAATTTGTTGCTGGAAACAAGTTGTTGTTGTTGTTGTTGTTGTTGTTATGTGGCTCGTTATCATCATCATTATCATCAGGAACAACATCATAAGCTGCTGATATGTTTGGACTGCCACTTTGAAGCAGTTGTTTATGTTCTCGTCTCTGCGCTGCTTCCGTTTCCTGTCGTTGGCGATGCTGCTGCCTCTGCTGACTGCGACTGAGGCGTTGCCAGGACGATGTCGACATCGACGTCCATTGTAGGATTCGAGCGCTCATTATTCTAATAACACGCTGCAGCTGTAGTAAACACACAAAAGAGAGACAGACATAAAGTGAGTGTGAGAGAGTGAAAGAGAGAACGTCAAATGCCTGAAAGATGCAGAAAATGAGAGAGACAGAGAGAGAGGGAGAGGGAGAGGGAGAGATAAAAAGTGCATAATAGTTAGTGATAATCAGTTGCCTAGAGGAGCAAACCACTATAACCACTATAGTCGAGCACTTAACGGTTATTAAAAATTACCAAAGCAACTATGAATTAGTGTTTCTGCTTGTCCCTAGTTAATTGCTAGCTCATATTACGTATACGCAGTGTTGTGCATTTTAAATTGAATTAATTATATTATTCCTTTGTGAAAGGAAGGAAGAACAATTACACTACACTCAGTTTCAGACCAAATTTCAAACATTTTAATAGTGAATTAAATAGAGGACTATTTTAATTAAATATTATAAAAGTTACACAACTTTTAGCAGGTACTGTAGACTAAATTACAGCTATGCTAATCACTTAATTAACAGTTTATGACAATTCATATATTTTCGGTATTAGCTATTAAAACTAAAATCCAACTGTTAAACTGTTAATGTGACGTTTTGTTACAGTTGTTTGCCAACTTTTCATGTTGACATTTAAATACTTTTCCCCCATCCCTTTTGTATAATAAGTACAATAAGTACAATATTTACATTGTACAGTGGACATATTATAAAGCCATGATTCGTGCGTGTTTCATGTACATGACGATTCACACACAGCACTTTAATTACTTGATAGCTATTTTTGCAGTTGTGTTGTGCGAGTGTGTGTGTGTGTGCGTGTGTATGAACGTGTATTCATTTACGAGTGGAAATGTACACGAGTCCTTATTAATTAGAGCACGTACTTGCACACAGACGGGGACAAACATTGAAGTGGGAAATAATCAAAGCTTCGTTCAGGATACCAAAGAGCTAAAAATACTGACAGAAAGAGAAGGAAAGAGAGAGGGGGGAGAGAGAGAGAGGGGAAAGGGGTACATTGAAAATGGAAAATGGGAAACTCGCAGTTATTGCACTCGCATAATTAGCAACAAAACGTGTCGCATACAAACAAACAAATGTTCCACTAAATATTAAAGGTTCAAAGTTTAATTTTGACATTTATAAAATAAAAGTAAATTCATTAATTAAAAGCAAAAACAATATAAATAAATTAAACTAAATTCCTATTTGTGCAAATTGCTTTTATTAAAAGCCAAAACAATTTCAATTAGACACATATTGTTTTACTCATTAGTCAGTTTAATTTCTAAGTCAAGAGACACACGTGTACAAATAGAGGAAAGATGGAGGAAGATATATAAGTAATATAAGATTGAAATACTTCTTCGAGTCACGATTGTTTTGCACAAGTTTCTACAGAGAAAATAAATGAAATTGGACATTGAAATCAACGTGTCAGGCAGACAAATAAAATAAAATAAAATAAAAATAAAAATAAAAAACTTCTGGCTAATATGTCAAAAGCTGTACAAATAGCATTGCAAGAGAAGCAAAGGAAACAATTGATATTTAATAAGATTAAAGATTTCTCTGTCTAAAGTTTCTCAACTTTTATGAGGTGTGCTCAAAGAGAAATTGTTGGCATAACTTTAGTTAAAGTTTCCTATAAATTCCATTAAAAGTTCATACACAATTAATGCTGCAAATCGGTTAAAGTTAAGTAAAGCAATGCAAAATATAAAACAGCTAATTAATGCATTAAACAAGCATTAAACAATGCCTCAAAGTGGCAATTAAATGCAGAATGAAGCGTGAATTAAAAGAAGTTTTTCCTCTGTGTATTGAGTATTGTCGGCAATTTCAAAGGATTTTCACTGCAATATTAAAAGTTTTGGACCAATCCCAAAGCTACGAAGTCTATGGGATGCCCAGTTGGTGTCAGTGAATCAATGGATGTGGGTCAAACAACAAGAACTGCAATTAAAGGTAACACTTAATTGCCTCAAATTATAATTAATGAGACCGACAAAGCATTATGCTTGATCCGCTGAACAAAGTAGGAGAGGGAAGGAGCAGTGAGCAGGAGGGGTGGGCAGGAGAAGTGAGCAGGAGAGAAGTGAGCAGAATGTTTGTTTGTTAACTGTTTATAATGTTTGGTCAACAAACTTTGAAAGGAAATTAATGAATTCATTTAAAATACTTCACGATGAATATTTAAAAGAGGGAAAACAAATTGCAGTTAAGTTAATGATTGCGATAAGTAGTTAATTTGTAATGAAGGTCGAAAGAAGGAATAAATATAAAGAAATGTTTAAATATAATTCAATAAATATTTTAAAAATTAACATATCTGTACATATATTTCATTATAATAATTTTGATTAACTTTTATCAGAATTTATGCAACAATTTCTACCGAATTCAACTTAAAAGATAGATTTGTCTTCCTTTTGATTCAAGAGTTCTGTATACCAGTATAAATCATAATCCTTCTCTGATTTCCATACAAATAAATACTGATTAAATAAAGCAATTCAATGTCTACAGAGGGACACATTCACCTATCAATAATGAAAATTACACGATGCTGGTTTGGAATACAAAATTGGCATTCGATAAATAAGGAAATGTCAAATGCCCACAAAGTTCGACTGCAAACAGTATTTCCAAACAAAATCAAGTTGTCAACTAATGCCAAATACAGGTGCTTGAATGCCCAGGTAACAATATAGTTCAACATACAACTCCTACTCGCTGTTATGATTTCAGATCCTGGGGGTAAGTCCTTGTTGAGCTTACGAAAGAGTCATGACTGCAGCTGGCAGTGGCAGGCGTTGGGATTAGTTTGCCTCTAAGTGATATTACATGCTGTTTGTGCTCTCACCGTCTCTTGCCACGCCAGGTGGCATACTCAACGTGTTCAGAGCACACCTCGATGCCACTTGCCACTACCACTTTCTGCTACCACTTTTTGCTGCCACATTCTTCTTGCCACATGCCACATGCCACGCTTGCTACTCTCAAGCTGCTGCCTGTTATAAAATTGCACTGAATTTAATGATGTGCAACAAATACAACTGACATTTTCTGCGGCAATTGCACTTGAACATTATGATGGCAAATTGAGGAAGTAAAAAAACAAGTAAATACATGCTATCTCTCTTTATCAGACACTTCCCCTCCCTTTTCTCCCCTCGTTGATTACAAATAAATGTACTCGCAACACTTAAAAAAAAAGGGAAACATTTTTGTTGTTGTTGTACTCTGTGTTGGCCCCATGAAAATCTCTGCAGTTGTTAACCAGTTGTACAAAAAACAGAGAAATGAAAGAATTCTTTTTGAAATGGCTGCCATTTTGTGGCTTAATTACGAATTTCCATCACACATATGCCATGGAAATCCACTGGTCGAACTGAATGTAAAAAAAGATATATATATAAATATATATATATATACACGAAAACATGGTGATGCATAGCAAATGATATATATGAACTTTAAATTCCTTAAACAACTAAAGTGCGCTTTAAAATTTGCTTACTGAATTCCCACAGAGTAAAGCATTCTTCAATTAAAAAATATACTTTATTTAATTACTTTATTTAATTACTCTTTTTTATAGAATTCTTATTGAATTCTCCTTTTTATTGAAACAAATATTTTTAATTGCTGGGTATCTATCTTTTATGCTATCTTTATGATTGCTTCGCGTGTTGATTTTCTCCTCACTGTTGAGTGTCTGTTGATGCCAACATAATTGTTGTATCTTTGTTTGTATTTGTATCTGTATCTGAGCGTGAGCGTGGTACATGACTGTGCATTCCAATTAGTTGAAATGTCAGTTGTTTGTTCATGTGCAAGACTAAAATTTAAAAGCAATTGTCATTTTAGTGAACCTCTTTTTCTATGCTCTGCAAATGTTAAAAGTATTCTGCGAGCTGTCTCAAAGGCTTAGACGAGACACTCAAAGTGATAGATAAACATTTAATGCGCACCTTAAACCAAGATTTCCCGCGAAAGACAAGTTGCAGTGGAAAGTATTTCAAAGTTTTTCAGCCAAGTGTCTAAACAAGTACACAGTCTGGGACAAAGTTGGATTTGCAGTATATACAAGAGAGTTTGAATTAAGATGCATTTCCAGCAACGGAATAAAGGTAATAGTTTGTCTACGACGACAACTTCCGCAATGATTTAATGAGCCAAATGGCACTAGGGAGTGTCTAACTGACTCTGGAGTAAACTAAGTAAAAGATGAGGAAAATGCTGTGAAAACTTTAACACACAAACTGATTTGACTGAATCGGTATCTGTATCTGTATCTGTATCTGATGCTGATTTAATTGAAAAACCTCAACTGCAAATGCAATGGAAACTTGAAATTGATTTTGTCTGCGCTTGAATGAACCCCAAGAGTCTTCACTGTACTGTATACAAATCAAACAAGTCTTCGAAAGGAAATTCCAAGCGAAAGGATTTAATAGAGTCACTGATGAACACGATTTTAAATGGAATCCAACAAAAGCAAAACTTGAAATGACATCACGTACTAATTCGTATAAATTGTGCCAACCAGCAACACTGACAAGTATCTTAAATTTATAGCAGTACAGTAAACACTCCATATTGTTGTCTATTTTTAGGTCTACCAGAATTATGTAATTTCTTTGTTGTATTTTAATTTATGCATAAAGTTTGACTTTAACGTGTTGCATTTTAAATTTTTTTGGCACAATTTATTGGCTTTTCTGTGCTTACATAATGCTGTGTCTTCACTGTAATTTCGTTGACTTTTAATGCACAAAAATCACGCAAGAAGCCAACTGAAAAACTGCAGCAACTTGTGCAATTTTCTTGTGCCCAACTTGCTACGAACATGGTAACAAAAAATGGTAAAAAAGGAGAAGTAGGGAGAGGAGAGGAGAGGAGAGGAGAGGAGAGGAGAGGAGAGGGAAAGGAAAGCAGAAAGTCATTACAAATTGTGCAAAATGTTTGGTAGTTGCTGCCCCCATTTCCCTCACTTTCCCCCCATTTCCCTACTCCTGCGAAAGTATCTTTCCGTACGCCATGTTTGCGTAAATTGTGCTGAAGTAAGGACATTAAGTGGTAATTGAGTGTTCACTGTGCCTGCACCATGTGAAATATGTTGGCCAGAAAAAAAAAGCAGATTTTAAATAAAAAGCAAATCAAGAGCATAAAAAAAAAATTGACCAGACATGTGAATCTAAAGTGGACTACTTTGGCCATGGGTGGGCGGAGTGTGGTATGTGGGAGGGGCAGCTCTTTTCTGATAACTATGATTTATGTTGACGGTTCTTGGCTGCCAACCAAAATGAAATGCAATTTTTGGCAGTCAACCTGACTCACATGCAATTCATTTAACTGAATTCCACAAAACCAACAACAAGTTCTACAAACAATCCATCACTTTAGTTCACTTTAATCCATTTAAATGTAACTTTACTTTTTATGAACTTTGACTTTACAGTGGTTTATAGTTATATGAAAACTTTAAAAACTGCACTTTTTGTTTATTAACTTAAAATTAACTTTAATTTAATCTTTACTTTAATTTTATTTAACAGACGAAAACTTTGCTGTTTGTCGCGAAATCAGATTAAAGAAATCCACATCACAAAAATCCATTACCTAGCCAAGGACTCCCCCAAGGCAAACACACTCCCAAAACTATGCGTGAACCTCTCTTTGACCTTCGACTCCTCCAAAAAGGTTAAAAAAAAAACATTTTTAAATAAAAATATGCAGCGAAAAATGTTTTTGTCTGTGGCAACAATGGATTGCAAGAGTGTGCGTGTGTGTGTGTGTGTGCAGTGCGAATACTGAATGCTATTCGATGCCAATTTACCCTGAGAACTTGGCCAACAAATTGCCTGGCGTTGCCACCATCGTGTTGCCAATTTGTGCATTGGAATTGCAAAACGCCAAAGGCTTTAGTGAAGTAGTCGAAATCCAAGTCCAAGTCCAAGTCGAAAGCTGCAGCAAAAGCCTCAACTCGTATGGGCAAATTTATGAGGGCCCAATGCAATTTATATGGCTCAAATGGCACTCTGGCAATTGGCAATTGGCAAATGACTTAATCGACAGCTCTCATTAAATTTGTATTAAATTTAGTGTCTCGTTTTGAATTTATAGCCCGTTTTTTACTGTACTCAATTCTTAAAAATTTTTCATGTGAAAATTATGGAAAAGTTTTGACGCTTTCATGCGGCAACTGTCCGGAAAAATTAACGCAACTCTTGAAAGTTTTTTTTTAAGAATTTTTGACAGGCCAAAGAATGTGAAAGAAAAGGAATGAAAAATTTCATTAAATTAAGCAATTTTGTGCACTTTGAATACATAAATATTTAAACAGAAATTTAGGACATGAAAATGATTAAGTTACATAAAGGAAGCATTGAAGGATAGTGATTAAGAACGTCAATATAAGTCTTAAAATAAGTATAAAAGAACTTTTTAATGTTCGTAATTTGTGCCAAATTAGTGTTTGTAAAGTAAAAACAAATAGCTAGAAAGCTTTAAACATTAAAGAGTGAGAATATATCTCAACTACAATGTGATAACAAGGACAATAAATGAATGTACAACGCTGTCTGGCAATCTTTAAGGATGACAGAGTGTCTGGGTCTGGGAGACCACAGCAATTTAATTGCAATAGAATGAACAAATTTTCAAAGACCACAAAAGTGAGACAGAAACGATAACTAACAATAGCGTTAGACATCTGCCACTTGCTGTTATTTGCGTAAACAAAAGAACAAGGAAAATGTCAGCAATTGTAAGGACACAAGAATGTCATGAGAAAGGAGGCAAAAATCTCAGCATGTTGAGTGTATGGGTGTGCGAAGGGGGTGTGTGAAGGGGGTGTGCCAAAGGGGGACGTGGGTATGTGAGTAGCGTGGCATTGCCCCCAGGCAGCACAGCACTTGATAATTAAAATGTGACCCTTGGTTAGGGTTGGGGTCGTGGTCGTGGTAGTGGTAGTGGTCGAGGTCGATGTTGGGGTCGTTCACAGCCATGACCCCCGATATAAATCTTGCATTACCTTCCGCCTTCTGAATTTTTGTGAATTGAGTTGGCCAACAAATAATTTAGAAATGCATTCGATATTCACATTTCCCTTATTCATTCACACTCACAAATATTTGCTTTTTGGCCCAAAGTTGGCAATAAAAGTAGGCTATAAATGACCATAACTGTAGCAGGTATCAAGGTACCAATAACGAAGAGAGACTTGAATAAATTATTCGTAGAGCTGAGGGAAATTTCAACTCTTCTGAAAACACTTTAAATTCCTAAGAGTTTAAACTAGGAATGTAAGCTTAATTTGATACCTAGAAAATAAGCATATAATTTTCAGTTTCTTCGAATATTTTCCTTAATATTTTCAGCTTTACTTTAAGCCAAGTTATGCTTTGAAGTTAACGATTTCCAGGGATTTTCTCGGAGACTGTAAATAAGCCTACTAATGAAAATTAAGCTACTTGGAGACTCAGAAGAACTTCCAGAAAATTATTTAAGAAGCTTATTAAACAGTTAATACAATTTGGTGTAATTTACTGTTTAAGTAATAAAGAAATAAACTCTAAGCCAGAAATGTTTAAAGCCCTTTAAAAGGGTTGTAATTAATTCGTTAGCCAAAGTCAATAATGTATACATTAATGTCTTTTATACTCTAGTAATCCTAAATAAATCAGCTCAAATACAGTTAGTTAAATATAAATAAATATATATTCGATAAATATATGAAATTGGACATCCTCATTTGTATGCTCAAGTGTTGTTCAGACTTTGTTCACAAGGTTAGCCCTTGGCCATATTGGCCAATACTGAGAGAGAGGGAGAGTGACTAAGAGAGGGGCACAAACTATTGTCTAGCATATTAATAGGCGTGTTAGCCATTGAATGAAATATGAAGCTCATTAATTAGGCACAAGCAATGCCCGTCGGACCTTGAATCTGCTCGAGGGCCATTTATCAAGCTCAAGTTTCTGTTCTAGGTCTGGATTTTGGTTTTGGTTACAAGCAGTGGCTGTGGCTATATAAATATTACAATATAATTATGATGACAATGATGACCAGATGGCAAAAGTTTTTCCAATTTTTCTTTAACAAATTAATCAAAACAATACTGAAACTCAGTTCATGCCATTCATTATTCGATGTCTGCCAGCTTTGAACGAGACGAAATCCATAAAAATCGTAACCAAGTCATTGCCAGTAGAATTCCCGAATGGACAGACTCAGCTAAGGACAGACAGAGTTGAGTCCTTTGTCTCACATTAATGTAAAACAATTTGCACAAAGACAATAAAGTCTTATATATATTATGTATGCGATAAGACAGATAAAGATATGACTGTTGCCTTAACGATAACGAAAGAGCAGTGATTGACAAGCCAACTGTAATGCCAACTTTCAAGGATTGTCTGTCAAGGAGCGTTGGCAACCCTTCAGTGTTGTCAAGTCGTCACACACCATTTGAACAGACATTTAGTAAGCCACAAAGCAAGTTTTTGCATCCGAATCAATTAGAATTTCAAGTGGTTTTGTTGGCCAAAACTTAAGTGAAACAAATTCAATAATACCCTGTAAAGTAGAATATTTAAATTTAAATGGTAAGTGGACTCACGTAAAGGCTTAAATATATGTTTTATGTAAATTAATTTTAACTTTATTTCATTTCTTATTCTGTTTACTATCTTGTAAGTAGTATCTATCTAGTCAGTCATTGCATTTCTTTCACTTTTTATGCAATTACTTGTGTCTCGTTTCCATTCCATTCTAAATTCCATTTCAACTCTGCTTTTATAGAGTATCTGGCTAGTTGATCAGCCCACTTGCTGTGAGCTGTCAGCCACAGATCTGCCCCAGGGTTTCCCGCCGTTGCCGAGGTGTTGAGACCTAACTCAACGCAACAAAATCCTGCGACTGTAGATATCTCGCATCTATAATCATTTGGTGTCCTTGCGGCATATCCTGGAGCCATCACTTTTAACCAGGTGTCAAGTTCAGCAACACACATGAATACATACTATAGCTATATATGTATTATGGCCATTACTTTATCAGTTTAGCGCCATCTTTTGGGAATTTCAGTTAAACTGTTTCGTGAGGAGGAAAATTGATTTTGTTCTCTTATAGGAAATTTCCTTGTTCTTTTGCTTTTTTAAGCTTAAATTTAATTTATGCACCCAAAAACCCGAAGACTTCAGAGCCACAAGGAGAATGGAGAATGTGATTTTACCGCTGGTTTTATGATGGCCACTTTGTTGCTCCTCTTCTTCTTCTTCTTATATTTTTTCACTTTTCTTTTTTTTTTTTTTTTTTTGTTTTACTAACCGAAATTTATGAGCTTGTATAAGAGCATCGAAATTTATAGCCCAACATTTGTCTCCTTTATGGAAATGGTTTGGGAAGAGAGAGAGAGAGAGAGAGAGAGAAAAAATGCTGAGAATTTCGTTTTGGGCTGAAAATTACACAAAATAAAAACTTAAAATCATCGGACACTTGTCCCTTTCATCTCCGTCTCATTCTCAGTTAAGGGAATGTGCTGGTAAATATTTATAATTAATCAAATTAAAGTGAAACCGATTTGAATCGAAGGATAACACAGGAGGATTGTATGCAGACTCTTCTGGAAATAGAAAAGTCGTATAACACTCCTAATTGTCGTCTTCATTGTGTAGGTTATTAGGTTTAACGATCGAATTACGTTCAAATTGTTTAATAAATTTAAGAACTCTTCCTCACTCACACCACCAAAAACAGCTGTTAGTCTAGCATATCAAAATGCATCATTTAGTTAATTGGATATTTAAGGAAAAAGCATCTTAAGACGTCTAATGTCTAATGACTGAGTAATAAACTCAATTGATTGAGCTATTAACTTTATAAGTTTATTATGTCATTTATTATACTCTGACCAAATCAGGCATCAGATTAAATGGGCTGAACAAGAAAAATTACACGATTTGTTATTAACAAACAACATTCAATCGATTTTTACTTAAGGAAAATTTCAAAAGTCCTTTGAAATTCATATTTAAAGCTACTTTATTTGTATTCCAATTCGTTTGATCTAAATACTTTAACTTCAATTACTTCCTGTCAGTTTAAATTCACCTGTTTTCACCTGCGTTCTCTAAACGCTACGAAAACAAGTTCTACTACTAAATCATACTTTTGGGCCATTGTCGAATTGCGTCTGGTAACAAACTTTACTCCCATTACCAAGTTTGCCTTTGGCTCTCCATATGCCAACATTGTGCTTAGTTCTGTTTGTGTGTCAGTGTGAGTGTGTGCTTGTTTCCGTTTCCGGTTGCCACCATTTGCGGCGAATGTGTGTCTTGTTTTCGAACGCGGTAGTTTCCTTTGAGGATTTACTGCATTTTTATAAAAATTTTAAGTTAGTTGCCTAAGTGGTTAATTGGCTTGGAAACTCAATGCAATTTTCATTCAAGTTTAGTTAGGTTTTAGTAACAAAAGATTGTTAAATTGCTTTAAACAATTGAATTTTGGGAAATTCTGAATTCGTTCTGCAAATTTCAACGATTTTAATACCATAAAAATATTAAATTAAATTGGTTAAAAAATAGTATAAAATGTTGTTAATTTTATTGACCACATCAAAATGAATGCACTGAATTGTTTTATATTGCTGTAACTAACTGTAAAGGAAAGAAATAGTTATATTTTGGTTTTTGGCTTCAATTTGTTTAAAACAATTGTTGTATAATTTAATTTGCAAACCTTTTGGCTTCCCAAAATATAAAAAAATATTAAATATTGCTGAATATAAAGAAACTTAAACTAAATTATTAAAATTTATGTTATTATATTCAGATTTGTCAACTGGTAATACTGTATTGCTTCCTTACATTGTGCTTTCAACATCAAAAGACAAAAGTTTTGTCTTTTGGCCAACTTTAGTAAGCTCTCAGTGGGACAACAAAAACCACAAGAAAAAAAGGCCAACAATAGCCAAATAACAGAATTGCGCCGTAATGTTGTCGACTTTCTGGGGATGCCGGAAATTGTTTTGACGTTTGTTGTGGTTGATATAGCCCAACCGATTTGCCCTGCACTCTTTCCCCTTCGTTACTATAACAGTTGTTGTTTGGCACGGATGTAACTCCGTTGCAAATTTGTTTTGTTGACTTCTTTTTTGCGTTTTTACTTTCTTTGTTGTTGTTGTTGTTGTTGTTGTCTGTGTTTCATAATCAGCAGAATTTTCATTTGCAGCACCAACAATAGTATAGTTTGTGTAGTCATTTCTTTGCTTGTTGCATGCAGCAACCGACAAAAACTTGGACAACAACTACAACTTAATTAGGGCTAGAAGACCCGAAATGCCAGTCATGCAAATGAGTTTAAAATTGTGCAAAAAGAGGAGGAAAAGAGTACAGGGTCTAAAAATGCGAAAAAATAAAAGAATTCTTTAATGAAATGCATTGCGCAAAAATACATTTTGCCAAGCTGTCGACAGAGTTGCGTGACGCTTCTGTAGGAAGTGCAACGAAATCACAGTTAAAGTTCGCGATGAGTTTTTGGCCAAGTTAAAAGGGCAAACCACGTTGACTTATTTACACGCTCTGCGGTCGAAGGTCACTACAATAAGCTAAAAGTGTAGAAAACTGACAGTGTCAATAAATAATAAATAGTTAAATAATTATTAGCGGATTGTCAGTTTGACAGCTGTGTGTTGTTACGTATACGCAATGTATAACAAATTATTTAACTTCAATTTGAATACATAAAGAAAATTTATAGCACAAAAGGCGTCAATAAAATATCAATTTATCAAAAAGTCTGAACAGAAAATACTTAACAAATACCAGGAAAAAAAGAAGATATACCTAAGCTAATGGTGGTAAAATAATACGCTAAGAATGTATTAAGTGGAAAGGTCAAATCAATTAAATGTTAGATTAAATACGATTACAGGGTAGCTTGCAAATCAATGGAACGAAAAAACAGTAAAAGAAAAAACTTACAGACAGCCATCGATTCATTTGAACAGAGAAAGAGGGAGAGAGAGGGAGAGACGGAGTGAGTGTGAGGGAGATAGACACACAAGTGCTCATTAATATGCAAGTAGCATGAAATTATAGCATACATTCGGGCAGTTAGACTTTGGTTGAGAACATCAGTTAACCAGGCAGAAAACCAGAACCAACAACACAAATGTTTGTTTGGGCCATTACATAAACAGTGTGTGAGGGGGGGAGGGGGGAAAAGCAATGAAAATATGATAAATTGTTGGCATTTGAAGCATAAATAGTTGGCTTAGCAGCTTTTGGTTGAATTGAGGTAGACAATTTTGGCCAAAAGTCACAAAACGTCAACTGAATTAATGTGGGCGATAATTCCAGTAAAATGGAATTGGATTAATGTTCAGGTAAGAATAATCAAAGAGGGGGAGGTGGGCAGAGAGGGACAGCAACAGATAACACATGAAAGGGAAAGATAGTAAACTTCACTCCCATATTCCAATGCAAAACATATGCAAATCAGGAGCATAAGTTTTGAGTACCCTTTCCATGGGTCGGACATGAGCACACAAATGTAGACGTGCACATACATAAGTTTCTCCCATGCGTATAATTTATGACAGAAATATGCAATAGCCTCAAGTTAATAATATGAAAATGTTATTCTACTTTAACACATTTGTTGGCTAAAAACTTCTATGGCTTGGCTGACTGCACCCACTTTGCATACTCGATAATATTATAAACTAAAGTTTTCCCATTAAACTAACAAAATAACTAGAATCAACAGGCCCCAAAAAAAAATAGGGATCTCCCTTTTCAAAGTCAACATACAAATTATTGAAAATCCCTTGATGAATTTTGGGTTTTTGGCCAGAAATAGTTAGCAGGACTCTAGAAATCATATTAACAGTGAATTCTTAAAGTCTCCCACAATGCCAACAATGTATTTATTGATCACATTTTAAGAATTTAATAGAAGCAATTTGATGGTTAGTTTTTTTTTTATGTTCACTTTGGCATACATTGTGCAAGCTAAGTGAATAGAAGCCAACAAATAATAGAGAAGATAATCCAAAGGCGAAAGCGGAATGATTTTTATTGCCACAGAAAATCCGACCCTAAAAGCGGAAACGGAAATGCGTTGTAATGGCTGCAGTGCCATATTGAGTTGTGTGAATGCCAACAATATTCGGGGAACTGAGCTCTCAGTTCAGAGATCTCTGAGCTCCGAGCACCAAGCCCTGTGCTCTATTTGGGCTGATGCTTCACTTTTATTGCCAACTCGAGTAACAAAAATATTTTTCAGTAAATTTATCTCATTACTTGCTCCTTTCATATCCACTTCCACTTACACTGGAGAACTAGGAAATCAAAGACCATTTTGAGTGCTGTCCGGCGAGTGGTAGACGTGTACGGGTAGTGTAGCACCGCTGCAGCAGAAATCGGTAGAGTAATATTAAAAATTCCACAAATGCACAAAGCCACAAGTCGAAAACAAACAACAACAAATACAGAAAACAGAACACAGAACATAGATACAGATACAATTGTATCTTGTCGAAAGGGTTCTCTGGAACTATAAGGTACAATGGACTCTTAAAATATTTTGTTGTGGTTGTTTAAGTTTATTATGAAAAACATTTCTAATAATACAACAAATTCAGCAAGAATTGTTGTTTTAAATTTTTATTTAGTAAATTCAAGTTTTGTGCTACGAAAAGGGAGCGTTATGTTATATATTTTTGATTCCCCAAGAAGATAATCCCTATCGTTTATAAATTTGATGAATCTAATGACACATAATTGAAGGGAAACTTTTGTTAAACTATTTTACAGTTTAATAATTATTAAATAAATCTTAACTAAATATTTCTATTTTATTATTATAATTGGGTTTCAAAGGAGTTAATATGTTTAAAGCATAGAATTAATATTTTTCTGATATGTATAAATAAAAGAAAATTAAGAAACCTTCTGTTAAGAAACATTCCGTTTGAATATTTCACAGTTAAAAATATATCAAAATTATCTCCATTAAACATTTCTATTTATTTAATTTATAAAGTTAAGACTTAACCTTATAAACCTATTTAATAGTTTAAAATAAATTCTACTTCCCAGTCTATTAATTTTATGTATTTATTAACTTCATTAAAGTCTTTAATTCACGTCTCCATTGATAACTCCCAGTTCCTTTGATTGTCTGTCGCTTTTACACGTAGTCCAAAGATAAATTTGGAATTTAATTGCTAGCCGACAAAATCTCAGATATACTACAAATTAATTACACTTTGCTAAAGCAAATTAAGACAAGTGTCTACATTGTTTGGGAAACGGTGGCAATTTGATTATGTCGATGCCTTTGGGGGAAAATGCGCAACAATTTTCTGTAGGTGGGTTGGGGTAAAAACTGAAATCTATAATGAATGAGTCAATTACTAAAACTGAGAGCAGGTTTGAGATACTTCATTAAAAGTGAATCACGTTATTCACCGAATCCAATCAGAAATGACAGTGTGTTTTGTCATCTATGCTTCATTTGGTGTTATACCGAGCAGGCTGGAATCAAATACATTCGATGAAAAGGATATGGCCTTGGTACAAGGACATCAGAGACCCACGCGTCATGCACAGGAAATTGCCGGAAATGTGCAAATTGCGGCTTCACTTGCCATCGGTTAGAAGCACTTAAAATCAAACATTCAATTCCATCAATGGATATTTTAGCATTAAACAGTTTAATGCGAATTCCGAACTTTCTAGCTGTCAACTAGATAACTCAGAGGCAACTTTGATACCAAAATAGCTGTTATAAAGCCGATTATAGCCGAACTCCTTGGCGGGTACTTAAGGAAAAAGTTTCGAATGATGTGTTTATCATAAAATTCTTAGAAATTTGTTGTCTTATAGATTGGAGTTTAACGATTTTCTAATGAAATCCGTGCAGTCCAAAGTGTCCTTTCTGAGAATAAGGGCTTAAGGTGACTAATATTTTTATATGCCACTTACATAAGTTGTTGAGATACTTATAGTGTTGGTAGAGCATTTTATTTCTCACAAATTTTACTAAAAATAATATTTAATTAACTAATACAAATACGATAGTTATGTGACTATATTGACCTACTTAACAGCCTAAGACTCTATGCTATATATATATTTATATCTTAAACTTTAACCATTTTATAGACATTTCTATTACCCAAAAGTTAAACCACAAATATGATTTGCAGTAAACCAAAATGCTTTAATGAACCGACGGCTGCTTTATGGCAGTGACTGTGGTTGTGGCTTCTGTGTTAGGCAAATAGCAGAAATTTGTTAATCCTAACACGCACACAAATCAAAAGCGAACAGGAGGAGTAGGAAAAGGAGAAGAAGAAGACGAAGAAGAAGAAGAAGAAGAAGAATTTGCACCTGTCACAGGTTCTCTCATTTATTGTTTGTTTGTTGTTGTAGACGTGAGAGGAACATGAAGTGTCGACACTTGCTTTGGGGCGGAAAAATATTCACGAAATTTTCAAACGATGTGATAAGTCTTGAGCTTTTCTAGGCTCGTTGTAGAAAATTGACAGGAAGATTTTCATAAACCTCATTTGAGGAAATTAATTTAAAAACACTTGAAAATATTTTTATTCAAATTTAAAGAGTTTTCACTTACAAAGTTAAGAGATTTTCCTTCGGTTGCTGCTGACAGATTTCAGTTACACGCTCAAGTAACTTGTCGAGCTCGTTTCTCTCTCTGTGTCTCTATCTCTGTCTTTGTCTCTATCTCCGTCTCTGTCTCTCGTTTGTCCTTTGACTCTTGAAGATTTCACTTTTTGACTAGGTTATTTGATTTCTTATATTTTCATTGTCCTGCATGGCAGTTGTTCTACTTTTTTTCTACGTTTTTCTAATGTTTTTCTTCTTCTATTTTCTTTTAGTTACTGCTGTTCTTGAAGCACTTAGAATAGCTAGTTTTTCACATGATTAAACGTGCAAAGCAAGATTTTACTAGAGATTTCTGTATGAATAACTTTTGACCTCTGACACTTGCACTTTTTTTACTGCCGAACTTTGGATTTTATAGAATTCTTTTAATTTGAGTCACAAGTGAAAAGCATTTTTCAAGTTTTAGTTTATATTTTCATTTGATTAATCATATAAATTTGAAAATTTTTAATTATTTGTTTACGCTTGATAAAACTATGCATTTGCCATGTTTCACAAGTGGATTTTGCTTTTAATGCATTCATCCATATAAAACGATTTATTGTATTCGGTTTTTGGAAATTTCTTGTTGTATTTTTGGCACGACTGATTTCCATATAGTATATACGCTACAACCAGTAAATATCTGATGAATTTTTGTTGTAAACAAGCTGCAGGCAATTGTTTAAACAAACCGCAGTTGATATCAAATGACTGTTATTAATTGTTTTAATAATTCAATTTAATTTAATGGATAAAAGTCTGCTTCAATATCGATTGAGCCCAGCAGGAACCCCGATTTAATAAAGTTGTATTACAGCTAATATTAATTGTATTTTAATAAAAAAATGTATTACAATTTGCTTTATAATTAACACTTTATTGTACACAGAATTTAAATTTATTGAAGCTTATATCTGTTTATATTATTAATTAAAATTTATTTAATTAACTTTAATACGTTTTTTTTATTTGAAATGTAAGTCAATTGATACGAATATTGAATATTAATTTTCATTTTCTAACACTTATTCACAGCTTTATTTTATTTTTCAAATTCATTTTCGAACATTTTGCGCTTTTGATGTTTGATGTATTGAGCAATTTTTATTGGCTTGATTCTTTTCGTTATTATCATTCATTTTTATGGCACACACTTAACAATTTCCAATCAAAAACATTTGATTTTCTAACACAATATTAGAATCCGCTATATAAATATGATCCTCACTGTAGCAGCGCGTTTTGAGTTTCGCATGTGTTTCGTTTGAGTATTCGCGAACGACTGAACAGTGGAAGTTCGACAACGCGACGTCGTCATTGACGTAGTTGCGTGCCGACTGTAAACGAAGTGTGCATTAACATAGCATTGTCGGCAGCAGCGAAGTACTAGTTACAGACGTCGGCGCTGTTAACGATTTAACAGCGTCGCTGCTATGGCTCTTAACAGTTTGTTTATTGTGGTAGGTTTCGTGTATTTTGTTATTGCTTTGAACTTGAACTACATGCAAAATTAGCCGGCTGTGCTGCTTGCTCTCTTTCTCTCTCTCTCCCGTTCTCTGACTGTCTTTCGTTGGAGGTGAGCGTATTTAATCTGCTTTGGATTAAATTAACTTCTCAGAAATTAAAGCTGTTAAAGGTTTCTTGTAAATGCTGAACAGTCGTTTAAGTATGTTTAATATTAGGCTTCAGTCTGTTAAATAATAACAGATAATTTAATAACTATTTGACTATTTTTCCTTCATTTTTTAAAGAAAATGTTGCAAATTTTAAATTATATTTTTAAATTATAAAAGAATATTTTCATTTTCAAATCATGGTACTTCCATTCCAAGAACAAAAATCCATTACAGCAATATAAACTGTATTGTTTTGTAAAACATGTACCTTTTCCATACTTTTGTTTTAACTACTCGAGTAGAGAAATATTAAATTCTTAGAAATCGGCCAACCAATTGTAAAGTTTGTCATTCAATGTTTATTGACCCATAACACATGAGTGGAGGAATGTTATTATTTTGGGGTCCCTGTAAATTGTGCAACAACAAGTGGCAAGTGTGTGTCCGCGTGAAATTCAATTGAAAGTGCACAACTATCAACATAAAACGTGAGTTGCAGATCAACAACAACCGACCTAAGGCTTAAAAGGGGGGCATATGGGGATATGGGGACATGGGGACATGGGGATGTCTATGTCCTGTATGGCTGCTTGTGGGCGTGACTGGAACGTAATTAATGCAGTCGCATGTGCCGAAACACGCAAAGAGAAAGAGAAGAGAACAGTGAGATTAAGAAAGAAAGAGAGAAATAGTGAAATCAACGCTGACAGCAAGAAACAGCTAGAAAAAATTTATGGACATTGCAATTAAGTGAAGAATTCAAGAAATCTAATGAAAGAAGCTTTTGCGTGTCCATAAAAATTGCTATAAAATTGGAATTTAAGAAAGATTTTAAAATAAGTCAAGTGCTCCTGCAATCAGTTTTAAACTTCTTCAACTGTTAACAATTGAAAAATCTAAGATGTTGAAACATAATCGAAAAAATATAGTTTTAAAACGTTATATCGATTGGCAGTTGCATCTCTTGTGTCACGCAAATCCTTGAGTCAAGTGGCCGAGAAACGTGAACTTGACACTGAATACTGAACACAGAACCGAGAACAGAGAACAGAGAACAGAGAATACTTAAAACTGAACTGAAAGTCGTCAATGGTCATGTGAACTGCATAGAAGGCAAAAGATGTGTGTGCATAAAAGCTAAAAGAATCCGTTGTCCTCGTAGCCTCGTAGCCCTCTAGTCTCGTAGTCTCAAAGATTTACTTGCATAAAACTTGACAAACAAAAATCAATTGCAAGTAGAAAAGTGCAACTAGTTGAAGGAATTGTCCGGAGATTCTAAGCTCAACCAACAAAACATAGAGTTCAACTTGTTAAACTCAAGTAAAACGAGGGTGGTCCAACAAGTTAGGCAATTTGTCAAGGCCAAGATGTTATCAATGTTATCGTGTAAACACTATAACATTAAATTTATACATCCTCAAGTTTCCTCCACAATTTCCTTTAAAACTTTTCTTGCTCCCTCCCCACACACACATATAGAAAGCATTATACGCATAATAAAATCAAATTGCACTTAAATCCTTCGTCCGATGGTCAAGTTCAAGTGGAAAAGTAGTCATAAGTTGCAGACCCACAAGATGAGGGGATAATAAAATGAAAATCGTCAAAGTCATTCGTAAATAATTTAAGTATGTGTACCAAGAGTTTTAGACTTCTAGGGCAGTAACAGAGCAGGCATTAAACAGGAAGCAAAAAAAAAGAAAAAAGAAAAGAGGAAATGGAAATGGAAACGGAAAATGAAAATTATTACTTGTGGCACTGAGTTTGTGGCGACTTCAATGAAAATTTAATTTTCGCCGCAGCATGTTGCCCAGAAAATCAAATGTGAAACGGTCTCATCGAAGGAGCCCTGTTCGCACTCAGAGCAGCTGTTCAATTGATTACTTAATTAATTTGCCTTCAGAATATTGCAAACACAAAACGTTCATTTGAGTGAGTAAGCAGTTGAGGAGACCTCGAGAGAGAACAAATATCATCATTATCATTATCATCTGCATTCTGTCTGCTATCTGCTATTTGCTGCTTGCAATCAACTGCTGCAAGAGGACCAGATGCTAATGAGTCCATTGATGGGGGAGACTATATCATATGTGTTAAATACTTGATAGAGTCAAGGAGAAATCCAAATTGAAATAAAAGTATGAAACTTTTCCCCAGGTTAATCCCATTAACCCCATTTTAAATAGATTTTTAAACGGCTTTAAAGATCTTCAAGGATCTTCAAGGAAATCCCATTCAAAAAATGAAATTATTTAAAATAAATGAATTTGTTCATCACTTTCGATTCTCCTAGTTTAAATAATACTGACAACTAATAAACTTGTTTGCTTTCTTAAGCACAAGTCATACATTTTATATATATTAGCACACAATTTAGAATTCACAACCTTTCATTCTCTGTACAATATGCGTACAATATATTTCAAGGACTTTGTGAATCTTTAACAAGTAAGAAAGGCTACAGTCGAGCGAGCCGACTGTAAAAGACCCCGTACTCACAGAAGTGCGCAATTTCTATTTGAAAAAGAAAAAAAACGGAGTGATTCACATTTTGTATACATACATTTTTATATACAAATGTATGTAAATATATACACAATTAAATGCACAATTTCCTTACTTGGCTTATTTTAAAAATAAGCCATGTCTTACAATTTGAAATTATTATTTTACAATTCTAAATTATTATTTTAAATTTAAATTGAAATAATAAAAAAACAATAATTTAAATAATTCACTGACGGGACTCGAACCTCGGACTTCACGCACACGCGTCAGAGCCGTAACAGCTGCACCACGCCCCTCTCTGAAAAGCGCTCGACTATCTTCATTTACATATAATATTTTTTTTGTTATTTTGTTATATAACAAAAATTAATAAAATGTCCCTGACGGCGCTCGAAGAATTAGAACAGGCATCTTTACTACTTAGACCACACTCCGCTTTGAAGTTTATGTAAATAATTAAAATTTAAAAAGTAAACAAATAGCATACGTCACTGACTGGATTCGAACCCGGGGATCCCTGTCTAACAAACACGTACGAAGCGCGCATCTCTACTACCTAGACTACGCTCCTTATTGAAGTTGCAGTAGCTAAACGTAGAGTTAAAACTTTTATTGCAAGCAAGTGTAAACAAACAATTTGTTCATAAAATTCAGCATTTTTGATTAATTTGTTTTATATGTTGTTGTTGTCCGATTTGGACCAAATTTGGTGAGGATATTTTTAATAATAATACACACATCCTCTGTGAGTTTGGTTGCGATCGCTCAACCAACACTACATGTCTTCATACAAATTTTTTATTTTTGACCGGTTTGTCCTATGGGAGCTATAGGCTATAGTTGTCCGATCCGGATCAAACTTGGTGAGGATAGTTATATTGGTACCATACACATAATGTGTGAATTTGGTCTCTCTAGCTCTAGTCGTTTTCAAGTTATGGTCATGTGAAAATAGTTTTTTACAATTTGCGGGGGCGGTAGGGGGCGTGGCAAAAATTTGAAATAAACTTAACCTGCCTGACATATAGACGGACTTTCATTCCAAATTTGGCTGCTCTAGCTCTTGTAGTTTAGAAGATCCAGGTGTTCATACGGACGGACAGACAGACAGACAGACAGACGGACAGACGGACATCGCTATATCGACTCGGCTGTTGATGCTGATCAAGAATATATATACTTTATGGGGTCGGCCACGCCTCCTTCTGCCTGTTACGCACATTTCGCTTCAGACAAACTTAATAGACCCCTCTACTCTTTTTTAGAGTACGGGGTCTAAAAAAAAGAACAGCTCGTTTTTATGGTCAGAATCATAACTTGAGTCAGTGGAAAATTGCCACAAACCGCTCATCATAAACAGAGTTTATGAGCGAACATCAAACGAACGTCAAATGAGTATTATTACGTATGCACATAGTAGCTAGAACAAGTTTTAACACGTCCTAACTTGTCTTTAAAGAATTTCTCCATTACTCAATTTCTTAAAGACACATACTTAGTGTCTGAACTTGCCACAAACTTTAATCTGTTCTCCAATCAAGTGAAAGTGGTTAAGTCGACGCCCAAAAGTAGGCAATAAAAATTGTGTGGCCTTGAGCATAATGAATAAGTTCTGCCAAGAGAAGCATAAAACTGTCGATGCCCAAAAGTAGGCAACACATTTTGTAAGTCAAAGGATGCGTATGAAAACCACTGGAAAAAATGTCTGCAAATTGTGGTTGGTGGCATTCTCTAATGTGGTATAACTCATTCTGCCCACTGAACCTCAGAACTTCTTTTATGCGTAGCTTTCCTCGAACTCATCTACATACTGTCTATAAATATACATACATTTTTGTTGACTGGTAGCATGTGGCATATTTGCTTTTATTTCGATTTAGCGTTTTGTTTGCCATCTTAGAGTTGTAAGTGCTAACAGATTAAAGATGTCGCAAAAGTATGCAATGATATTAACCAAAGCAACGACATAAGATGTTTGCGCACTTCTAATCGCTTTCAATGTCAACAGAAGATATTAAAAGAGGCTTCAGTCTGCTGTTTGGTTCAATGCACGGCTTAAAGGACACCAGCCTTGAGAGAAAAATATCATTTAAAACCTTTGACCGAATGCAAAGTTGAATGGTCAGCTTTAGAAGAATGTCAAGCGATTTCTTAGTAGCTTAATTGCAAAATGCAAATTTCAAAATTCTAAATCCTTTGCAAAAAAAAAAAACTTTTCAACAACATAATCTGCTAAGATCATAAAATCCAATAGCAAACACTGGATTTTCTGAGGTCAGACAAACAGCATTTGAGCAGGTGCAAAGAACTTATCAATGTCAGACTTTAGAATTTTCTCTCTTTCACTGTGGTTTAAATAGCAAAATCTCTAGAAAAATCTTTTAAACAAATAAATGGGCGTATATTGTTCTATATTCTATCTATATTATATAGAAAACTGTATTTGTTTAATAAATATTTGCTGCATTTAAGTATGAGTGGTTCAGTGAACCGTTAGACTGCTTATGTGATGAATGTGAATGTAAAGAGGAATATGCTAATGAAATAAGTAAGTTAACGTCCTGAGCTTGGCCACAATGTGGCTAACAGATTGACTGACGCCTTGACTGACAGATTGTTGGCGGGGCCTTTGAAGAGAAACATAAACGTATTCATATGAATCTCAGACCCAGACGTCTTCTAGTTAAAAGTAGATTTAACCCAAGCCACAAAAATGAAACCAACTTTCTAGGAGACTGAAGCATTTGTGGAATATACACAATATGCGCACGGGCCGAAGCCGAAGCCGTCAAACTGAGCCATTTTCTTTGCCTAATTGAATTTTCTTGTTGACCCAAAACTCCAAATTAGCAGAGAATTCTACGAAATACGTTGAACTAAATTACTTAAAGTAGTGTTGTAGCTATAGTTTCAGGCAAATGAAGTCAGTAATGTTAAGTAAAATCATTAAAATTTATTTATTTCCTGTGACAAATTATGTTAGATTGAAGCAAACTCGAGAATGTCTTTTCTTACAGTTTTCATTGTAACCGGGGGCCAAACCTATCAGAAGATACGATAGTGAATTAGAATGAAATATATATAATTTTCTACATTGACTTACTCTCTAGTCCTCTGTTAAGGCGCTCACAATTTTCCACTGCCAAAAAGCAATCGTTTTTAAACTCAAAGAAACATCCTTTTTCATCAGAACTGCAAATTGGTGACTTAATGTTGGGACAAGGAAGTGAAATGGTTGAACAAGTCTCAGCAGTTCCCAAAGCGAACAAAGCAGAGAAATAAACTAATTTAAGTAGAAAAAAGTTATAAATATTTAATTAATACTTTGATATATTAATTAATAATGAATTGTTTCTTTTGCTTTGTTTTTAAAAATTGTTACTTACTTAGACTTAAAGTTAAGTTTAATACCATCGTGTCGCTATCCGTTATAAAACTGATTTTAAACTGACTTGACTTCAGGTAGTTTGTAATAATATTTTTAATACACAACTCAAAGTAGCAAATTACAAATTTCGCGGAGTAAATTTAATGAAATTTGATATGCTTGAATTATAGAAAAAATATAGTATAGAGTATAATTAGTTTTAATATATATTATTTATACATTAGTTATAACGACTATCTTGTTAAAACACTATCCTTAAACTTGTTAAGTATTTTTAGCAGCTTTATGACCAAGAAAACTCTAAGCTCATTAATTAATAATTACAGTCCAAATAGATATCGTTAAATACAAGTTTTCTTTAGAGTAAGTTACAAATTTCTTTCTCTATATATGGTAAATATATAAAAAATACTTCAAGAATTCCAACATATGTTCACTTTAAATTATTTATAAATTTCTTGCTGTCATGGAAACTTCTGTTCTCCATTCTCCATTCTCCGTACTCTTTATACTTCTTTTTATACCCAAAATATAACGAAGACTAGTTGAAAAGGGTCATAAATATTTGCACACGGCTGTCTCACCAAAGGGAACAAAAAGCCTCCAAACGACATTGATAATAAATTTTAAATCATTTTATTGATGTTTTCCAAGGGGTTCAAGTTCATTGACGTGTATGGAATCTATATTTATTGCTTATAGTATGTGTAAGAATGAGGGAATTTTTAAGACTTAATCAATAACACATTGACTATATTAAGTATACGCAGTGATAACCATGAGTAACGCTATTTGAATGAATTAAGTATACGCACTGTTAGCCATACCCTTTAAACCCAGTTAGTAAGTTCTTTTCGAATGGTTTATGAGATCTTGTCATCATATAATATTTTATTCTCTATTTTGTTTGGTGTATGCAAAGCATGTGAGACATTCATAACTCAAATTGTGAGTGGATTTAGATTCATCTTCATGACAGCACGAGTACTTGTACGCAAAGCAGATTTATTTCACCATTTTGTGTTGTTTTTGTTGTTGTTTCTCCCACACTTTGGTATTCCCCATACGCCTCGACTTGACTCCTCGTGTTCCTGATTATAGCCACAATTCGCCAACGTCTTTTCTGGCGACACGTTCTCAGCGTTTTTCAGCATATTTTAGGCCTTGTCTAAACTTGGTCTCTTTGTTCATTTTGTACTCATAAATTATGTTAAAAATGCTCACGCGTCGCGTATTTCTTTTTTTTTCTGTCTTGTTTTTTTGTTGACTTTTCCAAAGGAAGTTGAACATTTCATTTTCTCATATTTTAATTATTTAAAGTTTCCCAACAACCCACTGCTGTGCATGCCAAGCACGTGCTGTGCTTTCGACTGGGATTATGTAATGGGATTGTATTCCCAAACAAAATAGAAAAACATTGCAATGCTTTGGACACTGAGTACACCACAAATGAATTATGTTTACAAACGAACAAAATTTAGTTGTCAAAGAAAGATTTTGATACTTGAATTACATGACTAAATAAATATTTACAACAAACTGAGTAAACAAATTAAAATAAAGATAAATTCAATTCCTTTAAAGCTACACAAATTGTATTTAATAATTTAATTAAAGGATTTCATAAGCAATTTCAACAGTTTTCTGTTTAAAATGAAATGATTTGTATTCAACCATAAAATATCAAGTTGGATCAGCTCTTCATTGAACTTGTTGTTCAATCAAATGAATAAAATTCCTTAAGATGAAAATAAACTTTTTTTATTTATAAATAATTTATATTCCTCTAGCTGTTTAATCTTCCTCTCCTTTCTCTCCTTCCACTGAAAGTGAAATATATTTTAAGATACTAAAACTCAATTGGAATTGCTAAGAAAGAACAATATATTTTAATATTATTAGCACTTTTTGTGTTCATCCATTGAAATGTGAACTGTAAATGAATTAAACCCAAGGCGAGAGCCCTAAGTGTTGAACACTTAACACACCTACAAATAATCGAAAGAGGCTATAAAATAAATTTTCAACTTTTTAGCCGTTTATTGAGCATGCTTTTAAGAAGCCGCCAGTTCAAAGTGTTTTAATGGCACTTGGCTAACTTTTTTATGGACTTCTCTCTACAGTTTAGTAGAGTTTGTGGAAAATTATAGTAAAGACATTTTTAAAGTTAAATTCTATGAAATGCCCCATATGACAGGTTTGGTACAATGATTGCTGTGTTGTGACTAAAGGGATACAAACAAAAAAAAGGTTTGAGCCAAGGTTCTATGGAATTAAACAGCCAAAAAGTTTCACATGAAGCCAAAGGAATCACGTTTGTCTGAATGTGTTTTCCTCTATGCCTTATGCCATATGGGATTTATGTGCTAGAGACTAACGACTGAAATGAATGACAGTATAACACAACACAACCCAACTGTTGGCAATGCTCATCCAACCGAAGGTCAGTCAAAAGACCCAAAACGATGATGATGATTAGAATGAGGCCTTAAATTCCAAATATTGCGCATACGCACCATTGAACCCACACTTATTGGCTAAATGCGTTGGCACATTATGAATAACTGAATGAATTAAGAACATAATGACTTTGTCACTTGGATTTTTCTCTAATGAAAATTCCTTTACGCTGTTATCTAATTAATTAGTACATCAAATCAAACAAGAAAATGAAAATCAAATTAAATTCAAATCATGAGCAGACAAAAGGTCTTACCATGTCCTTGACTAAATTATAGTATACCTGTCCAACATTTACAAACTGAAACACAATTTAAATGCTTGAAAAACACAAACCCCATTTCCAACTCAAACCCAAACCCAAACCGCTGAAACAGAGAACAGAAAAGCAAATGTCAACGCTAAACTGACTGCAAACAAGGACACCAAATTGCTCACTAAATATTTTGACTTACCCTTGTCAGTTTCGGTTGCTGTTCTTGGTATGCTCCATTGCGGTTCAGTTTCTAACGCCACTTATGTATAGAATAACAATGCTCTTGAGGGAAAGTTGGAGAAAGTGGGGAAAGTGGGGGAAATGTGGAAAATCCTAAGGAGACAAAAACAGAGGCAGACAGTTGACAACCTTACGCTAAATTTGCCTGCCAAGAATGTAACATAGTCACTCCCCCCCCTGTCCCTTGCCCCTTTGTTAGCAGTCTCCCGCCCTAATCACTTTGGACCCTGCTTTTATTGTCCCATATGCTTTTAAGGCTTTAACGCGTCTCGTCGCGTTTGACTCGTGTTATTTTTGCTTTCGGTTTATAAAGTTTTATGGCACAGATTTCATTTTCATTCAGCTGCCTAACGTGGCCGACAGGCAAGCCTCTTTGATTGACACATTATGGCCACATAACGGTTAATTCTAGCCACTGCAAAACAAACAAGTGTGTGAATTTTATGTTTAATAAAATCAGCAAAGAGAACAGCAGAAAAATGCCATTAAAAGTCAGACTTATAACCGAATATATAAACCAGTTTCTTAACAGACAAAGTTGAAATCTTTTCCGATTTTACAAAAAATATATTAAACTTATGAAAAGTATATAAATTCATGTAAATTTAAGTTTAATTTGGTAAAAAAAAAGGGGCCCACAAAAGGTCAACAGGTTTGAATGAGTCTTGAATTCAACTCGGCATGAAAATATTTTCCACGCAATAAAATTGCAGTATTATTTTCACATCACGCCCCGCACCGCCCCCCACCACACCTTTCCGCCCCAACCCCAACGGGGTCAGACATGTTTATTTCCGCCTTCATGCTGTCAAACAAAAGGTGACCAGGCAGCCGCAAAAGTTCTGCAATATGCAACTAGCATCTAAAAATGTCAACACAGTTGCAACTGCACACTAATGCACAGTGGCACACACCTAACACACACACACAAACACCAACAAACACACACACATACACACATCAAAGCTTACATTTGTTTGACATTTTTCATGCTGCAAGATGAGAGGGAAATTTGCACCTTCCGTTTACCATTTTTTCTGGAAATGTCGCATTGCATTTGTTACAATTTCATTTTTCAAATTCTTTGTAGAATTCATTCTGCGAAATCTACACACCTTTTTTTTGTCCCATTAAAAGATTCTATATGAAATTGCGTTTAGTCTTTAAAAGAGAAATTTATTTACTCTCTGCAAGAATTTATTGGGCAGACAAAGACGTGGCAGACCCCATAAAGTATATATATTCTTGTTCAGCATCACAAGACGAGTCGATATAGCCGTGTATATTCTATTTTTAAATTTTAGTATTAAATTCTATAATTAAATTTTATTAAACTATGTGAATTTTTGGCCTACAACAATCCGATTTCTTATACATTTCACTGCTCAATGGAAAATTACATGAAACGCTGCTGCTGAAATTTCCATAGACGAGTTTTATAATAAGATAATTAGCGGAACTAACTCTAGTTCTAGTTAGTTCTACTAAAAGGCAGAAAATGCATGGAGACTAATGCATTAAACTGAAGCACATTAAAAGCTAAGTCCCTAAGCTAAGTCCCTACTCCCTACTCCCTACTCCGCTCTCCGTTCTCCTCTTTTCGTGTCGAAAAGATCAAAGTGAGAACTCCCAGTTTCCCCTCAGCGGATGCAAAACTGACAAGCTGTAAACTTCACACAACTGCATTTAATAATAATAATTTATTTATGACAAACTGAGCATATGCAGTTTGAAAAGTAGTTTGCTTTCCAGTTTAGACTTTAGACTCTAGATATTCCCAGGGGAGAAAGAAGAAACAATGAAGCTGCCAGCCAAAGCCGAGCTGCCTTTCAGCTCCACATCTGTATGGTGTCAGAGTGCTCATCGTGCACTGGTGGGAAATCTCACAAAAGGATTTGTTTATGCTACAATGGAATTAGTCCCCCCCCCCTTGGCACACCCACAATACCATGAAAAGTGCACGGCCCATGAAAATGAGCAAATTTTGTGCGTAGTTGGAACAGTTTTCACAGGGGAAAACAGCGTTATATTTGCCATGTAATTTTAAATGGGAAAACATTAATTAGTCAAGAGCTAAGTTAAAATACAGTCGATTAGTTAATACAAAGGTCTCCAACTATCAACTCGACTACTTTATTTTTATTAATTCCTTCTGCCTTCCCCCTCTCTTAAGTGGTAAATTAAGAATTTACCATATAATCGTAATAAAGGAAAAGTGAAATTGAATTTCATGCATCGCCAGTTATAAAGAACAACATGAAATAACGAGGGGTACCCAAGAAGAAAAGGAATGTTGGCAATAACTTGCTAGTCCCCTACTCAATTCATTTATTATTTAACAAAATCTCAATTGAATTATTTAAAAATTGTTCAAATCTGATTTGCATTCCATTGTTATAGCAGTTTATAAACAATTTATTCATTTACTGTTATTTAATACAATTTTTATTGTATTCAAATGACTGTTAAGTTTCCTATAAATATTTAACATGACCTTCTTCATTGTGATTTTCACACACACATAAATATTTTACGAGCTCTAAGTTTCTCTACCACTTCCTCTTCCTCCTTCTCCTCCTCCTCTTTCCTACATACTCCGTTCAGTGTGTGTATACATGTGTGCTTATGTGTGTGTGTACGGAAAACCTCAGAGTATTTTGCCAAGTTGTTGGAAAGTTTTCTAAATTCTTGTTGCCAAGCAAATCCTCGAAGAGTTTGACAGATTGCAACAAATGGGTTGCAAAACTTGAACATATCCCCCAAAAAAAACAACCGAAAATTTCCAATGATCACCCTACACATGTTCCCCACCATTTTCCATTTTCCATTTTCCTTTTCTACGCTCAGCAACCCATGAAAAGCGTCATGTGCAATTCTGTAAAATGCGCGAATTGCATAAAATTTCAATAAATTTTCATTGACAACAACAACAACAGGAACAGCCATAAAGTGGCTTCAACTTTGAGCTTTTCACAGAATGCAAACTCAGTTGAAAAGCTACAAATGAATGAAAATTCCCAACGTTTTCTTAATTCCCTCTTCTTGCTTCCAATTATTTGTGTTTTTAGCCGGAAAAACGACATCAGCAAATGTGACAAGATTTCCCAAAAATAATGTAGACAAAACCCAAAGCAAAACCTTTACCCAATTCTATGTTTTTACCTTACCAAATTCTGACCTGTATTTTGTATTCAAAGTTTTTACCAACGTGCTTGGGTTTTAGAATGAAGCACACCTCAGATGCCACACGAGGCGGTAAAAATGCTTGTAACGAGGCTCAGAAAACAACAAATTTGTGGGAGTCCTAACAAAACGAAGACTAGATATACTTTACACTGTAAGAGCAAGTAAACTTATCTTTAATGTAGTAAAAGTTTTGATGGAAAATTTTGTGTTATTAGTTTAAGTTTTGTAGTTTATGTTTAAGAACTTTAAGGAATTTTAAAACCAATTTTTGCTGTCTTAGAAATCAGTTAAAGTTTCTCTTTAATCAGATCTAATAAAAATATTTCGATATTTTAATAAAACTTCCCGTTGTACCAACTCTTTGAGCATATAGCGATACCCCATTCATAGTAGAGTGAATAAAATTGAGTACTTTGAAAAGTTTGTGTGGCTTTTACCCTAACTCTGGTCCACATTCGCCTTTTGCTTCCCTTTCCGCTTCCCTTTCATGACCATTTTTGGTGCTGTGCATTGCACACTTTTAGCCAAGCCAAGTCACTTTGCATGCTTGTTGGCCACGTAAACAGAAATGTTGTTGGCCACGCGCCTTAAAGTATGCCACGTATTTTTTATACCACCAGCAAACATTTATTATCTCGCCTGTTCTTAGACAAATAGCCACGTTAAGCATCGTAAGCGTTGTTACTACATGTTTTGGCTCTTCTTCTTACTCTTCTTTGTCTGCTCTTAATCACTAACTAGTCCTTGTCTAGTTTGTTTCTTGTATTTAAAATTCTTCCACAATTTGTTGCTCTGCTTCGGCAATGATTTGACAACACTTTAAACAGTTCACTCATTCGTCTAATTGTTGGCTCAAAATGACTTTGGGTTCATTTCTGGTTAACTTCCACTTGACTCGGAACAAGTTTGACAAATTGCATGGCCCACATAATGATGGGCCACTTGGGCATCAATAAATCCAACTGTCAAGGGGATTTGTGCAGTGACTTTACACCCAAAACTGTAGTTCGACAGCATCCAGTCCGTACATAATCCTCCTCTTGCCTCATAAATCAGAGAAAATTTTTTCTTTTTTGAATGACAATTCATATTTTTTACAGCAGAAATTCTTCAGCTTTTGGGGGTCAAGAAAAAAGTATTTTCATTTAAATTTTTACTTATCAAATCCAAGTAAGTTTAGCCTGTTTAATCTGCTGTAAAATAATACTTTATTCAGTTCTCATAAACTTGTGGGAGCGTAAGCAATATACAAAATACTTTAACATGACAAAGGTAACTATATTTTATACAGAAAATATTTATAAAATTTATTTCAACTATAATTTATTTTAGGAAAAATTCAAATTTCCCATGCACGATATGCATTTGCATAAGACAATGAAGATACTAAGGAATGCCGCTGTTCTGGCTATATTAGCTCCGTTATGTCTATACACCATGCATAACTTGCCAGAGAAGAATAGATACAGGGCATTTTACTCAAGTTATGACCCAATCGAGGCATTCGATCGCATGCAATCGGGCGGTTATTTGACTTCCTGTCCCAAGGATAAAAAGTAAAATGAAACCAACGAAAACACGGAATATACTAAACTTAAACAACAAACAACTGAAAGCGAAAGAAAATTAATTATTAACAAATTTCAAACATAAAACAAATACAATTAAAACATTTTCATTACATGACTAAACTAATAAATGGAGCATTGCAAATCTAATATTTTATTTAAATAAATATTAGGTTAATCAGAGGTAAATTTTATGAAATTTTTATAAGTTTGTAATGAATTTAAAAAAGAATTTTTTTTAAAGTGAATTTATATTTTGTAATACATATACAAAGCCAACACCAACAACACTATCACGCGGCAAAGGGTGTAAAGCAAAGCGCGGCTGGAGAGAGCAGAGAGTAAGAGGCCAGAGAGTAATAATCTATTTATAGATTGGCTCGCGACTGTAACGTTTTAAGCGGAGAGTAGCAAGCAAGAAAAAATGCAAGTAACAAAAACAAAGCTTTTGGGCAGATGACAAAGCAAGTGCACAAAAGAAACAAGAAAGAAAAGTACAGTCGAGCTCGCCCGACCGAATAACACTCTCTGCATTTTATTTCCTATTACTTGTATGCACGTACATATGTATGTATGTATGTTTATGAAACACATTCATATACATATCATTGCAATTTATTTGTCGGCACAGGCAGCGTCCGCGAGCAGCGCTGTCGCTACACAAGCAGCGTAAACGTTCGCTCATATGTTTGTATGTTTCTGTCTCGCTTGCACACCTGATTGAGATTGCATTCAATTATAAACTTTGTTAAGTGCCTAGGTCTCTTGTTTATAGTCCGATCTTTCTGCAACTTTCGGAATAGTTTGATATAATATGTCTCCAAACAAATTTTAAACAATACTGTACGATAAGAACATATGCCTTAAAAATGACATTGAAATTTGAAAATTATTTTATTTATTTAGGGAAAAGGGGCGTGGAAAATAGAAACATTCAGACGAGGAAGAAGTAAAACACGTCCGATTCGAAGCGATATGAGCCAAGGCGCTAATGTTATCAGCAAAACATTTTATTTTCTTAGACGTTTTCAAGCTGTTAACTCGTTAAACAACTTTCAAGGGCTCGGCCATAAAATTAAAGTAGAATTTTGAACCGAACGGCATTTTAGACACGCACATACATGTGCATTCCTGTCTATGCGTGGCAACATTTGTATAGGAATCGCATAAATATTGTGTCTATATACAAATTTGATTGCCAATTCATGTAAATAGTTTTCGCGGTTTTTCTTTAAATATGTAAGAAGGGCTTAAATCACTGAATGTATTTACCAAATTAAATTTCTATAACTTGTACAGAATTTAAGCTGTCTGAAAGTTGTCAGCACAGACTGTAGAGTAATGAATATAAACGATAAGCGAATGCTTTTTAGCAGCCACTGTTGCAATTCCAATTGAAAGTCAGTGAACCTTTCACTAGATTTGCGGTCACTAAAAATGAGTTAACATCGAAAACTTGACACGATGTCATCATTATTATCTATTAGTGCCTTTTGCTCACTGAATGGAACAAGTCAAAGTATAATGGGAAACGATTTCTTAATTGTAAGTTATTGACACGCCACGTGCTCAGTGTTCTGTGCCCTGTACCCTGTGCCCTGTACCCTGTGCCCTGTACCCTGTGCCCTGTGCCTTGAGGCTTGTTTGACTTTTATGTATTTCCATTGGGTCCGATCCCTGGAAACCTTTCTATTATTTTACAATAATTATAAACTTCCGCAAGGCAATCTCCAGAGGGAGAGAGAGAGAGAGAGAGAGAGAGAGAGAGAGAGAGAGAGTGAGAGAGAGAGAGCTTCACTTTTGAGTGGGTTTTCAGTAAACTAATTGAATTTTAAATTGTTTGTCATTGCCAAATATAAGACTTGGCCTAAAGTTCAATGCCAATATTTCCGTTGAGTAGGTGTCTATGATTTGGTAATTGGATCGCTTGCAAATTCCCAACTTTCAGAGGGTATTCTAATTTAGTCACAGAGTTTGTGACACATTGAAAATTTAAGTAGAGAGAGTATATTATATTTTCATATATATATAGCTGGAATTCAAACTAATTTTAGCTAGAAATAAGTAAAAGTTATAACAAATTTAAAGAAATTAATTTACTTAATTATTTAATTTCTACACTATAAATTTCTTTAGTTTTATTATATGTTTTCATATTTTTTTAATCCACCCGCTGAGTGGTCAATCAGAGCTACGAACTGATTGTTGTGCTTGAGGGCGGAAAGGGGAGGAATTTTCCTCGTTCCATTCAGTTAAAATTTCATTTTCCATTTTACACCCACACAGTAGTATTTTTACTGTTTTTTCTGAGAACTGTAATTTCCGTTGCCAGAAAATATAACCAGTCACAATCTCAACTCCCATTCCCATTCGCGAATTCTCGTTAATGGAACACAGACATCGCAGTTCAGACCAGAAAAAAAGGATTCGTATGTCGCCATTTGGCTGGATGCTTGAAATTTTGCCAATTATGTCTACGCTATCAAAGGGTAATGAACTTTGGTGACTGTAGGCGTTACCAAGTCAAAAAATAAGTAACTAATCAACGCCCTTTTCTAACTGTACGCCCCCCAAAGTGTATTAAATCATGGCTTAATCACTTTTAACCACTGTCCATTTGTCTTTTCTACCCTAACATAAATTTTTTTTGAGTCTTAGGGTATCTTCAAGTCGAGTTTTAGTCCCATAAACATATACTATTTTGGCAACAGTTTTGATATTTGTTTGTTTTCGTCTCTGGAACTCAACTGATGCTCAGTGCGTTAAATAAGCCATAAATTTATGCAGTGACAATGTCCTTGTCTGCTGCTGTACAAATATAATTCGGATCAATGAAGCTGAAAGTGACAACACGTTCAGTTCCCCAAATTATTCAGTTCGAACCAGGATTGCACTAAAACAATTTACTAAAACAATAAAGAAATTTAAAGTTTGATTTCATTTATTAAAAATAAATTAAGTAAATTGTTTAATTCTAAGTGATTGACTCTAAAGAAACTTTTGTTATTTTCCTTTCGAATTCAGTAGTTTATTTAAGTAAACTTTTTGCCAGCCCTGGTTTGTTTATACTTGATTGCTTGCTTGCCAGACTGTTATTCTCTCTTCATTCTCTCAATCTTTGTCGTCACTTTACGTGGGTTCAAGCTGTTTTTGAAGCGTTAACCTACAAAATTAGCCACATTTGGCTAAATGTTTATCTCTTTGTCGCTTTTGTCCTACAAAAAAACCAAAACAAATCAGATCAGATGAAAACCTCTTTTCTTCATTTTCCTTAAATGCTTTTGAGAATTCCTCTTGTTTCGCAAACACTTGAAAGTGTTAAAGCTTTTTTTAATGGCCACTAAAAAATAATTCGACTTGAATGCAATTTAATAAATACGATAAGCAGATTAAGTTCTTAAATTTAAAATTTGATTCTTGTTAGGAATTATTAGTAGAATATACCCTGTATTTAAAATATTTTTAAATTAGAGTAAATAAATCTAAATAAGTTTTTTATGTAAAAAATAAAATTTAATAATTTTTCAGAATTTCAAAATATTTTTTTTCTGTTCATTTTTATTAAAATTCTTTATTGAAAATATTTGGATTAACGCTTGACTTGCCTTACCTTAATCTTAATACACCCTACACAGGTACATGTACAGGGTATACTAAGCAACTGAATGGTTTCCTTGGGTACGAAGCCTTGGGAATTTAGCTTTGATATTCTTTGTTGTGCTGGCTAAAGATATTGTCAGCTAAAAAATACTTAGAAACATTCTGAATTTTGAATGAACGTCCAGTTACATGCTGTGTGGATGTGTGTGTTGTGGGAGGGGGAGAAGAAGAGTGTGCTTTATGGATCGTTGGCAACGCGACAATCACAATTTGCCAAGGGGTTCATTAGACTTTCAAGTTTTGTTTTGATGCCGCCACAAAAGTCAAAGCCAATGAACGAATAACATGCACAAAATGCAGACAGCTGTGTGTGTGTGTGTGTGTGTGTGTGTGTGTGTGTGTGTGTGTGTGTGTGTGTGTGTGTATGTGTTCTTCTTTATGTGTGTGCAAACGAAGAAGAAGAAGAAGGTGAAAACAAGCAGAGCGAAAACTAGAGAGAAAATTAAAGGAGAGATGCCAATGTAGATGAATTGACGACGTCGACGGTGACGCCAACAGCGACTGCGACGGCGACGGCGACTGCAACTGCGACAAAAATGGCACAACAGCAAACAAGAAAAGCCAAACAAAAGCTATAGCCAAAGCCAAAGCCAAAGCGTAATGAAAGCAAACGTGCCACATGCCACATGCCACATGCTACATGCCACTAGGCAGAATGCAGAATGTCAAATGAAGATGAAACTGAGACTTAGACCGATACAGGGACTTACACAGTGCATAAGTGTAAATGTTGCGCCATAAAGTATGCAAAGCAAAAACTAACCAACTCATCGATTTATGAAATAAGTTCATATAACATATAGTATAGAAAGTATATAGAATAAGAACATTAAAGTCCCTTCATCGGACTACAACTTTTGCAGACATTCATTCCCTTCGGGCTCCATACAATGACTTTGGACCTTATCGTACCATTGCCGAGTTTTTTCGACACTTTGCTGGCATCGACATTTATTTTCTCTTCCACCTCTCTCTCCTTCTCTCTCCATCGCTTTTCTCCGGCTTTTCCCAATTCATTAGTTCAATGCCTGAAAGCATTTTCCCACGACATTTGCGCGTGCCAAAAAAACTTTTCTACGTGTGCGTTAATTGCTGCAAAACTTGTTGAGAATGTGCTCTTGAAGAGATTTCATTATTATCATAATCCAAAGTTATCTGTTATTGCAGTTGGAAGTTAATTGAATTGTGAACCTTTTTCCTACAAAAGTTTTCTTACTCTTCGAGTGATAAAAAATTCTGAAAAATGTTTTTCAGTTATTCAAAGTTTTAAAACAGTTAAATATGGTCACTCTGCGTAGGTAGCGCTTGCGTTGTGAGCGGTTTTAGCAATGAAACCGGCTAAATAACTGTAAACATAAACAACAGCTTTGTGTTTAGTTCAAGTTCAAAACAGCGACAGAAACAACAGCAGCTGAGAGCAGAGAGCAGAGAGAAATCGACGTGGTGGAAACAGAGCCTACCACAATAATCTAACTTCTAACAGAGCTGTTCTTTAGTGTAGGACACAACAGCGCTGTAAAATATTAGCAGCGTATGTAAGGTGAGCAAGAAACAGCGCAGCTGCAGAGCTCCAACCTTAGCGTTGAGGCGCAGTCGCTGTTAACGTGGCTGCTAAAGTCGACGTCGGCGTTGTCCTTACAGACTGTAAGTTACAGTCGCTGCTTATGCTGCTGCCGCCATCGCTGTTATTAGTGCTGCTGTTAACTTTGCATTCCTTGCTATACCTGTTTTAGTAGTAGTTCTACTGACCCTTGCTGTCGCTGTTAACTTTGCTGCTGCTGTCGCTGGTAAGTATGGGCTACGCTGAATATTTCTTAACACAACACTGTTACTTTCGCAGTTAGCTTCACTGCACTGTCTTAACGCTGCTTAGCCATTTGCAGTTGTTGTCGCTGAACGCTGTTAACGTTTTTGCGCTGTGCCTGTTACAGTCGCTAGTACCGTCGCTGTTGCTTTAAGCATTGCTGCGCTGTCGCTGTCGGCTCTTCAGTCACTGCGCTGTTTTTGTTACTTTCGATGCTTCCAGCACTGTTGCTGCCACTGCTGTCCTATATGTTGTCGCTGTTTGAGCCTTTTGGCAGTCGCTGCCGTTGCCGCTGTTAACAGAACACACTTCCTAAAATGTTGTGAGCATGCATTAAAACCGGACAAATGATTTTATGATACTCTTAGATAATTACATAAACGTAAACGTAAATTTGTTTGAATTATACATAAAAATTAAAAAAATTGATTAAAATAATTAAGTGTAAGTATTAAAGATTATTTAAATACTTTTTTAAACTCCACTATACCTAAAGATTAAGCCATATTTCCAGTTTAAACGCTTGTTTCTGCTTGCATCATGGTCAGATTTTGTTCTTTTGAAACTCACAATTTATGATCCAATTCCTGGTTAGTTTCGGGTTACGAGTTGTGTTTTACGACACAACAGAGTCATAAAACAAACCAGTTTCCGCTTTCACTCCAATTTTAGTGTGTGGTTTTATTTAAGCCCCAATGGCTAGTTGGCTATCTCCAAAAAACTCTCAGCTCATATGTAAAACTTATGATTTTGATTAACAAACTCGTTTATTTTCTGCATTGTTATTGGGTATTTTGGGGTAAAGTCCTTTGTGTTCAATCTCTTCTACCTTAACTGCTTTATCAGCTTTGATTTTGATGACCTCTGACCTTATATCAGACAAAAAAAAAACTGACATATTGGCTATTTATGGTTCAAAGTTCATCAATTTATCATATCTTATGTTATTTTGTTCTTGTCTGTTTATATAATGACCCAAATAAACATTTGTTTAGATGTTAATGTTATTGGCATCGATGTTTTTTCTATATCCACGTTTAGGCGCCTAAATGTATGCACTGTTTTTATGACCTTTGCATATCAATCAGTTATGAGCAATTTTATTCATTTTTTTCGACTTATTCTTAAATAACTTTCTTTCCAGTCGTTATATTTAATTGTATTGACTTTGATAGGTGTGTAATTTAATAAAGATTTGCAATCATTTCATGTGTTTTGATTGATTATTTCCTACTTGTTATTGATTGCTTTCTGAACTTAAAAATGTATATTTAATTGAGTCCTTTGAGTGGTAAATTGCTCAACTTTTCTAGTTCAAAAGTTGTTTCAACAATTCATCGATTTGTTAGTTAAGTGCGTGCACCTTTCTAGCAAGTGACCTGCATGTCGTATACGCAATTTAATCCACAATTATTTTCACATTTATTATTGTTTACCGTTGCCAGAATATTCAAGGTCAATTTCTTGATATTGACCTTCAACCTTAACTTTTAGAGTGTTTTAAACTATTAACTTGGCTTTAACCCTATAGAAGACTAACTTTATTTCCGGTTCTGACTTTGCTTCCTGCACAGCTTGGCAGAATACATTTTATTAGAATTTTTCTGGTACTTTTTCTAGTAATTTAAATCCCATTTGCATTTTGGGACTTCTATTTCTAATTAGGTTGTAGCTTTTGGCCAACTTGTTGTGAAAATGTTGCTGATTATGAAACCGTAAAAACCGCCAAGTTAATTTAACAAACAAATTATAAATAAAAGGAAATGACAAAACAATTTCCGGTAGCAACTTTAATATTTGCTAGAGAAGACCATAAACATGGCTTGAATTCTAAATTGGCTAAGTGACTAAAAGACCCAAAATCAACTACGAAACTAAACAGAATAAAACTGTCTATTATTTGATTAAACCAAACAAATGAATTCTAGTTTTAGTTTAGTACAAATAACTATAGATTGAACTCTCTACACGTGCTCTTCAATTCCAATTCATTTGTCAAACCCCAAAAACAAAGAGCATGCGATAACAATTGACACAGACTGTCACCGCAATTGACAGAAAATCAAGTAGTTTATTTTCGATTTCAAATCAAATGTTTTTTTCGAAAAACCCAAAAAAAAACCGAAACAAATCGGTTTTATTAAAAGTCCTCGCTTCGTTTTTACCCACAACCCACAGAGAATTCAATGGATTCCAATGGATTTGATCAAGTGGGCAAACAAATGAATAACTATTCAGCTTAGGTAAGACTGCTATACAATTCATTTAGATCTCTGAACTTTTTTTTAACAGTAGTCGATGTGAGGAGCAAAAGATTTCCATCAACAATAATTGAATATTAATATAGTAGGAATTAAGATTTTATTGAAAGCATTTGTTAGAAGTGAGTGTGTGGGGGGGTAGGTGTGTGTGTGTGGGGGTTGGTGTATTGTAAGTAGCTTAGGTAAAGTACAGAACTAACGGAAATGCAGTCAAAAGACTAGTCAAACTGTAAGAGCTGAGTGTATGCGACTTAGAGCTGCTCTGTACTTAGTTTTAGGCAGCAAATTTGTTACATAAATTCATAGAAATTATAAGGATTCCTCTGAACTTGTGCTCAAATTTACACTTGCTCAACTGCAGTTTATAAGCTGAGGTACAAAAAAGACCAAAAGTACAAAAAAGTACAAAATACACACGAGAATATTCAATTTTCATTTGATCGCAATAAACACAAATACACACACAAAAAGAGGCAAAGTTTTAAATTAAATAAGCAAACCAATTTCCACTTTCAAACACATACGCACACACCCTTACGCACACACCCAGACACACACACATACACACACGCACATACACATGAGTGAAAAAATCGCTCAGAGTTTGCATTTAAATAAAATGCTTCATTTGCAAAATTTAAAAATTCATTTGACTCAACGCACACATGCACTCAAAGCAAGCAGTGAGAGAGCGAGAGAGCGAGTGATGGAGCGAGCGACAGACAGTGAGAGGCAAAGAGCGTGAGAAAAGGAAGAGCCAAAGAGCGCTGTACAAATGGAAGGAGCCGCAAAAGGGAATGAAAAGCCCACCAAAGTCTGACAAGATAAATAAAAATTAAATAAACTCATGAGGCGCACAAAAATAGAAGAATTGTTTTTTTATATCTACATTTAAATACGCTTAAAAATGCATAAACTAAAAAATATTTCAAACATTTTTCCAATAAGATAAATACAGTGAAAGCTTCCTTGGCCGGACAGCCACAGTTCCAGCATATTTGTCCGCCCAAGGGATAGGTCCGCCCAAAGGAAAGGATTTTGTATAAGAATCATGCTCTTGGGACTATACATTTCGTCCGGCTAAGGGAGCTGTACGCGAGTAGAGCTTTCCCATATCCCAAATAATTTTTTTTGTTAATTTTTATGATTTTTTTGAGTTTTCTTATTTTCAAAAACATCTTCGACGTTCAATGTTACCAAGCAAACGGCCAAGTTAAGCTACTTTGCACCTTAAGGCAATAAAAATCAAAAGTGCCAAGCTGTTTGTGTGTGTGAGTGTGTGTGTGCGTCTGAGTAGGTGCTTCGCGGTGAGTATGAGCTGCAGTTTGCCTGTACTCGTGGCAGGACAAACACCAGCCAAGAATGTTGGCAACAGGAAACGGAAACTCGCTCACAGCTACAACCTTACACACACCCACACGCACACACAGTTTTAAGCCCACACACACAAATACACAGAAAAAACAGCAAAAATCTCGTAAATTTTTTAAGCAAACTTGACGCAAGCAGACAGCAGAGACGTTCGAAGCACGAAGGATTGAGTGTTGGCTTGTGATGTGAGCAACGTGTCTCAGTCTCAGCAGGAATGAATGCGGACAGGTGTACAGGTACACACACAGGTGTGCAAGTTACACACGCTGCTTAAAGTTGACCTCAAGCAGTTTAAGAAGCTATCTGCATACGCGATGTAGAGTTTAAGTACACTGAGAGAAATATTTCGAATACTTTCGGCCTTAAAAAGCAAACGGAGAAGAAGTTTTTGTACCCTTCAAGCTATCAGTAGCGCCATCTTGAGTTTGGTAGCTGCAACTGTTTCGCTTTTCACTTACTTTATTTTGTGTTTAAAACTGTGCGAAGAAAAAACTTTTTTTCTGAAGGATTCTTAATTACATTTTCTCAAACTATGAGTGTAATTAGTGTGCGGAAAGTGTTTATTAGAAACTATACGATTATTAAAGTTGTTTCTTAAAAGTTAGTTTGATAACGGCTCCACTTTTAAGTGGTTTTTAGGCACAACATTAAAATGTATAACATACTTTTAGGCGGTTGATTTAATTTAATTCAGAGTACATTACATTAGCTAAAATACTTCTGCAGACAAAAGTAGCTAGTATAATAACTTCAAGAACTTGACAATTTTAGTAAATTTCTTAGCTGTAAAAAAGCTAAATGGCAAAGAAATTTAGTGCTCAGGGTATTTTAAAGTGGCTAAACTCGATATGAAATGAAATGGCATATTAATCAAGTTATTCAAAACATATTTCATAAAACAATAGCCAATCATTCAGGTTTTTCAAAAATATATTTTGAAACCGGTTTTTAAAATATACATTACCTTTGCTTCCACTCTCTGAGGTTCACAAAAAATGTTCCCTGTAAAGTAGTGTATTCGAAAACAACAATAAAAAGCCGATAAAAGATGTAACTCTTTAAAACAAAGCTGTAAAAGTGATCGATACATACTTTGTTAACTCCGATGTTTATTTGTTGTAGTTGCACATCGCTAGTTCTTAGCGCTATGGTCACACTGCGCGCAAATCAAAAAGGCCAAGCGAAGCGCGCACGTCCAAAACGCAAGTCTGTCAACGATCGGCAAAGCGTGAAGTTGACACAAGTCTCGCGGCTTCACTTGTTTTTTATTTTCTTCTCTTTTTTTTGTGTGCTCCGAGTTCGGTATTTATTTATGGCCCTTGTTGTGTATTCTTTACGTGTCCGCTAAACTGTAAGCTTAAAGCAAATGCACAAACAAACGGACAGAGACACAGACACGCACAAAGCAAAGGCGTCACACACGGCAGAGGCGCGCTGCTGACACAGGCAGCGACAGCGGCAGCGGCAGAAGCTTCGCCTTTAAATGTACAACAACAAAACCGGCAAACTTACAATTTAGCAATTGCAAATCGAATTAAGCTGAACAACAACAACACAACAAAAACGGTGCAGTGTGTGTGTATGTATGTGTGTTTGTGTAGAGTAGCTAAGAGAGTAAGGAGCGAAGAGAGTGCGGAGAGAAGAGAGCGTAGTGGGGATACTTAAGCTCTGCTTGAAGGTCAACCGCATCTTACAAGTTTCGTCGCTGTCTCTTGCTGTGTCACTGCACAAGAATGTGTTAATTTGTTGGTATTTCAACAACAACAACGATAACGACAACGACTAAACGATCGGTTTGCTTGCCTGTCGAAATCAACAAATAAATTTGCATAAAAACGTAAACAAATGTGCATAAAAAATTCAACATTAAAATTGTGATGAGCGTCTTCTCAGTGTTTAATCAACGCCGATCAAGCGGCAACTTGGAGTTATTCTCCATGTTGTTGCTGGGTCTCATTTGTGGCACTTGCTTGTCGCAGCTGTTGCAACGTGCTCGCTTACAGTTCTACGATGACGTCACAGTAACACAGCTGTCTGCCAATGAGCTTACCGTCCCCTCCCCTGCCCCGCTGCCCACTCTGAATGCATCACGAATTCTCTGCTTGGTTATCGCTAGTCCATTGCACACGCGCCTCGAGCACATCGAACGCTCGTGGGGCAGACGTTGCCACAAGCTGCTCTTTTGGGGCAAGCAGCGTAGCAAACACTTGAACGTCAAAGAGCGACACACAAACTCTTGGGCCAAGACTCGCAAACAACTGCAACATGTCTATCAGCACTACTACGAGCACTACGATTGGTTCCTGAAAGTACCAGACGATACGTAAGTTAAGACTTTAAATTGTAGAAGAGAGTCGTGAATATTGTGCTCCCTTTTCAGCTATGTTATCATAGAAAATCTGCAGCACTTTCTGCAAGACTACAAGCCAGAAACTCCTATTTATTTTGGCCACAATGATTGGGAGCAAGTGAAGCAGGTAAGTTCTTTTGATCTTAAATAGTTTCGAAGATATAAATTGTCAGCTATCAACATCTCAAGACCTTAATATATACCTATATCTTCTTGATAAATTTATAACTTCTTCAAATCGAAATTCCAGGGCTACGTCTCTGGCGCAGCTGGATATGTCTTTAGCAAATCGGCATTGCAGCGATTTATGCACTTGGGACATGGCAATGGTCAAATATGCAGTAATCGAAACTACGGAATTGAGCACGTAGAGATCGCTCGATGTTTGCGGAATACGGGAGTTATTGCTGGTGATTCCCGCGATGAGAACGGACTCTCGCGTTTTCTACCTTTTCCTCCCTATGCACAATTAGCTCAAAAAAATGTAAAATTATTACTGAAAATTCAGTTAAATAACTTTCTTAACTCAGATCAATTCTTGCAGAAATCACATGGACTTTTCTCGAGCTCTGCTATATCTTTTCATTATAGTAACGCCGAAGACTTTGCAGTGCTGGATTATGTCATATATAAAGTGCAACCATTTGGAGTAAACCAAATTTTAAATCAGTACCAGAAAATACCACCCAAATGGCCTACGACAGCGTTGGAATTTAATCAAAGTTAGTGGAGTTCTAGAAATATCTTCCAGTTTTTTGGATGGACTGCTAGAAATAATGCCAAAGATAGAGACTACTAGATTAGCTTAAGTTTGTTGTTAATGCTTAAAATGTTGTCTTAATTATAACTTAATGATAAGTTACATAAATAAGTTATAATACAAATATATATATATTCTAATTAATTATATAAATTCTCGTTCCTGGTGATGTTTAGAGGCTCATGACCTTTAATAATGCCATATGGATGCATATTGTAGAGCAGAAAGTCAAATAGATACATTTGATAGTAAATCACATAGTGGATTGTTATAGCATAGTTGGAACAACACTCCAGACCCTGTAAGAGAAATATAGATATGTAGTATATATATATGTATAGTATACCCTATCCCTTACCTCCTTAAGTTTGTAGTGCATGTAGTGGTAGAGCCAAAAGTCTTGAGGTAGACGACCTGGTATCAGTACATGCTCCAATGCAAGCGGAAAGAAGCGATGTCTTCCATTCGTATCCCGGGAATCTATGGGTATAACTCCACAGGAGTTCAGACAGACACCCATTTCAAAGTCCTCAGTGCCACGATTCAATCGATTACAACTATTCGAATTGAGTCCATGCTCAATCATGCGACGTAATGCCTCTCGACTGAGCACATACCCTGCTCCTCCGGACATGTAACTCTCCTGTTCATTCGGCATAAAGTGGCAACCCAAATAGATGGCTTCATCGGTGTTGTGTGAACGTAGCATATATCGCATATTGTCCATGATCGCATAGGTATCGTCGTCTGCCTTGAAGAACCAATCAGCCTCATGCCGATGATGCCTGTACACATGCCTAAAAGCTGCTTTTGTCTTGCCCCAGAGCAGTGCGTAGCCCTCGCTCACATTCAGGGCTACAGTGTGCACTCCACTCACAGTCGTCTGATTGCGACTACTGAATACGATCAGTTTGTTACAGCGACGTCCCCAGGTCTTTCGTATGGATCGAGCGACCTTTTCGTACATGTGTGGATACGTCATGACCATGCAGAGTATGCGAATCTCCTGGTAGAGCTGCTGGGCTAAGGAGTCATCCACTGGCATGGCTGGCACCTGCACTGCCGAACCATCTGGCAACCCTGGCATGCCATTTATGTATCCGTAGGGACGCAGGTGGTACAATAGGTAATCCAGCACATGCAGCTGATTGACGGTGACGTAGGGAAACACAATGGGATAAACTGAGCTATTGCCAAATCCCTGTAAAGGAAAGTGTGGACTGTTAAAGACCCTGTACTCATTCAGAAACAATCAACATCAAAGCTTTTTTAGGAGGCTTTTTCTGCTCTATTCCCTACCCTACTACCCTACCCTATTCCAAGCCTAACTAACCCCTTTAACTCCTCACCTGATCTGAGTACACACTTCGATGTATGTACGGCCAATTCCAGAACTCTGAGCGCAAATCAAAGGGCAGCAACTCTCCGGGAATGCTAAAGGGATAGAGTAGCTCACTTGGTCCCTGCTGCATGTCTGCCAGACAATCCTGCCAGTGTCTGGCGAAGCAGTTCCTGGCCAGCAATTGCTGCAAGGCTCCACGACTGAAGATGTAATCCGTGGAATCCTTTTGACCCACATGCGCATAGGGATAGAAGGCATGGAATGCACTGAAGTAGATCTCATCGCTGGTTGTATACCTGGCCAGGTGGTAGCGTAGATTCTCCACGATCACATAGCTGTCCACGTGCACATGAAGCAGCCAATCCAAGTCCCTGTAGAAACGCTCGTAAATGCTCTGATAGAGTGTTCCAATCTCTTGTCCTCCTCTTCCCAAGTGCATCGCATTGCAGCGACTTCCCCATGAGCGCATTATGTGCCTGACCTTGAGACTCTCGTGGTAGTTCGTCATATGGAGTACGCAGTGTACTCGAACCTTTTCTCGCAGCCTCTTTGCTATACTCGTGTTGTCCCACGTCTGATTCCGAGTGCCTACATCGTAGTCGGTTATACTCTCTTTGTACGGTGGCTGCAGGTACATGATTAAGTCCCAGCCAGCACAACTAAATGTGAATTTATAAATTTCCAGGGTAACAGCGAAAAGCAAACACCCGAAGATCAAGGCCAGGGCAGTGGTACTAAACTGGCGTCTCAAACGACGCAGCAGCAGCATCGCAGAAGTAAATGAAGTTTTTTCAACTGTATTTTGAGTGTGCACTGTACAGCTGTCAAGGAAAACGGCGTTGCCAGACTGTTAAACATACAGGGTGTTACTTTGGGAAGCAGTTATTAGTCTGATATATGCTGAATTACATGGAAATAATATGCGACGTGTGTCTAGTTTTTGGCTCACTGTAGGCGAATGAGGCGTGGCGTCGAAAAAGAAAAGATATTTGTATTAACTGACTAAATATCGAGACGATACTGATTAAACTCGAACTTGTAGCTCTTACTATCGTTGAGATTTGCTTAACAGACGGATGGACATGGCTATATCGACTTGGCTTGTGATGCTGATCATGAATATATATACTTTATGGGGTCTGCCACGCCTCCTTCTGCCTGTTACATACTTTTTACAAATCCAATATACTCTTTCCAGAGAGTATAAAATCTATAAAATTTATTTAAAACATATAAAAATGCAATTAATTTTATTTAAACAGTTTATCAACCATTTGAGATATTTCTGTTTGTATAACAGGTGGCAACTCTGTTAACAAGAATTTCATTACAAAATTTAATAAATTTAATTAATTTTCTTCAATTTCCTTCTCTTCTTTTCACTTAGCTAGTTCTTTTCAATGTAGTAGTCTTCTTCTAGCTTTTTATCCTTCTCAATTTTCTTCAGGAGTTTTTCCATTAATTTATACTCCTTGTTATAAAGTTCTTTTATATTAGGAGTGGTTATTACTTTATCTAATTCCACTTCTCTTGAGTCCACTTCTCTAGAATCTGGCTCTGGTTCAGTTGCATTAGTGTTTACTGTAGTTGTCCTAATTATTCTATCATCATCATCCATCGAATCTTCGTTGCTGTTAGCGGTTTCTTCTACTGGCGGTGGCAAGTATTCTCCAACTCCAAGTTTAGCGGGTAATCGGCTAGGTTCTCTTACTATCCCATAAGGCTTTAAGTGATAGATCAGATAGTCTAGGACATACATCTGTCCGGGTTGTATATAGTGGAATGCCACGGCATTATCCGAACAGCAGTCAAGTCCCTGAAAGTAGAAGAAAATTCTGAAATTCTTAACTTAAAATAGTTTTGGGTCCACTCTTACATCATCTGTTTGGTAGTACATATAAGTCCAGTACCAATATTTTTTCTTTTTCAAGGGTATTAAATGAGCTTCCGGTCCAAAGGGAAACATGCGACCACGCCCATTCCAATCCCTCGAATCACCCGCAGTCACATTAAGATTTTCCATGCATTTTCCCACCTCAATATCCTCATTGATAACTGTTCCAGGCAGACACATCTTGGGATTTGGAATACCTTCAACAACAAGTCGTCGCAGTGCCTCCTTACTGAGCACATACCCCGATCCACCCGACATGTAACCCTGTTTTACAAAGGGTTTGAACTTGTACCCAAAGTGTACAGGTGTCTCGGGATTATAGGGATATAGCATATAGCGCAGATTCTCGATCACAGCATAGGTATCGTCATCTGCTTTGTAGAACCAATCTGCATCGTTGTAATGATGTTTGTAAACATATTTGAAGGCCTCCTTAACTTTCCTCCACAGATTGGGACGACCCTCTCCCACATCAAGTTTTACAGTGGGTAACTCATCATCCGCCTCGGAACTCATGAATAACAGTATATTACATCTCTTTCCCCAAGTTCTTTTGACATGACGTGCTTTCTTCTTGTGATTTGTGGGGTTTGTCATGACCCAACAAAGAATTCGAACTTCTTTCTTCAGTTGATCAGCTACGGAAGAATTGTCGTAGGGATGATCGTGGATTATGTCCGGAAACATGGACATTGTGTCAGCTATAGCTTTGTTCTCTTTTTCGATTTGATAGTTGAAGGATCGTATGCTCTCCGAAATAGTAAAGTAGGACAAGAGTTGAGCCACAGTGAAGCCTAAGAAAACGCCAGTCATGAGTACAAAGAATGTGCGTTTTCCAGAACGAGTCACTGAAATTTAAAGCTTTAAAATATTAAAAAAAATATATATATATAATATAACTTTTACTTTACCTTGTGATTTGATGTAGGTGTTCACCATCTTGACGTTGGTTCTTATGCCAAATTGTTGACACGTCTGTTATCAAAGTTATTTGTTAAAAGTCCTCAAATTCGGTAGAAAAATGTTGTCTTGAGCTTAAATAATATTTAATAAATTTTTTAAATAATTTAACTAATATTAAATGGTTGGTGCTTAGTGTTAAAAGCGATCTTAGCACTTCAACGTTACCAAATAAACTGAACCCAATAAAATTCATGTATAAAGTCGACTTAAATTAGGCTAACAGAAGTTTTTGGCCTTTTGTCTTAGCCAAAACAGTTGTGTAAACAGTTAAACAATTTCTTAAGTTCTATTTCTAACAATTTTTAACCAATTTCCGTTTTTTTTTTTTAAATGTCTTTAATATTTGTAAGCTTTATCTATTCGAAATTTTTCTTTTAAAGTTTATCTAGCACACATTTATTAAATAAATATACTAAAAACTATAACTATTTATTTCCACTTTATTTGTTTTATAAAATTATACCAGTTCTGCTTAGTTTTTGCAGTTCTTTGTCAATTTTTGTTACCGATTTTGTTTTGTTTTCCAAATAATTTTCTTTAGAAATTGTAAAGTTTTTATCAACTTTCTCTGAAGAATTTATAACTGTTTTGGTAACTAAATTGACTTTTTAGTAGTTGTAATTTCCTCTGCATTTTTTGTCTCGTTTTTTGGGCTTTCTTTGGTTATTTCTTCCTCGACTTCAGCTGAATCCACTTCTCGGGAATCTGGCTCCGCTGCAGTGGCATTAATGGAAGTTCTTCTAGTGATTCTATCATCATCATCCATAGAGTCCTCATTGCTGTTAGCGGTTTCTTCTATTGGCGGTGGTAAATATTCTCCAACATTTAATTTGGCTGGCAAACGATGAGGTTTTCTCAAAATTCCAAAAGGCTTTAAATGATAGATCAGATAGTCAAACAAGTACATCTCTCCGGGTTTTACGTAGTGAAATGCTATGGCATTATCAGAGCAACAGTCCAGACCCTAAAGATAAATTATCAATTGGAATCATCGAATAAAACAATCGAATTCTTTGAAAAGTATTTCACTCACATCATCTGTTTTGTAGAACATGTATTTATAATACCAATAATTCTTGTCTTTACTCGGTATCAAATGCTGTTCTGGTATAAAGGGAAACATGCGACCACGCCCATTCCAATCCCTCGAATCACCCGCAGTCACATTAAGATTTTCCATGCATTTTCCCACCTCAATATCCTCATTGATAACTGTTCCAGGCAGACACATCTTCGGATTAGGAATGCCCTCAACAACAAGACGTCGAAGTGCCTCCTTACTTAGCACATATCCTGATCCACCCGACATGTAACCCTGTTTCACGAAGGGTTTGAACTTGTACCCAAAGTGTACAGGAGTCTCGGGATTATAGGGATATAGCATATAGCGCAGATTCTCGATCACAGCATAGGTATCATCGTCTGCTTTATAGAACCAATCTGCATCGTTGTAATGATGTTTGTATACATATTTGAAAGCCTCCTTAACTTTCCTCCACAGATTGGGACGACCCTCTCCCACATCAAGTTTTACAGTGGGTAACTCATCATCCGCCTCGGAACTCATGAATAACAGTATATTACATCTCTTTCCCCAAGTTCTTTTAACGTGACGAGCTTTTTTCTTGTGATTTGTGGGGTTTGTCATGACCCAACAAAGAATTCGAACTTCTTTCTTCAGTTGATCAGCCACAGAAGAATTGTCGTAGGGATGATCGTGAACTATTTCTGGTTTTATGGGTATTCTCTGGGCTACAGCAATACTTTCCTTATCTATTTGAATGTTTTCCGAGATGGGAAATAGACAAGTAAACAAATAGGAAATAAGCTGAGCTACAGTGAAGCCTATGAAGAGACCAATCAGTAGTGTGATTGTCATATGATGCTTGGAATGTCCTGCTACAAAATCAAGTTTTTCTTAGAAAGTTTAGATAGGAATGTAGGTTTATGGGTCTTACCTTGAGTAGTCATTTTACTGGCAACAAAAGAACTTTACTTTAATGTAATTTATTTATTTATTAAATTATGTTTTATTTATTATCTTGCATTGCCGTTTAATTTCACTCCCGATGTGAAGTCTACAACGCTTACAAATTTACTAATCTTTCAAATTCCCAACAGTCTAAAATCTTGAAGAACCTACGCTCCCAGCAGCAAAGTGTTCTCTTAAATCAGCTGTGCAAATAGAGAAATATTTTTTACCTACAAAAATACTTACCTTTTAAATAAACAAACTGTTGAAAAATCCACTTAATAATTTTAAACTTTATGTTCTTTATTAGTATCGTTGTATCCTGTGAAGGTATCGAAAGGATCGGTTTGTAGAGGTGTGGAATAAAGCTTAACTAGCAGAAAGGTGACAATTAATCCAACGATTAAAGTGAACAGTTTACGTAGCAATTTTCTTTTCCACATTTCCAAAATTTAAACAAATTTATGAAATGTTTTCAGTTGAGTTATTAAAATACTCAAACAATTTTAACACTTGTATTAACAAACAATTTTGTTTAACATTTTTTAATGAGTTTTTTTATTAGTCTAAAATGCAGAACACACAATTTTAAAATTGTGTAAACATTTTTTATTTCTTTCGTTGAATTTGTTATAAAAATTTATGTATTTAAATATTTGTTAATAGCATTTGAAAGCTCTCCGATCTAATCACTCGCGCATTAAGAAATAAACTAATCATTAACTGTTTTTTAGGGGAAACATTTTAGTTGCAACTGTCTAAATTGTTTATAACAATTGTTTAAATAGAGAGAAAAAAGAGACTGAAAGTTATTGTTGTTATTGTTTATAATTTTATTGGTATTGAAAGTATTTGAAAAACTTAAAAAACGAAAGAACTCTATAGTTACCAACTATGATATACCCGTTAACAAATTTAATTTTTCATAAAATTCAATAAAAAAAAAAAAAAGTTTCTTATCAAATTTAAAGTAAAATAATCAAATTTAAATTTAAAATTAATTTAAAAATGTTTTAATGAACTGAAATAAATTTTTGTAATAAAAATAAAAAATGAAAATGTCTTAAATCTTTTTATATTTCTGTTCAGATAAATCTCTACTATAAAATGTTAAAATATATATATTTTTAAAACCAACTTTAATTAAATTTTAAATTTATGCACATCTTCAATAGTGTTCTCTTGATTTAAGTTCACATCCGATGAGTTTACTGTACTGGAATCGGGTTCAATTACCACATCTTCATCGTCCATAGAATCCTCATTGCTGTTGTCGAGTTCTTCTATTGGCGGTGGTAAAAATTCTCCAATTTTTAGTTTAGTTGGCAATCGATGAGGACTTCTCACTATTCCATAAGGATTAAGGTGATATATCAGATAGTCCAAAACATACATTTTAGCGGGTGTCACATAGTGAAATGATATGGCATTATCCGAACAACAATCGAGACCCTGTAAAAGAACTCAGACTTCAAATTTTTTAATAAAAATCAATTAATATTCGAATCTTACATCATCTGTGTGGTAGAACATATACTCCCAATACCAGTGATCCATGGATTTATTGGGTATCAAGTGTCTCTCTGGCTTAAATGGAAACATGCGACCACGTCCATTGTAATCCCGAGAATCTCCTGCAGTTACATTGAGATTCTCCAGGCAACGCCCCATTTCAATGTCCTCACTAATAGCCAGTCCAGGATGACACAACTTTCGATTGGAAATTCCCTCCACTACAAATCGACGCACTGCCTCCTTGCTGAGTACGTAGCCAGCTCCTCCGGACATGTAACCCTGTCGGATGAATTGCTGGAACTTGAAGCCAAAGTACACAGGTGTCTTTGGACTATAGGGATATAACATATAGCGAAGATTCTCGATCACAGCATAGGTGTCGTCGTCTGCTTTGAAGAACCAATCTGCATCATTGTAATGATGTTTATAAACATATTTGAAGGCCTCTTTAGTCTTAACCCATAGATTCAAGCGACCCTCTCCCACATCCAATTTCACAGTGGGTAACTCCTTATCCGCCTCGGAACTCATGAATAAAAGTATATTACATCTTTTTCCCCAAGTTCTTTTAACATGACGCGCTTTCCTTTTGTGGTTCTCAGGGCTTGTCATAATCCAGCAAAGAATTCGAACTTCTTTCTTTAGTTGATCAGCCACTGAAGTGTTTTTGTGTTCATGATTGAAAGGATTATAATCGTGTTTTACTTGGTAGCTAAAGTATTTAATGCTTTCGGTTATTGTCATATAGGAAATCAGCTGTGCGACACAGAAGCCTATGAAGAGACCAATCATAAGAGTCAAGATTGTGCTTTTCTGACCATTTCCAGCTAAAAGAAATCAATTTGGTATTCCTTAATTGAATTAAAGTATCTTTAAGTTTATTTACCTTGCACAGCCATTCTGGGAGTAATTATACCAAATCTTAGAAATGTCTAAACTTAAAGCAAAGGCACTTTGACTGGAAACTTTGTACGATTTGATTTTATGCTTTATGTAAGTTATTGGACCCAAACGTGAAGCGAACTATTCCAAGTTTGCAATTCAATTAAAAGTGGAAACTGCATTCATGAGAGGAATACCGTATAGAATGTGGGACAGACTGTGCATCTTACTTAGCAGTTGTGCAAATATAAAAAACTTATTTATTTTTTATGCGCCAATTCTCTAAGCTATTCAATTGTATGCAACTATATACCAAACATACCATAGTATTTTAAATAAAATATAATTGTAATATAAGTATAAAACCCATTTTATGCTTAATATCCCTTTGTAAATCATATATAAAGTATTAAATTACATAAAAACTAGTTATTTTTCTTTTTTCCCTTTTTTCTTCAAATTTCCCTGTGTACGAAACAAGTTCTGAAAGTTCTCAAGCAGTTCACTGCTTGGTAGGTAGTGTAAGACTATCCACAGTAGTAGTATTAACAATATTTTGACCTTCACTGTAGGATTGTGTTATAGCTGCAGTATTAATTTCCCGTTGCTCTTTTGGAGGAGGCATCAATTCACCCACTCCTAACTTGTTTGGCAAAGCCCCGGGTGTATTAACGACTCCAAATGGCCTCAAATGATATATGAAATACTCGAGCACATACATTTGATTGGGTGAGACATAGTGAAAAGATATGGCATTGTTCGAACAGCAGTCCAAACCCTATAAAACATATTACAGATCAGATGGATTGATAAAGTAAAACTGCAGTACTCACCTCATTTGTTTGGTAGTATATGTATTGCCAGTACCAGTACGTCTTATCCGCATGCAAGGGCATTAGATGGAATTCCGGGTCAAGAGGAAAGAAACGACCACGCCCATTTGCATCCCTTGAATCACCTGCCAATACATTCACATTCTCCAAGCACTTGCCCATTTCCACATCCTCAGCCCCTGTGTTATCACTTTTGCACTTGGTGGGATTGGGAAGAGCCTCTTCCACAAATCGACGTAGTGCCTCCCGACTGAGCACATAACCAGCTCCTCCTGACATGTATCCCTGCTTTACGAAAGGCTTGAACTTGCAGCCAAAGTAGACAGGAGTCTCGGGATTATAGGGATACAGCATATAGCGCATATTCTCTACAATTGTGTAAGTATCATCGTCTGCCTTGAGGAACCAGTCAGCATCATTGATGTGGTGCTTGAAGATGTATTTGTAGGCCTCCTTGGTCTTGCCCCACAGGTTGTTGCGTCCTTCTCCGATAGGAAGTGCCACAGCATCGAGTTCCTCGTCCTTGGCTGAACTCATGAAGATCAGTTTGTTGCAACGCTTTCCCCAGGTGCGTTTCACATGACGAGCCTTTGTCCGATGGTTGCTGGGACTGGTCATGATCCAGCAGAGAATCCTCACTTCCTTCTGGAGTTGTTCAGCAACCGATAAACTGTTATTTGATTGCTTGAAATTATTGTTATGATTTGATAGGCTATTATTCTGGTACAGTCTGCTGATCTGATCTACATCCAATGTTTTGGCTGACTGAATTCTACTCATCATATATCCAGCTATTACTCCTATCATGACTAAGAGCAATAAGCGAATCCCTGGAATTTATTAAGTTTATTTAGAAGGTAAATATTATTTTGAATTTGTTGTTTTATTACATTCGAATAGTATTGATCGAGATTGGATATTATTGTGTTTCATTTCAAAGCCCTTTTATAGATCTTTTAAATTACGTAGTTCCTTTCTCACCAAAAAGTTCGGCTTAACTGACTGGATCTGACTGGAACTGCTGTGCTCGATGGTAAATTTAATATTCTTTTATGTTTAATTTAAATAAAAATAAGTATCAACTGTGCAAATTTAAGTTACACTTTTAGAATTCTTATATTTATTAATAAACACAGTCATATTTACAATAAATTTACACTGACTCTTGAAGTAAGACAAATAAATACTTCTTAATATTTGTATATGTAGGTATAAATGCATTACCGTGCTACAAGCTGTTAACTGTTTATAAAATACATAACACTTTTATTCAACCAGTACTAAAAGTTTTAAAAATAAACTGTTAATTCAATATTTCATTAAGTCAGCAGATTTTTAGACGCTGCTGTACCTCGAGCTGTTCACGTTTATGCGTACAAGCTGTTCACTGGGTTACATTCAAGCTGTGCACTGCTTTACGTTTGAGCTGTTTGCTACTTGCCTGCGCGGGCACTGCTTCTATTCAAGCATACAACTGCTTGTTGAGCGTTGCTATGTTCACACTGAGACAAGCGTCACTGACATAGCAATAACTTAGTTATGCTAGCTGGTCACAAGCAGTTTATCAACGAAGAGCAGTGTGAACACAGCATAACGTTTATTCCAGCAATTTTGAATAGTAACAGTTTAAAGTTTCATTTAGTTAATGAATTTTCTCCTCTAAAATAGCAAATACCTGGTAATCTGTTTGTAATACAATATTTTATTAAATATTAACGATTAATTTGTAAATTTAAATACATGTTTTAGCAAAGGAAATGCACATACATTAATGTACACACATTTTGGTTATTAAAGCTTATAAAAAACATTGATGTCATTATATTAAATATACGTTTGATTCCTAACTAAATAGTAATACGTATTTATATTTATCTCGAACTTACTTAAGAACTAATAATGTCTTATACTATACATATTTTGAGTACCTAATTAGATGAATATTATGACTATAGTTATGTTCTTAAATATATTTATATGTGTGTCTATAAATAAACGAAATTTGCGCAGACTTCATTACAAACTAAGGTAACAGCACTCATGTATTATTGTTTTGGTAATTGTATAAAAATCTTTTAGTTTCAGCTCAAGAACAAATCCTAAGCGTATTAAAATAACACATGAGACGACGATAATTGAAAATATTTAACTAAATCGATCGATATTTACAAAAGATCTATATACAAGTATCTATGGCCTAGAATCACTGTGACTCCTTCTTCGTCAGATCAGTACTAGATTCCAGTGGTTCCTTTGGAGGAGGCATCAATTCACCCACTGCCAACTTGTTTGGCAGAGCATCAGGTGAATTAACGATTCCATATGGCCTTAAATGGTATATCAAATAGTCCAGCACATACATTTGGTTGGGCGAGACATAGTGGAAAGATATGGCATTGTCCGAACAGCAGTCCAAACCCTGTAAAAAGTATTGCAGATCAGTTAATTTCAATTTGATATATAGAAATCAGAGTTCTTACCTCGTCTGTCTTGTAGAATATGTATTGCCAGTACCAGAACTTTTTGTCCGTGTGCGAGGGTATTAAATGATGTTCAGGCACAAAGGGAAAGAACCGACCACGCCCATTTGAATCTCTGGAATCACCTGCCAAGACTTTGACATTCTCCAAGCATTTGCCCATTTCCACATCCTCTGCACCTGTGTTATCATTTTTACACTTCTTTGGATCGGGAATCGCCTCCACTACAAATCGCCGAACTGCTTCCCGACTGAGCACATAACCGGCTCCTCCTGACATGTATCCCTGCTTCACATACGGCTTGAACTTGCAGCCAAAGTACACAGGAGTCTCGGGATTATAGGGATACAACATATAGCGCATATTCTCTACAATCGTATAGGTATCATCGTCTGCCTTGAGGAACCAGTCAGCATCATTGATGTGGTGCTTGAAGATGTACTTGTAGGCCTCCTTTGTCTTGCCCCACAGGTTGTTGCGTCCTTCTCCGATAGGAAGTGCCACAGCATCGAGTTCCTCGTCCTTGGCTGAACTCATGAAGATCAGTTTGTTGCAACGCTTTCCCCAGGTGCGTTTCACGTGACGAGCCTTCTTCTGATGGTTGCTGGGATTGGTCATGATCCAGCAGAGAATCCGCACCTCGTTGTACAGCTTCTCTGCAAGGGTGTTGTTCTCATGGGCGTGATCGTGACTGCCGACATCTTGCTCTGGACCTGCCAGCTCAATCATGTCGTGGCTGTGATGGGCATCGTTGACATCGCCATGACGATGACCATCATAGGGCATGAGCTCGCCCCGTTCTGGCGTGGAGGAGTAGACAAAGAGCTCGGCCAGACAGAAGCCAACCACGAGTCCAACGATAAGAGAGACTAAGGAGCGTTTGTTGGAACGTCCTGAAAATAAAATAATATTTTAATTAATTTAAATATTAATTAAATTTAATTATTTAAATTTCGAACTTACCTTCGTTGAGTAATGAACGTCCCAGGAGACTGTTGGCAGTCATTTGGCTTAAGTTATGCTACGATCTACGATCTATTAATGGGGATTACTAGGGCTACGAACCTAGGACTATTGCTAATCTTTGGAACTGGGGCCTTGAGCCTCTTTGGTGGCGTTACGTAGTTGATTCTATTAATGCGTCAAGACTTTACATTTTCTGTAAATAAAAATGTTTAATATAATTAATTAAATAAATATTGTATAAATATTTTTATATTTTGTTGAATTGCCTACGCACAAATCCACACAAATCTACAGAATTCTTGCCGTCAGTTTGTGTCTTGAGCGTCTCTCGTCTGTCTGCCAATTAAAAGTGTAAAACAATCCGAGAATTGTGCACAGTGGAACTGTGTTAATATTATGCGAAAACGTGACAATTGGTCCATTTGCCAGATGTCGCATCAAATCAACAGATGCAACGTTTTTTACTATTTGCTACATTTTTGCATTATTCTGTCTTCTTCTTCTTCTTCATCTTCTTCATTTTCTTGTTTTTTCCCCATTTCCATGCATTTCTCACACAAAGCATTTCTGTTGATATCAATTAATTATCTCTCGTTTGTCGTTCTATACACTAACACGTGTGTGTTTTTTACTGATTTGTTTACCTCTTGTTCTACTGGGTCAGTTATGTGTCTTATGTAATCCATTTCATTATATTTATTAAGTCTGTTTTGTAACTAGCTGGAAATAGACAGTGAGTAAATCACGTTTTGTTTTACTAGTAGTCTTTAAGTTTTACTCTGGTTTTAATGACTGCTAGATAGTATGGAACCTTAACTAGTAAATAATTATACCCTGTACCAAAAGGTGCACTATTTTTACTTGAACCCAGTGAGTATCTAAATTTCATGAGCTAATGGATTTATATAGCCCTTTAGACCTTTTACCCCACAGACCTACATATACAAATTATTCTTCTAAAGTAAACAGAAATTTAAAAGGAATAAAATTTTAAAATGCCACGATATAATTAGTTGCAGTCACATAGAAGCCAGCTATCGCACGTGCGGGTCTGTTAATCAGTTATTGGCTGCAAGTTTAGGAACACAGGGTAAATACGGGTCGCTTATGCACTTTTCTTGGTAGTTGGCTTGAAAATAACAACAATAAAGAAACTTATTTAATCACAACCGTCGTGTATTACTAAGCTTTTGCAGAACAACCTTTGCTGTACAAATCAACACAGGTAAGGCAGTAATATTCAATAACAATATTTAAAAACGATTGTTTATTGAATTAGTCAGCTCATTTAAGTATAATTTTATTTTTTTATAATATAAGTTTATATTAGATTTTTTAAAGTATAATTTTTAGTCTTCGGTAAAAACTAAATGTTACCGAATTTCAATCACTTTTTTGTTCAATACACACAGGCTTCTTGATATATTTAATAATTATTTAAAATCTTTTAATAATATTATTTTACCATTAATGAGCAGTTAAAGTATTTGAGTTCATGTCTAGCACGATTCGCCTCCGAGTGACAACTGAAAAATGTATGCATATAAGCCAAGGTTCTTAAAGCGAAACATTGTCTACACTGCAATAAATATTCTTGTAGTTAAAATGAAAATTGAGATGGCAAAAAGTGCAGTCTATGGTGATATCAGTAAGTGAATTCAGTTTGACAAATGGTTATGTGTTTCACTGTTTATCTTGCACACAATTAAACTAATTGATCAGAAGCACTGAAGTAATGCAATTCCTTAGACACACAGAGATACAGGGACGCTTATCAAATACAGGTATATATGTACACATATAGAAGCTTATCAGTAAACGTTTTCAACTAGTTATCAAAGTGGCAATAACTGTCAGTGACGAAACATTTGGTGGGCAGGAAAACCGAATATTGTATTCTAGGTACTGTCAACTGATAGAAACTAGAACAGAGATTTTGAATCCCAAATCGATTAAGTATAAAAATATAAAATATAAATGATTTATAGACTTCCTGGAATTGAATTAAGATTTTTACTCCAGGAAGATATATCTTTAGTCAGAATATTGTGTTTGGAAGGCTTTAAGTAGCTTTAAGACATAAATAAATATTTTAAAATAAACACTGAAATATGGGTTATACTTATCGGAGGGTATTACCTAACTAAATATATGCATAACACATATCATAACGTTAAGATAACAATTAATTCTCCTTTCTCAAGTTTTTATGTAAATCGTATACAATAAATATAAAGTAAATTCATAAAATTTGTTTTACTTCCCTTCCTACTGAATATACACATGATTTTGAACTAAGTAATTAAGTATTATATATAGATATATATCAAAACTGTTATGTGTTACGAATAAGAAAATACACTAAAAACAATCCACTTAAGTTCTTTTATTTTTTAACAATTTTTTTAAAGTTGTAAATTGTATATATCCCAAACGTAGCTTTTTCTTCGATTAAGAATTTAAAATATTTCCAATACAATTTTCATCACTTTCTTTCAGTTTCATCATGAGAAACCTAACTTCTTTGATAGAGTATATTCTATGGCACATTATCTCACAGCGTGTGAACTAGTTCCATTTGGGAAATATACTGTAATTAATATTTTATCTGATACAGATATGTTAGTATCTATGTCTAAGACAACTATTTTGAGACTTTTTCATTAGGTAATGGAACACAAAATTTATAAAACTCATCATCGAATGGTTCCAATTTCTTAGTAGATTTCTGACTGTCTTCCGATTCGGGTTTGGTTCGAACTATTCGTAGGTGTATTGGCACCAAAGGAATCCTTAAAATTCTGCTAAATGCTCAATCAAAAATCAAGTGAAATGTGTTAAATATTGTGATAATATCTATTGAAACATTTTTCAAAAATCAATCTCGAAAATGCGACTGCAACGTTTACTCACAAACTTTCTTAGTGAAGGTTGTCACTGGAAAAAACACCCGTTATTTATTTTTACCGCTGGCATATTCGTCGGTTGTTGTCTCCTCAAAATATTCAGTACTCCCCTCAGCATCGATGGCTCAGATTCGTTTCTCAGCTACCAACGATTCCAAACTCAAAATGAACATAATCCGACGGAACCCATAGATGAACCGGAACATAAATTTGATGTGGTTCAACATAATCATCCATATGATAATGAAACTGTTGCCAATCAGTTAAAGAAAGAAGTTCGGATTCTCTGTTGGGTTATGACAAATCCTTCGAATCACAAAGTAAAAGCTCGTCACGTCAAAAGAACTTGGGGAAAGAGGTGTAATATACTATTATTCATGAGTTCCGAAACGGATAACGATTTGCCAACTGTAAAATTGGATGTTGAAGAGGGTCGTAATAACCTCTGGCGAAAAGTTAAGGAAGCCTTTAAATATGTTTACAAACATCATTACAATGATGCAGATTGGTTCTACAAAGCAGACGATGATACCTATGCTGTGATCGAGAATCTGCGCTATATGCTATACCCATATAACCCTGAGACTCCAGTTCATTTTGGATTCAAGTTCAAACCTTTCGTTAAACAGGGTTACATGTCCGGTGGTTCGGGGTATGTGCTCAGTAAAGAGGCACTACGAAGATTTGTGGTTGTGGGAATACCAGATCCCAATATATGTCTGCCTGGAACCGTTGAAAACGAGGATATAGAAGTGGGAAAATGTATGGAGAATCTCAATGTTACTGCGGGTGATTCAAGGGATTTTAATGGGCGTGGCCGTATGTTTCCCTTTATACCCGAACACCACTTGATACCCAGCAAAGACAAGTCCTTTTGGTATTATAGCTATATGTTCTACCCGACGGATGATGTGAGAATAAAGGTTTTTAAAGTCAAGGACTATAATAATTTACTTCCGGTTTCAGGGACTCGATTGCTGTTCAGATAATGCCATTGCTTTTCACTATGTGGCACCCAATTATATGTATGTAATGGACTATCTGATCTATCATTTGAAGCCTTTTGGCATAGTGAGAGAACCTGGACGATTGCCAGATAAACTAGGAATAGGTGAATATATGCCTGCTCCCCTGGAAATACCAGCTGACAGTAATGAGGATTCTGTGGATGACGATGATAGAATTAATGTAACTACTGAAAAATCAAATACTACCGATGATCATAATAATGCTGCAGAAGTCGTGTGACGTTTGAATTCAAATCAAGTTTAACTGTGTGGACTGAGTACTAAAGTTTATCTCTGATTTGGAATTGCAATTATATTAAATTTAGACATGTAATTGTGAATAATCAAATACCGGTAAATATGTATGTATATAGAAGATTATCAGTGAACGTTTTAAAGTAGTTATCACAGCTGTAATTATTGTCAGTAACGAAACATTTGGGAGACAGGTAAAACGATAATTGTATTCTAGGTACCGTCAACTGATAGTAAAATAAATATCTGAAATTAGAACAGAGATTTTGAATTCAAAAATCGATTAAACACAACAATAAAAATATAAATGATTATACATTTCCTAGAATTTTATTTAATTTTATTTAGTTAAAATATTATCTCTGTACTTGTCTCTCTGTACTAAGGAAAGTTTACCAAAAATTCAAATATGTTATATAAAAAGACGTTAAAGGCATGTGACATAATAGATAAACTTTAGGCTTAAAGTTATCGAAAAAGTATAGGTTATATCTATCGAAGGGCCTTATCTACTGAAATCTGTATTTGCTTTAAACATATCATAGTTTTGTAGATAACAAAAAATTATTATTTCTCAACTTTTTGTGAAAATCATACATAATAAACATAAATTAAGTTAATTAATTTTGTTTTCTATTATATACATAAAATTGCTTTCGCTTCCAACGGAAAATGAATACCATTTTGCACTAAGTAATTAATTATTAAGTAATGAACTTGTTTTATCTTTGAGATTTTTTCATTAGGTAATGGAACACAAAAGTTATATTACCTTTCATCGGATGGTGCCAATTTCTTAGTACATATCTGACTGTCTTCCGATTCGGGTTTTATTCCAAATTTTTCGTGGGTGTACTGACAACAAATGAATCCTTAATAATCAAGTGAAATGTCTTCAATATTGTGATAAATTTATATTCAAATATTTTTTAAAAACTAATCTCAAAAAATGCGACTGCAACGTTTACTCACAAACTTTCTTAGTGAAGGTTGTCACTGGAAAAAACACCCGTTATTTATTTTTGCCTCTGGCATATTCGTCGGTTGTTGTCTCCTCAAAATATTCAGTACTCCCCTAAGCATCGATGGCTCAGATTCGTTTCTCAGCTACCAACGATTCCAAACTCAAAATCAACACATTCCGACGGAACCCATAGATGAACCGGAACATAAATTTGATGTGGTTCAACATGATCATCCATATGATAATGAAACTGTTGCCAATCAGTTAAAGAAAGAAGTTCGGATTCTCTGCTGGGTTATGACAAATCCTTCAAATCACAAAGTGAAAGCTCGTCATGTCAAAAGAACTTGGGGAAAGAGGTGTAATATACTATTATTCATGAGTTCTGAAACGGATAACGATTTGCCCACTGTAAAATTGGATGTTGAAGAGGGTCGTAATAACCTCTGGCGAAAAGTTAAGGAAGCCTTCAAATATGTTTACAAACATCATTACAACGATGCAGATTGGTTCTACAAAGCAGACGATGACACCTATGCTGTGATCGAGAATCTCCGCTATATGCTATACCCATATAACCCTGAGACTCCAGTTCATTTCGGATTCAAGTTCAAACCTTTCGTTAAACAGGGTTACATGTCCGGTGGATCGGGGTATGTGCTCAGTAAGGAGGCATTACGAAGATTTGTGGTTGTGGGAATACCAGATCCCAATATATGTCTGCCTGGAACCGTAGAAAACGAGGATATAGAAGTGGGTAAATGTATGGAGAATCTCAATGTTACTGCGGGTGACTCAAGGGATTTTAATGGGCGTGGCCGTATGTTTCCCTTTATACCCGAACACCACTTGATACCCAGCAAAGACAAGTCCTTTTGGTATTATAGCTATATGTTCTACCCGACGGATGATGTGAGAATGAAAAAATAAAATCAGACGAATTATGGGTATATAAACATTTACTTCCGGTTTCAGGGACTCGATTGCTGTTCAGATAATGCTATAGCATTTCACTATGTGGCACCCAATTATATGTATGTAATGGACTATCTGATCTATCATTTGAAGCCTTTTGGCATAGTGAGAGAACCTGGACGCTTGCCAGATAAACTAGGAATCGGTGAATATATGCCTGCTCCCCTGGAAATACCTGCCGACACTAATGAGGATTCTGTGGATGATGATGATAGAAATAATCTAACTACTGATGATCATGATAAATCCGCTGAAGTCGTCGACGCTTAAATTCCATTCAAGTCAAACTAGTTTAACTGTACTGTACTGTACTGTACTGAGTACAAATGTTTATCTTTTTGTGCTTGAAATGAAAATTGCAATTGCAATTGCAAATGAATTAAATTTAGGCATGTAATTGTCAGAACTCAACTTAAATAGTTGCCTACTTGCAGTTTTGCACGGCTTACAAATCTATTTTACCGGAACACTTTTTTATTGACAAAACATTGCAATTATATGTAAATTAAATAAATTGCTAATCACTGAATTAAGTCGTTTTTTAGACAGTATTCACTCGGTACAAAGAGTATAACTAAATGTACATAATTCCATAATGTTAGTCTATATTTATCACAGGCTGCTACGGCCTAAAATTATATATAATTAATAATTTTTTATTAGAAAAAATTGAATTTTTTTTTTATTTTGTTTACTTGAATTGTTTTCTGATATTTCACAGTTTATTTCACACCAAACATTTATAAACAATTGCTTGATACACATGTGTCAGCGAAATTTTATTCAGTTAATTATTTATGACTGACATTTGATTGCTATGAAGTTCAATTGTTTGTTTTATCTAGTTAATTAATTGATTACTAAATGGTATGTCCCATCAGTTATCAATTAGAAGCGTCAAACTGTAGTCAAAATAAATTAATAGTTATTAATAATTTATGAATTTAGATAGTCTTTTGTTATATATCTTCTATTCAATAACTGTCAAAATAAATTACACAAAATTCAATAAAAATTAAATTTGATTTTCTGATTTATAATTCAATTAAATGATGAATTTATTAAGAGTAATAAAGTACTGAAAAATATACAAAAAAAGAACATTTTCAAATCAGTTTAAAATTTTATTATATAAACCATTTGATCCCAAAATTTATAATTACTTGGCAAATCAGAGATCAAAACTGTAATTGGGTATATTGAAATATGGGAGACTTTATGACTTTTCAATTATCTATTTTTGGCTAAATTCTATTTAAAGTATTAATTATGTAATGCAGAGTAATGGAATTATTATCTCATAGAGAATATGTCTATAAATACGCCCATGGTGTGGTCACAATACCGTGACAGTTCATTCACAGTGGAGCTTCGAAAACATGGAAAAACTGACAACAAACCAATTGTTCAATTGCTTTGTGGTTTATTTCTTTGTTATTGTTTTTTGGGTTTTGGTTTTTTATGTGGATCGGTCGGTTAACCAATAAAATCGGCCACGCTTTACGATTCACTCCCTCAACAAAAAAGTAACGAACAAATAGAATTTAATAGAATTGTTGTGCGTGCGTGTGTGTGTGAGAGCTTTGTTTTATTTCCTTCACTTTCATTTGCAAGATAATAGCAATCACCACAAAAAAATAAAAAAAAAAACATATATATAACTATAGTGTGTTGATATCAGTCGACGCGTAGACAAATTTTTTGTTATCACGCAGCTAAAGGAACTGACCATGGAAATTCTTATCAAAAGTTTCATTTCAGTTTTTTATTTTTTTGCTATCCGTCATTTAAAGTATTACGATATGTCTTATTTCTTAAACATGGCAATTTAAAACTAATGTCAATACGCTTGACAAATACTATCGAGACAAGTCTTCAAAACAAGTTCTTTGGGACAAGGTAAAGTGTTATGTTTAAGTTAGTAAATTTTGATAAAAAAAAAAAATTAGGTACAGCGATTAGTAGATAAGTAAAACTCATAGGTATAACCAAAAAATTTGGAATATTTAAAAACAATTATATTGTTTTTCAGTTAAAAAATCTTTTCTATTTTAATTATTTTTTATAATTTGTATTATCTTTAAATACTTTAAATTTTCCATGTGATATAATTGACTAGCTATTGAGGAAAATAATCAATTTTGAGTCACAAAAGCCCCATTTTGTTACCATTTTTTTACTGCAAAAAAATATCTTATCGATTTATATATATATATATATATAACTGACGAACCTTTTTACTGAGAACTTATGTAGCATGTGTTTCATTTTAATGTTTAAAAATGCAAATTGTTTTTGTTCATAAACTGAAATCGATAACCTGGTATTGCTCATATTTGCCAGTAAAAAGGCGAGAACTTTACTCTTCTACTTTTATATCTTTTAGCTTTTAAAACAAAACTGAAACCAATCATGAAAACCAGTTGCAAGTTTTCTATCTAAAAGAAGAGACGGATTAGTATTGTTGTTTATTAAGTAGGTAAAGGGTTTAAGCTTAACATAAGATTTATTATCTCTCAAGTTTCTAAAGATTTAACGAAGAAGTGATGACAATTTTGTTCATTGTTCTGTCAACATTTCGTGAATTTGATAAAAATCAGCTGCAGGCAAAATAATATGAAAGAAATATTCGAATAATAAATTGAGATGTTTGATAGACTACTGAATACCTGGCTGTGTATTAAGGTAAAATTTTTCAGAAATTGAATTATAAATCATTCCAAAAAATGCAGTAAATATTTATGTTTACTACATATATATCTGCATCTGGAAATGGATTGCATAGTATATAAAACGATCATTTTAAACGTATTTGAAAAGTTTTTCAATGTAAATTCAAAATTTTACTTCTTACTAATGCTTTAATATTAAAGGTCTCATAAAAAAATCTAATAAAATTTGGGATTAACATGATTTGAGCACATAAAAAATCTAGGTTTCATTCCGAGTACAACAAAATTAAATATTAACAGCAAACGAGTGATAAACTTACTTTTAACATTATAACACAAGTGCCAACTGAACTTAAATCCAAGCTAAATATATTTTTTTTCCGATTAAAAATAAATTTAGCTAACGATAAGTCCAGAAAATAATCACTTAAGCTAATGTTAAGTGATTCATGGCTCTTATCAATGACTGTCGCCTTCGGTACTAAAGACCCAAAGTAATTCAATCAAATGTATATATGTATGCATACTAACAGAACACACTATCAGCAAATATACATATGTATGTGTGTACATGGAAGTGCAGCAGACAGGGAAGGAAAAGGAAAGAGAGAGAAAGAGCAGACAAGAGGCTTGACATGGCGTGAAGTGTGTGTGCGATCATATTTAAGAAAACATTAAATGGAACCACAAATAAATTAAAGAAATCCAACGATGCGACGGCAACTTTAGCCTGGAGTTGGAGTGCACAAAGAGCGAGCGCGAACAGACAGAGAGTCTACAGATAGTAACGGAAATGGCGAGTAGCGAGAGAGAACAAGAGAGTGCAAGAAAATAGAGAGGGGAGTGAAACAGTGGGTGCAAGCGAGAAGGCAGACGCAAAAGGGCAGCTGTCGATGCAACTTATAATATAAATAACAACAACTATTGGGTCGGCAATCAACGAAGTGTTAATACCCTGCAGGAAGTATGCTAAATTAAACTATTACAAGAAATGTTTTTCTTTTAAAAACATTGTATGTTAATACTAGAGTAAAATAAGTAAAAACTTATTAAATAAAGCTCAAGCACTTATAAAAATTATGAATGACTACATAAACCTTTTATCCTTTACAGCGTATCTAAGTTGTGACACCCACTTTAAAACACTTCTCATTCGTATTCTTGAAAGAACTTTAAAACGCATCAATTTGCGCGCATTCCTTAGTTTATTCATCCAGCTGATTGTTTGCTGTACTTTGAATATTATATTATTGAAATCTTTTTTATATTTCCGCCCGTTTACAAGTGATTTGAAATTGTCGTTATCTTTTGTTGTTGTTCAGTTTAAGCACATCGTTTGCGTTTACTGTCTGTGTTTCTTTTATTTTGACTTTGCTCGAGTGCACTTTAATTTAAATTTTATGGATTATTCGAATGATTACAGATTTTGACATACTAAGCGAACTGGTCGCGAGTTCAGCAAATTAACGCTGACTAAAATGTTTAACATTTTTAAGTGTGTTGTTTTTATTTCTGTTGTTTTAGTAGTTTTAAAATTATACATTTTTTTTTATTACAGCACTAAGCTACTTACAATTGATTTTTAGCACAAATATTCGCATTCTGTACACCGTTTGTCATTGTTTTTGTGACGCAGTAAGGACGCTCTCTTTTATTTTATTTCACGTTTTCTTTTTTGTTTTCCGTGTGGATTTTGTGCACTCACGAATTAGTGACGATTTAATTGGACGGCTTGTCATTCATGCGATTTATTTAACTGTCTAGCTGTATTTGTTGTGGACCCTCGACTGCAATGTGACCAGCGAAATAAGCAACAATAAAAAAAATAATTAATTTAACAAAAATTCTATTTTTTCCCGTCTCTCCGTTCTACGTTACAACAACGCGAACGAACGCGCGAGCGTACGAAGTGACAACAAAACGGCAACTGAGGACAGCACGCGAAAATTTTAGCTCGTGCAAAGAGAAGGAGAGAGAGAGAGAAAAGCAGAGGGACAGCGCGAACGTCGAACACATGGTCTACGCCGACTACTAACCATGAGAACGCTGAGCATGAGCGGCATCAAAAGAGAGACGCATGCGTTGCCCCACATATAATGTTCATACATATGCAAAAGGGGGCGGCTCATGACTACAAAGTAAGAGAGCGAGAGTGAGTGCGAGCGTGAGAGAGCGTACAGACGCCAAAGAACGGAAGCCGGCAAATGACCGGCAACTGAGAACGTGCTGATAAAGCTGCCCAATAAACTGACTAAGCTTGTGAATATGATTAAATGCATTAGATAAGCCAAATGGAGAGCCAGAGAGCAAGAGTGCAATCAGTGTTTGTATAAAATACCCTACGTTTGTGAGTATTTCATGCTACCCTCGACCAGGTGCCCATGGCAGCTGCCGATTAAAAGGGGAGAGCGAGCTACAGAGCAAGGCAGTAAAACACTGAGAGAGCTGTGGAGTGGAATATACAACAGCTGTTAGTTTTAAGGGTGAGAATTAACTCTCTCTCTGCGTTTTCATAGGCAATTTAAATACTTAATTGTAATTAAACATGCGAGAACGTACTTGAAAAATAAATAACTCTTATAAACAATCAAGAAAGCGAACAACATTAAATGTGTTTTTAAATAAGTTATATATTATATATCAGACATCCATGGATTTCACTTGACTTGTGCATAAATTTTATCTATTACAACGAAATAGTTTATCATAACGTAAATAATTAATTAAATAACTTTGTAATGATTTGTGTTCTAGCGATAAGAAATTGTTGTCTTCTGCCGAATGTAAAATTTCCTATTGGCTTTTAATTTGTAGCTTATTTCACAACCGCAGTGCTATAGCTAGCAGCTTTTGACACTGTCTTCCAAACGATCGCTAACAAAAGAGTGAAAGCAAAATAACTCAATTTAGTTTTTTTTTATTTATTAAATTAATTACAAATTTACGACACTTAATTATTCATTACATAAGGCACTTGTGTACGTTGCTTACAATTTAATTATTTACGTATATGTATAGTTTTAATTGAATAATTCCATTTAAATGGGTACACAGATGAATTCATTCATTTCAGATGCTAGATGACAGTGTAGTTGATGTTTTTGTTTACCTATTATACGAGTACTTAGCATATACATATACTCTCACACACGATTTGGCTAATATTTACATTATTCTCTTTCGATTGATCAAAACTAAAATACACAGTCACGTCGAAAAAGAAAATAGATTTTGTGTGAATTAATCTAAAATTACTTAAATAAACCTAAGAATATTGAATGAGCAAAAACATTTTCTGTTCAGTTGAACGTTAACAAAATTGTCGAATACTTGAGGAATTTTTTCATGAATTTATCAAAATATATTTACTAGATTTTTCTTACGAATCTCATAAGAACATTTAATATATTTTATTTTATTGTATATATATATAGTATTATATAAGTACATTCATGGCTTATCGAGTAACTATAACCTAAATGCTTGAGTTCTAGAGTATATATATTTCCTTATAAAATAAAAGTTCAGCTAACATTAGATAATGAACATTAAGTGATTTGTATTCTTCAGACTGTGTTACATTTGACAGATGATAGATAGGATTGGATCGTATGTTTATGGTAGGGTATATGGAATTTGTTTTGGGCCTGCCATTAGGGTAATTCATGCTCACGTATATCACTCAGTTATCTCAAAAAAATAGAGTATCACAAGATTCCTAGAGTCCAAATTGCGATCAAATCCTAAAGAAAAGAGCAGCACAATATGAGTATCAGCACTGTTATCGGAAATAATGCATAGATTTCGCTACGTGGATGACAAGTCGATATAAGATTTGTGATGTCATCATCCTCGTGCTCAATGCCATCCCTAGTGGGCACCTCAACCACCACGATCTCATCCGAGAGGAAACCGATGTTGAAAGTACAGTCGGTGCTATTTAGACAACCGCGTGATTCACTCAGATTGGAGTATTGAAAAGTCGGTTTATATATATCAAATATAGCATGAATATCGTTGCGCACCAGATCGTTGTCACTATAGAAGATATAGTAGTAATACCCATCCTCGGTAATATTCTGCAGAACCGTATCGTGTTTGCCTTTTTCTAGAAAATGTGTGTTCATACACGCCGGTTTCGGAGGAAAACCCTCGGCCAGGAGTATAGCTCCATCGAAACAATCGAAGAGTCCAGTCTCAAAACTCGATATAGAATTGGATTCATCGGTTTCCGTAAAGTTAACCGCATTTCCACCGTGACTATACCTTCGATCGTAAACATTTTCACGCTTCTTGCGCTCCTTTCGCTTGTAGAGTTGCTCGTAGAGTTGTCGCTTCTTTCGTTCATGCCCAGATGAACTGTGTCTCCTCTGGCGTTGCGTATTATCCGTTTGATTAACTCCATTGTCGGGTAATTCCAAAGCTTCAGTTGACTTATGACGTGGATGTGAAAGCGAACCCTTTTTCAGTTTTTTCCTTTGTCGTTTAGTGGGTGAAATCGTTGTTGTGGTTACATTAGGTGAAACCTGATCCTCGCTCAGATCCTCGCCGCCATGATTCTCGTGTTCTAGAAGACCTTCGGCCGGCAGCTTCTCCTCTGTTATCTCGAGCACGTCCTCAAAGAATACCTTCACCTGATCGTGACCCTGTGCATAATTTGCACCGAGTTTATTCTTGTTGTGATCCGTCAGACCGCACAGTTTGAGCTCACGCTTTCCCTTGATCACCAGAATACGAGATCCATTGTATCGGGAACAGAATTTCAGGGAAACTGTAGCGCCCTTTAGCAAAAAGAAGCCCCAGTATTCCAGCGTATCATCCGGCAATGTCATGGACTTCTTAAGCCTAATATGCTTTCGACTTGTAGAAATCTCCGGTTTGTTCTGCAGTTGAAACGCATTGAAGTGACTGCTCATTCGCAGAGTGTGTTTTGAGCAGAATATAGAAGAGATGCCATCCCGTATCTCAATGATATCCGACTCGGCTACCGGATAGATCACATCCGCAAAGACCGTCTTACGCAAATAGAGTGGCATTATGATCAGAGCGGCGGGGAGTATTACGATCATTATGCAAAACACGAGCACACGTTTTACGCCGTGCATTTTGCGGCTCTCTGAAACGAAAAGAATTACAGATAAAAGATAAGTTTTTGATAAGCTCTGACAATTCGTAGAACTTTAAGAGTTTATTTCGCTTGGGACTTAAATTCATCTCTAGCTATTAAAATTAGGGAAGCTATGGTAAAGTTATATTTTGGTGTGGAACTCTAATAAAATTCTTAATGAAAACTTTATAATATTACATTTAAAGAAATTCTTTTTTAAAGTTCTAAAAAGTTTGCTTAATTCTAAAATACAAAGTGATTTTTTTACTGCTTTCCATTTTGAACTTTTAATTTCCTTTTCCTTATTTAAATCTTATAATTTGCTGCCAACCTTCAAAATGATATTCCGTTATTTGTTGCATTTTTCTTCCTTTATTTCTTTTCACAAATTATCCTTAAAATACAATAATTTTTCTAGTGAACAGCACCGCTGAGAGGTATTGCTCTTAGCCCGGCTTTTTAGTAACTGTCTTGATAGTGCGATTATCAAATTTTACTGCTGCCGTTGTCGACAGTTTTCCATTATATTTTATCGCAGAGAGTCAGTGGACTCAGAGGCGTGAGTATTACCTACAAATAATAGATGTGTTATTGTCTGTGTGTATCAACAAAAACATCGGCAATATTGTTCAAATATATACCAAAGCTATTGACAAGATTCATTTGATGGCACAAAAGGAGCGCTAAGTGACTGAGTCTACTATAAACATAGCGTCCACTGCTCAGCGCTCTAGTCAAAAGTCTCTTAATTAGTTGAAATCAGTTTAGGTCATTAAGAAAATGGCTAACTGATTAATAGTCTAAAGAAAGCTGTGCATATATGGCATTTGCTTCTGCCATAAAATAGTAAATTATTAAAATTTAATAAAAAAATTATTAATTATATTTAAAAATATTTGCTTAGTTATAAAATGTAAATTTATAATTCCATTAGTTGGTTACAACCTCTGTACTAATTTAAACTTAGTTAAAACATATTATATGTATAAACTAATAAAATACTTTCATTTCTGAGCATTTGTTTAAAACTGAAGCATACTTTTAGGCGCGCATATATTGATAAAACGTCTGCTATTAGTCCAGCAGCAATAATAAGAGCAAATGCTGTTTGCCAACCATTAAGTATGACAACAAATAGTTAATTTACTAAGATTTATTGCTAATCAATAGGCTTTTGTTAATAGTTACTAACACTCCACCGACTATTTATTAATCGTAGTTTTAGAAAATGCCAGACAAGCGATAGTTTGAGCCTTATCAGTGTCCGACAGTTCAACGTTATCAGTTTCTAGCACAATAAATACAAATTGTTTTAACAAGGTGCGAAGAGTGATCGTTTTATTATATAGAACAACATATTTATGAGTTGCGTCGATGTCACGTTTTAGTCGAGTGAATAATTTGGGTACTCACTGTGAAATTGATAAACAACTAAAAACGTGTTGAGCAATTCAAGCACAAAATGTTTTTATTGAAATACTGTATTTCAAAATATGAAAAGCTAAACAAACATAGAGCGGCTGACAGTGAACTCTGCCTAAGAGCAACAACTAGAGCAGTGAATTCTATTCCAGGAAATGGCATAAGCAAATCGATCAATGTTTTCAAATATTTCTATCTTATTCCAATTTTAAATGATGCATTTTCCACCTGTTCAGACAGTTCTTAAATTAGCTTTGTTAATTGTTTATAAATTGCTAACAATCAGAAATAATAAACAACTTGAATAAGTGACACTTTGACAGTCATAAAAGATAAAGACTTTCCGACTGAGTAGTTGATAATATTGGTCATGGCTAAGTAATCGTTAACAATTTATTAGAGAGACACAAAACCAATACAAAGAGAACTTTTTAAGAGAATCGACTTTGTTAATATGAAACCACTTTAGGCAGTTTCTACTGTTTTGCCCCTGTTTACTTAACGGTTTAGAGTGTCTTTGTCAATTGATCTATTGTCTTAACGTGTCTATATTATTTCTATGACTGGTAATAGGTCACAGTTCGTATTTGTCTTGCATCAAAAGCCAAAACAAATATTTGGTTCAGTTCATTTTTAATTTTCTACAGACCATTTACTGGTTATGGTTAAAAAATTTATGACAATTTGGCATTGAAACTATTGGTTTTACAGTTTTGTTGACTGCTATGCAAAGTAAATGCCACGCCCATACTGGTTTTTTAACTAAAACGTGGTAAAAGAGTAAAAAAGAGTAAACATTTTAATGTTTCTAAATTAAAATTACTTAAATTTGTGGTAATATAAAAATGTCTTTCCTATCTAGGAAATGCCAAAGCGGATATACTCAAGAACTAATCTCTTCTCGAGGCTTATGAGTCCACTTATGTTAATACAAGTACCCATCATAATATATACTATATAGTTACTTTTTCTGTCGATTTTTCTTTTATTTTTGCGTTTCAAGAGCTCATTTACTGTCGGCGTGTGCTTCTAATAAAATCTACATGTTAATATTATGAAAATGGGAAAAGATATAATAGACGCAGAGATAGAGCAAGATAGGTATAGAGATAGCATATACTATATAATATAGTATATACTACTTACTATATTATGTGGTATTTTGTTCTAATTTCTTTGTTTAATTCTCATGTTTCTGTTGTTGTCAACTTACATGTTTATTTTGTGTATTTCGCTTTTAAGCAGCTTATTTATATTAGCTATAGCAACGACAGAGTCACCGCCAACGTCAGCGCTAGCGTCGACGTCGACGTCAACGTCGACAGAGTTGACAAGTGCAAAAATTGCAGTATTTCTTTTGTGAATTTTCACATGTAGTTTATTTTGTTTGTTTTTTGTTGTTCGACAACTGCTGATGACATTGTCTATGGCTTTGTTTTCTTGGGATATTAAATATAAAAGAGAGTACAAAATTATTTTGATAATCTACACGTGCAATTGTCGTTGTCTTTATTATCATTATCGCTTGATTCGTTTATCAGTCAACACTTTGTTATTGTTTTTGTTAATATTTTGACACACATTTTTATCATCCACTAGCGCTGACTCTCTCTGTCTCTCACTTAACAACGCTCTCTTCTCTGGCGTGCAGCTGGTCTGTCTCTCTCTCTCTCTCTCTTGTTCTTTCTCTCTCTCTCGCAGTTTTTTTGTATCAGCCACTCTCTGTTTGAACCATTTCTTTTTTAAGACATTTTTTTTTCTTTCTGTTTTATTTTATTTTTAAATATTTGTTTGCCTTGTTTTTGTCGCTGTTTTCAGTTTATTTCCGTAATCAATTGCTGTTTGAATTATTGCATTAATTATTTTATCAGAGCCATAATAAATGGTTAACTTAATTAATAAGAATTACGAAATAATTTGTCGACTGTCGCGACACGGAAAAAACACTCAATACTCTTCACACTCTCGCTTCCAACTGGTGACTGACGACTGTTTGACAGACGAACTCTCGATTCACTTCTGTTGCAATGGAAATTTGATGAAAAACAATGCGATTAACCATTGTAATCTTGCGCGTGCTCTCTGCCTCTCTCTGTACTCGTCTCTCTTTGTCTCTCTACATGTCCGTTACATTTACGCTCGTCAAGTCGGAAAACCCAATTGAACTCTCTGAGCGTATTTTCATTTGTTTTGATGTGAAGTTGGCTGCGATTTCTTTGGCTGCCACTAAAAGGTTTGAAACTTTGCTACATTTTATCCAATTTTAGAAAAAGCGGATATAGTAATAGGAGTAACAGTTATTTTAAAACATATTTCGATTAGTATTATGTAGAAATAAATATTTAACAAATGTGCATTAAAACAAATTCTATTCATTTTTAGAATTATTAGTTTTCAACTAAAATTTAGCTATTAAGAATCGGTAATAATTTTTGAGCAAGTTAAGGATATAGAATATACCAGAAATAGTTTTAGATTTAAAAATAATCTTACTATTCAAATTCGGCATCGAGTAATAGAAATCAGTGTGATAATAATGCAATTGACTGGCACTAATTGGCGAATTGTGCTTCATTAGAGATTTTGCATCCATTTTGCCGAAGGATTAAAATACACTTTCAAAATTTGGAGAATGATGATAAAAATCAACGATCCGACACACTCGAATTATCGCTTGAAACTAAAACTGAAATCTTTTGTTGTGTATTATGACTTTCCACGCTACTCGTAAACTGTCTGATTACCGACGATGTTGACGATGGCGATGGTGATGGTGATGACGTCCCACTCTGTCTATCTGCTTGCTCTCTTATAGGAAAGGGGAGAGAGAGAGCAGAGTTACACAGGCAATCCAAATGGATTGATAAACACTCTGTCTCACACTGTCATTTGTAATAATTGTAAAATAGTAAACAATAGTATAAAGTATACAATATGCAAAGAGCACAGCAGCAAAGACAATGACAACAACTTTATAATCATATTGATAAGAGATTAACACTTCTCTGATTAACGAACTGTGACATAAAACTGTCATTTTATAGCTATTGCAATGTAATCATTGAATTGAGTCCATTTGACTTAATTGGTAATTTAATACAGTGCTAAAGTGCACACAGCAAAAGAAAACTTAAGAAATTTTCATTTAATTGATTATTTATTATGTTTATTTTAAGATAATGTATCTTGAACAGTCGTTTCTTTAGACATATTTAAACTGAGTCTTATCTTTCTTTTAAATGTACATATATCCTCGATTAATAATGCCATATCTTATGCTTATCTAACAGTTTTATGATCCCTTATCTTAAATTGTTTCGTTTAAATTTTAGTTTATTATTAGTTTGCAATGTGTTAAGAAAGCTTAATTAGTTTAATAGACTAGCTGCATTTTATTGTGGACAGATGAGTTGTTTAGTTACTTAGTAATGATCATTATTACCTGTTAATATATGATTTGTTTTATTTTAGCGTATTATTGTACGCTGCCTAAAAGTATGCTATATATTTATATGTTGGTTGAGCATTTGTTTCAATGTGTGCAATGTTTATGGAATTTCATGGACCAAAACAGCTTGATAAAAACCATTTCAAGAGAAAAATAGAAACAAAAAAACTCTAATTGGACTTTAATTGGATAAAGATTAAATTTTTAAGAGCATTCTAGCGACTTGAGATTCTGCTTGGAATAAGGTTGTGGTGTGTTGCTTACAGAACACCAGCGCATCGATTCAATGCTGGCTGCTATGACACTTTTTTGAAATAGATAAATAAACTAAATGATTGGGGGCCCATGAATTAAAAACTGGAAACTGTTATTAATCAAATCCACTTTTAGCTATTTTTCTTGCTAATTGGTTTTTACCCATATCTTTTGCCAAATTAGAGACAGCAGAATGAACTATATTTAAACCGATTCTTCTTTCTCGTACCCTCATTCATCAGACTATAGAACTGATAGAATTTGATAATATTCTGACAGTTTTATCTTGTGATATATCAATATCGTAATAGTTTGTTAAACAAAAAAAATAGATAACTTGGTTACTTAAGTTAATTAAGTTAACTAAGTTATCTATTTGTTAGAGAGCTGCTGAAGTACAATAAAATTGTTTTAAATAATATTTAAAAAAAACCCTGTATATATTTATACATGCTTGACGTAAAATTCCACTAAATTCTCGTATTAATTTTAGTCGTTTATTGCTTTAGAACAACACGTAACAACACGTTTTTGGATAAGTTTAAAACTAAAAACTTACATATTCAAGTCTTATAGAATTACTTAATAGCTAGCGCTTATTTTTAGCTATTTTGAAGCTAATTCTTCATAAAATTAAACACCTTATAAATTTTTTATGTTGTCTAGAAAAATAATTGATGTAATTTATTGTAAGATTTATCTACCAAAAACTATTCACTTATTGAAATTTGGGTTTGATAACAAGCCAGAAGCACGTTCGCCTCTATGAATGGGTGTGAGAGACCCCCATGCGAATTTATTTTTGAATGTTGATAAAATACAACAACTACAAGAACTAGTACAAATTTGTCTTATTGGTTTTCTGTTTGAGTTTCTGGTAATTAGTTCGCTACGGTTCGCGTTGCAAAGCAGATCATTGACATTATGAGTTTTCGTGTTGTTAACGGATCCATTTCCTTTAAATGGTTTATACTTTGTTTAATATTCGTGATCATTTTGATATTCTGCATGTCTAGTTGGAATGACTATGACGATATTAGTCCAACAACTCAAACTTACAACTCGAATGAAGTTTTAATAATTAACCATAAATCAAAGGCACACAAATACTTTGTACACACCTCAAAGTGCATGATACCCTACATAGATCCGTTTAGTGAAGGGGCCATGAAAATATACTCACCGCGTACCTTTATACCCTGTTCTAATGACAGTGAATTAGTGTCTGCTCATTTTAATGTGCACAAAAAGCGTTATATCCTGCACATAAATCAACTTGTGTCCCAAAAGTTACTAAACTTTACGAACAGAGAATTCAATTGTTTTTATCAAGAGATCTTGCGAGGTGATGAGACGGAGACATACGATAAGTAAGCATTTAAATCGGAAAAGGGTTTAAAGAATACCCAAAATAAAATTTTCTTGTTTTAAAACTTAGACTCGGTCCGAGGAAGTACTTCTCGCAAGATTACGTAGTACCACTGCATGTGGAGGGTCTGTTGCTGAACTGTGAAACCGCAGCGGAATCTCCAGTGACACTACAAAAAGATGCATATATCTTTGTACAACATCGGGAGCAACCTTCCCCAATAAAGACGATGAGAGAGAGCAGTCCGCAGCCCAGAAAGCCCAGTGTCATTATGTATGGCATCGATACGCTGTCGAGGATTAATCTGCGCCGTACGATGCCCATCGTGTATGAATTCTTAAAGGGCCCTGGGTGGTATGAAATGCAGGGCTACAATAAGGTAGTATACAGACATAATATTCAATCTAATTTTAACTTCTGAGTATATTTAAGGTGGGTGACAACTCTTTTCCAAATATATTTGCCATACTCACTGGATATTCGCCGGAAACGGCCAAGGAACACGTGTGTGATACAGACAAATCCGGTTGTCTTGATCAGATTCCCATGATCTGGAAGTATTTCAATAACGCCAGCTATTTAACTGCCTATGCTGAGGATGAAAGCGGGTCCAATACTTTTTCCTACTTAAAACCTGGTTTCTCCAAGAAACCAACGGATTACTATTTTCGTCCATTCCTTCGAGCTCTGGAGAGTAAGGCCGATACCTATAACTGTCCCGATTGCCGCATGACGTATTGTTATGGTCGCCGATTGGCCAATAGTTATATCTACGACTATTGTCGACAGTTTATGCAGCGTTTTGTAAAGGAGAGACCAATTTGGGGCATGTTCTGGACGAATCACTTCAGTCACGATGATTATTTTATGCCCTCGGCGATGCAGCATAAGATCCTGGGTGATCTAATGGACTACAAGAAGGACGGCTCCTTGGAGCATACAATTTTCATATTCTTTGCTGATCACGGTGTACGATATGGCAGTCTTTTGGACCTGCCCGAGGGATATTTGGAGGAAAGACTGCCCATGATGTTTATCTACTTGCCGCCCTGGTTCCGCAAGCAGTATCCCGAGTATACTGCAGCCCTGAACCTTAATCAACATCGTCTTAGCTCCAATTTTGATCTGCACAACACTCTGAAGCACATTATCGAACTGGGAGATAGTTCATATGGATCCACATTGCCCAAATCCTTTGATTGTCCCACCTGTCAATCTCTGTTCTTTCCCATTGCCGAAAATCGCACCTGTTTTGAGGCAGGAATCAAAGATCATTGGTGTACCTGTGAGCCATATAAAACAATACATAATCTCGATTGGAGTGATCGTATTGCTCCCAGAGTTATTGAACAAATGAATGAATATTTTGTGCTCAAGAATCTGAGTCATTTGTGTAGTAATCTCAGTCTTAACTATATACACAATACGGAAATAAAAACAGGCTTGCAAATTTCCTGGGAAGATGAATTACCTCAGCTGGAAACAGCTGTTTATCGTACCAAGTTCAAAGTTCAACAAAATAGCGCTGATTTTCAGGCCACGGTTGTTTTTAACAACAAAACAGAAGCTGTTGAGGTCAATGTGGAGAGGATTAGTCGAACAAATTCCTATGCAGAGGATTCCACCTGCATCAGTGATAAAATCGCCAAATTATATTGCATATGCAAGAGTGACCTTAAATCATAATACTCACAAATAATTCGAAATACTGACAATTAGTTATTTTTTTAAGGCAAACTCAGCTCGATATTGAAATAAGTTATTATAAATTATTCAAACAATAACTTTATCGAGGGATGTAAATGAAATTTTACTTATTTTAAGGTGTTTTTAATGGGTTAAATTCTACGACTTAAACAGTTAATTTTACAATTTAAATAATTTTAATAAAAGTTTATAATGCATGTCCAATTCAGAACTAAATAGAAGGCTTTTAATTAATTTTCACAAATACTTGTACACAAAATCCATAAATTCGAATATGTATCGTCAATTGATCGGTAACTGTGGCAGACTTTTGCTGATCTTAATATTAATATTTACCTTTATATTTGTAAATCGTAATGTGAGATTTATTGCTGAAAAGCAATCCACGCTCTACACTGAGCCAAAAGTAACTCAATCAGAGATTGTTAGGGTAGAATCCTCAACAGTTAAAACCCATAATCCTCGAGTTCGATTGGAAGATTTCTGTGTTTTTAGTCCAACATGTAAAATACCAAAATTGAATCCTTTTGCTGCCGAAAGTATGAACCTGTTTACTCCTCCCGAGTTTAAGGAGTGCACAAATCAGCCAGATTTGGTCACTATATCATTTAATCGAGAGAAAAGGCAATATCGAGTGCATATAGACGAATCTTGGCCAGAATTAATTCCAAATATATCGAACTATGAGTGTATTTATCAAGAGATTGCAAGATCACAGAATGATTCTCTGGTGTGGTAAGTAGAATCTATATACTCCGAGAAGCTTTCTGAACTAACGGCTTTCCTTTCAGGGTTTCTGAACCCAAATATTTTCCACAGGACTGGTTGGTACCGCGACACATACAGGGCATAATTGTCGAGTGTCATGAGCTGAGTAACAGAACTCGAATACTCCAAAGAGATGCATTTGCTTTTATACAACATCCAACCGATCGAAATGACAAGATCGACGAGAAACGAAGTAGAACCCATCCAAATGTCATAGTCCTGGGTATCGATGCCATGTCCCAGTTTAATTTCCAGAGAACAATGACGCGTACCGCTGAATTTGTGCGTCAGGCAGGATGGTACGAGATGCTTGGGTACAACAAGATCGGGGATAATACTTTACCAAATATTTTAGCTCTGTTAACCGGTCGCACAGCAAAACAATGGAAGTATTACTGTGATGTTAGGAAACCTGGCTGTCTGGATGCCTTTACCTATTTGTGGCATCATTTTCATAGCGCCGGTTATTTGACGGCCTTCGCCGAAGATATAACCTCAATCAATACTTTCAATTACTTTCTTCCCGGTTTCATACGACAACCCGTTGACTATTATCTACACCCATTTCTTCAGGCCATTGAACAGACCATGGGTACTGTGAATCATTTTGGTTTCGATTATTGTGTGGGTCGCAGGCAAAGTTATCGGTATGTTCTCGATTATTGTCTGCAAATCATACAGCGTTTTGTCAAGGAAACTCCAAAGCCGATCTTTGGTTTCTTTTGGATGAATAGTTTTAGCCATGATGTGTTCTCTGGTGCCGCCAGTGTAGATGGGGATTTCGTGAGTTATTTGGAGCGTTATGACGAACTTGGTCTGTTCGATAGATCGGTTGTAATTCTGCTCAGCGACCACGGGCAACGCTATGGACCCCTAATGGATCTACCATCCAGTTTTCTTGAGGAACGTCTGCCCATGCTGCACATCTATCTACCGGCCTGGTACCGCCAGAAATACCCTTCAGTTGCCTGTGCTTTGGACCTGAATCGACGTCGTCTTAGTACTCCCTATGATTTGCATCTGACATTCAAGCATATGCTCCAGTTATTACATCCGCGTTTATCCTTTTTTGATGGACCCAACTGTCTTGCCTGTCAGTCCCTGCTGCACCCACTTCCCGAGAATCGCAGCTGTCAAGACGCAGCCATTCCGGTTCATTGGTGCTCCTGTGAGCTCTTCCAACAAGTTCGTATTACCGAAGCCCTAGAGGATTTGGCCAGACTAGTGGTCTATCGTATTAATCAGTATTTGGTCAAGAAAAACTATGAGAAGGTGTGCTATCATCTGAATCTAAGAAAACTTCTGATTGCCGAGCGACAGCAGTTCATCGACGATAGGGGACTGGATGTGCCTGCTCCCAATGGATTGGAGTCATATCGATTTAAGTTCACCACCAAACCAAATGGAGCACTCTTTCGTGCTACTTTATTGGCCAGTCAGGATAGTTCCTATGTGCAAATAAAGGAGGAGTTCATCACACGTCTCAATTCCTATCGCGAGGATGCTTATTGTGTGCGGGATCGCACAGCCAAGAAGTTTTGCTCTTGTCTTAAGAATCAAGGAATGGGCAGTCAATCGGAAAAAGAGGAGGAAAAGACTATTAATTTCATGTATAAATAATTGTGGTGTTTTTTTAATAAACTATATTTAAGTTATAATAAACTATTATAAAGTTTAAAATTTGAATCTCAGCAATACTACAACTTTTACTCAGCAAACAAAATTATAAACAATTTGAAAATCTACACAGTTTTTGTTTGAAGACAAGCCACCAGAATGCCAAGGCGAAAGACAGTGATGATAATACGAAAATACCTGATAGTATTTTTTGCCATACTGTTAGTATTTATATGGCTAAATCATGGTAGAATTAAAACTGAGCCAGATGACGGAATGGTGCATTTTCCATACGTTTCCATAAAGCCAACAGCAAAAAGAGTCCCGATGAATTTTATACAGCGACAACATCATTTGCGTAAACTAGTTCCAAAAAATCGTTTTAATCTGGAGTTTAAAATGCTTGGAGCTAGTTCGTCTACGTCAGAAGATATAGAAACAACTTCGGCTTGGACCTACACCTTTGGAAATGAAGTTAAGAAACAGATAAAACCCGCACGTTATTTTGTGAATAGTGAAAAGTGTAAGATGCCTTATGCCGATCCCTTCTCCCAAGAAGCCCTCGAGATCTATACACCCTTCAAGCTGAAACACTGCTCCAATGAAACTGATATTTTTGAGCTAAACTACGATTGGGACAGAAAGCAGTACGTACTTCATACAAAATCGGAGGCTTTTTATCGACTGGGATCAAAATCGAGTATTGTGTGCAACTTTCAAGGACTGAATCAGACCAGTGGGTAAGAAGGACACATTTAATTCTGTTTATTCTTATAAAAATCCTTATCTTCTTTTAGTACAATTACGCGAACTTACTTTAGGGAAAGCTTTGAGTTACCAAAGGAGTTGAGTGGCATAATTGTGGAATGTCATGATGCTAAGAACACCTCAAGGATCGTGCAACAGGATGCATTCCCCCTGGTGCAGGTTCAAAACGAAACTACAGGGACTCCAAAACCCAATCCTTTGAAGAGGCAGCCCAGCGTTATTCTTTTAGGATTGGATAGCATATCTCGAATGAATTTTCAGCGTACTATGCCCAAGACAGCAAAGTTTGTCAACCAACTGGGTTGGTTTGAGATGGAAGGATACAACAAAGTGGGCGATAATACGGTGCAGAATCTCCTTCCAATATTAATGGGTTCCACGGACAGCAAACTGCCTCGTAAATGTTTTCGGGACGATGAGGAGTGTGTGGAGAAGATTCCTTGGATCTGGAGGGATTACAAGAGAGCTGGCTATACTGTAGCCCTGGCCGAAGATTTGGCCAGCACAGGTGTTGTGTTCGTGAATGATCTAGTCGGTTATCATGCGGGTGAAGTGGATCACAACTTACATCCGCTGCTGCTGAGAATGGAAAAAGTTATGTCCACTTACGTACGATTTGGATATAACTATTGTATTGGACGTCGGTTAACGATTTCATATGTTTACGACTTCTGTCGTCAGTTTATCGCTCGCTACGTGGAGGAGTTAGATCAGCCGTCATTTGGCTACTTCTGGAGCACTACATTCACCCACGATCACAATTTCGGAGCTGCCAGTTTGGATGACATTTTTCTCTCATACTTGGAGAAGTTTAAGGCCCATCAAGTGTTCGATAAGGCCATTGTGATACTATTCAGTGATCATGGTGCTAGATTCGGTGATCTAATGAATCTATCCGATAGTTTTCTGGAGGAACGTCTCCCATTGCTGCACATTTATTTGCCGCCCTGGTTCCGCAGTACTTATCCCAAGTACGTTCAGGCCTTGTATCTAAATCGAAATCGCTTGAGTTCCAATTTTGATTTACACAATACACTGAGGCACATACTCCAACTGAATGCCACAAAGCCAAAGGATCTACCTGAACTTGAGGTCTGTCCTACTAGCCAATCCTTGCTGCATCCCCTGCCCAGGGACCGCAGCTGTGAGGAGGCCTGCATCGGAGACCATTGGTGTACCTGCAAAGAGTTCATTGAACACAGTTTGAATGGTGATATCTTCTATATGGCCAAATTGATTGTTTTCCATATTAATCGCTGGATGTTAGTGCGTCAATATAACACCTTTTGTCAACGTCTTCATCTGCTGGATGTGGACAGTGCTGAAAAGAAACTGCTCTTCGAGGAGAATGGAAAGGAGACAATGCATGGAGTGATTGCCACTTATCGATTACGATTCCGTACACTGCCTGACGTTGGTAAATTTCAGGCAACATTTCGTTTCAATCGTGAGCTCAAGAAATTTGATAATTTCTATGTACCAGATATAAGTCGACTTAATTCCTATCACAATCATTCGCTTTGTGTGGACGATGTGTTTGCGAAAAAGTTTTGCTTTTGTTACCCAAAAGATAAATTGGATGAATACATGGAGAATTGGAGGAAAATGATATTAACTACTTTGCCGGGTTAACAGTATTTTTTGTATGCAGTTGGATTTATTAAAATGCATTATCGATAAAAAAAAATTTAATGTGACCAAACAAATTTATCGATTAAATTTTTAATTGTCAAAGTAATGACTTTAATTTTCAGACAGTCATTTTCACTCAGAGCGTTGACTTTGCAGCAGTCGGAGATTTAATTTGAGGAAAACTTTTAAAAATCTTAGACAAATTTTAAAATGGCAAAGTCGAAGGAACAACGACCAGCAAATATGCGCGGTGAAATAGCTGAGCTGTCGAAAAAGAAGCCAAAAACTAACTCTGAACAGAATACCGTAAGTAAAGAACTTTAGGTGAGGTCTTCAGAATGAAAGAAAAACTATTCTTAATTTTCAGAACACTATTAAACAAAAGAAATGCAAACGAAAAAGGAAAAATAAATGGAAAAAGGCGAATAAGAAACTGGAAAAGGCCGAAAAGGTTGAAGAAGCAGCAACGAATCTATTAAAGGCCCAAAGCGAAGAAGATTTGAAAACAAAAGTCTTAAAAAGTCCAACTAATATAATGTTTATACCCCAGAAGGAGGAGAATTCTAACGTTGATAGAGAATCCGAGACCAATAATGCTGCTATTAAAGTAACTAAACCGTTACCGAATGAAACGCATGATAGGAAGGAAATGGAAGATTTGGAAGAATTGAATGAAAGGGAAGAGACGGAAGAATCTGCCGAAGTTATTGAAATGGAAGAATCTGCCGAGCTTATTGAAATGAAAGAATTAGACGAACCGGAAGAATTGGGTAGAGCAGAAGATAAAGATGACATGAACGAAGTCTATGAAATGTATGAATCCGATGACTTGGAGGAAATAGATGACATGGAAGTAGCCAATGACATGGAAGTAACCGATGACCTGGAAGAGTTTGATGTCATGAATGAACGTAATGATTTTGAGGAAGAACAATCAATTGAAATTCCTGGTTTCAATTTTACCTCGATTTTCCCCAAAAGCATCGATTGGAATTGCTCCATTCTTTGAAAAGGATTAAATAAATAAATGAAGTCTCTTGTACTTATTTCGAGAATTCTTTCCCATTTTTATTGAAGTGTCTTTTCTCCAAACTTAATTGCTAGACTACTTTATTAGTAATGCATCTTCAATTGTATTGAATGTTTTTGGTGAAATTATTTGGTTATTTTAGTTTGTAGTTAATTAATTCTGTTGTGTGGATGTGTATATCTACTTGTCTTAACTAATATTTGGATACAATGAAAGTAAACTTGGCATAGATCGCTTGAGCCATTTAAATATGTACTATATCAAAAATTATCCTTCTATAAAATCGAGATACTAACAAATCAACGCTAACAATATGACTTAAGCTATTCAAATCTGTTTATAAAACTATAAAACCATTTTATTATACGCTCGGCGTGTGCTTCATATGTCTATATCTTTGGACTATCGTCCTATATCTTGCTACATATACGAATCCACCGGATATCGTTCGGCCTCCTCGAGCATGTGCCGGAAATCGACGGCTTGTGCAAGCGGTGCTACGGGTCCAGTACCGGGTCGACCCGGCACATGACCATTCATCATTTGGGTGGGTCTTTTAGCACCACCCAAAGCACTGCCACGATTCTTCAGATGTCCATTCATCATGCTCACATGATGACTAATCGTAGGCACTGCACCCGGTACATTCGTCTCCAGATCATGGAGTATAGCATCCGTTTGCTCATTACGCATCACCTGATTACCCATCGATTCAGTAACGTCATCACCATCCCCTTTATTGGTCAACTGCTGTATGTGATTACGTATAAGCCGTTCAAATTCGCGCTGTACCGATGGACTGTCCGTATCACCATCCACCTAAAAGATTACAGTTTGTTAAATACCCTATAGACTAGTGTTTTTGTAATGTCACTTACAATCTGCAGTCGATTGCTGTTGTCCATGGTCTTCAGCATAGGCAGCGTCTGCTCCCGGAACAGTTCCAGGCGTCTTCGAAACGAGGACACTGTATCGTCTATTCTGCCACGTCCCAATTGCAACTTTGAACAATCCAAGAGAATTGTGGGTGGTATTTGTTTGTACTGTAATGAATCAGGTAATTGTAGTGTTAGTAGGGTTTACATTTAGGACAATACTTGAGTTTAAACAGAAATTTACTTGGTTTACACCCTGAACAAATATATGTACTAACAAGAAAGAAAAGTACAGTCGGTCACGCCCGACAGTATAATACTGCTAGTTGTCCAGAGTATAAAAAGGTATGACTTTTTCAGATATCGCTTTATTTGGCTGAGTTATGATCAGTCAAAGTTGGGACAATTTATAACATTGAGCTGTGGACCACATATCTGAGAACTCTGCGGTCAAAAAAGTAGTTTTAATTGACCGATCCCAACCAATCTTACACATAATGTGTATATCATGATTCTATGTCTTCTTTCCAAACTTGGCTCAAATCGGAAAACTATATACTATAGCTGCCATAGGCCAAATTGGTCTCAAATAGCTTATTTGTATGATAAAATGTGAATATTTAAGTTAAACTTACCTTGTTTTCAAAATATTTGACCTGCTGCAGGTTGCGTGGATAGCCATCGATGATGATGCCAGTTTTGCCACGCAGTTGGCGAATGCTGCTGTCCAGGAGTTGATTCAGTGTCTTCTCCGGGGCCATTTCGCCTGCAGCGAGAGCTTCCTTCACCGCATAGCTCTCAGTATTGGCACGTGGCGCAGTGTCCGTAATATTACGAAGTATTCGCCCGACGCTAAATGAACAACAGCTTGAATTATTTACTCCTGGAAGTAACGGGAAAGTAACCTACCTGATGTGTGACCAGCCGGGATTTAGGCCAACTGCTTTGAGGCAAAGTGTGGCCTTGTTGCTGCCAGGACCGCCAATAACCCAAATAATTGGTGGTATTGGTGAATCGAATTCATCATCGTTGGCTCCAGGTTGCCCCAGTTTGGGTTGCTGGGTGATAACCACTCCGCTGTCATCGTCCACACTATTGCCGGCTGTACGTATGGTTGCTGCTGCGGTGGCTGCATTGGCGGCAATGTGTGAGATCACAGCATTGGTGATATTCCGATCGTTAGCACCAGGAGCAGTCAGATCGGTAATGGCAGGAGCAGCAGCACGTGCAGGAGCAGGAGCAGGATCAGCAGCATCTACAGTGACCGGGTGTTGACTAGGTGCGGTGTCTACGCTAACAATACTGCCGGGTATATCATGTATCCCTCTGCCCATACCTGTTACTCCATTCAGCATTGCCTCTTGATTCTCAAGTGCGCTCAATATGTCTAACACTGCGGTGCGAAAGTCTTTATACACCTCTGTTGGCGCTCGCTCGCCGTTTACCTGTAAACAATAATGAAATATAATTATTTTAATAAACTTTAATTAAGTTTTTAGAAATTTATTGGTTTATACTTACGGCCAACAACATATCACTCTGATCAAAGTAATCGGCGACTGGCATCACATTTTTGAAGAAATTTTCCAATTCCATTTTGGCTAAGGAGAGTACAACATGACCTAATTTAGCGCCATAATCGATTTGTTTCTGTAGCACCGATTGACGCCAGGATATAAGAATAACCCCATTAACGACTTGTATCTACAGGAGCAAAAGAAAACAAAATATATCTCAATTAACCAATTAAAATCCTTCATTTTTGATACAATTTTCATTTAAGTTATGTTCAACTTTCATCCTTGAGCTCATTTCTACTAATTTTGTGGTTAATTTTAGACACTCACCAGCCAGTTTTAGCTAATTATACTACCACTCTTACAGATAGTTAGTTCGTTCTACGAATTCAGTATTTTTCTCACTCCCAAACATTAATCAACGAAACTTTCTTTCTGAATTATATAACCACTCTAGGGTCCACTTAAGCCAATTAGCACATACTACTACATACATACTACAAAAGGACTATATATATACCTATTTCGATCATAGGTATATGCTTGACTCAAAATTCATGGGAATTCTTTGGTAAATAAAAGTCGGCCCATTTGGCAGCTAATTAGTTCAAATGGTTCAACAGCAATTTGCCTAAACAAATAGGTATGGAAATAAATTACAGCTAAAAAGTGTTGCATAATAAATTAATTTATATATATATATATAGTTCTTTTAACCTTTTCAGAATACTCAACAACGTCGCGCATGGAGCGTGGATATCCCGATATCAGATAGGCTTTGGCAGCTGGAGCCATTTTCATTTCCAACATCAACACCTCGGTAACTGTTTTCGATGATAGTTGCGAAAAGTCCTGCATATCTGAAAGGGTTTGGAAAAGATTTAATCAAAAATTGGAATAGAATTTATGTTGTACTTTAAGTAAACTACAAACCAAAGCATTAAATTGTAGAAAAACGATTTATAAGGTCTTGAGTTTTTCAAGACAATTTACTTACCATTACCCATTGCATACTGCTGAAGTAGATCCATCATATTGATGTGCGTAACGCCGCGTCGCTCCTGCATGAAGGTATCGCAATGGGTGACCTTGCCACTACCTGGGCCGCCTAAAACAAATATCACTGGCACCTTTGGCGGATCGAATTTGATTTTGCCAGCATTCTGCATATCGATACCACCAATATTGCCCGAACCAAGGCGTCCATTGCCATTCATTGTCATTATGCTCCCGGGTGGAGCATTTTGGCCATCTTGATTCCGTGTACGATTCCAATCGTTGCCTTGTTCGCCGGTATCTTGTGCCGCGCTGGCATCTGTAAAAAACCATAAAATAAGTTACTTCATAACTTTAATAGTCGGTAAAAAGCAACAGTTAGAATCCAGGACATTAGGAGAAACCGGAAACCGGATGTGTTGCCAGGTTAGCACTCCGCCTTGTGTCGTGTCAAAAGGCATTAACAAAGGACCGGAAGCAATTTGCTAGCGGTAGGAAATTAGCCACACACACACACACAGCGACAAGTACATCATTAAAATATGTTTAAACAATTATTTAATTGTATACTCGTAGAGCATTGCGTCACCAAATAGCTCTAGTGGTTCATTCATACGCTCATTGGGCTCGGACAAAAGTGTTGTCCACTTTTAGGCGCCCGAGGACGTTTCCCCCCAGCAGTTTCGCTTAATTCCAGTGGATATGGCAACACATGCGACTGCACGGTGTTTTCCCTACGAGCACCCGCTCCAGCTCCCGCTCCCGTTCCCGCTCCCGTTCCTGTGTCATTGTTATTGATTTTCCTGCAGTTTTATTTAATTGACATGTTGTTTTGTTATTGTTGCTATCCCGTTTCAGCCCACGCTCTTTATTTTCTCTCTATTCCGTCCGTTATTTTTTTGTTTTTATACTTATATATTAACATAGGTTTGGTGGCCGGTTGATGGTCAACGAACATGACCAAGGACCAATCAGCGAGGCCGTGTCTCTCTATGTGTGTGTGTGTGTTTGTCCCACAATCGCCCCAACAAATTATAGCATTTGTGCAAGGTCTTTTCGTACGACAAATATCCTGTCAAAGCGTTTTGTAGCCAAAATGATTTCTAGCCAAAACGACACTCTGTAAACCAGATGTTTTTCAAGTTAACATTTTACACAATTGCGATAAATTATAGTTCACTCATTTAATTTCGATTAAGCTTGTAATTATGTATGACTTGTTGTGAAATTAGTATTAGACTAATTTTATAGCAGAATTGTGTATTTTAATGAAATAGAGGAAATTAAAGATTTTACTTATAAATCTTAAAGAATAATTTAATAAACCTATCATTATAATTTTAAAATATTTTTTCTTTAATTTAATATCTTTTTGTATTAAATAATTTTTTTGGAATGCCAGAAATGCAAATTTGAGGCACTCAGACAGATTATGGAACTCCTCTCTCGGTATTAGAAAACTAATTGAATCATTAAAATGCTTTGAACATTTTTTTTTATGCAAAAGACAATTATTCAATTATTTTGTTCATTTATTTTTTAGTATTCTTTATTTAGCTTAATTTTATTTTAAAAATCGTTGTCCAAATTAATCTAACAATTTAAATCACTCCGGCTGGCTACTAAGAGCGAAGAATAATAGGAATATTTAAAGCACCGCAAAGTATGCTATACTTTTTTGACAAACATGAATATAAGCGATACAAAAGTTTCAACTACACTGATTTTCTTTGGAGAAAGTCCAAAGTAAAACTTGACTATGAACAACTATTTGTTTTGATTGTTGCTTTGTTGTGTTTCAATTGAATGTATGACAAGCTTACCTGTGTCTAAACAAATACCCATTATCCATTCGGTGGCCAGTATAGCTGAATTTTCGCAATGTTGTTTCGATGTTTTTCCACAATTTCACACTTAAATTATTATTGTTAAAGCAACGAATCGTATATGAAATTTCCACAAACTTTATATATATATCATATATATATAATCTATATATAATCTATAATCATTTGATTCGCATTACTATTTCACTTTGCATTCAATCTACAAAAACATTTTTAAACCATTATATATATAAATATATATATTTAATTCGTTTTCTTTATTTTGGTTGATTTGTGTGTTGGGTGCGGTATCTCTGGGATACACATAAATATTTATCGTAGCCAACACGCACAGTAAAATAAATTACTACATAGCGCCGGTTATATTGGACCTGGCCGTTACCATAGCCTTTAGCGCGTGGTGTGCTTCTGATTTTATGACTGCGATTGGAATTATTCTGAGGCTCTCAAAGTTGGCTTTAACACACCAAAAAAACCATGCAGGTTCTGTTACCCGAACGTCCGAAACGAAACTGAATTTTAGATATGACAAATGCTTCGGTTTTTACCTATAATCCTACGTCGTCGTTAGCCGTTGGTCGTTGGTCGTTGTTGGTCAAGTTTCAGTACGCGATTCCAATTAATGAATAGTTTATGAATTCCAGTGGCTCACATGATTCACATGAATATTCGTCTGGGGCTAATTTTGAGTGTGACTCAATTGAGTCTGACCGGCTTATTGTCGTGTTTATACTTCGGCAAAGCATTTTCTTCGGCATTGGAAAATTGTTATCACTCACACACTCATTCTAAGAGTAGTTCCTTTAACTCTACGTTCGAGTATGTGTGTGTGTGTGTGTGTGTGTTCATGGGCACCCATTTGTTTATGCAATCCAAACAATGTCCTGACCAGCCTGGTGAGTTCTCACTAATCTTTCAAGTATGAGTACGACTTTAGTCGCTGCTTTTGTTTATTGTTGTAATTCTTATTATTGTTTTTGTTGTTACTGTCATGTCATATTGTTGCTTTGTTATTGTCCTGTCGACTCTCCTTTGAGTTGCAGCTGTTCATGCTGTGCGCACACTGCTGGCCGCACAAATAGTTTAGTTTATATTTTTTTTAAATACTACCAGCTTATTGAAAATGTCTTTTTGTATTAAGATAACTTACTGTTTCCATCGAAAACTGATTTATTGTTCGTATTATTTCTAGATCTATTCAGATGTCCCTAACTGTGTTTAGTGAACAACTACTATGTGCTCAAACATTCATGTTAGTATCGTCTGGACTTGTATATGAATGGATTTCATGCGTTTTTGATGGATAGAAAATTGCACAATCATGTCCCGGCCATAAAACTAAATTGGTAAAGTCGTTCGTAGTCATCAGAGGAGGAGGAGGATGGACTGGTGATGTTGGCTTTTAAATGGGTTAATAGAGAACACGAAACATGATGGATTTTGTGGGGGAGTGAACTGATGTATAAGAAGTGTGTCATCGTTTTTCAATTAATATTTCACACTATTGATTGCTTTTAATTATAGTGTTAGTTAACGATGAAAAGACAAGTTGATTTGAGTTGAGTTGAGTTAAGTTGACATTGACAATTGACAGCTGTCAAAATTTCCAAAGTATATTCAATTAAACTTCTATTGATTTTGCTATTGTGCCAATGATGAGAGGTACATGGAAAGAACAATAAGCGGGTCAATAGGCGACGCAAGGACATGAAAAGAAGTTCAAAGCTCAAGGAAATCTCATATCGATCAAAATGCTCACATATCGATCCACATATCAAACCAAAAACCCAAAACAGATGCGACGCCTAATTTGAGTCTATCGTTGAAACCTGTGACATGTCATGTCAACCTGCCGACAAGGACAACAAACGACTGCGACTCAGCTTTGTCTGTGCCTCGTTCACATATAAGTAGGTTCTCAAATTTGTTGATTATGCGTAATACTAATCCATCGCTAAGCCCATTGACCACAAAACCTCAAACCACAAAGTCATCATCAGGTTTAACTATCCACGAACTTTTTCGGGCAGCACGTGTGCACTACTCGTCCTTGGTCCTCCAATTGGGCGTTTGGTTATTAAATGCTTTTGGAAGCTTAATTAAGGGTACACGTTAGACTAAATACATAGCCAGCAATAAGAACTACAACAACATTCGTGAGTTTAACGCCATCGTCTGTCTAGCTGGGTCAATTGATTCTCCGACATTATGAATGGAGGGAGAATGACCCTACCTCACTGCCCCTTCTCCTAGCCACAAAAAGAGGCAGCTGTGATTAAGCACATGGCGAGTGAAAGTGTGGAAAAGGTCACATAAAAGGTATTTAAAGTGTTAAGCTATACAATTGACTTTGACAGGCATTATTAATCTTTTATAACTTTAAGCAGGTAAATCTTGAATTGAGTCCTTTGAGAAAATTAATGGAAATTCTTAAGGAATTTTCTTTAAACACAAAAATGTATTTAATTTGATTAAAAAGAAGTAAATCTCCACCAGCGAGCTTAAAATTTAAATTACTATGCGCAGCCTAAGAGTATGCTACACTTTAAAGCAATTATCTTCTTAACTTTGCTATACGTAAAGCCTGCTAAGTTCTTCAAGTCTCTTGTGGGTTAACTATATCTTAAAATTGCAAAATTAAATAATTTCCTATCTTTATCTACTTCTAGTTTATGCCCCACTGTTTGCCTATAAAATTTTCTTTAGTTTAATATTAACTTTCTTTTAATCTAACTCAATCTCGTTCCAAGTATTTGCATTGCTTTACAATGGTTAATTTGATTGTCAAAACAATTTGTGCTATAAATAATAGTAAGAAAAGAAAACAGTCTTAATGTTTGATTAGCTATTCGAATAATTTGGGTTAATGTAGTCATTTGAAGGTGATTAAGAGCTTGTGTAAAATATTTGTATTGTTCTTACCCATTTCTCAAGGGTTTCTACAAGCTTGATGAATAAGTTTCTACAGTTTTGAAGTCCACATTGTACAGCTGTCGGTAAACCAATATTTTATTATATTTATTGTACTTCTTTTTGGGCTTTCCATATTGGCTTTTTAAGGGTGCATGCAATCCATTTAACCTTAGCTCAAAATGTCACTGAATATAAATTTTTGATAATCAACTGTAAAGTTCCCAGGATTGGGGTCAATATAAATTCACTGCCCTTCCGACAATTATCAAGCGCCGTTGTGTCAACCAGTATTCATTATTTTATGGAATTTTTAAATAATTTTAGGGGTTTTTTTCAATTTGCAATCAAATATTGACAATCACTAAGGGTTGAAAACTGTCCATTGAATATTTTAAAAACAATATCCTTGCCAAAGTAACATTTATTTTCTTAGGACTATTTACAATATAATATAATATCACTGGTTCAAAATTCTACTATACAGTTTGACTAACGTTGCAACAAAAAAACATAGACAACAGTACTAAAGAGAGATATACTAGTTAGTATTATAAACTAGTTATTAACTCTTTGGCGCCGATTCTCCACTGCTGGGAGAATATGCTTGATTCTCATAGCCAGCATAGTTGCCCAAGACCATGGAGATTCTAGATGATGAATGCTGAATACCATTTGGTGTTGCCTGCTTGTCACTGCCAGCCTTGCCAGACTGTTTACCTCTAGTCGTTGGCAACACGAAGCTTCCCTGTCTAAAACATCGAGACAAATAGAGTCGCAGCTTGAAGAAGCCAAAAAGCAGAGCGTAAATGCAACAGGAAAGCACCAGGACTCCAAGGACCGTAATAAAGGCATTACTCGGTTGATTCCAGTCTATAACGTGATAGATATAGGATTTACCTTTCCTGAAAAGTTAACAAAATAAATGAGAATTAATTTTAATCTTTAATAAATACTGATTTTTACTTACTTGTTTATGCCACCACAAAGTTGATAGATGTACGAGAAAATGGCATAGATAATACCGAATGTTACTGGAAGAAATACGTGTAGAAGTCGCAATGGATGTGCCACAATCCATAGGTCAATAAACATGCACATCGAGTTAAAGCCATGAGTGAGCACATTTGTTGCATCCAGTGCACTTTCATTGGCTATAAAGACATCAAGTTAACAATAGTACACTATAAATTACTATCAATTAGTACTTACCATCGTAAAGTATGCTCCAATAGATAATGGTTATGACTATCGATAGTACCAATGTTATAATATGCATGCTCCAGTAAATGCGAAAGGGGCTCGTCCAGGCTTTCATATTAAGCAGTTTATCTGTGGAATTTGTTAATGAAAGTATGTTTATAGGAATATACACACAAACGATAGTTTAAATTTAAAACAAAACTCACCTGCATACTCTGGATGATAGTGCCATATGGTGACCAGTATAGCGCCCAGTAAATTGGTTAACATACACATCCAAATGCCCCAATTTGTCATATATATAAAGTATAGCCAGTAACTGGATTCATCATCGGCCTGTGGCCACATGGACTCGATGACGACGCCGATGAAAAAGAGGGCCATAAACCAACGATAGAATAAATATGCCATGCTCTTTGTACAGGTTTGCCACTGTAATTTGGAATAACTAAGTATGAATATTAAGTCGCTAGAGTATATACTAAACAACAAATACACTTATATATATATATAGAAAGACTGGGAAGCCTTCTCCTTGAAGGACTATGATGAGGACTCTTTTGTTTTGCCTGGAACAACACAAGCCAGGTACGGGTATAAGGTTACAGTTAGTAACTGTTTGCCGCTTATGAATATTTAAAATGTTTAATTTACAATGCTAGAACAATCGAGTAAGTGTCTAGGCCAGAAAACTACCAATATGACTGAGTAGTACTCGATATGACCTCTTATTCTATTGATACTCTGAATGAAAGAATCAAATTAAATATGCTCAAGGGTACAAAATAGTCAACGCCCACTTCTCACAGTTTTGGTCGTTTGATTATGTAAAGAAAAATGTGCCTGAAGACATGACTCAATCAATAGTTTATTTTTTATAATTCTTAAAAAATTCTTAGAATCCATAAAAATGTTTTCCAAAAAGTTTCAATTCCCTTAAAATCGGAATTCCCCAAGCTCCTTTAAAGAAAGTCTTAAGAAATCAATTTACTTCCGCAATTGATTATTCAATTACGTGGAAAACTATATAAATTTTGATTATACATAATTATACAACAATAATTTTTATAATGAACAAAATGATTTGTTAGACACAGGTGCGTGTCAATTGAAAATGCCTCCTCAAGGACACCAAGGACAGTAACCAATTAAGGTACCATTAAGTTTTCATTGAGCTCGTTAAAAGAAACCATTCGATTGCAACTTACCTGCGATTTGACAAAGTCATCGGGAGTATCATGATCGAAACCGCAACGTTTACGGCGGAATTCCTTCTTAACGGGATGAACGATTACCTGTAGATTCGTCATCTTGTTATCAGTAGACTCGTAGTGCTTCTTTGGACTGTATTGTATTGTATTATATTAATTGTGGGATGATTTTTATGTAATAATCGCGTAACGTGTCGAGACATGCAACTTTTGCATTATGCAATATCAACAATTAATTGAGATTGCCATCCGATTGTTATGAACTTTTAAGATTTTGTGTGCTGTGAATTAAAATATAGAAATAAGGTTTATTTATTAGATAACGTTTCTTAGACCCTGTACTTAAAAATTATTAGTGCTTTACTCTGTAAAAGACCGAGGAACATATCGTCGAGCTCTATTATAGTATTTTCAACAACAACTGCAGGGTATTTTACAGCCAGCTTAACCGCCTGGTGTCTTTTCCACTGCTGTCAACTAAATTTGAGTGTGACAGTTTTTCATTTCCCTTAAAATTCAAATTTAGTAGGCCCTTGACTACTGTTTGCCTTTCCATATCTCAGTCTGTATTGCAATGTTATAAGGGCAAAAACAAAATACTAAGTTCTTCAAAAGTAACAAAAAATAATTTTTTTTTTCTAAATTTTTTTGAACATGGATAAATTACGTAAATTCATACAGCCCACATGGCGCCCGTTTGTAAATTGTATGTCGTGTACACTGTACAAAATCGGAGTTAATTATTCTATTTCAACTGTTTCTTAGCCGCGCGTAACTTTTGCTGTCCAGAGCAGTTAAACCAACTTGCCAATTTTCCAGAGGTATCCATTGGTGATGGAAAACTGAAGTATATTCTAGCCAAGGTCTATGTCCACGGTGAAATGGCACATGCCAAGACGGTAGTCCGTGCTGTTGGCCGTGTTAAGTATCATCGTGAGTTGAATTAAATTACACAAATTTGTTCTCGTTTTGAACAATGAATATCACAGTCAATATCTATGATAAGCTGCAGAAGGAGGCCGCTGTTAAAAATTTGTGCACCCAGTGCTTGGGCGGTGGCACATTAGTACATTATCCAGAAAAGCATTATTTAAAAATCTTTGGGCAATCCCAGACACTGGGTAAAGCCAATCATAACAAAACTAAAAACATTTTATATCACAAATATCCGGACTATAAAATTGATGCCGAATCTTCTGACATGGATTCATAATTTTGACGATAAATACTTTCAAAATTCATTGTAATTCATTATATTAATTTTTTTAATTTATTATAAATAATAATTAAATGCATATCTTATGGTTTTATTATTACAATGGGTTGTTTGGCCATAATAGTTTAACCATCATATGATAATTTATACAAGTGACTTTTACCATTTATATATGGTGGAAATTGAGGGCAACGCACTTGGATTTTATAATGGTTTATTCGCTGCACTATATAAATTCTTCCATGAATAATTTAACTCAACTCATCTAATTGCCAGTTCGTACGAACTTAAAAATCAGTTGGCCTTAAAGTCTCGGTCCCTCTATATTTGAATTAGTTTTAAACATTATTGTCCGACTGTCATAGTGGAAATATGAATTTAAGTATAATAAAACAATTAGTCTCCTAAGGTCAGCACTAAGCGAACCCAATGGGTGCTATAAAAAACGCAAGGTAAACTCATAAAAAAAATTACAAAAACTAACTGAAGGCGAGCTGTACTTAGTTACCAGCTCGTAACTAACTTGATTAATACTTAAGAGGCCTAATGGCTCACTAAGTTTGAAAAGCACATTAAAAGTAACACAAAACGACTATGTCAAAAATATGTTGAGACTTTTATAGACTGGTATTACGCAGAAATTTAAATGTTTCATCAGAGAGACTTTAAATTTTATAGTATTTCACTTGGTTACATGTGTTGCTGTTGCACCTTCAATTAACCCTGTAATATAAAAAGATTTCAAAGTTATATATATTTTCATACGACAGACCATTCTCGAAATAAACTCAAGATTTTACCTTTTTTGAGAAATATTTTTAAACTTTAATAACAGGTTTTATAAGGAACGGAAAGTCCTTAGCGGAATGTAACAGGTTGTATGAGTAAGTTCTTGTTAATTACTGTAAAAATTATATTATTTATGCTTTACAATAATTCTTAAGTGCTTGCTTGAGAAAAGTGTATAAGTTGATGTCTTATACTGTTCACCTTTTCAAATATTTATAAGAACGAGCTGCTATTCTCTACTAAAAACCTTGCTGAAAATATTCCCAAATATATTTTAAATCCTCTCCTTATTGTTAGTACAGTTTACTGCCTTCTTGCTACTGTTTCCAAAGCATTATTTATAAGCTCCGATTTCAAAATTTGCAACATATTCACACACAAGTAAAAGGTAATTTTACACCTTTAAATTGCCATTAGTTTCGCAGCTGTTTCAAATATCAAAACACCTTTTTCAGTTAAATTTAGTGAACAAAACATTTTCCTACTCATTTTGTCACCACATTTGGGTATTAACTTACATGTTTTAAGGTAAATGTTTTTTTTCAAGTCTGTTTCGAACACAAAACTCTTAATGAAGTGTGACACTTGCGTCCCTGAACTTGCACGAATGGCAATAGAGACCTCAAGACACGTCTACGAAGACGGCCAAAAACTCCAACAACAAAACACAAAAAACACAAAAAAAATAACAATAAAAAGTAACAAACAATTTAAACAAGCAACTAAGCGTGGTGTTACCATGTGTACTCGTACCTATTTGGGGGTATATACAACTTTTATTTTTCTGTTTATGTATTACAAACTCGTATATTATTTTATTCACGTTTCTGCCTTCTGTGCCACATTTTCGTCAACAAAGAGGCGGAGATAAGTAGTTTAAGTGTACCTGTATGAGTTCACAACCATTTTTTTTTTTTGGGTATAGGTATATAGGTTTATGTCTCTCGAATTTGTGCTACCATGAACCATGATTTTGCCTTCGTATGAAAACTTGAATGAAAGATTTTAAAACTTGTTGACCTTTACAGCGGCGCCAACTGTATAAACAATATGATTACAATATGATTTTTGAATGCATACAGACGGGACTAATAAATGGCTATAAAAAGATGGTATTATCTTCTTTATCAGTTTACTATCTTTATAGGTTCCCTGCTGCTTTAAGTTAACCCCTTTACGATAAGATAATACAGACTTCACTTGAAAAGATCTCTGACTGAATTAACAAGTCTATTTCAGCTGCGATCACTCTGATTCCATTCAATTTCATCGCGTAGAAAGTGAAATCAATACAGTTCAACAACTTTTGAATATTTTCATATGCTAATTTTATTGAATGACAAAAAAAAAAGGTTTTTTAAAGTTTTCTGTTGACATCATATTTGCATATTGAATTATTAATTGTAACTTTGCTAAAAAATCGTTAAGATTCTTGGCTTAGACGCTAATTAGTCTATTGATAAGCCCTGATTGTTGGGCATTATTAGCCGTGTCGACTGCTGATAATAGAAGTCTCTGTAGGTGCTAAGTAAAGTAGGAACTGCTTGACACCATAAAAGTATAAATAACAGAATTCATTTAAGTGGCATTCCCAGAATTTTAGCAGATTTTGGGTTTGCTACTCAAACTATGAACTCTTGTGTAATAAACATAATGTTCCTTATCATGTTTATAATGGAATGGAATTCCCAGAATAAAATATTTTTTAATTCTTCAAAATTTCAATTTACATTTTGTTGATTACACATTTTTGGAAACTTTTGTTTCAACTTTTGTTCACTTAGCAACAATTTCAAATAATTTTCAATAGTACTGTACACTTACCTTCAGTTTGTCAAGTTGCTATAATTGACTTTGCTATATCCGATTAAGAATTTGTTGATTATTTAGGCTGCCGATCCTTGAATTTGCGAGTACAGGAAGTCAGAGTTTGTTTTTTATAATAACTTTTATAAGTGTTAACTTAGTTTACAAACAATTCGAATTGGCAAAGACCTTCCACATAGAGAGAGAAATAATGTCACTCATTAACGATAACTGGGAAACGTGCATACATTTTGAGTACGTGCCAATAAATGAGCCAATTAATATGCAATACTCGCTTTGTTAACCGACTCGAGTTCGTTTCGAATTTGATTTTGGCTTTGATTTTGAGTTTGATCTTAGCAATTTTCTCTATTTCTCTGCTCAAGTAGAAAAATATTTGGTTTGTCAATTAGATTTGTATGTGCGCAGTTGATTACATAAACTTGAAATCATCTTTTCCAAGCACTTGAGAGATCTACAGATATTGTCAATACCTCTAAAAAACCAGCCAAAAAGCCAACATTGACAAAGAGAATCAAAAACAAACGTACTTTAAACCAGGTTTATAACCTGCTTTTAAAAATTAAGCATTTGTTTAGAGTTTAATACATTTTTTGCTATACTATTTTCTAGGTTTATTATTGTTATTTTTTAATATATATACAAATAAAAATATATATGTGGTTTTTTGCCTGTTGGGAGCGTGTTTTGCGTTATTATACGCGTGGCTTGGCAATCTAACTGCCAGTTTGGACCGTGTAGTAATTTCTTTTTGGGTCAACAACAACAATAACAACGACAACTTTGCATAACGGTGCTTGGCTTTTATATTGTATTTGGCTTATTGCATTTGCAACTTGTATTACAGCAACATAACACAACATACACTCATATACACACACACATACACTGACTCCACGACAGAGAATCATTCAACATGCCACACAGATCTCCGCTTTAAAATTCCCCTGTCAAATATTTAACAATCTAACCGAAATTCACAACTCCACGGAGAGAGAGAGAGAAAAAGAGCGACGAAAAACTCACGACTTGTTGAAGCGACGCGCGATTTACAACTGATCGCAACTTATCCAAGCCAACGGCAGCTGCGCCAAACATCGCTCTGCGCTGCACAGTGGTGCGAGAGCAGGAATTTTGGAGTGTAGCTCAAGCAGTGAGCATTTAACATACCCTACTTATGCACATATTCTGTTAGCTACCTTAACCATAGATTAGATGTGTTAAAACATTGAAAATTACATATTTTTGTTAAAGTTAAAATATTTTTTTAAATAAATTAATTCATGCGTCTGGAGTTTTATAGTAATTTATACAAAGTTGTATTAAATATATGACATTAGCTATACAAATATTTTATTTAATATAGTAAAAAGCATAACCAATAAAAAATATTTTTTAAATGGTTATATTAGCTAAAGATAATCATTAAATAAATATATCTATAATATTATTCTATCTTAGGACTATTAAGTTTGTCGAAAAACTAGAGCTAGAATCACTGTGCTGATACAATCTGATACAATTAACCATTGTACAGTTCATTAAATTACTTGTTTATCGACACAATTTGCTGAGTATTAAACCAGTGTGCACTTAACATCGTATATCGTAAATTCAATATCGTAAATGTTATTTTGTGGTAGCGACGTCGACTGTACAGGTAGCTTAACTGAGTTAATATTGCAGAATAAGTCTCCCAAGACACTAGCAAGTTTTAAAGTTTAAAGTTAAATTTGCTGATGGACAGTACAAATTAAGTCGAGTGCAATTAATATAGTCAATGTCACTAAAACTTACTCATTTAATTAATTTAATAAGTTAATTCATTCAAAGAATTTTACTTCGATTTAGCTTGACTATTTCGCTGAGTGTATTTGTTTCGTTTCTCAATTCCGATTTTTGCCAGAACCATTAGGTAAAAATAACGACGATGCTTTACCTTCTGCTCCTCCTCACTGCACTTCGTACAGTTTTTTAAATTTCCTCATGAGAGACAGACAGGAAGAGATGGTGAGAGAGAGAGAGAGAGAGAGAGAGAGAGAGAGGTACAGACATAATTAGTCTGTTATCTCTCATTTCTTTTCGCATTTTGGCAATCGGCGTGAACAGAATAAAAGCAGTTAAACCAAACCTCAATCTAACAATGTACAGTTTACTTTCCTCTCTCTCTTGCTCTCCCTCTCTCTGACTGCTCTCTGTTTTTCCGTCTCTCTAATTCTGTTTCGTTAAGTGTGTTTTTCTTGTGGACTACGTTGAGAACTTGTTTCATTTGGTCGATTTAGTAGACGATGTTAAATTCGTAAGACGATGACTTATAAATTGTGTTTAATTTGGCAATGATTTCAAGTGCCAAGTACCACGATGACGCATTTTTAGGGCTTACACATGTTTGGCTCAAATTGGTGGCGGTAAAGTAATCAAAATACAATGGGAATTCAAGTCTATCGATCAAAGAGAATTGGCAAAAAAAAGTGTACATGAAACCATTGAGGGAATGGGAAAATTGTAGGCAATGAAAGTTAAAAAATACTGTTTGTATTGTATGTGTATTAGTTTGTGTTCTCTTTAGTACTTATCCAACTTTTGCACTCATGCATAAGTGTGTCATTGGCCTTAATACCCTAACTAGGGCTTGAGCTACATCAGACATATTATGGAATTCGTCATTCGAAGTTTTTATAAATAATTAAATTATTTAAGAATTATTAATTACATTTAAAAATTAATTTCCTTTAGAACTAAGTAAAAGTTAAAGCTTTAAAAGGTATATTTTATATAATTTTTAACCCTTTCACAGTATACACTTAAAAAAACAGTTGTAGCTTTCTTCAACAATGTCATATACTATGGATTCCATAGTAAGAAACTTTATTCAATTGTTTATACCAATAAAAATAAAAAAATCTAACCAAAGCAATGTCACATTGCTTCAGTATAAAGGAACATAAGACTATTCACTTAGCAATAGATGCCTAAATAAATAATTCACCTAAAAAATGACATAAATAAATGCAATGTGTGATGAGAGGTATTCTGCGAGTGTGTGTGCGAGATAATAATGAAATAATGCTGGTGGTACTACTATTCCTAACAAAATGAGTGCCATTGATAGATTTGGAAAACTTTGTTGCTCCTCTACTTTATATAAGACCCACTGAATGAGGCGTCCAGACAACGCTGAAGGCACGATTAAAGGCCTGCTTTAGTTTATGGAATACAAAGAGAATTGTCCAGTAGACAATTATAATGAGGAAGACACCAACGAAGGTCAACAGACAGCGCATTGGTTTGCTCCAGTCCAGAATAGGATAGACATAAGGATTTCCGACTCTAATCAAACAAAAATCAAATCATTATTCAAGTGATCAGTGTAAATAGTGCGGGTTACTTCAACTTACTCATCAGTACCGCCGCAGAAGTAATAGATGAGGGTGAAGACGAAGAAGGCGATCGCCAGGAACATGGTCTGAACCATATGCAAAAGTCTCAACGGATGTGCCACGATCATAAAATCGATCAGAGCAAAAACAGTATTTACAGCATGTGTTATGATACTGATCTCCGGAAATCGTGGTGGTTTGTCTGTGTAACATAATGTACCGATCAGTTGAATTCTCTCTCATATATAATATGATTATTATGTAGTTAAATACTCACTCATGTGACCGTTTAGAAATATCCAGTATATGGTGGATATGATCAGTGCCATCAGCAATGCCATATTATGTAGCCACCAATAGATCTTCAATCCCAGTGTTGTGTGTCCCTTTTGTCCCGCCTCATTCACCAGACTCCGTACATTCTGTAGATCGTAGTGCCATCGGGTCACGTGTATGGCAGAGAGCAGCATACTGATCGCGAGCAGACCAAATCCCCAGTTGGTCATGTAAATGAAGAACTTTCCATCGCAGAATTGCAGAATTATGCATGTGATGTACACGCCCACAAAGAATATCGCCCATATCCAACGATATAGTAAATATAATATGCTGACCTCACTTTTCTGCCACTGAAAGAACAACAACAAAAAAACACGAGGTCAAAAGTCAATAGGGCTTGGATTTTCAATAGTGTCAAAAACTGTGTTATTTCAAGCGATTAACACATAAATTATTTTTTTTAGATTTTTCTATGCATTTTAAATAAACTTACCTATGATCTAATGAAATTCTAAATTTGCATCGGAAGCTTTTAAATTTAAATGCAAATACAAAAGGCAAAAACAAATGACAAAAACAATTATGTTTAGTATATGTATGAGATAATGTATTGTAATAAGATTTTATAAAGATTTTAAAGAAACTTTTATACTTAAAAAAAGACGAATTAATAATGACAACGCTGATTAAAGTGGTAATAAAATGTACATAAAATTTCTGGAGCTCACTGATATATCTAATTATGGCATGTTAGCTATAACAATTTAAGTTCAAGAGTAAACATTAAAATATTTTAATGTATTATAATAAATATAAAATATAGAGCATTAAACAAAAGTTTAAAATTATAATAACTATATATTATTTATCACGTGTTTTTGATTTTCGAACTAAAACCAAATATTTATAATATAATATTATATAAACAAAACCTCAGAACAGTTATTTTTATACACAATCAATAAATAGTAAAATTATCGAATGTAGCCAATAATGATAAAATGATAGACATGAAATAATAATAACAATAAATTAGATAAGAAATTATAAATTACGTTGATTCATTTTACCCGGAAATACAGTAATGATAGGGCGTACATTGTACAACGTAACGTAAAGTACGGGGAGAATTTGCTGACTTTGCTTTCTGATTAGGAAAATAACTTAACGCTACTAACGGTAAACAAGTTAGTAGCTAACCTTATCTATTAACTAATAGTACAGAGCGAGCCCTTAAAATACCCTTTGTTTTTACAACTACTTATATAAGATAATGCACTTGGGGTTCCTATCAAAATACGCACTGTAATCTAATAACAAGTTGGGAATCTTATCTATCGGAGTGATGCTGTCCCAGCTATGACGTAGTCATCAGACTCGTGCTTGTCAAGTTAGTTAAGTGTTAGTTAGTTAGTTAGTTTGTGTACAATAACAAAACTCCCCATTACGTAATGAATTTGTGTTTACTTTGTATGAACTTGAGTTGTGCCGATCACTCCACTACAGGTATATATAGCTAACTATTGGTATAGAATCAAACTGATCCATATGTGTGTGTGTGTGTGTGTAGATCAGAGTGTGATCTTCTCTTCACTATAATTACGATAATTCGCACTGTTTGCTGAAATAAAGCGCACGCATGCGGGTACAGTGAACGCCCATTAAAAATAACAAGCACTTGGCTAACTCTAAATAAAAGGAATTTAAATGGATTTTATTTTGAAAGGGTATACAAAGTTCGTTGTGGTGTTCTAAACTGTCATTAAAAGTGTTTTATTTGCTCAGTTTGAGACTTAATGCCTTAATAACTCAAACGTGTTTGCTTCGTTAAGTGCTAAGGGTTAGTTCAGTGATCTAACGTTATTGGTATAATGGTACCTAATGTACGTAGGGCTCTCTATGACGTGTACTCACCAGGGATTTGTAAAACAAATGTACGTGGTTATATTCAAATCCAAAATTATGTTTTTCCAATTCTTTGCATAGCGCTTTACCAAACTTTTTCAAGAATTGCATTTTCTAGCGTGATCGTCTGAAAGTCTATGAGTATTTTTGGTTTGATGGCTTTGTCTTTAATTATTTATTTAATTTGGTATTCTACTATGGGTATAAAATGAGTCTGTCTGTGTGTTCGTTTTGTTCTATGTACTTTTTTTTGTTGGTTTTTTCGACTGCAGCTGAAAACTGTACGAAAAGAATTCAGCTGAAACAGCGGTTTTGGTTACGCGTCAGGCCACACGACAACGACTACTGCAAATATTCTGTTTGATCTTGAAAATAGACTAGGACGGAATCGAAATTGGAGTCGGAGCCGGAGTCGGTAACGCAGTGGGAGTCGGAGTCGGTATCGGAGTCGGAATCGTTATTCAAAGTCGGAGTTGCAGTGGATATTAATTTGTTCAGTTGCCTTTTACCTACGAACGCGTCGCACTTTCGTGCACAACTCAACGAAGACACAGAGCGAACTGAAAGCGTCGAAGCTTTTACCCTTTTCGAAGAGCCGACAGAGCCCGCAAAGCCGACGGTACGTTATGGTCTGCTCTGGGTCTGACCGATGCCGAGCCCGGTGAACCGATGTTGAACGAGGCTTCGGAAGCGCCGAACGTGAAACAAATGTGCTTTATAGACATAGCAGAAACTGTATACCATCGATCGACCAAACATTCTCAAAACAGCGGATCTTTAGTCACCAAAAAATAAATAAAGAAAAAGTGATCACAACTCCTGAATACCCTTTGAGGATTTGACAACTTAAATAATCCTTTTAAAGTCAATTAATTATAGCTTAATTATTTAATTTCAGTTTGAAAATTTTGTATTGTATTTCTACTGCAGCGCATACCCGCTTAAAGCTCTAAACACAGGGTATAGGTGTGAACATATGTAGATTAGATAATGAAATTTACGATAAATAAAACTAATTTGCGTAATGATCTGTTATCCATTAACAGTTCTATTAATATTAACATTATTTATGCACTGTACTGCATACCCGTTCTCTGCTCTTTGCACAGGGCATACAAATAAAGTAATTCAATTAATAGTGTGTAGTGTGTTTGTGTGTGTGTAGTGTGATCCATCCAAAATTGAACGTTATGGGAAGCACTTCGTATGATATGATATCAATGATATTGACAGTAAAGATCGCTTTTCATCATCTGCTGACTTTATTGAACTTGAAGTCATCTGGGTCGATCAATTAAAATTTTCAGCTCACCCAATTGTGAGCAGTCCATGCGTGTGGGAGTCTACCGATATATATGTATACCATATAGTACAACTAGAGTTGTTTGAAATTCTCAACATATTTCAACAATTTCATTGACTTTGACCTACATTTGTCTTATCAAACGGGCAATAAAATAATATTGCACAAAAAGAAAGTATTTGCGCGTCTAATTTCATAATGATTAGATTTTGATTAGGTTGCATTATATACCCAGAGACATAACTTAACAGACATCATAATCAGAAGTAATTAAATAAGTATATTTTTATCATTGATACTATTAAGTACAGTCAGAGCTGTAAATAATTGAGATAAAAGAATTGCTTTTAGAAATACAACCTGAAAAATAAGATAAAATTTAGTAATAATTTTTTAAAAATATTATTTTCAGACACAATAAATTCTGTTAATAATTTAGCTAAAATTATGTTGGTTTGATTTTTTCATGCAGAGCTATAGCTATAAATAATTCTGATAAAAATGAAGAAGTATTTTTATAGGTAGAAATTTTAATGTTCAGTTATAGCTGTAAGTATTTTCTTCGAAATATTTTTAGAAAATACATTCATGAAAAATCAGTTACACTTTTGTAATAATATATTTGTTAACAAAAATAATTTCTATCAATAGTTCAGTACAGTTATAGCTGTTAATAATTCTGGTATACCCACTTCCTGGCTTACCATTTATTTTGCAATTTGATCGAATAAACATAGCAGTCATTTAACACATATTGACTTACACTAACATTCCTATCAAATTTATTTATATTTCTCCCGTACCATAATTTACTTTCCAGTTTATTATTACCTCTCAATTTTCAATTGATTCCGATTTAGTTAGCGACCTTGTCGATGACTTCGATCCCACAAAAATCGAAAGTGTCGGTATTTATAAAATAAAACAAAACTGATTCTTATTGTTTCTTTATTGCTTAAATTCAATTTACAATTCCAATTGATTGTCAATTTACAATTTACACATGGTAGGAACACTTACTGACACTATGAATACACTCACAATCATTCATTCATTCATTTCGAGTACTTGTTGCGATTGCAATTGTTATTCGCCTATTGGTTATATCTATGTATAATAATCATATCGCATGTCCGATATAATAGATTTTGACTTTAAATTATAGATTTGCGTGGCACTTGCGATATCAATCTGTATAAAATATTTAGCACGCGAATTTCGATTCAAAAATCTACAAAGAAATTCACAAAAACTGATTCAATTTATCAATTTTTAAAACAATTACTTAAATATATTTTTAAGTTGATTTGATTTTGTGAATGAGCCCAAAAGTTGTTATCAATTCCTGTTACTATTAGTCACTTTGGTTTATCTATAACATGTGGGGCTTTACTCGATTCTCGAGTATTTGCTGTTACCGTACCACTCCCCATTCCATGGGGAATTCATTCAAAATTCTTAAATATTCCATTTCCAATTTGATGCTAAATTATAAATGATAAATTGATAAAGTGTGCCTATATTTTTGTTCGTTTATATTTTCGTCTCTTTTTAATTTCTATGCTTATCGTAAAGTCGGTAAATTTTAATTGATTGTTCATGATATAGAAAAAGACGTGTGCAAAATCAAAAAAAATAGAATCGAACGTGTTTATGAATGGCACAATAGACGCGTGTTATTTTCTCCGATGCAATTAAGCGTGGGAAATCCTTCAGACAGCACTGACGGATTCCAGCGAATGTTCGTCGCTTGGCCAAGTTAGTTTGCTGGTGGCCAACAACACAGCACAGACAGCGGCTAATCGCACGCTGTTAACGCTTATCTTATAGACATATTGGAATTGCCTTCCAGTGCTACATATCTGATGATAAGAGTGATAACTGTCGACCGATAGCTGTTAACACGAGCACTTACCTATACTTGTATTGCCCTTCACTTAACGCTATTTGCCCAAATAATGCCAAATTGGTGGGTCTATTGGCCCGGCTAGTGTCATGGCTGCGACAGTTCGCTTGCTACAGCCGTTCCAGGCAGCTGCTTTGGGCCGCATTCACCGCATTTCTCCAACTACGCCGACATCGCATCCATCCCGCCGGAATGCGTGACCCAAGCACCGGATGCTGTTGCCAGGATGAGTTCCAACGTTCCAAGTTCTCGCTGCATCACGATGAACCCGGTGACTTTTGTCGCTCCCAGTGGCAGCGTGGAGATCGCTCCTGGATCTGGTTAATCTATCGCTGGCTTTTTGCACTCTTCTTTGCCGGCGGGGTGCTGGGCAGTCTTATTCAACACTTTAATGAGGGCACCTGGTTCATTTACCTCACGGATTGGGGATTTGTTCTCTGTTTCTATGCGTGTACTTATGGTGCTGTGGTGGCCACCATTTACTTCATAAAACCTTCCTATTTTGGTAAGTGTGGTCAGGGAAAAGTACACTTCACTGTGTGAGTCATAGACTCACTGTCGGCATAGCTTTGATTTCTGTAGCTTTTATAGACACTTAGTACCAGGTGTTCTACTGACAGACGGACAGCCGAACATCGGTATATTGACTCGATTTGCAAAGTACTCAAGCTATCTTTACCCAAGTGGCATATTCTGTTTGTGGTTCCATTTGCTGTTTACTGAGCAAATTTGATCAAATTACGACAACTATATTATATAGTTGCCATATGCCTAATCGGTTCAAATCGCTGATTTCTTCAGAAAAATATTGTGTTTATTAAGCTATCTTAATGAAACCTATAAATTTTGTATATAGCATGTTTTTATATACATACATGAGATTTGATCCAGATCGGACATGTATATCTTATAGTTCCCATAGGACTGATCAGTGATTAGTACTAAAACTGGAGATATCCCCATCAAATTCACACATTATACGCTTGCCTTCATTGGGTATATCATGATTAAATTTGATCAAGATCAGATAACTTTATCATATAGCTAACATAGCGCTAATCGGTTTAAAATCAGTAATTATTGGTATTTTTTTGTCTAAATTTAATTTAAATTCTTGTATATTTTAGCACCCGGCAGTTGGGCCCTGCGAATTTATTGGGCCTCTCACTTTACGACCACTGTGCTGGCGCTGCTGATAACGCTGGTGTTTTGGGCTGCGCTCTACCCAAGTGAGTAACTCTGCCATGAAGCAAATACTCCATGAAATACTCTATAAAACCCGCTTATTATTTTTTTCTATAGCAATGTCGGATGGACCAATTGGATTATATAATTTGTGGGCGCACGCCTTCAATTCAATTTGTATGTTCTTCGATTGTTTCGTAGTCGCTTTTCCCACACACCTCATGCACTTTGTCTATCCACTGGTTGCGGGTATGCTCTATGGCATTTTCTCGCTCATTTACTTCTGGGCAGGCGGCACAGACTAGTAAGTCTTGAAAAGTCTTTAAAATACCGTTATTCAAAGATTCTCTTACTTTCAGTGTTGGTAATCGTTTCATTTACTTCATTCTGGACTGGCAGCGACCTGGTTTAGCAATTGGCAGCGTTTGTGGCTGCATTGTTTTGGCCCTGCTCTTCTGCGTTTTGGTCTTTGGTATCTACAGATTCCGTGTGTGGATGTACGGGCGTTGTGTGAAGCCGGAGCCAGCGGAAGTGATGCAAACGAGGCCTGCGCCGTACACAATCCAAGGAGTTTAAAGGGTGACAGCTAAATCCAGTTAGTTGTCATTATACATATGAGCTATTAATTTAATACCAAATGTGAGTTTCGAGGAATATCCAATAAATGATCAACTATAGAAATATATGATAGGAGAATTATAAAATTATCCTGGGAAAGCACCGATATATACTGATATATGGCATGCCTAAAAAAGCAAAGTTTATAATGAAAATCCAATCCTTTGCTTGCACTCAAGAGCTGCTTGCTGCAAGCACTTACCGTGGGAAACTTTACAGTGGTCAAAATAGCTGTAATTACTGCTGAAAACGACAGCGGCTTATCGATGGCTTATCAGAAAATCAGAAGACTTTAAATTAATATACAGTTACACATATCTGGTGATAAGAATCGCCGACTGATAATGCAGTGTCCATTCAAATAAGCTGCATTATGCACTGACCATTGCCAGTTCTCATTCCACTGTTGATCCCATTAGCAGCTTTTAGGTACTTCACTGTCCTTTTGAGTCCATCTTTTCGCCATGTCGGAAACTTCAAGGACGAATTTTTGGCAACCTTTGTGGGATCAGTTTCAGCGTTCTATGTTCTCGCTGAACCACGATACACCCGAGGATTTCTTACGCTCCCAGTGGCAGATTGATGAACGCTCCAAGTTCTGGGTGATGTACCGCTGCACTTTAGCGGGCATCTATATTGCTGGATTTCTGGGCAGTCTTATTGAGCACTATAATGCGGGCACATGGTTTGCCTACCTCACGGATTGGAGTCTTACGCTGAGTACATATACCAGCACTTTTGGTGCTGTGATTAGCAGCATGTACTATAAGAAATGGGGTTCCTTTGGTGAGCTTAACTGATTTGAAGCCCTTGAAATGTACTGCTAAGAAGTGTGTGATTTTTAGAGCAGGGCAGTACGTCCCTCAAGGTTTACTGGGCCTCGCACTATGCATCCACAGTGGTGTCCATGGGCACTACCTTGATCTACTGGTCAACCATCAATCCGAGTGAGTTCTTATACAAAAGATTTCCTTAAAGTCAGAATTTAATTCCTTTTCTAGGCCTTCCTGATCTGCCCAGACAGTTCTTCAATATTTTTAAGAATGCATTAAATTGCAGTTTTATGGTTTTTGATATGTCTGTCGTGGGTTTTCCAACGCGTGTGCTTCACTTTATCTATCCTGCTTTCGTGGGATTAACTTATAGCTTCTTTTCGATTATCTACTACTTGGCTGGAGGTACTGACAGGTGAGCACTGATTCAAAATAATGTTTTAATAGGTATTTACATTAGTTTCCTGCCCAATTCTAGCGAAGGCAACGACTTCATCTACGTGTTTCTGGACTGGGCGAAGGCAGGAGTGGCAATTGCATGTATAGTTATTGCCTTTATATTACTTATAATGTTCTGTTTTGTGGTTTTTGGCATCTATATACTGAGAAAGTTCGTTTATGAGCGCTACATAATGCCGAAAAGAAAATATCGGCAAGAACAGCAACGACAGAGGGATTTTGGAATATATAACTAAGACCTTAGGCTACTTAAAGCCCTAAAGAAATATATATAAAATAAATTAAACTCAAAGCACGACTGTTAATCATCCAAGTCAAGGAATTGTTTACCAAATATTAGCTCGATTGACTGATATTACCTATATTGCTTTGATATATTGAACTTTATCAGTAGAGTTTGCTATCTTTATAATAAAGTGCAAAGAACATTGAATAAACTAGTTAATTACTATGAATGAATATTTAAAACTGTAAAATTCTTGCTGTTTAAACTAACTAGTTATCTTAATAACAGAATCTACTTCACTAACAGACTCTTAAAGCTTAAGGTCTGTGAATATGAACAGCAGCAATCTTAGTTATTGAACAAGGTTAACATTTAAAGCAGATTAGAATTTGCAAAGCTTATCGCTTGTAAGAGACAAGTTCAAGTACAACAAACTATAATAAAACTCATTCAAAATACATGCATATCAGACATAAGTTGTAAACTGTTAATGCAGATAGAGAGATATACCTTTTGATAGTTGTTAAATAGCAGCCCTTAAATCAATGATAAGGCAGTGTGATTTTTGTTTCTTTTATCTTTATGTATTTCCATTATTTCAATACGGTTTTAACCATTGCCTTATGCTTAAGCCATTTTCTGTACTACAGCAAACTGCAGCGATTGAATTTGGTTGGACCATTTCTCTAGGGCATTATAGCGGGAAGCACTGCTATTCACTTTGTCCAGCTGAAGCACCTGATTCACCTGATCGATGCGTCCCTTAATGGTGCTGTTAATTAAGTTAATTAAACAGAGTCTGCAATAGAAATTCTCTAAAATACTTACTCATCCAATATGCAGGAAACGAGCAGACTCTCCACCTCGGCTGGTTCAATGTTTAAGGCATTGGCTATAAAGGGTATGGCGATGTTCTTGTATGGTCGAATCAGTTTGATCAGCACCTGAGTTCGGATGTTGCGCAGCAAGTCCTCAATGTGTTCGCGTATAAACTGATCAGCCATAATGTTACTGCGATGCTGACGCAAAATGGTCTCAAACTCGTTGATGTCATTGTTCTGATACGAGTTGACCAGATTTGTCATGGCCAGAATCTCTGGATCGTTCTTATAAGGCTTGGCCTCCTGCGAGTCGAACGGATTGATACCAGACTTCATCAGCCTGTTAACAAGGAACAATTAATCAAAACGTTTATTTGTTTAAGTGTTTACTTACATATTAGCCAGCACCAAGTACTTGAGGCAGGTGGTGCGCCTGGGAGAGCCACTCTCATCATAGTTCTTGAATGCCTCAAAGAAGTCTGTGTGCGCCTTCTCAAATTCTCCCTCGCGTAGATGCATCTTGCCGCCACACTCGCGTATAACGCCCATGATGAGGGGATGTGGAATTGCGGACTTGATATGCAACGATTGTTCATAGAGAGCCTTTAGTTTCTTGTTATTCTTCTGCACCGTATACATCTGTATCTCCAGGGCATAAATCTCGAGTAGTTGTGTGCCCTTCTTGAGATCATCCTCGCCGTCGTCTGTCTGACAGCTCGAGTGCAGCTGTTTGAGTATCTTTTGCAGTTTGGTAAAGTCGTTGCGATCGAAATATAATTTGCCCAGCTTCGTGTTCGTCTTGAACCACAAGCGATCGTTCTTGGCATCACGCAGTGCGTCCAAGGTAGTCTCGTAGAAGTTCTGAAGTAGTGCCATCTGAAAAATAATGTTTGTCAGCTTAAGAACATGTATTTTACGCCATTTACTATCTTACGTTCTTGGACGTGGATATATAGTCCAGTATGGAGTTGATGCTCTTCTCCGAGTGATTGCGTGTGACGGCGCTTTTAATGTAGGTGAGCAGCTGCTTATATCGCACCATCATTTCCTCGTAGTTGCACTGTAATGGGTTTAAAGTACTAACTTGGCATTTATTTTTTTTTTTTATTTCATTTTTTACTTACGAGTCTAAAGTTAATTTTAATCATTTGCTTTAGTGCCTTGAAGCCCCATTCGCCCTTCTCGCCATTCTCCAGATCGAGCACTTTCTGGAAACTTGCGAGTGCGGCCTTGGGCTCCTCCTCTTTGAGTGCCTTGCTGTTGTAGTATTGGTTCTCAAGATCTACGTCCGGTTCCGAGTTGCTGTCCTCGGAGTATTCCTAAAAATTGCAAATGCCGATTACCATGCAGAAGCCGGACATTAAAAACAGCGCGTGGAGATTTGCTAAATGTACAATTCTTACCAGACCATAATCCTCATCATCGTCGCACATGAAATCGTCGTCGTTATCAGACATTGCACGGCTTTTTAAAGTGCAATAATTGATTTAACAAAACAATGCCTATAAAAGTGGCAAAATTTATTTCTCACTGCCGTTTGTGGCGGGCGGTCGATAACCAGTCGATTGACTTTCAGTGCCAAGCTGTTTCATCGATAGGCAACACTGGTGTGTCGTGCAGCTATCGATAGGCGTTGCACGGGCGTTTAACTATCGTTTTAAGGTGGAATGACACTCAATATTTTAAGAATTTATTATAAAACTTTATTAAAACTTAAATAAACAACGGGTTTTATTACTAACTATAGTTGATAAGAATCACTGATTTGAGCCGGCTCTTGTTGGCCTTACTACCATTAGTTCTCCAGCCCTGGTAATCAGCTGGGGATATATACGTATAAATCTAATCTCTCTGAGATAACAATTGCATTCTCTTATCTGCCGGTTGATAATTCAGCATCAATTGACACAGTTTGATTAATGCAACAAATTTGTGCTTAAACGAACGTTATCTTTTTATTTTGAATTGTTTTGGTTTAACCGCTGCACACAGTCTCACACAACCCTTGAAACGTTTTTTGCACCTGACGACGCTTCGTAGCGCCCTCAAGCTCACCTCTCCCTCGGCGGACCGGAATTCACAGCCCATTTCGGAGGCGCTTCTGTCCCAGGTGGACAGACACACGCCAAACTTACGGTTACTGGAGATAGCTTCTGGGTCGGGCCAACATGCTGGCTTCTTGGCCCCGCTGCTGCCCAATATCAGCTTTCAGACCACGGAGTACGCTCGCCAGGATTTCGACTCCATAGCCGCCTATGCTGCAGACTGCGCTACTTCTAACATTCGACCTCCGTTGTTTGTGGACATTTCACAGGAGTTATCGCTCTGGGAGCCCAGCACACTGGACCAGGCGAAGCCCGGCAGCTTTGATTACATGCTCAACTGCAACATGATGCACATAAGTCCCTGGAGCTGTTCTGTTGGTTTGTTTCGTGCTGCCGGGCAGCTCCTTAAGCCCGGTGGTAAAATGTTCACCTATGGACCTTATGCCCAGGATGGCCAGCTGAGTCCACAGAGCAATGTGGACTTTGATCTCAATCTCAGGCGTCGCAACTCCGCGTGGGGCATCAGGGACATCAAGGATCTCAAGCAGTTGGCCGAGATGAATGGCTTGAAGCTGGAGCGCCTGACTGATATGCCCTCTAACAATAAGTTCTTAACTTGGCTAAAGGCTTAAATATAAATTAGATTAAAAAATATTAAAAATAAAAAAAAAAACATTCAATAAGGACAGTTCATTGAAGCTTTCATGCGATAGTTCGATAGAACAATCGGCATCGATCTCCGCCTCTCAGCTGTTTTATGGTTATCGATAATGACTCAATGGGCTTTCACTTTCGAAGCGGTCAATGTTTGCCGTTAGAAGATAAGAAACTAACAATTGGCCCTTGAGACGCCTGGCTATTAAAATGGAGTTCCATGCTTTAGATAACATGTCGGCCATAAATTTAGCGAGTATCGGCGTCAGATTATTTGGGCCAAGTGGACGCCTTCAATTGGCCTTGAAAATCGTTTGATAAGAAATCGGTAGCGTATAAAAGATCGATAGATTTGTTGAGGTAGTGCCACTCAAATTCTGGATTCCCAACATGGCGCACACTTGGAAGATGTTCCTTCTCACCCTACTGCTCAGTTTCACAGGCTGCCTTGCCCTGCCTGGAGCACATCCTCCTCAGCTGGATGGACGCATTGTGGGCGGTGTGGCGGCCACCATTGAGGAGTATCCCTATCAAGTGTCCTTGCAGCGCACGTATCACATGTGCGGCGGTTCCCTGATTGGCAAGGGCGTTGTCCTAACAGCTGCCCACTGCGTCGACAGCTCTACGTCCTACTCGTCCCGGGTTCGCATCGGATCTACGCGTAAGGAGACGGGTGGTGTCCTGGTCAATATTAAGCAGGTCCATCGCCATCCGCTCTACGATCCTCGCATCATAGACTACGATTTTGCTGTACTTGAGCTGCAGTCCTACAACGCAACAAACATAACACAAGGATTCGTGAAACTACCCGGAAAAGATGAGGACATACCCGATGGAACGCCCGTCATCATCTCCGGATGGGGTAATACCCAAAACTCACAGGAATCCGACACAATTCTACGAGCCGTCGTCGTGCCCAAGGTGAATCAGACCAAGTGCGAGACGGCTTATGGCTCCTTTGGCAGCATTACGGATCGCATGCTCTGCGCTGGCCTCGACGAAGGCGGCAAGGATGCATGCCAGGGCGACTCTGGAGGTCCCTTGGTAGCCCACGGCAAACTGTGGGGCGTGGTCTCCTGGGGCTATGGCTGTGCGCGACCCGATTATCCTGGCGTCTACTCCAGGGTAGCGTCTGTGCGGGATTGGATTGCATCAGTGAGTGGTATTTGAATGAGAGAATTCACTTGAAATAAAGGAAACAAATTAATTTGCCATTAAAAACACCTAAATCAAAACTCTTGTAACGGCTTTCGGTTTGAAAGTTTGTTATTTATGGGCAGCACTGCAGCAGTCATACATTCAGCTGGGCAGCACTAATAAGCTGGCAACTAAAAGCTGGCTGCTATGACAGCAGTAGCAGTAAGGCGCGCTTTTTGAATGCAGCAAATAACGCTTAAAGTCTTTCAAAGTAATGGAATAGTTTAATTATTTTATTAACTTTACAAAGAACATAACAGATTTTTTAGCTTGTCGCTGACGTCATCATGTTCATTCTTTGCGTCAGTTTCACTTTGCTTCAACAGTTTTTGCAATAACCGTTCAATTTGCTGTTTCATGTCTTGCGGACACTGTTTTTGCTGTTAACAAGTTCACGTGCGAAATTGCAATGACCCAAGTCGCACAACGACTCACGAACACACACACACACACACCCAGAAGCACACACACACACACACACACACGCACTCTTTCACACTTTTCTCCGTGTGCACAACGAACCGAATCGCTAACTGCTTTGACAATAGACTCGTTTCTCTGGCGTTTTCAAGGGACGTCCCATCAATTGGGTTGTCTCCTGAAATTGAACCGCAGCCAGGCGCCAATTTGCACCGTTTAATCAACAATTAGTGCGAAGCAAGAAGGAAAGATGGAAAATTGTCTGAGTGGAAAACTGAAGCTAGCGATGTTTGCTGTGTTTGCTGGTCAGAAATTATGAGCTGCATAAATGTATCTGCAGCTAAAGATGCAAAAGTATCTATAACTATAAATGTATCTGTATCTGTGTCTGTCCTTGCTCACTTTGCATACACTAAGCAAATGTTTGTTTTAGTCTTTTACAGTTATATTTGCATTGCACCAATCATTAAGTACATTCGCATAGAAGTTATGATAAAACTAAGAGTGGGAACTTGATGTACTTCAACTTATATTGATATTCTGCCACGCCTACACCCATTGACCGAAACGCCCAGTTTGACTTGATGTGTAAATATTTGATTTTAAGCTCTTTCCGGGTCAATTATGATAGTTTCCAAGTTGTTTGCTGAAGTGCACATGATGAATGTTTCAACACGAACACAGCTGCTGCTCACATACTTTCCAGTTTGTCTAATGAAAGTTGTTTTCAGGTTGATCAATTAGTTTGAGATAAAAATGGAGAAAAAAAATTAAACATTTATTAAATTAAGTGCGGAACAGCAGCTGAAATCTGAAAAATTATGCAGAAGTTACTAAAACATTTTTAAAGAATTAAATATGACCTACAAATTAGTTAAAAAAATTCAAACTTTACTTTTGTAGCTCAAAGAGTTTAGCTTAAAAGTTAGATAAATGAAAAGAAGTTAAAAACGGATAACTAAAGCAATTCTGCTACAATATTTTTTGGAGTGAAAAACGCTAACTTTTTTTCGGTTTGCATTTTTGTCAGACATTTGCCAAACATTACAAATTACAACAGTTGCAAATAATTTATTACAATCATCGATTGCTTCGTTGTACCGACGGAACGAGGGAGTGAAAGGAAGAGAGAGAGAAAGAGTGAGAGGGTGAAGGGTAGACTGAAAGCAGCTCGTAAGTACAACAAGTGACAACAACTTTATTGTTGTTGTTGTTGTTGGAAGAGAACAACAATGTATAGACTGCAATACAAACAAATCGACAAACTGTAATAATATGGCAGCCCCATAGCATGCTATGGACAGATATATGTAGAGACCAATGTAGACAGACTACGACTTAGAGTCTCAGTACTCAGTTCCCAGTTCTCAGTGCTTGGAGTGGAGTTCCTCTCAGTCTCGTGCATTGTCTGCAGCAGCAGCTGCAAAAACTTTCAACATCAATGCAGGAAACAAACAAATTTTACATTTTCTATGTCCTATCTCAAGTCTCCTCCTTTCCCCTTTCTATCAGCCTCTCTTCTGACCTGCTCCTCTCTCAGACAATTGTGAATGAGTTCAGGAACAATAAGCTAAGACAACAACATGAAGCGACTTAACTGCTGACACGACTCGTTAGTCGCTGGTTCAGTCAGTGGACATTAATTGTCTCGAAATACAGTATATTAATAATTAAATATTATAAATAATTTATTTTAAAAATATGTCTTAATTCACTAAAAACTATAACAGTAAAATAAATTAATGCATAAGTTATAATTTATTAAACATTTTATCAATAGTAAATTAATAATTCCCATTAAACATTTCTATACAAAGTTATCGATAGAGTCCTCTTTAAATTAAATAGAATTCAGTATAAATATTTTTTCTTTCATTGCCAAATCCTTTAAGCGGCAAGTGTGGCACATTACGCATACGCGATGTTGGCCAACGGTACACGCTAAAGTCACAACACGCGCTTAAAGCAGCCGCTAGAGGCAATTGTGTTAATGCTTTAAATGGGAATGTGTATAGAAATGTGTGTTTGAGTGTGTGCCAGTGTGTGTGTCAGTGTGTCGCTGTGTGTGTGTGTGTGCGTGTGTGTGTATAAAATAAAATTAAATACATGTGTCGCTGTTTGCTTGCTTGTCTATGATTCGGCTGTGGCATACGTGGCGTATGCTTGATGCCCCAAACGATTTCCAAGACGATGTTAGAGGCCGCGCGCGCGCGCTTAGTTCGCTTCGCTTTCTCTCTACCATTTTTTATGGAAATAATATTCTTGTCAGGATTAAAAAGGATACGTGACTTGAAAATTAATGCAATGCATAGGAATGTAGCTAGTTTCCTTCAACGACAACGACTTGAATGGCACTCAGTTCAGTTGCAACGTATATGCCACGCCCCAAAAATCAACCAACTACCCTTTCCCTTACCCTCGAAAGAAACTGTAACTCAACTGTCATCCCAGCGACTTTTGCCATTCCCCAGTTCCCCCTTCCTCCCCGTCTGCCCTGTACGTGTTTGTGTTTGTGTGCTTATCTTTTGGGTCGAGCGGTAAGGATGCTTATCGTGGGCATCACAGCATTATTGTCCTGTCGCCTCGACTATTGCACGTTGTTTTTCTAATTTTTAAAAAAGCATATTGTAATTCTGTTGTTTACCTATTGTACACAAAGATACAAATACAGATACAAATACAGCTACAGATACAGATACATTCGTATATATAGTATATATATATTTTTATAAATCTAACCCGCAGCTATTTGTTGTTTGTCTTCTGGTTTTGTTCACAGGATTTGCGCATTTCGTTTACCTTCGAGTACCTGCTCCAAAGTTCGAGTTTGTGGTGGTGCAGTACAGGGACTTGAAGCAGGCATTTGCCATTTGTCCTGTCATTTAATATCCTGTACGTATCCTTGTCAGAAGCTTATGCTTCCTCTTCTTCTTGTTATTCTTTCCTTTCTCTTTATTCAACTGCTTCTGTCTCTGTTTCTGTCTCTGTTTCCGTTTCTTTGTATTTAGTTATGCGTGACATGTCCTGGGAATGGCCAGGATGCTGATATATGCTTTTCAATTTTTGAAACATTGTCCCTGTATCTCTATCTCTATTTTGTTTCTTTTTCTATTTATCCTATGTTTATTTCTTTTTCTCTTCCTCTCCTTCTTCTGATTATTTGTTGTGGCAAATGCTTGGTCATTGGGTTGAGACATTAAGACGTGTTTGCAATTGCAAATCGACTATTTGGCTATGATCTGAGTGCTCCTGCCTTTGGAACAATGTACACATTTGCATATCGTATTCGTATTATTGGCTAAATATTTGCACAAGTATTTGATCTGATTTAAAAAAAGTATCTAGAGATAAAAACAAGTAAGAAAGCAGACAAAGAAGCAAAGAAGTTATGGGATAAAGTTGTCCGATCTGGGTTAAGCTTGGTAAGGGTAATAACAATTTCTTGCCCCGGATATATACCTGATCTGAGTACACTATAGACGGAATTTCATGCCAAATTTGTTGACTCTAGCTCTTATAGTCTCTGAGATCTAGGTGTTCAAACAGACTGACGAACAGACTAACGGACATCGCTATATCGACTCGTTTGTTGATGCTGATCAGGAATATATATGCTTTATGGGTTTGAAAATGCTTCCTTCCGACTGTTAAGCACATTTCGGTTCTGACCAACCTTAAAGACCCTGTACTCGTTTTAACTACAGGGTCTAATAAACTACTCAACTCGGTATTTATGCAGTGCAATAAGTGTGTTCCATATTTTATGGATTACTCAGAGCACTTCCATTGATGTCTGTGTTCAGTTCAGTATTGATATCTAATCTAATCTTTATTACTAGCTTTGATAGATTACTAGTCATGAAAACAAACTGTGGACATCAGGAATACGTCAGTTTGTATTAACATAGTATGAACTTAAGTTGTGTACTAAAATGTGGAAGAATTTGAATTTTGTTCTTGTTCTAGTGGCTTTTTTGGATCCACAGTTTGGTGAGCAGAACTTTCAGTGTCAGAGTTGAAGAGTTTTCCTAAAAGTTTGAATTTTCCTAGGCCAATCGCTGACCTGTTACACCTGTAATACAACACAATCTTGCCAGAATCCCCGCACACAGGTGTGCGATGTTGCTGCGGCCAATCAGACAAGTAACTGGCTAAGTGCCATTCACAGTGATGTCCTTATGACGTCAGGCAATGGCAGCTATATGTGCCTCAACCTTACCCACTTCACTGCCCCAAGTAAGTTAAAATTCTCTTAATTTATGACTTTTTTATTAATTGTTCTTTTGGATTTGTAGACACAGTTAAGATGTCTGAAATTCTTGGATGTTTCCATGAGAGAATTCCCGTCTGTAGTCTTACTTTGAATGCGACGAACAGCGCTAATTGGGCAAAGTCGTGTAAACCCTGCGATTGGGATTACTGTAATCGCAATCCAGCTGGCAGCTTTAGCAAGAGCACCTTCACCATGATGACATCGATTGTGGCTCTACTTTTGGCCAAACTGAGTGCTTAAATCACAGTACTTAAAATTATACATATTTAACTAACTAAAAACGTATGGAAAATAAATTATTTATTAGTGAAACTGCTAAGAAGTTGAAGATAAGGAAAGTATTCTGAAATGTAGGCTAGGAAAATTTTGATTTAAATGTTATCATTTGTTTATGCTTTCGATAAGATTATTCAATTTCAAGTTAAGTTGAAATCTACATATATATCATATACCTAAATATATATACTTATATAGTATACATAAGTTTTAATTAATAGTTGAAACAGCAAAAAAATGTGGAACGCTTCACGATTTTGCGTGTCATCCTTGCGCAGGGGCCATGCTAATCTTCTCTGTATCGTTCCAATTTTAGTATATGTTCTGCCGAAGCAAGAACGAAGTCTGTGCTCATAACGTTCTATATATACTGCACTTACCGCGAATTGGTACTTGGGAATTACAAGCGAGGCGATGGCACTTTTCAGGTAGTAGTCCTACGAGTAGGGGTTGTTTTCTGTGCTTACTCTCTGGGAGTACGATCCTTTTGAAGAAACGTTGTTTAGGTAAAATATTGTTTAACGGAGTAAAGGAGATCTATGATCATACATGTAATCAATAAAAATATTTGTCACTTAAAACGAACTGTTTTTGAGTAATTCTATTTCATTAATTGGTTCAATCAATTTGATTTTTAGACCCTGTACTCTACAAAAGAGTTGAGGGGTCTATTAGGTTTGTCTGAAGCGAGATATGCGTAACAGGCAGAAGGAGGCTTTTCCGACCCCATAAAGTATATATATTCTTGATCAGCATCAACAGCTGACACGATATAGCGATGTCCGTCTATCCGTCAGTCTGTCCGTCTGTATGAACACCTGGATCTTCTAAACTACAAGAGCTACAGCCACCAAATTTGAAATGAAAGTCCGTCTATAGTGTACGCAGTGCAAGTTTATTTCAAAATTTTGCTGCGTTTCCTACCGCCCCCGCAAATTGTAAAAAACTATTTTCACATCACCATAACTTGAAAACGACTAGAGCTAGGGAGACCAAATTCACACATTATGTGTATGGTACCATTATAACTATGCCCATCAAGTTTGATCCAGATCGGACTATTATAACCTATAGCTCCCATAGGACAAATGGTTTGAAAATTGGTGATTTGTATAGAAATTCGCGCACTAGAAGGAGTACGGGGTCTTTTACAGTCGTATCGCTCAACCGTAGCCTTTCTTAGTTGTTTAATAACAATCTGTATTGCCTATATGAGTCACGGCGGGGACTTTTCTTTTAAGTTGGTATAGCGCCGAGTTTTAGTGGCTTAACAATACTTATCAGGTCAACATTTGAGTTCTTTAGAAGTTAAAATTGTAAAAAGTTATTAACATTTATACTCAAACTGCAATATTTGTTGCACGAGACTTTTGCTTTCTCCCCTTCTTGACTCATATCAAATCTTATCTCTACCAATACATTGATAAACACCATTATCTTTATGAGCATAATAAACATATTTGTGTTTCTGTGTTATAATGACAAATTGTTGTGTATAACTGTAGTCACAACAAAACCATTTCAGTTTCAATTCTGACTAAATATTGAACAGTTGTGTTTCTCCTCAAATCAATTAAAATGGGAAAAATAATAATTTTAGCTATAGTACTTGTTACCCTTGGGGGTCTTCAGTTTGGTAAGAGTGCGCATAAAGTGTTTAACTAGAAGACATGTTAATATATTGCTTAATTTAGTTAATTCGTTGCGTTGCTACACCTGCAACTCACCACAATCGTGTAATACTCCCTATGAGGTAACCTGCACGGACTCTGCAGCAAATACAACAAGCGGGTGGTTAAATTCGACTCATTTAAATGTTCCCACAATTGTACACAGTGACAAATTCAAGTGCATGAACCTCACTTATGACACAAGTAAGTCAACTCAACTAATTTGGCTCAGGATAGTCCTGTAGAGTTCTAATCCAAAACTCCATTTATACTTTATAGATAAAATCAAATATTATGAGTATCTGGGCTGTTACCATTCGGCAATAGATGTCTGCAATCTAAAAACAAATATCACTGCTACCAAAACGTGTAAAACTTGTGATTGGGACTATTGTAATCGGAATCCAGCTGGAGTACTTAGCAGAAGCACCTACACCATTGTTGGCTCAATTTTGGCTCTAATTTTGGCAGCAAAGTTGGTTTAATTACTTAAATACTAAATAAATATAATATATATAATAAATGTAATACTAGTTGTTAAATAAATTCATTTGTTTATAATTTAAAACTTTCAATTGTTTTCTTATCTGTAGCATTACTCAGAGTTTTGATATATATAATTCATATGGGCCACACACGATGCAAAGTCTAAAATGTGGGATAATGGGTTAGCAACATTTATACTTTGAGTTGAGCATGAAGGAATCCCCTATAAATTGTTGCAACTAAATGAAAGATAAGCTTAAGCAATAAATAAATATATGAGAAAAGGGAACTCGAGTTTTTATGAAAGAGTTGAAGTCAAATTGTTTAAAGAATTTCTTTTTAATAGGTGTGTGAAATTGTTAATTGAAACAAGTAAGAAAGGCTACAGTCGAGCTAGCCGACTGTAAAAGACCCCGTACTCATTCTAGTGCGCATTTTACCATACAAATAAGTTATTTGTGACCGATTTGTCCTACGGGAGCTATAGGCTATAGTTGTCCGATCAGGATCAAACTTGGTAAGGATAGTTATAATGGTACCATACACATAATGTGTGAATTTGGTCCCGATAGCTCTAGTCGTTTTCAAGTTACGATAATGTTAAAATAGTTTTGCACAGTTTGCGGGGGCGGTAGGGGGCTAGGCAAAATTCTGCTTGATATATAGACGGACTTTCATTTCAAATTTGGTGGCTGTAGCTCTTGTAGTTTAGAAGATCCAGGTGTTCATACAGACGGACAGACAGACAGACAAGCAGACAGACGGACATCGCTATATCATCTCGACTGTTGATGCTGATCAAGAATATATATACTTTATGGGGTCGGCCACGACTCCTTCTGCCTGTTACGCACATTTCGCTTCAGACAAACTTAACTCTTTTTTAGAGTACGGGGTCTAAAAATAATTTATTAAAAGCCAAAATAAAAATATCTTTTTTTCAGTTTTAGAGTATTTTAAAGTCGATCAAAGTTGGTATGATTTTTCTCGTAGTGCTGCTTAAATAATCAGCTCATTGATAAGCTAATCTGTTAAAAGCGACCAAAGAGCGGTGACTTCATGCCGGCTATTAAAACGTAAGAGTCAAACTCGTAGTATGGAGGTGAAGTACCCAGTAATCGTAATGCTTATCGAGAATATATAAACGCTCCTGGAATAAAACGAGCCATTTAGTTAAGTCTTAAACGCTGAGAGTAAAACTTTAAAATCAATAAAAAAATGTTTGCGAAAGCTTTGATAATCAGTGGACTAATTGCTCTGATTAGTGTGCAATTTGGTGAGTCACAATTAGGATAATGAAATCGATTTAGATTATTAAAAATATCTTTTTTTATGCAGCTACTTCCCTGTCTTGTTATACCTGCTGGAGTGCAAATGATTGCAAGAATCCCAGCAAACAAACTTGCTCCAATGGTGTGGCAAATATCACAAGTTCTCAATTGGGTATTTATCATCAAAATGTGAGAGAATTGAACAGTGTTAGATTCAACTGTTTGGCCTTGAAGTATACCTTCCCCAATAGTAAGTATTACTAATGATTTCCATTCAAAGAATATAACTAAAAGTCCTTTTTTTTGTGTATTTTAGACAACTCAATTAGCCATCAACTTCATGGCTGTATCCATCCTGATGTTGCTCCCTGTAGCTTGCCGCTGAGACCTCAGTATGCTACCTGGAGGAAGACTAGGTGCGACGTCTGCTCCGGAGATAACTGTAATAAGAATCCTGCTGGCAAGATGAGCAGCAGTGTCTACACAATTGCGGCTACAATTTTGGGTCTGGTCTTGGCCAAGATATATGCCTAGATATTATGGTCTAATAATTGATTAAATAAATTAACTATTTTAATTTTTGTTTAAAAATTTTATAGCTATATGTTTTTAACTTTACCTTATCTTTGGTTTTATTTGCCATCGGGTCGAATACGTGATAAGATTAAAGGGAACTGAAGAACTTCTTGATAGGGGGCAATTCAACAGAGTTATGAGCAGACAATTTCACAATAGTGAATTTTTCTAAATTGGGGTGTTCCTTTACCACTTCACAGAAATTTTTATTAGAAGAGCTTCGTTATAAAGTCGTAAATTTGTTGCGGGCATTATAAATAATAACATAACTTTATTAGTTATAGTTTAAACTTCATTCTCGTAATTCTAGCATAAGATGCAATAACTTTTCTCTGATTAATTTAACATCCCTCATTGTACCGCTACTTCGTTGAGCTGCAACTGAATTGGCTTTTAGTTTAAATACTTTAAAACATTTGTACACACTTACCTTTTTTTCTGGCATCATTTAAAAATATATGTCCAAATAGGTATAAAAAAAATAATAAATATTTTATTGGCATGTTGAGCAAGTGAATATTCGACGTAGACTAATGGCAGCTGTGTTACTGGAACTCATTTAAAGCTTTAATTTAGGCACTGGTTTCAGCTTAAAAACTATATATAATTCAACACATACATATGCAAGTCTATATATAGACATATAAATAAACAACTTTGATTTATTTCTAACTGTATACAACAGCTGTTTACCGGCGAAGTACAGTGGAAGCTATACCCTTTAAAGTTTGCTCAATTTGATTATATTAAAATCAAAATATTTAGTAGAAAACTTTAACAAAAATTACAAATGTTTCTTAATATATTTTACAAATAAATATAATAATTTATGTATTATATTTTGGAAACATTTACTTTAGTTGTATTGTATTTTTATGTGTCTTACTTTTTTAGCCTTTAAGTTTTGTTTAATTTTGTTCAATTAGTTATTCATTAAAAATCCTTATTAGTTTTAACAGCATTTTAATAAATCGATTATTACAAAAACTCTCTAATTGCAAATCACTCTTAATAAGTTTCAGATAAATCTTTGAAATTTTTGTTAATTCTTGGCAGCGCCGAAAAGTCTGCTACAGTTTTTACATTGCTCAACGTTATTTCGGTTGCAGTTGTTGTTGTTGTTGCTGCTGTTGCTGTAGCGGTTGCAGTCAGACATTTAATTGATTGATTGCTGCTCGTCTATGTCTGCAACGATTTGCCTTCTGTTACGCCCACTCGAAAGGGCTCTTCCCTCCTTGCCTCTTTTCCCCCTTCCCTCTCTTCTCCCCTCTCTCTCTGTGTCTTTTCAGGCCCTTTGGCAGCAGTCGTTTCATAACCAATGGATTTACCCTCGGCCTCCTGTTATCAAATCGACTTCGTGGATCCACATAACTTTTATTGTTGTTGTTGTTGTTGTTGTTACTGCCAATTAGTGTTGGCGCATCATGTGTGTATGTGTGCGTGTGTGTGTTAGTGTAGTTGTGTGGGTGCGTCATCAATTAATTTTTGTATTGTTGTTTTGCATTTTTTGGACACAAAATGTTGCATTTGCAGTGAGACGCTTTAGGTTATGCCAAAGCTGAGACTGTGTTTGTGGCGTTGTTGTGTGTGGCATGTGAGTGTGGCATGTGAGTGTGGACAGTATTTTACAGAGGTACCCATGTTGATTGATTGGTTTTACGGTTCAATTGTTTTGTTGTTTTTGATCGCAATGTTTTCTAGCCTTAGTTTGTTATGTATGCTCGTTTGCCTGCTTTCTCCAGAGCCTATGCACATTTATTACAACTACGTAACTGTTATTTACTTGAAATATGGAAATAAACTTAATATTTTAGCTGATGACACATTATACTGTTTCTTTCTTTCTTAATATGTTGTTTTATCAAGTAGTTTATATTTTAAATAATTTAATACAAAATTTGTTTGCTTACACTGCTTGCAGTAAGAGTTAACTCTATGTTTACCTACAACAAACCTAATTAGGAGTGTGGTCTAAGTAGTAGAGATGCCTGTTATTTTATTTCGTACTTGTATGTTAACCGTGAGGTCTGCGGTTCGAACGCAGCGCCGTCACGGACGTTTGATTGATTTTTGTTATATAACAAAAACTATTACATGTAAATGCAGATAATCAAAATCTGCTCGAAGGTGGGGCGTGGTGCAGCTGTTAAGGTTCTGGCGCATGTGTATGAGGTCGAAGGTTCGAATCCCGTCAGTGCGTTATTCTGTTTTCTTACTTTTTAAATTAAATTATTTCCTTTTATAAAATTTTAATTTAAATTAAAAATATTAATATATTATGCTAATAATTATCAGTTTTTATTTATTTTAATTTACTTTTATTAGCATTGCTTTTGCCTCATTGTTGTTGCCTAATTAGTTATTTATATACTTATGTCCATAGCTTTCTAATATTCTTCGTTAGCGCAAAAGCTCAGCTCCGAAAAACGCAGTTCGATGTTAAAAGCTTTCAGCGCAAAAATGCCCACCTTCGTTAATCGATAATTGATATTCGCTAATCGTTTAGTTCCTTTTGCGCATCGGTTTTTTCTGCACTCCTGATTATGTGCTCCGCGTTACGTGCGTGAAAAAATAATTAATTTCGGTTCAATCGGCTCAAATTATATATCAAACGAAAGAGCGTAGCCGTGTGCACAATATGCATATAAAAAACTTGTAAGTTATAATGAATTATCTACTTTTTTTAACGTTTGAAAATTTTTTTATTAGCGGAGTCCCTGCTAGCGGCGCACGTTTTGCGCGCATTTCACCATTTTTTTTCACACTCTCCCACTCCAACACCAACGCAATTTCTTTTGTGCGCCAAATTCTTTGCTCTCTTTGTCGCCTTCGGTCAAAGTTGTTGTTGTAAACTCTTTCGCTCGCTCTTTTACATATGCAGCAGAATGCATGCGCAGCGTCGCGACGCGTCATGTCGATTTCTCTTTTAACTACGTTCGCTCTCTCGCTCTTCGCTTAGAATATTTAAAGCGCGTGTCTCTTCGGCTAGGCAGTGTTGTTTTTTTTTTGTGTGACGCAGCAAATTAATGGAAATGGTGTGAAGTAAATGAGCAAATTTTTTTTTGATTAAGCGCGCATCCTAAAAGTATGCTATGCAATTGTGTTTTGTGCATTTTAATCAATTAATGCTGGAGGAAAATCAAAAGTGAAGTGAAGTGCAGTGTAAAAGTGCAGTTTAAAAAGTGTAGTGAAGTGTAAAAAGTGAAGAATGCAGTATAAAAGTGAAGTGATGTGCAGTGTATAAAAAGCAGTGCGGTGTGAAAATGAAGTAAAGTGCAGTATAAAAATGTGGAATGCAGTAAGTGTAAAAAGTGCAGTGTGTAAATGCAGTGTGTCAGTGTTTTGTAGTGAATTGAAAGGCGGCAAATATTTTCACTACAACATCTACAAAAAAAGTAATGTGTAAAGCTGATCTCAGTTTTTTTATTTAATTTCTTTTTTTTTTTTTTTTTGTGTGAAATTTTCTAATATGGATCAGCAGAGTTAACAAAAATCTGGAAAGCAGTGTATAAAATGCAATAAAAAAAGTGAAGTGTAGTGAAAAAATGGGAAATGCAGCAAATAAAGTCCAGCGAAAAATATGTAGTGCAGTGTAAAGTGCAGTGTTAAAGTGCAATGCAAAAAGTGTAGTGGAATGCAGTATAAAAGTGAAGTGAAAAGTGATCTGCAGTGTATAAAAAGCAGTGTATGAAGTGCTGTGTAAAAATGAAGTAAAGTGCAGTATAAAAATGTGGAATGCATTAAGTGTAAAAAGTGCAATGTAAAAGTGCAGTGTGTAAATGCAGTGTGTCAGTGTTTTGTAGTGAATTGAAAGGCGGCAAATATTTTCACTACAATATCTACAGAAAAGTAATGTGTAAAGCTGATGTCAGTTGTTTTATTTTATTTTTTTTTTTTGTTGTGAAATTTTCTAATATGGATCAGCAGAGTCAACAAAAATCTGGAATGCAATGTATAAAATGCAATGCAAAAAGTGAAGTGCAGTGAAAAAATGGAAAATGCAGCAAATGAAGTCCGAAAAATATGTAGTGCAGTGTAAAAGTGTAAAGTGCAGTGTAAAAGTGCAGTGAAGTGTAATAAGTGAAGTGCAGTGTAATAATATGGAAAGCACTGAAAAAGTGCAGTGTATGCCCTACCCTGTAGCTCCTGTCAGGCTACTACAGGGTAATAAAGTGAAAGTGAAGTAAAATAAAGTGAAGGTGTCGTGAGTGCAGCTTTTTAATTAAAGTGAGTGTTTTCTAAGCCTATCTAAGCAAGAAATCTTAAATTTATACTAATTTTACTTTTATATTCATTCATTGACTACATTTTATTATTAATTACTTTATTATTTATTACTTTATTAGTATTATTTTTAACTCAATTTTTTTTTATTATATTTCAGACCCCCCTTCACGAGCTATCGCTACAAAAACAAGAAAATATAGAGTGGTAAGTGATTTTAAACTTTAATTTCTATTAAATTCTACTGTATAAACCTGTTTTAAGCTACTGTCATTGCCTTTTAATATAAAACATTATTCGTAATAGAAACTGAATAATGGTTAACTATTTATTAAGTTAAAAGAACGAGTTTATTAGCCAAATTGGTAAAAATTTGTTTATTTGTATGGGAAAATATGCTTATTTGTAGGGAGAAATGGGTACTGGGATAAGTATAGGGTTTTTTAAAATCGGGTGACTCGACTGCATCCTTTCTTACATATTTTTAGTAAAAATTTGACATTTTATGTCAACATGTTAACATTCCATTTCAATTGTTCAATTGCGGTCAAAACATTGTGATTAAACCCCTTTTGCTATTCTAACGACATATTAACAATTTTATAATTGTTATAATTTTAATCTCACAGATTGACACAGGCTGTATATTTTTTAGCATTTGTTGTTTTTTGTAAAAAAGCCACGTGAATTGCATTTAATATATGCATAGAACGAACATTTGACAAGTTAACAATTTAATGAATAATTAATGCCTATAATGCACACAGAACTCATGATTTTCTCACTTTTACTCAGTCAGTTATTATCTATAAAGCGAACATTTTCCAGCAGTTGGAGGGAAAATTAAAAAAGCGACGCATCTGTCACGCTTTCAGTGTCAAATTACGTTAATAACATGAAACAGGGGAAAACCAAAATGGTAAAAAAAATGAATAAAATGTCAAACTGACCAGGTGGCAACCAAATTAACCGCGAATTACAAATCAATTTAAATGCACATTTCGAGGCTAAAAGTTGGTGCTGAGTTCTTTCTTTTTTCAACCGGTCTCTTTACAATGAAAATTGAAAAGCGGAGCAGTTTTTCATTTTGTGTTCAGCTGCTCCTTAGCAGCAGCACAGAAAACTTTTAATTCAATTCTTGTCAGGCATGTCAATGAGGCTGTTCCGAGCAGTTCTTCGGCATTTGGTGTCAGGACTCAGTGTTGAGTCTTTAATGTGAGGTTTTCCATTCGCTAATGGAAGTTTGTTTATAAAATTAAAAGTGCTTTAAATGTCTTCAAGATGAGCCTCACTCCCAGTCTCCCCACCCCCTCTCTCCTCTCTCTCTCTGTATCTGCTTATCAGTCTCCTATAGTTTTCCCTGAATTTTTTTTTAAAACATGCAAAATCACGTCTATGCATCTTAATAACTTTTCGTGCTTGTGCAAACAATGCGAAACGTGAAAGTTGTATAGGTTTTCCTCGTTAACACAGCGTGGGTGAGTGGCGGCTTTTCATTGGATTTTCCTCGGATTTCCAAATAGAACTGATATGCCAATGGCTTTTCCCAATATGCATAAATCATGTCTCTACACAACGTTGTTAAAGTTCAACTTCTAAAGTTTAGTTTATTTAAGTTTCTGTTTATTTTCCTGGCAGTTGCACACGTTAGACAAACTGTTTAATGCTTAATCGGTTGTTTTACAACCAGAAATGTTAACACTTAACGATAAACTATAAAATTTTATATATTTTTTTACATAAACATTATTGTATTTCCACGTTAAAAATTTTGTAGATTAACTTTTATATTGATTATAGCAAATATTTATTTTGTTTTATAAGTTAAGAAGAAGTTGGTTTAACATGGAGAGAACTTAAATTTTATGGGCTTAAATTTTTATGATGAGCAGTTTTATTTTAACTTATTTCTTGACATAGATCTTTCTTAATTAATTGTTAATTTTATATTTAAATTAAACTATTTTCTATTTATTAGTAACTACTTTTAGTTCCCGTTTATAACATGCCCTCATCAGATATATAAAAAATAATAAAAAATGTATTATTCTAGCGATTTTCCTAAATTTTTCTATTTGTTTACTCAAAGGGAAATTCACTTTTTTTCATGTCAAATATTTGATTTGTCTGGTTTTCCGCTTTCCTTCAAACATTTTCCTTTCTCACCAGCATATTTTCATTTGTCTCTTTATAATGGTAAATTAATAGTTGCTAGTTGCTGCTGCTTTCCTCTTTCCCATATGGGCTTTTCCAAGCTTTTTCCACTTGCGGCTTGTTTGCATGACATTGGTTTCCGTGTGTGTACATTTTTTGGCGGCGTCAAGGTGAAAATGTGTGTGTTTGCTGTTCTTAATGTGTGAGTGTGTGTCTGTCTGCGTGTGTGTGTTTGAGTGTGTTGCAACACTGTCCAGCTATAACCACGCGTTCGGGCAAACAATACCAATTACCAGCGCATATCAGGAATGCGAGAATGCATCAGGATATGCCAGGAAGTGACCGTTGAGCTCCATGCACTCTGACTCCCTCCCTCCATCTCACTCTCCCTGTCTCTTTTCCAATCTCATCTACTGTCTGCGCTTGCTTTACAAATTGTGTATGTAGGGTATATATAGTATATATATATATAGTCAGACTCTCGGCTGATGCAGATGTCGCTTTTGGTTGTGTGTTTGTTTTTCGCTATTTGCTCGTTTAACTGACATTCGTTGCTAGCCGCGTCCCAGAATCGCCAACATTTTGACCGACATCGACTGGACAGACCCATTGTAAAATTTTAATTGGCATTTCCGTTATTGAAATGTGGCACTTGTCGCACTTTAAAAGCAAAGCGGGTATATTTATGAATCAAAAATTAATATCACAAAAAAATAATTTTTTTTATGAGAAATATTTAATGAATTTAGATATCAATTCATTCAAAAACCTTATCGTTTTGGAGAAAATTCCTTATTTCCTCATTAGTTTAATGGGTATTTTGTCTTCGTTCACATTGGATTCGCCCTGCTTTGAGCAGCAATATTACAAGGATATTAACAGTCAATAATGTCAGTTATTGACCGACATATGTGGCAGTGATTTCACTTTGCGACGCCATTTAAAGGAAAAGCAAGTAAGAATCAGAGAAGCAGAGAATCAAGGAGAGAACGTGAAACTTAAGGAACATTTGAGGCTGAAAGATTTATGCTCTTAAGCAAAGATGACAGTTGATATCGACTTGAGCAATTGAAAGTCAATAAAAATGAAAATAAATTTAAATTCTGCATATTGACCTTTGACATTTAAGCTGGGGATTGATTGACATTTTCTCTGCAGTTGTTGTTGTTGTTTGTATTAGATGTAGTTGCTTTATGTTATTATCGCTGCTGCTTTTGTTGTTGTTGTTTGTCATTTTGGTGTTAATAATAATGCCCGTGCAGCTGTTGTGCTTTGTTTGTTGCTTCTTCCGAATAACAACACACCTTGCCACCCTTTCCACAACCAACTTCGAATGTCTGGCAACCCACGAAGTGTCTGAGTAACGTCGACGTCTTGCAGGATTAACTCTGTTGCTCTCATGCATAAATTGTGCAAGTTATGCAACCGAACCGTAGAAGCCCCGGAGGTTTGCCACACAGCACATCTGATGAAGGCAATAATAATGATGAAATTGCTTTCTTAAGAGGGTTGTTCAAGAAGTAGTTAGGCCGCAACTACTACAAACGGAAGTAATTAGAAAGCATATATCAAAATTTAAAAGCAGTTTTTACTTATATTAAGGCATTTATTTAAATAGTTTTGTTCATTATTTCCATGCTTAAAATTATAAAAAAAAATATTTTCTAATTTATATGCAAACTATTATTTTGTTGTTACCACAAATCTTGGCAAACTGTCTCATAATCGTTCAATTTGTAGTCATAAGTGTTGAAATCATTAGCACACTTGCTTATCTGAACAAACTGACCACCAAGTTGTGTGTGTGTTTGTCTAATGAAGTCCTTCTAATGACTTGTAAAGAGGCCAAAAACTTAGCAACTAACTTCTAAAGACAGCTCATCACCAGTTCAAGACAAGATAAAACTTTAAGTTGTTTAAATTTCTTGTTAATCTGCTGGTAAACCTCAACAACTAAAGTCAAGTATTTTGCAATAATTATTATCATTTTACAGATTTGTTTTTGGCTTTCAGATTTTATGGATTTTGTTTAGGTTGTTGCGGTTGTCATTTTACAATTTTCACTTTTCATTGCATATTTTTGGAATTTACTGTTTTCTCGTAAATTATGGAAAAAATTCTTTGTGTATTTACGGTGTTTATCGCCAGTAAACTATGGAGCTCAAAATGCTAAACAACAATAAAATAGCAACAACACATAGAAAGAATTTGTGTATTTGCAGTGATTTATTTGCTTAAAATTAAATTTTATAGATTTATGGGTTACGCAAATATTTACCTGCATGCCAAGCACCAACATCAACACTAAAATCGACACAAACACACGTAGAAAACGAAATATTTTGTTATTTTTCACAGATTGTTGTGTGTTGCAAAATGAAAGTGTTGCCTGATTTTTCACTGCTGCTAGAAATGAAATAAATTTTAATTAAATTTACAATACGCTGTCACTAAAATTGAAAGCAAAACTAATATTTCTACAGGAAACAAATAAAAAGTAAGAAAATATTATTTAAAATAGCAGTAAAAGGAGGTAAGACTCGGAAACAAAGAATTTAGTTTATTTTGCAGTTAAATTAATATAAGTTTTATATAAAAGAATGTTAACTGTTAACATTTTAGTTCGTTGGTTCGACGCAACATGACGTATACGCAACATGTTGCAGCTTCGATGTCCCCAAGAATGGAACATTTCAACGCAGGTTTGATTCAGTTTCATGGCAACAGCTAATGGAACTACAACATACTCGCATACGTTACTCGGATTAACCAAAGATCGTATCAAAAGCATCGTAACAATGCGGCGTATGCGTAATGTGAATAGTTTTTTTATCTCTCACTTTGCGACAAAGCAACAAATTGTGAAATACACTACAAAATCCTAGGCAAGATTTAATGTTTTTCGTTTCATAAATACATAAAACTCTACTGTACTGAGTTCTTATATATGTTTTCTTGCCACACATTCACTTGGCGCACGCTTTCCACATTTTATTTCATTAGCACGTAAAATTCCTTTTAATTAATATATAAAAATTGCCAGCAGTCACAAAATTCCTGTTGCTGTTGTTGTTACACTGGCTACTCTTGGACTTTTCTCGGTCAGCAGACCCATAAAGTTAGTGGTGGATAGTAGTTTTGGGCTACTTGTGGTTCAATTTGCGACCCCAAACCAAACCAAACCAAACCAGACCAGTCTAAAGACTAGAGACTACTAGAGACTAAAGACTACAGACTACAAATATAAAAACACCCCTCGTATATTTTATTTGTTTTTGCTCCAATATCGAAGCATAAAATGTTGAAAGCAGCCGCTGCACGTGCGCAGCATGTTTAATTATCTTAATCTCAATGAGTGTGCGAATGTGTGTGTAAATGAGGGTGAAGGCACCCCATGTGGTCTGTGTATGTGCGTGTGTGTGTGGTCAGTGGTCAAATTTATATAATCTCAAGAGTCAAAGCTTAAATTTAAACAAAATTTTATATAAAATGAATTTTTCTTAAAACTTTTAATTTTTCATTGAAAGTTTCTGTAAAAAATGTTCTTACAATTCAAAAGAAAATAATTTTATTGGACAAATAAATTTAAAAGCTTATTGAATAATTGAGTAGACTAACTAACTCAAGTTCCTGCACCATTCTATATGTATTTAATGCAAATTTTGGGTATAAAAATACACAAAAATTAATTTTAAATAGCTCAATGTGTGCATATCATATGCCAATATAACTTTATTATTTATTTAATTATTTACAAAACTGAGTTGAAACATTTTCAGTCTTAAAGCGCTTTAAATAAACTAACAATAACTTAAATTTGTGGTCTTTAAGAAGATTATGTTAATATTTTTTTATAGTTTATCATAATTTTCACAACAAAGCGAAAATCACAGAGTGAAAACTGAATAATTTTGTCTTTGAGTAAAGAGATTAAAATCACATGCTTTGTAAAATAGCTAAAGTATTTTATAAAGTATTAAACTAGTTTGTCAAGTAGATTGGCTGATTAGTAAATGAAAAGTCCTTTAAGAAATTTATTTGTAAATAAGTCTTAATTCGCTTTCTTATACAGGGTTTTTTACAGTTTTCGTTTGAGGTTTTTTGACCGACAATATTGATATGAATGACTGTCGTGTTGCTAGTATGTGTTTGTGTGTCTGTATAATTATGTCACAGTTTGTGTGTATGTGTGTGAGAGTGTGAGTGTTCGGCGAAACATTAAATGTGCACGTGACAAGCGTGTAATGAGGAAGTATTCAGTCTTCAGTCTTCAGTCCTGTCTTCGTTCCAAGCCAAAACTCTGTATACATACATTCTCATATATGAACAGACTGCTGTATATATAGTATATATATATATATATATATATATCTACGATATGATGTTCACATTTTGCGGCAATGTAGAACCGTGTTACGCATATATCATGCTACATATATTTCAATCATTTTAAGTGTATTTGTGTTACATGCACCCAGGACGTAGGATGTGGGACGTAGGACATAGCAGAGCACAAGATTGTCCTTGTCCACATCCTTGTCCTCGTCCACGTCCTCTCCTTGCTGCTGCGGGGCATGCGACATGAAAATTGGACAATGATTTATGAGGCGTTAAGTCAAACTTCATATTAATTTCATTTCATTTTCACAGCACTTTACGTGGCCGCTTTAAACTTTCAGGGGCAATGACCACCGTATAATAAATATAATAAATATAATAATAATAATAATGATAATAATGAGAATAATGCCAACTCAAAACGAATAAAATTTGTCTGACACTTTCATATCGAGTTGGCAACCTGACATCGAAACGTGCTATGAATTTTGAAGAACTTAAATCAACTGCAACATGAACTTTAAATACTCTTTTGTATATCTTCTAAGTAATACTATGAAAATTAGCTCTACTACCCAGGAAAATAATTAAACCAAAGTCAACATTTTTAAACAGTTTCTAAATCAGGCAAAAAAGTTGACATTTTGTAAGAAATGTTCTATGTACTTTTTACCGTCACAAAAATCAGAAGGCAAACACTCAAAAAAACACCCACACACACTAAGGAATGAGCACACACACACACGCAGGCTGAAAAGCAAGTTCGTTTTGTATTGGTTTGGATTGGAATTGAGGTTAGGAAAGGGTCTTGAATTCGGGTTTGTCTTTGGTTTGGGCTTTTGAGCCCAAGAGCAATAATCATATTTACGCCCAACAATTGTATAACATGTGTAATTCGAGCATTTTATTTCATACACCCGACAACACAGTCACGCACAGACACACACACACACACACACACACACAGCAATACACACACAAACACACACACACACACACACACACAAACACACACACACAGAAGACTGCCTTCGACCTGTGTGTGGGTGTGTAAAATAACTTGTGGCATGCTTCGAGGCGTTTTGTAGAGTGGCAGCAACTGGACTCGAAGCACTGAAAATTCTCTGAGGTTTTGTGCTTTTCACACTTCTTTTTTCCCACTTACCAGTTTCCACTTCCCTTTTCCACTTTCCATTTTCCCATGCTGCGTCTGTCTTGTTCGTTTATTGCTCACTGAAGCGTTAACCATGGTCAATAAAAAATTTATTTAGACAACCACAACGACAACAACAACAACTGGCAACAATAACATGACGTATACGAAATTTGTGCTGTTTGCTGATAAAAAATTTGTGTTCAGCCTGGAAAAAGCAACAAAAAAAAACACAGAAAAACAGCAAAACATCAAGAGAAAACAGAAACTGCTGTAAATTCAGTTTTCTCTGCCATTTTTGTCTCTCTATTATTTTTTGGTTTTGATGCTGAGTGTTGGCATTTGATTTATTTTGGGCTAAAATATTTCAAATAATTCGTATTTTATTGACTTGACAAAAAGAACAGGAAACCAGAAGTGACCACTGTATTCAAGTATATAGAGTAGAGATGAGATAAAGATTGTGTCTTAATTTAATTCATATTTAAAATTTATACCAAATTATTTATGGTATAAAATATAGTAATTCCCTTTAAGCAGCTTGTAATTTAGCATTAAATTTAACACCTTTTAATTTTTGAACTTGTTAAACTTATGTGAAAGCATCAATTAGTTGTGTGTAACAAATATTTAAATGTTTAGCAATTTAAAACTGATATCAATCAAATATAAACACAAACATCAAATTACTAAATACTAAATTTTGTAAATTGGTTGGAATTGAGGGAGCGGGTGAGGGAGTGGGTGAGGGAGGGGGCGAGGGAGGGGACTAGGGAGAGGTAGAGTAAACAAAATTGCAATGCCAAATTAGTTTTAATGCGTAATAAGCATATTCCAGCTGAATTAGCCAAAAGCACGACAGCAACAACAACAACAACAACAAACATTTAAACAACAACAACGAACAATTGGAATGGCAATTTGATGCCTTGAAGTATTCAATGCACATATTCAATTATTCATAGTTGAAATTGCAATGGGTAATGAAATGAAATCAAAAGCTGCATTTCCAAATTGCTATATGCCGAATGTCGCATCCCATTCATTTCACACATACTCTCTCTATCGCTCTCTCTCTCTTTCCCTTTATAAATATATATTTATATATCTATCTCTATCGCATACAAACACTTGCACACTTGCTATCTCCCTTCTCAATCAATTTCATAGTGAAATGCCTTTGAGCTCTACATCGACATCATTCCGATTCATGATTCTACTCGTAATTACACTAATCTATGTATGAACATTATGTTCATGTTTGAGCTGATGTGTGTATGGGTGCGTGTGTGTGTGTGTAATTGCATTGCAAATTTACCCTGGAGACATTCACATTGCCCAGAAAAGCCAAAACATATTTATTGTTGAACTGTTGTTAATAATGTTGCTGATCTTCTTCTTGTTGTTGTTCTACTTATTGTTGTTGTAGTTCTTTTATTGTTATTGTTGTTGCCTTGCGGTTAAAATTAGTTGGTTTGGTTGCTTAATTGTTTTTTAGTTATACGATATTTAACTTAGAACTTAGGGTATTAAGAACTGTAAGTATCTTAAGAATGATAATCTAAACGAATAATAAATTCAATAAATTGTGTTGAAAAGACTTTTAGTCCTCAAAATAAAATCAAACTGAGTACTAAAGTAAAGCATAAATAAATTTAATTTATTATAACAGAAACATAAATTAATAAATAAAAAAAACTCTATAGTTTAAATACTTATAATCCATCTTTATTTACACTTTTATAAATTATTTCTTGATATTCAAAATCATTTTTAAAGCAATTAAATGTTAGTTATATCAATTAATACAAATGCACCAGCATTAAAATTTTGTTTTATAAATTTGACAATATTTAACACGATTTAAATTATTTTTTAGAACTAAAATGAATTTTTTGACGAATTTATAATTTTGTTAGATTTAAGCCAACTGACGTGCCAAAGTAATAGTCAGATATTCATAGGTCAGAAGTAAAATGGCAGCACCAGGACCTGCCCGCATCATCTGAGGTGTTAGTCCCTTGTAGAGTGCCCTTAAGCCCTCCTCCCTGTAGATGGTGTGAACAGTGGGAAAAACACGGGAATATTTGATTTCACCTGGCACCGGTTGTGGTCCCTGTATTCTCGATTTGGCCACGTCGAAGGGAATACTGACACAGCAACCCAACAGGCCTGCCATAACGGCAAAACAGGATTTCCGAAAGAATTCCTTTATTTTATTCTTGTACTCCTTGGTAGCATCCTTAGCAGTGCAAAAGACTCCAAAATACATGATGTGAAACAAAGAATTCTTACAAACTGTAGCACCCACACCTTTAGCGAATCCTTGAGAGCTGAAACCATGATTTCTATAGATCGCTATGCCAATAGCTCTGGTGCTCAATTTCTTCTTTCGATTCGCTTGTTGTGTAATCTTGATAACCTCGAAAGGATTCTGGAGCACAGCCTCTATCGCTCCTGCTATTGCTCCGGACACACCATATGTTATAAAAGTTGGCTTTGGGGCACCGAAGAGAAAATGCGGCTTTAGTTGATCAAATAGCATAAACTTGACAGCCCTACGAGGCGTGTCTGAGACTAGTGGAGGAATTAGGCCACGCCAAAAGCCAACGATTCCCTCATGACGATAGATCTTGGCAAACGCATCGAACACGCCCGTATAATGACTTTCCGACTTCACTGTCGTATTCCTCTGTAACTGCAAACGGGTCTTGACCACATCCAATGGTATTAGTGTCAAGACCTCTATAATACTGGAAGTGCCGCCCGATAAAAGTTGAATTTGTGCCCACTTCAATTGGGATATCCCTGAGTTGGGGTCATGTTGAGAGACAGGCATGTGTTGGAATTAATTTTGATATCGTAAAATTGCTGTCAATTGACAGCTCCAACAAATGTCGCAAACAAAAAAAAATTTAACACAAATTTTGGAAAAAGTTTAATGATTTTAAATCCACTAAACTATTTAAGCTTGTATATGTTTTTAAACCAAAAGCCGTTAAACTCATTAGGTTTAGTTTGGGAAACTTAATGACTTCAACAAACGACGGAACAAAAGGTATGAAAACAAAGTTTCCAGCCAAGAAGTCAGTCAAATGCAAAACCGCAGTTGGTTTTGCCAAGTGAGAGATAGACAGAGATAGGGAGATAGAGTGAGACAGATACAGAGATAGGGAGATAGAGTGAGACAGAGACAGACCAAGCTGGCCACAAACCGCAGTTCAACATGTTTTACAATTTGCACTTAATTGTTTAGCTCGACAACAACAAAAACAACAATTACATTGTTCACTTTCAAGCATATTATAATTAATTTATGTAAAGTGTTGCTCTTTGTAGATCGTTAAATGGAATGGCTCTAAGTGAGCTACTAGACTTCTCTTGCGTTTTTGTGGGACTCTTGACCATTCTATTGGTTTTGTTGGCCAAATGACACGCCCACTTAATTGTTTCGTAATTGAAGAGTAACGGACTCTCGTCTGTGTGGTCTGAAAGAGCAATTAAGGTTAGTTAAGTTGGCTCAAAGAGATATAAGCCACAGTCATAATCGTGTGTGTTGAGGGTTTTCCAATCACAGTTAACATTCATTTAACTCGAATCATGATGGATAGATGGATGCAAGGATACACTGATGGATTGATAGAGTGGAGTGGAGTGGACGATGTCGAATGTAACTTCATGAAAATCACACCTGTGACGCGCTCATAACAACAATTATGCTAATGTGGCCCAGTCCGGAGACGTTCGTCCAACATAATTGCCAACAAATTAGACATGGTCAACTCCATGGAACCCCATTCACACACATACACACACACACCTGCCCCCAGCTGCACACCTGACCCAAAAACTGAGTGTCTGGACTGTCGGAGTTCATTGTGTTCCCACTTGACTTGTCGTAGGCGAAGTTTAACATGCTGCATTGTCTATATATAGAGTTATATGTATATATATTGTGAGGTAGGTGTACAGTTGTGTGTGTAGGTGTGTGCTTCCTGGCAATTTGCGTGTCATGGCTGCACAAATGCCAGCCAAGTCCGGAGGAAAAACCAACTGTGGCATTTGCCACAAAGGACTTCACTTCTCGCTTCTCTCCTCTCGCTTCTCTTCGTCCCTTCGTCTCCTCTTTCCTCCTCAAGGCCAATGAAGCAAATGAGTTTCATTTCATGTCCTTCAAACTGTCTGTGTGGTAGTGTCTATGTATGTGTATGTGTGTGTTGTTGCTCTAAAGTGTTTGCCTGCCTGGCGTCAGTTCCTGCCGGTATTCCAGCCAAACTCCACTCCTCAAGTGCTGCACTTTTGATGGAGTGCGTTAAATTTATATTAGAATATTAGGTAAATGAGTGTACTACTTAAGTCCACAGAAGTAACACCAATTTGTGGCTGCAGCTAAGTTAATATATGCGTCAGCATGGACTCCAGACTGATGGAACGACTATTAAGTCCGGACTACTGAACTGCCGAGATACTTTTAAGAAGGATTATATTGTAATATATCTATCCTAAGGCTGTTTGCAGGCTTTTAATAAATGATTAATGACAGAATATGCTGTTACTACTATTTTACTACTATTTCACTACTATTTTACTACTATTTTGAAATTATCTACTACTATTTTTATAATTTCTACTACTATTTTTAAATTGTCTACTACTATTTCTGAAGTTTTACCTACTATACTACAACTTCTTTAAGTTCGCCCACCATTCATCTAACTTCTGCCACTATTATTATTTATACATTTCCTCCTATTTCTAATATTAGTAAGAAGAGCAAAGAATAAAATTAAATTTACAGTGCATGGCTTGAAAGGATACTTTCCTCAGGCCATTTTAGCCATCAACACATTGTCCCCGTTCACCACAAATTCCATTTTTTAAATTTTCCACAGCTTTTCTATAAGTCGGTTGTGTGTGCAGGAATTCGCCCCTACTTCTCCTCCTCCACCTCCTTCTCTGTGCCCATTTGTCTGTCCTTCTTGTCATTTTAAAGCCATTTGATGTATGACAAATCAAATTTGACAAACTGCCAACAGTTGTTTTGCATCTTTGCAACATTTTTCAAACGCCTCCACAGCCATGGAGGGAATTTGCTCTAGTCTCTTGTCTGTGTCGAGACAAAGAAGAGGGCGGACAGAGAGAGAGAGATAGAGAGAGAAAAGGGAGAAAAAGATAGAAACACATGTGAAATCAACGCTATACTTTTTCACATTAATACTGTATAAAATTATCCCCACAAAAGGGATTGAATAGAAGGGAAAACAAAGGGGGAAAAGTAGCTGAAATTTACATACTCATGTTTAGCATGACAAACAAAAATATTGTTTAGGAGTCGGACTAAAGGAGTGTAACTTTAATACAGACAAGGACTTTTGATACCATCTGCATGTTTCGGTTCGGATAAAGGACAATGATTCTAATGATGCTGATAATGATATGACGAAAATTTAACACCATAGCCGAGAAGGAATGTACAATTTTAGAATGTGATGCATTGCAAACTTAAATAAATTATCAAAACACGTACAAGAGAGAGATCTGCCGAAAAGGAAAATCAAGAGAAAAGAGTAGGAAAATTGCGCCAGCTTTTGGCACTTGGGAAATAAAAAGAGTTAGCCGAATGCCTTTTTGTTTAATTTCGTGGTGAACATGGAGATGAACATGAGTCTATATCAAACTATATATATTTTAAATAAAAAAAAATGGAGTCTAGTGAAATGGAGTCGGAATGAGGAAACGGGAAATGGAAAAACGGGAAAAGGGAAACCGGGAAAACGTGCGCTCAATCAAGCGCCTCTGCTGCACTTCAACAGGGGAAATTTACAAGTCACACACGAGCGTAAAGAAAAAGAGGAAAATGCGTCAAGTGGAAACCTTAGGATGTGGTCGGAGTTCAAGATGAAGACGACTGTCGACGACTGACTTTTTTACTATTTGACTCTTGACTTTCTCTCTCTCTCTGCATATCGCATAAAAAATTAAATCGCCAGCGTAAGAAATATGCAATTTGCTCGATTTGTGCATGATTTCGCAGTACATCCATTGAGAATACACCAAACAAAATGATTGTGAGCGAAGTGGAACTGAGACATGTATTAAATTATATTCAAAGTTAGAGTTTAAATTAAGTTCATAAAGAAATGTTAGACAAGGGAATCGGAGCCTGTTTTATGTCTCCTTGAATGTTTGACTATTTATGAGTATGAATATTGGTTTGGAATTCTTAATTCTTTTGAATATTTACCATGTTATTTTTAATAGAGACCTGTTTTCTTATAAGATAAGAGTGAGTTATTCTATACATACATATATGGTTATCTATTCTGCTCAATAGAATACGACTTGTTGTAGAGCTTCTTTCTCTAAATTTCTTAACAATTTTACATCTTTTCCTGTCGGTATTCTGTCTACTATTTCGCTGACTGTAGCTACACATGATGATGAGTAGTCGTGCGTGTAGTGGTCTTTTCTTAAACAAGTATACATATTGGCAAAGCATTTTGGGGGAATGTAAAAGAGTAGCAGAAAACATTACATATTCGATGGCAAAAAGTGAGCCCAGAGGATATGGTGTCAGTTTTGGAACAAGTTATTGCATTGCATTGAACCTATTGGCGTTGATGTGACCAGGTTTTTAGTAACCAGTTACCACTTCCTGACTCTGCCACAGTCCGTCCGTCTGTCTGTTGTCTGTCCGTGTGACTATGCCCCATGGCGTCTTTGACTTCCATACGCTTTTTGATTGTTGTGCGACTATCGTGGACTATCGGGGACAGAGGACGGAGGACGAAGAATGGGGAACTGCTGCTTCAGGCAATGGCTGGAGGAGATGGCTTTGGGTTCGAGAGTCGAGAGTTGACGTTTGTCGTTTGAGTTCATGCATGAGTGGCCCTGAGTGGAACTTCATATTGGGTCTGCAACTGGCTGGAAACCCTTGGGGGGGTGAGGAGGTTCTTGCCCCTCTGACTGTTCCAAAATTACTTTTGCACCGTCGCTTTGAACATTTTATATGAAGACGAAGTTGTTTTTTGGAAATGCCAAAGCAACTGCAACGTGGAATGTCTACCTGGACGCAGGATTCAACTTTTACCTGCATCAACGTCATCGTCATCGTCATCATTATGATGTTAATATCGAGTCTGGACTAAAACTAAAATCAAGTTATCTGCATTTGTGTTGACGTGATATGCGAAGTTTTTGGACAAAACTTGAGACATACTAGTACATGAGCAAGTAAATTAGTAATCAATATGGAAAGATGCTACAAATGCAGTTCTTAGATCTCCATTAGCTGCACATGGTTTATCCAGAGTCTTTTGGCTTTAACAAACCCGAGACTCAAAAGAACTCCACTTGGGTTTAATCAAAAAACTTGCTAGTCTCTAGTCTCCAGTCTGTTGGCTGTAGTCTCTAGTCTGTAGTCTGTAGTGTGTTGGCTGTTGCCTGTTGATGGAATGCTACCGAGTATAACATCTTCAACATCTTGTGGTACACATAAAGCACTTTGTATGCATGTCGGTGACTACTTCTCCATCCTCCTCTGACTCCATTCTCATCTCAGGCATCTTTACATCAAGCTCGTGCTTGTGTTATGAATATAAATTTATTTCCCACGTCACAACACAAACATGAGGCTGCTGGCGATGCCAACATTCTACTCGACATATACCCATATATAGATACACATATATATACAGACATTTCACACATCGCGCATAATAATAATAATAAACGATAACGAAATTTACTTCCTAGAAAGCCACACACGCGTAGGGAGACATCTACTAGACTGACACAAGAGGAAGAGAAGGGTAGGAGGAGGGAGGTACAAAGGATTGGGGCGACAAAGCGCATCCTTCCTATTTCCGACGTCGACTCTTTATGAAATTTTATGCTACCAAACTACAATTACAGTGCCTAAGAATAGCTGTATTCATGGCTATTCCAGAAAGTCCATGACTTATCATTTGCCTAATGCTAAGAGTTTTTGAGATAAATTTACGAGGAAATCCTGTGGAAAATCTGAGGAAACCCTAAGCTGAATTTGGGCAACGAGAGGTAGAAAACACGATGATCGTGGTGAGCTGCAAAATCCTGTGTTTAGTAAAAGATGAGAAGTGTATTATGGAGAAGCGAGCAAGGAATGCATTTTTGAAGAATAGAATAGAATAGTTGGACGGCATATAAATAACCATATAAACTGAGCAGTCTGTATTAAAGTCATTCGAGACAATTAATTGTTTTAAAAAATTCCTTAAATACTTAATTCAATTAATGCTTCAAACATTTCTAATAATTTCCTGTGCCAATTACCAAGCAATAAATAATTATATTTTTAATACACTGCCATAACTTTAAAGCGCTTGCTCAGCTGAGACACCTCTGGCTACAGTAAAAACGAGAGGAAAACCACATTCAGCAATGGAAACTCTCGCAGCTGCTGCCATTTTTCTAATACTCGTAATATTGATGTAAGTTTTCATTACGCGTCTCGACAAGAAGTCAGACAGACAGCGTCTTGGGTGTGCTTGTATGTGTGTATGTGGGTGTGTGGGTGTATGCGTGCCGAGGACAACATTATGATGATGACGTTGACAAACCTACGCATAAGGCGATAAGGCAGCGACGGCAGCTAAGCTTAGATTTTTTTTCCTCTCTGTCGCACTGTTGAGGCAAAAAGGAAACGCAGGAAACTCATCTAGAAAATTGTCAAAGTGACAGCTGTGCGAAAGTATTGTGACATGTGTTTAAATGAGCTACATTTGGTACAGAGTACTTTCAGGCGAAGTGAGCCTTAAAGCCACTTTCAAGTCAACTTAATTTCATTTTGCCACAACTTTTTGAATACCAAACACAAACAGTGTGATGAAGAGAGAGAGTGAGAGAGAGAGAAAGAGAGAGAGAGGGAGCGAGAGAAAGTCGCGCACAGACTTTTGGCAAACAAAACCACAAAGGAGTCAGTGGAAGGGTGGGCGTGGTGAGGGGCCTAAGTAGCGTACTGTTTTGTGTTGCCTGCATAATTTAAACGTGGCTTGCACAAAGTTAACTATTTTTGTCTGTGGTGTGCCAATGGATTCTGTTGAACTGACCAACTGCAGTGACTATGTTTAACAAGTCTCTATTGCTCTTTCTGTCTCTTTCACTCGTAGCTTATTTTGTTTTCATTTTTAATACCCGTCAGTTGTTAAGTAGGGGTATTTTGCAGGCATAGCATGCATGTGAATATTTTCTTTATTAAATTAATCATTTTACATAACAGTTAAAACTGTTTGGAGCTTATTAGCGAAGGGTGCCTAAAAATATGCTGTGATTTTTAAAACTAAAGCTAAGCAACGGGTATTTTATAGTTTGTAGCCGAAATATGTGTTTGTTGCTCGTTGGTGGTACAAACTGGCCGCGCCAACTAAATTATCTGCATTGTTTGTTTTTGTCGTTTGCGATTTTACTCAATGCCTTTGTTGCCGCTTCTTGTTGCCGCTGTTGTTGCTGTTGTCGCTACTGTTGTTGCAATTGAAAAGGCCTCTTCTGTACGTTTAGTGTGTTGTGGCATAAATTTCGTGGCTAAAATATGTTGTCGGCCTGGCTAGCTTTTTGGCAACCTCATTCCCGCAATGGTTGACTAGTTTATTGAATCCCCGTTTGAAAGTTTCCACCAGTTTCTGCCTCTCTCGGGATGACAACAGCGAAATCAATTAACGCAAAACAACAAAAAAATATTGAAAATTAGTGCAATGAAATTGATACGAAATTCTGTTGGTTAGACGGCAAACTAACCCAATTATCTGAAAGTTAATTGCTTAGAAAATGACTGAAATTAGGATTTACTTTATTTAATTTATAATAATAATTTTTCAAAGGAATTTTCATAATAATTATTTATGTTAGCTTTTATAGTAAAAATTCTGATTTTAAACTATAATTATAAAATTAAATTCCGAATTTTAAAAATATGTATAAGATATGTCTATAATGTCTATAAAAACTCCTTACATTTACCGGTAGTGTAAAAATTATTTCAATGCCACAAAGTCAGAAAGGCAAGATCATACTGCTTTGCACTAGACTCGTTAATCATTTTCCCCCACGAAATTACGTATACGTCAAGTGTAACCGGTCAGATAAGCGTGGTAGTCGTCGTGGGTGGAAAAGGTTAGCATTTAGGATGACACTTTTCCTCTACAACACAAAAGGGCTTTTCATTTGATAAATGATTGCAGTTCTTACTGTCGTATGTTCAAGGGTTCAAGGTAACTAGAAACTACCTGACCTGACTTCTTGCAGCTTCCATTTACCAGCTCTATCCCCTTCTGAAACAAAATGTCAAGGTAATATTATGCAAATGAGCGCACACACTCTTACAAGCTAGAAAGAAAGATAAAAAGGGAGAGAGAGAGAGACAGAGAGACAAACAACTTGTCAGCCATGCAATTTTAACTGTTTTTCCATCTGAATAGCTGAAAACTTTGAAGACAAATCAATAAACCCAGCCCAACAAAATTGCAATTAAAATAGTTGGCCAGAAAGTTGGATAAGTTGAAGACGTGACTAAATCGTAGCCAATGCCTAATTAGTTGAAGAAATCAATAATAATGAGAACGTATGGGAAACTTTAAGGCGATTTCACAGACACTTGAAAGCAGATAACGCGAGAAACCTCAATGTACATGCTTGAACATTGCGCATACGCCACGTTGTGTGCAAATCAAAGTCACTGCACAAAAATCTGACGGGGAAAAAATGATAAAAGCTGTAGGAAGGAGACTAAGGACTATTGGACAGACATTGGCGGTTGCAGCGCTCAGTATTTCCGCCTGTCTGCCCCTCTGTCCCTCTGCCCCTCTGCCTGTATTTTGCACTTTTTTGCTCTACGTTGTCATTTCACTGTCAGTTTGTCTGTGTATTGGTGTTGCACGGCTGTCGCTTAAATGTCGCCCGTAGTGCAGCGAAGTCGGAAGTGTTTTGAAACACATAAAAATGTGAAACGTATGTGAAAAATGTTTGTTTGTTTCTGCAGCTCAATGGGCTCTACATTCGCATTGGAAAATGCTAGCAAATATGCAGCTAGTTAAAGTGGAGAATACTTTCAGAAAGCTAAGGAAACTGCACTAACTTGACTTGGTCTACATTTAGTTTGGCTGCTTTTAGTTGGCTTGTGCTAATTACTTGCTAACATTTGGCTTTTTGTCACCTGACAAACACTTTAAGCAGATTTAAACTTTCCTCTCAATAGTTGTCGAGGGTTGTTGCAAAAACTTCTTATTAAATGGGCGAGAGAAACGCAAGGCTGAAAGAAGACGGTGGTAATAAGCAGTACAATAAGTGTGGCTTGAATTTATATTACTTAAACATTTTACTTATTAAATTGCGATTACTTGAAAACACTCAAAACTTTAAGTATTGAAAACTGTGAGCAATTGGCTGATAAGTAATTTTCGATACAAGTACAAGTTTATGGCACATTTGAAGAGGTTTGTAATAACATAAGCAAATATTTAACGAACACACGCACACGATACTCAAGGCTGAGGGCTAAGGAGGAGGGCTTAAGCCAGCTAAACAAGCACTCAACTAAGATTCGAGCCCATACTCACAGATTCATGCGAGTACTCCTATATATATGTATGTATATGGAGTAACCGCTAAGTGAGTGCCAGAAGCGAGTGCCACAGTCTATAAGCAGCGATACGTAAAGCTCAAGGAAAAACTGTAACGATATATTGTGCACACTTATAAGCATGAGTATGTGCACAAGTGCATGTGTATGTGGGTGTAGGTGTGGGTGTGTGTGTGTGTTAGTGGGTGTTGGCCTGGTTTCTATGTTCGACTTTGGAGCCATAAGTAGCCGCCAGGCTGTCTGCTGGAATATTCTGCAAGCCACTGGCAAGTGAAAATGGCTTGAGCATTGCAAGCAGTCAACAGAGAGGCAGAGACGCAGCGAGGCAAGAATGCAACTGAAGTTGCCACAGAATACCAGCTGGCGCCTTAAAGTAGGCAACGCTTTGCTGCACATGTGCGAGGGTGTAAATTTGGCCCACACTTTTTAGCTGTTGCCGCTGTTGATTTCCATTACGTTCAATATTTTGTAGCATTTTAGTTGTCTGCTTCAATTTTGCGCGCTCTGCGAGTCTAGAAAAGGGGAAAACAAAGTCCACAAAGTGGAAATTAAATTTAAAAAGAAAATTTCACAACAATTTGCAGGCCTGCCGGCACAAACGCTTAATCCTTTCTGCCTGTTTCATTTTTTGGACACAGAAAGGAATAAAAACTGTTGGAGGTAAAAAGAAAAAAAAAAAAGAATGAAAAAGGAAAGGAAACAAAGTTACCAAATACTTTGGCGAATTCCGCAGTCGTGAGCGCCGTTGGCTACACTCAAAAATGTTTGCTGGCGGCCCAATAAAATCATCAGGAAATCCGCAGCCGGAATTGCAGCTGCGAGGACCAACAGCAACAACAACAACAGAAGTAGCAACACCAAAGGACAAAGCAGACACAACCAAGCTGCTGTCTTTCAATTTCTTTCCTTACGCAAAAAAATGCCTTTGCTTTGCCACCGCTTTTCCCTTAACCGAAAATTTTTGCTTTTCTCTATGTAGTTTGTTTCTTTTTCTTTCATTTTTTATATTCTGCACTTGAAACATTTTCCCAGCTTTAAGAAGGAAACTTCACAGACGACTTTCCATTAAATTGCTCCTAGTTGCATACTTCAAGCGGTGCTTGCTGCACCTCCGAAAGCCCCTTTCCCTTTCCCTCATTCTGTCGTTGCCTTTTGCTTTTGCCAAATCAAATGAATTTATTCTCATTTTTTCCGCAGCATTTCAAACTACTCTTACTGAAAGGTTCTTTGGATTTTGTAAGAAATGAATGACCATAATTTAATAAAATAAACTATAATAAATAAAACAATTATATCTTTAAAATGTTTATTAATATCAACAGCTACTTAAATATATATACTTGAATTTTTAATATATTTAATTTGTTAAAATATATTCTTGACCCTTTTCTAACACTATATATTGTAGAGTATTTAAAAATCTTTTTATGTTCTATAAAAATTTAAATAGCTTGCTCTTTGTTAATATAATTTCGTTTTGTATCCTGATTATATACAGAGTTGTGCTAAAGGACTTAATTGCCAATGGCAACACTGGTAAGCAGCCAATTAAGTTTTGACAGTCGCTAGTTGAGTTTTGTGCCTTTTCCGATCTGCAGACTTTTCTTCAGGGAGCAATCAGCTTGAATCCCTACTTTTTTCACTAAACACAGTCGTAAAAATCATTCAGACTGCTCGACTAGTTGAGTGTTAATGCAAAAGGATATATGATTGTCCCTTTGTATATGTGTGTGTGCGTGTGTTTGCTGGTTAGCCACAAAGGCAAAATCCTTACAGAGTACGTGTGGCATTTTCAACGCCAATAAAATCACAAAGTCACGTACGAAATGCCTTGGCCCATGTCCATCACAGGAACCCCAACTGCTTAGACTCCCCTCGCTCCCTTTGGTCCCTTTTTGCCTGCTCTGTCTGTGACTGTGTCTGCTTTCGTTCTGTACGATTTTATGGATGTCCTGCGGTTGCCTTGCCCATCTAAGCGTACGTCCCATCATGTCCTTTATTATGACAAGCTGCGGTTTTTCGGCTCTACGGCTCTTCGTATTTCTTATCGTTTGGGTTTCCTCTAATAAGTCAGTGTTGTGTTTGCGTTAATAGTTTTTGTTGTTGTACATATTTATGACCCGAAATTGCTATACTGGAAGGAGGAAGGAAGGGGTGTGAGTGTGTGTGTGTGTACGTGTGTAGTTATTAGGATTAATGCCCCCAAATATGCTTGACAATTGTTGCTGTGGATTGAACTTTGCCCCTTGGCTAGTCAAACATATTGTGATGTCTGTGTATGGGAATTTTGTTTGGAAAAATGATGATAGATGATTTGATTGGATAAAGTATTTAAGTTCATTAAAGGATTATTGAGGTGATAAACTCTTTGATTTGCTCAGAAGAGGTGATTGTAAAGAGATAACAGAATGAAGTGAACTTGAAATGTAATTAGAATAATTAAATAAATAATGAAAATAAACTGTAAAATTAACTTTATTTCAAAAGCCTTTTTATAAGAAAAATACTAAATTTTCTTTAATTTCTACTACTATTAAATTGTTTCTTATATGTCTGAAGGTCTATCCGATTAAAAATCTTTCCCTGTATCGCTTTTCTCTCGATGTTGCGCTTCAAGCTGTGGATTTGTCAGTGGCAACTTTCACTTGACTGCCTGCAAGTGCAATTCATGTTCGAATCAATGTAAAGGTTGCCACAAACTCTTTCCCTTTCTGCAGACTGTCTGTGTCAGTAGCTATATCTGCAGCTTTATCTGTAGCTGTATCTCTTGCGTTGTATTTGTAAATGTATCTGTAGCTGTATCGCGATTCGCTGATGCTGATGCTACTGTTGATGCACATAAACAAAAGCATGTAAACAGTTGAGAAGGTTACTAGCAATTCTTCAATGATGGCTGCTTTAAGAATTTATGAAAACGATGAAACAGATTTTCATGGTAACCGTGCCAACTATCTGAGAGCCAAAGTAAACTCAATACTCAAACCCAAACCCAAACTCAGTCCCAAACCCAGGCCCAAACCCGAACCCGAACAGGAGCAAAGCAAACGCGAAACGCAGCGAAACGAACCAAAGCTGGGCAAACAAACACGAGTCGCGAAAACAAAGATCCTTTTCGCAGGATTGCTGCAGAGCTACAAAGGTTGCCAATGCCATTACCACAGACAGCAGGAGAGACAGAGATGGAATGAGATAAACTGAGAGAGCGAGAGTGAGAGAGAAAGCGTCTGATGCACAATACCCATTTGGAATTGTTGTTGTTGTTATTGTTATGGAAGTTGTTGTCGTTGTTTTTGTTGTTGCGGTTATATCCTTGCAATGATTTTCAGCGTCGTGTTTACCCACGTTCAGACCGCCCCCTTCCCCTGCTGTTTGTTTGTGCTGCGCTTGTCCCCTTCTGCCCACTCTTCGTCGGAACTCACTGAGCTGTGCTAAAACACGCGGCCCTGGCCGGGAATAAATTATTAAATCATACACAGTTTTAGTTTAAAGCAAGCAGCTTAAAGTCTATTTTAAGGAGGAGTCGGTTACACTGACAAAAACAAGCAGATCTAAAGTTGTTAAGCAAATAAATTTCCTCCGCAATCGTTTAAACTTTACTTGTAAAAAGTCATTAAATAAATAGAGTTAACAACTCATTATTTAATATTAATTAAAGTATTAAAATCCTTTAGAAATATATTCCATCCTAATGCCCTATGATCATTATTTTTCTCAGTGCATGCTCTGTTATCCCACCTGATCCATTTATGAATATGCAGTGTTGAAATTTTACAGTCAGCGCTTTTGCCAAGCTGCTTATGAGCCAGGCCAGTCGCTGAGGCGTCTAATTGAAGTTTTTGCCAAGACCAAAAGCTGGCGATAAATCCAGGAATCGATAATCGCTTAATTGGCCACTCGATTGACGCGTTGATGCAGTACCAAGGACACGGGAGTAAAAGAAGTTCTTATAAGAATTGTGCTAACAAATACACAATTGCCGCATCACGTTTTATTGTGAACGCCTAAAAGACGGCAATGGAAATGAAATGCTTAATGCCAACAGCAAAATGGCTTAACTTCTGTCTAACTGTATCTTGGCCAAATGAAGTGATTGCTAGTCTAAAAATAACGTATTATTTGCACATTTAAGCTGTCGATTTTGTGCTGAAAAGCTTATGTAACTGACTGCGGACATTTCCACCATATTCAGTTGCTTTTTTCAACCCTTTTTTGTAATTACTCGTTAAAGTTTAATGCCTGTACCTTTTTTATGATTACCTCACTTAATTGCCAATTGCCGAGCATTTTTCATAATTTTTCTCGTTTTACGCAAAATTGTTCACATATGTTGACATTTTGTGCGAGAGCCAAAGAATGCTGTAAAATTCCTACCGTCATTCCTTCTCTTTTGATGCTGTAAATAAAACATTGTAAAGAGAGACAAAAAGCCAAGTGGCATAAACTGAGCTGGCAAACAGCTCATAAAACAAAATTCCAAAAAAAAAAGGAAATGAAACAAAACCAAAATACCAAGAAGCCAAAGCGCAGGCCGCAAGTGCCGTCAAGTGCGAAATTTAAATTTGCATAAATTATACAACAGCAGGAAAATGAACAACACAACAAAAAATGTAAGAGGCAACAAAAAATGCACAAATATACAAAGCGGAACATTTAAAAATTGTTAGAAGCATCATGAAATATATATCATGTAATCAGGAGTTACTGCTAGGTTAGCGTTTTTTTACAAGAATTGACCAACACTGGTTAATGTAAGATGGTAAGGGGATAAAAAAAATACATTTTTAAAAAACTTATTTAATTAAAAAACAATACATACTTATTAAATGCTATCTAAGCCTAAGTGATGTCCTTATCTTTTACTGTCTTCAAGGGATTTCCATAGAATATACAGAAGTACTTCAAAGATACAGAGAAAGAGTTTGAAGTATTTTATCTTTTTGTCTACGATCTCTCAGGAACAGCTTTGTCATTAGGATTTTTCTCTTCTATTTTGGGCTTATGTCTGCATAGATTTGTTTTCTTTTCTGCACTTTTTTTTTGGGTGCATTGCACTCAACCGAAATCATTCACACACACACAAACACACACACTCACTCACTCACACACACATTCATTTCCACATGCCGTGATGCTGCAATTTTAACACTTTGAAGTCCAGTTTCAAATTGGCCGTTGTATGCTGGCCTTTTTCATATTTTTTGTTGAGTTTTTTTCCTCTTTTTCCATGTACATCTATTGCCGGATAGCGGCAAGTGCCCCAGTCGAGTCCTGCGGTGTCCTGTGCTGCTTTGGTGCTTTGCTGCTCGTTTCCTTTTGCAACTATTTCAACAAAGCGCAGTGCAGTTACTTTTATGTTTTGTACGTGCCTCAGAAAAACGACAGCTGAGCAAAAACGCAAAAGAATCGCCGGCTATGATGATGTAGCACGTGTCAACATCAGTTGTGACTGCTTCTCATCCTGGTCATGGTACTCGCTCGGATTCTAGTGCAGAAACTGGAAGTGGATGTGGTTGTGGAATTGGAACGGCTTCTGAAGTTGGTACTAGAACTGAACATCGGGGATGACGCACAACATGACCGCCTGTCATCATAAATGTCAGAAGAGTTCATCGCTAGCAGGGCTAACAAACAAAAGAAAGAACTGCAAACAAAAAAAGACTAGTCAAGACATGTACTGACATGTTGCTGCATGTCAAAATAGATCTAGACAGGAATTAAACCAGAGGTGCTTTCAACTGATTGAAAGGTGCTTAGTGGCTTCATTTATTAAATGTTCATGGAACTTTTAATATAACATTTATATAGAAAAAGTTTATAAAAATCTTTAAAAAATTAATATTCTTATTTTAAATGCTATATCTAATAATAAAAAAAAGGATTCTAAATGTCTAAATGACAATTTCAAGTGACAGATTAGACAAATCCCTTAACAAAACCAACTATAGAATCAAAAATATAATAACCGCTTACAAAAATCCAGTTTCTATAGCTTTGACAACCTGAATAGTCAGAGTTGTCCAGTCGCCCTAATTAATTGGTATTACGTCGTTTAGGGTATTGGTAAATTGGCAAGGGGAAATGGGAAATTGGAGTAGGAAACAGTCGCTCGCTGGTTGCCAAAACTGTCAGAAATTCAATGCGCGTTTGCCCGACAAGCATAATTTCAATTAATAATCAAATCGGCAAACCGAACACGAACTCAACCACAACCAAAACAACACCCACACAAATACACACACAGAGAGAGAGAGACCTCCAACTACACACAGATCCCAGAGGTCTCTCGTCAGACAAATTTGGCGACTTTACAAATTGAAATTAACATTATGTCAGAGGGGAGAACAGAAAAGCAACAGCAACAAAAGTAACCAGGTCATTGTAGAGCTCAAATTAGAATAACTTTTTAGTGGGCGTCCTGTGGGTGGCCAGTGGGCGGGAATACTATAGTATGACATCGAGGTAGGCCCATCAGAATTGTGTTAATGAAGGCGTCAGTGTCTGGTTGAGGAATCTTTATTATTTTGTAATTAAGTGGCTTGCCGAGTGCCGCAATGATGAGCTCCACTTCGCCTCGGTCTCTCTCTGGTCTCTCCGGTCACTTCTATATGCACAAAAAGCAAACTGTAGACAGCAGAGGGGTGGGGGAGGGGAGGGGAGGGGAAGGGGAATACGCCGTAGACGACGACGCAACTGGCAAAGAAAATTGTGTTGATTCAATTTTGAAAAGTCTTGGCAGTCTGTCAAACTCTGGCAAGGAGTTGAGTTAGACTTTGAAAACTCACAATTGAGTGGGTGGAATGGATGAATGAATGGATGGAAGCTTCAAGTCGAGCTGCTCCCAGTTCTCAGTCAGTCAAGATGACAGCTATTCATTCCACGTGTTCTTCTTCTTGTACTCCATCCCCTTTCTACTATTTTATTTTTAAGCTTAGAGACTTTTGTTTTGTATTCACGCTTTTATGTTGACTTGGCCTATGATAGTTGCCAGGTTACACACAAAAGGAGTCAGCATATCTTGACCTAAGAATTGTAAACTACTTATTGTAATGTAAAGGGCTTACACCAATTCAATTTTCATGTAAGTTATGGGAATATTCATAGGAATTTCAAGGCATATTTTTTCATATTTGAATTTGTTTCCATTTTGCACAGTTATTTAAATGTTATTTATGACTACAATTATAATTCCTGTCAAAAAATTAAAAATTCATCTAACTTAAACAGTTTAATCAATTACCTGACAACATAAATCTTTAAAATAATTACATAAATCTTGAAGAATGTTATCAATAATTTAAAAATTCGTATTTAACACATTTTTTTGCAAACAAAAGACAAACGGGAGCAGAATCAACATACGCATTTTGAGAATATGGCATAGAAAACGTGCCGCCAGCATTTTCTTTTTATGGAAAATCGAAAATTTTGAAGAAGAAAACGAACGAGAATGAGAAAAAAAAACCAAAATACACGCGCACATTTTTCTTATCTGTAATGATAGATGCCACGCCCACGCACGCAACGCAGCCGCCCCTGAGGCAAAGCGAGCGACAACAATTTACAATAAATGGAGTTAAAAGTTACAATTCAAAGTGGAAAGGAGGGTGAGCAGAAGGAGAGGAAAGGGGAAGGGGAAGAACACATCATTTCCATTGTTGTTGTTGCTATTTTAAACGTGCGATAAGCCGACGCAATTTAATAGCAAAAATAACAATAAAATACGAGACAAGCAGACAGCAAAAAAAAAGAGATATATAGACGGAGGGAGTGAAAGAGAGAGAGAGTGCTAGGAAGAGAAAAGGGCGGAGAAAGGCGTTAGCAAACAGTCGAAAAATAATCGTTGGCGCTTTCAAAACGCCGTCTTCCTGCTTCCTCCCCTTTTCCCCATTTCCCCTCGCATCCCATCGGTTTCACAAGGACACTGGGCGTGAAAAGTGTGTCGCCACGCATATGTAAATATTTGCATAAAAACGATGACAATAACAACAACAACAGCAGCCGGAAAACGGGGCGTCAGTCTAACGTTAGCTTAATAGCTTTCGATTATCGGAAGAACAGAGAGTTCACTTTTTAAAGCCAAGACATTTTAAAATGGCAGAAAGCAAGAAAAATCTGTTGAAAGTAAAACCATGTGAACACTTATTTAATACTTGCAATCTTGTTTTTAAATTTATATAAAATTTTAAAATATAAAACAAGAAACTTTAAGAACTTTCCCAAACTCAAAACTTCTACATTTGCCTACAAATTTTCATCTACAATGTCGTTATACGTAAGATGTTAACAAAAAACATCTTGTTATAGCAGCTTAAGAAATATTTAATAATTATTTAAACAATTTACGAAAAGTGTTTAATTTTATTTGCTTATTGGTTTTTCATTTTTTGATTCGCACATTAAACGCCTCACGTGTTCATTCAAATTCAGTTATAAATTTTTCGGAATTCTCAATTCATTGGAATGTTGCATGTGGCTTGTTGTCTGCAGTTGCATTTCCAGCATATTTCTGCGACAATTTGCGAGCCAATTTCATAAGAAAGTTGCATAGTTTTAGGCATCGCACGAAAAATAAAGAAAATTATCAGCACAACGTACAATTTACTTTGAGCTTGGCATGCAAAGGCATTTTGTAGGCGTTCAATGGGCGTGGCACCATTTCGAACAGAAAATGTGAGGCAAAGTTTCGTATGGAACATGTTTGCCATACTTTTTATCTGTGCCCAATTCTTTATGCGACCAGTTTATTAAAGGATGCGAACTGTATAGAAAAGAAGAAGAGAGAACGAATGAAGTGTCCTGCACAAAAGAGCCCTGTGTGTATGTGTGTGTGTTTAAGGAAGGGGATAAAAAGTTGTAAGTGCATTTCGCATAAATGGAAAATTGTTCAATTTATCGGAGCACAAAGGAACACACTAACATAGTTAAGAGCAAGAAGTTGGGAACGTGGCCATGGAATAACTTATGGAACTTTATGCAATTGAATAGATAAATATTTATATTGGTCAACTGAATAACCGACCAGCTCAATAACTGGTTAGCCCACAAACTTCTGCCTTCTCCCTGTACCCTTCTCCTTACTGAGTAATTGCCACAAATGAGGCGATTCAAATTTGATTTGATTTGAGCTTTTAAACCACAACAAACAATTCGAGAAGAGAACAACATTTAAAGCGCTAAAAGCAACCATAAGCTGGATAAAGATGGATTGGGAACAGAAGAGAAGAGAAGGAGACAAGAAAGGAGATGATAAAAATATCAACAAGGCAGCAATAAAACATTCAAGATCCAAGCAGTGCAAGGAGAGCAGCCAAGTGAACATTGGACCATTGTCGAAATGACATCAATAAAATATTTAAGGCGACAACAAAGCGAAGCAGCCACATTCGCATCCATGAATGGCCTTCAATCCTCATCCCTCCGTCCCAGTCTGTGAATCTACCTCCGCCTCTGCCTCTGCCACGCCCCCTTAGTTGACAAAACAAGCTGAAGAGTTCGCTGAATGGAGAACTCCACTCGACTGGCGCCGTGGCAAACGAGCTTAACAGAAAAAACCGATGAGAACTGAAGATGAGGAATGTGGATGAAGGTGATAGAAGGAGATGAAGGTGGAAATGGAGTCAAGACGATGGAAACTCAGTTGAAGCTGGCTTCAGGTTTTCACTCGTCTCGGTTTCAACTCGACTTTGAAGTGCAATATCGGAATTTGAATTCAATCGCAATTGAAATCGGTTCCCTTCCTTTCACTCAGCTTGAGTCTTATTCCCCTTCTCATTCCAATACTTATTTTAAACTCCTTCTCGAAATCAGCTCCATAACTGGGATTTTATTGCGGCTTCTGCTTCTGTTTTCCTGCCAAGCGGCTTAGACTTGTTAGCATCGTCTTCCAAATGTTTACGGGTCTTAGACTCTTAGACTCTCCAAAGGGAAGTTGGAAAATCGCGGTTGGCAATCAGGGAAGGCATAAAGATGGGATGCCGAAGATAGCCAAGAGACACCACTTGTATTTGGGATTGGGATTGGGGTTAGAAGTGGTATTGGTATTGGAATTGGTAATGGTAATGATGATTGGCCAGTTATTTCAACTGCTGACCAAGTGAGCCATTTAAAGCATTTAAAGTCTTGTTGTGGTTTCCATTTCTCATAATTTCAAGAATTTTAGTAAAGAGAAAATGATTTTTCTTATCGCTTATCGCTTTTTTATGAAATTTACATATTTTAATCTGCTAACGTCGATTTCCCAGCGGCAATCAATTTGCCGTCATGGTTTCGTTTCTTTTCGTCTTTTTTAACTCAACAAAAATCAGTTGAGATTTTATCTTTTGATTTCTTTTGATCTAATTTTCTTCCGTAGTTGCAATTTTCATGGCAACAAATTCAAAACTTAAAGTGGAATTTAACACAATCTAAGATCAGCAAATGTCCAGGACTAAGGATTTGGGGTCCTGTCAACTCCGAAGTCCTTTGTCGCGTCGCTGGCTTAGAAGAGCGACAGGAAATGATAAATGGACCGTTTACTGTTGCTTCGTTGGCATTTAATTTAAAGCGTTTTGCTAATAATAGCAACTAACCCAGAGCCATTCAAACCGAAGGTCTCCCGTGGGCCAGAAGTCAATAAAATATCAAATTACCTTTTAATATGCGAGTGGCTAATGAGGTGGTTGGAGTGCGGCAATAGAATTTGAAACTTACGTGTTCATCGAGTCGTTAAATTTACAATTTTAATGCAAATTTAATACAATTAGCCTAACGGCGGCCACAACTTTAAGGCAGAGCCTAAAAAATAACCAATAATCTGCCTTCCACGAGAAACTTTCCCGGTGGAATGGTAGGGAAAAAAGAGGGAAACTCCGAAATGCAATTGGGACATAAATTTCCATTTTCGGTTTTATGCCCTCGAGAACTCGCAGTAATTTAACGCTAAGTTTTTTTTGTTGTCTCTCTTTTTGTTGTGTCGAGCAGAGAAACCCGTCGCGCCATAATAAAATAGTAAACATGGAACAATGGGAGGAGAGTACTACAATATATATATACTATAAGAAAATAAGTCTTGCAAAAAATGAGAGAAGCAACTTGTGCTAAGTGTCTTGCTGTCCTGCTCTACACTATTGTTGTCTACTTCTTTCAACTGACCGCAAAACTAACTAAAAACAGGGAGGCAAAAGTATTTTCTATACCCTGTAGTGGGGGTGTAATAGAAGGCAAAGTGGGTTGATTAAAACGGATTGATACAAGAACTAATCTGTAAGAAATTAAAAATCATAAGTCCGATTTTTTAATTATTAAAACTTGACCAGTTTAACGGGTATACATGTGTCTAGTGCACTCGCTTGTACTTTTTCTCTTGCTTGTTTTTTTTTTTGAGGTCACTTCAATTTACGCGGCTTTGAGTGGTTTTTTGTTTTTGCTATTTATCTTGGCCCGGTTAGGAGTTGTCTTCCATCCTTTTGCCTTTGTTTTGAGGTTGGGTTTGGGTTTTTGGCGGCAATTTAATGTCATCATAAATACAAATTTCAACTCGCTGAAAGTATTTCTCAGTTCGTTTATTTGCGCTTGAACTTCGTCTCTTGTCTGCTACTATTCTGTTGTGTCCTGTTCTGTCTTGTTCTGTCTCGGTCTGTTCTGTTCTTTTGCTACTTTAATCCTTTTGTGCAGCTGCAATTCTATTAAGACTGTTCCAGAGCCAGAGCCAGAGCCAAAGCTAGAACTCATGTCCCTCTGTTGCTCTTTGAGCCACTGAGCACTGAACACTCAACACTCAACAGCCTCAATTGCCAATAAATTTTAGCTGTTATCATACCAGCCAGTCCACTTATTCATACACGTGCCACCAGCTGCTCCATTGACTGTACCGCACTTGCCACAGAATGTTGCAAGCAAAGGAATGGAATACAGAATAAAACTGTTACTGGGGGAATGGAATAGTAGCAAGCTATTCCTGCTCCTCGGATCACATTATTTAACATTTTTTTAGTAGCACATAAAACTAAGTCATGACTACTGACTTTGCACTATAGCGAAATTTGCATGCACTTCCATTAAATGCTGAATTTAAATACAAACCTTGTTTCTGAAATTAAGTATATTTTATATTTTTTAAATTATAATATTTTCTTTATGTATTAAGCATTATTCTTAGATATAAAATACATAGTTAAAAGGTAATTGTTTTTTACTTTAAAATTAATGTAGGTTTTTTATTTCGGGGTTGTTGTGTTTCCACATATTGTAGTTTTCCATTCCATATTGAGCCTGTGGATTTTTCCATTTTGGTAGACCATCCTAGACACAGTGCTGTTAGAAGACACGTGTTCAGCTCGCGTCGTGTCCTTGCACTTGAGCAACAGTGGCAAATATAATAAAAATAACAGAAAGGGAGACAGAACAGCAGAACAATAGAACAACAAACAGCAGAGCATGTTACCCAAAGGAAAATGTTTTCTGTCGCTCAAGAGACCACGCCCACTTACCCCTTTCCCCTATTTAAGACCCACTCGCAACGCTCTCAGCGCTACAAGTGCCGACTTTGCAAGTCGTTTGTTTTGCCCGTTGAGTGCAAATTATTTATGCCACATGCGGGGATTCGAACACACCTGCACCACAGCAAACTGGCAATGCAATCAAAGTAAGCAACAGCAAACAGAGGGACAGAGAGAGAGAGGGAGTCAGAAAGAGAAAGAGAGAGCGAGAGAAAGGGAGACAAAAGCCACATTGCCACATTCCACTTTCCATTTTCACTCGAGTGCAATTCGGTGGCTTTGGTTTCTCACACTCTCACGCCTCGACCGGAAGTTGAAGTCTTTTGTTTTCATTTCCGTTATTTAATGCAAGTGGCATTGTTGCCGTTGTTGTTGCCTCTTCTTTTGTTGCATGTGCCGTTGCCAGCTGCCTTGACTAACATAATATATGACATTGCCCCCTCAACAACTTTTAACGCTAGAAACTTGTTGGCACCTACTTGTCCTTGCCAGGGCTCCATTCTTGCCTTTTCCATCCCTTGGCATCCTGTCGCCACTTGGCAGCACTTTTCAGCCAGCACATTTGCATTTCGCCAGAATACTCGCTCCTTACGTGAAACTTGTTTGTTTTTTGCCTTTTTTTGACTACATTTTGAAAAATTTCCCACTTTCCTGTTCGTTTTTCTTTTATTTTCCTTTTTTTTTTCTTGTTTGTTTGGGTGCTTTCTATGCTTACTGTGCTGGTCTCTAAGCGAAGTTAACCAGATTTTCATGTTCAGATAATGATTTTCGCTTTATTTGCATGCGATTTCTCACACTCCATGATCTCTGCCTTGTCCCTAAGCTCTGGCAGACTCCGTGTCTACTACTTTTGTTTAGGAGCTGCATTAAATTTATTGCCCTCAGTGTTGGTTAAATAAACTTTTGAAGAATGATTTTGGCAAGGAAACCAAGATTTGGTTTTGGTAGATTACACATAAAATAAAATCATTTTTAGTTACCATCAACCTCTTTTAATTTATTAACTTACTGATTTATTTGTAATAAAAACATTTATATGAGGTATATTTTGCAAGGAGTACGAAATATTATCTATACAATTTAAACTATTTTACTTACCCTTCCAAAAATCCTTTTTAAACAATTTTATGCCTCATCAATTAACAGTTTTCCGTAGTTAATTGTACATTTAACTATTCATAGTTGAATTGGCTTATTCACATACTAGCCAGATCATTCTCTGCTGCTTAACCCATTGCTGGGCCTCCAAGCAATTCAGTCTGAGGAAATGTATCTTTTCTGTGGGGTTCAAGTTTTGGCTCAGCTGAATTTACGCTCAATCTGCTACACACTTGGCTTGACGGCCACAAATTGCTTTTTAATAACTCAACTAAGCCAAGTAAAACTAGCAAAACAACCTTAACAACAACAGCAACAACAACAGCAATAACAACGATAACAAGAACAACATGAAAACAAGCAACAACAATCTTTGCTACTGTTTCAATTTTCCAACTGGCAGTTAAATGAAGGCAAGAACAACCCACAAACTATGCAAAGCAAATCTGTTAACTATCCCATCCAACCCTAGTTCTAACTTCTTGGCCACCCTCTTGAAGTAAATCTCTGTTTTTGAATAGTTTTCCCTGTACCAGAAATTCCCACTCGACCCTCCACGCACTGTCGAAACTTTAAAACTTGAACAATTTGTGAATTTAGTGCCAAAGTTTTGCTTCATTTTTGTTTCTACACTTTTTCATTATCGTTTGCTCTTCGTTCTCATCGGATTTGTTGCTGTTGCTGTTACTGTTGCTGTTACTGTTGCTGTTATTGTTGTTGTTCCTGTTGTTGTTTTTGTGGTTGTTGTCGTTGTGGTTTTCAAATTGCGATTGTTGAGATTTTAGGGTCTATTACCGCAGCGACAACAGAGAGAAGGGGAACAAAGAACAAACAGATAAACTACTTAGTGAAATATGGCAATCATTTGTCCAACAATTTGAATGTCATATTTCGGTAATGGGTATTTGAAAAACTTTAAATGGATAATGTGTGTAGAGTGTGAGTTGGCGAATTAGTTGCTCGAAGTAGCACACAATTTATTACATTTTTCAACACTAAATTGATTTGGTAAAATATAGTTGGTAAAAACTTTACTTAATCCAGCTAAAACTTTTGTTTAATTTTCTGTTAAACGTATTGTGTTTCTTCATTGAACTCTCTCCCTCTCTCTCCCCCTCACTGACCGATCTTTAGGCAATGCTTCGAATCTCAAAGTCCCGTTTAATTCCTTCTACTTTATATTACTTTTCTGCCCCTCTCTCACTCTCTTTAGTGCACTCTCTATCTGCACTCACCTCACAACATAAATAAGCATGTAAACAGTTATTTCTTTACGCACAGATTAAAACACACACGCAGATAAGTAGCAGTCAGTGCTGGCACATTTCAAATTTAATTTGATTTAGCTATTTTTTAGTTGGAGCTCTAGTTTAATTTCTCTTTTGAACTAATCATCGTTGGATATATATAGTGTTTCTAATATTTGTTCATTAAGCACTTTTTAGCTTTTTATAGCTATACTGTCAGCGCTGTCGCCGGCACAGGCATACAGTTAAATTTGCAGACAGCTTAAAAGTGCAACATAAAATGCAACTATTAAGCAGTGCCAGCAACTCCAAATCGCAACAAGCTCAGCCAACACCACAAGAGACAGCGACAGCGACAGTCTGCCAGCAGCGACAGCAATAACAACAACAACAACAATAGTTACAACAACAACAACAGTCATAAAATGCTCCATATGCAATGGTGGCTGGCATCCAGCGTCACATTCTCTTTTTGTGGTAATAAAAACTAATTAAATCTGCACGAAAAGCATGCCAACAAGCAGCTACTCTCTCACTCTCTTTCCCTATCTCTCTCACTCCTTCTCTCTCTCTCTCTCTCTCTCTCTCTTTGTCTCTTGATGTTGTTGTGGCATGCAGTGTTGCAACATGTTTCAACACTTTGCGTCTGGCCAAGGGAACAAACACTTTGGCGGCAACAAGGGAATATCAAATCCACATTGAAAATTTAATAACCAAAAATTTGCAGCCGAGTTTCGTTACAGATTTTTTCTCTTTTCTCCACAACTCTGTCTCACTCCCTCTCCGTCTCTATCACACTCTCTCGTTGTAGTTCTCTGTCTGGTTTACATGTATGTAAGTGCCATAAAATTATGTTTTTGTTGTTAGCTGTTATTGTTATACCCTGTAGTATGGAAGTTAAGTAAGTGATTGTAAAATTTATTTGAAATAAATAAAAATATAATTAATATAGTCTAGAAAAATTTACACAGTATTAGTTATTGTATTTTATTGTAATAAAATAACTAATAGTACAAAAAACAACTCCTTTTAAACATCCCATCTCTTTTTGTAGGGTATTTAGTTGGTCTATCAGATTCTGGACAACTTTGGCTTTTCTAATTGTTGCTGTTGTTACGTTTATTCATTTATGTTTTATGTGGCATTTTCGTCGAATGCTTTTTGGCACACGGCGCTGACAAAAAACTTTTTTGGCAGACAGTTGCAGTTGTGATTGTTGTTGCTACTGTAATTATTATTGTTGGCACTTTGGGCTTGAGTTGTGCTCATGTTCTCCTTCTTATTCTTATTGCTCTTGTTGTTCTTCTTGTTGTTGTTAGCCACAGCTAAGTAATAAGCAGCCGAAACAACAGAAACAACAACAACAAACATGACGACAGCACAAAAGTGTCGACAGACGAAAATGTAATAAAATTGTTGGCAAGTCTGAAGCACAAGGTAGAAAGCAGAAATCACAGGATTTTGCTTCCACTCACACACACACACACAGACACACAGTGTACGTAATGGTGTTGTAATGCTCGTAAGCAGGTGTAATTGAATGGCCTGCCCTCCCATTACCTGTCTCCCTTTCTCCCTCCCTTCTCCCCCTCTCTGTCTCACTCAACGAAACTCCCAGCGGAGTTTCCGCTTTTGGCACGAGACTTCAACTGAGCAACGACGCGTCGTTTGTGTCTCTGGTGTATGTGTGTGTGTGTGTGTGTGCGTGTATGAGTGGCTTTTCCGGCTGCAGGAAATTTCATATGCATTGTGGCTTGCTATTAAATGTGATAATTGAATTAATTGTCGCCAGTGTGAAATTTGTTGGAGACGACGACTAAAAGCGATGATCAGTAAAGCAGCTTTAAAATATTTTAAATAATAATAGATAATTTGAAAATAATTTATAATAAATTATTTATTTTTAACTGAAGAAAACTTAAATAATTAAATACATAGCTGTTAAAAATCGATAAAAAGTTCAAAATAAAAACAATAATTCCCATTATACCCTGTACCAGAGAGCTTTTTATATATTTAATATTTTTTAATAATAGTTTTTTAATTGCCCCAAAAAAACATGTAATATTTAATTATCATAAAACGAGTTGACTTTGAGGATTAAAGTGTCTATTACCCATTCAATAGGCCACTTCAAAAGCAGTGAAAGATGGGCGTTAACTCATTACTGGAATGGCCCTTGGGTACAAAATGGTAATTTGATATTTTATTGACTTGGCTCAAACCACAAGGCAGTAACTCTGCCTGCTGCTTACCTATTAATAGTCGAAACGCTTTAAAATTAAATGTAAATTTGCCAAGGAAGCAGCAATAAAACGCGAGGAAAAGTCATTTATCATTTCTAGCCGCCGACACGGCGCTTTTCCACTCCACACTCGACGTACAACTGACAGGTCGGAAAATCCCACACCCAAACCACCAGAAAATGTCCAGTATAGCACAAGGTGTAGACAAAAGTTAAATTTACATTTTATACAGCAGCCACAAATTGTTGCCAATAACTGCAATTCTCGCCAGTTGCGAAATTAGATCAAAGGAAATCAAAAGATAAAATCTCAACTGATTTTTGTTGAGTTGAAAAAGACGAAAGACGAACAGAAACGAAACCATGACGGCAAATTGATTGCCGCTGGGAAATCGACGTTAGCAGATTAAAATATGTAAATTTCATAAAAAAGCGATAAGCGATAAGAGATAAGAAAAATCATTTTCTCTTTACTAGAATTCTTGAAATTATGAGAAATGGAAACCACAACAAGACTTTAAATGCTTTAAATGGCTCACTTGGTCAGCAGTTGAAGTAACTGGCCAATACCATCATCATTACCATTACCAATTCCAATACAAATACCACTTCTAACCCCAATCCCAATCCCAATTCCAAGTGCTGTCTCTTGGCTATCTTCGGCATCCCATCTTTATGCCTTCCCTGATTGCTAACCGCGATTTTGCAACTTCCCTTTGGAGAGTCTAAGAGTCTAAAACCCGTAAACATTTGGAAGACGATGCTAACAAGTCTAAGCCGCTTGGCAGGAAAACAGAAGTAGAAGCAGAAGCCGCAATAAAATCCCAGTTATGGAGCTGATTTTGAGAAGGAGTTTAAAATAAGTATGGGAATGAGAAGGGGAATAAGACTCAAGCTGAGTGAAAGGAAGGGAAGCGATTTCAATTGCGATTGAATTCAAATTCCGATATTGCACTTCAAAGTCGAGTTGAAACCGAGACGAGTGAAAACCTGAATCCAGCTTCAACTGAGTTTTCATCGTCTTGACTCCATTTCCACCTTCATCTCCTTCTATCACCTTCATCCACATTCCTCATCTTCAGTTCTCATCGGTTTATTCTGTTAAGCTCGTTTGCCACGGCGCCAGTCGAGTGGAGTTCTCCATTCAGCGAACTCTTCAGCTTGTTTTGTCAACTAAGGGGGCGTGGCAGAGGCAGAGGCGGAGGTAGAGTCACAGACTGGGACGGAGGGATGAGGATTGAAGGCCATTCATGGATGCGAATGTGGCTGCTTCGCTTTGTTGTCGCCTTAAATATTTTATTGATGTCATTTCGACAATGGTCCAATGTTCACTTGGCTGCTCTCCTTGCACTCCTTGGATCTTGAATGTTTTATTGCTGCCTTGTTGATATTTTTATCATCTCCTTTCTTTTCTCCTTCTCTTCTGTTCCCAATCCATCTTTATTCAGCTTATGGTTGCTTTTAGCGCTTTAAATGTTGTTCCTTTCTCAAGTTGTTTGTTGTGGTTTAAAAACTCAAATCAAATCAAATTTGAATCGCCTCATTTGTGGCAATTACTCAGTAAGGAGAAGGGTACAGGGCAAAGGGAGTAAGTTTGTGGGTTAACCAGTTATTGAGCTGGTCGGTTATTCAGTTGACCAATATAAATATTTATCTATTCAATTGCATAAAGTTCCATAAGTTATTCCATGGCCACGTTCCCAACTTCTTGCTCTTAACTATGTTAGTGTGTTCCTTTGTGCTCCGATAAATTGAACAATTTTCCATTTATGCGAAATGCACTTACAACTTTATATCCCCTTCCTTAAACACACACACACACAGGGCTCTTTTGTGCAGGACACTTCATTCTTTCTCTCTTCTTCTTTTCTATACAGTTCGCATCCTTTAATAAACTGGTCGCATAAAGAATTGGGCACAGATAAAAAGTATGGCAAACATGTTCCATACGAAACTTTGCCTCACATTTTCTGCACACTTTTCTTCCTCCTAACTGTTGCCACGCCCTCTTTTTAGTTTACCATGACTGTTGTTAGGCTGGCAAGGCATGCATGTGGAATTTTTCTTTGTTGTTTAACAAAAAATGAAATGCGTGGTATTCTTTTGGGTGGATTTCCCAAGGGTTCTTCCTAATAAGGAAAAGCTGCTGCACTTTTTCCACTTTCCATAAATAAGTATAATTCATTTTTTCAGGTGCCCAATTGCTAATGTCTTGGTAGTTTATTTTGTGTTCTTCTTCTTCTTCTACTTCTTTGGGTAATTTGTTTTTTTTTTTTCCAGTATTTGGCTTCATTTGTATTTGTTTGTTGACTTTGTTAACTTGCTTTACATAAATTTTGCTAGTATATTTTCCTCTTTCTTGCTCTGCGGAAATTGTCGTGAATAGTTCATTTCAGCAGTTTACGTTTACGTTTGCATTTTGGATTTATTTTTTTATTTCTCTAGATTTTTTTTCAGCTACTTTTTTCATTTTTGGCTGCTTTACAAAACTTTTGCCGAGCAGCTGCGATTGCAGCTGCCATTTAGTTGGCCTGGTGTAGTTGTTCTTGTTGTTTGTTGGCCTTGTTGTTGTTGTTGTTGTTAGCAAGAAAAAATAATTTCCCCTTTATGCAGATGAGTGCAGTCCTCCACTGTCCTTGGTGTCCTAACTACGGTCCTTTCTCGTAATGAAATTGACATCTTGTGTCGCGATTTCAAGCTGATTTCGCTTTTTTCTCTTCCTTTATTTCATCTGCTGCTTTTTTGCTTGTGGTTCTTGTTTTTCCATCTACAGAAAAGTGAGCTAAAAAAGTAACTTTTGCTTCTTGAATGCAATGCAATTTAATTTCCGCTTATGTTTGACTTTACGGTCTAACCTTTTAATAAATGAGTTAAAAAACTGTTGATGCCAATAGATGAAATATACTGGGCAATGGGTGTTAAAAATGAATAAGAGTTATAGTTCATATTGTTTAAATTGTAACTAGTCTAAATTAAAAATTAGTTAACTCAGATTTTAAAATTAAATTCTGTGTTCTATAACAAGAGTGTAAAATATGTTTAGAATTAAATAATTTATTAAAATAATCTTTAATTTAAATAAACCCTTGTGCAATTAGTTCAGTCATTTAAAAGGCTTTTCATTGTCATGGCCATTAATAGTGACCAATTTGTTGTTGTTAACTTTTTGATAAATTTCGCATCAACGCATCATTAACCATGGCAACAATATCGAGGGTTGGCACTTAAATTTTTATTAAAAATTAAAGAACTGCAATGAATTATGAATGATAAACTTGTGGCACGTATGCAGCAATAATTAAATTGAATATGGCAATATTTTGTATGATTTTTATTATATTTATTTCACTTTTATGGCTGTTGTTGTTGCTGCTGTTGTTGAAATCACTTGAGAAAAAAAGGGTTGAACGTAATAAAAAATAAATAAATTAATTGGCACAACAAATAAAATGCGGTTGTGTTGCAGAAGTTACCTCATACCTGGCCAAACAACTAATTGTTTATTAATGTAATGCACTTTAAATACTCTCTAATTAATGAGGAAATTTGTCTATAAAGGGTATGTGTGAATAGAGTATGATTTAGTAATAAATAGAGAAGAAAATGATTTGAAAAGTGTTCAATAGATTAAGTTGTTTAAATTTAAGATTAATATGCAATAAATAAACTAGAAAAGTTAATTAGTTATGCAGGGTAACTTTGTGTTTAAAACTCTAGAATTCTCAATTTTTGTTTATCATTTTTTATTGTTTTTTAATGCATGTTTTTGGTTGTTCGTTGCAGCGTTGTTTAATTTGGTTGCTAATTAAGCATTTAACACATACACTTGTTTATATATTTGTTGTTCTCGACTTTTTTACTTTATTTCATTTCATTTTTATTTTATTTTATTCAATTTGAATCGGGCTTTGGATATCAATTGATATGCGCCATTTAGTTTTAATTTTAATTTCCTTTTTGCAGTTACAACTCATTTCATATGCTTAAATACATGTTACATAGTTATAGTGTATATATCTGTGTATATATCTGTATATATATATTGATTTGTATATAGTTTTGTGTCGTTAGCTTTGCATATTATTTGTAACTCATTAATATAATATATTTAACACCTTTTGTTATGTATGTAAAGCAAAACACAACTTTTGTTTTTGCTTAAATGTTTAACATTCTTTTTAAGTATTTTCGTTATCTTTTTTTTTTTTTTGGTTTTTACATTAATGTTTAAGCTTTAGTTACACGTTACTTAAGTTTAGGCTTAAATAATTGAGTATTTCGAATGGGAATACAGCATAGAAAAGATAATGGTTTTATCGGGTAAGCAATTTAGTATGGAAGTGTGAATGATTTCTGGAAGTCTCTACATTTACATGTGATCTGTTTTAGGAATGAAGTTAGAATTGTTATGGTATTATTTAAGCTATTTATTTCTCCATTCATATACATTTTGAGAGCCTCGTTAGCTATAAAGCGCTTGACCATAGACAGCTGTAAGCCATATAAGTATGTAATTTACCATTTATCAGTAATTTACTAAACAATCAAATTTTATCTGTATATAAGCACTCTAATTTAAAAGATTTTCATTCTCGATATGTTTTTGTTTTTTTCTTTTGTTTTGCGTTTAACGTTGCATACCTTAAGGCGTAAATATAACTAACTGTCGCTATGTGTATGTGGGTGTGTGAGTGTGGGTGTATGAGGGTGATAGTGTGTTTGAATTGAAGTTTAAAACTGCCTTTAGCGTTTAACGCTTATACATCGTACAATCTTTTCAACAATTGATTTCAGTGATGTTTTTTATCAGCTTATAAAAATAATATTAATAATTAATTAATAATAATTACAATGCAATTGATTTGTTAAATGATAACGTATTTTCCTATACAGGTCTAAGCTAAGTTCAAAATTTTTCTGGCTACATTTTGGGTTTCATCTTCATTGCAGTAAGCTCTTTTTTGGCTTTTTTTTGCAATCAATTTTTGGGGGGCGGATCATAACTAGGGTCGTTTTCATTACTAAAGTCTAGACGAGTACTTGATAGTATATATATATGTATTTGTATATATATGTGTGTGTGTGTCTTCTGCTAGTTTGTGTTTTCTTAAGCCTTAACTCTAGATTATGTAGATATGTAGCTCTAAGATACATTTTGCTTTAGCTAACATAAACTTAAGCTAAGCCTAGAAAAAACCTCAGCTGATAGTGTTGGTAATAACACTAGAAGCCACGCTATAGCCACAATACTATTGGCATCATTACCCTCCATGCTGCCATCGAAGGCGGGGCTCGAGGGGCTGCCATTTCCGGTTGATGCAATTTGGGTTTTATCTAGGAATGATTTTTGTTCTGATAAACCGATTTCATTCAAATTGGATTGATAGCGCGTGTCTTAATGATGGAATCAAACATGAGAGGCAATCAAAAAGTTTCACAAAAAATGGGATTTAAAAAAGAGAAAGAGAGAGAGAGACAAAAACAGAAAGAGAGTGTGAGAGAGAGAGAGAAAGAGTTTGTATTGCGATAAAGTGAATATGGTGCCAGGGAGATTAACGTATATTACGAATGAACAGATGAACTGCATCATGAACTACTCACTTTTATCCTGTCCATACATAGAACGTGTCGAATCCGAGTTTCCATAGCCGATATTATTGATGTTTCCCTCACTCCAATGCGATTCGGTTGTATAAATACCCGATGAAGCGGTCGTCGGGGGATATGAAACTGAAACAAAAAGAGGAAAATTAAAGGTCTAAATTAAAATATATTCTCATAAATCAATTATAATTTTGTTTGACATATTTCTTTCTCTACTTATTAACATATTAACCTTCCCTCCCAAAATTAAATCAACTTTTTAGAAACATTTTAAAATCGTTGGTGCTTCTATTTACTTATTTCTTTTTATTGTTTACGATTATTTTACATATTATTATTTATGTTTGCTAAATGTATTTTGAATTTGGTATTTTATTCCAGCTATTTGCGAACTAAATTTGCATAACAATTTTCAACACGTTTTATTCCATTTGATTTCATTTTGTCATGACTTTCTCTCTCTCCCTCTCTCTCTTTCTGTCTTTTTATTTTTATTTATTTAAAATTTGTGCTGTCTGTTTTTTTTATGCTCACTCCAGTATTGTGGAGTACACGCTCGAGTTGATTACGCAAAATGCTAATTATTTGATATTTTCATTATGTGACAATATATGGCACACATTATCTCCCTTTCCCACATCTCCAAATTCTCACACAATCGTAAGCTTCCCACTGTTCATATAATAACCTCCTCTCCCTCTCCCTCTTTCTCACCCTATCTTTGTCGCTTTGTGTCACTATCTGTCTCTCTTTTGGTATGTACTCCTGTTTTCCAACTTCATTATTGATATTTTCAATTAAAGCGCGTTTTAATTATGCCGTTCTCATAGTTTTTTCTGGGTATTTGCCCAATTTTAAATATGCAAAATCGTTTTGATTGTCAAATACTTTATGCCTTCGGTACTGTTTATTAATTTAAGTATTGAATTTTCAATAGCATTTGAATCGAATTAAATCATTGATTTCAAACCCTTTGGCATCGCTCACTTTTGGAATCCTTAATTTATTTCAAATTTAAAATCTAGTATAGTTAATAATATGGTTTATAATTAGACTCGTAGCGATATTTAAGTTAATTGTACAATCGCAAGTCTTAAGCTTTATTTTTGGCTACTTTTAGCTAGTCTCAGCAAATCCATCACGTAATTAAACTAAAAACGTGATATTAACTCTCAACTTAAGCTACAAAATTGAAGCGTTGCAAAAGTAAGAAAGTTCAAAAAAAGGAAGATATTCCATTGAAGGGATAGAAATTTAAGTTTACCCTGAGGTTTGGCAACTCATGTGAGTCAATTCTAGTCCTTGGCTGTAGTAATTCTACTTTCTCTGCCCCCTCCACACCCCGCACCAAGTTGGAAAAAACTTCTGTCACGACAATCCTAGAAGACCGCCCAGCCAATACCACACCTCAAGGCTGAGCACGTGACTTGATTTTCAGTGGCTTGATTATAGCTCTGAGCAGATGCCATACCGCACTTTGGCAAGGGCCTGCCATTTTAGCCAGCAAATGTAGTCAGAGCCAAGTGCCCAGTAGGATATTCAAAGGTGCTAGGAATTCATCTTATTCTCTCTCATTCTCTTACGGTTTTCTGGTCTCTTTCTTTCTTGTTTTACTCCTGGAAAGAGCCTTGACCGTTGGCTAGCAGCGTGTCAGGCAATTAAGTCAGCCCATTTGTGGGCCATTGTGGTTGAGATTTTCTTTGTTCTGTTCCTTTTTTTTCTCTGTGGTGTATTGCTTTGTTCGCCTCAATGGATAAATGGCTAAAATTTGTCAATTTGTGTTAAGGCCAATGCGGCAGTTTCTCACACTCCCCAAAAATTCCGTTTATTGGACATGAATCTCTTAATTAGCAGCATCGACCTTAGACTTCTAACTAGACTCATTAGAATAAAACTGAGTTTTATATTAAATTCTTGAAGTTTTCAGCTTAAATTTCAGCTAGTGATATATAGTATTTCGTATGTCAATTGAAACTTTAGAACTTTATTTAGTTACTCGCATGCAAACATTGCCAACGATGCACATAAATTGCTGACTTTACATTTCATTTCCAGCTGCAGCACGCGGCGTATGCGCAATGTTTTTGCAACATTTGTTTGCCAAACAATTAAAAATACATTTGTTAGTAACTTTTTCAACATTTGTTTGAAACTGCGATCAAGTTGTTATGAGTTGTGAGTGCTTAATGGTGTTTCAGTCACTGCTATTTACTTACCATATAATCGTATAATGCCATCAGTTTCGCCCCGGGGATTCTTAGCCACACATTTATAAATGCCATCATCACCGCTTCCCACATTGATAATTGTCAGTTTCATATGCGTTTTATATGCAGGCACGCCGACACTTGATTCGACTCTGCCATGAAAATGCCATGAAAATATAAGTAAAAGAAAAATTTTAAAAGATTTCCTCATAAATTTAGCTATGAAATGTGGAGTATTTAGAGTAGAGTTCTTTAACTAACTTGTATTTATATGAGTCATGTATGATTGGTCCCTCGCCACGTGTCCAGTAATTCAAGGACGTTGGATGCGCCTCCGTAAAACATTCGATGGTGACATTGAAACCTTCGGGTGCACCAACCAATTGATGTGGTATGAGTAGCATGGGTGGAACTGTAGTAAAAAGTATGAAAAAGTATTAGAAATTAATCTTTATACAGTATAAACTAAACTCAGTTGTAGTTTGGGATGTTCCTCACATGGTAAAATTATGAAATGCTTCTTTATAAAAGCGTTCTTTTGAGCTTAGTGCCCCATACCGCATTGAATACAGGTTTAGTCAGCTTAATTGTATCATTATATAAACCCACTCCAGTTATATAAAATGCCCTTGTTTATATCAGTCAGCTCAGTTAATGACCACTCAACTCACTTAACCCGTTGACAAGTTAATTAAGTAGCGCATTTTGTCACACTTAAGCCGTACGATACTTAATATACTTTTGATTAAGGACACTACAAAAAATTAACTGGACTAAAGGGGAAAAAAGAGGGACAAACCCATCAAACAGCCGTAAGCTCAGATGCTTCACGATACTTTTCATAAACATAAAAACGACGCTAATTTGTGTCCAAGCTGATTAAAATTTCAATTGGTTGGGGGCAATGGGAATTAAGAGGGAGGTAGAGGGAGGAAGAGAGGGGTAGAGAAAGGGTGAAGGAGGAAAAGAGAAGCCGTGAAAAGAACCCTTTGGGCTTGTGCCGCAGCTTAATTGTGAGCTCGTGGCAAACGTAAATCAACAAAAGGTAAAACAGCCAGCGAAATGACAAGGTAAATGGATGAAAGAAGTAGTATCCATTGTCTATATCCGAGCACTTTTTTATGCCCATCCCTAATGATGATGACAGAGTCAGATTCTGACTCAGACTCAGGCTCTCTGACACAAGCTCAAACTCTAACAATAACTATGGAAAATGCAAAAATGTTCATTAGTGTTCATTGAGAAAATACGCAAAAAAAAATAGAGAAAAAATGGCGGAATGGAAAACCTGAGACACTCATTTAATATCTTAATTAAAACTGTTCGCTGTGGTGCATCTGAAGTGTGGGTTGAAATTGTCAGAGAGATTCCATTTTTCTTTTATTCTGAATAATGTTATTCTTCTTCTATTTTTTTTGGCAGCAGCATTGACAAAATTTTGTATAGGTGTCTTTTATATAATTACAAGTCACAAGAGCTCAACAGATGCACGCAAATAACAAAACACAGCAAGGCTGAAGAGAAAGCATGAAGACTGAAGACTGAAGACTGGAAAAACAAGCCAAGCAAAATAGTGAATAATGCTATTCATAAGATTTTTTTTCATGAGATGCATTTGCTAAGAGCAAAAATAGTTTTTCTCTATGTAAAGTTTTCTTTTTACCTACTTTGAATGTGTGTGTATCTGTGTGTTTGTGTGTGTGTGTGTGTGTGTGTGAAAAGTGTAGCGAACTTTCTTCTCGGGCAAAGAAAAGGCACAGCCTTGTGACTTGCCGACTTGCCTCTCAATTTAAATGAAAATCAGTTGCATAAAAAATTATACTTAAGATCTGGCCCGACTTTGTATTTGCATAAACCAAAACCACAACCAGAGTCAGAGCCTGAGACTGAGACTGAGAACAGAGAATGGAGATGAAAAAAATGAAATGTTGGACGAGCCAAACAAGCAGAATGTATGCATAAATTGGACTTGAAACTTTGTTTGTCAATATGCAGACAGGAGAAGGGAATATAACTTAAAGAAAACTTACCAAAATGAATTAAAGAGATTGCTTGCATTTGGTTTACGTTGGTTAGAAGATGTCAGCACTTAGGGCCATGAAAAATTATCTAATAAAATTATGCAGTTTCCCAAGCAACAACAAGCTGCAAGTAATTGAAAAACTCTGAATTTTATTTGGCTAAAGGACACAGCTAGTTTTGCTAGCCATAAATAAAATGATCTCAAGTTTGGTATTGTGGGACATAAAAGGTAATTCATTGTGGCTGAGTTAGAAAGTCTTTACTGATCATTTAATAAAAGCTTTTAAACAATTTTCCAAATCAAAGAACTCTTTATTCTGAGCTCCCTCAGCTCCTTACCTACTCTATCCAATAACAATGCAATCAGCTGAACACCATCATCATCATCATCTTGGCCATTTGCTATTACACTAATTCCGCAAATATTGTGCTAACATCCTTTTCTTGCAATCAATTCGTACCCGATTCCCTGCTCTTTTCATCCTACTTCCCTTTTCAGTGAACAAAGCCAAAAGGTTTACAGACTTTAAGTGTAATCCTTAGCCAACACTCGTAGCCCGTAACGAGGCTTCATTAACTGCTAATTTTCAAGTTGTTTACACTCAGCAATGTCACCTTGCAATTTTCTATAGAAACATTCACAGACAGAGAGACAGCCAGACAGACACAAAGCTGTCACTCAGTGTCCAACTGACTACTGAGGCGAAAACAGCAGCAAACCACTCAGCTAACTTCTTCAACTTCTACTCTGATCCTTGTGCTGCCAGGCTAAATTATTGTTGACTCAAGTCCCTTTTTTTTACCTGACTCCAACTCTGTCGCCGACTCGCCAGTGGCCACTTAGCAGCTTCGCTAGCTATTTCCCTCAGCTTTTGTTCAGCTTTCACAATATTGTCGCCACTCAATTGTAATTTAAATCAGTGCCAAGGAGTGGGCGGAAAATGCTTGTTCTGTCGCCCAAAAGTCGAGTGCTTTTGTGTAAAAATTATACACTTTCAAAGGGTATAGAACATGGCGGAGGAAAGAGTGTACAGCAGATTAGTTCGCTGGAAAATTATAGTTTATTTAACTAAAAATTAAATTAAATTAACGTATTTAAGGAGCAGATACAAATTGTAAATAAAATTTTAGGCATTTGAATGACAAGTAAGGACTTAAGCTACTACTCCATTTGATTTTTGATCTCTTTCTGGTCATTGGCATTTTAAAGCACTGTTAAGCAGCGACAAATTGTATAAAAAACTCACAAGAAATTATATCAAAGCTAAAAGATCTGGATTGCATACCAAATTAGCTGCTTGTGTTGACGATTTGAAATCCAAAACTGTGACTAGGGAAAAAGTGGATATAGCTTTCTTTTTTCTTTTCTATATACAAGTGGCGTCAGGTTAAAGGGCCTTTTGCAGCATATGTTGTCCTTAGGAATACGAGTAGTATGTCCTGCTGCTGCACAAGGCAAACAAATCAGTATGCAGTCAGAAATGTAAGAAACAAACTCGCACACACACAGACACACACAGAAATACACACACACCCACTCACGCACACACTTTTAGAGCGGAAACAGTAGCTGAATTTGTTGCTTCCTGTTTGTTAAGCAACGCACGCCACAATAAACGTACAAATACACAGCAAAATACACCAATAGGGGAGGAGGGAGAAGAGGGAGAGATGGAGAGAGTGAAAGAGAAAGGGGAAGGGAGTGAGAGAGAGAGAGAGAGGAAGGGAGAGTGGCTAATGTGTGTGTGTCCTGGCTAAAGGACATATGCAAGCTGTCACAGTTGTTTTAACAAATTGTTCGGGGAGTTTCAGCAAACACACACACACACACTCACACACACACACTTATTTTTCCTATGCTCAAAAATGAATTGGAAATTTGTTTCTCCTTTTCTAGCTTTTCCTACAAAAACTGTTGAGCAACAACAATTTTGTTTTTTAAAATCAGCGTACGATTTGATATTTATTTATACCAAAAGCAAAAATCGTTTTTCTTCCCAATACTTTTCCCCAGAAAAGAAAATGATCATAGTTTTCCTCTGGGACTGTATTATTGCAATATGAATTGGTGAAAAGAATCAAATTGGATTTTGTGGCTTCTCTGGGTGCCGTTGCACAAAGTGCATACAAATTGTGGCATTAAGACAGGCATTGGGTTATTTCTGTTAATTGTGTGTACAGTGACTACGAAAATAGTGTCTCAGTTACTCCACTTAAGGTGAAATTCTGCTAAATTTGGGATAAACTAAAGTTGGCTTACTGTTTAAGATATACTTTAAATAAAAATAACAATGATTTAGTTATACTATATAAATTTCTTACTACTCTCCAGCAAAGTTTATATAAATATAAATTGTTTGAATAAACTACTAAACTGCGAATTCAATAGTTTTCCTTTCCACTTTTAGCCAGTTTTGCCCACCTGCCCCTCCATTTTTCATGTCCATTTTTTACCTGTATGTGTTTCTGCAGCAATCAAGCATTTGAAGTTGCCTTTTTTATGGAAAAGCTCTGCACACGTGTAATTTGTATTGCGCTTTTTTGCTAGCTGACCACAGAGTTACCTGTTACCAGTTACCAGTTACCAGTTAGTGGGTACTGGGTACTTTCTATTGGGTACTGGATAGTGGATAGTGCCCTCGGGGTTTTGTTTGGCTGTCGTTGGTTTGTTTTGTTAGCAACAACCGAGCGAATGTCGTGTACAAAACAAAAATAGATTTATGCTTGCGGCATTTTTAAGTGACAGCAAACGAGCAAATTTTGTGTGACGACTCAGCTGCCTACCCACTGCCACGCCCTCACCCCCTACCACCACCACCACTGCTGCCCCTCTCTAGACTGACCACCTTCGCCTCAATTGTTGGCTGCTTTTTCTGCTGACATGACAGCACACGGACAACATGTGATGTGACTGTCGCTTGTAATAAATCTTGAAAAGAACTGTACGGTGATTTGGAGTTTTTCTTTTTTCTCCATTTTCCTTTTTTTCTGATTTTTAAACCTATATTTTTTCTGAGATTTCACTGCTGCGGCAGCCACAAGTGTGTTGCCACAAATTGCAATCACCTGGGTACAGTGGGCTTAATAGTTGATGTATGGGAGAGAATATGAACTAGAAATTGTAATATATATATATATATGTATATATATATACATATATAAATTCTATACACTTTACCTTAAAGTATCTGAAGATTATTTATAAGAATAAAATACAAAATAAATTAGCTCACTACAAAGATTCTTTGCCTTCAAGCTGTTAACTTCTGTATCAAAAATGTTATTTTATTACTCCCAGAGATTATTAATAAACCAAAAATAATGCTTATTAAATTTAAATTAATTAATTAAAATATACATGTTTAAATGAAATAAATTTTGAATAAATCGTATTGGTATTTGTACCACTGTGACTACCAGTTGACCCTCAATCAGATCAACTTTAATCCGCAGTCGCGAAATGGAAATATGAGTTGCCTGGACAACAGAACAAATAACACACGTACTTCGTATACGACGAATACGCTTCCACTTTCAGCTCCACTTAAATCCGACACTACAAATTTATAAAGGTAGATACTTTTTTTTGGGTTTTCCCTATGTTTTTCTTTTATTATATTTATTTTTCATTTGGTTTTTGGTTAGGCAACAAACGATGGTTTGGTCAACAAAACGTGGCACGTAATGAAAAATAAATTGAAAATCGTTGCCAAACTGAAGCGCAATGTATAAACTATAAAACTGTGTTTAGTTTTGACCAATTTTATAGAAAAATCTAGCGAGCTGTTGTAAATGTTTGCTAAAATATGGACAGTAAAATACAGGGAGACAGACATACGAACAGATAGAAAAGTCACTTTATCATTTTTTGGCATGACAAACATTTAGAGAAGCTACACAGTTCGTTCCGTTATACTCACAGTCCACGCTGACTTTGATGCGCTTGGAAACCGTTGGGGGAACTCCATTGGATGCAATGCAGAGGTAAGCACCCATATCCAAACGAGAGATACGTGTTATCTCCAGCGTATCACCTTCCCATTCGTTTACTGGTGGAGGAGGGTGAGGAGAGGGGAGAGAAGGGAAAACAACAAGAGTCAATGAAAATTGCCATTAAATGATTGATGCTCAATTGGAAACTGTCCGATGAGCTCTGCACTTACCTATGTGATTCTTATTGATGGCTATACGCGAATTATCATCACGTTTCCATTTGATAATGGGTCGTGGACTACCACTGGCTCGACATCTCAGCGAAATGTTGGCACCTTCGCGAACTATGACGTCACTAGAACTCAGTGAATCATCAATGTTTGGTGGCACTGCAAACAAAAAACAAAAAAATACAATGAATAATGCGATTGAAATCAAAATTTATTTACAATTTCGAATTGATGTTCAATGCTAAATTGTTATACCCATAATCCGCTTAAATGTCAACAAAAGGAGTCAATCTACAGTCCACACTATATTCAACTGGTAATCATGAAAGCCATTTAAGATTAAAGGTCTTTCACACACATACAGACATATATATATACATATATATATGTATATAATACACATGTGTGTAGATATCGTAAATATTTACCACCATTGTTAAACCCAACACAATGGATACTTCCTAAAATACAGTGTAGTCTCATTTTAAGCGCCAGTTAAAATAGGTGATAAATCGTATTGTTTGTTGGTGTCAATTTGGCTGGCAACAGGAAATTGCTGTGGCACTTTCAGCTCCAACTCCAACTCCAATTGGAATTGTAGTCCAATTGGAATTGCCTTTGCTATTGAAATGTTTTCAATTTCAATTCACTGCATTCAATATGCATTTCATAATTATTGCAATAATTGTGCAATTGATGCACAATTCAAATGATATATTGATTTGACTTTAATCAGAAGTTATAGCCACTTTGGGAAATTGTAGTTTTAATATGGAAAATCAATTAACTTGCATATATTTAGAGTCATACGGAAGTTAACTATTTTTCATTAGAATATTAAGCTAACTAAATTAATAATTAAATAATTTTACGTGTGCTTGGAATTTACTTGGGGTTTCATCTAAGTGTGGAGACCCTGTCTAGATCAAAGACTTTTGGAATTAACATAAGTTCAAGAAAGTGTTTCAGTTTAAACATAAAACTTATCTTTGGTATATTAAAAAATATTTATTTCAAAGTATTTAAAGATGATTCTTTCTATTTATTTAATTGGATAAAAAAAGAGGTAACTTTAAACAATGAAATAAAAGTTAATAGGCCTATAGGAAACTATTTAGTTAACATATACTATTAATTTCCCATTTATTGTATAATAATAATTAATTTAATAACTTAAATCTTACAAGCGTTGCTGGCAGATATTAATTTAAAATTCTTAACATTTTATTTAAACAAATTCTTTTATATAACTTTAATTTAGAGGGTATCTTCTATTCGTTGCTGTCCCCAAATCTCTCTTCTGCCTTTTGATTAGCACAATATTTGAGCAGGAGAAATTCTAATATTTATTACTAATAAATTGTTTCACACATTTCATTTAAATATTAGTTTTGGCATTTATTTAATTCATTTTATTGTTGTTGTATAATGCAAAGTTTCGTGCCAAATTCGTTAAAATCTTTTTTGTTTTAATTAAAAAAGTATTCGCTGCCGTTTCGCTGAATATCGCATGAATTTTTAATAATTTGTTTGTTTGCCAGCCAGCCGGGAAAATAATTCCGCCTTGGCAAAAGATTCACTGAACTGTGCACTGGACACACTCACACACACATACATACACACACACACACACACACTAGCACATACAGCAAATTTTGCTTTGGGCTTCTTCTGTTGCTTGCTTTTTGTTTTCTCGCTCTCCCTCTCTCCCTGTCTCTCTTGTTCTCTCTCTTACAATCTTGTGGTGTTTGTGCATTTTCCACGCTTTAAGGCAAATAAATTATTTTTTAATTCACCGCGTATTTGTACAGGATTTTCGTGTGGCACTTTCCACAACTTTTGTCTACCTTTGGGGCTTGCGTTGCTCTCAGAAGCGATGATTAGAATTCCCATTTATAACCATAACTCGACTCACCTACAACATTTAGATAACCAAACTGTGTTTTCGCTGTCACCGTATTGATCTGACACATATAACGTCCTTTGTCCTCCTCGTGCACATTATTGATGTGCAAATACCAGGTGCGATGCCGATCGTGCTTATCGTGAGTGACACTAATGCGAGGATTACGTGTGATCACGTGGTTGTGCACTGTGAGTATAGCGGATTGTTCAAAGTGCATCCAAGCGACCTAAAGAGAGGAAAAATAATTAATTATTTTAATTAATAATTATTTAAAAAGAATTTTTATTAAAAAATCTAAAAGAATGAAAGCAAAAAGTTAGTACAATTTATAATAACTCCATTTACAAACCCATAAAAATATTTATTTGAATAATCAGTTCATTCTTCTGCTAATAAATCAACCACCTCGTTAACAAAGTGAAATGAACCACAAAAGCGGAAAAACTATTGACCATTTTTTCCATAACTTGATGTTGAGAAAAAAAAAAGCATTGGAAAATTTAGTAATTAAGAAGCTGGGAAGAAAATCAGCGTGTAATGAGCGATAATGATTTGATTACTTGTCAAAAGGAACTATCAACTGACGAGAGCTAAAGAGAAGGAATTAAAGAAGTGAGTGAAAGGGAAAGAGAGAAACAAAGAGACAGAGATACGTATAAAGTGAAGGAATAAAGATACTGAAGAAGTATGAATGCAGCAAAAGTGAAATCCTTAGCTGAAGTCAACTAATTAGTCACAGACATTGCGCATACGCCACGTGAAGTCTTAGTTGGCCATAACGAGTTCTACGCTTTTAATATTATGCTTGGGAAATTTACAGTTAATCGCAAAAAGATCAAGTACTAGTTGGATTTGAAAATTTAAACACATCATTACCATGAAAATGAAAACACGGCTATGAATATCAAAAGCACTTGAATGGGGCAAGCGAACGTCTTGGAGCATCATTACCGAGTACTTCAATAGTTGGCTCAACTAGCTTTATGGGCAGACAGATAGAGTGAGGAGAGGGAAAGAGAGTGGCAGAGAATGAAAGAGAGAAAAAGTGAACAAGAGCAGAAACTACTAGTTTCACTAACAAGACGACTGGGGCTATCCAATAACTTGACTGAATTTTGGCTTGACAGGCAACAGGAAATAGAATCAAATTGAGGTGTAAATGAGAGCAACAAGAAAAGCGTCGCACACATGAAACGTGCATTGCATCCAGTAAATAAAATGTTGAAGAAAATAAGCAGAAAACGAAGAAAGCAGCAACTGGAAGGAAAGATGCAGTAGAAAATGCTGGAAAGGTAGCAAAAAGCGTAGACCGAGTCGGTTTAGCTGATGGCATGTTTAAATAGCTATGTCTGTGCGAGTAAGATTACTCCTTCAATAAGTTTACAAAAAAATGCAAGAGAAAGAGAGAGAGAGAGAGAGAGAGAGAGAGAGATGGAAGCTCTACCATATCCTAAGTCCATGCCTGCTATCTCTGTCTCTCTTTAAGAGTGACTGGCAGGTTCGTTCTCATGTATTGCATGCGTGTAATTCATAGCTATCACCGCACACTTTCACGCCCCAGACTCTCATGTTCTCCGGTTCAGTTTATTTTTATATGCGACACTATGATGCAATTTTCTCGCTTCCGCTTTTTGCCAAACGCTTCTGGGTTTTCCCTTTTCCTTTTACCTTTTTTGCTACTTTCATTCTCAATTTTTTTGGTCTTGTTTCCCTACTGCAGATGGTGAGCTGTGAAATTGCAAACCGAGTACGTGAGCACATTGAGGTCTAACCCAAGTATGTTGCATGTCGTTAAATGATATTAAATAGCTTCTAAAGGTTGACTAACATGGCTAAGAGCCAACCACTAAAGCCGTTTATACACTGTCCACAGCTATGCTAAATTTTGTCCAATAAGATGCTTAAACAGATAACAAATTGAACTCGGTTTATTAGTAAATGCAATTGGATCTGGGAACTTGTTAAAAGGATGCTTCATTTGTGGCAAGTTATTTGATTAGAGCAAGCATCAGTAGCAAATTAAACATATTAAGTGCTCGACTATGAATTTGATAGGATTTCTAATAGGAAGACTTATTAGAAAAGGGTGCACAAGTATGTTATACTAGTAGACTTCAGGGCAAGAACTATTTTTATTCAAAATTCCTACTATAAAAATCTTTAAAAATTCATAAATGTAAATTATTTAAGGAAATTTTACATTTATTTAACTTACTTACCTTATAAGAGCCAAGATTCTTCACCGAACAACCTAATTTGACATTACGTCCAGCAGGTACAGTTACGTTTTCGATGTATTCAGTAAATTCGGGTTCTTCAACAACAACTGAAACAGACAAATATATAATATTTATTTAATAATAGTTCTATATTAAATAAAATATATGTATTTACTACATTTCATACATAATTTTTAATTGGTCGTAATGTTATAATTGAAACATGAAACTGTTGCATACAATTATTAATTATATCCAAAGATAACTGAAGAACACATAAAAATAATATGTATAAAATCAAATAACATTGAGCAACTGTTTGTCAACAATCAACACATATTTTCCATATTTGCTTTAACTATCAACAAGTTAAACACTTTTCACGCTTCACAATTTTCACATTTCATTTTGAGTTTTCATCGCTGCTTTCATTTCATTTTTAATGACCATTAAATTTTGTATAAATGCATTAAATTGCTGTAAAAGCCACAGCAAAGATCTTGTCAGAAATCCTTTTCAATTTTCCAACCATTAAAACTGCAATAACATTAACGAATTTCAGTTCAACGAAAGTTAAATACTCTGAAATTCGAAACAAAAGTGGAATTTAAATGGGTTTTAAAAAGAAAGGTTGGAATTTTATTGAATTTTACATTTTTGTATATTACACTGGAATGGGATTAAAATCATCTTTTTTAAAGTTATTAAAATATTCCATTCACTTTATTCGATTTGCTCTATAATTGTGACTTTGTGTTGGCATTAAAATAGTAGTGTAAACATTAATCAGAACTGTGTTTGTTTAATTTTAGCCATTTGCTTTGAACTGGGCACAAATAAAGTACTATTGCAATTCAATTAACTTGTTAGCAATGTAATTATTAAATCACATGGCCGAAAGGCAGTAAATTAATGTTAGTTATAATAAGGTCAAAGTTTATAAATGGTATTCTTTGAAGAATTGACTTTGGCACAATATTTTAATGGCCTATAACTATAAGTGGAGTTGTATTTCTATCTTGATTTTTTTTTTAGAAATATTACAGACTTATTAAAAGTATTATTTTACTACTTCATTACTGCTTATCTATTTAATTGCTGCTATTCATCTGTTCTTGATACGTTGCTCAGTACTCTATATAATACGTTTACACGTTTCGTTGGCAAATTTCAATTGAAATTTATTGAAACTCTATTTATTTAACTTAATTTTCATTGGTTTGTGATACACGCCCGCAAGTATGCTACAGTTTTCGGCCATTGCTTTTGCCTAATTAGATATTTATAATGCCCGCCAGACACATACAACCACACACACCCACACACATGGACAATTGTGTAATATGGTACAGTGGACAAGAAGTCAATACAATTTGCTCTGCCAACTCCAACTGCCCCTTGGGTGTAAACACACACACACACATACTGACACACATATATACACATACAGTGCTGTGTGTACACACTCATGCATGAGCAGTTGGTAAACATTTGACATATTGCATTGGCCACGCCCACAAACATGTACGTAGCCTTCTAATTATGAAGCAGCAACAACAACAACAACAACAACAAAACAAGAACAAGAGCGGCAAAAGTTGCATAAATTAGGCAGAAACTCAAGGCAAATGTAACCATGACATTCACATTCCCATTCACATTCACATTCACTTACGCACTCACATTCACTTTTTCTGCACACTCGCATTGGGAAAGCAGTACATAAAGAGCAACAGAAAAGGAAAAAAAGGAAGAGGGGGAAGGGGGAAGGGGGAAGAAGGGAAAAATAAAGAAGAAAAACTGAAAACTGTCGTTGCAACTCAAGCGTACAACCTTTTTGCAGCAGTTTCAAATTCTCTGCATAATCATGGGATTCCATCCAGCTGCAATTTTCGCGCCAGAGCGCGTGTTTGCATATAAATTTTACGAGGCCCACAAAACGCAGCTCCTCACACACACACACACACACACACACACACACACCACCCTCATATCAGCCACATTTTGCACTATTGGAGACAAAACAGAGCACTGAACTAGACGACTCTCAGATGACCTGCTGTCCAGTGAATAGTTAGAATAGTTAATGATTATTAGGAGTGAAGGAATTAATTCTTAATTGAGTATTTTAAATCAAAGTTTAATCAAGGATTGCATAAATCTAAATTAAAATAACTTGGCGGGTAAGACTAATGAAGTTATATATAACACATTCTCTTTGATCATATGTTCTCCTAGTTGTCCGCTATATATAAATAGTCACTCGCTTCTTCCAGATTTAAGTTCAATATGCCCGATTTTGACAACTTTATGTCTGGCATTGTATAAAAAGTTGACAATGATATTGGCCAGCAGCAGTTGATGGGCTTGTCAGAGCCGCATAAGGTTGAGACAAGGGGACAGGGAGAGAGAGAGAGAGAGGGGGGGTAGAGATAGAGAATGAAAGAGAAGTACAGTGAACACAGCAGTGCAACGACTGTGTTGTTGATGTCGCCTGTTGCGACATAAATTGCGTTGCCTGAATAAAATTTTGCGCACAGTTAAGCGACATTTGTTTCGGTTTTTGTTGCTTTTCTGCCATTTCTCGCCCCCTCCCACCCCCTCTCCCTTCTCCTCTACCAGCTCCCCTCTTCACCTGCCTTCGCTAGCTGCACCTGAGAACAATGACAGTCGGGTGGCAATAGGTGGCAATATTCATAGGGAAAGAGAGAGAGGGAGGAGGCATGGTTGTATCTCACGCTCTGAGCGCTGTCACTGATTTCATTTTTTTCACGCCAGATATAGATAGGTATATATTATATGGTGGTATCTGTGCAGCTGCTGGCTTTCAATTTTTGGCATATAGCCGTGTATCACTTATGACCCGGGGGCGACATTCTGCCAAACCTACAGCTGCCACAACCCCGCCCTCCACTCTCTCCCATTTGCCACTTTTCTGCTCTCACTCTCGACTATCTGTGCATCTCGTAACTTGTATCTTGTATCTCTATCTTCGCATTTCTGGCTCTGTGTAAATATGATTGCCCGAGGTCAGACGCCTGCGAGACGAGTGTTATTGATGGCATCAGACTTTCACGTCAGCCGAGGGCAACTGGCATTAAGATAACCAAGATAAGTACACCAAATTACACTGTGCTGCAAATTAAGAAACATCAGAAAATTAAGTTCATTTCAAGAGTCTCAAGTTAGGCCTTTAAAATACCCTACTGTCATTTTAATGGATTTATTGATTATACTTCTCTTAGGTTTATCATAAACAATATATATACATTTAATAGATATTACTTACTATTTAAATTCGATGTTGGCACATTGGGCATACCGCCAGCAACAATAACGCCATTGCTGCCGAGGATTGTGTTGCCATTGGTGGTGATGACATTGGCGGTGTTGCCATTGGCGGTGCTGATGCCAATGCCATTGCCAGTTGCTGGTGACGTTGACTTGCTGTGTTTGCTGTTGTTGTTGTTGTTGCTGTTGTTATTGTTGTTGTTGTTGCTGTTGCCGTTGGCGCCTACGCCTCCGCCGTTGACGCTGGCGTTGAGAATTTGTGGCAAGATGATCTTATTGGTGGAGTCCCCCGCTGTTGCCGTGAGCACTAGGAGGGCTCCAATTAGATGCCAAGACGGCAGCAACATCAACTTGCCGTTTTTTTGCCACTTTCCCTAGCCAGGAGCACCAATGATGGCCTCGTGGCTTGGCTAAAGTACATCTCTCTAGGAGCTCAGCTCCACTTTCTACTATTTTGTGTCCTCGTCTGGATTTGTTGTATATAATTTCTCAAACTAAGACTAATTAAAGTTGCGTATTTAAGTACAGTTTTAGTTTTATTGGCTTTTTATGCTGAGTTGTACCTAAAATTATGTTTTCAATTAATTTTGTAATATTTTTAAATGAAATTATTAAAGTAATAATTGCTAAAATTTGCAGTCACTTGTCACTAATCCACTTATCACTCATGAAACACCTCGCAATTATGCATTGAGTTTAAAAAATAATATACCATGAGCAACAAATTTAGTAAAACAATTAAAATTTTAATTTAAGTGAACATGAAAAATGTTTGTTGGCAACCAGATTTTATTAATTTCATTACAAACACTTTGCCAAACTCATAAAAAAGTGCATAAAATTTGTTCTTCCTACAATTTGTACCGTTTTTTTTTTGTTTGTGGTAAATCTGTTTTTTGTCTATGCCAAAACGTCATCATGTGTGTCCTGGCTAATGGACGGGGAGAAGGGGGAAAGAGTGGTTAAGAGGGTTTAAAGGGGGGCGGAGGGGTAGAAAATTGCTTAATTTCATAAGCGAGCCATAAGGGAGAAAGTTTTGTGAGTTTTGTGTGTTTTGTGTGTTCCACAAGCTGTGGACTCCAACCCAAAGGCGACACGCTTAAAAACCATAAAAAACCATGGATGCCACACAGACAAAAACTTTTACTTCCTTTAGCTTTATTTAGCTATTTTTTGAGAGCAAATTTTGAGAAGATCGCCAACAACACGCACGTCACATAAAATGTTTCATATACAATTTTTTGTTGCTTTTGTAAGGCACAGAGAAAGTTGGTAACAGGCACAAAGTTAGACAGAAATGTAAAAACACATTTAAAAACAGCTTTTAAATTAATTGCCGACAGTATGAGTGTGTTTGTGGGTGTGTGTGTATCTGTGTGTTATCACTCTTATCACTTGCTTCTTGTTTCTGTTTAAATCTCTTTGTGAAGAAATGACTGAAACTGCAGACAGAGAGTTACAGCTTGAGCTTATGAGCCATGAAATAAAATATTAAAAATGAAACTAATTTAATTAAGGCGTAACTAATGCATTACACAACTTTAACTAGTTAAAATCCTTAGTTAAAAGTATGTACCACTGCAGTTCTGTTGAAATGTTCAAGTTTTTTAGTATATTTCTTGTACTCCTACTAGTTTTAGCTGGTGCTGTGTTAGGAGACAATGTAACCACAGGAATAATCAAAAAATTCCTTGAAGACAGTGATCAAAATTTAATATTTTCACCTGTGTTGCTAACTGAAGGCTTATGGCAACTGTTTTTGGCAGCAGAGGGCAGAACAGCTGATGAAATCTCCGAATTTCTACAACTGAATGGTCAAAATAAAAGTCAGTCTATTGAGGATTATTTCAATGTTCGCAACAGTTCGATATCCCCTGAAAACGCCACTTGGTACAGGGCAAGTAGTCTGTTTCTGGATGCTCAGATTGATATACTTCCAAAGTATCTACAAATATCAAATGAAATATTTCAAAGTGAACCTCAAATTGTGGACTTTGCCAACTCCTCAGCTACAAGTTCAGCAATAAATGACTGGATTTCCACAGAAACAAATGAGAAAATAACCAAAATAGTTGATCAAACTAGTAGTGAAATGAAAGTTCTGTCTGTTAGTGCTATTTACTTTAAGGAATTATGGAAATATCCTTTCGATAGCCAACTGACAAGGCAGGAAGACTTTCACATACCCCTTGAAACGGGAGATACGCGGACTATTAAAGTTGATATGATGTGTCAAAGAGGTCGCCACAGATTGAACTCTATAGATGAACTAGATGCACTGTCTTTGGAACTACCCTATGAAAATTCGAATATTTCTATGGTAATTCTTATTCCGAATTCCATTAATGGAATTGATAAACTCATAGAAAAATTGGATACAATGGATATTACTGACTTGGCACCTAAATCATACGAGATGGAAGTTAAGATATACATGCCCAAATTTAAAGTTGATGTTTGTTTGGACATGAAAAAGGCACTGAAGAGTCTGGGTATTTTTCAGTTATTTGAAAAAGCTAATTTATCGACAATGACTGATTTTGAGGGAGTTCTTCAAGTGGATGAAATCAAGCAGAGAGCTGTCTTAGAGGTAGATGAAGAGGGATCAACTATGTTTATTAATGAAGGTTGGTTTTGTGTTATAAACATATAGGAAGAGAGTTTAAGATATATTTTATTGATTATTTTCAGAAAAAAGATTTTCATATATAAACTTTCCAATGGTTGTGATTGATGTACGCATTGATCATCCCTTTGTGTTTCTGATCAAAGACGATAATGTTGTTTATTTAGCCGGGAAAATTACAATGAAATAAATTTTGTGGAGTACTTTAAATTTGAGAATTGAGTAGAGGAATAGAGTACACGATATATAAAATAAACCAAATGAACATATGTATTATATTTTATATCTTTCTATCTGACACAGCCATCTAATCACTTCTAAGTAGCTATTTAACATTTCTTTAATATATATACTTTCTTAAATTTCATTTCAACTAATAGATATGAAATTTTAACCCATTGCCTACACCCATTTTCTTATTAAGCCCAAATTCTGGAACAGCCAACAACTTTCTGTTGGAGACTTTTAATTTTATCTCAAAATGGGAGCAACTTTTTGGTTTTTGCCCACCTGCAAGTATGGAAAAGTGTCGTGTACCTTTATTTGCAAACACAGATATTCCCAACCATTTATCAATTGGACGCCAGAGGGCGCTGCAGACGCTCGGAAGCTGAAAACTTAGAGCCAAATCTTTATGACTCTTTGAATTTTTGGTCTGGCAAAAAAAAGGGTTTTCGTTTCGTTTCAATTCGTTCTTCTTTTTTCTTTTCTACAGTGGGTAAAAGTTTTGTGAGGCACGTGCAGGCGGTGACTGTGAAAGAGGCGTGGCATGCAGAATATGGCGGCTTACACTGGCATAATATTTTGCCAAACTTTATTGAATTCCCAGGCAAATCTGTGTGGCATCTGAGAGGTTAGCTGCGAATGAGTCCGTCCGGAGGGGAAGTAGAAAGTAGCACAAGTTGCTAGACAGCAAACAAACGGTACAGAGAATGAGGAAAGTGCAGCAGAAAGGGGGTGTGTAAAGAGAGTAGAGTCGAGTAGTGCATTGAAAGCAAATTTATGAACGCCAAAGTCGTATGGAAAACTCAAGAATTAAGCAATTTCTGCGTGTGTGGTTTCGCTGTTTTTTCCACACTGCATTTTCTGTTAGGCTAAACAAATGCAAAACTTGTTATTGAAAATCCAAAAGAAGTAAAGCAAAGGAAGCACAAATGGAAGATGTAAATATTTGAACTGAAATCGACGATAATTTCTTGTAGGAATCATGTCTAAAAGCAAATCAAATACAGTGAGTGATTAACATGAACTTAGGAACAAACTTTAAAATTTACAGCTCAAAATTAAATGTGTTCAGTAAATTTATAGGTGGATCTTTGGTTGGAAACTAGAGTTATGTAATCGAGACTTTATGACATGAAAATGGCAAGATAACAAATAAAATTCATTTAATAGACTCGCGAGTAGTAAAAATTCACTCTCGTTTGGATTTGGAATGGTACTCGATACTCTAACTGAACAATGCCAAACATGTGACCAATTAGCGCCAAATTGCTGCAAGACAACAATCGGCCAATGGTCGTTGGCCAAGTAGCGCTAGCAAAAGGGTAAGAAGGATAGGTAAGGGAAGGAAAGGGATATGAAGGGAAGGTGGTCAGGTATGGGCAAGTTGTCAGGACAAAAAGTAGGTCCGCAGTGCAAACAGACATCGAATGCCGCATTGGCATCCATTAGTTAGTCATGTCGAGGACACGGTTTAATTTTCAGAATTTCACCTTTTTTTTCTCCCAACATTTCTTTGTTTCCCTTGTCTTTTAGCCTAATTAAAAGGACTCCGCATATGTGTGTGAGTCGCATATGAGAAAGAGAAACAGAAATCGAAGCATTGGGATGGAAAGAGAATATTTATAGAATTTATAGCGTTGTATTGAATTGAATAATTCTTGTTGCTTTTATTGTACACAGTGTCATTGTTATGCGTCAGTGTTTTACAGTGCTTCTTAGTGGTGCTCACTCCCATTTCCTGCTCAGAAAAAACAAACACAATTTGTACAAATTGTAAACAGCAAAAAAATAATAATAAGCCAAGGCAACTGTGGCTGAATCGCCCCACGGGGCGTGTCAAATGACCAGGCTAAGTGGACCCACCCTGTGGCTTATTTGTGGCCTAAACGACAGTCGCTAAACGTTGACAGCTTTTGGCTTTCAACATTGCTCAGAGTAATGGAGTCTGTGGTGAAGAGGAAGCGAGTAACGTAGGGCTTATGGCATGCTACGAGTGGACAAATTACCATTGGAATCTCTTTAATATAATCCAAGCTGAGCTATATTTTCAGGTAGTTTAAAATTTAAATAATTTTGCATTTCTTATAGAAGTTTAATGAAATGAATTTAAAGAATTTTTAACAGGGAAAACAGAGTGTAAACTGCTTGCACCTAAGCCTAGCAAATGTAACGAATGAACTGCTTGCTTATACTGTAAGCAGATCACAAACTGCTTGAAACTAACTAACGGACTTAACGATCAGCACAGTTTGAACAGTGAATCTTTTCCTAGTTCTTAGTTAAGTGTCTTAAATTTGAATTAACCATGGTTTAAAGAATGTTTTAAAGAGTAATTAAATAATTTTCACAGCCGTTTCAAACTATTTCTGTTACAACCTCTGAACTGCATATTAGGTTAAACTTTTGATAAGCACTGCCAAATAATTATCAATGCGACAGATCGAGGCGCATGTAGCTGTTACAAATGAAGACATTATGTCCCCATTGAGTTGCATCAATAACTTTTCTCTCGTGTCACACCGTAATAAATTCGCACAATTTGTCGCACTCTGTAGCTGGGAAGTTGGAGGTTCAAAAGGCAATCCCTACCGAATTTTCCCATATATAACAACTGTGGCCCGTCGTCGTCATCATCATCATCATCGTCATCGATGGCAATGTTGAACAGGATTGGGAATGGGGATTGGGAATGGGGATTGAGAATGGAAATGGGAATGGCATCATATTTTTGCAATTTGTTTGCTTTGCTCTGAACAATTTGTAAATTTGTTACGCCGAAACGATAAACAAAAGAGACAAAGACTAAAGCGCAATACGCAAAAATCCAACACCAAAGAGAAAACAATAAGCTGCAATGACGATGACTGGCAAAAAGTTTTGCTTTTGCCCGGCAACTGCCATTGATCTGCATTGACGCCAGCAGGCACCAGACACACGCACACACGTACACACACACACAGAAATACTAAGAGCACAAATACATACGCATACGTTTATACACACACACGTACGTATGTATTACGTATGCAGTTTTGAAGCTGCTTTCTGCTTTTCGGGGACTTTGGTCTCTTTCTCTCTCCCTTTCTCTTTGCCTTTTACTATTTGTTTCTCTTCACCATTATCTCCCTCTTTCTTTCTCACTTCAGTCTCTCCATCTCCCATTCTGTGTGCAGTGGGTTAATGTATTTTTAAGCTAAATTCTTTGTTTATATTTGCATTACTGTTGTCGTTCGTGTTGTTCTCGTTTCAGTCGCAACAACTGCATCTCTGATTCGAGTCTGTAAACAAATTCTCCTTTCTCACCCTTAATGACTCCCTTTCAAGGCCAATTTATCTATGGGCTTTTCGTATTGTCTTCCAAGTCAAGACCCCATTTGACTTTGGTTTATTCATTAAGTGCCTCATAAGTTGGTCTAAAGTATTTTTTTTTTTGGCAACAAGGCTTTCAAGTTCTCTGATGACATGAGTGTTGTCTCTTTGCTTTCTTTACTCTCTACAGTTTTTATGTTGTTGTAGTTGTGTTTACTTTTATTGCATGAAATGTGCATTAGCTAAGTTAACTGATAAGTGTTTGCACATGTTAAGTGTTTTAGGCTTGGCCCAAAATCAAACATTTTCGTTGAAGTATTGAAAAAACTAAGGTAACAGCTAAGCTCTTATCGTGATTGGCTTTAAGGGGATTTAGTTGATGGAATTGTTTAAAAGCCACTCTGTAATTCCGACAACATCTGTCTTATTGATATTCTAAGTTCTTATGTTATGATCATTTCTTAAAAGTAATATTAATTTATCTACCGAATGTCAAAAAATGAATATCAAGAACAAAACGTATGGAGTCTTCTAAGTACGCAAAGTTGAATAATTTTTATCTGATCTTTCAAATTTATGCTCATCTTTATGCCTTTTTAATTTTATATACATAAATATATTATAAACAAAACCTACAATTAACTGAGAACACTTTCACATCAACACTGCATATAAATCGTTCGAAAATGCACTCGAAAAGTCACAGTTCAGTTTTCAAACACGTCATTTCGATTTGAAATGATCTTATTGAGCAACGCAAGTGAGACAGAGAATTCGACGCGTCCGCTTCGTGCAGAATCCGTAGCGAAACTGATTCGTCGACAGGGGCCATACGCACAGCACACATAAAGCAGAGCCGGCTGACAGAAGCAACAACAATAACAGCAACAGCAACAACAACAGCAGCAGCTACAACTACAGCTAGCATAAGGCAACAGCAAAGCAAACGGCAGTAAAGAACCGACGAATGAAAAAAAAAATAAAACAGAAGCGTAAACGAATGATAACAGGCCAAAAGCCGAAGCCAACGACAACACATAACACACGAAGCTAGCGTCAGCCGAAGAGAACCTTTCGTGTCTGATGCTGCTCGTTGTGGTTGTTATTGTTGCTACGATTGCCGGCATTGCTGTCAGTCCGTCGGCCTGTAGTCTGCGTACAACCGCAACCACAACAACAGACCGCAAAACACGCGACAAAATTGTTAACAGAGCTACAAAACCGTAACATTACACTGCTCCCCCGCCCAACCTAACGATTCTCAACATCAACAACTTTAACATTGTGTTATGCTGTTGCAATTTACACAGTCAGTTAAATGACTACGGGGACTGTTGTCGCTGTCACTGGTTTGAGTTGCATACTGTTACGGTTTGTTTCGAACTTCAAATCTAAGATCAAACCCAAATTTGTACACTTGCAACAAGTTGACATGCTGAGTTTGGAATGCTTTGACAATTCCCCCATTGCATTTTCGAGTTTAATTGAATGAATATAAATGCAAAACAAAAATCAAAACAAGTTTGTGTGATTTTCTGCAAACTCTGCATATTAAACTTCTATTTAATTAAGCAAGTTAATTAATTTCATTTATTTGAATTCCATTTAAAGTCCTCTTGTGTGCAAAATAAATTTAATATTCACTTTTGAAAACGAAATTAAATTTGTTGTACAAAAAAAAAACACAAAATCTGTACGAAAGGTGGAAGCTTAAAATAGATCTGAATTAAATAAACTGTTAACAATTATTTTTATACAATATATACCAAATTATTAACAAGATTTTGTTACTCTTGATTTATTTCAACTTTTTATTCGAATTCGCTTTATTTTGAAAATATATCTTCTAACTTTGGACAACAAACTAATTAATTCTCAGTCTGAAACGGTTTGAAAACTTTAGCTTCACAGAAATTAAACAGCTGTGGAGGAATACCAACAACAACAAAGAGAACAACAAGAACAACAGAAGTAATAACAACAACTGCAAGAACAAGAATAACATGGAGAATTCTTCTTGCCAGTTTTGTGAACTAACTAACAAGCTTAATGAACTCTTTCAAATCACAGGCATCGCTCAATGCCAACAACATTAAAACTGAAAAGGCTAGACATACCACGCAGGGAGTGAGCAGTCCGAGGGGGATATCAGACTGGACTCAGGGAGGAGCAATTCGACCAGGGCTACACACTACGTACGTGCGAGTGCCAACAACAAGTTCAGACACACCACATGGCGTGTTCATTATGTAAGGCAAAAGGCATTTCCCAAGGGGCTGTGAGTGTTGGTGTGGGCGTGGCGCGCTGCCGACTGTTGCGCCTCGGACGCTGTGTGTGAGTGTGTGCGTGCGTGTGTATGTGTGCAGCATGTGGCGCGACGCAGAGGCCACAAAGGTCGTTGCAACACATTTTGAACGCTGTTGTGACGCCAAAAGTCAAGTGTGTAAGCCAAGGGGACTCCTGAGGGGCAAGAGGGGTGCAGTGGGGGGTGTAGGTCCTTTGCCGGTCATTACAACACTTTGTTGGCTGCTTTTGTAAAGTTCTTCGCCTCAGTTATTGTTGCTGTTGTTTTTTTTTTCTTTTGGTGGCGCCTCTTTGTATTTTTCACGCCGTATCGAAAGTTTTACTTTTCACGTTGTTGTTGGCAACTCGACAATGAAATTTTTGACTGCTGATTGTTTGGCGTTCAATGTTATTCTTCCGCCTGTTTGTTGTTATTTTTGTTGGTCTTTAAGCAGACGGCGACTTGCAAAAAGATACAGAAATAAAATAGATGCCTTATAGTAGCTTGTAGCAAATTGAAAATGGAAAGTTTTGTTTTGCAGTTGTGCTTCGACTTTTCCAACTTTATATAACTCAACTTACTTCTGTCTTTCCTTACAGAGTGCTATCTGTTTCGCTCTATTTTTCTTAAGTCTAGACTTGTTCAGCAAATGAGGTAAAATAGCAGTAAGTTTCTCAACTATATAAAGATTTATGCGGAAGATATTTGAAATATTTCTCAGGTGAATTACATTAGTAATACACAGTTAATGGCATATGACTTTGAACTGAAAAGCATTCAGGTATTGAAAGTATTGTAAATGTGCTGCAAATACTGATAAAAGCCACTCACAGTGAGTCAAATAAATATGCCATAAAATAAGCATGTTTCTAACTGACACTACGAAAAAAACTCGAAACCTCACTGCCATCAGTAGCGAAAAGAAAAAGAAGGAGAAAAATCAAAGTTTCGATGCATTTTCCAGTAATTTTCACACTCAAGCTGCCATGCAATGCATATGCTGTCATCGAAGCTTTTTTCGCCACTTGCGTTACGTTTCTGCCGCCCCTCGACGCCCCTTTTTGATCCACTGGCAGCTGCACTTACGCAGTGTTACGCATAAGTGCCCGCCACCTAAAAGTATGCAATGCTTTTTCATCGAATTTAATAAAATGACAAGACGAAATTGCGAGTATTCATATTCGCAGTCGCAGTCGCAGTGGCATTCGTATTCGTTTTCGCATTTCCATTTCTAAAGAATTTCGCTGGCAAATCAAGCAAGAAAGCATTGCATAACAGCAGGCGCTGAAGCAGGCATGCGGAAAATGATGCTTTTAAAATTGTAAAAATAACGCGTGAATGATGATTAGAATGTGTTTTGTCATTCCCATAGATATTTTGCATCACCATCGACTGTCAATAAGGTCGAAAGAGCTTGGCTTAAAGACAGCAGCAGTAGGCTACACACAGGCTTTATTAGCCAACGTGACGAAGCGTTTGGCAAAGTTTTCCGTTCCGGAGACGCTAACAAATTGAGTCGCGTGGCGCCTGAAAATATGCAGTCAGCAATTCTGCGGCTAATAACTCAATAAAGGCAAAGAGACAAGAGGGGAGTGGGTGAGGGGAGTGGCAAAAACACCTCCTTATCCACCTCCTTCTCCAACCTACCAAAGCAGCAACATTAACTCTCCCCTCGCTAAGCCGATTTCAGCTTGTTTGCCACGCAATTACGATTTGTCAGCCGGCTCAGGTTTGTCTGCCAACTCCGGCGTATATATCAAATGCCTAATTAGGGATTATGGCGGATAGCACAAAACACACACACACATACATACACAAAGGAGCAGTCGAGGTAAAGAGGGCGCCAGAGTGGGACTGGGAATGGGAATGGGAAAGGACAGCGATAAGGAGGGACAGCGTTACGATGACACTTTGTCTGTCAGGATTTCAGACATCTCTTTGACGATTGCCAAAGTCAAACTAAAACTCAAATTCAAATTCAAACTCAAAGACCAGTGACTTTATTGACAACTCATAAATCTCCTCAACTGACAGGCATAAATAAGCTGATGATTTCAAAGCGACATATAAACGATTTTAATACTGTTACAAAATGGGATTAATTCTCAACTTTTTTGAATAACTATTTGAACCAGTTTTACATTGTGTTTAAGAGAATTATTTATTAATTGTTAAGGCAAAAGTTCACAATAGAGAACAACTTTGGAGATTTGATAATAAATATATATTTCGATCTCTTATGTTCATAGTTCTACCCAAATCTTTTCAGACTTACAAAAACTCCTCTCTTGCTGTTTCTGAGAACACTGTGCTACCCAATTAAGTGTTTTACATTTTGAGTTGAGCGAGTTTAAAGCGGAGAGAAGGAAAACACCTTGAGGCCTAATGACCACACGTAGGACATTTCGTCCTGCGGTCACCATAAATAACGCAAAAGCGCATTTGTCATACGACCCTCAACGTGGCTCCAACTAACAGTTACCTAACTGAACTGGCTGAACTGAGTGAACTGCAGTCGATGCCTTGACCCCGACATGTTTTTGGCAGTAAATCAGCTCATTAGTTAAGTTGGCAGGCAAGTCCTTGACCATCTACCTCCAGTCCCTCAAGAGCCCCTAGCTACCTTTTTAGGGGGGGAGTGGCTGCCACGTGCTGTTGTGGCATTTGTTGGCTGCTCGTTAAGCTTCATTTAATCAAAACAAAAGTTTTTGGGTGAAAAATAGCCAATAGGCTGGCAATAAGCGCCTGAAATGCCGCTTTGAATGCTAATAAATCTCATTTGGAGGCTTAAACTTAACCTTTGCCACTACCAAATATAATTTAAGGCTAAAAAGAAAATATATGTGAGTCTGTGTGGTCGAAACTTGTCGGCAAGTTTCATGTGGGGCGCACTCGTATCAAGGATTTTCCTGATAGTCAGCCATAAGCCAAGGATTGTTAAGGGATTGATGCGAATGTGTGAGTTAATGAAGCGTTACGTATGTGTGTGTGTGTGGGTGTGTGTGTGAGAGATTGACCAGAACGAGGCTATGACCTCTGCTGATTGGCTGAAGTGAAAGGAATTTGTTTTTGCTGCGGTCGTTTCCTTTATTTTTTTGACAAATACTTTGAGATAGAACCCCGAGAGCATTATTGCATTGCTCTAAAGTTTTAGCAAGTACGTAACGTAAAAACTTCATTCACTGGCAAATAATAATTCAGAAAATAGCCAAAAGGCACACGCACACCTACACACACACACACACACCGGTGCAGGCACAACAATTTGAACAACAAAACTTAAGAAGCGAGCATAACGAGGGGCTAAGTGTATTTTCCTTGCAGGTATGCCAGCTATAATGACGTCAAACTTGGCAGGACTTTTCTCTCATATTGTTGCCGTTACCTTCTCATACTTTTAACCCCCTCCGAACCTCTCTTGCCACACTTATTTCTTTCACTATGATAATGATAATGATGATAATGGACGAGAGGACCAGGTATATACAAGAAGCTGCCCTTTGCTGATGACTTGAAGCTACTCCAAGCGCGCTAATCTTAATTACTTTTGTTTAATTACTTTGACGTTTCGCTTAGTTCCCCTGTACCCTTCTCCAGCCCCCTCTCCTTCCTTCTGCACCGCGTTATTTCTACTACTATGCCCCCCTTTTGGTATTGTTAGCGCACGCCCTTGTGGCGCCTGAAGCTATGCAACGGCTTTTCTTCCTTTAAAATAAATAATGTTTACTTATTATTTTGGGGGCGCAAAGTTTGCGCAGTTAACAAAAGCTTTGTGTACCTTTTTTTCTCTCATTTTTCTCGGACCGGAAAAACCAAAACCGTTAGACAAATAAAGGCAACATGCTCTTAGGCGCTTTACCTGCCTTCCATTTACAAATACATACAAATGTATACGTATAAATATGAATATTTCCTCTTTTGTTTTTTTCTTTCCGCTGTTAACTAATTTAGTGATTAAAATCTGTACAGCAGCTGCCGTCGGTCAGGACTGGCGCTAGAGGGCGCCACCATGGTCCATTCCCTAGCCCAATTAACATAATAATGTTGATTTTTATTGCTTGCCAAAAAGTTTTGTCATTGACTTGGTCAATGCACTTCCCATTTCCAAATTGGGGTCTCGACTCTCTCGGAATTATTTCCTCTTCCCATAAGTTGCTTTTATGACGAGTGTTTAAAGCCTGTTTCTCAGTTGTGTGTGTGTGTTCTCTTTAAATGTTATATAGGCCATAAAATGGTTTGATTGCTCACTAAACGCCACAAAGCTGGCACTTAAGTTTTCTCTTCTTCCAAATTCCACAAATTATTTATTGAGCCAATAAAAATATAAAACTCAAAGTCTCCACAAACGACTAGCATGAAAAACTAAATGGGAGCATAGACTAAATTTCAAAATTGAAATGTTTGGCTTGAAATATATTGACAGGATAAATGAAGTACTACATAAAAGTTATATCTGTTTCAAAAGGAGTCTTGCATTGGAAATTAGTAAACACTCAAAATTATTATGAAATTGATCACAATTTCTAGAGCAATTTAAAAGCTTAGAAGTTCTATCAATATTGGTTGCATTCATAACATTTTGTATACTTTTCTCTATCATTTAATAAGTTTAATTAATTCTCTAAACCGAAGCCCATTTTTCTGTACAAGTTATAAGTAAACTTTCTAGCCACCTTTTTGTGATGTTCCACATACCCAAATTCAGAGCACACTCCTCACCCAACTATATCACAATATCTACGGCCCTAGAAAGTATGCTATAAATGTTAAGGCCAAGCAAGAACGCGGCTTATGGCCGTGTTTGAAAGCCAACAGAGCTTCAAGTTGAGCGCAGTAAAAGTCTTTATGTTAAAACAGGTAACCGAAGACATCAGTTGAGAGTGTGTTTTCCTCTACGTGGGTGTGTGTGTGAGTGTGCTGTTCTTGGGAGTCAGTGAAGCGTTAAACAGAGCCCAAAAGTATGCTACACTTTTACTTTTTCCCTTTGCTCCGACTGTCTGCTGTCTGTCTTCAAAGGCGTGTGGAAGCATTGTGCGAATGGGTCTGTGTCTAACACTTGATTAGATTTGCCACACTGATAACACAGAACACGAACAATAAAAGGCAGAAAGCGTAGACAAAGTTAATGCGATTTTCGCCAAGAAGAAAAAGGAAAAGAGGAAAAAAAACATTTTTGCATTTCCAATGTATTTATTTCGCATTTTTAATGCCGCTGAGAGGGCGTTGCCAGATCTCTCAACATAAAATATATTTTGAAATGTTATCCAAATTGTAGCTAAATTCAAAAGGAAAAACACAAAAAAGAAACGTATACAATTTGACGATTCCTCGACCCCGCCTCCCGAAGATGGTTTCCCCGCCCTCGATTGTGAGCGCAACGCTGCTACAGCTCTGTGGCATCTCCGTTTTCATAGGCCAACCGAAGCAGGATCAGATCTCTCAGTACTCACTGGCTCTCTCAGTGGCCAGTTGGTTCTTTGTGCTGTCCCTGCTGCTTGTGCTCTGGAATTGTGAGTTGCTGCCTCGTTGCTATGCGAATTTCTATCCACACATTCAGAGCTGTGTGGAGCTGCTGGGCACCATCTTCATCTCGGAACTGGCCATACTCATTGGCTGGCAGCGATATGAGCATCTAATCCATCAGCTCAGTCAACGTCTTTGTCCAAATTGTCGCTGGTGTAGTTACCTCGTCCTCTGTCTGCTCAGCCTTTTACCCTCGACGATGCTGTTGTTTACCTTGGCACCAACCCAGTGGAGGGAGTTTATTGTCCAGCTGGTGATGAAACTGCCCAGACCAGAGGCAGATGAATTCCTGCTGGAATGTGCTCGCGAATTGTCCAACTATTTGAAGGGTTTGGTATACTTTTGTCAGCTAAAACGTGAGGATCGAATGCGTCCGATGCGCTTATTTCAATTTCAGGCTGAGCGCAGAACAGAAACTGTCGAGCAGGATACCAAGTGACGAGCCTGTCATAAATCCAAGGCACTGGAAACTGAAAGAGGAACTGGGACAGGGACTGAGACTGGGACTGAGAATGGAACTGGCACTGAAACTGGCAATGGGAATGGGAATCATCGTAAATTGTTTATTATGGACACAAATTTATGCCAACATCTGTTGTTGTTATCCTGGCTCACATTCTCGATTGTTTGCTTCTTTTGATTCTCTGGGATTCTTTTGGGATTCTTCTTTGTGCTCTTTTCTTTAACAACTTTTCGCTGTTTGTTTTTAATTTTTTGCTCGAGCTGTTTCCCAGCGATTGCTGTCTCTTTCTAACTCCCTCTCTCTCGCTCTCTCTTGCTCTGCTGTTGGCCATTTTAATTTTGGTTTTCGTTTGCTGTCGTTGCCATGTTAGCCGCAATTGATTTGCCGTAAATTGTATTTTTAATCTGCCGACAGTTTCCACAATTCTCTCTCTCACTCTCTGTCTCTCCCTTTCTATGTTGTCCCTGTCTCTTTTGTTGTTGTTTTTTTAGTCATTGCCCTTGTTTATCTCTATCTATTTTTCTACTTTTCACATCTTTTTTGTTGCACTTTAATGAGTGTGCCATCGTGTTGTTTATTTATTAGCTAACTCATGCAATTGATCGGAGAAATTGTACTCTTATGTGAAGCTGCTTCACTCACTAGTGTCAAAGAGGAGAATATAGAATTAAGATATAAATTATTATAATTATTCATTATTTCACTTTACTTCTATAAATCTCAAAAGACAAATAATATCTTAATTCCTTTGCTTATTTACAAGATATATTTGGTACCAATTAAAAAAGTGTATACAACTTTCGTAACTTTCTTTCAGTACGCTTTCAAATAAACGTAAAAATAATAAAAATATTTGAATTCTTTTTTGTATATTTAACTTAAATCGATTAAATTGCAAATTGGACAAGAGCAAACATTAAAAAGCGAGATAAAAACAATACGAACTGACACTAGATATATTTTTAGGCGTTCACAAACAGCAATGGGAACACACTGATGATTGGCAGTTGGCTAAATCGCATTAATGTCACTCATACGCACCGTGTGCCAGTTTCGTTATTGTTGTTGTCGTTGTCTCTGTTGAGTAATTGAATTTGTGTTTGTGTTGATTTGATGTAACCTGCTCAATGCAGAAAGTAGAAGTGGGTCTAGTACATTTAATATATCAACTCAAACACACACACACATAAGTCTTCTCCCCAGACAGTCAACGTGTCAAATTCTTTGGCAGAAGCAACACAAATACTACCAGGGATATAGAATATATGTTGGATATATATAGTTGGAGTGAGTGTCTTGGCATTCCATCAGGAAGTATTCGTATGTTTTTTGTCTTAAGACATTTATTTCGTTGTTTGCCTTTCGTTGGGAATTTGATTAGCTGCTGCCTTTGCTGTGCAACATGGCGTATACTTTATGCAAAATAATGTTAGCGTGGAGTATTGCATTTCACACTCTTTTCTATGGAGCAAGCTACTTTACTTCAAGTCTATATAGATGATAAGAATTAAATATGGTAAGATAACATAAGATAAGATAAGAATATATACAGTTAAGAGCGTAGTTTGAGATTAAAGTAACTGAATAACTTTGCTAGTCAAATGCCAGTCACTAAGTTAGTATTGTAGCTTGTTTCTTGAGCAAGGGCACTTATGGAATGGTTTACTTACCAGTCTGCACCTTTTTCACAAATATCTGTCCACTTCTTTTCTCACTTATTTTGCTTATTTTTGCCATTTCTCTGCTGTTCTGCTTGTTGTGGCCACTTGAGTTGCTTTTATTTTATTGAAGATTTGTATCAAAATGTCAACAGGAACGTATGTCAACAACAACAACAGCAACAACAGCAGCAACAAAATGAACAGAAGCCAAAAAGAAGTTGGTCTTTTGATGCGGATTCTCTAGTTGTCTCAAGTTTCCCCACAATTCTTTTCCTTTCCTTTTATTTCCTTTTATCAACTGCTTTCATTTCTTGTTTTCCTCTTTTTTTGCTTGCTTTGGAGCAAATAAAATGTTTGCTTAAAAAATTGTCGACATGCATTGCAGCTTGAAAATTTCAAATGTGCATTTCTTTAGCTATTTTCTTGTATTTTGGGCGTTTTGTTAGCAGGAATTTACTGCAGTCACGACTACGCCCTGACGCAAATACATTTAGGAATGTGTCGACATACGTTTTAAGCGAAATAGAGAGTGCTCTGTAGGTAGGAAGGGGTAGGGAGGGAGGGAGGTAAGGAGCGGTAAGCACATACACTTCCTGGGAATTACAGCGCTGACAGAATGAAGTCTAGCTCGGGATCACGGGGCGTATGGGGGATTGTTAAATCTGCTGCGATAATCTCAAGTGAAAAATATATAACTGTAAAAGTATATTAAAAGTCAAGTGACATATGTGTGCACTCCAGAGCACAAATGTGAGCTGAGATCGCTTTGCTACAGAAATTAAAGTGAAGCAAAAGATCGACAACGAATTGAGTAAAGTTTATAAAGGGGTAAAAAGGAAGGGTATTTAAGTAAGCAGCAGAATTCCATAAAGGGTTTACCAACACTAGTTAAAGTTTATAATATTATTTACATTTAATTTGGAGTAGAAGACAACAGTAGAGTTTGCTCAAAAGTGACTTTAAATGTTGTTTAATCCTTTTTTTTTGTAGAGTTTCCGGTGTTTGCTTGCGGTCAAGCAGCTGCTGCACAACACGATACAACAGGACACAACACGACACGACACGACAGGCTGCACAACAGGAGACAAACAACAACAACAACAGTAACTAGCAACAATCAAGTCAGGGCAAAAAGCAAAAGAAGACCCTAACAAAAACTTGTTAGCCAATTTACTAAATGTCCAGAGTGTGTGTCTCAGTCTGTGTGTGTGTGTCAGTGTGTGTGTGTGTATGTGTTTAGCTCGTTTACCGCTTTGTGTACTTTTTGTGTTTCGCATTGAATAACAAATTATTTGTGGCATATGTTTTACGGGGTCTTAACACAACTTGAATCCTGATCAAATCAAGCACAACTCAAATGGGATAAACCTTAAATGGTCAGTTAACATTTGAATGGCCAAAATGAGTTAACTGTATTATGGCATAACTAAATAGTTCACACACTGGACACTGCTATCGGTGTCAGTCGGGTGTTTTTATTTTGATGAACTTTTTTCCTTTAATTCCCAGCCAAAAAGAAAATTCTAACAAAATTTTGGTTTTCCTGTTTTTTTTTGGGTTTTCTGGTTTTATTTGTGGCTTTTGTGCGTTGAAAATTGTTAGTTTCGGTTGCCCATCGACCAACGTCCTGTCACGCCTTCGGGGATTACCCAAAGTCTCTATTCCCCCTTCCTTTGCTTGCACTCCCCTCGTTTCCCCCCGCCTTTCTCTTCTGCAGTGTCTGTTACGTGAGTAATTTTTCAAAGCATCCATCTATCGGCACACACACACACACACACACTTACACACACATTTATCTACATATAAAGCATCCAATGGATATAGCTGACTACTACTCGTTATGAAGTCAATAAAATGAAGAAAAAACTATCTGAAGTTGTGTGGTACGACCAGTAAATACCCTAGAATTATATGTGTAGAGTATCTTTTGACAATTAAAGGTCTGTTTCATACCCAGCATTTTAAAGGGCACTACTTAAATAAGGCCAAAGAGGGAGAGGGAGACAGGGAGTGCTATAAACCATAATACAATTTGTAGGCTTCCCTTCATTAAGAATTTGTATTTTATTTTTCTATTTGTTTTCATTTTTTGTTAGCGATAAAAAAGAATTTATTGCCGCAAGTTCAAACCATTTTACCACGTAACATTAAATTTTTTTTTTTCTTCCTCGTTTCGGCCCAATTGCCATTCTAACTGCATTTTCAATTGCATTTGGAGTATTTTTCGCAATTTGTGCTTTCCAATTTCCCGGAAAAGTTCACCAAAGGGAGCAAAGCATTTAATTTTCACATGACTTTCGTTGAACTTCAGTGGAATATTTTAGAGTTAGATGACACAGTTAAATTGCCATTGGGTCTTTTGGGCGTAGTAATTAGACCACGTTAATTATCTCTAATTAGTGTAGGGCAAAACGTAAGTTGATGACGATTGTAAATCATCCAGAAGAACTTTAATGGAGGTGTACCACAATTAATGAAAGACGATGAAATTGTAGTTATACTTAGCGAGTAACTAATAATAACATGGGGGTTCCAGACATGGGAATATATTGGGTAAAGCGATCAGCTTTTTAGAAAAACTACTTAGAAAGTGATTAAATATTATAATAAGTCAAATATTTATATACTGTTATTAGCATTTTATTAGATTTTTAAAAGGAATCCCATTTTTAAAAGCCCTTTATGAGTGTGCATGTTGCCTTGTCGAATGTTTTTTTATCAGCTCCAAAAGTATGCCACTTTCTCCAAAAAATTTTAAAGCAGGTATATTAAAATTATTATATAAACTGTCCTCTAAGATTAATCTGTGTGAGGGTATTAATTTTCACTTAAGATAAAGATAAAAGTACTTAACAGATACTATATTTTAGAATACACAAAAATGTTACTCCCTTGGGGTTACCAATAAAAGATATGTTCATACATATGAGTTGAATTTAAACAATTATTTTAAAAAATATATTTCACTAGTCGAATTAATTCTAGCTACAAATATTGTGACAGCAGACAACACTGAAAAATATGCAAGTTTCTTTGTAAGATAGTCAAAACGTCCGGAAACAACTTAGTTTATCATATCTTATATGACATACTCAATCTACCTAAAAATAAATCAGTTTGCTTAATTAATTTACAGACTTTGACATTAAATCTTGCTGAGTTAATAATACTGCTTTAATTAGTACTCAAAACATTAAACTAACTTCCACCTTAATATAAATAATACTCATTTTAACAATTTTTTAGTATTTATTAAACAAATTATAGTTTTACAAAAAGATACAATTTACATAAGAGTGGCACTCCACAATGCAGATCCAATTAGAACGCGGAAGTTCCTTTGCAGTCAGCACAGCATGCTCCGTCCAAGTTCAGAAAGCAACTGAACTTTTATTGGACGCTGCTGTGACTTTTATAAGCCAATAAGAAAAGCGAATTATGTTTCTAAGCTGAACGGGATTGGCGTCGGTTCTAATTGGGGTTGATGAGAGCGAAAGCTGCAGGACTATAAACAAAAGCTCACAGACAGAGCTTGCAAGCTCAGCATAAATACAGCTTTGAGCAGGGGTAAATTTACCACTATTTTGCAGGAAATTTTCATTGAAGCTTTTCTGTTAATTTGCGTTTACAGTGGAGTAATAACAGTAAAGAGAATCAGTGCTGCTAATTAACATGCTTTAGAGGAACTTTTATTAACAGCCAACAGGGGAAGGCACTTAACATAAACAGCTTAAGAGATTTTCATGTAGAGTTAACATAACATTTGAAGAGAACTTTTACAGTGGCATGTTATGAAATCAACAGACAGTGTAAATGCATTTAACATGAATTGAATTTACTTCACAATAATTATTTATTTAAAGTTAACTAAAAAATATACTTTATAAATATTAAATAAAGTATAGGCTTCTTAAAATAAAGTAACTATTAGTAATATTAAACAATCACTGTTAAATTCAGAGCTTTTAGGCCACACAAATACCCTTTGACTCCCCTATGCGTGTGTGGTTAAAACAAATTAAGTGGAATTAATGCTTATGAATCTGACTTTTCACCTGTGCAACATCACACACTCACACACACTTGTATCAAATATGCACACAGGTATGCAGATGCACACACACAGACACACATATACATGTACATAGGCTGATATGATTTCGAAAGGACCAAAAACGACTGGCCTTTGTGTGTGTGAAACGCGTTTTCCGGCATTTCCTGCTTTTGACATATGAGTTGTTCTTGTGCGTATTAAATATTCAGTGAAAATACGAGTGTATACACTCACAGACACATACATACACACACACGCACATTCAATTCATACAGTTTTATGGCCAAAGCGTTCAATTAATTGTGTGTGTTAAAAGCAGCTTAAAATAATTAAAATCAAGTCGAAATATTAAGTTTCCCTGCACTTTTCCAACATTTTTCCTTACCATATTTTCTTTTTACTTTTTTTTGCATTTGTAGAGCTATTTGTAGGGCCTTAAAAATCGTACAACAAGTTTGCGCCAGACGCTCTATTTGAAGTGCCCCTTTGAAGTGGGAAGCGTCCTTTTCAAGTGGATTCCTTTAGGGGTTTCAGCCAGCAACTCGACCCACCTGCACTGTCGGCAATATATATACTTTTCTAACAAACAACTTGGCAAAAATTTGTATTACTTGTATATTTTTATTTTCAAGAAATTTGCATTTTGCCGCCTGCCATTTCCGCTTTGCCACTTTACCATTTCCGGTTTTGACGTGCCATAATTGCGGGTCCTTCGCTTTAATTCCAATTGTGTTGAAGTGTCTCAGTGTGAGTGTGTGTCTGTGTGTGCCTGTCTAAGAAAAATTGTATAATGCTTGATTTACAATTTGCTCAATATTCGATTGTTAAATCACATTTACATATCTACTTTAATTATCTTATTGGAAAATGTTTGTAACTACTTCCAATAAGATAAATTAAATGAAATTTAAAATTCACACTCTGTAAAAATTATTATTTATTTTATTTACCAAGAATTCAAACATGAATTTCCTTAATATTTTAATTAGCAGCAATAAAAGTAATTAACCCTTTAAATAATCAGTTCAACTTAAGTTGTTTGATATCCATAAATACGCGCAAGAGAAGGAGGGAGAGCGCGAGAGTGGGAGAGAGGCAGAGTGGGAGAGTGGGAGAGAGATAGAGTAAACACACATAAATTGAAAGGGACAATAAGGACAGAGTGCTCATTTCCCGGACTTTAATGTCGATTGTTTAATATGCCAAGGGGGAGATCGGACGATGGCGGTTGTAAAGCAAATATATCAAAGCGAATAAAAGGCATAAATGTTGCATAATTTAAATAAAATTGCATTAATATGTTCTTGAAAAGGACACAGAGGACACACACCACACAAACACACACACACACACACACACACACACGCACACACTGACTGCAAGCTGCCTCTGACTGGGCACAGTTCCAGACTCCACAGACTCCACAGACTCCTGACTGTGGCCATAACTCATCTTAGCCACACAAACACACCCAAACACATACACACACTCACACACACATACAGATACACAACACTCGTTCTGCAAATTCACACCAAAATCAAAAAGCAATAATGATGCTCGAAAAGTGAACAAGGAAACTCTCTTCACACTCCCCTCAAACTCCACACGAGCTGAAGTTTTGTGGCATGCAACTCAGACACGAGAGGGGATTTTACGTGTGTGCTTCTTTGTCGGTGTCAGTGTGTGTGTTTCTGTGTGTGTGTGTTCGCTTCTGTGCCCCATTTATGGGGGTCGAGTAACGCTGACTTTTACCGTGCACAAGTTTTGTAGTATTTGTCGTTATAAATCTGACATCAATTGGCACAGCATGTGAGAGTAAGAGGATGAAGCTCTGCATAGCAATTCTGCAATGGAATATCAATAAGCATAATCCACAAACCTAAAAAATGATTTACTTATAAATCAGTTGATATGAACATTATAACTTTTTATTACTAACAAAAAAAACTTAATACATTAATTGTCACTCTAGCAATATTAAATATCAGCAAATTATCTTAGTAATTTATTTTAAATTTTTTTGCAAATATTTATTTCTTAATAACTAAAGTATTTATTTAATTCTTTCCAGCTGGTTTTGGTTCATTTAAAATCGTTGTAAGTATACTTGGCTGTTATATAGTAATAATAGAGAAATTTTGCGTTGAAATGTTTTTTGGAACACCCTCATGTTGTTTGCGGTACCTTAATATATTCACAATGGGGTCTTAAGCTCACAGCACGCTTTGTAGTTGTTTATTTTAACCCCGAATTGTAGTTTGAAACCTTTGGTTGAGAAAGTACTTTAAAGAAGCGGAAGAAAGCAGTGTAATGCAGTTTAAGCAAAGCTTTCCTGGTGCAAGTCCTGGCTAAGATTTCCCTGAAGACTTAACAGCAAGCAGTTTACAAGTCAATGTGTGCACTGCTTCATGCAGTTCATGCTAACAGCTCTGTTACTGGTAATGAATGCCCTGGGAACTGACTAAATAAATCAGAGATTTAAAGAACAACTATTATCTAAAACGCTTAACTCATTGTTAAAACTATTATTTTGTTAAACTTTATATATTTAGATTTCAAAGATCAATTAGTAAAAGCCATATTTGCAGAACTTTAGCATCATCTAGTCATATTTCCACAGAATTCTCAAATAAATCACTTTTGTGACAATCCAACTTACTGCAATATTCAGCTCTTTGCAGCTGCCACATGTACACAGCTAGCTTTCAGCAAACTAATGACGTGTGAAATGCAGCTTGTAAGCTGATGCTAATGTTGTCTGTGGCAAACAGGTAGCACAGCCACTCCACAAGACTCCAAGTCTTACCAGGAAAAGTCTCGGCCACTTAGCAGCATTTCCACGCTGCCCACAGCATTTTCGTGGCCCTTGGCACTTTTTCAATTTCCCGCGACTCGCCAGAGGACATAAAGAAAAGTGCAAGCGCTTCATGTCGGCGCATGGCTAACGGTTTCTTCAGGTGCTGCTCAGGTTGAAAGGGAGGCTGATCTTGGTGGGAGGGGGTTAGTGGGAGGTACAGTTTTTTAAGAGACACGGGAATGTCAGGCACGCATCAACCCCAATTCGAAATGCACGTCACGTTTTTAGCTATTTTTTTTGTTGTTCACAGGGGGTAGGGGGAGGGGATGGGGGTGAAATCGCGTGCAGACAAAACCCTAAAACGGAACACGTGTGTGCATGTGCATGACACGCCCCCTTCAACTCCTTCTCTGCATCTCTTTCTATGTCTGTCTCTCTGTGGAGCCATGTCGACATTTTCAAGTGCATTTTTAAATTGCAAATAATTTTTTATAACATTGTGCGCCATTTATCGTCGATAGACCAACTTGATGGCTTATTATTCAATGAGCCAACTTTATTTGCCAAAACTACAGTGAACCCTGGCTAAAGGCGAACACTCCGTTTACCTTTTAGGTAAACTGAAATCATCTAATTACGTGTGGAACTAATTGTTCTGCCAAACTCTTGACATAAATTCCATAATTTTATGACCGCACCTGAACGAGAGGTTCATTTCATGGAGGCAACACTGTAACTAATTACGTTTATTGCACTGACACATAATTACAATTGGCGCATTTTATTGTTTACTTTATTTCAAAAGTTCAGTTCTTCCCCTAATTCTCCCCTTTTCCAAGGGTTTTCTTTTTTTCGGGTTCTTCAATTTTTTCTTGGCACAAAGCGGAGAAAACTTTTCGCATTTGGCCGACAATTTTATATGAAGTTTATTTTTTTGCTCAACAAATTTATGCTGACAGCTGTAAAAATTATGCAAAGTTTGTTTGGTCTCCCAAAAAATTAGTGCAGACTTTTAGGCGTTTGTCGTTTTATGGCCTCAAAACTGGAACTCGCATTGGGAATAAGTACAACAATGAGTACATAAAACTGAATGATAAATGGCATTTATGGATTACTGCATTATAAAAGTGTGAAGCTAAAGAATAAATAATCGCAGTAGATTTGTAATTTAGAAATTATTGGATTTTTTGGGAGTATTACTGTGGAGATTGTTTTAGAGATGTTTAAAATTTAATTTATATAGTATAAATAGGATATTTTGTCAGAGCTAAAAGACTGGTTTTAAAATAATGTTTCGTAGTAAACTTAAATGTGTTAACTATAGTAATAAATACTACCATTAAGAGTTTTGTTTAATCTAAGAATTCTGAAAGTAATAACTTGTATTACTTTCAGTTCAACCGTTTATTTAAAAGTTTTTTCTATTCGACATCTCTTCTTTGTAATTTTACTAGTCCCCATAAATGTGTAAAATACACTTTATTTAAACACTCAAGTCCATTATATAACATTGCATTACACACTCCTTACTTCCCTTCAACGCCCCCTTGGGTGCAACTGAAACAATACATCATCATTTACGAAGCTTATAAATTTTATATGGATGTCGAAACCAAATGCAAAAGAAAAGAAAATAGAAAATACTTTAAACTTTCGTAGAAGAAAAGAAAAGTGGAGACGAGAAACAGACACAGACTCGATTGAAATATAAAAAAAACCACAAAACAGGCAAAAGCAGGCAAAGTAGACAGACTGAGTCCTGTGTGTGTTGAGTCCTGGGTCAAAGGACAACACTAAAAACAGGCAAATTTTATTTGCATGCGGCTTTTCAATTCGTCTAAGAACATAAAACGAGCCAAAGGAACAAAAGGGGAAACCCTTTCGATGATGCAAAATAAAGTAAGGCTGTAAAAAAAACCGAAAAGAAATAGAGCAAAGCAAAAGGGAGGGGGTGGGGTGGGGAGACTGGAAATGGGAGGCAAATAGAGTGAACGGAGGCGCGGCGTCTTAACAATTTCCTGCCAACTTCTGCTTCATTGCATATTTCCGTTTCCGACCGTGTTTGCCTGTCTGTCTATCTGTCTGCAGTTCCCGCTGTCTTTCAGTCCGACGTCGTCGTCTGGCGGTGCACATATGATAACTGAGAGCTAAGAACTCTGTAGAGTGTAGAGAATTGTGACGACAGCCTCAACAAAAAATCCGTTTTTTTTCTCTTTTACGATTTGCAATTATTTTTGCTCATTTCAGCAGAAACAAACATGCCCGCAATTCCTTACGGACAACTAAAGGACTAGACGCTCTTCTCAATGTAGTGCCAACTATGCAACATGGAGACAAGAGAAACAGAGTGGGAGAGAGAGAGAGTGGGCGTAGGAGAGAAAGAGAGGATTCTCCTCGCTGTCCTTTTCATTACAATTTACATAAGTTGATACTCGGCTGTTGATATTTTCCGACTTGCTTGCTTAACCCCACTCTCCCACTCTCCCTCTCTCCCTCACTCCCTTTGTCTCTTTCTCTATCTTTCTCTTACTCTCCATACAGTTATTTGTCTGCTTGAGCAAAGTTCTTGCACATCGCTCTGAGCAGTTTACATGAAAAGCATTTTAACTGCAACGAGGCGAATAACATAAATCGACATTGGCAAGACTTTCTCTCTCTCTCTCTCTCTCTCTCTCTCTCTCTCTCTCTTTTTGCTCTCTCCTTCTTATTGAACACTCCACTCTCAGCTTTACTCAAGTATCTGCATCTATTCCGTATGTGTTTGTGGTAGGGAAATCATAGCTCTAAGGACTTTTTAGCCAATTGTCGTTGCCTTCAATGTTTTTTTTGTTGTTTTTTTGCTTACACAAAAAGTTCAATTTCAGCTGCAATTGTGAATTCTTGAATTGAGTCGAAACATCTGTTTTTCTGTTCTCTTACTTGTAGTCGAAACAAATGGCATCAGTTAAATCGAAGGAGAATTGTGAGTGATTTAATCTTCATTAAATTGAGTAGGATTTCTTTACAGAACTCACCAAATTGAAAAGAAACTAATATAGTGCTATTTGTTTAATTGAGTATACTGTAATTAATATAAAGTTGAAAGCTTGGCTAAAATTGTTAGACAGTTTGTCTTTTATTAAGAACTGGGGATTGAAGTATCTTAATTAAAAACATATACTTCTAGTTGAACATTCTATAAAGATACATAACTATAGTATTACATTTAATAATTTAATTTGTTAATACTTTAACTAAAATATTAATTTTTAGTTCGCTTAATTAAATTTTAAAGCGTTAAGCCTTGCCCTTTTAATATAATGACAAGCATCGCCATGTGGCAGGTCTGCAGGCTGTCAACATGTGGCGTCTGTAGGCATATCTCCATCTCAGTCGCTCATTCTCTGTCTCTCTCTCTCCCTTCGTCCCTCTTTTCCTGTTTTTCCCACAAATTGGCCACGTAAAAAGCACAAACAACAAAAAATCCCTTTGGCGCTGCATAGCAAAAAAAAAATATACTAAGTAGAAACAAAATTTTTAAATAAAGTGTGCTCGACTGCAAGATACCAAGTGCTTGGCAAACAAATAAAATAAATATACATATGTATTTTTTATAAATTTTTACAAATTATTTGTAAAGATATTAAATAAATTTCAAAGCATACCAATTTGAAGTGGTTCAGCCAATAACTCTTGAACCAATTTTGTCTGTTATGCTCAGACAATAACAGCATTTGCTCTTTATTACAGGGTATACTCGTAGAAGTGGCAAAACATTTGCCTTTGAAGTGCCTTCCGCTGCTCGTTTACAATTCGAAATGTTTCGAACGCGTGCAGAAAATCAAAATAAAACGTTTTTCGTTCATTTGCAATGAAATTCGCAAGTGCTGCCCTTTTTTCTATATTCTCCTACTTTTTTTTTGGTATTGTTATGCTGTTCCTATTTCTATTTCTATATCTAAATCTTTGTTTCTGTTTCTGATTCTGCTTCAGTGTCTATGTTATGCCAGTTTCAATGTTTGTTTGTTTCTCTATCTATTTGTTTGTTTGTTTCTTTATTTTTGTTTTGTTTGAAGGTGGCACTCAAATCGTTTTCCAATACAGAGACATGGGCATTTTCTATGCACATGGCATTTGGGCAATCGGCAATCAGCGACCCGCTTCCGGGTCCGGGTGTCATTTCCATGTATGTGTGGGAGTGTGTGTGGGGGTGTGTATGGGGGTGTGTGTGGGGGTGTGTGTGGGGGTGTGTGTGGGAGTGTGTGAGTATGTGAACGTTTCACTTGTATCCATTCTCGCTTTCAGTTTTATTTCTCGCCCTGAAAATGGCCCTGAATATTTAACTAGCTACAATTGACTATGATTGTTATATTTGTTGCCCAGTTGCCTTCTTTCCCCTTCCCTCCCTCCCTCCTTCCTCACCTTCCTACATTTTACAATTAGACTGAGAGGCAGCGTTGAGTGCCATGAAAAAGTACGAGTTGTGGGCCACTGTGGAACGATGTGATTACACGGGTTTTGCCTGCTTTTTCATTTATCAATTTACTTAACATTTCTTCTCCTCAGCATTTGCTTTGAGTTGCTAAAAGAGAAAAGAGAGAAGAGCAAAAAAAATTTCAATTTTAACGCATGATGGCGCATTTTCAATACGCTCCTGAGGCACTAAAAAAAGAAGTACTTGAGATTTCTACGTCTACTTAGACATCGTCGCGTAATCGAATATAAATTGAATTTTTTACAACAAATGGATTTTTGCCAAAGGTTTTTCTAGCATCTTGCTGTTCTGCTGCTGTTGCCTCTTAGCTCCATTCAAACGAAATAAGCATCAGGATTAATATATGCATTAAAAAATATAAGTAAAAGTGAAGCATATAAAGCACTTACTTCTTTGTTAGCCAAGTTAACTGAGAGCACTGATGTTTTTAGTTTTCTATATAATACTGAGTTTTTATATCATTATCAGTTTAGTATATTAGATCTAAAACTAACAAAGAGTTACTTCAACTTAATTAATTTCTTTCTTTCCATCTGTAAATATTTCAGATTTAAATAAATTATGTTTATCTATGCAGTTTTTTTTAGCTGTTCTTTTAAGCTTTTTAGTTTATTTCGATATATTTTCATATTTTTTGCACGCTTTACGCTTATTACCCATTCCTAGCTCCCTTCCTCTTGTCATACCCTTTAACATTGTCTAACTGTCTGATTGAATTTTTTTTCGTTTTTATTTTTAGCGTTTTTTGCTGGTGTTCGCACTTTTTTGCGAACGACACTTGAACGCCTTTTCCTTGGCATGTTTGGCACTTTATACATATTTTTTGCATTTATTGTGGCCAAAATATGTAGACGAGGCTGGTTTCCCCCTAGCTAGACCTAGGTCTATCCTAGCTAATGTATGCTTGTCACGTTTAGCTACTTGTGTCCTGCGAACTCCATTCTCCCTTCGGGTTTCAAGTTGTTGCTGTTGCTCCGTCTCTTCACATTCACTTAGTACAAGTCTTGGATAAACCTCTTTTGCATATTGATATGGTTACATGAAAAATCCACTTGACACCCTTCACCATTCCCAATTCATGCTTTGTAATGGAAATTAACAGCAGTTTATGTTGTCCATTGCAAGCACTTCAATTTACCAGTCTGAAAAATAGTTTCAACTTATATTGGCTATAGCATAAATTACATGCAGGCAAATGCTAAAGAATTGTGTAAATAAATAAGGTGCAAAGTTTTTATATAAGTGTTTAATTTGAGAAGAGTATAGTAAATTGCATTTCAATTTGAGTAAAACCCATTTGTCATTGTTTATATTTTTGTTATTGCATAGTTTTGGGCGCAGCTTAAAATGAACTGCTTGAAACGAACTCAGCACGTGCTCAAGTGCATTTTGTCTGCTTGCTACGAAACTAAACAAATTAAAAACGACGCCCGAAAGTGGGCAACAAAAAGCGTAATTGCAACCAAAACTGCTTTAAAGCGACTTTAACTGACCAACCCCAACAAAAGGCATTGACTCTCCAACATTTTATTGAATTTTGTTGCAAATTATTTTCTCGTGCGTCATGAAAATGCACATAAAAATACATAGTCGAGCCTCCACCAATTTCACATAGCATGGAAAGCAATTAAAGCCACAGCTCCGCGCACTGCATGTGGAAACTTTTTGGCGCCCAAATGGCACACGAATGCGCCTCAATGTTAGCCCATTAAAGTTTAGTGGCGGTTTTTGCATAGCATTTTAAGAGTGACGCCAAAACACGCAAAGGAATTGCTGCCAAGGAGGGGGACAGAGAAGCAACGTAAAAGACTGAGAGACACTCACATACACACACACACACAGGAGGAAAACTTTCTCAAGCTCATCAAGTGAAGGCGAGAGACGAAAACTTTTTTGGCTATAAATCAAATTTTAGCTTGTTAACTCGCTCGTTCAAATTAAGTTGAACATTAGCTCAGTCCAAAGACTCAAGGAACACACCCAAAGAATAAGCTAAAATTTTATATAATTTAAAGCATTTCCCTGCAAACGGTGAACAAAATTCTAAGGAAAATGCCTAAATACGACGCCGTCATCGCCCCTGACAGCTAATGAAAATATTTGCCAAATGGGGTAAGATGAGGCAGGTTGGTAATTAGCGTAGTGTAGTCAAGGGATAAGTAAGTAGAAAAAGTACTTAAAATGAGTTTTCTGAATGTTTGCCAAATGGAAATGCAAAAAAAACTTTAGAAAATGCGATTAGTGTGGCAAAGTCAAAGGAAGGCAATCAAGTTCTATAGTTTTTTTATAACACAAAATTAAGAAAAGGATTGCAATGCAGATATGTGTGTGATAATTATTAATTGTATTAAAAATTTAGTGGACATGTTCTTATTTAGGATAGACTTTTCGATAAAATTTAAAACTTTGACATTCATCAAATTTGTTTGTCCTCAGCGACCAGTCGCATATCAACTGCTCATTGCATGTGATTACTCACAGGACATAGCTCTTGGGAGCGAAGGGGTGGAGAGGGTGGAGAATGGGTTTATTTCTAATCACAATACACAACTCGTGAGCCCGTGAGCCTGTGAGCCCATGAGCAAAGTCCCCAATCAGCTGGGTTAGTCCAGGCAGCTTGTTATTGTCATTGTTATCAACAATGTCATTGCATAGAGCAACAAATTGTGGATAGAGGTTAAAAATATACGTGTTTAGGGGGCTAGGGGCGTAACAGAGGGTATGTTGGGCGGGTGTGGATATTGGGGCGTGTCTCATGTGGGCATATGTTAAACATTTTGACACTTTTACACACGGTTGAGCCGCCAACGCCTGTGCTCAGCTCTGACAATTTATTGGAACTTGATGAGGGTACACTTCCGTTTAAGCAACAACAACAACAACAACAACATACCTTTGCTCAACAAATTTGTTTAAATTTTGAAAATGCCAACTGCCCAAATTTGTAACAATTTGCAGTTGTTGTTCTTCTTTGTCGGACAGGTGCAATAATCAACGCACTGAAATCAGCAAATGTTTCCAATTTTGTTCAGTTTTTGCGAGTGAGGCATGACCAGGGAGATGGGGATAGTGGTGGGTGGAAAACACGTAGACCAAACCGCATTAGCGGTCGCCACTGAGCTTTGCTGTGGTATATTCTGAACACTAGAATCCTGGACTCGACTAACTAGACTAACTGGACTGGCAAACTGAAACTTAATTAAGTGTTGGTTGAGGTCCTTTTGGGCCAGTGGCGATTACGACTGACTCAGTGGTAAAAGCCATCGAATAGTTTCGCCAAATGTTGTTCAGTGGCTGCCGATAAATGTTAACAGTTTTGGTTTTTGTGGACTTGCCATTGATTTTGGTGGTATGTAGTAGTTACTATGAATGGCAGTATTAAACGAGTTTCTATTTCCCAACTCACTGACTCAAATTGTGCAGAATTCAATCAAAAATTCAGTGCAAAAAAGAGTTTAGAACACAGTTTGTATGCTATTCAGCCTTTTCAGGTATTTTTTAACAAAGTTTCCTTTTAACTATTGTGTATGAGAGAAGTCTTTATAATTTTTTCATTTATTTCTATAAATGTATAGTTAATTCTGAGATATTTCAGTGTATTTTATAGCAGCAACACATTACTATTTATATTGATTTCATAGTAGAAAACTCTATTTAGAGCAGTTATTAATTGACATGTAAATATAGTGCAATATATACATTAAAATTCAATGCAAATATTATAATAAATATCGATCTGATATTTCAATCGCTTGTGCACCCTCTGCCTGCAAATCAGTATATAAATTTTCCCTCCACTTCTCCATACAGAATATAATTATTCTTGTTTTTAGACTAAAGACTACTGCAAGACTGCGAGACATAAAGCAATATGCGTCTGGCATCCTTTGGGACTACGCATGTGATACGAAGGACCTCCATCTCTTGACAATTCGTTATGCTGCCAATTTTCGTTATCGTTTTCAAATTGAAAATTTGCGTAATCACATTTTAAGTGAAAATCGCTTTACAAATGAAATTAAATCGATTTATTCAGCGAGACACTTAAAGCGGTAAGAAACGATAAGAATCAATGGGAAAAGTTACGCATACGACGCGTCTGACGTTTTGCATTATGACTCTCATATCCGACCGCTGTTTCCGTTTCTGCTTCCTGTCTTAGAAACTTTAAGTCCACTGCAGTTTTGTGTGAAATATGCATCGTCTATATGTCATTACTTATTTTTTCTTTACTTCTTTTATTCGTTATTTCAATGGATTTTGCAGTGCCATCAATGTCACTAAATCGTTAGTCAAATGCGCAAAGAAAAAAAAATATAGAAAACTTTTCTGTCTTTCTTCTTATGGTAATAAAAATGATGAGTTGCTCTGTGAGCTCTTCGAGCTCTCCGAAGTACTTATATTCATTCAAAAACTCTATACATAAAGTTTAAAATGTTTGCAGCTTTTGCTGAAGATTGTCTGTTAGAAACACGATTTCAGAAGATTTTATATGGGACTTTTAACTAGAATAAAATCAGATCTATTATTATTAACTAGAGGGAAACGCTAAAAGCGAACACACATGAGTAAGTCTGGCTAAGATACAACTTTTCAAACAAATAACTTATTTCAATAGTCTAGAGATTCGTTTATAAGAAGACGGATACATGTTAATAACTACTATTATAAATAAAATTCATTTTTCTCATATATATCATCCAGCAAATATAGTTCGTCTTCGGCGCTCTCCTCGCTCTCTACATGACATTCTTTCATGCACTCCAGTTTTGTGCTAAAACGATTCGGATTTCCGCCACAGCCACCATAAATAAAATGTACACATCGATTTGTTAAATAATCATAGCCATAAACCTTAATTTTATCATCGCAAGGTCCAACATCGGCCATATATAAGCACTTGGCTAAAAACAATTTTTTAATTAGAAAATATAGCGAGATGTGTAAGAGAAATACTGTTAATATTTACGTTGTCGTATGACTTTATTGTAGGAACTCACACATATAATAGCCATGCTAAGAGTGCACATAAACAACATGACATACATGACGAGTTGAAGATAGAAATATTATTGGTTGAAAACATAAATGAGTAAAAGAACCGAGCTTACTTTTTGTACATATTTTTTTGGCAGAAGAAATTGTAGATAGTACAAATATATGATTATGTTACTGCTTTATGCACCTGTTAAATTCGAAATTTGTAGGGAAGTGTCTGCTTTGTAAAAAATCATTTGTAATTTTTATGAATATTTGCTTAATTTTAAGCTAGTTTCAAATATCTTTTCAAAAAGCATAAAATAGCATAAAAATGTTCCAGTTCAAAAAGTGTTGCCTACTTTTGTGCAGTTCCCAATAATATTCACCCAACGGCAATTTGAGGCTTAATTAGGTAGATTAATGTTACCCTCAGATCAAGAAGATATATAGTTAACGTGGTCCACTACGCCTCAGCTTTCCCAACTCCACTTTTCAGCTGGCCAAGTTCATTTGACACTTCTGGCCAATTGGCAGCTATTTAACTTGCTTCTCACGTTGCCTGGACCAACGAGGTTTAAGTTTTCTGACTGATTATGTTGTATTTTGGCATTTAATTGCCACTCGGCCGATATATGCGACTATTTGTATGGGTACTTTATAAACAACCTAGCGAGAAGAAACTTCTGTATTTAATTTAAACCAAATTCTGAGCATAGTTTTATTTTATTTAATTGTTATAACAGTGTTCCTACGTTAGCTTTGAGAATAATTTCATTTGATGTGTTTTATTTGCTTTTACCTTTAGGAGTTCTCAAATCAAAAGTTTTAAGTTTTCTGTGATAAAATCAACAAAATGTATTTTTGTAAATTAATTGTTTACATATTTTTATATTTTATATACCGCGTTGAATCTACAAACGCATCTTATAATGTACATGAACCTACTAACAATCGGGAACCATCAAAAACTCTTAGTATGTATTCCTCTAAAAATGGTACAATGACGGAGCCTTTTCCAGGTGATATGGCCACCGAAAAAAAACAGCGCCGATCTGATGGTAGTTTTAGCAATGATAATAATGAATTCCAGTTTCTGGTGAGTCAAGGCTATCGTCCTGAGAACAATCTTCTTGCAAAATATATCGTGTCGTTGCGCCTCGTCGATACTTACAAGTTCTTTGGAAACAATCATATTTGTGGAGGCTCAATAATATCTAAGAAGATTATTTTGACAGCTGCTCATTGTGTTATTTTAGAATATTTTAAAGTTAGACCCAAGAAGTTGATAATCGTGGCTGGTACGCCCCGACGTCTGGTTAAGACTGAAAATACCCAAGAGTTGGCTGTGGATAAAATAATAGTTCATCCAGCTTTTGTAAAGCAAATTTTATTAAATGATGTAGCCATTATAAAGCTTAAAGATCAGATACGATTAGACGATAGTTTTGCTGGTATAATACCATTAATTGATCGTGATCCAAGAGGAATGCAGTGCACCGAAATTGGATGGGGAAGCTTGTTGCCCTCCGGACCTATGCCTGACGAGCTATTGACGGCTGATGAGATTGTTTCTTCTAAGGAATATTGCTTGCAATTAGGTCCATTTTATCACAAAGGCAAAATATGTACATATAACCCAAAAAATTTTGAAATTTCTACTCTATCAGGGGACTCCGGTGGACCATTAATATGCGATGGCAAATTAGCTGGAATAGTTTCAGGGGGTTTGGAAAGAAGTGGCCCGAGCAGCATAAGTGTTTGGGCAGATGTGTACCATTATCGTGATTGGATACACCGTAATTCGGCACACAGTATATATGACGGCTGTAAACTTACAGTTATAGTCTCTGCAGTGTTAAAAATAATTTGGATAAATCTCTTTGAAAATTGGGCAAGAAAAGTATATTACTACATGATAATAAATCAATAAATGTTTTAAAGTTTCATCGGTCTTCTAGTTATTATTCAGCTTATGTTATTTGTTATTTCAGCTTAACGTTTAAGACTAAATAACACTCATCTGTCTATAGTCAATTAAATGTCAACGTAAAGTAATAGCACACACCCGGTCCTACATCCACAAAAGCAAGAGGCAACAACTTGAACCATTGAAATGTGTTTCACAATAAATTAAATTTAATACGCTCTTAAAATGATGCTCAAAATTTAAATAGGTCAAACATGCATTTAATTTCCACACGAATGAAATGGATTTGTTTGCTCTGAGCTCAGCCTACAGTTGTCAGATACATACACACACACACACACACACACACACACGCAAGCCCAGCGGAAACAGACGCTCGCCAGTCAGCCTCTTGTCACGCCCACATTTACATCACATGCTTAGAAAGGACACCAAAGTTAGACTGAATTATTCTTGTTCAGTTCTTTTTCACCTTTTGTTCGTTTTGGGTTTTTTGCTTGGATCTGCACACTTAACTTACTTGCCTCCATTAAAATCTTGCTTAATAAATATTTAATGCGTGAACAACTGCGAAATTGAACTGGAGGATTCTTAGCAGACTATGGGAGTCTGTGGGAGACTGTGCGAGCAGTAAGAAGTGGGCAGTGGAATGAGCATTTCTCAGGTTGTATGCGACGCAACAGCCTGCCAGATGATTTATGAGCTTTACTTTACTTACTTGTGCTGGCAAACAGTTTGGCCCTGTTCCTGGCACTGCCCCTTACCCTGCCCTGCCCTGCCCCTGCCATAGCCCATATACATCCAACAGCAAGTTGGCTTGTGCCACAGTTTGGGCTGCCTTTTGTGCTGGCTAATGGCTCATAATTGATTTTTATGCCTATTGTTAGCCAGGCCCATTTAAATGGCTCGTTGTTAATGCGACGCACTGCAGGCAGCTTCCGTAGTATTTCCGAGCATATTAAAAACTTATGATTTTAGCCGCATTTGAAGTGTGCATAAATTAATATTTATGCCATAAAAGTTATGTTTAATGATGCAACTGCTAATTGATCAGTTCCTGTTTCAACATAACTGGTTAAATGAAGAGGAAAATACACAACAAAAGTAGAGCTGCGGATAAATCAGTTACAGTTCGTTATTTACTTTGTAGTAAACACAGAATAATTGGCAAATAAAATTCGATTTGAGTCTTAGAATAATTTTAACTACTTTATGAATAAATTATCTACAGGTTTTGCGACTAAGTCTGCAACTATTCTAGACTTTATACAAAATTAAGCTAAATTTTAATAATGTTTTATCAAATATGCTACTATTTTATCACATATTCCATTAATTTGCTTTATTTTACTCCACCCCGAGAGTTTTTCTCATAGTTTTTTTCTCCCTATAAACGGAATAAACTATGCTCAATGCAACTTGATTTAATAATTCTAATAAGAAACAAGAATGCCCTCCAAGAAGACGATGTGTTCAACTAAAATCTAAATAAATAAATGTCCATTTACGACACCTACGGTACAGTACGTAGACAGCAGAGTGACAAGCTTTTGGCCAGCCCCTTAGATTGGGAAACATTTTGGACCAGAGACTTGACTCCGGGTGTTGTCTATCCGTGGAAAGTGTGGCGCCTTTGGTATGCCGGGCATTTCATGTATTCAGTTTAATAATGCGCATAAATTGGTAGACCAGTTGGCCCTTTGACTGCTTCATTCCCTTGCCTTTTTGGCCCTTATTCAGAGCTGGCAGCCAAGTCTGCTCCAGACACGCGTGCATTCATTTCATTTAGCTTTTGTTTAACTTGACCCCATCCATTTCCACATCAATTTCCAAGAGCAAAACTCCCATTCCATTTGTCTGTCTAGCTGGGCATTGTTTTTGGATCGTTATTTCCCCTCATGGCTGACTCCTAGTATATTTTTAGCAAGCGTTTAATCTTTAATTTGCCACAACTCTATGGGCTAGCCACAATTCCCTTTCTCTTCTCTCTTCTCTATTCTTATTTTTCTCTCTTTTGCCTGTCTATTCAACTGTCGACTTTTTCAGCTCCATTCGCCCTTACCCTTGACTCAATTTATTTGTTTTTAGCTTAGCTTTTTCGGGGGTCAGCATTAAATTAAATACTTAGTCGCTGGAATAGTAAAAATTATGCCAACATTTAAGTGTTTAATATCCGTCTGAGACTTGTCCCTCTTTTGGGGCACAACGACTTCAGATATTTATTAGTCGACTTTAATGGAAAAACAGCGGAGTCTTGGCTAAGCAAAATTGTTTTTGGCCACTGAGTTATGAGTCACCATAAAGATATTTGGGTTATCCTTTTAGCAGATGTCACCAGAAGTTATATTCAATTCGTATACAAGTTAAATTTAATCCCAGTTGTAATTAAATTTAAAGAAAATTGTTGAAATTTAGAACGAGATTTTACTACAGTTTAAAGATATTTAAAGTGAACAGTTTCAGAGGCAGATAAAGACGTTTATTTATTTAATTTTAAATATATTTATTAAACTTATCTTCTAGTGATAAAATAAAATAATGTTATCTACTCTAGTCATTAACTAATTCAAATAAAATTTAATTTTTCATACTCTTTTTATTTATTTTCCTACTTAAATAGAAGTTTTTTGTTGAGTTTTTGTTTAAATTGCAATATTTAAAATAATTTTATCGTTAGTTCCGCAACTTTGCATTCTCTCATTCTCAGAGACCAACACTAAGTTGAGAGCTACTTCAACTGGTATGCAGTCTAATACGGCAAATACTCAAGAGTTTGAGTGTAAACGAATGGAATAGCTAACTGTGCAAGGACCTGTCCAGCAATACATTCAAACTACATTGAATAAGGCTGAATGGTTGGGAATAGATCGTTAGGAGCATGAAGCAACCACAGACAGAACCCAGAGGAATCCTCTCGAGCCGAGAAACTGCACTCGGCCAATGTCTGCTGTTGGCAGAAATTGTTAATAAGATTTGCACATCATTTCACGTGTCTTGGCCAAATGCCTGTGTGTCTATCTGTGTGTCTGTCTTTGTGTCTGTGTGTCTGTCTGTAGATTTGCATGCAATAAAGCTACAACTGGAGTCAGCTCCTTTCCACAGCCAATCTGCATTGTCTGTTGCCATTTTATGGCAGGTTCAAGTTGATGCTAAATTTGTGGACAGCTTTGTGCAACTGCAACTGCCAAAATGCTCATGCTAATACAAAGGAGAATACATGGGAGAATTACCTTCCATCGTTAAAAGACCAACTGCAGCTACAGTTCACGTCTAAATTCCCATCATTTTTGATGGCGCTCTTGGCACATATTAAATAGAATTATATTTCCAACATGACTGTGCTTTAAAACTGGAAAATCATTTTCTTTGCTGGACCTAAATGAAAAGCATACAAAGTAATCGGGCAATTTGTTATAAATAATTGATGTGAACCTCGTTTGATTTACGTTTTTTTTTACTCTGCAATACATTCTACACTCTTTGCATAATTTATTGCACGTCTTAACCCAAAACAAAGAAAATACCAAAGTATAGAAGACCTCAAAGATACCCTTTATATCCGTCAGACAATTTTAAAATAAGAAAACGAAATAGGTCCAGGGTTAAACTAAATGCCCGGTCTTAATGTCTACAGGGTATAGAAAAGGCAAAATTAAATTGCCATAAAGCAATGATTTGCGTATTTTTTCTTCATTTTATTTGCAGCCCAGAATGTGAGATAATAAAAACAAAAAAAAAGAGAGAAAGAGAAGGAGAGAAAGAGAGAAAGAGAAATGAAAAAAGGTCTCTCAGATAAAATGCGACAAATTAATTGAAATTTATTGCACAGAGGCGTGTTAAACTTGGGGTGTCAACAACAGTAGGGGTAGTCCTAGATGGTGGTAGTTGAATGAGTCCTGTCCCGAATTAAGGAACGATTAGAGTGGATTACTAAACTGACACATGTTGAGTTATATTTATATAGATTTCGATTCCGATTCTTTAAAATCTCATTTCAATTTTAAATACACTTTCGTCACAGTTAAATTCGATGCCTTTAGGCAGTTTGTGTCTAGGAGTTCAGTGATTTCGTATGCAGATATTCAGATAGGATTACCTGGGCACAAAGCAAACTTCTTGGTCCTCACCTGTGGTTAGCAATAACGGGCCTTGAAGCAAAACTTTTTACCAGAGTTCAACTCATTCAGCAGGCAAATTCAATGTGACAACAGACTGGCGCCTAAAGGAATTCAGACTCAAGCGTGAAAGAAGAGTACACACGAGTTGACCCAACTTTATTATACCCTGTATAGCTGATAGGCCCTACTGAGTTGGGTTAAAGTTTAAAGTACGTTTGAGCAGTCTTCATAGTCCCTAAAACCATTTCGTGCATGGGAACGGTTTGACTTGACTAAATCGACTGTAATCAATAATTTGTTTACTAAAAGGTATTTCTCACGGGTTTTCCCATCAGTTACACTCCTTAAATTAACCCAAGCTACCCTCACACAGGGTATAGAAATTGACTCAATACAAAATCCATTAAAATATCAACAAAACTCAACGATGCCGCCGAAGACGACATCAAAATGTAATTTTCAGCTGGTGCACAGCTTACGCATAATAATGAGATGAAATTGAGGTGTGGTTTGGGTTCGATGATAAGGAAGTGGAAAGCCCATTAAAGGTAATTCAGCATGTGTGTGTGTGCTGAGGTTTATCATAGCAACTAAGCCCTTTTTTTCAATGACAAGAGTGTTAAGGGTCTATGTGGGCAGATCCATAACAATTATTCAGGCATTAACACGAACCCACAAATTATGCAGACTCTCCTCAGGATCACTGCCTATTAATGCCAATAAGGTTACAATTTTTGTCAATTTATTTAATATATTTTTTATAAGAAATACTTGAAATGCACTTTGTCAACATTTTGCTTTCTTCCCCATTTATTTAATAATATTTTTAACATTTCCCTCTGTGTCTCTCTGGCTTTCCAGGCACGTTTCTCATATATTTGATGACTCAATTCCAAACCAGACACATTTCTTATATGCGAGTACACAATTTCATTGATTTTCATTACTCGAAGAGCAATCGTTTTCAGTTTTCAGCCAACCGACAATTGAGCAACATTTCCGTTTCCTTTTCACCGAATTCTTTTCTCCTTGGTTTGCTACACATTTGACAATGTCAGGGCCAAAAAGGAAGCATACCAAATTGAAGTTCAAGTGCAACAAGAGCCGGAAACACGTACTCGCTCCTCTAATATCATTTATATTTATAAGTTTGCACCACAATGTTTCTCCACCGAGTTTTGCTTTAAACTTAAGCAAATTATTTTCACAATTTCACAGAAGACCAAACGCCGGCAACTGACAACAACTAATTGCAAGTTACTCAGGTTTTCCAGCTTTAGTTTTCCTTTCTCTCTCACTTGTCTCGCCTGCGGATTTCTGTTTGGTTTTTCCACTTTACTTTACAGGTCTGCTTGTGTGCTAAATTTTACATTATTCCCTGCCATGTTTCTGCTGTTGCTGCTGCTCCTGCTGCTTCAATGCATTTCCCTACATTTTTGCTTATTTTTTCTGTCCTGCTCTCATGTAGTGCGAATTATTTTCTGTCATCGCCGCTGTCGACGCTGGCAAAAGAAATTAAAAATCGGTTGAATTCGTTGACTACCACAGTTGGCAATTAAAGCACTTAAATTATGCCAATTCGAGCAGACAAAGACCAATGATTGCATTTAAATTATAAATATAACCAAAGATTTCGAAAGAAATCGAATTACAATTCGAAATGGAAACAATTTTGCTACAAACTCTTGTGTGGCACTTTAAAAGTAGAAGCTTAACAAATTAAGTATACGCAATGTGGTATGGCATCTTGTGGTACGTGTTGCTTCGCCCTCATTTCTACGGTTCGTTAGAGTAACAAAATCCAACCCCAAGTTATTTGTGCCTCGCTGCCTGTCATTATTAATGCGTGTAATTAGCGCACTTTATAAAGATTGATTGGTGAGGCTTTGTTCCTTGGAAAGCCAAAAGGCATCGCCAGTCTCCAGACGTGGCACATTGAAGCCATAGCGTGAGCAAATACTCACACTCACGCATACAACTGCTTGAGTTGATCACGCACTCACACACACTAACCACTCTCTCTCTCTTACACACACAAACACACACACACTTGGCATAGTAAGTATACGCCACTTGTTTATGTGCCACACGCATGACTTGAGCATAATTTCTTTCCTTTTACCCTAGAGTTCAACAAGAAAGGAGGTATAATTACACACTTTAGCCGACAAAAAAATATAAATAATATTTATAAATAAATGTATAATATATAATAATTTAATACAAAGATTTTTATAAAGTTCCTTAAAATTTTCCTAAGAAAAACATTTTAATTTCTCCATATATAACTGGGATTAAACTAAGTTTTCTAATTCCTTTCACAACCCACAATTTTTACAGAGTATTTCCGCGTGACCTTCTCTCAAAGCCAGCATTTTGGCCAGCTTTAATATAAACAACGCGACTTGTTTCCATCTCCTTCCGTTGCTGCTTGATGTTATACAGGAAGTGGGATTTATTGTTTTATAAGCAATACAGGAATTACCACAAAATGTGGTAAATTCCAACTCAAGTAGTGTGTGGGATATACAAAGTTATCTTAAAGAGTTCTTCCTTTGTGTGTGAGTGTTTTTTGTTTGTTGAAAAAACATAAATTTGATGCAGATAAAAATATCATTTTAACTTGCATTTTTTTATGTTTATTGCTTACGTATCTGAAAATAACTGAATCTGTCAGATACAACAATTTGCTGGAGAATATTTACTCTGCTCTGTTTGCGACTTATCTGGCAAGTTCATTATTTAACTACAGACTTGCGGCTAAGCATATTTAAATGCGCTACAGCACATGTAGTAGGGCATATTAGCATAATAGCATATTATATATAAATAAATATAAACAAAATTCGAATGGCATTTTAAATTATTTTGTATTTAATAGAATTTAAATATCTTGTTCCTTTTTAGTAGTTTATATACTTTTCTAAATATAATATAGTGCCTTTAAGGGCTGTTGTGGCCGACTCGCTTGTTAGTTTATTGTGTATTTGTGCTGTCTTAACTATTTGTATTCTCTCGTTGGCCAGCTTATTAGAGGCTTTTGGAATGGCGCAGTAAGGCAGCTGTAAGTGTTTAGTTGGCATTGCTTATCCTACAACTAAGCTTTTCCTGGTAATAACCAGACAAACACACACACAGAAACACACACTCAAACACACACACAGACACACTTGTGTAGGTTTTTCTATTGCCTAGTTTATGTGCTTACCATTACACTAATCATGCAATTTTTGTTAGATTTTTATTGGCCCCAAAACTCGGACATTAGCACGTTGAGTGCATGGCTAATTAGAACATCTGGGCCAAATGTTTTGCCAGGGAAAAGTACTGTTAGTTAACATTAATCCTGTAAACTGTACTTTCCTAGCTTATTTAACTCTTCATAGAATTTTGGTATTTGCATTAAATTTGCATTCCACGACAATTGCAGACAATGTCAAATTACAGCAACAACGACAACAAAAGTTGACAACAAAATTGAGACAATTGACCAATTGTCCTTCTGTCGGTCTCTTTGTGTCCTCTTGACGCTTTGTCTAACAACTGCTTTTGCCTTTGGGGCCATTGTAATTTGCAGCAACAACAAAAGTTTTTTGAGGAAGTGAAAAGTTGTTTGAGAAATGTTTTGAAGGATTTTCGTGCAATTGTGAAAATTCAGCGAGACGCTAAGTAAACTTTTCATCGCTGATAATGAAAATCTCGCGATGCTTTAAATTGGGTTGAATTGAGATTTGCTTTGAGAATATTTCAATACAAATTATGTTTTATTACTAAAGTACCTAATTTGCATAACTATATTGACTGACTGAGTGTTTGGATATAGAGACTTAATTCAAAGGAAAACCTTATCTTTAATTTATATTTTGGTTTTATTTTATTTTTCTTTGTATTTCTGTTGAAATCGCTTTCATTAGTCTATGCAAATTACTAACGATTTTTGCTGAGGCCAGCAAATCAAACAGTAACCGCTGACACCTTCTATTGAGTACACCTCCAGCTCATTCTTAGTCTTACCATATAAATTAAATCACGGTAAATAAAAGCCTCACATTCAAATGCTAAATCAGTCAGGAATTTTCTCCCTTTTTTCCTGCCCACAAACTTTTCTATGACATTTCATCTAAATGTTAATAAGTCTCTCGGTCGCTGGGCTGTTACTTCTCTCTCTTTCACTCTCTCTCTCTCTCTCTCTCTCTCTCTCTTGTCTCTGCCCCTGCTTTAACAAGGTGTCTGGCTCTACGCGAAGGCATTTTCCACTTGGTCGCGCTGATTGAGTGAGTCTAGCTAAATCTTCGGGGTGCAAATTCTAGCAGCTGACGGCATATCCTTGAAGCATACATCCTGTTTATTCGACTGGCTTATTGATGAGACACAGCTTGGTCTGTCTTCCTTTTTGTTTGTATTTGTATTTGTATTTGCGGATTTACAGCCTAAATAGTTGTGTGTATCAAAAAAGTGGGCCAGAAGTTTGGAGTAAGTAAGTACTTGACTCTTGGACTGAGGTTTATATTGTTGTCATTGATTGATTGACTTCTTTAGACCAACAGTATAGCTTTTAGCTGTCTTGATTGAAGCTCAAAAGACAAATTAAATATTTTATTTGCTTTAAGTCTTATAAATCAAATAAAAGGCTTTAAAAACTGTTGTATAAAAATTAATTGTTTGTATAAATAAATTAATTAATGGTTTTTAGTTACATAGTTTTGTAAAATACCACTTTTAATAGCATAACTTATTTGTTTAAAACAAATAATAGACTTCTAACTGCTGATTAAATAGCCATTGAAATGAAGGACCATTAAAACAATTAAATACCCATTAAAAATTATTCACTTCTCTTAGAAATTAATCATAATCGCAGTTACTAAATCAATTTTAAGCTGTTAAAATTATTTATCGTTTCTTACTAACAAATTAGAATGGCTTTTCATCAAATCTCTGTATACAGGGTATTTTTCGAGCAGGATAATTTTCAAACAGAGTTATTTTACATGTTAATAACTCAAATTGCTGTGGTTCCGGCTTATAAAAAATGCATGTGACTAATTTAAATGCATGAGAGTTCAAAAATATGAACACACACAGCAGTGCATATTAAATAGCAATGCAATTAATATTTCATTTATGCTTTTTAATTAAATAATATGCATAAAATATTTCACATCAGCGCAATTTGTGCATATTCATTAAAAGAATTTAAATGAAATCGAACAATTATTGAAATTTCAGTGTTACAACAAAATAAATTAAATATGTTAAGCAGCTGGGATTGTATTATAGGTAAAGTGCTTTAAATTCCATGGGAAAACTTATTAAACTTATGACAAAAATAGAAAACTAATGTTATCATCTCATGATGCCAATCTGGGGAAGTTTAATTTCAACCCTCGTCTAACTTTACGCACCGTTCCTTCAAAGGCGATTGAAACCCATCAATCTCGACCTTTTTCCACTCGAAAGTTGAGCCTAAGAAAAGTTTGAAGTTTTCCTTTGCCGCCATTTTAGGCTTTTCTACTTACACTTACCGCAAAAATGTGTGTCAAGGCAAAGTCGAGGATTTTGCTTAAAATAAACATGATTTAAGCCAACAGTCTTAGCCCGAAACGAATCAAGTATCGATTGATTTACATGTGTGTAAGTAAACACTGTTTATGTATGAGTTTAACTAAAAATAGAGGTAGAATTTAGTTAGTTCAGTGGTAGTTTACATACTTACTTACTCTGCATGCAGTAAAATAGGTCTTCTTAGCCCTTAACAAGAGCTTTTTGTGTTCATTTCTTAAGTTTACATTTCCTTGAATATATAAAACCACTTTTATTCAGCTCTAAACTTGTTTCTTAAACTGTCTTGTGGCTACTTTTAATTGAAATTCTGGATTAATTGTGTCTATTACCTTTGAAAATATAATAGTTGTGGCTAAAGTGCCTGAATAATTTTTTGTTGGCATTTAATTTTCTTGCAGAGCTCTTCGGCTGTCAGATAAAAAATCTTAATCGCTTGCAATTTGTCAGGCAGTCCTTACAAAAGGATCCCGTAATCCGAATCAAAGCCAAACAAAGGCATTATAAAGCAACCTTTTTCATTATGACCAAAGCGACCACAACAAAATCACTAAACACACACACTCACACACCCATACACCCATACACCCAAAGAAAGCTGTGTGCCAATTACAGCTGGCAGACCTTTTGTGGCTTTGAACTTTGAACCCAGACAGGCATTTTCTTGTTGCCACAAATATTTATGGGCTGAAAGCGAGGGAGTATAACAGTTTATACTCGTATATAGAGACTTGTACTCCCACTTTCAATAGAGTTGAAGATATTTCCTTTATTGCCAGATTGCCATCTTAATTGAGTTGCAATTGGAAATGTGAGAACAAATAATGAAAATGTTTTCAGGGACAACATCATCAATCACACAATTAAATTGAATGATGGGAACTCATAGTCATACTCGTGTGTTTGTGTTTGTAGTTAGTTTATGAAAAGAAACTTGAGTTTAATTAGCAGTGGAGTTGGCACATTGCGTATACGCAACATTGCGCAATTTTTCCACTGTCAGCTGTCAGGTAATCTTAATGGCAAAAGGTGTTAACCGCACTCGCATTACTTGCACTTCATTTGGCTGCCAGAATATGAAACTTTGCTTTCTACCTACCTGTCACTTACAGTCTGCACTTTCTTGAGGTTGCAGTTGTTGAACTTAAAGTTGATGCAATTAAATGAAATTCTATGTTTTTATGTGAGGCAATTATACATTTAATTGGCTGAACGTGACCACCAAATGGGCTCTTACAAGAAGGCATAAAGACAATTGCAAATGCCTGGTGAGCATATAAAAACGATGTTCATAATTCGAGTGCCATCGAAGTGTTGCAGCTTTAAGGCTTGACTACCAACGCCAAATTGCCAACTAACAAGCTAAGAGAACGTTGCCAGCAGTCTTGTATCTTGTATCTGTTAGTTTGTATCTTATATCTGTGCGTTATGACACGAGGTGGCAGGCAAATGCAAGAAACTTGCAACATTTTGCCAGTTTCTAAGTAAGAAAATCGCTTCGAGACACGACAGAGGCCACCAGACAGCAGACAACAGACAGCAGACTAAACAAGCGGACAGACGAGAGGACACCATCAGATTGGGTGAGAGAGATAGAGATAGAAATGTTCTTTGGGTGTGGTTGGAAAGTAAGTACGTGTCATATGACAAGTGAAATGTGCTCAAAATTACTTGTTTAGCTGTGGTTAAGAAAACTGACGGGCTTAAATTCCCTTCCTTGCAAATATCCTGCACTTTACTTAGCTTCCTGTAAATTCACGTTATGAAGTGTTCAATATTTATTGTGGTATTTTGACAAATAATCATAAAATTGTTTAAGATTTTAAGGGTAACGTTTTCTATCTTAATATTTCACACGACGTATACTTAATTCACCTTAGTATCTGCGGATACAACTAAATTTCAAGTTGTTCTATATTAAGTTTCCTTATGTGTACTTTAAAATTTCTAAATATCTTTGGACATTAAATTTTCCATAATTTTTGTTTCACATTTTGCACCCCCACCCCGTAGGCAATTTATTAACTGTAGCAAAGGCAGAATTTGTAAAAAATGAAAAACTTTGTGCCACTGTCCTCAAGGAATTCCGTTTAGACGTCGACGAGTTTGTGTCAAGTATAAAAATTAAGCAGCTGCGAGCTAAGTGTGGCAATAAGTGAGATAAAATTAGATACCAAAGGGACAGTACTGGGCTAAAAGTAATTGTAAAGTATACGAGTGGGCGTGGTCGTCCACTGAGACTTGAGAACAAAAGAAAAAAAGGCGGTCGAGTAAAAGCTGCCACAGCTTGCCATATTTGAAAGAGAAAATCTGGAACAAGGTCGATATTCAATTCTGTGTCCGTTTTTTATTAAGGACTTTGTATGAAACTTTTGCTTTAAAAAAATAATAAAAATATGTTCTTAAAGAGTCTACTGAGTACAAAAATAGTACCATACGAAGTTCACTTCAAGTCTAATTTCACTTTTCATCAAGCCTGCGACGTGACTCGATGCACGAACCAAAAACTTTTTCAATCTAAAATTATCAAAGTAAACATCAAAGTCACCACCCCCTTAAAATAAGCAAAAAATGTGTCGAGACTGAAAAATTAGCAAAAGCCGAAAGGTAAAAAACTAAACAACAGAAGCAGAAACTGAGAGAAAGAGACAGTTGAAAATTTGATCAAAGTTTTAGGAGGCAAATCACCAAAAATGTTCACACCTCACATGTGTGGAATTTAAATTTTATACTTATAAATAAGCAAAAATACACATGCCCTACGGTGTAAACTTCAGAGTCTATGTATGTGTACGTATATTGCACATACGCACTGTGTTGCCAACAAACAGTCAGTGTAAAATTTCATATCAATTTCGTTGGGATTAAGTTATATTTTAGTGCTTTACCAAGGTGTTTATATCTTGTTTTTCTCGTATGTGAGTTTGTGAGTGTTTCCGTGTGTGTGTGTGTGTAGAGTGTGTTGAGTGTGCGACTGAGATTTTGAGCACGTGCAGCTCCTTAGATTTTATGCGTTATGTTTGCCGAAAGGGGATTTGCTGTAGGACCAAAATATTGATAGAGCCTGAAAGTTTGTCATGCAAGTTGGCCATGAAGAAGCAGATAGGAGTATAAATATTTAGGAGTGTCGAGAACCAATTAAAGAACTTCAAAGAGAGTGGGTAGAAAAGTATAAGATAGAAGGAAAGAGAGCGAAGAATCGTGTAGAAGTTTATTTAAGTCTCTGAGTTTTAATTAAATTGTATAATTTACATTCTTTCAAAAAGTTATTTTATATAAATAAGTCATTTTAATATATACATTGTTTACTATAAAGTACATTAAAAAAGGCCCCATTTCTTGTACTAAAGATCAAAATTTCTTACCAAAAAGTATTCATGTTGTTCATTTAAATAAATAATTTACTTGGTCATTACATTTTTATTGACAAATAATCCATACAGCATGCTATTTATAGACATAACTAAATATAGTACTTAAAGTCGTACATTGAGCAATCGAATTCGGAATTTGCTTATTCATTCTCCTTACAGTGTCCCCAACTGTTGGCGCATTGCCTGACCATTTGCTTAATTCAATGACTTCAGTGACTCGAAACTACACACTTGTGAGTTGGTACTTGGCAAACACTCAAATCCCACATGCACATGCTTACTCGATAGCACTACAATTTCCTGTATTTCCTGTAGCAGGCCCAAAAATACAAATCATAAAAGTCATGGCCCGACAGTTCATAAAAAATGCGGCCCAACGCAGCGATTGCCATACAAACAGGCGCATTACATGGGTAAAAATCTTCCAATCTCAACTGTTGTGGCATGACCGGCATATAATTCAAACACGTACCAATACCAAGAGAATTTTCAGAGCTAAACAGAAATAGAGAGAGTGAGAGAGAGAGAGAGAGAGAGTAAGAGCGAGTTACAGCGAGCGACGGGTGGGCGGTAATCAGGCAATTTCATATGAATAAGTTAGCAGGCAATGCCGCCTGAGTGTATGCAATAAATTTCGTTTGTATTACGAATGCGACGCTGCTTATGAAATTTTTAAAAGCGCCAAACTATGTGCCCCGACTGAGATTGCCGCCCCGTCCCATCAGGTGTTTCACGCCCACCGCCGCCTTTTCGCCCACAACATCAACAACAACAACAGCACAAACAGAATGGAAATTTATTACACCAAAACGTGGGCAGACCATGTCTTCGAGCCAGAAAAGGTGTTTATTACTTATTTAAAGCGTCACGCCTACACAGGTAACAGCAGGAAAGAGTGAGACGTGAGAGAGAGAGAGAGAAAAAGAGAAAGAGAGTGATAAAAAAGTTCGAAGATATTTTTAGCAAACCGAATATCAGATACCATTGATTAATAGTAATTGAATTGCATAAACAGTTGTTGTCAACAAAGCTATGTTAAGGTTAACAGAGTCACTGTTCCTGTAATTTAGCATTGATCAACTGATTGAACTGCTTGCATATTCTGTACAGTAGCGGCAAATCTAGTGATCACACTTGTGCGATTGCGAGCAGTATTTGATTGTTAAATGTTGTAAATAATTATATAGTTTAAAAATAGTTTTTAAATATTTAAATTAATCAATTTTTAAAATTTGATCGCTATATAGGTACTATAAACTTAACCCACTGATGAAATATAGCTTTACTGAAATGTTACACCTCCTCTTGTTCTCTGTTGATGCAATGCCGTAACATAGTTGCTCCAACTCCTCCTTCAAGGGTATTAAAACAACACAAAGCTGCTCACAGCGGGCAGCCTCTTGGCCGTACCACGGAGTACGTGCCTGAGGCTTAACGCCGTCAAGTGGCAATTGGGAATACGGCGTTTTAGTCTCGCCAGCCACTAAACATTTTAATTAGAAAATTTTACACAGCCAGTTGAGCCGACCACAAATCCAATTATCAAGTAATTATGCATTTAATTTGACGCACAACGCAGAACAGAGAACGACGGTTACAGAACTCCCCATATGCATTATCGACATTAATTCGACTGGCAACAATAACAACAAGAGCTACAAATCAAGTCAACAGAGTAAATATCTCATGTAGAGAATCATAACTTTTTGTGGAATAACTGTGGGGCGTCAAGGCTGGAAAATTTCAATTTAGTGGCTCTCAGTATGTTGTCTGGCTATGCAAAAAGTGTTCGCAAACAAACAGGAAGACAAACTGAACACTGTCTGATGCCCATTGAAACAGACACACAAACACACACACAAACCAACACATGACACCCACTGGCCACGCCCAGTTTGGTTTATGTTATGCCAGACCAAGTGCAATTAAAAGTTTTTCGTCTGCCTTTCGACGCTTATTGCAAATGTCGAGACCGCAATCAGTATCAAAGAGGTCAAGAGCAGAGTGTGTGAACATGTTTCATATGTATGAGTGTTTCGAAAAGTATTGCATACTTTCCAGCTGCAAAGCATGAAATTTATGACTAGTAACGGTAATTGGCCTAGGTCGTGTCTCCCAGCACATTTAAAGCCCTTTTGAAGTGCTTTTTGGCAAATTCCTTTGAGTCACTTTACCAATTTCTCGTTTGCCATAAAACTGTCAACATGCCGCTTGCAGTCGACACCGTGCAAATATTTACCACTCGAATGCCAACGCAGGTTATTGGGTCCACAAACATGGCCAAAAAATTCGCTAAAATTTATGTGGTGGCCTGGTTTTTATAGAAAACAAAATAAAGACAAAAAGTGCTTTAAAAATCGAGTAGTTAAAGTGATTGAAATCGGTTGAAAATCTTACAGCTTTATTTAATTACAGTCAAAGTTAAGCCTCAAAACACCTTTAATTAAGTCCTTACAAGCTAATTAACACCCTAGCACGCAACAGCCAATAACCCCTTATCAAAGCCATTAATTAGACCGCTGTAATGACACCTTAAAGCCACTGGCAAACGTATAAAAGTGATTCAAATGACAACCACACAGTTCACACTTCCATACACAACTGAATGGGACTCAGTTCTGAGTTTAATATGGAACTTCAGACGATGCCTACAACAGAGCTGCCAATTTTTGGTAACACACTGAAACTCATGAAGTTCTGGTCGTATTTATATGTGCACAATTGGCGACGTTATGTGGCGATGACACCCTATCTTCTCATTAATGGCACACAATATGTGGACATCTATTTGAGCACAGAGTCTCTGGATTTCATTATTCGCAATGTCTATTTAACTGTGCTCTTTACCAACACTCTGGTGAGAGGAATACACTTAATTCTTAACCGCGGGCGTTACGAGCGATTTATAGATCTAATCAAGGGGTATTATCTGCAACTTTTGGTGAGCTTAGAAACAAAATTGTGATTGGAATAAGTATATAAATACTCTATAAATCATAAACTTGATTCAACTAATCACTAAACAAGATATTTTCCAGATATAGATACATATATTAAAATAACAGTTTCTTTATAAATCCTATATTTCCAGAACTCTGCGGATAGTCAAATTGTTCAGCTGGTGGCTGAAACAACACGACTTTCCAATTCCATTGGCAGAATTAATTTGCTAATGGGCACCTGCACCTGCATTGGATTTGTGACCTATCCCATTTTTGGCACCGAACGTGGTGAGTAAACGTTGAGTCCTTCTTGTTGTTGTATGAATTCCCAATTTGTTGGTATTTACAGTGCTACCCTATGGCATGTATGTGCCCGTTATTAACAAATATGCCACGCCCTATTACGAATTCTTCTTTGTGGTACAGGGCATAATGGCGCCCATGGGTTGCTGCATGTACATACCCTACACCAATTTGGTAGTTACCTTCACATTGTTTGCCATACTCATGTGTCGTGTGCTACAGTACAAACTCCGTAACTTGAAACTGCTGCCGGTGTCGCGGGTGCACCAGCAAATTATATGGTGCATACAATATCAGGTCAAGTTGACAGGGTAAGCTACCATTATTTACCTGCAATTTCCTACTTCAATCAACAACTCAAATCGACCTTAATGCAGACTTGTCGATACAATGAACGGATTGAATACCAATCTTCATTTAGTCGAATTCTTGTGCTTCGGAGCGATGCTTTGTGTGCTTCTCTTCTCCTTAATCATAGTAAGTGAACAGTTTATTCTTTAACTTAATACATTTTTTAAATACATGTTCAGGCCCAAACTATAGCACAAGCAGTCGTAGTTATAGCCTATATGGTCATGATATTTGCCAATAGCGTAGTGCTCTATTATGTGGCAAATGAGCTTTACTTTCAGGTACTTAATTAGTATATTTAACTCTTGAATAAACTTAATTAAATCCTGTTTAGAGCTTATATATTTCAATTGCCGCTTATGAAAGCAACTGGATGGATTTCGATGTGAAGACACAAAAGGCCTTAAAGTTTCTCATAATGCGCTCACAAAAGCCTCTTGCGGTAAGGTTTTCCTCGACAATGCATCAATTTTCATATTGTATTAAATATTTATAGTCTACTTCTATGTCTGATGAATGCTTTTACTATGCTGTACTTATTTCCTTAGATACTTGTGGGTGGTGTCTACCCAATGAATCTAAAGATGCTGCAGTCCCTGTTGAATGCCATCTACTCCTTCTTCACGCTCCTTCGACGCATTTATGGCTGAATTCGAGTACTTATCTCAAAGGGATTATTCTTTGTTACACAAAAGTGGGTGGTACACTTACAAAAAGTGTGTTTTAACTAATTTTGGGGACTAAATTATGAGTGGACAACGTATAGATTTAAAAGTCACTACAAATCCGATTAAATAATTGCTTATTAGAATACTTTGTTTATGAAACATTTATAAACTATTAACTATAATCTCCAATGGTTCAATTTAAGCAGCTTTTTTGTTGCAGTGTACTATTGTAAAATTGATTGTATTTAGCTTTTGGCCAATAAACGTTTAAAATGATGTCCGCAATTCGATTGGCCAATGCATTCCGAAATTGCATTTTCTCCGCTCAAAGACAAGAAATAAACTATAATAAAAATGCGTCTGGGGAGGTCCTTTGTTGCTCCTGTCTCCTGTCTTGAATAGGAGTCTCCTGGAAACAGCAGCTGACCAACGTAGTCTTTGTAGATTGCGAATGCTCGGCACGTGCCACTTAGATAACTTCTATTTAAGCAAATATAAATCTAAAGTGTGTTAAATTAGATTAAAATGTTCTCGTAAAATAAATGCTGCCCTTCGGGTTGCTGGCTGTAAAGACCGAGGTAAAGCGTGGGAGGTGAAGAGAGTGGTGGAAACCACTTAAATGTAGTTTCCAGTATTGCTTACAAGTTTCCCACATTGTTTTGTCCATTGAAATTTTAGGAAGCATTTACACAAGTAAATTCTTTGGTTTTCATTTCAGTTAATTAATGCTCGAATTGGTAACGAGTCTGAAAGCGTAAACAGATAAACTTAAAGGACAAAACCAAGCAAATATTTTAAAAGCTGCTCATTTTATGCTCCTATACAAACTGAAAACCACAAAGTATTGATTTAGGGTTTGGTTTTAGTGTATGGTTTTCGTATGTGATGCAGTTAGAAATAGTTTTCCTTTAAGATTAAAATTTAATTTAAAGACAAAATCTTTCATGAATGTAATAGAAAGTTAGCCATGTTTGTGATACCTTTTCACACATTTTACTTGTGAAAATTTATGGTAATCAATATATTTATTCAATCCTGTTTAATACCTGTGAAATACAACTATATATAAATTGTTTTCCACATAAATCATTTAACTGAAGTTTAAAGTTTTGCGAATTTTCCATAAAACTTTAATTTAAAATAAGAGCAATCGGCTTAAAACCGTCTTACATATTCAGCTCCTCAGCACTTTTCCGATTTAAATGTAATTTTCTACACATCCTTCTGTGTTTTCCTCTAACTCCACACATTATCACTTCAATTTTCCTAATCAACATTAAGTTTCACTTCAGTTGTGCCTCATTCCACACACATTCTCAGACATTTTGCACATCCAACGAGTCGTCAAATTGACTTTAATTTAAGAATTTTTTATATGCTTCATACACACGCACACACACACACGCACACACACACACACGCACACACACACAGACACGCTCTAAGGAATTGCTGCCTATGCGTGTCACTTGCCCCAGTCGGCATTTCCCTGTCTGTTGCTTAATGGCATTCCGCTGTACTCCCTCCCCTCCCATCCTCTTCTCCTTTCTCCTGTACTGCCCCCTCCATCCCCTACCAGCAATGACTCGTCGTTTTACTGCATACTTTTCGGATCGAGGCAAGAGCAAAAAAGCTGATGCGACAATTATAGTTATTGTCTGCCTAACCGAGCGGGGGAATCACCTTCTGCTCCTCCCCCTCCCCTCCACGTACGTGAGACAGCGAAACACCTCTTGGGTGGGAGAGTGTGGGCGTGGCAGCAGCTGCTTATGTTTCTGCTACTGATTCTGTTGCTGTTTCTGTTGCTGTTATTGCAGCTAGCTTCGCTGCTTATTTTATTGCTAATGTGAACATGTGTTGTTGTTGCTTATAATACCCCCTTTTAGGAGACAATGGGAGTGATGTTTGTATGGTCAGCATAGAACTCATTACTGTTAACCAAGTCGTAAACTAATACTTAACTACATTACAGTTTTACTAATTGTATAAAATAAGATACTTTCCTCAATAGTTTAAGATGCTTTCATCGAAATTCTAGGGTATCTCTGTAGTCTAGATAGCACTCAAAACATATTGTCAGTTATTGTGTGCTGCCCATCACAATGTGCTTGACGCCAAATTGACACATTTTGAAGTCTCAGCCTGGCTCTGCTCAACACTGGTTAAATAGTGTGCTAAAATGTTGTACGTGAGCTTCAAGCTAACTCGCTGGATTCTTATCTGTGCCAAGTCGCAAAGGGAGGCAATCTTTAATTTCAATGGCAGGTACAAAAGGAAAGAAAACTGAAAGTTGCTAAGAAGAAGAAGAAATTTATCAGAGCGTAAATCAATTTTCAACACCTTGCCTGAGGCATATGTGTGCGCGAGTGTGCGTGTGAATGTGTGTATGTGAGAAGGTTGTGCAAATAGCTGGGCAACAAAATCAGGGCCAAGTTTGTAGATGTCGCCTCGGGCCTATTGCCTAATGAGGCGAATTCTTTGCTCTACGCTTTGCTGGAATGGAATTGATAACCCTTGCATCAGTTGGAGCTTGAATCATGTATTAGCTCTCAATAGTTGTGCGACCACGCCCCATATTTTATGCCTATTTTATGCGCATCAACCCGAAATTGTGTACGTGTTGTAATTTTTAAAACATTTCCCTTGTACTTCTCTCACACGATTCCCCTCTGCTCTTATTCTTTTTTTTGCACTTGACTCTGTTGACATTTGATGTCAGCACGGACGGACGCTCCTTAATCCGGCGCCAAAGAAGAAGAAGAAGAAAAAATTGGTCAAATTTAGGTCAAGCGGTCAAGTGTTTTATGTTGTTGTTGCTGCTGTGAGGGTTCTTTGAAGGGTTTTATGCTGTTTGCCTGCAGTGGCCCGCAGTTTTGTTTTATGGCTTAAGTCAAGAGAAGGGGGTTGGGGGTAAAATAGTATTTGAGCTTTGTGTCAGAGGGTTGAAGCAGCTGTGTTTGGCTAAGAGCTAAAGCATTTGTCTGTCAATATTTGATAGTTTTTGACCAATAAGGTACAGTGAAATCTTAGTAAATTCGTAAGACGACGAAATGCAGTTGCATTCTGATTTGTATTACATAATATTTGCCTTTCAAGACAATTATTTCATATTTACAGTTTAGAATACAAATGTTTGCTGTCACTTCCATCAGTTTGAGCATTTTATAATCTGATTCATGGCACTCCAGCGCTGTCAGCTTAGGCAGCATTTACAAATTGTGCTGGACACACCCTCAAAAAAGGCCAACAACGGCCAAAAAACCCTCCAGTTTCTCAAGCTGACAACTATTGCCATTTCAAGTCTGAAAAGGCAAAAAGCAAAGTTAAAAAAAAAAAAGAACATCCCCAAGAAAAATGAGGGCAGACTGATAAGAGGCGGAGGGTTTTGTGGTCGCCCAAACATAAATTATCATCACACCAACCGCTGACATTGACCCAAAGAGAATCCTTCGGTTTCCCTTCCAACGGATTGCCAGACAAATGTGTTAGAATTCTGTAGAGGAAATTGTGCAGAATTTTCACATGAAATTTGTGCCATTAGATGGCTATAAATATTTAAAGTCATTGCGAATGCAAATTCAATTAAAACTAAAACTTACTGCAAAAGCTTTTGCTAAAACGAACGAAGGACAGAATTTAATTAGCTGGCAGACGTGACGTATACGTTATAAATGTTTGCAAGCTTAAAAGGCGTCCAAATGAAATTAGTTAGCCATCAGTAGACGATGTTACGTAAACATGGAATCGATACATCTTCTACCTAATTGCCAATGCCAATCAAAGTTGTCGCAAATTTTACGATAAAATGCACTTAATTTGCAAAATGCCAAAGGCTGAACTCAAAGTGCAAATTAAGGACCTCTCTCTCTCTCTCTCTTTCTCTCTCTCTCTCTCTTTGGTCGTTGGCAAGGAGGTGAAAGTTTTTGCACTGCTGCTAAATTGCTATTTATGCCCAGGAACGAGGATAATGCAGGCAGACAACTCACACAGGCAACAAAATTGTTGCCAAAATCAGATCAAGGTAGCAGGTTTCTGCCAAGCGATTTATGAATACCAATGAATGCGTTGCCGAGAGCAGAGTGTGCCCGTATTTATCATGGATTATGTGAAAGACCACACCCCATGCCTCCTTGTGCCATTATAGCCATAGGCAAGCAATGCATTTCCAAATAGAGGTAAAAGCCTCAGATACAATTGCAAAACAGACAAAGAATTCCAGCAGGTAAACAATTTTTGTACAGAGTGAGCAGGTGTGATAAGCTCAACTTTGAGAAACACTCTTTGGATGCAGTTTTTGAATGGTTTCTATGGGCAATTTGTGCTTACAATGTATATGCTCAGAAGGACATTACTGCTAATACCTTTAAAAATTCTATTTATACTTTTCCTGGTACTAACTAACCTTAACTTAGTTTTTCTTTAACATACTTAACATTTTTCTGTACTCCTGTCTGTTAAAGACCCATAAAATGTCTAGTTTCTTTCTTAAAGAACTTTGTTTTAATAGCTTCCTAGACATTTTTCCAATTTTAACGTTGTATCTCAATCCACAAGATACTTTTCAACTGCTGCTTGAAGCTACTTGCCGCATTATTCGAATTTGATTATCGTGAGTTTGCCTTTGTCGTCTTTTACGAACATCTATTTATTATGCATTTCATTCCATCAGTTGTCCGACCAAATGTTTTTCTCCTGTCTGTTAAAAGTCTGGAGACTTTGACACTTTTCGTTGCCTGTTTGTATCGAGACGGTCGATTCCCGTTGACTGAGTGTTATCCTGACTGTTGTCCTTGTGTTTTAGTCTCTGGGGTAGATTATCACCGCTACGGAAGCCAAACAGCCGCTGTCAGCCTCTTTAGTATTTCAGTCTTTCAATTCTAATTTAAATTTTATATTGTTAGCGGCTGCCAAGAGGATTTCGCTTTAAGACTGACTACCAGGCGAGTGACACTACTATAACGAATCGTATCTTTAGTTAATATCATAAATATTTTCACAACTTTTGCGTGCTGACATTTCACATTTCTCATTTCTCTTGTCACGCTATTTTCACACGCATGCAATTAACTAATGTTTGCCAACCTTGAATATTAACAGTCTAAATAAATTTAAGGATAAAGGTTGGAAAATTAACAATGTAAATAAAATATATGAGAATTTATTTTAATTATAGTGACAACGTATTAAAATAAATTTTAGTTTAAGCTTGATTTATATTGCTCTCAAAAATAAAACTAATTTTTTAGCACTAAAACTACAGAAATTCTGTTAGTTAACAGCTTTGTGGTCTGTAACTCTGTTAGCTTAACAGTCTATATACATTCTGCTGCTGTCGCACTGTTAATTAACAGACTTGTCGCCTGTCTCTGTTTTTGTCTACTTATAGTTATAACTTCTCAAATTATAAAGTGTTTGTTGTGGCTGTCAGGCATTGTTGCGGTTGTTGTTTAGGTTATTATTATTGTCTGGCTGCCACTGTCACATGTCAAGTATCATTTTAGCTGCTTTTTTTGGGGGGAATTTACAAAAGTCACAGCTGCTGGCAACTATTTTGCATTATTTGCGCACTTGCACTTGCACTTGCCAACAACCCTTAGGGACTCTGCTTATGTTAATCTATTCTTAAACCTAAATATTTACACCTATTTTATATATAACTATACTTAAATACAGCTTGATTTGCATGCCAAACACAAAAGTTGTTGAGTCCTCAGCTGCATTATGAACTTTTGGCAGCTAGCAAAAGATTGAAAAGTTTATGCAGTCAGCGAATAAATCATTGACAATAAGGATCGTAAAGGGCTTAACACTGAAAAGGTAGAGAAAGGAATGCTACGTAGGGAAAGCTGGTGCCTAAACTGCATTCCTTGATATCAACATGATACAGTTACTGAAAAATGTAAAACATTTCAGTAAAAAATAATCAAGAAGTCAACCAGTTACTAGAGAATTTTCCCGAGGAATTTAATTTTCTTAGTATTAATTCTGAAAAATTCAAGTTATCTACTTTATTAATATAATATGCAGTTAATTTTTAATCAGCTTTAGGACAGTTAATTTCAACAATTAAAGTATAAAACAATCTTGTCCTTTAAATTGCTTTCGATTGAAGTTTATTTTAAACACCTAATTACATATTTAGCAGAATGATTGTGAGTTGATATTATCTTCGTCTCACATTGTTTATGTGTGACACATTAAAGGCACTTTGACTGTGACAGGAATGGAATTTCAATTTCAGTTGGCAACTTTCTAATAAGCAAGTGAAACATTATTCTATACTTGGCTCCAAATTCAATAAGTGAAAACTTTTTGCCTGTTCGCCTTTTGTAAAGACAACAAAGCCGCTGATTAGCCAAGTGGCTACAGGGGACGATGCTCTGCTCGGGTTTTATGTCGGAGCTGTCGAGGCGTGTCGAGGTAAGTGACATGAATAATTCCCAAGTGTGGACCAATAGAGAAGAAAGGGAGTGGGGAGAGGGAAAGAGAGAGAAAGTCTCTCTTCCTATTTTCTCACACCTCCAAACTCGTAGCTATTGTAATCACATTTGGCCAAATAGCTACCCAATAAATGCCAACAAAGACGCAAGTTTTAAATTCAATTTTATTTAATTTAACTCAAGTCAACTTCCGGTTTGAAAACTTTAGGATTGGTTCACTCCAACTTCCGTCAGAGGTTGCATAATTAACTGAGCTACTCTCTTAAAGTTTCCTCGTACTGCAGAACTTTAAGAAAGCTACTAACTCTCAGTCAAATGTCAAGTGAACTCCCTAACATTAAATGTGCAAAAATTGCAAAACTTTTCTCATATAAAACGCATATTAAATCATTTTTATGACAGCCAACCTTCGCCCCAAGACCAAGACCAAGTCCAAGTCTAACGCCAGTACGAAACGCAAATTTGTTGCTCCATTTTCATATTTTCTTTAGTTTCTTGTGGGGAGCATAAAAAAATATGATTCCACCTGTTTACAATCTTTTTTTTTGTTATTCTCTCTTCTTTTTATATTATTCATTATTACAAGACTTATTTTATGCGTCATTCTGGGTAACTTTCTAGTTAGTGGGCACGCCTAGCCGTTAAAGAACTTAACTGCAATGTTGCACGCTGCGTATGAGTGATATTTTACAACGTTGTCACTTTTATAGTTTATTCTCGTTGCGAATGCTTAGAACAATTTTCAGTACTTCGAAGTTATGTGTAGAATGTTTATGAGTACTTCTTGTGCACATTTGCACTCAAATTGTTTGTGAAGCGCCACAGAGAAATTCACAATTATTATTTTGGATTTTTACTGGACGACTGGGCTTGACGACTTTGTTTACTTATCACTTTAAATCAGAATTTTCTTATGAACATTTTTAATAAAACATTTAACTATAAAATGAGTTTATTAAAGAATATAAATTCTTATGGAAGATGCAGTTAATCAAATGTTTTACTAGTATTCGAATTTTATTCCTCAAAAAATACGAGCTAAAAGTTTCTGCAGCCAATTTTGTTGGTTTTTAATTTTCCAACCCTTCATCTTAACATTTTCTTTCTTTACAGTTATTGCCACTGATTTTTGGTTAATTTAGCAGTCTTGCTATTTATGCAATTCATTTCCCAAACGCCTTCAATGCCCTATACAGTTCAGAGTTTTTCCCATTTTAATGCTCATTAAATACGTCTTTGAAGCAATGTTGGAAGCAACAACACGAGAAACTCATCAAATAAATCAAATTTTACTTGTTAACCCCTTCATTGAGATTCTTTTCATTTTTTTGCCACTTCTCTTCTTCCACTTTTGGGAATGGCCAAAAAGTTTTTCTGGTGTGGCCTAAAGGGTTTTCCGTCGCAGTACTTGCTCAGCAAAAGTTGCGCCAAAAATGGCGTTAAAACGTGTAATCAGAGAAACGACAAGAAAAATGTTCGGAGGAGATCCAGTTCAGAGCAAGGGACTTGAACTTGTCAGCGTCTGCCGACGGACTCTTAATGAAAATTGTTTTTGGCCTCTGCAAAAAATATGCAGGCAACGTCGAACATTTCTTTTCTCCTCAAAGTTGATGGGGTTGAGTTGGTCTGTTGTAAATGATTGGTGAAAGTCACACGCCCGCAGCGTTGCCAAACTAATTAACGCCAAATGCGACGTTGCCTCCCATCATTTCTTGATGGAACTCTGGATGTCTGAGCAGAACTCTGTAAGGATTTCTCAAGCATTTTCTGTTTGTGTCTGAATAAGAATCTTCTGGGATTTCGGGCATGTAAATGAAATGGAATATGATTGCTTTAATTATATTAAATTCAATATGCTCTAACGAGCAGAAAACTGTATGTTATAACACAAGCCTAAAGAATCAAACAGTTATGTTTTTAAATTGAATCAGAATAAATTTATAGTTGACCTAAGTTTGAATACAACGAAACTCAAAAACTTAGTGCATAAATTCTAATTTTAATAGCATACTTTTGAGTGCACATAAATAATCCAAAGCAAGTTGCCAAAACACTCTTATAGGCGCGCATTGAACTGCAATGGAAGTTTTTAACTAAAGGCCTTGAAAGTTTTGAGGTGAAGGGAGCTAAAATAGGGCGTGGTCCAGGAGGCGCGTGCCTAAGTGCCGTGTGTCTAGACTCCAGACGCTGAAAACTCACAAAACGTCAAGTGAAATAAATTTCAATTCGTTTTAGATAAATGTCTAAAACAAGATGAGTAATTGAAGTGTCTAACTGCGAGTGTGCAACAAGAAGTGACAGCAAATAACGCTAAATGCAGTTGAATTCTAAGTGGTAAAAGGCAGTAATAGATATAAACACATGTTACAATATAGCGATGGTGTAGTCGACAGAAGGCAGGCTAAAATACATATAGTTGGAGGATTTAATGTATAAAATCTCTGTTATTACTCTTAAAGTAAAGGAATGCATTCTAAGGGGAAGAAGACTGCAAATTCTTAAGTTTACCAATTAATAACTATTGATAAATGTGTCTACCTGTCTCTTCCATTCTCTTTGTATCTTACCCGTTCTCACACTGCCTTCAGTTTTATAAAATTCCATGAGTCAGAGTTTCTCTGACTCTGCAACGGTGCTTTTGGCATATCGATTGAATAAAAAAGATACAAATATTCCGTGTATTGGGGAATATCACTGAGCATAAGATATCATAAACCCCGTATAGACACTCTGGCGTCAAATTTGATGAAGCAAACAAAAGCAGGCGAGACAGCAACAACATCGAATTGGTTTTAATGAAGTGAATCGAATGAGAATTCAAGAAGAGATAAGTAAAAACCCCTTCTAAAAATTCAAATGTAACTCGAATCCAGCCTCAAACAAATTCTAATAAGAATATCAACTTCGGGCTACCTGTGATGTCAATCGAAGCAGGTAGAAAATACAAAAGACGGTCAGAAACGAGACGAATCAAGGTTGGCCCTTTTAGTCCAATGGAATGCGGTTTCTGTTGCAAGTTCAGCGATGCAGAAGCAAAAGGATGATGAGGATTGAAAATTATACAATATGATATAATAAGATATGATATTATATGATAATTTCAAGATCAATGTCACGGGAAAAGAAAGAAATGTTAATGAGTTTCAATAAGATTAGGGAAAATGGTTTTTAGAAATAGATTTTTAGTGGGTAATGCAGATTTAGCTAATGCCTGAAAGTTTTTAATTTAAATTCGTAACACTTCATTATGTACAGCAATTAAATTCTCACAACTTCATTGAATAAACCCTCAGCTATTTCCCACCAACATTAATTTTCCTTTATTCCGGGAAAGTGCGTGCCATATTCAATCAGAACCGAGGGAACACATCAAGTTGTCAAAGCAAATAAAGTAATTAACGCCAGTTAAATTAATTAATTTAATTTCTTCATAGAGCTACTTAAAATGCCTTGAACTATGAAGTGTCTCGTGACTAGACATCAAATCGCCGGCCTTTTTCAAGTCTTGTGGAAATTGTTGATATGTTTCTTGGAATTTTCTAAGCTGCAACTGAAACTGGAACGATAAGATGAGTATGTGGGGGAAGGAGTGGAAAGAGTCTAACTAATTATCTTGGTAGGAACTGACCAGTCACAAGTCGCGGAAAACAATGAGAGTCGCATAAAATCCATTGAAACAATTATAAATTGTGAATATATGGAAAATGCTTCTTTCATGACGACAACGTGTTATCAATGATTTATGATGACTGTAAAAAAACAAAAGCTTTCTACAAACACCAAAGAAGTCTGCGATATGCAATTTATAATAAGGTAAGAAAAGTAATAACGACTTGCAGATACCCAGGAATTATAAATAACTAACCAAATAAAAATTTAAATCGATTTTCTTTTCCAACTATATAGTAAATAAATATAAAAACTTTAATAAAGCATTATTTCTATTTATTTTGAAACTTAATTAAATTTTTGTTTATTAATATATTTGACTTATTGACAGTTTTTGTTTGTTATTTAAACCACACAGTTTATTCATATGCTAATAAACAAAACAAACAAATCAAATGCCATAAAATGAATAATTAATTACATAAAACAAACATAATTATCATATTTGAAACCGTCTGCAAAAATTGAGTTCATTTTAAAAACTTTCGCTTTAATTAATTAAAGTTAAGTAATAGTATTACAATTAAAAATTTAGTCTTTTGATGAACATCTGATGTTGATGCTATCGACAATTAGCAATCAGAGCGGAGTTTGCTCTTTGGCTTCTGCATTGTGTATGATGGCATTATCAGGAGGCTTTATTCGAGGCTTATCTCCAGTTAAGTGAGCCAAGAAAGAGGCAGCCTGGCAACTGACAAGCAGCAACATGTCGCGCTGCTGATAAGAGTACCCGTCGCCCCTTTGAGGAAGTGTCATTTGTGCATTCTCTGACGGAATGCATACAAATCAGCCGAGAATTAACAACAATATGTATATTAGTATATATATACACAGGGTATATGTAAATGGATTTATGTATATATAATTGAGAGAAAAAATCAACACGCAAAGTCCAAGCAAAACGCGCCTTTTCCTGCCTTTTCCTGCCTTGCCAAAGTTTTGCGATAAAAAACCAACGAATAAAGAAATACGAATAAAAGAAGTTCTCGAAAGCGTCGAATGCATACAAAAGATACGCCAAGCGATATGCATTGAAAAGAGACAGAAATACAGATAGAAAGAGGGAGAGAGAAAGAGTTAGATGCAGATTGAAAAAACAATGGGGAAAACGCTGAAAGAAAGAAACTTTGAGTCCAAATGGCGACCAGACGACTTGGCGACTTTGATAAAGCGTTGAAAATGTTTGAATAAAACGCACTGAAAGAACTTTCCAATACCGGGGAACGGAAATGCGACACAGACCCAGAAATGGGTTGTATAGAACAATTGTATACTTCCTCAGAAATATGGACAGGCAGAGAAATATAGAGGCAAATGTGGACAAAGATATGGAAGTGGACAAAGACATCAACTCCAACAAGACATTACAACATTCATACTTAATAGTCATAACCAAGAGATAAGCCATAAATGAGTATGGATAATTAAAAGTTTGTAAGCATAATTAGTGTTGCAAAACGCTGTAGGTTTGAAGATAATATAAATTCAAAAATAAGTAAAATATATATAATCATTTTATTTCAGCTAAATAAATATATATATTAACAGTTTATTTAAGATTCTACCTGAAAACAATAAATTTCCCAGAAGAATTATGGAACAAATGTATTGATTTCGTTTGATAAACGTAAACATATTACTCAAATTTCAGTTGGTGTTCTACACATTCCCACATTTGATAAGTCTCACTACACCTGAAAATAAGTGAAAAACTATTCGATTATCTCAGATATGCCGCCTTTATATAGCTAAAGCCTTCAAATGAATCTGATATGACTATTTACAAAGTGTTAAGACCTTCTCCATTGTGTGTGCCATAGTTTCGTAGATATCTTTATTAAAACTGTAACCCAATCATCATATTTCTACAACAACAAATTACACAGACAAGCATAAGGGGGAAGGGAGATACACACACACACAGATACACACACAAATACAGGGCTAATAAAGTTATCAAGTCGCTAGAAACAAAAAAATATTTTAAATGGCTTTCATACGACACGTAAAATTCGGAGAAAAGAACAAAAGAGAGTGAGAGAGAGGGAATGAGACGCGACAGATTTTCAATGGGTTAAAACAAATGTATCTGAAAATTAAGAAATTCAAAAATGAATGTTGGCGCCAGTTGGGGAACCCATGAATGACAACTGATTCAGATTCAGACAGAGTCGCACACTCGTAATTGGAAACTAAAACTGAACATTTGTGGCATTTTCTATAAAATCTTTTTATTCATTATGTTTTATTCTTAGTTTTTTTTGGGCAGTCCGTCCAAACATTCTTTAATGTTTAAATAAAATTAGGTGGCATGTGCCATGTCTAAAATTGGCACGTCCCATACCAAAAGCTAAAGCTAAAGATACGGCTAAAGATAAAGATAAAGATGAGCCGAGCTGAGTTGAGTTGATGATTTGCATAATTGCGTGATTCGCATGGCGACAAATGCGTGAATCATTTATGAATAAAATGAATATAGTGAATATACATTGTACTCTTATATGTACATATAAAATTAGGAATATTTTTCTGTCTAAAAATTACCACAATGAGTCAAGTGATTGTCAAGTGTTTGATTAGCTCATCATAGAACTAAAATTGCTCTCAAACTGTGGGTTATTGAACTGCAAGCAAAATGCAACAATTTTTATTATTATTGCTGTTGTTGTTGTTGTTGTTGCTTCTATCACGCGACATAAATCACCTCAAAGAGGAAGCAGACAAGACCCAGCCACAGATTTACTATACTATATAATAACACTCTTAAAACGATTTACCTGCTTTTACCTGTTTCCCTCTAACGATATAGCGCAATCGAAACTCAAACAAATACCGGCAAACCTCAATCGAACACAATCCAACTTAAATCAAACCTGAATTGAACTCAACATGTTCGATCGACTTTAATGTGTTGGAATTTCAATCTGAGTCAGTCGTAACTACGTCTGGTTGCGTCAACGTTTGTTTTGGGAAATTAAATTACCCAAACAGGGAAATATTTGTGATATGTGAAACAACAACAATTTGTATTAATTATAAATAAATTTTGCAGGAATTTTTAAATTAAATTTAAAAGAAATCATACATAATTTTAAAATGAAAATCTAATTTAATTTGGCTACACTATTAAAATATTTATAAGAAAATATGATTTTCTAATAACTATAAATTTGATTGGACTGTGTTAAAACCAGTTTTCAATTTTCATTTACTGACTGCATTCTGTACGCAGGCGGCAGCTACCAATGCCGCACCAATTCCCGAACCATCTTCAGCTGGAACCAAAGTGAATTTCTTTGAATTCTCTAACAGACCTACCATATAGCCCTCAAGTAGTCTCATATAATTGGGATCACTACGAGCAACACCACCATCTATACCAATGGTGCAGTGCTCTACGTCTATTTTCTTGACCAGAGCCACCAGAGCACAGGAAGCCAGTTGAACAGATCGTAGGATTATAGATTCACAGATATAATGAACACAGGCCAATTCATGGTTGTCATCCGTTCTGATGCCCAAGTTGTCTAAGATCACCGAAGAATTATAATAAAATCCAGGTGGCTCTGACATTATCTCTGTCAGATATCTAGATTTGAATAGCCATTGTTCCTCCATAGCATCCGATCCTTGACCAGGAAAGAGTACGCCCATTCGCATCAGATCCACGAGTATATGTCTAACCACCTCCCCGAGAAACATCCCAGAGGTACATTTCTCAAAGATTTGCTTTGTGGGATTCACTGTCTGTAGATCGATCGCTTTATCGTAGGATGTTAGTATGAAATCCAATGTTCCATTTTGCCCAAATGCACCCATTTCGGTGTTGATCAGCATAAAGGGTTTCGGATTGGTCTGATAACCCTCCAACATTTGTGTATTTGAGGTTTTCTCCACATAGCAAGCATTGCAGCCTGTGCCCACGATCAGTCCGATGCGACAATCCTTATGGGATTTCGCACAGGAGATCAGCGTTCCCGTCGAATCATTGATCAGAGCCACGATCTTGACATGAATATCGCCACGACGATCAATTTCCTTCTGCAGCAATTCTACCACATCATGACCAACGACACCTGAGCACTTAAAACCCTTTGTCCAGGTGGTCAGTATGCCTTTGTTGATCGCCGTCTGTTGCAGAGGAAAGGAGAAGGTAAAACCCAATGGAACTTCGATTCCTTGAATCCCCTGCTCCTTACAGAAACCCGCCAGACATTCGGCTATAAAACGGAATAGATCTTGGCCGGGTCCACGCATGAGAGGCTTCTCAATGACGAACGACTTGAACTTTGTTTCAATTGTCTTTGGATCACCTGTCAGATTGAGCAACAGACAACGGAAATTTGTTCCTCCCAAATCCAGACCCAGAAACTTGCCGCGTTCGTTGCCAGTGGGCAGATCCTGTACAAAGGATATGAAGCACTTGACAGTTGATTCATTGTGCGTTTCTTTGGCCAGACCCAGTTCGATTTCCTTGGACATACGATTGACAATCTCAACCATTTTCGTCTTGGATATTCGAAAATCTTTGCATATTTTATAGGCTTCGGGAAATCGACTTGTCAATCGTTTGGCTGCTTGAAAGAAGAGCTCGGCATAGCTGCGACGTAAACAGTTTGAATTTCGAAACATTTTAGGCCGATGCCTACTTGGAAATTCTTTAAAAAATTAAAAACTCAACACTACAAATTCAATGCAGGCGATCCCCTGTATTTTCTTGGCTTGGCCACAGTCAACAATGGCATAAAATACTGGGAATTTTAGTTGGAACGCAACTCGAACATGTTCGATGGCGGCCGCATGCCGATGCATGCAAATGCGTCACAAACACTCGACAACAAACCAGTTTTCTTGCGCACAGTCAACGACGGGCAGCTGGCGTGAACAGTTCGCAGTTCGCAGTTAGCAATTCGCAATTCGCAGTACGCGTTTTCGCAGTTTGCAATTTGAAAACGGTTCTCGTCGCTCGTTTGCTTTCGCGTGCCATGAAAACTTGAAAATAAAATTTTGACAAAATACACAAAATTGGTTTTTTCAAAAACACAAAATAAGAAAAACGACGCGCGAAGAAATGCGACGCGACACGCGGCAAAAATAAAATAAACTAAAAATAATTAAACATAAAATTTAAACAACAAAAGGAATAAGAAGAAGAAAAGTATGTGTTTAATGCAGAGAATTAAATGGTCAGCGGAAATATGAAAACAAACGTGTTTGGCATGCGAAGAAGAAAAGCAACGACCAAAACGACCAAAGCGCCAACTAAATAAATAATAAGCCAAAAGACGTCAGCAAACAATAAATGTACTAAACCAAAACAGAACGCTACCCAAAGCGTACTACAAGATACATTTGTATCTTAGCCGCTTGCATATTCTGCAGTTGCCAGAGATTTTATTATTTGCTCTGTTCAGTTCGGTTCGGTTTTTTGATTATTTTATTTTTCTCGTTTTGTGCGAAAGTAAAAACTACCTGCAACACTTGCCAACGGGCCAAGAGAGAAACCAGTTTTGTGAAAATTATTGGCCATTTGGCAATTTGCGTTTGTTTTTATTTTCAGTTTTGTTTTCTTTTTGGTTTTTTCTTTCTTGCTTGCTTTTCGTCATCTTTTTTACTTCGACTCAAATATAAATAATCGTTACGAACCAAAATTGGCAATAGAATCAGTTATCAAAATAAAACTTGGCTCAATGCAATAAATAACTCAATTTATAATTATTATTTTCCACACGTTTTTTTCGAAACTTGCAGTTAAATAATAACAACAAAAAGTGTAATCAGGTTTTTAAATTTATAACGATAACCAAGTGAAGAGAGAACTCGATTCTCAACAAATCTCGGCTCTAAAACGCCCCCTAAAACACACACACACAATGCTTATGCACACCACATCGACCACTTCGACGGCCACGATGACCAACTCATCCTCATCGGCCACGCCCACACCGGGATCCACGTCATCGAACAACAGCGCAACGCTCGAGACGCAGCAACAACAGCAGCAACAGCTGCAACAACAACTCCAGCAATTGCAAACAACAACAACAACAATCACAACAACAGCAACAACAACATCAAACAATTCCCGTCCTCCCTCCCGAGCCCCCTCGATTTTGGACAGTCCCACATTGGCGCGAGTGGAACGCGCTCGCATTCGTCTCGAGCATCAGCAAGAACGAGAGCGAGAGCGCAGCAGTCAACGGGGAAGTCAGCTGGGTGGCAGTGGAGGCGGAGGAGGAGGAAGCAGCAGCGGCACAGGCAGCACAGCGACAACCATGAATCGCGAGGATAGCCTGGAGCGCAGCATATTGGATCCAAAGGTGAGTGTTCCCTTACAGTTTCCCATCTCTATAAATTACAATTAAACCGAGTTCCCTCTGGGAACTTCTGTTGATCAGGGGCGTGGTGGGAAGTTGTAATGTGAAAATGAAAAGATTACTGTGTGTGGAAACGAACGATCGGAGGATCGGAGAATCGCTGGGTTTCAGCACTTTAAAATTGAATAAATGGTATTCTTTACTAAAAATATTTAAAACTTTATGAAAATTCGCGTGTCCTACGAGGATTTGAAAACTCTTGGCTCCATTCTAGGGTAACCAAACACTGCTTCCCACTCTCTTTATTCCACTCTACTTCTACTTGCTAATAACTTCCGCGTCCAAAAGCTTTAATTTACAAAAAAAAAATTAAAGCCATGTCTCTAGCAGTATTAGCCATCGTGTCTCATCTCTCAGCTTTCATTCCAATGAAGTCTAAGCCCAGTTCTTGACTCACTTTTGGCTATTTGGCAATAAATGTCTTTCTGGTTATGCCAAATTGGTTGTGGACTGAGCCAAAACGTAACGAAACGAAATGTGCCAGAAAATTCACATTTGCAGTCATTGTTATGCGGCTAAACCGAATAAGCCATATTCGTATTTGCTGTTGCTGTTGTTGGCCAGTTCAGTCGAGTCAGCTTTTGACAACATTTCACTAATGGCTGGTCTCTGTTACTGTTCCTTTTCCCTCCATCCCTGGTCCACTCACAGGGCTATTTAGTAGCAGCAGTGGGGAGTAGGGGAGAGTGGGTACTTTGCCTTCTGACCGTGTATGTAAATGCTTTTTATTTTGTTATTATTTTGTTAACACTGTTATCTCTGGGGTTTTATCTGAACTGCGACACTGACTTGTTGTCATTGCTCTCTCTCATCATCCTCGTCTAAAACCTAAGCTCTTTAGGCTCTGCCTCTGCCATTTTTAAAGCTTAGCCAATGCGACTATAACTGAATACTCAAATTTTGCATTTTGTACTCGAAGCTTTGAGTTTTGCAGGTAGCTTAATAACTAAGGCAGGTAGCTCAACACATTTGGTTGTTTTCTTACCATTTTCTTTTTGGGCAAACATAGATAATGAATTGCAAAAGATACACAGCTATACACAGCTCATTTAGTGTCTGAGCTCAGCCAGACTTCAGATAGCCATAATCACTTACACACTCACTATCTGCTGTGTGTGTATCTGTCAGTGTGTATATGTGTGTGTAGCTATGTGTTTAAGTGTGTGTGTGTTGCGTTAACTCATTACATGATCGATTGTCTCTGTTTGCTCTTCGGAAAGTGTGCGAGTTGTGCATTAACGATCACATATTGACTTCGATTTCAAGATTTTCATGTTGACAGTTCCACGTCTAATAAAGAGATAAGTGGAAAACCCTCAGTGAAAGCACTTTTCTCTATAACTCCCTCTTTATATGTATAAATAGTCTTTTAAAACTAAAAGAAACTAAGATTTTAATACTACAAGTTTAATTCTATAAACATTATTTTCTTTTTAGAGATAAAAGAATCATTTGTTTGTGTATATAATAAGTTAAAACAAGTTTATATCCCACTACCTCCCTCTTCCCTCCTTCTACCACCTCCTTTCTCTCTAGCTACCTAGTCCTCCTTAGCATACCCTTAAGTATTTATCTTTCTCAAACTGTTTTCTCACAAGAAAATCCAATGAGAGCCTTCTAAACTTATCATCTTTCAATTCAAAGACAATTTTACTTCCAAAAACTAGCTAAACTCACACATTGTACACTTCCTATAAGTAAGATATCTGATCCTTCTATATCTAGAACATACATCAATTCAGTTGGCTTTTCAATTCACTTTGGCTGGCAGCCAGTTTTCTGCCTCTTACAGCTTGGCTGACTGATTACCTGAAAAGTCGGACATGGAACTCTTTAGTAATGCTGCCAAATGCTTTAGATTACTTATCTCTGCCCTTGGTCTTGCCCCTACCCGTACCTTTGGGGGCATAACAAATTGTTTGTAGGATTTGTCTGGTAGCAAATTGCCTGCATAATTTCCACAGCTTCCAACAGCGACAACGTCAACGCTTGGCATCTTGCAACAAAATGTTGCCAAAATATTTGCGCAGTTGTTATGCAGTTTGTTTGTACTGATTTTGCTTTAGAGCTGTCAATAGATTGGCCAAGGTGGCAGGACGATTAATTCTCATGAACTTTGTTACATGTAGACCTGCTTTAAGACAAGTTTTTTTCCGGCAATACACGAAACTTTTGGCAACTCACAAAATCGATTGCAGTTTTTGGGGTCATTTTGGTGCAATGAACCCGAAAAGAAAACTGAAAAGAGAAGAAAACCTGAGCAGTCCAGCAAACGACCTAACGCTTCAAGTGCTTAAGACATTAAGACGAGTTCATAATTAGTCACACTTAAAAAGCCATTGGCCCTTATGATTTTTTTTTCATACATTTTTTTTTTTGTTGCCCGTTAGTGGCCAAGCGAAATATGAGTGAGGCAGAAAGCAAAGCGAGGTAAGCTGGTAACTGGAGATGGCCAACTGGAGACAAAGAGACAGAGACAAAGGCAGAGACACTGACAAAGTTATGAGTAGGAAGCGCCAGAGCAATTGTAGACTCACTCGAGCAGTGCACAAATGGAAAGCAAACAGTAAAAATCACAGCTAAAATGAAAGAAAAAAGTTGGTACGTGCCCATCGACCATATGGCCGGACTTGGCCAACTGACAGAGTGGCAGTTGCTAGGGTGGCCACTTTCAAAGGCTAACACAAAACACGGACCGTCTTTTTGGCCAAGTTTGTGCTCTGGATATGGCCAAGCTTCGCTGCACACGAGTGCAGTTGCCAAAGGGCCAGCAATTCGCGTATCTGGAGCAGAAAAACCTGCAATGGAATGTTGGGAGAAATGTATCTATGTATCTTCAGGTGTGTGTGTGTATATGTGGGTGAAATGTTACTGAAATGAAATGAAATCTATTCGATTGCTTGTAAAATATTTTCAAACGACCCTCGGTAAAAATATCAGTGGCTATAACAACAACAAAACTACAAAAACAAAACAATTGCAGTCCCCACGTAAACAATTTCAATAAATTTTACGTTCAATGTCAATTTATTTTCTGCTGTTGGCGCGCGTTTCAATTTGACGGCACAGCAACGCCAACAACACCAACAACAACAACAAAGCTGAAAAAACAACAACAAACTGAACAAGAACACAGAAAAATAAATATTCGCATGTTACAATTTTAGTGTTTTTGCAACAAATTAAAAAAAAATGAAATATGTTTTTCCACTTGGTTGAATGCGCACTGTAGAGGCCTTAGAAGTGGTCAGATTCCCATGGGGGTTACGGGGAGTTCGGGGAGTTCAACAATGGAAAATGGGTGAAAAATGCTCATCAGTAAAGTACTTAAGAGGGGGAAGAGTAAGAGGGGAGTGTAGGGCACAGCAGAGGTCAAATAAAGTAATTTAAATTTTAAATAAATTAACAAAAATAAACATAATTTATTTTCAAACAAATTACTCAAAATTAAACAAAAGGTAAACTTATATAAATAAATAGAACAAAGAAATCTTTCTTTACAAAAATAAATCAGTAAATTGCGATAAAAAGTCTTGATAAGAATAAATATATAAATATATATAGGTATATATGAAGAAAGAGTTTTTATTAAAATAGAAAACGCTTATCAGTTAGGCAATAGCTTAAATATAATAATAAACTAACCACAATTTTATAAATAATTTTCCACAATTTAAAATATACATAAACAAATTTCTTGATTTTAAAAATAATAAAAACATTTCAAGTATTTTAGCTAAAAGTATTTTCCTGTTTCTAAATAATACTAGATACTTTTGGCAGTTATACAAAATATATTTTACAGGAAACCAACTACAAAATCATTTATATTTCCTTAATCTTAAGACAATACTAAATTTAACCAAACGAAAGTAAACTAATTACTGGAATAATCATTTAGCTTTGCAGAAAAACTATGCGAAAGACACGCAATCAGAGAATACTTGGAATTCCAGCGAAGAGGGCAATTATTAGGCCATAAATTAGACCATAAATAGCAACACCAAAAATAGAATGTAGAAACATGACTGTATTTAGTCCAAGATACGTCAAGCTAAATAAATTGAATGGCAGAAAAGAAAATAAATTTGAAGGGTTAAGGCTAAAACTGCAACTGGGTAATTTGAGTCAAGTTGATTGTCGAAAGGCACGCATCGAAAATTGTTGAATAAACATGGGGCACAAGTGGCAAGTTCTCTGCTTATCTGCAAAGTCAAAAAATAGACCCAGTTTCACCGACCCATTAGCCGCACTAAAAGTAAACTAAACTGTCAGACAGACAGAGGGACTGAGAGACAAACAGACAGACAGACAGACAGAGGGACAAACAATGGCAGCAAAACGGGCGTCAGCAGAGACACGCAAGAAATGCGTAAAAATAAAAATGAGCCAACAAAATAAGAATATACAACAAAGAGAAAGAGAGATAGAACCTCCTTCATTTCCCCCACCCCACCCTTCTAAAGAAAATATACCTCCCTAAGAAAATGTTTTCATTCATAAAGCGAAAGCGGAAAAGCAAGACGCACACAATGTACGAAAAACTTTAGCGGAAAATATGCGCTACAATAAAATATACAAATAAATGGCCAGGCTTAATGCAAATAACGGGGAGTGGAGAGAGCGAGAGAGAGAGAGAGAGAGAGGGGCGGGGCAGACTGGAGTGTAGTGTAGTATATGAAAAGCTTCATAGGCTCATTGTAGTAACACTAGCAGCAAAAAGACCCAGTTTCTGTTTCTGTTTCCCTTTCTGTGTACAGTACCAACTCCCAATCTCAATCCCATTCCCCTTTTTTATACCAAGACTCTGAGCTCAGGTCCAAGACAAGTTACGCAAGGGAATTTCCAGTCGGAGCAGCAAATGGCACACAGTAGTGCAATTTTTGGCAATGTTTGTGTGCCAGGCGGAGTTGGCGGTAAAAAGGGGGTTGCAAATGTGAAGTTCAGAGGGAAAACAGCTCGTTCGAGCTCTAACCAAATCAAATGCAAAAGCAAATGTGCCCAAAAACTGCTGCCACAAACATTGTTAAAGCCAAAATGCTTTTTAAAGCCAACTTGCCCTCAGATAAAAGGGCTGAAATCGGAATGAACAGAGATATAGTTGCCACAGTAAAAGTAACTGATAATCATAATCTACTAATTTGTAAATCTTAATTTAAATTAATTAAAGTATAAATTAAAGTTTCGTTTTATAAAAATTCTTTAAATTCTAAAACATAAAACGCTTTTAATTGAAACCAATTGAAACATAATTTTTAAAGCACTTAAATTAAAGTTAAAAGATTTGTGGAAATAATGCAATAATCGGCTTGACTTTTGATGTCGGTTTCAGTTGTTGTTGTTGTGGCTGTTGATATCTTAATGCTGTTGCTCTCAGTGTAAAGTGATATATCACAATTAAGCATTCTGAACACTTTTGACCCATAAAACATGCCCGAAATGTACGAAACTTGCACCCAGACACAGAGGGAAAAACATATTTTTTAATGCACTTTGATAGATTGCATTTGCTGGACAGCAAGAAAGGAAGAGAGAGAGAGGGAGAGAGGAAGATAGTGGGAGCAAAAGAGAGAGACAGGGAATGCCTTAAGTAGAGCAGTGTGTTAATTTATATATAGCAACATGTAAATTGGGTAAAATTGATAAAAAGTGGGATGCAACGTGCCGCCAAGTGGCATGAATGTGGCAAGTAAAGTGTGAAAGGGGCTGACCCAAAAAGAAAGATCATGTAAGCCTCAAGTGGACTGACTGTACCAGCACTTGAATTTTAATAAAAGTTAAAGCTCAAAGGGTTAACAGTTATTCCAAAATGTTAATAATTTTGTGTAGCTTAAGTTCTTTCCTCTGTGAAAACCACTAAATAAATGAGAATCATATAAATAGGAATTGTTTAAACTGCTTTCAATTATTTTAAACTAAACTGAACTTAGGTCAAAATCTTTAAAAGGTTAAAACTAGTTTAAAGTTAAAAAATGTATACTTATATCCAATGAACTGATTTAAATTTCAACACCACTAAGTTTAAACTTTAGTTTAACCTTTGTTAAAAAATTGTTTTTCAAATAAAACAATTAATATAGGGGTCTAAATTCTGGAAAATTAGTTGTGGACTTAAAAGAAGTAGTTGTTACTATAGTGACATCAGCTTTGCTCTTTGTTTAAACAAACTAGTGCTTCAATTATCTTAATAACAGTTAGCTCATTTTAATAAATGTTATGTTAAAATATTGCATAAATTTTAACCAGCCCCTGGAAAACTTGTTAACTTTAATTGGATTTACAGTTTAGTGACTTTAACTAACTGAGCTTTGTTTATGCTTCAACAGCAATCATCTTTCTTAGAAGTAAATATGATAGTACCAGTCTCTTTCTCTCTCCCTCTTTCTTCCTCTATCTCTTTCTATAGCTTGCTGTCAGCTTAGGGCAGCTTCCTCTTGTTGCCTTCGATGTTGGCAAATTTCGGAGAAAAGAAAGATAGAAAAAAACTGAAAACAATGGCAAAGCGAAGCATAAAATTTACATCTTACATCAACATGTTGCATGTCAGCTGATGTTGATGCTGATGTTGTTGCAGTTTGTTGAAGCTGCAACGAATTGTTGCATATAGTAAGCAATTGAGTTAAGCGCCCTTCCTACAAGCCACACCCCCTCTGTCCCTGTATTCCTCCCCCTTTCAGTCTAACCAACTCCACGTTAAACGAGGCATGTCTCTTCAAGAAAGACACACAAGAGCGGGTATAAAAATGCAACTCAAGATGAAGCTTAACTCAAAAGTCGCATTGCAATCAACATTTATTGTGTGAATCGCAGTCAGAGTCTATAACTGAACTGAACTGAGCTGAGTGCGTGTCTGCATGCGTGAGTAACTCGGTGAGCAACCTGCAATCATTGGAGTTAGAGTTATAGTTATAGTTAGAGACTAGTTTAATAATCATTTTAATAAGTATTCTGAACAAAACTAAAATGCCAATCTATAATAACTGCGAACTGTGAAGTTGACCTTCTTTAAAGCTCGAAACGAACTTCCTTTTTCACATGTCGTGCATGCCCTTTATATGTATGAAAAGTATGTAGAATTTCATGATGCATACTTTAATTGCCATTTCCCGTTTTAATGAATTGTTTATGAAATAAAAAGCAAGAAAAAAAGAATTTATATACAGCACAAGGGAGCGTGTGGGTCATGGCAACAACTACAATACACAAACACACACGCACACACTTGACTACACACATATGTGAACTAATGCCGGGCAATTGTTGTGCCCATTTTCATTGCTTCCGTTTGCTGTTGTTGCAGTCGTTGCCGCTGCTGCTGCCGCTGCAGTTGCTGTTGTTGTCGTTCTTGTTGTTGTTGCTGTTGCTGTCGCCGTTGCACTTGCCAAATGGCAGCGTGTTGCCGCTTTTTTGTTTTTAGGGGAGCTCAACTGTTTGCATGACTAACGGAAATCGTTTTCATTTGTTTAGCGCTTTACATTGTAGGTGTATACGGTAACCCCTCTGACTCCCCTCTCTCACCCTTTACCCTTTACCCCCTCTCTCTCACTCCCTCTCACTCTCTTTCGCTAGCGCCATGCGGTTGTAGACCCCAACAAACAAAACATATTCGTATTTAGCGACAAGGGCATGACTTTTAAATGCATTGCTGACCGCATTGGGTTTTTGGGTTTTCGCCTTTTGTATATAAACTATGAATATGATTGAGGGGTAAACCAGTGGTGGGGGGACTATGGGGATTTGTATAGCAATTGTTTAGGTTTACCCTTGGCCACAGCAACTGTCAGTTTGCATGTATTACGTATACGTATCACGATCATGTAACCGCGCTTTGACAAGGGTATAACAACAGGGCAATAAATGGCGGCACTTTTACATTTACTAAAAGGGGGAGAAATTATTTGTAAATAGTAAAAAGTATTACAAGATATTTAGTATAGGTAAATATAACCGAAAAGTAAATAAAAATGTGGTTGAAGCTTTTAAAGTATCAGAAAAACTATAAATTGAAAAATTACAATACATTTTTTGTTCAATAAAAATCAGCTAAACTTACTTATCTCTTATCTCTTACATTAGTTTCATCAAAGTTTTTCCAACAACAAAAACTCCTGATTCTAATAGCAATCTTTGCGTTATATCTACTTCTTATCAGCCCTCATTAAAATGACTCATCAAGTACGAAAAGATTCGCTGTGCATTCCCAAATATAGTTTGACTACCTCAACAAAAAGTCATAAATATTCCAGTTACTGAACTTAGTCAGAGCTATCAAGTAAATTGCTTAAACAATTACACAAAAATATAAAAAAATAGAATGAATTTCTTATCACATATCAAAACGCAGCAGAGCGCCGTTAAACCGTTATCTCAGCACAAAATGCTATAAGGTTGACATCATACAAAGCCATACAAGTACAAGCGGGTATATACACTACATATATACTACATATATATGTGTACTTACTAAAAACAGACGAAGAGAAAACGAAGTAAACTTAAATAAAATTTAAATTGTTGTTAGAAACGCGTTGGCGTTTAACGTTCAGCGTTCAGCGTTTCTCATTCTCGCCGTTTGCTTCGCTGACTTGTGGTCTAGTATGACATCATAATGGAACAGCTAATGGGGGGCGTTGGGCAAGGGGCGTGGGGGAGGGCTTTGTGGGGTGCGTGTGCTAGGGTGTTAAGTGTGTGCCATGTGCTAAGTGCATGTATAACATGTTCATTGGGGTTCACTAGCCCTCAAGCGCAGAGTCAATATTAATAAAAATAAATTTTGTAGACAACTAAATAAATTTATTAAATATACGCTAAAAATATCACATTATACAAACTTATTTTATTACCAACAAAAATTGTTTTGAAAAATTCAAATCAACAACTTTTTGGTTTGCTCAATTGAACAAGTTTAAAAATTGGCAAAATTCGATTAAAACAAATTTATATTTATTTCTATCTTTTCGTACACTCCACTCTCAATACAACAAATCCCTTAACACTATTACATAGAAAAATATATATCAAATGTGGACGCATATGAAACGCCTTTCGCACGCCTCAAAAGTCAACTCGACGAGCAGTCTGACAGCACAGAAAACCGATGTGGGTGTTGGCCATCATCACCTGACAACAACAGGCACAACAACAAGTACAACGAAAGCAACAACAGGAGCTCCAGTGACACCCACAATGACAACAATTAATGGTGGAACACCGAGAGGAACAATGACCGGGAAATGCATTTTATTTCCGGATAAGACGTCCTCCCTAAAAAGCTCTATGTATACGCAGCAGGTCTACTTCAGGCCCGATATGGTAGGCTATAAACATATGCAAAAGATCTATAGTTTTCATAGTTTTCTTTCGCATGGTTATGGCATTACTATAAATTTTATAAACTATATAGATCAACCCATGGTTTTGGTTAATGAACTGTAGTGAACGAAAATTCCATATAGATATTATACCATAATGGTTATTATTAGATTTATTTTATTATAGTTCGACGTAATTTTGTTTACTATTTCGTAGTTTATTTATTGGTACGGAAAAGCATTTTCCATGAATTTTCATCTAAAACAAAAGAAAATTTTGTTTTTATTTAGTTTATAATTGTTTTGGTCTTTGGTTAATGGTTCTTGGCTTTGGTTTCAACACTTTTTTCATTTTTGCCTGGCTTGGTAATATTTAATGCCCTTGCAATACCCGCAATACCCCCACACTACCCCCAAAACACACCCCTTCGCACATTTTTTACTCTCCACTTTAGTTATATTACAAATTTTTGCATAGCAACTTTTTTATGCACAAGTTCAGCGTTGCAGCAAATGCAACGCATAAAGAAAATGTTATAATCACAATAGTTATAATAGTAATAATGATAATAATATTATTAATAATACCATCGTGTAATAGTCGTAAACCTGCATCCAACAAAATGCCAGCAAATGACTTTGCCAAGGCAACTGAGGCGTTCAAAACCAACTCGCATAACTTTTCAGTGTTGAGTTTTATGATTTTCTATATACTACTAATATATAGACAGCACAGTAGAGACTAGCTTAAAAGGAATGCAGTATTGCAAAAATATATATATTTGCATATTTGCAGAGTATGCAGCTGGAATATTTATATTTATTTAATATTTATAGAATATTCGTCTGGAATGTAGATTATTTGTTTAATATTTAATACGACTTTAATTTAATTTAATTGAACTCTGTGTATTTTTAAATACATTTACAAATTAGTAAAGGTTACGCTGTTAATTAACAGTAAAGCAGTTCACGTTACAGCTAAGCTTAAACAAGCACTGCTTATTAAGCAGCTCTTACTTAACAGCGCTGTTACTTACTTTACAGAGAGAATGTTAGCAGTCCAGCAAGCAATAAGCAGGCAATGTTAATGAATTACAGCACTGCCGAATTAACTTTTCATAAAATCTTATTTCAAGCAATAAGTTTGTAAATCTCTACAAAACATTCTCCTCTTTTGGCTTTGAGTTGGTATTTCTGATTAGGGATAAATCTATTCCAAAATACCTGTTCGCATTTACAGCACAACATTTTAAAATGCCAGAATGAAAAATGGCAAAACATGGATTACGAGTATTTGTCGGTTACGTGTCGGCCATAAACTATGGATAAATCAGCTCAGGGTCACAGTTACCCCCACCGATTTGGCTGGCAAGCGTGAAATATAAACAAAAGCTCGTTAGCCAAGAAAAACAGAATGTGTAATGGCTGTGAAAATGACACAGCTTGGAAGGTGTGGGCTCAGTTTCGATACTGCGATGATTTTTCAGTGTGTGCCAAAGGTCGCCATATGCAAATAGCTCTTAAGATCTTTTTTTCCTATACTCTATACTATATAATGTTTTTTTTTGTGTATTTTGTGGTACATTGTGCTTAAACGGCAGCTGAACTGACATTTTGTCGCAGCCGTCGTAAACAATTGGAAAACCGGTCAAACTCTGCCGGCCGCCTTTTTCTTTACTTCTTCTTCTTCTTCTTCTTCATTTTTGTGATCTTGTGTTTTGTATTTTTCTTTAAGGCCCGTTCAAGTTTTTCAATATCAAGACACATTTAAAGCTTCATTAACATAATTGATGCGCCATTGAGGCTGCGACTCTACGGCTCTCTTCTTCTGTCTCTGTCTCCGTCTTTGACTCAGACTCCGACTGCGACTACGATCAAGACTCCCAAGCCATTATATACGTATATTGTCTTTGGGGGCAGAGCAAATCGTTGGACAGGTTTTCCGGCGCATGCGCAGCATTCGGTGCGGTGTGAACCGGTTTACAGAGTTGTAAACTACGTGTATGAGCACCTCACTATCTACCTACCTGACTACCTGGCCACATAATGAGCTGTATCTGTAGCTGTAGCTGTAGCTATAGCTGTGCGACTCTGATTCAGTATATATGACTTCAACTGAAATGCCATCTCGTCGTACTCTGTAATTTTCAATTTCATTTTGAATTGTTGGCGGTCTGTCTGACCATTTCTAAGTAGAACAAACGCTGATTGACTTACCAGTCTTAATCGGCAGTCAAAAAGCCACAAAATAGACTCAATACGTGCATATCAAATTGAAATTGAGGAAATTGTTTAAATTATAATGCGGTTAGAGAGTTGCTTTTGCAACCGTCTTGGATTTATTTACAAAATTTAAAAATTTTGGATTACCTCTAAGATTTCCTAGCCTTAAGTGACATTTTTTAACTAAACTTTTTAAGGTATTTAATGATCAGAATACAATACAAGAAAATAGCGGTTTACAAAAGCAAATCAATAGAAATCTATTGTTAAAAGAATCTACACACAAATCTAGCTTCCCTCTCTACACTCAACAGTTGAATTGTTAAACGCCTCAAATGATTAATACACTCGATAGAAAACAACAGGAATTTATTACCATTAACTATTAGAAGAGCTCTAGCGAAAGGCACATCAAAAGAATATATAATAAAAAGCTAAAACTAAAAGAAAAGATGAAGAAGAATTACATAGAAGAGAGTCTTCTATGTCAGAGCCCTAGACTAAGCTGTAGAGAGCTCTTCTGATGATTCTACACAAGTTTCTAGACTGTGTGCCTGTAATTATACTGCCAAAGGGGCTAAAAACTCTGTGTGTGAGTGTGAGTGTGTAGTACAGTGAAGACAACTCCACATGGCCATTAATTATGGCATCTGTGTGAAATATGCGAGCAACTTACAACTTGGATAAAAATTTAATGAAATTTTGCAACGCACACGTTTCACTTACATCAAATGCCTAAGCGATATCAATCAACAATATTTTTTATATGCCACGGCTATAAAATTCGATTTTCGAGCGAATAAAAACGAGAATAGAGAATGTGAATGATAAACCGAATTTTGAATGCTCTTTTACTAAGAATATCTATAGGAATGACAGTTAAATTAAAAGATTCAGATTAAGATTTAGAACTTAAAGAAATACTTAAATTGTTCAAAAGAGAATGGGATTGGTAATTGCAGTTTAAGCTGCTCCCTTTCACTTTCAATCAATATATCTAGATACTTTTATAGACTGGAAGTATCTGAAAGATTTTCTAATTAAACTTTGTAAAAGTAAATACAAAATCCGGTTAAATTCACTCATACTCTTCACTCTAAAGGGTATTTGAAATAGTCATTGATTGCCTCCTGGGCAAACAGGTTCCAGGGCTGCAGACAGTGGCTGCCGCAAGGCATGCGCCGCATTAATAACATAAATGGCAAAGCCACAAAGAGAATATATGTATGCAGGAATAAATATATATAGATGTAGATATATATATATATATATATATATATATTCTTTATCATAGTAGTCATACATAATGCAGCCACAAGAGCGGCATATTCTATCTGTAGTATATATAAAAGGCAATTTATTGTTGCGCCCAAGTAAAGTGCAGTAAAAAAGGCTAAAAAAAATGTAAGCCAAACCCAAGAGTGAGACTCAAGGCAGGAGCTGGAGTCCGGATTGGAGTCGCATCCTAAGCTGCTGCGACATAAAATTCAATTGAATGACATTTTCTGTTCTTTCTTCTGTCGTTTTGTGGTCTTCTTTTTTTGGTTTTGCTTTGGCAACGTCTTAAAATCATATTTGATATTCAATATATGCCTCGAGGCCTTGCAATATAAATCAGCACTAAAATCAAGTCAAAGTGTTTGGGCTAAAATTGAGCGGAAGTTAAATTTAAGCATCGCAAAAATGTTTTTAGGAACAAAAGAGAGATGAATTGAGTTTTCTGACAGCTGCTTTTCCTAGTTGAACAATGGCTTTGGACTGGGCATTTCCACTTGTTTTCCTTTCATTGCCATGTGCAGTTGTTCCTCTGGAAAATGTCAGACCAGCGGCAGTTTTCCTGTTGGCATTTACCACGATTCGTTAGGGTTCACATCAGAGCCTCTCTCTTTCTCTCTGTATCTTTACATCTCTCCTTCTCACTCTATTCAATTGTTGAACATTTTTTGGTTTTTCGGACCACATGTAACAGTCTGGCATGAATACAACTCGGTTATTCATTCTGTATTCTGTATTCTTTTGCTTTTTTGCTTTTTGCTTTTCGCGTTTATTTTGATGCCTGTCAATAGTCGTTAGGTAAACTTGCATTGAAATGTGGCATGCCACATGTTGCAACGTTGTCAACATTTAATTAAATCTGCAAAAAATTGCACAACTTCCATTAGCAGCTAAAAAGGGAGCCAGTGTAAAAAACGTAGGGAAAAAAATTGTATTGGATTTTACATGTCGAATATTTTAATCTAATGAAATAAACCTTTGGAAACATTTTTAGTTATAAAAATAATTTTAAAAATGTTAAGTTTTTCTTTAATTTAAATTTCGAAAACTTTTCTCTCTACCCAAACTCTCTACCCAAAAACTTTTCTAAGTCATTTATAAAACCTTCTCAAGTTGTTACCCCTTAGGCAAACTGATCTCTTTTAACTTCTATATGGCTTCCCTAAAACTTCTCTATCCCCCTCCTCTACTTCAAATAAGCCGCTGGGTATGTAACACCTCACAGTCATTCCCGATGTTCACCCACTTTCATTTATTGGTCTTCTAATTAGAGGTCTGACCTTAATCACTTACGAGTTTACATAACATGCTCCTACCCCTACCCCTTCCTCTTTATGCACCCACAACTCCCACATGCTGGGAACGCTAATTGTTTGCCTCTTGACCCCTTCACCCAGCTTAACCCGAGCGATTCAATTGTTGGGGCGCCAAATGAAAATTGTTTCAGTGACGTAATTGACAAAAAAAAAAACATTTGTAACTGAAATTTGTGTTACAGATAAGATACGACAGCTGATAAGATGTTAGCCAAGTTGCGTAGCTGCCAAATGGAGTTTCAAAGTCAACAAGTCCAAAATCTTAAGCAAATTTTTGTAGATCTGAACATTTTAGACACGCGTTGTAGCACTAAAAATATTTAACCATATTTGGTTGACACTGACCAAATTCGGTTAGGCACACGAAATAGATTTCAAAAGAATTCAAGTTTTTTTTTTTTTGGACGAGGTGACAATTTAAATGTTTTGCTGTCAATAAATGTTACTTTTCTGTTTTTAATGGCTAAGTGTGGGTTGAACAATGGCTGAGAATCACCGAGAACGGCTGAGTATAGCTAAGTATTAGTTGCAGCTTCCGCCTTTCAAAGATCAGACATCAATAATGTTACGATGGGACCAGTGACCAGCGACCAATTAGCTGACAAATTACAGATGCCCAAAGAGTAATGAACAATGAAACAGCTTTGTGCTCTCATCAATTTGACTCAAAAAGAAGAAACGACCCGTTGATCAGTTTCAGTCAGTCAGGGTCAATGTGTTGCATGTTATTTACACCATGCAACATTCAACTGACAACTCTTCAAATGATGAGAGTCGCCTGGCATCAACTATGTGTGTGTGTGTGTATCTGTGTGTCTTTCTATATAATCAAACAAATAATTTTATGTTAATGCTAATAACAGCTTGCATGCTGCGATTGCTGCGATCTGGCAACGCTGTTTATAGGGCCCCCGCATAACGGAAATACTGAAGATAATTACAACCTTGTACTCTTCACTCAGTTCGCCGTCCTCTACTTAAAAAATTAAATATATATACATATGTATGTATTACTGTACAATTTGTTTTGTTCGCACTCAATTAAATGGCCAACTGTGAAAGCAGATGCATATAAATATGTATCTGTAGATACTTTATCTGTATCTATAGTATTATATGATGTGGGCAACGCTTGGTGCAGGCTCTGGCAATAAATATACAATAGATTTACTTATATATTTTATGTTTAATTCTATAATTAATGTTTTTGCTCTCATTCTCTTTCTTTCTAGGTGAGTTTTACTTCTTTATTCCTTTGATTGTGACGTCAGTAAGTTGCATTTTCAAGTATTTTATTTTTTTGGCTAGTAATTAATTTACTTTTAGATTTCCTAGTAAGTAAATTCATAATTCTATAGCCTCAACTTATCTATAGCCTTGCCATGACTAATGATTTTGAGGAAGTTTTGTTTTTTTTTTTATCAGTGCACTCAGTTGAGAGTCGAGTGTATCGCGTGAATACTTTTTACCGACGTAATTTTTGATTAATTAAGGTGGGGCAAGCTAAGTATACAGGAAGTTATTTACAGACACGAGACAGAGAAAGAAAAGAGAGAGAGAGAGAGTAGGAGAGAGATATGCATTACCAGAATGAGGAAGAGCAAGCAAAGAGTTGTTTAAGTAAGGTGTGGGAGATAATCAATTAAAAGACAAGCTACAAAAGAGAAAAGCCAGTAAAACGAAAGGTGTTCAGGAAAATGATAGTAAAGAAGACCGACAACTGGTAATAATGCTATAAACATACTTATTCGGCAGGTAACAAAGTTAAAAACTGAGCTTGGTACAAAGATCATTCATCCAATTACAGAAAAGTATATAAAAAGGGTTTTGTTAAAGGAAACTATCTTAAAAGTTGTTATTATAAGACAGTTAACAAGGGTAACAAATAGAGTTAAGCTTAATTACAGGTAAAAACATAGAGCAAAGAGATAGTTCGGCAAGGAAATACATTGAAATATTATATAAATATAACTATAACACAAGTAAATATTAAGTAGAAGTTTTTTAGAGTCGGTAACACCACAGAATAAATGCCAATTTAACTTAAAATAGTTGAGTTAGCTTTAAAACTATAGGGAGAAAAACTGTTTTCCAGGTTAAACTGGATTAAATATTTAGTAGATAAAAACTAAGCCAGCAGATCATGCTCCCAATAACCGCCTCTTAAAGCGTAATCTGGCTTTATTACTGTTTTTATTTTATATTTTTAGAGTTTTAAGACTATTAAGCCAAGTTACATTTATTAGACAACTCTTTACTTTCGTTGGCCCCCAGACAACTTTGACTTCATTTGAGCAACGACTTTCACATGTTTTGGTTCTCTTTCTCTATCTCTCTCTCTCTCTGTCTTTTCTCTCTTACTCTATGACTCTTTACTTGAGTTAATAGTCTCACGATCTTTGTGTTTGGACATAGAGAAGACGCTGCGTGGCTTTTGCAAATTACTTTCATTTTCAACGTTTGCGACGATGAATTTCTGTTTCTTTGGTTTTTTTTAGAAATTGACAGTGAAAATTGCAGTAACGAGTCGTTGACAAACTGCCAAATGCCAAAAGTTGAAGCAGGAAAACAGACAAGTTTTAGTAAGCTTAAGTTGTGGACAGCCAAGGATTTGTTGGCCCACAAAATGCTGTTGGCCTGGCTAAGTGTGTCATGCAAATTATCGTATCCATTGTAAGAGAGTGAGAGAGAGAGAGAGAGAGAGAGAGGGAGGTAGGGAGAGAGAAGGACAGACTGTCTGTAATTTGATATTGTCATTAGTTTCGTGCGCGCACTCGACTGTGTAGAAAGAGCACTCGGACAAGGAAGTATCTTTGTATCTTTTACACATACGACGCTGGCGATGACGATGACGATGACAACTGCACTTGACAGAAGCTATTATGTTACTGTTGAGTGGGTGGCATAAGTCGGTGGTGCTAGTGGTGCCAGTGGTGCTAGTTGGTAGTGCCTTTCCTGCCATGCATTATGCATGCCATGACGCTCATTAGTGCGGCTTGTTCCACAGACTGGAGGGGCTGCTTTTAATGGGCCAAAAAGAACAATAGACTTAAATTGCCCCCTGGCACAGTCAGTCATTGAAGCTGTCCGCTCTGCGTATCCAATGCCAAACCAGCACTGCCTTTTTCCTCTTCTCTTTCTTGTTTTTTTGCTCTAACTTTCCTTTGCCACGCACAGCTGCTAAATTAGCTGGAAAATCTCAAAGTCTTCACTTTCATAATTTCATCAAATTCATGATGCTCTCTATACTTTTTTGTTGTAGTTGTTTTTGTCAATGACAAAACTTTTAAATGGTTTTTGCCTTTGAGCGATTGCAGCCAAAGCACTTAACTGAAAATGTCAAATGTCAGTTTTTGTCTTCTTCTTTCTCTTCTCAAAAAAAATGTTTCAAAATGTTACTCAATGATTTCGCAAAGCGTCAGAAATGTCTGCTCCACCGAGTGCTTTGGCTAGCATAGAAATTATCTCTTTAAATGAAGAATGACATCTTTAGTGGCCCATTGAAATGGCAATTGAGTTGGGTAGGCAGAGAAGAAGAAGAAGCAGAAAGGGGCAGCAGAAAGGGGCAAGAACTGTTGACAGTTTGCTGTAAACTGTTGAAATGTGAAAGCAACTAATTGGATTGAGTACTTTCTGCGACTCTTGGAACCAACCCAAATACTAACGAGCTAACAAACTGACAACACACATTTTTCCCTCCAAAAATAAAACAACAAATTTTGACTTTGGGAACTAGTTTTGGAGCAACTAGTTCCAACAAGTGGACAGTTGAGCTATTGCTTAACTGCATGGCTGTAAAAATAATTTGTTTCGATAGTTCCGCTTTAGTGAACTAGTTCATTGACTAAATAAGTCAGTTCCGCTTATAGTAAAATAAAAATAAAAAACTAACCAAGCTTCACAACAGTTCAGAAGTGGTTCTTACCGCTGTTTGCCAAAAGTAACTAGTTCCGTTAGACTTTTTGACCTTTGTCGGACATTTGCGAATGTAAACTAGTTCAACAGTCACATAAAGCACTCCAAAATATTATTTCATATAAAATATGCTTATATTAATGTCAGAAAAACAAGTTCTGTTAAGCGAAGTCAAAAGACTTCCGAAACAAGAACAAAAAATATAGCCAGTAAAAAGCCTAAAAATGGCTATATCTAAACGGAAACAATAATTATAAAACAACAAAATGACTTCATAATTGCGTAAGCAAAATGTTGGCTTAAACACTTTGCAAAGTTTAAATTTAGTCTAATACCAAAGCTCAAAACATTAATCAAAATTAATTTTAATAAAAGTCTGTCATAAACATTACATAATCCAATATGATGCTTCGATTGTTGTGGTCGAGCAGGTGTCAGAAAACCGTTAAAAACATGCTCTAACAATGGCCACTGATTCAACAAAAACTAGTGGGCTAGTGCAGTCGAGTGGGCATACTGTAAAAGACCCTGCAGGAAATGTACGAAAATTGTTTCAGGCAAACGATCAACTAATTCCCATCGCTCTATTCCATCTTTGCTATATAGTTTAGTAACTGCTTTTGTTTAAATTTAGCTCACAAACATTATATACCCTTTGTATGCTTCAGTTACTGGGTTTAAAAACGTTAAACGTATGTAGATCTATTCCTCTTTTAGTTGTACCAACTTTACGATTGGCCAAATTAACAAAATTTATACACTCGTCTGCCAAGCGAGCCCAGCAACAATTTAAACATAAACCGCAGGTATTTTAATGTATATATTTAAACACGAACCAGCAGCAACAACAACAACAACAACAATTTAAATATGGAGATTAAAAAAAGATACAGTCTGCACGTCATTTGGATCCATCAGATACACTTTTCGCGCTTACTTAATTGTACAAATTTGCATACAAATCACGTACGCTCACTGGTATGCCGAAATGCAATAATTTGCCAAAAAATATTAAATATATTTCTATATTTATACATGAGTTTAAAAATATTTTGTTAATAACAAAACGATTCTGGTGAATGAATTTGAATTTGCGTCATTGGCGCTTCGAATCGTTGTCACTACAGTGCACTCATTCACACTCATTCACAAACATTCGGATACGTTCGTCTTTGGACTATGATTCACTTGAATCTCGATCTCCAGCAGCAAAACCCCTTAGATGTATGAGTAATCAAACCATTTGGTTGAAGCGTTATGGAAATTTATGGCAAATAAAATACTTTCGCTTAAGTGAGCAATGCTTTCTGCTCTTCACTGTGTGTGTGTATCTAATTCTCTGTCTGGTTTTTTATTTATTCATTTTTTTGCAGCTGAGCATCATCAATTAGTCATGTAATCTGTCGTAGGCGTGAGTCTACAATGTCTGGTATTTTAACTAATAAGTTCCCCTTTCTAACAGTTTAATGGCTGCATTTAAGTAAAGCGCTCAACAGTTTACTTCCAAAAAGATTCCAAGGGGAAAAATGTTTCTTAAAAGATTTTAAGCTTTACTTTTATAATATAAATTAATTTAATAAACAGCTAACTAAACTATAGCCTTAAATTAAATTTCTGTATAGTTAGATTTTTAATTATAAACAATTAAAAAGCTAAACAACTTTATTTTCAATTATATTTAACTTGCAATTTAATTGCACTTGTGAAATGCGTTCAACAAATAAACTCAAACTGCCACAAACTTGGCCTTCAAATGTGGCCAAGTTGAAGAGTTTTTCTTCAACATTTCTTCTTTTTTTGGTAACACAATTAAATTAATTAAATTTTCGCTTTTGGCACATTTAATTAAACGAAAAGTGTATGAAAAAATAAAAATAAAGTATTTTAACAACACAACTTCATGTGCCATGAGCAGCAGTGAAATTGTGGCAACAACAACAAACACTTGACTTGGAAAAGTATCTTAAAGATACACGTTGCTTGCGCACTCAATGGGCGACAACAACAAAGCACAAGTTTAATATTCATAAAGCGACAAGAAAAACAACAACAATGACAGACAATAATGACAATTGCATAAGGCCAAAAACTCACAGATGAGTGAGAAATGTGAGAGGAAGTGGAGGGCGGAGGGCGGGGCCTCACCCCTTTTAGCCATGTTGGGCAATTGCTGCGAGTAGTTGCAGATACACAGTTGCTGCGATACTTTTCCAACAAATTTGAGCTGCTTCTTCATTCCATTATGATTGTACTGATAATTATTATTATTATTATTATTATTTGGTTCATTATTTGTATTGTTGACACTCTGACATATTTCCAGATAGCTAACTTTCCCAAGTTTCTGTTTCTGTTTTTATTTTTGTTTCCATTTCAGTTTTTGTTATAAATTTCTTGCCAACATTTGGCAACATATTTAAGTCATTTGAAACGTGTTAATGTGTCTCTGAGCTTCTGATTTTTTTTTTGTTTTGGCCATTACGACATGGTTGGGAAAAAACTTGGCCAGGTCTCTTTCTGCTCTTAACTTATTTTACTTTCGCAAGTGAAATTGTTGGCAACTGAAAACTTTGTTGGCTTTAATTTAAAGTTGCCAAGTATATTTTTGTGTTAATTAGACTACAAAGCACTGTCGAAAAGGGTTAACAAGCTTGTTAGAATATGGTCAGCAGAAAAACATAAAAAACTCTAAACAATTTATTAACATTTCCCAAGAGAATTCTCTGCTTTTGTTAAATCAAATGACAAATTATCTTTTTTTTAATTCCCGTCTAAAGCTTTTCAAATTTTCTGCTGCATCACTCAAAATGTCCATATTATGAAAATTGTAGAAAATTTTCCGCTTCTTTGGCATTGGTTTTTCACAACTGACAGCCCAAATCCGTAGACCAATATTTTTCTTGTTTTCTTTTTTTTTCACCCCGGCTTTGACATTGACACAACAACTTTTACCAACCTCAATTACAATCAATCACATGTGTTGTATTTGGGTGTGATTGTTGTTGTTCTTGTCTCCTTTTTACTCGCTTTTTGTTTGTGGCCAAGCATTTTGGCTCTGTGCCAAATGTCCCCACAGCCAGAGATACCAAGAGACGTGCGTGTTGTGCTGTTTTGGCCAACAGCCTACGGCCAGAAATTACAATAGCGACACACACACTCATACACACATTGAAGACAACAAAAGTTTTGGCCTTAAGTAAAAGCAACGCTTAGTGCAAAAAATTCATTTATCATAAAGCAGAAGCTACAACTCGATATCTTCCCCACTCTACGATGACAAAAGACTATTGTTAATCGCAGAGATGCCCACAATGATCATCATCATCATCATCATCATAATGATAGTTTAGATAATGACTATGTTGATAATGCTCTCAGCTGAGAGATGTTCGTTTGATAAGTCTTTCAACACAAGTTGCACAGCAGATGTTTTGGAGCTGAGCACTTTTCCATGACAAGATTTCACTCTCGAGGCGATGTCCAGCTAAGTGGTTAAAGCCAACTTGTTTTCGCCACATCGCAAAATGTCACTTTTTCTAAAGACCAAACTTGACCAGTTTTTTTTTCTTTTTTTTTCATTTTCATCTGCGGAAAAGCGTTGCCAAGAGAAATACGAGTACGAGTAGAAAAATTTTAATTGTTATTAATAATTTGTTTTGCCTTTAAAAAAATATATATTTATTTATATATTATTGTACAAGTGTATGGTGTAAACTGATACTTAATTTAGTGTTCGAGTTTATGACAGCAGGAAGTTGAGGAAACAAAATTTAATGTGAAAGTTGAAATTAAGATAAAAATAGTTAAGCATTTTTAAGATATTTGACTGGAAGTTGTTAGGGGCTTCAAAAAAATATTGATTTTAATAGCAACATAAAAACAGTTTTAAATAGATTAATTTATTTAAAGCTTATATTATGAGTCTATTAAGAAATATATTTATTAGTTATAAATATAATATATAAAAAAAGATACTTTTGATAGAAAAATCAGTTAAAATTAATCAATCTTTAGTAAAATCTGTGATGTTTACAGGTAAACAATTGCCATAAATTACCATAACACTCGATATATTGAACATTACACAATTTGAGCTAACACAAACACATTGATCAAAGTCTTGTTTATTCCCCGGTGCTCTCGAGTGACCCACTTGAAATGTGCCGCCCATAAACAATGCATAAAAATCAATGAAGCTTACAAAATGTTTACCGCCCATTAGCACATAAAAAACTAAAAAAAAGCAAAAGAAATATGTATAAAAAGATGACAGCGCCATACACTTTTCTCACGGGCACCTCAAGTATCTCAACCTTGGACTGTCCTCACTCCAAACCTCGCGCACAGTAGCCACACACACACATACACACACCACACACAGACCCTCTGTTTAGAGGGGTCCTTCAAGCACACATGCTAATCAACTGCGGAAATATGAGACGTACTTATGTTTGTGACAAGTCAGTGGAAATATGTACTCAAATGAACACATGTATGACTTCAGTTGATGCATGAAGAGAGGCGCTACAATGTCGTCATTTAAGTTAGTTAAGAACTCGGCGGATACACTGAAAAAATCAATAGATAAATCTGTCTTTCAGGTGCTTATATTTTAGTTTCATTAAGCTAATTTCCCTTAGTGTATGGCTATAAGTAGGCAAAGATTCACAAGTCAGGCAGACAGTGGGTCAGTGCAATGAACTTAGTTAAGACTTCAAGCTTCAAGCTTGAAAATCAATAGAATGCAGCCTAGACAAGTCCAGTAATTTAATTATTTATGAACAGGAGTCTTAGCTGTAATTGTTGTTGGCATTGTTATTGTTGTTCTTGTTGTTGTGGGCGTATAACAAATGAGGGAATATTTTCTGGAAAACTGCAGCAGGTGCCACGAGCATTCAGACGTCGAGACATCGTTTTGTCATTAAGGCGCCTTTCTTTCTATACATATTGATGCGTGTGGTTGTGTGTGAGTGTGTGTTGTATAGGTGTGCCAGTGTGTGTGTTGTTTGCTAGACAATTTGTCTTGCTTTCAATCTTTTTGGCATGCATTACCCTTAATGAACTGTGCTCAGTTCCGACAAACTGCAGCAGCTACCTGCATAACTCAAAGGTTTTCTCATTTACTCTATCACTGTCTCTCTTTTCCTCTCTCTCTCTCTCTCTCTCTCTCTCAGTCACAGTTTGTAATCTCTTGCTGCAAACCAGGCGCTATTATAAATAATTGCACAAGAAAATAGGTAAAAGAGGCGAAAAGTTTCTTACAATGTCGCTGAACAAGAGAATCGAGAGAGACCAAGACACCGAGAACAATAGAGAAACATTCACCTGGCACAGTTCTCACGCTGCGGGGCTAAAATCTACGATTTCTGTGTGTAGGCAAAAGAACTAAACAGAACTACACTCAGTTCAGGTGATACCCACTGAGGAAGTAGGCGGTGAGCTGAGAGAGCGACAGAGATAAACAGATATGCGATAGTGTGATAAATGAACAAGAATGAGGTGTAAATAATACACAACATGAGTAGTACTACTGTATCAGATCTTGGCACAGATTTAAAGGCTAAAGACGGCACAAAAATTAATTAAAACTGTTAACAATTGTCAAAGCGTTAAGATAAGAAAAAGTTTAAGTGTGCGATGTGTGTGTAATTTGAAGGCGTATAAAATCAGGGAAAAAGTTTTGAGAATCTTTGTCGGATAGTAATTGAAAAGCTTAAGTTAAAATTAATTAAAATAAAAGTTTGTTATCGACAGGTTTGCAAAGCTATGGAAAAAGTTAAAAGTATCTAAGCTAATTAATAAGTAGATGAAAGACAGAAAGAAAATCTTCAACTGCAAGTATGACAGAAAAGTTTTAATAAACTTAAACGAATACAATAGTTGATAGTTTAGTGGATACAAGGCTAAAAACTAAACTTCGTCGTCCTATGTTATTGATTTGACTAAAGTTAAATACAAATCAGTTTTTCCTACACTTTGGCAAACAGTCTACCATCAAACAATGCTGCCAACTGATGAACACCTATGAGCCAAGTCTATTAACTGCAATGCAAATCAGTCAAAGTCAAAGCCAAAGTCAAAAAACCCATTTGATGGTCAACAACAGCAGGTTGCTAATCACAGCCAACTATGAAATTTTCAAAATTGTTCATTGAACATTTTCAAAAATAAACAACAATAGCAAGAGGAGTGTAAAGAGATAGCAACAGAAATATCACGAAAAAATAGCTTAAAATGATTGACAGTGAATTTAATTGAAGCATTGAACCTGGAACAAGTTGACTGACAACTGAAGAGTTAGGACAAGGGTTATCTGTGGGTTATTGGGCAGAGCTCATACGTCTTTTGTCAACGCAGCGTTCAATCAAATGGTCTGCAGTCTAGACACACACTGAATACAGCGTTGTGATGACAAAAGACCTGGTTAACGGACGTTTGCACTACCTGCCAGAAAAAGCTAATTTGCTAGAGGATGGAGCTAACAGGGCGCAGGAGGACAGAGAGTGCAGCATATCAAGATGAATGACACGAACGCTGACCACAGAATTCTGTACAGTGGTCAAGAGTTGCACAAATTTTCATGACGATGGATTGGAAAATGTATCTATATATTTGCGAACGAGATGCAACGGCACTTGACAAACTGCAGACTGAACCAATTACCAGAAGAAGTGTCAAATTGTTGACTGGCAACTCTCTTGGGTTGCCACTGCTTGTGGTTACCAGATTGTCACGAACTGTTTAACAATTACCCGCAAAATGCGCGCACACCTTTATTTGCCCGCTGTACCGGTCTCAGAGTAGCTCAAAGATACAAGATACTTTCGCAAAACAAAACTGCTGCGCAGTTCACTTGACTTCCTCAAGACGACTTAATGTTTGTATTTAAATTGCTCATCAAAAGTGCCAGTTAATTCTAATTTACATAAACAATTAAAGGCTAAAAAAGAAAAAGAAATTGAAAACATAAAACACACAAAATAAAATAAAAAATATTGAATCGCGAACCGCGAGTGAAAAGCTGAATGTATCGGGGGAACAATCGTGACGCCCGTTAACTGCTTAATGCGACAATTAAAAAACTTATTGCTCATACGCACTGGTGAACGCCGCTTGACCTTACACAGCCTCACAGCCGCTGTCGACCGCTGTCGTTCAACTTGACGCCCACACGCTGCTGCTGCTGCTGCTGCTGCTGCTGCCAGATACAGTGAACTGCCCATAAAAGCAACACTCACAAGCAGCTCTAGTGACAAACAAGACATTATTGTTGTATTTGTTTGCCGCTTTTGTTGTCGATGTTGTCGTTGTTCTCGTTCCACTTGATTTGTTTATAGAACTCGTTTATCCGCTCATAAATATATTTTTTCCAGTCACTTTGGAATTTTGTTTATTGCAAATATTGCAAAAAAGATTAAAACATAATTGAGCTATAAAAAAAAATCGTTGGAATTTTTACATTTTTTTTTTTTAAGGTTTAAAATCTTTTATAGTAAACAAATTAGAAAGACTTAGAAAATAAGATTACTACTTTATAAACATTTTAATTAATTTTAATCACAATCTAAACTTGTTCTCTTTGCAGGTGAGTTGCACTCCGAACACACAAAAGACTGAAAAACCATTTTCCATTACAATTGGTTGACTCTTGGTGCCAATAGGCCGTCACTGCTTATCAAGATACATTTGGTACAAGCCAATTTAGTCCTGGACAGCCAGACGCCAATCCGATATCTGGCCAAAGCCAATGTTTGGTAACATTTTTGTATGCAGTACTTTATTTTATTTGTTTCCTTTTACTTTTTGGATTTTTGCTGTTTGTGCATTTTGGGCGCTTCAAATGGCTGCCAATTTCATTTTTTGGGGTTTTTGCGATAAGACCGCAAAATATGACAGGCAAAAGCACGAAATGAATGAATGAATTCGCAATGAAGCAGAGAGAGAGAGAGGGAGAGAGAGAGGTAACTCGGTCGCTCTCCCTTCCGCTCACTGACTTTGCCCTCGTGTGTTCGTGTCAAGTGGAAATGCCAAAAAGGAAAATGGAAGAAAAATTAAAAGAAAAGACAGCAAAAACAGAAGATGGAGAAGAAAAAGATAGAAAAAAAATACTTGTAGCACTGCTGTCGCTCGCATGTGTTGTGCTCGCTACGTGTTCATGTTAAATGTCATAATCAGACGCAGTTCGTACATACACTGACAACTAAAAGTATCTAGATACAATGTAGCCGCTCGACATGTTGCATAAATGTAAACAGCATGCGAAATGGCATCGCCTTCGCCTTTACACAAAGGGGGCGTGACCCCAGCTCACATAGTTGTAGCTAATAGATACAAAGATACAAAAATACATAGTTACAATACTAGTTTTATTTCGTTTGGCGCATTACTTGGCCTGTCATCAATTGCAGCTTTAAACAACAAGCACAGCAAATATTTAAGTATATTTCAAGCCATAATTTCTGCAGATTTATGCAGCGGTTCTCACAACACAATCCCAAAAAAGGCATTCGGCGATTGTCAGTGCGATTGCGACTGCGAGTGCCAGTGCGAGTATCTTATAAGTCTTATCGAGCCCGCATGACGCCATCGCCACTGAGTTGAGTGCCTGCAAAAATATGCAAGGCATTTAAAACAAAAATAAAATAGAAGATAACACGAATTGAGAATGCTCTTTAAACAGAGAAATATCTATGAAAATATGTGAAGCAATCATAGAAATTCTACAAACAAAATATATGAATGAGTATATATTCCTAGCGAAAAGTATTGATCAATGTATTTCAATACTATTTGAATAATTTTTTATATCAAAAAACTTCTCAGTAAACCCGATTTCTCTGAAATACTAGAACTAAGATGATATCATAGTAGATACAGATACTCAAGAGTAGGTATCTACAGATACAAAGAGTATCATCAGATACTCAAGTCTTCGATTCACATGCAGAAATTCAAAGTGGTTGGAAGGAAAAAGACACACGGTTTTTGGCTTTGCCAATCGACCGACACTTCCTGGCCCAAGTTCAAGGGCTTCCCTCCTGTGTCTTCTAGCCTCAGCTCCTCCTTTGCTCCTGTCCAACTATTTTGCTGCCACAGATGTTGGCACATGCATAAATTCTTTGTACTTTTTTTGGCAGACCTGGCGACGCCGTGGACGACAAGCAGCATCCAAGATGATATATTTTCTTGTCTTTCAATTTTTTTCGGTCTCTTTCATTTCTGAGAATATTACGAAGAACAGCAAAAAAAAAGGAAAAAATACTTGTACCCCATTTCGCATATTTGTTTCATCTTTTTCTCTTTGCTTTTTGAACGCGGCAGGATCTTTATTCGTGCGAGTGGTTCTATTGAGGCCTCACTGTAGTTGCTTTTTGGTTGGGTTTTGCTTCAGGTTTGGCCTGGGGTTTTGAGCAACCCTACTGCGAAATTGAAACTGTGTGACGGTACTCAGAGTTTTCTATTGCATTTTAAATGACTTTTGAATGTGTGTGTGTTGTGTGTATGCACTTATGAGCTGCATGTGGCATGTGACAGCATTTTAACGTTTTTTTTGCACTCTCGACATGCCCAAACTTGTCTCTCTTTATATATGTGTTTATGTGTGTGTGTGTGTGTGTATGTGTGTATGTTTGTGAATGCTTGATAACGGTTTTTGAGCGGGTTGAGTGGTTTGATGTATTGCGAGTGCTTTTCGAGTCTTGAGCGAAGGTCAATGGAGTGCTTTATTACAGACCATTGAATTATGGCTATATAGAACAGCAGGAAATGTCTGAAAAGCTCTTTCAAATGCCAGAAGCATGAAAGTAGGGCAACCTTCGAGAGTAGAAAAGGCACGAGATAAGCTCTTTTAAGGTAAAATGGCAGAATAAATGCTAGGAAAGATATAGGAAATAAATATACTAAAATATACAACTATCTTATATATCTTTGAGTTCTTGTTTTGATTTGAATCCGACAGAAATTCAAAGAGAACCAGTCTTGGTTCCGCTTAAATTTATTATATTAAACAAAAACTAAGTTTTACTGCTAAATAATTCGTATAATTCTAGTTTCTTTCGAAATTTACTAACCAAATTTCAGCTAAATTGTTGAAAACATTTAAAGAGAAACTGGTACAGCATCTAATTGCCAAAGCCGACCTGTCTGCCACGCCCACTGTGCAGAATTTCAAACTTACCCAAGCAAAGCATAACGTTTAGCAACAGCTTAAGCACATAGTCAACGTCTTAGTCAGTGTCTGTGTAAAATAACTTGAGATTTTTTGGGTTTTTAGGTTTCTGATTCTATTTTTTTTTTGCTGATGCCAAAAAAAGTTAAGAAAAATCTCAGAGCACTCTGAAGGTCGCCTTATTAACACATAAACCATAAAAGCCAGTCTCGAAAAGAAACAAAAAAAGAAAAAAGATACAAATATATGTATAAAATACAGAAAGAAGGAAAAAAATAAAAACCGTAGGCACATGTTTGGCAAAACACAGTAAGAAGAATAACAACAACTGCATAGAATTGCCCACATGTGTGTCACGTCACGGCAGACGACAACAGCAAAAGCAACAGCAACAGATACAGATACATTTACAGCAACGGCAACAGCTATAGCTATAGCTACAGCTACAGCTACAGATACTTTGCGTGCTCATGTGTAGAACGATACACAATGGACTGGGCTTGTTTTTGCCATATGTGAAAAATGTTTAGGCGGTCTGCCTTCCACTCGGTTTGAGTAGCATGGAAAATACATTTTTGCGCTCAGAATTTTTGAATAGTCGTCAATGGAAGTTGCTCGTTGTCGGTGGTAAACTTCATCGTTGTCTCCGTTCATGTCTCGCATATAGCACGTATCTTTTTTTATTATATTTTGTTGGAGCTAAATGTTTGTTTAGCAGCGCATAAGAATCATTAGTGTTGAGTGTATACGTGTATCTGTGTGTGTTTGTAAGTGTGTGTGCTCTGAAAATTTCTTAAAAAACAAAAGAAAAACCAACACAGATTGTCGCATTTAATGCCTATAAATCGGTATTTATAGCATTGTAAACAGAACATCTTTTATAGGCACGCATGTCATGATCTTATCAAACGATTTTTACTGGGTGAGTTTAACCTATCTACTTATATATGTAGTATATCGATAGACATACCGAAACCCAACCGACTGGCTTTAGTTGATTTTCAATTATCGTTGTGCAAATATTGAACAATTTGGCATCAGTTTGCCAACTTCACACATTGGCAAATTCAATTTCAATCCAAAAGTGTTTTTTTTTTTTACATTTTCTTTACATTTGACTTGACTTTTTCATAGCGAAATCATAAATTCTTTTTTTCATTTTGATTTTTTTGAAATTTATATATTTATGCCTGCACGTTGTTTGCCTTTTGATGTCGACAACGACAGCCCATCCAACGATCCAAGCCATCCATCCATTCATTCAAACAACCAACCAGGCAGTCATCCAACCAACAAGCAGTCATAAATACTTGCTGTGCTTTCAAGTGGCAACATGGAGTAAAGAAAATAAAATGAAAATTATAAAAATGCGACTCCTACACTACCTTTGAGTTTTCCCTTTTCCTCCTGCCCCCAATCGCGCGATTTTCACACAGCTCAGTTGAGTTTTCCCCCTCTTTCTATGTGTGTGTATGTTCTTTTCACTGATTTCCAACGTTTGCCAAAGTAGTTTGTGTGTGTGTATGCATGTGTGACTAATTAAAGTATAAAATTAAAAGTTTTTTAATCATTCATATTTATATTTATTTGTTTATTTTTTCGCAAGAGTCATTGACTTTATGGTCTTTAAATAAAGTTTTGTATGCAACTCTTTAGGTATTTATTTAAAATGATTAAGAGGATTACAAAGTTCAAGAGATGAGTGTAGAATTAAAACAAAGTATTTATTTTTATTTATTAATAATTACTTTTATTAAATCTTTCTACTTTTATCCCTTTTTCTAAACTTTGCTTAGTTTATTAGCTTTTTGTATCTTTTGCTGTACAAATTTGTTATCTACTTGCACAACACAATGCAGATAACAAATACAAGTTTAACAGAATATTATCATTTAGCTACTATTTGATTGCTATTTAAAGATACACACAAGTCTTATCAGTGTGTAAAGAACATTTAAATGAGTTTATTTTTAATTAACAAGTCGTGACACACACACAACTAATTTATTTTAGATAAATAATTTTGACTTCTAGCTATGATAAGACCTGATAAGACTATGTCTGTTATGGCCTCAACTTTTGGCCGGGTTTATAAATGACTTTCATTGTTGCTGTGAATAAAAATTTCATATTTTCCCGCGCCTTAAAACCCAAAGAAAACCAGACCAAATTATATAACTTCAATGGCTTAATGCTCCCATTTTCATTGCATTTTATGTCATTTTCTTGTCGTTGGGAAAATCCAGAGTGTGTGCAGGAAGCTAAAACTGAAAACTTCAGACAACTTTGAAGTTTTTTACGATCGCATTTTTTCATATTTTTTTTTTATTTCTTTGCTTTTTTGCTCAATGATGAATTCAAGACGTCGACGAAATTGGCACGTAAATATGTCTGGTATTTTTTTCGGCTCTTTCGGATTTTTTTTGCTGTTGGTATTATTATTATTATTATTATTGCTGCTGCCGTTTCTTACATAATTACCGCGTCTGGTCTGACCAGATCGGCCTTAGCCTTTTATGGCACATTTTTAGTGGTTTTTAAATGGATTGGCACACAAAAAAAAAATCACAAACACGAGTTGGGAATGGGAAGCTGTAAAAAGGTCTTAGCTCTTGGCACTTTTGGCTAAGAATCGTGATTCTACTTAATATCTAACATCTTGTTCTAAGCTACCCACAGGCGAAACACTTTTTTACAAAGAGTAGTGGTTTTTGAAGCAGGAACTTCAGCATTTTGTTAAGTATTTAAAAAGAAAACTAATTTTGGTACATCATTTTGTTACTAACTAAAATTAGAACTGGTTTCTTAGACTCTCTGTTTATTTAGTTCATTATCGTTACTATTTTATTTCCATACAAATTTTATTTGCTTCTTAATTCACTTAATAAAGAAGATATATTGAGCATATAAATAAAACTTAATCCAATTTTGATTAGTTTGTATTCATCTAGCCAAGGTTGATTACTCAATATGCGACCCTCGCAGTGCATCTTCAGCTGCTTTCAAACACACTCATACACACTCACACACACTCGCACACACCCACTTCAATCAGACGCCAACACAGAACGATGCCAATCTCTGGCAGATGCTGACGCTCCTCTTTCTTGGACCTCATAAATTGTGAATGTTATGTTGGCTCTGATTTTGGTTAACGTTCAGCCTTAGCCAGAGAACTAACAAATATAGTTGTATATATATATTCACACTGATTTGAGTATTATTGAGCAATTGTGTCATCATTGGTGATTATCTATAATCTTTTTGGCTTTCAATTTAAACTGATCGTGGGTCTGGTACTAAGAGTTTGATTGATTAATGACAATATCAAGCCAAGAGTGGCAGTTACAGTTTGCCAGCTTTTGGCACACTTTTGGTCATAAAAATAACTCAGAAAACAGTCATGAAAATCAAGTTCTCTTTAGGTTCCCCAAAATACTCGTAGACCCACAGATGCGTGTTGAACAATTATACGCTTTATTTCCGTTCCCAGTCACTCCACATGGGGCACAAAAAACAGAAAAACAACAACAACAAACATTGAAACAAAAACAAAAACAAAACTGAACAACAAAATCATTTGATACGTTGGTGCTTTGGTGCCTTGGCCTGGCCATAATTTACATGCACAGAACGTGACGAAAATTTAATTTGAATTTTTTTTAAATTTTTATTTCATTTTTTTTTTTGGTTTTTTCTCCTAATTTTCTTTGAAAGAAAATTTATTTATTTGTTGTTATTTTTTTTCTTTTGCTGTTGAATTTTGTCAACAATTTGTGGGGATTTTCCTTATATAATTTAGTATTTAGATGATGAAGCTGATAATGAGCAGCGAAAAGTTAATCATTTGCAAGTCGAATTTATGAGTAAAGAAATAAAATAAAAAAACTACAAATTATTTAAATTACTTAAAATAAACTACAACTAATACTAAGTATATGTATTTAATGATTTTAGCTGATAGATTAACAGTTATTTTCTATATTTGAGTCCTAAAACTATATATATTATCACATCTAATTAACTAATATATTATGGAGCTTTATATTTCAGCTTCTTTAGTTATTACACACTTAACATAATTAACGTAGAAAGTAAAATTAATTATGCAAATCAAAATGATTATAAAATTAAGTATCTTTAGTATCTCTTGAAGCAGCTTTGTCTAAGAGCTGGCATACATTTTAATCAAGTTAAGAACTTAATATTCCGCCCACAAAATGTTCCCAATTTCACGAACCTGGCCGAAACGAAAAGCTCATTTGCTCATTAAATTCAATGGGCTCTGCACGTTCCCAGTCGCCAGTTACCAGTTACCAGTTCCCAAAAGCGAAATCCACTCATCCTCGAGTCTATCTGAACAATAGTTTTTAATGTGCTAAATTAAGTTTGGACTGACTTCTCCTCTACCCCATTTCCCCCCCTTCCAACCCCTTCCAAGAAAATTACCCGCACAATTTCGTACGTTCTTTTTTCCATTTTGTTGCCATATTGAATTTGAAGTTAGCCATGGCTTGCCTTTTGTTCTTCTTCTTCTTCCTCTACTTGCTCTAACTCTTGTTGTTGTTGTTTGTGTCTGGACGCTTAAACGTGACTACCGTTAATTTGGCCAGAACCTTATTTAATGCTCTGGCCAAAAGCAAAACTCGCAAGAACTTCTACTTAGATTGTGTGGCTGAGATAAAGGCCAGAGACTAAAGAAAACCAAAGCAGAGAAGAAAAAAAAGTATCTTTATTTTCGTTTTGGCCAAAATATAATACAGCGTGTCAAAGATTTATCGCTTGAAAAAGTATTTCGAATTAAGCGAACGCTTCTGCTGATGCTTCTGTTGATGATATCATTTCTCAGATTTTGAGATTCCAGATTTTTGATACCCAGATACCAGATACCAGATTACCCGAATGCCAAAATGTATCTACAAACCTCAGTTCGATTGATGAGCATTCCACAAATATAGAACCTATTGGACACTGACCCCTCCTCCTCTCCAGAAAACGATAATTCATTATTTCAGTATTCGTTTTTCGATTTATGTTTTTGTCAAATCAAAAAGCCCGTTAGCGCCCCGTATTGCCATATTGCCGCATTGATTGATTTCGTTAGTTTGCTTTTGGCCATAAGCATATCATTAAGCTTGTCCGCCTCGGGCCATCGAGGTAGCCAAAACTACTAACCGCCGGATAGCGATTTTTTTATGGCTTTATAATGAACAGCATAATGTTTGACATTTGTTTTCTGCGAGCAGCGGGAAAAAGCCAGTGATTTATCTTTTAAAGTATCTCTCTCTCTATCTCGCCTGAATTTTTGGGTAGCAAAACGATGATTGGAGTCATTTACTAGCAAGTTGATTGGGGTTTAAAGACAGCTAGCAGCAGGTATCAAACAGTATTTAAGTTTTAGTAGAGTGTGTTAGAGATAAACATGAGTAGAATAAGATACATTCGTATTTGTTATAGAAACTAGACAAGAGATCAACTGATAATATATAAAAAGCATCTGATTTGTTTGCTGATTTCAAGCTCAAGCCAATCTACATCTCTCAAATAAATTTCTAGAACTGTTACCCTTAATCTATTACCTTAATCTGCACAGACTAACGATCACATTATATAACCCATAATTTGGTACAGAATGAAAGCCAAAAGTATATATCTTTTCATATGCAGATTTTTGCTGATTTATTAAATCAAACCAATCCACAATTATCTACAGCTACTTATTTAAATTAAGTTAATCACAAATGTGTAAATCACATGAATTGTTTATTGTTAATTTGAGCGTAATTTAAGCGTAAGCCGCAAAAGATTAAACCATTGTAATTGCCCCGTTATATCAAGTATACGCCCACGCATAAGTACGAGTATTATTTAACATTTGTTAATATTAAATATTATAACACAATCCTCCTGGCAATAAATTTCCTAACCAACAACAACAATGAGAAACCGCACAGCACAAAAAAACATACCCAAATGGAATTTATGCTGCAGCAGGCGATACTTAAATGGGGAAATGGGAAATGGAAAACGGTATATTGGGGGATGCGCACAGATGGGGTTGATGAAGGGGGTCTGGAGAAGCAAGTGGCGGCTTTTTAAAGCAACATTAATCATAGCTCATGGGAGAGCACAGACACAGACACAGAGCGACTTGATGTTGTTGTTTAAATTATTTAAAGTACCATAAAGTGCAAAAGGCACAAGAATTATGACAGCCACTGTGGCAGGCAGCTAAAAACAGCTGAGACAAGCCAAAAGAAATTGTTATCATACCTAAGTAGTAATTTGTTTTCCACAACATTTTTTGTGCAAATTCAGTGAAAAACTAACTCACATGCACTCATCCCATCTCTTCCTCTTATCATTCACAGCAATCTCTGTTGGCGGGACGCATTCCTGTGGCCTCCATGACGGGTCCCATTAAACGTGGTCTACTCTGGCAGCAGCGAGATCGTCTCTTCTCGCGTTGGAAGGAGAGGTAAGCACACCCTTATAAACTATTATATATTTAAGAATACTAAATAGCTAAAATACCTAAAAGTCTATAACACGTTTATTTAATCAAATTCCTTTTTCCAAAGGAAGAAACTCTCAGAGTTTATGTTCTTTTTAAAAGTACAAAATTGTTCAAATTCAATTTCTGTATTCAAACTTAATTAAAAACTTTCTTAGTAACTGGTTCGCATTACAGTTCAGTGCACGCATGCATAAATTTGAATCATTTTTGTATATAATATAATATACTTTACCTGGCCCAAAACTGTGAAATTTAACAACCCTCTCTCTCTCTCTCCCTCTCTCTTCAATTAATTGGCAAATTTATGCAAATTTATTTACCAAAAAGGGGAATCGTTAATTGCAAAAAAGCGCATAATTGACAGTGGCTGAAGTTTTCGTTTCGCATTCGAACTGCAGATAAAGCAAATTGTGAGAGTGTGTGTGTGTATGTATCTGTGTGACTGTGAATGTTTTTACCAGCAGATACAGTGCACAGTGGGTGGGTGGCTGCAACAGTTCACGTTGCACAGAGATGACTGTGCTTTTGTTATTGTTTGTTGTTTTTATTCATTTAATTGAAATTTAATTACGTTCTTCGCTTTCTGTTTGGATCGTTACCACTGAGCTGGTAATTACGTTTATCGGTACATTTTTAATTGACAGTTAATAGCCTCTAAGCGCAGCTATCAATTCTGAATATTTGATTGTTCATTCGATTGCATCAAATGTGCATTAAGTTGAAAGCTAAAGAATTGAAATATATTTGCGAAACTCATAAAATTAATCTCATATAAGCGATATTCAATTAGCAAATTAATTGCTTTAAATGTTGAGAAAAATATTAAGTACAAAGAGCGTCAATTTATGTTAGAAAAGTAGTACAGTAAAGCATTTAAAGCTGATCATTTAGGCATTATAATTATAATTATATACAAACAATTTGCGAGAAGTTTCTCTACTTTTTACTTCCCAACACTCAAAAATTTGTTTAAATCAATTTAATGTTTATTTACCTTAACACTTTTCTCATTAATTTCTAAGTTCAATTATTTTCTTTCTTGAAGAGATGAGAATCCATTCACTTCCTGATCAAGTTCTTTTCTACCTCCTATCATTTTTCATACTCGCTACATGCCACTTACCACAGTGAAGCCTCAGCATGCTCAGCCAGCTCAACTAATCACTGTGAGTTCATTATTAGCCATCTCAGGCAATGGTATAGCAATTACCCAAACGTTATTTGGTTTTTTGCGAGTTTGCTTAAAGAGCTAACGAAACCATTTATCGTCTCTGCTTCTTGGCCATGTTAATAAGCAGCTGTGAGGCCAAGAATCCAAATCTCAACCAACTGCTGTCAGCCAACTGTTGGCTTGGGAACTTAACTGTTTTAGCCATCTTTGTTACCTAAGCTAAACTGGATTTCTTAATGCTTTCGACTGCAAAGTTTTGGCCATAAATAAATCGATGGCAAAAGTTGTTCTTTAACACAAAAATACGCGTATATCGCATAATGCATTATTAAATGTTTGGCTAAATAAAATTTATGTTTTATTCACAAATCGAAACGCAAAATTCGCATATTAATATGGGAAGATGGAAGAAAAAAAGTTTTCATTGCTGCAATCGAGTCGATAAAACATTATTATCATCGTCTTATGAAAGCCATAAAATTTAAAGCCGCTTTGACTCAAAGTTTGAGTGTCTCAAGTGTTTGGTTTTGACTTCTTTTTCATTTTGCCGCATGATTTATTATTTATTAATAATATTTTAAAATGCTGCGGGTGGTCTATTGTATCAGCCAAATATGAGAGAGGAGAGGGCTTAGAGGGGTCAAAATGAGCACGTTTTTGGCAAATAATTGCAGTGGCTCTTTCCCCCTATTTCCCCCTTTAAATAACTATATAATAATGAATTTTAAGTGAATTTGTTGCCAATTGACCTTTAAAATATTGGCCTGGCCTTAAAGTCTTAACAAATCTTTTCCACATTGTAATTTTGAATGCTTCTCTTTTATTGCAGATACTTTGTGCTCACTCGGGACTATTTGCATTGCTTTAAACGTGCCTCGGGATCGGCCAATGAACGTGCCTCGGATATGGGACAATTTATATTTAAGGTAAGCTAAAGTAGGCCAAGTTAACAGCAAAGGAAATTGAAGTTCAAGTCTCTGTAGTTGTGCAGCACAGGCAGTGAAAGTGAATAAAGATTCAAGATGATTTAATTCAATCAATCTAAATCAGATTTTTTTAATTTAAGCAAAATTTATGTGACAATTAAAATAAATACTTAAAACGTTCAAGACTTTTATCGCTCATCATATCTGCAGTTGTAAATCTTTAGCACGTTTCTATCCAGAGTTCTTTCAACAGTGCAGGTTTTAAAGGCTTAAACACATACAGATACACACCCACAGCAGAGACAGACAGATACAGATACAGATACTCAGATACAGACACACATCTCACGCTTATTTACTACGCACTGTAAAATTCTATTACCAGAACGAGATTTATGCCAAGCGTTATAGCAACTATGGTTATAACTTTGTCATATCCATAACCCTGAGTATTATGGCTGAATCGTTAAGCTAAAGTGCAGGGTAGTGAAGGGTGCTGTGTGCTTTATGGGACGACAGTGGGACACACCTTGAAAATGCTTATGAGCTGAGTCCACACTGCGTATGACACATAAAGTCACGTTTAGCCCGTGTTGAGGGGTCTCTTGATAGAGATCGTTTTATTAAAACGGAAAGAAGTAACGGTAAAGATACTTATAAATTGCGCGGAACATGTGATTTATTCATGTGCATTACACGCTGCTGTTTTTCCAGAGACTTTGCTTTTGCTACACTTGTTGGCCATGAGAATTTTCCATTAAAAATCTTTTTCCGGCTCTCGAATGCATTTTCCCTGCTTTCCGCTATGTAAAAACTTCATTAACGGTAACTTTTGGCCAAAACTCAACTAATTGGCTAAAACTTGCAGCTACTGCATGTTAATTTGCCTAACTATCGGCTCGTACCCCACATGAGGCTGGCCCACTAGCCCAACTGCCACGCCCACGCCCCTCCAACTCCACTCTTTTACACAAGCAAAAAGCACTCACAAAACAGGAAAGAAACAATAGCAGAAAGTAGAGAAAAAAGTAGAGAAAAAAGTAGAGAAAAAAGTAGAAAAAAACACAAACAACACGATTGCAATGAAATTGTTTGTTGTTGCTGATGTCGTTGTACGTTGATTTTGTTGTTGTTTAAACAAATAAGGAAAATGCACATAAAACTGCAACAACACAAATGCCACTTAACATGCACACAGCAAAAAAAAAAAACAACAACAACAACTACAATAAAAAAAATCAGTGAAGAGATCATGGGAAAATTGCTTTTATTTTAGTTGCTTACATACAGCGTTTAATTTTCATTTAATTTTCCTCATTTTCCTCGGTAAAAAAAAAGAAAATAAAATCTCTAAAGGTAACGTCAATAAATAGCCAGCAAGAGTTTTTTTTGTTTACAGCTTAATTTTAAATTAAAAACATTTTAAAAGCAACAGCAAACATTTGGTTTAATGCCAGCAATTTTCCAAAATAAACAATTTGTCTTTAAAAAAAAAAGTAGTGGTGAAAATAATGGGGAAAAACCAAATTGGAAAGTGCGAAAATGTCTAAGAGACAAATTGTAACTTAATAATGCAGCAGATACTTAACTTTGAGATACTTTGCTGAAAAATCACACTACATAGTTATCTTTTAATAATAAAAACAGCATGTTTTCTTTGATTTGTTTATGATTATTTGAAAATCCATTAATTACGCATTTAAATTTTCAATTTTCATAGCTTAAGCTATATATTACACCTTTGGAATGGCCTTCAATAGTCAAAAAAGATCATAAATGTTGCCATAAATGGACAGCATCTCAACTTAGACACCCACACTAATTAGCGAAGACATGAACCCACCAAACAAGCCATGAACAAAGTTGAGTCATTGAGCTTCGTTAGAGGCCTCTGGGGAGATGAGTTTTTATCTGAACACAGACATTTTCAATACTCTGAGTATTTAAATATTTTGTTATTTAGTTTTAAACTTAAAATTTGTAATTTTATTTAAGAAATTTATTTTTCCACGTGTACAATCCTAATCGTTCTTCATTTAGCTCTAAAAGTCTCCCATAAACTTCTCATTGGTATTTCATTAATAGAACTTCATTGTATTGTTGCCAGTATTTCAAACAATCGTCAGTCAACGACACTAAAACGAATCAATATCGCGTAGTCAATGTAATCAAGTTAATCAATTAGGTGTGCCATGGAAAGGCAGCTTCATTTACAGTCTAATTATTTAATTAGATTTTTGCATAAATTTCAAATGTGATTTGCAAATTTGATGTCTACCTTTTGCCAAATGATGTCCCCCCTCCCTCACTCTCCACCTCTCTCTTCTTCTCTCCTTTTCTATGCCTCTGTCTGCACTCAAATCCAGAGGGAAATCAATCGCGCGTAAAACGTAGCGATGCTTAATAATTACAGGTGATGTGACAGCAATAATGAGGAAGGTGAGAAGCAGGTGGGATAGATGAGGAGGAGGAGGGCATTCCAAGCAGATAGATACGCAAAAAGTTGCCTCAAAGTTGCAGTTTTTGCACTTTGAATCGAATATTGATTTTATTTTTTCAAGCGAGACATTTGCCTGTGGCCCTAATAGGGGCGATATCATGCTGTAATTTTCAGTATATATGTATATATATTCTTAATGAGTGGATATTAATTGAGCTTCAGGCATTAATCGTATTAAATATGCATTTGCATAATTAAAAAATGACAAAATGCTTTGCAATAATGTCGAACAACCTTAAAAATCAATCAAATGTGTCGAAAGTCATGTCTTTTATAAGATACTTGGGCTTTATATAGAGTACTCATAAAGCATAAAGCCCACATATCAAAATTGGTCAAAATAAATGACTGAGTTTTGTTTTCTGGGCTAGTTTTGACGGGCAATGCTATTAAAAATATGACAAAATTATAAACATTGAATAACAACAATGAAAAACAATAACAATAACTGCTAATCAATGTCAACCTTGAAAATTATGACTTTTGAAAGTTTTTTTTAGGTTAGGTCAAACACGAAAATTCGAATGCGGAAATTGAGAAAATGTTTGAATTTTATTTTAGACTGTCAGATTAGTAACAAGTTAGAAAGGCTGCAGTCGATTCAGCCGACTGTACAAGACCCTGTACTTCTTCCAGTGCCCATTTTTCCATACAAATAAGCAATTTTTATCATTCAAATTATCAATTTTACAGGTTTGGCTAATTAACTCGTTCTTTCAACATAATAAAAAGTTAATCATTATTCAGTTTCTATTAAGAATAACTACCATCTTTTAATAATAAGCAATGACAAGTTTATACAGAAGAAGTCAATTTTAATAAAAGATTAAAGTCACTTACCGCTCAATATTTTCTAGCCTTGATAGCGATGCGTGGGTTCGTAAAAGGGGACTGCAAATATAATAAAAACAATTGAATTAAAAAATAAATCTAATAAAGTAATAAATAATAAAGTAATAATTAAAAAAGAATAAAATGTAGTCAATGAAATAGTCGCATTTATAGAAGAATTAATTTATTTCTTAGTTAAGCTTAGAAAACACTCACATCTCAGTAACTCCAATGAGTTCACTGCATTATGTACATATATTCGTTAAATTCACTTTAATTAAAACACTGCACTCACTTCACACATTTAAAAAAAGAAAGAAAAACACATTGAGTGATATTCTATCACGAATACACTGATACACTGCACTTTTACACTGCATTTTACAATATTAAATTACACTTCACTGCACTTTTACACTGCACTTTAACACTGCACATTACACTGCGCTACATATTTTTCGTTGGACTTTATTCGCTGCATTTCACATTTTTTCACTACACTTCACTTTATACACTGCTTTCCAGATTTTTGTTGACTATGACTCTGCTGATTCATATTTGAGAATTTCAGAACAATAAAAAAAAAAAAAAAAAACTGAGATCAGCTTAGCACATTACTTTTTTGTAGATATTGTAGTGAAAATATTTGCCGCTTTTCAATTCACTACAAAACACTGACACACTGCATTCATACACTGCCCTTTTACATTGCATATTTTTACACAAACTGCATTCCACATATTTATACTGCACTCCACTACACTTTTTACACTGCACTTTATACACAACACTGCACTTTTTATACTGCATGACACTTTTCACTGGGCTTTTACACTGCATTCCACATTATTACACTGCACTTCACTTCACTTTTGATTTGCCGCCGGCGTAAATTGCCCAAAACACAATTGCCTCCCATACTTTTAAGCTGCGAGCTTAATCAGAAAAAAATTTGCACAATTACTTCACAAAAAAAAAAAAAACAGCCTGGCTGGCCGAAGAGACACGCGCTTTGCATATTTTAAGCGAAGAGAGAGCGAGCGAACGTAGTTAGAAGAGAACCCGACACGTCGCGACGTGTCACGAGTAGCCACGCTACGCATGCATTCTGCTGCATATGTAAGAGAGCGAGCGAAGGAGATTACAACAACAACGTTGACCGACGGCGACAAAGAGAGCAAAGAAAGTGGCGCACAAAAGACAATGCGTTGGAGTTGGAGTGGGAGAGGGAGACTGTGAAAAAATTTGGCGAAATGCGCACAAAACGTGCGCCGCTAGCTGGGACTCCGCTAATAGAAAAATTTTCAATCGTTAATAAAAGTAGATAATTCATTAAAACTTACAAGTTTTTTATATGCATATTGTGCACACGACTGCCCTCTTTCGTTTGATATATAATTGGACCCGATTGGACCGAAATTAATTATTTTTTCACGCACGTAACGCGGAGCACATAATCAGGAGTGCAGAAAAAACCGATGCGCAAAAGGAACTAAACGATTAGCGAATATCAATTATCGATTAACGAAGGTGAACTTTGAACGCTGAACGCTGAAAGCTTTTAATGTCGAACTGAGCTTTTCGGAGCTGAGCTTTTAGACGTTAATAAAAGTGGATTTTAAATGAATTTTAAAAACAAATTTTCCTTTGATTTAGTAAAATTAATTCCTAATCTACTATAGAAAATTACTTGTTAGTTTTTTAAGGGCCCAAAGCAAGCATATTTTAGAGATCTTAAATATTTTTCTTCTATACATATTATTAAGTTATTAATACCAAATAATTTAGCTTGTTCTACAGCCCACACATTCCAGCTAGATCATTTTATTGGAATACATTTGAATTTCTTTACAACAGGGTCTTTTAGGTCTTTGGTCTTGGATACTGATGATGAGCAATCACATGTCCAATGATCTCTAGCTAATGCCTTTTGCTCTTTTCTTGTGTACACATAAATCGCGTAATTTATCATAAAAACGATGTACATAACATATATACCCCTCCACACACCCTCCCTACCTATGTCTATTTTTCTTCTCCAGCGTTTAAAACAACTTAATTATAGTTGGCCATAAAAATAGAAGCCAAAGTCAGAGAAAAAGTGAGAGAGAGAGAGAGAGAATAAGAATTCCTAAGCAAAAGTCGAAGTGGTGGCCAACGTTTTATATCGCATAACTTGGCTAATTGCCACACGCTGCTGACATATTTGCCTAATGGCCTCGTATAGTTTTTAGTTTAGTTGGAGCACTGAATCTGTAACAAACTTTAAGTTCAAGTCATAAAGACGTTTGAGAACAAGAAAATAGAACCCATAAACTTGCCCAGAAAATAACCACAACAAAAATGAGTTCAATAAAAGTTCTACTACATGGCTAAGAAAAAAGTTTCACTCTTGGCCAGGGAGGGAAAATAAACTGTCAGCCTGGCCTAATGACTTTTAACCAAGTTGCAAAATGCAGCAAAAGAAAACGAGTAGGAAATGGCAGAAAGTAACAGAGGAAAAAAAAAGTAAATTATAGTTGGAAAAGGTAACAAAGTGGTAAGATAGACCAGGCTAGACTTAATTGTTGTATTGTTGGCCAAAAGTTTTGCATAAAGACGTGCTAAAAATAATTGAGTAACAATTTATTTGATGCCCTGTACCATAAAAATTAAGTGCATTAGTTTTCCAACAGCAAATGCGATGCAATCTTAATGGAATAACTGGTACTATACAGCAGCTGATGTTCAGCGATTAAAGTAAACAAATTTAAATTTCAATTAAATGGAAAAACTTTTGTACTAAAATCTATTAAGATTGCTATTTAATTTTTAAAGGTTTTTTAATTAATTTAGTTGCCCAGTTTAATATTTTTTGTAAGAGTCTTTAAGTTAAAATAAAACTCACGATTAAATTCATTCAGCTAAAGCTTATAGCTAAAGTCTTAAGAGTTCACTTTCATGTATAGTCAGTTGAAACTTCAACTGATTCCAGTTCCCAGACACCCGCTGTCTGACCCAGAGACCAAGACCCAACGATCGTTGGCTAACCTTTGACTTGTATTGTTTGCAACAAAGCTGTAAACTCTTGATTCATTGTATTTTATTTTTCTCTTTATTTTCTTGTTTGTTTGCAGGTCAAACTGGTGGACGTGGAGAAGGTGGAATGGCTTAATCGGCGTTCCTATAGCGCCATTGGTCTGCTGCTGGGACGAGAGGGTCGCGTGCTTTTGCGATGCGACGATGGCCTCGAGGATTGGTTCGAGCTGCTGGAGGCAAGTACTCACAACTCACAACTCTTTCTCTTTTACACAATGACTAATGTCTATATATATATTTACTGTACAGGAATGCACATTGACCTCCAAGGAGCGTCGGCGAGCACTGAAGATTGCCCAGGGTCCAAGATCACGCGCCTCTTTGGCAGCCCCCGTTTCGCATGCCTCACTGCAGTTCCAGCACTTTGGATTGGGCAGTACTTACTCCAGTGCTCTGGACGATTGGCTCATGACGAGCGGGGCCAGCGGTGGTGGTGGTTGCGGTGGTTTGGCGCGTCATAAAATTGGAGCTGGCAGCCTTAATGGTTATGCGGGTGCCAATCCATTTTTATTCAGCGACTCAGTACCGGATTTGAGTGCATTGAATAATGAGAATCATAATCATCATTTGAGCGGCATCTCAACGAATCACTCGACACCGCAAAAGATACCACATCACAGCAATGCGAATCTCAGTCGTTATTCGAATGGTTATGCCTCGGCGCAGAATAGTTTTACTCAAGCTGGAGGAGCTCTATATGGATCACCTCGTCGGATTTTCATCAATAGCAGTTTCGGTTCCAATCAAGTTGTGGATGAGGAGACCGCCGAGGAGGCAGAGGTGCAGTTGCGTAGACCACGACTCTTCCGGGGCATCAGTGCCACACCAGATAATGGCAACGAACTGGACAGGGATTGGCTATATCGCAAACCACGCGCGCCTACCGATATGCGTCATTCAAGTAAGTTATATCTGTTTAAAAAATTCTATATAGAAACTTCTAAAACTTCTCAATTTGCAGTGCAACCCATGCTGCCTACACATAACTCCAATGGTGGCAGCACTGCTGGCCTGGCCAACAAAACGGAGCTTGACTGTTCGGCCCATGATAGTGGACTGGACACGCCCCCATCGACACACCGCCCATCGAGCTATCGGGAGGCAGCCAGCCGCGACAGCACCGAAACCAATGGCAGCTCATCACGTGGCACTCTGCTCAATAACTCACCTGGTGGCAGCTTTCGGGCCAAGAAACTAAGTCCACAGGTGACCAATCTGAATCAATTGAATTCGCTTCACGGCTCACGATACTCTGTGCAGGATCAGCGTATACTGAAGATGCGTAACAATGAGGAGGATCGTTGTGCCTCCATCAAGTTGGCCAATCGACTCAATCATAACCACGAACAGAACTCCAATTCCAACTATGATCCTAACCAGAATCGTTACTATAAGAATGGCAATGGATCGTCGCCAATATCGTTGACACCACAGCATACGCCACAGCATAAAATTATGCATCACGGCAATGGCAATGGCAACGGTACTCTCAACGGTAATGGCGGCACCGCCATTAACGGTTCCGCCATTTTCCGCGAACGTTATCAGCATCCAGCTCTGGCGGCCATTATCAACGAGGCGCAGGGACTAAAGTTTCGAGGTAAAACATTCATTTACTAGCTGCATGGCCATTTTTAGACTGGTTTTGGAAATAGAAAAAATTCAAAAACAAATAATAATTTATTAAGTGGTCTTTTTAAGTTTATATAAAAAAATCTTCAACTCAAAATATATTTGGTTTCGGAAATTAGATATTAAATTTAATTATACCTTATTTAGTTTTTAAAAATTCGTACTGTATACAATTAAAAACAATTATTTTTTATTTCAATTGCATGTTAACAATTTGAAGAAGAGACGGAGAATATTTGGTAAATGAATAAAATACACAAATACTGCATGCAGCATCCCTCCAAAAACAATAAATAAATATATAAATAAATCAAATCCAATACGAGGCATGGCAAATCTGTAGAACCAAATGATATATAGCAATGTAGATACTCGTATCTCATAGATATGAATCCCTTCTTATAGACCGTGCCTATTCGGATAGCCAACAACGTCGGCTGAACAACAACAACAATGGGCCAACTCCAGTGCCCGCCTCACCTTTGGCCCAAAGACGCAATAACGTGCCCATTTTTGGAACACCCACGCGTGTATAGCGATTAAAAGTCTAAGCAAATGATATATAATGTGTATGTGAGGTCAAAGAGCACTTAAATATGCATTACCATTAGTTAATAAGTAGCTGAATCTATAAGTGAAATCATTTAAAAGTTATAGTCAACGGATAATACTTGAAATAAAGAACAGAACATAAGGGTATCAAATAATTAGTACGAGTAGTTTATTAATATATATACTAAATACAGCGACTTTATTGAGTTTGGTTTGTTTTAATCAATGCCAGCGAAATATTATATTAATTAGATTTAGTATATATATAAATATGTAGCTTAAAATAAAATAAAATTCTCAAGTAGTTTTAGTGTGCTACATTGTCCAGCTTTATGTGAAACGTTAAAATAAAATCTAAAGCAACCAAGTTCCAAATTTCGATTGCAAATCAATTTCATTGTATTTTTTATTACAGTTCTGAAGGAATATCTCTATTTTGTTAGTCTTGACTTGGCGATATTGATTTGAATCGGAGTTTTGGAACGTGGCTGTTAATAAAAGTCAATCTTAATAAAATTCAATTGTGTTTTTATTGAACATGGTGAAAATTTCAAATTTTAAATCTGGCGCGCATGTCTGTAGTCTGTTTCTTCTTAGTTGTTTGCCATTCGCTGGCTAAGGCAACATTAGAGATGAGCAATCTTTGCAATCGATGTAAAATTGAATTAACTGTTACAAATTTTTAAAGTTTTTATTGTACTGCTCTACCCAATCATTGGCGCTCTGGAGAAGATGTGAATTGTCCAGGAATTCCTGTTGCTCATATTTACCATCGCTGGAATTAGCTCCTTTTCGAATGAAGCCAGGCTTGTCTTCGTTCATGATGCCAAATCCTCTGGCTTGGTCCATATTAACCGATTTATTTTTAGCAAAGTTTTTAATGCTAAGGTGATTGGCCAGATTTTCTACTCCCTCTTCATTGGGCTTGCAATCCAAAAATTCACCAACTTTAATTATAGTTCCCTTCAAATCACTCAATATGCCCTCGTAGTTGAGGAAGAGTACATTCGGTAGATGCTTTTGATCTCTGGCCTCCTTAACGTGACTGTCGTATGGCAGCCAATAACCTGAAAGTTATAACTGGTCATACAAAATTGTATTATTTAAAATAAACATACTTAATCCTTGCTGAAAATAGCACCAGAAACGCTCAAAGTCCCCATTGAATCCCATGTTGCGAAACAAACTCTGCATATGAAAATAGGAGACAGCGACGTCTTTTGGATTGCGTGCAACGTAAACGATCTGAAATAATCTTATTTGTAATTTATATAGATGAAGATTTGAAAAATCATCTACCTTGCATTCATTCTCGAAGACACTCGGTGGCATCAGAGAAAATGGTAAGTGCGTTTTGATAAAACGCCTTTGATTTCTTGGTATGGCATTTAGGGTCTCTAAACTTGATCGGCAAATGTTCTCAACAATATTCATTTTATCGCTGCAGTCCTTATTCGATGCCAGGAATTCTTTCTTAACATCATCATGTATTAAATTTGAAACTCTGGTCGTACAACATACATAAATGTACATATATATATATTTAACAATAAGTTATGAGAACTACAGATTTTAACTCACTCCAAGAAAGGAAAGCGTTCAGTTAGCATAAGCTGCTGTGCCAGTTCAAAGTTTAAATCATTGGCGAGTAACCAGATCATCTCCTGGGTCAACGTAGTCCCCGATCGTGGTACTGTTGATATCCAAACATCATCGGGCCGGGCCTCGAAATTGTAATACAATTCTGCCTCCTCTTTGTACTTGTAAGGGAAGAAGTAACCTTCGGGTCCGACTTGGACGAATCCCGTGCGTTCACCTATTTCATTTTTTAACTTTATTCAACCAATAAAATACCAATATTTACTACCAAACCTGTATTGTATTTCAAAAGTTCCGTATTCGTTTCAGCTTTTACATCGCGTATTTCGTAAGGAAATTTTCTCTGTAATTGAGCCATTTGATCTTTATAAGAAATTATCCAACTGCTCTGAAAAATAAATTCTTTGGATTTGAATAAATGGAATTGGGCGTGTTTTACACAACGTTACAAAAAATAAATCTATTTCATAAGTATGAATTTGGTAAGAACGGGTTTTAAAAGTCGATTCGCTTCCGGCTCAAACTATTTGTAAATAAATTTATGCATATATACAAGTTTGTAAAATTTATTCATTTTTTGTAATTTCGATATTGCGCACAATGAAGAATACAGTTGGTATCGATTTGCCATTAGCATACGATAGTCAACATAACATCGATACTAAACAAATACCGCAGAAAACTGCTGTATTTATTGAGACCATGGCGCAATTTTCAAATCTGAAATGTGGCGCGCATGTCTGAGCTGTGAATTATCATCGCTGGAATAAGCTCCTTTTCGCACAAATGTAGACTATGTGCATATAAGAGATTTCTACCAGACCTGGATCATTCTACTGTTTTCGTTTGCTTTAAATTTTACTCCGATAAGCAAACATATATGTTGCAATATTCTTGCACAAGAACATAGCATTCCTGTTATCGATATGTCGTGAGCATATGATAGTCATATCGATACTAAAAAGTACCACAGCACACAATGCTCGAAAGATACATTTAAATTTAGTAAATAATAAATAATTAAATTAATACAAGTAAAACTTCTATTATGTTGAAAACATTTTAATTATTTTCTATTTTATTCGCGAGCACCCTAACGTTTTCCAACCCTATTGCACTCACATTGCCGCTGCACAAATTTTACAACACTGTCAGCTGTCGATTTCGTTGCGTGCGGTTTTTATAATAAAGCGAGCAATTAACTAGCTTTAAAGCAGTTATAATATTTAAATAGCGAACACATAAATAAAAAGTTAGTAAAAAGTGTTAAAATTGAAGCGTGCACTTAAAACAACAAATTTTGTTATTAAACAATTTAAACTTTGCCCTCGACGAGTTTACATGACGTTCTAACCTATAAATCTGACGAAATACCGAACACAGTCGGCTTATTGTTAATTTAAAGAAATACACAATAATACAATTTGTAGCAACACAAAGAGTAAATCCTTTTTCCTTTCTTTTTGATAGAAAATGGCTCAGTTTTTTAATCGTATTGGCCAAATGGGCCTCGGCGTTGCGCTGCTGGGCGGCGTTGTGAACTCCGCATTATATAATGTTGAAGGTGGCCACCGAGCTGTGATTTTCGATCGCTTCACTGGCATCAAGGAGAACGTTGTTGGCGAGGGCACACACTTTTTCATTCCCTGGGTGCAGCGTCCCATCATCTTTGACATTCGGTCTCAGCCCCGCAATGTGCCAGTGATAACCGGCAGCAAGGATTTGCAGAATGTCAATATTACACTGCGTATCTTGTACCGCCCGATACCCGAGCAGTTGCCAAAGATTTACACCATTCTTGGTCAGGATTACGATGAGCGTGTGCTGCCCTCCATTGCTCCTGAGGTCCTCAAGGCTGTCGTCGCTCAGTTCGATGCCGGTGAACTGATCACTCAGCGTGAGGTATGAACTAAACAGAAATATAAATAAATATGTGTTAAAATATATATTTTTTATATAGATGGTGTCGCAACGCGTCTCTCAGGAACTCACCGTGCGTGCCAAGCAGTTCGGTTTCATCTTGGATGACATCTCGCTGACCCACTTGACCTTTGGCCGTGAGTTCACACTGGCTGTTGAAATGAAACAGGTGGCCCAGCAGGAAGCCGAGAAGGCCCGTTTTGTGGTCGAAAAGGCCGAGCAACAGAAATTGGCTTCCATTATCTCCGCTGAGGGTGATGCCAGTGCTGCCGATTTGCTGGCCAAGTCATTCGCCGAGGCCGGCGATGGTCTTGTCGAACTGCGTCGCATTGAAGCTGCCGAGGATATTGCATACCAACTATCACGGTCACGAGGAGTTGCTTATTTGCCCAGCGGTCAAGGCACACTACTCAATCTACCCTCCCTTGCGCAATAGTAATGTGCCTAGTGGAATAAGTTGTAACTACCTGTAGCATTTATTAAGTACTTTCGATTTTGTTTATACCCCAAGAACAACAAATGCAATTTGTAACTCATCAGCCATCAACCTTCTCCAGAAGCATTGGTCCAACAATTTTAATCACATTTTTGGCTTGTTTCTGGGCGTGCTCAGGTTGTCCAACTGGATAGCATTGACTCGCATCTGAAACTTATCGCATAAATTCCTTAACGAAACCCAGACAGAAGATCAGCAATATGTGTTACTTCTTGCGAGACTATAAAAATTTTGTTATGTGAACAAAAGAATCCAATACAATAAATACATATTAAATATGAAAATTTTGAAAAACCCTAAAAACATTTAAATTATTAGTTGTATTTTACATAAACATTTGTAATATTTACGTAAGTATTAAGCTAATCCATCAAAAATCGAGCTATAAATCCATTAACGATACAGTTCCACAAAAGTTATTCAAGTTCCCTACTAGTAAAATCAATAACCTATTAAATAGTTGCTATAAAAGTGTTGCTTAAAAAAGGTATGCAATTAATAGCATTGAATATTGGGCTTTAATATGTTTTAACTTTAAATGGATTAAGAAAATTTTAAACAATCAATTTTACATGCTTCACGTATACTTTTTAACGATCAATTAAAATGTCTGACTAATCGTAATTACTTAGCAAATGTAGTTAAATCTATAAAGTAACTTTAAGACAAAGTTTACCTTAAACTAAGCATAGCTTCCAAATTCTAATTCAAACTCTTCTCAGACCATCAACTTCTTCCCTTCACAAATGTTATTCAATCTATGCCAGCATCGATTATGCAATCCTCCACTTCTAGACGCCACGAAAGGAACACCCCACCCATAAACCCCCATAAAAGCTAAAGCTTCTCAACTCAAGTCAGCCATAAATCAAATCAAAAGCACTTCTACAGAAAATAAAATGTAGTAAAAGGAATAGGAATAGAAAAGTAATAGGAAGGAGTTTGAATGCCTTCGTTAGAACAAAACTCAGATACATAAGAGTTGCTTGGGGTTGGTTCAGTGTATTGGAGTAGGAGCTCCTCTATTTGGGGGTTGATGCGGGTGGTAACCACCCAACACAATGGCATGGCTAAAATCTGTTGATTCAGTCAAGTGATTTGCCAAAGTGGCTTCGTTCAGATGCCAAACGCAGGCACGCAACAGTTGGATGGCTTTGTCCCGCTCTACAACGGTTTACTCCGCTCTCCTTCCCTCTCTCCCCTTCATTGGCATGACAAGCATAATGCGAGAGCAGAGCTCTTGACGTCACCGAACATTGATGAGAGTCTCGTGCCGCCACTAGATACAGCTACGAACACGATTACAGCTCCAGATACAGATACAGATACATTTACGGTCAGGTCCCTACTTGGCAGCTGCGCGACAAGTTGCTTGAGAAAACCTGTTGCAAAAATGCCTTCACGTCAGAAATGTAAATTCAACTTTGTTTTGATTTCGTTTCTTCACACATATAAGTATCTTGTTGTTCTTCGATCTTCGATCGTTTGGTAGTTTTGGTAAAGCCCCTCATGACGCATGGGGGATTCTCCTCTTTTCGTGTGATCAAAAGCTGTTAACTAACTGTTTAATATGCAACGCCAGCGTCTTGGATTGACGTAGTTTAATGCATTTTTAAAAACTTTTAAATGTTATCAGATATTTCACTAATTATTCATTTCCAACAAACACAATAATCTTATTTTATTATTTAAACAAATTCATTAACAGAACGAACAGAAGTGACTGGCTGAGCATTTTGAACCGGTCCTGTGGCTGTGCTCGGTTCACCGCAGCTCGATGCTCGGAGTTTTTGCACGAAGCGATGCTTTATAAGCCCTCGCAGCACTCTCAGCGGCAATCAGTTGGCCAAACGTTGCCGGAGCGAGAACAGCTACAATAAATTTCAAGTTAGACAAACTAACAAAATTGTGCATACGCTACGTTGAACGGAACTTTACCATCGACTAAAAAACAAAGCACAAAACACAAAAACTAAAAAAAAAATACTCAGTGCAAATAATTAAAGGCAAGTCAACTTAAGTGCACAACGGTGCTGGTGTGCCTGTGTGTGTGTGGCTGTGGTGTATGTGTCTGTGTGTGTAACTCAGTGTGCGTGTGCCTCTTGAGCATATTTAAACAATTAATGTGCTTTAAAACTGAAACACTGGGCGTATACGTAATATAAATGAAATGACCTTTTAAGCTCTGCTTGTGGTATTACCACAATTAACCTTGCTAACTCAATTTTTAAGCTACAAAATACCTCCAAAATCTTATCAGTTTGGTTAATTTCTGATTTATTCTCATTTTTTGTTGTTTTCTGTAACTTTTCTGTCAATGACAAACAACTTTTGTTGACTGGTTTTTTCTTGTCGAACAGTTTGCAAACTTAAACCCGATTCGAGTGCAGATAAAATAACTAGATTTGAATAAATTGTTTAACAATAAATAACAACAACTTTAAATAGATTAAATATTCAAATTTTATAAGTAAATGCTTACTAAATTTATCTGTGATCTTAATCTAAATCGAATGCTTTATAAATAGAGAAAGGAATTTTTAAAGGGGAAAAATTTAAAGTTTCAATTGTATTTAGTAGTGAGAATTATTTTAAGCCAAGTTTGTGTGAGAAACTTTAATTAAAAGTTAATTAAACAATGGATAAATAAGCAAATTAAAAATTGTAAGCTACCAAAAACTATAGAAATATCGTCAGTTTTCATAAAAGTACAATCTTATATACCTAATTTCGATTAGATTAGTAATACCCATTAAAATTATCTAGAATAGCGAAACAGAGAGTGTAAGTTTGGCTACACGTCTGCTGATAAAGGCTGATAACTATGAACGTGCTTAACTTAATGTCATTAAAATCATTAACTAATGTAACTTTAACAATCTTAAACACTTTAAATTACTAAAATTTATTAACTAACACAGCATCGTCCACTACTAATATTAATAACAAAAACATTCATTGAACATGAGCAAAGCATCCACTAATCCGACCATGCCCTCAAAAAGTAAGGGTAATGCTAATTTGGTGACTGATAAACTGGATCCGAGGGTTTCGGTGAGTCTGTCACATTTTAGAATTATGTGTAAATTAAATTCATTTGTTTATTACCAGTCGTTTAATGTTTTTTTTGTGCAAAATGTATTTTTACAGATCGATATGGAAGCACCCGAGTTCAAAGATTTTGCCAAATCGATGGTCGATTATATAGCCGATTACCTGGAAAACATACGTGACAGGTAAGAAAGTACAGTAATTTAATGTACAGTAATTTAATTCAATTTACAGAGTTTTATATAGACACAATTTGACCTTACAATTTGAAAGTTCGTTCCGTTTGACCCACAGTTTGTCTTTCCGCATCAAAATAAATGACTGATTTTATATTAACAATGATCAATTGATAGAAGTGTACAAATCGTGATATACTGAGTCATGGGAAAGTCTAGACTTAGACCGATTCGACCTTCTATAGCCCAACTGAGCTTAGAAACTTTCACAAGTTTTTTCTGCAGCTAATTAATTACAACAATTACAATTATAATTTTTGTTGCTTTTTAATAATATTGTTTGCTGGCGTTTCAAGGTCTTTATTGTTATTATTATATAACTTTGCTTTGAGTCTTGTTCTTGACCCTTTATTTGCCATTTTAATGGTATAACCTTGTTTCTATACAAGCTTTTGGGTCGTGAAAAGATTTATATTTGCCTTAGAGACACGTAGCTAATCTGTCTTGGAGAGGCAAGAACTGATAGGTAAAAGTATCTTTTTGTGGAGCTGGTAAACAGTTTAAGAATTAGTTAACAAATTTGGATTGTTTCCTTTTTCAAATTGTTTTAAGCTTCCATAAATTTGTGTATAAAGATACATATACTATATAAATTTTAATTAAACAAGTGAGAAAGGCTACAGTCGAGCGAGCTGACTGTAAAAGACCTCGTACTCCTTCTAGTGCGAGTTTTTCCATACAAATCACCAATTTTCGAATGATTTCTCCTATGGGAGCTATAGTCTATGGTGGTCCGATCTGGACCAAACCTGTCAAGGTTAGTTATAATGGTACAATACACATCATGTGTTAGTTTGGTTACAATCGCTCATTTCGCTTCAGACAAACCTAATAGACCCCTATACTCTTTTTTAGAGTACGGGGTCTAAAAAAGTATTACTATATAAAGTCATTCAAACTCGTTGACAGCTTACTACCATTTTAGAAGAATGCCCTTAATTTATTTTTAAACTTAATGCATAAAGTTTGCATAATTTACTTTCACCGGGAACTAAATCTTGATTTTCATGAACTTTTTTCTTAACTGTTTCAAGTTAGTTTGAGCCAAGGCTTAAACTATCTTTAATACATAGTATAAAGAACTCTAGACTACTCAGACTTTTAACAAAATGTTTTTAATTAATAGTTAAACAGTTAATAAATTAAGTTTATCAGCTTAGTTAAAGGTATTTCCCAACCAGTTAAGACTGAATTTAATACAAGCCAAGTTTAAATGTATCTCAATCCATTAACTGTTAACACTTCTCACAAGTGTCAAGTTTTATTGATTTTCTTGCCAATTGGCAACAAGTTGCAAGTGCCTTGAAGTGTGGCAAGTGGGAGAATGGGAGACTGGGTGACTGGTTGATTGGCTGTCTCCTACCTCCTGGTCTGATTGCTCTGAAATTCAATTAGCTGAGAGCTTTGTGGAGCTTTCAGACTGACTCTGAATGGCTGCTAATGACATTGCAAATTTGATTAATTTTCCGCTTTTCTTCGGTTTCAGGCGTGTGCTGCCAGAGGTGAAACCGGGTTACTTGCAGCCCCTGATACCGGATGCGGCACCGGAGAAGCCAGAGGATTGGCAGGATGTGATGAAGGACATCGAGCGGGTCATTATGCCCGGCATTACACACTGGCACAGTCCCAAGTTCCATGCCTATTTCCCCACAGCCAACTCGTATCCTGCCATTGTGGCGGATATGTTGAGCGGAGCGATTGCTTGCATTGGATTCACATGGATTGCGAGTCCGGCGTGTACGGAACTGGAGGTTGTGATGCTGGATTGGTTGGGCAAGATGTTGGATCTGCCTGCAGAGTTTTTGGCCTGTTCCGGCGGCAAGGGAGGCGGTGTGATCCAAGGCACCGCCAGTGAGTCCACATTGGTGGCATTGCTTGGAGCTAAGGCCAAGAAGCTGCAGGAAGTGAAGGCTGAGCATCCCGAGTGGGATGATCATACGATTATTGGCAAACTGGTGGGCTACACTTCCGCCCAGTCGCACTCCTCCGTGGAGCGAGCTGGTCTGCTGGGTGGCATCAAGCTGCGCTCCGTGCCCGCTGATGAGCACAATCGTCTGCGTGGAGATGCGCTGGAGAAGGCCATCGAAAAGGATTTGGCCGATGGCTTGATTCCCTTCTATGCCGTGGTCACACTGGGCACCACCAACTCGTGTGCCTTCGATCGCTTGGACGAATGTGGTCCAGTGGCCAACAAGCACAAGGTCTGGGTTCACGTGGATGCAGCCTACGCCGGCTCCGCATTCATCTGCCCAGAGTATCGTCACCACATGAAGGGCATTGAGACGGCAGATTCCTTTAACTTTAATCCACACAAATGGATGTTGGTCAACTTTGATTGCTCCGCTATGTGGCTCAAGGATCCCAGCTGGGTGGTGAATGCATTCAATGTGGATCCACTCTATCTGAAGCATGACATGCAGGGCTCCGCACCCGATTACCGCCACTGGCAAATTCCATTGGGTCGTCGTTTCCGGGCTCTGAAACTCTGGTTCGTGCTGCGTCTCTATGGCGTGGAGAATCTTCAGGCTCACATCCGTCGTCACTGTGGATTCGCACAGCAGTTTGCTGATCTCTGTGTGGCCGATGAACGCTTCGAGCTCGCAGCCGAGGTGAATATGGGATTGGTTTGCTTCCGTCTCAAGGGCTCGAATGAGAGCAACGAGGCGCTGCTGAAGCGCATCAATGGGCGTGGCAAGATACACATGGTGCCAGCCAAGATAAGGGATGTCTACTTCTTGCGCATGGCCGTCTGCTCGAGATTCACACAGCCCGAGGACATGGAGTACTCCTGGAAGGAAGTGAGCGCCGCAGCCGATGAAATGCAGGCCGAGAATTAGACCAGGAATTGAAGGAGAAACTCTGACATATTTAGGGAACTATATAAAGTATACAATCCAAATCCAAAATGGGATTCCATATGCAAATGGGACCAACAATTTGTTATTGTTCTATGTTATTAATTTACACGCTAAACGTATTTAATAAATGTGCTTAATTACTATTTAAACTGTAGAATTTTGAACTAAACTTAGTGCTAAGCACTTAGTCGCTTATTGTAGTAATCTATGATGCGTTGGGCCTCACGAATACCGCTAAAGCGTGCCCCATCAATGGTACCGAATCCCTGCAACGCTGTCGCATCACCGGCAAACAGCAGTGTGGGCGCAACATGTCCCAGTGGTGCTGCTAGACTCTGAACATCTCGGGCACTGCTGTTTACCGAGAAGTAGGGACGACCGCCTAGGTAACAAGCGGAACTGTTCCAATTGGAGCGTAGCATGGCCTGTGGATAGGGCACCTTTGAGTTGCTCAAACACTGACGCAACAGTGTGGTCACCTGTTCCAGCAGAGTGGCATCTGGTAGCTTCTCAATTTCATCGTAGTAACCACCACCGATACGTAGCTCTAGCACATGTTGACTAGTGGGCAGCTGGGAGATCTCCACCACCTGTTGAGTCCAGCAACGTTTTGGATTCGCATTGGAAGCGTTGGAGAGATCATGCAGCGAACCCAATGGACGCAGACTGGACTTTAGCCAGCGATTGATGGGCCGCTTGTAGGACAGATAGATCTTGACGGGATTGCCAAATCCAAGATTTTGTATTGCCTGCAGTTTGGCCAGCGGCAGCGTGGGCTTAAACAACATGGACGAGAAGGTCTTGAGCACACCCAGTGGCAGGGTGCATATGATGTGATCCGCTTGATAGAGACTGCCATCCAAACAGCCAACACTCTGTGGCTCCGACAGAGTTTTCCATTGTATCTGACCAACTGGTTTGCCAATTTGCAGCTGTCCCACCTCCAAATCATTGGTTAGTTCCTCAATTATGTTGTCAAGGCCTGTGGGCACATAAATGGGATTCATTTCTTGCTCTAGTGGACAAGTGGTGACATGCTGGATGTTCACATATTCCAGACAACAGCCCAGAATGCTGCTGAAATCCTTAAAAAGCGATTGAAAGATGTCCCGTGCCACTGTCTGTTCAGCTGGATCCTTAAACGATGTTGTCACTAGCTTCTCGCTCTCCGACTTAAAGAAACTCATCACATTGTCCAATGTGTGGAGATCTCCGCCAGTCTTCAGCTTGTCGCGAACCTTAAAGCCACGACACAACTGCCGGAACAGCGTGTCTATCAGCTCCACCATACGAGGTGACACCTTTATGTGCTCGCCCTGTCCCTCTGGGTGCACATATCTGACTCGTGTCGGTTGCTTCAGTCGCTTGGTCAATCCCTCGGCATTGCGTAACAGCTCGTACATAGAATCGTGAGATCCATCGATGTTAACCCACTTGGCGCCCAGCTCACAGAAGGTATCACCAAATTTCTGAGAATTAACACGTCCACCATAGCGTTCTGTGGCCTCTAAGACGAGAGTTCTTGGGAATCCGTTGGCCAATAGATGCTGTGCCGCTGATAAGCCAGCGATACCAGCTCCTATGACCACAACCCGCACATTCTGCTTGCCGGTATCCAGATTGTGGTTATAGTCATGATGTCTGCCTCCACCATGCTGCTGCAGCCCCGTGAGCTCTGCCTTCAGTGCCGTTGCACAGTATAAGCTGCGCCTATTGGCTAGTTTATACATAACTAAAAGGGGAATTATTTCATGTATTTATAATAAAGTTAAACAAATAAACAGACACTTACCATTGCATATCAAAATCCAAATAGGTTTGATGACTTTTTTCTCGTTTTATGTGTGTGAACTGAAAATTTTAGATTTGTGCCTTCGTTTGTTGTTTGCTAAGCATTGACAATAAAAGCGTAACCTTGAAATGAAACGAAAGTAAATAAATACTTTCTATTATACCCTTTCAAAATGTTTGCAAACTGCCTACCAGTTGAGTTTGCTGGGACATATTTATGCTGTATGGCGGCTCTTTTTTTCTGAGAGCCACATCAGGCTTTTTCTAAATATATTTTTTAACATTTTCACTGGCAGCGTATCTTCTGTTCGACATGCGAAAATAATTGGTGCTTAACAGCTGTTCTTAAATCAGCTGTTTCCTAGTGCCAACAACTTTAACATTATGCAGTCATGTAATCAGTGTTGCCGCTGGCTTGTCGAAAAAATAGGACAGATTGACCCAGAAAATAGGACAAAAAACAGACAGATTTTTTTTAATAGGACAAAAAAATAGGATTAAAAATTTTTCTTTAATAAAACAAAAAGTTTAAGTAAATTTATACATTTTCATGCAAATTTATTAACACTTCGTCGAGTGTTTCATTTTCAGATTCTAAAACATTCATGTTTGTGCCGATTTGGCGCAAAAATAGTTGCTAAAGATAGTTTCTTACCTAACATCTTATTAATTGAAACATCGGTCGACTCATCAATTAACAAGCTATACTTGTTTTCCCCTACTTCAATTTTCAACTCTTCTTCGAAGTGCGGGGCTAGAACTTTTTTAATTATTGATGTGCACTTTGTCCTGCGCAATTGTATTTCTTTCGCATCAAATTGTAACTTGCACAATTCACTTAAATGACCAATGGGGCTTATTGCACAATGTTGTGCGCAAAACAGTGCAAGTGCCGCCTCTTGCCTACAACTCGCACTACTTACAAGGGGCTTAAATGTAATTTTGTTTACTTGTTGAAAGGGCTTTGCATTTTGCATATGTTTTTTTGAATGCCCATGCGCGCGGAGCTGGTCGATTTTGGCATTTAACGTGCATTTACAATATATACAAAATGCTTTATCAGGATCTTTAGGATCCCGACAAACCCAATCCTTCAAGTCGCATTCCTTCATCCAGGAATCTCTAAATTTTTGTTTGTACGTATCTTTCGGCATCCTTTACTTTTAACAATTATAACTCGAGTGACCGATGTTCGATAAGTCAGATTTCGATAACACATATAAAACAGGGTTGCATTGCATTGAAAATGTTCAAAAAATCATGATCAAAGCGATGACTTGCAGTTGAAAATAACAAATTATATATCAGACTCATAAAATTAAAAAAAGGATAGAAATAGGACAAACTAAAAAAAAAAAGGCATTTTTTCCGGACAGGGGACGTTTCAAAATTTTTCCGGCTGTCGCAGTCAAAAATAGGACAGATCTGTCCGGAAAAAGGACAAAACGGCAACACTGCATGTAATGGAACTTAATTTATATCTGCGTAATGTTAAATAACAGAACCTTTTAAGTATAACAGAAATTTTTTTTTAAATTTTCAAGTCTGGCAGCGTCGCGCACTGCTTGCTTGACGATTATATTATGGCGGTATAAAGCAGTGCAGTGTTTTTCTTCGAGTTTAAGTGTGTCCATTTATTAAACCTTAACTAAAAACTATTTGTTCAAATGCTTAGGACCAACTAACAGAAAATTAAACATAAATATTGCGTATATATGTGTAAGAATAAAGGTTTGTTCAATAAATTCCTGCATTAGCGTTGCACCGTCTCGTCTGTTATTTGTAAGCCAGTTAAATGCTGCGATAAATCTGTAATTTCTCCATGTTTGCGTGTTTCTAACTGTTTCTCCGCAGACAGCGCTGTCAGCTGCGTCTCAATCTCCGTCCAGGCGAAATCAATGTCCGAAGGTTTTGGATCCATACCACATACGGCAAAGCGAAGGAACTGCCGACCAGCGTACTCCGCCTTGACCATGTAAATCTTCTTGCGCTCCATAAGACGCAGGAGCAGCTGTGAGGTGATCTCATTATCGCCCTTGGCTCGGAAACAAACCAAACCCAAGGCCCGTGGAGCAATCAGCTCGAAGCGTGGATCTGATTTCACAAGACCCTCGAACTGAGCAGCCAGATCAATGTGCTTGCGGACATGGGCACGTAATCCCTCGGCACCCAGGGTCCTAAAGGTGATCCACACCTTGAGAGCACGGAAGCGACGACCCAAGGGTATCTGCCAGTGACGAAAGTCCGGTATTTGTGTGTGACCCTCGTACTTATGCTTCAGATAGATGCGATCCACATTAAAGCTGTCCACCACCTTATTGGCATCCCTTAACCACATGGCAGCACAGTCAAAATTGACAAGCATGAACTTGTGCAGATTGAAATTCAAGGAGTCCACGCGATCCAAGCCACGTCGCAGCTCCGCACACTCCTCCAACGCCAGGGCGGCACCAGCATAAGCTGCATCCACATGTAGCCACACCTGATGCTCCTCGCAAACACTGGCCAGAGTTTCAATCTCATCATAGGCACACGTGCCCGTCGTTCCCAGCGTGGCAATGCAAATCACTGGAATATATCCTGCTGCCATATCCCGTTCAATGGCCGATCTCAGTGCTGGTCCACGCAGCACCAAATCTTCGCTCGCAGGCAACAGCTTAATGGGCATGGCAGCCAGCACTCCCGCCTTCTCGATGCAGCTATTGCTCTGGTCGGAGGAGTAAGCAATCAGCTTCCCACGTATATCGCTCTCACTCATCTCGGGATGATTCTCGCGCTCTCGACGCACCACCTGCTCTCGGGCAGCCAAGACGGCGACTAACACAGCCTCACTGGCGGATCCTTGTATGACGCCACCACCAGGCCCCTCCGTCTCGTGCAGAAAGTGCGAGGGTAGCTTCAGAAACTTGGCCAACCAATCCATGACAACTACTTCTAGTTCGGTGCAGGCGGGACTGCAGATCTGTGGGATGGAAATAAGAGTTATAACTACTAGTAATTCGTTCTGGAAGTGGAGAAATATATAGTAGATAACTGGTAAGTTTAAATAAAAACATTTCTTCTATGATTTTGGTATAGCTTAAGTAACACTTAGAAGACTTTACGATTATTTCAAAAGCCCTACTCCAAAGTTTTTCAAAACATCTTCATTATAAGTCAAACCCCCAAGAGTTTTGAATAGTTTTAGTAAGAATCAACCAACTTCTTGAATCTTAAATTCTTTTGCTTGAACTTGACCCAGTCCTCAGAGAGTATTGTAATCACTTTCAATCATTGGATTGAACAACAATATATATATATAAGTATTGTTGACAAACCGTTGACCCGTTTGTCAAGTTCTCAATTAGTGTGGAGTGGAGTAGCTTTCACTTATCTCTCTCGGAGCGGACAAAGGGCCTTCATTTAGCTTGATTAAACAAGAGACGCTGAGCGAACAAATCGCTGAGATTTCACCTGAATTTCTCACATTTCACATACCCAACTGAAGCCGACAACACTGAATCCACTGGCAAGCATTTCCCCAACAATCGTTGGATAGGAGACACTGGTAGGGTAATAGGCATGCATATTGGGTGATTGCCAGTGTGTTATACCCGGTTGGATCACACTATCCATATCGGCTAAGATTCTACGCCAATCCTCTGGTGATTCGGGCATTTCTTTGGGCAACTGTCGTACCATATACCCTGGCTCCACCGATGGCAATACGTCGTAATCTCGTATATTTTCCAAATAATCAGCAACATAATCAACGGCTGCTTTGCCAAATTCACGAAACATTTTTGCATCCATTTTGTGTCACGTTCTAGTTTTTGTAGTTTTTTTCTAAATTTGTATTGATTTTTGGATTGAATTCTTCAATTGTCCACGTAGTTGTTTAGTGCTTTTCTATTTACTCTTTTCGAGGTTTGTTTGCCTATTGTTATGTTGACAAACTGAAAAACACCTGTTCCCCTTTCGCCCCTTTTTGTGTTTTATTTTTTTTTTTTTCACTTTTTTTTGCTCTTTAAACTGTGTTGCACCAGCGAAGTTAGCACCAACTCTGCGATCTGAGCCGGCTAGCAAAGCGGCTTTTATAGCCGCCAAAAGAGAGTGAGAATCGCAGAGAACGACGCTCAAGTGACACCAGTTAAAGATACATATGTTCGATGTGTTCAATATTGCTTCTGATTGCAGCAAAGAAAACAAACTAACAATGGGAATCATCTGTTCACTAGTTGGACAAAGCAATTAGTCTATTGTTTATTGTCTCCTTTCTAATTTGTTTACAAGGATTAGTTAGTACGAGTTGTTCATTAACTATATCATTATCATATCTATTAATTAATACTCTCTATTTCATTTTATTTATTTTCATTTTATTAAATTTGTAAGCTTTTGTTATTCCCGCTTTGAAATTTGCAAATTCATTTCGTTTATTGTTTACAATTTCAAGCTGTTCTCAGTTGGTTTGAAACTGTTTCCATTGGCGCTCAAACTGTTCGCAGCTGTTCTCAGTCACAACAGGTTTCTCATGTGTTCTTGCCTCTTTAAGCGTAGCTCTCACTCAGTTGCTCTCTCCTTCACTCGCTCTCTCTTTCTCTCTCCTACTGTTTCTTTAACAGTGGAATGACATCTGCACTACTTGTAGGAAGTATTAATTCTGGTATTTTTTAAACCATTTGTTGAGTACACATTTATTTATATTAACTTATTTAATCTATTCATTTAATCTATAGAGAGATTATAATTTGTTTAAATGAATATGAAAATGTTAATCTATTTTTCCTTATTTGTTACTAATTTCTTCTGCAAAAAAATGGTCACTTTCCATGCTAAATAATAGTTTCCCCAAATCTGTTATTATAAAAGAAAATCCTAACCACGACTGTCTAAAAGGATAATTTTCTTAATTTACCAGAAAGAACTGCCTAACAATCGCCACTAAAATCACTTTAATCCTTCTTTAAGATTTACCCATTTCAAGTGATTGAATAAACTTACCCAACTAAATCCGAGAACTCCGATTCCGGCAACGAGCAGCTCTCCAATAATGGAGCCAGCCGATGTCGATGATGGGTAAAAGGCATTGAAATAGGGCGACTGCCAGTGTGTCAGTCCGGGCAGGATAATGTGCTCCAGATCGTTGAGTATATGCCTCCAGTGTTCGGGTTGTTCGGGTATCTGTTTCGGTAGTTGGTTGATGACCTCGTGGGGCACTACGCTTGGTAGCACATTTCTGTGAAAGTAACGTAACGATTGGCTTAAAAGGATAACAAACACTGTTCACACACCCACAAACACACACACACACACACTCATATGTGTGTGTGTGTGTACACACACCTGTCACGTATGCTGCTGAGATAATTGATAATAAACTCAATTGATGCATGACCAAATTCGCGAAATTCATCAAAGTCCATATTGATAGAGAGCACCGTTATTCAAATATCCTGTGAGCTTAATAGTTTAATTTAAAGATATGTTTCTATATAGTTAGTTTACTGTTCCGCTATCAGACTTTGGTACTTGTTCACTGCTGACATTCGGATCAACAAATGAACAAGCTGCGACATGTCAAAGCCTCCAAAAGCGTCGGGTTAAATCCAAATGCAAATCGTCGTAGGCCTCTTTTTGTTGTTGTTGTTGTAGTTATTGTTTTTGTAGACACGAGAAAACAAAAACTTTCAACAATACTTGAAGCGACATGTGTAAAAATGTGCATAGACAGCAAGTTTTTGATACCATTGGCGAGATTTATATAACTCTGACGCCGTTCAGACAACGTACGAAAACAATAATGTCAAAAAATATATAAAAAACAAAAAACAAATACAAAAAACAATCATAAACAAACGTGAAAATCGTCCAAGAAACTTTAATGAAATGCGTTTAATTGTCTAATAAAACGACTACACTGAGAGATATTGGCAAGACTTTAAAGAAAATCGGATTAGAATTGATTTATTTGAAGTAAATTTTGAAACAAAAACTTAAATGTAAATTTAAATCGAAACTTTTCTATTTTAAGACTTTTAATTAAAAATTATTTGTTTTATTTTACTATTCTATATACTAGAATTAAACTAATTTATTTTTTAACTGAAAACTTCACAGCTTTTAATAATTAGTTTTTCAATTTTAATTTAAACTATTTTTCTATAATTAAAATATACTTTATTTTAGTCAATATATTTTCAAAAGTTTTCTTTTACCAGTTCAAGTAACTGAATTTTCTTTTTTTATTATTTTTTTTTCCGAGTCAAAATTTTCTCTCACTGCCACTAATGGATGATCCAATGTTGTCGCAATCCGGTTTTTAATAACTATTACTTAGTCTTGTCTATTGTCACTTGGCAAAAATATATCTAAATGACTAAAATGCATAACATTTCCCCGTCTTAAACCCATTTTGCCGTGTCATTCAAATATTTGAAAGTCACAGCTAACGTGTCTATCAAAATAGTCAAAAAGATACATAGATAGTTAGATAGATAGATGGATGGATAGATGGATTCATCTGCTATTTTGAAAGCCCTCAAAGCCCTCTGGGTTGGGAGTGCATCCGTACAATGGAACGACATAGTGCATCAATCGACCCGTGACATTTTCCGGCATTTCACAAGTTTTTTCTTGTATTTTTTTTTTTATACTAAAATTTCAGGGTCACGTTTTAAATTTGATGTCGCTGTTAGTCAAGTTTTTAAATTAGGAAAGATAACTATGGGAGTTTTGGATTTGAGGTGTGTGTGCTACGTGATTCAACATAGAGTAGAAATGCAAAATTCCAAACTTGAACTAGTTTTTAAAACTGGAAAATTTGTATAAAAAATTTTAAATTTTTTAAGCTAAGTGACCCATAGTAAATATTCTTCTTCTTTCTTACATTTCACATAAATTTAATACCCAAGGTTCTTCAGTCATTAGAAAAACTTCTACAACTTCCTCAGCAAAGTTTAGAAATTGTCTAAAAATCGATATAAGAGTTTAATGTATTCTGAATACACTTAGAGAATATATAGATATTGAAAAGCTTTTTTGGTTGCTGCAATACTCGGTCAAGGTATGACCACCAGCTGTTGTTGTTCGTGTGTTCCTCACTAATGTACATCACTGTGGTTCGAAGGTGGTGTCAACCCGTGGGGCTCAAAGTGTTTGGCGCGCTTTAAGCGGTTCATAAATAAATGCGAAAACAGAAATGCCATGCTAGCGGTTTGGGCGTACTTATATCCAACAGAACGCACCAGTTACAATTTTCCAGACAGATAGACAGACGTATGTGCTTATGGAAAACAAATAGTTTGTGGGCAACTCAAGCATACCCTGTAAATCTTATGAACAGTTCTAATTTCTATGTGTTTCGCTCTGTTAACGCAATAACTGCAGTGCGACTGTTGCACTACAGAACTCATTAACATATGCAACTGCGACTGTTAAGCTACAGAACTCATTTAAATATACTGCGCTAACTGCAGATAATGATGCAGCTATGACTGTTAAGCTGCAGAACTCATTAACATATGCAGCGCTCTCCAGCTTAACGCTGCTACTGCAATGGCGACTGCTAAGTAGCAGAACTGCAGAGAGATCACTCCAGTGTTGCCGCTGGCTTGGCGAAAAAATAAGACAGATTGACCCAGAAAATAGGACAAAAAAACGGACAGATTTCTTTTAATAGGACAAAAAAATAGGACGAAAAATTTTTCTTCAATAAAACAAAAAGTTTAAGTAAATTTATACATTTTCATGCAAATTTATTAACACTTCGTCGAGTGTTTCATTTTCAGATTCTAAAACATTCATGTTTGTGCCGATTTGGCGCAAAAATTTTTCAGGCACTTCATAGTTATGGCAGCAAGTTCCGTTTCGACGTAATTTTTTTAGTTTTTAATTATTGATGTGCACTTTGTCCTGTGCAATTGTATTTCTTTCGCATCAAATTGTAACTTGCACAATTCACTTAAATGACCAATGGGGCTTATTGCACAATGTTGTGCGCAAAACAGTGCAAGTGCCGCCTCTTGCCTACAACTCGCACTACTTACAAGGGGCTTAAATGTAATTTTGTTTACTTGTTGAAAGGGCTTTGCATTTTGCATATGTTTTTTTGAATGCCCGGAGGAGCTGGTCGATTTTAGCATTTAACGTGCATTTACAATATTTACAAAATGCTTTATCAGGATCTTTAGGATCCAGACAAACCCAATCCTTCAAGTCGCATTCCTTCATCCAGGAATCTCTAAATTTTTGTTTGTACGTATCTTTCGGCATCCTTTACTTTTAACAATTATAACTCGAGTGAGCGATGTTCGATAAGTCAGATTTCGATAACACATATAAAACAGGGTTGCATTGCTTTGAAAATGTTCAAAAAATCATGATCAAAGCGATGATATGCAGTTGAAAATAACAAATTATATATGAGACTCAGAAAATTAAAAAAAGGATAGAAATAGGACAAACTAAAAAAAAAAAGGCATTTTTTCCGGACAGGGGACGTTTCAAAAATTTTTCGGCTGTCGCAGTCAAAAATAGGACAGATCTGTCCGTAAAAAGGACAAAACGGCAACACTGGATCACTCTCCCAATGCTGTTAAAAGCGCTCAACTGACCCCGCCACTCTGCTATGTTAGTTAACAGCGCTACGTAATAATATCAATGCATCTGTTTATTACGCTGCTTAGCATGCCCTTTCGCTACGCCAACTTACAGGGTACAAATACTAGCTGCTCACAGGGTGACTCAACATGATTGACTGTTTTGCACTTGCACTCAATGCGCAGACGCTGGAATGCCTTTAACCCTTGTACAATTTTACCCCAACCAGTCACCTAAGCGCTTTCCCGTTTCCAGTTTAATGGCGTCGACAGCGGCGATAAGATAACGGATTCTCGCGCATGACCAGAATGCTAACAGCGGCGGGGTATTCGCTGCTGTTGTTGTTGTTGCTGCTGCTTTTGCTGTTATCAACGATTTCCAATGTTTTCAATATAAAGGGGCGGTGCTTGCCTTTTGGGCCTGGAAGGGAAGACAAGCAAACTTTTCAGCACTGCTGTTGTTGTTGTAGCCTCTGCTGCTGCTGCTTTTGTGTTGACCGAGCGTATTGACTTGGACTTTTGAGTTAAGTTTCTCATATTTGTGCTATGCCACTACCGTCGCTGACTTTTAAGTGCTGTTGACTGTTGTTTTGGGGCCACGTCGAAGGTGTCGCCAGGCGTTGCTTCATTTTTGCCATCGTACGTTGCTGTTGTTGTTGTTGTTGTTCTTTTTGCTGCTGCCACCGTTACTACTGCTACTACACTTGTTCTTGTTGTTGCAAATACATTTTTGCAGTTATAACTCGAAATTCTCGAGTGCAAAAGTTTTGCCAAAGTTTTAGGTTTCACAAAATATTGTAATGCTGCCCGCATAGCGTATAAGAACAAGAAACGAGAGACGGAAACGGAAACAGAACCGAGTATAGGTAAAGAGAAATGGGATTGGTAAAACGTAAAGTGGTAAGGGCAGCGGGACAAGGAAAGCATAAATATGGGCACCATAGTTGAGCAAAACATTGCGCATACTAAAAGCAGCATAAAAATGTCGACAACGTCGCTGTTGTCGCTGGTTGTTGTCGTTGCTGTTGCTGTCGCCTTCTCAATTGTTGTGCTGCCTTGCTAGCCTGGCTGCCTGGATTTTACCATATCATTTGTGTCACATTAAGATCAATTGGTAAACACACACACACACAAGCACACACACACACACACACTCTAGCGCACACAAAAAGGCAAACGGCATAAAAAGTATCGTAAAAGTCAAATAAAAAAGCTCACACAACAACAATAGCAGGAGTCGCAGTTGCAGCAGCAGCGGCAGCGCTAGAAGCAGCAGCAGCAGCAACGACAACGGCAACAAAAGCGTCAAAAAGTGCGCAAAAAAAAAGCTAAAAAAAAGAAGAGCTGAAATGCAGCACCGTGTGCCACAAATAGCTGCCAGCAACAAAAAAGACTCACAAACAACATAACAGACGGCCGTCAGCTTTTGCCAGAGTTGCCAGCGTAGCCATGCCCTGCTGTCATGCCTTGTCTTTGCCTTTGCTGCTGCCTTTGCCTTTTGCCGCACAGCGCCGCGTCGCGTCGCGCCGTGTCTCGTGCTGCGTGTCATAGAAACGAGCATTCGTGAACTGCCGTGCTGTGCCGTGCCGTGCGGTACCGTTTAGCCGCCGCCATTTTGTCGCTGCCTTCTGTCGCGTTGCCAATTGCCGTCGCAAAATGGCGAACGAGTGATTTGTGAATTTGATGCCGCCGCTAAAACAACACGAAAATTAAACAATAAAATAAAAAATATTTAAATAAAATTATAGAAAAACAAAAGCAAATTAGCAACTACAAAAATAAATAAAATGTCTATTTAAATCATAAATAAAACATAAATTAATAAAGCGCATGAAATTTAAAGATTTTTTGGAACTAAATTGAGTATTGTCAAGTCATTTGAGTAAAAAAGGTTCAGTAAAGTTTCTTTTAAATCTTAAATTTATGAAGAATTTCAAACTTAAGAATTCAACGAAAATAAATTATATTAATAATAGTTTAGTAAAGGTTTTTCTCAATCATGTTCATTTGAGTCATAGAATTTGCTTTAAATTAACAAGTTTCGGTAACTAAATTAACAATTTGTAAACTATTTAAAAATTTAAACAATTTTCTTTATTTAGCGGATACTTAATGCCTGCAAATTAGTATTTTAAGCAATTCCAAATGGCAAATGGGCAAAGAGTAAACTTTTTAGCAAAGTTTCCTTAAAAACACACCAAAACACAAGCTCAAAATACACAAACACACACACACTCGTATCGAACCGAAGCAAACGAAGAAACCAAAGAAACCGCCGCGCGTTTCGCTCGTCTGATAAGAAAAAATCGACGCGTCGGGCAGAGAGGCGAGCAGCGGCAGCAACAACAACGGCAACGACAACGACGGCGCTCTACGCAGTGTCAGTGCCAGTTGCCGTACAAGTGCCAGTTCTTAAACAGTCAACTAAGCGAGCGAAGTAACCAAACCATACCAAACCAAAAAGCAACCCAAAAACCAAACACGGTCCAATCTAGCGCTATCTTAAGACAGTGTCGCCTGCATCAAAGCATAGAAATAATAGTAGGAAAAAAAAGAATTATAAAAAGAGAAGTAATATAAATAGATAGATATATAAATCGTACCTCGTGACTTAACATTTACGCAGTTTCCACAAAAAGTGTTAAGTGTTGTGTCAAAAAAGTGTTTAATTAACCAAAAATATATGCAATAATTTCAGTTTATTGTTGTGAAAAGCAGCAGCGTTAACATATTTAAATCTCACAAAGCTAAAGTGCTAGTTACCGAAATTACGCATACGACACGTGTTACAATCCGCCCAAAAAACAAAAGAAAATAAATAGAAAATAATCAAAAATCAGCAAAAAGAATAAATAAAGTGCTGTAATCAGCTGTGCCGAGTTGCTGCTGTTTGTCGCTGTTGTTGTTGCTGCTGTTGTTGTTGCCTTGTGAGCGTCAGCGTGCATGCAACTGGCTTTAGAGATGATGCAAACCCTGAAACCGCCACCGCCGCTGCATCAACATCAACATCATCATCAGCACCAGCCGCAGCCGCAGCAACAGCATCTGTCAGTCATGGATAATCACCAGCATCAGCATCCACTTCCGCTTCCACTACCGCATCCACATCAGCAACATATTCATCAACAGCAGCAGCAGCAGCAGCAACAATTGCCGCCCACGCCGCAGGCATCGCACCTGCTCGCCGGACAGCACAGTCATCCACAGCTAGCAGGAACGGCAGTTGGAGCCGGAGCCGGCGTTGGAGTCGGCGGTGTGGTGCCAGTCGACCATGATGACCCAAATCCCGAGTTGGTGCTCGCTTTAATTTCAAGAAATCGAGCGCTTGAGGGTGAGTACAAAGATCTTAGCCAGCTGCCAAGCAGAGGCCAACTCGTCATCTCTATTGCCTGTTGGCCATTTTAACTGTCCGACTGATTCTCCATCTAAAATGCCTTTCACTTTGTTGGCCATTTCTCTAACCAAACCTTAGCTGACAGTTATTTATTTATGCCTTTAATTATGCAAACTTTTTCGCTGCAGAAAACAGCATTTCCCTCTGTGTTTATAGCTATTTTCTGGGTGTGGTTTAGCTGCTTTTTCAAACGGGCGTTGAAAGCTGCTCATGTGGGTGAAATAGGGGGGAAAAATATGTGTGTGGTTGCCTTTGGCTTAAGGATAATAATTTGTAGCTTGAAAAGCTTAAGTGTTTTTCAATTAAGAACAACAAAGCGTAAACCTTAAACTAAGTGCATTATTAAGTTTAGTGCAACGATTTAGTTTTTCTCATTTACTATGCTTTTTTCGTGAGTTAAAAGAAACTTAAAATATGTTGGGAATAATTAAAAAGTAAGCTATGTGTGTGCCAGCCCTAGTTAATCATTTCTAAAGGGGGAAATTTTGAAGTTCTTGACTTGAAGATACATTTTTAAAGCATTTCTTAGCATAGACATAGCTAGAAACTTGTTTAAAGTGTGTAGTAGCTACATTTTCAACGAGTATTTGTATTAATTTAAGTATATTTTGATCTTTTCTTGATACCAAAAGACTTGAAATTTATTTTTTATACAAAAGACTTAAAAAAAATATTATTTTACTCAGTAAAGACTTGAAGTTTGAGACAAAAACTAAGCGCAACACGTTAATTTTCAATAAAATGCATTTTAAAAAAACTTTTCTTCTTAGAAAAAGAATCCAATATGATTCAACATATTTCTGAAAATCCACTTCGCAGACTTTTCCTTGCACATTTTCCACAGCTGCCTTCCCAGAAATCCCCACATAATTCCCTACTGTCCCCTTTCCTACACAAAACACTGTCACAATTATGAGTTTGATTCATGTTTCACATGTTTTTCGAGCCCACACAAAAATCAATTGACAGGCTAAGGCCACGGCTAAAAGCCAGTCCAAAATTGTTGACAACTGGCAACAAAGGAGACACGATGCGACTAACTGAGACAGGACACGCGTCTGCCTCATCAGAACAAAGATAAACCCAAAGACAACAACAACAACAACTACAACGACAAAGCTAAAGCCAAATTGTTGACAATGTCCAAATGGCTTAGACTTTGGGACTTTGGGCACTATAGTCGCTAATGCGTGGAGTACAATCAAGAGCTGAGAGACACACCCAATTCAGCTCAATCCAAGCTGACTCCGCTTTCTCCCCCTTTCCCATTTCCCATTTCCAAGCGGAGCACGTGTCGCAGCACTGAAAAGAGCATGCCAAACTCTGAGTGGGAAATGGAAAATTCGGGAAAGGGAATGAAAATGGGAATGGGAATGCGTTACATTTTCAAGTGCGCCGGGATTTTGTTTAGAGCACACGTAATTACAAACAAATAAATAACGGGGCTGGTACACAAAAACCGCATATGCCGTAGCCCTGGCAAGTCACGTGTCGCTGAGAAAATACTTGCTCTCAGAGCTAAAAGAGATCAGAGACGGAGTGAGAGAGAGAGAGAAACGAGTCAAAAGTATGGACACATCCCGGTGGAATTGAGCGACGTTCGTTGAGCGTCGTGCAAAACGAGCAGAAAAATTGAATTATGCGCTTGCGGTGCTTCCCCCTCCCCTCCTCAGGGGTGCGCTCCCTCCACTTAACATCCCCCTCTCCCGCTGAGGAACCGGCAATCGACAAATATTTTGTTATTTGCACATAAACATATTTATCGAGTTTTGGGTGCGTGCCTACGTCAAAGAAAGGGAGAGGAGTGGGGTGAGGTGGTTACAGGGGAGTGAGTGCACCCACGGGTGTACGGTTTCACCCGTTCGCAGCTCCTTCGAGCAGTCGACTACTCATAGCCGTATCGCCGTTTTGTTTTTTCCCGGGTCCTGTCAAAAATTGTGTAAATATGCTTGTCATTTCCACTTGCCTGTGGCCGTGCACTTAGCGCTGGACAAACAGCGACCGCCGCACCACCGGTACCCCCGTCCCTACCCCTCCTTCTACTCGTACCCCTGCCCAGTAGTGCCTTAGTCAACCCTCAAGTTGAAGCGTTCGCGCACTTGTCGCTCAATTCACCGCTCGCTGCTCTTCCCTCTCCTCTTACCCCTCACCGCTCGTCGCCCGCCGCTCGCCGCGTGCCGTTCGTTAGCCGTTTCTTGTGTGGCTTTCCTATTAACAACTTCCCTTTCTGCCACCCTTCCTCCCTTACTGGTCCTCCATCCCCTCCTTCTTTTTCGCCCCGCTTAAGCGTATCACTTTGGCTTGTTGTTTCCTTCCGACATCCTTCCTGCAATTGCCGGACGAAGGATATAACTTTTGTTGCCTTTTGCGCACGCAATTTGTCATAATGTCAACAGGCAGAGCAAGTGTAAGCATTACAGTCGAGTGTGCTAGACACTGAGTTACTCAGTAACCACAAAACTGCAGTTAACTAAAGGAAACATTAAAGATTGTTCAGATAGAAATTGAGAACTTCAGTTATTCTAGCTAAGAGTACTTAAATTTGGCATTTATTATTTAAATTTCGATATTAAATTTATATACTCATATATATGTGTTATCTTTCAAAAGTCTAGTGTCAAAATATTTCCCCTAGAGTGTCACCGAACTATAAAACTCCCACATGCTAGTAATCTATAGTATTTGAAGTCTAGACGAACGAAGGATCATTAGTAAGAACAGCAAGTGGATTATTGGAGTTGATATTTGAGATATAGAAGTTTGGATTAGGGATGAATATTAGAGATAAAATGATAAACTTTAGTGGTTTAAACTAAACTAGAAATTTAGTGAATGTTCTTAGGTTATTTAGCTACATAAAGGAATAGGCTATGATATAGATGGCACCGTATCTACCTCCCGAAGTCTCTTCGATGAGAGCCACCTCATTACATAGCAAACTTCGCAGATCATTGCGTATTTCCTGGATCTGATAATCCGTAGCACCGCTCTCCACGCCCACATGGATCTCACGCAGATAATTATGGGTAACTGATCGGTATTGGGGCTGACTTATATAGGAGGTTCCACTGCCTGCCGTAGCCGTCTGGTAGCTGCTCTCGGTGGTATAACCCGAGGACTGGGATTCGGTTAGTCGAGCACTTCCGATGGTACTAATGCTGCTGCTGCAAGTCAAATCCATTGAATTGCTTACATTTGCCTGAGACGATGTCATGAGATTCGGAGAACTTCCTTCCGAGTTATTTCCTCCGAGCTCAGGAGAATGTGGTGCTTGCTCGCAGCTGCTTTCCGATTTGGTCTTGTGGGGCAAACCGCGTTTATCTCTGGTTTCTAGCAGTATCTTGAGAGGTTTCTCGCTATCTTTGGAGCTGGAACCCTGTGGCTCATTGGTTTCACTCGATTTTTTCCTCGCTTCCATATTAATGGGATTCCTTGAGTATGCCAGAGCTTGGTGGTAAGCTCCGACTGCGTAATCCTGCCACTGGTTGACCTAGGAACTTGCAACCCAATGAGGTATCCGTTAGGGTTGCCACCTCCTCGGTAAAATCCGTTTGGGTGCAGCAACTGAACGTTTTGTGCACCTTGGCCAGATCACAGCGGAATGCGTTGTAAGCTGCCCAATTAGCTTCGGTCATCTAATTTAAGGTTAACAGATTACAGATATAGTATATAACAGTATTTGATCTTACGACTAGTTACACACATTATCATCGGATGTGATTTTCCTAAGCTGCTTCGGAGTTGAGGACAATTTTATTTGCTCTTCCGAGTTCATAACTAAACATTTATTTATTCTGACACAATCCTACAATTTAGACCGGCTAAAAATGTTTGTTTTGGAATTACTCCATTTTGTATATTCAGATTTTAACAAAAATTTTGTAGTTTTCGCGACAGCATAAACAAAGTATGTAAGAAATTCAAATTTTTAAGATTTTTTAATGGCAGTTGTTATACAAATTTCATTGGAAGATATAGTTTAAGTCTCCCAAACTTGGAAAATTGATATAAACATTACTGTTTGTGATCAGGAAACTATATCTCAGCAAAATACCTTGAGTTCTATAAGTTATATAGCTATAATCGAAGTATACCGCTACATAAGCCTGATCAGCAGCATATTAAACTATATATTATTGTATAAGTATTATTATTTATATGCTTACATAAGTATTTCCTGCCCGTTGCCTATATAGTCCATGCTCCAGATCCTTAGCCTTAGCAGTTCTTTTTTTTTCTTCGCCATTATTTTTGCCAGCAGCTTTTCAATTCGCGTGTTTTTCATTGCTAGGCCAAATAACAAATGAAAATGTGATGGTAGGCAGGTCAAGAGGGGTGGGTGGGGAAATTTGGAGGTGGGCAGGGGGATACTGAGCTGGGGCAGCTCTGCAGTTAGTGGGCTCTGAGCCAAGTTGAGAAATCAGTTGATTTTGTTACCGTTATTGTTGTTGTTTCAGTTATTGTTGCTGTTCATCGTTCATCGTTCGTTTTTCTTTTCTTTTTTTTTGTTATTTTTTGTTTTTCGTTGTTTTTCATGGCGTCCATATAAATCATTTTTTGTGCGCCTTTGCCGGAAAGCCTGCTGCATATTTCATGGCGGTTTGTTTACGCCACTCACCCGGCCAGCTGGTGGGGGGCGGGTAGTGGGCGTGAGAGGGGGCTAGCTAAGGGGTGGAGGTGGTCTAGAGACAAGACTTGCGCTTAGCATCGACGACAGCTCTTTGACTAGGCAGACTTTGCTGGCAGGTAAGCCAAGTGGCCCCCACTTTCCTCCTTCCTCTCTTCCCACTCTCTCACTCCTCCCTCTTGCCCCTCTGCTGTTCCACTTTACGAGAATTTCTGTTTGTTTTTGTGTGTGTGTGTGTGTTTTTTGCAATATATACCCAAAGCAACCCCCAACCCCAACCCAAATCCCAACAAGCAGCAATTCGAGCAGTACTGGAAGGGGGCATGTTGGGGACATAGGGCGAAGTGGAGTAGGTGTGTGGGAGGTGTGGCAGGAGCAGTCGGAGCTGGAGGTGAATGTTTAACTTACGTTAAGTAAATAATGGGGCGTTCATATGACATTGCCAAGAGGCGGAGGAGGAGGAGGAGGAGGAGTTGGAGACTGGGAAGGGAGCGTGAGCTGCTCCAGGGGTAGCTAAGCAAGTCAGCGTATGTGTGTGTGTGTGTACGACTGTGTTTGCAGTCACTGTTTACTTGTACATTTCCTTTTTGCTTAATAAAATAAAATATGAAAGCTGCTTGCTACGAAATCACACACACTCACACACACACACACACAAAGAGCTTAGAGTGGGTTGGTAAAAAATACAGCGACTTTTTTCGTTGTTTAAACTTTTAAATTACTACTTTAACTATCTTAGATTGTGTTTAGTGTCTAGTATGAAAAACAAATCAATTTCATTGCCAAAAATAGTTATTAATCAAAAGATCTTTACAAAAGCTTTGAAATCGTATTCATTATACTATGAATATCTATTAATATGAGCTATAATCTGAAGTGGAAAGTGACGCAACTAAATGACAATTTACGCGGAAGTTGTTTAATTCTGGCTAGGAATCCCCATTTGGTTGGAATTTTCCGGAATTATTACAACAAGTGTTGAGTATTATATGGAAAATATAATTTTTATATAATTTCTAGAAGATTTTACTCTGAATATTTTAATTTTTTCATTTGTTGAACCATAAGAGCAAACTATTTCGAACCACTGTGCCTTGCGAAAAGCAAACTGTAAAAAACATAAATAAATAAAAATAAAAATTCTATGATGTTGGTTTGGCATTCAGCAGCATGCTTTGAGGCGCACACCCCAGCAGGAAAGGGGAGCGCAAAGCAGCTGCCAAAATGGAGCTCGCAAATGGGCATGAATGGTAGGGTAGGAAAGGGAGGAGATAGAGGAAAATGGAGATGTAAATGGAATAAAGAAAACTGGATACGTCGAGCATGTAGTACTTAGATGCCGCTGTACAAACAATATCCCGCAGCGAACTTTATTAAATTACATGATTTTGACAGTTAAGCAGTATGCTCTCTCCTTCCTTCCTCTCTCTCTCTCTCTCTCCCTTCTCTTTTTCTACCACAGCGCGACCTGAAAGTCGTTGCCAAGCTCATCTTTGTTGTTCTTGTTGTTTCGCTTTTGCCCAAGTGGAAATCATAATTTTTTCTTATATTTTATGTAATTCTCTTGAAGCTGCCAACACAGTAATGCTCCCTTTTGTGCCCCGCCTACCGCCCTTACCATCCTACCCCCTTTTGAGAAAGCACATTTATGTTGTCTGGCAACGCTGCAAGTATTTTTTGAGTATTCCTTGGGGGCCGGTTTAGGCAAATAGAAACAATTCCTTTCCCCATTCAATAAGAAATTCAAGTTTTCTTTTTTTTTTTTTTTTGGGGAAATTACCAAAGTCGGAAAATCTTGGCAATTACGTGTTTCAAATTGTGGCTGGCAGCGGTTACCAACTTTTATCATTCCGCAATTAACGTGGCCATGTCTAGGGCCCGCTTATCGTCGTTTTGTACTCGATTCTGTTCTGCTTTTTCCCCTATTTCCCCCTTTTTCCCCTTTTTTCTCTATTTTTTTCCTAGTAGTCTGAAGTCGGTAGTCGGTACTCGGGTTGCGGGTCAAAACTTGCCGCTGTCGCTGGCAGTGGTAAATATTTGTCCATCGTTTCACTCGATACCTTGAAAAACAGCACACGATAAGGTATACACTGTACAGTAAACACATTTATGTTTTTTTTTTTTTTTTTTTTTGTTACCAAAGCATACTGTACCCAGTACACTAGTTCTTCGATACTCCCAGTCTCTGCAGCACCCGATCTCTGAGCGGTACCAAGTCAAGTTATCTATGGAAGCACTTTAACGTCCCGCTTACAAGATTCGCCCATTGAGAGGAGACATACGTGTCTATGTTTACATTTTTACCGGCTACATGGCCTCGTACACAGAAATGTCTCGATAAGAAGAACATAGAAACTTGCACTCCGAAATCGTGTACATCGATTCCTGTCTTTCTAAATGCTTGTTACTGTTCTAATAGACATTGTCTATATAGTGAGAAGTACTGTTTAACAGTCTGGGTTCTTTCACTTCCAGAAGAAAACGGTTTACCAAAAATACTAAATTAAATACTCTGTATTTTATAACACTGACTTAAATTTTTTAGTTTCTATTTAAATTTGATTTAAAAACTTAATTTTAAATGCAGTCACTATATAGTAATTTGTATGCTTGCTTACTTAATTCTATATAATACCAGAAAGTGATTCCTTTGAAAAACAAAGCACTCACCCAACCACTTACCAGCTAGTATTAAATGAGGCCTATTAACATGACTCTTGTCGCTGGGAAGTACGAATTCTTTTCATGTACAACCCTCTGACTTTGACCCGCTCTCTCGCTCTCTCTCTCTCTCTCTCTCTGTCTTTCACTCTCTTACCTTCTCTTTCTGTGGTACTTAGGCAGTGTCCTGTTGTTCCAAGCATCAACATCACTTGGCAGGCCAACCCTTTGGAGTGGAAAAGGTAGAGGGAGTGTTAGGTGGGTGAAAAGTGAGGGGCGGTGAGGAGGAGGAGGGGCATACGCCTTTTATTCCTTTATGTTATCTGTGATTATTTTCCACATCGCTATGTCTATTGTCTGTCAGCGGTCTTTTGTCAGAGCGTATCTAAACAGGTGGTCCCAGCATGTGGCCGACTTACTGAATTTACAGCAGTTCCACCTTCTTTTCTCTTCCCCTCTCTCTCTCTCTCTCTCTCTCTTTCTCTGTTTTGTGTTGTTTTCTCCGCACCCTCGACATTCGTACATCAGACATTTGTGTAGTGTTTACCTTTCAATCAACAATGATATTATATTTAAATAAATATGCATACAACCAGACAGTAAGAGAGAGACAGAGAGAGTGAGAGACAGAGAGACAGAGCGAGAGGGAGTCTGGAATTTGTATGAATTGTGATTTTTGGGCGTTAAGTCAACCGCAAATTATGTACAGGTAAATATATTTTATTTAGACAGGTGCTCTAATTATATTTGCTGCATTTTCTATGTTGTTTTCTTCTTCTCTTTTCTTTATTTTCTTTATTTTCTGCTTTTCTCGAGCTTTGTCATTATAAAACAATCGAATTTTCGTTATGTCAATATTCAAGAATAATCGTCGTGATTACTTAACTTATCTAACGAATAGAAATACAGACAAGTATGGGTTTATATACTAGTACTACGAGTACTCCTCGAGTGATTTGGCTTTACACCACACGCTGCTGAGAGCCCCGTGAAGTGGTCTCTTCAGGCGTCATCGTCAAAAATACTATTGAGTATCTGTAGTATCGTATTGGGATATAGCTGTTGAACAAATAGCAATCGATCTGACTAAGGAATACCTCACATTAACTTGGCTAAGATAACTGATATTGAAAATAAGTGATTTTGAAAGGTATCCCTTTTATATCTTGGTTAGATCTACCAATAAAGATATTAATATAATAAAATTACTTAATGTAAAATATCGTTAATTACTTTAAAAGCTTTTAGAGCTTACCTGGGCTTTCTGTAACTAACAAATAATTATTTTCCTTTCATAAATTATTCATTTATTCAATCGTTTGTTGTTCCTCTTCAAAATGTCACCCTCAAAACAAATTGTGATTCATGAATTTCAAAACTTTGATTTCAGTTCTATTTACTCTTTTTTGTTGATATGCGAAAATATTAGTAATAAAATAAAAATAGGTAGCATTTTGCAGATTTACCCATTGTAGTGTATCGATTGGACACTTTGGTGGGGCTTATCAGGTTTATGAGGCGATAAGTTAAGGTTTATGTACCCTCCGCGACGCCTTCAGTCTTAGACAAATAGATAAGTGTCACTCTGAGCACATGATAGCAGCTACTACCACAATAGTGTGAAAGGGAGACAGATAGAGGGGGAGGGGAAGGGGGAGAGGAAGATTCTTAACTCTATCGAGTAGACAGTTTTGATTGTTGTGCAAAGAAACATGTCAAACTTCTAAAAGATCCCGCCCGTGTGTGTTTATCATGGATTTTTATGCTATATAGTTCCACAATTCTACAGTTCTAGTGTTATATTTACTCTTTATTTATTGAACTACTTTCCAACTATCAAAACCACTTGAAAGTGTCAAACAATGTTGTATAACTGGTAGCCATAACACTCCCCAGTAAACCCCTTTCAACTATATGTAGTTGACTTTGGGTTTCGAGTTGGAGTTACTGTTGAGCCTACTGAAGTGCCATAAATGCGACTGTGATTGCCCCTAGAGTACCTCAGATTATCTGAGGAGTGGAACTGTTGTATGGCCTCACTACTTGGATTTAAGTCAAACAGTCTAATCGTTTATTAAATCTAAAGTAACGCTATTTGTCCGCTTTGAAGTTCCCGACACAATCTCTTTCACGGCTAACCAAAGCTGACCTAGTAAGGGAAGTAGGGGAAGGGCAGCACTAGATAAAACCCGAACAGCACACTGATAAAGCAGAGCACTACTTGCATCTGTCTTTTGGCATTTGGTATACAGAATTCTGGAACAAATGGGTATTACGAAAGGGAAAAATAGTAGAAAACTTACTATAGTAAATATATTTGTTAATATTTGCCCTAAAAATATATCCCCTATAACCCGATACCCTGCCCTGTATATATATGCATATCTTTCCATTTAAATCTTTTAGTGACTAAATCTATATCGTATGATTCCATCTCACATTCGTCACTCACAATGAAATCTGAACAAAATCGTGAGCTGTGAAACAGATAAATGGTTTTATTTACAAAATGCATGACACTACTCGAAGCAACAAACAAAATAGAGCGAGAGGGAAGGAGAAAGAGAGCCATAGAAAGAGAGAGAGAGAGAGGAAGCCAGTCCAGACTGTTGACCTGTCCATTGACTTGAACGTATGTCGCAAATTATGGGATACTTTTCTGCTTCCTCTTCTTTTTCCTCTCTTCTTTTGCCTCTCTCGTTGAAAGCGTTCAGTGAACAAAATGATTTTATTGCCATGCCGTCTAAGCCCGAAAACCACTCGAGCCATTTGGCCATATGTTGCCATTTGTGACAAAAACTGCACCGAGCACGCAACACAACAACAGCAGCGAGTACAGGTCCTGCTGGGGTGACGAGAGAGACAGCGTGAAAGAGAGAGGAAGAGAGAGTTGAAGTGTGAGAGAGCGAAGCAGAGATAGAAAGATGCTGTTGTCGTTTGTTGTCGTTAATGCCCAATGGGTGGCAAATTGTTTTTTATTATCGGTCGGGCAACGAGACACCAACGACCCCTCGAGGGGGAGTAGGTAGAGGGTAGGGGAGTGGAGAGGACAGCACGGAAGGAGTAAGCTCTTTCCACACCCTCAGGCAATTGTCGATTGCGTGAATAAAACTTTAATGGAACGACACAAATCCCTTTCAACCGTTTTTCTTGGCCTTACCAAATCTAACTAATTGAGTGCGAAAATGCCGTCAGTTTTCCGCTTCGCTTTCCACTGCTGCTTTCAAGAAATTTCAATAAATTTATGTGTGAAAAACTGCAATGGAAATGCAGTCTCCTGAGGGGAGAAAAATGGAAAATGGCTGCCTAAAAAATGCTAACAAATGACTTTTGACAGAATGTGTGCAATACTCACATACACATGCATGTATTATAAACCGCGTGTCTCTGTATTAGTGTTGCTATATCAGTGAATATGGTCACGTTTGTTGGCAGTCTCCTAAACCACTTGACCACGCCTCCAATTGGCGCCTGTCACGTAAATACTTGATGGCATCCAAATGCACGTCGAGAATTTTTAACTGAATCTCGACTGCAAACTTGCAGCTAAGTAAAATTTATAGTCTACTTCAGGGCGCCGAGTACGTGACCATGCAGCTAAAATCATTATGAAACTGGTTTCAATGGTGGCTGTGATTGAGGTGCCAACAGGGAGTTGAGCGGTGAATGGAGAGCTGAAGGCTGTAAGGCTTTAAACGAAACTAAATTTGGCTAAGAGGGGCAATTTTGTAAGGTTTGAACTGGGATTACGATCTATTATGAGTTTAAAATGCTATTACTTTTTAAAATATCACTAAATTTAGCTGACGTATAATTGTTTAAATGTGAAACTACTTCCGTTAAATAAATTAAGGCAGTAAATACTTTGGACTACAGTTATTACTCAGAAAAGAGGGGAAGATCTAGGATTTAGAAACTTCACTTTTGTTGGAACTAATTTATTAAATTGTTATATAACTTCTTATTTTAAGTTTACTTTTAGCTATTGCTGTAAACTTTCAATATCGATCTAGCTCTTTTTATCCCAGTAACCCGACAACATTAATAAACCTTAGCTGCTTTGTCCTTCCCTCTGTGTTTCTCTTCTGCCTCTCGACTGTTTGTCTCTACTCTCTAGTATGCTCTACTTCACTCTTGACTTCTTGCATTCAAGTAACTTTTATCTCCAACTTGAATTCGGTATCATAATTTACTGGCATAATTGTGCAGGATTTTGGTTGACAAAGCGCATAAAGTATTCGCGTAAATTCTATGCGAGCAAATTGCCAACAAGAAGTACATAATTCCCCTGCCCCCAAGCGGAGTCCTCCAAATACCCCAAAATCTGTTGGGCAACTCCAGTGGCAACCAGTGTGCAACCCTTAGGCAAATCTCTTCTGTCCCTTTTACACGCACACAAACACTCACACACACAGTCCGACTCTGTAAATATGGCGACGTCCATTTTTGTGGCTGATGTTCTAGAGCAACAACAAAAAAATCAACAACAACAAAAAGGTTTCGACTCCCCATTCACCTAACCATTTGGGCGCCATCTTGGCTTCATCAAACGCACACAAAAGCCCATAAGGGCAAAGCCAAGATAATGGCATCCTGGCATTCTGGCAGCTTGGCATCCTGGCATTGAGGCTCGCCTAGTAGCATTGGCTTTGCTTTCCTTCTGGCAAATAAAATGGGCACAAAACGAAGTCGTTAGAGCAACCGCCCTCATTCTTATCCCACCCACACTCTCGCCTGCCCCACCCACCCACTTAGACAGCCCACCTACAAGTAAGATGGGTTTTGTTCTGTGCCAGCTTCAAAAGGAAAATGGAAAAAGGAAAATCACCCCAAGTGTGTATTTTTATAGAGACCGCAATAAACCTTTTTCTTTTCTGCGTCATGGCCGCGTCGTGAAGCGCTTCGATGAATGTGAAATCCCCGTATTCGAATCCGTATTCTACTACTACGTATTCAACTCCATATCTGGGTCCCATTCTGGACGACTCCGTGTCCGGGTTTGAGCTACGTTTCGGGCTTCTTTCTGCCTTTTTGGCCTGAGCTCTGCCCATTTGATGAAGTTGCAGTTCAGACACAATACACTTGGCTGCCTGCAAAAGAAACAAAATAAAAAACATCAGAAAATGGAATAACGGCAAAAAGAAAATGGAAAAGCGGAAAAGGCTTACCACAGTCGTTGGCCATTTTTCTTGGCCAGGCATAACCATAAAGGCAGCTCAGCGAAGTGAGCCGATTGATGGCCCTAGCACTCAAAACTGAAAACAACTGAAATGGCTTAAATGAAGTGAGCCAAACTGCGAAATACTCTGTGAATTCTTGACTTCAGTTGAGTATTCTCCCAAGAGAATTCAGTTCTTATTACTTTAAATAATACAAAATGATAATTTCTACTTACCTGTTGATTTTGGTTAAGTATATGAATATAAATATTAACTATTATACCCTCCAGACTGGGTATTACCATGTGCCACACACAGATATTGAAAGAACTTGGTCCTGCCTTGTCATCATCATCGTCGTCGCATATTCTTTGACTTTCCTATTCCTGCCACACCCCCTCCCTCCGCTACCCCTCCCACACACACGCCCCCATTGCGCTGCTTGTTGCCTCAGTGTTTTATAGCCCGGTCAAGGGTGCTGGTCAGCTCGCGTTGACGCTTGAATGGCTGCCAACGAGAACGCGCCTTTTGTTTGGCCAACAAAACGAGCAAAAAAGAAACGGAAAAAACAAAAGCCTAGCCAAATACAACAACAACAACAACAACAACAACAACAAGAACAACAATAAAAAACGAAAACAACAAAAAAGGCGAACAAAATGCTTTTTGCAAAGTAACCAAAAGCGAGCGTAAAAATAGAAAATTGAAAATAGAGAGAATATATGCGGTGGTCCCATTGTTTAATGGACGTCAGCTGGAATGTGAGCCAGAAATTGAAAAGTTATTGTGCTGCATATCCACTTGCCACAGCCAGAACCACAGCCTCAGGGAAAGGGTCGTAGGTGGAGGGACTTTTGGGGGGAGACACGGAAAATAGGTAGCCAACATTCTGGCGTTGTATTGTCGTGACAAGCTGCTACTTATGTATGTTTCTACCACTACTTCTACTCTTTTCGCCTTTTTTGTGCCACTGCGCAAATTGTTCAACTAAAATATTTGACAGTTCATTTTGGGTTTTGGCCGCGGCCTTTGTATGCACTTGCTGTGGGCCAACAACTTTTACACAATGGCTATAAAGCTGTGTGCAATTTTTCACATAAAAGCTGCTGGGCGACGCAATACTGCTTGCTGCCATAGCAATCAGCTTGTGTTCGTACGAGCAAAATATACTACGTCTAATTTTGTGGTCATTTTTAGACCCCGTACTCTAAAAAAGAGTAGAGGGGTCTATTAGGTTTGTCTGAAGCGAAATGTGCGTAACAGGCAGAAGGAGGCGTGGCCGACCCCATAAAGTATATATATTCTTGATCAGCATCAACAGCCGAGACGATATAGCAATGTCCGTCTGTCCGTCTGTCCGTCTGTCCGTCCGTCTGTATGATCACCTAGAACTTTTAAACTACAAGAGCTAGAGCCACCAAATTTGGAATGAAAGTCCGTCTGCTTCGCGAGCAGATCAAGTTTATTTCAAATCTTTGCCACGCCCCTTACCGCCCCCGCAAATTGCAAAAAACAATTTTCACATCACCATTACTTGAAAACTACTAGAGCTAGAGAGACCAAATTCACACATTATGTGTATGGTACCAATATAACTATCCTCACCAAGTTTGATCTGGATCGGACAACTATAGCCTATAGCTCCCATAGGACAAATCGGTCAAAAATAAAAAATTTGTATGAAGACACGTAATGTTAGTTGAGCGATCGCAACCAAACTTACAGAGAATGTGTGAATAATTATTAAAAGTATCCTCACCAAATTTGGTCCAAATCGGACAACCACAACATATAAAATAAATTCATCAAAAATGCTGAGTTTTATGAATAAATTGTTTGTTTACACTGCTTGCAATAGAAAAGAACACAAACTGCAGCAAGCAGTGCAGTGTGTTAACTAAACAATTATTATAAAAGATTTAACTCTACGTTTAGCTACCGCAACTTCAATAAGGAGCGTGGTCTAGGTAGTAGAGATGCGCGCTTCGTACGTGTTGGTTAGCCCAGGGTCCCGGGTTCGAGTCCAGTCAGCGACAAATGCTATTTGTTTACTTTTTAAATTTTAATTATTTACATAAACTTCAATGCGGAGTGTGGTCTAAGTAGTAAAGATGCCTGATCTAATTCTTCGCACTTGTATGTGAACCCGGGATCATGGGTTCGAGCGCCGTCAGGGACATTTTATTAATTTTTGTTATATAACAAAAAAATATTACATGTAAATGCAGATAGTCGAGCACTTTCAAGAGAGGGGCGTGGTGCAGTTGTTAGTGCACTGACGCGTGGGCGTGGAGTCCGAGGTTCGAATCCCGTTAGTGAATTATTTTGATTATTTTTTTTTTTTTATTTCAATTCAAATTTAAAATTAAATTTAAATTTAATTTCAAATTGTAAAACACGGCATATTTTTAAAATAAGCCAAGTAAGGAAATTGTGCATTTAACTGTGTATATATTTACATACATTTGTATATAAAAATGTATGTATACAAAATGTGAATCACTCCGTTTTTCTTGTTTTTCGAATGGAAAATGCGCACTTCTGTGAGTACGGGGTCTTTTACAGTCGGCTCGCTCGACTGTAGCCTTTCTTACTTGTTTGCACATTAATTTAGTGCATAATCAATGCAGCGCGGCATGAGCTATCCGTCTCGCTCTAGCCCACGTCTACGCTGAGCTTGCACAGCCGATCACTCTCTTTGCCGCGAACACGCTCTCACGCCCACTCTCACTCTCTCAATTTCGTTTAGAGTGTGTGTTGTGTTCGACCGCAATTAAGATATTGCAATGGCACTGCGAGAAAAGCTTATTTAGCGTAAAGCTCAGGCAGCAGCAAAGAGAGCAAGAGCAAGAGTTTGAGAGAAAAGAAACACATGCATAAAGTAAATTATAATAGGCATAATAAAAAGGAGGCAAAGACCAAACGACAAGTCACGGCATTTGCTTAACTTTCCTCTTTGCCATTTACTTTGCATGCTGCTGTTTGTACGAGTGAGTGGGTGTGTGTGTGTGTGTGTGTTTGTTTGTGTGGTTGTTTGTTGTAACTGTTGCGGTAAAGCGGTAAGTGCTTCGTGCTGAATTAAATGCAAACGCATTAAAAGGTGCCCAAAAGAAATTCACCTTGGCAAAGGCAGAAAACAACACGATAACAAAATGGCGCAGCTGCAGATGGCGACAGATTCTCGTTGGCTTAATATTACATGAGCAGCAAAAAGGGAGACACCAACACACAGAGTGGGAAAGGGACAGCGACACGTATACCGTTACGTAGAAACGGTAACGAGCAACATTTTTAATTATGAAACACTAAAAGTGGCAAAGCTAAAGTGCAACGAGTACAAGAATGGGGCCATCAAGCTGAGGGGGTCATGGGGTCTTCGCGGTGAGGGGAGGTGTGACAGGGCGTGGGAGGGTCGTTGGGGTCGCTTTAGCCATGCTATTAACTTAAACGCCTTTTGCCGGTTAATGGAAATGAACCTCGTCGTGGCAATGGGCAGTTATCTGGTTAAGACAACGATGGCTTTTGCCTGTTGGCAGACGACGACACGCGCAGGTGTTTAGACCCGACCCTCTTAAACGTTCCCCGTTAACCGTTAACCGTACACCATACACCGTTAACGGTTATGAGCAGCACCGTGCAGCACATTCATGTTAACACGAACTAATTGTGGCAAGAGAGCACTTGTAAGTACAGTGAACACAAATTAAAACAACTTCGACTTAAGTTTAAGTATATACAATTGTAGTAGACTAAAAGGGTATAAGCAGATACAGAGGACTGTATCTCATACGGCAACGATTGGTCACCATTTTAGTTTTAAATATGGAAAACTCTGAAAATATAATATTAACTCCCAAATACTCCGGTTTTACTCAAGAGTTAGTACAGGGTCTTCGACAGCTGGCTCGCTTTAAATGATTAAGTTTGTGTCTGTTTCAGTTAACAAGAGTTTACTGTAAAAGACTTACCTTAAGGGAAAGAGGCTCGTCTACATATTGAGTTACCGTAACTTGTTTTAATTGCAGGCACGTGCAACACTTTTTGCAGCAATACGCCCCCAGCCCCGACCCCGCCCCTAAGTGGCAAGTGCGACGCTCACACGCCTCTTGTAGGGCCTCCCAGTCAGGGCTGAAGTTTCACCTGCCAATTGCACGGAAACTTAAGATGCACCTAATCGGATCTTTTAGCGTATGAAGTTTTCCACACAAGTTTTCCCCGCAGCATAATTTCCACGCATCTAATATTTCGCTGCGTGAAAAACAACTTGGAAATTGTATTCATCATTGCGTGCGTGCGTTCAGTCGCGTGCTGGGACGTGTAGGACTCGCGGGCAGTTTTGGGAAGGAAGGGGAGAAGAGGGTACTGGGCTATGATAGTCTGAGCACGATGGCTGTTGGCCAAGCCCAAGTGGTTTTACTCGTCTCCAGTTTCATTGGGATACGGGCGCGTTGGATTTTATTGCAGCGTTTACTTTACTTTGGCCATAAGCCGCAGCAACAATTTCTCTGGCAATCCATGTCTATCAATATCCTTCCTATCCCTAACCCACTTATCCCCTCGGTTCACCCCACTCCTGAACAAAGTTAAGTGCCGTCCGTGGACTGTGCAACAGTTCGTTGAAAACTGTTTTCAAAGTCGCATAGTTTTTGCCATTTCGAGGGTTGCTGGCTTCAAATTGATTAAGGTCATTATGCAGCCGGGTTGCGTCAAGCTGCGAGCTGAAGCTGAACAACCAAACAACCGAGCACCGAACTACGAGCGACGAGTTCCGTGCACAGAGCCACTCACTGACACTTAATCCCAGCGGCATAATCAGCAACATATTGTAGCAAAACTTCTTCACACTGCCATAAAAAAGTAGCAGTTTTGTATTTTACGAAATTTTACACCCCAAACGTTTTGGGGTAGAAGGAGGGGGAGCAGCAGGAGCAGGAGCAGGAGAAATGGTGCAGAGGGACGGGTTCAGAGGTTAAGTGTCAGGGACCAAGTAAGGCCATACACAGAAAAATATTCCACTAACTAGGAATACACTTCTTCTCATATTGTTTGGGACTGCTTTAAGTTCAGACTCCTAGATTTCTTTCAGTGTACCAGTTTCCCTTCCCATTTCTTCTCCCCTGCCTCTTTCTGAGCTTTGAGTTCTCAGTTTTATGGCTTACCCATTTTTGTTAAACAATAAACCTGCCTGGCTGTCTGCACTCTCCGCTTTGAGGAGTGTCTTCTCCTCCATTCCTCTTTCCTTCCTTTTTTCCTATATGGCTTTAGCTTTACAGCTATTTTTTTTTGGGTGCGGCCTGGCATTATTCATGAGGCAAAATGTGTGTGGAAAACCCCTTGAAATTTGCACAGCTGCTGTCAGTCAATCCGGGCTATCTTCTCGGTCTAAGACCGAACTTCAAAGACGGCAAAGTGACATAAACGACCGCAGAGCAGCAACAAGTGTAGTAAAATCCTACCAAAAAAAAATGGAAAGAAATCCCGTGCTCTAGAACTTGTAATAAGCCAACCCCGTTTCCCAGCTCACTGTTACCATTTTCCGGTTTTCACTTGCCGCTTTCCACTTGCGACATCCCACTTGATATAATGAAGGTGTCCCCGGTTCGATAAGCGTCCCTAAACGTTCCCAAATGTTTTTATTACATTAAAAGCATTAACGCTCAACATTAACAATGGTATGTAGAGCAAAGTACCAGTCAGATGCCAGTATGAATATTAACAGAGACACACAAAGAGAGCGCGAGAGAGACAGAGGGGTTGGTAGTAAGACAGGGAGATGCGGAAATTCTCCCTTCGCTGGGATGCAGAAACAAGCCGACGGAACAAGAGAACACACACCAATATGTCATCAATGCTGGCAAGTCAACACGAAGTCAGCTTCCTACCCCCTTACCCCTCTCCTCCACTCGCCTGCCTTCAAAGCTGTCTGTAGGGTTGTCCCCGGTTAGAACCCTCGGAAAAAACAACGGGAGTTCGTCATAACTCCGTTACACTGGTCTCTCACTGTTTTCAAACAAGTATTTCCTTTTATTTTCTAGGTGGAAAATTTATAAAAAATTGTGTTTTTAAATTTTCCTACTATTTGCTTTTAATAAATTTATATACAAAACTTTTAAAAGGGTTTAAATTGTATACCTTAATTAACTTAAAAGCATTTTTAATGAGTCAATGATATTTTATTATAAATTTTTTCTTTACTTATCAAAGTTAGCGCCTTGCAATTATCAATTTATAAAAGTTTCTTTAAAAACTTTAAAGCTTTGCCCCACTGTGCATGGAACGAGACTAAAACTTGACTTTATCAGAATGCAGAATAAAAACAAATGTGTGTGTGTATGTGTCTGTGTGTGTGCATGTGTGTGTGTGTGTGCATGTGTGTGTGTGTGTGCATGTGTGTTTGTGTGTGTTGGTGTATCACCCCCTGCGTCTTTTGTTTGACTTTGTTGAATTGATTTCGTTAGGAAAATATCAACAGCAGCAACAACAACAAGGGAAAGAGTGGCAGAGTGGGAGAGTGGGAGAGCGAGAGAGGCGGTAAAGAGAACCCCTTGAAAACGCTACGCAGACTCCTTCAATCATTTTGCCCTTCTCTTGGCATACTTCCTTTCTCCAGTCCTTCCTATCCTTCCGTTGTCCTTTCGTCCTTTTTTGTCATGCCTTTCTTTGGTACTTTCTGGCAGTTGGCGAGGTTATCGCTGTGATGTTTCCATTTGTACAAAATAGAGCACTTAACGGCAAAACTGCAAACAAATTATTGCACTTGCTGTCACCAGCGAGCGAGAGACTCGTGTCCCGCCTTCCTGTAAGACAGACAGAGAAGGAGAGAGTGGAAGAGTGGGAGAGTGGAAGAGAGACAGGCAATGCCTGTGCCATTGCATACACTTAAAGGATTACAAGCGGATCTGTCGCTTGTTTGCCGCTAAATGGACGCATTTACTCGCACACACACACAAACAGCCAAAGAGAGCCGTAGAGCGAAGTGAGTGGAAAGAGAAGAGTGGAGAGAGCTGGGAGGGGTTGCCATACCGTGTCGCATCGTGCTGCTTTTGCGCGCTTTTTATGGCCAATGAATAGATGAATGAATGCATGACAAACTGAAAAACTGACTGAATGACAAACTGACTGACGACCAGTGAGTCGGTTGATTTGTTGACTGCTTGACTGGTTGACTGGTTGCCTGGTGGGTGTGGATTCATGCTCTGGTGTGGGCGTGGTGGTGTGGGCGCCCATGGAGTTACTTAATGGATTTGGTTAAGTGCTGCATTGACATTTTGATAAATGCTTTGGAACAGATGCGTTGCCTGGCGCTGCGTTAAATAGGCGTTGCCTCCGCCTATCCCACCGCCTCTCCCCTACTCTCCTCTATTGTCCTGCCCTGTACTGCCCTGTCCTTTCCTGCCCTACATTGTCCTCTCGCTTATGATAAATAGTAGTTTTTACCAGCCACAAAAGGCGATTTGCGCATTTGTCACAATCCGCGAAAGTGTTTCCAAATTGATTATCCTAGAGTCCAAAAATACTGCAATTTGGCCACAGCTCGTCAATTAAGAGCTTTAACAACTTCACTAGGACTAAGCCTAATTCTTCAGTCACACCTGTCTGGACTTCAATAAACATCTTTGTTAACCAATAAATATTAGATTTAGTTTTAGTTGTTAGAATAGATAGCAATAAAAGTATTTTAAATATGTTAGTTTTTAGTTTAAGACGACTTTAAGCTTTAGCAAGCATACAAAATAAATACTTTTTATTATTAACAAGGCATTATAAAGAAAATACTAGATTTCTTAACGTTTTTTCAAGCTTAAAAGTATTAAAAAAAGTTATAAATTTTTTTAAATTTACCAATTCAAGAACCAAATTTAATTAACTGACTAAATTTTATGTATTTGTCAGATAAAGTTAAGCTTAATAATGAAAGTATTTTAAGGGAAAAGTCTGAAGTTCACGCTAGTGACGCAAGCAAAAGCACACAAGTGTAACCTTGAATATTAAATCTATCTTAATTTATTTAGCGACAACTGAAACTTGACCTTAACTAAAAGTTTTTAATACATTATAAACTAAACCATATACTTGACAAATAAATTAAAGCTTGCTCACAACACAAATAGTTTATTTAAAAATAAAACAAGTCAAATAAAATTATGTTAAGTTCAATAATCATAGTCTAAGTTAATACTTCTTTTATATAAGATTAATTTTCAAGAACCTAAGCTCAATTCCAGTACATAATTCTAAATTATTTTCTACAATTTCCTATAGCTCTTTCTAATAAGCTTATTATGCCCAAACTTTAGCTATTTTCCAACCACTGTATAACACCAAAAAAACACACATAAAACAGCTTTTCATTTTGTTTTAGCTGAAACACAATGAACAAGCCAAATTGTACTGACCATGGCCAAGTGTCAGTGTTGTTGTTGTTGCTTTTGCCTTTTTTATAGGACTACAAGACACTTATTTAGCTGCCCTCAAATGGCAAAAGTTTTTGTAATGTTTTGAAGTGCCTCTAATTAGATAATATGCGGGACTCAGAAACACAGGAACTCACACACACACACTAACACACACAAACACCGCGCAGATGACGCCGCATTTTCCTATGCAAAGTGGAAACGCGTGCACTGCTCAACCCCCACCGCCACCCCCATTGAGTGATATACAAAAAAAAAAATGAAATAGAAGGCAAAAAGGCAAAAAGCCAAAAGCGCATAAAAACGCGGCCGATGCGACGGCGTGCGCAATTTGAATCCTAATGGATGCGTGTGGCGCAACCAAATGACTTTCGAGCACGCGATGAGGCAACCGTCATTTTGTTAAAGGAGTGCACGTCCATGTCCTCATCCACGTCCACATCCACAGTTGGCCAAGGTGTAAAGTTCACGTGTGTCCATTTACCAAGCTGCCCTAACCCCATACCCCAAGACCCCATCCTCCTCTACCCACTCAACTCAAACCACAGAAGCTATACCCACACCCAGTGGCAAGTGTCTACCTTTGCCCCTCCTCTGCACCGCACCAGCTCTGGCCAGAGAAATGACCCAACCTGGTGTCGTATTATTAATGCTTTTGGAGTGCTTTCAATGTTTTATCGGGCATTTTGCGCTATGTCTACCTCGGACACGGACTCGAACTCGAACACGGCCTCGAATCGGTCTCTGAATCGGTCCCTGCCTCGGTTCGGTGCCCAGTTTTACCCCTTTTTTTCGCAGTGCATCGTTCATTGCGTAATAACTTTCATCCAATACAAATATATACACCTATATCTATATATATACATCGTCTATATATATCCTGCACTTCTATTATGATTATGAATTCAAGCCGACGACCAAAACGTTGACTTATATCTAAATGGGTCTTTTGTTTGCCCAACGACTAATGGAATAGGCGGAGCTCCATATACCCATTTAATATCAAACCTCTCGAACCACTCTATATAGATATTTATGTATGTACAATAGTGATATATAGATAAAAATTGTTTGGTTTCGGAAGCAACACTTTGTCAAGAGCTAGAAGGGTTACAAGCAGGCTAATTAACTTGTCACTCTAATAACTAAATAAGCCGCCAGATCTAATGACCGATACTAACTATGTAATATCTAAAATGTAATACACTTAGAATGGTAAAATATCAAGACAGTTTAATGATATATACATATGTGAAATTCAAGTGTCTCTCCCAACATAAGTTGATTTTTCCCCAAGGAAATCAATTTTAGAGAATTTTAAATAGGACTATAAGATCCCAATCTTTTCTGAGAATTAGACCATAATTGCTGTAATATCTGACTAAGTTTTTAATAATTTAATTGAATTTTAAGAGTTAAGCTATGAGTTTTTAATGTTGTAAAGGTTTTCAATGAAATTTTCTATATAGAATTTTCAGGACAAGCAAAATATCACGTCAATATCAATTTTGGCAAGACTGAAACAAAGTTTTCTTAACAACACTGTGTTGGAAAACTGTTAAGAAAATAAATTATATAATATTTATGCTTTTATGAAATTTAAAATATATAGATATATTCCTAAACTGATAACTTCTTGGGCATTCAAAGTCTTATGCGATTTAACTTATTCTAGTAGATACAAAATGACAAAACAGTGTTGGAAAATTGTGTTTGAAATCTATTGCTTGTATTATAACAAATAATATACTATACTGCTAAACTCTTGGACAATTTAATTTGTTTCAAAAGATATGCATAAATAAATACATAATATAACAAATAAATTGAAGCAACTTTGAGTGCAAACGATAACAACTGTTTTGATTTGTAAAGCAGCGAATTACGCATGTGTATGAGTGTGTGCGAAGTATGTGTATGTACTTATGCTCAATTACACACACACACACACACGCACATACAAACAACTGACATTTTAAAGCATTTGACCGCTGAGCTGGCGAAAAACGCAGGCAGAGCAAATAAACGAAAGCTTAAAAAGCCACACACAAACACACACACACTCTCACACACACTGAGCGTAGAACGTGGCGCTTTCAAGTTTTAACGCCAGGCAGCAACAAGACAATCTAAAGCCCAAGTGAATTTGGCACAACGATAGAGATGGTGAATTTGAAGCAAGCTGCCAGCCATTTTGTTGGGCGTTCCACAACGGCATCCCCATCTCGCTCTCACACTCCCAGCCGCTCTCACTCCCGTTCGCTCTTCGTTCTTCCTCTCCATACTCCACACTCCGCTCTCTTCTCAGCTGTGGCTGCACAGACTGCGCAGCGCCTTAGCTACAGTAATGCCATTGTTGTTGTTTATGTTAGTCAAAGCATGTGGGTGTCATATCATCCAGTTTTGCAACGACCAACAGCTCCGCCCAAATGACACAGACATTTGCTCATTGCTCTTGTTGAGCATTTTGTCTTTGGCAGCCGTATGTTGTGATTATGCAACAAGCTGGCACTGTGTCCACTTTCAAATGTCACTTTTTTGGCTATATGAATATTTAATTCGCTGCAAATTCTACATCAAAAGACACAAGCCAGAGAGACGGCAAAAAGCTGCTAAGCCATGAATGCATACATACATTTTGCACATCTTTATGTGCGTACAAAAGGAGTTTGTATCTTTGTAAAAGCATTTGGCCAGCTTTTGGTGCACATTTCATGGCAACCTTTCAGGTAGCTGGCATATTTAAGCCCCCATTCAGCGGCAACCCGGCTTTAACGTGCTCTTGCCTCTTTTACGTGGCCCTGAACCTAAACTCACACACACAAACACACGAAGTAGCAAGTGTTTCTGCGGTTGTGTGTGTGTGTGTGTGCTTGTAAGCTTTTGCCTGCTGTTCACACAATTACATCAATTCAGACGCCTTCGATTGCGACCGCAGTCGCGACCATAAGATATTTTTTACATTTAAATGATTTATTTTCGTTTTTCCTTTTCGACTGGAATTCTTTGCTGTTCCTAAAAGTATACCATAATTTTTTGAAAATACCCGCTGTATATTCCAACATTTTATTGAACGTTTATTATTTGTATTTTATGCACACATAATTATTTTATTTAAAAAGACTCGAAAAAAGCTCTGTCGCAGAGTGAGGTTAGGTCACACGCATACAGATTTTCGTCTAAATGCCAACCAAAAATGCAAAACTGTCAATCAACAGCGACTAACTGCAGCGACGAATGAAGCGAAAGCACTTGAAATAAATTTGTATGCGTTTTTGACGTAGACCAGTCGATAGACACGACGACCAGACGAAAAATTTAACAAATTTAAGGTCATTTTTACTGTTAAACAATGACAAAACAGTACATATCCTACCAACAATAAAGCAATGGCAGCCATATCGCTCTGTCTCTCTCACGCTTACGCTCTCTGTCTTTACAAAAACATACACACGCACGCAAATATGTTTCTGTATATTTTTAGTACACACACACACATAACGCATACAAGTTCGCAACATTGAACTGGGGCGAAAGAGACGATGAGAGCGAGAGAGAAAGAACAGTTATAAGATAGCAAAGTGAGTGAGCGAAAAATGCTGAAAAAGCTTTGAGACCACTCCCCGAAAAGTTCAGGCGACGGCGCAACGTCGACGCACACAAAACAACCAATCCCAGGCACAAATACAAAAAGCAATCACACACACATACACACACAAACGCAAAGATAAAATGAAAAAGTGAAACACACATACATACACACACAGCGACAGATAGAAGCAAAAACAAATGTGTTACAATGCAATTTCCCCGCCAAATAGTTGATATTGTGTTGTTGTTGCTGTTGTTGTAGTTGTTTTTCGAGAGACCAACCCAAACTCAATTGTTGGCTATGAAAAGACAACAAGGGAAGCTTGGAAAACAGGCAAAACCAAAATATGAACAACAACAACAACAACAATGAGAGAATGTAGCACAGGGTGCAGCGCAGCAGTTTCCAATTGGAAGTGCAGTCTGATTTTCTAAGGGCTGGACTGTTGGCGTGATTATGTCAGCAAGCAGTCATTGTGTGTGTGTGTTTGTGTGCGCCACCTTCACCCACCACCTTCGCCATCCACCACGAGCAACAACATATGACTGCAAAGCAGAGCAGCGCACAGAGTGGTTCGTTCGTCAGTTGCTTTCCAAGCGTCGACGCCGCCGCACTTGCTCCACGAGCGCTCGGTCGTCGTCATTCGTACAACGCATTGCAAGCTGCAAACTTTTGCTAACGGTAAAAACGTTGTCGTTAACTCGCGTTGCGTCGCTGTCGTCGTCGCCGTTGCCGTTGCCGTTGCCGTAGCCCGTCGCTGTCGTTGCTGTCGCCGTCGGCCAATGGCCATGCGCCATTTTAGCACGCAAAAGTGTCTAAAAGCCCAGCAACAAAATTAAGCCAAAAATGTGACCATTGAATAACGTTAAATGCTAAACACATGTATGTGTGTGTGTGTGTGTGTGTAAAAACAAGTTGTTAAATATAAACATAGAAACATATTTGTCTATGAAGCTATAAACCTTTAAGCCCGATCATCGCAGCCAGGCATCTTTTGGCCCAAAAACCACAAATGCATTCAGGCATGGAACTTTTGAAGCTAATGATGTTCAAAAGTGACTTTCTGTCCAATGGCAAATGTGACGATCGCGTACCGCCCATAAACCTCAGTCAATTGCCAGAGTTTCTATTGTGTAAGTTTACCAGAATGGCTTGAAAAAGGCTAAAAGTTAACTAAAAAGCTAAAAATGACGTAAAGAAAAATTTAAACTTTGTTTAAAATAAGAAAAGTTTTAAGAAAAGCTTAGAAAAATTGGGGTTTTTAAAGGGGATTGGGAAGGGTGAGAAGTAGAGATAGCTGTAGGGGGAAAGGGGCTTTGTAAACAAATTATAAACAGAAGGAGTTCGATTTTTAACCTTTGCTGTAAGGCTGTTCTCTTGTTTCTTCTTCTTTCTTCTTCTTTTTTGATATTTTTATGTAAAATTTTTTCCTTGGAGCTATGGAAAATAGAACTGAAGAGATAAAACAGATTTTAAAACTTTAGTACTTTAGCTAAGTTATAAAGAGTTTTTTATACTTTTTGCTAAGCTCAAATATGTAATCGTTCTTAAAAACAAAATTGTATTTCGTTTAAATGTTCTTAAGTTTAAGGAAAAAACAGTTAACTCGCTATATATAAATCTAAGACATTTTTAAAGAAATATGTATTATATATAGTATTTTAAGCTTTCAGCTTTTGTTTCTTAATTAATTTAAAACTTAACGAAAAATCACTTAAGTCGTAGGGCTGTGTGATATATTTTTTTAAGATATATATTTGGGTTTGTAAAGAATGAATTTCTAAAATCTTTTAAAATAAACTAACAAAGTCTCAAACAGTTTTGGGGATAACAAAAAGTAAACAATTAATAAAGGAACAATTATATATACCCGTAAATTGAAATTAACCCCTTTGAAAGAAAACATAAAGAAGCTTTAAAAAAGTTCTTAAATTTAAACTAAAAACATTTCTGAAAAATTAACAAAATTTCTACAAATTGTTTTTGAATATATCAAGTAATCTCCGAACAGAGACGAATAAACAATTTACATTTGTCGTAATGACAGTTTTTAAACAGCCTTAAATTACAGGCAAATAGCTCAATTAAAAATCAGTTTTGAATTGAATTACGACAAATACAAAAAAATATATAACATTTAAGCCGAAAAGCGACGAGAGAAAATAAATAGAAATAAATAAATGTTAAAATCCGAAATTTGTAGAATCAAATTTCAATGGGTAAATGGCAGAAAAACAATGAAATTATTTAAAATTATTTTATAAGCATTAATTATATTTAATGTTTAATGAAATTTACATAAAATTGATGATGGAAATTTGTTGATTTGCAGCGACGATACCAAAGTGTGGCGGTTGCCACGAACTGATCCTGGATCGCTTTATACTGAAGGTGCTGGAAAGGACATGGCATGCGAAGTGTTTGCAGTGTAGCGAATGCCACGCCCAGTTGAATGATAAGTGTTTCGCCCGTAATGGACAGCTGTTCTGTAAAGAGGATTTCTTCAAGTAAGTAAATTTCTCGAATGAAAGCAGGCCAGGATTAATCCTGCATTAGCAAAACTGCGATCATTTGATTTTACCGGTTTAATGAAAATCTCCCATTTTGCCGTTGCCAATGTTTGGGTCGAACAGACGTTATGGTACGAAGTGTTCCGCTTGTGATATGGGAATACCCCCAACGCAGGTCGTACGACGGGCCCAGGATAATGTCTATCATCTGCAGTGCTTCCTCTGTGCCATGTGCTCTCGCACACTCAACACTGGTGATGAGTTCTATCTGATGGAGGATCGCAAGCTCATCTGCAAGCGAGACTATGAGGAGGCCAAGGCGAAGGGTAAGAACCCTACCCCCTTTAACCCATATGGTAGACCCATTAATTTCACACCAAATTCCCCTTAAAGGTCTCTATTTGGATGGCTCCCTGGATGGTGATCAGCCGAATAAACGACCGCGCACCACAATCACCGCCAAGCAGCTGGAAACACTGAAGACCGCGTACAACAACAGCCCGAAACCCGCCCGACATGTACGCGAACAGCTGTCCCAGGACACGGGTCTGGACATGCGTGTCGTTCAGGTGTGGTTCCAGAACAGGTAATCTATCTCATCTATATATATCTAGGTTTATATATCTAATCCTTTGACTTCATTGCAGACGAGCTAAGGAGAAGCGACTGAAAAAGGATGCAGGACGCACGCGGTGGAGCCAATATTTCCGCTCCATGAAGGGCAACTGCTCGCCTCGCACTGACAAATTCCTGGACAAGGATGACCTTAAGGTCGACTACGACAGTTTCAGTCATCACGGTGAGTGTTTCCTTCCTTTTTGGTGTTTTTAGTGGAGTGTTTTAGACTTGGCTTCATTCGGTCGTTGATTCGTTTTGTACTGGAACAGTTTAAATTTATTTGACACGCCTACTAGATGGGGGTAAAATACTGTAAAGTACAGGGTGTACTATAGTCAATCATTTAAACATACTTATAATGAACATATTTACCAGATTAAGCCACTCAATAAGGTTTCCAGTCGCCATTCTTTGCTCAGACATGACAGGAAAACAAAAAATCGTCTGCAGCACAGGGTGTTTCGTTTTTAAACAGTTCATCCATATATATCTGCATATATTTGTATTCCTTTGCTCTTCACGATAACAAAGCAGCTGTTCTGAGGAAATTTTCATACCGAATCACAGGGTGTTCCATACTCGACCCTTTTCCAACCAATTTTCCTATTTACCAATATGTTCCATCAAATAACACACGTATTTGAAGCAGAAGTAGCTCTAAAAAATCTTAAGTTCTGAATCACAGGGTGTTCCAAACCAACTAACACTCAAATTCTCCTTCTTTTCCCCCAACTCTTAACAGATCTTAGCAACGATAGCTATAGTACCGTCAATTTGGGACTGGACGAAGGTGCCTCGCCGCACAGCATACGCGGTTCCTACTTGCACGGCAGCTCGAGTCCTTCCCAGTATCCGCCGAGCAGCCGCTCCCCGCCAGCGGTGGGTCAAAGCCACACGTTCGGTTCATATCCAGACAATATTGTTTACACAAATATTGGTAAGCCAATTGTAGTTAATAACAAATTAGCCAATACTCATGATTTTAACGTATTTCCAGATCATGCTGTGGGTTCTAGCCTGCATCCGAGCAAAACACATCAACGCCTGCACAGTAGCAATAATGTTTCAGATTTGAGCAACGATTCGAGTCCCGATCAGGGATACCCGGATTTTCCCCCAAGTCCCGATTCGTGGCTCGGTGATTCGGGGAGTACCAACAATACAAGCATAAATAATAACAACAACAATGGAAGCAGTAATAATAATAATAGTAACAATAACAATAATAACAGCCACAGTGCAGGCAGTGGGCCAACGTCCAATTCGAATGCCACCGCAACTCCAAATCCATCAACGCCCGGCGTCCATTACTGATACTCAAAATTGCTTTTGCGTTATTTTGAAATGCAGTCGCGCAATTTGCTGCTCGCAGCTGCCCAACAGCAACAACAACAGCAGGAGAAACGTACATCGCAGCAGCGACAGAGACGTCGACAGCAGCAGCAATAGCAACAGCAGCAGCAACAACAGCGATGTGACGCCATTTTGAAAGCTTTTGTGCACTTAACAGCGCTAAGCGAGAGAAAAGCTTAACAGTTAACAGTGCTGCCATACGCAAGCAAACAAGCTTTTTTTTATTGTTTTGACTGCATTAAAGCATTTTATGCACTAATTTTACTACATTTTTTTAACTAATGTAACACAATTTGCTCAACAATTCCATTTAGTTAAAACTCAACCAAAAATATAATGATTAATAATGATATATGATTAGCTTGAGTACATAAGTACATAGTACATAGTGATGATGATGATGACGATGATGTATGGCTAAATGTTGTTATGATTACATCACTCCCTGACCGCATTTTGTTTATATAATTTTTAAGTTTGATAATTTAGTATATGTAAATATTGTATATTTGTGTATAGTGATAAAGAAAACAAAAACAAATTGAAAATGACAACAACAAAGCTAAATTTTAACTTAAATTAAGTCTGTATAGGATCATATACGTGTGCGTGGGAGGGAGAGGGAGGGAAGAAAGGGAAAGAGTGCACAACATTTATTAGACCGAACCCCCCTTTCCACCACACGAAAGAAAAAACAACAAACAAACAAAAAAGAAAAATATTAATAAACAAACAAGTTATTTATTGCTTTATATAGGAATACATGAATTGCATAGGAGAAATATCAATTACGAAAAAGTGATGTCGTATATACATACATACATATATATATCTAATGTAATAACAAAACAAAAATTTAAAATGATTTCAAGCAAATAGAAATTTCAGTAAAATGCAAACTACGTAAAACAAATGATAACGAATTTTTAAATTTATTGTGTATTGCAATAAGTTTAATTATTTCAAATAAATGCGATAAAAAATTATATATTATAATAAAATACTATTTGACATGTAAGAATAAATGATACAACAAATTGTTAAAAAAAAAAAAGGAAGACAAACAAACAAAAGAAGAAAATATAATAACAATTGAAATGTGTTTTTATCCAAACCAAAAAATGACAAACTGTGCGAATATGTATGTAATTCTTATCAAACTGTTCGATTTATCGGATGTTTTTATTTTCATACAGACTCACATACATTCACACATTTAGTGAGCACTGGTGATTTAAATCAATGCTCTCTGCTTTCTTTTAATTGCAACGCTCTCTTACTCTCCCTCTCCATATTTCTCTCTGAGTGTCCCTCTATCGCACGCTCCTTCTACTATTTCATTCATATGGAGCGCATGAGTTTCTGTGCGTGTGTGTGAATGGATAGATGATGATGATGGTACATCTGTTCTGCTCTGACTTGTCGTCTGTTTTTCTCAGTCTCTTATCCTACGTTCGCGCAACAACGTCTATTTAACGAGAAAGCTTTTTGCGCATAGCGCTTTAACTTGATCATTTAGTTTATTACAATATTTTGCAAACAATCTTTAATAAAATAATGAGTAAATAATGTCTTGTCATTTTAATTTGGCAGAAATTAAAAGTCCCCAAAATTCGACGGTGTGTTTTTAGTCAGTTCAATACTTTCATACATATCTATAAAAAGCGCCTAAGCACTCTTTCAAATTTGTTGTTTTCGTTCCGTGAGTGTGCGCGTCCGTGCGTGTGTCGCAGTCTCAGTGCCTGTGTGTCCCAGTGTGTGTGTGTTTGTGTTCTTGTGACAGAAAATGTGCTGCCAAATCGAAAAAATAAATGTCGTAAAATGTTCTATTTTTATTTTGCAGTAAAGTACAAGCGCAGCTACAGCACGACGTCGTTGTTGTTGTTGTTGTGAGTGAGGATGCAAATGTGTAATATGTTTTTGTTTATGTTGCGACGCCAAATTGCATTTGCGGCCGATACGCCGCTCGATCCTTAAGATTCACCCACGACACAACACAACACGGAGACAACGGCCATAAAGGGTCATCGCCTACAAAGAACTTTTCACGCTGTGTCATTTTTTTAAGTCCTAACTATTCGACTAATTAATTTTTATAAAGCGCATCCGTTCCGTGCGTTTTCCAATAATGCAAATTCAATGTATGCCAATATTGAAAGTAATTTTCGTGCTGTCAACAATTGTCGCAGTCACAGGTAAACGGCGAACGCGCGAACAATAACAAGGCGACAGAGTTGCCATATCTTTGCACATTCAGCTGTTTACTAATACGCTCTCTCTCTCTCTCTCTCTCTCTCTCTTCCATTCTCTCTCGCTGTTGACTTTCTTACCGCCCACTGTCCGTTGCTTTTGATTGTCATCTTGGGTGCAGATTGTTGTTCGAGCCGAATTTTACTGCTGCGCGAGCACACACTTCAAATTGAGGAGCATGTGGTCCAGCTGGTTAACCAAATGGAATTACAGCAGCAACTCAAAGAAAATAATGGGCAACCACCCACCGAGCCAGATATGCTGTTCGCCGACACTGGACAAATTATGCAAATACTATCAGATCTCAATTTGGAGAGCGAATTGACATCAATTGCGACAACGGAGCGTGATAGCGCCTCAGAACATTGGTCCGCTGACGAAGAGACGACTACTACAAGGACGACCACCACCACGACAATGTCAACAGCTACAGCAACAGCAAAACCTAGCACAACACCAACTACAACAATAGCAGTGACATCAACCAACACAATGGCAACGGGAGAACCGCCGCCTGATGAAACCACCACACCACAATTGGCCACTGACGACGTCATTATTGATCTTGTTCAAGCAGTGACAGCATCGACAACGACAACAGCAAAAATCATCACTACCAGCATTAGAAGCAGCACCAGAAAACCCAACAATAATTCAGAGGACATAAGCTTCAAGTTTCCATGTCAGGATAATTATGCAACGGATTTTTGCCTGAACGGTGGCAATTGTTATCGCTGGGCGAATTCCGATAGCTTTAATTATTGCGTCTGTGCCGATGGATACGTTGGCGAACGCTGCGATTCAAAGACTGAGGATGGTGAGTACACAAAGTGTTGAAATTACTTGAGTGGTGAATTCAACGTCTGTTCTCTTTGCAGGTGTTTATGTGCCTTTACATCCCACAACTGTTGAGCCACAGCTGAAGACGGCTCGTGTCGTCTTCTCCTTCCCCATGCTCATTCTGCTATCCACCATTTATGTTGTATTTGGTGCCGTGTTTATGTTTCGCAATGTCCTGGCCGAGCGACGCAAACAACAACAACTACACTTGCACAAGCAGCGCTTTTTTGTGAGCTGTTAGAAAAATGTAAAACAGAGAAAGGGAAAACAAGGAGCTGCCAACTTGTTTTCAGCTCAGATTCATTCACTTTTGGTTAAGAGAGAACCAAACTCAAGCTAATATAACGTTTTTTGTCTTTTTTGGAAACGATCTTATTGTTTCAAATTTTCTATAAATGCAATTTATGCATTTCTTACCATTTTTCTTTTCTAAGATTCTTTCTCATCTTTTTTTTCTTTACGTTGCGCAACGCTTTAATTTATTTAATTAATCATAATTTCTGTAAATTCATTGTATTTAGTTTGCAAAATAAGAGCGCTCTTTGCTTTAGAAGCTTCGATTTAAGCTTAGTAGATTTGTTTTTGTAGTAACATTTTGTTACGCTATTTAGTATGTATTTAATTAATAATTAAACTTAGCGTTTATCTCTGTTAATATTATTAATATTCTTTTTTTTTTCTGTAACACTTTGTTACGCAAGAAATCGAACAAAGTTTAATTAATTCTTTCGCGTATATTTACGAACACAAATTCATATTTTGTATTGTATAAAATGGCATTAAAAATCGGGACTCAAAAAGTTTATAAAACTTGAAAAAAAAAAATAAGATCTTTTGTTGTGTGCGTTTTTTATTCCACTTTTCTTTCAAATTGGAGACTGTTTTTCTATTTCCAGATTCGAATCCACAATTGAAGCTCAAGTTCAGTTCAGTCGAGCAATGGCTGCGTTTTTTTTTGGGTTTTTTATATTTTTATAATATATATTTATCCAATATTTCGTCAAAAAATTCTTTACAAATTTCTTAGAACTTACAGTTAATTGTATAGTAGAAATTATTCAAAAAATCGTTCGTTCATCATTTCATTGATGAAATTCTATTCTTTTATCTCATGATCATCAATATGACAATGGTATGTATGCGTGAGTATGTGTGTAGAGAGTGTTTGTGTGGGTGTGTGTGTGTGTGTTGGAGTGTATATAAATGCATGTTGATGGTTTTATACGAATATTTGTTTATATTTTGTTGTATTTAAATGAAAATGATTTCGTGCAAATGTCGAGATGGGGAAAATTGCCAGCATCAAAAATACGGTTTGACCTTCATCACGTGCGCGTAGAAAAAACAGTTTCCTCGACTAACGGTAGCTGATGGAAGGTGGTTCTTACGGTGTTCTTGGTGGTGGTTCTCGCGGTGTTGATCAAAATGGCTTCAAGTGTATGTGTGTGAGTGTGTGTGGGTGTGTTTTGTGTGCATATTTTGTTATTTTTTTCGTATATTCTGTCATTTGTTTCTTTTCTTTTCTTTTTTCTTGAATATATGCTCATGTAATCTTGGATTAGGGATATGAAATTCGTACAAAAATGATTAAAATATGTAAATGTTAAAAATGTATTTTGTTTTTTTTTGCTCTCGTGTTTTTTTTTTCTTTATCTTTTACTTGTTGGTTTTACGTTGCGTTTTCTTAATTGTTTTATCGTTTTTTTTTCTTCTTTTTAGTTTTATGGGTTTTTTTTGTTTCTTTTGTTTTTAATAATATGTAATATATATAATAATTATTAGTATTATTCGCATGTCACGGGCAGTTCCTGTGTTGAAACATCTGCCGCGGCGTTCTTCTCCTTTAGATCCTTGGCGGTTTCCTAAAAAAGCAAAATATGGAATATTAGTAAATTAATTAAATTACATTAGAAATAATAATGAAACAACAATAACAAATGATTTAATAAGTGGGAGAGCATGAACACAGAGCGAAAACGTATAAAAGCAACTTAAAGCACAACAACAACAATAATTAAAGATCAAATGGGGGGAAAAATAAGGCTCGTCGTTGCCAACGTTACAAAAACAACCAGAAATCTCAAAAAATTAATTATACAAAAAAAATGGAACAATGGGAATTTAATTAATGTAGCTTCAATGTAAATCTTCTGTTTATAATTAAGTACAGTTGTGTTTAAAGTCTGTGGTGTGTTTTCAAATGCGGCCAAACAGAGTTGTTAGATCAGTTAACAGGATTATGTTGTGTGTATATGTGTGTTTGTTGTAGTGTGCGTGTGTTTGGTGTTTGTGTGTGTTTAAAGAAAGTATTAGAATTTGTTAATACAAGAGACGAGCAACAATTACAACATAAGAACATTTTACAAGGGCACCCACAAACTCATTTTTTTTAGTAACATTCCATTTTCATTCCATTCACAGCGTCCAATCATAACATGCAAAAGTTTTTAACATTAAACTGTAAACAGACTACGAACAGAGCAATTACAGTGGCGGCACGAACCAATTAACATTTACTATAAGAGACTACTGCTTGCTCAACTGCTTGCTGCAATTACAACACTGATGCAATTAGAAAGCAACGAAAGAGTAGACAAACAGCGTAAGAGAAAGATAGAAACAGAGAGAGAGAGAGAGAGAGAGAGAGAGAGAGAAATAGAGAGCCCAATGTAGGATTAAGAGTTTAGTTGAACACACAAACTGATTGGCTGAGCGAAGGAGCGAGACGAGTGTTAAGATTCGTTACGAATGGTGTCTAGAGATGTGGTAGGTTTGGTGTGTTTGTGTGTGTTCGACTGAGTTCGGAGTTTATCTTATTCACCTCGTAATGAGCAGCAGCTTCAATAAATTGCAACGCATTCATGTTCTTTAAGATAACGGTATCGGTATTTTCGGTATTATCAGTAGCATTATCACTGTCGATTTGCTCCGTTTGAGGCTCTGTAACATCTTTATCATCGTCTTGCAAAGTAAGCTCATCTACAGCCGCCACAAGCTTTTCTAAAATCACATCTGGCTGTGCCACAGACTTTTCTTCATCCAACTCTTCATCCTTCAACTCGGTTTGTTCTTCCTGCACTTGTTCATTATCGTTATCATTCTCCTTGTTATCATTATCGGTGACAATGACATCATCTTCATCGACATCAGTAACCATTGTGGATCGCTTCTCTTCAGGGAACTCCTTAAGGACTTGCTCAATTTGATCCTCTTCGGATTGCTTCTCCTGTACTGCTTGTTCCGTTACCAAATCAGCGGCTTTTTCAGTAATCTCCTCAACAATAATCTGAGCATGCTGCTCGATATCATTGAGCAAGGAGGAAGAGGAGCATGAATCTTTCTCAACTGCAACTGGTGATAGGGATATTTCCACCACCTCCACTGGCTTTTCCTGCTGCTCCTTGATCTCCTCGTCCTCATCAACGTCTGTGGTCAATGCAAATGCCGAGACACGGGAGGGTGGTGGGGATTTGGGCAGTGGTGGCGGTTGACTGGATTCAACGACAACTACAGCTGCACTGACAGCAGTGGCCTCAGTAGAAACTACATCTACATCGGCTTCGGGTTGGGAAACAACTTCTTCTTGGGTGGTGGTGGGTGGCACAGGGGAAACGGAAGATTCGATTACAACAAAACCCTCAGAATCGGGATCAGGATCGGAGGAAGAGGAGGTCTCATTACTAACAGCCGCCATAATGGCGTTAACCACCTGCTCCTCCTCAGCTTTGACATCGGCATCGGCTAGCACTGCATCATCCTGCGCTTGGGAGGTGGAAAGTAAGGTGGTGGTGGTGTCGGTGGTGGTGTTGGTGGTAGTGGTGTTGTTGGTGGCTGTGATGTTAGGTAGTGTATTTTTTTGGGTCTGAACTAACTCTGCGGCTGCAACGGTCTCGGTCTCAGTTGGAATTGTAATTGTTGTTGTTTTTGTGGTTGTTGTGGTTGTGATTGTGGTGTTCTCTGTTGCTGTTGTTGTTGTTGTTGTTGTGTCACTCGTATTTACAGTGTTGTTTGCAGTGTCTATTTGTTTTACCTCAATTTGCGACTTGATCTTAATTTGCTCGGCCTCGGATTCGGCAACAGGTGTTGGCGGAGGTGTGGCAGTCTCATTTTTCTCGCCAACTCCATTCGTGCCATTCTGATGATGTGCCTCATCTTCAACATTGTTGGTAGTAGTGCTTGCCTCGGGTTCAGTTGGAGATTCGGCCAAACCGTTCTTATCGCCATTGGTCAAAACGATATCAGCAACTGGAGCATGTCCATTGGTAACAACTTCAGTGGTCGTGGCGGTGGTGCTGCTAGCAGTGGTGGTGGTCTCAACGGTTTCGGGTTCAACAGCGCTGGGCTCAACAACCGCAGGAGCTGCCTCAGGAGTAGCCTCAACATTTGTGGTCGATTCGGTGGTGCTTGTCTCGGCTTTGTTAACTTCCTCGCTTCCTGGCTTCTCATCTCCATTCACGTGTTGTTGCTCCTGTTGTTGCTGCTTCTCCTGTTCGCTGGCTGCTCCATTTTCAGTGGGTTTCGCTTCCTCCTTGGTCGTCGCTTCTGCATTTGCGCTTTGCTGCAATTTATAAGAGTAATGAATTAGTTAAAGAAATTCACTAAGTATTCGGATCATCTGAATATAACTAAAAGCTCTGACTTATTCCTAAAAACTAAAGTCTAAAACAATTTGTCTACTTTAAAAGGATAACTTTCCTTTAAGACTTTAAACAGATATAACTTGGATTATATTTCAACTATATTGAAGTCATTCCGGTTAAGAATAAGTAACAATAAAAATGCATGTTTAAACGGTTTAAAGAATCGTAAATCAGTACAACTAGTTTTAAGACCTCATCACTAAAGACTTCATCGAAATAGTCTCCCAACTTCAGTTGCTCTATATCTATCTTAGACTTATTTCGAAGCTTCCAGATACATTCTCCCGAAAGACTCATGCCATGAGCATGGAATCCACGTCTTTGAATTTACCTCAGTGGTTGCTGCTGCTGCAGTTGCTCCTTCTGCTTCTGCTGGTTTCTGCTCCGCTTCGCCATTTGTGGTTGCTGCCTCGGGATTTGCTGCTGTCGCTGCTGCTGCTTCAGCTGTACCGGCCGCTGCTGCTGTTGGCGATACTGGCTCCTCGGACTTGGCTGGCTTCTGTTTGTCCTTTTTGCCAAACGAGATGCTACGGAATGACCATTTCTTTTTCACCTTATCCTTCTTCGACTTGGACTTGATGCTCTCATCGGCCAATGGTGAAATTTCCTCGCCACCCTCCTTGGGTGAACCACTTGGGGCTGCAGCTGCGCCTGCCTCATCCTTGGCAGCTTCGGCTGATGCATCACCAGCAGCACCATCGGCTGCTTTTGGTGCTGCATCACCAGCGCTTTTCTCCGTTGTCAGATCTTTGTCATTTTCCGAGTTCTCTTCAGTTTCCTTTTTCTGCAAAGTAAATTATTAGATTCTTTCCTTCATTCCCCGGTCTCTAGTTCACCCTTACTTCGCTTGTGGCAGCCGCATCCTCGCTCTTCTCCTGCGGCGTCGCTGCATCGCCGTTCACTGCGGGCGCCGTTTGATCAACATCTTCAATTTTCTCGACTTTGCCAGCGACTTCGTTGCCGGGCTCGCCAACCTTCTTGGGATCGGTGGTGATATCAATTGAACGCTTGCTCTGAGCTTTACCCATTTTTCTTTTATAGTTTAAACGCTGGTCCTTTTATTTAATTGCTAATTGGTTCTGTTTCAATTTCTGCGGGTAACGAATGTCGAGTTGTTGTTGTTATTGTTGTTGTTGTGTTTGCAGACAACAAGAATTTTGATAGTAAAAATAAAAGAAAGAAAAGAGAAAAAACAAATTGGCAAATTAGTTATGGTTTTTTACACACATATAGTTGTATTCTATATAAACGCATTTGTGTATATGTATTGTTGTTGTTGTTTTTTTATTATTTAATTAGTTGTTCAATCGAGTATCGAGTATCGTGAAAACGTCAAAGGCACAAATTTAAGAAAAAAAAGTCAATTTCTAATTTATTTTTACATTTGACATTTCAATGAACGCCAACTTCTTCTATACGCCAGAAAAGCGCACGCAACGAACAGCGGAAAAACCACAGCAGCAACAGCAACCACAGCAGTAACAAGAAAAACAACAACAAGAAGAAGAACAACAACAACAACAGCAAGAACAACGGCAACAGGTCAAGAAATCTTGGCGTCATTGCAATTTTATTTACTTTGGGCTTTGATAAAAACACTTTTCTACCACAAATGCCCACTTAAGATAAGTTATAGTATAACTATAGAATTATTTAATCATTGATTACAACTTTAAGTTTAAACAAAGAGTAGGAGAAAGCGTTTTAAACATAAATCTTAAATAAAAACTCCATTTTATCTTAGCTAAGCAACAATTTGCTAAAAATAAATCAAGCTCATAGCTGTTATCCCTTGATGTGCACAACAATCAGTGAGTCAGTGCGAAAAAGAAGTTTTGTATTAATACAAACTATATATAACATAATTATCATAGAAATTATTGACTAATAGACTCATATGCTGTAAAAAACAATCGAAATCAGCACATTCTTTTAAAATAATCAAGTTGAACCACTTTAAATATTTTTAATAAAACTATTAAAATATATTTCTGTAAACTTTGTAATTTTTATACCCTAGCAGAGGGTGTTATGCTTATCTATCTAAAATCTATCTGCGTATCTAAAATAATATTATAAAATATTTAAGTACTTAAAACAACCTAATCTAATCATAATCTATATGATTATCTTTAAAGTGTCTTTAATAAAATATCTATTTAATATTTTCTTTATATTATTACCAAAATCACTGTCACTGTCACTATAACAGTGATAAACCTTAGTGATATTATTAATTTTAGCTCATCTCTGTTTTTAAAATGTGAAGAGCGCTTATCAGTCAGTTTAATGGCTCACTACAGGGCAAAGTGAAACAACAAAAGTTAAACAAATGAATAATGCTAAAGTAGACAGCAATCATCGTCATGAAATAACAACAAATTAAACCGGCGAATGAATCATCTTATATATCCAGGAAATTTTTATGAAACAGTCCAACACACACATACACTTATACTAAGATAGAGAGTGAGAGAGAGAGAGAGGGAGAACTGACTACAATTGTTGGTTCTTGGCGTGTTATGCGTCACTTTGAAAATCGAATTACTCGACTGACTCGGTAAATGAAACAGAAACCGTAGCAAAGAATTTTAATGAAGTGAGAGAAAAACTTGGGCCTCTGACGAGTGAAGAGAAGTGTTAAAAGAGAGAGAGAGAGAGAGAGGAGAGGGCACAAAACGTGCAGTTAACTCGCAACAATATTAAAAGCAAAAGCAAAAAAAAAATAAAGTTTCGTAATTTTTTAAGGGTTGTATAAAAATTAAACAAACCCAAGTACAAAGTTGCATGAATGAGTGTTCCAGAGGAGCGGCCTAAAATGTCCACCTCGGTGGGTAGCCCGACATAGAGGCACCATTATAATGAACACACACACACACACAGAAACACACCCATGAAAAGTGTGCTTAATCCGTGTGTATGTGTGTGTGTGTGTGTGCATTATTCACACTCTAAGTCACAGTCGAGCCAGCTGCAATTTTTAAGCTATTTATGCTGGTATTAGCCAATATAATTAGAACCAATTTGACAAGGATATTATCGACCTTATAGTGGTTAAAAGCAGCAACAAAATCTCTAGGAAAAGTCAAACAAATATTCTTGAATTTTGAAATTAAAAAATAATATCTCTTATGTTTATTTGTATAAAAACAAATTTCAATTTGGGAAAACTATTAAAATTCTCATAGGCCGATTCATATTTATTTTATTCATAAAATTAATGCGTAAATCCGCATTATTTGAATAGGTGTGAAAACAACAGAAAACTATAAAATTTTATGGAAAAATTATTATGTTTCTGGTAATTAAATAAAGAAATCTTCAAATACTTCAAATACATTGCAGTCAGAGTTCACTGTAAACATAATTTTTTTTTATGTTTTTAAATGGCGCTATTAAATAACAGTAAAAAGAAAACGGTAAAACAAAAAAAATTGTTAACCGAACATCAAGACATCAAGTTTCATCAGTTTTTCGTTCAATGAACCAACAGCAACAACAACAACAACAAGAAACACTCGAAAAGTTGAAACCCGTGCGCTCGTTTCTTGTTCTTGACGAGGCCAACAAAAAAGACAGCAAAAACAACAACAGGGTAAAAAAAAGAAACCAGCTAGGTGTACTTACAATGTTTCAGATCCACAAGAACAGGAATAAATCTAAAGCATATTTAACGATAGGCATAAAAAAAACCAGAACAAACATTAAACTTTGCCATGCCGAAGATTTAATACTCTTTGACAGGTGAACTAATATAATTCTAATCATAGGATTATTTTTATGTATTTCCGTTAGCTTTATAACACGGACAATATGTTACAAAATTAGTTACATTATCGCTATGCTCTGTGGGAGAGTATTAAAACCAAATTACAAAAACGAAGCGGCAGCAATTAATTTGATCATATAATTTCAAATTAGATTTTCAACATATTCGACGCAACTGTATGCAAAATGTTGATGAGTAATCGCCAGAATATGCCAAACAGACACACACACCAACACACATTCACACACACATACAGAAGCAAACACAGGTGTAGCCGTAACTCAACCCTTACCAAAATAGACAGCAGAAAAACCAACTGTGCGCATACTTTTCAAAAGCAAGCGGCAACAATAACAACATCGGCAATACATAAAAGCGCAAGTAAATTTGCGGTATGACGCATCGGCAAAAAAAAAAGGCGAAAAAGGACAAGAGAACAAGGACAACGAGAACGACAGCAGCAACAACAACATCAAGAATTTGTGCAACGAGGGTTGCCGGCCGGCATTTTACTACTACTACTACTAATACTACCAAATACTACTACTACTACTACATTTACGCAACGTACAGCAACGACGGTCATTGCCCGAAGTTGCCATGCCAACGAAGCAGCGACGCTTACGCTAACGCTAACGTTGACATTGGCGTCGTTGCCGACGTCGAAGCTACGTCACATCCGACATACAGCAAACGAGGAGGGATGGGGGCGTGTGAAAATACTTGAGCGCCGACGCGGCCCACATAAGACAAAACGGGCGAGCCAAAAAAATTGACGGCGTTGCCAGACTGCCTGAATATGACATGACATGCACTAAATGCAAATCAAAGATATTACAAGATTAACCAATCGCACTTACATTTTTTAATTGAGAGCGAGAGTTGGTTTTGACGAGCGTCTGAGTGACAGTCAAAAATGTGTACTTCCATTATAAAAAAAAAGTATTCAATTTGGAAAGCGTCGGCAGTGTTAAAAGCCAATGTGAAATGCATTGAATTTCTGTACTTTTTTCTTTTGGGGTTTTATTAGTTAAATTCAATTTAAACTTGACCTTTGATGTGCACACACATACGCACACACACAATAGAAATGCCACTGGTCTCACGCTTCTTGCTTTTAAGCCGCGCCTTTCAGTTTTGTTCAGTAAAAGAAAATTTATAAATGAAGGGACAAAGGAAAGCAAAGAACACAAACACACACACATACACATGCATACAATCAACTACAGCCACCGAAGCAGAGTGGTGTCGTCTATAAATAAAAGCGCATTTATCAACAATGAAGCGTGTTCGAAATGCAACAACAGCAACACAAAGGAATACGTATGTATGTGTGTGTATATGCGTAAGTGTCTGTGCATGTGTAAGTGTATGCATGTGTTGTGAATTGTCTGCTCTCTATCAATTTTGACACTTTAAGCTGTTGTATCGCTCGCTGCTGCGGCTGCGCTTTCAATTTGACGCCGGCAACTACTTCCCCCTCTCCTTACCAAGCCCCACCCACCAGCACAGCACTAGAAGATCGTTGTAGCCATCACAGATCCATGCTTTGAGCTCAGACAAGATACGTAAATTAAATTGATTGTGCAGGAATGCGTACACTCAGCCGGGGGCCGGCCAACTGGACAAACATTAATTTCATGTCATACCACAAGCAAACACACACATATACAAACAAATGTACACACACATTCCATTTGACTGCATTGTCGTACAATTGTATAGGGCATTTATAGCACATGATAAGTGCGCGCGCACTTAAAGTCGCAAACAGACGTAATTGAACTTTTATAAACTAATCAAACAAACGCCCACAGTCTCTCTTTCTTCTCTCCTCTGTGTGCACTTTCGCGGCACAGTGAAAAAGAGTGAGAGGGATCTTTGCACGCATTTGACAGCTGACACACACATACACACTCACTAAGAAATTGCATCTCAACTCTCATTCCTTTCAATTTCTTCAATCAGCCGCTAGGCGGCGTCTAACAGCCGACCCGCAAGTGCAAATAGATGCATGTAAAGAGTATAATAAGAAAAGGAACAAAGTGCAGTAGACATAATAATAAAATACGAAATATATACATATACACACGCACACAGACATTATTATGTGTGACATACAGCAGTGAGCAAAGAAATAATAGTGTCTGAGTTAAGTTTATACTTATTGAAATAAATGTTTCGTTTAAATTCAAATCCTTATTTAAAAGCAGATCCGAAAGAATGGGGGTTTAAAGTTAAAATGTTAGAAGCTATTGAGTGGTACTATTTTTTTGCTCACAACTGTATTATTTGTCATACACAAGTGCAAGCAGTGCACATTTGTCATATTATTTGCTATTTGATATGAGCTGCTGCTGATAAGCCACGCCTAAATATAACTCAAACCAAATCAGAAATCAAATTTATATAAATAAATGCTTATTACGTCCAGTTGCAACAACTGCAATCATATTTTCGAAGCCTACGCAGAAAAAGGCAAGGCAATTAAAGGGGCTAAGATTAAGAAACGTGTGCGAAAAGTACACAACAATGCAACGAAAAAAAAAGCGAAACAAGAACAACAATACAGTAGCGTCTCAAAGAATGTCTCAAGTAACCGGATATAATTGGTTGCCGCTGCATTGTTATTGTAGTTGTTCTTGCCGCTGTCAAAGGAAAGGATATGTTCGTAAAATGAGTGCATTCCATAATTAGTAACAAGTACATTACATGCAACAAACGTCCCAAGAATAAGTCACAATACATATTAAAAACTTAAGTAAATATATTTTTCAATTATCATTTCCGGTCAAGTTGTTTTTGTTGTTGTTATTTTTGTTTGTGGCATGTCTTCAAGTGTCTCTGAATGTCTCACATTTACTGATATAATACTTCTCAGTCAAGCATAGCCCAAATTTAAATACAACTACATGTGTGCACATGCATACATATAGATTGCTATAACGGTAGTGGTCAATACTCGCTTTACTATCGGAACGAAAGAACCCCCCTGAAAAGCAGTGATAAAAAGAAAAGGAATTACAGTAATAGAGAGAAAGAGGAAGTGTCTGTAGAAGGCAAAGCCAACACAATCCAAAGCCCACTTAATTGATAAACGAATGAGGCACAAAGAAAACTCCATATCAATTGCATATTGAATGTGATTCAGAAAGTTTTTGTGCTTAACAATAAATAGGATGACGATTTAATTCTTGATTTTGGGTTTCTCAGAATCATATCTCTCTAGTACACAGTGCACCCATACATAGAGTGAGACCTACGTGACTCGTCCCACAATCTTTTTTTTTTGTTATTTAAGATATATTTGTATCTGTGTGTCTGTTAAATCAGTGTGAATCTTGGCAAACATTTTATAGACAATTCTCTGGGTATGTGCATATGTTCTGTGCGATGTATCTAAACTGACAGTAGCGCAGGTAGATAAGTCCACAGATAAAGACAAAAAAATACTAGAAATCTCTTTTCTTGCTTTTTTTTGCAAGCGATCATATTACAAATCACGTTTAATCAGAGTGGGGTGAATAACAAAAGTTATCTTTGGGGTTTTAGTGCCGAAAATAGACTTGACTTAACAGTGGCGTCCTCTAACTAAATTTTAAAGTTAGTTGTCAGCACTTTATTTTAAACCATTACCGGTTTATAAGGATCGATAAATATATCGAACGATAATATAATTCAGAGCTGACAAAAGCCAAATGCTCAAGTTGGCAACATTCTTGAAACGAACCAGATCAGAGCCCACTCACTGACAAGGTACGGCAACGTTTGAGGAGGGCAAGTGCAAAAACAAAACTTGAATCCACTCACACACACACACAAACACATACTCAGACACGCACGCATACACAGTAATATCAATATTGTCGAAGGATGCGGATGCAAGTAGAAAGCGTAGCTGAAAAAAAAGTGGGCTGCGGTTGCTTGCTGAACCGGTTGGTGCCATTCTTGTTCTTTACCTCTCTTTCTAGCTCTCTCACTCAAACTCTCCCTGTCTTTTTCTATCTTTCCCCGCTTGTCGGTCGGTGTTGTAGTCTTCCGATTTTGCGGCTAATTAAAACACATAAGCGTGCAGCAGCAGAAAAGCGTAGTATGTGTGTAAGTTGAGTCGTGTACTAAAAAGTAGTGGCAAATTATATAGTAAAAGTATTAGTTTGTGTGTGTGTGTGTGTGTGTGTGTGTGTAGAATGTACATAGTTTGTTGTAGTAGAAACAAAGGCGAATGCCAATTAGTCACCAAAGTTGGTGATGGCCAGGGTTGGTTTGGTTTCACTTAGAATTGAGTTGTCACAAGTGGCGGGCTCTCAGTTTTCTGATTAGAAATTCAAAGCGCTGCACAAAGACGCACACAGACATTCAGTCATTCAGTTAGTCCATACTCCGGACCACTTTGGTATTGTAAACGGCATTTTAATACATCCATAAATAATTCATAAGGCACTACGACAATTGGCAAAAATCGACGCCTGCTGCTTCTGCTTACATATTTCCGGTACTTACTCTCTTTGTCGTGTGTCGTTGTACGTCGTCGTCTTCGCCGACAGCTGCGCGGGTGGCCACAGATAATAAATAAGTGGGAGGAAGGCACTTTTCCTTATGTCTTTTTTTTCAGCCAAGCAATTGTTTTGGCACAATTATAATGAGTTAGATAGGGCTTTTAATTAAACAGTTAATAATGTGCAAAGCACTTTCATCCACAAGTAAACCACCACGCACAAAGCACACGAAAAATGAGGAATTACTCGATTCGTTAAGCAGAGAAAGAGCCGTCGCACAAATATAAACCGAAACCCACAAACCGTTCAAGTCAAACAACAAACGACGACTGTTGCTGTTGGACGACTCATGATCAGCGACGAAGCAGAAGCAGAAGCAGCAGCAAAAAATAAAAAAAAAGCAACACAAAAAGAAACTTCTACTTCAGACGACGCTTACAGCAGTGCAAGCAAGGCAGACGGAGAGGAAAAGGCAAAGGCATAACCAGAAGGCAGAAAGGCAGACAAAGAGAGAAAGGCCGGAAGCGTCGGCAGCGGCGTCAACAGCTGAAATGCGGGCTCCAGAGACAAGCAGCAACACAATATTATTGCATTGCATTGAGTGACCATCATCAGCTATCGATAAAAGCGATAGTGATATTGTTGTTGTTCTTCTGCTGCTGCTTCTGTGTGCATGTAATGCGTAAGGAGTCAATAACAAAACTAATGAGCCTTGGCGTCAGCAGCGATACGCACATTGTGCATGCATATGCATGTACATACATATGTATGCATTTATGCATATGTAAGTGTGTGTGCATATGGACACACTTTATTGCTTTATTTTGCCATTCATGCTTCACACAATGACCCCACATGGCAGCCAGCGGGCTGCAGCAACTTTAAATAAACAATGACATTACAATGGAAAGAACGCAAGCATGAGGGAGATGGAACGAGAAAGTAGAATAATAAGTGTGTTCTTTTTCTTCGCGCAGTGCTCAGCAAATTTCTTGTTGTTGTCTGTTAATTGCTTAAATTTAGCCTGATTACTGTATTGGTTATCAATTAATTGAAACGAACTTCGTTGACGGTAATCAAATGTTTCATAGTAATTCGACTGCACTTGGAAAATGAACCAAAAAAAAAAAATTTGTATAGCTTGCGAATGCCAAAGTGTTGACATGACTTGTCAGTGGCTCACACCCGCCTGCAGCCCCACCCCCTTCAACACAAATACTCTCGCAACATGTGTGTAAAAGATGTGTCTTGGAGCAACGCTCCGTCACTCCATCATCTCCTCATACGACGCCATTGCCGTTTTGCTCTTATACATGTACATGTGTGAGTGTGACTATACGTATGTGTGTTTGTGTGTTTGTGTGTGTGTGCGTATTCTTGCGGTTTGCTTTGAATGCTCGTATATTTTCATCAAGGCAGCACATTTTTATGCCACTTTGCTTCCCTTCTCGCACTCCTAAACAAAATCAATCCTAACCACTTGAAATAGTAATACGCCAAGTAGTTGCTGCTTACAAACACACACACAAACGCACTTACTACATACACTTGTGAGCAAAAAAATAGTAGTGTCTTAGTTTAATTTAAACAATAAATATAATCTTAAGTTTTTGGGAAAGTAAACTTTTATTTAAAAATAATCAGATCAGACCAGAGAATACTCCCTTTTTTGAACGAGTTAAATATTAGTGGTGAAATGTGGCGATCACTCCAGTAAGTTCTAGAAAATTTTATCTTGCGACTTATTTTTTTTAATTGTTGAGTGCTGCTATTTTTTTGCTCGCAACTGTACGGAGATAGATATTTGAAGGTATGTTTGTAATTATTTGTTTATTTATAGTTGTCGGTGGCGCGCAATTTAAATTGTTATTAATGCTAATTCAGCAACAGAAGCGGCAGCCTCTTTATATATTTAAAAAATAAATATATGCCACAATCAAAAATATGAAAATATTCATAGACCAAGCAAAAATCAATCCGCAACAATAACAAACAAAATCCAAAAGATGATATGAGGATGAGAGCACGAAACGAGAGACAGGTCGATCTGAACGAACGGCAAAGCCGGCAGAACTCATACGCTCGGTATCTGTCTGTCTCTAACGGGTAGATAAGCGGCCATAAACTCGGAGGGAGATCTGTATGCGAAAAGAAACGGGAATGGGAACGAGATTGGGATTGGGAATGTGATGCCTGCCTGATCGGCACAAATTGCGTTGTTTAAGAAAATCGAACACATTTTTAATGGCTGTTGTTCTTGTTATTGCTTTGAAGAATTCTGCACGATATTGAAAATAGAGTAAAGTGGACACTGCCTAAAGGCTTTTATTCTAAGTATGAATAAAGGTCGATTTACTATTTCATTTCGGGCTACTAGTTATTAAGACTCTTTGTAAAACAGCTGGCTTAAATGATTTCTAGTTTTAATTATTTTTATAGTATTTTTATTTTTTTAGCGATATCATTAAAAGATTAAGAACATGCATTGCCTAACAATGCAAATCACCTACACTACTATAAACCACAAAATGCACTTGGTGGAAGGTACGTAACGGTATAGCAAGTATTACCTCAAAACTTATTTGCGTTTATGGCAACCGCAGTCGGTAACAACGCACACAAAAAACAACTACAACAACACAACCCCCGCCAAGTGTCTCTCGCAAATTGTGAAATCTGAAACGACTTCAATCCCAGATCCGAACTGAGTTTTTTTTTAATGCACTTTAAAATTGCCGTCGTAATCTTAAATAAATAAAATCGAAATTCTTTAAACTGTAACACACACACATATGGACAGTAGGAGGATCGTCAGATACAGTACAGTAAAATCACTAATAGCGGAACTAGATAAATATAAATGCGAGTGAGAAATAACAAAATAATGGTTAACAATAATCGTAAATTTATAGGATAATAAATTGGTCGAGTCAGTGCGTTTCCATTGCACTTACAAGCACACATACATGCACACGCACACGCACACGCATAAACGTATACTCCCACTGCCAGGCACGTAAACAGCGACGCCAGTTAGGGCGGTGGCTGACTGACGAGCAGGCTGTCTCTGGCTACTGTAGTTTAGTTTGACTGACTGCAAAATTGCGACGCAATATTTTTTTGCAATGAAAAACAACAACAACAACGAAGGTTGTTGAACAGCATGAAAACGATCCTAAGGGATTGTGTATGTGTAAGAGAAAGAGGGAGAGAGAGATAAAAAGGCTGACAGAAAGAAAAGAAATCTGCAAAGATAATCAAAGCGGGACACGAAAGTAAAAGTCGCATTTGCTGTATGTGACCAAGGATATTTTTAGCAATTCAAGTCCATGAACGTGTTGGCAAGTGTAATCAGACAAGACTACTCAAACAAAGAACAAACTTAACACAAGACAACGACAACGACAATGAAAAATAAGTCAAGTCAGGCATCTTGAACTAGGCAGACAGCCGCACAGCCACAGACAACGCACATGTACGTGTACGTATACGTACACGTATACATACACGCACACTGACACAAGTAGCGGCAGGGCAAGGCAAGGAACGAGCGAGCGAGTGACAGCACAAAGCGTAAAAAAGGATAAATGAAGCACGCAAGGGAAGAATGTGGAAAAGCAACGTAGAGCGCAAACAGGCAACAGAGAGTGAATGAGACAGAGGAGTTTGAGAGAGAGAAAGAGAGCAAACGGATACAAAGCCACCGGCAGCGACGCCGACAGAGGCGACATAGTGGCAACGCCGACGCAATTGCAGGCGGCACACCCAAAAATGAGGAAAAAAGAAATAGCAATAACACCAAAAAAACCTTTGGTTGCCGGCAAGGAAGAACACTGCTTTTAAACTTTTTTGAAATAAAGAAAAGCCGGCAAGCTTTTAATTATATCCGTAATTTAGAGAATACCCTAATTCATTTAAAATATTTTTCTTTCAATTCGCCCAGCCCAAATATCCACACACACACACAAACTCGAGAATGGCGTCCTTTTTGAATTTCGATTGTAGCAGCAGTCTGTGACACTTGTACCAACAAAACCTTATGTATTTTATTTCGGTACAGTTAATTAAACACATTTTACATATGCGAAGGTTTTAAGCGCTTATTTTCAGTACACACTTTTAAGTCATAACTCACAAAGCCTCGTCCTACACTCGCATTCACACACACACATGTACAAAGCGTTATACAGAATTTCAACAGAGGCACTAACACACACAAAGGCACTCAGACAGCTTGGCTTGGTTTTTAAAATTTCGTGTTTGCCATTTTTTTTTGCGCTTTTCGAACTTGTTTTGAATTAAATAAAAATGTTAAATGCATTTACCTGGCTCGCTACTTGTATTAAACCACACGCACTTTGTTCTTATATTCTGATTCTCAAATATAAACCGCTTTTTGTTCTTTTTTTTTAAACTACTTTCTGTCTCTTCTAGAGCTCTTAAACAAACCGAATGCGATGAAACACAAAGAGTGTGTGTGAACGATTTGGGCACATTTTTTTCATGCTTGTCTTCTTTGTGCATCTATCGCTGTTATCGATAGTTGTGAAATCGAGAATCTGACTATGGAGTTAATTTAATGCTTCTTTAAATAGTTGTGTTATTAAACTGAAATAAATAATTTAATATCAGCTGTTGGTCGTTCAAATATCTTTAAAAGTTTTTAAAACAAAGGTTGAGTTTGCTAATCATTTAGATTTCAAGTAAAACAAGAAAATTAAATTTATTAATCGATTAAATACATAGTTTTACAAATCGATAATACCAGAAACATTCATCGTTTTATCAGTATTATTTAGTATTTTAGCAAATTTTTTCATTGTCTTTTTCTCATTTTCCCGTAGACGGTCTGCTTGTGTGTCTATTGCTAAGTTTCGGCGGGAAATAATAGGCCGAGTATAAAACGCCAATATTTAAACGAAACTGAAGCAAAACACAACAAAATCCAAGACTAATTGGATACAAACGATGCCACCAACGCCAAAAACAGAAACGCCAGCTTTTCGCAAAAGATACTGTGGCCTGGGTGACCATCATCTGCGGCCGCCGCACAAAACAATACAAGATGAAAAAATCCTTCGCTTCGCCAAGCGCATCAATGCTGAGATACGGAACACAACGCTCGTCTGTGGCAATTGCCTTGATACACTGGAGAAAATCTACAGAGTTAAGCATCGACACAAGGTACAACAGCAAAAGGCACAGGCACAAGCGAAAGCTCAAACAAATTCCATATCGGATGTGAGTTCAAGCCAACAGCTGTCACAACAAAGTGCTGGCATACTTCTAGTGGACCCACCAACAACATCCTCCAGCTCATCAACTAGTCTTACAACCGTTGGCGAGGTATCGACAACATCCATCGGTGTCAAACGAAAACGCTCGGCATCAGTTCAGTCTCAGCGGCCAGATGATGCCGATGCCGACGATTCCATGCTAAGTCTGAACGCTGTGAATGGAACACGATTGCCACACATACAACCGATTCCCAAGCGTCGCCAGACGGTACATTTAAATCAACCCGCAATGGATATTTACTTGGCTGGCACTACGGGAGGTTGACTACGTCTATTTAATGCTTAAGGACTAAAAGACTGTTGCATCGATTCGGTGTCTGGCTCGAATGACTTAATGAAGCCTGAATGGAGTTAAATGTTATACTTTTTAGCGTGTAATGTATGAAAGTGAAATTAATTTACATATGTATTTTGTGTGTTAATAATAATAATAATAGTTGATAATCCGTCTCAGGATATATGAATAACATAATTGATTTATTTAAAAAAAATAAAGTGTACTTGCAGTCACAGACAGAAGTATTGGCAATTCATTATATTTTTATTTTTGTTTTTATTTATTTATTATGTGACTAGTTGGTATTTTTATTTATTAAGAGAGGCGTCATGCAACACACGTCGTGTGTGAGCTACAGCGCTCGATAGGCGCACTTATCGATTCGTCGCTATCGTTGTGAATCGCAACACATTAACAAAAACAACATTGATAAAGTTTGCTTTAACCGCAATTGAGAGTGAAAAATGGACTAAGTAAATAAACACAAATAAGTAATGGAGCCAATGTTAGAGCAGACGCTCAATTAGGCGAAGCAGCTACATTTGACGTCTGTATGTGTGACGACACACAAATCCCACATACACAAACACACACGTACTATTTCGTTTCCATGATAGAGATAAAAAAAGTGGAGTGTCTTCAGGCAGGTAAACGATATCAAACCCAAAAGAAATTAAGATAAAATGACGAAAGTTAATTATTGTTTTTGTTGCTGTTTTAGAACGTCATGGGCTGCATAACGAGCACCAATAAACTGCACGAACTGAGACAGGATAATGTGTTCCGGGTGCGTGTGGCCCACCTGCAGCCCAGCGGACCAGAGGCAGCAATAATACGTAGTGGTTATTTGGAGTTGACGCCACGTGAACTGATATTTATGACACCTGGCTATGATCCCATTGTGTGGGCACTGCAACATCTCCGACGCTATGGCCTAAATGGTGACCTGTTCTCGTTTGAAGCCGGCAGACGTTGCATGTCCGGGCCGGGAATCTATACGTTTCGCATCCACAATGCGGAGCAGCTGTATCCAATGTTTCAACGCTACATAAATGCCGTCAACACAGATGCCTTTGCCCAGGTGGAACGCGAGCGGGAACGCGAACGCGAGAGAATCAACTCCACGCACTCGGTTCTCCTGGGGCGCAGCGATGTCCAGCCGCATAGCAATAATTACTTGGAGCCGGCTCCAATGTTGGCACGTGCTGCGCTGCAGGTGCAACAGCAGCCAAATGATATGCCTGCCACAGTAGGTGACTCGCCAGATATGTTACCCAATCTGCAGCTGAATGTGGGAGAGATGAACAACGGTATCTACACTGGGAATCTGCAGTCTCCGATTACTCCGGGTGCCTACATCAACACCAACACGAATGTCTACTTTGATCAGCCGCTGCATCGGCTGCTGCAAGAGCAAAACTGCCGCAGTACGCCCCCGGAGGCGACACCCACGTCAACGAACAGCGCCTTTAGCACTATGAGACGTCAGCAGCAGCAGCAAGCAGTGGATGTGCCACCGCTAGAGTCTGCGCCAGCTTTAAACGAAACTCTGCGCTTGTATGCCAATGTGGAGACACCACGCCAAACCTTTGACCTGCCCCCGGGATCGGCGAGTGGCAGCGAGCGTTGCTACGAGAACATCAATCGTTTGGATTTGCCACTGTTACCCCGAGACAGCTCGCAGCAATCTGTGGCATCCACATCCACACAGCAGCAGCAACAGCAGCTGCAGCCGCAACAACAACCACAGCCTGTTACTCCCACCAGTTTGCCAGGTGTTAACTACATCGTTCTGGACCTGGATCAGCCACGTAGTCCGGTGCAGAGTTCGCCCAAAGCGGTAACCAATGGATTCGGCAGTGGACTTTCACTGACCACTACAGCACCTGTGACACCGGAAGGAGGAGCAGCAGTGGATGCATCACTTGTAGCCCATAATCGTTCATCCACAGCGGTAACAACTGCCGCAGCAGTGCCCACAACCACATCTGAGCCTGTGACCACCCAAGGTTACTCTACCATTGACTTCATACGCACCTACGCCCTGAATAAATCATCAACGGCTAAGAAACACGATGGTGACATGCCTGTGATCTGTCAGCATCATCAGGATCATACGCATGAGGACTGTGAGCTGCGTATCACGAGACACAGCAAATGTGTTCGAAAGGCATACTCTATCAGCGAGTAGAGAGTGAAAAGGACAATGAGTGAGAGAGTAAAGGAGCGAGTAACGAGCTAAAAGTGGATCCGTGAGTTGGTCTTGTGAAGTAACGAGTAACGAGGGGGTAAAAGAACGAGTAAACAAGTGGAAAGCTGGCAGAAGTGTTCGTAATTAATCAGCGAATCGAAATAAGGAACGATAAGCAAATGACAAGTAAACTGTATAGACGAAAATATGTATGAGGCTTAGAAAATATGTGCAATAGAGGATGACAACGGATATTGATTAGCAGAACGAGAAGCGAGACTCAATTAGCGAGTAAACTAACTATACACAGCGCGTGAAATTGTGTGAAGAGGCAAAGAGTATAAAGGCGAGTGAGTAAAAAAAGTCGATCGGATAACAGTACGACTAAAGATTCAGCTTCGTAAAACAAAAGTGTTCTGAAAGTGACGAGTAAGCTGAAGAATTAGTAACAAGTAATGTACTTAAGCAGCAAGTAAAAAGAATCGAGTGAGTAAAAGAACGAGTGACGAGTGGAAAGCTAGCACAACGAATTTACCAAAGAAACGGGCTTTGGCTGCATCCCGTTATATATTTTTAATAGACAAGAACTCACACAGATACTTAAACACGCACACACACAAACAAACACGCACACACACACTCACAAATTGTAACCAGGTTGTTTCAATGTATGTACTTATTGTTCATTGTGCACACACATACATAAAATTACATGCATAAATAATGTATAAGTATTTTTTACACATACATACATACACACGGGGCTGTTTAGTGCTAGTCGTTTTAAAGTAAAACATAAAACATTTTGTTCAAATTTATTATTATTAGTGAAAATACAACATGAAAGGCTTTTAAATTGTATAAACAAATTAAACTATAGGTTATATATACATACATATATACTCGTTAGTAGTTAAGGCCGCATATTTAAAGGTGATTACTTATGTAATGTGAGCATAAATTTCTTGTTGTTGCCAAAAAATGTAAAGGCCACGGCCCAAAAGTGGACCAAGGCTTGTTCAAATTAATTTGTTAGCAGCTTTAAGATAACCGATCGCAGTAAACTTAATTTTGATACATAGTACATATTGCTTTATTGTTATCCAAAATTGTTAGGAATTCAAAAAGAAAATAAAAAATTGTATAAGTTATAGTAATTGCAGCAGCCAGCATATTATGTAATTGCTTATGTCGATAGATTGCCAAAGTAAATTTAATAAATATTTGTATTATTATTGTTAGTGTCTAAGACAAAACTGTGCAATAAAAAACATTAAAGAAAAATGTAAAGTACTTTTAACAATTTCAAACCTAACTGACAGCTGGCAACGATAAACGCACAAAGCTTTAACCGCTGCTAGTTATCGATAGCAAACCGATTCATGCTTTACCAGTGTGTACACCCGTTTGTTGCGTGCATTAAACGACTGCTGCGTATTTACCGTTTTAAACTCAAATACAAAGACGAATGCAAAACAAAGAACAAGCGATTAAAGAAGTTTGCAATTTATTTGTTGTAATTCAAATTTAAATTAGTGGTTAGTGTTAATAGTGCTCGAATGAATGCAAAGATCGTCTAGCTTTTGTGTTCCTAAAATATATATATTATATGTAACGACGTCACGCTAATTTATTATCAGTATCAATTGCGCTCTGGACACTATTTGCCATGGTCGGACAGTTTAGCAAACTTTTATTGCTCTTGACATTGCTGCTACACCAATTGACCTCGGGACAGTGTCATCAATTCGGTGCGAATCTTGTGCGTCGTGTGTCGCCGCAAACATCGCCAGATGTGCAGGAGGAATCTGCTCGTCAGCTCATACAACGCGTCGTCGGCGTTGAGGCGTCCAAATTGTTCAATGTCGAGGTCAATAAGCTCTTGGACATAAGGAGCTATCAGGTAGAGTCATCACAGTTGTAGTTAAAGCTCCAAAGGGAGAGGGATAAAGGCGATTGAGTTATTGAATGAGTGCATTCTTTGTGGTCACTGAATTTAGTCTTAATATACCAAGGGGACTTGCCGTGTATACCGACTGTAACCCTGCCTTTGTTAGTAACATGGTATCTAAGTTTAGTTAAGATATTTTTTAAAGTGTTTCTTAAAATAGCTAGATCGGCGTGTAGAGAAAAGGACTGATATACCAGATTTGGTGTGTTGTAGATATATTTATTCCAAAGTTATCAGTTATAAACTAAATACAGGGTATACCAATATCAATCATACTTATATTCATGATTAAATCTCATACACTCTACACAGATCAGTCTGCAGGACGATGGCAAAGTGCTTATAGTCGGCTGGGATGGCGTCTCTGTGTGCAGGGGCTTCCACTACTATCTGAAGTATGTACTGCACAAGGATATGGAGTGGTTCAAGACACAGATCGAGCTGCCCGAGAATTTGCAGCTACCGAATGTTACACTGCATTCCACATCGGCTAGTCCGATCATCTATTATCAAAATGTTTGCACCTGGAGCTATAGTTTTGTCTGGTGGAATCTGGAGCAGTGGCGTAGACACATCGATTGGATGGCCATGATGGGCATAAATCTATCGCTGGCACCCAATCAGGAGGCCATTTGGGAGGAAGTTTATCGGGAGCTGGGACTCAGCGATGCCGAAATCGATGCACATTTCGGTGGGCCGGCATTTCAGGCCTGGCAACGCATGGGCAATATTCGGGGCTGGGCAGGACCATTGCCACCGGAGCATAGGAGATTACAGCAGCTGTTGCAGCAAAGGATTGTACAGGCTCAACGTGATCTAGGCATGAGTGTAGCCCTACCGGCATTCGCTGGACACGTTCCGGTGGCCATGCAACGTATCTTTCCCAATGCCAGCTATTCGATGGCACAACGTTGGAATCACTTCCCCGATCCCTATTGCTGCACGCTGTTTGTGGAGCCGGAGGACGAACTTTTCCAGCAGCTGGCCACCATGTTTTTACGCCGGGTGGTGCACACATATGGCTCCAATCACATCTACTTCTGTGATCCCTTCAATGAAATGGAGCCAAGGATCCCAGAACCTGCATATATACGTGCCACATCCAAGGCAATCTTTAAATCCATGCGATCAGTGGATGTGGATGCGGTGTGGTTGCTGCAGGGTTGGATGTTTCTCCCGGTTGGTTACTGGACTGATCCGCTAATCGAGGCCTTTCTCACCGCTGTGCCACGTGGAGGAATTCTTGTGCTCGATCTCCAGAGCGAACAGTTTCCACAGTACCAACGCACCATGTCCTACTATGGCCAACCATTTATCTGGTGTATGTTGAATAATTTCGGTGGCACACTTGGCATGTTTGGATCAGCGAAATTGATCAACACGGGCATTGGATCGGCTCGCTCCATGATCAACAGCACCATGGTTGGAGTGGGCATTACGCCGGAGGGAATTAATCAGAACTATGTGATGTTTGCTCTGACTCTCGAGCGTGCTTGGAGCTCAAAGGATTTGGACTTGATCAAATGGTTTGATCAGTTTACCTACTCACGCTATGGCATCAATGACACCCGTTTGTCACAGGCATGGCAGCTGCTCCAAGGCAGCGTCTACGATTTCCATGGCATGCAACGCATGCGTGGCAAGTACGTGTTGAACCGCAGACCAGGGCTGAATCTGAAGCCCTGGACGTGGTACAATGCGTCCAGCGTTAACGAGGCCTGGCAACTTTTACTCTCCGCCAAGGATGTTGTACCACTGGAGGATGATCGTTATGCGATCTATGAGCACGATTTGGTGGACATAACGCGACAGTTTCTTCAACTGAACATCGATCACATCTATGTGAATTTAAAGTCCTCCTACCGCAAATCTCAGCTCACACGCTTCCAGTACTTGGCCGCCAGATTGCTGCAAATGCTGGACGACATGGAACGCATACTGGCCAGTGGAGCACACTTTCTGCTCGGCAACTGGTTAGAGGATGCCAAACAGCTGGCGCCCAGACCTGATCTGCGCGGCATCTACGAGTTCAATGCACGAAATCAGCTGACTGCCTGGGGACCCAATGGACAGATTCTTGATTATGCCACCAAACAATGGTCTGGCCTGATTCGTGATTATTACCAGCCACGTTGGAACATGTTTCTAGATGCAGTCACGCTGTCCATGCAGTCCAATATACCCTTCAATGCTACCAGTTTTAAGCAGCGTGTGGCCAATGAAATTGAATTGCCGTTTAGTAATCTCACTAAGGTGTACCCAACGAAACCGGTGGGAAATACTTGGCTCATCTCCCAGGACATATACATTAGATGGAATTCGTATGCCAAGGATACAGAATTTATGCACAATAATCGCTTGAAAGTAAACTTGATTGAGGAGTGAATTTTTACCTGATTAGCAGAGACCATAATGATTATTACAAACGAAATTTAAATTATTTTTGTTTTTAATTAATTAATTATTTAATTGATGCAAACGAAGTGTAATCATCAGTTTTGCGTTTTATTTATAAAAATAAAAAGAATTATAATTGTGTTTAGTTTTGTTCTTTTAAATATAAATATAAAAAATATTCATTACTTTTTAAATAAAAATTATAATAAAAAAAACATTTGTATTGAAAACATATTTATTATTTATTCTAAATAATTTCCTTTTAAGTTTTATCCCACGAAATTGAAAATGAAGTTGGAATTTAAATTATTAATCATTATTTGCGGTCCCTGCTAATAAACAATCGCGTCATCAATACAGATTTCATATAGGAATATATGTATACATATATATATATATATATATAAATTTGTGTTTTAATTGATTTTTATTTAAATTAATGTACAAACTAATTTAAATGTAAAAATTTAAACATCTTCATCAATCAATCAATCATACGCATACGAATTTCTATGTTTTTTTTTTTGTTTTCTTCCAATTGTTTTGCATACGTGTGTGTGTGTGTGTGTGTTGGGTGTATGTGGTTGTGGTACGCACATTATTTAAATGTACAAATTTATTTTATTTATATTGAGTTTATGCAAGTGTTTACATAGAATTAATTACTCATTAAATTTGTATTGATGTGTGTGTGTGTATTGGCAAACTACAGTTAATGTGTGTATTATTATTGTTATTTACTTTTAACATTAGTTTTTCTCTTTTTGTTGTTGTTCTTTTGTGTAAAGTTTCTTATGTGGGATGGGGGAGGAGTGGCTTGTGCTGGGTCTGCATTTACTTGTTCTTTTATCTTTCTTTCATTCATACACGATATTTCTACAATTATACTCAATCAGTTTAAAATTTCAAACAAACATTATTATTATTATTATTACTCTTATTTGTTTTTAGTATTTAATGTTGTATGTATAAATTTTTGCATCCTTCCAATGATGCTTTTACAGCTAAAGGAGAAGGATGAGGAAATTGTTGGGTAAGGGGTAGGTGTGTGTGTGTGTTAGTGTGTGTGGTTGCTGTTGTTCTTGTGGTGACGGCAAGTACGCAAAAATATGTTTAATCATATTAAGGTATGCAATTGCGCACCAAAACCGCATCATCATAATCATCTTCCTAAATAATTCAACATACATTATACGCAAACTGTATGCGATGTATGTGAATGTGTGTTTATGTTTTTGGGGTGTGTGTGTGTGTGTGTTGTATTTGTATATATATATATAACGTTTATACTCATATGCATTCAATCAAACAAACATTTATACCATTTTTTCTCCATATGGGAGAAAAAAACACTCATACATCTCATCATTATCATTCTTAAGCTTCATGCCATAAGCTTCAACTAACATGCAATCAGAATTATTAGAATCAGATACACGGCATTTATATTTTATTCATCCTGCATATCCTCTGGCAATTCATGCGGATTCAACATGCCCGGAATATTACGTTGCATTTGACGTTTATTGGATTGCTCCATGGCCAATGCCGCCTCACGTTCCTCCAGATACAAATCTGAATCGTCCTCGCCGGTGGCCTCCTGCAAAGTATGAATTTAATTATAAAATTTAAATTACAATGTTTACAATTATTTAACTTACGCGTATCTGTATAAGAAAATCTCTCAAATGCTCCTTAAATGCTTGCACATTCTCATCCAAATTGAAAAGGCCAGTGACAAAGACTTTGATCTGATTATCTGATAAATGATTAAATGCCGATTTTAGCAATGAGGCCACATATTCCTGTATGAATATCATATTATCGGGTATGGGTCCCAGATCTACGGTTATTTTACGATTCTCTACCAATGAGAACATGTAGGCCAAGATGATAGCATGATTTGGCAAACCGGCCGTATGCGATGTATCAGTAACCACTGAGAAGATTTGCATAAGTATATCCGTAAAATAGGTCTGATAGAAACTCTGCGCCGCATTCGGATGTTGTTCAAGATTTTGCAGCATCTAGAAAATATACAAAAATATATAATTAATTTGATTCCATAGGGAAACTGTAATCAACATACTTTATACAGGATATTTAAGCCCATATCAGCCACGTTGCGCATTGTGTGCTTAAAGGCCCAAACCACGGAGTCGAAAACAAGTTTAAACTGGGCCGGCGGTATGTTAAGGAACGCCTTAAAGCAATGGGCATTGACCGCCTGCAGCAGCTCATAGAAACTTAGACGATGCTGTGGGAAATCTTCGAAATTCTTGTTGATCATGTCCAGCGTGCTATCAAATACGGCATCAAAGATTTTTGGTACTTCATTCGTGATATGCTGACGCAATTTGTGCACAATCGTTGCCATCGCACTCAGTACTTTGGGTTCACGCGCCGACGGAATCTTACACCGCTACAAAAAAGTAATGAAGTATTAGAAAGATAAAATAGAATTGTTGTGGAAACTTTCTGCCTATCTTAGTCATTGATTTAAGCCATTTATTGGCTAATAGCTCACCTGATAGTCCAGCAAGATGGCGTCTAATAAGGGCGGTATAAAGTTGTCCATAACTAATTGATTGTCATTGGAGCGCGATACCCATTCGGCTATCAAATTGAGCGTCTCCTTCTTAACCACATGCATTGATTTAATCAAAGGCTGATTGTTAACATTGACGCCATTCACTTCAATCGCTTGAATGATATTCTCCGACGTGATCTTGTACACATTGAGCATATCCAAATAGATGCGACCCAATTGAATAACATAGGCATGCCCCAATGCCTTGCAAGCAGCCACATTTGTCTTCAATATGCTGCCAAGTTGCTTAACCGCTGTCATGTTCTTAAGAAAATCGACATTTTTCGATGCCCGCGATATAATGTCATCCCAGACTTGATTCGGCAGCAACATATAGCGTTCAATTAACGCATCCTGTTGCACCTGATCAACCTGGGCCGAGATCATATACCCAACTGCCTCATAGAACGTGTGCACCTAAAGCAATGAGTTGAATAAACTTACGTATTTATATAAATTATTGTAGTATAAATAGAACTCACCTGTTGTGGCTGCAGATCACAAATAATGCTGCTCATTGTGCTCAGAATTTCGTCAATGAAGGTGCACACCTCATTTGGCTGGATTGTGACAAAATAGCGACGGCATTTGATTGCAATCTTGATGAATGTGTCGCAGGCCATGTCTTGGACACCATCGTGCGTCTCGTGCATAAATTCAAAGAGCTTATTGACCACCGTCTTTAGGAATTTCCAATGAGCACGCAGAAAACGTGGATACTGTCCAACCACATACATAATATTGGATGCAATGATAGCCTTATTGTCCTTGCCCTTCTTTTGTTCACAGAGGCCAAGCAGATCCTTGATGACAGTGACCAGAAATCGTTTCTCATCCTCCTCACAGAAGGCACCTGAAAGAAAAATACAACAAACATTAGGTAAAAGTGCCTCCAAATTATCTAAACTATATTGGTCTTCTATTGATCTAATTCTAAAATTGTATTTTAAAACTTACCCGATATTGAGCCAATGGCCCAGCACAGAGTGTTGAGATTTTTCCACGAGAATTCGGTGCCATTGACCTGGTTAAGCAGCTTTAGGGTCATAATGCGATCAGTGTCCACACAGTCCAAATGAGTGAGGAAAACCAAAGTCTCTCTCATGTTTTTATACAAATTGATGGAATTCGTGTCCTTCATAAATTCTCGTACTACCTCACCGTTCTCATTCTCAACGACAAGAACCTCTTCAGGTTTTGCCATACGTGATATCATTATGAAACGAACCTTGGACAGGATGGTGGCATAGAAGCGGCGTCGTGGATATACTTGCTGTCGCTTTGATGATTCAAGTGTGGGATGAAAGAATTCGGTGTTGTATAGATTCTCAACAAGGCTGTTCCAATATTCCAAGCAGATCTTAAAAACCTCAACATCCTCAACCTCACTGATCATGACCAAATACATGAGTGCTTGATTCAGATAATCCACATACTTGGCATCCTCGACTAGTTTGCCGTGTTCTTTCAGAAACGTGCAGAGGAACATTGCCAGATTTAGGACGAGCTCTTGTTCCGTATCGGAGCCACATTGGAACACATTATTCATATTCATATTCTGACCAATAATTTGATCTAGCTGCACCATCGTATCCTTAAATAGCGTCGCAAAGTTCTCATTGTAATTGGCCGCCGTGAGTCCGGCAATTTCAGAGAGGCACTTTAGGGTTACATTACGGAACATCGGTACGCTAAGAAACTTAAAGATCAGCGTCTCAATGAGCGTCGTCTCGAATATATAGCCCAATGGTATCCAATTGAGAAAGCGTAACAATGTCTCCAGTGTAACCTGTATCAGTGCCGCATTCATTGAATTATCCAGCACAAACTGGCAAAGCGTAAAGATTTGCGAAAACTCTGAGCACATCGTATCCTTTAGATGCTTTGCCTTCGTTTGCGTTATCTGTCCCAGTGAAAAGTCAAAGACTTCCTCACTAAGATTCTTCAGTATAACCATATTGTTCATACACAAGCTCTCGTTCGTTTTCGATGCTCCGACAATATCGCTGATGAATGTCTCCCAATTACGTGGCCACTCACGTTTTAGGATCTGCACCAAAATCATATTTAGCTTATTTAAATAAACTTTGTTCTGCTCCATGACGGCCGGATCCGAGGATGTTTTAATGATCAGACTGACGACATACTTTTTGATGCCTTCGCATTGATTGCGTGGCAGCACCTTCCAGCGTGTTTTGATGACCTCCTCAAGGATTTGGAGTGCATAGAACTTGGTTTGCTGATTCTGTGAATATTCGAGTATACTATCGACACGCGTCCATGCCTCTGGATGCTCCTTCAATGTGGTGAGTATATCCTGCGCCAATCGAAGTTGCTCACCCTGTGATGAGTAGAGTGCCTCAACGATCTTGTCTAGCAGATTAATGTCCAGCTTCTGATTAAAATCGAGCAATTTGCTCGCCTCATCGGAGCTCAACATCGCCATCGCTTTATAATAAAAGCAGCGTTCACGTCTGCGTCGCTCAGCAGCAGCAGCACCACCAGCAGTCGCTGTGTCCGCGTTAATTTTGATTGATTTTAGCTGCTCCTCCGGCTAAAACAACGATGTGGGGTAGGTGGAGGGATGATCGCGTCCAGGAAATCAGTGGCAGCTGTTAGGATTGACTTTCTATAGAAGAATCGGAAAATATCGAAATTATATTTATCGGCATTAAGGCAACCATATTTATTTTATGCATATCTCTATGTATGGGATTTGTACGTATGTTTTCTTATTTTCTACGCACAAATACAAACGCATGGCCTGCTTGTGGCGCGCGCTTACAATTTTTTTTACTTTTTTTTCTGCTCACACGCTTACACAGACACACTAGAGATGAGCGATATGTTCGTACCTGTTACTCATTCCAAGCATCTTACATTAGCAAGTCATTATCAATTTGTTTTGTTTTTATTTGTTTCAATACTTGTGTAAATGCCGCTTCAACCAGCTTGCATTTCTGTTGTTTGGTGTGTGGTGAAATAAAAGCAATTATCTCAAAACATACCTACGTCTCTTGCGGAGGAGAGTCCCTATTACGATTTCTTCCTATGCTTACGCTATTAGCTTAATCCAAAAATCGCTCATCTCTAAAACACACACGCACACACACTCACATATATGCCGCTTACACATGCAAAATACAATCAAAGCAGCGTACAACGAACGCATCGAGATGAGACTGCGACGGCATTTTCCCAAGTTTATAATGTGCTCTCAATTTTGGGTTGTTGTACAACACATTTGTTGTCAATTATAATCGACTTCAATGTGTACGTTAATATATTTTGTCTTTCACGCACTTACCGAGTTTAAGGAAAGCGATGCAACCTACGAATCCCAAGAACAGCGTGTAAAACGAAGAGCGCAAAACGAGTGAAAAAGACTACAACGTTTTTGTCCAGACAGTGAAAAACTTTTATTGCAATTTGCGTGGCGCACACGTCTACTTTATTTCAGATGTACTTAAACACATGTACACTGAGCACTCTTTTTGCAATTTGGCTAACAACGGTTGACGTTGTGACCAATTTGTGTTTTAAACAAACTTTTTCGCAGTACTTTTCTTCTCCTTCTGTGGTGAAAACCAGGGATGGATCACGAGCGTCATGCGCGGTGCCGGAGTCGAGCACAATTTATATAAATGTTAGTAATTTGTAATAAGCAGTAACATAATAATTAAACAGTTCTCATTTAAGTAAGTTGCGTTTTTTTAAACAAAACTCAATTTATAAGCTTTTACAAATATGTACCGGCACAATTTACAAAGCATAGTGTTTCCATATCATACAAACATTCAGCCCTAACCCAACTAGGCTTGCATTTGTAATTATCGTTTATCGTACCATTTTTCGTTGTATTTATGTTTATCGAGGTTATATTTTGGCGCCTGTATTGTTTTGGTTTTGTGCTCTGAATAAATGCACACGGTTGAAAACGATAATTTAATTGTTAATTAATAAAAAAAATATAAATTTTATTTAGCCAAACAACGCATTCATGATAAATATAAGCTTAGTTTAGTCATGCGAAATATTAACTTAATGACAATAAATTGTTTTACATATAAGAACACGAACACGATAAGAAACACGATCAACGTTCATCTCTAGTCGTGATCTAAATCGAGCACGACATAGAACGTTGATTTGTATTGTTTTCATAAACAATAATTCGGTTTCTGCGATTCGATGTCAATTTACTTGCATTGCTTAACAACAAATGGCGGCTTACCCATTTTCACCCGTAAAAAGGGGGAGTGCGATAACGTAAGCGTGTTTAGTTAATATGTATGTATGTGTTGCCAGTTATTGTGAATGACACTTGTTGCTTTCTTTTTAGCTGCCCTTTTCAACTGTGGCCTCTTTGAATGGTTTTCACATGTTTTTCAAATCTCTCGGCATACAATTGCAAACCACACACACTGATGAATGGACCTACATATGGCGTGACTTTCACAATGTAATTACATTCATTGTATGTGGTCGTGGAATGGGTGAATTTCAACTTCAAACTCTAGCAGAACTAGCTTTTGGAGCGATCGCGCTGTTCATTAGCCGCGATGAGCTGGCTCATCCCGCACTCCTAGAGCGCCTTAAGAAAGATGCCAAAAAGTATGTGCCCATTGTGGACGCTGCCCTTGAAGCATCCAGTGCGGGCACCACACTTTTGGGCTATACCGATTGTCTGCTAGCCATGGAAAATGCTAATCTCTTGCAGAAACTAAATGAGTTCAGTGGCAATTGTGGTTCACTCTTCTGTTGCCTCGTGGTAGGCCAACGTATTTGTGTTGCCACCGAAGGCTGGTGGGACTTAGATACGTTGGACAGAGAGTTGCTTCTCTTTCTACTAAATTCATCCAGCATGCTGCAGCTTGATATTCCCGTCTATTTGCCCAGCAAGAGTCCAAATATTGCATTCCGTTTTGTCACCATTCCAGTCTCCGCCAATAGTGTACTGTGTGTACTCTGCGGCGCCGAACCTGCCTTTCGAGAGATTCATCTAAATGCCATGAATGCCTATCGCAACGACGGCAATCTTCTGGCAAACGTTGAACGTTGTGTACCACGTAGTTTACCTGAACAGTTGGACATCGACGCCCATATATTGGCCATTATTCTAATCAATACTGAGACTCGGAAAAGCGTTTTTACCCGGAATCTTCATCAATCGTCGACGGCCAAACGCATAGTTGTGGGAGACTTACAACGATTGGATATGCTTAAGAAATTCTTTGATCAAACCTTGGAAACTATGCACGAACTAAAAACAATCAAGGGCAACGCTAACAACGATTTGAATTCAGCGAATATATCGACAATGGTGGATCAGTACAGTTGCTCGGACTATCACAAATGTTATGCCCATGCAGATGAGCAAAACAATGTTATTTTCCTGCTGTTTGTGGCTGCTGTGCCCACACATGCAATGAGGTAAATTCACCAGAAATAATGCAAGACAAGAAAATAAACCATAAATTTTATGATTCACAGGTTTCTCGCTAAGCAAGTACATGCTAGCCTGTTGCAAGAGAAAGGTGTCTGCTGGTAACTTGATTTTTCGCTCTCCGCTAACCTTATAAGACTGATGACTTGCCCTCCATTTAATATATGTAGTTCACTTATTAAAAACTACTAAATGAATCTCCTTTTTAGCATATTTAAAGAAACTCATACTTTCGACAGTATTTTTCAAGCTAAAGATACTTTTGTATCTTATGCATTTATAGCTAAAATAAGTATAAGTATTTTACTCTATGTATTTTATATAAAGTAAGTGCTGGTGCAAATAAACTGTATTGATTCATGACATGTGAATCTACTTAAATTTCAAATTTAAATTAACTGATTTCTGTCCTCATAGTTTATTTTTATATGGTAAAGAATATCCACACGGAACCCGCGCAGTTAATGACACTTTTTTGTAAACAAAATATCGGAAAAGCTTTCAATATCTTTTAACGATTACAATGCCGAGGAAAAAACAATAAATGTTAAAATTAATTATATATTCAAATAGCAATGTTAATTTCAACATTTCCATCATAGTCACGCCTCTGGGCAATGCTCTTCACGTAAACCAAAAGTGTTCGAATGCCTCGTGCTTTACAAATAGGGCACTACAAATAGCATTGACAAATGACTTTAGTTTGATATAAGTTGACCCATCTGTTTGGGGAGAAGAGTCTGCTCCATTATGTGAGCAGCTAAAGAACCCAAATTAGTTGATGGTATTCAAAAATTATGCAATTTATTGTATATATTCTAGCACGTTTCCTCATTAATTTAACCGATCCAGACCTAATAATTACTAAGCGTATCATTTAAATTATTAACACGTTTGCGTTATAAAAGTTATAAATAATAACGCCAAATTAAATGTCAAACTTGTTTACGACTATCAGTGTGCATTCGACGAGCTTCGAGTGCACATCGTAGTCGGATATTCAAAATTAAAAAAATTCTTATATTTTTGGAAGATTTGAAAGAGTTGGAAATCCTTCAAAATGATGTTCCTAAGCACTCGGGAGGATTACACAGCCGATGAGCTGATTAAAATAGATCAGTTGCGTCAACTGGTGGAGAGTAAGATAAATCCCTGATCATATAATCATAAAAATAAATATCTCGTGATCAATTTTGATAGAATGTGAAGAGTTGGAGGTGGGAACAGAAGATACACTTCTTACAAAATTTCTGCACTACACACACTGGGATACAAAAAAGGCCTATCAGGCCATACATGCGTACTATGACTTTAAATTGAAGTATCCAATGTGGGTGGCTACTCATTCCATTGATTATTATGCGAAAATTTTCTATGCAACAAATTGTCGCTTTATAATGCCGCAGACGGATAAAAATGGTCGTGTTCTGGTGATTTTTAAGACGGTAGATGCATTTCAACAGTTTCCAGATTTTCTACAGCATTTGGTTGAAATGGATGATCTCATTTTTGAGTCACTGTTAATGTTGCCTCGTGTGCAACAGAATGGCATAACGGTAATTTGTGATCTACAGGGGTAAGAATTGTTTTTTTTTTAATTTGAAATAATTTCAACTAAAAATTTATTTTTATCTTCAGTTCGACGCGAAATTTTCTGCGACAATTCTCCCCGAGTTTTATGAAGGTCGTCAATGAAAAGAACGGAATTTTACCCTTTAAGCAAAGGATCGTACATATAATTCAGCGTGGAATGCTGTTTTATGTGACGTCATCGTTGTTTCTACCTTTTATGAACAAAGAGTTTAAGGAAAGGGTAAGTACTAGCAAAAACAATATATTAAATTGATCTACAGTATCCACATTACGATTAGATTTTCACGCATGATGGACGGCATCTAAGTAAATTACAGGATATGATTGGATTGGATAGTTTACCTGCGGAATATGGTGGTCCAGCTTCAAATGTGCTTGATTCGAGTTTGCTGTTGAATCATTTGAATCAAAATGCGGAGTACTTGGAAAAAATACAGAATTATAAAAAGCGTGTAGCCTAAATCTAATAATAAACTTCTTATAAAATTATTAAAGTAATACAAATTTAATTTTTGCTTGAATACAGATACTTTCTATTTTTTTAGTTTGAAAAATAACCAACATTTGGCTCAGTGCACGATTGATTACTGTTCCTACACTATCGATAGGCACACGAGCAATTTTGCGTCGATCACAAAATTTGTGCGCCAAAACAATTACAATTATCGTATCGTATCGATATCGGCAGCTTTCGATAGATTTCGTTTGTTGTGAAATTGCGGCGCAGAGTAGAAACCAATTTTAATTGTTTATTGTTAATACTATTGTTAAATGGCTTCCAATAAGGTAATGAAAAGATAGACTAACCCGTACTAAAAGTTTAATTTAAATACTGTATTATTAGGAGTGTCTGATTATAGTGCTGGACGTGCGTAGTTGCGCCTCCGAAGAATTCAAATTAAAGTCTGTGAAATGCGTTGCTGAAATATTAAAGGACAAGGTAAGATTTAACATTTATATTCAAGAGAAAGGATTATTGGAGACTTGCGAAATGTTTTCAGATTGTGTGCGACAAGAAGGACTATGTGTCGTTTGTGCTTGTGGGTGCCGAAAGGAGCGAAAACGATGCGAACGTTAAGCATGTGGTGCAATATCAAAAGACACCGCAGCTCTGCAATTGGGAATTGTTGCTCAGCTTCTTTAAGTTTGTCAATGAGCCGCCTGCTGATGAAGCCGGAGATTGGCTAGATGGTCTTGCAGTAGCCATGGAACTGCAAGATGTAGCTGCGGCGTAAGCTTATAATAATTCCCTCTCACTTCACAATATGTCTAATTTAAAGTTCGTTGCAGTTTTAAGCTTTCAAGACGCCGTATTTTGCTTTTGTTTGACTTCAATTACACGGAACAGAACTACGATGATTACAAGACAATCTGTAATAAAATTCTTGAAGAAAACATTGAATTAATCGTGGGGTAAAATTAACATTGCTTATGAATTCTATACAAAATTTCTAACTTATCTTTGCTTTTTAGTTCCCATAACATTGCCTACATAGACAATGTCAAAACCAATTTGCCACAGGCCATATTTCAGTCGTCACGAAAGGCTACAACCTCAGAGCTGGAGAACCAGGAACATGCTATGCAGCTGGTTTCCAACTGCAATGCTTTGTTGTGCAACTTTAAGGAGGCATTGGCTACCATATTCAAGGTGACCATTAGACGTCCTTGGACATGGGGTGCCAAGTTACACATTGGCACATCGATTGTTATACATCTACAGGGTATTATTGCCATGAAGAACGAAACGCACATCAAGCTAAAAAAGGTGTGGGCAGAGTCTGAGGAGTTGGTGGATCGTGAGGAACGTTTCTTTATCAAGGGCACGGAGGTAACGCCGTTGCCAGGAGATCTCGTTGATGGTTACATGCTGGGTGGAACTCCAGTGCCCTATGATGAGACTCTCGCTGAGCTGCCGCCACCGCATCCACCAGGTCTACATTTCGTGGGCTTTGTGAAACGTAACAAAATTCCAGACGCGTACTTCTCCGGTGACTCCATGTACATGTTGGTGCATAAGAAGGACAACACGGTTTCTGCCCAGAAACTGGATGCCTTGGTGCGTGCACTAATACTACAGAAAAGCGTTATACTTTGCTGGAAAATCTTTAGTGTCAAGTTTAACACACCTCGGCTGGTAGTATTATTGCCACATGAGTCCACAGAGAATCGTCCAGCTGCATTGTACATGTTGGAACTGTCATATCATGCTCAGCATCAGTTCTGGGATTTTCCAGCACTTCGCACAGACAAAACCGAATGTTCTCAAGATCAATTGCAGGCTGTGGACAAGCTCATTGATAGCATGGACTTGGAATGCACTCTGAAAGACACACAGCAGCCAAGACAGCAGAGACAGAACGATTTGCTGCCCTTCGATGGACTGCCCAGCATATATGAGCAGAACGTAATGGATGTGCTAGAGCGAAAGGTTATCTGCAAGGCGGCAACGGATAGCGAACTCCAGGAACTTTTACATGATAAAAATTTCGTAGATATCTTTTGGCGTGTCCCCGAACCCATTGAGCAACAGTCCAAGGAAGCGGCAGCTGCTGTTCAGAAACTATTTCATTTGGAGCGCAGCTATGCCTGGCAAGAGAAACTCAAGGCATTGGAGCTGAAAGAGAACGCACCACCGCCTGTCAAACAAGAAAAAGATGATCAAGATGAGACCATTTTTGATGATCCAGTTGAGAGCGTTGGTTTAATCACACCAGTTCAGGATTACAATAAGCTACTGAGAGAGATTCGAAAAATAACAAATTGCACCAAGAGAGATGTTGAATTCCAAGCGCTATCAGCTCAAATGCGAGTGGTGCTCATGACGCTGCTCGAGCGCAACAAGTTAGATTTTGAACAACTAACCGAAGTGCTAAAAGTCCTACGTAGCACTAGTGAGGAGTTCAACAGCTTCCCGGAGTATAATAAATTTACCAAGCAGCTGAGAGCTAAAGTCATAGAAAGTAAGTTGACTGAGTTCTGGGAAGCTGTCGTGGTGGATAAACAACTTGGACCCATTGTTGTGGACACGCCCGCTCTCGATGATGAGCTACGTTTGCAAGCGTTTTATGCTTTGCCCATCAACGATGGCAGTGATAGTGATTAAGCTTATAATATTTAATAATATGTACCTATTTAAACCGAAAGTGATAATCTATATTTCTAATAATAAAATTGTCTCATAAAAACCAACTCTATACACTTTAAAGTTTTATATTTCAATACATGTTTTGATTGATTTTAATAAATTCCAAAATACATTTACAACGCTCGTTAAATTTACAAAGAACAAAGGAATGAAAAATTACTTCAATTTCTTAATGAATTTTAAATAATAAAGGGCGAAAATACAAAAAAAAAAGTACAATTAGCTTAACAGGCTTAAGGAACAATTTAATAAAGTTACAATAATTAAAATACACTTGAGAATTTACGAATCGGTGCGTTAAATAAGCAAGGTTAATAAAGAGCACATATGTATTTGTTGTGCCTCTGTATGTTTCTTGGGTGTATGATGTGTGTGTGTTGGTGAATGAATAAACATTTAATACGTTATAATTTTTTTTTCTTTAACACATTCTGCGTAACGTCCGAAGCAAACTTTTGGCATGGTCCTTTACTTGGCCACAAGACAGCGGGAAGTACATGCAATAAATAAAATTTCAATTTGACTTTCGTTGCAGCCAAAAAAAAGAAAATAAAAACGGATTTCCACTAGTCGATATTCAGTGACGACATCAGCTCTTCCACACTGTAAATGGGTATAGTGATTAGTTTATAATAATAATAATGCATTATAACGTAGTTTACTCTTGGACGCACGTGATATCTAGATCCTGAAAGGCCACACCTAGCCAGGCGACAACAAGACAATAATGTTGGAATAGCTGCAGCAGCAGTTCACCTTCGTCGAGCATTTCCAAGCGTTCGATTCTCTGGCGTTCCGATGTGGAAATACTATCGTACACCTGTACCATATCCCAGGCACGTGCACCACTCCAGCCGCAGTCCTTGAACCGATTGGTTTGTGTCTCCAGTGACAAACAGGACTCCACGCCGGCCAAACTACAGCCACGACTACGTAGATTATTGAGCATTACATCGCCAAATCGATCGTTCATGTTCACCTGAAAGACAAATTTTGATTAGTTTCCAATTCAATTTAGTTTAGCTATTAAACTCAACCTGTTCGTAGTTGACAAAAACGGCGGCTTGAAATTTCTGTGCTATCCATTTGAGCAGATTTCTACAGTTTTGTGCTTCGATATAAACCAGCACGCATTCAGCTAGAAAGATGGTAGGTAGCGTGTAGTCAATCTCTGCCTGCTGTAGCTTGTTGTCCACCTCGTCGAGATTGCGCAAATCAACGCCCATCAGATGGTAATTGGGTCCATGCAAATCGGTCGGACTGAGACGCACCTCGCCATCCTCATCATGAATCTTGGCCAATAGCGCCTTATTCCGCTTTATTGTATAGCATTTGCGTGCTGTCACCGTTGGGAAGTCCAATTCAATGAAGTTCTTCACCTGATGGGGCGTGTCTCTAAGGCGAAAGTACAGGGTATCGAAGCCACAGCCCAGATTGATAATCTGACAGTTTCCAGCGGTTTTCTGCAATGACCATGAGTAAGATGTTTGGATTATAAGTGCAAGTGCAAGGACAAAGTTGGGGCGTGACGCAAAAAACGCGACACATGCGCAGCATCATCCAATGCTACAGCCAATGCAACAGGATTCCACTACTTTAAATTCAATGCCAAAGTTCGGTATGGGAAATGACCTTAATTTGCGGCGTAGACAGACAGACAGACAGGCTCTAGAGATGCTGAGCTTTGTCACGGAAAGTTAATAAAATGAAGCAAGAGATAAGAAAATAATCTTGTAAACAATAATTGATAAATGAGAACCAAATAAACAAATTAAAGTATGTTTTGTTTGAAATAATGAACTTAGTCATACGACAATAAAAAATTACTTCCGTCACGTGCGTATCTCTGAACAAAATTGTTGCAGAGACTTGAGGTCATGACGCGCATGTCCCGTTATTTATAGTTTGCTGTGTTAACTGCAACCTTCGGAAAGTACACAGTGGATGCAGGCAAAACAACTACAACAACTAACCTTCAGAAACTTCTCCACACACATCTCGACGCCCTTGACTCGTGCAAAATAACCACGATTTATCTCCGGCGCTTTTCTCTCCTGATTGCGCACGAAGTAACCAATGTAATCGTCCTTCCAGTAGCCAAGACGCACAGCTCCACGCTTGCAATCGCTGGCATCGTCATTGGTGGCAATCACTGCTTCATCACATGGATGAAATTTGTGTGTGGAGTTATTATGTGCCATTCCTCCGCCTGCCGATGGAGGCTCCATTGCGGCTGTTTTATTGTTCCTTCTGTTTCAACCTGTTCAACCTCTTGTTGCGCGCTTACTGCGCTGCACTTGATAGGCACGGCAGACGGTTGGTTCAGCCCACCTGAGTTGGAGTAGTTGTAAACACTTTTAATGGCACCTTTTGACGATTATTTACGTTTTTCCAACAACTTTGCGTTGGACGAGCTTATGTGAATTGCGAATTGGTGTAAGTATTAAAAACAGACTGTAAACAGCTGAATCTATCGATAACAACAGTCAGTGTTGGTAAGTGTGAAAATTTACGGCTGATTTTAATCGATTGTAGCATATCGAAGGCGCCAATTCAAAATTCAAATTGGGTTTCATAACTCTTACCAATAACAAATTTTGTTAACTCAAAATGCAAATTGCCAATTACCTTGTTTACATCTTTGCCCACTATTACTACAATATTTATTAGCACCATTTTAATTTGTTAATCACTTAGCACTGCAATAACAAGTATAACCCGACAATATATATAATAGGCACTTACATACATATAAATATTATTAAAAGTAAGCAACGCGTGCCACAATTGAGTCAATGCTTAACTCCATCATCCAAGTGCTCTAATTGTTTCCCGCATCTTTGACATCGGAAGCGACGGCTGTTATAATTAAAATCTTCAGTTACGCCCAAGCCAAGCCACCGACCGAGTCTTCTCAACTCAATAAGATGGGGTCAAAATGTGAACTGGCTTTAATTGTTGATTCGTTTTGTATATTTGCTACTATGACGGTGAGTGAATCACAACCCTCAGATAGAAAGAGTCAGCCTCTTTAAATTTACTATTTAGTAGAATAGGAAATTATGTAAAGTGCGACTTTTTGTTATGCAAAAATGTCTAATTGTGCCGACAATTGCTTTTTACTGAATCATCTTTAAATCTTTAAACTAAAGTCTGATGCCCTTAATTAGGTTAATCAGCTGAGACCTTTTGAACTCAGCCAATAATTTACCAAAATGAACAACCTTTAACCAACCCTTAAATATTTATTGAACTAACCTTGGCTTAATTTAAAAACAGGAAGGTTATTGTCAAAATAGGAATGAAATTTAGAATATATTCAAAAAAAACTAATTGTTCATCGTACAACCAGTATTAAAAATATTTGTTTCTTTAGTCGAACATATTTAATATTATTTCATTTAAAACTATAAATGTTCTTGATCTTGTCGAATAATCTTTACAATTGATTTATTACAACAGTTTGAGAGGTACAAATTTCATTGATGAATTCATTTCTTCCCAGTATTTAGTCATAAGTTCTTTAATATTGATAAGCGCTATTTTAAAATAGTATTTATAAAGGTAACATGCATTCGGGGTAAGCTCCGACGCTCTCTTCTCTCTCAATTTTACTTAACGCCTCTCTTGTGCTTTGTCTTTGCCTCTTGCACCCACACTTGTGCTCTCACTGTCTCTCGCTCGGTCAGCCAGTGGCAGTTGATTGGTTGCTGGAGCCGTTGGGAGCCACTTGCCGCTTCAGTTTGGTTGTAACGTTCGTGAGCGTCGGTTGTGTCAGCTCAAAGCTGCGCGCGTCCCGTTCGAAAAAATCCACTCAGGTGTGTGTGCGTGACTCAAAGCAACTGTTGGTAACAACAGCGTACTTACTCACGTCAGCCAGTTCAGGTGTGTGTCTGTGTGTGTTAACAAAGCCAAAACTAACCTTCAAAAGTATGAGTATTGAGTGTAAAATGCATGTGCGTGCATTTATATTCAGATAATGCGTTTGTATGTGTATTTGCGTGAGTGTGTGTGCTTATGTTTGTGGTAGTGTAACCATAGCTGCTGCCGCTTTGCGGTTTGAGTCTCGTTTTGACGTTTTGTTTGACTGTGTCTCGCTCTCTTCTACCTGGGACCTGGCTTAAAACTCAAAAACGGTCATTTTTATTACGTTTACGTGTTTCTCGCTTGTTTCGTAAATCTTGAGTGTAACTTTTGGTTGTTTTTCGGGGCGTTGGCGCGTACTTAAAGAAAGTTAATATATTTTTTATTCACATCAAACCAATTAAAGGAAAAGCGAATGAATAAGCCAACCCGAGTGATATACAAAAGAGAACGTTCAGATTAGATAGTGCAAAAAGGTCAAAACGACGAAAAAAAATTCAACAAAACAAATAGAGAATAAAAATACGCAACAAGTTGTCGTTGGCGTCGGCGCAGGCAGCGACGTCATCAATTGGAGCATAACTGTAAAACAAGTGAGATTAAAGAAGCAGCAGCGACAGCAACAACAGAATAACAATATGATTGCCGCGCAATGGGCCAACAACGCGACTCAAACTAAAACACGCACACACAAACACATACAATCGCGTACACGTCACGTACCAACACTAAGCCAGCTACACCTGCAAACGCTTCACTTTCAACGTTATCGTTGCGTTTTATTGTTTGCTTTGTGATTGCGAAAATAAAAACTAACCAATTGCGCCTGAGCAGTAAATATGATTCACCAGCAACAACAACAACAATAAGAAGAACAGCACGAGTAGTCCAATAAATAATTGTAATACGATACGAAATTTCCCGCAAGTTACCGTTGCCCAAACATTCTGCAAAAAGGGTGACAACACTCCAAATTTTGTGCAGGCGTTTGCATTTCCGACCGTTTCTTTTTGTTTTTTTTTTTAATTTTAGCAAGAATAAACAGAAGGAGCGGTGAAAAGAAGTAGAAGAAGAATTAAGAAAAAGAAGAAGAAGAGCAAACTGTTTTGAGTGTAACGCCGTAACCTGAGGCGACTGCGTTGGTGGCAGGTTATTGCACTTTATTTGCATGTAGCAACAGCAAAAACAACAAAAGCAATTTGTACATGTGTGTATGTGTGTGTCAGTGTTAGAGTGTATGTGAGTCTGAGTGAGTCCTTGTGCTAGTTTATATGACGTTGACGTCTCGTCGCTGCTGCAATTGCTGCCTTGTTGTTGTAATTAAATGGCAATCGTTGCCGTTGCCGTTGCTGCTGTTTGGGAAATTTCACACGGGCAATTTCAAATGGATTAAAGGGATATTTTTTGTTTGTATTTGCTGTACTTGTGTTACTGTTGTTGTTGATAGGAAATACAGTTAAGGGAAGGCAGGAATTATGCCGGAAGAACCATGGCAACCAGTCAAAGAACATGTTATTTTTGAAATTTAAACTAATTTATTTTGTACTAGGTAAATACCTGAGCATAAGTATAGCTATAAATTGAAACTACAATATTTGGGATTATTATAAAAAAAGTACTTAGCGAAGCTTTAGCATATAACTTTACCGTTTGTTGCCCACGTTGATTAGAAGACTTGTCATTAATTTGAGGTTAGTGTAACATAATCTTTTATTAAGATTTTAAGTATTCTCTTTTTCTGCAGCTCCAAGAAGTAGTACTTTTAACACTAACACCATCTCTGAACAATCTCGACTAACTGTAGTTGTAGTTAATTAATTGCAGTGACATGACCTTTTCCTTTCTGCACTCGGTAAACAATTAACCAATTAACTGCAACGCCATCGCAGACAATGGAGGTAACTCCAACTCCAACATGTGAGTCATTCCGATCAATGGGGCTACAGTTGTAGTATAGTCCCATCATATGCTCTATGCATTTGACTCCAGTTTTTAAATTACTCGCATTTGATGCTGTAACTTATTTTTAGCGCTCTTTTTTTGCTTCTTCTTCTTCTTCTTTTATACCGTTTGTATGGAAGTGGAAACGGGTTTGTCGGTTTCTCGGTCTCTTGGCTTCTATCACCGTCTTAACGCATTCAGCAATCAACATACTTTTGTATATATACAGATATACAGATATATATTTAACATAACATAATGGAAAACCAGTTTGGTCACTCTTACTCACCGTCGTCATTTGTTGTTTAATAAACGTGTGTCTGAGTCCAAGTTTTTATTAAAATTTTTGTTGTTTGTGATAAAAGAATGGTTAAGAATTGCAGATCGATAACAATTACTTTAAAATAACGTATAGATTACTGTACAGTACTATGATGTTTGAAATGATTACATTCATGCATATGTCTAGTATAGAACTGTTTCAATTTAAGTATAGTTTGAAACAGCAATTTTCAGACTTATTCAGAACTTAATCTATTAAGCATTATAAATTGAAAGCTTAAGAAAATTATATCAGAAGTTATCCTAATTTAATGACGAATTCTTACTGATTTGAAGCCTCATAGTATTAAGCTTATATGAATTTAAATTCTTTTCAAAAGTTGGTTTCAAAACGGACTTTATATAAAATTTATACTTTTAGAAACCCCTTTTCTTATCGTATTGTATTGCTGTATGCCAAGACATCATTTAGAGTTGATTTCTGGCTAAATTCCAGGTTTTTCACGGTGTAGTTGAGTGTTACTAACTGGAATCAAGTCTGTTTCTCAACTGAATCATGTGGGCGCTAACAAGTTCAGTTCAGGAATCAAGAATCAAGAACACTTTAGAACTGACTAGGACAACAAGTCAGTTCACACATCAGTTACAGCTAAATAGAAGAATGTTAAGAAGTTAGTGACTTCTAAAAGCTATGTACACCTTGTTTAACTACCTGAGATTCTAGCTAGACATAACTTATGATTCCTTAGCAGCTGGAATGCGCAATTGACAAGAATTTCCGACTTAACACTTGTGATTCTTGTAAAAAATGTGGTCTTAAAGAAAGGTTATGACTGAAGCCTTGGAAATGAAGAATTAAATATTCTTTTATGAGAAAGTATAAATATTTTTAAGAAATAACTTATAGTAACTTAACTTATAAAACAGTTTTCCATTTTATTTAACTAATTTATATTAATTTAAATTCTTTCTTACAGTTCAAAATGACACACAAATTTAAATATCGTGACAAATTAAAATGTGCTAGTGCCATGCTAACCACATTAATGGTATTCCTGATACTGCCTGGACAGCTTGAAGCACAAACACGTGATCCACGTTTCTATTCCCGCGTTGGAGTCGACTATCAATGGCCAAATCCAGGAGATCCAGATTACAGGTGAGCTAAGTTAATTTTTACCTTTAAATAAATCTTAAAAATTAATAATATTTTTATAGAACTTACACATTTAATGATCGTCGCTATGGACACTATCAACCCAATGGTTATGGAGCCAATTATCCTGGTCGGAATCCACCCGGACAGTATCCACAGGGTATGCCCAACGAGGATCGCTTTCGCTTCGATCCGGTAAGAAGATGGAGAAGATATAGCTTCTATATATCACCTATTAATCAATTGACGCACAGTTTAATCAATTAGTGCAAGTGACACATAAATTGACCCCAAAAAAAGTGTAGTGAGCAAAATAGAGATAGTATGCTCCATAAATGAACAATGGAGGAGCATTGAGTAGTAGTGATCTCTGGAACTGAGATCTATCGTAATATCAAAGCAATAATCTTAATTAAGTTTTCATGCGTTCGAAAAGTCTGTGAATGCGATGTATTAATCAATTACACATGTTATCCATTTCGCCTACAACAATAACAAGTGACAAACGAGTAATTGTGCTCTAGTGGGGAATGCTGGACTTCAGATACCTAGTATTTGGAAGAGTTAACTTACTCACACTTTTCTAATACTTTATTTTAATTAATATAACTTCATCTTTTAATTCCCAGAACGATCCCAATGCCAGAACACAGTTCCCGGGTGTGCTAGCCGGTTGGCGTGAGGATTTACAGGGTAAACAACGCAGGGATTCTTTAACCCTGGAGCGGGATGTTTTCGTGACCACCAATTATGGTCAGGTACAGGGCTTTAAAACCTATATGTACGATAATCCCGATCCGAAATCATTCTATCGTCCTTACCACTCCACCGTGGATCGTGTGATGGGCGAGTGCTCGGTGTTTCTGGGCATACCCTATGCGTTGCCACCCACATTCGAGGGTAGATTTAAGCCACCTCGCCTGCACCGTGGCTGGCAGCTGCTGCAAGCCGTCGACTTTGGGCCAGCTTGTCCGCAACCGGTGAGATATACAGGTGCCACCAAAGGTGTCATGGACATGGACGAGGATTGCCTCTATCTGAATGTGTATTCACCCAAGGTGAGTTGGTTGAAGTCTTTACGAGATTGGCTTGAACTAAAGTGTGTTTTTTGTAGACTGGCGCTGGCGTTGCTCAAAAGTATCCGGTTATGGTTTATATACACGGCGGAGAATTCGTGCGTGGTACCTCTAACCTCTTCCAGGGTCACATGCTGGCCTCCTTCTACGATGTGGTGGTAGTCACACTTAATTACCGCCTAGGAGCACTGGGATTCCTCTCCACGGGCGATGAGAACTCACCTGGAAACTATGGCATCTTGGATCAGGCCATGGCCCTGAAATGGGTGTACGACAACATTGAGTTCTTTAATGGCGATCGGGAGTCCATTACCTTGTTTGGCCCCGGAGCTGGTGGTGCCTCCGCTGGACTGCTGATGGTGGCTCCACAGACACGAAACATTGTGAAGCGTGTAATTGCCCAATCCGGCTCAGCTTTGGCGGATTGGGCCTTCATCCAGGACAAGTACAGGGCCATGAACACGAGTCGTGTGCTTGGTCAAGTCCTCGGCTGCTCCATTGACACCTCATGGAAGCTGGTGAACTGCCTGCGCACTGGACGTAGTTTCTATGAGCTGGGTAACGCCGAGTTCTCGCCCCAGGTGGGCAACTTTCCGTGGGGTCCAGTCTTAGATCACAATTTCACGCTGCCCGCCGATGATTGGTATGAGGGTTGGCGTCAGAAGGATTGGCGCTTCCTTACCCAAACTCCGGAGACCCTAATCCGAGCTGGAAAATTCAATAGAAACATACAGTACATGACGGGCGTGACCACCCAGGAGGCGGCGTTCTTTGTGGCTCAGAATGAATCCTTGGCGCCGTATTACGAGCTTGATGGACGCTTCTTTGAGCAGAAGATACGGGAGCATGTCTTTCGCTACAACTACACGCTGAATCCTCTTGGTGTCTATGAGGCCATCAAGTACATGTACACCTATTGGCCAGATCCCAATAACAACACCATCATAAGGGATCAGTACATTAATCTACTCAGCGATCTGTATTATCGTGCTCCAGTGGATCAGATGGTCAAGTTGTTGCTGGAACAGAAGGTACCTGTCTATATGTATGTGCTCAATACCACCGTAGAGGCACTGAATCTTCCTCAGTGGAGAAAGTATCCCCATGATACGGAGCATTACTTTTTGACTGGAGCACCGTTCATGGACATCGAATACTTTCCCAAGAAGGATCATCTGCAGCGGAACATGTGGACGGATAACGATCGCAACATGAGTCACTTCTTCATGCAGACCTATTCGAATTTTGCCAGATATGGGTAAGTCTACAGGGTATCCCACTGTCGATCATAGTCTAATCCAAGAGTCTATGCCTTTACAGCAATCCTACGCCGCAACAGGTCCTGGGAATGCACTTCCAGCGTGCATATCAGGGCGAGATTCGTTACCTCAACATTAATACCACCTATAACTCATCGATCCTCCTGAATTATCGGCAGACGGAGTGCGCATTCTGGACGCAGTATTTGCCAACAGTTATTGGTGTGCTGGTGCCCACATACCCACCCACCACCGAGTACTGGTGGGAGCCCAAGGAACCGCTGCAAATCGCCTTCTGGAGCATGTCCGTGGCGTGCTTGTTCCTCATCGTCCTGGTCGTAATCTGCTGCATCATGTGGCGCAACGCCATGAGGCAAGTACATGGTATTTGTCATAGTTGAGTTTACTCTAATAGTGTTGACTATTTACAGACAATCGGATCGTTTCTACGACGAGGATGCCTTCATCCATGGCGAGGGCCTGGAAACCGAGCCAACTCCACATGGCGTGGACAACGCTCATATGGTGACCAATCATCATGCCATGCGTTCCAGAGACAACATCTACGAGTACCGCGACTCACCATCGACTAAGACGCTGGCTAGTAAGATCCACACAGACACCACATCCCTGCGCTCGCCCAGCTCCCTGGCCATGACCCAAAAGTCCAGCAGTCAGGCCTCCCTGAAGTCGGGCATCTCGCTGAAGGAGACCAACGGCAGTCTGGTCAAAACAGAGCGTGCACAGACACCACGTGCCCAGGAGCGTGCTAATGGTGCCTCCGCGAAAGCAGCTCCCGTCGAGGAGAAGCGCCTGCTGCAGCCTATCTCGAGCACGCCGGTGACACAGCTGCAGTCAGAGCCCACGAATCGCTCCAAGGCGGCCAGCGTGGCCAGTAGCAACAGTCGAAGCACCACACCTGTGCCCTCGGCACGCAGTACCACCAGCTCAGCGGTGCTGACGACACAAACGAAGGTGCAGCCAGTGGTACAAACGGTGGAGCAACCGATGGTGCAGCCACGACGTACGCAGCTCGTGGAGGGCGTGCCACAAACATCCGTCTAAGTAACCGCTCTCTAAGCGCGCGATGTGCTTAGAGAGTGTGACCAGCAAGTCTTTTGAATGCACAACAAATCCAAGAAGCACCGAGACTGGAGTAAGTGCATCAACCATGTGTATAGCTCAACAACTAATTTGCTTCTTTTCTATCCACAGTTACCACTTTTCCTTTGGAGTTTTCCCGCAAACCAACGTTGACATTTCATTAGCTTACTACACATTTAATTTTATTTATAATTTAAATTTTATTATTTAAATTTTAAACGTTAAACTTTAAACAGATCTGTAAGATCTCTCCGTAGCTAACTAAATTAAGATTTTTATTTTATATATTTTATTTAAGTTCGAGAACCCAACGAATACGAATCCATATCAATGACATTCCATAGAATAGCGGTATTCCTGTTTTAGTAAAGGAACTCCTCATTCAATGTATATAAAACAAATTCTAATTTAAGCACTAAATTTAATATTGTAATTAAGTTTAAGAAGTGTTTTTAAAATAAATAAGCCGAATTCGACTAACAATTAAATAAATCAGAGCACCGACATAACAGACATATATATCCATTATAGATATTATCATCCAATAACATCCATTTGTGCCTCTAGTTGATAAGTAAGTGTACTCATATTTAGCATATATATTAACTTTAGTCTATGTTTTATGTGTCTCATATTTGTTTATGTACAGACCATACAGATCAGTGTGAACCGTCCAATAATTTTTATGTTTTCATTTATTTCACAATTTGTTTATAGATTTTTAATGAAAACATAGAAACTACATTTAGTTTATTGTATTTTTATTTTAAGTGTAATTTTTAAGAAATGAATTCAAATACAATTTTAATTCTTATACGCATTAATTGTTAATCATTTGTCCATTTGTCCTGGCTGCTTGTCTTCATTAACAATAACATTTTTAATTATTTAATAAAATAAAGTTTTCCATTTTTTTGTGCTTAAATCTAGTATTGAAAAAACGTGCTTAGAGATAGAGCGAGGCGGCGAATACAATGTCTCGCTTTAGCAGACGTATTCCCTCCGAGAATTTATTCTCCAGATCCGTGTTGCCAATGGTTTTGGAGGCTTGGCATAGCTGTCGCAGCAACTCCTCCAGACGCCGCATGCAGCGTATGATGGAGCCCTCAAAGATGTCCGTCATCTTGCAGACACTCAGGAAACTGGAACCCTTGCACCAGGCCAACACGACGTCCATGAGGAAGGGTTTGAACTTATCCACATAGTTATCCTCATCCAATTGTAGTTTACACTCCGACGACACCTTCGCTATGCGCCGTGCCAGATTTTGTAGTGCTCGCAAAGCGCCCGACAATTCCGTGGCACTTTTCGGTGACTCTGAGGACTTTTCGTCGCAGACGAAACACGAGAGCAGAGCCACGGCCTGTGGTGCGGCCAGTTCATTGAACACACCATTGAAAATCATCTCCGTGATGAGCAACTCATCCGCTGAGCTCAACTCACAGGCGACACGACCCTTAAACTCGATGACATCCCCAGGCTTGCAATAACCCATGCGTCGGAGCACACGCTTCCTATACTTGAGCTCATCCATTTGAAGCAGACTACGTGCTGCCTTCAGCTCGGACTTCAGAGCTGTGAGCTCTGTCTGCAGTGTCAATTTGTCAAGGTAACGCTTGTGTATGCGTTCCAGATCGGGGGATTTATGCAGTGGATGCTGTTCCAGCAGCGTCTCAAACTGTGCAATTGTATCCACTACTTTACGAAACTCTGAATCCTTGATGTTCATATCGTCGATGGGATGCAGCACGGGTGGTCCGAGTGGAAAGCGTTTCTTTGCTTCCTGTATGGTCTTTAACACAGCCCTCCGATTATCCGCCGTACGCAGATCATTGGGAAAGTAGACGCGTATGGAACTTATTTGGGTGATCAGTGTATTCGCCACTGGTACAACTTCCATGCAGCCACGTTCATTAGGTGGACAAGGTTCGGTGTCGCCGGTTTTGGCCGCCTCCTCGCTGACATGCAGCAGGACATCGATAGTAACACCTGGTTCGCTCTTCATGGGATTCTTTTTGCTTTGATCCTGTTTCTTAAAGTTCAAGATAATGCCCCAATCGTACTCCTGCTTCCCGGCTGCCACCTTAACCAGTCGTCCTGGCTGCAGAAATGGCACCAGATACTGTGGCTTTGTAATCCACTCGCGGAACTTCTTGCCATTGATCTCCAGCTGATCGCGTATATGATGATAAGAGGCAATGTTGTGCTCATCCTTGATGCTTAGTTTATTTAGCTGCTGTGTCTTCTCCTGTACCTTGTCGTGGAGAGCCGGTAGAGCGGCCTGATTTTGGAACTGATAGAAACTGCGCTCCAGCATGTACTCCGGATTGATCTCCTCCACGCGCAGCAGATTCAACACCATGTTGTAGGTCAAATGGAACGCCGAGTTTAGTGTATCCGCCTTACCCTGCACGATCTCACGTCCCACAACAGGAGACACCTTCTCGTCGATCATCAGTATTACAATACCCTTGTCATCCAGGCCACGACGACCGGCTCGTCCAGCCATCTGTATATACTCGCCTGAACTGATCCATCTAAAGTCCTTTCCATCGAATTTACGAGGGGCTGTGAAGAGCACCGTACGCGCCGGCATGTTCAAGCCCATGGCAAAGGTTTCTGTGGCAAAGAGAGCCTTGATGAGACCCTCTCCAAACAGAATCTCAATAGTTTCCTTTAGGATGGGCAGCAAACCACCGTGATGGATGCCAATGCCACGTCGCAGAAGTGGCAATACGTTCTCAACCTGAGGCAGACGACGATCCTCCTCTGACAATACGTCCATGGCATTGTGAAAGACCTCATCTACCAGTTTCTTCTCATCCTGGGTATTAAAGTCCAATTTGGCCATTTGCATGGCATAAATCTCGCAATCCTTCTTGCTGAACGAGAAGATGATGACGGGTGCGAAATTTCGCTCCATGATCATCTTGACAATCTTGAATATATTAGTCTGTCCAGAGTTGTGACCCTTGATGCCTCCCTTGCGTCCCTTTTGATCACCTTTGCCCGCCTCACCTATAAGCAAATACAATTAAAAAGTGTTCCGAATCGGGATTCCATTGTGCTTACCAGCGCTGGCCAAGACAGCCATGGCTGTGGTAAAGTTGTCCTCCTTAAATTGTCCCTTCTCGTCGACTATCAAATGAATGCCATCACCGCCAGCGGGAAAGATGTAATGCTGCAAGGGTGTAGGACGATAATCCGTGTAGACGACGTGACATGGCTGCTTGTGGAGATGGCAAACCCATTCGGCGAATTGGCGGGCATTGGGTATTGTGGCAGAGAGGAACACATAACGCACATTGTCTGGCAGCAGTATGAGTGTTTCCTCCCATACAACACCACGCTCTTTATCGCGCATGTAATGAATCTCATCGAAGATTACCCAACCCACTTCACGCATCACCTCACTGCCACGATACAACATGTTTCGTAGAATCTCTGTGGTCATAATTAAGCACGAAGCCGATGGATTAATGGTTACATCGCCAGTGACCAGACCTACGTCCTGGAACTCATCGGTGAACTCGCGAAACTTTTGATTGGACAGTGCCTTAATGGGTGTCGTGTAGATCACACGCTGCTTTGCGTGCAGCGATTTGGCAATTGCGTATTCAGCTACAACCGTTTTTCCCGCCGATGTGTGAGCAGAAACTAGAACACTCTGTGAGTTATCAATGCAGAGAATGGCCTGTTTCTGGAAGGGATCCAGAACGAAGGGATAAGTTTTGGCGGGCACGCCCGTAAACGGCTGCAATGGGATATATTCGTGATCAGGATGGACAGCTACTTCATGTGTACAGGATTCAGGCGACACCAGCTCATGGGTGACAATGCGAACGCGGAGTGAGTCCAAAGCATTATCATCCAACTCCTCCAATTTGTCATCCTCTTTCTCTTCTTCTTTTACTTCACCCTCTGCATCAGCATCATCATCGGCGTTGTCAGCACGGGCGCGCTTTGAGGGCTCTGCCTCTTCATCCTCTTCCTTTACACTGGTTTCATTTGTTGACTTCTCTGCGGATTTCGCCTGGCGTTTGCTGGCTTTGTTGTCTTTGCTTTTGTTGTCGCCTTCCGCAGCGGCGTCGTCTGTCGATTTCTTAGGTTGGAAGGGTAAAGGCAACTGTTGACTTTCTGGCGGCACTTCGTCGAAGCAATCAAATAACTCATCAATATCCATGTCGCACGTTCGCAGATAATAATTCTTATTTCACCAAATTAGTCGATTTTATATTGAAAACGCACGCCGCTTTGCAAACCATGTGAAATTGGTAACCAGGGATGGACAGCTAAGCAACAGCTGTTGCAGGGCTGAAGAAACAAAATGTTCCCACTATTATGAAACCTATTTTGGTTACACTTTAATTCCAAGTCAATTTATTTATTTAGCCGAAAATATACTTTACCCAGAATCATTAAATCGTAATAAAACGAGATAAGTAGCAAAAGGTTCATTTGTTGTGGCAGGTAGCTGTTTGTGTTGGTACATTCGTACCATTTTTGTACCTGCTACTACTTTTTCGCTTTATTCGATGCTTAAAACTGGTATCGATGCACTACAACTATATAAACGATGCATCGCTTCAGGAATCGACTTTAGTTCCAGCTCTAATCTCAACGGCAGCGGACGCAAAAAAAAACAGAAGTGAAAAATATTTGTGTTTTCTGATCATTAATAAATAAACACTAATGGATACTGAGGAAGTTAAACGCGGTCGTGGACGTGGTCGAGGCTCTAGGGCACGCGGACGTGGGCGCGGCCGTGGCCGTGGACGTGGAAAGAAAATTGATGACACTGGCAATACACTGGAAGCATATGAAAGCAGCGTTGGCGTTCCTCAGGCCGCAACCGCATCAAACAATGGTGTATTAGACGACAGCCCAACAAACATAGAGCGGTCAGAGGATGTTGTAATGCAAGAAATCGACAAAGAGAATGATATTGAAATGCCAACAGCAGCAGTTGAGGAACAAGCAACTCCCATTGAGAACATGTCGCCGCCACAGACGCTGCCGCCGCCGCCTCCGCAGCAAATAGCACCGCCAGTTTTGGTTCAAACCAGTAAGTTTTTATGTTCATTAGACTGCCCATTCTATAATTCCGTGCATTTTTTAGTTGATATGGAAGCAGACATATCACAGCTGGAGGCACCAACGTTTACCACCTTGTCTCGGGGTCCTCCCGAACCAATGTTGCGTCTAAAGTGGAACCACAAAGTCAGTCTCATTGGTGAAAAGGTGCTGAATCCCATGATACACTGCTGCGACCAGTGTGACAAACCCATTCTCGTCTATGGTCGGATGATTCCTTGCAAGCACGTATTCTGTCTTAAATGCGCCCGTGCCGAGCCCATCAAGAGCTGCCCTCGCTGCAGCGACAAAGTGCTGCGAGTGGAACAATCAGGTTTGGGCACCGTTTTTATGTGCACACATGGAGGCAGTCGTTATGGCAGCACCGGATGTCGTCGCACATATCTATCACAGCGCGACCTGCAGGCTCATATCAATCACAGACATGTGGCTCAACCGCAGATGCCCCTGGCAACATCCTCAAGCGTCGAGCTGAAGGTGGCGGAGATGAGCGGCCTAGAGTTGCATAAGCAGCGCAAGGCGAGTAGTTGCTATGGCTCCTAACAAAGCTATCTCTGTCTAATGCTTGCCCTTGCAGCTCTCTGAGTCTTCAGCCGCCTCCTCTGCAGTTGCTGCTGCCCTGCTTCAGCAACGATCAACATCACGCGGTTCGATTGGTGGCATTGGGTCTATACCTCCGCCTGGATCTAGCGATCGATCCAACCACACACACTCATCGCTCACACAGGCAAATCTGGCACGCATAAACAACGCTAATGCCCAGGAATGTCATCAGGGTAAGGCTTCGTTACACCAGACCCTAAAGAAGGGTACACACAAGTCAGAATCTGTGGCAGATGCTTCGTACTACAGCAGCGTCTTGGCTTCATTTGGCGGTGGTAATCCAGGTACCAGCACATCTGGCGCACCAACCGGATCAAGCGGAACAGCTGGCGCAGGTGGTGTGAGTGCGACGGTGGGTGTAGGTAGTAATAACCCGAATATTGGTAATCCCAATCAACTTTCCAGCGGCTATGAGACTGGAAACTCCGCAAGCGGTGTAGGTAACAGCTGGCAGCAATCGCAATATTATAGGTAGAAATGGCTGAAACACAGGTCATTTATTTAAGTTTGTACAAAAATAAAGTTGTATAACTAAGGGTAGTATGAACGCAGCTCCATGCGTTATTCAAATATCAGTTTAAGATGCGCCAAACTGCCGATATCGATAAGATCGATAGCGTTGTGAATGTGATTGACTGAAATTCGTTTCATTTCATACAACAACTTTCACAAAAACTATGTCTTTGTAATAAAAATAATAAAATAACAAAATAATTTAAAGTTTTTTTTTTCAATGCATGCAAACAATTAATTTATTACATTTTCAGCATTCTTACTGTTTTTGTCTCGCTGCAGCGTACTAGCCACAAGCGCACATTTCAAACTGCCCGTTGATAGTAATCGTTATCGATAACTTGTGTGCTAACGATAATTGCTGTAGCTAGAAATTGTAAACAAATCCAATAATATTAAAATAAAACAAGAGAAAATGAGAACAATTGCTGAACGAAATTAGCATAAATACATCTAAATAAAAGCATTAACCCTAAGTCATTTGTAAATACATAAAAGAAGCAAACTTTGTTGTTGGTATGCTCATTTTGGGTAAGGCAAACAATAGAGAAAGTTGTCTGCAGTTTTTATTTAGTTTAAAGTATGCGTAAGATTCTTCTGATAAGTGGCAAACGGAAATGTGGCAAGGATTTCGTATCCGAGAGATTGCTAAGCAGGTAAGTGATGTGTGAGCAGAGTTAATCAGTACCTTAAAGACATTTGCTTCATCAACAGGTTGGCAAATCGGGCAATTATTGTGAGAATCTCGGAGCCCATTAAGCGGGAATGGGCCAGAAAGCTGGAACTAGATATCAATGCCATGCTGAGCGATGGACCATACAAGGAGCAGTACCGGCGGGATATGATTGTATGGAGCGATGAAGTGCGCAGACAGGATTATGGCTTCTTCTGTCGAGCCGCCATGAAGGAAGCTCCCGTTGAGTCCGTGGATTATGTCATCGTCAGCGATATACGGCGTATAAACGATATACGTTGGTTCTACGAGACCTACGGTACAGAAATGATACAAACCCTTCGACTGACCTCTGATTTGGAGACACGAAAGGCGCGGGGATGGCAGTTTACTGCCGGTGTGGACGATGTGACCTCCGAGTGTGATCTAGATGATAGCAGCTTTGACCATGTGCTGGAGAACAATGCGAATGCGGCAGATGAACATGGAGACCAACTGATAGACCAGCTAATGACAGCGTTAAAGTTTACCTGAATGACAAAACGACTCGAGTTTTGAGTACAAAGCAAATTTGCTTAAATATATATATTTTTATAGCAATATTTTCAAGTTTTTCTAAATATATAAAAATTGTTTACTTAAACAGATAAAATGAATGATTTGTTGAATGAATGAATGAAACTTGTAAAATTTAAAACTACTAAAAACGCTTAGTATTCGGGCACTTTAGTTTATCCCTCCAAATTGTTGAGAATGCGCAAACTTGTGACGTTGATGCGCTCGCTGGGATTGAGCTGATCATCAAAGCATTGCAATGACAGCTGTGTCTGCTTTAGATCCTTCTCTACGGACCGAGAACGGCATCGCAATGGTATGCGATTCTTGTTCACGCTACAAAGAGGAGTGCGTTGTGTTGCATTGGGTGTGCTCTTTGGAGTACTCTTTGGCGTGGTCTTGGGAGTGCTAGTGTGCCCCTCTGTGGCATCCACATAAATCTGTGATTTGCTGGCACGTGCCGGTTTCCGTGGAGCAACACGTCGCTTGTTGCCTAGACGCACACGCTCCAAGTGTTTGTTTGCCAAACGCGTCTGAGACATAGCCAGAGCCTGGGGCTGTGGCTCATCTAGAGTAAACTCGTCAGAGGCGCTAACAAACGAAGCCATGCTGCTGCCGTTGCTTAGATTTAGGGTCAAAGTTTCTAATATGTCCTCCAACATTTGAGTCTCACGTGCCTCGGACTCTTCGTCATCACAGAATATAATGGGTGTGCGCTCGACACCAATGCTCGGCGAGCGTGGATCAAAGCTTACTTGGGGTGGCGTCTTTTGCAAAACCATGTCGCAAGGCATGGTCTCTTCCTCGTCATAGGCCAGTGAAACGATCTCCAGTGAACTATTGTTGTGTACTTCAGGCGTAGCTTCTGGTATTTCATTTGCTGTTTGAACAAGTGGCTCGGCAGTTGCTGGCACACGGGTTTCCACAAAAAGATCCGAAAAAGTATCGTCCATATTAAGAGTGCGATCAATGGCCTCGTCGAGCACTAAGGGAGTTCTGTTTAATTGTGGCGAACGTGGATCGTTCAGAGAAAATCCCTTCAGCAGACGCTTGCGCAGTTGAGAAAATGCGTTTTCATTTGCGAGGGGTCCTGGCGCAGCTGTAGCTGCCAGAATAACTTGTGGTTCGGGTTGCAGAAACTATACAATTTCCACAATTAGTATTATATTTCACTTTACCATACTCCATACTTACATTCAGCGGAGTGCGACATCCATTTGGGGATCTCGGATCGAGTAGCTCTTTGTTATTGTCTCTTACAGGTGTGGAGGACATTTCGATCGCAGAATTATTTCCTGCGGCACTGGCATTGGCAATGCGCAATCTGTTTAAAGTGGGTGTATCGGGCAAATAGCTGCCTTCAATCTTTGTTACTTTAGCTCCCATGGCAATGCTTTAAATACGTCTCGATTTGTTGTAGTAAATAAAATAATGCGCTTGTTTGAAATGAAAAATGCGGGAGACGTTTCTAGCGTCGATAAATAAATCGATTTCAAAAATGTTATTTATATTTGCTGTTGGCAATACTGTCTATGTTATTTAAAAAAAAAAAAAATACTATCGACATTAACATTAGTGATGCACAGAAAAAAATCGATACTATATTTTCGATTGAGCAAACTGCACGAATGGACTAAAAAAAAACAAAAAGAATGAAATAGTGTGCCTTTAAACTGTTTTAAACAACGAAAAATTTAAATATTGACCAGTATTAGTGAATAGAAATGTGCGCGTGTGTGCAAAGCATGTAAGAAACATTTTAAAAGCGGCGGAAGGTTGCTGGGTATCACAAAAACCGAATGTAAGTTTATTGGATTTGCAAAACTCCAAATGAACAGAAATTTCTAAATGAAAATGTTTGCTTTTCGACAATTAAACCCCAAGGAAAAGTATTTCAGCCATTTTTACGCAGTAGGCAAAATACGCTTGTGTATTTTATGTGCGTGTGTGTATGTGTGAGTGGCCCCAGCCAAAGGCGCACCGCAAGCAGCAGTAAATTCGTATTTGTATGTATGTATTTGTCGGTTTTTTTTTCAATTGCCGTCTCCTTTACACACACATATACACCATTGAATTAACCATGTGTCGCTCAATGCGGAGAGTTTGAGGCTGCGTGTAAAAGAAAACTAGTTTGCTGCGTTGCCAACTACTTGGCTATGCAGCCACATTAATGTAGGTTAGTGCGCAGCAGTGAGCGTCACCTTTATTATTGTACCAATTGTTTTTTGCATGTAATTGTTTTTTGATTTTTAATTATAGCACACATTGTGCTGATAGCCGGCAAGCGAAAAAGTAAACAATTTGTCAACACAGTTGGCAACGCGTCTGTTGGTCCGACATATTGTAGACTTTCTCTCTTGCTCCAAATATATTTATTTGTATATGTACACATATAGTTGTATATGCTGTACAAATGTGTGAGAGTGAGCTGGCATGTGTGTGTGACTGTATTAGCTGAAAACAACGAAATTTCATTCATTGCTCATTTCCGAGTAAAAACTACACACTATGTGTAGCTTGGTCGCCATCTGCAATTACGATGCAAGTTGCACTCACGCTTTTACGACTGTTTGTGTATTTCTACACACATTTATGAGTATGTTTTGATGCAAGCGAACCAACTGCTCTAATTGTGCAACGTGTTATAATTTATTAATATGTATGCGTATTAATACACTTATATACATATCTCGGTATGTACATGGGGTCAAACGACAACGGAAACAGACGAGCCAGTATCAAGACACCACTGCCATCGTATTTGGCTGCAGGGTGTGCCTCTGCCTGCGCGTGTCAGGTGCAAAGACGACGCGACAGCGACGTAAAAGTCTCCACGCGACGAGAAGATACTTGGACATTCCAGAATTCCACATAGTATAGACGACAGCGAGCGTTGTTTGATTGCCGTTGCCGTCATTGGCCGCGTTTTTTCACACATTCCACGCGCTGTCACACATACATACAAACACTTGTACGGCGACTATTGATTTCAATCAACTTTGTCTGATCTCTTTCTCTCTCCTCTCTCTGGGTAAGCCGCTCTCTCTTGTGCCCATTTGTCAATTAAGCAGCACGTCCGCTTGTCGGTTCATCAACAATTTGCCTCCGTGTATGTACGTACATAAATGTGTGTATGTATGCATGTGTTTGTAAATTCAATTTCCTGTTTATAGTAGGTATGCTGCACACACCCGTTCTCAGTCCCCACCGCTAATTCAGCTTAAGCCCCATGCTCCTCAGGTCTTTTTCTTGGCTTGCCACCACCACCACCGCTATAGCGTCGGTCGTTGTAGTCTGTTTTTTTTTTTCCTCTCACTCCCTAGTTTGATCCCTCGTCAGTAGCAGCCGTAGCAGCAGCGGCGGTGCGCTGTGTACAGTACGTGCCACTTCCTTTACATTCAGAAAAATAAAAATCGTTTACTCACATAAACACACATACATTCACGAAAAGAGAGGAAGAGGGAGAGAGAGAGAGCGGTCCAAAACAACAACATACAGACGGACTCATCGTCAGACAGTGAGCGGGGAGCGTTCACTTGGCGTCTGCGCCGTGTTGGTTGTTTTTTTTTTCTGTTGTAGTTTTTCGTGTTGTTCTTGTACAGTTGCAAAGATACAAACACATTCATATATGTATTTGGAAGCGTACGGACGAAAACGAGTTTTCTGCTTCGACCGATGTGGCAACGCTGTCATCCTCCCTGGCTCCCCTCAATTGCTTATTAGAAAGAAGAAAAATGCCGCTGCGCGTTGTGTTGTTGCTGTCTTTACGTAAGAAGGCCGTCGAACTCTACACGGAGAGCGGCATGCAAATAATGGGAGAGAGAGCGAGCGAAAATGTGAGTTAGTGCTTATGCTTGTGTGAGTATGTGTGTTTATCTAATGATTACCGTTACAATTTGCCGTGGATGTCTAGTCGGACAACGTCTCGCGACCCAGACTAGACGACCCAGCCCCAATATCAAATTGGCAACATTTTTCTCGCATGACCTTTTATCGTCATCGGCCAGCAAATGATGCCGTGCTTGATTATTTGAGTGTGTGCATGTGCCTGCGGCGCTTAATAAGTTCTCAGCATTGTTTATTGATTTTTTTTTTGTAGTTGGTGTAAATTGATGTTGCCACTGAGTTGTTTTTGCGGGCACTCGCTCTGCTTCTGGTTCAATGTCCTACGCACCCAACAAGTGCAACAATTGCACCAGCAACGATAACAATTGGGGATGCGGCTTTCGTAAAGCTATTTGTCAGAAATATTCAACTACGTTTTATTTTTGTTTGTACTAAAAATAGTTTAACTCGTAGGGTAAAAAAAGCAATAAGCTCGCGACAAGATCCGTAAGTAGTTACCCCAGAAAGAGTTGCGTCAGGTTGCACTTCGGCATTTGTGGTTCGTGACGTCAATTGTGGCTTTTTGGAATGGTGTCGTTGGCCCACTTCTAGCAACATTCCAAACGTATTTTCGCGAACGCTTTTTGCGCTACCGGAAACTAGTTGTAACAGTTATAAATCTTATAGCTTGCAAATTTCTAAATGGCAGACGTTATTTGACAAAGTAGAAAATATACAGTCGACGGCATAAGTATTTGTCAATCGGTCTTAGTATTTAGTCTTTATTAATCAGTTACTGACTTAAAAATTAGCCCACATGCTTGTTATTGTTGAATAATTTATAAATTAATCAATATTTTTGCTTATTTGTTAGGCGTTATTCTGGAAATCATAAGTAACTTATTCAATGTTTGTTTACTAACTTTTTAGTGTCTAATAAAAACATTTAAAAGAAATTAAAATATAAACCTAAGGAGACTAAATAGAACAAAAAATCATAGAAACCCAATACACACCCGGTGTACATACATACATTAAAAAATGATTAGCGTAATGTCAATTCGTAGGCTTGTCAGGGAATCAAACGACATCGTTTTTCCATCATGTTCTATGGAAGATCTTTCCAAGTTCTTAGGTTATATAAACAAAAGTAATTATTAAATTATATATACAACTATAAAATAGTTCGTTTTAATAGTTATTTGACAAAATACTCATACCGTCGACTGTATATCAATTGGGACTATCTGGCAACTTCAGTATCCTTGGCGCGCGTTTCATTTTTGGCGCGCATAAAGTAAATGAGATAAAAGAAACCGAGACCCATCGCAATGCCCCAAGGAATGTTGTTTACGTGCGCGCCTGCGCATCGACTAGATTTCCACGAATTCGCCAAAAACAACAAGCTCTAAGCAGTCGCAGCAGCAGCAGCACAAGAAGTCGTTGTCCAAGTCTGGGTCTCATCCTGTTCGTCCCGTTTGCTTGCCAGCCTGCCTACCTGCTTGTTGCCGCCGCTCTGCGTCGCTTCTTGTTTGTGTGCTTTTTGCTCCTCCAAACTGGTCTGTCGACAACGGCGGTGGCGGTGACGGCATGTCAACATGTTGATCCTACTATGTATAGCGTGCGAAACCTTCTGGCAACACCAAAACAAAAACAACAATCCCCAATCCGTATATTTTTGTTGTTATTTATGTTATTTTGCAGCATTTTTGCGTTGTCTGTGCACCGCACCGCCAACACCAATACACAGATACAAAGAGCAAATGAAAACGGCGTTGGCGTCGTCTACTTTTGTTGGTCTCTTATTCAAGCAGTCTGGCCACGCTCTGCTCATGCTCTTTGCTTTCATTTGCTACTTTTCGTGCAGTCCTCAGTTGTCTTTCACAGTGTTTGCGATGCGGTCGTGTTTTCAGAGCGGCTGCTGATGACAGCGTCGGCGTCATGCCAAGTGATTTTGTTATTTCTATCGTATAATTATTTTTGGTAATCAATGAAAACTTGAATATGATAAAATATTTACTTTTGGAATACAGTGGATAATAGTGAAACAATTATTTGATATCGACTATTTTAAAAGTGGAACTGTCTGAAGGCGTTTCTTGCCTGCTGCGACTGTATTTGCCTGTGTCATTGCTGGAATTGTAAATTTGTTGGGCCCGTTTGATTGGATTAAACTACGTTTCTAATACAAAGCATCTATTAAATGTGACCATATTTATTTGTCATAATCTCTACTCGTTTTTGCTTTTGCCCGCGCCCCATTCGCTTGGGCAAAATTCTTAGAATTCTTGACAACATTCCCGCGCGCACACACACAATCACATCGACGAGAAGCTAAAAAGAAAAAAATTATGTACTCTCCCTGCGCGGCGAAGTGTAGAAATAAACACACATACAAACGTATGCACTTGAACTCTCACGCACGCACACCGATGCTCTCCCTCTCTCACTCACACAAATAAACATACGTATATGCATGCTATCCAACACACCTCGAAAATTGGTTGTTGTCGCCACTAAGTGGAGACACTTGCTATCTCCTTCGCGCACATCCAACAACAAAAAACTAGTATGACTTGTTTTTTGCGCTTTGTTTTTACGCAAAAAAACCGGTAAAATATTTGAAGCGGCCGCGACAAATGCCGATTATGATTGTGTGCTTGGATGCGACTGTGTGGCTTGTCTGGTGCTTCGTTGTGGTAGAATTCAGTTTTAACCATAGTTTTCACACACTTTTCTTACAGTTTTCTAAACACGCACGCACACACACAAACACACACATATAGGCAAGCACACAACGAGCAACGAACTCGTACAGCAGCGACGCCCAAGAATGAAAGAGCACAAGGCAACATGAAAATTACAGCAACAACAATCAACATAGCAGCATAAAAACATACAGACAGAAAGAGAGAGAGAAAGCGAAAAGAGAGCAGTGCAGTAGCAGTTAAACGGCAACGACCCGAGCAAAAGTCGACGCTGAAGCAGAAGCAGTATTATTAGCGGGTGTTATTGTTGTTGTTGATTTTCTCTTGTACGGTGCCAATTGTCATGTATGTATGCACATATTTCTTCTTGTTGTTTACGTAGTGTTTGATGTTCCCTTTTATTTTGTTTTTGTCTTGCACGTAGAGTTAATTCTCGTCATTTTTATTCGTTATATTACCAACATTTATAACCTTTTGTCAGCGTTGCCACCTGACACAACTACGATCATCGAACTTGTTTTTTTCTTCTTTCTTTTATTGTCGTCGCTCTCATTAGTGATAGGCCGAAAGCAAAGAAACGCAAAAAAAGTGCTGATGATCTTGACCTACGCGCTCGCAAGTTCAATCGCATTTTATATGGTTATTCAACTTTTACTTATGCGGCTTCCTTCTATTTCCTCTCGGACAGCACCAGTGTGTAGATTTAATTTGTATAACGGAAATTCTAGTTATCGCTCTGCATGCGATGAGAATAACAAAGTAACAACGAGAGAACGTGAGACTTTCAATCAAACAACATCTCAAAATTTGTGCTTTTATAATTTTTTTAATTGCATTTGCTGTTGATTATCAATTATTGTTGTTTTATTATTAATATTTATTTCTATTTTGTTCTTATCACAAATTTGGCGACAAATTGACGGCGCTTCGGTCTCATTGTTGTTGTATTAATTAATGTTTATAGAGTGCAATGAGCTATTTAATGTTTAAAATACATACATGTATGGATTGTTTATTGTTGTTTTATGCCGGTGTCAGCGTACGGTTGATCACTATTATCATATTTATTATTTAATATGCTTGTTGCTGTTGCGATTTCTATATTTGTGTGTATATGTGTGTGTGTCTGCACGTAAAATTGTATTGTTATCAAGAAAAAAAAATTGCTTTTTATTCATTTTGCACAAATTGCAATGTGCAAATATGATGAAAGCCGCATCCATTCAGATTTGTGTGCTATCAGCAAAAAATACCTTCATCATTATCATCGTCATCGCCATTAACATAATTAACATCAACATGTTGTTGTCGCCGCTTTTGTCATTTGTTTTCTTTTTTTTATTTATTTATTTATTTGTTATTATGCGACGGACAAAGCAAAAACCGACGCGGCGCGTTCAGTGGCCGTGAGAACTCAAAACGAAAACGTAACAACCGAAGCAAGAGAGAGAAAAGTCTAAAATGAAAGATGAGAGAGTGAGATGGGACTCAGAGAGGGCGCAGAAGTCTCTCGCGTGTGCTTTGAATGAACAACTGGGGTGGGGGAGTGATACTGGTACTGGTAGTGGAGGGGAAAAGAAAAAGGAAGAATGAAGAAAATGGGGTTTTGGAAAAGTAAGAGAATTGTGTCATTCTTCAAAGTGGTTGTGAAATGTTTGCCTTTTTATGCCTATTCATATCACAGCCAGCTTTGAGGAGCGACACGATGCTCAAGACGAGAAGAGACAATAAACAATAAAACTGAAATAAAATTCTATTTGCTGTTTAGAAAATGAATTGTATGCATGTACCATATGTACTCGAAATCGTAACTGTTTCATTACATTAAAATCATTAAATGCAAAATTTAAATCATATGCGTACCACCCCTCCCTCCCTTGCCACGCCTATCAAAGTTCAAATATCCGTTATCAAAACTATCTGTTGTCCTTGTTCCTCCTGCATAAGATTCGGCACATTTATGCTGCGCTCACAAAGTGGTTGTGAAATGAATTTATCAAGCTTTGCACGCATATCACAGCCAGCTTTGATGAGCTTAGCGTAATGTAACTCACATCAAACGATCGATCGATTAATCAACTCAACTCTCGCAGATCAAGCACCCACCAGCCACCCACAACACTCTCTTTCTCTCTCCCTCTCTCTCGTATAATGGGTACTGGGGGTAGTATAAGTATTATTAAACGCCACGCCCATAAACATATATATAAAAATTGACATCAAAACAATTTTTGATGTTGCTTATCTAAGCCTCATCAAGTGGTTGTGATATGGATACCCGACGCATATCACAGCCAGCTTTGATGAGCTAGGATAATCAACGGAAAACAACATGAAAAACAATAAAAGAAAATCAAAACAAACAAAAAGAAAACAAAATAAAATCAAGTTGTTAATCAACATGAAAATTACTGTGAATTGGTGTATAAAAATGTGAATAAATTTAATAATTTTCCAAATATTTAGTTAAAATTCTAAATTAATTCATTTCATTTTTTTATACTAGAAATAATCTTATCTAGAGATCGAGTACGAATATCTTTAGCTATATATTTCCTTTTGTTTATGAATATTATGATGAGTTTTGGTTTGGAGTAAATATTTAAAAATTGATTTTATTTATATGATATTCCAGTTTATTAATGCGTTTGTGTCTTTTTCACAGATACGCCGTTGATCCAACATTACGTTCCACACACTCTCATACACTCAGATACAGATACAGATAAAGATAGAGTTATAGTAAAGCTTAAGAACAGAATTCCAAAGAAGTTTTCGACGACGCCTCGCTGTGCTGAACGATTTATATTTAAACTTTGTGATAGTTTTTATTATTTTGTTTATTTAATATACGTATTGTAGTATTTTTAAGAGAAACCAAAAACAAAAGTAACCAAATAGAACGCTATAAATTGCAAATGCATTCCACAACAACAACATCCACAAGCACAATAACAACAACAACAACTACAATGATAACAACCAGAGCATTTGATAAGTATAGAATGGGCATTATGCTGTTGCTATTGATGGTAAGCTTCCTTGGCTGTCCGGTTATTATCGAGGCATGCTCCAGCCGTACGGTGCCCAAGCCACGTCCATCGATCTCATCATCCATGTCTGGCACAGCCTTGCCGCCCACACCAGCCATGATGGTAACAACACCTCGAACAACCACAACAACGACAACAACAACTCCACGACCAAATATCACATTCCCCACATACAAATGTCCAGAGAATTTCGATGCCTGGTACTGTTTGAATGATGCCCATTGCTTTGCCGTTAAGATTGCCGAGCAGCCCGTGTACAGCTGTGAGTGCGCCATCGGATTCATGGGACAGCGTTGCGAGTATAAGGAAATTGATGGATCCTATCTGCCAAAGAGACCGCGTCCTATGCTGGAGAAGGCCAGCATTGCCAGTGGTGCAATGTGTGCTCTTGTCTTTATGCTCTTCGTCTGCATCGCTTTCTATTTGCGCTTCGAGCAGCGTGCCAACAAGAAGGCCTATGAGCTGGAGCGAGAATTGCACGAGGATTACGAAGAGGAGGATGAGCTGTGCGCTTGTTGTCGTGGTCAGTGCTGCGCTGGCGGAGACGAGCCGTTGGTTGCTGTGGAACGCAAGTTACCCTATCACTTGCGGCTGGAGCACGCTCTGATGTCCTTTGCCATTAGGCGCAGCACAAAGCTATAGATACAAATCAAAATACATGTTAATCTAATGTATCCAAGAAGGATAACAATGATAACAACTTGCTCCCTTGTTATGCATGTTTTATGTCGAATGTCTTACGAATTTCTACCTATATGTGCTTTAGTCGTAGTTTAATAGTCTTACTTTATGTACTACTTGTCCAAAATTTACATGTTAAGTGTAATCACCTTTGGAATTTCCAATCCTATTCGATTTACTATACATACAGGTTCACTCCAGATACAGATTTTAAATTCCTCAACCTGTTTCAGAGCTCTCTCAATTATCGAAATATGTATTTTTTTTAAAACTTAACCTTATGCTATAGCTATATATATTTATTTTACTCTTAACCGATATACGTATCGTGCGAAACACACACACATCCACAACGAACAAAACAAAAAAAAAACACGCCAAGTATTATTTATACAGCACTAGATATTTACGGAACGATGTATTGATGAATCCTTTTTTTATAAATACACTGCACTTGCATACTATTTATGTCAAATGAAAGCATATCCAAAATGTCTTGTTTTATTTGGGGTTCTGTGAAAAATTGAATAACAATTTACTTTTAAAAGTAATAAACTCCTTAAAATTCTTTGTCTAGAACCAGAATAAAATGTGCTAGTTTTGTACGTGGTTGTGAAACAGGGTAAAACTAAAGCATACTTTTAGGCAGCTCATAATTTGGGAAGCCAATATCCAGCGCAGTGCTGCCAGATCGATAAAAACAGTTGCTTGAAATGGCGTACTTAAAGTAAGGATGGATTAGTGTGGTATAGTGATGGCATATGATTAATCGTGCCATCACTAGTTGCGACTATGCCAAATTTCTATTCACCTTGAAATTCAACTAGAAATTTCAGGCAAACAGAGCTTATAGTAGATTGTAGAAACAATAAAAATCAACATCTTAAATATACGAACTAATTAAATATATTCTCTATTTACTTTCAGGTTAATCTTCGCGCAGGCTAATAATTTTTTATTAATAATAAATAAGTTAAAATTCTTAAATGAGTTTATAATAAATTAGTAGGCCTACTTTATAGTAGTAATTATAATAGTTATGTTAAGTATAAGAATAAACACAGCTTATTTACTATGCACAAAATTATAATAGAAACTAAATCTGTTACAATTAACAGTATGATTTTAAGAATAAAATGAATTTAATATTTAAATCTAACGTATTTTTCATTTGGGGGGGCTGAAGAAGAAGAAAAATAAAATCTGCGATCTGCATTTGCCAGCTATGAGCAGAAGAAATTTTAGCTGAAGTAACAGGCGAACAGAAATAAGAGAAGGTTGCAATGCCAAAAATTAAAATACACAAAAAGTTGCATGTATGTGTGAGCTACGCAATGTGCAGCAAATTGCGCTCAGAGTAAATTCTGCCGCTCACAGCTTTGCACTCTAGTTTGCGCTGTTGCATGTATGTGTGAGCTACGCAATGTGCAGCAAATTGCGCTCAGAGTAAATTCTGCCGCTCACAGCTTTGCACTCTAGTTTGCGCTGCACTCTGAGAGCTGTGTGTATGCGTGAGTGTCACAGGCGCTCGCAGCAGTGCACTCTTTCGGCTGCTGCTCTGCTCACTATTTTAATTGCGTGCAGAGCAAAATCTGACGCTCTCCGTTCTGCACTCTTTTTTCGTCTGTTGCTTTATGCGAAAGTTTCGTTCGCCGCTTACCGACTTTATTTGAATTGCGCGCCAAGATAATTCTGTCGCTTGCTGTCTGATTCTGTTTGCCTGGTATTTCAGCGTCTAAAATGCCGATTTTTAGAGGTTTGGCTGCTGCATTTTGCCGGTTGAATGTGTGTTCACTTTCAAACTTAACGGAAATTTTTGAATATATTGCATCAAAATGTACGTTAAAGTTCACTTTTAAAATTAACGGCTTTTTGAATGTGTTGCATCTTACTGTGTTTTTCTTTTCGTCTGAGAATTCAGCTGGATATTTTTATACAGCAGCTGTAAAACCAGGCGAACAGAACTTTCAGTAGATCGCGATGCACTAAGTCAAGTTTAACACACACACACACACACAGGCATAAAAATATATTTAATATTCCAGGACCTAAATAAAAATATTCTCTGTATAAGTACTTTCTGGAGATATTTATCAAATCGAAAGCTTAATTCTTTTTGCATTTTAAAGTACAAAACAAATTAAAATTAGAGTATATTTTTATTAGGGTGTAAAAAATTGATTATATAATTGTTAAGTCTAGCACACTTATAAATCTGATTATAATAATTAGTCAGATAACATGAGCCTTCAATGCGCAGACATGACTGAAGTGTGCTTTTAATAGACCATAATGATAATGCAATTGACAAAAACGACATGTTAGCCGCTTTTATTAACAAACACATCAGTTTATTAGCTGTTTTCGAGAAACATTCCACTCCCAGATTGGAGTATTCGGTAATATTTATAAAAAGTTATTTAGGAAACGAAATGTATAAGCAAACAAATTCGTTTTAAGTCTATTGAGATGACTGTTATTGTTAATAACAATTATTTTTAACACATATAATTTCGGAACATTATTATCTGTTGACAGCGTTGAACGTTCCCGTCAAATGGGATTTATATATCAGTAGTACGTGTTTAGAACAACGCCCCGTCGGCCTTATCTGAAAGTCGGTTCTCATTATGGGTTCAATAGTGTTTCCGAATAAGCTGAGCTAACAAAAAAATGTATATAAATATATAAACTTATTCAAGCGGGGATTTCCAGTATGACGCTGATGGGTTTTTTTTTGGGCCCACTGTAAGCGATCACGTGCCGTGTTTGCAGTATAATATCAAACTTTGTTTTAAAACTGTCGAGAAATAGACTTAATTTTATTATAGAGTCCCTTGAGAGGCCCAATGCTGCTCAGGACAAGTGATAAAAGTGTCACGACTTTCATTAAGATTTGAAGATCTGTTTCCGATCGGCTCTTAAAGTAACCCGTCTCGTAGCCGTAATACTGAGTTACCAAAGCAATAACAAAGCACGAGAATCCCAGGAAATTATGGATGGCTTTGTTTACCAGGGGAGTGATTAATTTCTTGACGCGTGTCGAGCAAAGTGCTCCCAATCCTGAGCTCATTGACAACAGGCAGAGTATAAATGCAGTAATACCTGTAAAACCGGTTAAATTGCCAGATGTTAACAGTTTTTTATTTTATTTTTGCTTGGTATTACTCACCCAATCGACCATGTGTAGATTGCAACAGGAATCCCTTTTGTATCATTTTGATGAGGGCTCCAGCAGCTCCACAAACGCCACCGATCGTTAAAAGTATCCAATGTATTGTGGTTTTAGTACTTCGCTTATAGCCGTTGGTAAGAACATTGTTGCCATAATGGGCCATAACACCCTCGGCCATAAAGAACGAGAACTGCAATAAACACTTGATATTAATATTATTCAATATAGAATTTTAAGTAGCAGCACTTACTCCAATGGTGACCAGCCAGGCATGAAGTCCAGTACCTTTCAGGCCAGTTCTTAACGTGATATATGACATATATATAGTAATAAAACCGATGCACATCTGATTCAGCACATTTAGGAAGTGTTCCAAACGGTCCACAGACTTTTGCTGGTCACTGTGCTGTAACGAACTGTGAGACATTCTCTTGTAGCGTTGTGGACTCGGAGATTCGCTATTGATCAGTACAAAGGAAGCCAATCGCTGGGAATGTGGACGTGAATTAACTCTTGAAGTTGGCGTTCCCGTCGTCGTTGTGCTTCCGTAGTCGACGACAAGCTGATTGGAAGTGACCGATGCTTGATGCTCCGTCATTGCGGCCCGAAAAGTGCTTTTAATTAGAACAACTTAGTGCTCTTATCTCCGTGAGTACGGCAATAATGTTATTTCTGTGTTAAATGTATTAGTTACAACAAATACAAATTTTCGAGAGTTCTCCCTCTGCCGACTGATAATTGGCGCATACCTTTTCACTTGTACTCTACGCACAAATACATACATATATACATATGTATGTACATATCTTAAAAGCCATTGCCGAATGACATGGGTTTTCACGTTTATTGTTTAAGCGCGAGCAATATTTCCCATTGACTGGCTCGTTTGTCGTAAATTATTCAACTAATAGCGCACAATAAATAGTAGAAAATTTTTGCAAGTGTGTGTGTGCGTACTTGCCATAAACCGCAAATAAGTGTGTACATTAGCTCAGCTTTATTTTTTCACTGCACTTCATATCAATTTCCTCTGGGGAAGCTGTTCAAATACGCAATAAACACAGTAACTCACATATAGATGTGTATGTAAAGTATTTGCAAATTATTTGAATCGCAAAACCGCAAAAGTCGACGATAACAGCTGCATTTAATAAAACGATAAATGCAAATCGATGTGAGGCTTGCAGTAACCAACACTGTAATTAAAACACTGGATTTGTTCAAACGATAACATTCACCGACTTGCACCGCGCATTATTTAACACTGTTTTTGAAACGTTTAAAAAAAAACTGGTTTTCATTTGAATTAAATTATTTTCTATTTATTTAAATTAAGCTATGTAAACTAATTTTTGTAACCTAATATTAACTAAAATCACAGTTTGTACGTTGCACTAGCTTTTAAAGCTAGCAAATTTGTGATACAAGGACTTGAAGGGTGCAATGCAGGTTAAAACCATTATAATCATTGTAACAACTTGCATGAAAATCATAAAGTCATTTCCTTGACCCTTGAAGATTCCGGTTTGCGTGTAGCCATAGAACTGCGCCATCATGGCCGTCACAAATGTACCCAAGCTGAGAACGATATGGAACGTCTTGTTGGCCAACGGAGACACGACTTTTGACAAACTGCGTGCGATAGCAGCAAATATTCCACTGAGCAGGGAGATCAGGCACAGTATAAATGCGGCGAATCCCAGTCTAGAGTGGATGGTTACCGAAATCAACCAGTCGTCACGTATCAGCTGAACAAGGCAGCCGGCCACGCCCATGCCGCCACCCAGTATCTGGAGCACAATATGGATGAGAGTCTTGGTTTTGCGTGTGTATCGCAGGGTTAACCAGTTGCCATTGTAGAAACACATCGTGGCCTCGGCCATGAGGAAGACAAAGCCAAAGGACACCAGCCAGACGTGCAGACGAATCCCCGCCAGACCCGTGCGAAAACAGTTCCAGCAAATCCAGAATGTAACGAATCCAATGCACAACTGATTCAGTACATTTAAACCAGCTTCGATGTGTTGCAGGACACTTGTCGAATTGGATTTCTCAACTCCCATTATAATATTTAAAAAAAATAATATCCTTTTTGGAAAGTCACGAACTGCACTGCCTCAGGAGGAACAGACAACTAATTTGTGGTGACCTCTTTTTATTGACTTTAATTACCCATGTACAGTACCTCACAGCTGATTTCAGCCAGCTCCACAAATAACTTTAATCAATTATAACAATTAAATGGAAAAAGATATCAGAGAAATGAAAACACAGTTTGTTAACAAAATGTTAAAACTTATCTAAAAAATTAAAAGAACAAACATTATTTAATAAGTTCTCGATCTAGGTTTGGTCGAAATACGCTGTGAGACACTGTACACTATACACACCTCTGTTATCAGTGGAAACCAACAGTACTTACCGCTATAATGCACACAAGCTGAAGGATTAAAATATATAATTGAGCACCATCACGTTCACATCAAATGAAGTTCATTTTGGCAATCGCAAACGTTTTCAAACGTTTCCAATTACTTAATCTAAATTTAACATCTAGCATCATCACTAAGTTCAGCAAATTCTAGTTAATATTCCCACTATATAGTTGAGATGATGTGGGCTGTGTGCTTAGCTGCACGTTAACCATTATGTTTCTTAGTATTTATATTACTTCTATTTTTGGAAATCGGCGTTGTCATCAGAAATAATTAGGCACTTATACGTGTAGCATTCATTTGCCTGAATTAAACCTTATCGTATTGCAAAATCGCACGTACTAAGATAATTTATAGACTCGCCTTTGCAATGAATACTCAAAATATACCATACATACTATGTACATAGGTATTTAAGTACTACTTACGATATGAGTGTACGAATTTCATATTTACTACTTAACACTTGAAAAAGCTTGTTCTGGTCAATGAAGCAATTGAACTTTCCGCGATATGAGACAACACTTCTCGGCAGTATAGAACGCAGTCTATCTAAGATTTTAAGTAAGGTTAGATATTTGGTAGGATTGTAGGATGGAAAATTATTGACTCAGATCAATAATCATGTTATTTTAAAAGAAAGTAATGTTTAAATACTTTATTCGTAAAGCTACTACAAAAGTGGTCTACGATACTGATACTTCCTATGGCTATGTAATATAGTTGTCTGATCCAACAAACTATGGTAGGAATATATAAAATTAAACAAATCGTGAACTTTTTATTTTAAGTAATCCTTTAATAGTCTCTGAATCCTTAGAAGAATCGGCTGGTATTACGGAACAAGAACATTTATAATTCTTCCTTACCTTGTCATAAACCCATTACACCCTCCACACAGAGTATAATAATAGAATAGGGAGTTCTTCAACCATAAGTACATTATAATCACAACAGTTTATTTTTTTTATTGATATCCGTTTAAACGTTATATCGTTACATGCTATATACGATGTATATATGTCCCATATAAGACATGATTATTCCTATCAATTGGCGGCGCACTTCTCACCCTCACAGATGAGCTTTGATTCGATCTGATAATAGTCAGTTGCCTTCTTGGTGGTGTCGTAGTAGTCGTAGAGGACTACGGGAGATGGTTTCTGGTTGGTCACCGCATGGGTCTTGAAGGCCTCGATGGGCAGACACTTGAGTTCACCCTTGACCAGGCTCTCGAAGTAGATGACCACGACGGTGTCATCGTTTTTGGTTTCCACCAGCTGCAAATGGATAAATACAGTTAAAGATTAGGTATTAAGGGGACTCCATATCGACTTACCCGAACGCGTTCGATATCCTGAATATCCTTGAAGCTTTCCTCATCGGCCGTGTAGCCGGAGGGCAGTGAGACCTCCAGAATGGCCATGCTGGATGCCTTAGACTTGCCCTCCTCGACATATTCCACGCAGACGCTCAACTCGAGCTTGGATGGATTTGTTTCGGGCTTGACAATGGTTTCCAGCTTGAAACTGGGCTTGGGATCCTTCTCCACAATGTTGTACTGATAGCTGATCTGTACCAGGGCAGCACCTGTGCCCTTGGCCTCGTAGCTCAGTGACTTGGTGCCTTGTGGGAACTCCACGGTCTGGAGCAGCAAATTGTTGTCATCGTTGACAGACATCTTCTCGGTTTTCTCCCTGAGTCCCTTGTTGGAAACCTCCAGCTCCCACTTGGCTGCCTCGTAGCCGGACTTCTTGGCGAACTGAATGAGCGCCGAGAGACCAGCAACGGTGTCCTGAGTGGAGGCAAATCCTCCAAAGCTATTACGCTGTGCCACAAGCCAGCGAATTGAGTTGAGTACCGACTCTGGGGACTCATCCTCCAACAGAGTAAGCAGAGCATATGAGGTGATCTCAATGTCATGACTCCAGATCCAGCACCACCAGCGACCGCATTTACCGGAGCGCAGTTTCTCCACATCATCGGTCCACCAGGTGCGATCATCCTCAGTCTTGGCCAATGCCTTAATGGCATCCACATGTTTAGCCGCATCCGCGGAGTTAGCCTTCTTCAAGGCATAGGTGGCAATGGCACGGGGCAAGAGCTCCTCCTCATCCTTCTCGTTGGAATGGGCACTCAGGTAAGCAACAGCCTTATCGATGGCCTCCTGGTTGGGCTTCTCCTGCTCGAGCAGGGCGAGCAGTGCATTGGCGGTGAGTGTGATTGCGGAACGAGTTGAGCCGTAGAAGTATTCACCGGATTCGGTGAAGCTACCGTTTTCTGCTTGGCGCTTGAGCAGGAAATCGTAACCCATCTTCAGTTTTTCCTCATCCAGCTTAATGATATTCTTGATCTGGCCAAAGGAGCGCAGAACATAGGAGGTCAGCCAGGTGGAGCCATTGCGATCGGGATCCTCTGCACGCCATTTGCCGGGACCAAAGGAACTGTAGCTACCATCATCGTGGCGATAGTGGAACATATGCTGATAGCCCTGCTCCAGATTACGCTTGATGCGCGTCTCCAGCTCGGGTGTGAGTTTCTTAATGGTCTTCAGGTAATCGTAAACCAAATAGTTGGGAACCATCTTGGACATCGTCTGCTCTCCACAGCCAGTGGGCAGATGAAGCAAGCGCTCCAGATTCTGGATGACTGGACCAAGAAGATCACCCACCAAACCAAATTCGACATGCTGTGAGTCCGGTACAATATCCTCGGGGAGTTCCAGCTCGAATGTATCCTTGTGCTCACCCACATCCTTGAGGTTTACGAAGAACGCCCGATTCCTGTACTGAGTCACGCCCTCCGGCACTACCTTGAGGCTCTTGTGAACAGCATCGCCGGCAACTGGGGAAATGGCCGTAAACTTGAGCAGAATGCTGCCAATGATCTTGGGACGGATGAGGAAATCAACTCCAGCAGCGGAATTAGCTCCGACACGCACCATTTGGGAGCGTTTCTGTTCGCCAATGACCTCGTTAGATGGATCCAAGAATTCGTACTCGTTGTCGTCGTTGTCAAGCGTCACCTCCACGTCCAGCTGCTTGGGTAGATAGTTGAAGACCAGAGCAGGCACACTGATGACCTCACCACGTTTCACGGAGTAGGGCAGGCGAATGGACACAAAGAAGGGCTGGAACGTCTTGATGTTAAGCTGATCGTCGGTAATACCAAGACCCTTCTCAGGATGCAACGAGAAGGCGGTGAGCACCCAGCTGGTGATGGTATCGGGTATGGTTCGCACCCATTTGAAAATCTCCGACTTGGTCTCCTCAATGTCCTCGAAGAGCCACGTCTCCACAAAGTTCTTGCGCACCACAGGAGCCGGTGGGGCACCACCACCACCACCGTAGCTGGCACCAGGCATTCCAGCCGAGTCCATTTCAGCTTGAGCCGCTTGGGGGACGGCGGGCGTCGAAATACTGTGCAGGACACCTACTCCTGCTTTCCGGTTGAAACCACCTGAAAAGGCCTCTGCAACTTACAAGAATAATACTAATTTTCATTCAAAACTCTTACGAAGTTTCAGCTTACGTGGATAGTAAATTGGAGCCGTTCGGTTGTAGAAGAAGTTGGCGTTGGTCATGGTGACGACGCCGCTGCGTTCACCGGGATAGTAGGAGTAACCACCCTGCCAGGGTGTGTGTGTATCGAAGCGACTGAGACGCCAGCCAAACGAATCCTTGTTCAGATCATTGCCATTGCCCAGAAGCAGCACGCTTTTGTCCACCGCAGTGAGACCCACAAAGGATTTGGGAGCAGTCTGAATCTCCAGTTCCACATCGGCACCGGGCGTTACCTCCTCGGGTCCCTTGACGGTGATTTGGTTCTGCAGTTGAACCTCCACGCTGAACGTGTCCTCAGCATAGCGGAACTCACCAGTCTCATCGACATAGTAGGCATAGATTCGACCATGTGGAGCAGTGCTAAACGTGGGCTTCAGGGTGATATTGTGTTCCTTCTTTGGCTCGTCTAGGACCACTCGCTCTGTGTGAAGCACATTGCCGCGTCCAATAATGTTGTAGACAAAGTAGTGCAGCGGGCGACTAGAGTTCAGCAATACCTGGTACTCCTCTCCGATTTTAAGGCTACAACAGGTTTTTAATTTAGCTGGACTTCTGGGACATTTAGGATAACAACTACTTACGTCCACACGTCCTTGGGACGCTGCACATCCAGTTTGAACCATTCCTTCTCCTTCTCATCTTCGGCGGTTTTCTCTATCTCCTTGGGCTTTCTGAACGGATAGGTAGTGTACAGTTCCCGGGTTTCCCCAGCGTATTCCAAGTCCATTTTGTAGTAACGAGTTACGTTCTCAATGTCGGGCAGATCGGGCAGTACCAGTTTGAACACAGCCAAGCTGGATTCATTCAGATGGGACTCAAAGACAATAGGTTCCTTCTCAACCTTGGGTAACTCCGACTCATCGCCATAGAGAGTGTGACGCACTCCCTCAGTGAACTTGGCCTAAAAAAAGATTAAAAATGACTAAACTTGAAACTATTGGGTAATTTCCTGATGGTTACCTTAACGACGCCCTTGGTGTCCTGTAGAAGTGTGCCATCGACGAGGGTGATCTTGAAAATCATCTCGTGCTCCTTGTCAGCCACAAACGAGTAGCAGCTACTGTAGTCAAGACAAGACATTTCGTAGCGATAGGGATAGATCTGAGTCCCACCAGTTTCATTGATCTGAACACCGGTGAATTCCTCTTCTACAGTGGCCAGGATCTGGGCATATGTCGGCGATGTTTTGTACACCAAATAGCTCTCAAACTCCTTGACATTCAGGTCAAACTTGGCCTTGCCGTTGACCATGTCAGCAGTGCGAATAACGGCATGTCCCGGCTTGTCCGTACGCACCGTCTTGCCGTCCACGTTCTCCCAGGTACTCGTCTCAGAGGTGTACAGATTGAGCACTACTTTGCCGTTCACTGGTTTGCCGTAGGTATAGCTAAAAGAAGGAAATTAATAATCAGGTAATTGACAATTAGGTTCCCAAGGTGTAAAGATTCCCAGCCCAATCTTAACTTTTCTTGTTTGATTCAAAAGAGATTCTGTTTCTAGACATATACTACTTACTTGGCTTTTACGACAACCTGCATATCGCCATCCTTGACCGACACCTGCTGTGTGGCATCCATTTTAATGGAGTACTTGGGCAGGACATATTTCTCCACCTCGAAGTAGGCACGCTCATCCGAATACTCTCCACCGTTCTGGGCGGTTAGGGTCCATGAGCCCAGAGTGGGGAACTCAGAGAGCACAAATTTGCCGGTGTAGACGCCCGTACGGGTCAGGAAATGTTTCTCCTCCTTGATGCGATTGCTCTTGGAATCCTCGAACCACACAACAACCTTATCATCGGGTTTATCGGGTTTCAAGTTCTCATCCAGGAAGAGGACGCGATAGTTAACGGTATCGCCGGGCTTGTACTTGCCCTTGTCGGTCTGAATCCTCACATATGGCTTGAATTCAGTCCAGGACAAGGCGGTAGAGTTCTTGAACTCCAAGCCAGACACTCCCTCAGCGGTGAGATTGTAATCACCCGACTTCAGAGGTGGCAGCTTGAAGGTGATCTGTTTGAACTCATCCGACTTCTGGAGCTCCACAGTCTGGGTCTCATTGTGGGAGGGTCCTGTGATGCCAACTTTCAGTGTGACCGGCTCCTTGGTGTTATGCACTGCTACGGCCACATTGTAGTCACGATGTGAGTGAATCGTTCCAGGTCCAACGATCGTATATTGGCTGTATTCAATGAGGGGGGAGGCAAGATTAATTAAATTATTACTTAATCACAATCAGCATCGGGGTTCAAATCGAATACATTATGTCACAATACTGGGTCACTCATTAGCTTTTATACTCATTTTATATTTATTTGTGATCGCTGCACAAACAAACCTGAGAAGGTTTTGAGCACAGATGGGTACAGTTCAATCTACAAATGTTTTAATGATTTTATTTTATATATTTTTTTTAATTTCTACGCTTTATCAACTTTGTTTCTATTTTGGGTCAAACAAAATAATATTAAATAAAACACACTGATCTCTAAGACCTTATACAGATCTATATATTTAATTATCTTGGCATATCTTTCGATCTTAAACGATTTCTATGAATATTCATATACTAATTATTATCATAACTCATCTGCATACAGAGTATTCTCAAGTCAGGCATTGTTTTTTCTTTGTTTTTGTGGGTTTATCATTTTAATAATGTGTTTAATTTGCACACGCTTAACGGTAAACATTTTGTTTAAGAACCTGATCTGGGTAAACCGGCTCAAACAGCTACCAACTTATGTAAGAGGCACTGCAAATAGGTCGGAAAGCGAGCTATAAGCCATTTGACGATACAAATAAGCTGATTTCCGACTACAAAACCCCTTGAAATTAACTAAATTTTAATTTTTTCAAGTTTTTTAATTGGCAATCATTTGTTAACTAATGTGAATTAAAATATAATTCAAGATTATCGGCTCCAATCGTGATATTGGCAATGAATAGTCTCGGTACAAAGTATGATTTATTAGATATTGAAAACTGGTTTTTTGATTAATATATAGCTAGGATGCCTAAACAAAATCTCTGGGAAATTATTGTCTGCTCAGTTTTCTCCAGAACAATAAAGGCAACTGAACAGACCGTAAATTTTATGGATTACTCATAAATGTGCTAAGTGTTAAGCAAACTAAAATGATTATTTCTGCTCTTTGTGCGATATTTATTTGTGTGGACACGTCTCTGTTGAACACTGTATTTGTGTCTGTGTGCGGGTGTAAGTGTATGTGTATGTATGCATGTCTATGTGTATGTATGCATGTGTATGAGTGCGGCTTTCATTACTTAAGCATGTCATTTCTATTTGCTATCCTTGACTCTTCATAAATTAGGGTGTGCCAATAATTAAAAAACAAAATAAAATAAATAATTTTGTAGACTATAAAATGTTATCAGATTAACAACTTTTAGCAAATGAATAGGTCAATTTAAATTCTTGAAGCAGATGGAAAATCCCAAACTCATACAGCAAAATATCATAATCATTTATTTAAATTTCTTGAAAATAGTTGAACCACCCTAATGAACTTCTAAGCTCACACTTCAATAAGACCAATATTTGCCTGTACATTTGCGAGGCCTTGTTTGGTACAATAAACTTTTGCATCAATTACTGCCAACTAATTAAATATTCACTTAATAAAAATTATAATCACTTGATAAAAATCACATTAGTTTACCTTGAATATTAGTGAAACAAAATACTTTGTGATGCGTAAATGTAAATCACATAAACTGTGTGTGTGTGAGTGTATACGTGTGTGTTTGCGTGTGTAAGTGTATGCGTGTGTATGTTGATCTAATGAGAATCGCACTTACCCTTCGCTCTTCACTACGTCCGCCATTTGTAGAAGCCCGAGAGCCGTTAAAGCGATGACAGCAAAAGCGCCTACGCGACGCATTTTGTTATTGTTGTTGTTGGAGGAGAAAAAAAGATTTAAAAAAGCAAGACTTGTAAATAGATTGGTTACAGTTTTGAAATGGTTAAAACTTTAAAAAGAGAAATGGTTGCGATGACACAACCGACCGGGCTCAGAGCTGAGCTGCGACTGGTTAGTCTGCTCCAATACGGGATTTGTTATATGTATGTACGCGTAGCATCAAAAATCTCAGCTCTGCCAACGCTGAAGCCGAGCAACGACGCCGACGTCGGCGTTGACAGCGAAGTAAGCGACAAAAGCAAAACAAAACAAAACAAAAAAAATCAAATGCCGCAAAGGAAAAAACAATAATAAAAAATATTTACTGATAATTATAATTAACAAAAAAAAGTCGAAATGTCTGATTTGAAAAATGTGTAAGAATCAATTAAACATATGTACACACATACATAGTATATTTAATGTCAAATAAAATAATAGAGACAAAATAATCAACCGGTAATCTTAAAAAATATAAATGAACTGTATAAAAACAAGTTTTTAAATAAAAGATTAGAACTGCACTATACAGTTTAATGACAATTTATAATTAAGAAATCATATAGGGGATGCTGATTAGAAATTATTAGTGCTATAAAAAATAACCAAATTTCTTAGTAAAATTGTTTGATGTCACAGGTTTTGATCTATATCTACTATATAACTCATTGCTCAACTTGATGACATCATCAATGAATAATGAAATAATTTTAATTAAATAATAAAATTGAATTCTATATTTTCTTCAATTTGTTTCACAAGATGTGATTAGTAATTTATTGACGTATTTTGGGAGAAATTAAAGTGGGTGGAGTCAATAATATTTCACAAGTATTAGTAATACAAAGAAACTGAAAAATGTTTTGACTATACCATTTAAATATATATTCCTACATACACATATAGAAATATACAAGTTTATCTGATTTATATGCATTTTTATAGGCGTTCCGATCTGGATAAGCATTATAATGGTGCATGCGCATTTTAATACATATGTATGCCAGAAGTAATTAAATCGTGTCATGCCATAAAACCGAAAATAGTATTACTCATTAATTATCTCTTTGATTAAACTAATCTTTTATTATTTTATTTTCATTTCTGTTTTGTTATTAACACTTTAATTGTCATATGTTTAGCGCACATTAAAGAGTTTATTTTTTTTATTATTGTATGCACGAAAAAAAACACTTTTAATTCGCTTCGTGTTTCAAAGTTAAACACGTCACACATATAGTTGATTATAATTAATTTATTGACGTACCTTTTCGGGACTTGGGAAATTCCCGAACTAATTTTCCAAGTACAACAAAGTGTTTGCTGGCAGTTAATGCAAATTGATGCGGCAATCGAATTTTCAATCTCAATCAAGGCGTAAAAAGCTTGTTTACTTCTTGTTTAAAGTCTTTGATACACTGCACCCACTTTTATAGACGTAGAGACGTTTTGATCGGGAGCCAACAACAGAGACAGAAACCGAAACAGAAACAGAAACAAACCGGCAGACGATATGAAAGACAGCTGGTAACTGAATTGCTCTCTCAGTTTCTCTCTCTGTTTAGTGCTTTGCTCGGGCATTTGTCGTTTGTTTTGTTGTGGTATTTTATCTCGCTGACGTCATTGCTTGGAGAGTTTTTAATGTATGAGTATTGGTGGATTTCACTTTGGTACGAAAGTATTGTTTTTGCGTTGGTTTCTTTTGCGCTGAATGTAAATCCCCATTTGGATTGATGACATTTAGTTAGCGTGTGGACGCCTATTATACATAAAATATTAAAAGGAACAAATTATATTGCTTGAATTTCAGTACAAAATGCACAACTAAGTGCGAGATCTTTGTGACATGTTAGTTAGGAAATTTGCACAAAATATCCCAATATTATATTTCCCAAAAGGACGTTATAACTGCACGGTGAAGTATGCAATGCTATGAAGCAGGAAAATAATCTCAATGCGATAACAATTTTAAAATTAGTTAAACGCGTTATAAGCTTACAAAATTATCTAACTTCTGTAAGAGTATTATTTAGTCGAATAGCGCACATGCAGTTATTTATTTCATCGCTCATTATGTTTTCTTGTGCTAGCTCTTTCATCGGCCGCTTGCTTTTAGCTAGAGTTTCGTAACACGCGAATAGAATGATTCATTAGAGTGGACCCAAAACAGTCGTGCTCAATGAGTGAGCAGTGAACGAATCACGCAATAAAAAGTCCCGGGCAAAAAATTAAACAAACCGGTTTTTGATATTGCCAAAAATAAAATGATATGGAATAAAGAATGTGTGTACACACTTACAATGTCTGAGGCAGAATGGCATTCAACACCTGCAAGCGAGTGGAAGTGTGCTCGCTGCCGCCTTTTACCCGCCAAGGTGAAGCACGTGAAAGAGAGCTGAGTCACGCTCCATTTGCTTTCCAAGTTTCTTGTTGGGTTTTTTTGTTTTTATTTTATTTTTTTTTTTGCACGCCGTGTTCTCGTAGAGATCCAGTTGTGTAGAGAGCTCAGCTGTTTACTGCCAGGGTTATGGCATTTCAAACGCTGCCAGACATTCGAAGCGCGCGGTTCCCTCAAGTTTTACAGCGTCAAAACTTTATCAGCGCACGTCACACGTCTCACGTAGTAGATAAAAGAATTACACAGTAATAAAATAGCATAACATGGAAAACAGTGAACTACAGGGCTGCAGCTCCTCGGAATATGGTGATGTCTGTGAAAGTTCAAATCTGCATAACTACGTTGGTTTAGAACTGGAAGATCAGATCAACAATGGCAGCCAGGCATTTTCCAGCATGGGCATTTCCTCAGCGGGATTTTACTTTGGTTTCTGTGCCTTCATCTCGCACATGCTCCTGGCGGGCATCACCGCCGTCGTTGTGCGAAAATGTGTGGCCTTGAAGATGGAACACACGGCAGGACACGCCTTCTACTGCACTGTGGCTGTAAGTAAAATTCCCATTATTAACTGTTCCCACTGTATTAAATCCCTTTAAATTGGCCACAGTTTGTATTTTGCTTGGGCGAAGCTCTGCTGGTGCGGCACAGCAGCGTCTTGGAATCGTATCTGGGCATATTTAATTTGGATCTCCTACACAGCACCCTGGGTGCCTTGGCCTTTGGTGTGGGGGTTATCGGAGTAGGCATCAAAACCTGGCAGAAACTGGAACGCAAACGTGAGGATCCCAACGCGAAGGTTCTACATTTCCGAAGCAATCATGGCTTCTCGGGTAAGTGCACGTGAACCTAACCCAATCCAACAAAACAGAACGGAACACAATCGAAAGCACCTGATTTACATATTATCTCTATCTTTCTATATATGTACATGCATACTTCCCCTAGGAATAATTGGCTGTGTTCTCTTGCTGCTTGCTGTGCTCAGTGGCCTTCCGCTCTATTTCATCACCAGTAAATCTCTGAAACTCGCTCACCGTTTCTTCGCTCTCGGCAGTTTTCTCTCTCTGATGATCTCTCAGATGTATAGCTATAATACGGGATTCGCCCGACGTCAATGGAAGCCACACCATGTACGACTTTTCAAGCTGTTCACATTTATTGCGACAGTTACAACTATTAACTATGAATTCCGAAGATTTTCCAGGGAAATTGTCACGTTACTGTGGCAATTGTTTAGTAATTAGTTAAATTATATACTTAAAATCATATTCACCTGTTGATTAACATTTATATATATGTATCAGATTTTATTTGTTGATTAATACACAATATACATTGAATAACTTTAGTATACACATATATAGAAATAGATAGTTTTGATTACATATAGCTTGTAATTTCACAAACAGCTAACAAATCACCATACGAATAAAACAATATGATCTGACGATCTGACAGACAATTATGTCTTTTACACACTAATAATAATTGGTATTGTAAAATATTTCAGATATTGAAGTGAATTAATTGATAGATATACGATAATAAAGATCATTGACGACCGCTTTGTGATGTGTGCATCAAGTCCAAAGCAGCAGGAATATTTCCCTCCACCGACTCCAACAGCTGGGTCAACCAGGCACCCTCATTGCTGAATCCCATGGCCATCATGGCATGCACTGAAGCATTGATGCGTTCATCTGTAAAGTAAAAGGATAAATATGATTAATAATCAGTTTATATATGATTTCATTCAAAATTCTCTACTTACCACTGTGATAAATGTAGGTTTCATCGGGTTTTGCTGCAGGAGCATCAGTGGTTGTCGATGTCGAAGTGCTGTTTGTGGTCACCGGATTGGTTGATGTCGAGGTGGTCACTGTGCTCACCTGGGATGTCTGGGTATGTGCAGTGGACTGTGCGCGTTCCTGCTCCTGTTGCTGCTCCACGTCCACGTGCTGGCGCAACATCTCACCCAACTGTGCAAAGTCACGTGCTGGTGGCACCACAGCAGCGGATGATGATGTGCTGGACGTGGTCGTAGAAGTCGATGTCGAAGTAGCAGAGGAAGTGCTACTGGTGGGATTCAAATTGATCAGAGCATCGGTACTGGATACATTAGAAATGGGAGCAGCTGTGTTGTCAATCATCTGCCAATCCTGATCCAAGCTGTCCGATCGACGGCGTTCCACCAACTCTATCTTCTTAGCTGGTTCTGGAACAGCTTGCGGAGTTGGTGCAGCCGGAGCAGTAGGTTGTGAACCAATAGAGTCGGCCAAAGATGTTGCAGCCGATTCAGAATCCGATTTAGTTTCTGGCACAGTTTTAGGTTCCTTCGGAGCTGCAGAGGCTTGGGAGCTCATCGATGTGTCAGCAGAACCAAAGGCGGCAGCCTCATTTGGATCAATCATTTTAGCAAACATTTCGCTAAAGTTGTTCAAGATCTCAATGCCAGCACGCATATAATCTGGGTGGACCATCTGGGCCAAGCTCTCCAGGTTAATAACTGGAGTTGTCGGTGTGCTGCTTGCGGCAGCAGGAGTTTCATCTGGTTTTGTCTGCTCTTTGGTGCGTGGAGCTGCAACTGGTTCCTCTGCAGTAGCCGTAATCACTGGCTCCTCTACTACCGGAGTCTTGGTTGGCAACCCAGTGCCTTCAGGTTTCTTGTTCTGCTCCTCGGCTGATGGGTGCTTCTCCTCAGCAGCTGCTGGAGCTGGAGTCTCTGCCGTATCGGCGGTTGTAGTGGCCTGTGGAATATTAAACATCGCGTCTACAAATTGAGACACAAAACTCGCACCACGACGGGCATGACGCCGTTCGCGGCGGCTCTCCTTGTGCGTCTCCGTAGTTGGAGGGGCATCAGCTTTAGCCTCAGCTGAAGTGGCAGCTGCTGCTGCTGCTGCTGCTCCTGCAAATGGACACTGTCCTCGGAAACGTCGGCCTGAACGGCGATGAGAGTGTCCATTGCTGCCAGGACCACTGAAATAAGCATCAATAATGCCCGGTCCATTGTTAGTGGGCATGCGGACCATCAAATGATCGGGATGCTTGTGGGCAGCCTCGCAAGACTGGCACAGATCAAAGTTGGGACATTGGACGCACTTGTAGCGAAAACCAATCATTGGCAACACTCCACACGAGTCACACTCAACGCCATCGTGAATGATGAAATTGCTGGGATCATCTACATTGGTTGGCTGCGGTTTCTCATTCTCCTTCTCCTGCTCTTCGACAGCAGCTGCGATTTGCATGTGCATGTTCTTCTCGCATTTGGTCAGGAAAATGTCGTAGTCATTTTGATTGACGATTTCGATTTCATCAGAATCGGCATCTAAATTAAAACAATATTGATATTAAAAATAAACTCCTGTGTAATTTGTTTGCAACATTGTGAAATTGGCATGATTTTTCAAATTCTTCTGCATAGTTAAAAAAATAAATATCCACAATCTACTTTTTGACAAGCATTTAAAACCTGTTGAATTCCAGCTTTGTTTTGGTTTTGCAACACCATTCGAAACTAAATGCGTTAGAGAGGGACAACCATAAGGTGCATGGCAATGCAATAGAGAACGTTGCGTTTGTTGTTTGGTTTCTTGTTTTTAAAAGTCATTAGGTTAAAACTTAATGTATGTATATGCATTTAGTCAATATCAATTTTGTATGTAGTTCTTTGTGTGTACATACACAAATTTAGGTACACATAGGTGCAAATGAATCATATAGTTTGAACTTATTTCTGCTATCAAAACATTTATAGATACTGATAGGCATAAAAAGTGATTCACAGTGGACATTAAGAGGTAGAACAGTTTGCGAAATATATACATATACATATATATTATATTGAAAAAAGTCCCTTTTAAACGACGAGTCAAATTAGTGTGTATTCAGTGCGTTCTATTTACACACGCACACAAAAAATTTCTGCATGTATGCATGCAATATTTGCTTGCACACATATGCATCTCTTTTCACACACACACAATCACATATTAAACTGCATTCAACTGATTTCACAACCTTTTGTATTATATCACCTTTAAGAAGGCTTGTTACTTACCAATCCAATATGTCCTGATTTCCGTCTGGGGCAAATGGCGCTCCTGGAACAGGAACATCTCAATTTCACGACGCAATATAACTAGATTACTGGATGGCATTCTTAAATATGCGTTTATCTTCTTTGCTGCACCTTGTGCTCCATTGTAAGTTATTTTCAGCAATCGATCAGACATTTTGAAATGTTATTTTGTTATTTTTTGGTAATTTCAGAAATAAATTTACAGCAATTGCTTTAAAACACAAATATTTTTGTTGCTATCAGCCGTCTGAATTGAATTGCGTCGCACTTGTTCTTTGCTTGTTTTGACAGCCAGAAATGGTTGCACCCTCGGCTTTTATACTAGTTTGGCCGTCGTTCAGCGATGGACACGAAGGTTCTTGAATATTCTCCCTTCTCGCAAATTTGCAAATCACGCTCGGACGAGCTCTGTTTGTGATCTGAATGCACGCACACACATATTTTCGCTTAAAAAACTGAAATGTAATGCCAAAGCTGGTCTTAAGATAAGATGTGCGATATTTAAGTAACTGCTATTTATCTCAATTATTTTTGTAGTAACGAGTCACTATCGCGGCAAGTAGTGAATTCAAAATCATGATCACGGTCCGCCGAAATTGAAGTAAACTCATTTTAATTGAATAAATATTAAGTTGTTATAATTAAAAAAAAATTTTAGCTCTTGTTCGTAATTTATTATTATAATAAGAACAGCGGAGTACTTAGCTTTTCGTTCACAATGACAAATTTCCACTGACCATATAGTGATTTATCGATATCATTCTGATGAGCCAGTGCTGTACAATTTTTCGTAAATAGTTCAAGGCGCGAAAATTAAGTTTAAACTAAATAAATAATGGTCATAGACTTTTATTTGAACTGTTACATTATTCAACTAAAAATTATATTTTGTTATTAATTTATATTCAGCTGCGATGCCAAATTAGGGCTGGGTGTGTCCAAATAATTGTAATAACTGTAGCAAATATGATTTTGTGCTGAAACAATTTTACAATTCGATTTAAAATGTATTATTAAACTCAAAACTTACCGAGGGAGAGGATTTGGTAGCTCATCACTGCCTTGCTGACGACTTTCGATGTCTTTCTTCGGTGCTGGTATGTTAACTACTTGTGCTGTTGTTGTATCCAACGCGGAGTTGTCAGAAGATCCAGAAGTAATAAATTTCTTTGGCATTGCATTGACTAAAATTAAAGTAAATTTGTATTTAATACATAAATTTCAATATATAAATGTTAACTAACTGTGATATTCATCGGCAAGTAACTGCAGCCAGGATGAATCATCTCGAGAGGGCAATCCAATAAGGAATCCATCCAATCGCACTTTCAAGTTCTCATCTCCTTTCTGCCTCTGATCATAGTGCACCTCTTCCGCCTGATATCCGTAATCAAAGTAATCATTGTACAATAGGTCCAATAAATCTGAGGCACTGCTGCGCATCTTCGCTGGCTTACAGAAGCTCAATGCTACGAACTGCAGCAGAACCAGTACAAAGAGACGATTTGTGAATTTGCACATTTTTGTATATTTTTATATTGATCAAATGCTTTTCTTTGTCGCGCCTAAAGAGGACCGTTGCCCATGGACAGCGGACGCAGAATGATCCACAGTTCTGGGTCTGGAGACTACAGGAGCCTTAGCATCAAACCATAGCCAGTTGCAAAAAAAGAAAAGCAGAAAAAAGTACACAATTTTTTTGGCACACCGAAGATTTAATACGCTATCCTGTATACTCTTTAATCACTAGCGTAGACTCCATATGTTTCTCAATATATGTCCATTTGGAATATGTAATAAAATCATATTACTTACCAGTTACAATTAAAAATTTAATGAATTTTTTGTAAGTTTTCAAATGTGTGAACAACTTTTGAATACCCTATAGCTAGGGTATAAAAATTCAAAAAAGAAAAGAAGGAAAATAAACCCGATTGCAGTCCAGTTCAATGGCCAAAAGACTTCCGCATTGAGATGTGGAATGTGAGAGCCTTCACTCCGAACACACTATGCTGATCATCAACATCATGATCATCATCTTCAACATGATCAACTATACGCAGTTCTAACGCTTCCTTAACAATTCATCTGTTGAAAACCCCAATATAGTCTGAATGTCAGAAAGTATACGATTTCATTCATATCAATTCATGGCGAGTGCTTAATTATTTGCGCAAACTAATGTAACCCAATAACCCAAATTTAGTTAAGAGCAGAGAATAAAAAAAAAATGGTAAGTCATTGTTGAGACGTTCTAATTGTTATCATAACCATCGGATATATATATAAGGTATATATATATGTATGTGTGTATTTATGTATGTAGTTGGCTTTGTTTATTTAAAATGTTAACGGCATTTGTAGTTGTTAACAAGTAGTTGTTGTTGTTGTTATCCAGGTTCAATGACCAATCGTGCAACAAGCTAATTCCCACAACCAATTCCCACAGGAAGATCACAAACTAGAAACTGCATTTTAGATACGTTCCGATGTAATTCTTTTTTTTTTAACTTTTTTTTTTATTATTTTTTGTTTTTTCTTTTTGTGTGTAATAAAAAACTGGTTTGCAATTGACTCGAGTCGAGTTGACTTGAGTTGAGTCGAGTGTGTAGCAAATTATGGCACTGGCCTTAGTCTATGCAATTGCTCTTCACACCCGGTATGCGTGGGGCTAAGGGGTATGCTCTGTTTGTAGAGGGCTTTAAATGTCTTCGACTTTGCATAAAATTTTATTTAATTATAAAAATATTTAAAAAATTCCTACTCTTTCTAGGCTTAAACTTTACTTTTGTTATTAAATTTTTCTCAAGTAATTTCTTGTATTAAATTAAATTTTTTGTTTAAATTTTTAACGGGTATATTTAAATCGGTGACTTTATTTAATTTGTGCTCGCTTTATTATCGTGGCTTTAACTTGGTTTATCCTTCAGTGCATCATTACCGTTACAATCAGTATTTTTTTGTTCACGAAATTAACGAAACTTCCGCCATTTTCCCTCCAACAAAAAAACATGGCCGTTTGGCGCTTAATTTGAATGAGAATTAGAATGTGATTTTGATTTTGAATTAGAATTTGTAGTTTGAATTAAATTGTTTATTGATTGTGTAAACTTAATTCTAATACTTTGAAAAAGTTAGCAGTTTATTATATAAGAATTATGATTTAAGATTTGTTATTAAACATTTAGCTTAATTAGTGTTATTAAATAGGCTTTTGTTTTTAGCTGGCAGTCTCATGGGTCTAAAGGTGGCAGTCTCAGTAACCTTCGACCTGGCGACAGGCACCGTAGCTATCACGACGCTGTCCAGGCGCACAGCGTGCCAAGCCATCCCGTAGAAGGGTCTTCGAATCTGCCAAAGAATCGCCAAGCAGCTCAAAGCTTAAGACGTCGCCGTCACCGTCGATCAAATGCTTGGGCTGAATGGGCGTGGGTTCATCGTCCAGCTGCCAAAGACGTGGTTGTGCCTCATTCACAATGTAGGCAGGTACATCAATGGGCGGATACAGGCTGTTGGCGTTGTCATGGGCGACATCAGATCTATAGATTGGCACGCTAATGGCACGAGCATTGGAACTGGAACCGACACTGGAGCCAAACTCAGGCGACAGTCGATTGGTGGTGAGGAAGTTATCGCCACTTAAGGAGCGGGAATTACGATAATAATGGGAACCCATTTGATTATAGCCTTCCAAGAGATTGTTGCCTCCAGCGTGGCTGCTGATGCCACCTGCTCCTCCTCCCACTGTCCCTCCCGTTGCTGCAGCGGCAGCAACCGGTGGCAGGGCCTGTATTAGCTCCGGCTCTGCCTCCAGATGATACGGCTTAATCAGCTGCGGCAGTGGCACCAACTGTGGGGGCAGCACGTCCACTTGCTGGCGATGAAGACGTGGTTGCTGCTGCTCCTCACTGACTGCCGAGATGTCCACATGGTAGGGAGTACGTCCCTCAATGAAGTCCGAAATGGGCAGCTGTTGCTGCTGCTGCTGGAGTAGCTGCTGTTTTTGTTGCTGGTGTCGCTGCTGCTGCTGGCGTTGGTAGTAGGATTTCAGAGCTGAGGCATGCTTGCGCTTGCTTGAACTTGATTTAGTGTTGCCACGCAGCGAGGATTTGGTTAGCAGATCCAGTAGGTTAAGCCCATCCTGTGGTCCTTGAGGTATCACCACAATCATAAAGTTCTCGAGATCCGCGCGTATATTGTACTGTCCCTCTTGGCGCTGATCGTAGGTGACCAAACGACGACGCAGTCCGTCCTCTGCCTCCACTAAGGTCTGCATTGGCGGCTGCGTTGATTCGGTCTGTGTGACAATCGGCGCTGCTTCCTCTGCTTGGGCTGGCGTTACAGCCGGTAGCTGCTCATCCTTGATGGCAGCTGAAGTTGGACTTTGACTTGTCGCAGGCGTCTCTGTTCTGGCCTCGTACGGCGATGTTAACGCTGTTGCACTCAGCAGCAGCAGCGTGAAAATCTGCAGCAGCATCTTCTTGACGCTAACGAAATCTTCTTTATTAAATTTCAATTACTTTTTGCGCTATTCTACGTTCTTAACACTCGCGCTTCCACTTCGCAACTGATGCTAAGCCTGAGACGATAGCTTTAACGTCGACGTCGACTTAGCTGTCGGCGTCGCTATCGACGTCAGCGTCAACGTTAGCGCATGCGCAACTTTCATATTCTGCGACAGCAGCAGAAGCAGCAATGTTTTTTTGCCGTTGCCTCAGTTGCTTTCTTCTGCATTCTCATTCTGGTTTCTTAGCGTCGCCATTGTTGTTCTTGTTGTTGCTGTTTTTGTTCTTGTTCTTGGTTTTGCTTTTATTTATTCATTTTTCGTTTCTTGTGTCGTGCCCATTTCGTTTGCGTGACTTGCGTACGTTCGACGTCGACGCAATGCGACGCCGCAGCTTCTGTAGCTGCGTAGTTTTTTTTTTGTTCCCTGTTATTGATATATTTGTGGCTCCGTTAGGCGCGCACCAAGAGAGGGCTGAAGGGGGCGGGGGCGGCAAAGAGCTTTGAGTTCTCACAACCCGCGCAGTGGGACGTGAATTAGATTTTCACACCAATTAGGCAATGAGGAAGCGTTTTGTGATGTCCAGCTTCTAATCGGCAGAGCACGTACTCAGATTGACTATTGACAGCTGTGCAAACCTGATGATTCTCAGTCGTGGGGACTTCATTAAATCCCATACATCCAAACATAAGAACATATGTATGGATGTGTGTGTGTGTGTGTATTAATAATAAATGGCATCGATGAATGTCATAACAAATCGATTAGAAGGTGAAGTAGGCTCAAACACTTGGAATCATCGATTTTCATTAGTGAAAACTCATTGAATTTGGTTGAAATTAATGATAATGAATTGTAATCATTTAGGAGTTGTTTTAATAATTACTTTAACGATTGCCCGTTAAAATCAAGGAAAACTTTCTCTTTTGTTAGTTAATTTAATAATAGGGTGACTACTAGTCATTGATTTGATTGATATTTAGTTATTTTCATGTTAACTTGACTATTGAGGAGTATCTGCTAATCGTTGACACGACGATCACTGAATTTTAGTTATATACTAGCCGTAGTAAAAAGAAATGCAATTAAGGGGTATCTATTAGTCACTATCATTCCACTAACCCCTGTAAAGTTTACCTTCTATTTAGATCTAAATGTGTAATTCTCACATGACCGCTTTTAAAATACATTAAAATTAGTTGCTAAATGCGAGTACCGATCTGTAATCCAGATAAAGAACGTATAAGTAGAGCTGAGGGCTTGGCTCCAGTACCCAAACTGAGTTCCAAACAAACACTTAGCTCCAATTGTAAATTGCACTCTCAAAATATATACATAATCCATATATATAATTTATTTGATTCCTTTAAAGTTCTTGGTTGTTGTTGTCTTGTCTTTTACAGAGGTAGGGGGCGTGGGAAGTGAACAGTTACATATACATATATAGATATAGATAATAGATAGATGTATGTCTATGCGTTTGCAATTAAATAATAATAACATAGTATGCATTAAAAAATAATAAGAGGTCTTAGCGGTTATCTAACTTAATAAACGTGTCACGAATTAAAATCTTCAGTTTGCTCTGGTTTCCAAACCAGAACATAATGAATGAAGTATAATAATACAAAATGAATTAAGATCATTTCCAAGTATGCTATTATGTCTAGATAATTGAAAGCTAATTTACATAAAATACTAACATTTAAATACACTTACGAGTAATTAGATAGGGTAAGGGAAGGAAGCAAGCGTCGTCTTGGCATTGAATCCAAGTCTTAAAATTAGAATTTAAATGACCAACATGCAAGTTGGACAATTGTGTGATGTTTCTTTCTATATTTTTTGCTATTAAATTATCAATGGGATTTTAGTTTATATTGTTTTCATTTATCAGAGACGCCAGCAGATTCGACTGATTTCGATTGAATACTATTTGAGTGAGTTTTTCATTTCGAAAAAGTTAGGAATATTGTCTATTATTTTTTTTTGCCAAGTGTTGTAGTATTGATAAATCTTGTCTAGCTTAGTAACTCGTGGATATTTGTCCTTTTTGCGTCACCGCAGAGCATAGATTGTTCGAAAAGGCGCTAACTATGTAGAACAAATTATGTTTATATATAATTAATCACATCTCATCGACTAAAACAACCTCCTGAGATGAGGACTTGACACGTAACACGTGACACGACACGATAGCAAAAATCATATAGTAAAAAAAACTGCAAATGTAATCGAAGTGCTTAATCCTGTTTCACTGACGAGGCATTCAGCTCATTCGGTTGCTCCTGCAGTTTCCTCTGACTTCCCAAATCCTTCACTCTTTTGTGCACCGTGAAGCAAACCCGATTAAAGTGCTCGCACATCTGATTCACCACACTGGCTCCGTAGTGCCAATGCGTCAATGTGGTTCCAATGAGCAGCATATACAGCAGAGGTCGTTCCAATACCGGCATCCACAGACTGAGCACTATGGTGGCCATATAGATGGGCGTCTGCCAGTGCCAGGCTTCGCAGCGACTGGTGGACATTTGGGAGACGATCAAGCGACACTGCAAGACACAAATAAGAACACATTAAAAAATGTTCAGTATATAATTTATATAAACTTTGTTTCCTATTCGATTTTATTAACATATTTCCCTGCTCTAATTTCCACTTTCAAATCACTTTCGAAATGCCTATAAATCCTTATTTTAGAAGCTGCTTGGAGCTGCACAAAAATTCGGAAATGAAAATGGATTTTAGCAAAAAGTTAAATTGCTTTCATAAATTTTAAAATTGATAGTACGAAGTCTTTACTTGTGGCCCATCCACTTGGAAGCCAGAATGAGCTTGATCAGTGGATCCCCCTCGCGTGGGAAAACAAAAACGCCGCGATCCTTTTTCTGATAACGATAGGCACGATGCTGATACCAGCCATAGACCTGATTTGTTGTCATGGGCTGAGCTGTGGCATGATTGGGCTCATACTTGTTGGCCGCAGTCGTTTGGCTGGCACTGTCTGCCCCCTCCGAGTCCTTCTGCAAATCCTTTTTCTCAAACTTATTGCGCATACGTTGAATTTGTTCGTCGGAGCAATTGAAATAGGGCCAATCATGACGTGCATAAAACTTCAGAGTCAATGGCGATTCGGCTTCCGTAACGGTTATGGGAGAGTGCGATTTAGCCATATGCTCATCATCCGATCCATTATCGCCATTGCCCTCGGCACTGCTTTTTATATCCGCGGCACAGCGACGACCGCCACAGCAAAAAGGTGGCATTTTCTAGTAAAATTCTATTCTAGAGATGTGTTGAACTTTAGAAATAAATAAATGTGGCAGCAGTGTTTGAAATCAATAGAAATAATACATAATTCCCTAGGGGGAATTGGGCAACTAACTGTCGAGCACCTCTGATCGAAAGATTATGGAGAATTCCAGTTCCAAATCTGTCTGGCAGCAGTTGTTGTATTACTCAACCTTTTCTTTATATTCCTTATCTGCTTTTAACTGATTTATAGCATTAGGTTTTCGAACTTTTAAGTGAGTAAAACCCATGCTACACATAGGGGGCTATCTAAAATGAGTCAGGTCCCTGATAAAAACAAACTTAATGTGGCGTGCGATCGCTAATGACACACATACAAACACAAAATACGATTGAATGTCGCGTGATATGAAGTGAACCATACGAAAAACCAATCAATCAAAATTCAAGCTTAAATTAAATGACAATACTTAGAATATTGGGAAGCAATATGATTGTTCTACCTCAATACTAGTCTTACTGATTAGTGATTAGATGGTTGTGAAACTTACGCTGACGTTGGAGAAGATTGTGCCGCTTAGCATGAACATAGCACGCGGATCAGTTTCCATGATATCATTGGGCGATAAGTAGGGCCAGATTAACAGTAGCACAAAATAGGTAACAAAAGGCCACATCGGTCTCAGTGCTTCCATAGGTGATAACAATCGTCCAGTGCGATTTTTATACGAGCTGTTGGCAAACGTTGAATTGTTTCAAACTTTTGTAACTGACTATAGTCATTCACTTACTTGTAAACATTGAGAATTACAAGAGGTAGATTGGCCATGGCGCTTACATGGAGCACCGCTTCCATTACATTGCCCAGTGGCAGTTTACCAAAGTATCCTAAATTCAGTTCGTGTTTCCAGCCACCAAAGCCCATCCACCAGGTCACCAGGTACATAGCTGTGCTGCCCCACATGCTGAGATCATAGCCCCATGGCAAGTACAATATGCCCGTATTGTATTTCTCCCAGTGTGACACAAAGAAGTTAAAATAGACCGTCATGCAGACGTAATACATTCGCATTGGTCGCACCGAGTAGACCTTGCTGCGGCCAAATATGCTATATAGACATGTTGGGATCAGCATAGCTGTGTATGAGTCCAATCCATGATCGAACAACTCCCCCAGTGGACCTGAGAGACCAATCCGACGTGCCTGCTTGCCATCGATGCCATCCAGTGTGTAGGCAATAAATATATTAAATGCGCAGGATATCCAAACCCAACCGGGAATGGGCGTAGTGCCTTCCTCTCCAGAACTGGCATCAAAATTCCAATCATAGTAGGAGAGCAGCAGCAGATTCATCACACTAAACAGGAAGCCAAGGAATGTCATCAGATTGGGTGCAAACCAACGAGGGAAGAACTAAAAGTATCCAAAATGCGGTTTTTATAATTCCCATACAAGCAAACATACAAATACATATATGTATAGGTATGTATAATTATTGATTTTGTTGTCTTGATGTTGACAATGACGATGACTCACCTTGACCAGCCAATTCCAGAATGGGTGCATTACATATTGACTAAGTGGTGAGGTATCTATCGAGCTGTACTGTAATAGTAAACAATCAAAATTGCAATTATTTATTTACTTTTGGTTATCAGCAAAATTAAATTAAATTTAGTTACCAAATAAATTTAAATTTAATTTAAAAAAAAACTTTTCTTAAACTATTAATTTGGTGTTACTAACTCTGAGGGGAATACCCGTTTCAACCGATTAATTAAGGTGAATTATCTAAGATAACAAGTTTTATATGATTTGATTACGTTTAGAAATATGCAACACATTTGGGAATACCCCCAACCCAGAGCACACCCCGCCACTACACTCTATCCCGCCCACATTACCTTGTAATTGTCAAAGCCATCTATTTGCACCCTCGTCAGGTATTTGTAATTCAGCATTTGCCTTAACCGCTCCATCGTCCTCCTTTTGGGCGTGACGCACGTGCTCCGTTTGGTTATTGAACAAACTACAGCCTCTTATATGTACATATGTATATTTAGCACTATATGCACACACATATACATATAAATGTAGACGGCAATCTCACGCGACGCTAGCAAAGGTACTGTAGGTGTATTGGCGCTTGTAATTGTAGTTGTAGTTGTAATTGTTGTGAAGGCGGCAGCTGCTCTTTCGTTAATTAACTATTTTCAGTACATTTTTAACTGAAATTGTGTAAAAGAACAACAACTTATGCAGACAAACACTCGAACTCAACTTGAATGGCGATTTTAAAAGTGCGCACAGCTCGATTCTATTTTTAATACAAAAATTACTTTGCCGGCTGTTTTTTTCACGCTTCAGACACGGGCACGCACACACACACGCACGCACACAAGCACAAACGTTCGCCCTTAAACACTCAGCTGGCTTTGGGGGTAGTTTTGCAATACACGTTGTCGTCTTGTCCTAATTAAATATTCTAGTTATATGCACTAATTATAATACTCTCATTAATTTGAAAAATAAGCTACGTGGATTATTGAGTAAAAGACTTGTGTTTAAAACCTAATTAATTGTATGATATTGGTGTTGCCATATAATGCAATAAACTTGCCAGACCAAATACCGATAACAACCAGTGTTGTAAAACAAAATTAGCTGTATCGACTGTGTGTGGCGGGTTAATTTAAATATTCATTTAATTCAGATGGGCTTTATTATTGTAGGACGTTTCGAAATTCGTGTTATGTATATTTAACAAATCACATTGCGTACAAAACATATATATACTAGTATAAAGTTTAACAAAATCTAATGATGTTTAACAAAATGTGTCTAAAAGAAATGTGTGTAACATAAACTAAGTTAAATTACGCTAGATAGCCTCACGATTAATATGTTGCTGTACTAATTTGACTGTTAATTGTCCACTAAAGGGGTTTAATTAGTTTGATTTCTTTAAATTCCGTTTACGTATATTGCCTGGACAGCCGCCAGCGTTCAACAGATGCAGCTTCCATCCTCCATCTGAAGGCAGATTCACGTCATCGTGGCACAAAGGACAGCGAGCGGCTCCAGTCTTGAGTTCTTTAAATACAAAAAAAAATATATTTTACAAATACTGTGGTGTTTAAACAGCATTTGTAAATACCCCGACAGAAATCTTCCATTTGATGTAGCTCATAAAGCTGTTTGTGCACGGACTCAGTGCAACGAGTACAGACCACGTAGTTATCCTTGGCATCACATTCCGCTGAAGATTGAAGAAGGAAAAGTAATTTATTAAATGAAACATAGGGAAAATGGTTGAAACTTACTCGTCAAATGATAGTTTAGTGCAGCAACCTCCAGCACTTGACTGCACTGTGGGCACTTGGTGAGAAATGGACAAGTCTTCCAATAATGACGATCCAACTGATTGGCATCGTTGCCTGTGCAGCACCAGCCGCAGAATGGACAGCTTCTACATAGGATGAAGTATGTACTTGTTAACAAAATGATAACACACTAATGTTTATATTGTAGTTACATTTTGGGTGTTGTCTCTTCGGTGGACTCAGAGTTGGAGACGGATCCCTTGCGTGAGTTCGAGGCTGATAGCATCGATCGCTTCAATTGCTCATTGTACTGCTGTTTGCCATTGCAGCTCACATAGCCATTATCGGTCCCAACTACATGACCATTCTTGCTTTTCAGCAGGCGTGATGCATCTGTGCTCGTTGTGGGCTGCAGGAAATCAGTTTCATGACCGGCGTTGGCATTGAATTTATTGGCCTCCAGCAGCTCTTGCTTGCGCTCCAAGTCCAGTTTATCGAACTCCGTGAAGAGCTGACGATAGAGTAGATTGCGTCGGGTGATGTCATCATCCGGAGGCAACTGTTTGCGCACAAGTCGAGGATTCACCTTGTACACCAACAATAAAATTCGTTCAGCAACCTTGCGAACCGGCTCGGCCGGATGATGAATGCCAGAACAGCCGCAGTCTGAAAGAGCACGGCAGGTCAGTCCACTCTGCTTATCCGTACTAATTCCCTGTGTATGCACAAGCTGCTCCAGCATCTGCAGTCGACTCATGGCAAGCCTTTGGTGTGTTCCTGATCCTACGCTACGTGAAAGTGCTGGTGCTACCAGATGCTGCTCGGCCACTTGTGGACACGCTGCTATGCTGAGTATAGTGTGCTGTGCCAGCGTATGCAGGCGCGCCGAGGGATCACCCGACTTGGCTAACAACTCCGGCAACAGACGATCTACACAACGTGCTACCTCGCTAGCCGAGACACGTCCAGGCACATACTCCAGGAACAACACGCGTACTGTTTCCGTGGCCTGATTAAACACGGAGTAAACCGCATCACGTACGGCACGATGCAGTAAGAGGGCTGCACTCCGAGCCACCTTATTGGGACTGGCCGCATGCTCATTGGTCTCTGGCAGAGGTACCTCCTGCTCCTTGAGAAAGTTACGCAGCCTCATGAGACCATCCTCACGATCCTGGAACTGACGCGAATAGAACTGCTCAACCTGAAGAGCGGAAAATTGTTGATTAATAAAATACAGCTGTGTATGGGTGGGTGTAAGGGCAGGGGCGTAGCTAGGTTATGTAAAGGATGGGGAGCTTACCCCCTTACCCCTACCTGCCTACTCCCCTGTGTATGCTTCACTTACCAATTCACTGCCAAAGACAAGTATGGGCAACGCAGCCTGACGACGCTCGCGATCATTTAAACGCGAGCGACTGCGATTTGGATCTGCTTCGAGCAAAGCATTTCCTTGGCACTCCCTTAAAAATTCATTAGTATTTGAGCTAAATAGTTTTTTGTGTTTTTTTTTTTTTTTTTTGTTAACGAAACGACAACGTTTATGGGGGTAGAGAAGGTAAATAAACGAAAGTAAAAAATAAACAAAAGCAACAACAACAACGACAACAATTATGATTAGTGTTTTCATTGAAATGTTTAGATTGTTATTAGTTAGTATTGTATTTAAATTAAATTAATCCATGCTGTTTCATGCATTACGACAACATTTACAGTGTGTCAAATAATTAATTTGACACAGATTTAATTGTAGTACGACCTATGGACATTTACAGCACATATTTGTGGACACTATGGAACTTACTGCCTTAGCGTGGGTATGGCACGTTCCTCGTAATCCTCGTAGGAGTTGCGAGGAGCACTCTTGTTGCGTCTTCGCAGCGATCCTTGTCGGCTGGACATGGGAGAACTGTGTCGCGATGCCATCGGCAGTCGTGGCGATTGTGGCAACTCATCATGGGATTTGGTATGCAGATGTAGTGCAGCAGCCGATGATGCTACAGTGGTGGCCCCACAATCCGTGGTGCTGCTGTCATTGTGGGACTTCTCATCCTGCTTAGCTTTTGGTGTAATGGTTGCCTCCGCCAGGGCATGTGCCACATCCTGTAGACTCGGAGCAGGAGGCAAACTGGGCTTGCCTCCCGCATATACCTCACAGCTCTGATCGTTCTGAGTTAGCAGACCGTCGCTCTCGAGCAGCTGATGGACGTGCAGCTGCTGCAGCACACATGACCTATACATTTCGATCTGTTCCTTGCGCAACTTGGCTGCACTGAAGTCTTCCTGTTGCACCGCCTGTCGCTTTGCCAGCGCATAGCGACCGAGACGTTCCCCCGCCGTACGTAATGCGGTCATGCAGAGCTTTAGCTTGCGTGCATACTCAAATCTCTCCGAGCTTACAGCTTGGATCTTTCGCTGCTCCAGCTCGCGTATGTGCTGGACAATTGATTCCTCCACGTACATTGAAAACAAGAGATCATCACAAATGGAGGCAAGTGCCAGTTCTCCAGTAGCTGTGTCTATGGGCTCTGACTCGTTGGTCAGCTGCTCATCGCCGCTGTTAATCGCAGACGATTCCAGATCCTCGCCCAGCACATTAACCGCCATCAGCGCTATCTGTCCGCTTTTGTTATACTCGTTACAGTGGGCACCAATTAGACGCAGCTTCAGATGTGTCCCGCGCCTTGGAGTCACTGTAACGCTCTGTAGCTCACGGGATTTAAAATTGGTGTTGGCATTGTCCTGGAGCGCAACAAAGCCAAGGAAATCAAAGTACTGCGAGGACGGTGTGCTGGGCAAGGACTTTGGCGAATAGTGCAGCCAAAGCTCGACTTTTTCCGCTAAAAAAAATAGTAAAGAATTAACATTGCTTACATTAAATGAAGAAACTCACGTATCAAGTACTGGTGGGCTAAAAGCTGTATGCGATAGATTTTGGCCGGCTGATGAAAACGTAAAATAATGTCGTGTGTGCCAAATCCGCTGTCCACGGCACTGCGCCAACCATGCACAGTGGGTCCATGTGTATTTAGTTCGCTAGCTGGAAAACCGGCGTCCTCATCTGCAAAAATCAAGAAATCAACAAGTTGTTCACACGAACAGTGTTGGTAACCTACGAAAAGTCTATGGGAGAGCGTAGTGTAAAGCATAAAAACAAAGCAAAACAAACAAAATGTAAACAGAGAGCGGTGGCGTTAGAACTCTTGCACACAAGTGCAGATTCACACGCACACGAATACACGAACATATATTGTCAATGTATGTACGTGTAGCGGTTACGTGGCCGCTCTGCGCTCTTCTGTTTAGTTCTCTTTAAATAAGCGCAGTCAACTCAGTTTTAGTTCAGTCGTCTACTTAACCTGTGACATAGCACAGCGAGTTCTTACTATTACGATTAGTATTGTATATATAGCAAAATTAATAAATTTAACAATATGGCGAATGGAAATAATGCCGCTACACTGTCATCTTCCTGGCTGCAGATACAAAGCATCTTAAATAGCGTTAATCATATGCTTATCTTTCTTGTGGCAGCCTTCTTCTTTGTGCTGGCCAGAAAATTTGACTTTCAAGACACAGCAATGCACATGTTTATGACTGGCATTGGCGTAAGTAATCCGAAATTATAAATAATTTAACAGGTATCCGGTAAAACAAGCAAATCATAGCTTATCTTATCGAACTGTCCCGCAATGTCGCGCACTAATAGTTTTGTCCCATTTAAACCTTTGTAATTTCGATGTTTTTACTTTCAGTTTCATGTACTTATGGCACAAGCGTTGATGTCACACTACAAAGTGAATCCGATAACACGATGGATGTCGCACAAAAACAAATCTCGTTATCATGGACTGATGCAGCTGGTTGGAGGTTCCATGGTGCTCCTGGGCTCCTTGGGCAAGTTCAACAGCAAAGAAAACCACTTTGAAACCTGGCACGGCACATTTGGTATGTCACTGCATAAATTTAATGCCTGATTGCACCCTTAAAATATACACTAAACACTAATTGGGCTTGACTTTCAGGTGTGGTTGCTGCTTTTGGCTGTTCTGCCAGCGTTGTTGGTGGCCTGGTTAACTTTTTTCAACCCAAGTTGGCTCTAAAGAAGTTTCCACCCTCTGAACTGAAGTTCAGACACAATTTATTTGGTCTGCTCTCGTTTACGCTGGGCATGGCTACAATTTTCCTGGGATACTATTCAAAATTCTTTACGCGCTATGTGGATAATCAGTTTATACCAGCCATGATGCTAACCACTGTGCTGGTCTACTTGCTGACCATGATTGGTCCTCTGAGCTCACTGCTGTCCAAACTCAAGTACCGAAAGCAAAAGCAACAGCAGAAGTAAAAGGTTTGGTCTATTTTCAAAGGCTGCTTGCAACGAGGCTAAGTACAATGGAAACGTTCTGGATTATTTGTTAAAAATTAAATAAAAATGTGCTCACAAAAAGTTTAAAAAAGCGTCGAGAAGGCAATTCAAGCCGTCAATTGAATGCGCTTGGCAGTTGGCCAAATTTGTATTTGGCTGCAACTTTAATTGGATATTCGATGCAGACGGCAGTCGTATTATGACAAATGGTAATCTGTCACTATAATAATGATGTATGCTGAGAATGGCTATATAATAGCTCTGCATTAAGCCAGGTAATAAAATGGGATTTAATTAAGATAAATGTACAAATTATAATATTTCAGGTAATTTATGTATGTTAAATGTGTTAATATAAATAAATAAATTTGTGATTTTTGCATTGTATTTATTTGAATTGTGACACTTATGGCACTAGTTTGTGCGACGTTCCACTAGGCGTATGCGTATTTTTACATTTTATTGATTTCTCAAGTGCAGTCAAAAAACGCACGCGAAGTCTCAACGCTCGTTTTGGCCGCTGGCAACAGTAACTAAAACAAACAAAAAGTAAATCATAATGTAACAAACAAAAGACAACTGAAAATGTGTTGTACATGGTACATTGAATATTAAATGCAACAGACTACAGAGTTTATATATTCATAGAGCAATTTTACCTGTGGCAAATACCACATTAAATGGAATTTTCTTTGCCATCACAATCACAATTAACTAGACAATTACGCGCGCACACATTTATTTATCTAAGTTCAATAATACATGACTCGTTGCCGTTGGCAACGTCGAATGTTTAATATAAAAACTAAATTAAATTCAAAGAACGCAGAGTCTGGCTTGAATGCGTTTGCTCGACTGAAGAACATTTACGTTTGTTTGAGGAGGGAGGCTGATAACCGGCGCAGCGCTAACCTCGATTTATCGATAAGTGCTATTCGATAAGAATCGCGGGCACTAGTATGTATTTTCTAGTATTTTTGTACCGGTGCACCGGTACTTGGGAAAACAGCGAACGGGAAGAAGAAGAATAAAAACAAAAACAAACTAAAGGTTGAAAGGAAAGCTTGTGGAAAGATAAATAAATGTAAATAAAAGAAATTAATAACTTAATGTCTGTGATTGGAAAATGGAACAAGTGGAAGTGAAAACCGAGCCGTCAACGGAGGAGGAAGATCAAAATGTCATCGGTGATCCGGTGGCAGACACAAAAGTTCAATTGGTGGAAATCAAAACGGAGCCGGAAGATGAATTGCAGCCTCTTGTTATGACAGGGCCACAGGTTAAAGTCCATTTTAGTAAAGAGCCCCGCACTTCTACTGTGATCAAATCAGAAATAGACATTGAGTCGACCCAGCTGGAGGAGCACAGGGAACTCTGCGAGTTGGAAGAGCCATTTGAATACGAAGAGGCTTCCGGCTCGGACAACACTGTTAAAGTGGTCTACAAGGTAAAACTAGTGGATATTGAGCCCACGATTATCAAAGAGCCCCGTAAGCTGTACGATATTGAAAGACTACGGGAATTTGGAGAAGTGCCTTTTGTTATTAAGCGAATGGAGCCACAGGATTTCACAATCTCCTACAGGAAGACTGTGAGCAGCGTGGAAGCAATCTTGGAGCAACTTCGTCGTAAGAATGTGCCAAACGGTGTTGGAATTGCACTTCGCATTGCCAATCATACACCATCGACATGCATTTTGCTACTAGCGTGAGTGGAATAATTTGCTTTAATTGGAATAATTAATCCAAACTAATCATTTCATGCCCTTTTAGTATTCTCAATCACAAGTGCCACTTTTATAGCAATGACAAGCTGATCTTGTCCAAGGCATTGCATTGGCAGATGTGTCGTGCTGGAATTGATTACCTGATTGTCAATGGTTATATGCCCGTGGGCGCTGTCTACTTTGAATGTGTTGACACAATACTCGTCTACAACGAAGAGTACAAGCTCTTCAAGCTTACGCACACCACCAAAGACCCCCCTGTGGAGGCTCAAGCTCCGTTGCCCGCCAACATGTGCTACACCATAACCACGACGGGCACAACTGGAACACCCAAACTAATACATGTACCTTATGAATGCATTGCACCCAACATTGTGGCGCTCAGGTGAGAGTCTGTTTAAAGGGAAAGCGTTAACCAGTTAGCGATGTAAGCTTAGCAGAGTTTAATAGACCGTTAATTGCCCTGTGCATTGCTAGCTCTTATTTTCTATAAATCTTCCGTTCCTGTTCCTACTTCTTTTTAGCATTATTAAGCTTAGGATAATTAGTAAATATGTTAATGTAAGACAATTACTAACATTTAAGATTAAATATTCAGTGTTTCTTTCTCGATAGTCAAAAACTTAATATATCAATGGCTGATGTTATATATCTGGGTACTCCCTGCACCTTCGACCCGTCCATTGTGGAGTTTTTTCTGGCTTTGCAAAACGGCGCCGCTGTCCTTGTTTGTCACTATACAATGCGGGAATCCCCGAAGCGGGTTTTAAATGCACTATTTCCCAGCAGTGTTACCACACCTGGCATAACTGTTCTGCAGATGACGCCGTCACTATTTCGACAGTTTGGAGTCAGTGCCATAAAGGAGCGCATTTTGAGCAGTTCCAGCACATTGAGGTAAACTATGCTTAGAATTTTATATTGTATGCTTACTGTACTATACTTTATATTAGAGTACTACTTTTGGGAGGAGAACCGTTTCCGTCGAATGCCGAGTTGTGTACATGGATGGAGCCGTCGGTGCTGTTCCAGAAACACATCTGCAACATCTATGGCATCACAGAGATCTCCTGCTGGAGCATGATGCATGTGCTGAAGTCACTGCACACACGTGTGCCCCTGGGAATCCCCATAGATGATCAGACCGTGCTGGCTGTACACTATCCGGACAAAGAGAAGGCGGGCTGTGGAGAACTCTGGCTGGGAAGTGTGACTCGACGTTGTTACATACCACAAATCGATGATTTAAAGTTGACGAATTCCTCTGCGATTTGCTATCGTGCTACTGGTGACCTGGTCAAACGCTTGGAGGATGGCTCCATAGTATACGAGGCACGTGCCAATGATGTGGTCAAGCGAGCAGGAAATCGCATCAGTTTGGGTTTGTTTATAACACTTTTTTCTAAATTAATTAATTATTGTAAAATCCTTCTATTTAAGGCCTCATTACGCGAAAGATTGAGAAATGTCTACACAGCAGCGAGCTCTCGACGTGTTTGTGGCAAGAGGAGCTGCAGAAACTGATCTGTTGCATTCGCTGCTTTGAAACAAAGACAAAGGTCCAGCAAAGAGCCCAAACCTTTGATATATTGTCCAAGTTGTCGGCTGCGGAGCAACCAGATCGCTTTGTTTATCTACAGCACTTTCCCTGCGATGCACATGGTAAACTGGACAAGCAACTGCTGCTCAAAGAATGCACGCTGCTGGCCCAGCCAGCTCAGGATATATTAAAGAACTATCTGCACGATCGCCTCGAGTGTGTGGACACGTCGGCAGAAAAAACTCTGAAAAGACAGCGACTTGAGTTTGATGCCACAAATACTCCCTGTGGCTATGATTTGAGCTTTCGTCAGGCTGGCGGCACATCCTTTCACGCCATTACATTGTGCCGTGAGATTGGTCTTCAGATGTGCATTGATGATGAGCAGCGACATCTTTTTGAGTTGCTGTTGGATGAGAATGTGCCACTGCGTGTGGTTCTTAGCTTTCTGGACACAGCTAAACTTGTGGCTCACAATACCAAACTAAAGCCCGTTGAGCCGCCCATGGAATCAACCGTGTCCAATGCGCCCAGCTGCAGCAAATCTTGTGGCCTGGTCATCACACGCATCGAACAGCCGACTATAAACTTCCAGTTCCATTGGAAGGTGAATTTTAACAAATGTGTGGATTCACCTGTGGCTCAATTTGAGGGTAGTTTCATTGCTGTAGGCGCCCATTCCAAGCTACTGCGCACCTTGGATGCTCTGACGGGGCAGGAAAAGAGCACGCTAAGGCTACCCGATCGCATTGAGTGTAAAGTAACATTCCTGAGCCAGAAGTTGGCCCTAGTGGGCTGCTATGATGGCTGTCTCTATGCCTTCAATCCACTGACGGGCAGAATGGTCTGGAATGTGGATATTGGTGGCATGATCAAGGCTCAACCGTTTCTATCGTCGGATGGAGCACGTATTGTGGTCTGCAGCTATGCGGAGGACTACAATGTCATGTGCCTGTCCACGGAACGACAACAGGTTCTCTGGTGCATGCGCATTGGTGAGAAGGCCATCTTTGCCACGCCAATGGAACTGCCCAAACAACAGGCCATCATTATTTGTACCTTAGATGGTGGCTACACGCGTGTCTCGCTTCTCGATGGTTCTGTTCAGTGGGCCAAGAAGTGCAAGCAACCATTTTTCGCCACTCCTGTGCTACTCGATGCTAACACTTTTGCCTGCGCGGAGGTAAATGGAAAGGTCCACGCCTGCAATGTGTACAGCGGCAAGATTGTAAGTTTCGTAGAATTCTTCTGGCAATCACTCAGCTTATACCCTGTCCTTGTTTCAGTTGGATTCTTACGCTGCCGACGGCAACATCTTCTCCTCGCTGGTGGTGCGATCACCGCCCACGCCTATGGGACATACATTTGTAGTATTTGGTTGCATTGATCAGCATGTCTACTGTCTGCGTTGCAAGACATCGTATGGAAAGACTGCATCATTTGAACTGCATTGGAAAGTCGATGTGGGCGCCTCTGTTTATGCTACACCCACGATATTAACCATAGAGCCAAATGGATTCCTGGTGTTCTGCTGTGCCACCAATGGACGAGTTGTGCTTGCGAATCTCGGCAATGGACAGATACTCTGGTCAGACAAGCTACCAGGTGAACTGTTCTCTACGCCGTGCTACATCGAGAGCCTGAGACGGGTGTATCTGGGCTGTCGGGATAACTATCTGTACTGCCTTGGCATCTAGAGGAGATCCGTAGAAAGAAGATTAAAGAGCTATAGAAACATTATTCCTACAATTATCTTTATTTGGACAAGAACAGCTGATTGAGATTGTAATCGCAGTAATTCGTGGATGTCATGAACTCTTCCTGTGTTCGTAGGAATCGATCCAAAGCTGAATTCGGAGGAGTATCTTGTTGTAAGCGTCGGCATTCGCTGCAGCAGGATGTCCAGGACTCGTGTTCCAGTAGTGCTGCTGCTAAGGGATGCTCTTTACCATAGTTTGTCTCCTTTTTCTCAACTTTCTTCTTTGAAATAAGTAAAGTTGATTCAAAGCTTACGTCCTCGGCAATCTGTTCCATGGCTTGACGCACACGGTGTGTGACCCGAGGAGTCTTGTACAAGGAGACGATGGGTCTGATAGTTCGTCGATTAACACGCTCCTGCAATATCTTCTGTTTCTGTTCCAATCTACGTTGACGGTCAAGTTCCTGCTGCCTTTTCTGCCGGATGCTGTCTAATTTAAGCTCCGTTGGAGTCAGCTCCTGTTCGGCAAAGTACTTTGCCCACTTGGCACGCTCCAGTTGAAAGAACTCATTGTCAAATACGAGACGCTGTTCCTTATTGAAGTTTATCGTTCTGCTGTTCATACTACTACTATTTTCATTACTTTTGAGTGTCATTTTACTCATGGACTTGAACATGTGTTTACGACGCTTAGCACGATTCATTAGGGTCTTGATTTCTCCAAAGTTTCGGTCGATAATTTGCAATAGATTCTCACGATGACTGTCGCGATTAATGGCCATCATGAGAACGTTATAATGCTCGGGATCAGTTTCATACTGTTTCAGGATTTCATGCTCCGATCGCGTCTCCGGCAGCGCCAAGTTCATGAGGAGAGTGTATAGTTTTCGGGAATTGAATTTTTTACGCGACTCCCGAAGCTTTTCCATTTGCGTGGTATAGAATTGTTTGTGCATCGCCATCACTCTGCTTTCCGGTGAATTTTGGGCCATGAGGGCTTTCATAGAAGTCGTCATACTCAGTGTAGGTCGCCGAGAGAATCTTCTAAATGCCATAATACCGTTTCTGATTATATTCTGTTGTAGTAAAATCTGCATTTTAGTCAAATAAAATTTGATAAGAGTTTCCTTTACATCATCCAATTTGACGAGCGTTGAATTAGCTAATATCTGATTATGTAGCTCACATAATTCAAGCCAAACATTGGCCAAACCGACGTCATGAATTCGAAGACCAGCCAAATATACATCACATTTTGTCTGTGCCCTCGGATGGGATTTAAGTGAAAACAGATTATCAATTATATAGACAGCTGAGTCTCTCATTAAGTTCGTTTGGATCTTCATAGTGGCATGCGATAACTTCGGCGATGGCATCTCAATGTCCTTAATGACATCTCTCACAATGGGTGATTTGTGACTATGTCTATGGACTTCCATGTGAAACCTTCTTACATGTCTGGCAAAGTCTCTGTTAATCAACGAATCCCTATATAATTTTAAAGTTGTTCTTTTTCCACCACTCAAGCGACTGCAGACACTTTGTTTACTGCTCTGCCTCTCGATGCCTTCGGCTTTATCCTGAAAAGCATGATAGTTACTATAAGGTTTTAGTCATAATTGGTAGTCTTACCTGTTGGCTTAGCATACACTCACTTGATGTCTCTGATTTAGCAACTGAAACGCATTCCTCTGGAATACCTTTCTCTTGTGTGTTTTCCTGCCGCTTGTTCGGAAAAACTTTCTCCTTTAATTTCATGAGTAAATTATTATCCTTTCCCGTGAGCAGCTCAAGCATTTGTACGCCAAGATTCATAATACCAATGTTCTCCACCAGCATAGCTTCCAAAGTCTGCTTGATCGCATGGATAACTGGCGGACAATTGTCCTCTATGTAATATCTGATAACATTGCCAAGTTGGACAAAGTATTTGTCTAGAATTGCATTGTCATGTTTATAACTTTCGAGCGTCAGGTGTAGCTTGGATAGATCAGATTCGGTTTCATGCAGAGTTTGCAAGCATTTGTCTAACGTATCCTTACACTGTCTTAGAGAAGTTAATGCCTGTTTGTTCTCGCAATCCTTTGTTTTGAGTTGTGCATCTATTAAAAGCTCCCATATTGTGTCCAATAAAATAATCCGCATATTACGAAAGTCCTGAAGATGCCTCGACGCCCTATCTTTAACATCCTGTTGAACAAGCTCTCTGTTTGACATTGCTTCGGGCTAAATATTTTTGAATTTAAATTGTTAACAATAAATTTGGATCTGTACAAATATCTGATTTGATATATTGAAAGCTATTTATAGATATAGAGATCTCCTTTCATTTGGGAACAGATACAAGATTTATTACTTAAGCATGCTTTTTAGCTAAAAGACATCATACATTCAACTATGATTTATTTTTTTGAAGCAGCTCTGGTGGTTGCCTTCAGCACCGCTGCTGCTTTGGCCTTGTTTTGACGCATCTGCTCCAAATCTCGTTCTCTTTGCGGTATAACTTCCCTGGTATTTGGAATACGTGGACTCTTAGCTGGCTTTGAGGTAGTGTTCGAGGTCGAGGCCTCTTCCGCTGTAGTTTCATTCGTTGTCTCCACCGGCTTTCGTTTGCCACGCTTGGGTCGTGCAGGATTAGGCTCAGGATTAGCTGCTTCTGAATCTTCCTGAGCTTCAGTTGCTAGCGCTGACTTCTTGCGGCTACGACGTGGAGCTCGTTTTGGTTTCTCTGGTGTTTCGACGTCAATCTTACCTGACATTTTATCGATGGCGGTTTGTACACGTTTGCTGACCTGTGGCTGTTGCACTCGGAGTGCGCTCTTGGCCGTAAAATAGTTGCGTATGGAACCTTGAATCTTTTTCTCGTTAATTTTCTTCATGACCGGCATGAGAATATCATCAGTTTTTGCTGTGGTCCAACCGAAAGATTTGCGTGCGAATTCTCGTAGAGATTCGACATCCGGAGAGCCCCAACTAAAGGCATCCCGATTATCATCCACTTTGGGTGTTAAATACGCCTCCACCACGGATGTGCTTGGGAAACCCTCGTGTAATTCTATGTTTTTAAGTTTCTTGCGAAGGGATAATCGTGCTGAGCTACCAATTGGCAGATTGGAGTTCTTATGTGCCTGCCACCAATCCCGAAACCTGACTAAAGTAGCCAGCACAGAGCTGGAGGCCAAAGTAGTTGCTTCCTGCTGCGGATTCGTTGTGGAAAAGGATGCGAGTATTTCAAGAGCCGTTACGGCGCCAATGCCATGAATGCCTACAAATACCAAGATGTTTATCAAGTCTAACCTTAGTGTATCGAGTGGTACCTGTGGTATAATCACTGCCCACTAGACAGGCCAACTGGATGAGCTTGCCGCGATTACAATTGAATGTCTGCTCAATTTGCTCGGCACGAAACTCCAGCACATGTTTGTTTTGTGCAAAGAAATTCTTATAGACCGTTCGTCCACCAAACAGCCAGATATCGCTATCATCTGTGATGGTGCCATTGGTTAGGTCGATAGCATTGAGAAAGGCGCACTGAGCTTCCGCCTCCATGGGTGCTACAATGTAGGGTATGCCAAAGAGCCGCAAGAGCTCCTGGCAATCATTGCTCATTCGCTGACTGATGGACATACCCATGCGATCCTGTCGATTACGCTCTACTTCCAGCTCCCGCCTTTCCTGGGCCAAATCGCTTGCCATTGTTTGCAGCTCCTCGGCAGTTTTCTGAGATTTTAAAGCATCCGCTGCGTCTTTAATAAGATCCTGCAAATAAATAATTCTATTAGCTCTATGTGGCTTTACGTATACACTTTAAATTTACCTCTGGATTGACTGTTACTGCTTTTTCCTCTTCTTGGGGCTCAAAGAGCGATTTTGCTGCTTTGCTAGTCTTTTTCTGGGGTGATATGCCCTCATCGCTGAGTTCATCTCCGGCTCGTTTACGTCCAGACTTTGGTGTACGCTTGACAAAGTACGGTTTAGCTACCTTTGGAGTTGTGGGTGGTGTTACCTGTGCCTCTGCAGGTTTTTCTGGTGTGCGCTTAATCTTATAGTTAGTTTCAAAATAATCTGTAATTGCTTTTCCTTTACTGGGTGTTTTATTGGGCGATGCTCTCTTCGTGTCACCCTCATTCTCATTTCCACTGTCACAGAGCTCAATGATTTCCTTTGAAACAGTGGGCGCATTTGCCTTGGCGGCTTCATCATCGGAGGATAGTTCTATGACTGTACTATTGCTTAGTTTAATTGACTCTAGTTTTATGTTCTTCACCTCATCCGTTTGCCTCTTTAGCTCATCGATTATGGAATTTAATGCAACTGGTGGTTTATTCTTCTCAGTGGATATATTTAATTTGATATTTTTAACATCTTCTGTTTGCTTTTTAAAATCATCGAGTATTGAACTTAGTTCGACGGCGGATTTAAGCTTAGGTTCAGATTTTGCTTCAATAATTTCACATAAATCTTCACCGGAATCTAATTGCTTCTCGCTGTCAGTTACTAAGATGACTTCATTATCCACTTCACTTTCTTCTTGATAAGTTTCCACTTTCTTGATATCTTTTAGTTCCTTATCTGCATCCTTTTCCCTTCGCTCTTGGCTTGCCTTCAACTCCCTTTCGATTTCAAATATGTCCGCAAAAAGATCTTCATCCTCATTAAGTTTGTCTTTTATATCGACATGAATTTCCAAACTTTTTTTACTTGGTATTGTTTTTGAATCCTCGACTTCCTCCAAATCGGAGTCAGTATCACTGTCTATAGCTTCAATCCGTTCAGACTTGGCCAGATCTGCAGCAAGTGATTTCTTACTCTCTTCAATCGCCAAGGAGAGTTGTTTAGCTTCTTCTATTGAAGCCTCTTCGTTATGCAAGAGATTCTCCAGAGCTTGTGTATCATTAAGCTGTGTTGCTTCCATTATATTTCCCACCTCCTCATCGTTCATGCCTCCGTATTCAATCATATATGAACGTGCTGGGCCTTTGGCTGCATGCCTCAATTGTTTGCTTTGTTCTCGATTTAGGCGTAAGTCCTGATCCGAATCATATTCATAGTCTTTTTCATCATAGACCTTGCCGGATTGTTCCAGCGATAATGCTAATGCCATGGCCAAATCGTTATCATATTCTTCCCCTAGTTTTTTCTGTTGTTCGTCGCTGGGGTCTAATAAATCAACAGATGTGGCTGAGGTGCTGGGCTTTTCATCAAGTGGTTCTTCCTCCTTGATTGTCTCACATTTAATCTTCACTGCTTTCTGGCTATCTTCCAGTGCTTTCTTTTTGAGATCTCGTACTAACAAGAATCGTGTATGTTCGTCGGAGCTAATTTGGCGAGTTCTTTCTTCAATGGCAGTGGGCGTGACGATGCCTTCTTCACTGAAAAACTCCGAGAGCTCTGCATAGGTGAGTGTATGTCCTCCCATTTCTTGGACAGCTTCTTCAAGACTTTCTTGAACGGCACGGCGCTTGAGCAAACGCTTCATTTGGAAGGAGCAAAAGTCATCGCTACGTGCTGGAAGCTCATGAAGGCGACCCCAAGAGGATTGCTTGCGAGTCTCCTTGATATCAGTAAGAATTTCATGGCGTACGTCCGCTGGCAAGTTCTTGAAATGCTGACTACGCACATCGATTGCCTGCAAACTGGCATCATACGTATGTCGTGCTGTTGACTCATCAAAGGAACTGTCCGACGTGGCACTTGCACTCGCATACTCCTGATCCTCCAGCTCGCTGTCCGCTTCATGCTGTTGTGCAGAAGCTGGTAATTCTGGCAGTTTAAACAGATCATCCTCATCAGTTTTATTGGTCTTGGCTGCTGCTCCGCGTTTCGATGGGGATTTCAGTAATAGTTCTGCGTTTGTACCAAGGGCCTGTTGTACCACCTTCTCCTTGGCCAGTGATTGCAGCAAAAGGGCCTGAATGCGATCGGCTTCGTTGCTCAGCTTATTGCGTTGTTGCTGACGTCGAGCCTAGACAATCACACAGACTTGTAGCTATTTTAGACCACTGGGAGGTATAGCCAATTTAAATTATACTCACAATTGTGTCTCGCTTTAACTGCGGTACACAGCCATCAAAGATGAAAACGGGACGCACACGATAATATAGCAACTTGCACAGGCGATGAAAGAGACCCAAGAGGTGTGCATTGTTCAGTGCAGATCCCTTGCTGTCCTGAAAACCTTTTACCACCTGATGCAGCCATATAGAGATATCTATAAGATTTTATCGTAGTATTAATAAACTTAATCCAGGCGGCATTTAATTTCACAATTAGCGGCAAGAATTTGTTGAGGTCTTACCCACTGCGAGCACTTTTCCCTCCAAAGTTTCCACCGGCACTGGTTTTCCACAAGGCTCTATGAGTTTCCACAACCCTGTGACTCCCATGTCTCCTTCCAATAATTACTTAAAACATACAAAACTTATTTATTTTATAAAATAACATGCAAAGCTATAAATTTGATTGTGCACTGAGCTCAGCTGCTTCAAATGCCGGCACTGTGTTGGAAAATGCGATTAGAAAAGTTGGTCCAGTGCCAACAACGTCAAACAGTAACAATTTGTTTTTATGGCGAGTTCTAAAATAAATAATGATGCAAATAAACACTGTTTTCTTTATTTATTAATTATTTCATACTTTTATTTGTAAACTTATATTAACTATAAATAGGCAGTGTATATCCAAAAGTTAAATATACTTTTAAAAGACATACATAGCAAGACTTTTATTCATTAGCGGTTCCGTTTTCAGTAGCAGCTGTAGTTGAGCTGCTGCTTGCTGCAGCTTCTCCAGTACTTGCATCCTTCTTATTATTCGCTTTACTTTCCTTTTTATCCTTGACCATCTTTCGATAAACTTCCAGATCTTGAGTAAGCGACGGCACAAAACTTTCAAAGTCCAGTTCGCCCAGAGTCTGTAATATATCTTTCGCTGTAATTGTCCTGTGGTTCTGTTTGTGTGCAAATGCCGTCGACGAGGAAGTCACAAAAATTGCAAAAACTGAGGCGGCTTTCGCGATTGCAGCACGAGCTTCCTTGCTAACATTGGAACCATCCGGTATGGCTTCCTTTATCAGACGTGCAATCACAGCGTTGGGTAAATTTAAGTCCTCAATGCGTTCAACCATATTATATTTTGTTTATTCGGAATTAATAACAATAATTTTAAGCGATTATCTACAGCACAACTGCGTTGTCCTCTTGTTTCCCGCGTTAAAATACAGATGATTCGAGCAGTGTTGAGCAATTTGGTGCGCGTGGTATTTAGAGATGAGCAGTAAAGCTAATGTGGCCCAAAGGCTGCATTCATCAGCACACACAAACACTAGATATTGTTGTGTATAATGTGTATTGTGCTTTCAGGAAACTTAAATTTCAGATAGAGATAGCAAAATCCTCTTGCAGCAGTATAACACAATTTTTTATTGATGAATGATTCCTATAAGCTGCTGAACGCAGCCATTATGCCCGTGATAATTATCGATAGGCCATGTAATCGATATAGTATCAATAGTTTGGGCACAGCATAAACATTTTGCGCGTTTATTTACCAAGCAGGTTCTACTCTTGGTAGTTAACTTAAAAAACAAACGGCTTAAATGTGCAGAAGACAGTGCAAGAGTGTCTTTCAGCCGTTTTATTTTGAACCCAGGTGATACAAGCCCTGGGGTTGTGCCAACTCACAACAGCGCGTACACGCACATGGAGAATTCGACGGCGTCGCCGTCAAAGTTAACAACAACACCAAAGAAACGTAAGCACAGCGAATACCATGATCCTGATTACGGTTTCGGTAACAATAACTCAAATACTGAAGCCAAAAAGGAGAAACGCGTTAAGCTAGAGCAAGAGACCCATACGGATGACGATCTGGGTGCTCAACAGGATGTGACAATCAACGTCCCACGAATTCCGCTTGACAGCGTGGCCCAACTGAAACGCATTGAGGAAATCGTGCGTATGGAGTTCCAAAAGGAACTGTCCCTCAAAGAGCAACAGTTGAGCGAGATTGATAATCGATTACTGCAGGCGCGTCAGCTCCTGGATAAACTGCGTTACCATGTGGTCAGTGAGTACTACAAGAAGCAGCAGGTGCCCCTTACAGCAACAGATGTTGCTAGAGTGCGATCCCGTGACACACTGTTTGGCGATGGTGGTGAACACGAGGGCGCGCAGTTGCCACTGCATCCAGCTATTAAGAAGATTGTGGGGAAACGTCCTGCTCCCATTCAGCTACACCTGCCCGAGCGTACAGCTGCCACCCTAGCCAAACAAACGATTCGACTGCGAAATCCAGCGCATCGGAGGGCAGAGCGTCGAAGGCAGCAGAAAATACGTGAACAGGGTATAGTTACTGATCACACACAGGATAAAGAAAAGTCAAAGGAAACAATTATACCCTGTGCTGATGATCAACCATGTACCAGCCAGCAGGCCTACAAGCGACAGCAGGAATTGGAGCTGGCATCTGTGGCGGCCTTAAATGCCTCGCGCTTAAACAACAAAAACAAATTCCATTTTGTGGTGGGCAATACATCCAAGTACATAGGAGGCGCTGAGTCTGATAATCGGGGCAGCCAAGGATTGGCATACAAATGGCTGGTTTATGTGCAGGGCAAGAATCTGCCACAACCCCTAGAAACCTACCTCAAAAAAGTGAGTAGAGAGTCTGCTATTCTTGGCATTTAATATTCAAACTCCATTTTCTTAGGTGCGCTTTCAACTGCATCATTCGTATCGTCCCAACGACATTGTGGATGTGCATAATCCACCCTTTCAGCTGACACGTCGTGGCTGGGGAGAGTTTCCCATGCGAATACAGCTGTACTTTCAGGAACATCTGCAACAGAAGCCAGTGCAGTTGATGCACAACATTGTACTCGACAAAACCATGTGTGGATTGCACACCATGGGTGGAGAAACTACCGTCGAGGTTTGGCTTCGTGCGGCTGATGCTGATGCCAAGCCCAAGACATCACCTCCTTCGTCCGTGACAATAAAGCGAGAACCTCGAACGATAACACCTGCTCCATATATGTTTCCTTTGGACACGGATAGTTCCAAGCCGCGTACCATATCCATAACACAAAACAAGGAGGAGCTGGATGACAATCTGTTTGCTTGCATTAGCAAGATCGAATTGAGCGACGATATTGAGCAAATTGAGCCCACTGTCTTCGTCTCGGAGCCCTTGAAGCTGAGTAGTCCCAAGAAAGTACAACCCGCTCCAGTCACGCCAATCAAAACACACCTGCGTTTCAATTCCGTGGATGCAGTGCCCACCACGCGAAATCATACTTCACCTTCCCTCAATGGCAACAGCGGCAACAAGCAGCCGCAACTGCAAAATGGACACGCTAAAGGACAAGTCAAGAACGTGGTATTCCAAAAAGCTGGTAGACTGTACATCATAGATCCACAGCAGACGAAACTTAAGCAGGCCGCCAAGCAGCAATCTCTGTTGAAGCCACAGCTAAGTTTGCTTAAGCAGCCAAAGCAACAGTTATCAAAACGCTGGCACATGCTGCAGTGCATCCAAAATGATCATGGCTATGCCAACATGAGTTTCCAGGAGGCCTTATCGGTGCCAGTGGTACCGCAAAGTCAACGACTGCGTTTGGAGCAGATTTTCAATGGAATTCAGTTCCAGAGCATGCGAAGTGCTGTTGAATTTTTGATGCGTCGGTTGCCCCTAACCGGTGCCTTGGGTTCCGAATTTATCTTTGGTAGCCAATCGCTCTCGGCATTCCTGTCCCAACCCGCGTTGCGTCAACGTTTCTTCGAGTATATGCGCGGTCGTCTTGTGTCTCGTTGCTTGCGGCAACATCTGCGTTTGCAGCAACTGCATTCCAGCGGTAAGGAGCACTTTTGGAGCGTACGTGAGATTGTGGCCTTTGCACGCTTTCATGGATACACACCGCCACTTAAATTACTTTGTGTTAATCGAGAGAAAGCAGCAACAGGTCTTGCTCCACTGTCGGAACGCGTTCAGCAGCAACTTAAGGATGAGCCGCAGTCGCAATTCCAAGCGTATTGTAGTCTTACGTCCCGAACCCGCCTCGACGCTTGGCTAACGGAGCAGGCGAAGCAACTGCAATACCGTGAACAGAAGCTAGAAGATTTTCAACTAGTCGATGTGCTTGGCTTGGGTCCAACGCGACAATCACGACGGCCTCCGTGTGTAGCCAATACTCCAAATAACCAACAGATGCTATATTTACCGCCGCCTGAGGAACTGGAAACGGCCACGCAACTGGTGCGCGATATGTGCAAGGATGTGGGCATTGTCCTGGAGACGGAACAGAGTGTGCCAGGTGTGTCTCAATCCTTGGCCCTCACCCTGCTCGCCCATGTGCTGCGAATGTTTGTGGAACGTTTGGTGCGACGTGCTGTGTCAGGCAAATTGCAGCAACAGCAACCACAACAAGAGACGTTACCACCACCGGCGGCTAACTTGGAGCTAGCCTTGTTACCCTATGACATTGGACGCGTTATTGCCAAAAGCGGAGAGTTGGATTTTCTGGGCAATTGTAATCTCGGCGTGGCCCAAACGGAAAACCAATCCTAAGTCACAAACGCCATAGATGGCATCTAAATGGATGTTACTCGGTTACCTTACGTCTAGTTCCGAATTCTCTGGGATATTAACTGTTGATCAATAAGCTACTTCTAGGTATACTAATAGTATATATTAAATGATAAATATATTTTTTTATATGTCACGCTTTGAATTAATATAAATATTTATATAAACCAGATTCGTCTCGTATTTATGGGGAATTAACTTCTTTTACGGGAATAAAACAGCATTTATAAATACTAATATTTCATTAAGTAAATATACATTTATTTCATTAAATGATTATTTTGCTTTTCAACAATGTAAATATTCAGCTAACGTTGCTATTTTTTAGTTTGTTGGTTTTTTTTTTTCTATATTAATATATTTTTTTGTTAACGTACACTAAGTTATTGCATTTTTGTTGTTTTATATAATTGTTGTTATATTGTTCTCTGTTGAAACAATCTACATAGAGTTAAGGTAAATAGTTTAGAACAATTAATGGATATAGTTAACCGATATAGTTGAAATCGGTTTTCATTGGCTTAAATTAAAAAAGTAAAAAATTCAATTAGTTTTCTTGACAACAAACTAAATAGAAAAGTATATAGTACGTGGGTGTTTGTTTAATAATACTTGAATTAAATTAAATATATATATATGTGTGTATGTATATATATATATATATATGTAAGTAAATTGTTGGTTTTTGCTTAAATATAGATATATTTCTCATGAGTGTAGAATCACAGCCTTTTCACGAACATCGAACATTGAAGTTCGGTTCTATTTTGAATTGTCCAGTATTAAAAGTTATCGTTTTTTTTTGTTGTTTCTTTGTTTTTGTTTATGATAATCGCTTAAATAATCCATATAGATTGCACGCAAACATATAGTTTTCAAATATTAATATATATATAATAGTGTTTTAATCAGTTTGTTTGTTGTTTAATAATAATTGCGTCGCTTGTGTTAAGATTAAACTAATTGATTAGGTGGTTGGCTAAATATGCGTGTAGGCAAATACAAATACAAATACATATGCTAAATTCCTACTTATGTACAAATAAATATTCATTAATAGTTATGACAAACATATAGTTTTACTAAATATATATGTGTATATAGCTTTTGCATTCTGCAAATTGCTTCTCATTGATGCGTTTTAATATTAAGGCAAAGATTGTAACTAAAATATGTTAATTAATTGGATAAACAATAACATAATCAATGTTTTTTTAACAAATCTATCATTACAACTAATACACATGTAATCAATCTAATTGTTTTACTAAATATTACTACGCTTTCAGAATTGAATTTCAGAAACTAGAGAGCAGTAAGTCAGTTAACTAAATTTAACTAAAATTATAACTAAACTATATGTTAATCGGTGTCGAAAGGCCACATTTTAGAACTGAAAGCACATGTGTAGTTAGTATTGGGCTGCGATTTGTGTAATAATGCTGCAACTTGGCGCTGGATCAGGTAATCGTTGTTATAATCTGATTCTTAGACCCATAATCGGCGATTCTGTAAACATAAATAAAATGTTAACCATAGCTCAACAAAAAATTATGAGAGTAATGGAATTGTTTAAATAAAAGGACACAAAATCATAAGAAAATTAAAATCTTCATGCAGATCTACAAGAAAAAAATGCTTAATAAAAAATCATTAATTTATAAAATCATCGTGCAAAAAGAACTTTCAATGCTTTCTATACATTTTGTGCCCTTTACCTATATATTGATGAGGCTGACGTCGAACGCGACCATGTAACTAATAAACCCTCACCTCTGCTGCGTTCACGTTTGCTCTGTAGTATGACTTTGGTGCTATCGTCGGGCCACAAGGAGGTGCGCACTGTGGTCAGTAATAGCCTACAAAAACAATTCAATTAAAAAGGCAACAAAGTAATGGAATTCATATAGACAACTTACCGAGGCAGCACGGCAACCACTGTGGATAGTAATATCACCAGCCAGTGCACCGCAGAGGCAAAGCATCTAAAGATTACCCAATAGGTGGAGGGCAGTCCGAAGCAATTGACGCACATTGAATTGTAGACGATGGAGAAGAAATAGAACGATCCCAGACTCAGCACAATGGATATGATATGCAGCACCGTCTACGAAAGAGAAATCGTTATACAAAGTCTTCAAGATTAGATAACTGCCTATGAAAGCTCACCCAGGAACGAATTTCAATGCCACAGTGCACTAAATTGGCAAAGAGACAACTGGCCGTAATAGTTGTACCGAATTCCCAGATGCCCACATCGGTCTCCGCATACGCAAACAGAGCCACAAAGAAAATGACCAGCGACTGATACAAGGCATCCAATAATATCAGCCAAAAGTCATGCGGTCTATAGACGACACCCAAGCGACCCTACAAAATATATAAAAATTAAATTTAATTTTTTAAACAAAAGAAAATTCTTGTTACATTTTTGTAGAGAAAGGGATTCTTTAGCAGCAAATCTTCGGGAACTCGATTGTCGTAGACACCAATGGCCAAAGGCGGCAGTGAAGTGAAGAGTAAATTGTAGAGCATTAAATACATTTGGTCCATCATTACAGAGCCGGAGAAGCCACAATACAATTGATACCAGAATATCAGAAAGACAAAGGCCTGGAAAACAATATACAATCAGTTAATGATATGACATCACTCTCATACTTAAAGTACTCCAACATACCGCATTTTTGTAGAAAAAGTAGAGTATCATGCGAGCAAGGCGATCGTAGCACCAGTAGCCATGCGACAGCAGTAATCTTTCCAGATAACGAAAACGGGAGAGTGTGAAATCAGCAGCCATTACTGCTTGCATACCCTCCTGTCCGGAGATGCCCACGCCCACATCGGCCATCTGTATCATGGAGACATCGTTTGCACCATCACCAATGGCCAGCGTGCGTAGATTAAGCTCCTCCTTGACCACTTTAACCAAGTACGCCTTCTGCAGTGGCGTCGAACGACAACAGAGCACGGAGGCACAGGCCTTGGCCAGTTTCAGAAAAGGCAGAATTAGCTTGGATCTGCAAAGGAAATGGAATTTATATATTTCATTTTATTGAGTGTGTGTGCTGTATAAAAGTGAGCTTACTTTGGGTCTAGGATAAATGTTAAGGTCTTGCCATCGACGACCAGTGCACGTGGCTTGCTTCGTGGTGTTAAACTGTATCCCGTGGAAGCAGTTGCCTTTGCATTCCTCAAATCCGTCAAAAAGAAGTTAATGGCCGTCTCAGCCGCATCGCGAGATCGAGCAGTTAATCTGTAAATGGTAATTGAGATTGAATAAAAAGGTAATAAGGATTGTGGGCTTATAACAGCTAGTTACTCACTTAATGAGCTCCATTTGCTGAGTAAAAAGCCTGGCCGAGTAGGCTATATTGATGGCCGTCTCGGGTTTATCCCCCGTCAGCACCCAAACAGAAATGCCAGCCGATAGCAGCGAAGCTATCGTCTCGGGCACACCATCCTGCAGGCGATCCTCAATGCCCGTTGCTCCCAGCAGTGTAAGATTGCTTTCGAGTTTGGCAAATGAATCGCGTAGTCTTCGCTCGCGATTCTCCAGTGACATTTCAATATCCTGATGACGTGCCCACCAATCTGTATAGTCGGCAGCATTCAAAGTGCGTTTCGCCATTACCAAGATACGTAAACCTTCCCTCGCATATCGATCCAGCTGCTGTTGAGTCTGCTCGCGCAGCAAACCTAAAAGAGAAGAGTTCTAGGATTAATCTTTATTTATTAAATTAATTGGTGTTGACTCACCTTCGGGGCTGTTTTGAGCACAGGGAGCTAGCACGGGCATAATGGAGCTATCTGCTCCCTTGGTATAGAGAATAATCTCTTGAGTGCCCGTTTGTCTCACCACAATGGACATGCACTTTCGACTGGAGTCGAAGGGCAGTATCTTGAGTATCTCATACTCAACGGTAGCGCCTGCTGTGGGCATGCTCACCAGGATGTGATTGGGACTACGATTGAGTAGACAGCAATCGTAGCTGTAGGCAGCATTAACCAGCGCCAACTCATCTGGACTCTCAGCCTCATACAGAGGACGCCCATCGGCGGTACGGTAAATGGTCTGGGTCTTTGATTCACTAGAAAAAAATTGAAATTGATGTAGTTAGCAAAAGTTCCGAATAAAATTCTTCTAATCTTATTTGACACTCACTTGATTTTTAGACGCTTGCCCTGGGTCTTGGCATTGAGGAAAGTGGCGATGCTGGTGATCTTGGAGTTGATCACGGCCTTGGCACGACCCGTGGGTGAAATGCTGTTCGAGATCGCCTTGTTCTTCATGGGCGGCGACGGTGACTCCGAATTAGGCGTAGACTCGGGTGAACTGCTGATCGGCGAGAGCGTCGGTTGATGGCTCTGAGTAGGCATGGCAAATAGCAGATTTGGTGGTGGCGATGGTGTCACAGAACGTGACTCGGCTAGACGAGTATATCTATTCGCTGGCATGGCAGCCATTCCAGTCGCCGCTGGCTGTGGTCCACCATTCAGTATTGTGGTGGTTGTTGTCGTCGTTGTGGTCAAAAGTTTACCCCTCGCCCGCACATGCTGAACTGTGGCTGGTGAAGAATTTAAGGCAGGATTACTGCCACTCTGATGCATCTCTATGACACCGCTGGCATTCATGAGATCACGATGTGGAGCAGCACTCACAATCACCGTATTACAGATGGCCATCACGACCAGGAACTCCTGTATACGCTGGGCATTCGGTGTGAGAAAAGCTCCGCCGCTCAACTGGACCATGTCATCGATTAGGGCTTCGTTGGGGAGCAAAGGTGGTGCCGGTGCACCTGGTTTCGTATACAGTTTCTCCAGCTCCGAAGGTGGATGATTGTAATCCGCCCCGTTGACCACACAGCGACGAAATATCATCTTGTTTTCGGTCAGTGTACCTGTTTTATCTGAGAATATATGCTGGATTTGGCCAAGTTCTTCGGTTATATTCATGGCACGGCATTCTGTCTGCTTGTTGGTGTCCGCATCATACAGATCAATGTTGTTATGTATGTGAAACACTTGCAGTATCTTGCAGAGCTCAATGGTGACGTACAGTGAAAGCGGTATCATCACCTGTAGTATAATAATGTACGTCCAAAAGGTGAGCATGCCCTCGTAGGCGGGGTCAACGGCAAACGGTAAATAGGGCACAGGAAAGTTAACAAAGGAGCGCAGCCACATGGTGCAACCGATGGCCCCAACAACGCAAAGGATCAACAATATTATCACACACCTGCAACGGAAGCATAGCCAAAGCAATCGGATTAGTAAAGGGTATAACTAAGTTTAAAAGAAGTTTGACTTAAGTTAATGAAGTTCATTTGAAAAGAGGCAAAAAAGTGGAAAGGGGAACTTATTTTAGATGTTTACATTACTATAGGTATATAGGTATTTATACCCAACAGGCATATACATACCATATCACATCAATATTCATTTGCTGTTCCACCTGGGAGCGCTTGTACCTTGGACCACTATTATTTAGCATGGACTTTGTTTCATGTCCGGCATAGACAACAATGCCTTCAATGTAGTCCGTATTCTGAAAATTCGCACATTTAGTTAAAAAAAAACTCAAGTAAATGGTAAAATTTTGAAAGAATTACCTTCAGTCTGCTTTCTCTTAACAAAAGGCACTCGGTCGAAATGGGAACACGCTCTCCCGTTGGATGTATTAAGGCCCCATGGAATCTATATAGCTTTGTTGTTGGAGCATCTGCCTCAACGCAGCTTATAAACTTGCTGGGCACAAATATATTCTGCATTTCCGTAAAACCACGTACAACCTATGCAAATTGTTATGAAATGCCATTAAAAGAATGAATAAAACAAAAATGAAATGAAATTAAATCTATATCTCTCACGTAGTCCCAGTAATTTTGGGCTGAGATAACCTAGTGCCACCTTCGTAGACTGAAATACACATACCTCACGACGTTTCAGATTTGTTTCGCCATCCAAGTCACATGTGTCAATGTAGCATACCCCATGGGGGTCACTCGTGCGCAGCAGCAAAATGTCAGCAGGCACTGTCTCATTATTCGACAGATGGACTATATCTCCGACACGCATATCTTGCCATTTAATACGCTTATAACGCTCCGTTTCTCTAAAATAGATCAAAGATAATATGCATAAGTAATTTGTTATTAAGATTATCTAGTTTATCTATAATTCAGTTTATCTATAATTAAAGAAATGTTAAAATTTGATTCACTTCTTTTACTACTTCTATAACTGCAAACTAATACGTGATTTTTAGAGTGACAAATTAGTAAAGCGGAGATTAGACATAGTTAGTTACTAGTTGGCTTGTCGTGCACAATATTAATGATTGTCCAATTGAGTTGTCAATTACTCATATATTGTCACATAAGGTCATGTAATGCAATTTGCATGCGAACAAACCAACAGGAATTGAGTATAGAAATTGACAGACAGTTGAGTAAACAGAGTCAAGGTCAATACCATTAGAGATAGTGGAGTAAAGTGCTTGGTTAGAGTAATAAGAAAATTGCACAATAATGGCCAAGGTAAGGTAAGTATTAACTGCTTTCACCGTGTCCTACAAATCCTTCTTCTCCTCCTACAAATCCTCCTTCTCCTTCTCCCTGCCCCTACTCCTGCCATTTGGTCGGCGGATCAGCTTCTCCTTCCCTTGTCGTTCCTGCTGCCGACCTTGAATCGTGCTAAAAGCTTACAACATGAGTGACCCTGCCTAGGCAGGATTGCGGCTGGTAATGAAATGAAATAAAATGATGGCGTCATGCGGTTGTCATGCAGCTACTTAGATATTTATGAAAGAAGCGACACTGGGCCAGGTCGGAAAAGCTTTAACTGAAGTTCACTTTGCAAATTGTAATGCCCGAAACGGTTTTTATACAAAAGAGGACTGCTCGACGGGCAGTTACGGTGTAAAAACCTTTGAAACTGATGTTTTAAAAGTATTAAATGTAGTCTGCATTGAAAGTATGCTCTACTAAGAGTTATTCCATGGCATACCCTATGCCCAACCAACTTACAGGGTATTCGAATGTAATTTAGTGCATGGCTCGCGTGTCAGACCGTGTCGACCGATCCGATCCTGACCCGACGTCCTTTTTGTGCTGACATTGTTCGTGTTCGTCATGTCCTTGCATTGCTTGAATTTCAGATTGCCATTCTGACATGTTGGGTAACTTCCACCAAAACATCCCAGTGCATTCAATAAATGTCAGTGTGATGGGCAGAATGACAAGCTGATATATGCGTGGACTTTCCATATGTCAATGTTGGTGAAAGTCTTTGCCATCATTGTTGTAATTGGGTCATTAGCGAGATTGCATATTCTAAACACAATTACCTGCGTACTCCCACTAACAACTTGTGCTAATACTATGTATAATTATATTTGTTTAACATTGTTATATTAACTGCAATTTTCCAAGTGCATTACATTCTCAAGTAGTAGACAAAGAGAAACTTTTCTCTTTTCTTACTTCTTAAGAATTATTATTGTTTCTAGTTACTTGGGTCATTATCTGTAAGGCGGAACCTGCCCGATAAGATATCAAATTAACAGCTCTTTTCTCAACAAGCATATTCCTGCTCCAAGATGGGCACATTCGTATCATAAAGATAATATAATTTATTATTGTTTTATTTTATATTGCTTATCGATTAATTGATTGAAGGAATGCAGTTTGCAAAACGCTGAATGAATGTCGTCATTCAACGAATAATTTCTCAAGTTTAGAAGAAATACTGGAGATCGAAAAATATATATCTATATATGCTATCTATACTATAACTATATATTTTTAATGGATATCTCTATTAAACATACTTAAAGATACTTTACAAAAACATATCGCTCTACTTTGCACCACATATTACATCACTCTCTATTAAAAAACTTTAAATTTATCTATATAGATGATGTTTTAGAGATCGATTAACATATTCGCTCATTTTGTACTACGTTAAGTTGGTCAAACTGTTGCTTTCAGTTCATGATTCTTTGGCAATGACTCAAACCGAAACTGAGACCGAAATTAACACACCTCAAATGAGTCTTTCACTTTCACTTGGGATTTGGGTCAAGCGCTCATGTGGCTAGTCCACAGATTTACTACTACATGATATATATCCATATAAACCTTGAAAACGAAAGGGAAGAGAGGCAGGATGGAGAAGAAGGTTATTGTAATCAAGGTGACAAACCATTTATAAGTGTCAAGTCGATTAACAAGGCTAACAGACCGAATGTCAGCTAAGAATATTGGCAGAAAAGACAGGTAGTCAAATATACTGACAAAACTTAAACAAAGTTTGTTCTTCGTTTTCTTGCATGTCATCTAATTGGCTCAAAAGGTGACATTTATTTACCAACATCGAAAGTTCCCCTCTCCCCTCTTCCCCAAAGTTATTGAATGTTGAATCTTTGATGAGGTTTGGGGGGAGGGTTTTGGGAGAAAACCTCAAATGAATCAATTTATTGGGCGTTTGAGCGAAATGCAAAATTAATGCGACGATAATGGCCCGCTGATTGCTGAGTTATTTGCCCAACAGAAACAGCAACAACTTCACGGAAAGCGAAACTCACGCAAAGCCCTCATTTTTTTCAACTTGATTTTTTCGTATTACTTTACCCAAAATTGAAATTAGTTAGATGAGGGTTCAATTGCCTAAGGGTTTTCCAGCGAGGTTACCGATTTATTTCAGTTATTCATCAGCTGCGGAAGATGAATTTAAACGTTTGTTTGGCAGGCAAACGTCTGCCACTTGACCCCTTTAAAGGCGGCTGAAAACACATTGGAAAAATCCCCATTTAAGGTGCTAACTGCATCAATCACTTTCGTTAACATCGTTTCGCCCCCTTTGGATGGGTTTTTTTGGGGGATTTATACTCGAATTATACCAGTAGTAATGGGAATTTCCGTGTAACTTGATTTAATGACTGTGAAATAATTTTGGCATCGGTTGGCAGCTCTTTAAGATTAAGTTGGCAGCTTTAATGATATGGCAACGCTGTTAATTTACCTACAGGCAAGTTACTTCTGGCGTTCAATACTAATTAAAGTCAATACACTGATTAAATTTTAATTATATTTGTTAAACTTCTATCCTTGTAAATCTTAAGAATTCCATAAAGATTTCCACATTAAAGTCTTGAATCAAATATACACATTACGGGTATGACCAATTTAATGCTGCAGCTGCCTCAACTTAACGTTATTTGACATCTGGAAAAGTGCTTTATGACACGCAGTTGCATTCTATATACACGTACTTTGCGATGGATTTTCCCGCCCCTTCCACCAGCCCTCTTCCCTTCCTCCTCTCTCTTACCCTCTCTCCCACTCTCCCTGAATATGGGCATGACATGTACATGGAAAAGTGGGTCATGTGGGCGGGATATTGTTATTGTTATGAGTTCTAAGGACATTGGGACCGACAGACTGACGAACGGACGTTTACTTAAGGTTCATTTAACGTGGCCAGAAGTAAGCACATGCGCATGGCTCATAGCACAAGTCAATAAAATGCCCATAGCTAAGGTAAGTACGCCGAGCCATAAACGCAGTTTCGGCCAACATCCCCAGAGGGCCAAGTAAATATTAGCCCCCGTATTGACCGACCGTACTTATGTTGTGTACTCTAATGTTAGGCCCAAAAAAATTCCTAATGGCTAGACACTGGATAAACACCAGAGAGTTGAGGTATTTAATAGGACAACCTGGGACCATATCGACCCGTCACGTAGATATTATGAACTGATACCGAGGGAAAAACCAAAAAGAAAAACCATTTGAGATGGCAAATTTGTGGAAAAGGAACAGAGAACAACAGTTTATAGGGCTACATTCAGTTTATAGTGAATTAGCACATATTTAATGGTCATGTATAGTCATCAGAGCATTAATTGGTCTCATCCATTCGCCTATATTTGGACCATTAATTAGAACAATGTCAATAGGTTCAAAATCATTGACCTTATCAGACGCATAACGTTGGGAAATTAGAAGAAAACAAAGAAAAACTGACAAGCATAAACTTGCCAAGTTCAAATACCCCAAAGAAAGCTATGGAACTATAAGGGATAGAGATTAGTTTTTTATATTTTACATAGAAATAAAAGGTGTATCCGTAATTCTAAGCCAAGTTAATACATTTTGGCCTTAATTGCTGCTCGTGTTGGTGTTAGGATACACGCACTTAATTATTATAATCAATTTTTTAATGATTACTTACACCTTCCGTAGGGAAAGTACTTTAAAATGCATGCCATTAGCTTGGCTAACTTCCCCAACAAAAAATCGGTTGGTTTCGCTTAACTGCAGACACTACACCCCCTCTTAAATCAAGGCACCCCCCCCCCTCCCCTCCGCTACCCCTCCAGACAGCTACAATTGAAACGCGTTCGAAATGAAAAGACAATTTTGGCATATAATTATCCGGTTGCACGCAACATTGGGGCAGTTACGATGGTCGTGGGCCACAAAATGGTGTACAAGATGGTATAGACATGGAGAGTAGTAGTAGAGTTGGAGTAGATAGAAGGCGTTCATAGTTCACATATGGATACAATTGATGGGCCCCTTACAATTCGCTCGATTGAGCGTCGAAATTAATAATTAATAACTGAGTTTCAGTGCTTGATTTGTTATTGGAATGTTGCTACAACCTATATACAATTATCACAGCAATAACAACAAACAATTTTAATAACAACAAAGTGAGTAAGGTCAATTATTGGGAAAGGCCAACATTTGTTTTATTGTGAATGCCCAATGACTGACTTCTGATTATGGGTCTCTGGAGCAATGTGTCATAGGAGTGAAAGAAACAACAAATAGAAAGAGACACAGAGAGAGAGAGAGAGAGAGAGAGAGAGAGAGAGAGAGAGGGAGAGGGAGTAAAAGTGACAAGGAGCGCTAGTGTGACACATGTCCATTTGACATTTTTTCTAGGGTACCCGGTCGTAATCTCCATTTGTACAGGTATGCATAACTGAGTAACTGTTAGAAGGAACTTCGGTTTGCTTTGAAGCAAAACTGATTAGATCTAACAAAGTTAACATCAATTTGCACTTTTGAGAACTGAAAACTAAATTTACAAGTCTGTAAAAGAACAGGCTTCTATATGATATGCCAATAGATACCCTTTAAATTGTATACAATTAAAAGTATGGCGGAACTTAATTACTTGTTGGTTTAAAGAAGGTTTTAAAGATATTTTTATGAGCTTAAGATATACTCTAATTCAGAAATAATCAATTAACTCAGTCGTTAACTTTCATATATTAAATATTAAATAAGTTTACAATTCTATCTTATACAACTAAGCTATAAAAGTCTTAAAATTTAATGAATATTACAAATTGTCAGCTGTTCATAATTGATTTGGACTTTTATAATCACATCATTGCTCAAATACCAGGCCAAAAGCTTGTTACAGCTCAATTGCTTTTTGTCAGAGGTCAAATAAGTAATTTTATTTATTTGCATAAAAGCACACATAATGAACAGATGTGTGTGTGAGTGTGTGTGTGTGTGTGTGTGTGTGTGTGTGCACAACATTTGAAACTTCTAATGTAAATAGAGACAGTCAAACTGTTGACTGAACTGAACTGAATGAAGAGATAACAAATGTAGTTCTTTGTTCAAATAAGTTCAATCACTGTTTCAAACTAACAATTAATGTCATTCAACGTGGGGAATTCTCAGAAAAATGTGCATAAATGAGAAGTATATGAAAGCGGGAAGACTCTGAAAAGAGGAAGTCAACGTTAGAGATCAATTAAGATGTTGTTGAAAGATGAAAAAAAGTATTTGAAACGGTTATAGTGAAGCCAAAGAGCTTTGAAGTAATTGTTTGAAATAATTACGTATACGCCGTGTGTGACTTTGGTTGGGAAATATTAAATAATAACTAATAGAATATGAATAATAAATTTATTACAATATACATTCGGGAGTTAAGTTTCTTTATTCCAGATCAGTTGTAATAACGGTAGCTTTAATCTGCTAAATTTCCACAAAATTGTCATTTCTATAAATCACGTAATAACAGATGTAATTAACGTGGCTAGACATACCATATTATTGAAATAACTTTTATCTGATTACATTATAGCAGCACCTGAGACGATAAACCACTCAACTTATGAGCTGTTGTGGGAATAACTTGAGTGACATTTGTCGGCTACTAGTCAATAATACACGTAGTCTATGTAAATTCTTAATGAACACGTCTCAAAGTATTCAATGGAATGCGAATCTTGGGAAAGTATCATATATACATACATATATATGAGTATAGTAACCAAATCAAAGCCTGACAATAGAACAAGAGCTACAAAATGTTGGCCAAGAGAGTTAATGGTCGCGGGTTTGTTAACATGGTCATTATACAGACAGATGACTTGGGGTCTCTGTATACGTAAATGAAACTACAACAAAGACTGAAAAATAAACTAAAGACTGATTACAGAACAGATAGTCCAAGAACATCAACTCCACAGCTGACATCACAGCCACAAGTTTTACTTCATTTTTTTTTTCTCATCTTATTTAATTTTTTTTTTTTTTTTTTTTTTAAGCGTCAGCAAAAGCTAAAGTAAAGCTAAAAGTTGCCCGCTGGCGATTCTTACTAGACAACATCTGGGGGCAGCAACCAGAAAAGTTGATTGCCAACCGGTTTGCTTAACGGCAGCAGCATCAGCTTTAATGAGCAACAACATAGCAATGATCGACGAGCAGATACTCAGCATTAGTATTAAGAAAAGAACATGACAAACTTAAAAGAAGTTCATTAAAGATTCAATAATTTTCTTTGGCATAAATGGTAAAAATAAAGATTTTTAATGAAATTTCAACTTCTTTTAGTTTAAAAAAAAACATTAAATTAAAATTCAACATATTATTTAATTATTTTGTGTAACATACTACATTCTACCCCAACACATATTTATAGGGTATTGAAAACTTGTTTCTCTATTGCCATATTGTCATATTGAAGCATTTTCAATGTCATGTATTTGCTTGGCTTTCATGTGAACTGCTTAAACCTGGCCCAGAGTAGACGGGCCTTTCATCAGGCAAATAACAACAACGAAGGCGACGACAGCTTCATCCAGTTATTAACCCAAATGTGGAGTTCAAGATCTAAATGGATGTGCACTGTGTGAGGTATAAGCTCTCCCAGCTGGAGCAGCATTACACTTGGACAGTTTAACCAAATTGTCATATTTGGGCGATAACAATGGCTATAATCATAAACATATTCATTGTATTTGTAAAGGCCAAATATAATAGCCAGTTTTATAGCTGTATTGCACGCTTTTCAAGGCTAGCCTTTTTTGGGGTTTTCTACTAGAAACAATAGTTTTTTTTAGTGATTCTTAGACAGCAGGTTATTAGAAAAATTCTTCCCACAACCTTGGTTAAGTTTTTTAACTCTTAGTTTACTTTTTTATTATTTTTTTTTGCATGTAGACGCTTACAACAAACAGTAGCTGCAAATTTTTGACGCCCCTTTTGACAGCTTTGCTGACCAAGTTTAGAATATTAATGAGTCTGTGGTGAAAGTGCACACTTGGCAGTGACACAATGACAGACACTCGTCTGGGACAGACGTCAGCTGATGTGAAGACATTATTGAAATGTCACACAAACAATTTAATTAATTTAAAATTTATAATAAAATCTATTGCAAATGTAATGCTCTGAATAAGTCAGCTGTTTAAAGTTTATAAATCTTTTAAATGATTTCAAATTAAAGCCAAAATGAAACGATTTCCAAACAAATCTTAAATGGCATTCATTTATCAGACAATCTGTTATAATTATCAAATAGAAATTTAAAATATATTCAGAGTTTTAGTTATTATTGTCTCCATTGTTAAATTGCGCAATTCAATGATTGCGACAATATACATTTAATAGAACCATATAACATATTGATGAAATTAAGCGTCATTTCCAGACCATATGCCAACAATCTTGTGCAAATTTAAATTGAACTGTTACGAAGCGAGAACGTTTATTATTTATTGCAATTTTCCCTAGCTCGAGTCATCATATATTGTTGGTATATATCGACAATCAGTTCTATAACAATTCCAATTCCAATTCCATGACATGCAGTCGAATCGGGGCTCTACCCGGAGCAAACTCGTGGCATATATATATTGTCAGTTATCAGTTATATAAAAAAAAGTAAAATGAATATGTTATTTTATAACTGACTTATGAATATTCATACTCATGTTTATATCTGCATTTATAAACAGTTTTAAATATAGAGAACAAGCGAGTTCAATTTAATTGTTTAGATCACATGATTAATTGCATACAAAATTAGACACGTTGGGCGCCAAGTATATGGAAGTCTTGGTTTTAGCTTCTAGAGACAATTACTGATTATTAGGCTTATATTTAAACTGATAAGTAAGGGCTAAAAACATATAAAATCAACTTTTCTTTAAACAAAAGAAACACAGGTGTTCAATTCTCTGTCTCTTATCGCCTATAATTGAGCTTTTCTCTCCCTCTACCCCTGTCTCCCTCTCTCTCTTTCTCTCTCTGTCACTGTAAGTTCAATGTGCTGTAAAATTATTCTAAAAATCGTGTCGATTTTCTTTGGCTTCCTTTAGCAACGCCTCTGTCTGACTTGTGCAATGTTTGGGTTCATTGTCTATTACGTCTACTCACTTATTGTTTGTCTAAAAAATAAAAAAAAAAAAATTAAATTTTAAATTAAATCAAATTCTAAAACATTTCACAATAATTTGCAAACCTAAAATGCTCAATTAGCGCTATTTATTTGATTTATTTATATTTTGTCTGTTAATTAGCAGCAGTTATTGCTTTTGGAGGTGTGTTTCGGCAGATCTTAAAGTGTGTCGAAATATATATATTTCTATGTCTATATAATTTGGAATTTTGTCACGTATTGTGTAGAACAATTTTGATTCAAAGTTTGGTCGTTTATAGTGTGAATTTGAATGAAATAAGTTTAATGTATTTTTACTTAATAAAATTCGCATAAATTTTTACAATTTTACTAGAATTTTAGCATGTTGTAATTTATAAAATTTATTATATTTTGTTGGCTTAAGATCAGACTGAGATTTGGCAGCAATTAAAGCTGCCAAACACTGTGTCAACAGTAGCAAATACACGATACTCAGACACTCACGCGCACTCAGAGAGGCGCCAAATGAATCATACTCATATACACTCACACACAAACACACACACACACTCACACACTCTCATACTCGTATTTAAAGCATTGCACATGGTCATGAATTTAAACAGAAATTTGTAAGAGCGTGAGATGGTCAGGGCCACAAACTGGACGTTTGTTTAAACAGCCCTCGGGTGGGCGTGTGACTTTGGCTATAAATGAAAGTGTGTGTGTGAGTGTGTGTTGGCTTTAAATGGGCCTGTTGCTTTATAGACGGCACTCAAGAGTCCGCGAGTCAGTCAGTCAGTCAGGGTCCAATTCCCCCAGGTATATACAGGTATGTAGCTCATTTGCATTCAACTCATTGATTTGACGGATTGCAACAAACGGTCGAGTCACGGAAACAACATGAGGAACAACGGTATCGGTGGGCGTATCAGTACAGTGCAATGACATTCATTTGATTTTAAAATAATCAACAATTTGCATTTAACGCTCTACGTAACTCAATTACACCCTATTTACGACAAAAGTTTATTTCAAAAGGGGCGTTAAGTCGAGCACTCTAAGAGAGCACTACTCTGTTAAAATTTTTAATTACTCTGCACTTAAACTTAAACCCTTAAACTAACAGCTTCTGTTTCTAAATCGCTTTAACTAGCAGAAGTGCATTTTTTATAGCTCAACAAATTTTCATTAATTTTTCATTAAGTCATAAAATCAATTATATAAAAATAATTAACAGTTTAAATTGCTCAAATGATATATTAAATTGTTAACAACTATTGTATAAATTTAATTTATAGTTTACATTAATTTTACTCCTTTTTCATTGATGTGTGTACCACTGTGCATGACGCGTTTGCAGCCACAAAAATAACCAAGGCTTATGACAATTTGTGCAAAAGAGCATAACGCAAAATGGTCAAATGCAAATATAATTGGCAACAACAATGGCTAAGTTCATTGGTCAACAAACTAGACAAACGCAACCGCTGCGGCTACCGCTACAAAGCGACAGGAACAACAGTTGGTTGAATTGGCAGCAAACTTTAGCGGAGGGTAAAGAACGGGGGAGAGAGAGCGCAAGAGAGAGAGAGAGAGCAGAACAAGAGCTACGCGTGCGAATGCAACTAAGTAAATTGTCATTCACTTGGAAAGTTGACGCGTGCAGGCAAATAAATAAACGAAACTCTCGAGACTGCCAATAACACAAAACCACAAATTGTCGACCGCCGACGAAGCTTAAATGTGGCACAGAAAGCCCGTAGACAAGGAAGGGAGAAAGAAAATGAAAGAAAGACAAAGAGAGTGAAGAGGCAGAGAGAGAAAGAGAGAGAGGTGTAGACGCCAGCGACACTCGTAGTAACTTCGCGGGGAAAGTTTACTGAGTTTGTTTGCTTGTTATACCCTCTAAACACAAACTAGTTGATAAAGGGTTTATAAACCATTAGAGTTGGAAATATACTTTAAGTATAGCTTAAAAATAGATACAGTGGGTCATAAAGATTTTAAGACCCGGTCAGAAATTCTACAAGTCTTAGGCTAGTAAGTATTATGACTTACAGGGTATTAAACTGTCGACTTGTTCGCCATAAAGAACGCAGACATATTGTGTATTTCTTGCTGTTGTTTTGCTTGAATTTTCGTCTGCTTATCGATTTCTAGATCACGCTTTTAAATAATCTGTGCGAACAAATCGCAGACAAATCGAGTTTCCATGAACAATTAAAACTTTTTGCCCAGGGTGAGTGTGCGGAAATTGACCAATAGTTGTCTGGGACTGACAGTGGGTAACATATAACTAGTAACGTTTTTTCTCTTATACTTTTTCCAGCTACTAATTGGGAACAACTCAGAATTGCTTTGTTTTAGTTTTGGCAAGTGAAAGTTTCGGGTAGTAAACCCCAAAAAAAAAGTCAAGAAAATGAAGAATGAGATTAGGTTTTAGTTTTAATAAGATGATGCCATCAAGTCTGTTATATTAGGCGATTATAGAAAGGGTATATACACTTAAAAGTATATTCCTCAAGTATAAAATATAGATTTGCACTCACCCATCATAGACCCTGCAGGTTGTGTTGTTAATGCGTTTATCTGACGCTCGTCGACGTCGATCCTCGAACAGATCCTTGACAGCCGTTACGCCCAGAACAAAGAGTACCGGTATCATGGCCACCTCCTTGCCAAAGGCATTGATAGCAGGCACCCAATTGAGGAGTACGATGAAAATGAAATATAAATTGGCCACACGATGGAACTGTTCCAGCAGATTCTTGGGTATGAACGAGAGCAGTGTGTACTTTGTTGTGCGTATTTTGTTGCCCACAAATTGGCCATTGGGATGCTCCCTCTTTGGGGTCTTTGGTGGCACCGTATGATTGGGCACCACCATTCGATAGCTGCGCTCCTCGAACTTATCGTTGGTATTGTAGTTGCAGAGAGTAAAGCGTTTCCACCACGGTGGCACCTCGGTTCGTCGCAGTGTGTAGATCGATTCGGAGCGGGATGCTTGACGGGAATGTCCACGTCCGCCAGTGGCTGAGCTAGGAGCAGATGGACCAAATTCACGTTCACGCACCGGTTCATCCTTGTGTCCCGGTGGCAAAATGAAATCCGTCTTGGAGCCCACACGACTGTGGCCACGTCCCGCGGGAGCTGCACTACCCGGTGGTGAATCCGTGATCTGACCCTGGGAGAAGGCACGCTGGTGTCCCTTCATGGCCGACTTAATGGGTCGTCCGCCGGCACCGACAGCCACAATAGCACCACCGCCATGGCTAACAGAGCGAGCGTGTCCGCCGCGCGTTTGTCCTGCGGGATTTAGTGTGGTATTGCCATGGCTGGATATAATGGCCACGGGCGGTATGCCAGGTCCGACGGGTATGGGCATGCTACCTGGAGCAGCATTGCCCACCTGATGTGTGCCCGGAAAGACATAGGTACGCTCCGGTTCCGTGCCACTGCTGGACGCTACTGGCGTTGGCATTGTGCTGTGACTTTGGTGCTGTGATGGCTGGATAAGATTCTCGCCGGCCAGATTGGGTGGTGCGGAGCGTTGTTGTTGCACAACTAGAAACTTTCGCCGCAAGTCTTCGGAGTTCGCTGAAGGCATCTTCACAGGTCAACACCATGAGGTTAAGGTTGGAATTCGTGTGCGTTTCGATTGGATTGGATTGAATCTCGGTCTTCTTAGCACCACATAACTGTGCCGTTCCCAACATCCACGTCAGATACGACTGTCATGACCATCTGCAAAAGATTTAAAGAAAAGTGTGAGATTTGAGGGTAGAAAATGTTAAGATATAGTAATCGAATTTCCGATCGTTATAACTAGTGTTATATTAATGCTATATAAATGATTTAGATGCTCATTCATGCTGACTTATACGAAATGTTGATATAGACCAATAATAATAGTGTACTTCTAGGGTATTGTGAGTAATACATGTTTGTAATTACGACTTCTAAGAACTTAAAACAGCTATAACTTTAGTGCTGTTTAGCCGATTTTAATGTGATTCAAAGGGAATATGTATGCGGATATAATCATACTGATAGACAAATATATTTCTATTATACCCTTGAACTCTATGTTAAACGGGCGTTTAAACCACTCCGTAAGGGTTGTCGAACCCAACAAAAATCCAACCCACACCCCATATGGGAGCCACTCTTCTGAATTGCTGCGTGCTCCAAATGATGACCTTGATTTCAAGCTTCCGATAAGCTGAAAGCGACCACAAAGCGTAAAATATCACGAAAGCGTACAACAAAAATATACAAACAACCCAAAATTTGAATGGCCTGCAAGGTCAGAGAGCAACGCGAGGTCACGTAGACGTTGGAGAGCAGCGTTGGAGAGGGTGTAGTTTACACTACTCTGCAAGATTGTGTTGGGTGTTTATTCAAGCCATATTGATCGATGGTCAGTAAAGTAAAGTTCATTGCTTACGAAACGAACCCAAAAGTGAACTTTACTCTTAAAGTTATTAAAAAAAAAAAAATTAATTTTAAACTATTTAAATATATATTTTTAAAGTCCGAAACAAATTTCTCAATATTGAAATTTACGAAACAACCTGAAAAACCAACAATAAATTTAGAATACTCTTCTAGACAGATTTATGTGTAACACACTATATTATTTAAACAACTAAAGTTCTGTTAATTTATTATTGTTAATCTTTTAACAGCAATTCCAATACTTTACATTTCTATATTCCCCAGTGATCTCCAAAGTTCAACATTCCCCAGCGACCATGAATGGGTCGATGCTCGTATTATGAATCAATCGAAACATAAGCTAAAGTTTATATCAAACCATGGGCAGATCATGATAATAAATGTCGCATTGGTTTTAGTTAAAAACTCTGAAATCTTTTCCTGATAAAAAGATTAAAAAACACTTAAAATTTTCTAAAAAATAAATTAGGTTAATAGGAAAAATGCATTGCAAACGCTGCGATATCAATTGGAAAGAAAAACACTTATAAATTTCCTGTTATCTTAAAGAAATCCCTCTGAAATTCAACATAACCTTAGAAAAAATAGCGTAGAGTTTAAGAAATTTCTATAAACATGCGCATAAACAATTCTAGATTTTATTAATTCAAAATTTATGCTACTATAAATGACGTAAACGCTTCCAATTTGATTATATTCAATTGCAAATGGGAATAAAATGAACGCAAATATTCCAAAGTCAATGGAAAAAGAGTTTTTTTCTATAGGAATATGAAAAAACCGTTTTTAGAACGAGAAAGGAGAAGTTACTTTCGACGTCGATAAACAATTTTCTTTGGGCATTTCATTTTTTTTTAATTTCATTAAGTGCTGAACCAATTTCGGTAGTAAATTGTTGCATATTCCGCTAAACAAACACACACACATATGTGTTGATAGACCCAAACATATGTATGCCTATATAGATTTGGGTGTGTGTGTGTGTGTGTGTGTGTGTGTGTGTAGTTGTGTAGTTGTGTTTGTTTTTAAACAACAAGAACAACAAGAGTGAACCTCATGTCGACACAAAAATCTAAATTTGAATTTGGCACACGCCTGTTTTTTCTTGCTTTCTGATGAGCTTAATATACTCTTTCCCAATGGGTATGTTGACTATATAATAAAATAAAAAGTAAGTTTTTTAGGTTTAGCTCTTATCTTTAAACAAATTTCTTCTATTTTCAGAGTATTTTAAGGTGAATAAAGTCTTTTCCTATTTACTTCTATATACCACATTATATCTCCCACGTTGATCTATTAATACAAGTTGGAACTACTGGGACTACGAGCTGTTAGAGAGCTCTCTAAGAGTTGACATAAATTGTCCTTGTTTCTTGTTCAAACAGCAGTCACAAAACTGAAATTGGTAACAAAAGCGTTAACAACTTTTAACTTATCACTTACAAAAGTTAGCCAAAATCTTTTGCAACAAAAGATTTAACGAAATTAGAGGTCAACTGTGAATGACACGGCACAACTGTAAACTGAACTTAAAACTTATTCTTTGCATTGTGCTGCCGTGCCAAAAGACCATAAAATACATACAAAATGGCAAAAAATAAACTAAACAATCTACAAACGATGGGACAAGCCTTAAAGAAAAATGTTGAGCAACCAGCTAAAAAGTGCCACACAAAAGACCAAAAAAAGAAAAAAAAAATATTTTTAAAATTGAAGAAAAGACGTGAGTTCATTCAGAGATCAATACCCTGTAAGTAAATAAGATGGCAGTGCGGTAGTTTGGGTAGTAAAATCATAAAGCAAATAAGAGTTGAAGAAAATGTGGAAATTTATACATTTCTAAACTTGAAAAATATTTAAAATTTTAATATTTAAAGTAGAAAGTATAGCAAAATAGACTTTAATCAACAATATATTACTTTAAATTACTTAAAAAGTAAAGAAAAATTGTTTGAAAACGAGTCGAAAGCTTTTATTTCTTTCTATTAACAAAGTTTTTAAAAAGTTTGAAAAACTTCAAAGAAATTAGTTTTATAACCAACTTGGAGTACAGCTTTAAAATAAAGGTAAAATCTTTTCGGACAATATCTTAATGACTCTTTTACTATATCTAACAGCTAGAATTACTTTATTTTAAAAAAAATTTCTAGCTAAAAACAAGCTGATAAGTTCTCCTTGTTACGCTAGACGCACCCGCACCCGCACACTAATTAATTAGTGCAAACCACTAAAAATCAGTTCAAAATCGGTTTGTACACGTCTGTGGTTTGACTTCAAAGTGATTTTAGGGGTGGTGCTTTAAAAGAGTCTGTGGGTTTTTGGTTGTGCCACAGTGGGTTGGCTGTTGTTGTTTTGCGGTGGTGGTGTTGGTTCCGGCATAAAATGAGATTTATTTTTAGCTGTCAGAGAACGTTCATGCGAAATAAACTTAAAAGATAAACAATGCCAAGCCTCAGAAAAATACGAAATTGGTTATCAATACACGCTACGGGGCAATATAGAGTGGAAGGGGAGGGAAAGGGAAAAAGCGGGGGGAAAAGTGCGGGGGGAAATGTGCGAGCAGAAAGGCATAAAAATAAATGTGCGCTGTAAAGTTCATTGTATTTTCAATAAAACAAATATTGTAGTCTGTACACTGTGTGTATCCTATAGATACATACCACCACTAGTAGATACATTTATAGTGCCCATCAACATCTGGCAAATAAGTGCAGCGTTTATAACCATTTCCAGCATTTGGCGTGTGGAAACAGGTGAAAATTACGCGGTTTTTATTTTTCCAATACACATTTCTACCTAAAATACTATAATTGCACATATATTAACATATATATCTATATGTATACAATTATTGGTTATACGCTTCAGTTGAGACATCGATTAACCTTGCATTGAAAACACATTTATGGGCATAACAATTATAAAATAATTTACAAGCTAAAAAAAGCTAAAATTGCCAACCCAAAGAGATCACAAACTCGACTAAGAGATACTTATTATAATCTATTTATAATTTAAATTTTCTAGCAGAGTTATTAAAGTAATTACTGTACTAAAAAAAATAAGATAAAAAATAGATTACTTCTTGGCTTTAAAATTAAGCACCAAAATTATCAGGCGGAAGCGTAGTTTCCAAAAAATAGTTAAATTTTAAACATAATCTGAAGGGTAAACTGGTTTTTATTAGACCCCGTACTCTATAAAATAGTAGAGGGGTCTATTAAGTTTGTCTGAAGCGAAATGTGCGTAACAGGTAGAAGGAGTCTTTTCTGACCCCATAAAGTATATATTAGTTTGATCAGCATCAACATATTGTAAAAAACTATATTCGCATTACCATAACCTAAAAACGACTTGAGCTAGATAGACGAAATTCACACATTATGTGCTGGGTACTATTGTAACTCTCCTTACCAACTTTGGTCCGGATCGGACTACTATAGCCTATAGTTCCCTCAGGACAACGCGCACTAGAATGAGTACGGGGTCATTTACAGTCGGCTCGCTCGACTGTAGCCTTTTCTTACTTCAATTCCCTGGACACTTTGTAAATTTAGTTTTCCTAAATGTCGCCATTAAAATCGTTAAGTAGAAAGATATTTCTACCATATATTTGGTGTTTGGGAATTAATTATAATTTTTATCGGCAATTTATCGAGCATTAGAAATCGCAACTTTGTTGATATTGATGGGATTATGGCAATTAGAAATTTACTCAGATACGTAAATATTTCTAAAATTAATTTTATTTATTTATTTTTACTTAACAACTGTTGTTTTCCACTTACTTTACTAAACAATTATGAAAAAAATATGCAATTGTTTAAAATTCTATAAATTAATACGCATTTCATTTGCATTTGTTTATAAATTTGGCATTTTTTGAAAGGAATCTATTTGATTTGTTGTTAAGAATAAATAAACAAAATCAATTTAAAGTGATTTATACCATAAAAACCCCAAAGAAATTTACTGTATCAGCAAATTCTGTGCACAGGAAATTCAGAACTTGAATTGGGATAAGATTGTTTCCATTAAATTCTGCTCGATTTGTGATACTTTTATCAGTTTACATACATATATATATATATATATATATATAGAAATTGAAACACTCAAGTTTTTCCAACGCCCAGCAGATTTATTTCTGACATCAACGGTTTTCGCTCACTTTTATATATATTTTTCGCCGTCGATTCAGATAAGAATACTTTTCTGTATAAGTGTGAATTGAATCGTACAGTTACTTTTGCAATTAAGCCCTTTGTAAATGTATTACTCACATTTTCTTTTAAATTTTTTAATCTTATTTGATAAGAAAACTTTGGTTTTTGAGTGTTAATTGATAGAGCGCATTAAATCGAATAGTTTAAATCGATTGTTATATCTGTTGTGGCATAAAAGTCAAGCAATTTGTTAACTTTGAATGTTTGAACTTTAAAATTTACTTGGGGGAATAAATTTATTTACTGAATAGCTTTAAAACAATAGAATCGATTCGACAATACGTGGGAAAAATCCATGGGCGCCTTCTGTGAGACAAAAACTGCGAAATTTTGCACGACTAATTAGTAGGCGTTATAGATTCTATATAGTCTGAGAGAAAGAGAGAGAGAAAACTTTACTCTCTTGTGGGGGTGCTAAAAACTGAAGTATACCTGGGTCCAGACTCGTCTCAATTTGACATCGAACAAATTAACATATAAATTAATTCAATTAGTTTTATTTTTCTTCTTCTTCTTCTTACGCTCTGATTCACATTGAGGCGATTTATCATATTTATGCAAATTTATGTAAGGAAAAAAGTTGTTTATATAAGAGGCAAAATGTGTTCTCTGTCGTAGACTTTGCATAGATTACAAACGAGGGTAGATTAGTCAGTAAGAAGACAAACATTTCCAGATAGAAACCGATTTATCAAGTTTAAGATACATTTATCAATTTGTAAGATACATAGTTACTGGCGATACGAATATAGGTCACACAATGCCCAGTAATTTGATTTAAAGCAAATGACATATATCTTCTTTTTGATTTGATTTCAACGAGTTATCTTCAAGTACAGACCACTGTGCCAGTGGCTGTGTGTGGGGGAAGTCGAGACAGACAGACAGAGAGACAGATAAAGCATCGTCAATTCTATAACTTTTACTACCCAGTGCAATGCAATAGAAAATTTATATTTGACGTTCAAGAAATTAAAGTTGATGGCAGCAGAGACTGCAAAAAAATTATACGAGGGCGAAAAGAAACTAAGAAAACGGAATGTTTTTGTTATTGTTATTGTTATGGTGTTGCAGTGCAGCTCAAAAAGCATAAGAAAAGATTAAATTATAGTAATTAATCATGTTGAATAAAAACACAACCGGACAAAACGAAGAAATCAAATGGAATTTAAAAATGCAAAAACCAAAAAAAAAGACATAAACGGATGTACGTATATTTCGCCAAAGATATATTCAAGCATACAAAATTTGGCATTGCCAATTTATCAAGAAAGTGGGCGAAACCGGAACGTGTATTTCTACAGTTAAGAACAATAATTTAAGTCGATAATTTGAAATCTTTGGCGTCACAGAAACAGTCTTAAAAGTGGCTCAAATGTGGGTAGTATACCAAATTGAACATTTTATGGAATATAATATACCCTATATAGTAATGAAGTCATCGAAACTTTCTAACTTTTGACATACTAGACTGAAAATAAAGTCAATTTCATATAGCCAAGTTTTAATTGTTAAAAATTTGAAGATTATCTTTAAGCTTATCATATTTTGCACCCAAGGGGTCCAATCTTTTCCAATTTGATAGGCGTGTTGTCTATTTTTCACTTCTATATCTTATAGACTTTCATCGAAATAAGTAGTGAAACTATTACCTTGGGGGAAAAAGAAGAACACGTGTCGGAATCTATTTGGTATTGAATATGTATTGATATACCTCAATGATATTTGATAAGGGCCCTCATTAGCGTAGGGCAGTTCTTATTGGAATCGTGTACGTAAATCGATTTTGTTAGGCGTTAAAATGAGTAAAAGTGCTGTCATAATAGAGCATTCTCAGATAGAGCGGAACTACGTATTGATAACAAAATTCGCTTGAAATGTCAGCCACGTACACGAACATATATACCTATATATAGACATATATGCATTGCCAAGGGGGCTTATCTGTAAACTTAATGAATATATATACAGATATATCGACTTTATGACACGACAGACAAACTGAGACGAATGCCACGTTTTTCGGTAGTTCGCAATGGGATAAAATGATAAGCCATGATCGTAAAATATACCGACTATATGCACATAGTATCATTTTAGTATATACTATAAATGTTGTCATTAAATTAGACAAACACTGGAAATAATTGCAGTAGTAAATACAAACAAACTGGAGACCTGACATCTCTCGGATCTGAGACTGACGCTTCCGTTTGTTGCACTGCCAATTGGAATTGGAGTCAATTGAGTGCGTCACGTTAACGGTTACTCCGTCCACAATACAACAGAACAGCAAAGCACAGAGAAAGACTGAGAATGGGACTGGGACTGTGACTGGAACTGGAACTGGGACTGAGCTGGAGACTGGAGATCGTCTAATAGATTGCATAGACAAAGAGAAAGAAATGACGACAAATGCGAAAACAGTTAACAGTCTCTCTTGTTGTGCGCAGTAGGAGTACACTGCAAGAAATTGGATTGATTTGATTTCTTCTCTACAAATTATATATATTTTTGTAACCCTATACCTTAAAGTTTATTATTTATAAACTATTTGCTTTAAACATTATTTTATTTATTTATTTTTGTGTGGGACAACAGTTTATTAAGACTTTATTTAATTTTAAAAGTAAACTGTGAATTTTTAAAGACTAGTTTTAAAATATTGCAGAAAATCCCCTAAATACAAATTTTTAACCTGTTTTAAGCAAGAAATTAACTGACTTTTATTTTAGTTAACTAACATACCCCCATTTTCTCTAAGTGTCGTTACGGATGCAATTAGCAGAGTAACGTCCGTCAACCAACGTTGAACTAATTTAAGAAGAGCAGCGTGTAAGAAGCAAAGAAAGAGACAAAAAACGCTGCACAGTGTGTTAAACAAAGAAAAAGTCACAAAATGTGGTAAATTTCTAGCCAACTTGACATACGGCCATCTAAAGTTTCAGTTTTACAATTGAGATAAAGGCATCGAATTTTATGATATTTATAGCTGAGTCGTCATTCCGTTTATGTCATTAATGACCTATAAATTTCTGTAAATATGTTTACTTTTAATTGAATTTCGTCAGCTGATTGTTTATTTACATGCGTGCACAATGTTTGCCCACTGTGCAGTGTGGCAACATTGTGAATCTTAGCTAGAAACCGCAAAAAATGAATAAACAAATAAAATGCAGCTATTAACAGCTAGAAATATGCTCAACTTTAAGATACTCTATTAGTCAGTTTTTAATATTAATTAACTGATTACAACAGTTGAAAAGGGCAGAGGAGAATAAAGTGTAAGTAAACAAGAGCTAAATAGAGGCTTTTTTAACATGTTTTAACATGCATGCATATGTTTTTGTTTATTGCATGCCGGTACAAAGACAATGTAGGTGGGAAAGAGAGGATAAGCAGACTATGTTTGTATGTATGAGTGAGTTTGAGTCTGCGAGAGAAGCTGCGACGGGAGTCAGGCACAAAGACTCGCTCGTTAGGGGGAGGAGGCAAAAGAGAGGGAACGAGAGAGACTGCTTAAAGTAACTGAGTAACTGGTTCTTAGCAACTAACTCGTTATTGTTGTTGTTGTTATTTGTTTTTTGTTCGTCTGGTTCTGAGTTTATTCAGCTTACAGACATTGCAATACAAATAAAAAGAGTCAATTTAGCACTGAAACTTGTTTGTGAAACTTACCCAAAAATGAGAAAATAAAGCTGTGATCTTTATGCGATATGTTGATATGGTAATTTCTTGTAGCACTTTTTAATTGATTTTCTTAAATTCTGCTCAATCACAATTCGTTATACACGCATACATAAATATATTTTGCTATTTTAAAAATAGAAAAGAATTTTGAGCATAGCAACAACACAATGCATTACCGAGGTCAATAATAATAATAATAACAAGAAAAACAGCAAAAACACGAATAGCACAAGAGAACAAGAGAGCTGAGAAGATTAAAATTGATATTTTGTATGATGATTATGACGATTCCTTATAATTGACGTTCAAATAAATTTTCAATTAATAAATTTAATTGTGAATTGGCTTCCTACAATACTTTCGCACCACAAATTTAACACGCAACAACAACAACATAAACACAGCGAACGAACCGCTCACTTTTTATCGTCCGTCCCGTTTCCGTTCCCGCTTTCGTCTCAGCCAAGACCATGCATAGCTCTTATAACACGTACATATATATGTATTTCTTTTGGAGGTTTGGAACTCTTTAAAATTGCCACGAATTCGCTGTCGCTGTTGTTGTCGTTAAGAATTTCAATACAATTTTGGCCCAAATTGCATTTTCACTTTTTCACACACATCACACGCTCACTCTTAGATTTTGTACCAATGTGCATACACACAGCCACACAAACACTCACACTAATGCTACGAATTATTTTTGTTTTCTCAATTCTCTTGTTATTTTGAATTAAAGCATCGAAGCATTTACATTTCAACTTGTTCTTTAATTTGCAGCGTAACAAATGCAAATTATTATCTATTTCTTCGGCAACACAAGGAAACAACAAACGACGACACAAAATAACCAAATAATAACAACAATCGCGTCCGACTCGTTCAGTGTTTTTTTTTTGACTGAGCCAAAATTCGTTTGACTATCGATGTACATGCATGGCAAATGTATCGATGTTGCCAATATTGAAAATATCGATACATCTTTTCAAAGACGATAAATTCATGCAGATAGTTTACTTAAAAAAAAAAAAAACGGTTACGAAGCTGTGTCACTATTATTAAATTTAGGTATTAAATCATGTTAAAATCGTTAATTGTAAATTCAAGATACATTTGTCTTTTGACTTACTTGTGATCAAAGAAAGCCTTGTGTTGTTAAGTGGTCGTCAGCTTGAAGTCACAACATTCAAAATTGAAAAAAAATTGTGTTAAATGTGTCTGTTTGTAGAATAAAAAAAAGTAAATTTCTTTTGGTTTTTTCATGTTGTGTTAAATTATTTACCAGTTTTAACATCGCGCCAAAGTAGAAATGTCCCCACAAATCGCATAAACTCAGTTGGCAGCTCAAAATAAAAGCAGCGAGTGCCCAATACTGTTAACTTAACAGCTGTTTTGCACAGTGAGACCAGAGAAACGTATGTCATAAAACCACCGAGTGAATGTAAGATGTTGGCATTTTCAAGCGAGTAGAGAAAATTGTATTGAACGAAAATTGTAAAAACGTCGACAACGTCGCTAAGTGAAAATCTTATTCTGATTAAAAAAGTAGGTGGTGGATTATAATTAAAACGCAAACATGAATGAGGAATACGACGCGATAGTTTTGGGCACCGGCCTGAAGGAGTGCATATTGAGCGGCATGCTCTCCGTTTCGGGCAAGAAAGTTCTGCATATTGATCGCAACAAATACTATGGCGGCGAGTCAGCCTCAATTACGCCGCTGGAGGAGCTGTTCCAACGCTATGGATTGGAGGCGCCTGGCGAAAAATTTGGGCGTGGCCGTGACTGGAACGTTGACTTGATTCCCAAGTTTTTAATGGCCAATGGTCAATTAGTGAAATTGCTGATACACACGGGCGTTACCCGTTATCTGGAGTTCAAGTCAATTGAGGGCAGTTACGTTTACAAGGGTGGAAAAATTTCCAAAGTGCCGGTGGATCAAAAGGAGGCACTGGCATCTGATCTCATGGGTAAGTTGACTTCGAAATTAAACCATTATATGATAACATACATGATATTTGTTAAAATCAACTTCGAATTGCGAAGGTGCCTGCAAAAATTGTATGTACATACATAATTCGCTCTTATCTGCGCTCCCCCCTTTTTTGCGTTTTCTCCATATTTCTTTGTCTCGGCTTACATTCGGCGAATGGCACTCGCTGGTGTTGTTCTTGCTTTTGACTGTGACACGTATTTGTTAGTGGCCCTGCTGTGAGAAATTGCACTTGTATATGTAAGCATTTAAAGCCGCCTTATTTCCTGCCCCCTTTCTACGAATTTCGTCTATGCTTTCTTGTCATTCTCATTTTTTTTTGATGCTGTACGTTTATCTCACATTGCGAAAATGCGTGTAAAGCATTAAAAGAAAGATTAATAAACGCATTATTTGTGTGTTCTTATGAGCATACATATTCATACACACATATTTAATTCCAATTAGAATGTTAGTGTTGCCAGCTGGTCCATATGACATACATATGGCAACTCTGCACGTTTTAAGTAATTAACCGTTGCGCTGATTCATTTTTCAACACCTGATTGCGCTTTGTTTTTGGGCGAAATTGTTTAAACAATTGCCACTGGTTTATTACCAAACAAGATTGGCCAATTGCGCTGTATTTTTAATTGTTTTTATTTGTTTTTGCTAACAACAAACAGCTGCGAATTTCTCCTACGTTTGTTGCAGTTGCTTTTGCCAATTTTGTGAGTTGGCCATAAAAAAATGTAGACACGCAAGGCGCATTGAACCCTTTCACAATGAACCGTTATATTGTATATCACATATGACTGCATGACGTCATTCAGCTGCTGCTGGTGGTGGTTTACTTACAAATTAGCGGTTTATAGTTGTCCTTTCCTGCTGTCACCAAGCGGTAATAAATCGTCCCTCTTTCCCGCCCCTCGAACTTCCGGCACCACTAAAATATCCTATTACTATGTAATTATTTATAGTTTATAATATTTTAAAAGCTTTGAAACTAAAACTAATTTAAATTGTCTAAACTTTAATCCTTTTAAAATTGTATAATTTATATTTTAACCTTTTTTAATTAATTAAATTCATTTGTTTACTTTTGTTTTGCAGGCATGTTTGAGAAGCGTCGCTTCCGCAACTTCTTGATCTACGTGCAGGACTTCAGAGAGGATGACCCAAAGACCTGGAAGGACTTTGATCCCACCAAAGCCAATATGCAAGGACTTTATGACAAGTTTGGTCTGGACAAGAACACCCAGGACTTCACTGGCCATGCGCTGGCGCTGTTCCGTGACGACGACTATCTCAATGATCCGGCTGTGAATACGATTCGACGCATTAAACTGTATTCGGATTCTTTGGCGAGATATGGCAAATCGCCCTATCTGTATCCCATGTATGGATTGGGTGAACTACCCCAGGGCTTTGCCCGTCTATCGGCCATCTATGGTGGCACCTACATGCTGGACAAGCCCATCGATGAGATTGTCTTGGGCGAGGGTGGCAAAGTGGTCGGTGTGCGTTCTGGCGATGAAATTGCCAAATGCAAGCAGGTCTACTGCGATCCCAGCTATGTGCCCGATAAGGTTAGCTATCAATCAGTTATCACAATGAAAAGTTATTCATACCGATTATGTTTGACAGGTTCGCAAGCGTGGCAAGGTTATACGTTGCATTTGCATCTTGGATCATCCGGTGGCAAGCACCAAGGATGGTCTCTCCACTCAAATCATCATTCCACAAAAGCAAGTTGGTCGCAAATCGGACATTTATGTATCGTTGGTCAGCTCGACCCATCAGGTGGCCGCCAAGGGCTGGTTTGTGGGCATGGTCTCGACCACAGTGGAGACCGAGACACCAGAGGCTGAGATCAAGCCTGGTCTAGATTTGCTCGAACCGATTGCACAAAAGTTTGTCACCATTTCCGATTATTTGGAGCCCGTTGACGATGGTCTCGAGTCTCAAATCTTTATCTCGGAATCGTATGATGCCACCACGCATTTTGAGACCACTTGCCTGGATGTTTTGAACATCTTTAAGCGTGGAACTGGTGAGACATTCGACTTCTCTAAGATTAAGCATGAGCTCGGCGATGAGGATCAGTAAATTCTGGCAAAAACAAATTGATCTTTTTTGCTGGAGATGGTAGAGGATGGGTGCTCGCTTCTGGCAGACACGGATAACGACAATGAGGCGACTGGAAACAACAACCACAAGAACAACATCAATGTAGTTGCCACAAAATAAAACCAAAAGCGATTTAAATAACCAATAAAATTATAAAATACAAAAACAACTACAAAATGTATTACGAGAACAAGAAACGAACAGGAAAAAAAGCTTTTTTTCCATCATCCCCAAAAGTCGCATGAAATTTTTAGACATGTATTTAATGAGTAAAATGATATATCGCTTGCTTATCGCAATATTGGAATACATAACATATATATTCCCAGAAGATATACACATAAACAATTCATACACATACAAATAATTAATATACAACATATGGTATATAGAAAATAATAACATAATGCTGAGTCAAATCCATTGTATTGGCCAAAATTGATTGTTGTGAAATGAAATGATAAAAAAAATCTATTGAAATGCATATAAAACTTTGATGTATAATCCTTAAAGAACTAGCCCTCGTTCACCCTGAACCTCACGTTTACCCAAAAACCCCGATGTCGCCCGCTTCATACACAAGTCTATATATATATATATATGCATCTATATATAAACTATGCTCTTCACAATTTACTCGATGTGCTTGCAATTCATTCAGTTGTATACAATAAAAATAAATGTAAAACACCATAAATATACCATATATATATAAATATATGTTCTATATATCGTGTGTATATATCGCTATCAATAGTTGCTTGGCTCTTCTGTCTTGTGATCATCAGAAAATAAAGGCAAAGATTAAATCGGGGAAAACTATAAAATTATTGTACACGCAGAAAAAAATATGCAAAATATTTTATAATTCAAAAAAAAAAGAAAAAGCTGAAAAGAAATCAATCAAATGAAATCAGCGGAAGGAAAATGCAAACAAATGGGAAAATCTAACTGATGAAGAAAGCTTAACCGATATGAGATCAACCAAAAACTATGGTATTCCGCATTTTCAGAATTTACATTTTTAATAAAACATTCAAAACAAAAAATGAAATTAAATATAAAACAATTAAATGTTTACTGAATTTTGGATGGGAAATTATTTAATTTCTATAGACCTTTGAGTGGGAGCTTTTTAGGGGTTTCAGTCACTAGCGTAGACTATGCTTAGAAATTGTTAAGTTTTTCCCTATAAAATTAGATTAGACATGTATACTTTTCCTTATAAAACTTTTATACAGACTTTGTAAAATGGAAAATGGAAAATCTCTGCCATAATTAGGAATTCCAGTGCAAGTGTTTGACAGGCATTTGCCGAGCATCCAATAGAATATATGTATATATGTTGTGCATGTGAAGGACTCAAGTAACCCTCCCTCTCCCCCCCTTTTCTACTGTCCACCCTTTGGGGGAGATTATGTTTGCAATTTTCCTCCTTGTTGAATTTCTGTTTTAGTGCTGTCGTTGACAGTTTTTCTCGGAACTGTCCAACAAAATGCCGACTGCATTTTTTCAATTTCCGTCCAAAGGGGGTAAAGAGGAGTTTGAAGGGGGCTGGCACCAGTGGGTGGTTGATTGTAGCGCACTACTAGCCCATGTTAAATCATTTGACTATTGAAAACATGAAAATACTTAAGGTTGAGCAGCATTCGAGCTTAAAGTGTATAAGAACATTTAAATTATATTATTTCAACTACAAAACCTTTGGCGCACTGCACTCAGACCGCCTTCCGATCTGCTCGACGCAAGAATGCGATCGCAACTAAAGCCCTGTGGTCAGTGCGCTCTTTTATAAGTCCAAGTTCACACTCGCACGAATGCACACTACTCACACAAATGTACACTAACGTATTGTGCAAGCAGTGCACTGCATGCTCTCACTGGAGCTGTGAAAACAGGAGCGAAGGTATTCGTTTTTACTCACTCCCACACACATTAACAGTGCGTGCAGTTAGGTAAGAAGTGAGCAACGCCCGCTGACTGCAGGCGGTAGCTAGAAGAGTACAACGATATTTTTGGCGTACTTGGCGGGAGAGCAGCTCAAATGTTCTGCCCTGTTACATACATATAAGCATACGTAGGTGCATATATTTACACTTAACGTTATGCATTATCGCTCTGCGTTATTTGTAGATTAGAAGAGTACAACGATATTTTTGGCGTATTTGGCGGGAGAGCAGCTCAAATGTTCTGCCCTGTTACATACATATAAGCATACGTAGGTGCATATATTTACACTTAACGTTATGCATTATCGCTCTGCGTTATTTGTAGATTATCGTTTAATTCTTCTTAAATTTAAACAAGTAATCCCTGCTGTTATTAAATAGCTTGTCTTTTCGCAATCCTTAGACATTTTGGGCTTGCTTTAATGATGCTGTGCTGCATGATTGCAGTCAGCGTTCAGGACACGTTCTACCAAATAGCCAAGTTATTTTACCACACTCGATTTTGGCAATGTTTTTTTTGTTGTTTTCGTTGGTCAAATTTGTAACTGGGCAAATTGAAGTCAAAACTTTTGGCGCCCAGTGCGGAGAAAAAAGAAGAGAGTGGATAGAGGAGCTGCAGAAGAGAGTGCAGCATGCAAGTCACATACAGCAGAGAGAGAAAGAGAGACGAGAATAGAGTAAAAAATCGGGTTGTTCGTGTTTATGCTCCTCATTTTCGCCGCTGGACATGACTAAGCTCCTTCGCAAGGACATTCCTATTTCTGTGTTCTTGTTACTGTAGTTGTTGTTGGTCAGTTAATGCTAACGAGCGTGCAGTAAGCTCTCGCTACAACAGACACTAGTACAAAACAAAAGTACAAAGTGCAGTAGAGGTCACCCGACTCATATGTACCCAGTGTTAGTCTGGTACCCTATTATTTATTTATTTATTTATATTGAATGTTATAATGCCCACTGTGCGCAGGGTGTATACATATGTAAATAACATATATAAAGCATATGACAAGGTTGTTGAATCCCAGGAGTGTTAAAAACCCAAATTTTAGCGTGAATCACAGTTATTTTAGTTTTTGTACTCTGTACCCTTTTACTTAAGAGAGAATGAAGGGCAGTGTGAGAGGGGGTAGAAGAGTAGGCACGATGTTATGACATATGTTGACAAATTGAATATGTTGGCAAGACATTCTTAAGGCGTAATGCCATTAATTATATATAATTATAGAAGGCATAACGCATATGACACGTTGCCAGCAAACATATTCTGTTATTACTTTGTGTGTGTGTGTGAGTGTGTATGTGTGGCACTTGAATCTTGTTGCAGCTGCAACTAACGTCAACTACTCGACGTTAGTTTTGTTGTTGTTGTTCTTGCTTTTGCTGCTTTTTCAATTACATGCTTGCTCTTCTGCAGCTGCTGTTGTTGCTCTGCTGCTCTCGCTCTCCCACTCCCCTCTCCTCCTTAACCCCTCTCCGCACTCTGTCACTCTTTCTCTTTATTTCTGCTCTTCATCTTGTTGTTATTTGCTTCTTGTTGTTTGCATTTTCTTTTACCCCAAGAGCTTGTCAACAACTTCATTATCGCAAGCAAGTTCTGCCCACTCCCACGCCCCTCTACCTCCTACGCCCACTTCCACGCCTCTACTGTGCACACTAGACAAGCAAATTTAAATCAATTAAGTAATCTTATTGCTGCTTCCTTTTGCCGTTGTCTGCTGTTAGGCGCCTACCAACACACATACTTACACATACACACATGCAGTGTGTGGCAAAGCCTCGACATGTGTGCGTATGTGTGTGTGTGTGCCAACTTTTTGCAACGTTGCATATTTTGGGCAGATTAATTAAATTGGTGGCAAGAAGCTTCAACAAAACTTGCTCTTCTCGTTAAATATTTTTGTGGCTCTAAAGTTGATTGTTAAATGTTTTTTTTTAATACTTAATGCGTAAATTGTTAACGCCTAATAAACTTCTAACTATTCAACTTTTTAACAGCAGATTCATGTTTTATAATTAATAATAATGTACCCCTACATTAGTATTAATCTTAAATGTTTTGATAATTCGCTATTATTTGAATATAGTTTAAAAGTTTTTAAATAATTTCCATTTTCAGATATTTTAAGTTTTGCATGCCAATAAATTAAAATTCAAATAAAGCTACTTAAGCGTGCCTTTAACAGCGCCTGTTAAAACCAAATATTACACGACCACGCTAACAGCAAAAGAGAAAGGCAGCTGTTTGCATAGCTTCCCCTGAATTATGCAGCTGTTCTATCGCAAAGCTGTTATTTAACACTAGCAGGACAGAGGCAGCAGTTAACAGCCAGTGAGTTCTGTAATGTTAGCTTACTGTGCTTTGCCTGATTCCCCATGCAAACACAGAATTTCGCTCTTCAGCTGTTAAACTGTTGTGCTGTTTTATCTTAGCAGATCTTAAGCACTTAGCACACAACACCATTGTTTAAGAAATAACAGTGTTTGCGTCTGTTATGAACAGTAAACTTAAGAGAGCATTTACTCAACACACTGTTAATATTAGTTTAAGCCCTTAAAGCGCTATAGTAAATTAAATTTATATACTAACTATTAAGTTGCATTCAATATGCAGCGCGTTTTAATTGCTGACCTGAGTCGTCCCAACTGCAGCAATTATATGACCCACAAAGTCTTGTGTAGCCTTGCAAATCTCCCATTTCCACACGCAGATATTATTGTTATTACACTTAATTGTGTTAGGCGCCAATTGTTTTCCCTTTGGCGTTTGTTAGCAATTAAATATTTGCACATCACGACACTTGTAGAACAATAACAACGTTTAGAGCATTGGGCCAAGTTAAAGTGTTAAGATTTCCAAACAAAAGACTTTTGGGAAAACACAACAAAAGATTTATGAGGTTTTCTTCGAGTCTCATGTGTAGCTTTAAATAATTATATGATTTAAACGTTATTTCATATGCTTAATTCTTAGCCAAATTTCTTCCTATAAACTTTGTGTTTTTTTCTGGCCAAATTTAACTTCATAAAAATGCTGTGTCCTGCTACTGTATAAATCTATCTGGCCTGACGATCTCCCTTTGGACTCTATTTCAGTTTGTTGTGCTCAATTTTGGCACGCTGAGTTTGCAGTTTGAGTTTTAGCACCCAATAAATTCCCGAGTTCACCTAGTTTTTAAGTGCAACTTTCCCGCTTCCGTTGACGTTGCAGTTGCAGTCCAGTTGAGCTACTATTTTTGCTGGTTTTGGCCAAAAAGGCAACTGTTGCTTGCCCAGACAGACTCTTAAATTATGGTCAATAGACTCTGCGACACTTGTGTAAATAACGGAAACTCAACTCTAGACTTAATTGCTGTTGCATCTTGGCCCAGTCGATGCCAATGGCCTGATAATGCTTAGCATCGAAGAAAAATGGCCAAAAGAGGGAAGACGTTCGGTTATTGTTGTTGGTCTTAAAGCTTGGCAAATTTGTCACTTGAAGCCTGAAATATTGCAACGAAAAATCGCATCACTTGGCACTGCAGACAAACAAAATCGAAATAGGGGATATCAGTTAACACACCCCCCTCACCTACCCTTTTCTTTTACCTGCATCTGCTTGCAGCTGTGTTTACCTTGAAATTTTGCAACTTCCAATAATATTTGTCTTTGATTTTGTTTGTGTGCGCTGCTTGTCTACATGTCTTTTCCAAAAATATCAAATGCATAACTCTGGTAACACACACACACACTCCCTCACACACACACATACTCCCTAGTCAGTGTCACGCCCCTTTGAAGCCAACTGGTGTTAGCGTTATCTCTGCCACGACAGCCATATTTACCTGCCAGCCAAAAAACTCTCATACTCTCTCATGTGATACCGCTACTTTGAGTTTAGCATAAACTTTACTTTTTTTCCTGCTCTTTTTTCTCTCTGTTTCTTCTACTTTCCTTCATTCTACTTTCAACTGCAGCCAGGTGTGAAAAATGTTTTCTATTGCAGTCGAATTTTAAGTGCACTACTTAAATTAGTCGCCTAAGAAATACTTCGTGGTTTTAGACTATTCGCGTTATAAATGTTATGAGTTTTCATTCTTAGATTTTCCTGTTTTTAATGTCTTGTTAACTTTAAAGTTTAAACTATTTGTCTGTGTATTGCTTTATAATACCACTTATATAAGAATTTATTTATTTGTGAAGTTAAAGGGTATTAATTAGTCGTATATTTTAACTTACCATTTAAAGCCTTCTGTTTGCCGCGATCTTTAGCCAATTTGCCTGCAATTAGCGACGTTCGTTGCCTCCTTGTCTCTCTGTTATTCGTCTCCATTAGCTTCTGCTTGCAGTGGTTTCCTCTGTCTGTCTCATTCTTTCCTCAAGCGAATGTCACATTAGCTGCTGTTGCTATTCACAAAATAGTGGCCACATTTTGGTTGCACTGCATTTGTGTGACTGAAGCTCTGTGTGTGTGCGTATATGTGTGTGCGTATGTTGCTGCTATTTTTATACGATTTGCTATTTTTTCCGGAGTTTTGTTTGCCATTGTTACACTTCGTCTGAGGCGCTGATCTCCCACTCCAATTCCCTATACTCACTGCCATTCCGCCGCTCTGTCATACCACCAGCTTTCTGCTGCTCTCTTACTCTCTCGTTTGTTGTTGCTCTGCGTTTCACCCGTTACCTTTTTTTCCTTTTCGCATAAACTGACGCCAAATTTCTTTGGCGTCGAGCAATGCACACACACCACACTCACACAGACACACACTCATTCACGCATACATGAACAGCTTGACTCCCGCACAGATAGCGCTAGCTGTTGTTGTTGTCGGTTGTACGTCATGGCTGTGACTTTATTCATAGTTCGATTTTTCGTTTTATTTCGGGTGCAAAAAAATAATAAATGCGTTCCTGTGTTTGTGTGTGTGTGCGTGTGTTTGTGCAGCTTGGCAGTTTTGCATAGCGGTGCCCCGCCCACACCTGAAGTTACATGCAACAAAAGTTTTGCTTTCATGCATATTGGTAATTTATTAGCATAAAATGCCAGCAACGCGTAAATAATGCACACATATTTGTTGTTATCTTTTGGTAAGACATACAGTTAGCCAAGTAATTGTTTTCGCAAAGGAAAAAGCACAAAATCCAATTCTTAACTCGCAGCGATCGCAATAAATACTTTAATACTGCAAAACTTAATCGATAGAAATTGACTTTTTATATCGATATGAGAGAAGCTACTTGGTATCGATACTTAAATATTTATTTAACATAAGTCATATGACTTAGCTTTGAATAAATATTCAGGTTTATATGAATTTTTATCTTTTGAACTGGAGCTTTTATTTTTATTAGTGCTACGCTCCTTGGCACCTCAGCATAAAATTCATTTCCGTTATATTCGAACGTCGCTCAAGTGTCAGAGAGGACATGGCATGTGTTTTTCGTATGTCGCCACAGCGATTCGACATTTCCTATCCGCATCCGTCTACTCCCACACCCCCCACCAATGTCCCTTTAGGCCACACACCAAAAATTTCCACAATGGTAGCTCAATATTTCCGTTAAATGTGCGACATGTTGTTTCGTCCAACGATTTCCTGTCGGCAACGAAGCGACGAATCACACTTGGTTTTGGTTGTACTCCCCAAGACTCGGAGTTGGTTTAAAGTTGCCTGTGTTCCTAAAGGGAAAGATGGATCACGTTTAGTTTAAAAGCTGCAGTATACGGAGTTAAAATATGAATACTTAGACCATAACTGACAAGTAGAAAGAGAACGGTAGTCAATGGCGGCTTAAATCAAGGCAGACATGCACAGACAGGTCGACTGGCAGACAGGTAGACCCCGCTTATAGATATGATGAATGCAGTGGCCCAAAAACATGTTGAGCATTTTTGTAATCGGTGGAAAGTGGGAAGAGTGAAAGGGAGGGGAGGAGAGGGGGAACTTTTGCGGCCTAAATACATACGAGTTGAGCCAACAGTGGTGCATTAAATCTATGGGATGGGCTATGACTGAGCCCATAAATAATTAGCCATTTGGTGGCAATATACCCAAAACAGCCCATTTGCATGCACTAAAAAGCAGATCGCACACAAAAAGCATTGCCTACTTAGTGGCGCTCGAAGCGACATGCCGAAAGGGGAACACATGGGTGTGGTATGGGAAGGGGTGGAAGGGGGTGGAAAGGGATGGTGTTTGCAATGAAATTGTTTTAATTGAAATGGAAAACGCGTAAATTTAAGTGCTGTGCGTGTTTGAGTGTGTGTGTGTGCGTGTGTGTGAGTGTGTGTGAGTGTGCTTGTTTTTCTATTTGCATTCAATTTCAGTTTGCAACAAAACCCAAATTGCAATGGACACGAAAAAGGGACAACAGGGTGGGAAGAGAGAGGAGGAGGAGGAGGGGGAAAGGGGGGCATACAGCTAACGTTTGGTTCACAACGAGCAGCAAAGTGTTTATTAACTTTGGCTGTTTGATCCACTTTGCATGCCAGGTCCTTGCTATTGTTCCCACTCCACAGCGTTGTCTATTCAAGGATATTTGCCAGCTGCCATGTGGCAGCATCCGCAGCATCAGCATCAGCATCAACAGCAGCAACAGTGGCATAAAAAGTGCAGCACACAACGAATACATGTGCCAAACAGACAGCGAGAGAGAGGGAGAGAGGGAGAGAGGGAGAAAGGGAGAGAGAGAGAGAGAGAGAGAGAGAGAGAGAGAGAGAGAAAGGGAGAGTGAGAGAGTCAACAGTGAACGGATAATTCAAATGTAATTTACAAAAGGACTCGTTTGATTTGTTACTTGTGCTCTGTGTAGCTGCCCCTCGCCGAGCTGCCAGCAAAGGGGGCACAGCCTGTAAATTAGTTGCCACTGTGGCAAGTGAAACAAGTGCAAGCAGCTGCACGACTAGCAAATACCCATTAACCAACTGTAATATGCATAAAATGGTGTCCATAACAGCAAAAATAAAAAATTGTAGCATACTTTTAGGCGCAAACAAATTTAAAATGACCATAACTTCTAGAATATTAAGCCAATGTGGCTGTAATTAAGTAAATATATTTGTAGTTATAAATAATTTAAATTCACTTACCTAAAATGGCAGCTAACTTGAAATTCTGGCCCAAAAAATGACTTTTCTCCATTGCTATTGTCTTTCAATACACCCTTTGCCACCCTTTCCAATGGGTATAAGGAGTTCAACGCTAAAAAGCGTAAAAATTCCAACAAAATGTGAAGCAAGCAACGAAACTGCAAATAAATGTGCACAAAAGTCAAGATAGAATTCTTTGTACTGACGTTGGAAGTTTTCCATTTAATTAACAACTAATTAGAGGCTGGCTGGGATTTCAGTTGCAAATCAGCTAATTAAGCGCACATATTCTAATAATTCTATAGGGGAGGGGGTAGAAGAGGAGGTGGGTCAAACCCAATGACCTTTAGAAAGTAACGGTGCTTACATTAAACCTTTTTGTAACAAACGACACGTAGAACAAATTAACTTAATTAATGGCATTTGTTTGTTTGTTGCCAGCGATCAAACTGAAATCAAAGATATAATACACACACACACACACACACACACACACTCATAAATACCCACACGTATTGCCTAATTGATGATAGCCTTAATTCTCCATATAAAGTTTACATTCAAAGTTTTGTAGCTTTTTTCTTCTTCTTCTTTGCAGTGGATAATTCCAATGAGAAGGGCTTGGGAAACTGTACCGTTATTTGTGCCGATTTGTTTTGAAGCGGAATGGGAAAAGAACTCAATTCGAATACAAATGTTGCTTTAATTATGGTAAAATGGAGGTAATTTATAGGTTATGTATTGTTTAAAAAATGTTTAAAAATTATACAACATTTCAAGGACAATATTAATTTATATTTATCTATGTAGTTTATGTAACCAGGTCTTAAATAAAGGACATCACAATGAATGCATCGGAATTGTGATGCATTCAGAGATAAAGAGAGAGTGAGAGAGATAGAAAGAGAGAGAGAGAGAAAGAGAGAGCAAGCGTGAATAGACAAATAAGGGAACACCTGTCTACAAGAAACATTAAGGTAAAAGGCATTATGCGCGACCACAATCATGAGCTGGAAAAGGAAAATGAGGAGGAGGAGGGTGAGGAAAAGGAGAAGGAGCAGCAGGAGAAGGATCAGGTGCAGTAGTGGGAACAGGAAATAATAGAGGAGTAGGGGCAAAAATAATACATGGGTAGGAGCTGGAAAAGAAAAGCGGAGGAAGGAAAAGTAACAACAGAGTGCAGGAGAAACAGGAGAAGAAGAAGAAGGGAGAGGAGAGGGATCGGAAGTAGGAGTAAGGAGTAGGAAAAGGACGGGAGCTGAAGAAGAAACAAGAGCGGGAGCTGAAAGGAGGCAGGAAACAGAGCTCAAGCGGAAAAAAGAGGAGGAACAGTAGAAGGGATAGGTAAAGACGTAGGAGAAGGAGAAGAGCAGGAGCAGAGACAGGTGCAGGAAAAGGAGGCAGCAAAAGGGACAGGAGTAGTAGAAGCGATAGGAAAAGGAGCAAGAGCGTTAAAAAAGAGGAACAGAAGCCGAAAAAGAGTCCAAAGGAGTCAGCAGGAGCAAAAGGAGTAAAAATAAGTAGGAGCAAAAAAGAAGTAGGAGTGGAAAATGAAGCAGGAGTAGGAGTACCAGCTGGAGCAAGAGCTGAAGCTGTAGCAGGTACTGTAGACGAGACTGAGGATTGGGCAAGAAGTTGTACTTTGCCAAGCTCAAGTGTTGAATGCTTGGCAGGAACTTTGGCTGCTCACCGACTAACTGACTGACTGACTGACTGACTGACTGAATGACTGACTGACTGACATTTGAATTACGAGAAGCCTGTAAGTCACAGAGGAGAGGGAAGTGGAGCAGAGAGAGGGGTAAGAAGGAGAAAGGGGATCAAAAGAAGACACAACTCTCAACACAAACCCAAGAAAATGACACGACTTGAATTGGCTGCCAAGCGTGAACGCATACAACTCGTAGTTGTTGGTCGACTCACAACTTGGCCAAGAAAAAGCAAAAGCGGGGAGTGAAGGAGGAGTAGGGGAGCGAGGGGCAGCCAAAGGGTTAACTCAAGTTGAAGTTTTTCTTTTCAGCTGTAGTTTTGCCTATTTACTTGGCCAAAAAGCAAGTGAAGCAAGTCGCTTTCAGTTTAAGTTTTGCACGAAGCCTCCAATCAAATTGCAGCAAACAAGGCATAATTGATGTGCCACATTCAAGCAGCCAAAAGAGCTACAAAACAGCTAAATAAAACTAGCTAAAAATAAAAGAGAAGCTTAAAGTTGCAACAGTTTAAACAAAAGCCCAAAAAAAAAAGGGATTAAACAATGCATCAAGCGTTTGAGGAACTGCTCGAATTTGGGCGACAACTTGGCGACAGCTCAGCGAGAGACAGAGGGAGTAGCAGAGCGAGAGAGATAGAGAGAGAGGGAGAGGGGGAGAGACAGAGGGAGACAGTGAAGTGAAGACTCTGGCAGCATGACTGGTAATTGCAGATTTATGACCTAAAACATGTGGACAACTTTGGTTCAAACCAAAACCGTCTAAACCCTTTTTTTTAGCCCTGTATTAAGCTCTGCGAAGGGTATATAAGTTAAGTCATAAAGTGAGACTTTTGCAGCCAGTGGTTCACTATGAAGCCTGGATTCAACAGAGGCTGAGCTGTTGCTGTGCTACGAACTCAGAGGCTATAAAAGCTAGAGATACCAAAGTTTTTGAGGAGTCTAAAACTAAAAGAATCGTATGACTATATCTACAGATAGGTGCCATAAGAATAATCGACGAAACACTTCTAAGTATACAATGAAATACTCTGGTAGACAGAACTCCAGCCAAACTACAGGGTCTTTTAAAGTCTGTTCAAGCCATGCCAGCTTTTACCCACTAGTTTTTTTCGGTAGTGTTTTGCTAAAGTTTCGGCGCGAACATTTTTGAACGTTTCTGCATAATAAATTTTGGAAAGTGGATTAAAATGACACAAAAATATTTCCCCCTGTTTTTTCCTGCTATTTGTTTTAAGTTTTTATTTTGTTTTTTTTTTTGTTAAATAAACACAGCAACACTTTTGCTTTTCGGCCGTGAGCACATTTTTATAGCATATTTTTAGGCGCGCTGGCAAATAAAATGGAATCTAAACGAATATGCAAAAGTAACACAAATACCATATGGCTAAAAGCGATATATATATAAGCACGTGGCCTTTAGAACCACTTTCCCTCCTCCCCCCTCCCCTCTCCCCCCTACTCGCCCCTCTTTTGGCCCTTGGCTTGCCTCTTGACGACTCGACTCTGATTTCGTTGCTCTTTTAACTGTCTGACATTTTGACATTTGTCGCTGTCAGACATAACAATCGAACAAAATGTAAAAATGGTAATAATAACACACAAACACACAAACACAGAGACACACACACACACACAGATACACAGACACACAGTCACATGTGCATGCGAATGGCAAATAAAATTAGAGCCAAATTGCCATTGAAGGCTGTCATGCAAATTGTGATAAATTCAAATAAATCGACTAACAAGCCAAACCAAATTAATAGCTTTCCTCCCACCACCTTCCCCTACCCCTGCCCCTACCTCACCCCTTCCCCTCCTTTCTAAACACACATAAATATTTTTTGATTGAGTTTTTTTCATGGAATTTATTGAATTTTATTACAAACGAAATTTAAAAAGTTAAGTTTACTTTATTAATTTAATTAAACTTTTTTCATAACGTGGAAAATGTGAAATATTTATTAGCAGCTTATTGCATAAATTAAATATTAAATTATTTTATTGAAATGCACTTTCAACTCACTTTTGATCATTTTTCTGGCCATTGATTTTGGATTAGTCAAAGCGGATTTATTTTTTTGTCTTTAGACTTCAAACAACTTAAATTAAAAAAATAAAAGCTTAAATAAAAAAATAATGAGGTTTTTTTTTTTTTAAATTAAAAAAGTATTTGTTTTAGTTAGAGCATACATTTTTAAAGTATTTAGATAGAAATAAAATAAATTACCAAAAATAATTTTGTTTAATGTTTTTATGTAATTAAATGTATCTAAAAAATGCTTTTTTTTTTTAATTTTTATATTGTTTATTATATTTAAATATTTAAGACTTGCTTAAAACAGTTGAATTGATTATTAAAAATATTTAAATTTTGTTTTATGTGTTTATAAATTTAATAATTACACAATTATAATGATAATTTTCTAAATAAATGCTTATTTTTATTTTAAATATATTTTTTTTTTATGTTTATTATTTTTTAATATTTATCACTTGTATTTTAATGTAATAAAATTTAATTTAAAGTTCGCTTTAAGTCCTGTCTTGTATTTTTATACAATATTTTTCTAGTTTACTGCTTACAAAATTTTCTAAGGCAGTGTGAAAGGTCATTGGGGTCATATTAGAACAAGGCTATTGAACGGCAATAGAAATTGCAATTACGTGACATTCAGTTACCGGGTTGCATTATGGCCAACAACGGGCCGCTCTACCACTACCTCATCCTATCTCTCTCTCTACCTCCCTCCCTCCCTACTTCCCTATCTCACCTACCTCCTTCTAGCTGTACGTGTGACACAAATTCAGCTAGAACTCACTCATATTGTCTTTATCTCTAACTTAATTACAGCAAATATTTTTTAATTAAGAATAGCAGAAGAAAACGTTAATGAGTGTCGTTCTAAAAACGTGGCCAGCGGTGTAGATTTCCATGTTTTTTTGTGCTACGTTTTCAAATAAATAAAAATCCAAATCAATCTGCATTTTAAAGGAAGGCGAGAAAAAAATGATATGCACATAACTTGGTTGGAAAAAGGGGATTACTTCGAAGGAGCTCTCAGTACTCTACTCTCCCCTCTCCACTCCCCTCTCCCCACACCCCACTCACCACTCTACAGTCTCCTTTCTCCATTTCTAGGGAACACACTGTTCTTGTCGTTTCTCTTGGACGCTGGAAAAAAGTTTATCCAGTGGCAAAATACTTGCAACACATACTGTGTTCTTGAATACGGATATAGGGCATATTGTCTTATATAGGGATTTTAGGCAGCAATTTAAAAACATTTTTTAATACTTCAAAAATTATTAAAAAAATTCTAAAGTTTGAAAAATATATTAAATAAACTAATAAACTACAAATATAAGAAAAGTTGTTTTTAAAATCATTTTTAAAAATATATAATTAATGAAGATAATTTTTAAAAAATTATTATAATTTTTAGGATACTTTTAACATATGTAAATTCAAACCAAAACTCATTATTTGCTTACCAAAGCTATAATACAACAATTGGAACTAAAAATTTTCAAAGTTTTTAATTTATTTAAATTTTTTACTTAAGTAAGTTATTTATTTTTTAAGTCTCATAATTTTAAGTTTAGTTTCTAAGTATGAAATTCATATTTTCTTTACATCCTTTAGCTGTACACCCTTCAGCCCCACTTACAGGGTAACTGCCAGCCTAGCATACACTTACTAACCCACTGTTGACTGCCTGCATGCGATGGCAAATTGAAAAACTAATTTTCGAATTTTCGAACAACAAAATCAATGCAGACTCTGCTCAAAAAAATGTTTTGCATAAAAATTTCCATAATAAAATTTTGATAATTTCAGTCAGAAAAGAAAACGGGAAAAGAAAGAAGGAAGTGGGAAAAGGGAAGTGGGAAAGGGAAGTGGGAAATGGGAAAGTGGAAAAGAAATCAAAATGCATATTTGTAGTGCACAAAGTTGGCATAAAAATCTAGTGACACAGCCTCCCTCCCGCTCTCTCTCCCGCTCTCTCTCCCGCTCTCCCACTCTCTCTCTCTCTCTACAACTCGATCGCTCTCTCTAGCTCTCTCTCCATCTCCCTCTCTCCTTGTCCAACACTGTTTCTGTCTCTGTTGTGGTACACATCATGAGAACACATCAAATTCAGTTAACGTACACTCGACGACAAGTTGACACTTTTTCACGCCTCCCAACGACCATGCCCCCAGAACAACGTGTGTGTGTGGTTCGACAACACAACAAAGCCAACAACTACAAAAGTTAGAAAGTAACAGACTACAAAGGGAGTGTAGTCGACTAGGAGATACCCTGTAGGAAGTCTTAGAAATACTCTTTGAAATTTTTAATATATTTTACTACACCAATTTGTATATTTATTTAAACAAATTAAACAAAACATAGTTATAAATTTAAGAAATTATTTATTAAATTTATTTGCACAATTTTAGATGATTTTTTTTAATGAAATTTTTAATTATTTTAATTAAACTTTTGTAGATATTATTTTTTTAAATAAAGAACTGTCAATTAATTATAGATTTAGCTTAAAAGTTTATGTCAAAATATTACTAAGTTATAGTTTAATATATATTTTATATTAAAGTAATTTTTAATAGCTTAGTTTTCTTAACTAAATATTTTTTTATATTTTAGTTTATTTAACAAAAGTTTGCTGTCCCTTTAAGTGAGCATACCCCACTACAGGGTATAGCCAGATTTCGGTTCGCCGAATGTTGGCATTTTTGTCAGGATTCACGCGACACAGCTGAAGTCATCAATCATTGGATAGTACTCGAATATGGGTTGGTAATACCCGTGACAAGAACTGACACAAATGATTCGACTTCTCCTTGTTGTTGTTATTGTTGTTGTTTCAGTTGTTGTTGTTATAAACTCTTGTTCTGCTTCAGAAGAGGGAACATTTTAGGTGACAAGTTGGCCAATCCAAGGTCGATATCAGTTCAATATTATTAGCCATCAGCGATGAGATAAGTACACTGTGAGAAAAAGAGAAATGGTATAAAATTTAGTTAAAGAAATATTAAAATTAACAAATATATTATAATAGTTAACTTACGATAGTTAAGCAATACTAAGCGTTCGATAGTAAGCGATAGTAGCTGACTACTATCGGTAATACTTTAAAAGTTATAAATTAAACGCTAATTCAAGCTAAAAAATCTATAGATAATTCTTAAAATAAACTTTAAATAGTTGTTAATTAAATAAAAATTTATAATTTAAATAATTTAATGCTTAAAGTGAACTTTATGCTCTTAAGCAGTCAACTCTTCAGTGCGACTTGTCGCACTCTTGCTGTGACCTCAAGTGTTTAACCAGGAATTCTGTGGTGTGCTGAGGGAGTAAGGCGTGGCAGGGGGTGGGGAGAGGGGAGAGGGGAGAGGGGGCTGTGGGGACTACATAGACTACAAACTTAAACCTTTACTTTAACTTGACTTTACTTTAGTTATTCATGCACGTTCAGTGCTTGCACTGTCAGCAATTTTTGGCCAAAAACTTATCTCTTGTGCCAAGTTAACATTTACAGTTAGTTCGCTTTGTTTTCCTAGCACCAAAAAAAAAAAAATGACAAATGATTTTAGCCCAATATGACAAAATGCAGTGCATTCTGGCCTTAATACTAGTGTGTTTGTTGGCCATGTTAACTTTAGTGATTGCCTTTGAATAAATTGATTACTTTAGATACAAAGTACAGTTTACAGTTAAATAACTAAATATATTTATTATAAATAAATTAAGTTTATAAGTCATTAATTGTGATTACTCAACTGTAAGCCAAACAGAGTTTCTTTGGCCAGAAACAAGCCGAATTTGGCTTTGACAGCACTAAAGTTAAACACAAATTTATATAAATTTATTTAAAACACATTTACTTAAATTTAGTACTTATGTTTATTTTGCACCTATGAATATGAATTGAATTTTTTTAATTACTGTATTTGACAGAGCGATTTAATAGCCAAAAGTTTGCTTTAAGTTAATAAAAAGAAAGTAAATAAATTATTTAAATCAATAAATTTGACGTTGCACAGCACTGAACTCAGTACAGTTAACGTTGACTAACACTCGCTACTTAGAAAATTGTATAAACCATTTTTAAGAAAGCCTTAAATTTTAGCCATAAAATTAAATTTAGTTACTTTTTTTAATATTTTTTTAAGCTGTAAAATAATTAATTTTTAATTTTTTTTTATCAGAATTCAAATAAATTTCATAACTCCTATTAAAAAACTGTAATTAACTAAGAGTAGTCACGCTAATGAGTCGACGGCTAAAGCGATATCATAACGAGAGGGGGGGGGGGGGCGGTGATACTTGGGTAGAGGCGTGGCAAGCAAAGATGTTGGCCGTTACGATGGTTTCGCCAAAATGTCAATTGGCGCATGCCTTTTGGCCAAGTAATTATGTTTGATGACTTGGTTAGGGGTCGTCGCCGCAGCTCAGCAGCAGTAACAGCGTTTAAGCCAGAAGGAGAATTGGAGACAAGCAGAAAACAAGCCAAAAATAAAGTAAAAGCAGCGACGAGATTTAATAAATGGGATAACAGTGCAGAACATATTGTGTGGGATTTAAATGAAATAAAATATTTTAAAGTTTAAGCAGCTTTTAAAAATAAACATTTAATGAATATATTTATTTTTCTGTTAACTTTTTTGTATATTTTTAAGCGAAGAAATCTTCACTAACGTTTTTTGAGTGACTAGCGCCATCTGCCGCCTGGCAGCACAACACAGCTACCAAGCAGTTTACAAATTCGAGTTTTTAGCATAGCAATTGAACAAGCAGTACAATTGCGATGTTTTTCGAACTAATGGACGTTTTATAGCCAACAGTTTATAAACGCGGTGTTGAACGAATCCTGCGAGCAGTTTATAAACACGCATTATGGAACAATTTATAGAAAAATATCGAAATAAATTGAGTTTTGATATAAAGAAAGCAGTTTGAAAGTTCGATGTTCATGTTTTATAAAGCAGTAAACATTTCTAAATATAGCTGCTTTAAACGTTATATACTGTGACTAGGCGAATCTAGCTGCATCGAAGTCAACAGTCAACACATAATTTTTGACGTAACTAACTAAATTCGCCGTGAAATATACAAGCATTTCTAACGGATATGGTTTAAATAGCATACTACTTACGGATTAACGAATTTAAATGGTAGATTAAAGATATGTTATAAAATGATCAGGAAAAGCTGCTGCGAATCCTAATTGTTGATAGCCCGTTAACAGATTAAAAGGAAATTATGAAAGCTACGCTCATTTTATTGTCGCTTGCACTGCTTTACATTTGCCACGTTGCCAATGCCTACGACACTGGTAAGATCTTTTAATTATTATTCCATTTGAATGTTAACGAACACTTTCTTCTCTTCTAGAGCTCTGTGATGCAGCTCCCACTGACACTGGCTTTGGAAGGGCTTATAGTTTCAAGTGGCACTTTATAAAAACGACTCGTCAGTGCATTAGCTTCTTGTGGGGAGGACAGGGCTACACTGGTAACTTTTTCCTCACCAAGGAAATGTGCGAGAAATTCTGTTTGAAATAAAGTATAAAAACTTTGAATAAATGCCAAACTTAAGTATTGGACAATTAGCAAATCTATTGAGTCATTTATATATTTTAACTGCAAATATGTGTAATGAAGAACTTGAAAAAAAAGGGCTGCCAGATAACTCATATTAGCAACTCCAGCAACCGTGCTGCCAGACAACAGACAACTGCATTGGTAGGTTGCCAGACTGTTTAAGATTTCGTATGCATGTTACCAGGGAAACTTTAAAGTTGTAAACAAAACCTATTTTCCATGTTGCAATGTCATGCGTTTGCCGCAATTTCTAATCAATTTACAGAAAAAACTACATAAAATGTTTGAAAAGAGCAGCGAAAACAGTTTGAGTGCCATGGGCAGCATACAAGAGATCGCCGGTCGTTTAGCAGAGGAGCAACAGCGACTGCGGCAATCGGAGGCCACAAATAGTCCCAGGGAGCGCACTTTATTTGTGCTGGGCAGCAAGTGTGTGGTGAGTAGGAAATAACTTTTAACCTACATAATGAAGGAAATAATTTTGAATTCATAGGGTAAATCCATGGCCATCAACAAGTTTTTCGATCGAGAGGAGCAGACAACGCGTCCAACTTTGGCTTTGGAGTACAGTTATGGACGCCGCATGGGTAGTGGCAGAACGTCACATGTTTTGAACGTCTGGGAATTGGGATCCTTAGACAATGCCGAGCAGTTGCTGGAAGTGCCCATGCGCACACACGGCCTACAACAGTTGTCCGCCTTCATTATGGTCGATTTGTCGCAACCGGAAAGAGTTTGGGCGGATTTGGAATGCGCCTATCGAGGATTAAGAGACACAGCGCAGCGCTTGTTGCAGCTGGCAGCTCCACAGCTGCGCGAAGACTTGGAACGTCGCGCTTTAGAGCGTGTAAAGCACGTGAATCAGGATGTAAGCACTTTGGAACTGCTGCCCTTTCCGGTTGTGATTGTGGGCGGAAAATACGATATCTTCATGGACTTCGAGCCGGCTCTGAAGAAGCACATTTGTCGCTGTCTTCGTTCAATGGCGCATCTGATTGGCGGCGCCGTGTTATTCTACTCACAGAAGCTACCCAAGTTGGCGAAGGTGCTGCGCGATACCATCAGTCATTTGGGATTTGGTAGTCCAACGAATCCTTTTCGTGCCCATGTCACGGACTACAATGAAGCACTTTCCATTTGGTTTGGCACCGACAGTTGGTCACAGATTGGCATTGGCGAAGCCACCGGATTCCTCAGTGTCGAGCGCATTGGAGCCACTTTGAGTGTGGAAGTTCCACAGCTACAGTTGGAAAAGCAAAAACAACAAGTGCTTCAGGATCCGGCTAAGGATGCTGGCTTCCGTGAGTCCCTGATTGATGAGATGCGTTCACAGAAGAACGATGAACTATCGGGAATTATGCGAGATGCTCTACTTCGCGGCAAATTTGAAAGTGTGCAGATGTAGAGCATTTAAATACCCGATCAACTATATATACACGTATACCCTGTAAACAAAGTATACCTTAATTTATGTACATATAATTTATGACACTACCTATTTGACAATATATAGAAAAACATTTAATCGTTCAGCTTTTGCGCTGGCATTCAAATTATTCACTGATTTGGTGTAAAAACTAAAAAAATAAAATGGATCCACCCTTCGTTCCGGCCCGAGTTGTTAAAGTTTTGGGGCGTATAGGCGCCCGAGGTCTTCTTACCGAAGTTCGTGTGGAGCTCTTGAAATTTCCACGCATGCAAATGTTACGTGCTGTCAAAGGTCAGTTTTACACAAAGTCCAATCTGACAATATACTTATATATTATTATAGGTCCGGTTCGTTTGGGTGACATTATTAGAATTTCCGATTCCGTACATGGTGTTTGGCGTCCATAGGACATACACACATACAATAGTACCATTTCTACATAGCTTTGGCAAATATATTAAAACATGCAGACAATGAACAAAATAAATTTAAGTAAATTCAAAATTGCCGCTTTCATATAATTTTCTCAACAATGTCTGGCAGTACTGTCATACAGAGTTGCACTGGTGAGCGACAGTCACAACTTAATGCATGTACCGTTACACATACCGAAAGCTTTGTGAAAGCACCGCTCAACTGAGCGCGCGTTTAACACAATTTCGTTTATCGCTCTCTCTCAGTCTCTCTGCCCACCGTAAAGCCAGGCAGAAAATACGTTGGCGTCGCTGCCGTCGTTAGCATCGATGTTTCTCATTCGACGTTTCGTTTCAGTTGTTGGTGCGCGCTCGCGTATCGCAGTTGTTGTCGTTGTCGTCTGGCGGACGACGTCAACTTTCGTGTGTGTTAGTGTGTGCGCGTGTGTGTTGCTCTCGTGGTGCTGTGTTAGGTGTACATGTTGGCAAAAAAAAAAGTTACAACTCCACCAGAGTAATATTTAACAAAAATGCTTTCATATTCTTTGTGCGAAGGGCAAACATAACGTAAAAAGCAATTAAGAAAACGTCTGCTAATTTAATCTCATCGCCTACTTCTTTTTGCTCACAACTTCGTTTTGGGCTGGTGAAGTTTTTTTTCGTCTGGCGTTGTGTAATCACCGCAAACTGAATTGAAGTTTAAAGTTGTTGCTTATACATCTGTGTCTGTATTTGTATTGTACAATTCCCTTCAGTTCTATTCAGGCCTTCCACATAGATGAAATCAGTCATGAAATGGATGTTTCGGTCATGAAAGTGTCGCATCCATCACGTGCATTTGGGTCATGAATTTTATACAGGCATGTCCTAGGGCCTCACCGATCGGTGAGACGTTCGCTTCTTTTTGCAGAGCTGATTTCAGCACTGAACATGGAAGTGAAGTTTGACATTTTTTCATGACTGAAAGTATATGAAGACCAGCCATGAATCCGGCCATGAATTTAGCCATGATTCATGGGTGAAATTGTACGAAGCTCAGCCATGAATCTAGGCTGTTTTCATAGGTGAAACTATATGAGACTATTTTTACTATAAAAAGTACTATAAAAATTACAAAAACAATATGTTTTGGTGTTATTATATTTTATTTATATTATATTTCAATACATTTTATAATCAATACATAACTTAGATTATTATCATTTTAAATTGTATTTTAATTTCTGAGTGTGTTGGCTTTGCGCATTTTCTCCATCGGCAGATTTACTGTCCTCTTCTTATGCTTCGCTGCAGTTTCCACATTTAAAGTCTTCTGAAACATATTTAATATGTCATAAATAAAACATTTAATTATATAAACAATATTTTTATACATACCAAGCAAGAGCGACACACGTGTTTGCGTTCCAAAGTAAAGCGACAAGAAAACTGAAATTCTCTAAGTCTTTTTGACACTTGCACGAACATGACAGAAATTTTGCTCTCAATATTGAGTGATTCTTCTCGTTTATACACTTCGAGCCTTTATTTGGTAGCCGATGAGGCGACCGATGAAACGTTTCATCGCATTCATGACTGATTCACCCCTTAAAAAAGGTTTCGTTTGCTCAATTGGTTCGGCTTCTGCTTCGGAGCTCGTTTTTTCAAACGAAGAGCAAGTTGCTTCGACGGCCGATGAAACGTTTCATCTCATTCATGACTGATTCATGACCCTTCAAAAAGGTTTGTTTGCTCAATGGCTTCGGCTTTTTCTCTGGCGCTCGTTTTGTCAAACGAACAGCCGACAGCTTTATAGACCGATGCACGTTCGCTTCACTTTTCATGACCGTTTTCACTCATCGGTGAATTCAGCTATGATATAGAAGCGGTTCATCCAAAGAGAACTGCAGGGTTGCTACACACACATACACTTACACGTGCGCCAGTATATATGAGTGTGTTAAAATTATTTAATGCGTTTTAGTGACGGAACCTCAACTTCAAAAATATATAAATCAACTCAAGCTTGAAAAGAGCCATAAACAAGCTAAATAAAAAAGCCAAAACAGGTGAGTTAACATTTAAGTAGTCAATTATTTTTAGTCAACCCCTCGCAACTTATTAACATGCATGTGCTCCAATTTGGCGTGCTCCCTTTTCTGACACAATTTGGTAGCACACGACAAGAAGAAGAACAACAACAACAAAGAGTAGCCAAAAAAAATGCCGTGTTATTGATTTTCTTTTGCAGCTAACTGCGTTGGCGCTCTTACTTCTGCTGATTTCGTCTACTTACATACGTACATTTTACATACACACACATACTATAAATTGATGTATGTGTGTTGCTCAGCGGCAACAATAACAACAACTCCTCATTACTCCTGTTTTGCTTTTGTACCTTTGACAGTCGTTTTTCTGCATTTGCTTTCTGTCACATTGCCAAGGCAACGTCGTCAGTATGTGTGAGTGTGTCTATGTGTATGGTTGTGTGCTTGTGTGTAGGTGTGTGCGCCATATGGTTGAGATTGTCGCTCGTTTATTTTGCAAGCTTAACATCCCTTGCATATTTGCCGCTTTACGCTGGGATTTCCTTGTCGTTGCTGACCTTTGACACTGTGTCTACGTTTGGATACGTATTTACTATATTTTGTGGAGAAACGAATCAATAAAAAAGTAAATAAATTTACATAGTACTTAAAACTGTGAAGTTAAAGAATATAGAACTATAACTCGTCATATACCAGCAATATTACTAAATAAATAAAGTTTTTTCATAGTTATTGCGTAAATTTACAACTTACTCAAACTTTACTATTGTAAAACGTATAAATTAACTTAATTCAAAAGTTTTCATATTTTTATTTATTACTTTTCAAATTTATTAGTTTAACAGTCTCTTAAAATAGTAGTTTCCAACTATATATATTACTAAAGCACATTAAAGTTAAGTAAATAGTTATAAAAATATCACATTCATATTGCGTGATTCGGCATTTGTGGTTGGTGGTAACACAATGCTCTGATTACACGAGTAAGGAATTAAATAACTTGACAGTTGGGTCTTAAAACCCGCTCAGATACTCAGATACAATGACCTTAGTGTCGATAAATTATAAATAATAAATATGCTATACGATTTACACACAAATGTTAATTAAACCGTTGAGCGTATCGACAACGAACTACTTCATACATATATAAAAAATATGTATAAAAAAAATAATAAATAAATTTGAAACAATGAAAAATCTGCTAATTAAAGCGCCCAAAAGCTTAAGAGCTATAAATTTTGTTCATGCTAAAAAGCATAGAGACCAATCAAGCCTTTCATTTTATAGATTGAGTAGAGAAACACTTGAAAAAATCAAAATAAAATGAGTGATCTACAGACTGCGAAAGTTTAAATACTCTAGCGGAAAAATAACTGAAGAATCATATATAGAATAGATTAAGATACGAGTTCTTTAAGAGAAAATATATATATATTTTGAGTTACTTTCTCCATGGATTTCAATTGCTTTATAAATAGACCAAGGGGTAAGGAGGTATGATTTCCTGGGTATGTCTGGATGGGTAGTTCAGTTCTGGGATCAGTTTTAACAATTTGCATGCCAACGACAATAATAAATTATATGTCAAATATAATTAAAATGTGGCAAATTGGTGCGGGCAACTGGCGTTTTATAAATTACTTCTAACCATGACTAATTATGTGTGTGTGAGTGTGTCTGTGTGTGTGTTTCTGTAACAGGGTGCGATTTGCATAAAAACTGCATCACAGTTTTCCCCAGCTAGTTAAGTTTTCCTTTTTCAACTTTCCATGTGTCGTCAGTGCCAACATCGATAAATTAGGCTTTCATTTCCAATGTCATTTATCATGACTCAAATGCCTTTGATAAGAATAAAACACTTAATAATCGTGGGCGATATAATGCAAAGCTCACGCATTTAATTTAACCTTTGATATATTATCGCAAAAAAACATAAATCAAATTTAGTTTCCGATTTTGTTGCTTACTTAAAAAGGCAAAGCAAATGTTGTTTATGAGTATCCAACGATATAGCCATAAGTACTAAGCCTTATATAGAATATCTGTTGATATATAAAATTACTTATAAAACTGGGAAGATCAGAGATACCGGTAGATATATAGACAGCTGTACATACATATGTATCGTAATATCTTTGAAATCAGGGGAAATATATATTATATATAAATGTAAACTTCTTAACAAAAAGATATAGCTTCAGATACCAAGAAATACTCAAAATTATAACACAAAATAATTATCTGTTTGTCACTGATGTTATAGTTTATAATAGAAGAGTAACTAAAGTAATTTTAAAGAGCAACCAACTCTCTAGTAACTCTCTTTCGTTCTAGTTTTCGACACAAGTAATTCCCATATGTGGTCGATTCCCTTAGCTCGTTTAGCTGCCAAGTTGTCGTTCTACAAGGCAAAGTCAAGTAATCTTAATTAGGTGCATTTCAAGCATGACCAAATTAACCCAAGTTACTGCCTTCTACCTTTTTGGCCAGAAAACTGCAGCAGCAAATCACAGTCGAGTAAAGTTTTCATTTCCTTTCCCATTTTCCCTGCCCTGAAGTAAGAAGGCAGTGAAGCATCAAAATAAAACACAGAGAATAAGGCAGTGACTTCGGTGACTTAAAGTTGCAGTGGATTCTCAGTGCTTTCTGTGTGCGTCTGTGTGTGTGTGTGTGTATCTTTGAGATACATTCACTTAATGTCGCTGTGCTCTATGGTCATAAATGAGCAGCCAAGCACAACAGCGCGCAAAACCTTCCCATGTTATATAGCTTTATTCTTAGCACTCCCCAGTTTCCCCACACACCCTGAACACCCGCTTGCCCCTCGTTGTTGTGGGGATTCTGTAGACAATATGCGTAAAGTGTGCATGAAGAATTACCTTTGATTTGATTTGACTCCTCCATTGAGGGAACTCCTCTCTCTCTCTCTCTCCCTCTGCCTCTCTATCCTCTCCATCGTTAACAATTAACAATTAACAGCGACAATTAGTTTTATCAAACAGTTGCATAACATTTTAATGAGCATCAATGATGCCGCTTGAGGTGTGTCTTTACTTTTATGGCCTTTGCTGTGAGTGCAGTTTCTGCATGTCTCAGTTGGTAGAGGAAGTACTTACCATGTATAGATGCTAAGTAATCTGCGCTTTAACTAAGTATTTAAAGGTAGAATTAAAATACAAACTCACTTTTATTGTATTTTAGACCCTGTACTAAAGAAATGTGTCCATGGACACCATATATTTTCTAAGAGTATGATAGGAAACACTACCGCAGCAGTTCTCAGATATATACACATATCTTGAGTTTAAAACAGACAGTCGCAAATCAAATAATGTTATTAGGAAGCTTTTCAGACAACGAACAGGGTCTTCTACAGTGGGGTCGCTTGTCTATAGCTTCTCCCTCTAGTTCTATATAATTTATATATATATTACATTTCCAGCAGTAATATTAAAATTAATCGAGGTTCTTAAATGAAATTTATAACTCAAATTTTAATAAGCTTGCTCAAGTTTCTTATTTGAGATTGTTTTTCTCTTGTTACAATTTTCTCAATTAGTTCCCACATTTCTGTTTTTCACGGCACCTTTATAGACCATTTCGAGCCCTTTCCCAGGTAATGGGCACTTTTAAACAATTCAGTTATCCTTCTAACTTCCTTTGGTTATCCTTTATTTCCGGAAAGTCCAAAAGCAGCGAAGCGTTAAGCTTAAAAAGATGTTTGTGGAGCAGTAATCAAGCCTTAAGTAGTTCAGGTTTTTCGGTTGAGTTATTAGGCTGATTGTTAACTTTTTACCACGACTGTGAACCGATTTGCCTGTCGAACAAAAAGTCGAACAATTTTTGCGGTTTTCAGCGGTGGTTGTTATGGTTGTTGTTGCTGTTGTTGTTGTTTGCTTTATGGACAATTAATATGTCAGTTAGCAAAAGCAGGGCCCAATCAATGGGGGTGGCTCTGTGGTTCGATCGAGTTTTCCATGTCGATTTTCGGCAAAAGGAAAAGCAGTGTGAACTCGGGAAATGTCACTAACAGACGCGATGAAGCATTGGATTGTCTAATTTCTTGAACTCGCCTCGTGCTCGACACGTTTTTGCATGATTTCCGTTCCCCCCACTCCAACCCCTTTGCTGGCGGGGTGAACAACCCCAAGAGCTGGGCAGTAACTGTTGAGCGGTAATGGGAGTGGGCGGGGGAGGGGCAGTATGGGTGGGAGTGGCAGTTGACGTGTGGCGTATTATCCTTAAGCGTCGCTGCGGCAGACGCTTGTGTTTGTGTCCAGGATACAAGTGTAACTGCCGAGCGTAGCTTTAACGGTTCTCGCCAGTGCCGAAAGTATACCGCAGAGGGGGTTGGGGTTGGGGTAGGGGGAGTGGGAGTGGGCGGACTTTGGCAAGCTTTGGCATTGGCGCGTGTTCCCGGCTATGTTTCCCGTGGGAATCGCTACGATTTGAGAACGTGGGCGTGCGAAAATGTATTGTGCAAGCTACAACACTGTTCAGGGTTGTCATCTTGTTGTACAAAATTACACAAAACCATTCAAATTCAAATGTTTCAATTACCCGTGTTGAGCTCACTTAACGCAGTTATTGCACTTTATGCTAATTTAATTATGTTTTAAAACATTTAAATTAACTGAATTTATGTTTTTTTTACACTTAACAACTGTAAATTATTCAGAATTTTAAAAATTTACACATTTTGGCAGCTGAATTTCCATATTATTTTTTATCTAATTTAATATTTATAAAGAATTATTTATTTAAACAGTAAAATTAATTGTTTTTTGCAAAAGTCTAAAAAATGTTGAAGTTGGTAGAGTTGCCAACGGCTTTTATTTTTATTTGTAGGAATTTTTGATTAATTGATGACTATTTCGAAATTTATATTTTCAACAGTCATCAATTATTGGCTTAACTTTGGTAAAGTTTATAAAATTCATAAGCCATTTGTGAAATTATTTATTTTAGAGGGAAAACTTTACGTTTTCATGTGCAAAAAGTTGAACAAGTTTTCATGAGAAGAGACGAGACGAATCACTGACCTCGTTTGGCAGTTCAATCAATGGCTTTTCCAGCTACGTTTTCCACAAGTCATTTATCAATTTTATGAACGGAAATAAATATGAAAACACACACACACGTACTTAGACACACACACGCACACCTCAGGCCAATAAAAATATCAACTTTTAGCTAGAAAATTCAATGGATATCCGGTTGTTATTATTACAGTAGTTTCAAGGTGTGTGGAAGAAGCACTTGAAGTGCAATTGAAAAACAACAACAACAACTACAACAACAATAAAATAACCACTTGGTGTGCGTTGGCAAAGGAAATAACTTTGGCTTAAAGCAAAAGACGAAGGTCGTAATAACGAAGAGTTGGTTTATTGGCTCTTTGGCGATTTTGTTGCCAATATCTGAATTGTTAGAAGCCTGAAGCTGTGCTGAGTGAAGTATGTGTGTGTAAGTGTGTGTGTGTCTGCTGCACAGTGGGTGTTTTAGCGGTTGAGCCAACTAGTTTTTGGCACTTTTATAGCCAACATTAATCTGACGGCATAAACGCCAAAAAATACCAATCAATGATGCCACGCCTTAGGGCTTGGTACTCAGGCGCCTCCAGTTTATTGATTAACGTGGGCTTTTCCAACAGTTCTAGTGGGAAATGCACACACACTCACATACTAATACACTTACAATTAAGTACATACCTTAACTGTTCTGTCTACTTTGCAAATAAGCTGCGATGGGAAATCGCAAATTTATCGCAAAGTCGATTTTACAGTCGCTGGCCAAAAGGAAAATAAGTGATAAGCTAATTAATTTAATAAACAATTAAATTAAACGATGCGGAAAAGTGTTGGGGATAAGCCGTTTAAGGTTCTTGATTGGAAACTGTGTTGTCGAGTGTAAATAATTGCAAAAATAATTAATATGATGATGGAGATGCGTTAAAAGATTGGAAAAGTGTGTGTTTTAGTTTGGGAAGTTCGTTAGAGGTTGTAGCAGTTTTAATTAAGAGCAAGAAAACTAAGATTTTGCCTCAGAAAGGTTCTGAAAAACTTAAGTTTTTGAAAACTTTAAACAAGTTTTCGAAGTTGAAAATTTTTGATAATAAACTATGTTGGTAAAAATAATTTACAGAATTATTAGAACTACTATGAATAGCTTTAATCTCATTTAGAAAGCGTTTAACTCAATTTTGCTACTTAAAATATATACCGAATTATGGAATAACGTATCTGGTGTATTCTGCATATGAACAGTTTTCAAAAACTCACTCACACCCAATGGCAAAGCACTCAGAGTCACACACAGATGTTGTGCACAGCATTTGACATTCGCTTGGCACATTTATTGTGCCCAGTTGGGGGAATTGGCAAAGTTAAGAAAGAAATGAAATGAAATGAAGAGAAAAGAAGAGAAAAGAAAAGAAGAAGAACTGCATTAATGCAATTTTAGCCTCAACCTACAGAAGTCAACAGAGTTGGAGCACGTTCCATTTCCCTGTGCGCCTTTATGGAGGTGGGCGATGGGCGACAACATCATTCCGATTTCCTTCCAAGTGCCAGCACATGACGCTGCATTCACAATCATCATCATCATTCCAGACCAGACCAGCCCAAGTGGTCGCAGTGGCCTCAGATGAGTCGTTGCAGCTGCAAAAGACGCGACGATATCCAGAAATATTGAAGAGTGCGAATTCATTTAACTGAATGTTTAGGTAAATGGGAATGTGCAAGAAATTGTGCTTAAAGTTCACTATAGAAGTGTAGTATAGTATAGTAAAATAGTATGCCATTTACGCATTTTATTTATTGTCTTTGTAGACGAAGAAATTGGTTACCCATGACCTTGAAGTTTCACAACTTTGTCAAAACTTTACTGAATTTTAAAAGAAATTTCAATTTGATTACGATTTGAACTCTAGTTTAAATCTGGTTACTGAAGGAGTAATAATTTTGTATGGTTTGAAATTGCTTCTACGTTTTCATTTCTTTATGTAATTTTATGAAATATTATTGTTTTTCAACATATATTTATTTGTAATATATAAATTTGATCAGCAGTGACCTAAATCCTGCGTAGACTTTCAAAATATTTTATCGCAGCCTAAAAATATGCTTTAAATTCTTTAAAGTTAATCAACTTTGTCGCGATAAGAAAATGTAAACGAATATTGAAAAATATTCTTAAAATTAACGTATTGTAGATCTTTTGTGCCAGTTTTCGACTAAAGTTTAAATTTCTTTAATAATTTTACAACATTTTTTAAGCCATTTGCTGCCTTTCTATTTTCTCATCACCTTTGTTGGTGAGAACTTTCTCCACTTTACTTTTTTCTTTAATGATTTCTTGTTGATTTTGATGTTAAATCAAATCATAATTACTGTTCTGGCAATTTTTGCTAATGATTACTAGAGATTATAATGCCGTGGGCTTTTTACAGATTGTTGAATCTTGAATCGAATAACGAATAAGTATTTTAAAGTGCTAATCAAAATAATTAAGCTGCGATTTTTGATGTTCCAAGTGGTATGATTGTTGTTAATCCTACTCTTCAATTTGTAACCAATTAAAAGTCGCACAGTTTGTTGGTTCACACGCCCCTGGAATTATCGGATAATGCCGGTTTGCCACTATGAATAGTGTTCATTATATTTTTCTTATTTATTTTTTAGAGCAATCTTCTATTATTGGCTTTAAGCTGGGTTAAATGGTTTTTAATTGTATCTGCGCCAGTCGCAGACACTTGAGATTTTCACTCGCCTGTGAGTTTTTTATTTACTTGCGAATTGCATTGAAGGGGCGTGAATTTTCCAACAACCCTTAAGCTAATTGATTTTCACTGGGTTATGGGTGTGAAATGTGAACTAGTTGCAGTTCAGATACTTACTGAGTAACCCCTATAAAAAATGACGAGTGCTAGATTAGTGATGGGCAGAAATGGATAAAAAATAATATTTGGTTTAAACAAATAAAATGTGGCTGTTTTATAGGCTAAGGCAGGAAACAAACTTCCCACAATTTTAATATTTATAAAGATTTAAAAGTTAGGCAAAGAACTCACTTTCATAATCCAAACTCGCAGTAAACAAAACCAGTCTGAATTGAGTATCAACCAATTTTGGCTATAAAAATTATGTCATTTTCCGTTAATTCTGGTTTATTAAAGCGTATCCATAAATATACTAAGTAAAACCAGTTGAACACAACTTAAATTTTTTTTATTTACTGCACAAATTGGCATTATATTTTTTTGTTAATCGCTGAGTTCATATGTAAATTTATGGGTTGTACAGTCAACGGCAAAGTTCAGTGAACTTTTTTAAAAGCCAAGCTTTAAACTTGGCTGTAAAGCTTTTGGTTAGAAGCGATATAACAAACCAGCTGAGTGTGAAAGCTTTTCTAAAGCCACTCAAGCTCTGCACACACACTCACCCATACACACACACGTGCACATTGCCGGCGTCTCAAGAAGCACTCAAAGAGCCATTTGCCGTAAGCCACATAAGTTAAGATGCATTTCTCCTCTCCTCGCGAGTCTTGGAACTTGTAGCAAAACAAATAATTGTGAACACGAGACTTACGATACGACATGACCCTAATGAGTGTGAGAACTTTTTCATTCTTGTTATTTGCTGCTGTTGCTGTTGTTGTCTTTGTCGCGCTTAAGGTCCGTCGTCAATGTCGCTGACATTGCCCGAAAGCGCGCTCTTAAGTTCTAAGAGAGCACGTTCCACTTGACGTAGCGTTGCCAGACCACATTGTAAACATTTTAAATTCTTTAACTGACTTTTGAACTGCTTGCTTAATAACGATCTCAATTCTCTCTTTTTCAGATTACAACACACTTTTTTAGGTAAGTCGGAAATTTTTATTAAATATATAAAAGAGAAACAAGTGCTGCTTTTAACAAATACAAATTAAAACGTTAATTAATTACAAATGACGTGCTGCATCGTTGGCTTCGATAATGACTGCAAAAACGGCGTTACGATAATTTATATAAAATGACTAGAATAGCGAAATTAAATGGTAAACCATCAAAGAATACAGTTTATACTTTAATAAATTTCAATATATTTAATTATGTTAATTATCTACTTATGAGTATAAGTAACTAACTAGTAATGAGCAGTTTTTCAATTCCGAATCGATTGGATACTAAACTGGGAATTATCTCTGAACCAAATGGTATTTTAATGTCTTCTCATCCAACTGGGAATAGTTAAATAACTTGATAAGACTGCTAATTGTATTTATGTCATAATGACTCAGTGGTAAACCTTTAATAGTTTTTCATACTGTATTGTATTTTTTTTTCATCTGATGGCGCACTTTGATTGAATTTCTGATTGGTTCAACATGTGGCTTTTGTCTAGCCATCGACATTGATTTCTCAGCTTGTGACCCTCCTTTTCCCCTGTCTACGATTCTATCTATTATATTGGAGCTTATCTATTGTCTAACTGACTCTGAGCGTTAGAATGAATGTAGGTGTGTTTAGTGGGGAATATGGAATTACGATTCCAATTCTCGCTTGTCTATATTTAAACGATTGCAATTGTAATTTTGTTTTTTGTTGTTGCTCTTTGGCTTTTACGCAAATTGCAAACACAAAAAATTAACCTGACTCTTTGGCATTCGAGAAACGGTTTTACTTATAGTCGTAATGGGATTGGAGATAGGAGACAAGAAACCTGCCGGGGTTTTCAGTGGGTGCGTCTTCCATTTCTTGGCAAGTGTTGTCAAGAGAAGAAAGCGGGCTTGTCTTAAGTATTCTGGGTATTAAAGTTTTATTGCCATTGGCTTCTTTAATCAAGAACTGATGCTCTGGTTAGTTTTTATGTTTCGCTTAAACCTTTATTTTTTGCTTACCTGCTCGGGCATCTACCTGGATTATCTCTGAAGTACACACACACATACACACAGTGTAGCTGCCGAGTTTAAAAGTGTATCTTTTTAAAGCGCTGCATTGCAATTTTTCGCATGTTCCAATGCTGAGAGAGCGCTCTCTCTGTTTCTCTATCGCTCTCTCTATTTCGACCTTTTCATCACATTTGTATCGTACTGCTCTTATTCTCTTTGCTTGCGCTCAGTCTCTCTTTTGTAATCAACGACCTTGTCTTATTGCTTTGCTTTAGACTGATTAATCGTTCATTTGACATTATTATCACGAAATTTAGGTTGGGCAACTTGAACAATGCAAATCGATAAGTTCCATTGTTGATTTGGACACATATTTAATCAGTTTCTAGTCGCCTGGCAATCCATTGTATAACATTTATTGATTAACTAATATACCTGACAGTCGTAGATCATTCCGTTAACACGATATGGCTCTCTTTGATGTATCTAAAACTCTCTTAAACCAACAATCACTTCCAGTGTGCGTCACGAGCGAAGACCCAAAACCTTTGATTGTATTTGTAGCTACAGTTTTATGTATGTAAAACTGGCAGCTGCAGACTCAACAACTGGTTTTAAGTACTCTACAAACGTTGCATCGGGAGTATTGGCTCGATAAGCAGCTTGTAAGCATTTTATTAAAAATCGTAGCTATATTTAGAATCGTAAACAAAAAACACTAAAAGAAAATGGTGACTCGTATAAAAAAGCCATTTATATTTACTATAGCTTCGATCAGTACAACTTAAATAACAAAAAATAATTAATTTGTACTTCATTAATATTAATTATTTTTCGATCGAATGTAGAGCATTTGTAGTGTTTAAATGACCGATTCCGTTAGATAGTCGACTCCGTAGAAAACAAGCTGCATAAAACGCGTCGCAATTTTATCGGTGTAGCTGCTGTCTCTGCTAGCAGCGGCTTCTCTCCAGCTCGAGGTAACTGCCGTTGTTTGTTAGTAGCAAATAAATACAATGGCACAATGAGCAAATTCACGCACACACGCATGCACAGAGCAGCAAGAGCGCAAACCTCACATGCATACGCATCAATACAAATGCAATACAGTGTCGCCCAACAGCTGTCAACAGCAGTAATACGCGCTCTTACGAACATGCTCTCACGCTAACGTGCTCTTTGCCTATTTCTTTTGCTCTCCCATTCTTTGCTCGCTCACAATCGGTCGCTCTCTGCCGTGGTGCGCTTGACAATTCAGTTTTGGAAGCAGTTTGGAAGTCGGTACAGCGCCCAGTACAGTAGAGCAATTTGAACCGTCGATACGAGCGAACCACTCCGAAAAACGCGTCGCCCGCTGACTCGTCACAGTGTGTGTGAGTGTCAGTTCGTCAGTCAGTCAGTTTGTTAGTTAGTCACAGAGTCTGCAGAGTGTATCCCAAATGTCCGCGTAACATTCTTTTTTACTACCAAAACTCAGGGGGGTTACCAGTTTTGATCTACTGTTTGCTGTGCCTCATTTTCGGTGCCGTGATAATTATCAAGTGCTTAATATAAAAAATAATTAGAAATAATTATATTGAAATAAATATATATGATAAACGTTAATAAATATTTATATAAGTTATATAAGGCCCGAAACCGGTTTAATGGCCAAAACGAAAATTAGTTAAAGAGTGCCAAAGAAATAAACACAAAAGTTGATTTCTCACTGGATTTTACTGCAATATTGGATCGTTTATATACTTACAACTTTATATGCGATATCTAAATGGTATGTCTTACCACGAAATGTCATACGACATTAACAACAACAACAATGACAACAACAACGGCAACAACAACTACACCTACAACATTTGAGTTACGTTCTCGTCGATGACACAAAAAACTTGAGACTTCATTGAACTGACTCTCAATGCGAAAACGAGTTTTCGTATAGAAACCAAAACAAAAAAATAAAACTTTATAGTATTGTATATATACGTATGTATATGAACAAAATTTGCATACAATTCTTGGATTCTTGGCAGTGATTGTTGTTGTCGTTGACGTTGTCTTTGAGTACAGGTTTTCCGTTTGTATACAACAACGAGATTTAATTCCTGAATTTGTTGCATTTGAAATTTTTGTTTTGTTGAATTTTGATTAACTTTCAGGCAAAGTTTTTGGACGTTTCTGATATGCACAGGGTCTGAGATTTACATCGATTCGTTGAACAAAACAGGAAGCAAAGTAAAACAGCATTAGAAAGTAAAAGAAAGGAAAGAAAAAGAAAAGAAAAGAAAAGTAGAGATAAGCAGCTATTTCTTACACTCGTGTATTCTGACTTATTTCTTTTTTTTGTTACCTATGTTAACTTGGTGACAACATAGATACGGCTTCGTTCTTGCTTCTTACTACGCTTAATACAGCTGACAGCTGTCTAAACTTTTCCTATTTATAGCTATAACTGACATGGTTTAGTTTCGAAAAGATATATAGCTATATGAATGTTCAATAAACTTAAATTTAAACTGTTTCAGAAAATTTAAAGTTAGATGTAAATCAGTTTAAATACTACACAGAGGAAAAAAATAAGAAAATCGTACTTCAAAAGAGACTATAGAAATTTTATTACTTGACTTAAAGATCATGGTCACTTGGGTTAAGTAATTCTTAGTGAAAATTGGACATTGAACATTTTTTCTCCCAGTGCAGTCTTCCTACCTTACCTCTTTTGATAAATAAATTCAGTTTTCTGGCATGTTTTGTCAAAAAGTATTAGAACTTCATTTAAATAATTAATTTTCAAACGTTTAGATACTTTTTTCAAATAACTCATTTGAGCTCAAATCGTAAATTAACAAATCCCAATTCAGTGTACTTGAGAAGTACAATTATCGCACACTAAACAAACCTTTGCAATTAGCAGTCTGTGAGGCTTATAGTAAATATACAAACATACATATGTATAATGTATCTATCTATCTTTATTTGTATCTGTATCTGTATCTGTCGCTCTCACGTACTACTTTATTATTATGATGATTCATTGAACACTGTGAATGACTAAAAGCTGACTTTGATATTCGATTTCGTTTACTTTGAACAAAGCAAAAGCAAAAGCAAAAAAACAAAATAAAATAGACAAAAAAATAGGTAAACAAATCAATGAATGTCATTTAATTGGTAATGCAAATTGTCTAGTCGCTTATACCCAAACTGCGAATGCAAATTTCCAGAGTATACATTTATACAGCTGATTTTATTTTAATTTATGCAATTTGATTAAATAAATTTATGCGTTGGCATAAATTACAACAAAAGTTTCTAATCAAACGCGAATAAAAATGAAATTTGCTGTGGCTAGGATAAATTACTCATTTGTGGGCGAGAGTGTGTGTGTGAGAGATTGTGTGTGTGTGTGTGTGTGTGTGTGTAATTAAATAAGTTAGCAGTGAAAACAAATGAGATGGAGATAGAGAGTTTTCCCAACAATGCAAAGTTCTCACCAATTCAACATAATTTTCTAAATTTTCCCCTTCATGATATGCAAATTTACAATTTTCACTGTAGTTAAGTTTTGATAATTTCAAAGTATCCATTAAAATTCATTAGTTTACCACAAGAAATTCCCAAGTTGTTAAAGTGCTCATGTGTTTTGTGTTTTTGAACCACTGTGCCTAGAGTAGAGCATAAATCTCAGCAGGTTACAAGCTCAAACTTCAACTGGGGAATGTGGCAAAATATACGTATATATATATACTCTTCTATATATATATTGTATATGTATAAGTGCTTTGAGCCAGAATTCCATGGCTGGCAAAGTCAGCAACAGAAACTGGTAACAAGTCATGGCAAAAAGTAAGAACAAAGCCAATAACAACAACAACAACAACTATTGTTGCAGTTGCAGTTGTTGTTGATGTGTTGGAAACCAGTTTTTGGTTTGTTGTTTTTGCCTCTGCTGTTGGCCACTTTTCTCACTTGCCTTTCGATTATGCCAAACTGCATTCTTGAAGTCGCGAGCTCCAGGAGCTCCTCCAGGCAGCTCCAAAAGCCTCAGCTTCAGCTGCTTTCGCTGCACAAGTTCAACAAACAACAACGCGGCTTGGACTTGGACTTGGCTCTTAACGTGGCTTAAAGGCTGCTGGTTGTTGGCTGTTGGTTGTTGGTCTGCTGCTGCGTTATGAGCATACATAAAACTTTAATTTCATGAAATTTCCTTTCTATTTTTATGCAGTTGATCAAGCAAACCAACATGGTCATTATGATGTTGACTTTGTTTGGCCAAGAACATGTCTGGACCATGTTGTAACTTCTTCTCAGGTTGAACATCTTATCTCAAGTCGTTCTGTAATTGTCTAAACATCACTTACCCATAGCGTATCTGGCAGTTTGTTAAACTCTGTTAACTCATTAACTTGGCCAAGACTTGGGTCTTGTTTGCCTTCTCTCGGTGTTTAGTCTTTATTTTTTGTTCTTTCTAGTCGCAGCACGCTGTCATCGCGGCAGGAAATTAAACTTGGCTAATTGTGTATGTAAACGTTTTGGCCATTAACTTGACTCCTTAATGTTGGCTGGGATTACTAAGCGCATTTTAATCGAGCTCTTTTTATGCTCCCAATGATGCACTCTGACTGCATTACGAGTTCAACGAACTTTAAAGGATTTCTTTGGATCATTTGCTTAAACTAATTGGATTTGGCTAAGTTTCCATTACCCAGTTACTTGAGTATTACCAACTTTGACCTTTATTACCTTTAAACAAATTATTGTTTACTTTTAGCCATAATTTCGAGCAACTTTTGTGCTCGAATCGCTTTCTCGAGTTTCAGTAGCTCAATTTCCCCTTCTAGTTTTTTCATTCGACTGTCCTTGAATTCAACTGTGGTAATGTAACGGTATACCTATATACCCAGTAGCTTTCAGAGCGTCGAACGTTTCAAATGTCAAAGGGAAACCTTTAACCAATCCAAATTTGGCTTCCCGATTAATATTCTATACAAATTTGACATATGATAGGCTCATAAATAAAGTTAAGTATAATTTAAAGTAAACTTAGTGATTACAGGGTATGCAGTGAACCAAATAACTTGATTAAACCGCACTCAAAGCGCTTTTTTAATTAAATTAATTATTGATTCGACGTTTTGCGATAAATTTGGTCGGAATATTCGAGTTAAGTTCGAGTTAAAGCCAATTAAATTTGGCTTCGAGTTGATATATCGAATCGAAGGAATGAAGGAAATCAGCGAGAATCAGAAATCAGTTTTAATCATATCAAATTTCATTTGATTGTTTCAATTCAATGCTTCAATTGATTGATCTGATTAATTGTATGCAAAATTGCTGAATAATGCAATTAATCAGTTTGTAATCATAAAATGTGGATCAGAAACTGCGAAAAGGACAGTGTGTTACACCTGTCAACTGTCAACTGACAACTGTTACCTGTTACCTGTCTCAATGTGGTTATCCGCTTCTTTTCCCCTCACACTCCCTTGAGGGGCTTCTTTCCGTTAAAATAGTTTGCGGTTTTGTTTACATACCACGCCGTTTTATCGATTGGTCTTGGACCCATTATATATACATATATATTTGTATTATTTTTGGAACTAAGTGGCTCAAATTTGTTGTTTGGGCCAAATAAACAAATTGTTAACGCGCCCAAAAGCTAGCAACGCCATCGAATTGCAAACTGGCAACAAATTTTTTGTCACACTCTTGCGCACAATTAAATTGATTTGAACTCACCACGGTATGCCACGCCCCCCCAACTCCCTACTTTTTACATTGCTGCTGTGTAAGCAATGACAATTAGAGCAGAGAATGAGCCACCTAAAATGCTAAATTGGTAGTGGAAATTGTCAAGCTTCGTTGGCCAAGAGAATCGCTTTGTATAGTTTTGAAAAAGTATCTCGGGGAAATGTATCTATGTATCTATTAAATGTATCTCAATGATAATTTGCATAACGTATCTGACTTTTATCTAATACTCTCTGTGCACTGACTTTTTTTTCGGTTTTATATAACTGAATTTATTTTGGCCTTATCAGAATGAGGAACAACAATATTTAAAAAATGTTCAGTATTTCTGTTTGTTATGCCAGCAGCAGAGCAGATAAAAAAGCTCACGATCACGACAACTCTGTTTGTCCATGTCAGCGCAAAATATTTATTATATACATACACATAACATATATATACAAATATATATATATATATATATATATATATATGTATTTAAAGTATATATACGTAATATGTGGATTACTTTGGTTACACACGAATATATATCTTCTTCATAGTTCTCGACTGTGTGCTGAAATCTGACAAGCTCAGCGAGTTGCGAATTGAGTTAAAAAATAAAAAATAAACTAAAAATAAAACAAGACATTTATTTAACAATTTGTTTTAAGAACTTAATTAGCACAGCTTGAAGGGTAGTAAATTTAAATAAAAGATACCCTTAAAAATTTATAAAGATAAAAATTTTCAACGTCAAGATTGTATTTTCTATAAAGAAGCTATATTTAAACTAAGTTATAGAATAGGATATATGCAAAATTAATATTGAATTAAATACCACAATTAAGTTTTTTTAGTTGCTTATACATTTAAAGCTTTCTTGATTCTTTCTTATATCATATTTTCTACTGTTTCAATGGGTTTGCAATTTAATACATTATAAAGAATTTTCTTCAGTGGATTTTCTTACACACTTTAAATAAATTACAGATAGCTTTAAATAAAATACTCAAATATCTGTTTCTCTATTTGCATTAAACCGTAAAGCAGCAAGTTTTGAGCTGCCTAGAATACTAATTTATCCCTAGAGAAAGTTACGTAAACATTTCTCGTTAATGGCTATTTTAAACCATTATTATTATTATTATTATTATTATTTTTGCATAACTTATTAAGTCTTTCAAAGATATTTTTTCCCTTTTTGCTTTAAAATTTTCGAAATTCTTTTGCTTTTGATTACTTATCGATTCGGAGAAATTCTCCAAGAACCCCGTATTATGTGGTTAATATTTGCATAAATTCCAAGTGCTTTTAACTGGTTTGAACTCGTCTTGGAATGCCTTAAAAGCATATGAATTATGAAATTCTAGTCGTTTGCTAACTGATTTCTCGGGTTTGCATTTATAATTTATTTCTTGGGCATAAATTATGATTTGTTTAGAGTGTTCAGTGGGGAGGGAGGTGGGGGAAAACTAAAACAAGTTCTATGAAAAACAGGTAAGAAGTTGCTGAGTCATTATGTCATTTGGTACTGGATTTGAGATGCTCAAGACAACAGCTTTGCTGATGCTTCAAGTTGGCTTTAATAACTATAATTGGAGTTTAGCAAAGAAGATGGCACGAAGCAGATGCAAATGCAGATACAGATACAGATACAGATGCAAATGGCAGCTGCCAAATGTTATAGATACACAGAGATAAACACACAACTACACACACAGATACACACAGATATCCTTTGGCTGAGTACGAAACGAGGATTGGTTTTCTACCTGCAAACGTGCCAAAGCAAAATCAAATGACTCACAAGAGTCCACAGAGAAGAACACATGTGGCAAGACCATAATGCTTGATTCCGACTCCAAGTAGAACCTCAGACTCGTTCCACGTGCAACAAGAGCATATGTCAGTGGCGTTATTATCGGAGCGTGCCTCAGGATCCACTGAGTTTGGCAGCTGCTACCAATTCCAATTCCAAATGGCCGCTGAATGTTTTTGTTTTGTTTTCTCATACCCTGTGTGCCTGGCCATGAGGGGTATGCTACAAAAGAGAAAAGGTAGAAAGTAGAGGAAGCGTAAAGCAGAAGGATCAAGATGTTAGGGAAAGTTGGAAGAAGGAAATCAAATAAAAATGTTGAACAAATTTGAGATAAGGAAATGAAGTAAGCTAAGATTAAACAAAAACGATAAGGAAATCAATATGAAGGATAGGAAAGAGATATGCTATACTTACCTGAATGATTCCTTTTCTTAAACATGTAGAACATGGTGGTTAGTCAAATAGCTTAGCTTAACTTTCTTATCCTTACAATCTTCAAATCCCTTACAGAATTTTATTAAAAACTTTTTATTTAAAAAATCCTTTGTTTTGTCCTACTACAAAGAGTATATTGCAGTCTACTACACCCAGCTAGCACTCATTTCAGAGCTACATAACATCTGTGTGTGGACAGGACATGCTACACTATGTATAGTCGTCGAGTACTTTAGAAATTACCCAAGTGTATGCCTCAATAGGGGTATGCCAGTATTTTACATGCTTCTTTTCCTTTGTTTTCTTGTCTTTTTTTTACATCCGTTTGCATTTTTTTTTAAACGGCTCTCAAGTGTTTTTGGTTCGTCTCTTTTCATTTTTGGTTTTCCTTCTTTTATTTGTTTGTTTTTTAAGGATATGGGAAGAGCAACCGCAGAGAAGGTAGAGAATATAGAAAAGTAAACTAAAGTCAATCCGTTGTGAGACTTGATTTGGCAAATATTGCAACAGAGATAAGAAGGAAAAGGGATAAAGAAGAAGTTTTAAGGGAATTCTTAAAATAAAGAAGTTCTTTAAGTTCTCACCAAATCGTTTTAGTAACTTTAAATTCGCATAGTAAATAATTAGCATCGACAGCTGTTGATGGTCATCTCATAGCTGAGAATTAATTTTCTCACAGCTTCACTGCAGTTTTCCCACAATGGGTGGGACTTTTAGTTTTATCCAGGTAAACTTCATGCTGGTCCCGATCAGAGCCCAATTGACAGCTAATAATTACGCACTTAAACAGTACATCGCTGCCCCCTCCCCCTGTCCCTGCCCCTTCTTGCCCTGCTACCCTTGGACTGCAATGGGTGCATAGGAATTTTTACCCTCCATACCCCCCTACCCCTTGATTCCCTTGCTTATCCTACGACCTCCTAGGTAGTTAAGGGTGCGTTTTACACCAAGGCGTGTGAACTTTTGTCTATGTCTCTCGCCCTTACTCTCTTTCTCATCCTTGGATGCGAATCTCACGAAGTTCAAGAAATTTGCGAATTTTTCCAATTGTCTGAATTATGTTTGACAAGCTACCCTTTGAATCAGAGTTCTCAAGATGAAGACATATATTCTAAAGAATGCACAAATCATTCGCATGCTGTGCTCATTTTGTGAGAATTTCAAATGACTTGGAGTATGTATTTCTATATAGTTTAAGGATTTACGTAAGTTATGAACTTTGTGAATTGAAAAATTTATATATTTTCAAAGGAAATAAGCCAAGTGGGAAGAAAAGTCTCTAAATTCTGTTAGCTTTAGAGTCTTTAAAGTAAACCTATGAAAAAGCTAACATGTATAGCATTTCGGAATATAGTATAACCCCTTTTCCACTTTTGGACATCCAAACAAATGGCTGTAGTTCCTGCAGTTGACGACCTTCTCCTCCTTTGTGGAGCTTGTCGACTAATTGAGAGCATTATTACTGGGAGCATACACTGTTAATTGCCCAACTAAACATCCTGTTAAGCTGTTTGTATACACTATACATTAATACTATATAGAGTCACATTTATTTGACATTCAGTTCGTCGGTTTTTTTTATGAAAATTCCCACGAACACCGACACAAAACTTTGAGCGATAAAAAATAAAAAAATTATAAATTCCGACACTGTGAGCAACCCTCCTGCCAAATGGGCTCTGGGCCAGGTCTCATCCAAAAAAGGACGACAAGAAGGGAAGGGAAGGGAAGGGGAGACGGGGATGTGGTGGTTGTTAGGCTTCACACCGCATACCCCTCTCTCCCTTCTCTCTCACTCCAGCAGACAAAGCGCAGGGCGGCATAATTATAATTGCATATTAAGTACTGCCTCGACCTATACACATGGCCATGAGTGTGTATAAAAAAGAAAAGTGAGAAGAAGAAAGAGAAAGAGAGAGGAGAAAAGGAAGCCATAAAATGTGTATCCTTTTTTTCTCTACTCACCTCTCACTCGCTCTCTTTCACGCTCTCTTCCCTTCTGCTACTGCCAAGAAAGCGTGTGAACTCGGCGAATGCAACTAGAAATGCATCCATTGTCACATTTTCCCTCGCCTCGAGCTGCAGATAAAATGGATTTGTATAGATAAGGATTCAGTTTAAGATATGGATTCCTTAAATCTTTAAGATTTCGTTTGCTATTCTACAAGTCTGAACATGTTCTAAGCTGTCTTTGCAGAACTTAATCCCATGATCACAATATACTCTCTTTGTTTGGTCTTAAATGTTAGCATCTGTTTGGTTTTAACTAGTTGGGAATTTCTGCTCACGAGCGAGGGTTAACCAACCGCATCGCAGATGAACGTCATCGTTGTGGCATACAGCTGGAGAGGAAGAGGAAGAGGGAGAGAGAGGAATTGGATCTCGTTGGTGCTGACCAATTGTTTGGCTCTTTGGGCGGGTCAGAAACAAGTGCAACAAGTGTCGTTGGCCTTTTGGGGCCATCAAATTAATTACAGACTTTATTAGTAGGCAGCTTGTGGGTGTCGAACATGATTGTGCCTGATGTAATAATCTATAATAGTTAGGGACTGTACGAATAGCAGATACTCTAGGGAATAGAGCAGAGAATTGAGATTGAACTAAGGGACGGGAAAGTTTCTAACTAACAAAATTTATATCCTATATAGACTTAAAGTATCAAAATCATCCACAAATTAGCATAAATTTTATGACTATTTTATGGCATTTAAATTTATATAGTTTAAAGTAATGATTCATTAAGTTTTCTTCAGTTTATGCTGAATTCTGTTACATAATAAGTACCATAAAGTTCGACCGATCTGAGTTTCAAGTTTATGTTCGGGTTAATTGCTAAATGATGTCTGAGACTGAAAAGCTCACAAATTGCCATTTTCTGGCACGCTAATTAACAATTGTTCATTATTTCACTAAGCTATACTATACTATATAGATTGTCAAGTGTTATAGATCAGAGACATATGATTTATATGGTAGTGTAGTGTATGTGTGTGTCTGGTGTCTGTGATGTAATAAATTAATTACTGGAATTACTAGAATATCTAGTTAAGAGTGGTCAGCTCAATGGATATTTGTTATTGTCAAGGGTTATATCAATATTCGTATAACCTTTTTATGGATTTATTTGAATTTGTAGTAATTGATTGATTGCATTTGTTGTAATTTGATTTAATGTCCCCACTGAACTGTCTTGCATTGGGAATATATATAGTTGGTATTGATTAATTAACGTATCCAGTAAATATATGAATTGATTAAAAGTCAATAGCTGGTTTTATCTACGTTCACAAGTCGCTCTCTATCTCTAATAAGTGTGTACACACTTATTTCCAAGTAAATAATCACACATATGTACATATATGTGTGTACACTGATTTTGATTTTGATTTTCCTCTTGGTCGAGTGGAACCTGTTTCGTGTTTGGCTTATTGGTTGAATGAACTCTTCCGGTGAGCTATGTTTTTTTGAGCCCAATTGTTGTCACTCCAATGATATCATATTTGCTTTTAATGCATGACTTAATACGCTCTTTTGCTCAAATTCGAAACGTGCAACGGTTTTGATTTTAAAATCCATGAATCATGATAGACAAATGTACTTCATCTTCAAATGGAAACTTTTCTTGGAGTTGAACATAGTTTTGCAGTTTTCCTGTAGAGCTATGGAGTAAAGTTTCAGAGTTTTCTTGGGAAAAGCAAAAGGGTTCTATGAATTGGGGCGCGATCGTGATCGTGAACGAGAACGAGGCAATGATTAATTACTCGTAGAGGTCACAGCTTTTCCTGTAAGTCTCTCTTTCTCCCTCTCTCTTGGTTTATCTGAAAACGAAAAAAAAACCTTAGGCATGACCCAAATTTGAAATGAAAAAAAAAAAAAAGGCAGCTAATCTCACGCTTTTTTGATTAGCCAAGTAAACCAAGTGAACCTTTAAGACACGCCCAAGACCCCAAACAGAGTTCTTTTGTTGACCACAAATCGAAAATGCCGTCAAACAGCATCCAAAACCCAAAGTTGCATTCGGGAGGAGTAAAGGAGGGGAAACTACAAATTGTCGAGTGCCCTTGTGGACGTGACAAATGCCAACACCGCAAACCTCCTCCATCACCACCACCACCAGCACCTTAGACTGGCCAACAGTAAATAAAAAAAAGCTCAAACCTGTTTTATTTTTGTGTAACATTTACAGTTATGTGGTTCCTAACCGAAGAAGAAAGCGGCTTAAACATTCTTACCAGTTTCGAAGCTGCTGCAACGTCGCATTCATAAGATACTTTTAGTTGTTGCTGTTGTTTCTTTCGTATCTTCGCTGTTTGTTTATTTGTTGATGGCGTTGAACTCGGATTTAGTGCACTCAATACTTAGCCACAAAATAGACAAATATACGTGGTGTGCAGCCCAAAACAAACACGGTAACTAGCCAACCAAAGAGCGTTAGTCTTGTTAGCCGGGTCAATTAACGTCCCTGAGCTAATGGACGTCAGAGTATTTTGTTTTACTGTTTTTAAAATCTGTATAAAACTGCAATGTAAAGCTAAGTTGGCGGATTCGTGGAATCCAGAAAAGCAGCTGAAGATATTGCACTGCCAAAGTACTGCAGTCACTAGCAAACAGTGGGAATGATAAGGGGATATATGTCAGATAAGATACATGTAGCTGTTGCACGCTTTTGTTTTAATAAAATAGAGTTTTCACTATATTCTATATAGGAAAAGGGAGTTTTGAGTTCTAAAATTCGATAGTTTTACTTATTTACAAAATCTTTTAAAGTTTTCTAGTTTAGCGAAATGGTCTCTATTGAATTTCTATTATAAAACCCCTTTCTACTACTTAGGATATATACTTTTTGTTTCCACCTAAGATATACTTAGTTTCTTTATACACTTTCTTTGTTCACTACAGCTCTAACTTTATTAAAAGATATAGTATGACTAAATTAATTGGTTTTGTGTATCCAAAACAAGTACTTGATTCAGTTTAAGTACAAAATTAATCAGTTTTAAAGCTATTAAAAGGTGCTAATGTGCGGTTTCTTGATTTCTTTAAATATTAGCTATACTAAATCCATCGTTCAAGGGAAAATCTTGACTCCTTGAGTTTGCTGTGGTCCAGCAGGTACGGAAGTGGTTGCGGGTGTATTAGTTAATTATAAATTAAAGTACACACAGCGTTGAGTTTACCGCAATGTGAGACATGTGACAAAGTCAAAAAGATATTTATATATATATATGTACTTAGAGTCAGTATATGTCACCGCAACGCAAAGAAAACAAAAGCCTCGCAAAGTATAAATAAATAAGAAAAGAACAAAAAAAAAAAAATAAGGTATAAAGAATTATAATAAAAACAACTAAACGAGGAGAAATAAATAAATTAAAAGTACGGCAGCACAAAAAGTGTGTGTGTCTAATTAAATATGTGTAAACAATTACGTGAGACAGACGAGCGTAAGTTACGATAAGAGAATTGTGAGAATATTTTGTGTACCTAAATATTTAGTTATTTTGGCTGGAGAAGTGTGTTGGATAGTTTCCTTAGCCTCCAAAATATATACTTAGTTGTCCAGAAGCTGCAGAGAATTTGGCTAGAAATGGCTTTAACCATTATAAATAGCTATTGATAGAGCTTTTTGGCGTAAAAGTGAATTCTGGGGGCGTAACTCCACGATAAGAAGCCTACACACAAAAGTTGACTCACTCATCGAATGGTTATCAATGAGCAAAAGTATTAATGGGTGTGAGTAGGTGTGTGTGTGTGTGTGTGTGTGTGTGTGTGTGTGTGTGTGTGTGTGACTGTGTGACTGTGTGCTAGTGTTGTGTGCATATCAGAAACGTCAGATTGCTTTGCCGATGGTTATTAGATAACATATCACTTCCCGGTTAAACAGTATTCACTCGCTTTACAGATCACAACGAGAGACAACAAGCCAACAGCAAGCAGCAGCAGCAGCAGCAGCAAGTCATCAATTAATTTAATCAAAATCTATAACTCAAATTCAATGAACAAATAAATTTGCGCGCTCAACAAGCCAGTAAATCGATCAATAAAATCAAATATCATAAAGGAGAACAAAAACAAAACTAACAAAGCAATATAATAATAAGAACTATCAGTTAGTGAGTGAGAGACGGAGATAGAAAGAGCGTGTAAAGAGCGAACGCAGGAATAGAAGCGGTTTAAGCTTCTGGCAACGCTGTACAGACCGGTTACAACTGTAGCGCGAGCAAGCAGTTGTGTCAGCTGTTGGTACATCTGGCAACGCTCTGACGTGCTCTTTCAAACTGTAACGGTTATTCGACGCGTTTTACTCACGCCAAACCGGATAGATCGACAAAGAGAGAGGGAGAGAACAAAACCCTAAACGAGTAAGAGAGCGAGAACGAGAGCGCACACAGACCGCAGCCATGGGAAACTCATCGTCACACACGCACGAACCACTCGAGCGCGGCTTCACACGCGGAAAATTCGGCGATGTTAAAAATGGGGTAGGTTACAACGAGGGTTGATCGATTGATCGTTGGACAAAAGCCCAAGCACTTGTTTCTCTTACCCAAATTAAGCTGACCAACTGACACTCTCTAATTGTCACAATTAATTAATATCAATAAATGTATTTTCCACCCACACAGAAATCCGCCTCGTTTCGGTTTAGCAAAAAGTCTCCCAAGAAAATGGATCGATTGAGACGCTCGTTTCGTGATTCGTTTCGTCGGCGCAAGGATCGTGTGCCCGAGTCATCGAAGCCACATCAATGGCAGGCCGACGAGGAAGCGGTGCGTTCTGCCACCTGCTCCTTTGCCGTTAAGTATCTGGGATGCGTGGAAGTCTTCGAGTCCCGCGGCATGCAGGTCTGCGAGGAGGCGCTCAAGGTGTTGAGGGTGAGTCTCCTTAAAGATTAAGGGATATTCACAGGGAAAGATACCAAATATCTTTTCTTAGCCATGTTCCTATGCCGCTACTAACTCCTATCTCCTTCCTTCTAACAGCAATCTCGACGTCGTCCTGTGCGAGGCCTACTCCACGTGAGCGGCGATGGACTCCGCGTCGTGGACGATGAAACGAAGGGGCTGATTGTGGACCAGACCATCGAGAAGGTCAGTTTCTGTGCGCCAGATCGAAATCACGAGCGTGGCTTTAGCTATATCTGCCGAGATGGCACTACCAGACGTTGGATGTGTCATGGATTTCTGGCTTGCAAGGATTCCGGCGAGCGACTATCCCATGCCGTGGGCTGTGCTTTTGCCGTGTGCCTGGAGCGTAAACAGCGCAGGGATAAGGAGTGTGGTGTCACAATGACCTTTGACACCAAGAACTCGACATTCACGCGCACTGGATCGTTCCGACAGCAGACATTGACCGAGAGATTGGCCATCGCCACTGTGGGCGGCAATGAACGCTGTGTGGATGGTCCAGCGCTGCCAGGACCGCCGGCTGCCACCGTGAAGCCGTTCAATCCATTCGCCATCGAGCGTCCACATGCAACGCCCAATATGCTGGAGCGACAGGGCTCCTTCCGGCTGAGCACCATTGGCAGCCAGTCGCCATTCAAGCGCCAGATGTCGCTGCGTGTCAATGATCTTCCGTCCAATGCGGATCGGCAGAAGGCATTCCTTGCTGCTGCCCAAGGCAATCCGCATTCACATCCACACTCCATGCACACACCACTGCGGAGTGTCTCGCCCATTGCGGAGGTGTCGCCGGCCAAGTCAGGGCAGGATCACGCCGCCATGGAGGCCGCGGACACAGTGAGTCAGCTGTGCCAGGAGCTCAGTCAGGGCCTGTCGCTGCTCAGTCAAACGGATACTCTACCTGCCGCTGGAGAGGATTTGAATTTCAACAACAACCGCAGCGTGAATCAGAACATCATTGCCGCCGAGAAACAGCAACAGGTAATCTCCTACAGCGCCAGTGGAAGCGGCAGCGGTAGTGGCAGCGCTAGTGGCAGTGGCACGCCCACCGCTCAAGTGACGCCTCGTGTGGCATCGCTGCCCTCACCCACACGACACTCCGCGATGTCTGTAGACACCAACGAGCTACCCAATGCGGAGCAGTGGTTGGGTCAAGTGGTGCGCAGTACCTCACCCGCCGCTCCTCTCAAGCGGCCCAGCTACTTGGCGAATGTGGGGCGTGCTCAGACCATGGCAGCAAGTGCCACAGCCGGCACGGCTGATCCCGATCCCTTCGACGCGGAGTGGGCGGCAAATGTGGCGGCGGCCAAGAAAATGTCACCAGATCTGCCAGGAAATGGAATCGGAACCGGTAACATGAACAGGCACAGCACGAATCCGTTTATCTCACCGCCAAAGGCGCCAGCGCAAACATTCCAGGTGCAACTGTAGACTTTCTCAGGTGGGGAGGGATCAGGGGAAGGGGCTGGGACTAGGGTGGGAGCTGGGACAGGGGCAGGGGCGGTCCAAAGTGTGGTTCACTTGAAAAACGTAACTTAGTGTAATGGGGCAGCCAGCGCAGAGATCGAGATAGTTAGTCTAAAGATACAAGTATATATATAAACCATTATATATATAACTGTATTAACATATATAGAACAAGGAGAATTCCGAATACTTAACGCAAACATTAAGTGTTGAATTGAATATGCATAAAATATAAATTTAAAACGAAGCAGTATATAAACGGTAATTACTGTTACGCTACGCATAAACTACAGTTAACTATGCAAATAAGCAAAACATACACACAAACCCACACATATACGCTTGCAAGGAATTTGCACTGCTTATGCACGCAAACACACACACACTGCAAGAACTGTGAGCACTGCTTTTCTAGTGCAACAAGCAGAGCACTATAACTGCTTGCCAACTGCTTCCTATGAAGCACATCGGCTTGCCAGTGTGAGAGCAAGCAACACGCCAAATTTGACCAAGCTACCAATTTTACCCGCCAGACTTCAGATGTTTAATTAATCCAGCGACATCACTTGTACTTTACAGCATCTAATATAAGCATGCACACCTGCCGTGTAACACTATGATTTCAACACCTGTCTCTACCTTATCTACTTATCATAGAAACTATGTACATACAATTATATAATTATATATATTTGGATGCAGACTTCCACAACTTGCTGATCAATCCCAAACAAAATGAAGAAATTACTTAACTATACAGTGTGTGTACGTATGTATGTACCCACCCTACTATACCTACAATACTATATATCGTATAATATACAATATTTGATGTCTAGGACCAATGTTTTTTGTCTGTCACATTTTTTATTTGATTAATGTCAATTTGATTAATTTAATTTAATTTTAAATTTGTACAAAATGTATTATACTTAAATTTTAATCATAATTTAACGAAAATAAACTTCAAGTTAATTCGAAAATAATTTCAATTAATAATATGCAGTAAATCAATGCAAATCACATATATATTTAAATAAATATATTAATAAATAATTTACTTAAAATGGAGTACGTGTTTAAGTTTAATTTTATTTCAATATGATTCAGTTTTCTTATATATCCACAGGTTATATTATAATTTGAACTAGAATACGATACTTAATCGCTTTAACGGCACGATAATGCATTATTCAAAAAACAAATATTTATATTTATGAACATATAGCGGATTTCTAGATAGCATCGTTATAAAATTTTCATCTTAAGATTGATGATCATCAAATCTTGTTAAATTTCATGTCTGCAATTGATATAAACATATTCAGGCACTTCCATATAACGTTCATAGTATTTCATTAATTGTTCTACCAAATTGATATTAAAACATATGAAATTAAGAAATATATAGAAACATTGGATATCCCATATACTTGGTACCTAAGAACTAGCGAAAATGTAGCCGAACTCTGTGTTTCTAATAACAAAATATATATAGCAATATTTTTTGAAACTCTAACTTCACTTTACTCGAACAAATGTTCCAAGTTCAAGAATTGAAAACATTGCAAATATTTGATCTTTTTAATTAAACTTTTATTCTATGCGATGTGAATATATGAATACACTCAAATGAACATTTTCAAACCAGGTTTTCTGAGAGGTCTCATATTTCTGAACTATTGTAGTTTATTTTTGATTTTTACCTGATTTTTTTTTTTAAATTACACTTTTTCTTCAATCTTTTTATACACTGAAATTTTCTAAATATGTATTTACATGAGCACTTTTTAAAGATATACTATACATACTATATACATATATATATATACAGATATATTATATAAAACGAACATAAAAATCAAATTGCTTAGGCCCACAGCATTTTTGCGATGGTATTATATATATTATACATAACAAATATAAAAGTTATCATTAAAAATATTTACATTGGAATGGAAAGTTGCATTCTAAATGCAAGACTAAGTTATAAATGAATTTGAAATGTTGTTTTCCACACAAAATATGAAAATTATACTGAAAATGAAAAATATGCATATCGTTTCGTTCGACGTTTAGTAAATTTAAAATAGTGGATCAAGTTAATGCATATATGTATGGCAAAATTGAAAATCGTTGTGGAAAAATTATTGTCCATGCTGGTGCATAAAATATTTGTGAAATATGTAGCATTAATTCGAGCGTTAAATAAATTAAATTGAGCAAACTCAACCCGATTCTACTGTATGAATAATTTTAGACGTTACTATTGAGCTGCACTGCTTACAGGTACAGCGTCAACTGCTTGCAGCTGGTAAGCAGTGACTTGAAAGAATGGCTTACAGATTGTTTTTATGTTCTTTTTTTTATTTTTTGTTTTACATTATTATTTTGTCATCGTTATGTCAAGAAAACACTCAATCCTCCCCATTGTCATTGGTCATTTGGTTTCATAGCTTAAAGATCTCCCACTAGGATCGTCGTCAACAGCCACAGCAATATGAGCATTGCAGATATGCGGGCGTACAGGGTGACACACACATCTCAACGCAGCAGGCCTTGCAACAGGGTCCACCACAGGGAGGTCCACAGAAAGCGCACCAACCAGCTGGTCCACAGCACATTTTCTAAACCAATTTTATTTTACAACAAATTTAGAATAAATAAAATCATTTACATACTTTAGAATGAGTTTAAATTGTTGATTAAAATTCGTTAATATATTTAAATATTTGCCTGCAATTTAGAAATTCTCTCAACAGAATGTGAAAAAAATTCTCAAGCTTAAAAAAACGTGCAATTGCAATTTGGAAAAATGAGAACAAAATAATAATGTAAAATGTTTTTTTTTTTTTTTTAACACTGTGTGAACTACACAAATTTCAAACTTATAATGAAGCTTATGAACATATTCAGCTCTAAGCTTACCGGTAAAAGGTTTCCAGGGCCTACTGTAAGAAAAGATCTTTAAAAAATTTAATTAAAGATATATACTGTAGTTATCTTATATAGACCCCTTTACGGGGGATTTACCTAATCTAATTCAGGTTTCTCTGTATTTTAGTCGAGCTCTGAACTTTCCATATCATAACAAACAGATTTGAGTTCCTCTAAAATAATGACTAAAATAATTATAGGATATAGTTCTGAAGATGATGATCTGAACAACAATTGGGCATATATTTCAATCGAATTTATTTATATTGAAAATTTGTGGACTATTGTTTCTGTGCTTTACAAATTATATTTGACTATGGTGAATAATAAGATTTTTCTATAAACTGAACGGTGGATCCATCACTATTTTAAGAATAAACCTGCATGCCAGTGATGGCACAATAGATCATCACAGTCCGCCGGATTCCACAAGCAATGTAGTGTTTCATAAAGTTGGTAAATCCCTTCAGCGACATGTTGATCGGGATTGTGGTGCTGTAGAAGGCAAATGAGATTAAAATCATAAATCTTTTAATGGGATTTCAAGCAAAACTCACCAAACTGACTGATCAGGGAGACGTTTAAAATATTTATAATAAATAGGGATTATATATGTTTAAAATGTATGGGAGAGCAAAGCCTATTAAGCCAAATTCGAACTCGATTTCAATTTAAGCTCCACTAGAAACTGGACTCCAGTTTCTGTAATCTATCTGGGTAGCTGCCTCGTATTCCTGTACGAGGTACTCGACTGTATCGCGCGCCGAGTCTAGCTCACTGAGATCGTCCTGGAACATTGGTTCACGCTTGAACTGATCTAAGAAAGCATTACGCTTCTTTAGCTTGTCGTACTGAGTGAGAGCTCGATTGAAGAGGGCACTAATTCCAGTGTTGTTGGCCATCATTAAACCGGATACCTTGTGGGCAGACTGCACATAAGGTGAACTACGAGACAGAGCAACCTGAATGCTGGCCGGTCCCCAGGGTATAAACTGGGCCAACTTGCGCTCCCTTATACGCTGCAGGGACTTGTGCACCTGCGTAGGATCCACCTCGCCCTGGATAATATTCAGTACGGAAATGTAGCAATGCCGCTTATCGGCCGTCGATGAAACCATCATATTCTTAGGCTGTAGCAGACGTCGCATCACATCCAAGACGGTTGTCTTGCGCACATTTGTCTTCGTCTGGAGAGAAATGCATTTAAGATGGAGCATACCAGTTAATCCCAAAACTCACCTCATGATCTGTGATCAAAGGCGTATAGCCGGTCATCAGGAAATGTAGATGTGGAGTGGGAATCAACGGTGCCGTCAATCCAATTAGATTGTTGTTCATATACGAGGGGTATCTCAAGGTGCTAGTGCTCACACTCATGATGGTGGACACCAGATTATTGATCTGAGTAAACGTGGGCGTTTGTATATGAAGACGCTCGGTGGCTATGCGATTGAGAGCCGTGTTGTCCAGCACCACGACGCTATCCGCACATTTGGTGAGTCTCTTTAGGGTCAGTATGGAGTTGTAGGGCTGCACAACCACGTCACTGATCTCGTCCTGGTTGGGAAACACGCTGTACGCTTGTATAAGCTTCTTGGGAAAGCGATCCGATAGGCGTTCCAGTATATACGAGCCCATGCCAGAGCCAGTGCCTCCAGCTATGGAATGACAGAGCACAAATCCTTCCAGCGAATCGCTGCCATCCGCCTCGCGATCAATTATATCAAAAACTTCCTCCTGCACCTTTTCACCCTGGCTAAATCCCGATGCCCAGTTGTTGCCAGCGCCGCCTCCATGCTTGGAAAGGTACACATTCTCCGGATTATAGAGCTAAAAATGGAGTCTCTTTCAGTTTACGAAATTACTCTATTTAATTTCTACCTTTGCATATGGTGAACTCATAATGTTGTGTATAACGCGTGGCTCCAAGTCGATTAGAACTGCTCGTGGGATATAATGGTTGTCGTCCGCCTGATAAAAGAACACATCTTTGCGGTCGTGTCCTTCTGTCGCAAAGTCCTCTAGGACTCCTTCGGGGGAAATGCCGTGCTCCAGGCAAAGGCGCTTCCAAAACTCAAAACCAACTGCAAATACAACATTGAGTATTGTTCTATGTTTAAATTTAGAGTGTTTACTGACTTTGATTGCCGCATTGGCCCAATTGTAGCGTAATTATTTCACTTGGCATCTTTCTGTGCTTTACTTTTCTTTTTCACTTTGTGCATAAACCTGAAAGTAGCGGTGCTTTTCGGCATTTTAAAAAACACTAGAGATGCGCAATGATTGCTCACCGCGAATTGTAACGATTGTAGTATGGTGTTCAAAGTTGTATACCAAATAATTATTAATTATAGTGACCGGAAAAACATTAACATAATTAAAATAATTATATATTTTTGTCTATTCAAATGAAATGTGCAAAATACTAGACTTTGCGTGGTTTTTAAAGTTCGATTAGAACGCAATCGATAAAGAATGGTCGTACGTTCGATATATTTTATCGTTGCGATAGCATAGTATTTTTAACAGCTGTTAGCCGCGTTGCCAACTCACCGGCAGTATTTATTGATTTCTCGAGCGGCTCCGTTGGATTTGCTGCAATGCAGGAAAAACGAATTTTGTTTTTCAAATAAATAAATAAAAATAAAAATGCTGCGCCAGGAGAATTTGGCTGCCAATTTCTGTGGTCTGCTTGCCACCCAGGGCTACAAAGGTAGGTGCTAAGGTTTGCATTCCAATTGGATTTAATTAATTTTTTGTTGGTGCTGCAGAGAAGGCAAATGAGTGGAGGATTTTGGGCCAGGAACAGGACGGTTCACTGCTCACGTCTTGGATATTCGAGTTCTTGGACGAGACCGATAAGCGGGAGACCTGTGTTGGGCACTTTCATGCCACAAAAAAGCAACTTCGTGTGCTCTGGACTCTGCCAGGTTGCGTGGAAATAATCCAGGCGAGCATCAACAGCAGCATCACTTTGCTCTCTTATGTGACCAAGACGAAAGAGAAACGCTACGAGGCTTTCATTGTGGAGGTGCGCAGCAGCGAGGGTGGCACTCCCACGCCTCTCAACGCAGAACCCTCTCCACGGCAGATAATGACTCAATTCTTGTGGCGCGTGGAGAGCGCAACACGCACTTGCTGGCAAGACAAGCTCTTGGTGCTTACTCACGAGGACTGTTAGTGATTCTAATGCTACTAAAGACTGTTAATACATAAACTCTTGCTTGCAGCCATCAAACAATACAGCTGCACCGTTAAGCAGAGCTCCACGACGACACAAACGGGCAGCGCTGAAGGCAGCGCCTGGCACTTGGATACAAGCATCTTGACACACGAGACGCTGGCCAAGAACTTTAGCTGGGCCCAATGGGATGCCGAGTGCCAGGCCCTCTATTACATACACCTCAAGCCCAAGGCAGTGAGTCTTAGTTTGCTGGACGAACGGGAGCAGACTGGGGAGCTGTCGGCGCCAACTCTGAGTCCCACATTGTCCGCTTTTCAGTTTAACGAAAAGCAGCCCACGGAAACGGTGGTCAGTATTGAAGAAGACTCCGTTGTAAATCTCTCTAAGAGAATTCTTTATTGCAGCTCAACATTCCACTCAATCTGCCCAAGCTACCCACAAATGGAGCAGATGATTCTCCCAGCTATGACGATGATGCAGTGCCGCTGCGTGTGCACGACAGTTCCTTGAATCTAATCATATTGGCCGACAGCTCGGGTATGTTCTTCGTGTGCCACTACTATTTGTATCAACCCATGCAGCCACAGCATGCGCAGGATTCCTCGAAGCCGCATCAGCAGCAGGATGTCCATTTTGCTTACTCAGTGTCGCTGCTGCATCACGGGTGTGTGGTGCACTGCGTCATGCCGGGTGTGCCCTGGCAAAAGGCACGCCTGTTGCGACCCACCTTTGCTATGCAGGGATCTCATCATTTGCTCGTTTCCTCGGCGTTCTTTGTGCATCTGCTGGACGTGGGATTGCAGCACGAGCCGAGCTGTCATATTGTATGTCCAGCTGTAAATACTCGCAGTCCCGATGTCACACACCTCGTCCCACTGCGCAAATGGGGCACACTGGCCTACAATGCCGCCACCTTGGATCTGGTCTCGTTGCATGTGCCCCGAGCTCATCTCATCGATACTTTCCGCAATGACAACTCTCTGGACAACCGGATTAGCATCATACACTACTTTCTCATACACTCCACGGACATGGATGTGCTTGCCGAGCTGCTGAGCAGCATTCTCGAGCGTCCACTGTCCCTAGACACGGTGGCACTACTTAAGGAGGCTCTTATCGCTGGTAGCTACGCAGCTGCAGTGCGTGGTCTGCCCGAGGAGGCGAAGCCCCTGCTCCGATTGCTGCCGTTGACTACGGCGGTGGCAACGCGCCCAATTCAGGCACGAGTGGCGGACATCAATGTGGGACTCTCGCACGAGTCTTTGCACAATACGAGCATGATGCTGTTGTCTCCACAGCAGCGACTCTCACCGTATCGCACCGATATCTGGACACGTTTGTGGGAGCTGCTCAATGAGTCCGCCAAGCAGGAGCAGCCACGCTTTACCGCCGAACAAGTGACAGAGAAGCTGATCTTCAGCTTGGCCTGCTATCAGCCGGAGGCACTGTCGCCCTGCACCACACCCATGACACCGGACACTGGCAGCGGCGGTGGTTTTGGAGACTACAGCAGCGGCAGCGCCTTTCCTTTTAGCAACGAGGTGCTGCCCTTCCTCGAGCAGGAGGGATGCACGGCCAGCAAGCAAGAGCATGTGATCTCTGTGGTGAGTTCGATCTCTGCCAAAGTGTTATCCAAATAACCTCTGATAACAATATCTCTCTTTTGATAGTATCTGCGTGAGCTGAGCGTGCATCTGGTCAAACACTCATCCAAGCCGCACTCCGGCTTCCGTTGGCTCAAGGAGACCTTTTTCGAGCGCTCTCAGGCTCCAGCTCATGTGCATGCGGTGGCTTCTCAGTTTGTCTCTGCTCAGCTGGAGCTCTCACGTGCGCTCTGCTCGCTGGTCTGTCGTGCTGCTGGCTTGGATGCACGCCTGGAGACGCTGCGTGGCTTTCAGCTAATGTAAGTGGGAACTGGGCTGCTATAAACGATAGATACTCTAATGTTTTGGATTACTTTTAGTGATCAGATGTCCAACAATCAGCAGCACTCGCTGTTTCTGATCTTGGAACGCTATTGTCTGGCAGTGGAAACCATTGCGTTTCCCTTGCCCGAAGGCTTCTCCTCCTTCTTCACCTATCTGGGCTATCGTGCCCTGGACTACGACATGTTTTTGCAGTACGTGGAGAATCATGTATTCGAGCTGCAAGTGGATGTTATGAAGAGCATTGTCTACGGTTGGTAAACTTGAAATTGAACCAGTTTTAGGACATAATTGTTAACTGTTTACTCTTTTTAGATATTGAGGATTCTCCTTTGGGAACCGAGCGTAAGCTCTCGTTGCTCTCAGCTCTGCCCAAGCAGCGTGCGCAGCGTCTGCTCAAGTGCTGGCAGCATCCAGAGAGTCTAATGATACGTGGACGGGAACATGCCGCCAATATTCTGTCGGGTCAGCATCAGGAAGGGCCGCCAAGACGCGGCTCTGGTCACGTTAATCAATCCCGCATGCAAGCCAGAAGCGGTAAGGCTAGAATAAGTCTAGAGAAAATAGTTTGAATACTTTATTTTCTATTCATTTTCATTTTCATTATGATTTTCATTTTCATCTAAGCACTGGAAAAGCCAACAATGTTTGTTTGTCATTCGTTGCTTTTGGTTTTCCTAGTTGCCATTTTAACCACAGCAGCTTTAAGCATTTTACGCTTTGTTTGCATGCAACGATCATCTTCTTGGTGATCAGGGATTCTAAACTATGCATATTCATGCTTGGTAAGCTGTGCTTTTCCATTTTTCTCTGTTGTTTAAGTTCTCATGTCGTGGTTGTCTCTCATCTTGTTCAGATTTGTTTGAAAGTTTATTTAAATCAATTTATTATTAAAGTTTTCCCGATTTTCTTTTAGATCTTACGGCAGAAACCTTGGCTCCGTTGAATTCCTTTCTTGATTTGCTGACTGCTAAAGCGAGTCTCAATGAATTGGATTATAATTTGTTAATCGAAGCGACGCTTAACTCCATGGATGAGCTCAAAGTCGAGGAGGAGTCCAGTAATTAGTAAATTAACCATGTTTAAAGTCTCCATGTCCAGTTTAATAGTATTTATTGTATGTGCTGGACTAATTTGAGTGTCAAATGTCCTAAAATAGATTTATGTCAGTTTATGTAATGTTGTGTATATAATTTGCTTAGTATTTGTGTCTAAGTTAATGCCAAAATAAATTATAATATCGAAGACGTTAGAACATGAATTTTAAAAATATTTAAATATTACGGAGTATTAACCAGATAAAGAAAGGAGTATCCCAAGTGCCGATCTGTACTCTGTGGATTGTAATTCTTTGAAATACTTTCCCCATTTGTTTCCCCTTCTGATAGTAACTGTTATACTTTCCTACTTACATTTAAAAACTACCACCAGATGGCGCAGCTGCAGCCGCAGCACACTTAACAGGGCTTTAACAGCGGCAGCTGTTGCTCATAATTTAAATGCTTTAAAACAATTATGCAGTTAAATTTAAAAACAAAAGAAAATACACAAAAAAATAATAATTTTATATTTAAAAAGCAAACATAATTAAACAAAAGTTTTTAATCACAATAACAGTTGTTTAGCAGCAACATAACAGTAGCTTAACAGTCTCAGAGAACAGCTGTGTAACAGCAATGCAGTCCACACAGTCCACACAACAGCAACAGTCGTTGTGGTGGATGTTATGCTATTAACGTTAACAGCGTGTGCACTTAACAGGGGGCTGTTAAAAAGTATCTTTGAGATACTTTTGCATTTAGCATTGTTTTGTTTATCCAGTTGACAGTTTGTGGAAAATCGTCACGGTGCGCGCATCAACGAAAATTCGTTGCGGATAAATCGAAAGGAGCAAACAAGAAGAAGAAGAAGAAGAAGTAGAAAAAAAGCCCAACGGGATAAATTAGTCTTTTTGGTGTCTGGGTTGCTCGGTACTCGGTGCTTTTGGGCTCCTCAGACTTGCAACTGTAGATTTACTTATAGCGCATCGAATCGAAATCATTTCCAATTGGAATATGCGTGTCTGAATCAAAGAAAAGGCAAAAAGTGCCAAATGCACTGTGTAATAATTCAAAGCAAAATGCGCGCCATTTGATTAAAATTCAAATTTTCAAAATTTCCAAAAAACAGTGAAAGAGTGTCACAAAAAAAAAAATAAAAAGAGTAGAAGATAAAACAACTCTATTTAAAAATTAAAATTTATTAAATATTTAAAACAATAAATTAAACTAGTGCTAAACACAATGGAGAAGAACTTTAGAGGCATCTTCACAATCGGATTATTTCTGGCACTTCTCACCAGCGGACAGACCCATTTGAATATATTTCTGAATTTGCACGAGGTGTTGAGACTAATCGGTAAGTGGCCCCTACACAAAAATATCTCTTAATGCCCCTACACACACCTCCCTCCACTCGGAATGGGTGAATAATTTATTATGTGAATAATGAATCAATATCAATTAGTTGCCATCATTAAGGGGCTTCTTTTATGCTATATGCTCAATGTGGAGATTAAAACTAAAATGAAATTTGATTTAAACCCCTTTTTTCTCTGCGTGTAATGAGAATTTAAAGAGCCACAAGTTGAAATTAAGTCTGCCAGTTTAAATTTAGTTTATGTCTGTGATTAAATTTAATTCATTTATAAATTGTTAATTAACTATTGATAGTCACTGATTTTAGACAGCTTAACTTATTTTGTGTTGGTCAAAAAGTTTAATTACAGTTAGTAAATATTTAATTGGCCATAACTGAGCTTAGCTTGGCTAACAAGTTTATGTGGCAGTTAAAGTTGTCCTTAAGTAATTTTTTTTAGCTATTTTAATGAAGACATTTTTTATATTCGACTTTAAATTGAAGTAGAAGTTTTAATAACGAGCTTGCATTTTTTTAAGTCTTAAAAAAATAATTAATTTTTTATGAATTGTATAAATATTTCTGCTCATAATTTATTAGTCTCGGTTATTGTCAATAATAACTATTTATAGTCGACAATAATTCTTGTGTCTTATCGTGCAGCTGGGGATGACTAGGGGATTACTGTGGTACAGTGAACTCGTTGTTAATGAGCACTTAATTGCATAAATTTACGCAGTTCTTTTTATAGAAGCTGCAAACTTGAAATTGCAAAGCAATAAATATTTATTTAATTTAAAAAATAAAAACGAAAATTTTTAATTGTATTTAATTTAAAATTATTCAATATTTGTTGCTTATTTGTTTTTAGATACTTTTATTTTATAGTATTAAAACCCTGTATTAACTTAAAGTATTTTATATTTTATTTTTTATTTTTAAAGCTTTACTGATTATTTAAAAAATAGTTTTATGAGCTTAAAAAAATTTAATACTTGTGCTTAGACATAAATAAATCTAGAAGAATTTATTAAACATTTCATTAGGCTATTTATGTGGCCCAAATGTGAGCCCGTATCAGCCTCACAAAATACGTTCCCGAATCATAAAAAACCAAAGTGTTTTATGAGGTGAAGCCAGAAAAAACAGTAACCCTTTGGAGGGGATGGGGATGGGGTTGTGACTAGGGTTGGGTAATGTAGTATATAAAAAAATAAATCTATGTTGAATGCCATAAAACACATGCAAAGTGCTTGCCACTGTTGGTTGCAAGCACTGAAGTGTTTGCTCTACGTCTGGCACTGCGTCCGGGTCTGAACGTGGCTGATACGGGAACAAAAAATTATCAGAAATTATGTTGTAAAATTTACAACTCTCCAGTGATTGATGGGCACAGCGAGTGTTGTAGGTACAGGAGGAGTAGGGAGAGAGGGGTAGGAGGAGTTGGTGTTCTAAACGCGTCACATGTGAATAACTAAGTCAATATTTGGACTACTTTCGACTGCTAATCAGGCGCTTATCTGCCAGCTATCGATACACTCGATACACTCGATACAGTACTCGTCGTAATTCATGTTTGGGTTTCAGTTTTGTTTTTCCAACTCCTCACACTTCTGCTCTTGTCCTCCACTACCAGTTCTTATCGGAGCGCCAGGGAATCAATCAGTGTTAAGGTGATCCATCAAAGAAGCAGTGAAATTTATTAGTTGTGTCAGCCGCGTGTCAGACAACATCAGAAGTTAAAGCCATTAATCGCTGGGCTGTTGCATTGTGCTGGTTTTTACTGTACCAATTTGCGCTGCAATTGCAACTTGTTTCAATGATGAGTGAATGGTCTTTTCCCCCTCCCTCTCCTTTCCTCTTCTGCCCCCTGCTTTGCCTCCCTCTTCAATTATCCAGCGTTGACAGCAGGTTGCATGCCTGACCTACTTTTTGGCTACCTTTTCGGGTAGCCCTCTCTCTCTCTCTCTCTCCCTCACTCTACTGTCTGTAGTAGGTGTCATTTTTTAGCGGTTTGTTCAAAAGCTTGACTCCAACCTCTCTTTCTTTCTCACTCCCACTCTCTCTCTTTCTCCCTCTATTTGACCTGCCTTTGTGTGCATGCGTGTACATCAATTAAATTGTCAGACCACAGAAAAAAACAACAAAAAGGTAAAAAATGTAGTGACAACATTGCTGTAACTCTTGCATTTGCCGCTCGTTAGGTTACCCTACTGGAATGAGTGGGCGGGCGATGGAGGAGGGGCTGTAGTAGGGGACACTGTATAGCAGTCTGTTAGCCCACTGTGAAGTGGGCCAAAAGGACGCTGCAAATTGCAGTACACTGGTCGAAAACGATAGCATACTATGGTACCGCATGCGTAGAAACGATGTCAGGGACTGAGACACAGCTCAGCTCGTTAGCAGCATGAGCGGTAAGTGAGAATCCTTAATGGGTTTCCAGTCCAAAACGAGACTGGGAGAAACTAGAGCGTATAAAACAGCAGAAAGTGTGGAGGAAAAGCGGGAAAATGTGTAAGTTGGTGGTCAAATGAAAAGGATTATTGGTAAAATTGGTATTAAAGTAAGGTGTGCAGTTAACCAGGTGGCAACGCTAAATTTAATCAACATATAGCTAACCTATTATCAATTAAACTACCTAATAGGTAGTACCTATCATATAAGGGGAAGTACAAGTTCTATCAAATCTAACATTTCAACGAGCTGGCAACGCTCGCACTACCAGTGACTAAGCCACAAGTCGCTGTCTAACGTACAGAGTAATTATTCCATGATAATATCAGATAAGTTCTTAAACAGATTTGAGATAATCTAACAACTGCCTGTTAACTTTAACCTGTAGATAAAAAACTTCCCCATAAGAGCTCAACTCAGTTAATAAACTCAGTTCAACAGATTGCTGACTCCTGCAGCTGATTACGCTGCTTCTGATCCTTCAACACGTTCGAAATGACCGAAAAAAAGCGCCAAGTCATGCCCCTTGTACTATATCAAGTGTAACGGTAAACTTAACCCATCCAGAACCCAACTCAAAGCCCCTGAGGAAGCGATTGACACTTTCAACTAGGCAGCAGAAGAAGCAGCAGCAGCAGTGACACAAAGGGCCAAAAGATTTATGCCACAAATTGTTGCCAACTCACGTTTGGCTAATAAAAGCGCAACATTTGGCTAAAAATACACGCTAAATCCGTTATTTTGCCAAGTAATGTGAACTCAATTAGTGTGAAGGGAATAAAATAAAATTATAAAGATAATAATAATAACAATAATAATAGAGGAAAATCCTTTTAAATCCACATTTTTGGCTGTGAAAATGCGCAATGTGCGTGGCGAATTTTCGGTCGAGACGACGGAATAATTAATTAAATAGATGATAAAGGGAAAATCTGTGGAAATTGTAGGCATTAGAAGATTTTCCTTGCGTTGCGTTGCGCTTCGTGCTGTTGCCAAGTTGACAACATTGGAAACAACTGTATGCCGCATGCAACTTGGTCTTGCCACAGTTTTGGCTGCACAGTGCGTAATTGGCAAATGAATGAGTCTACGACGACGGAGACGATGACGATGACGATGACACAGACACAACGTTTGGAGAATGACATGGCAGAAGAGAAACATGTAGCAACGAGTGGCATGCAACATGAAGTGAAATCTCCGTTGCATTTCAATGCGCTTAATTACGAGGGTGGGTTCGACGGGGTTCACTGAATGCCAGCAGACCACGCACTTGGCAGCTGTATCTTTCCTTACTCTCTCTCTCCCTCTCCCACTCCTCCGCTGTCTCTGTTTGTTACTGCCACTTATTCCTCTTGGTGACACACGTGTCAGCGTCAGCATTGCTTGCAACATTCAGCATGAAAAAAAGGAGTAGGAGGGGGAGGAGGAGAGGGGAGGAGAGGAGAGGAGAAAACAACACACCCACAATCCTTGCACCTTCTTGCTCTCTCTCCAGCTGTGGATTGCAAGTCATTGGCCCTTCATTGCATAAACAGTTTACACTTCGGCAAACGGTCATGGCTTGATGGCCACGCCCAACGATTTGTTGGCCCACCCCGCCCCCTCTCCTAACTGACTGCATGCAACAGTGACACGAAGTGACGCCCACCTGTGTTTAATTAAATCGCTAAATGCTTTCGCTGATGTTGTTGCTCTGACGTGTGACAAAAACAACAAAAAATAACAACTCAACCAAATACTAGTACTAACAACAATAGTCAGTCATAAACATAATTACACCTATTGTTAAACTTAGTATTAAAGCGAAAGTTCTAATTTAGCTGAAATTTATTGCATGAAATCAACAAATTAATTGAGCGGAAATTTTGGAAAAGTTTGAAAAGCGAACGAGGAAAATTCTTTTGTATAAATATATGAAACAATTGGTTACAATATGTGCATAGTTTATTATAATTTAACATGAACTCAATGGAAAATTTATACAAATTTTGTTGCATGTATTTTATTAAAAATATATTTAAGTTTTTTGTAGTGAAGAATTGAATTACTTTGGAGTTTTGATGTTGGAAAATGTTAATTTTATTATAGGAATATATTTTTAAAGTATAATTATTTAAAAATAGTAGGGAATAAACTTACATAAAACGCACCATTTTTAAAGAAATTTTTAAAAATTATTTATACATTTTTTAAATTAATTTTTCATATCTTTATTCCAAAAATATTTATATAAGTAGACTCAATTTTTGATATATTTAAAAGAGAGTGAAGTCTTCTTTAACTTCCCAATTTATTTGAACATAAAAATTTAAATATTTAATTGGAAATCTTGACAATTTTTTTAGACCACGTACTCTTAAAAATAGTAGAGGGGTCTATTAAGTTTGCCTGAAGCAAAATGTGCCTAACAGGTAGAAGGAGACTTTTCTGACTCCATAAAGTATATATATTCTTGATCAGTATCAACAGCCGAATCGATATAGCGATATCCGTCCGTCTGTCTGTCTGCCCGTCCATATAAACACCTGGATCTTTTAAACTACAAGAGCTAGAGCTACCAAATTTGGAATGAAAGTTTATAATAAATTTTACATTGTATTTCAGACTTTTTGTTTTGAAATAAACGAAAGTTTAAGCTAAAACCAACAAATTTGTTATAACTACTCAAAATTAAACACCATTAAGCAACACTATATAAACTACCATAAAAGTAGCTCACTTTTATTTAAACAATATATATTCTCAAAGTATTTCATATATATATATATATGTAGTACTTTTATCTAAAATTATGAAATATTTACATTTGCTTATCACTTGACCGAAAATGTATGCACATTTAAAGCATACTTGAGAAATGAATGGAATGAATGAATGAATGGGTTTCAGCACGCACTCATTCACACAGTATTCATTTGTATTCGTTTTCGTATGCAGATACTGACCCCTTAAGGCAAAAGAACTTAGAATTTTGTTGCATGCCACATACTACATGTGGCAAATGGTAGATGGTAGTTGGTATATGGTACGTGGCACCCTAAGGAGGGAACTGCTCCCATATCTCAAGTGGCAATCCCCGAGACTCGTTATCAAATGAATTTAATCAGTTTCAATTGTTTATGTTGCAGTGGGGCAAAAGGGGACGTACGTGGGTGGGGCAGGCGGGTGGGACCTGCTGTCTTTTTGGCATGATTGGTGGCTCCTAAACACGAAACACACGAAACCAAAAAAAAAGCAGCAGAAGCAGAAGTTAACCCAAACCCTTTTTTTGGGGGGGGGGGGGTTTAACATTTTGAATTGACCTGTTTAATTTTATTTTTATGGTCTGCACTTTCCGATTGCTCAAGTACTCCCAATTAATGGTAAGAAATTTTTCAATTTGCCTTCGAAACTGACACCAAGTTGACAGTGGAGAGCGAGGCCTGCAAAATGTTGGCTAAATTTCCATATAGCTTTTAGCGTGGGCCTAAATAAATTTATGGCCAAAAGCAAACATAATCAGCTGCCTAATACTGGTAAAATGGTAACTGGAAATGCCTCAATTATGTTAATGCCGCTGCCACACAGAATGGCATAATCAAGTACACGATATTTGCATTTCGCTCCGCGTTTAGAACAATATTCGCATTAAAGGATCTCGCTTGGATTCAGCAAGGATATTCAAGGATGTTCGCCATTTAGCGTAATTAACTTTGTGTTTGGACGGCACAAAAAACGCTTCCCACAATGTTGAGTGATTAGCAGAGAGTCAGGGCAGGAGCAGGGATGGTAGGAGGGTTGGGGTAGGAGGGTTAGGGGGTAGCAGGGCTAGGGGGTAGCAGGGTTGGACAGTTGCAACTGCGGCTTAGTTGCAACAGAACTTTTATATAAACAAAGCAACTGACGCGTGCGGCAATTGTATCTTGTAGATATATTAGCTTTGCTGCAGAAAATACACTGTCAAAAAAAAGTGAGTAAATTAGAATATTCTGCTTGAATTACCTGAAATTATGTTTTTTTGATCTTAAATATTTCGAATTTGTTAGCTGTGAGCTTTAATTCTTAAGGTGCACATATTTTTAGCTGTCTTTCTTAGCATTTTCCCTTTTTTCGCTCAGTGTAGGCCAGCGAGTAGCTTGCTTTCTCTGACTCCTTTCTCTCGCTCTCACGCTCTCTGTTTCTTTTGCGGCTCAAAGTGAGAAAAGTCGCACACAACTAACGACAAACGCTGCCAGGCAACAGGGTAGTAGCTACCTTTACGGCTAAAACAACGACAACAAAAACACGGACAACAACAACAACAACAACAACAAAGCTACTTAATGGACCAGAAATGCGCTGTGCAAACACAGTCACAATCCCAGTCCCAGTCCCTGTCCCTGTTCCTGTCCCTGTCCCAAACCCAGAGCAAAACTCAGACTCAGACCGTAAACCATCCCATTCCCAGTTACTTCTGTGCAGCACTGCTGCTGGTAGGTCTGCTTCTCTCCAGCCCCGCCCCTCTACCATCTCCTTCCACTCCTCAACTCCTGCTGCGTATGCAAACAAACGTTGCCCGGAAGCGAATTGCGAGAAGAGAGAGAGAGAGAGAGAGGGAGAGAGAGAGCGGGCACGAGTCCTGCCGCCAGCACTTGAGCACGCCGCACCGCAATGCGCCACCCCAGCCACACCTCCCGGCAGTACTGCTGCTGCACTTCCCTTACAACCACTGTAGTCACCACCACCACCACCAGCGTCACCAGCTTGTTGAGGGCTTCATTTGATATGGCTTTGCCCAAAAAAAGAGGGTGGACTCGGCCCCTTGAGCTACTACGTCCTCCAGCGATTTCGATGATTCCTTCGCCTCCTTTTTTTGTGTGTATTTTTTTATTGCCAAGCGGGTGCTACCCTCCCCCTGCTCTCCCTCTCTCTTTCTATGACTCTTAATGAGCCCGTAAATTATTTTTTATTATTTTGTATTTAATGTTTTCATTGCTGTTTTTTCGACTTCTTCCCCCCCCAAAAAAAAAGAGGAAAATACCAAAAAAAATACCGACGCGTGTACGGCAACCATTTGATTTCGAATTGATTGTGGAAATTAAATACTATTATATTTATTTGTTGAAACAAAACTGACTGCTGAAAAGGGTTTGCTTGTCTTCTATATGCTCAGTTTTGTACAGTGTAGTTACAGTTCATTCGTTTAGGCACATACTATTAATGGGTATATAGAGCATATCACTGTTGATATCTTCCTCCATTTCGAACTCCTCCTTCAGTTCGGGGAACTCGTTGGATGCTTCTGCCTTATTCGCCAGTGTCATGACATTGGAGACTACGAAATTCTCCGATTTCTTCCCAAAAAGATTGATGGGTTTGAAAAACTGGCGCTTCTCTGGGCAGAGAGTAATCTGTGCGGCATTCATGGGCTCCCCAGCGTTAGGTATTGGCTGCTGCTTCACATGGACCGTTTCCTGTTCCCTCTCGAGCTGCTCCATGTCGCGTCGCTGCTTCTGCTGTTCCTGCTGCAGTCGCTGCATTCGCTGCTGGCATTTTTGCAGCAAACGCTTCTGTAGCAGCCACCTTCTGACCGCATGCTTTTGCTGCATTCCCTGCAGCCTCTGACGCAGATCCTCCACTCTGGCCTGGCTCTGCTGTTCATCCTCCAGTCGCTGCTGTTGCTCCTCTCGCTCCCGTCGTCGGCGCTGATACGATGGTGCAAAGTAGTGTGTGCGCTGGTACAGCGTACGGCGGTAATAGTAGACTCCGTGGCGTTGTTGGACGGACCACTTTCCGGCTGGTGTTACGTAGCGTACGATGTACTCGTCCAGGCTGAGTTTTAGCAGCTCTGCGCGCGACAAACGGTCAGACATGGCTTTATTAACTAGGCTTAAATCTTTTTAAATTATTTCGTATTTGGTTTTGTGCGAATTTGTTACTTCAAGAGTCGCTAGCAAAGTACGAAAGGTCTACTTTGATGAGATTTATTTCAAAATTGTATACCTAACAGTGTTGGAAAAGGACGTTAAAAAATTTCAACTAGGTGGTAACTCTATTTGCTAGCTAAAAAGGGAGTTCTTTGGGGTTTTTAAGAGCTTTTTAATTAATTCAAGAGGCTTTTTTAATACAGACTTAAGTCTTGGATTAATTTTGCTTAGCATTTGATAACGAATATAATCAATTTGAGGTTAGATCAGCTTTCATATCGATAAGTTTTATTTTATTCTAAATAATCAACCTTTAAAACTTTATCCAATCCCCCTCTCGTTTACCCATCCGATTTTAATAATCTATTAGTTATTTTTCCATTATACTTTTATTATCTTTCAGTTAGTTCCCTAAGAAGCTGTTCGCCCTAGTTATCTGATAGTTTTGCTCTAATTTTGTGGTTCATTTCCAACTTTAAATTTATGTAAAATGTTAATTACTTTCCGCACAATTATGAGCCACATACACCCACATCTACACACACTTACACACACACAAAGTGCCCCAAAAGTTGAAAACTCAGTGAAAGAAACACTCTCTGCCACGCCCCCACTACCAGCCCTCCGTGTCTCCACAAATGCAACTTATTGGAAAATTTCACACGCCCGCAGAAGAAGATACAGTGGATATTTTCCAACCCTGTTGCAGCTTCCCACGCAGCCAAAGTGTTTTTCCAAAAGAAAAACAGAAGGAAATTAAGAGAGGGGGGAGGGGGAGGGGAAAACTGACTGGGGGGCACACGTTCAATACAGATAAACTATCTTGTAATTAAAATGTGCAGCACTTAAAGATGTTTTAATGTTTCCAAACACATTTCATGCCATATAATGAATTATGATGAGACGCCGCACAGTGGAACAAAAGCAATTTGCCAAATTTCAAATTGACTATTTGACCCACATTTGTCATGCTCTTTGATCTACACCAACTGCTCACACAGACACTCCAATTATGCGCTAATCAAAATATCAAATGGAAATCAATCCAATCCAATCCGAAACCAAAAACACCAAAAATACCAAAAAGACCAAAAAAAAAAACATTTCCCAGTTCCCATCGGCAAAGACGCTGACACAAAGATTGCGTCTTGCCACATAATTTATGCCTTCAATCAAGCCAAATCGCTGACTGACTGACTGACTGACGACAGCGGCGACTTAGCAAAAGGCAGAGGGAAGAGAGAAGGGGAGAGGGAGGGGAGGGTAGCCTAGGGGGGCCTAGGGGCCGCTTAGTCTGCGGTAATTTCCCTGTCACGCGTGATAAAACGCGCACATGGCACGTGAAGAAAGAGACAGATAAATTTCCAACTTGAAGCAGTAGGGAAGAAGGGGAGCAGTAGGAGCTGGAGCTGGAACTGGTACTGGAACTGAAACTGGTACCAAATTATGTGGCAACAAGCAATGCCAGCGAAATGAGAGATGCAATCCTGATTAAATTGCGGCTTTTTTAAACTTTAATTAAGCGAACATTTGGCGCTGAAGCGGCAAAAAGTACTAAAATCTTCAGATGTACATGAAGTATTATATAGATATATGGTAATATATCAGGGATCAGTTGGCAAATTGTTACTTTTATGGGAACGTAAAGAAGCTTTATATAAATTTCTATATTCGTTCGTTTTTAAACACATTTACTAACAGAAAACAAAAGTTTTTTCACAAGTATTAAATACCATTTTATATAAAATGTGTCAGTATTTTTTCCTCTTTCGATTTTCCTCTTAGTTCCACTTCAAATCACCATAAATATTTCTATTTAACACACTGTTTTAACTTTGTTTGCCACTGAAATTAATTGGTGTTTAAAAAACATATTCCCATAAATTCGATACGCCTGCGACCCAAGCGAAAATATATATACATATATATACTCGTATAACTGTAGTCTGTTTTTAAGCTGGATTTGTTTCGCTGTGAATGCGATTCGTTGTGGGTACTTTGGCCAATGAGTGTACTCACTCGACATTCATTTGCCGCCGTGCATTAGTCCCGGCTATTATCGTGTCTGTTGGCTCTTTATTATCAATTCTCATCTTTTGTAAGCCTGTTTCAGACCACCAAATGGCCTGAAATTGTTGTGTGTGTGTCAGTGTGTGTGAGTGTGCGAGTGTTGAATGTATACACATATTTCTGTTTGGACAGTTGAGTGGTGCTTTGAGTTGGGTGTGAGAATATTAGCAACATTATCATTAACATATTTAAATGCAGAGACGGGCACAGGTCGAATATATATTAATTTGAGCCAAGTTAAGTGGAGCTGTTTATAAAGAGTATAGAGAAATCAAAGCAAATGAATACGATTAAATGTGAGAGATTTGAATAATTGTAGTCACATAAGTACAGAGGGGCATAACAGTACACGAGCACTGTTAACGTCACAATAACAGCAGTGCTAACTACTGTTAACGTTACTATAACATGTCACACTCATAGTTGAATTCATGTCTTTTAGCCACACTCTGCCCTCTTGAATTTTGAAATTAACTTGTTCCTAATTCCATTAAAAAGTTTCATTAAGATAGCTTAATAAACGCATAAGATATGCAGCAGTTTTGTGAGCCAAACGATAAGAGACATAAACTCTTTGTGCAGTCAGATAATTATTCCAGTGATAAGCTGTTAATTGTGCTTAGATCTTAACTGTTTTGACTCTTTTAATTACTCAAACCAATTACGAAAGCACATGTCAAGAAGTGGAACCACAACATAACCCAACACATTGACACCCGCTCGTTTTGGTGTGTGTGTGTGTGTGTGGTCCTCTTGAAAAAGTTTTTGCATCGTCACGTTTACAAGATGATAAACCCTTAACTACTTTTCAACGCAAAACACCCGAAAAACAAGACCCAAATAACATACACATACATAAATATTGTTTTTCGGGTTTTTTTTTGACCCGAAAGCAAAAAAGTAGCCCATAAACAAAGCCAAAAACTTTTTAAAGGGGGGCGTGGCGGGGAATGTGCTGAGTGTTGGAGCTGGAGGAGTTGCGTCCACTTCACACACACAGAGATACACACAGAGATACACACACCATGCTAATCCCTCTTCTTCTCTGAGGCTAAGGTCTGGAGCCGAGAGCCACTGGCACTACAACTGAAATTGGGTAATGGGTGCACTGCTAAAAAAAGATTCTTAAAATAAATATACTTTAAAATAAGATACAATTTTATGGGAAGAATAAAAATTTTTGTATTTTAAGGAATAAACCTAAAAGATACTTAAATCATTGTTAATAGTATTTTAAACAATAGTTTTTCTTTGATGTCGTATTAATGTATATAAAAAAGGGGAAAAATTTGAAAAAATTCTCAAACAATTTTAACAAAATAGTTAATTTAATAATTTATTTCTTTTCTTTTTCATTTCCTTTTTTAGTGCTAAATTTTGCTTCTTAAATTCAGAGTTTCAGATTTTTTGGCTCATCAGTTTAAACATTCATCTCTTCAAGTCTTCCCTTCCAAAAGCCAATCTTTTTGCACAGTGTAGTGTTGGTAGGGTAGTGTAGGATACGGCTATGCTCTATGTGGTCGCTTCTCTCGATTTTTGGGTAGCTCAGCAGCTGGCCAAAAAGTCAATACAAGGCGGCTGCTCAGTCGGAGTCAGAGTCAGAGTCAGAGTCGGTCAGAGTCATAAATTACACCATCCCGGGGGTGCTATTGAAAAGTATATGTATGTGTGTGCCAGTGTGTGTCTTTGTGTGTGTTGCTGTTTGTTTGTATTGTCGCTTGGCCCCGGAGGTGTTGGGCTTCCCTGCCTTTTGTCTGGACCCGGTGTCGTTTACAGTCATCACAACGTTGTTTGGCCATGTCAAAAGTGTTCATAAATTTCACTTCTCGAGCCGAAAAAGTTCGGCACAGGAAGTTGCTGTTTACTTAAGAGCAAACGCACGAATCTTGCCACAGAATGCGGCATGCGGCATTGTGTGTGTGTGTTGCATGATGGGCTAATCCCATAGGCCACCCAATGTGGCAAAAGAGACGCATGCAAATCAAACCACAGGCCGCACATTACAAAGCTGACCCAAACAGGCAGAACCGCAACAAAACTCAACTAACTGGGCCACCTGCCAGCTTGTCACCTACCCGCCTACTCATCCCAAACCCCCTCTTTCTTCTACTTACACAACTTCTCTGTCTTTTGCCAAGTTGCCAGATTGCCAGCTTGTCAGCTTGCCACCTTGCAACTGCTGCAGCCCGCCCACGTTTTATGGGTAACCATAAATTTTATGGCATCGCCTAGACACACTGCTCCCAGACGTACTCCGTCTCCGACTAGGATTGCGTCCAGCTATTGGTGATAAAAATTTCATTAGATCACGCAAAAAGCGTTGCCAGAAAATTGAAAGAATATTTTTACATCGCTGGCCAAAATTAATGTGCCAGTTTCGACTTTGTGGCTAAAATCAACGCCCGTTTTCCAGCTGATGGATGTTTTGTGGCTGACTGCGGTGGCTTTGGTTTCTCCCAGTGGTTTCCAGTGGTGTTAACTTTATGCTTGATGTCTCACGCAATGGCAACGCGCTCGGGATCCAGGACTCTCAGGGTTAATAATCACATTAACTTTTCCAGATAATCACATTAAATTTCTTACTAACTTGATTTTCAGTCACATATACCCTGTAAACGTGAGTGGGTATAAGAAACGCAAGAGGTGTTCATGAAGTATCTTTATTGATGTTAACTAAGAAAAGTTTGAGGACTATCAGGATAAAACCTGATTACATTTGCTGTGCATGAATTAGAACTCTAGTTAATTTTTTCCATTCTACAGGGTAGCTGTTAGTCTAGCCTTTCAAACTAGACACCCAACAAGCTGGCTTTGATTTTTACGAGTCAATAATTTGCAATTCTTGTGCGTGTGTGTCTTGATAGCTGTAAAAAGGGAGACAGAAACATAAGATTGTAGACAGGGCTTGGCCTGATATTATACTCTACAGGGCAGAAGAAAGGGGAAGGGGGAAGGGGGAAGTACAACTAAGTTGAGCTGATGAAAGGCACTTAAGGAGTCGTTCCTGATTAATTACATATTTATCGCGTTGCTTGAGTGCCTTGACCTAAATGGTTCTAACATTGCTCTCATTAGTAATGTTAAGCAGGGCGATACCAGGAACGCACCGCCCATCTAGGGAGGAACCACTAATAAGAGGGCAGAGGGGTGGCAGAGAGGTAGGTAGGACAGAGAGGGGGAACACTTTTGTATTTACATTTTAAATTGAAAACGCAACTGCAACTCGTTCATGGTAACATCACCATAAACGTAATGCGTTTTTTTTTATGGCTTTGTCATAGAAATCTACAAGATCATAATTTATGCAACACTCACTGCCCTGTAGTCCCCTGTGCTCCCCCCCCTATACCTTGAACTTGAATTTATGGCCAGAGCAGGCAGAGCAACAGCATCATCATCATCGTCGTCATTATTATCGATGGAGCTGAAGTCGCCTTGGCGTTGAGGTGAGAATATAAAGGAAAATACATAAACTGCAAAGATGGCCAAAAGGGAGAAGGGGGCGTAGGGGGAGCGATGGGGGAGTGACTGGCCGAGACGTTGGCTGATTGTGTCTGGCCTGCGGGCAAAGAACCGTCAGCAGAGTGGTCCAGAGATCCAGGCAAATAAATTGCAGCTGCTCGTTCTGGGGCGATGAAATACAAATAGAAATACTTGGCAGCTACCGTTGGCAGTTGCAACGTAGTACGTGGTACGTGGAACGTTGCAATGAAGTTGCCTCAACTGATGCCAGCGAGAGCATCGTGCACTTCACATGTCCTTTAGCTTGTTTGTCTTTCACTCTGACGCTTCATGCCACAACGCAGCAAAGTTGTTTGGTCAGACAAGAGACAGGAGTAGGGGAGGGGAGGGGAGGGGAGAGGAGAGTGGAGATGAGACGAGACTGTGAGTGAAGCGTCGCGACGCTTGACGTAGCAAACGTCTTGCCACAGAGTTGCCAAGCCTGCCACAACAGACCAGACCAGCGAATCATGACCATTTGGGCATAAAAATTACCTTACCTTACCTTACCTTGCCTCACCCCCTTACCTCTCTGCTGCTCTCTTTGCTGACCTTTTATGGATCTGATTTTTTGTTGTTGTTCGACTTGTTGTTGTTGTTGTAGCCACATGCGCTTTAATCAGTTGCAAGCGCTACATTCCATCATGCTGCCTCTTGCCTCTTGATTTTTCAGTTAACCCAGTCGGAGTCCCAAGCAAATTGAATCCACTTGAGTTATATGCTGCTCCCTTTGCTAAAGACATTAACTCCCTTACCAAAAACTCTAGTCAAATTTTGCAGAGCACACAATGAAGAGTAATGGAAGCAAAACCATTTGATAGTCAAAGGCACAACCCTTGCTGACAATCAAACGCAGCCCCAAGAGATGCTCCCTTGCCTTTCTCTTCCTCTTACTTCCCTCCTCCATTTTGGCCATCTTCATCTGCGTCAGTTTCAGCTCCAGAGCTCACCAATGTCATCATCAGCCGCGGACAGAAACACATTTTGCCCTCGACAAAAAACTCGTGCATGCATTGATAACAACATTAGACTAGTATAATGCGTTTATTGGGGAGTGCTCGACTAGCAGATACTTCGTATAAATTTATAATAAATATTTCTTCACGTTTTACGAACACAGGGTATTTGTAGGTCTGTCGTCTGGAGTCAGAGCTAGACAAACTTTGTCTCGGACTCTCTCTGACTGTGGCCTAGTCTTCCGTCTGCGTTTAATGCACAACATATTCATGTGTCAAAAGACAATTTTGGATTTATGGCCTGCGAAATCCCCAAACTAACGTCCGACGACGCGTCGTCCAAAGTGACGCAATGTGGGCGGTCGAATGGGAGAACAAGAAAGAGGAAGAGGAAAGGGGGAAATATGGGGAAGGCAAAAAAATATGCTAAGAAAGCATAAAATGATATCCACTAGCCATGAGGCGAGACATATATTCAAATCTCGCTCAGCTTTTTGGTTTGCATAAATTAGGACCGGGTTGAGGGTTCTACATACCCAACATCAGTGGGATACATGGGTCTAGCGGATTTGGGGCGCAAAAATTGCCATTTTTCTGTATGTTTTTTTTCCCGTTTCCCCTTTTTTTCATGCATATAGAAAGTTTTTTGGTTTATGCGTCTGCTCTGGTATTTTTAGGGTTGTAATTGAAATTAAATAGATGTCGTGCCATGAATTCAAATCGCTTTTGTCAGCCTTCGTCTTGGGGAATTTGTCGCATCGGAATGGCAAATTGGACTTAAAGAGTTAAGGAAGCAATAAAAAATATATCGTATATGCTAAAAAAAATTCATACAATTCAGCAGCGGAAAAATCTATAAAAAGAAAAGTATTGTTAGCTTTAAGTGAATGCCACTCAGATTATTAAAGCTCAACTACTAGAAATTTTACTTTGATATTTTGTAGAGATAATTTAGCTCTTTGTGCCCAACGCTGTAATCTAAACTATATACAGTACATTGGTTCGCAAAAATATATATCTAAAGCTTTTCTTGGCGCTTTTTTTAAGCAGTTTTCCTTTGGGGCATTCTTGGTGATTGCCTCCTTTACATTAGACTTTATCAGCTTGTTGCCACACACATAACTGCTGTCTGTTATCGCTTTACGCCATTCTCCCAGTTTTTTCCTACATTTTCCACCTTTTTTTTCCTTTTCCTTTGGCAATTTGCAGCGCTTTAAGAACATTTTCACAGCAACTTTGACACGCTCCTTGAAAACTTTTACTTTTACACGTTTTTGGTTCCTTTTGGGATGTCCAAAAATTTATGTCACTAGCACTTGATGAAGTTGAAGGTGGAAATTGTCTGCCGGCTAATGAAAATCGATTTTTCCTCAAAGGTGACAGACAAAAGGAAACCAAGGGGCAGTATTTGGTATGGGGAAGTTATTTCGTTTGTATAGCAATCAGTTCTAATTAGCGAGAGGCTCACGAGTGGGAGGAGAGAGGAAGTAGAAAGGTATGGGGTTTAAAGGGTCAGGGGAAAAACTGAGGGTGCGTTGAATAAATTGCTATTATTTGTCTATAATTGAAGTTTGCGTCGGAGGCACGGCAACATTTCAGATGCCTCTGGAATTTTAATTGCAAATGTTTAACGCATTGCAAATAGGCCAACTGGCAACTGGCAACAGTTAACTAGAAACGGGTAACTGGTAACTGGTAAGTTGTGACTGTCAATTGGTAACTTACAACATGGCTTGTCTGCCATTTAAGCGTTCAACTTATACAACGCTTTTCAACGGTTTTTCTTTCGCTTTTCTTGATTTAATGAGCTCTCACATGTCTGGGCAGCATTAACCCTTTTAGAATTATCGTAAGTTCTCTATCTACCTCAGGTTCATTATGCGACAGTATTCATATCTGCAGAATGTCATACTGCAATCTGTCCTCCCTCTCTCTCTCTTGTTCCCTCCCTCTTTCTCTCTCTCTCTCTCTCTCTCTCTCTCCATTATGCTCAGCCAGCAGCCGCTTTCACTAATTACATTTTCAAAGTGCAAACGAAGCGTGCGATGCAAGCAGTAAGGGAGAGAGAGGGGATAGAGGGAACTGAGGGGGCAACTAGAAGGTAGCTCTAGGTTCGCTCCACTAATTAGTACAATATACATATATAGTATATATATATGTTTGTGGCATAAATTCAAATAAAAATGTACAAGTATAAAATGTATAAATGCGACGCTGACTGCGATAAAAATCTAAATTAAACAGCGCGCAACACTGCGGCCAACAGTTGAGGCATGCAACATATGTGTACATGTGTGTGTATATGTGTGTCTGTTTGTGTATGTGCAACAACATCAACATTAATTAAGCATAAACATTTAACCTGCCCCTCGAGACACGCCTCCACCGCACGTCGCGTGTCCAGCAAAAGGGTCCGATTTCTGGTTTTTCCTGCTTCCAAGATATTTTATAATTTGATTGATTTATTATTGCTGCCCCTTGGCACACAATAGTGTGCAATAGTGTGGCAAGTGCATTTGTAGCAGGTAACAAGCAGACAAAGCGCCAGCTGTACACATTTATTCCCTCCTCCCCCTTCTCCTTCCTCTCCACTCCCCGTGGAGCGACTCATAATTTTTACGGCTAATTTAATTAAAAGGCGAACTTGCTTACCACCAAACTGTCATAACTATCAGTTGAGGTAAATACTTAGGCAGACAGGTGTGTTTGGGGTTGTTATTCAAAAGGAATTTAACGCAGCAAATATTTAACATAGCAATGTGAGAGGAATTTAACAGAGTAACTGTTTAACATAGCAGTGTGAGCGTAGCGGCTTAACAGAGCAAGCAACTGTTGGTTGCTTGTTGAGAGACTGTTAAAGAGAGAGAAGAAGAGAGAGACGCGATGAGTTAAGTTTAACTAGCAGACAAACAGCTGTTTAACATAGTAAGTAAATGTAAGCTGTTATGCTTAGCTGTTAGCTGAAGTTTGTACCCACAAAATTGTACTCATTTGTCTTTAAAGAAAATTAATTTTTCACAACAAAATCTTGCTTACTGTACTTGATTTAAAACAACTTTAAAGAGCATTTTAGAAATCCAGTGACTCCAAACATTAATTTCAACTTACTGAGGTTGAAATCTTCAAACATCTTGTGTGCTCGCTGTAAAGTTATTTGTCGCATTTGATTGATTTTGGGTGAATGCAATAAGAAATTGTCTGGCATTAAAAGCTGCTTTTTCCCTCTCTCTCGCTCTCTCTCCCTTTGGGTTGGTTCAGCTATTTAACTCCTTCAATATGTCAACAAAAGTGTCTAAGTGGACAGATAAACCGTTAGTGGGCAAGGAAGAAAACAAGCAAAAGTGTGGGTGTAAAGGAGACTGAGAGAGAGAGAGAGAGAGAGAGAGAGAGAGAGGGAGAGAGCGCACATGCCTTGAAGAAAATCAATTTGACAAAGTAAAGAAAACTGTTATCCCTGGTGATTGATTATGCAGCCGTGTCGAGTGACTGGCCAAAAGTTTTGCCCGTTTTCGATTGGGTCACCAAGCGTATCATTAATTTCCCAATCGACAGAGTTGCGGTAGAGGGAAACAGGAGGGGGACAGGGGAAGGGGCAAAGTAGACAGACATTTTGAACATGCATCTAAAATGTTTTCCTTTCTCGAATTTTCCATTACAGGAGTTTCCGCGGAGTTGTATTATGTGCGAGAGGGAGCCATCAATGATTACGCCCTGAATTTTGCGGTGCCGGTGCCTGCGAACATCAGTGACGTAACATTTACCTGGCAATCGTTGGTGGAACATCCGTTGCCCTACAGCATCAGTGTGACTACCTCGGATATGGGCGTACTGCCACGCCCTACACTCAACATATCCCGCATTGGGGACGTGCCAATGGAACCACAGACATGGGGAGTCAGTCTCAAATGCTCCGGCACACGGGCTGCTGAGGTCACTGTGACCATTAGCGTGGAAGTCATTCTGGATCGACAGACACACAACAATACGAATCTCATCTTTAAACGCAAGAAAATCTGCCTCAAGGACGAACCGAACGATGCTCGAGAGGAGTACGACGATGAGGAGCCACTGCATCCGGATTTGAGTGGACATGATGAAGTCCACTACACGGAACACAATGAGGATACTGCAGAGCATGTTATTTCCGATGGACGTTTACCTACCAAGGCGGATCACGGCAAAGGCACTGAGCGAAATCGGGTTGTGATTACGGAGCCAACGGTAACAGTGGGACGTGGTGTCGGTGGTGCGGGTATGGGCGTTGGATCCAACAACGATTACGATCCTTTGCTGAGGGAAACTCTAGTTCCTCCCACGAGTGGACTGATTACCTTGATTGTCGGTGGAATTCTGGCCTTGGTTCTGGTCTCCACTCTCATACTGATTGCCTACTGTGCCAAGGGTCCTTCGAAACGTCATCCTTCGAATGGTGTCCACTTGATAAAGACCTCAAGCTTCCAACGACTGCCAACGATCTCGTCCACTGCCCACAATTCGATCTATGTCTGCCCCTCGACCATCACACCCACATATGCGACACTGACGCGGCCCTTTCGCGAATATGAGCATGAGCCTGAGGAGTTCAACCGCCGTCTCCAGGAGCTGACAGTCCAAAAATGCCGTGTGCGCCTCTCCTGTCTCGTTCAAGAGGGCAACTTTGGGCGCATCTATCGCGGCACATATAACGACTGTCAGGAGGTACTGGTCAAGACTGTGGCACAGCATGCAAGCCAGCTTCAAGTGAATCTACTGCTCCAAGAATCAATGATGCTCTACGAGGCCACACATCCCAATGTCATGGCAGTACTTGGTATTTCCATCGAGGACTTTGCTACGCCCTTTGTTCTCTATGCCGCCACTGGAAGCGTACGGAATCTAAAGACCTTCCTACAGGATCCCTCCTATGCCAGAAGTGTCACCACCATACAGACAGTGCTCATGGCCTCCCAGCTGGCCATGGCAATGGAACACTTGCATAACCATGGGGTAATTCACAAGGACATTGCAGCCAGGAACTGTGTGTAAGTAGTCCTAACATTTTAGACCCTTTGGCTTAAATATCCCTTAGGAAAAGGAACAGTGATTTTATCCTATCTTATTTTCCTTTATGTCGGCTAAAAACCCTCTAGGAAATGTGCTGATTATCCCCTTTGTGGGTCATACTCTTTGATTACTGTCCATTTGATCTTCTTCCTAGGTTCCCCAATTTCCTATCTTTTGTTTTCTATATCTCCTTCGATCGTAAAATCTCTTTAGCCTGTCTAATCAATCAATTGTCTTGCTTTAATCCTTTACTTAGTATCGATGATCAGCTGCGTGTTAAGTTGACTGACAGCGCGCTCAGTCGCGATCTCTTCTCAGGCGATTATAACTGCCTGGGAGATGGTGAATACCGACCCATCAAGTGGTTATCCCTCGAGGCATTGCAGAAGTCCCATTACAATGAGGGCAGTGATGTATGGTCATTTGGTGTGCTCATGTGGGAGATGTGCACGTTGGGTAAACTGCCCTATGCCGAGATCGATCCCTATGAAATGGAGCATTATCTTAAGGATGGCTATAGATTGGCACAGCCCTTCAATTGTCCCGACGAATTGTAAGTATCTTTTGTAGGCGACCCAAATTTTAGTGTAGTTCATGGATTGATTGGGAATTGGAATATTTTGCTCTGTTCATTTACAGATTCACAATTATGGCCTATTGCTGGGCCTCAATGCCCGCCGAACGACCCTCGTTTAGTCAGCTACAGATCTGTCTATCGGAGTTCCACACACAGATTACCAGATACGTTTAACCTGCGGTAATGAAGCACACCAAGACCTGTAAATACAACAAGAGACGACGTCGCAAGATTTCACAGCAAACGACAATGTCGGCAACTCTGTTTCCAAAGACATATTAAATTATAGCGCCCGATATGGGCATTAATGTGGGAAGTAAAGGGGTTGAAGACCCTTTTATCCCGGTACAGCCCACAATAAATAGTTACTTACTTCTGTATTTATAATGTGGGTACTCGATAGAGGACTACTTTTAAAACATACACTCAAAAGTCGGTCGTGTTTGAATACCCCCACGCGTCTATAATTAGCATCTAGGTATACTTAGGATAGTACGTTTAAAAGGGAAGAAGAAGAGGAGAAACAGATGTGACATTTCAATGCAAACAAAGTAGTAGTTAAAAGAAACCCTCACATAAATGTTAAAAGACACACGAGAGCAACCGAACCCAGTAAAAAGAAGAAGAGAACGATAAGCTAAAGCATTAACATAACATAGATACATATAGATACAGATACAGATACGGATACAGATAAAGATACAGATACAAAACCTTAGGCTAGGCATTTGTCGTAGTTGAAAGAAATCTTCGTCATTCGTCATAGTCTATGGAACAGCATTATATAATATCGTATATATATATACTAAGATATATATATATATATATCTATGTAAATGTATTTATATGTGTATGTATATGTCTAAGAGAGCATAGAATCGAATCTATTTAACTAATGTTTAGTGACTTGATGTCAAAATCCAAACGGTGCACTCCCCCCTAAAAAGTTTACAACCCCCCTCCCTCCTCCGCCCGCATGGGTGCTGGAATTGTATTTCCCAGTATTTTGTGTTATACTTATTCAACCGTCTCAAGAAAGTTTTTGTAATATATTTAAGCATAAAGCATTAGTTCTAAGTTACTCTTATGATTTTATACATTACTTTTATTTGAAAGCAAAACAAAGAAATAAATAAAAAAAAAAAAACATGAATAAAAAATATGAAAAAAACGATTTCAATAAACGTCCGTGCATAACATTCAAAAAGAAAAAAAATATTAAAAAAAACTAAAGAAATGCATTTGTGAATAGCTGGGGAATTGAAAAGGAATGGAAAGGGATAGAGGGATTGAGGGAAGGAGAGGGAAGGTAAGTAGGTAAAAGAGGAAACATTCTTGTGTAAGCATATTGCTAACAATTGAGCCGGCCACGCCCATCACTTACCCTAAAACAACTTGCACTAAGAGCAATGTGTTGTTTGGGTTTCACAATGCTTAGGTCGGCACTCCTTCCAGCTCGGGAGGGATTTAGGAGCAGGAATTGGAATTGGAACAGGAGTTGGAGTTGAAGTTGGTCGGGGGTTTGTGGTGGAGTTGGGGTTGGGGCAGGTTCTGTGACTAACCATGTGCAACCCAAGCACTGTGCAGCCCCGAGCCAATCTCCTTGGCAGCCCGAGCGTGCGAACCAAACACAAAAGACATGTAATGCCAACTGCCTATTTGAGGAGCTAGTCGGGAGCCTCTTTGCTCTTTGTTCCACACCTGTACGTGGTGGAGAGAGTGGAGAGAGTGGTGAGCGTGGTGAGCGTGTGGAGCTTATGAGGTAGCTGCCATACAAAAATCATTCCATGCCAGTCTCTACCGTACGGTACTATAAGCATGGCATGCCCTTTGATGGCTGGGCTGACACTACTTAGTTTTTTGGCACGTCACGGTTAGGCACGATGTTGCCTGTGTCCCTTTTTAATATGCCTGTCACAGCGTCAGTAGCAGCAGCATCAGACCCAACACTAGTTTCGTGTTCATCTTCTTTATAATACCCTGTAAACAGGCAGACGAATATAAAGGGTACATTCAATATTATTTCTTTTAATAAATAACTTTTAGACTTTTTGCCTAGAAAATTTCATGATAAACAGAAAAGTTTTTCATTTAGCTTTGAACCGTGATGAGAACTTAATCAAAAGTTTGCTGTAAATGAGTTTATTAGTTTTAAATATAATTATAAATGAATTATAACTTGAGAATTTGCGTGTTAATCTCAAATTTTGTACATTTTGTGGGAAGTAATAAAAGTTGTTCTAGAATGTTTAGGAATTTGTGAGAAATCTTGTCTACTGATTGGATTTACAGAGTATTTACAAGTCTCCCAAGTCTCCCTTCCTTTTTTTTGGATTGTACGCGGTGTCTTTAAAAAACGCTCAAAGAGCGTAGTTCATGTGGCACGTGCCACATCTGAAATGCGTAGCATTTAACTAAAGCCACTGTCCAAATCGAAAGTTAATGTGGAAAAGCAGTTTTCCTTAGCACTTTTCCACAGCGAATAACTGAAAATTTAAGGCGACAAGTTTATCATGAAATTGTAGAAGGAAACCAACTTGATTTGCGGTAGAAAATGTTATAAAAATTATAGGGGGAATACTAAAGATAAACTCTATTTGGTTAATAGATTGAATACAGGTTAATTTGATCAGATTTTAGTTGGCGTAACGCAGTAAGGAAGGAAGGAATTCTATGATATAACTTACTTGATGTGATATCAAATTAAATCCTCTAATATAATCAATAGGTCAATCAGATAGTCTATACTATATAGTAACTCAATTGAAAAGCCGAAAGATAAACTTGAAACAGTTTCGTTTCAATCAAATTAAAGCGTTCCAGCAAATTGACAAAAGATATTAAGTTATTAAAAAACATCGCGAGTTGAAAGCGAATTTCTCTCTTTTTTGATACGTTTTGTGGTGGAGAAGAAAATTGCCATAAAAGTCATACAACTAAAACATAAAAAGTGAAGGGAATGAATTGAAACTCATTGAAACTTGAGCTCCACTTTCCACCCAAAAACAGACACACACACACACACACACACATGGGGGGAATGAATGGAAAATGGCAGTAAAAAACGTGGAAAATTGAAAAACAAAAGGCAACTTGGGTAACTTTGTTGTTGGTCAACACTCTAAGCCAAAAATCAACAAATATAAAAAATTTCCGAGCACGTGAGGCAGCATTTCAATTTTTCAGTAGCTCTGTTTGCGCGCAAAAACTTTGACATTCTCACTCTCCTCTCCAGCCTCCCCCCCCCCACCTTTGCAAACCACGCCCCCACCACACTCAAACAACAACAACAACAAGTCAAACAAAATGACGACAGGTAGACGTCAGTCTAGAGTTTTGGAACCAGAGTTGCCACAGTTGCTACCCACGGGAGCCATTGCCAGCCCTCTGGCTATGCCAGGTGATGTTTGAACTTTCAACGGATGAGCCCTCGACCAGTGTTGGGAAAGGGTATGAGGCTATTCGTTTCGGTTTGCAACTTTTTCCAAAAAGTGGGGCAGGAATATGGCCTCAAAAATTGATTACTTTGCGCGAAGCAGTTTTCGACTTTTCCCTTCTCTCTCCCAATTTTGTTCTCCTCCTTTTGTTGTTGTTGTTGTCAAGTTTTATGGTTGGCATTTTGAAGCTGTTGATTATGGCCAAAAGGCATTAGCTGAAAAATAAATGTTTACCTTTGAAATTATGAAGTGAAGTTTTCAGATACGAATATCGGTGTGGTTAACCCGTATACTCCTTTTTCTGCTTTTTTTGCTCTCGGGCTATGATTGTTCTAAATTTCAGAAAAGTTTTTAATGCTTTTCTGATTGCAAAACTAATTAAAAAGTTCATTAAACTCATTTGGTATTGCTTTAAAGATTTTAACAACAAAAAAAAAATAAGAGGAAAATGAAAATGAAACTGGAAAACTTATCAAGGGTTTTCCGTTGATGCTTCGCTTTATCGGTTATCGGGCTTAATCAATAGCTAATCACATTTTGCTATTGGCAACTTTTCAAATTGCTTTCAACTTTAAGAATGCACATAATCAATGTCGAAGTATTTGACTTTAGTCTACTTATCCAATTCTCTGAAGACATTCGCCTTGAAACTTTGTTCCCTCTCTCTCTCTCTCTGTATATATATCTCTATCTCTTTTCGCTCTCTGCTTTATTCCACCCGCTGAGAAATGCCAAATGCAAAATTGTTTTTCAATTTCTTTTTCTATTTTGGAATACACAAGACGAAACAGCAGCAACATTAGCATACAACTTTTCTTATTATTTTTTATGTGAAAAATTTTCCATTTTTTTGGAAAATAAAAGAAACGAGCCAAGGGTTGAAAGGCGTCCAGGCGTGTGGGCGTGGTCGCTGGATAGCAACTAACTGTAAAGCTAAGGAAGCGGAAACGGAAAGCATACAACGCAGACAAACGCCAACAAATTCGATGGCTAAAAAGAAATCGCCGTACAGTCATTGCCTGGCAGATACCCTGTAATCAGAGAAGGGTATGCTAAGAAGGTATTAAACGGAATAGAGCTACAGTAAACAAAGCAGAACACAGACTTGAGCTTCGAGTCTTTCTATAATTAATATTTACTTAAAATGTTACTCCTTAAGTTTAGTTGTGAGGTATATATAAGTTGGGCAGACCTTCCAGCTGCTAGTTAACGCTGCGGGACTTTCGATGCGCCGAAGCACTTGCAGCTCGTAAGCCAAGACAAGTTGGCTAGAAGAAAGAGTGCAAGGGGCAGGAGGGAGGAAATAGAATTCAAAGTCAAAATACCCGACCAAGTACAGTAGAGCAGAGCAGGGCAGAGCAGAGCAGAGCAGACAAAAGTGAAAACAGTCGCGTCGCGGGAAAATACATAATAATGACATGGAAGGAAATCATTTTCATTTGCAAGCCATTGCTTCATTGCTCCCCCAAGCGCCTACCCCTGGCTCTACCCCTACCCCTGCTGCTGCTGTCACTGAGCCCAGAGACTACCTCTGACCCCTTCGGCACTCTCTTACCCTCTTGGATCCCGCTCATCATTGCCTGTCGGTTAAAGTTAGAGGCAAATCCATGGCGGGTGCTTCATTTGTCGCAAAGTTTTATTGAATTACTCGGGCGTGTTTCGGATCTGCCGTGAATAACGTTTGATGTGACGCATAGACAGAGGTGTGTGCATGGCCGGAGGGTGGGGGGGGGTGTAGAGGTTGAGAGGATGTGCTCGTTGCCAATAATGGTAGCTTGGTTTGCCTCTTGATTATCACGCCTCTGAAAATTCATTAAAACTTTTTCGTTTTTTTTCCGGTTCTTCTTTTTTTTTTTTTTTGGCAGTCGCAATCGATTGTGTGTGCGGGAATGTGGCACTGTAGAACTGTGGAACTGTGGCACATGCAACCATTTTTCATTTGCCACACAACCGTTTTGTCCTGTTTGCCGTTTTGCGCCTTTGACTCGCCTTTGACTTTCTGCCAGCTGTCATTATTCATCCAAAATGTTTGTCGCTTAGCTAGTCCCCCCCTAACACCTTACCGCCCCCTTAATCCACTTTTGCCCCTCCACACCTCCACCCTTTTTGCAAACTTTCCAAATTTCCCACATATGTCGCCAACTGCGGACAGCAGACAGCAGACTCTGGACTGGACCAAGGCCCCCGTGTGTGATTAATTGTTGCAAGTGCTGTTACCAAGGCTAACCATGTTGCCAAAGCTGTGGAACACTCGATGGGGAATCGGCTCGCTGAGTTATTGGTTGTTGACACAAACACTGTGGTGCAGTGGTGCTCGTAAACCACCGAAACAGTTCATTGGAGCGACAACTGTCTACAGTAAGGCATTTCAAATTAGTTAAGTTTGTAATTTATCTAATGTTTAATTAAATTTATATAAATAAATTATATAAATAAATTTATTTATATTAAATAAAAGTAAGTTTTCAAAGACTTTTTCAAATCGTTTAAATTATTTCAGTTTTTCCCAATTTTTTTCCCTTTTATACCCTATTTGATCCTATCTCTCGATTTAATATATAAATGTTTAGTTTAGCGTGCTTTCACTGTGTCATCGAGTTTGCTATATCTCAGCTCCTATTTTGTTGCAACAACTCCTAGACTTGCCACATCAATTTGTCGAATAAGCAACTTAATCATTTGCCATTGTCAATGGCTTGACTTTTGGCCAGAAGAGAGGCCCAAGAGAGGCCTACGAGAGGAGTTCTCACAGTCTGTTCCAGTTTGAACGTTGCCAAGGCATAAAAATTATGCAAACTGGCAAGAGGGTGGCCCATTGAAGCGACAAATGTGGCCATGCCACTTGCTGCCAAATTCAGCACACACACACAGCCAGACACACACACACACTCACACACAGTTGGCTTGGATTTGCGACGGGCTTCGACTGCAGTTGCACAATTTGTCGGCTTACATTTTTGGCTATACATTTGGTAGTGCTGCTGCTGCTGCTGCAGCTTTTGCCGTATCGCCAAGCTGCCATATTGCCAGATTGCCGTATTGCCACTTGCCACTTGCTACTTGCCACTTGCTTTTATGCAACAAATCATTGGCATAATTTAAAGCTTCGCTTCTCCTCACTTCCGCTCACCGCTCTCTGCTCACTGCTCACTGCTCACTTCTCAGTTCTTAGCACACTCGACGTTGTCTCTTCGACTACTATTTTTGCTGCTACATTTTTGTGGCAGGGGCATTGTGGGGTTAAGTGTGCGCAGCATGCATGCCAGACTATCAGACTGTCAGACAGGCAGACTGTCAGACAGCCATATAACCATACAGTATGGCATTCAGCTTGTCTGGCAGCTTAGCTATCTGCTCTCCTATGTATGATTATTGAATGTGGTCGAAGATTAATGATGCCGCTGTATCTGTATCTGTATCCGTAGCTGTAGCTCTAGCTGTATCTACTGCTAGTTGCGTTCTGGTATGTCTACTCCTCCATCTGGTTCCAGTAGCACCATTTGCCATTTTCTAATATCATCTGGCTGCCTGCAAATTGTTATCCTTGAGACCGTTCTGCTAATGCTACTCTGCTCCTTTTCCAACAAAGCTGATTATATCAAAAGCTGAACTTGTACTAAAAATAATTTAAAGGCTCATAAAAGGCTTTAAGGCAGACAACAATGTGCAAAGTGCATTAGGTTTTAACTAAAGGTACTCAAACTGTATCCGATTATGAAATTATTTCTGTTTTTCCTTTTCTGAATTTTCAGTGACAGTGGTTTAAATATAATATTAACCTGTTTATAGTCCTACTTAAGTTAATACCCGTATTTTCAAGCTTTAAATAGACTTCAAAATTCTGTTTATATTTTTATATAAACTAAAACTGATTTTGCTATTTTAAATTAAATTTAAAAAGTGCAGTACACAAAAGAAAAGTTTGGAAAATTTAATTTCATTTTATATACAGCTTCTTACTCTGACCAAAAACAGGTGCAGTCCATTTAATATGGCTATTCATGCTGCCAACTTGTTAAACCCCGTACTCTAAAAAAGAGTTGAGTGGTATATTATGTTTGTCTGATTGTTATTAATATATGTCAATAGTTTTCTAATCTTCTCCGTTCGCTCAAAAGCTCAGCTCCGAAAAGCTCAGTTCGATATTAAAAGCTTTCAGCGTGAACAAGTTCACCTTCGTTCATCGATAATTGATATTCGCTAATCGTTTAGTTCCTTTTGCGCATCGGTTTTTTCTGCACTCCTGATTATGTGCTCCGCGTTTCGAGCGTGAAAAAATAATTAATTTCGGTCCAATCGGCTTAAATTATGCATCAAACGAAAGAGCGTTGTCATGTGCACATTATGCATATAAAAAACTTGTAAGTTATGTTGGATTATCTACTTTTATTAACGTTTGAAAATTTTTCTATTAGCGGAGCCCCTGCGGGCGGCCCACGTTTTGCGCACATTTCGCCATATTTTTTCACCCTCTCCCACTTCAACTCCAACGCATTATCTTTTGTGCGCCACTTTCTTTGCTCTCCTTGTCGCCTTCGGTCAACGTTGTTGTTGCAATCTCTTACGCTCGCTCTCTTACATATGCAGCAGAATGCATGCGCAGCGTCGCTGCTCGCGTCGTGTCGATTTCTCTTTTAACTACGTTCGCTCGCTCTCTCTTTGCTTATAATTTGTAAAACGCGTCTCTTCAGTCTGGCTGAGTGTTGTTTTTTTTTTTTTTTTTGTGTGAAATGGTGTGAAGTAAATGTGCAAATTTTTTTTTGATTAAGCTCGCAGCTCAATGTATGGAAGGCAATAGTGTTTTGTGCAATTTATGCCGGCGGCAAATCAAAAGTGAAGTGAAGTGTAGTGTAATAAAGTGGAAAGCAGTGTAAAAGTGCAGTGTATCAGTGTATTCGTGGTAGAATATCACTCAAAGTGTTTTTTTTTTCTAATTTTTTTGAGTGTTAAGTGAGTGCAGTGTTTTAAATAAAGTGAATTCAATTAATATATATAATGCAGTGTAATTGCACACAAATTGCTCATTGAAATTACTAAGATGTGAGTGTTTTCTAAGCTTAATTAAGAAATAAATCTTAACTTAAAACTAATTTTACTTTAATATTTCAATTGTTTTAATTCTCCTAAAAATTCGATTATTTCATTGACTTCATTTTATTATTTTTTACTTTATTAGCTTTATATTCTAATTTAATATTCTTTATTATATTTCAGACCACTATCACGATCCCACGTATCGCTATCAAAGCTAAAAAATATTGAGCGGTAAGTGATTTTAAACTTATATTAAAATTTAATTCTTTTGTATAAACCTGTTTTGAGCTCCTGTTATTGCATTTTGTTATAAAATAGTAATTATTCTCAGTAGAAACTGAATAATGATTACCTCATTACGTTGAAAGAACAAGTTTATTAGCCAAATCGGTGAAAAATTCATTAATTGTTTGGGAAAAGTTGGTTATTTGTATGGAAAATTGGGCACTGGAATGCGTACGGGGTCTTTTACAGCCGGCTAACCCTTCTAGCTTTTCTTACTTGTTTATTATTTTGGCACTTGCTCTGTCTCGAGTGTGGAAAAGCAGAATCAGTGCCAAATTCCGGACCAAAGACAACAATAATAAATGCAACAGTCTCGCATATGAATTCTTATAATAATAATAAGTAAAAATAATAATATAATATTAGTACTCGCCATGCAGTGCGCAATTTAATTAAATTTTTGGCCAAGGCCAGTCATGGAGCCTACGTGAGTGCCCAGAGGAACTGGCTATAAGGTATAAGTAGTGCTCGTCTTCATACCTGAGTTTCTTTCTCTACTTTGCTGGTGACATATGTGACGCATAAATTAAACACTCCATTCGACCGAGTAGACTAGCGTTGAGTCGAGTCTGCATGTCCTCACGTACTCACGTATTCACATACTCACGCTCGGTAGGACTATTCGGCAGGAGCAGTAGGAGCGTCAGGTGCCTGGGGCTGACTTTTCGCCATAAACGTTAAACGTGTAGGCAAAATGCTCATTAGTTTTTCCGCAACGATGCATGAGTTTATGCGGAGCGACCGCTGCTTGAGACCAACGTCTGGCGCTATACATAATTCAAATACCCTGTAAATGTAAAGTGGGGTGAAGAAAGGGAGGATTGTAGATAGTGGTGCAGTTAAATCTACAACAGGTGGCTAACTGGAAGTATCTCTGAAGAAATGCTTTTCATGCTCTTAGCGAAACTATAAGTTAACATATTATTCTCGTACTTTATTATTTTATTTCAATCGTAAGAGGTATAAGGTATTTGTTGTATGAATGTAAACATTTATATTTAGTTCATGAGAAGTTAACTGCAAAGTAGAGAATGTTTTAGAAATGCAATTGGATTGATTTCTTTTAGCATTTTAACAGTCATGTTTTCTACCCCTACTCTTTCAGCTACAGGGTATATTCCAGACAGCTTCTTCTGGTGTTCAGCATTATAGCCAGTTTTTATTGATTTTAATTCATTTTTCTTCTACAATTCGAACAGATCCCCAACTGCGTCAACATTACTCATGTGTCTCCTCTCGTTTCTACTTACCCCTCCCCTACCCTCTCTTCATCGCTCGGTTAATCATTCGGAGCAAGGGGATTTTAAAACCGTTTCGCCTTGTGTTGATGTTCAGAAGGTGTTGTCCGACTTCATTCTCATTCTCACAATTTACAATTTACAATTTACAGACCTTCCGTGTCTAGTCAGGCCAAGTGGCATATAGCTAAAAGTCTCTGTATGCTTATTGAAAAAATATTTACCGAGGCTTCTTTGGACTGCGACAACTGGATTTTGATTGCACACGATGGGGTCATGAGCTTAAGAAGGGCAGGGTGAGGGGTAAAAATGATGATAAAATTGAAGTTTCTATTGGCAAAGTCATGCACGGAGTGCAGATGGCTTTGGTTATACATATATATCTATATATATGCATATATATGTTTTTTTATCATGTTTCTTTTGGGTGTCATGCTCATTGCTCATTGCTCGTTGGACTATGGTCCTACTGGGTCCTTGGACTAGAAGCATGGCAGAAGTTTATCAATAAAATGCTGTGGCATACAAAAGTACACGAGTTATTTCTTTTGCATGAACGGTTTGAGGCCAGGCATCCAGGATATGCTTGACTTATAACCACGGAAACTTTTTGTGCCATATTGTGGAGTAATATTTATGTGGCTTCCATTCGATTCGAATGCCATTTTGTCTGTGATAAAAGCTTGCTTTAAAGATACCAACACGAATACGAACACGAACATAAATCCACATTTATGTGTATGTGAAACGAAATTAGATCAAGTAATAAATCACACTCAATTATGGAAACTATCGATAGCTCAGAGCTCCGAGCTCAGCTGTCAACGAATATTTTTTGAATACTGAAACTCTATACCTTACTGGTGATGTTATCCCTCCGGAAAACGACACTCGACAAAACCTTTGTAGCGTTAATGAAACGAACATGAAGAATAAACCAAAAGAGATGCAAAGATCTATTGTCTGAGAATGTCTGGTAACGAGTCTGGAGTTGATCTTGTTGTAGGTGTGTTGCATCCATTGATAACTCAATTAACAACTTACTTCCACGAAATTATTATAGATTTTGCGCTCGAACGGAGCGTATCTTGTATCTCGTGCAAAGTATCTGAACAAGCGATACGGCATTGAAGAATTACTCATGCTCGAATTTCAGACATCTTGTAACTCGAAACCACGACACGAACACTGAACAATTGATTGAGAAAATAAAAAAAAAAAAAGGATTCGGTTGAGGCTAAAATCAGGGTTGCCAACGTTGTTTGTGCGTCGTTTCAATTGAGTTTTTAAATGAATTCCCATTGAAGCGTTAATCCATTTATAGCTATATACGATATTTATGAACCCAGAGGGGTCACAAACGGTTGCACGCTCATCTAATCCTATTTAGGGACTACTCTTTCCAATAACTGAAGCCAATTGCTTGTGTAGCCTCAATATTTAGTGACACTGACCTGGTTATAGTTCTTCTTTCCCCTCCACTCCCCTCTTCCATAACTCAACCAAATTGTGCATAAATTAAAAAAAATGTTTCATAATCTAAACTATATAAGCCCATAAAACGGGTGACCAACGTCACCGTCGTGAGCAACCACTTTTTCACTTTTATCCTTCGTCCTGGCTGCTGTTGTGTATGTTTTCTCAAAGGCTAAATTGATGACAATGCGGCTTGTCGACGCCTCACCGGCTTCTGTGCTCTCTCTCTGCTTTTCCTGCTACCTCTGCTGATCCCTGTGCTACTTTTGCTCCTGTTCTTGTCGGGCTTCCTGCAACAAAAGATAAAAATTTCATTAAAACCATTATAACTGCCTTCGTAGATGCAAAATAAAGTAAAGTAAAATAAAATATATAAAAGTAACAGAGTAAACAGGCGGTTGATACCTAAGCTGAGTATACCATAAATTATATCTGAGCAATATTCGCCTATTGAGGGCGGTACTTTCAGTCTCCGTGAACAGCAAATTGTATTATCGATATTCAGCTTGAATTAATGGATTACTTCAGGCATCTAAAGTGTCTTCTCTGCCATTTTAAAGCAACGTTAAAGCAAAATGGTTTAAAGGTTAATTTTTAGATAACTTAAAGTTATGGAGATAGACTGTTCTTTACTAGAATAGAAGGAGTTAGTATTATAAAATTGAATAAATTTTTTTAAAGTAATTTGTAAGACTCATAAAAATATTCCATTATAAACGATATTTTAGAAATTTAATGAGTTTTACAAACAAAACTTCGATTAATTTATAACATGGCCTCTTATTTTAAGAAAATTAAAAGCTAGTCCTAGACTTATTTAGTTATCTTTAATAACAGTAGTTTTTAACACAAGCTACTCTACTTAATTACCATTGAACCTAGTTTAATTTCCTAACCGTAGATATCTTAACCACTTTGATTGCAACAAAGTATATTCGATTGTAATCTGATATTCGTTTCGCTAATTTCGGGTACTCGTTGCTCTATTCGAAATTTGTATAAACTTAACCAAATGTAGCGCAGCGACAATTTCATATAAAATCTGTATATTTTGCACACATGCCCAAAATACAAAGTATATATGAAATGTATATAATATCTTTTGCTATGCTCAAATTACCGCTACACACACACACTCATACACCCATACACACACTGGCACACACAGACGTCTAAGCAAATATTCGCGCTGTGTAAATATCCTGTCGCAGTTTCTGTCCTTGCTCCTCTCTCCCCATTTCTCTCCTCTCTTCTGTTGCTGCTTCTTGTTGCTCTTGCTTCATGGTCTCGCTTCAATTTTGCATTTTCCAGTTTTCCTTCCCCCTTCCCCTACCCCCCTCGGGCAAACCTACCTTCGTTCTGGCCAAATACGGGCGCTCTTTAGGCTTTTGTGTGCCACGCGAGCTCAGCGCATGTCGTGCTGTGTTGCTGTGCCATGTGTGTCTCTGTGTGTGTGTTTGTGTGTGTGTGATAACAACCCAAGGATTATTTCGCATTACTTTATTTTCACAACCGCTTGCAAGTTTGCGGTACTTTATCCCAGCCCCGCCCCTTTTTTTGGGCAAGGCCCGCTTATAATTTACACGCTGATTGCGCGTCAGGATTATATATAATTTCTTTTCGGTTTTTTATCCACCTCCTATTATCCAACTCCCAACAGCCATCAACACCCTGTGCCCAGGTGCCTACTATCTGATTTTCCTAACTCCCTTTTCTGCACTTTTTTTTGGTCCTACTGATTTTTCCTTTCCTTTTTCCCAGCACGTTTTTATGAGCTTATGAAATTAATTGTATATAAATGTGTCTGTGTGTGTGTGTGCGTGTGTGTGTCCTTAGATGTGATGGATATGGCGCATTTGATTATGTTTCTGGCTAAATAATGAAATTATCTGGTAATAAAGCGTAATAGATTCATAGCTCATGCACTTCTTTTGGTATTAACGTGATTTTTGGCTTTCCTCATGTGTTGATGGATGAGGCAATAAGCAGATTAGTGTGAGTTAACTGTAAAATAGATAGGAAAATGCGAGAAATGAGAAAAGTGTGCTAATGTTGACCCAACACAGTAACCACATTAACCTTCTTTCCACTCTCTCTCTCTCTCCTCCCTTCTCCCCCTCTTAAATGTAACTGAAACCTTTGGACCACCATGTTACTTAAGTGGCCAAGTTGGGTAACCATATAGTATAAACTCAGGCAATGACAAATATTGGGAGAGAAAGTGTTCAATGTTTTTGGCTGTCATTGTTACAAAACTCGTTGTGCAGTGTAATTAATGTAGCGGCGGGACAAACGGGAAAAACGAGAAAAACGCAACTGAAACATAATACAAATAATTAAAAATAACCCAGAGACAAAGGCAGTGAGCGAGAGGGGAGCAGTGAGAGGGGGGGAAATAGGTCTAGCCGGCTGGCAAAAACAATTGTGTCAATAGTTCACCCGCATATATCGAGGAGATAAACACAGCAGATAATGGCGGAGGATGGCACAGCTGCTGGCGACTGTCAATGAGTGGATGACTCAAAACTAATGCCAGACAAAGGCAAAGGAGAAACGAGAAACAAGGGGGAAGGAGGAGAAAGGCAAAGGAGTCCAACAGGCAGTTGATCTATGCGACACATACTTGAGAAAAGCCGGCAGAAGAAAGGGAAGGGAAAAAGGGAAGGAGAAGGGGAAGAGGGACAGAGAAGCAATTGTAAGGCGACACCTACTGGCATCATTTGTTTACACAATATTGGATATTGGATAGGTTCGAGGCAGAAGGAAATGGGCATTAGCATGAAATTTGTAAGGCACAACACGCACTCGAGCCCAAGGAAAACCCGAAGGAAAAAGAAACGAGAAGTTGAAAAAAGGATCAGTTGTAGGAAATTTATGCAGGCGACAAATTCAAAACACATGTCCTGTGTGTGTATCAGTGGAAGGGGAAGGGAAAGGAGAAGGAGTAGGGGAATACGATAGGGAAGGAGTACGTGGAAGCAATCAATTGTTTATTTATTGTCTGTAACTTGTTTGTTTTTCCTTTCTCCAACATTTTCTTTTGTCTAGCAGACTCTGGTGTCATCTCCCACTGTGCGCATTCAGACCACACAAATCTAAGCCAGTCACAGTTTATCCAAAAAACACAATCACTGTAACTCTGGCCTTGGAAAGGGCGAGGACAGTATAGGCCAGGACAGGTGTCAAAAGGTAGACCCAGATTACACCCTGATTGGTTCAATGAACAACTTCATTTGAAGATTGTCTCATTTTACGCGTATTATCCGTGCTCATTAGCTGAGAATTCCCTTGTCTGGTCAGTGGATGACCATTGTTTTCAAAAGACTCTCAGTTCCAATTATGGCATCAGTTACCATTGTCCAAAGGTCGGTGATTAGTATTGCTCATCTACCAATTTCCCAATATCCCAAACCACCCAAAACTCACAAACCTTCCAAACTGCCAATCTGTTCAATCTGGCCAATCTACCAGTTTCTGTTAACTGAAACCACACAGGGCGAAATGTGTTCGACTTATTTTACTGCCATGCACAATGGGTAATTTGAGTTATTTTCTTTTTATTTTTACTGGAAAAACAATATGCGAATTAAGGCCTATTGTGTGCAATTCTTTGCTCTTTCAATACCATTCACAATAGAAGGGAGTTATGTCTGTATTCAGGTATTTTATTTTAAATTATAATTCATATTTCTGCCTTTCATAGAAAAGACGAACTGAGTGTACAGTTACTGATAGAACTGAGTACTATATCTATATTTTTATCTATATCTTAGTCATATAAATATAAAAATTGATGATTTATTTATGTGTGTTGTGAATTTAGCAACTCACTGGGCGGCAGTTCAGTGTCTGAGGGAAAGTTTAATATAGATTTCAGTGCTATAATGTCATCTCACTGCATATTGGATAGATATTGGATAGATAAATCATTTCAATCCATTCGTCTGCGTAGCAACCCTGGCAAGAACACACACACACACTTGAGTGTACATTGTGGGAACTCCTGTGGTCGCGTCTTGTCCAACTTAAGCCGAGGCTCAAAAGCGCCTGGATCAAGTCCAGAGCACATGCCACACAAAGGAGATGGGGATTGGTGGCATAGGGTAGGAGGAGGGGGGACAAGGACACGCGTGTGCTCAATGCCAAGTCGCATAAAGCAATATAATCTCTCATTACAACTACAGCAACAACAAAAGCGGAGCAGCCCTTAAAGCATATGTTGTTGCCACTCCCCTTACCCCCTTTCTCCCACCCCCCTCTACACCCCTGGCTGTTGCCACTTCTTGATGCTGCTGCTGCTGCTGGCGTCTCGAATTTATTGCCCCTGCAGTGCGATGCTTGCGAGTGCAACAAGCACAAAAATTTATAACTGAGCCGTAATGAACTCATATTTTATAACGTTTATTAACCCATTGATAACCGGCCAAGTGCTTAACGGCGACTGAATTTATGCGTCTGGCTTGGACCGTCTTAGTGTGTTCAAGAGGGGTACCAAGGGGCTAGGGGGGCGGGGTTAGTGTGCAGTGCTGCCTTGTCGGCTTCTGCGTCTGGCGGGTTATCTGAATATCCTAAATGTCTTGTCACAAATAAATGTCATATTAATGTCAGAGTTCCACAACTCAAATTGATTCCCAGTCTCCCTCTTTCCCTCTCTATCTCTCTCTCTCTTTCTTGGACCACCCTGCATTCAAATCTGCGGCTGCCCAACTTCTCGCCCATTTTCAATTTCCTATTTTCCCATACTGGGACTATATTTTCAAGTGTTTTTCCTCCTCTTTTCTCCTCTATCCTCCTCTTTTCTTTATCATCTCCTTTAGTTTTATGTATGTTCCATTTTGGGCTTTGCGCCTTATTTTCGAATGACTGCGATAAGCCTGTGTTATGAGTGCTCAACTCAGAATGGTCATGAGCTGTGCCAGAGTTGCCAAATAACCACAACAAATTGTGAGGTGAACGAGTTTTGGATTCGTTATTGGGATAACAGAGCTTGCCATAATTGAGTGTAACTAATCGCAGATACTTGTGTTAGTTCAGCTCTGAATTGGTAGCTCTTTAGGCAATTTGATAGCGTTATCAAATTGTTGGCTATAAGATTTCGATTAAGATTAAGCTCAAAATGATTGTGAGCTTATTAAAGTATATAAACTTTTAATAATTGTCTTATATACCTTGTGTGGTGGGTGTTTGGACATTTAAACAACAGTTTAAATTTAAGCTAAGTTAGAAGACGTTAAAGAAATCGTAGTAGGAATCATAGATATAGTAGAACTAGTGCTGCCAATAGCTGATAGTTATGATAACTGACTTAGCATGTATAGAATATATATAATGATTTCCCTGTTTAATCTTCAATGAATCCTTAAGACTTCCTGAGCTTATTCCATTCTATTGGTAATTGAAAATAATTACATATAGATCAACCGAGATATGTGTCTTATGGTCAGATATGATTTGAGTGAATGCTTTCATTCAATCTTCAATCGTGGTTGCCCCAGGCGGCATCAGCATCGGCTTGGGCATCACATGTGCCACAAAAAAGGGTTGTGTGTTTGATATTTGCTCTGTCCACAGCTTGCTTGCCACTTCACACTTGCAACGTGCGTAAGGTTTGGAGTATTTCCCTGCCCCTTTCTCTTAACCATTTCCACATTTCCACATTTTCCATTTCCCATTTCACATTTAACACATCCCGTTGTCCTGCCCTCGAGGCAGGCTTCTTCATTCCTCTTCACGTTAGCCGCTTCCGGTTTGATTCAGTCTCTGCTTTTTTGGTTCTCATTCTTTGCAGTCGCACTGTTTACATTGCGAGAGAGTTTTCCACAGAGTTTTTCCCGTGTGTTTCCCAGTTGCCCTTTTGCGTAGCATCAACTAAATATTCCCTGCTGATCCGACTCGTTTGCAATCAAGCGTTACTTTTGTTTGCTTTTCGGAACTCTGGTCCATTAAGTGACGTCACCGGCGTTGCAGCCGTTGGCTCAACAGCCGCTGGTGACTTTTCGCACTTGATGTGGGCGGGGGATGGAGCGAGGAAGAGTACTGAAACGAGGGTGTTTGCCACGGTCACGTGTCATGAGCCGCGCCGTAATTGTATCTATGAGATACAATTACAATTTTTCAATATTTTCGCACAGCAGGAGTGAGGGAAAAGAAGAGAGGGGGGGAAAGAGATGCAAGCTAAGTTTGAGCTGAGCCTTGACCGGGTTGAGTTTTCGTGGGCGTTATTATTTATTTATAGTGACACTTTATTGCAGTTCGCCAACGGCGCCGGCTGCAGGACATGCACACAGGACATCAACGCACACACACACAGGACACGCTCGAGTGTAATTGCGCACTTGCGGCGTCTTGGCTGCGAGATGAGTCCAAGGAGCAGGAGGAGGGGGGCTGGAGAGGGGCGGGGGATGTAGAGACAACCGGAATATGTTGCATCATCGCTCGTCCGTGTGGCCTTAATGTCCTTGCCAGTTGCCAGTTGCGAGTCGCCTGTTTAATGTTGCGTTGCGCCGTGCACGTCCTGTGTCGTCCTTTCGGTTTAATTTAGTGGTTGCGCCTTGTACTCAGCTCGCCAAAGGCATTATCATAATTTTTCAATTTATTAACAAAGTCAAAACAGTTTAGTTTCCCTCTCGAGTCCCACCACCCGCCCCTCTCTTGGCCCGAAAACATCATTTATTATCCAAGCAAGTAGCGCTAGGTCCTTAGTCTGATGTCCTGCGGTGTCTGAGCACAAAACGCGCGTTTAAATGCCTTTAATTGTTTCTTATTTATGCTTCCGTTTTTCCTTGACTTACAGCTCAAGTATTCAATTGTTTTTTGATATGATAATGGTTCGTGAAATTGGAATTGGAAGTAGAATTGGAAGTGGAACTTTAAATAGAACTGGAACCTCCTCCCCTCGTTCTTATTTTTTGTGAATAGTTTTGAAATGAAATTCCCACAAGTCAAATGCTGATTAAGACTAATTTGAGTGCGCGTTGATCAAATTATTCATTTCCTTTAATTCATTTTAAAGAAACTGTTTATACTTAACTGTGTCGCACTCATTTCTGAGTTCATTTTGGACTCTTTTCAGACTCTTCAGACAATTGCAGTTATTGTAACACATTTAATTGATTAAGAGCAGTCTTCAGTTTAATTGACCCACAAATTTTTGTAAATGATTTAAATTAAAGACACTAGCATATGTTGTAGACTCTCTCTCTCGGCTCAAGGCCCCACTTAATACAGCCGTGGCCATGGCCATGCCCACTCCTACGCCTACGCCCATCAACAAACTTTTCAGTACTTGAGCTCAATGCGATGCAAACTTTTTGGGTCTCGTGTCTTGAGCTCTGGCAAAAACTCTAGAACGAGAACGAGAACGAGACAAGAACTCAAAAACCAAAAACCAAAATCCAATTTGCAAGTTTTTCGAGTGCACACACGCAAAAATCTGTGCCCCCTTTTTGCCAGTTCCGAACTGGGTTCCAGTACAGTTCCTGTACTAGTTCCAGACCCCCAGAGAGGTTGACAATCACGCACGATTTCAGGTAAATCTAATTTAAATACGACTACACATCAGCACCAAAAAAAGTATGGGAACTTTGGAGTTGTAGTCAGGCAACCTTTGATGGCTCCCTGGTTCGAGAGCTACGAACTACTTGCCAGTTACTTTAGTTAGTTAACTGTTTATGAACCATACCCCTGGCTAGCTGTCGGAGAGTGGGGAGGAGGGTATTTGCTGCTGTCGAGGGGGGCGTGGCTGGGCACTTTACACTTTTGTGCGCCAGCTCTTCTAAAGTAATTAAGTGTTTTTCCACATGATGGCTTCATAGACTGCAGCAGAAGCAGGAGCAGGGCTTAAAGTCTAAGAGGGAAGTCGAAGGAGTTGGAGGTGTCAGAGGGACGGGGGAGTTGGAGGAGGTGTTGCCAGGCAGTCAGGCTCTGCATACTCTTATAATTGGTTTAAAAAACGTGAAGTTAACGTAAAAGCAAAGTGTTTTGGAGGCTGCTTTGATAGTTTCAGATAGTTTTCCAGGTCTCCGAAGATTGGGAATGAGGAAGCTATGGACTCCTTCTCTGTCTCTCTCCCTCTCTCTCCCTCTCCCTCCTTCTCTCTCTCTTTCTCTCACACACTTTTAATAAACTTTCCATACCCAACAAGGCCAAAGACAAAATCATTAATAAACTATTAAGGTATTTCCTCCAAGTGCTTCGCATTCGCCAATGTGGCCAAAGGAGCACAGGGGAGGAACGCACCTGGAGTCGGAGGATTACTTCGGAACTTTGATAGACAATGAAACTTGATCTGGGCAAAGCCACAAAGTCGTTGCATAACTGATGCTAAAACTGCTTAAACAAATGGGATAAAGAGCTTTAAGCAAACTGATTAAAGTTATCTTCACAACAAAATTAAATACTTAAAGCTTCTTAAATTAAAAGATTTCACTTTAAACCCAAAGAGCTTAAGTTATTTTAAATAAAATAGATTTTCTAACTCAAAGCAATTTAAATACCTAAAAAAGAGAAAAGATAGACTTATCAGTAACTAATTTATGTGAACTATATAGAATTTCTACAATTTACAACTATTTATCGCTTAACAGACTTCTAAGTAAATATTCCCATTACATTGTCTAATATAAAGCAGTATTTTAAATAATGTATTTTTACTTCTTAGATACAAAAGTATCTTATTTATGTTCCGATTTTCTAGCGTATCTTTTAAGGAAACTGTCGACACAAAAGTATAAAAAACTATTGGCCAAGACTTGTTTATGTCAGGCATTATCACTTTTTAGCATTAATAGATCCAAATGCATATTTTACGAATACAAATGCGAGTGGGGGGATATAGGGGATACGAATAGGAAAACGAATAGGAAAACGAATACGAATAGGAATACGAATACGAATGGAACGCCGAGTTGCATTGCTTTTGCCAAACGAAATACATTTGTAATCAGGTCCAATTAATCTCATTCATGGTACGTACTTCTCGGGTCCATCTAGAGTCTCTGATCTTTGCTGTTGTTGTTGTTGTTGTTTTTGCTGTTAAAAATAATTTGTGTTGACACAAAGATTGAATGCCTCTTGGGCTGAGTGCGGGGTCGTTGCGATCTGTGATCTGTGATCTGGTCGTGTGCATAATTTATGCCTTCGATCACATGAAGACATGAAAAATGTCGCCACAAGACGCCTCAATGTTGCTGCTGCTGCTGGTACTGCTGATGATGATGATGACGACTTGGATACTCCTATGAGCTATGTGTAGCTCTGTTTGGATTCAATGCATCCGATGGATTCGTATGTCCATAGTTGAGCAGTCTTGCCAAATGTGGCAAGACCAGTTGAGTGAGGGAGCAGCAGGAATCGAGCATAAATTAAGTTGACATGACACTGCCTCACTTGCTCTCTCTTTCTCTATCTCTGTCTCTGTCTATGAAGTCTCCCGGTGAAAAGCCCAGCGTCAATTTAATGTGTGGACATAATTTTGCTGTCGCATTCAATTCATGGCGACCCGATGCGAACCCAACTGAGTCTAAAAACAACAAACATAAAAACACTTGCACGTGGATTGCATCTCTGATGACGTCGATGTGGCTGTGCCTGTGGCTGTTGTTGTAGATGCCTCATCATCCTAGCCACTCCCCTACGCCCTTTTCATCCCTGTACTCCTCGGGAGCGTGTGTCGTTCGTAGCTCGAGTTGCATTTGTTATTGTGATGACGCTGATGTTGCCGATAATGACGATGGCAATGTGCACACGTTATATGCACATTTGTGAGCACTTATATGGCATACGGGTACCACTGTGTGTGTGTGTGTGCTAGTATTCCTGCAAGTATTTGATTTGGATTCGTTTCAATTCAATTGCATTGCAATTGGGCATTCAGTTGACTCTGCCACAGGGACACATTAGTAAATTACGTATTATTTCAGCGGAACAAAACACACACAATATGCGACTGTGTCTACAGGGTCAATTGAGTGTCTTTATGTGCCCCATGTTATGGGTTACAGGACGTGCTTTTTAAAGACATAATGAATTTAAGCTTTTATAACTTTAGCTGTAAATTTTAAAGGCCAACTGACCACCGATTAAATCTGTTTCCTTTAGGTAAAAGTTAAAATGGTGAAGAATATGTTAAAAAGTTTACATAACAAAATTTAGTGAATAGAAAACTAGAATTTGAATTCTAGATATATCTATAATATATCTTTTGACTCTTCATAGTCTCTTGCTCAATAACAAACTACAAATAGTTCTTATTTCTTATTTAGATACAATGTTTAGTACTTCAAATTAACTGGTCACTAACTAAGCATGTTAATGAGCTAACTGCTGTATTTAGCAATAAATTGACAAGAATGTATCTATAGATATTGTATCTTTTGTACACATAGTTGAGTGTATTGTAGCTTTGCACGTGATACTTTTGTGTGTGTTTTATTTGAACTCGTAGCTTTTATTTTGTCATGCCACAAATGACCACTTCCTGTCCCTGCTTTTACCTCTTTCTTTCTCTCTCTCTCTCTCTCTGACCCTTCTCATACATTACAAATTCTTGAAGCTATCTTTGTTCTCTTCATGCTTAAAAGGTTAGTTAATGAAGTCATTTTGTAGTTGCTGCTTCCGTTTAATTGTGGCTCGTCTTTCAGTCTTTCTTTCTCCCTGCCTCTCTGCCTCATGGCCCCTTACTCCACCTCCTTACCACTTGCCCCCCCTCCGACCAGGGATGACGACCCACGTTGAATGTCAATTGCTGATGAGCTTTTAATAATGTTTTCTTTTCTTTTTCGCTTTTGCCATCGTAATTCTTCTGGCTGCCACTTGCCGCATAATTCGATTATGGCAGCGGCCACTTTCAAGTGACGTCGCACCGCTTTGCGGGTGTTGCAAGTTGCAAGTTGCAAGTTTCAAGTTGCGACTTGCAAATGCCGCGCGAACTGCCTGCATTGCCAGGGCTGCGTTACATCCGTGAAGCGTCGCTGGGTTGCAATTTAATTAAGTGAAGTGCAAGTTGACAACGTAGCTAAAGACTGAGGAGGAGCAACAAAACGACTGTGGAACGGTACTCAAGTGGCTGTCTGGTGGCAGGTGGGAGCAGGCAAGAGGCAGGTGGCTAGAGGATGAGCCAAAGTTGTTGCAAAAAAAAAAAAAAACAGAGAAGGAAACGAAAAGAAGCCGCCACTGATCAGGCGCGATTATCGGCGTTGGTTGTTGCGGCACGTTGCATGCACCCACGCGGCGGCAACGGCGACAGTGGCGACGCCTCTGCCACGTGCGGCATTTGCTTTTGATGGAAGCAAGCAGAGAAAGAGAGAGAGAGAGTGGAATTGGGGAGTGACTTGCCAGACACGCCCACATAATTATCGCTATCGATGCGAGTTGCACGCGTTGCACGCGCTGATTCTGTGCCCCATGCCGCACATTTGGCGATGCCTTTGCCGCCTTTTTGACGTTGTCATCCTTGTGGGAAATCCGTTTGGTTGTTTATGGCTTCTTACCCATTCCCCGGCTTCCTGACTCCCGTTGCCTTCTGCTGCCTCCTTAAACCCCTGACAGCTGCGGCTTTTTGCATGCCACAAATGCCTTCGGCATGCCGACACCCCGTTGGCTATCAATGAAATCGATGCAACACCTCGTTGCAAACACTTTAAACTGCGCTAACATTTAATCCAACTGCAGTTGCTGTTGTTGTTGTTGTTGCAGCCGTTTTATTTAATTGAAATTTTAGTTTGCCGCCTTTCCAATTTGATTATCCGCACATGTTGCAGCTACTCCTTGGTCTTCTCCCAACACTACTCCACTTACCTCCTTTGGCTACAGCTTCACTTAATGGACTTGTTATGTTTTACTTAAACGAACTCAATTCAATTATGCACATTGTAAATTTACTGGCTTACATCAAAGTTTTGTTAGACACTGATTAAAACTCTAAAATAAGAAAATCCTTAACTGCACTTCCTTAAATTAAAAACAATATTGTGAGGTGTATTAAAGGTAGGTTTATCTTAAAGCTCGTTTATGCTTACTTACTCTAATAAACACTGGAAACTCAAGCTTAATATATTCAAAAGACTTTTGGTTGCAAAAACTTCTCTTCTAACGTTCTTTGTTGATAAATCATATGCTTTTAATATATTGACTTAGTAAGTTATTAAGTAGAGCATTTAAAGTTGGGTTTTTAGTTAAAAAACACACTGAATAAACATGTATTTTAATCAATTATTTAAAGTTTTATAATGTGATAAATTAAGATCTTTAAAATATACTTAAATTCCTCTGAGTTTTCTGAATTTATTCCAATTTATCCAATTTCCATTTAAAGCTTCGCGTGTTTCATGCATTCGATTGCCTTAAATAAGCTGATGTGCATTTTATATTTCAAAGGAAACAATTTCGCTGAGTGTAGAGGAAAATGCTTTGTGCTTTTCATTTGGATCGAATTAGTCGCTCGCTTTGTGTTGACAGATTTTATCGCTTGTCTCTGGCTTGTCTTCTCCTCTCTCTCTCCCTCTGGCTTTGCTTCTATCTTCCTCTCTTCCTCTCCTTCTTTATCATGCAGTCTATGATTCGTCGTTTCTCCGCCACTCTCTCGCTCTGTCTCTCAATCGGTCTCTTCACTTTAAATCCTAAATCAATTGAGAATCGAATAGAGAGGTGGGATAAGGGCGGTGGGGTTCGGTCCCCTATCGCAGTCGCCCTTTTGCCGCCACTTTGCATTCTCGATTGGGCGGTTGGCCTATTGACATTCCCATTGCGATTTGCGATTTGTTTTCAACTCGCTTGACAGGTAATAGCAGTGCCATGCACTCTCTTGCTCTCAGAGACAATGGCGCATTGTCCTGCTGCTGTGGCGAGTGGCAACCCCTTCTTAGCCCCGGTTCGCCCCCTGGCGAACTCTTCGATTGCTGCGTTCATTGTCACCAAGCGGCGGCCGTGACAAATTGCTTTAACATTGATTTAAAGACAAAAACGGCGGCCGAGAGAGGCAAGCAATTCACACAACTGCCACGAAATGTCACTCAGACGACGCCCTAATCCCAGCTCGTGAGTAGTCCCTGTCGGAGCAGTCGCCGCTGCCACTCCCAGTCTCGGAAATATCGGGGTAACCCCCGTCGCGGAGCCAGCGCTCAATCGATTTGCTTGGATGAGGACGACCTTGTTGCCGTCGACTGAATAAATTGAATGAGTTTTCAATTTTTAATAAATCCAAAAAGAAAACCAAAAAAATTACAAACTGGTACATGACTGAACGACTACTAGATACTCATTAGTAAAGGGGGTACATTAAAAATACATTTAAATGATTTGATTAGCAGATACGTTTAAGATAAAAATAATTTAGTTAATAATGCTGAAGATTTAGAATATAATTACTATAATTACAAACGTTTTAAAAGTTAATATATTATTCAATTCTATGTATATTCCACTTCATACACGTATACCCTATTTTTGGTTTTACAGTTTGCTTTTAGTTTAGCTGATTAATTTTCAATCGTTTGCCTACCCCAGACTAACATTCCCCTATCTACAGGGTATGCTGATATAAAAAAAAAGTCGAAAATTAAAAGCAAAAACCGAGCAAATGCAAAAGCATCGAATTACGAATTTTAACCGCACAATACGATGGTGATGGCGACTCGACGACGCTGCCCATTATCCTTGATTTATGTGTATCCTGCTGGTGCTGTTTTTGCTCCTGCTCCTTCTCTTGTTCCTGCTCCTGCTGGTTCGGTTCATTCGTTCTCCTGTTCCAGTTCGCTGTGCTGTTCTCGCTGGGCTTTGCCATAAACAATTACAGGCAGTCAGGCAGCTGCGGCTTTTTCGCATGTCCTGCCAAAGTCAATGTTGGTCCTGCTGATGCTGTACCTACCTACTGTTCTCTTTCTCTCTTCTCCTCTGCCTACCTTCCCCTTCCTCTCTCAGCCCTTCTTGCGGTGCTTTTGCATTTTAAAAGCAATTAGCAGCGCATTTTTTGACTACGTTGTTTTTGCTTATCTTTCTTCATCGCAACTTTTTTTTGCTCCCGTTTTATGGCGTTGGCGATTTTCAATAATAAAAGAAAGCAAAAGTTGTTGTCGTTCATTTTCGGCCTGTTTGTCGCTGTTGTTGTTGTTGCTCTTGTTGTTTTTGTTGTGCGTGTTTTTGGGTGTATTCGGGCAAAAAAATGTGCTGGCAAAGCTAACAACAAAATGGCGCGGTCACGTGACGAACAACATGCCAGCGACCCTCAGCTATCCAGCCTCTCTTCTGCCTTCCCTCTCTCACTCTCTTTATCTTCGCTGACCACTTCATTTGCGCTCTCGTTGTCCGAAGCGAGCCACATCAAATAATATACAAAAAGCCCTCGCTCTCCCTCTACCTCCTCCTCCTTCCCACACTGTACTTCATCTCTCATCTCGTCCGTTGTAAGTTATGCTCTACAAAATACAAGCGCCAAGTGTAGACAGAGATAGATAGCTTAACAGGAGGAGAGAGGCAGGGAGGGAGAGCGCTCAATAGAGCTATTTGGAGAGATGAACTGGTGCGTTATTTACATGTCAATGCATTTTGTTTTATGATTAGTTTTGCAAGCTTTTGTCTCAATTAGTTACAGCAATTTAATTAAAACGTTGCTTTGAGCTGCAGTCCGTCAAAAGCTGTCAGCTACAGCACAACGCGAAAAGCAATAGGAATATTTTAATTTTCCAGATGTGCTCACAGTTCTTCCACTTTGATGTTGTCAAAATGCAAATTTTGTTTAGTTGTTGAATTGAATCAGAAAAAGACTGAACTAAATTTGAATATGAAAAGTATTTAAAAATATTATTAATTTTTAACAAGCTAAAACTAAAACAATACGCTGGCATTGTCTAATCATTAATAGATAAAACTATTACCGTTACAGAAAAAAATGAATAAAATTTATAAATAATCGTACGCTTAACAAATGACTTGGACAGCTCAGAAAAACTATAATTTTAGCAATAGAGATCTCAACGGGAGACCAACTAACATAATATTAATCATTATGTTAATGATAACATTGATTATCTGACCAATTTTCATTGGAACTCCACCAAGTTAAGTTGAACTATCATTTCCAATTCCATTTCAACTTGGAGCTGATTTCAGCTGCTGCTCAACGGGAGGCCGCTTTCTCCTGGAATCTACAACAGGCATCATTTGGTTGGACCAGACGACTTTCTGTTATAGTTGTGTTCAAACAGGTGGCAGGTCCACCCACACATAGATATATATCGGGGAACATCCTTCATGCTGTGGCAACGTGGCGTCAATCAAATGATTGATCACATGAATGCACAAAAACTGCCGTGTTCGAAGCTGTGGAGAGAAGGGCGGGGATAAAAGGCAGTTGGATTTTAATCTACCACAGTCACATTAATAAAACAAAAACGAGACAACAAGCAAGTGGAAGAGGAGGAAGAGATGGAAGAGAGAGGGAGGAAAGAAGAAAGAGACAGAGTCTTTGTAGGGGAAATCAGTCAATTAGTCATTTGGTTATGGCCACAGCAATGACTTCAATTCGGAAGACAGACTCTGAGATAAGACAGCCAAATTTATGCTAGAAATATTTTGTAAATAGATAATAAATTGTGGAAAAAAAGAGAACGAAGGAGAGAGTGAGAGAGAGGGGGGAAAAGAGAGCAACAGCAAATCAATTTGGGAGTGCCATCAATCAAGTTGCAACTATCGGAGGCAAATGTAAATAGTTCCTTTGCTTTTATTCCTTTCTGGGGCATCAATTATGCGCCTGTCTTAATATTTATGAAAATTGATTTCGACATCTACTACTACTACTTCTACCCTGAACAAAACACTCAAATGTCAATGTCAATTAGAACCAGTTACGACTGTACCCTAAATTGGACTGATGGATTGAGGGACAGACAGCACAAGCTAAAATAGCTGGACTTTTCACTTATCTTCTGCAGAGGAATACCCCTATAAAGAAACTAGAACCACTCTCTTATCTGCGCTGATTATGTCTAATACCGGAAAATCCCATTTGGTACAACAATAGGAAAAACCACAATGCGCAGCTGTAAATAATTTGGCGTGGAAATCTCTTTAATTGATTTTTAAGCGTTTCATAATATGCAGTTGTAGCTGTCGAATTCTCGAGTTGTCCCTCATTATGTGTGGCACAAAGGGCAAAGGTGTCAAAAGGTGACAAAGGGAATGGAAATTCAAAGTGCAAATGGAAATGGAAAATGCAACTGAAAACCAAAAATGAAAATGAATTTCAAACACGCCGCACTAACTGACATAGATTTCTTTTATTTATTTATATTTCTTTTTAATCCGCAGTGTTGAAAGGTGCAAAAATCCAGGCACAATAGGGTCGCAGCTACCCTGCAGTGTGTGTGGAGTGCCTAGAGGGTATAGGGGGTATAGGGAGTATCACGAGGGTACCGAGAACAGATGAAAAATTCAATCAATGCGACGGCTTAGAAATGCGCTTGTCATAATTTCAACGAATGATTGCAAAATATTTGCCATTTTTCAATTTTATGCTGCTTCTCGCTGTGTATTCTATGTGTATATATATAAGTATATATATTTTCCATTCATTTGATTTTTTTTCTTTTACGTTTCCTGGAAATGAAATGAAATAAAATGAATTTACTTTGGCACTGCATTCAAGCAATAGCCAAAGGCGTGAGATAGATGGAAACCCAAGGAAAATGAGGTAACAGTAAGGGGAAAAGAGATGGAATGAGGTACAAGACGTTACGACCATGTTGACAGCTGAATGCCGTGTTGGCCAGTGTTATTGACATACATTTGATGTGTTGAGCACAGTGTGCATTGTCTGGCAATGAAGTGAAACGTCTTCTCAGCAGTGGCTCATCGAAGACTTAAAAACTGATGTCTGCAGTTTCTCTCTCTCTCTCTCTCTCTCTCTCCCCTCACTGAATGTGACAGGCCCACATCCCATTCAAGAGGATTACCATCAACCTATCATCATCATCATCATGTTTGAGCTAGAGATACTTTTTTTTCATTTTCAATTTTGAGCTGTAAACTCAATTGTGCAATTGTATGAGATAAATTTCATTTCTTTGGAAACAAAGTTTATAATATTAATGTTGGATAAAAAATACTATTTATAAATGAATGAGTCTAAATAACATTTCAAAGCCAAGAAATCTAAAAGAAAAGTTAAATTTTAAAATCTTAGTTAATATTTATGAACTACAATATACAAAGTATAATAATTAATGAATTTTAATTATCTGTTTTTGCTTCTAAAGTAAATCTGAAAGTCTGAAAAAAATTTTTGAATGAAAATTTTATTACGTTTTGTAGAGAAAACCGTCAAAATATGGAAAGAATTGCCTTAAATTTTAGCTGAATAATTGATTTACCGAGAATGCCTCAATAAAATTCACAGTGTTAGCAAAAGTCCAAGGTAACTTATTGCTAGAGCTCACTGTAACTGAGAGACGTGGAAAAATACTTATAGATCATTGATTCCTGATAATAAAACTATCAGAGTTGACTTCAGACTTGAGACTTCAGACTTGAGTCTTTCGGTGTGTCGGTGGAAAATGGGAAATGTGGGAAAAGAAAGCGTATAAAAAACAATAAAAACTCAATAAAAGCAAACGCTTATGGCTTTTAAACGCTGCAAGGACGACGATGAGGTTGACGGGAATGACACGCCGACAAAGTGCTGAGGCTCAGCTCCAGAAACAGGAGCAGGAGCAGGACGAAGGAGAGTTTGCGAGGACGAACATAGAACATAGCTGGAAAAATGACAATAGATTTGATTTTTCAGGGCAGGAAACGGAATGGGATTGGAAGACTGGGAAAGGGAACGGGAAAGGGAATGAAAATGGCATTGGCAGGCAGCAAAGACCAAGACACAAAAGCAAACAATAAAAAAAGAAGAAAAATAAAATAAAATAAAATCAAGTAAAAGAAAAGAGAAGAAATAGAAACGCAAGAGAAATATAACAAAAATTGAAGAAGCCAGGCAGCAAATAGTTGAACAGACAAAAGAAACGACCATTTGATGGAATAAAGAAAAGACAAGGAGAGAGGGGAGAGAGAGGAGAGAGAGGGGAACAGGAGGCAGTCACAATAAGCGCACATTTAAAAGTGTCAAATATCCTTTTTATGCGCTTTGGCCTCCGACCAACAAACACTTTATTTTTTGTCACGAAGCTGAGCAGAAAATTGTAAAGAAATGTTAATGCGATTTGATTTAAAGAATGAAAAGGCAAAAAACCAGAGACAGCAAGCAGTAGGACGGGAGAGAGAGAGAGAGGGGGAGTCAAGGGGGACAGGGAATAGAGTTCCCTGGGGGCAATCTACGACCCTGAGCATAGATTTCCATATTTAAAGGTTATACAGCTGCCAGTTCTTTATGACTTCATTTCAGTGACAACGGCAGGTACCGCAGCTTAGCACCTGACCCCTAAACCCTGACCCCGAACCTCTGACCCTGTCGCTGTCTCTGTCCCTGTCCCTTTGGCTAAACAATTAAGCGTTAATATTGCATAGTCTCCTAGAATTCTTCACGTTCCTCTATTGTCCAGTTGCTGTGACATTAATTTAAGCCTTGAATGCATCTTTGACAGGCTTCCCGCTAAAACAGAGCTCAACTTGGCTGTAGGAAATACAAGTTCTCAGTTCTGTGTTTCCACTCCCTGCCCAATCCCATTTCCACTCCCAATCCTATTCCCATTCCCATTCCCATTTCCCATTCTGAATGTTTTGTGGCTGGTGCCGGCGTGTGGCATTGTCAAAGGAATTAGTTTTGTGTTTTTGATTTGCAGAAGGAACTCAAGTCCAGGATTGAGATGAGACTTCATACCAAGCCCAGCAGCGGTATGTTGATTGCTTAAATAAATATGAGTCCAGTTTTTTGGGGCGTGCAACAGACAATGCTTTTTGAGTCTCTAAATCTCCGAGCCTCTGTGTTTCCCTGTCTCCCCCTCTCTCTCTCGGTCTCACCGAGTCCTTAAGTCTTTTGCATTTTAACATTTCCTTCAAAAGGGACGAATTCTATTTTGTCAGGAGAGTAATTTTTGTGTTTTTGTTACTGACAGTTTTCGGCACTTTATTAAAATATTTCTGGGCTTGAGCATCATAATGATTGTTTTCTATTGGGGTGTTCCCAAAACTGTGTTCCCTGTAGTGTGTGTGTTTGAGTGTCTGAGTGTCTCTTCAAGACTTTTGTCGCTTTAAATAATGCTCTTAATAAAAATCCAAAGAAACTTAACAAATGCGATTAGCAAAGCTGGAAGAATAACATAAAGGGGAGATAAAGAAATGGGAATGAATGAAACAAATTAAATGGTTCAAGGGATTAAATAAATATTAAATAAATCTAAGACATGAGGGAGAACTCTGAATACTACTCTTAAGTTATGTTATAGCTGAAAACAGCTAAAAGTTTGTAGTTCCCAGATATTAATGAACAGATATTATTAAAAATGTAATATTTTCAAACAAATCGCTTCCAAATGGTCACATTCTGTGGTCTAGTGCTGCCCTCTTGCTGTTTAAGAGCTGCCAACTTGTCATGTCAGAGTATGAAATCCAAATAAACTTATTGTAAATAAAACTTTATTTGTATTAAACAATTAAAGCGATAATGAAGCAGTTTTATTTGTAGATATACAAATCAAGTTGTCGATTACTCTCGTGGGGTTAATCTAACTATAAGACAGTCTTATAGTAATCTGTGACATTTCTATAAATATCAGAGCTGTCAAACAGTTACAACACCTTATTGTTGCTTGTTAACTTGGTCTGGCAGTGGCAGTGGCAGTTGTAACCGGTTTTGATTGATCATCTGTCGCATTTTGATTGCAACAATCATATTTCAATTGCACTCTAATGAGCTACAACAACTTCCAAGTTGGAGTTGTGACTCAGGAGGGAGGAGTGGGAATTGGGGAGTGAGAAGTACAGTGACAACTTCTCGTTGTCCACTTGTTGGCACAGTGGCAACAATTATGCAAAAAGACCAGTAATTCAGTCAAACAGGCTATAAGACGAAGGAGAGACAGGGACAGAGGCAGAGACCGAGTGGAATGTGCAGAGTGGGATGGAGATACAGTTATTAATTAATTAACGAAACGCTCAAATTAATTGCAGTCATTTGTTGCACAGTCAGCTGCTTGCTTCGATCGATCATAACGAGGAGTCGTCGAACTACTTTAGCGGGTTTTTCACTCTTTTTTTGGGTGGGTCTTTCGTATCGTTGGTGTTGAAGTGGCACTCAATGGTGTTGTTTGGCTTGTGGCACTTTCAGTGGAGCACACTGAGACACACACACACACATTGGTACACACTCACGCACACACAATGTGAGCTGATTGGCCTTTGGCAAGCGACGCGTCGGAGAAAACTAACCGAATTTCCCAGCCTCTGACAACGGCCCCAATTTTATCCGCCGAACTCACAATGAAAACTTAATTAAGTTGTCAGTGCGGCAACCCCAACCACGACCACTCCCCCTACTTTCGCCCACTCCTCTGTGAGCCTCCTTCATTGTTGTTGTTGTCCTTTTCAGGCCTGTTTGGAGAACATCCTCATAAAATGCTCATTAACGCGCCAAACCGAAGCAAATCAAATGCCAAATGGCAACGGGCATAAAAGCTCAAGGTTCTGTCGGTGTGTATTGGTGTGCGTGTGTGTGTGTGCATGGGTGTCTGTGTGTTGTGTCACCCCTTTCGCCCTTGCAGACAATAAAAACAGTTAGTGTTCAGTGTACTCCATGACCCCATGGTGTTGTTTACTGTGTCCTTTGATAGAGTGTGTCTCTGTGTGTGTGTGTGTGTGTGTGTGTGTGTTTGGTGCTTCTTCTTCTTCTACTTGTTTGTGTTTCCTACTAATTTGAATATAAACAAGTTCTGCTTTTGATTTTCCAAATGAAAATGTTGCGTATGTCCTTCGCAACGGATAATTTATGCATATGAACATACAGACGACCCTTCCACGATATCCCTTCCTCCCCACTCCCCTCTTCCTCCTATCAAGCTACCCTGACTCTACTGCTGTTCCTACTCCTGATTTAGCTACTGTCTGATGTCAGGCGTCGCCATTGCCGCTAATGCAAATTTATTTAGACATCGTGACTCCTTTGTTTTTTTTTCTTTCTATTTTCCATTTTTTTTGTCATCCTGGTAGGCGTTAACTGACATTTGTCGCATTTATTCATTGCTCAGCGCAGTTGGGGAGTTTTAGGACTAGGATTTGGGTTAGGATTCGTTATAGACATAGGCATAGGCGGTGGAATTACTTACAAAAGGGGAGTGCCCTAAGCTGTGATTTTCTTCTGGGCTCAACTGACTCACATATGACTCATTTTGGACTAGATGAACTGGATAAAGGGTTGAAAAGAGAATAAATTGCTTTGTTACAAGTTGATTTAATGCAGTTGTCTAATAGTTAGACAAATTAATGATTCCATATTCATATGACAAATAGCATACAACTTTATTTTGTAGATTACAAGGAGGCAAATAAATAATTTAGTTAATTAATATTTATATCTTTACTTAAGACAGTAAATAAGTTAATTAAAGTAAAATTATTTGAAATAAATTTGGCTTTAAAAACCATTTTAAAGGCTGTTATAAAATCAAGCTCAATTATAGCTCGTATAAATTCGACTGTGCACAAAATGTGACCTAAATTTTTGGCAATCGGAAAACTACGAGGAAAAAGAAGCTGAAAAATCAGTTAACAATGGCAGCAAAGCAAGGGAAAATCAGTTACCTAATGAACTCAAGGTTTTCCGTTTATAAACTTACTCACAGCGACTAACTTACAGCAAGTTTGACTTTAGTGCACCAACAAAAACTGAGAGAACTAGAAGAAGAGGAAGCAGAAGAAAAAAGAAGAAAAGTAAAAAGTAGAAAGAAAAAAGAAGAAGAAGAAGTAAATAACCCTTCGCAGCTATTTCCAAATTATTGGAGCATTAAAATTGAAATGATTATTGTGTGTTTTGTTGGACGCGTCAAAAAAGGAAAGAAAAGAAAAAAGAAAAGTGTGGAAAAACGCAAAGGAAAAGGGAGAAAGGCAAAAGGAAGCCAAGTGAAAGTACTGCACAAAATTGAGAAGAATTACCCAACTGTGTGGGAAGGAAGGAAGGGTGGTTAGGTAGAGTAAAAGAAAACACGTTCACACCTACATCAGAGAAAGAGAGAGGGCGGTGGTAGTGGGCTAGTGGGGGTGTCCAAAGAAAGAACAAGGGGAAGGGTAGAGTGCGCTCAGGGACGGCTTCAGCCATTTGTGGGCTGAATTTGCCACTGCTTTTGCTGCTACTTCTTCCTCTGCTGGCGATGGCACTGGATTCGTGGTGCGAATATAAAGTAAATAAAAATATAAACATAAAAAGCAAATTCGCATTTGCAAATAAATCAGAGGGAAATCAGTTGCTGACAGGGGAAGTATTTATGGTTCAATGCGGTACTTGGTTGGAATGAAGCCCTCGAGCTGTCTCCAGGGTTGGGTTGCCTCATTTTCACATCGTCTCGTCCCACTTTGTTGTGTTGTGTTTGCCCAAATCCAAGAGCATAGAACAAATTCGTAAAAATTAAGAAACAAATCGAAAATCAAGCGTCATGCTAAAGGGAAAATGCCAAGAAAATTCTATAGAGCTTGTTTGTCCAGCTTTTTTTTTACCCTCCGCTACTTTTTTTCTTCTCCCACCCCTGACACCCTTGCCAGCCCTCATTTGTTGTGGGAGGGTTGTTGGGGGAGGGGTTTTTGTATGCATTTTTATGGCACATTTTCAAATAAATTTGCCAAGAGATTAATTCGGACCGTTTGGCAGCGTGTAAATAAAAATTTCATGAACTTCTTACTTGGGCTTCTCGTGGGTGTTTTGTAGTTTTGTTTTTTCAGTCGGGTCAGGGTCTGAGACCGCTCTGGGTTACGCTAGATTTGGCAATGTGTTAAATGTTCTTGAAATTTCAGTTACTCGCATTTTGGGGGATCGCTCCACTCGAAGTGGCCACGCTGCTTTGCCCACTTGAGTGGCATGAAGCAGCTGCCAAGTTGGTTAATTAAGATGTCAAGGTTGCCCTTCGAGGGGGTCTGACATCTCAGCAAACTGATGCTGTTTAAAATTCTGGAATAATACTTGAGTTCTTGAGTATTTACAGAAACTCGTTAGCAGACATTTGTCGCATGGAATTGTGGACAAAACAATGTCTCAATTAATATTTAAATAAGTTTTAATAAATAATAAATATTAATAGGAAAAAGTCTGTAAATAATGAGTGTAAGTATTAAATTTTAACCAACTGAAGTAAGATTAAAAACAATTAGCTTACTAACAATTAACATAAAAGTTAACAGTTACATCTGCTTAACATGCAAAACAAAAGTAAAGTAAGCAATATCCTAATAATCTTAATAATTGAGGAAATTCGCTGTAAAAGGGAATAAAATTTTCTGTTAGTTTTTGCCTATTTTGCTTATGCCTCATTAGACATTTATAAAGCTATTCAAGTAGTCCCATTGAAATGCAAATATCTGGTGAAACCACATGGCTCAAAAGCCCCCTCCAAACTCAACCCACCAACAGTTCATTATCTTCTAATGCGCTAACGTTTTTGGGGATAAACACAATTTCAAATTCACACAAAAATAATGCGTCAAAATTATGAATTCAACATTTGCCAAATCAATGGAAATTAATTTCATAACCAGAAACAACAAAAACAAATGAGAAATGCAAACAATTGGGCAAATGGATGGGTATGAAAATAGCAGGGTTTACAGGGGAGGTGGCAGTGGGAGTGGGAGTATTCTAGGGGATGGGATGATTGAGTGAATTGGTGAATTTGTGAATTGTCCGGCAATGAAATTACATTTTCATTATTTTTGGCTCTGCTCGGATTTTGCAATGCAGATAAAACCAGTCCGCTCTCTCTCTCTCTCTCTCTCTCTCTCTCTCTCTCTCTCTCTCTCTCTCTCTCTTTCTATCTCCATCTCTCTCTAGAATTCAAAATGTTGAAACAATTATAAATGCGCATCAATTTTGTGTTGTATGAAAATCAAATGATTCTCGGCCCACATTTGAATGCGTAATCACAGCAAGGTGAGGTTCAATAGGGTTGCCACCTTCACTATATTTGCCTATTTGATTTTGCCAATGAAATTTCATGCAAATCAAATGAGTTTTAAATTTATCAATGTGCAAACGAACAAAACTATGCAAAGCAAGCAAACAAACAAATAAACAGGACAACAAACATTCTGGACACGCGGTATGGTCAGATAGTCAGATAGAACAAATAAACGGACATATTTACAACTGCATTTGGTAAAGAGTTGTTTCCCAAAATGCACGACAAAATGGGAATTTGAGTAGCAGTGTACTGAAATGCCCGTTAACTAGAGATGGCAGGAATCATAAACAAAATAAAACGAATAATTCGAATAATATTAATTTTGATTATATGTATGCCTTTATGAATGGATTATAGTCTAAAAATATCAAAAAAAAATATTATTAAATACTAAAAGATATTTAATGACCCACAAACCGAACTTAACAGGGGAATAGGGAACTTTGAAATTCTTAGTGGGTCCCATGCTATTTTAACTCACTGTAAATCATGTAGTTTTAGCTTATTTGTTATAATTAAATTATAACACGGTCTTATCTTCTTAACTATCATTAGTTACTGTTCGATAGTCTACTGTCATCTCACGGCTTGGAGCACGAGTGCAAACTGAGCACGAAACTAGTTTGCTCTCTTGCTTTGCTTTGCTTTGCTTTGTTGTTGTTGTTATTTGCTGTACTTTGCGCATAATTATTTTTGCATATTTTACGAGACACGGCAACGAAAGAGAGATAAATGGAGAGAGGAAGAGTGGGAGAGGGAGTGGGAGAGATAGTGTAAAAGGGACCGGGAGAAGGAAAGGAAGAGGGAAAGGGAAAGAGTTGAACAAATTACGAGCATAGAATGATAAAAATTGTGTTTGAATTATGGCAATAAATAAAACAAAGAGAAAAAGCAAATAAAAAGCTAAAAAAGTCAGACAGAGTCAGTTTGAGTTGTCTGCATTTTCTGTCATTCTTTCTTCTTCGTTCTCTACTACTTCTTGTTGTTGTTCTTTATGCTTTTGTTGTGATTCTTCAAGTTGTAGTAATTTGTTTTGATAGTAATTTATGTCAATTTTTACTCCGTGGGCGGCAAATTCAACTGCAGCAATGTGAGAATATTGATGTTCTTCAATTGAACCAAACGCCGTTGGTGGCCATCAAGTTAGAGTTAATTAGACGAGACTGCAGAGATCTGAGTGTGTGTGGTCGTTATAATTTATGAATACTGTACTTTTTAAAGTGGAAATTAAATTGAATTTAGCATAGAAAAGAACTTTAATTGTTGTAATTAAATTTAAGACGAAGATTTTAGCACTCTATTTTCTACTGTACGATACAACTCTCTAAGCAAATACTTTCAGAAAATTTTGTTTAAAAAACTGAAACATTTTTCAGTTTTCCACTCAGTTTTCAAGACAATCAATTGAAGTCAAGTTTAAGTTTTTAGCCAAATACAATTGAAATGCAAAGTTTAGACCAAGTTTGCCGACATGTATTTTAAATGCACTTCCGTTTTCGCACCAAAATGCAAATGCGGAAAAGTGAAGAGTGAAAAAAATATAAAAATTGAGTTCAATGTTCAATTTAGTATTTACGTTATTTGAACTCTGCCAAGATTTATGAGTATCTACTCAATTTCTATGGGAAAGCAATGGCTGCAACGAAATGGAAATTTATGTGCGCCACATAAGCCAAAGCTAACGGAACTTTCGGGAGAAGCTCAAGTTTTGCATGCCAATCTTACTAGAGTTTACCTTCCCATTTTGTCCCCTCCCCCTCTTTTTTAAACATAAAACGTCGTGAAGTTTACGCCGTAAAATCCAGGGAGAAATAGCGAGTGAAATGTAAAAATTTATAAACCGCAAAAATATATATAAACATATAAATAAGTGCAATGTCGAGGCAAGTGGCAGGTGGCAGGTGGCAAGTACGCGCTTCTCAAGCCAAGGTATTCATTCGTATTCGTATTTTGTTTGTATTCGTATTCGTTTTCTCATTCACATTCACATGCACATTTGCATTTCTTTTTAACCGCTGTTGCCGCCATGTTGTTGCCTTTACAAAATGGCGTTTGCGGCAGTTGCGCCAACAAAATGGCGAAGGCGTCAACGGAAGTTGCTTTTCGTAACACACCAAATAAATTGCAAGTTATTTGAGCAAAAGTTGCAGCAGTTGCAGCAGCTCACAGCTTGTACCTCGTACCGAGTAGCGAGTACCGAGTACCTCGTACCTGAGACTGCAGTGAAGACGTTCTCAACGTTGCAGTTGCTACGTGTACTGCATACGACCCATACCCTCCCCTTTTACCCCTCTCCTTCTATGCCTAGATGTCCTGAAGTCCTGTGGCGTAGCACTGCTAAATTTATGGCAACATTTATGTGTCGTGTCGCGTGCGCGGTAAATACCGGAAATGCCGGAAAGAAGTGCATAATAAATGACGTTATTAACCCACATGTACACACCCACACACACAACACCCCACCCTCTCTATACACACCCACACCCACACAGTGCACTAGTATTATTGCATTTGAGTTTGAGTCCACACACTGTGACAGCTTTTGGGTATTCAACTGTCCAACTATATAATTCTAGAAGCTCTCTTTCCAAGTACTGAAACGTGCCTCCAATTCACTAATATTATTAGAGGTATTCCTATAAAAATAATGATTTTATTATCGATTATTTGAACTTATTTAGATTATATATCTATGTATCTATATGTTTGTTATCGATAACAGTTAAAGCCACTCGCTTGTTTGGTCTACAGCTCTGCTATTTGTTAGCCTGCTGCAGAATAGACCCAAAGGCTTGGGTAATTTAGCCAAAAGAGTCGACTTCGTTTCGAGCAAGGCAACGTTTAAAATGAAATCAGCTTTTGGCCACTTCTCTCTTAGCCACTTCTGGCAACAAGTTCTATTTCTTGGCTCTGTGTGTTTCCACACTTCGTAAGATGCCTGCAGTGCCGTCAGCTTTAATTAAATTTTTCCTACTTCCGCCTGTGTTCGCCTGGAGACGCCTACTTCTATATCTTCCGCTCTTCCGCTACATCGGAGTAGCAGCAGCGAAAGTAGGTGGTAGGAGCAGGGGGAGTGGCAGCTTCTATTGCCTTTTGCTTGGTTTCGTTTGGCTTGTTCCTGGTTCTTGGCTGCTTTCACTTTTCATTATGTTTGCCGCAAGCCAGCTCCTTTGCAAAAGCATTTTCTTTCCACTTTTCCTCTTTTTCTTCTCTGCACTCTTTGGGTTTGGCTTACAACAATTTCTCTCAAGTGGCGCATAATGAGCGCCACGCGGCGTATGATTAATATTTTCATCGTCTTTAATTCTCGCTGCATTATGATTACATATTACGAATTATGGCTGATTCGGCTCGACTATCGCTTTAAAATGCAAATCTCGTGCCAGTCTAACAATTTGCATATGTTATGTCTGCCCCGCCTACTATTATCTACTACTACCTCCATCCCCTCTCCGCCCTCGTTGTCGCCGGCGGAAGAGCCATCGGTCTTATTTACTTTTGACCGAAATTCGAGCACAGCTGCCAAACACATTTCAATATTTACGTAATAGCGAGGATCCGACCGATTCGATATCCATCTGTGTCCTCGTGTCCCCTCCCGCCCCACTCCCCGTGCCTACCTCGTCCTGTCTGCGTGTAAAATGTGCAAATTACCTAAAAGAACCGCAGACGAACACAACGAGACCACAAAACAAATTTAAATAGACATATTTTTTCACGTCGACCATTTCCCTCGTCTTTTTTATGGTTTCGTTTTTCCACTTGTTTTTCTTTCTACATTTTTTTAGGGGGGAGTGGCAGGGAATTGGGCGGGTAGCCAGCGGTTAGGCACTACCAAAAATGTATAGTATCTAACATAAACTGTTGGTTTGGTGCTGCAAATTGGCACACGAGGCTTTAGGTGGAGGATATGGGAAGTTCCAGTTCCAGTTCCACTTCCAATCCCAGTCTCGGTTTCAATCCCTATGCCCCCTAGTTGAGAATGAGCGCATTTTATTTGTGTTTTTAGCGCTAAAACAAATTGAGGCGAGGTTTTACATTTTAACCCTTTGTCCATATAAATTGCAGTCCTATGTATACCCTACAACTGCAGAGTATGTGTGATTTGTTAATTGAACGTCTATTAAAGAATTTATTTTTTAAAAATGTCATCTGATAATAAGTTTGTAGGACTGTAGTTAGAATAATACTGATAGTGATCCATAAAACACTCGAGACTTTAAGGGCTAAGTATCAGTTTGAAACGATCTATTAAAATGCTTGTTAACAACATTCATAAATCCAATATTTAACTCATGGTTCAAGTGCAAGTATTCCCCTTCTAATCTTAGATTGAGCTATTAAAATTGTAGTAGATAAACTCTTGATCATGCCCTTCCCTATTTTACCACTTCAGTGAATTGACCAGTTTTATTTTTTTGTTGGTCTTTTAGATAGTTTTATTGCTGGCATTGTAGCAACATAAACAAGGACCAAACCAAACATAAGGACAGTTCAGTTGGAATCTTTACCAGACTTGAACCATTACTACTCCCCTACTCTACTACTGCTCCTACTCTCCTACTGCTCCTACTCTCCTTCTGCTTCTCCTACTGCTTCCTCATTCAGCTGGTGTATGGTTATTGTTTGGTTATTTAAGAGCAATTCAGCCATGTTTAGATATTGATAACAACCATACAGTCAGACGGACAGACACATAGACAGACAGACATGTGGGAAAAAGGGTCGCAAAGGAGGAAAAACAATTTGAGTTGATGCAATTTTTGCCAGTTTTGCATATCGCTAACTATTTGGCACTGAGAGCAGAGTACTAAGCCATGGGAAAATGGGAAATTGTTTTTAGTATTAAATAAAATAAACGTTGACGTATAAATTGTGTAAATGCTGAATGTAAAATGTAAAATGTTCAGCCAACAATAAAAACTACTGAGCGATCCAAAAATGCTCAAACACAAACGTTTGAGTGTGTGTGGGTGTGTGTGTGGGTGTGTGCCAAAAGTAATTGCATCACTGCACAATCTCAAAAGTTTGGCCAAATAAATTTTGAGGCAGGTCCAGAGTTAAGTGGCATCAATTGTGACTTCCGTGTTGGCCAAAAGGATAATCAAGTTATCCAGCAGGTGAAAAGAGCAGCAGAGGTAAAAGGCTAACTGTGTGTTAAGTTAATTAGTTTAAATGAACATAATCAAACTCTGTTAGTATTACTTTAAAAAATGTATCTGTAAAATGACAGATACAAACATGGAATATTTAATTAATTGTGAGATTAATTATTAATAACATAAATTAACAAATAGTACAAATGTAGCTAAACAGTTTATGTCAAATTGTATTAACTTTTAATGCCACTAAATGTCTCTTAAATAATTAGTACAATAAAAAAGTAAAAAATTAATAAAATAATTTGTTACAGATTTGTTAAATGAGAAATATATATATATATATAATAAATAAATATATTAAATTTTATTTATTATACACACCTTTATTTAGGTATGTCACTACACCAGGGTTACATCATTTTTTAGTTTTCCATCAACTGCATTCATTTTTCATCATAACTGAAGTTTGAATTTCCCACAAATTTCCATAGACCTAGAAACCACTTAACTTTAATAGCACATCGAAACTTTTGCTTTCCATTAGAAACAAAAAGAGTTAAAATAGTTGGCTAAAAAGAGGAAGATTTTCTGATTCTGGCTAGTTCAGTGCTTACCAGGCACTTAGCCACATCCTCTGGCCAATTTTCATCTTTGACCGCTCGAAATGAAAATTTACATAAATTCAAATACATTTTTAGTACTCGGTACTGTGAGTTACAGTATATATGTATATATAGTATAAAGTATATATGTATATAGTATATATAGAGGGAAAAGCCACTCTGTGACATTTATGACAGAGTGACGACATTGCCGAATTTGTGTCAGGAATATGCAGTTTTGAGCCGGAGCTGGAACTGGAACTGGAGTTGGTGTTGGGAGGCTGCAGGATCTACGGTTCCGGGCAGTTCATCATAAATTCATGCACTCTTTCCCTCTCTTTTTCTCTCTCTCTCTCTCTCTTTCTGCAGGGCTGCAGTGACCAAAATTACAATTATGACAACCGCAAAAAGGTTTTCTGGTGCACCAACCAAAAAAGGGCCAACTGCGAACTGAAACTGGTTGGGAAGTGGGGAAGTGGATTGGGCAACGTTCATAAAATGTTTAACACGATTAAACGTGCTGCAGAGAATGGCAACAAGGCAAGGAACAGAGGGAGAGAGGAGAGAGAGAGAGAGAGAGAGAGGGGAGAAAGAGTAAGACAGAGGTTGAGAAAGATGTGAAAAATGTTAAATATTTAACAACTTGATGAACTTGCCAACACAAACTGAGCTACCTCCAAGCGAATACTCTTCTTACTCCCCTCTACTTCATCCATCTCCATCTTCCCCCTCTCCCTTCTCTTTCCCTGCCGCTAGAAGGCCGAGCAGTCAACGAAGCGTGGCTCAGTTGGATTCCAAGCGAATTCCAGTAAAACTCACTCGCTTGTGAATTCTGGCAAATTGTCAGCAATTCAACTGCGATTGAGTTACATCAAGTGGTGCCAGCTACACTCAAACCCACACACAAACACACACATATACACACCCACCGCATTGCAACATGACATAATTGCATGCCAAAGGAGTAAAAGGAAGAATAGACAGGGACAGAGACAGAAAAAGAACCCAATACCGAATCAAACTGAACCAAACTGAAGCGAACTGAACCTGAGCCCAGAACCAGAACCAGAACCATCAACGATAGTGACAATTAACCATGGCTAACTCAGTCGCGTTTCTGTCTTTTGCCTTTGCCTTTTTCACCAACTACTGTCAGCTGCTGTCGATGGTAATTCGAAACGCGAAACCGCAAAATCCAATTCCCAGACTGCAGTTTTTTTTTATATTTGTTCGCATACCCTGTATTAACAGTAAAAGGTGATGATATCAAGTGACTAGAAAGAAGTCGAGTTTCTAGCTACAAAATTCTTTAAAATTGATTGATCAGAAATCATGTCTATTCCCTACTTTAAACAAGTAAACAGTTATTATACAGGGTATCTTGAAACCTACAAGGACTTTGTCTCCTAAATAGAAAAGTTGTTGTTTACAGAGTATTTTGTAGTTGTGTTCTCTCTTAGCATTCATTTATTCTTTCATTCCTTTTGAGTTACCTTCTCTGCGTTGTTCTTCGTTCGTCACTAGACGCCCTTGTGTTGTGTGGGCGTGGCAGGTTGGTCGGAACTGTTGAGCATTGTTTGCAGCTTTGACTTGTTTTCCACACTTCATTGATTTGTCGAGTTGCTTACAAGTGCATTTAGACAATCAATTAATCGACTACAGATCCGACTTACTGCAATTCACAAAGACTTGTTAAAAGGGGGTCTGAGGGGGGCAGTGACTGAGGGAGTGACAAGAGAACTTAGCTTAACTGAAGTGTCCAACTTGATTTATGGTATTGAGTTACGCTTTCACATATTTGAAGCACCTCCCAAAGTATTACCTGCTCGTCCGACATCATACTGTAATGTCTTTAAATTGGTTTTAAGAAGCCCCACATTAACAGGGCTGTTACAGGGAATGGGCATACCAATACACCCTGAAACTAAAGCTTCACATTCTGTATTCTGTATCTTCGTTATTGTTTCTGTGCTTGTGAAATTGGAAATGCGACTATCCTGTTTGGTATATAAGTGTTACGACTCCTGAGCACATCTAGAGCTTCCTCTTACTACACTCCCAAATTTTTTTGGACCATCAAAATATTTTGTGGTTAGTTTTGTGCTCAGTGGAAACTAGATATCAAGTGTGAGCATTAAAAATAATCCGAAAACAAATTTATTATTTTGTTTTAGTTTTTGGAAAGGAAGCCATAGATTTTATTAGATTATTGCTGCACTTGGAAAATAGGAAAACTTTAAAGGTCTTTAAAAAACAGTCTGAAATAAAATGAGTTTTATTTCATTCTACTGATATTATTTTGAAGTAAAATAAGTAATAGTGAAGTTTAGTTTACTACGAGAGTTTACTATTTACACTCAAACATGTTTTCTTCTAACAAACCACGAACACCTCTACACTTTTCAACTACGGGGTCTTAATACAAATTTGGCAACGCCAACAAATAACATTAAAATATGACGTAAATGCATAGATGAGCGTTCCTGCCAAATTTGGTAGCTCTAGCTCTCATAGTTCCGAAGTTTCCGCTGTTCAGGCAGTCAAAAGCTCATTGTTACGATCACTTTTTAGACCAATTTTTAGTTTTAGACTACTTTTTTAAATATATTACACTCAAACATGTTTTATTCTAACAAACCACGAACACCTCTACACTTTTCAACTACGGGGTCTTAATACAAATTTGGCAACGCCATCAAATAACATTAAAATATGACGTAAATGCATAGATGAGCGTTCCTGCCAAATTTGGTAGCTCTAGCTCTCATAGTTCCGAAGTTTCCGCTGTTCAGGCAGACAAAAGCTCATTGTTACGGTCACTTTTTAGACCAATTTTTAGTTTTAGGCTACTTTTTTAAATATATTACACTCAAACATGTTTTATTCTAACAAACCGCGAACACTTCTACACATTTCAACTACAGGGTCTTAATACAAATGTGGCAACGCCAACAAATAACATTAAAATATGACGTAAATGCATAGATGAGCCTTCCTGCCAAATTTGGTAGCTCTAGCTCTCATAGTTCCGAAGTTTCCGCTGTTCAGGCAGACAAAAGCTCATTGTTACGGTCACTTTTTAGAACAATTTTTAGTTTTAGACTACTTTTTTAAATATATTACACTCAAACATGTTTTATTCTAACAAACCACGAACACCTCTACACTTTTCAACTACGGGGTCTTAATACAAATTTGGCAACGCCAACAAATAACATTAAAATATGACGTAAATGCATAGATGAGCGTTCCTGCCAAATTTGGTAGCTCTAGCTCTCATAGTTCCGAAGTTTCCGCTGTTCAGGCAGACAAAAGCTCATTGTTACGGTCACTTTTTAGACAAATTTTTAGTTTTAGACTACTTTTTTAAATATATTACACTCAAACATATTTTCTTATAACAAACCGCGAACACTTCTGCACATTTCAACTACAGGGTCTTAATACAAATGTGGCAACGCCAACAAATAACATTAAAATATGACGTAAATGCATAGATGAGCCTTCCTGCCAAATTTGGTAGCTCTAGCTCTCATAGTTCCGAAGTTTCCGCTGTTCAGGCAGACAAAAGCTCATTGTTACGGTCACTTTTTAGACAAATTTTTAGTTTTAGACTACTTTTTTAAATATATTACACTCAAACATATTTTCTTCTAACAAACCGCGAACAGTTCTACACATTTCAACTACAGGGTCTTAATACAAATGTGGCAACGCCAACAAATAACATTAAAATACGACGTAAATGCATAGATGAGCGTTTCTGCCAAATTTGGTAGCTCTAGCTCTCATATTTCCAAAGTTACGGCTGTTCAGGCAGACAAAAGCTCATTGTTACGGTCACTTTTTAGACAAATTTTTAGTTTTAGACTACTTTTTTAAATGTATTACACTCAAACATATTTTCTTCTAACAAACCGCGAACACTTCTACACATTTCAACTACAGGGTCTTAATACAAATTTGGCAACGCCAACAAATAACATTTAAATATGACGTAAATGCATAGATGAGCGTTTCTGCCAAATTTGGTAGCTCTAGCTCTCATAGTTCCGAAGTTTCCGCTGTTCAGGCAGACAAAAGCTCATTGTTACGGTCACTTTTTAGACCAATTTTTAGTTTTAGACTACTTTTTTAAATATATTACACTCAAACATGTTATATTCTAACAAACCACGAACACCTTTACACTTTTCAACTACGGGGTCTTAATACAAATTTGGCAACGCCAACAAATAACATTAAAATATGACGTAAATGCATAGATGAGCCTTCCTGCCAAATTTGGTAGCTCTAGCTCTCATAGTTCCGAAGTTTCCGCTGTTCAGGCAGACAAATCAATCAATTGCTCTAAAAGTATCTAAAACTTAAACCAAAAGCAGTGACTTTCCCACGTTTCACTGCATTCAGTGACTTTTCACACTTGCTACTTCAATTCAGGACTTCCTCAATCTGTTTGAGTATTTTGCACAGACTCCACACCCACACACACACATCTCGTTTTAAATGTTGTTTGTTGTGTGTGTGTGTGTGTGTTTGTGCAGCCACTAATAAATTAAATGCAACATTTATTGCTTTATCTGATGGTAGGGCAGAGGGGGCATGCAACGACACCAAATTGCAGCTGCCTCTGCTTTTTTCCTAGCCACAAAGAGGCAAACAAAAATTTGCTTTCATTTTATGTTGTTTTGCCATGCAACTGGTGGCTCTTTGCTTGCATGTGGCAAGAGGGAAAGGGGGCTGGGGAGGCAAGGGGGCATGTGGCATGAGGCGTAAGGCATCCTCAGTCAGTTTGCCACCTTGCTACATTGCCACCTGGCAGCTGGCACCTACCTGGAGCAAGCAACTTGGGACGCATATACCATAAAAGTTCACAACATTAAATTTCACAGCGTCAGCGGTTTCTCCGCCGCAGTCGCTGTCGCTGTCGACGTCTACGTCAACGCCGACGCTGCGTTGCTATTGAAACCGCAGAAGCCATTTTGCATTTTGTAGCACATTTTATGGGGTTCCATTGTGTGGCCATTGCCAAAGTCATTGTTGTTGTTAGTGTTGCCAAGGCATATTTACCTTTTAGCCAGTCATGGGTATGGGCACACTTTTTTAATGTACACAGACAGAGTGACAGACTCTCACGCATACATATAACTACAGACAAAAAACTTTTTGCACTGCACAAATTTGCAGCGACCGAAAAGCGAAAAACTTTGCACAATTCACTTAACTTTTTGGGCAACCGTCGCCGCACAGTGGGCAACGCCTACTGATTCTGCAGATATAACAAATTAAGGCTATTAAACAATTAAACGTAATAAAGTAATATACTAGAAGCCTCTTATAACTTTATAATTAATGTAAATTATATTACATCTCTTCCAAGATTACAAATTAAAATTTAATTTCAATACAGTTTTTTGACTGTTAAAAAGTGTTTTCTTCCTATAGTGCATTTTCGGCGGCAACCGGGGCAAGTTTCCGTCCACATCCTTGTCGAATGGGCTACAGGGTGTAGGGTGTAGGGTGTAACCCATTTATTGCGCATTCACTTTGCAAATGTTCTGATAGCAGCCACGCCACGCCCATCTTACCACCACTACCACGAACACCACCACCACCACCGCCACCATCGCCTGCAAGTACAATAGATCATTTCACATCGTGCTCTTCTGGGCCAAAAATATGCAGAAAGTTCAGCAAAACTTGAAACGAGGCGATGTGAAATTATTTTCAGCTCCGGGGCATTCAGAAGCACTAAAGTTGTATTTAGTCAGTATTAACTGCAAATGCATTAAGCCATTTGTCAGCACGCTTTAACCCATTAATGCCTGAACTGTTATATTCCTGAATCTACATGAAATCTGTTAAAAATGTTGTAAATTCTTCTGAAGCGAATGTAATTATTTTAAATTAATTAATTAATTAAGTGCTTTAGTCACTAGCGGGAACACTTTTACCATGTTCACTCTCAAGATTGAAAATGAATTAGTTAAAGTCTTGTTTAAGTTTAGTTGTAACATTTAGGCTATTAGGGGTATTCCCTTCCGTCCCCTGCTGTTGGCAATTAGACATTTTTGACAGCGTCGCTTTTATTTCATTTCGGAGCAAACTTCATTAAAGAGACAAAAGAAGAGGAGAGAAAGGGAAAGATATACTAGAAAGCAAGTGGAGGAAGAAGTGCTTCACTCGAAAATACCCTGGGATTTAAATTAATGAAACTTTTCAAAGAGCAGACTGTGACAAAATGGAGTTAATTATTTAAAAAGTTTCTTAGTGAGCAAATAGATTGAATGTTAAATATATTAATAATTTCTTAAATAATTTATATTTAGTATATTTTGCTCTTCTATTCTTCCAAACCCAAACTACTTTCTCTTCATATTTATGTTTACAGGGTAGAAGCTATAAAGCAAAATATTATTAATGTTCCGAACACAGAAACACTTTCCGGCCCAGCTCCAGCCAAGAGCGGAGCGCATTATTTCAATTAAACTCATCAGCGACGGCCTCCGCTGCAATTAACCGAACGTTGACGGCGACTCGACTTCGGCACTTGACTTCGAGAGGGAGTCGAAGGGTCGGGAAAGGGAGGGGAGTAAAGTGAAGGTACCCCCCTGGTAGTCAGTGCGGGTGTGGAGGGAATTCCATGAGCATAAATATGATATGTTCTCATTATATCTTATAATAATGCAGGCGGCACTCAGCTAAGTGCATTTCAAATGCACTGAACCCTCCTTGCTCCTATCTGCTCTCTCCACTCTCCTCTCTCCTATCACGACATTTCCCCACTGAGTAAAAGTTTTCACTATTTTCGGCGTTTCGCTTATCAGTTAAAGAAAAAGCTAAAAATAATTTTGTCACAATAGGGGGTTACTTCAAGGGGGTTTGCCATTAAAAAGACAAAAGAGTAAACCAATTTGACATTTTACGATGGCCAAAAGATCAATTTTACAGGCAGTTAATTTGAGAAAAAGGTCAGCAATTAAATAAATATTAGGAAAAGAGCATTACATAAAAGCGATAGAGAAACCCATTAAAAATATATGAATTTAGTTAAGCTTTCCTCCTCATAACTATATAAAACCTTCGTACACAACATTCTTTATTCCACACTCGTGATGATATTAAATCAAATCCCTTGGGTCCTTAGCAAGACATATGGATAAAGCAAATCGGCAAAACGGAAAGTGTTTGCAAAGCTGAGCCGGAACACGAAAGTTCCGCCGCAAAAGATTAGCAGTAAAATATTTTATTTTTCACATGCTCTAAAATGTCGCAGATAAAGTGTAAAATGTACTAGGGACTTTAAAGATTTAAAAAGGTACAGTAAACTCCGACTTTAAGTGTTTGAAGAACATTACTTGATTAAATTTATATAAATTTAGAAACAATCTTTTGATAAAATATATAATAATATACTATATAGTCCCTGTTTTATAACATTTTGTACCGTTACTTACACTGGTTTTAAGCATTATTTAATTTAACTAACGACTGCAGTATTTTACAACTGGCAATTACACTTAGCGAGAGTGCACTGTGGTTGTCCTTTGGCTACGTTGGCAACAATGTCAGCGACAATACAGTCAACAATTACGAATATGAATTTTTGAAAGCGACAGCAACCGCGCCCCCTTTCCACCTTGTAGCCCCCTTTTTGGCTAGTCTCCAGGCAGCCAGCCCAGCAGAGAGGACGAGGAGATTGGGAGGAAAAGTATGACGCTGGTCAGCACAGCTGATGTCATCGTTAAAGGACAGCACAGTGGGACGGTGGGAGGTTTGGACGGTGGGACAGTGGGACGTTTGGACGGTGCTGCTGCCACTGCGACTTCCGTTTCCGTACAGTTTCCGCATTTTTTCCGGGCAGCAGCTGCGCTGACTTTGAAGTGCCGCAAAAAAAGAGAGAGGAGCAACACAAATGCAGTTATAGCCAAAAATGGGCATGGTCAGCTCCCTGGGCAACTCAACTCAGCTGCGCTCGACTCGTATTCGGAATCGGATTCTGACTCCAACTCGGACTCTCTGACTCATAGCCCAAATGTCAATTGAGTGAAATTTACACAAAAATGCTGTCTACAGTCTGCTCGCCTGAGTGCCTCCCTATCCCCTCCTCATCCCCCTCGTGACTCCCTGCAGCGTCCACTGCAACCAGTGGGAATCCTTAACCCATTTGCCATTTGGCTTTGCGAGTGCGAGTCTAAAATTTATGGCAAGTTTCTGGGTTTCTGGGTGCACATTCCCGATATGCACGGTCGCATAATATGTGGCACATTTCCCGCCAGGGGGTGTGGCCATAGAGGAAAGGGAGGGGTGGGCCTGTATCCGGACGACGGGAAGGTCGTTCAACTTGTTGACTTCCGGTTTTTGGGCCGCCATTTTGTAGCTGTATTGCGAGTTTAAACAATAAATTTTATAATTAAATTGGCGCGAAACAAAAACAAATGAAAAGAGGCGCCATTGTGCGAGGGGGCGATGTGAGGCGTGGCATACGAAAAGCCGAAAGTTAATTGAAACGTTGTGCAAATAAATATTTAATCTTTATTATGCAATAAATTTAAATACATTTATTGTGCGTCAGATGCGACAGGCGACCTAACGAGCAGGCGAATACCCGGTAAGTGCCACATGCCACATGCCTCCATTAAATGTGAGTACACACACACACACACAAAGAGAGAAGTGTACAGTACATACACACTTGTATTTACATTAAATAATTAATAATTACATCAACTTTTATGTAATTGCTTATTACGGTCGGCTTTGTGTTCCATTAATTACAAGCAATCTATGGCAAACAGTCGCTTTTGTGGCACCGCAATTTCAACCTGGGAAAATCACTTGCCACACAACTGACGAGACCAGAAAAATGTGACAGGTTCTTCCAAAAAGTTTATAAAATCTGACTGAATTAACATGCAAGACAGCTGAAATATGTTCTTGAAAATACGAACTTTTTAAAGAAGTAGAACCTGAGATATGGAACAAAAAGAAATCAAAAAATGTAGAAAAACATAGCTTAAGTACTCTTAACAGTTCTGCATAACTTATTGTTTATGTTATGCTAATAACAGCAGCATAATTCGACTGCACTAACATGCGCTGTAAAGCAGCTGCTGTTGACCAATTATGTTAATGCTATCAAAAGCTGTTGCTTTACATTTGCAGCTGATGTTAAACAAGTGTAAATCTTATTAGACTGTCAGCTTACATGTGTGCAAAGTTGGCAACGCGAAAGTTAATAAGCTGACAAACGTTATAGCCGCCTTTTCTGATGTGTCACTACTGTCTAATGTCAACTTACCTGTAGCTGATAGGTGAAAGAGAGAGAGACTTAAGATTGAGGATGGAATGCAGTTGCAAGTTAAAAGTTGTCAGTTGCAAGTTGTTAGCTGTTTGTTGCTACAAAGTGCCAGCTGATGCCTTTGACTCACTGGCAAGTGGCGCCACTTGAGTCTTGGTTGTTTAATATGCTCCAAGTTGCTTTGAGCTGTTGCCTTGAGTGTCGGGAGCGCGTGTCAAAGCGCGTCCAAGTTGCAATATTTCCCCTCTTTCAATACCCTCTTCTATCCCCTTTATCTTACCCACTTTCCCATGCGACTTTTCCCTTTTCTTTGGCACTTTCCTCTTAGTCTTTTCCTGCTGTCTTTCTTTCTTCTTTCTAGCTCGATTAATGCAGTTTGCTCAATGCAAAAATGGGCTGTCAGCTGCAATCCTTTGATGCCAGTGCTTGATGTTGCCACTCGACACTTGACATAATTCCAAAGTGTTTGCTGGCTTAATGCGTTATGTTAATTAGTTTGTAGTTTACAGGCGTCGCTCTCAAGTGTCGTTGGCAAACACCAAAAACCCGTTAATGGGTCAATAGCTTTTGATAATCGAAGCAGCAGCCAGACATGCCGACAAGTCGACAACTCGACAACCCTAGAACCAGTATCCTGGCCAAGTGTCCTTTTGCATAATTCATGACATTGCGAACAAAAACAAAAGTTTTGTTTGTGAGCCCAAAAGTCATTCCAGTGGAAATTTGATTTCACGCGAGGCAAACAGTCAATACCAGTTGGCAATAACAATGCAAAAGGGTTACCAAAAAACCAACAACAGCAGGAGCAGGCTCCAGCAAGGACAAAGCCAAGTTAGTACTATGCCGCCGCCGCCTGTCAGGCACATAAAAACGTATTAAGCATATTATCTAGGCAGACACTGTAGACAGCAGCCAGACGAGGAGACGACTACGATGAGCAGAATCTGTTTTTTGGTTTCAGCCAGCTTCTGACATGGCCAAATACGAAATCCAAAACATGCCACACTGGATGCTTTCGTAATGAAAGTTCAGATTTTTGGCTTTGTTTCTCTTTCTCTTTCGGTTTTGTTTTGTTTTGCTTCTCATGTGTGTGCGTTATGGAAATGAGGCAGTGACAAGGACTAGACCCAGAATAGAACAGAACGGAACATAGGAGACCAGGCCAACTCAATTCAACCCAACCCAAAACAGACCAGGCCACAATCAAACTAGAATCCAGTGAGTGAAACAATGTTGTCAACAGCAGCAACTGCAGCAATGGAAGCAAGTTTGCTGTGATGCTGCAGTACAGATTGAAAGGCAACAGTGCGTATGAGTGTCATCATCAGCGTTGATTTGGGTTATATCTCGGTGTGTTTTGCAAACCTTATTTAAAGCTTTGAGCTGCACTTTTGGCTCCTTTTTGGCTTCTGTCGATTTGACTTTGACCTTTTTCTCTCTCTCTCTCTAGTATTTTTTGGCTTTCCGCTTTTTAAACGTTCTTTTGATCACTCTTTTTTCTCTGATCTAGTTGTTGTTACAGTTGCACCTCATGCTTTTGACTCTTTACTCAACTGTTGCTTGGTTTTCCCTTTGAAATCCATCGCTTTCAGCTACAGACACGCCTTTATTTGTCAGCTTAATATAGAATATTGTGAATTTAATTGGTTGAATATCTCTAACTAATTGATGGCGCACGCTGAATGCAGCACAATATATATTGGGCAAACAGAAATGGAGAGCAAACATGTGGTGGGACAGGATCGAACAGGACAGGAGAGAACTGAACCGGAGTGGACAGGGTATGCCTGTGAGAGGTGCGAAACAAATCCCAGAGTAAACCTAATTAGCGACAGATTAAATCGGATTAATTTTCATTTAACGCATGAATCAAAAACATGCTGACAGCCGCTGTGCCTCTGTCAGGAGCAGGAAACAGGCACCACCCGGAAAGAGCCACCGCAAACACTCGCTTCTCCTTCTTAAACCCCCACTACCACTCGCTCTCCCACATACGATTCCCCCTGGACTCTTTTGGCCTTTTTTTCAGCATTTACTTTTTGTTTTTATATTCCATTTCAGCCGTTTCCTCTTTTGCTTTCCTCTGTAACTTTCTGAGCCCTGTAACGTGCTCCATATAAAGGGACTTTAAATACACACACACACAACACACACACACACTGAAACACCAAAATAAATGAAATATGCATGGAAAATTGAATTTGTTGTGTTGTGGGTAAAAATGTGGAACTGCGTCCTTCGGTTTTAACGGTGCGAACAGTGTGAACAATTTGATTTATGCGCATTTGAAGCAATTTGTTGAGTAAATAGCAAAGAAAGCAGCGTTTTAATTAATTTTCTCTTAACATCTACTAGCTGTCCTTTTCTCTCTCTCTCTCTCTCTCTCTTTCTCTATCTTTCTCTGTCTCTCTGTCGTTCTCCCTCTTCCTCTCCTCCTCTTAATGCCTTTGCTGTTTGTAGCTAACCAATTAGTTGGAAAAAATTGCTGCGATTTTGTACATAGCCTGCATCAGGCACTTGGCGCTCCTATTGCTCCCATTCTTCCCTCCTCTCTACTCTATTCTCACCACTTCTCTTTTTCTCCACGAACTGAGCAAACTAATTGCTAACAAAGTGTCAACAGTTGCGGAAGACATCGCATGGCTTTTACTCGTACTTGACCATCTAAACCGAGTCTTATCCTAATTGCCAACATTTATGATTAAGTTAAATAACAATTTGTTGCAGTTGCTGCTTTTGGTAATAAACACTCGACCTGCCAGAAAGAGATAAAAATGTGGACAATGGGAAAAGACTGTATTGTCATATCGTAGTGTATTTTATTGGCTCAGAAAGTTAATGGATTTCTGGGAATACTTCTCAAAACACTTTATATTCTTTAATTTTCTCAATAACTATCTTGATTCAGGATCCCATTCAAGATGTTTTTTTCTTAGTTTCCTTTTGTTTCTCTCACGTCAAATTATGTTTTTCCGATATGGAAACTATTTTGTGTTTTTTCTTGAGAGAGAAAGGTTTATTTCATAAGTTTAACTTTCTTTTGCTTGACTAATATGTAAATTTGTTTATTATGCTTTTTGCTGCCAAGAATTAAAATGATTCATTCTCTTATCGTTTTACTTTCCCCGATCAACTACAAAAGATTTTGAACTCTTTACAGTCTTATAACCCTTACATAAGATCCTTAAATTATGACTATGAGTGTATGTGTGTGGGTGTGCGTGTGTGTGTGTCTTTTATTTATATTGCAATTGCTTTTCTGCTGCCCTCCATTATCTTGGCAGACTATTTTTCCCAGACTGAAGCCTAATCCTTTGCTCCCATAAATGTGGCCGCATGAATATGCAACAACTCGGAAAATGCATATCCAAAAGTTGTATTTTTTAGTGGGTTATAGGGTTGGAGGGTTCAGAGGGCAAGAGGCAAGGGGAGGGCTTGAAAAAGAGAATCGCTCCATTGTTGCAGACAGGTTGGGAAGCAGCTTCAATTTGCCACAAAAACACATTGGCAACATTTTAATGAATGTTGCATCAGGCGGAGCCTCCGAAGCCTCCGCAGCCCCGCAACCCCCCAGGAAAAGACAAACAATAAAATGGCCTGCACACAGGCACACGGGCCAAAACGCTCGACAAACATTGGCCGAGGATAAAAGTAACTAAAATGGATGCGGAAAAGATGTGGAAAGGCGCCTGGAAAACTCAGCATCGTATGGCTTGATGCAATTTGTGCAAATGTTGTGGCAACCAGGCAACCAGGCATCCACTTGGGGCAAGTAGCAATGAGAACTAGTTCTAGTCCCTCGTACTAGTCCTAGTCCTACTCCTAGTCTTGTTGTCATCTCTCTCTCTTTCTCTCTCCCCTACTCTCTGTGTGTGGCATAGGCATTTTTGCATGCACCGCATGGTTGCATTTTTTGGGCTTACCAAAGCAGACGAGTTGACTGAGTTGGAGGCTGAGTCGCTTTAGTTGTTGTTGTTGTTGTTGTTGTTGTAGATGGAGTAGACGGCATGATAAACGTGCTGCCAATAAATTACACTGCGTCAAGGAGCAACCATCTAGCTTCTGGCTAGAAACGCTGAGGGGAACGTGAAGAAGCAGGGTACACTGTAAAAAAGAAGTTTTAACATTTATGTAAGTCTTAAATTTATTTTAAGTAAGATATTAAAATTCCTTCCCTTTTATAGTATTAAACATAATTAATAATTATTAACATAATAAAACTTCTTCCACACTTCTGTAAAACTTTTCGTTTTTTAGCCATTTCTGAGCATAAAATCTGCTTTTAATACATCAATTTATCTCAGTGTAACGCTGCACATTTTTGCTGCCATGCCATTTAAAATTTACTACAATTTTCTTTGGCTTTCACGTGCGCGCCGCTCATACGGTAAACAATTTGAATGCTTTCGCAGGCAGGACACGTAGAGCAGCAGGAGGATTCGCCAGGATGCACTCTAGGTCTCCTCTCTCTCTCTCTCTTTCATCCTTTCATCCTAGCTGTCTATCTTTGTCTCTCTGCCTGAATCTTCTTTGAAGCTCACTATCTGTGGCAGCAACAGGGCAAGTGCAGCATAAAAAGTTTGTGCCCCTGTACAGAGCCCCTCCAGCCCTCACCCCTGCTACCCTACTCTATCCCTCCAATCCTCTTCCCATCGTTGGCTGCAAATGCAAACACAACGTGAGGCAAAGTCGAACCGAAAACCGTTTCAGCCCTTTACTCTGCCTCTGCCTCTGAGTCTGCACTACTCCGTGGATCTACTCCATTGAGCCAGGCACGCATTGCATTGTGTAATATGCTCTGCGATTTATGCTAACACATCTGAAAGTGGGAAGGGAGGGATGTGGGCGGACAGTGACAGCCGGAAGGTGGAGGCGTGGCATCTGCATGTTGTAACTGGCATATTGAACAGGCCACCGAATTGAGAGCATAAATTGAAATGCGCTCGCTGAACAAAAAAAAAAAAAAAAGTATTGAAATCTTATTTGGGCCAAAGTGCCAGAATTGGTTTACATTTAACTAATCCCAAGAGAAATTGTATGCAATGCAATTTGTTCTCCTTTTGCTTAGTCAATGAATCAGATTTGCATTGCACTTACAGACACTAAAAGATATAGAGAGTGAGTTTCAGTCTATCAGAAAGCTTGATTAATTGCATTGACTAAAACACTATGAATCAGAATTTAAGGCGAAAGCTTCATAAATTTCGTTACCATCAGCGAATCTGTCTCTTTCTCTCTCTAGAGTATTCTCTAAAAACCCTTATTGGAAATAGCTAATATCGAATGAATATATATTATATGAATACTGATCTCAGTTTGTCACTACTTTAATTACTTAAGTTCTTACCTTATGCTAGTTCTTCAAATCTTTCCCCACATTGAAATTATTCTGTTAACAGTTAAACTTAGCTGTAAATACATAAAAGTTCGCTGTTAACAGCTGCAGTGCAATGTTAACAGTTTAAGTTCGCTCTTAACACCCAAAAGTGTTCTGTTAATAGTTAAAGTTCCCTGTAAGTGACAATTTCACTTTCTTTAACTGTTGTCTGAAATCAGTTTTAATAACTTCCTGTTTAACTAGCAACTTCTTGTCCCAAATTAGTCTAATGTTAGTGCTTTTGGTAGTGACAAAAACTGTACAAAGTAACATCGTTTGTGTGCTTGGTAACAGTGTTGTCAAAATGTGAATTGAATTGTTTTGACCGCAAATAAAATAAGTACTTTATGCGTTAACGTTAAGAGGTGCTCTCGTGTATGTATTTGGATGTGGTACACTTTTTATGACTTAATATAATTTTTATGTGCGGCCATTTTGAGAGAGAGTCAACGCCGGAACGAATGGGCCTCTTCATAGCTTTCCATCCCACCTCGTACTGCCCCTCTCTGCAGCACTCTACCTGCCACATGCCGCATGCCACATGCCACACGACTGGCATCAATGGCACCTGAAAGACGAAAACATTGCTGCAAAAAATCGGTTATCAGATGAGTATCCGCCTCTCACCTGTTTATGGGCGTCCATAAAACGGTTTTATGCTGCCCACCCCCAAACGCCTCCACTCCTGCACCACGCCCCCTGACGCCCACAACGAACTTTAATGCTAATCGTCATCGTCAGACTCGTAAAGACTCCTGTATAAGTATAAACTACCCAAACGTTCTGCATGTTTTTTTCACAGGCGATTCTTATGATTAGCATTGCTAAAACAGCTTAAGAGGGAGAGCGAGAGAGAGAGAGAGAGAGAGCAGATAGAGGAGGGAGGGAGGGAGTTACGCTTTAGGGCGCTCGTTTTAATAAAATCAAATTGGTTGTAAGCGATTTTTGATAATGTTTTTTTGCGAATAAGATGCACATAAAATATATTGTGAATGTGGCATGCGATGGCGATAAGGAGGACAGGAAGCTGCCACGTTTTGTGTTATCAAATTTGATGGTCTATAGAAATAAGTGGCAGGAATGGCAATATGCACTGAGAAAAACCCGCTCATTTATTGTGGTATACACTGAAATTTATATAGCAAAACGAAGTCAGCTAATGTATCTTAGTATCTAACTAGTTAAAAGCCATAAAAAAAGACTATTTCTTAGATATATGCAGTGTTTCTTTACGGCCAACATATTTCATAAACTAAATTCTTATATAATATAAACAACTTAAACTTAAATCGGACTACTTTATTATATAGTCTTTAGTATAAACAACTTTGTGGATTTTAAAGAGCGACTAAGCGACTTTACGACTTTTTCTTTAAGGTTTCTTTATATGCCACTTATACTACCATTATTCAGTTTTATGCATATTTATAAAATAAACCAAATGGTTCATAAAAAATATTATTTAACAGAGTTTCACAGTTTTTACCACACAGAACTTAAAGCTGCTGCTAACTTGGCTATGCCTTTAAACCCAAATTAAAGATATGATATCTTTCAGACAGTTTGTAATAACAGATTTAGTTATATCGAATGGGTAGCAACAATATGAACATGTCAAGTTACCAGATAGATGCGAATTTCATAATTACATTAAAATGAATGTAGAACATGTCAGGAAGGATTGTAGGGAAGTGATGTGAGGGGGCAGAGTTGTGGGGAATTATGACAATGGTCTAAAATTAAGTACAATAAATGATAAATCTACCCATTTTCATTATGGACTAATGCATTGAATTCAGATTTGCATTGCATATGAAGGGGGAAGCAGGGGCAGCAGGTGGCATGTGGCATGTTGCATGTGGCAGGTTGCCCATTGCCCGTTGCAAGTGGCTTGTTCACTGTAGTTAGGTTTAGATTAGTTTTGCATACCCCTCGGGCTAAACCACTGCAACAGGAAATTAGTGTAGCTTCAGAGGAAGAGATGTAAAGAGAGAGAGAAAGGGACTGAGAGAGAGGGAATGACAAGTGGGTGGGAGAGTGAGAGGTCAGCTGATTGGACTGACTACGACAACAGCATTAGTTGTTCATTAATTGCACAGTTAACTATAGAAATTTGTTATTGCATAATGAGAACGACAACGAGCATTAAGAATGTAACTGAGCTTGGAAGGGGGCGTATGCGTAATCTTGTTAAATGAATCAAGCGTAGTCCTGCTGTGTTAACTACTTTCCTATCCATAACATAAATTAATAGGGTTTAACCTACTGTGTAGGCGCAGTAATGTAGTGGGCGGGGCACTGGACAGTTAGCTAAGCAACCAAATCCAATTCATAAAACTGACAGCAGCTGAGTGAGAGAGAGAGAGAGAGAGAGAGAAGGAGGGGGTAAGAAATATGTGTAAGTTAAGTTGAATTTATGAGCCACGAGTTAGTTAAACTAATCCCTATCTATATCATATGAGCAAGGCAGAAGTCGGGAAATATGAATGTGAAGTCAGTATTAAATGATATGCAATACAGCAAATGAATACACTGAAAATAACTTTGATGAAGTTGAGATTTTGACTATGATTGAACAATGCGTGGAAAAGAAAAACTTTCTTTATAAAATAGCACAAATTTGATTTAAAAACTTATTTGAAAATAATCATTTATTCAATTAAGAAATCCTAAGCCCTATGAAGATAATTAAGACTAGAGTTTAATTCTAATTGAGGAAAAATCTGTTGTAAGAGTATAATCTAAACTTAACATAAACAGATTGGTCCTTTATAAAGCGTTCTTAATTTAAACTGAATTAAATTATTCTTTCGATTTTATGAGTGTAGTAAAGATTATATAATAATACAGCTTAAATGTTCTACATTCATCAGATGACATGTTGTGTCAGCTTGACATCAGACATTACTGTCATTCAGCAAGTCAGCAACTGCCGCCTTTTGATAGATTTCCCTCTCTGAACTGCCTCCAGTCTCTGCCTCTACAACTTGGCTACCTACAGCACATTTACATTTTACATACTTAATTGTTTTCGCATTACAAGCTCTGGACGTTTGCCTAGGCACAACTAAACACACACACACACACACACACGTGTTGTTCTCTTCCGGATGCTGTTCGCTAAAAGTCAAGGCGATTAATGTCAACTTGGTTAATAGCATTCCAGGTTTCTGCTGCCAAAACTTAAAGCGCCGCAGTAATTTCCTGTTCCTACTATAGCTCCATCCTCCTTTCAGCCTCTTTGTTCTCCTTCCTCTGAAATGCAGGCTCAACATGTCATGTCAGCTTGACGGGGGGGATAAAGGGGGTAAGAGGCTGTGGTTGTTCGCGTGATGAATTACACACTCGCCGAAGGACACGATGATGAAGTGCCTGTCATTCGAAAGCCAAAAGAATGTCCATCTGTCTCTCAAACCGACTCAACTCGACTCAACTCGACTAAACTGAACTGGGTTTGCTCCCAGCTGTAAGTTGTAAGTTGTAAGCCATTTGCATAGCACAGCAACTACCCGACTACATCTTATATATCTTCCGCATAATTTATCGACACTTGTGCGAAACTTTAATTACACGACAAGACGAGGGTATTTTCGTCTAGTAAAACGCCTCAAGCGAAAAGCTCTCCATCTCAGCTGGTATGGGAGGAAAACTGGGTATGTGAATTCCTGCATATGGAAATTTTTGAATGCCTTCGTCTTTTGTCTGTTTAATACAATGAGTCGTGTATATCCTTTGGCCATACACACGATGAGCATTGGGAGTAAAGTGGGTGTGGCAACTGGAGTGAGAGGGATCAAGCAATTTTTCCAATATTCAGCTAATGGCCTTTAATTGAGCTATGGGAACATTTTCAAGTGTTTGCGGCTGCTGTTTGGACAAAATTTTTGGGAAATTTGATATTGAAAATGAAGTGGCTTTTATGGTATGTGTGTGTGTGTGCGTGTATTTGTGTGTATTTGTGTGTATCTGTGTGCTTGTGTGTGCTTGCTGGAGTGTTGTTTGCTAAGTGGTAAAATGTGCCATAAGATTGTGTTTATACAAAACTGCTCGGATTTTGATAGCATGAAAACGCAACTTGGGTAACATGGCAATGAACACAAATTGAATGGCTAAATCAAATGTGTCAAGTGGGAAATAAGGCTAAAAACATTGCCCGACATTCATCAAAATCTACTTCAATTAATATATAGCACTTTAATTTGCTGTTCCAGTTTCAAAACCACCATAACTTTCCAGCTTTCCTGTTCACCCCACAGCCCTCCACTTCACTCCTCTCCTCTCCTCACCTCTTCTCATACTCCTCAATTGCCACACAATTTCCTGCCCATTGCCACATAAATTCGCACACAGAAGAGCGGCTGCCATGGCGGTGCTATTTATGGACCAGTTCCTGTACTATATACTATATATACCAGCAAAAAATAACCATATATACATAAATATATATGTGGTATATGAAAGAAAAACGAAACTCAGGCACTTTTATAGGTCCTTTGCTGACTGGGAAGAATAAAATGTGGAAAAAAGAGAGGAAAAAAGCACAAACATAAATCCAAAATTGTCGTTTGTCGCATAAATATTTTAGTCTCTGACTCTCAAAAGCGAATGTCGAGCAATTGCCCCTCCCCCCTACTTTTTTTTCCGCCCCTTAACTGCCATACCCTAGCCTCAAACATAGAGACAATAGGCCAAAGAAATACGAGGTACACACAAAATGACATTATTTCTTATTATTCGAGCAGTGCAAATAAATGAAAGACGGCTTTTTCGTCTTCCTCTTCTTCTTCCTCTTCTTCTTCCTCTTTGACTCCTGTCTCTTCTTCTTCACAAGGGAAACGGAAGTGTAAAGCAGTCCTGGCCAGAGTCTAAGACCATCGCAATGAGTTTACTTTGTCTACGCATATATTCATTGCTTCAACCATTCACAGTCAGCCAGATCTTGTATGTAACTGTATATGTATATGAATATATATACATATATATATTACAGGCGGCAATTCCCACATGTCTGTCTTCATAAATGCTTTATCTTTGGCCAGCACACGACACAGCTGACAGTTTGTTGGCGTTTGTAATTATGTGCATATAATAAAGTTGACCTAAATAAGTAAAAAAAAAAATATAAATAACTATGAAAAGGCTGAAGACGGTAAAACTTAACCAAAGGATACCCTTTAATAAGATAAAAGATGTCATTTGTAGGCAGTTTGAGTAACTTTTTATAGACAGAAATAGAATTTTATTTATACAGAATTTTTGCTTTATACAACACAATGGAAACTCCTTAAGGAAATGTGTCCAAGCTATTTTGTATAATTTTTCCCTCTGCCTAACTAAATTTTTATAATAAAATTATAATTTTTCCATCCAAGTTTACACCAACCCGTTGAGTTCTCTTAGTATTTCTAGATTGCAGATACCTTTTTTGTGTCTTAAAAAACTACAGGGTACAATAACGCATAGCCAGTCATGTGAACACATTTATGAAACAAGGCTCAACTCATTTTCATTTATACACACACACACACACACACACACACACACACACACACACATACATAATTGTTCTTGTTTTCCGTGCAGTTCATTAAATGATAAGCCATCGGCATTGGCTGACAATTGAGGATTGGGATTGGGACTGGGTTCGGAATCAATTGAAATGCTGGTAGTACAAGACAAGTTGTGCCTGTTGCCAGAAACAATAAACGGAGAGCATTCAACACTGTTGTGGCAAGGCCACGAAACACTGAAAGCGAAAGATGCAACAAAATCATGTTTTATATACGTGAGAGACAAACATAAAAAAATGGCTAAAAATTGTACAAAAAGTTTGCATATGTTTAGAGTATTTTTTACAGACATTTCTTCGCTTCTTCTTACTGTCGCTCTCTTTGTTGCTTTGCTACTTTCTCTGTCATTTGCTCTATGTCTGATGTATTTGTTCCGTTTTATGCTGAATATGCGAGCATTATCCATTAAATGCGATGAATCAACTGTTGGCCACCATAAACAATCTTCGGCTCAGTCGCATGCTCATGAAATGCTGTCGGATACGCGAACCGGAAATTTATGTGCGCCATTTTGTTTGCCGCCGCTTGTGTGCGAATGTATTTGAGTATTTATGTGTGTGTGAGTATGTGTGTGTGTGCTTGCATTTGCAAGCCATTTGACTTCCTGTTGACATAGTTAAGTGTGTGTGCGAAAAAAAGAGATCCATAGAAAATGAAACCTAACAAATGCAACTTGATACGAACACTTAAAATGCTTGCAAATAAAATTCTTAAGAGGATTACTGTTAAATTTTATGAAGAACAAGTTAGAAACGGTACTTTAAATTTAATTATAAAATTACATGGAATATACATTTAAGATTCCACATTATTTACTAAATTTAAATAAAGATATCTATAGAATTTGACCAAACTTACTGAATATCTAAGGTATACAACTAGACTAGATACGTTTGTTTAAATGGTTATGTAAATAAAATTCTGTATAGAATTGATTTTATTTTTTTTTTTTTTTTTTTGCTGTGACAATCAATTTTCACACCACAAAAGAACTTTGGGGAAAGGGGAAACTTTTGCAAATTTGTCGCTCGTCTAAAATATTCTTGACATTTTTACTGATTTATATTCTTTTGTTGCTGCGTTCGTTCCGCCTGCAGTCATTACCTTTGCCATTTTTGGTTGTCAGTTTGACAAAAATGTGGCCAATAAAATTTGCAAAACTGGCTGGCAAACAACATGACAAAAACCGAGAGAAGAAGACAAGATAATTGATTGTTTGATTCAATCGGAAAATCAAATGTTGCTCTCAGGCTCTCAGATACAGATACAGATACAGATTCAGATAGGGATTCGGTTTCTCTGTGTGGCATTTGTATGGATGGACTGACTGAGTGTCTGTCTCTCTGCCTGATTGCGAGAGCGTCAAAGGAAATTGAAATGGAAACAAATGTACGCAGCACCCAAAAATTGGCTACAAATTCTGATTAGAAGCACCAACAAACAAACAGGCCAGAAGTAAAAAATCTGAAAGTAAGAGAGCAGAGCAGAGGGGGGGAGGGTGAGAAAGGGGAGCTTAGTAGGTGTGGCAACACAGCAAATTGAATTGTATTCGATATTTGGCAATAGAGAGAAAAGGGGGAAGGCAAAGGAAATGAAAGGAAAGGAATGGAAAGGAAAAGGAATAGGCAGGAGCCACATGATAAGACAAAGCAATCAGTCAGTCAACCAACTAATGGTAGTTGCCAATTGGAAAGAGAAAACAGGCAACAGTCAAGAGGCAAATGCCAAATGGCAAACGAAAGGGAATTACAGACTCTTATAATTGGGAGTTGAAAAAAATTACAGGCTCAGCGTGATCGAAGCAATTACATGCTGGGAAAACTATTAAGATTTTCATTTAGAAAAGATCTCTGTTAAAATAAAATAATAATTAAATGAAAGTTAAGGCTTTAAAATAGTCTTTACTCAAATGTTTCTGCTATTTAACAGTAATAATATTAATTGCCTTTATTTTAAATATAAGCAACTAAGTGGTATCGAATTAAAATTAAATTATTTTTATTAAATATGTAAATTTAATTGCACAAGTAGTTTGTAAATGTTAACAAAAAACGCAATAATTTGTTAAAGGTATTTCATTAAATCAACATAAATCCACTTGATTAAAAGTAAGCTAATTTAATTGCTTTCTTTATGTGTAAATGGAGCATTTTGTATATTAATATAATTTAAGAATATCAGTTTTTATATAGGGAAAATCTGTGAAATTTGATAGCTAAACCACATTTAAATTTCATAGCGTTATTTACCCATTTCCGGATTGCAATCAATCTCCACATAAACAGTATTCATTCACTCGATTATTTGACTCTTTCATTCGGTATTTTACGTTTTGCCAATTACAATATTGCTGATTGGATTGTTCCTATTTAATGTTCACAGATCTCGTTATAACTTTCACATTGCTGAAGGCTTTGGGTTCCAAAAACATTCCAACAACTCAATTAAATTGAGCTGCAATCGTATTCAGATGTTTCATGTCTCTCGTTCGCCATTTTCCACATTTTTACCTGTCATATTTGCCAGAAATATGTATATACCTGTATATACCTTTATCTACCTGTATGTAGTTGTATCTTTAAAATTCGAATTCGAATTCATATTACAGATTACAAATTACAAATTCGCAGCATGTTTGTCATTCCACATTTGCTTTTTGTTTACATTTATGTAATGCCCTGTAAATGAAAAGTCTGTACAAAGGGGTATGTCAATGGGTGAGTCAAGTTGGAACTCAGTGAGTCAGAGATACTCATTTAGTCTGAATGTCTCATTTAGAAATGAATCAATGTTTTATTTTCATTTTACTTTTTTGATTTCCTCCATTTCCCTTTCTGTATCTTAGACCAGCAGACTCTACATTGTTACTGTCCAGGATATTTGCTCGTTCAGCACTTGCTGCTTACTCGTTTTGCTCCAGCTCGTCATGCCCTTTACACAGCCATTTTTAATTGCATTGCATTGTTGCTGCTTTTGTTCTCGTGTAACAGTATCTGTATCTGTAGCCGTATCTGTATCTGTAGTTGTATCTGTAACTTTATCTCTGTGTGTGTGTGTGTCTGTGTGTATCTCTCTGGGCTTTCCTTTATTTGATTTCAATTTCATTTCGGAAATTTGTAATGCGCTGCATGTAGCGACAGGTCCGTGCCGCGTCCTTGCTTCTCTGCTCCAAAAAAACGCAAAGAAAAGAAAACAACAACGAAGGATAATGAAACTATGCGCTCTCATTTTGTTTGCTTTGCACGCTCACCGCAGCACCACCTTCGTTTGCTTTCCCCTCTCCTTCACCCTACACTTTTCCTTCCTCAGCTTTACTTTGGGAACCACCGCGTATAGATTGTTGCGGTGGCGTATGAGTGATTTCACGAGCGTATATTGAACACGCCAGTTTAAAGTACTTTACTTTTTGTTAGTGTTTCTCCACTCTGTGGGTTTACTGTACACGATTGACGACTGCCAACAGCTGCAGACATCTGTCCGTTGGTGCATCTGGTACCGTCCTTTGGTCCTTCTGTCAGTCTGTCTGTCCACCTGTCTGTCCTTCTGTCCCTTTGCCTGTTTGAGTGTCATCTCTGTCCCTGCGGTCTGCGGCATTTCAATTTCAATTTAATACAATCAACAAATAAACAAATAAAATGCATGAACGCGTCATATGAATATGAAAATATGAGTTCAACTTTCGTATGTAAAGTTTAAAAATAATAAAATAAACCACACTTAAGCAGAGACAAAATGTCTTCAGTTAAAGCAAGTCAGTATACAGATAAATATATAATATATTTATATTTACATCACCAATAAATTCCTTCTAATTTAAGCATAAAATTTAAGTTAAAAGATCTCATTTTTCGATATAATTATGTTTATTTCATTAACTTCATTGTCAGCAATTGACTGAATTTAATTTCTAAACTTAATTATTATCATTCGAGTGATATGTTTTATTTGTAGTTTTAGTATTAATAATATTACGCATACGCAGTGTTGTATACACCAAATGTTTTCAAGTGCGTTGACAATTCGATTAAGTTGCATAATTGTTGTGGCAATTATCAGAATATTAAATCTGTTTTTATCGTTTGCCAACTATCAGCGCATTAAAATGTCAATTATGTTGAGTATAATCTTGCCGCATAAATCCCCTTTCGTACTCCCCCCCCCCCCAACACTCCCCTGACCCCCTGACACTCTTTAAATTAACATTTTGTGATTTATTTTTGTGAATTCACATTTGCATTGTTTATATGGAGCGAGTGTAAACAGAAGAATTATATTCAAATTGCATACAATACTAGTATATGTGACATTATCCATGGCAGAGCATCAGCATCGGCATCAGTGTCGGCCTCAACTAGATGTTAAATTTGCAATTTAAAACACATTTAACTTGTTATAAAAATTGTTCGCGATACGGCAATCAAGCGCAATCTCAACTGCATTGTGCGATTATTTCACAGCAAATATTCGCAAAAATCAACAAAGCACATTGTGGTAGGAGCAGCAACCGCAAAATCAATTTCAATTGTCAACACAAAGTCACAAACAGGCAAAAAGTTCACAAAAAAAATAAATGAAATGAAAAAAAACGGCAGCAAAGTCATAATAAAACTTTTAGCAGCATTCCAAGTCCAACAACAAAAAAAAATATATAAAAAGAGTAAAAAAATTCCCCAGCAACAAGCGAAAATTGTTAAGCTAAAAAGTTTTCCAGTTTCTTTACTTTTTACTTATGTTTTTTTTGGTATGTGACTTAAGGCTCTGAGTCCAGACAGTGCCTCAAAGATGTCTGTGATTGGATGGGGAAATGCGTGCCATAAAGTTTTGTGGTTTTCCAATGACCTCGACCACTGCGTGCTGGGAAACTAATGAAGCTGTTTCCCCAAGGTAAAATCACCCTTCAAAAGAGAGAGAGAGAGAGAGAGAGAGAGAGAGAGAGAGAGAGAGAGAGAGAGAGAGAGAGAGAGGTTTTCCCCTCGCGGCTGCTGACCAATTTTCAATTAATTTTCAAATATATAAAAATAGTAGAAATATATTTGATAAATTTGCAGAGTTTAATTTAATTTGATTCAATGTATTAATTGACAATGGAAATAAATTAAATTCATGCAAATATTCGCTTTATTTATAAATACTATAAATATTTGTGAATAAATGGTTCACTAATTTCAACTACAACAACAACAACAACAAAACTACGTGACATACATTCAACATAAATTTTTTATTGAATTTTCAATTTGCAATGTTAATAATCATTTTTGTTATTTGATTAAGACTCGAGATGGAAAACTGTCAATCAACCAAAATTGCCACTGAACCACGAAAGCGGCTAAAAGTTTATATATAATTATATATATTTTATAAATAACAGTTTTCAGTAGATGACAATTATAATTTATATTTTAGTAGTTTATTAATATCGTATTATATATTCCATTTGATAAGTCACTAATACCCTGTAGCCTTTGAGTAATGGATATTTTCATGACAGTAAAAAGAGTTTCATTTAAAGAAATCCACATTTGATTGCTGCCCTGTAATTGTATATGTAGTAAGTACACATTTTAGTCAGTAGTATCAAATACAATGAATATTGAATGAATTCTGAAACATTGACAACTTTAAAAGTTTAAAGTTTTCGAATAACATCTGTTGGCATTGGTTGAGTTTTGGTTGGGGAAACGCGATTGTGACCCAAACATCCGGTGCAAAATATTTATTTGTGCAACAGGAAGAAACTTGTGCCCAAGGAAAAGGACGAAAACAGTTCTATAACGGAAATTGATTTCGCTTTGAAGCGGTAGAGCAGCAACAGGAACCAGGGACGGCAACTAGAGACCAGGGACACAACACCAATTCAATGAACTGGCACCTACCCAGAGCACACTTGGCATCCTACTCAGCAAAATACGCACATTTCCTGCGACAAATTTGCCAATCTTTACAAGGGCAAAGGCATACAGAGGCGGGGCTTGTAATAAAGGAGGGTAAAGGGAGGAAGGTGGGGGGCAGGGGAGGTGGCAGGGACAAGTGGACAAACTGTTGAGGCAGACTGCGAACTTTGACTTCATGTTTGCCACTCAATTTATGGGTCTATGAGTTTGTTAACTAAAAGTGCACATAAACAAGACTTTTTGCGTCAATTTTAATGGCAAACAATAAATTTGTGGTGCTTTTCCGGATACCAAATACTGAAATGCCGCATACCACTTAAGGGCCAGGCTCAATCGATCTTTCGACATCTTTAACTACTACATAATGAAATCAAGCAGTTTTTGGTATCAAAAATAGACGACTGAGTTTTGGACAAGTTTGGGAATTAATGTCGGAGGACGGATATTGACAAACAATAAAATAATTGATTAACAACTAATGGAAGTAATTAAGTTCTTGACAAATTTGTAAACAAAGAAAACTTCCAGCAGTTAGTATCGAGTACTAAGTACTAGTTTAAATCCTTTTTCCTAATCTAAAAATTTAATCAAAGTTTTCAAATCGATGTTTATGCTTAAAAAGTGCATTAAGTCAGCTTTAAGCTTCACGTTGATTGTCAATCACACTGTCAATCTGGCAGTCTGTCTGTTGAAATGTTACAAGCTCAAAGAGAAAAGGATAATTTCCTGCTAAAGGATACATTGCAAACTGACAAATAAATAGAAAATTGGTGAGAAATATACAAAATTTTAAAATGTCAGACAACCTTTCATTTATATTGAAATTTATGCGCAGGTTAAGTCAACACACACACACACATACACTCCCCAACACACACACACACACATACATATACTAACACTGAGAGTGGCAGGAGTTGCATATCTGCTGGTCATGTCCTGCTGCCAGGACATGCTACTGCTGTTGCTGCTGCTACTGCTGTTGCTGTTTTTGCTGTCTAAATATTTATATTCATTGTGTCAGAGTGTTAAAGCGATAAAATGCAGTGTAAATATAAAGCAGGACTTTGCCTTCGTCCTCCATCCAGCGTTCCCTCTCCTACCGTTCATTCTCCCACCACCTTCGTGCGTCCTTGGATCCATTCTCCTGCTGACTCTTACCCTGATTAGCTGCGGCTCTTTTGTAAGCTGTGAGCCATTTCGGGCTATTCAGACCACAGCAACCATTCGAATTATTCATGCATTTAATTTTCGTGTAATTTGTAGCACAAATTTCATGTACCGAAAGAGAGCAGAGCAGAGCTCTGAAGCCAACCGAGCAACAAACCAAATTGTTCGACATTCCTTCACAATCATTTCCCCAAGTTGTTGTTATTGTTGTTGGTGGTGTTGTTATTGTTGTTTGTTGCATTTGTTGGGTGGCAAAGTGCTTAGGAATCTGTGTCGTGGCTTTTGTGGGCGAGTGAAAGTGTTGGATGCCGTGTGGCGACACATCCGGTCACAGTGCCTTCAAAAAAGCATCTCACACAGAGCATTGACACAGGTTTCGGTTTCCAATCAAAAGTGTTAGTTTTGAATATTTTATTTAAGGTGTTTTGTATGTGTCAAAAGGTTGCTTAGTTTGTAAAAGATAAAGTATAAATCAAATCAAGGATATATACTCTAAAAGTCTGATAAATATTGATTATTATTTATATAAATTCAATTCACTCAACTAACAACATTTGCTATTCTTCTCTTTCCTTCCTTTAACCCATTTATTTCATTAGTTAAATATTTTTTAAATGCATTTTTTATTCCATACCCAATAAAAAGTAAAGTCTTTAATGAACTGATTTTATTTAATAAACTCATGAATGCATTCCATGAGTTCACTAAATTAGTCTCTATTACGAGCTTAGTTAATCGCAGCGTTTGCAACTATAAAATCCTTCCCACGTCTTGGCTGCTTATCTTGGCTGCACTAATCAGGGTAACAACTATGGCAAATAGCTTAATTTGTAAGCCTTCTAGCCAGATTGCTAGATTGCCAACTTGGGGTTGTGGCGGGGGTTTGGGGTGTTTGGGGGCTTCGGGAATCGGGAATCGGGCTCAGTGAGTGCGAGAGTACGTGCAGTCAACTAATTAGCCAACCCACGTTAAGACGCTAGTAACACGGTAATATGGTAACACGGCAGAGTAACAGGGCCAAGACAAAGTTGGTCGGAATCACTTGGTGCTGGTTTTCTGGTTTGCCAGTTTGCCAGCTTGCCTGCTTGCCGGTTGGCAAGCCAACTGTGAGTGAATGCGAAATCGGAGCTTAAGCTTCTCACATTAATTATTTTTGCATCTACTAAAATATTGAGTATGGGCCACAGTTATGATAATTTGCACAGTCTTGGCCTGGTTCGAAGCACAGTTTTGACGATGGCCAGTTTAGTTCAGTTCAGTTCTGTTTTGTTAAGGCGAAGAGAGGCAGAGCCAGGAGATAGGAGAAATAAGTACCTGATGTACCTGGTGTATTACAAGTAATTTCCTTAATGATGTTGCACCACTATGGCATTATCTTGTTTGTCTCCCTTGCCCCTACTACTACCTCTACCCCTACCCCTACCCCTACTCCTAACCCCAACCACTGCTGCTGTGGCCAGAGAGAGGTCTCTGATAATAATTTATGCAAAATATATACACAAGTTTCGTATGGACGACTCCCCACGAGACTCAGTGTCTCGATTCACATGCAACTTAAATGCGGTGCAGAACTTTCCCCCTTTTGGAGGTGGTTCTCTGTTGGTGTGTTCTCTGCTTAGCTTGTTTTGTACACACACATGTATATGTGTGTGTGTGTGGTCCAATTTACACGATTTCACTTTGGTAACTGGTAGCTGCTTCTAACAGAATATTTCCCCTTTCGTGTCTCACCTGTGTTTTCCACCTTTCTGTAAACTGCTCGCATTTATGGTTAGTTGTTTAGTTAGTTGTCTGTACAGTGAATTAACTAATGACCAACTTTGCATCAGTCAGTCTGGCAGAGCAAGACAGACCGAAGAGGGATATAGAGAGAGAGAGAGAGAGAGAGAGAGAGGGTCGATTGACTGCTCTCATAGGGTAATCACTCGAGTCTGTGCAACACACACACACAGACACACTCACACACCATATATGTAATTAATTTAGTTAATTCCTATGTAGGCTTAATTTAAAAATTATTTAAACAACAAATTCACGTAAATGGCTAATTGGTTTGGCCATTATTTAAGCCTTTTAAGCCATGTTAGTATCAGATACAAGTATTCTTGCAATCAACTCGATTACATTCTCAAACTCAAACTCAGTTCGACTCGACTTAGCTCAAGTTAACTCAACTCACTTGCATCCATCCATTATCCTTGAGCATTTTACAAGTGTTTAACGTCTAATTAAGTGCCTGGCATAGAAGTATCTACAAGTTTGTTTTCCCACTACTTTCGAGTACTGCACCAAAGTCGAAGTCGCAGTCGCAGTGGGAGTCGGAGACGCAGTCGGAGTCAGAGGCAACCGCAGTTTGCTGCAGTCAACACGTTTTTAATTAAGTTTTTGACACTTGCAGTTCGCGTTGCCAACTTAACTTAAAGTACAAGTGCCGATAACGATAGCGATAACAATAACGATTCGAATTATAAAATAATACTTCAATGCAATCGCTGCTTCTGACGTAGAGCAAATAAACAAGGATAATAAAGATTACTTGAGATACAAAACAATGTTTCTAGCAGATAAAAAGATACATTTTGAGTACGTCTCTAAATCGAAGTGGAGTAAAGAGCAAACAAACAATAGTTTTGTATATGGAATGAATTGATTTTCTGCCAGAAAGCTACTCAAATTCAAAACTTCAGAATTTTATTATACTTTGTGCAAAAAAGTATCTTCAAGATACTTAAGCAACAAAAATTGTTGTGCACATTAAAATAATAAATCATAATCCAAAAACTTTCCCACTTACCTTTAATTATCATTCGACGATATAGTCGACGCTTTGTTTGACGTTGCTGCTGGTAAGCGGGGTAGCTGTCAAGTGCCACGCCCCCCTGCCCAGCCATTGTAAATTTTGCGTTGTATGTGTATGTGTGTGTGTGTGTGTTGAGAGACGCCTTTGACATTTTAGCGAGTTGCATAAAATAAATGAAAAACTGCTTTACGGAAAACACTTAGCATTTGCATTTTGCCTTTGTCGTGTCACTTTTGGCACTGGCTAAATGAGTGGGGTGGGTTGTGGGTGGTGGAACGATGGAACGGTGGAGGGGGCGTGGTGCTTACCAAAAAGAAAACTTCAGCGAAGTGGTTGTTGCTCTTTGTCACCAGCGACTTTCACCTGGGAATTGCCTTTGATGTGCTTGTAAAATGGTATAGGCAAAAAGTAGTCCCGAGGTTTTTGCGGGTTTCACATTTTCCACATTTACTTAACTGTTTTTTTTTTTTTTTTTTTGGCTTTTATTCTCCATAAACAGAAGCTCAAGACAGGTGACAGCCGAAGCAGTTTTCTGGCAGCCACTGACATGTGAGTCACCCAACCTCGTGGGGGAGTTAAAAAGGGTTTCAAAATGCTCTTAGGACAGGGTTACATCCTGGCATCAAGCTCACCACGTGGTCTGCCTGTCATTGGGTTTAATTTCCGCTGCCGCTGGTAATGGCAACATGAGGCAACGAGGCAGCTGAGACATGTAGACATCCCGCCGCTTGAAATTGAAATTCCTGTGACCTCCCCCAGCACCCTGTAGTCCCCTGTAACCCCTGTACTCCGCTGCTGCCCCTACTTCCCCCTCTGCCCAGTGGAAAAGAGCAAACTGGGTCACAATCGATATACCCGAAAAAACTACGCGCTCTGGACGAGAGTTCGTCTTGGCATTTGGGTATTTATTGTGACATTTTTATAGTTACACACAGTCACACACACACATACAGTAACTCACACCCTTCACATACCCCCAACCCCTCACATTGAACGCACTTCGATGTCGGGAACAAAGTTTCGAGCTGCATTTGGTGATTTCCTGTCCCGGTCGCTTGTCAGACAGTTTCATGTTTTATTGTTTGAATTTGAATTTCTTTTTCCTCAGTTTCCCTTTGCATCGACTGTTGAAATTTTTGAATATTAAAGTGATTTAGCGCTTGGCGCACGGCAAACTTGAAAAATTGTGAAAAATCGTTGTCACTAGGTGGAAAACCCCGGAAAAAAATATAGAAAAATAGAAAGAAGAGACACAGACACAGAGCACAACATAGTTCGACTTGTAGGCGACACGCTCCTCTGGCCATGTAATCCATAAAACGTTTTAATTAATGACAACAATATGCGGCATTCTTTAAAGAAAGTCGGGGAGAATTGAAATTGGTGTAGAATTTGACACACGTTGAAGATTTGTGTGAAAATGGTTTAGTCTATGGTCCGACATTGTCATCGTTTATCGTTTATAATGCGAATGAATTATGACTCGATTCTATTTCCTTTGTGTGGGCGTTGAAAACCAACAAAAAACAAAAAAAAAAACAATATCAACTGCAGAGCAGCAGCGACTGAAGTATGAAGAGTCAACAAAAAAGTCAATTTAAAAGTTGAAAACTCAAAAAACCACTGAATGTCATCAGTTGACACATTTGCTTACAGCATATCAAATTGACGTATCGATTGGCAGCTCTAAAAAATGTAAAACAATAATATGAAATTATACGCAGAGCATTATGGACGTGCAGATACTCAGTGAAAGAGTGAAAGTTTTTAATCATAAATTTTTCAAGTGTTTAATTTTATTCTCAGAAAAACAGTATGCTTTATGTAAAATATATCAATTAGAAATAGTTACAGAGGATTTAAATACCCTGAATACCCTGTAAAACAGTATTGGTTTACATAAACTTATATAAGTTAACCGATACATCATTGTATATAGATACATAATATTTAATATTATTTAATCAGGGTTGTACTGAGAAAGGTTTCAGCTAAACCAGTTTGACCTACAACTACCCTGTAGAGTAGGTATTTTCTAACCAGAGCGGTTTTAATTATTAAACTGCTTTGACTAAGAAAATACGTAATTAAAAATGTATTTGTTTTACTTAAAATAGAATTTAATTACCAAATTTATTAATATTCTATGCATACTGGGTATAATGAAAACCAACACATTCAATTCAAAAGAAATTTTCTGACAGCCAAAAAGGATTCGCACTCCTGTACCCTTCACCCCATTCCCACTGCGTTCCCCGCTTGTGTCCCAAATGAAGATGATCAATTTCAATCAATCAACTACAGGATAGCTAACGGCCTAGCCCCATATCAAAGTCATGCCCATTTCTCCAACCACTAAGGAGTAACTCGGTCAGGCACTTAGGCAATGCCACAAGCCTTTAGTCATCGTCAGAGTATAGGGAAAGGGGGTGGTGTCAAGGGGAGAGGGAAGGAGGTTTGATTGCGAGATCTGAGCAAAGTTTACTCAAATAATTTGTGTTTATTTTAACAGCTATTGCGACGCTTAATGTCCCAAGGCTCCAACAGCTGTGACGCTTCCCACGCGGCACTTAATGTCCTCCAGCTGAAGACTGAGAGCTGAGAACTGAGAACTGAACACTGAGCTCAGAGCTCTGAGGTCTGAGTACTGAATGCTGTAGGACTAAAGCATTGCAGAACTGGAATTCACTGATTATGCAAAGAAACGTTTCGCATATTGGTCTGAAAGTTGGACGGAGGCACGTCCTGTAACGCGTTGCAGACACGCGGCGTATGCGTGATGTCCAGCCTTAAAGCCTTTAATGGTAGCCAATTAGGAGAGCTTCGTTTTCAAGTACACGCTACTTGAAGTATCAAGCACAATATCATTTTGCGTTTAACCGCAGGCAGCCGCTGCATCCGAGCAACGCCGACCCCATCCGCCCCGCCCACTACTCACTGCTTACTACTTACCGCCCTTAGACCTCCTCCTCTTTTGCGGTTGCTATCACCAACTCTCGAAACTGACCCCAACATGGCTCAAACGCCAAAACCACAGCATGTCCAGCTCATCGATATCAAGTTATTAATGGCTAATGAAGATAGTGAGAAGGGCAGATGATAGAGACAGTGATAGGTAGCGAGAGAATGAGAGAAAGAGTGGGAGGGAGTGTGGGAGATTGCGAGAGTATAGAAAAAGTTACCACCAGCTCAAGTGGCAACTTAATTTGGTAAACAATTTGCGATTACATAAGCAAGCAAGGACATGAACTGAACTATTGACAGCTGATCAAAGAGTAAATACCCTGTAATATTAGAATGTTTGATATATTTATACTTATAAATGAAATGCTAGTATAAGTCTGCTTGTTTTGCGGAAAGTATTTAGTCTACATTCAATGAAGGACTTAAGAATTCTAACGCAGAACAGAAAGTTTAATTGAATATGCCCCACATAAATCTTATAGCTTTTTTTGTAGGGTATTGAAATGTGGGCTATAAGTTGGGCTGGAGTTGCTAAGCAGCATTTAGTTCATCATATGCTCTCCCCGCCCATTTGCCCCCACTCCAGCTGCCTCTGCCAGCTCTCTTAGCTGAAACTCCCGAGCAATCATCCGCAGAGAAAGCCAAATCCAAGTCAGCCAGCAAAGCCGTTATTGTTGTTGTTGTTTTTGTTTTTGTTGCTGCTATCATTGTCCTTGTCATTGTTGTTGTTGCTGTTGCTGCTGTTGCTGCTGTCGTTTCTTCTGCTCATTTTGCCACGGGATTTAAATGCAAATTTCTGTCGACATCGACGACGCACTAAATGCGACTTGCAAATTAATGAAATGAACCTTTAACTTGAGTTTAACTTGGCGCCTTTTGCCAGAGAGATAAGGCGCCAGCAGCAACAGCAACAACAACAGCAAAGTCAACTGGCAATTGGAGCATAAACAGCAACAACTACAGCAACAACAACTGAGACAACAACAACAACTATGGAAATGGCGCCCAAGTTTAAACAAAGTTGATTATGCATGCATTTGGTTTCAACACACAGCACACAGCACACAGAATTTTTGGCAACGCTCATTTTATAGCCACGCCTCTAGCCCTAACGCCTCAACAGCACACCGCACTACCTCCCTCACATTTCCTGCCCCCCCCTTCCGCCTTCCACCCCTTCCCATCTGCCCCTCTGCAGAGGCAGCAGAACATTTTGACTTTTGCATTTTGTTGCGCAATTCCGAGACGAAAGTTCAACTTGTTTCCGTATTCAGGTCTGTTCTCTTGTGTTTAGTTCTGTCCTGGGTTTTTCTTCTTTTTCCTCTCCCTTTTCACCATCTTCTACTTCATTTTCTTGGTGTACTTGTTGTTGCTTTGATGAGTTTGGTCTAATTTGTTAGCCGGGCATAAACCAAATGCTTTATGGTCATGAAGTGCGAAACTGGAAAGTGGAAAATATGAAACAATTTTTATCTCGTAGATGCCATCAGCTTAAAATTTGCATCAAAATATTCCGTAAGTCACTGAAATAAACATTTTTAAATAGACAAAACTCGTATTTTGTTGCAAACTCGTATATTCCAAGTTAATCTTCAGTCAGATTTTCAGTTATTACCAAAGTGGTCTAAGAGATTGCCCCCAAAAATGGGATGAATAATGAACCAAAAACAAAATCTGAAAGCAGATTAGATTTGTTGGGATTTATATTCAATCGAACTTTAATTTAAGTGAGATTTTGTGAAGCAGATTTATTAAAGTTTTTTAGGAAATTGTAATTTTAAAACAGGCTTATAGTAGTATATTAAAAACAGAGATTTAAGACAGAGTTTTGGGTTTGAGCTTCATTTAATTGTGGCAGAAAATACTTTAGTTTCTATATTCTATTTTTAAATAATTAAATTTTCCTTAACAGATACTTTTTATAAATTATTATAAATATTATATTGTAATTTTTGTTTAACAAGTTCTTGTTTTTCCAGGGCTTAATCTTAAGTCTTGGCTACTTTATAAAATGAGGAAATGCTGCCAATTTCTAACCAGCTAAAGCCAAGCCTTTTACAAAAGTCTGCTGCCAATAGCCAACATTAGTAAACAGCTTTCAGTTTGGTTTTGTTTTGGGCTTTGTTAGGTAGTAAAAAGCGCCTTTTCCCTTACCTTCCGCCCCCTGCCGTATAAATCCTCCGGTTTTCCATCTATTAGCAGCTTAACGAATCTCAAAAACGTAATGCAAATTGCTGCCAGCTAAAATAATTGGTTTGGCACACACGATAGAACCGCAGAGCCGCCCCCGTAAAGTCCACGCCTATCCCCGCAAACACCCTTCGTGACCCCAGTGATGACCCCAAACAGTGTAACCCAAAAAGTTGGACGTTGCCAAATGTATAAATGGCAAAGCATTTAAATTTGTGCAACTTTTGCGCTCCGATGCTTTAACTTTTGACACCTACGAGTGTGCGAGTGTGTATATGTGTGTCAGTGGCCCCTAGGGCAGATACCAGCGGCAAGGGGAAGTCCCCGACCACCGCAGGAAGCAATGAATTCATTCATTTGTTTACTCGCTCAAGTGGCAACTTCATTTTGTAAACACTTTCGTTTACATGCAACTTTTTTCGTGCTCCCAAAAAAGCAAGAAAAGTGGTTGGAGAGAGGGGGGAAAGGCAGTGGAAAACGGTGGACTAGGAAAAGTAGAATCGAGAGAGAGAGAGAGAGAGAGAGAGAGGAAAGGGTTGTGTAAGGCAGCCCACAAGTTACATATCCTTTTACACACAGTCGACCGCTGAAGGACCAAAACGCGACTCTACCGTTCCCTCTACCGTCCATGATGTGGCTGCTGCCCCTGCCCCATGTCCCTCCCCCTCTGCTGTACCACCCACCACATTGCGCTTTGAGTTGCTCTTGAGTTGCTGCTGTTGTTGTTGTTGTTGTTGTTGATTCACAGCTTCGCTTGGGAGGTTTTTGGCAAAGTTTCGTGTTTTACTTTTAGTTTGTGGCTTTCCTGGTTTTATCTTCAACTTAATAAAATGCCGTCAACAGTTTTAAATGCAAATTTTCAGCTGCTGTCGCTCTGTTGCAGCGTGTGGTTGCAGTCCCTAAAGCACACGCCCCCACTACCCCATTATCCTCCCTCCCCCCTCTGTCTTCTCTTCCCATCATACACTTAGCACAAATGAGACTTGCAAATGATTATGCGCTTTGCTTGCGTAAATCTTTAAGTCCTGTGTCTCTGGTTCTTCGAGTGTGTGTGTGTGTGTGTTTTGAGGTCCCTGATCCTTTGGCATGTGTACTGGGATAACTTTAAGATATTTTATCAATTTTGAAGCAAGTTTGTGCAGCTTAGAAACTTTCCAAAGTGTGTTCTCAACCAGTTTTTGAGGTATACGCCCAAGACTTGTTGGAGAGCTGGTAACCCTGTCTGAAATACATATATATGTGTGTGTTACTCTGTAGTTTGTTTAGTGAGAAGGTCAAGCATGTGCGGTCTGGGAGCATTTAAGTTGGAAATTCTCCTCTGTTTTGCTCGTTGGGAATGTTTGCAGTTTGTCCCAGTTAATGAGCTGGAAATGCAAAGTTTTCTATGCCTGAAATGAAAATGAGCATCTGCCAGAGTTGAAGTGCTCTCAAATAGAGTTGTTGCCGTTGCTAAAATTCTACAAATATTTGAGATGATAATAAAATGAGCTAAAAGTATTTTACAAATGTTTTTAAATGCTTTCAGAAAGAGCTTAAATAGTCAAGAATTTCCCCCATTCCATGTCTCATCTTAACTTATCTCATATTTTCCACATTTCGAATTTCAATTCGACCAAGGAAAAAGTTTTCACTGTTTTGTCAAGGACTCCAACGAGCACACAATGGCTGGTAATCATATCCTTGCTACATTTTATTAAACAATTCAATTGAATTACGAAAACAAACAATAAGAGCACAAACAAACAAAAAAAAAAAATATATATATATATATTGCTTATCAAAAGTGTCAAAGCAATCAACGGAGAAAAGCTGAAAAAGTTGCTGGAAAAAGTTCTTGACACGTACGCAGAGGGTGTTTCACTGTGCCACGCCCACAAAACACAGTGTAGAGCTTCTAATTAGAAGGAAAACAAAAATAGAATTCGTTGCGGAAACAGGGGTTAAGGCTCATACAAATTTATGATAATAATTCAACAACAAGAAACAAGTGAAAAAATAAACAACGCACAAAACACAATTGAAAACTTATTTAAATCAACAAAAAAACAACAAAAACATTAAAATGCTCGCATATAAAGTAATTAAAAACTTCACCACGCATTTATGGCTTTTGTTTTGGGCCAAAAAAGGAAGCAAAAACAACAAGAAGCAAACGAAATTTAAGGGACAAAAGGAATCAGTTGAAATTTAATTATAAAGGGAATTCATTTTGGGGTTAAGTAATCAACGAGTATATTTTTTTAGGACATCAGAATTTGTGAAAAGCCTTAAACATTAATTAATTAATAACGATACAAGAATTTTGATTTATTCTAAACTTCCCTGCAGCTAACTGTCTACATTTCTTTCTCTATTTAAAGCCGTGCATAGAGAACAGGTTATTTAATGTATATGTATATCCATTTAAAGAGATAAAGTGGCATATAGAGAGAGATATAGAGAGGGAGATAGAGCTTACGCTTTGTTGGCAAAGTTTAATTAGCTGGCACATCTGCGGCGAACGCGGCGTATGCTTAATTTCGCTAAAAGCGCGCGCTTAGCGTTTTCACTTAAATCATTCACATTTGCATTAGCCCCGTTTGCCACGCCCCTAATGCAAATTGTTAGCCACTTTGTTGCCAACTAACGAATCTATACAACAGCAACAAAAAGAGATTTCAAATAGCTCTAAAAAAAAAGGAAATCATAAGAATAAAAAGATTTTCAAGTGACGACACTTCAAATACACTAACAGGTTTTATAAACAAATAGAGCAGAGTTAATTGTAGCCAGAAATGATAATTGTTTATGAATAAACACTAGTTTAACCATTAAAAGTTAGTTAATGAAACTCCCTTTTCCATCAGTTAGTAATGATACCCTTTCATAGGGTATACAAAGAAAAGCCAGACACATGAAGAGAAAAGTGTGTTAGTTGTGGAAAAATCTCTTAGGAAAAACAATACAACAACTGTTGTTTGAAAACGAGCTAAAAAGTAGCTAAAAGCTGAATTTCCGCTTGGCTTGACTTGGACGGCTCCTTAAAATGGTTTGTGGATGCTCTGGTTGGCCTGGCTGGGTCTGACTGGGTCTGGCTGATTGTTCCATTGTGGCACAAAACTGCAGTTACCTCTCAGTTGCAAGTTGCAACTTGCAAGTCAAACAAAGAGGTAAAGAAAAGTGTACAGTAGATGAGAGGAAAATGAGTCAAAGCCCCTAAAGCTTTTGCCTGTTTGCATTAAGAGCTTTCAAATGAGGTTTACTTTATGGATAATAAATTAATTCGCTTGTAAATAACTTGGTCAAACAGAGCACAAAGAACCACAGAACTAAGGAGACATCACGGAATAAAGAAAGAACAAGAAATTCGAACTTTTACTTTAATCAGAATTCAACTTAAATAAATTCCCCATTACTCGAAATGACAGTTCTCTGGTTTTGGCTATTCAGCTTTGCTATCTGGGTTTTAGCATTCCAAAAGCATCATTTGGAATTTAAATTGCAATAATATTAATGGATGCTGTCGAGTGCTTAGTTAAAAGCCAAATGCAGCCACATTTTCATTGCATAATTTGCCACGTTGCATGTTTATTTATGAAAGTGTCGCGGCGCCAGAAGATGAGCCTTAACTTTGATGTCCAAATCGCTTTGGGGTAACGGGATCGGGACAGGGACCGGGACGGGGAACGAGACCGGGGTTTATCTCTAATGCATATTCAAATTGTGAGTGTTAAAACTGAATGCAAATTAACAAACTGTTTAAATAGCATCTGCTTTTGGGTGTTGAGTTTATTTTTTGCTTTTGATTTGGCTTTTGCATGCCTAATTGAAACTGCCTCGTTGAATTGAAATTGTTGTTGTTGATTTTTGGTAAATTCGATCAATGATTTTATTTAAATTAGTGTAACATTTGTTTGGCCTTTAAAGCAAATACTTGTTGATAATTAATTTAATTATAAATAATGCATATTTCGCATAAAAATAAAGGCTATTTGAATAAATGGACAACAAGACTTTATGGTTTGAGCACAAAAATTGAACTCTATGGTTGGAGAACAAAATTTGGACTAATTTTATTTCTTACAATCCTCGACTTATATAGCATCAGACAGAGCTCTCCTCTAAGATATTTAGAATTGTACCACACGCACAGAATAGAGCGCGGGTTTATATTTAGATCTAGTCTTATTCTATGTTTCCAAGCATGGAAACGGATCGCAAGCAGAGATAAACAGAGTATTTTTAGATGAGACATTTAGGGTTCACATAGTTTCTTAAAATAATCCCCGCGTTGTTATTTTCTGTTTACATAACATGTTCATTTTTGAACATACTGCCAAGGGCCACAGAAAAGGGGGTTACTTAAATAAAATGACAATAACTATGGTTAACTACATTTTGTTGTTGTCGCTGTTAATGCTGCTGACGCTTCTGTAGACGCTTCTGCTGATGCTGGTGCTGCTGATGTTGATGCTGCTGCTGACGTCGACGGTGCTGCTGACGATGATCTGGTGTCGCTGCTATCGTTGACGCTGTGTCGCCGCTATCGCTGCTTACGCGGCGGACCTTGTCTTCGGCACTTGGGGTTGTAAATCCTCTACCGTGCCGACCGTTGTCTTCGGCTCTTGGGGTTGTAAATCCTCTAGCCGACCGTTGCCTTCGGCTCTTGGGGTTGTAAATCCTCTTGCGAGCCGATCTTTGTCTTCGGCTCTTGGGGTTGTAAATCCTCTTGCGAGCCGATCTTTGATTCTGGCTACTTTTTGGCCTCTTGAATCTTTTTACGTATATATCTTTTACTTTCCGATGTTAGCCTCGGAAACGCTTACTCTGCCTCCTCAATGGGAGAACAAAACGAATCAGTTCTGTGCTTCTTATAAAAGCAACAGACCAATTTTTACTTAGCAACCTTATCTACTCCACTATAAGGTGCTGGTTTATAACTCTGTGTTCCTTACCACTGGTGGGGGGAAACAACAGAACGCTTGAAAGACCAACTAATGGATCTACATCAAGTTTTTTAAGTCTGCCTCCTCAAAGGGAGAACAAGACGAATTAGTTCTGTGCTTCTTTTGATAGCAACAGACCAATATTAATTAAGCAGCCTTAAGTACTCCACTATAAGGTGCTGATTTAAAAAAACTCTGTGTTCCTTACCACTGGTGGGGGAAACAACAGAGTGCTCGAAGGACCAATGAATAAATGGACCCTTGATACTGCAGCTCCATGGCTGCTTGAAACTTTCTACGTATTTTTATTACACTTTCCGATGTTAGCCTCGGAAACGCTATAATTTTGTGCCCGCCGATTTAACTTTATCGAACACACACAATTTATTAAATTTTTATTTTTTTACTTTTACTTTTACTTTTACTTTACTCTGCCTCTTTTATTTTTGAGCGCTCGAGCCAAAAAATTTTATTAATCCTTTTCGGATATTTATATAAACTCTGCCACACAAAGAGCAAGAGCAATCAGTTCTGTGCTTCTTATGATAGCAACAGACCGATTTATTTTGCAACCTTAAGTATTCACTATAAGGTGCTGGTTTATAATTCTGTGTAACTTACCACTGGTGGGGGAAACAACAGAATGCTCGAAGGACCAATGAATTAATGGACAACAAGACTTTATGGTTGAGCACAAAAATTGGACTAATTTTATTTCTTACAATCCTCGACTTATATAGCATCAGACAGAGCTCTCCTCTAAGATATTTAGAATTGTACCACACGCACAGAATAGAGCGCGGGTTTATATTTAGATCTAGTCTTATTCTATGTTTCCAAGCATGGAAACGGATCGCAAGCAGAGATAAACAGAGTATTTTTAGATGAGACATTTAGGGTTCACATAGTTTCTTAAAATAATCCCCGCGTTGTTATTTTCTGTTTACATAACATGTTCATTTTTGAACACTATTAATATTTATATTGAAATTGCAATTAAATGACACTTTAATCTTAAATTCATAAACGAAATATATAGCATCAATTATTTCACAAAGTGGGCTAAAGTTTTTTTTTTTTTACCCATTTACATGTGAAAGTGGGAGACGGGGGAGTAGGCGAAGCTGGGACATCGCCGAGTTCTGTAGTTGTGCATAAATATAATGAAATTAAATTAAATGCATACGTTGCGCATACGCCATGTTAACTGTTGCTCCTTCGTGTGGCAAGTGTGGTAAGCAGCAGGAGTGGGGTGATGGATGGGTAAATGGGGGGTGGGGTATGTGTTCACATGGTAAACGTGTTAACGACCTCCATGGCAAAAGTTTCGCCTCCTTTTGGTAGCTTTTGGCTGCGCTGCAGTTTCATAAAAATTAAATAGAAGCTGCAAAGCGATAAAAATATACCAGGCGAGCCCATTTATATTATGTATGTATGTGTGGAAGGGGGCGTGGCATGCCTGTTAAAATTATGTACTTAATAACAGCTTCAGCAACTTTACTTAATGTTATGGCATTTATGAAAATGCAAAACTTGTGTTCCTGCCACGTCTTTGTGCAGCGGCACTTCGATAGCACCCGTTTGCCACGCCCCCTTTTTGCCTAAGGAAAAGTGTGAAATAGCACAGCCATTTGACGAATAATGAGTACAACTTTTGAATATGTTAAGTTCAACAAATGTTATTCAACTTGCTGACTTCAAAGCTATGAAACTTTATAGCACAAAGACAAAAGCAAGCTACTTGCTATAACACTCCAGTACATTTATATAGAGAGGGCTTAAGAAGATTGGATAAAAGTTATTAATCGAGAAAAAGAGCAGAATACTTATTGACTGCAGGAGAAGTCTTTTGAATAAAGGATTTAAACGACTTCTCTGTTAATCTGATAAGCCTAGGAAGCAATAAAAGTCTGATAAGCCTTTAATAATTTATAAATATTTAAATTTAAACATTATATTCACCTATAAACTAAAAACATTTAATGTTTTCTGTTGTGTTTCATACTTAACTCAACGTTTGCTAGAACACAGCGTCTGACAAAAGCTGACTGCTATACAGCTCAACCAAAAATTACTACAAAGGAAGACATTCATTTGCACTGATTGTTGTAGACAAAACAAGAAACTCGTTTAAAGACAATTGAAATCACCCTTTTAAGAGCAGACAGTCCCCGACATTTAGCCAACAATTCTGGTATTCCCTCAATGCTATACAAAGCAGATTCCCCCAGACGGATTCACAGCTCACGTCTTGGACTCAATGAGCCGCAAACTTATTGGAAATTATTTGTACGTCAAACGATTAGAGGGCCAACTCTCTGTCCGTCTCCCTGTCTGTCTGTCTCTCTGTCTGTCTGTCTATTTATCTGTTCGACTGGATGCTAATGCTGATGTTTGGCACATTAAGTTGATTGGCCACAATCCAAGCAAGAAACTGCAATTGTTGAACGCATAATTACGAGACGAACGTGAGTTAAGGCCAAGAAATTCAACTAAATACCAAAACAATTTAATAGGGACAAGGGAAAGTGCAGTCGATTTGTCAGGAGACAACATGGACAACCCTTCAGTTATGTTTCCTCTTGTCTCCAGTCTTCGTCTTGTCTCTTGAGACAAAATCCAGCGATTTCCTGCGGATTTCCTGCAAACAAATTCTGTAGTTTGGTTTTGGTGTTGTTCTGGCTTATGTTTTTTTTTGTTTTTGTTGTTGTGTTTTTTTTCCCTGTGGTACCCCCTTTGTACTGTTTGTCTCCTGCAGCCTGCAAAGTTTTCGCAATCTAGTCCCAAGACTTGCAGACTTCTTTCATCTTCGAGTGTCTGGAGCTGAACGAAATTTCTTGTTTACGAGCAAATAGTTGTTGTTATTTTAAGTTTCATTTTGTTGTTCCAAGGACTCGAATGCACCATAAACTTTACCCAAGTACCCACATCCACATCCACATCTACATCCATATCCAAGGCGGAAATTAAGTTTGAAGGGAGCTATCTCAGCCTTTTTATTCGCCCATTGCTGTCCTCGTCAGGGACTTTTTCACTTGGCGGCGATAAGTGCGATTTTTGACGATTTTCTTGCTTTGATGAAGGCCGGAGATAGAAGAAGATTCCCTTCTCCACTCTTTACTTCACTTCACTTCACTCATCTACTATCTATCTATTCTATCCTCAAGTTGCGTTGCCTTTTTGTGGCATTTATTGTGCGAACTGGCGAACTGGGGAACTGCTTGAGACCGCGAGAAAAAAAGTATCTACAATGCTGCTTGAGACTTCAATTCACTCCGATTGAGTTGTATCGTAGAGAAAAAACCGTTGAAGTTTTCTCTTTCAGAGACTTTTTGATTCTGTTTTTGTTTATTTCGCCGCAACTTTAATGAGTTGATCTTGAAACTGGCAAGTTCTGGACTTGAGCACTTTCTAACTGTCCAGTAAGTTTTTCGGAAGTCAGGCAATTGCTGTTGTAAATACAATTTGTAGTGCAGATGAAAAGTATTTCAAGTTAAGCATTTTACTTTGTATGTGCTTAATCAACAGCAGCTTTGACTACAGTAAAGCTTTTTCAGACCAATAAAATACTTAGAGTAAATGAAGAATGTACTGGAGTTTATGATTATAGAGCTAATCAGAGAGATTGTAGGGTGGCTTCTCTTCGTGTATTTTCTGTTTAATATTAAAAACATCCAAACTGGGTGGACTTAATTCATTCCAGAATTCCACAGCCTTTAAATACATAATCCAAATTAATCCCTATTTAAGTTAAAAATTTCATCTGAACAAAATTAAATTTTTTCAGTATTTTGTTAATCTTAAACCAACTCGCATTTAAATTTGGTAAACTATATCTGTCTTCTAGTGTATCTTCCACGATTTTCTAAGAATTACTTAGCAGCTTTAATCTTTTGTGTAGCATACTTCAAGGCGCCTTCATGCACCACTTGGCAAATTACCTCAAATGCCACCAACAAACAAAGTATAATAATGAACAAACTGTACCTGCATCTTTCCCAACTGAATTCTCTGTTTCTCTCTCCCTCTCTCTCTCTCTCTCTATCTCTCTGTCTCTCTCTAACTTTGCTCATTTCCCAAAGCCCATAACTTTGGGATAAAACGTGACCTGGTCATTTCCCTAATGTGGGCGTTAATGTACTTACCAAAGAGACTGTGAGCCAAAGACATCGTACCACATAATTTCTGGTAGCCATCATTAATTACGCATATTTTTGTTCATTCCGGGAGAGAAATAAATGGTAGCAGCTGGTATACACCTGAGGCCTCAGGAGCTTTACAAATTGGCCTCATGGTTGCCGCGGGCTTTGCCAATTGCATTAAATGCGCAAATATTTTCAGTTTGTGATTTTATTCAATTTAACAATTTTATTTGATATCGCAATTTGAATGTGTCTTTTTTGTCCATTTGTTGCAACGTTGCTGTTGATGCTGCTGTTGCTTCTTCTTCTTTTTTGACAGCCGCATGTGTCAGCATTTTGTATGGGAAAGAAAAAGAGAGACAAGATAGAGAAGGAAACAGAGAGAGACAGAGAGAGAGAGAGAGACAGCAATGGATGCTGGGAAGCGGCACAAACCGATGATGTTGCACAACCAGCAGGAATCGTGAATCTGAAATCTGAAAAGCGGGAAAAAACAGAGGAAACTAGGAACTGCGATTGTCAACGGCTACACGCGTGAACAAGAATTTGGCAGCTGATTTGTTGATAGATAGAATTTTCCCACAGCATTCCCCATCAGCCACACCCACATTCTCCACTTCACCCCCTGTTCCCCCAGCGCCTTCACGTGCCGTCCACGTCCATTGTCATCGCCATTTATGCGCTCCGCTGGGCATGAGTAGGGTGTAAGAGTGTGTGTGTGTGTGTGTGTGTGTGTGCATGTGTGTGCATAGGCAAAAAACTTTTCCACAAAGCTAAATTTCTATCTGTCGACTGCCTGAGCATGCAAAAAAAAAGAAGAGGAATCGCTAAAAATAGGAAATAAAACGTAGCCAAAACTAGGACTGCGAGCAGCCACAGGACACGCATGTGGGACGATTGCTGATAGTCAGATACACACGGGCAAGCTAAAGACAAAGTAAAAGTATAAAAGGAAAAAAACAGAAAAACAATACACAAAAAAGCGACAAAAAGTGGCTCTGTGGATGGCAGGCAAATCTTCGTTACGTATTTTATGATATTTCTCCAATGCCAACAAACGCATCTCGCAGCCTCCAATAGAAATCATTCCATTTTGCTGACTGTCGTTACTGAAATTGCCTATTGCCTATTGCTACTGCGGCAACGAGAGTGAAGAGGCAACTTCCCACTAGGAAATTTGACACAACCAAGGGAAATTGTATCAGATAGGAAATAAATATGGAACGATAAAATAAAGAGGTTTACTTAATTTATATTTATTTAAATTATAAAAATTGTTTTCTTATTCTCACCAAGAATATCTTATCAAATTTACCACTGGGTTTCAACAGTGAGTGTGCCATGAAACACTTACAGAAGAAACAACTTCCCCGCTGCAGGTTTAACAACCGAACACGCCCAAGTTTATGTAGCTCTACTACGTTTTATTATATCTATTACGGTACTTTTCTATTTACTTTCATCAACGAACCGCAGTCAAGATGATGAAAATAATGACATAAGTGGCGAAAAAGCCAAGAACAAAACCGAGAAAAAGAATCTATAAAAAATGGGGATAGGAAAAAAAGGAAATTTATATATATTTTGCTTTTCAATTTCTCAGGCAATTTTGCATAAAATTGGCTCAGAGCAGGATAGTAGGGCCTAGACGATGTCCAGACTTAGATCCGCCGTGATTTCTGAGGTAGTCGAATGGGTGGGTGTGGCAAAAAGGGGGGAGGGAGGAGTTGGGGGATTTGATATACAACTATAACGCTTTTCGGTTGCGGCAAATTCAATTTGTTTTGGGCATATCAAAATGTTGTCAGCCATACGATTGATTCGGGTTTGGAACTGGCCAATTTTTTTTTATTTTCTATTTTTTGGTTTTTGTGTTTTTGTGTTTTTGTTGCCTTCTCTAAACTCACAAATTGAATTTATTTGCTGCGAATTTGCAATGCACACAAAGTGGAATTTTACCAGTTGCTAGGATAAATATATGTATACAAATATGTTGAGGTATACGTGTGTGTGTGTAGGTGTGTGGGTAGAGAGGACATTCTAGCTGCATTATTCGGTACACTAGATGGTTGAAAAATAATTCGATTTGATTTTATTTGCATTGCTTTGACGGATTTAAGCGGTTTGCCATGAGAACCATAGGAAATCAAGAGGGGAAAATGGGTGGGGAAAAGAGGGGAACTTAATGTGCTGGCAAATTTGATATGAAATGTGATTTGAATAATTGAAAGGTATAGTTATAGATAGTTGTGGTAAGTAGTGGTGAGTTCAACTCGCTTGACAGCCAAAAATTAAAGGTATTTTTTACACTTTTTGTTGAAGTCGAAAAACATTTCAATATTTTCTGAATTTCTGTTCTCTCACTTTTTTATTGAGCGTGGAAACATCTGTTGTGTATTAGCTATTACAAGTCAATGTTATTTACGATCGCCTGAGAATAATTTACGAGCGACTCCAGTGAATGAAATGAAATAGAATCCACTCCAGACACGTTTTATTGTCGCATTCGACTTGGAAATAATAAAAAATAAAAGAGAGCACAACACAATGAGACTAATTGAAATATATTATTATTATATAGTCTCCGTTTTTTATATATTTTTACGGTTGAGGAACACGCCCGCAGTCGGGATAACGGTAACGGGTAATAGTACGATAGTAACGGTAATGTGTCGTTAGGGGTAGTCCTGGCAGTTCCAAGAAATACCAGGCAAAAAGGGCTGGAAAGAGCTTGTTATTTTTTGTTACCTTGCCATATGGTTGTAGATTTTTACGATGCGACTATCCCAGCCCTGAATCCAGGGCCAGGGCCTGCTTAGAAGCAGCTCGAATTGCTGGAAACTTTGCACTAAAATGGCTTCATTAGCCAAAAGGGGAAAAGGAGGGTGGGGCTAATAGGGGGACCGTAAGATACTTCCATTTGTCAGTTATGCGTATGTCAAGAAAAGGGAAAAGATTTTTTGGCGACCATTTTATGATTAGTTGTCCTGTCGTGCTGAAATGCCTACGATGCCATTTATTTCAAGAACCTTTTCCCACTGACACTTTTCACTTTTCGTTTTTCACATTCTACTTTTCATTTGATACCCCACCCCCGACTCCCAGCCCCTCCTTCGCTGTAGGAGTCGCCATTAATCAAATCTTTGGACTTTTCATGATGCATTTTTAATTCAATTTTGCACAAGGCCTTTCTAATGGCCTCGAGGCGTGGCGCTTAATCGAATTTGCTTGCGAAACAAGCAGTAGAACAAGCAGTTGAAAGAAGAAGAAGAAGAAGTAGAGTACCCCTCGAGCAGTAACAAAATATTACTTACTTTTGTCAATATTTGATTTAGCATTTCTGTCACTTTCACTGGCAACAGCAATTAAATAGCCTCTTGGTGGAATTGGGGGCGTGGCAAGAGGAGTTAACAGTGGAAGAGAGGAGTACAATTTTGACAGCTGTCACTGATGGATTTACAATGGAGGACCTTTTTTTGTAGGGTAGGGTAGGGTAGGGCACAGCCATTCAGGTAAATTGAATTTCATTTCAATTTCAAAGCAATTTTACAAGAAATTTAATATTTAATTTTGCACCCACAAAAGTTTGCCTATAGTTCAAGACGGGACGGTAGGTGGGAAGTGGGGAAAGCGTAAGGAGGAGTGGGGAGTCCTTAAGGTGCCCCTACATATGATGATACACCTCCTGCCCCAAACAATTTTTAAGCCAAACTCAATTTATTTTGGTAATAAGACAAAATAATGAGGGTCATTTGGCATAAATGATACAGGCGAGCAAAGGGGCGTACGGATGGGCGTGTCCATGGGGAGTCCTGTGAGTTATTGAGTGTGTTGCGTGTGTCCTTAAAGTTATTTGTTTGCCACGCTTTGACAAATTTGTCTTTGCCACAAATTCAGCTGCGTTACAAATTGGGATGCGGGCACTCAGCGACCATTGGCAACGTGAAAATGGTAGTGGAAATGAAAATGGAAATGGATTTGTGTGTGGAAATGGCATTGGGATTATATATTGTGCTGTGTTCGCATTTTTTCCCAGAAACTTGTTGAGATTTTTTAACGAATTCAAACTCACAGTTTCTACTTGCTTCAATATACTATATGTATATATAAAGTTGATTTGGATTTTATTTGAATGCTGTAGATCAACAATTTTGTTTTCACATTCTTCATCGGATACATATACAAATACGATTCACAAGTCCTTCAATTCACCAGTTTAAATATAATCAGCCACTTGAACAGATGCGCATCCAAGCAAATGTTTATCTCCTTTATCCTCCTGCTCTTCTACTCTCCTTCTCTTCCTTCTTTCCCTCTCTTTTCCGACTACTTCTGATTTTATTTTTTTCTACCAACTCAATGCTCACACGTTGGGAGAACGCCAGCATTTTGTGTTCCATCTCGTTTCCCGCACTGTCTTTGCTCAATCGGTTCGTAAAATATTACGCATACGCTCTGCCACGCCCATATTGGCACGCCCACACTCCCATGTCTATCATACAATTCGCCAATTTTCATTCAAATAAAATCAGCGCGCAATGGTAAAAATTTCAGCGTCAAACAAGCGAAGCGACAAGATGTAAATGAAAAACTTGAACGACTTAATGATACCCTGTGTTGATCTGATTTCATTAACAGCACTAGAATAGTGCAGTAAGTTATTAGTAGGTCGTGGCTTCACTGCCTGCCCTTCTATTGTCTACAGAGATCTGTCATACCCCTTATGGACAGCAGCATAACTACAGGGCATAGAAAATGGGCGAAAATTTCAACATCAATGGAAATGCGCAATAAAAAGCGTCTATAAAAATCGGCTATGCACACACACGATATATGCAATATGAGAATGCCCGGATGCTCATCCACCTCATCATCCTGGTCCTCATCCCTGCCCTGCAGTCAGCCAGTTGCTAGGTCCATCTACCAACATCAACTCCAGATCCACTTACTGCTTCAGTTTCAGCTCCAGGATCGAATGCCGTGTGCAGAAATAAATGGCGCACTTCGTTTAATTTTTAATTCCGAGCAGCATTATCCTTGATTTATTTTATAGGCAGCGTTCCTGGTAAATTCAACAATTATGATTTTCAATGTGCAACATGAAATCGCCAGAGCCTCAATAAAGGGTAGAAGAAGAAGAAGAAGTAAAAAACTGATAGGATTTACGGGCTGGGGTAGGACGTAAAGATTTGGATGCAGATGATGGCAGTTGAGTCGCAAAAAAATGCACAGTCCTTTTGTCAATAGCGAAATTCTTTCCCTACGAATATCTCCTTTCGGTCTGTTACTCCCTCGTCTCTCTCGTTTCCCTCGTCTCCTGTTCACATTGCGCATCGTTAGCCAATTTTATTCCTTTTGCTGTTTGTTTATAGCGCATTTGTGGCCATGTCTGATTAACTGTAAGTTTAATTCTTTGCTTTTTTCTGATTGCAAGAAGTAGACAAAGTAGTTAATTTAGTAGTCGACCTGTAAATACCCTGTATAAAATGTTATTCAACTGTTTAATGTATCTACAATTACAATTCTCGTTTCTACAACACATTTAAAGAAATGTATAAGATTTAAAACCATATATTCACTGAGACAAATGCCAAAATCCCAATTAATTTTAATCAATATGTCTAATTGGCACCAACAATTTCAATACTCATCTGCCTCTGACCTCAATTAAACAAGCGGTTGTGGTTTGACGGCTTTATTGTAAGTAGAATTTATGCACACAAATTCCTGATTATAAACTTAACAGTCTTCAATTGAATTAATTAACCCAATTGTAAATATTTGCCATGCAAGACAGAACTTTGGTGTTTAATATTTCAACAATTTATGCAAGTTTTAATAAAACCAAAAATTAAAATGATTTCGAAAAGTATTTTTACAGAGTACTGAGAAGAATTTTGTGGAAAAATTGAAATGTCAAGAGAGAAAAGTTTATATTTCTTTGGCAATCGATAACATATAGTGAATACTCCCAAAAAAAGTATTTTTTTACAGAAAGTTTTAACCTGTTTCGCTGCTTAATAAATTGCGTATGTGTAATTTGCGTGATCTTAATGTCATTAGCAGGAAAATCCATGAAAATTGAGTGCTTTATCAAAGTAAATTAATTACTATTCCAAAATAATTTCCGTGAATTTGATTTAATGTCATTTTTCAAGTATGGAAAAGTTTAATTAAAGGCTATTTGCTTGCTTTAATTTAACTGATATTAAATAAGGCAAGAACTCAATTGAAAACGCCGATAAACCGCTAATAGTGAGTAAGTAAAATTTGTGTCCTTTAGGACTCAACCCTTTCGAAAGTTTTGTCTACTTTGACTATGCCATTATCGAATTCAATAAATTTTCGCGTAACTTAAATAAAACAAGTTAACCATGGAACCTACTATCAGTTTATCGACATCATTGCCAGTAGCAATGGCAAGTAAACAACAATAAAGTATAGAAGAAGAAGAAGAGTGTGACAGGGATATGGAAAGCCTACACAATTTCATGGCCGATAAGCGGAAAATGTTGCCCCAAAATAAAGGAAAACACGGAAACTCAAAAATTGTATGCGTCGCCGAAGGCTCTCTGAATTACTTGTGAAGCACCGATAAGCAGACAATGGAAAACCAAAGAGAGAGAGAGAGGGAGAGAGGGAGGGCGAACTGGTTAGGGGAAAATGTCTGATAACAGGTGACGCAAAAAGTTAACACCCCGCGGACACTTTAACATTTTCAAAAACTGTTCAATAATAATTAATGCAAGTTTGCAATTAAATGCGTTTTATTCAAATTATGGCGATGACCATGACGGATACACACACACACACACGCACACATAGATTTAACCATGGACATTGTTCACGCACACACACAATCGAACACACTGTACACAAAACACAGTAGCGCAGCAAAGGGGGTTTAAATGTGAACGAAACCATTTTAAAGTGAAACTTTCACAACTTCTATTTAACTTATTGAAACTTTGAAGACTAAGAAATTTTATAGGAAGTGGAAAGACGTTGATGTATTCTAAAGAAACTTACTTTATTAAATTGAGTATTGAAAATACTTTAAGGCACTTAACTTGGTTATAGATCGAAAGTTTCCAAATATCTATTGGACTTTTCTGTTGCTTTTTAAAAGAGCTTTGGTTATCATAAAACATCAGACACAAACAAGTATCTTAGTAAATAACAAAATGCACTCAATTTGATTATTATATTAAAGACTGAGCCAAAGAAAAAACTTCTTCATTCTTTTAGTTTGTTCTACTTTGATAAATGAATTAAACTACGCCTCTGTCTAATTGCATTATTGGCCAGGGCGTTGAGCGGCAGCTGATGATACTGCCTTTTGTTTCAATCCAGAACGACAACAATAGCAGCAACAGCAACAGCAATAGCAACAGAGGCAACAACAGCAGCAGCAGCAGAGGCAGGCAACGCATTTGCAGGCACTGTATGAGTCAACAGCATTTCCTTTTTATGATGGCCGCATTTTAATTGAAACTGTTTTTGCAATTTATGAAGCGCATAACTTTAAATGGCACTAAAGTTAATTTCAATGCGGTTGCCGCAACAGCACTACGAACAAAAGGCAACTCTATAAAGTCCACTCCCTCTCTCTCTCCCTCTCTCCCTTAATGTATCTCTGTCTCTTTCATTCACTCGCTGCATGTCTGTTGCACTGATATTAACAACATAATGGCGACCATTGAAGAGCGTTGGCAAACAAAAGCTGCCTGCTATGGGCAGCAGCAGAAACCAATTGCTTGAAGTGCAACTTTGCGGTTCTCTATCAAGCACATTCTCCACTCTAAGTACAATATTACAGGGTATCGAATTGCCATTCACAGTTCAATGGCCTGTCATGCAATTAAAACGTTAAATAATTGCCTGTAAATGTCACTTTAGTTAAAACATGAAGTAAGTACCACAACAACAACTACAACAACAACTACAACTATAATAATAATATAATGAACAATAAATGGGACACTTTTATGAGTCAGATAAAAGTTTAAGTACATTTTTACGAATTCACATTTAAATGGCAATTTTATCGATGTTTACTCATAATTATAATGCGATTGTCACGAATTAAAACAACTGCAAATAATTTATATGAGTACAGGGATTGCCTGCTAGCTAAATGCAACTGACATATGATACACTGCAAAAAATAAAATAGTCAAATATTTTAACTTTCAATACTAAAAGTTTTAAATAAATTGAAACAGAAGTTCGTTTTTACCCAAAATCTAAATGTTGGTTTAATTTTTTGCAGTGTATCTGCATCATGTGAGCATATAAGTGCTGGGTGTACCACAGCAGTGCATGTTCCAAATTTCCCAGCACTCAGCGTCCCTAACCAATTGGCCTAAATGATAGCTGTTCTCATTAGGCAACTTTCGGTCAAAAGCTGGTCAAAAATCAATTCTAAATATTGGCTATTTCGCATTTCCAGTACTTGTATAACATAAATTTTCCCATCCGGACAATGCCTAATTACCGTAATGAGTTTTTGGATTTGCGCTTTTATGGCCAAAAAAACTTAAAGGAAAATGGAATAGGGAAAAGGGAAAAGCGGGTTTTAAATGCTGCACAACTGGAAACTTTGAAACTTATGTTTATGCCGAAAATCTAAAATTTATGAGCCGATGCCGCAAAAGTTTTTTTGAAAAAAATTAATCCAAAACTTTGCTGGAAAGTGTAGACAAAAGTTTCAGCTAGCAATTAGTCGAAGAGTTGGTTTTACCTAAAAGCTTTAAGGGAAGCATATTGAAGTCAGTGTGTGACATCATGCGTTATATGTGGAGACCAAAGGATCAATCTGGCTGTGCAATAAGCTACTTAATGACAACTGGTGATAGCAGACAAACAGTCGGAGATTTTGGTTAACTATTTGCCAATTATGCAAAGCATTCACTACGCTGAGCACACCTTGGGGGCACTTGTCACGCCCACTTTACGCACTTGCCCACATCAAAGACGAAGACAGTGGCTTAGGCGGAGGGGGAGGGGAAGGAGGATGGGTTTTTGGGCACACTAAAGTGTCAGCAGGATGTCAACAGCAACAGGAGGTCCTTTTCCACTTGAGGGGTAATGGGAGTCCTGACAATATTGGAAAGCGTGTAATTTTGATGAGCAGAGGCATTTGGCTGGACTGTAATCATGGTTGCCACTAAAGCGACGTGCGACTAATTACTACCTGAAGGACATCGGCAGGACTCAAGGTGTGATAGCTGTCACCAATATTGGAGACACTTTAGGTACAGCTAAGCGCTACTCCAAAATTATTCAATAGTTGTGAACTACTCCAAATACAGTTAAACACATTTGACTTTAATGGTTTGTCTTTGACCCTGCCCTGATTCGTTACAGAGGGTGTATAGAGAAGAGTAAAGCTGGGCGTGTTGTGTCGTTTGCCCTATTGTTGTCTGAGCTGCATTGTTGCGAAAAGAATTCACAGACACGAAATTAATCTCATGTGGTTTTGGCATACAGTTCACTACAGTTAGGAGACGAGGCAGAAACATGCTTGGATAACATTGCGTATGTGTAATGCGTCTCTTGTTGCATCCAACTACTACTACTATTCATGTAGCTTACGGCTGAAACAGCGAGACAGTGAAAAAAGCAAAAGCTAAATTAAATTTTCGCATTGTGAGCAGAGAAAAGTCTTTTATTTTCGTTTACGTTTTCCTTTAACATGGAAAATGGCTCGAGGTAACTAAGGGGGGGAAGTAAAACAGTGAGGAAGGGAAGGAAAGGGGAAAGGGGGAAGACACGTAGACGGACAGCTAGTCAGGGCCAGGTTGGTAAAGCTGAGCCGTATTAAGCTGATTTGCTTGGCTCTGGGTGAGGATTTGGTTTAGTTTGTCGCATTGCTACTTTTAGCCAACATTTTTGCCCACATTGCGTATACGACCCATGTAGCGCTTGGAATTATTTAGCATTAGCCACCGCAGTAGTTAATTATAATGCAAAAATTTTAATTAAGCGGATGTTGAACGAGTCGGAACATGTTTCAAGTCCCAGAGTTAATATATATTGTATATATACTACGATCTTTGCCAGGCAATTGGCCAAGTTATTGAAAAGTTTTTGGCCAATTCTGCTACATGCATATCAATGGATTATTGTGAGAGCATCGAAGATGTTTCAATGCCTGACAGCCTTTATACCGATAGACCAATAGAAGCTAAAAGTAGAAAGTCACACAACATTAACTTGAACTATGGCAAACTTTTGACTTACCAACGAATCTTTTGGCCAAAGTCAAGTCACAAAAAAGTTTTTCAAAAGCTATTTTTGACTGCGGTCAACTAAACATACACAAAGTGCTAAAAAAGAGAGAGAACCTTCGTCATCGTCTTTAACTTGGTGGTAAGTCACACAACCCACAAAACCCAACAAAACTTCATCTTGATGCGGTCAGATTCAATTAGATGTCCACAGTTCGTGACTAACTTGCAACACAGACATGCCACCAACACCAGCAGAGTTTGCATAAAAAAAAGAGCATTTTTGATTAGAAGGCAGACAGGAATCCAAGTCAGAATTTGGCATTCTGCTTAGATGAATGCCCAAGTTAAGATTACAAGCTAAAGTTAGCTTTTGTTGTTGTTGTTCCTGTTGCTGTTGTTGTTGTTGTTGCTGTTTTGCATTTTCGCCCACAAATAGCTGCAGGCAAACGACTGTTGCTCCTGTTGCTGTTGCTGTTGTTGCACATTATTAAAGATGCATAGTTTGAAATATTCAATCAACTTTTGGGGCAGCAACTGACTGCCTCAAAATTGGCAGCAACGTTGTTGTGTTGATTTATGCAACGTTGACATTGACGTTGAAGTTGACGTTGACGTTGACGCTGTGGCAAGTCGCATTTGCTTGATGCCACAATGCCTCAATGCCTCGATACTTGATGGACATTGGACTGCGGACAGCGGACATTGGACGGTAATCGGATGGTTGTCCTTATGGGCCCTTCGACTATTCGAAATTCGGTTGGTTCGTGGTTCTGCCTGTGGCTGCATTTTGCCTTTTACCAGCCAACAACAGGCAACAAGCAACAGCAGCGGTGTAAGCAAATATTTTGTGGCTATTGCTCTATGACTGCCACATTCACAACCACATGCATAATATTGCTGCAACAGCTCCTGTGTTGCTTCTACTGCTGCTGCTGTCGCTGCTGCTGCTTTGTCGTGTGTGTCCTGCAGGCATTCAATTATGTTTTGCCGGCAAGTCGAACCTCGTCTGACTGACTGAATGGCAATTTCGAGGCTCACGCCACACAGTCTGAGATGTCACAGACTGCAGTTTTGTACGTGTGTGTGTGTGTGTGTGTGTGCGAGTTAATTTGTTATTCAAATTTGTGTGTTATATATTGTTATTACCATGAAAATCGTTGTTGCTTTTGCTTTTGCTTTTACTGCACCCAGGCAGAGTGCATTGGCCGAGAGGCAAACGTTGTTGCTAGCAACCAAATGACATGACAAGGCGATTTTCTCAAACTGAAAACTCCCCATCATTTTCCCTAGATATTCTAACCATTTAAGTCTGTCGAACGTATTTGATATTATATTATTAAATTATTAGTATCTTTTATTTATTATCAATTTTTGACATTTAGAAATTATATTTCTGACATTTAAGACCATTAAATGGTTTTAAATATTGTTCAAAAATCTCTTTGGTACATTGATTGATTCAATAGTTTTAAATCAAATCGAAATCCACACAGAAATTCAACTTAAGCTGATAAATTAAAGTTATTTGGTATTTCTACCGCAACTAATGAATTCAATAGTTTTAGTTAACAGATTAAGTAAAGGTTAACTGACTAAAATTGAAATCCTTAAATTGTGTTGAGTGTATATAAAACATTTAAGTTACAAACAAGCTGTAAATAAGTTCAAAATTTAATGCAATTAACCTTTCAGCTTTAACCTTTATTCTTAGTATACATTTCAGACTTAGTTCTATTATAAATACACAAGAAATCCTGCTTATCGCTGGCATTTTATATACAATACTTTAATAAATGAAACCATTAATTAACTGACTGGTTTGCTGTTCAGAACATTCCCCGAGTGGCTTAATCATTCACCTTGACACCCGGTCAAAAACAATAACAACAATGGCAAAGGGGAAACCCTAGAAAACTCCTTCACCCTCTCCTCTCCCCTCCACTCAGTTAAATGTTGGTCCGAACCTGAGCTAAACTATTAAGGATTAAAGCTTAACTGTCTGGTTATATGTCTGGGTTTCAAGCTTTGGGTTCTCAATACTAAATACTGAATAGTGACTACTGTATGCTGAGTACTGTGTGCTGGGTCTGGCAGTTGTCTAGTCTGAAAAGTCTGGCAAACCCCAGCGGGGGAGCACCCACTCAATAAGGTAAAAATGCGAGGCTAAGCGGATTAATTTGTTGATGTGTTGGACAATGAAAAACGAATAGAAAGAGAAAGAGAGATAAAAAAGGGGAAAGGCGGAAAAGCCAAAGACGAAAAACTCAAGAAGAGCTGAATTGGAATGAAAACCAGTAGTAAATGCAGAATGAAATCCAATAATAATTATCGAGACACATTCAAGTTGTTGCAGAGTGAAAAAAGGAAAAAAAAACAAAGTATAGAGCAGGAAAATGTGTGGAGAGTGTGGAGAAAATTAAAACAACAAAAGCAACCGCGACTTTTCCAGCTGTCAGCATTAATTAAAATGTTTTCATATATCAACAAGAGGGAACGGCAGAGTTCTAACACCTTTTGAAAGCCAACTCGAATGCGGGACGGAAATGTCTTTAGAAATTGGAATCAAAACACGACATGGTATAAAAATGTCAAACCCCCCATGTCACATGCCGAAAGAGTTGGAAGAGTTTTCAAATTTATTTTGGGCATTGAATTTGTCGGCATGTCACAGTGGGATAATTTTTCAATTTCTGCTTCATTGCCTGCAAATCGTTTGAATTATTTTAAATTATTTAAACACACCCAAAAAAAAACTAAATTTTCTTTTTCCGTTTTCTTGACGTTTACTATATTGCCACTTATTCGACTGCACTCAACCAGTCAGTTAGCAAAATTATTAATTATGCAATACCAAAGAACATAAAACAACAATTAATGCTGTCCAATGTTTTAAACAAAATTGTGCTCAACTTTGCGGGTCAATAAAAGTGTTAAGCCAACGACTTTTAGTGAGAACTTTGTCTAAAACTTTTGATACCCTTTGGAAAACACTCTAATTCCATTGGGTATATACAGAATCATTTGTTAAACATAAATAAGATAAACGGCATTCCTTCCAAGCTTACAATTTTTAAATAATTTACAGGGTATCTAGCTAATTTAGGGTTAAATTTTGGGCAGACTACGGAACAAAGTGTCAAGCGGTCGACAGGTTAAATGGCGGAACGAAGCCTGTCAATGAATAATTGAAAATCAGCATTCGACTTTTTTCGGAGGTAATTAAAAAAGTTTTTCAATATGGCTTCCCTCGGTGACAATACACTTTTAGCTATTGTCAACCGCGCTGCTAATTGTGAGAAAGGTTCAGAAGAGGGAAAGAAAAAGAGAGAGAGAGAGAAAGAGTAGACAGTTGAGAGAAATTCCTTGACTGACGTAATTAAAAAGCCGTCAAGTGTTCACAGTTCGGAGTTCGGAGTTTGGTAGTGTCCGTAATGTGCAATTGATGCGACAGGCCGTTAACTGCACTCCGGAATAACAAGGGCTAGATGCTCCTACTCCGGATGTCTCCAGTTTTCTAATTAAATGAGCTAACGGCCAATGCAGCGTCGCATTTGTCTTGAGTGTCCGACAATTTTGTGACTTATGATGACTGCAGCAGGACAAGGACAGCAGTAGAGAGAGTGCGACATAAGTCAGACTCGGAGCCGAAACTGAACTGAAAACGAACCCAAAACGCGTCGCATTCATCTTAAGTTGCAGCAGTTCTGGGTTCGTCACTGGGGGGGCAAGATTTATGAGGTAAAAGCAATTAGAAAGTGGCATCAACAAGCGATTGCAGTGGGGCACAATTAATAACATTTAAGAGGGCCAACAAAAAGCTTCATTTGCAGTCAAAGGAAGGGAAAAGAAGGCAACTTAAACTAGATTTAATTTACAAAAAGTATTTATTTAAAGAAATACATTGAGTTCTCCTTTAGTCACTCAACAGTTGTTCTCCTTGATGCTCTTGCTATTGTCCGATTTTTCAAACTCCCTAAGGAGCTCCTGCAGCAAATCCAGCTCTCTCTTAATAAAGTCCAACTGTCGTTCCATATCTCTACGTCTTATATCGGGAGCAACATCTAGTAGTAAATTCAATTAAAATTGAGTAAAAAATAATTAAAATGATTACGCACTTTTGCGACGACAGAGCATATAATATAGGGAATGCACCGCATCCATGTTGCGTTGCTTTTCCATATTATGAGCTGCTATCACATCCTTAGTTGCCGCCAATATCTTTTCCCATTTGAAGCATAGTGCCTGCGATTGGGTATAGGATCGTTCCACAACAGACAGATCGTTCTTCAGGCCTAAGACAGTAAGAGCTGCCTCGTTTGTTATCTTTACCATGTGCTGACGCATTTGCTCGATTTCCTGCAGTTTCTTGTTCTCCAGCTCACTGATCTCCACTTGGGCAAGCACTACATAAAAATACAAATCGCTTAAGAAAATGTATATTTAAGTATACCTAAAATTATGAAATCACTTAGTGCATCGCAACGATCCATGCAATCCTTGGGTGACACGAAAATGTCGGAAACTTTGACGACCTCGTCGAGCACCTTTTCGTAGGGTTGTAGCTCCTCGACAGTTGCTTTCAGAGCTTCGCGAAAGGTGGTCAGCTCATCAATAGAGGTCGTAATATTTTTAATGTCCTTACTGAGCTCCTCGTGGAGTTGTTTCTCATCATTGATGGCCTTCTCAGCAAGTCTCTTCTTATCGGAACAGTCCTTGATGAAACTGTTCACATCGATAAATCGTTTCCTTAGTTTCTCCTGCGTTTTGTACATTTCCTTGACTCGCTCGGAATTGACAATAGACTGCTGTTTGCAATTCTCGAGCATATCCTGTTGCACTTTCAGCATTTTGTCATGCTCCCGAGAATTGTGGATGTACAACAACTCGATGGAATCGCCAGCGCTTTCCGGATTCGGTGGTTTCCTTTTTGGGTATATTGGGATTATTGCTTAATTGAATTTACTAAATTAACTCAATAGATCATACACAAAGAATTTCTCTTGCGCCTTGGACATCAAGTAATCGCCCACCGCATCCTCAGGCCGCATATCCAGGTTGCCCAGGACATCGAGAGTTTTGGTCGGTTTTGTGCGTGGCATATCGAATACAATAATTAAGAAAAAGAGAAAACAAAAGAAAGAAAAACGGAACTCAACTCTGTGTATGAACAAATACAGTAAATAACTCCCGCAACTGTGTCAGATTTTAAAAATAATTTATGTTTTTAACATTTTTAACACTTTTAACAAAGTAAACGTTGTTCCTTTCTCACTTTCTTGATGAAATGAATGGTAAATAAACTTTGGTTGTCTGGGCAATCAATGGCTTATTAATGTTTATAAACAGTTTCCATTCGTGATCCGAAACCAGGCAACAAACCTTCAGTATTGAACATCAGAAACTCGTGTGGCTCCGACACTCCATACATACAATTTGTAGCGCCATCTACTGGTTTAAATATTCTATGACTATTTAAGTTTAATGTGACATATATTCCTGATCTAGTTTACGTTGCCATATGTGTTTAAAATACTCGGCTGCTAAAAATATATTTATATTTATTGTTTATTTTAAACTGTATATAGTTCGACTTTCGTAAAAACATAAATTATCTATATTAGCAATATGTTTCTTCCCCAAATAATTATGAAAGTTGTGATATTCTTTTTTTTACAGTCAGCTCCAAAGACGAAGTTCGCGAATGTTGGAGATTGTTCTTTGGCAGATAAAGTGCCATTGAATCGAGTCTGTACGGGTGAAGTATCTGAAGAAATAAAATTGCGTTGGGGTGATAGTCGAGTCAAATCTGGTACTGAATTTGCTATATGGGAGAGCGGTGAGGGAGACGATGCAATCACGTTTGTCTCGTTAAAGAACTCGGACCTATTTGACTACAAAACTATTAAAATAAGTGCGCTCGATTATAAGATTTACACTGAAAAAAATGGCAAAGACGTTGAAATTGAACTAGAGGACAGCTCTATGATCTGCATTCCCCATGGCGTACGGTATGTTAGTAATCTGAAAAATGCTTGCATGAACTTGGAATACAATCCCGATGAAATCGCAAATCATCCAATCATTCACTATGCATAATGGTTTGCATTAAAGAAAATTTCGGTTTTTTAGCATTCAAACTATGCAAAAAATTTATAAAGTTTTAAATGTGTTTGCAAATAAATAAAATTCTATTATACAATTTTCGATGAATTCTTATATTAAGTACAGTTTTATTAGACATTTACCCAGTTTTTATTCGCTAAAGTGCGCTTAGTAGAGAAGACTAAGTGGCCAAAATTTGACGTGTTCCCAAGTTTCATAAGGAGTGATCAGTTTTTGAAAACGTTCTAGAATTCAGCTGTCTGTTTCATAAAACATATCAGAGTAAACTGTGAATCAGTTCACATTGACACACTTTAAGTTGAAACAATAACAAAATATTTTCAATAAAAGGACATATATATTATATTTCTTACCAATAATCAACAAAGTAGAAAAATGCCGCGTCGTAAGCCAACATTTAAGACCGATGTCATCGGAAACTTGGATCTGAATCCTGAGCAGGCTGTGGGCGAGTATCTGCTCTCTCGCCAGCAAGAGCGTTTCTTTGTGTGAGTTGATCGAATAATGCTGATTCTATTTGAAATGTACATGGATTGATCTACAGGAAACCTCCGAACTGGGATTCGGCAGGTGACTCCGTGGAGATGCTATACATTGAGAATGCTCGGGAAAATGAAGCCATGTTGGTTCTGCAACGTCAGTTGCTTGAGGAGGCACAGCGCCAAACCGAGCTTAATCATCAACGTATTGCCCAGATGTATCGAATGCAGGAGCGTCTTAGGAAGAGATTCATTGAAGTGAACGGTTTCATCAAGGATTGTGCTGACAAAAAACGTACAGCTGAGAAGATAATACGTGAAGAAGAGGGACTTCATGATGAACTTACCAAGGGCATTGATGAATATAAGAGATCTATTAGCGAATTAAATACCTTTCGTGAAGATCTCAAGGAAACTGTACGACAGTTTCAACCCTACGAAAAGGTCCTAGACGATGTCGTTAAGATTTCGGATATTTTTGTCTCTCCCAAAGACTGCATCGATCGTTGCGATGCTTTGAGTATGTAAACTAAGTCTGTCAACTCCAAATTACGTTACAGAAATCCTTCCATAGTGCTCGCCCAAGTGGAGATTAATGAGTTGAAGAACACAAAGCTGCTAGAGATCGAGGAGATGCGTCTTCGTATGGTAAAGATCACAAGTGAGGCAGCTCTCACCGTATTGGGCCTAAAGAACGATTTGGCTAAATTAGAGCGATCCTACAACCAAGCACGTGCCCTTGGCCTCAAATGGGAGAAGACATTGTCCCTTTGCAAGGAGACCATAAGTAACAATGATTTGGACAAGGAACGTGCTCTCGATGGCATACAGATTCTATATCGCATGTTATGCAAGCGTCGTGGTGAGTTCGGATTTCTAACGAATATATAATTTGGGAGTCTTATTGAGTTCTTAAACAGATATCGATGCCAGCTATAGTCGACGCGATGTGGAAAAGAGTCTTGATTTCATTAAGCGTGAAGTGGAGTTATTAATGTCAGTTCTACGTGAAATTGAGCGGGGTACCCACAAAGGTGGCAAATCTGCCAATCAGGAGGGGGCACTCTGCAATTAATTACTAGAAATTTCGAATTTATTATGTTGTGTGAATAAACTAAAAGCTAAGTTAGCTTTAAGCTAGTTTCGGGTTTTACAGAGCTCATAACCACATAAATCTAATTTATTTAAAAAACAGACACATGTTTCCATCCCATAAATTGTATCTTCAACTGAAATTAGATACTTAAAAGAAAGGAAAGAGGAAATTTAGACAAGTACTTAGGCCGAAGGGGAAATAACGTTCGATTTATCGAGAATATCCAATCTTTTCATTCAATTGCCAATTGGATAGTTTGAGGAAAGATAGTCCAACTTAAGCTGAGATAATTCTCTTATGCGAACATTTTGATTTCGATTTCTTTGGTCGCATTTACGAGTGAACAAACTGAACTGAACTGAACTGAACTAGCAACTAATTTCATGAAGACACTGCCACGCCCAGTTGCATAGAATTTCCGCACTAACTGAGAATGGGGGCGTGTCGTTTGTCTTTATTCAATTTACTTTATTTGATTTGCGACTTTTGCCGATATCAGCTGGAAAACTCGGTAAGTTCTTCGAGCAGAGGAAACAAGCTAGAAAAGGGCCTAAAAATCAAATCAAATTTGCTTGCAGCAAAATAAAATTCAAAGAAATTTCCTTCTTTTTTTTTGTCGTTGAAAATTTAGAAGAACGAACTACATATAAAGTTGGAAAATTCAACGTTATTTTATTTAAATGCCGCCATTTGACCGCCCCCAAGAATCGCTTCGATTTGTGGTCCTACTGGGTGCTGCGGGGTACTTTCTACTGCTAACTGAAAGGCAAAAGGGGGATGGGGCATCAATTACATTAAGTCACAGATAGTTTCTGTTTCGTCCCCTTTTTTTTAAGGGTTTGGGTGTCCTGTTTTTGTCGCAATCCAGGAATATTTGTGTAAGCACTTAAGATTTGTTGCCTGTCATTTAAATAATTGAAAGTGTATCAATTGCCGGAATTGAAGTGGAATTCGGCAAACCTGCTTGATAAATAGAATTTTAGAGTTTTCTACACTTTTTTTGCGACATCAACTTAATGGTCTTAAATATTTAACATTTTTTCCAAGCTGTTGACGTCATCATGTTTGACGTCAATAAAGCCTAATAGCGTTCCCAGTTAATCCTTTAATTGCATTACACTTTACAGTCTGCAAATTATATAATAAGCTACTCGCACATTCAATTGTAGTTGACAAAGCGTGGGAGAAATGTGAGACAGTACTGAGCATGGGTTGCCAGAGAAGTTCGCGCGTCTAACACACCAAAAGGTGAACCTCTAAATAAAATATTATTTATAGTAAATTTTAATTTTATACTTTTCCTTAAGATTAAAATCAAAAGTTTACTTCGTTATGTTTGTTGTACCTAGTTTATCCAAACTTAATGTTTCTCCAAAGACACAGACGACTTCTTCTTTTTCTTCTTGATAAGTAGTAGTTAGAATAACTTTTCTAGCCACACACGATTCGGTTTCCTTTTAATTTTTTGCATAGTAGACGAAACACTTAATTTAACTTTACAAGTTCTTAATGTGCCGTCCAGACAGTTGAGGTGTGGGTTAGTTGAAGGAAGTAGGCAGGAAGTGGGCGGAAAGAGCTGACCCCAAGAAGGCGGGGCAACAAATGGCAATTAGAGAAACAATTCAAAGCAATTGTAGGACTCAAACAGCAAGAAAATGGAAAATGAATTAGAGTTTGTAGGCAGACAGCAGTTTCCCGACTTAACTTTTTTCCCCAGAACCTTTTCACGACAATTCTGATACAAGATGAAATCAAAGTACAGTTTTATTTTATCTGGAAAAGCTTTTATTTTATGCTGTAGTTTCCTAAAAGTAAATATGGAAAAACTGATTTGAGTTTAAGTAAATAATCTTGATGGTTAAAAGTATACTACTCCATTACCCTAATGTTTTACTTTGGGAAAATACTGCGTTTTTCATTGCTAGAGGGTAAATCATTTGCAATTAAGGAACACTTAAGTCTAAGCCAACTTAAAGTCTGTTTAAAATGATGGCCCATTGGGGGGTTGAGGCAACGGTAACTGTAATAAATGTCATAAGATTACCGCAACAACAACAGCAACAACTACAAGCGGAGGTACATGCAACATTTACAAAAAAAAGCAATGGAGCAACAAGAAGGCTTCAACTTGATTAATACTATAACACATGATTTATTATGCCTGTCAATCGGCAGGCAGGAAGGCAGGAAGGCAGGCTGGAAAACGGGTAGAGGGGAAAGGTGGAAAAGTCGGGTATTCAGTGAGTCGAGGAGACTGGGTGACTGCTGCCAGGAGATGGCAGGAAAAGCACATTATGAAAGCTGATGGAGGCGCTTGAGGCACAGATTGGAATAAGAATCGGAATCGCAATCGGAATCGCTTTGCCGTGCGCCGTGGCCTGTGATAAGATGGCAAATCGGCTTAGGACCAGGCTCACCAGCCCTCCCACTCCCGCCAGGAAAAAGAAGATGAAGAAGTAGAAGAAGAAGATGACACAACAACAATCGTCATCATCAATTCAGTCAGCGACATTAATATCCACAACAGGGCGGGGTCCAAAGCTGTCGTCTGACATTTGTGACACCTGCATTGATTTGTCTTGCTTCTTTCATTCTGTTCTGCCTTTTGCTCCCTTTGCTCCTTCTGCTCCTTTTGCTCGTTTTGCTGCTGTGCCCAGCTAAGATCCGACCCAGGTTGCTCCTTTAAAAGCCACCTGCCCGTCCATTGACTGAGTGCCTTTCATGTCTTACAAATGCCTTTTTTATGCCTCCAATGTGGGCTGCGGCTTTCTCTGTGTATGTGCCTGTGTGTGTGTGTGTGCGGAGTACGCAACTTAAACCTCCAACTCCAAAGAGAAAAGGGGGGGAAGGAAAGCGAGAGACCCATTAGTACCAGGTTCTAATGGCCTAGACGACATGGCGCTGCAATTACTACACCCCAACCGAAATGTGAGTAGATTCAATGTAGAGCCAGAGCAACTAGTACGAGTACAGTCATTCGCACTCATTCTGCGCGGTAAGTACCTTCACATAGTTGATAATTTATTCATTTGCCGGCAATGTCGACGTCGACAACAACAACAACATTTATCGTCCTCAGTTACCGCAGTTGCTCAAAGTTAACCGCACTCAGAGACACACACATCCGTTCTACATATGTCACAGAAAGAGAGAGAGAGAGAAAAAGAGAGAAAGAGAGAGAGAGGTAGAATGAGAGCTGATGACTCCCAGCTACCCTTAATGACTTCATTAGAGTTCCAACTACATCAACCCCTTCGAGTTCTAACAATGCTTGCAATCAACCAGACTATCTTAAGTCCCCCTTCTAATCCCTGATCCCTGATCACAGAACTCATACCCGGACTCGTATGCCTTGAAAAATTTCTCTAAATTTTTAATTTGATTGCCGGGCGTCAAAAGCAACAGCTCAGACAATTGAGAAATATGTTCGTACAGCACTTCTTATATAACAGCTGTGCTACAACTATAGACTTTTCCCAAACTCAATCCCAACCCGATGCCCAACCCCTTTTATTATATTCTCCTAGAGATTTTCAATTGAACCGCAATACCCTTTGTTGGGATTCAGTTTCAGATTCAGTTTCAGCCTCTTCGAGTATTTAACGTGGCATTTTGTAAGCCAACACAATTTTTTCATATCATTGTTAAGCCCTATTTATAGGGCGGGGCGTGGCGTGGCAGGAGAAAGGTGGTGGGGGACAACAGTTTAAAGACTCCGCACAACTGTTGTAAAAATTGGAATTGTAAATTTTAACACTTATCAAGAGGCATTTTGTTGCCTTTTATTGAACCGAATTGCTGGGCATATGTGCGCCTTTTGCTGTCTTGATTACGATTTGCATAAAATCATCATTGAGTCCGGGAAATTATGTTCGGTTTTACGGCCATTGAGCCGGGTTTAAAGGAAGTGAAATGTTGCCCCATTTATGGCCTCTTTTGTAATTCAAAAAATGAAATGGTTATTTTGAAGGACAGGTTTTTTAAGGACAACAGAAAGAGCTACAGGCTCTTAACCATATTTGACAACACGAAATTTATTATGCCAAATCATGGGTTATCAAGTATGTAAACTGGAACGTTAGTTGATCCAAATGATGCCTAAGGAAACCAATGGAAAAATGGAAATAAGGAACTGTAGCTTACACCAAAGGACTTTCCTTCCTTTCAAAAAAATATACAATTAGAGTTGCCACATCGTTGAAAACTTAACACTTTATAACAGCAATTAGTCAGTTTCTCATCCAATCAAATAAACTGTTCCAATTAAGCTGCAAAAGCAGAGTTAACTAAACGAATTAATCGATTATAAAGGCTACAAGCTTCAATTTAATTATCTCCGCCGTTAACCCATTTAATCACTGGTACTAGAGAGCCCATACAGCTAAGACAGATAGCCAGATTAGTTGCCAGACAGCAGCTTTTATGGGCCAATGAAGAGCAGAAAGTGTCTGGAAAAGGATCTATGGAAGTTTATGCCTCGCCCAGGGGCACTTTTCGGAGGCGTGTAAACATTTATAAATATTGACAACTTAAAGTGAAGTTTATAAGTGACACGAGGCACGGCCCAAAAAAAAAGGAAGCATTTTAGGCAGGGCAACAACAAATACAATAAGAACTGAAACAAGAGCAATACTTGTGGTCAAAGTTGAAAGCCTATTTGATGGTTACCTCATGACAGAGTGAAGGGAAGGACCGAATTCGAGGGTTGGGTAATAAAGTCCGCTACTTGAAACTGTCAGAAGTAGGAGTAAGTGCGTGTGGCAGCAACAGAGATAGATACATAGGAAGAGAAAGGGAGAGGGAGAGGAATAGATAGAAAGGAACGAGATGACTTGATGAAAATATTGACAAAGCAATTTGCTTGTCAGACAATTAAGCGCCTAATTGGATGAATGCACGTCCACGTGGTAAGTGTATCCAAAAGGAGGGTATAAATTAGAACAGAGAGAGAGAGAGAGAGAGTGACGGGGATAGAGAACACAGTAAAGTGTAGAAAGACCGGAAATTGTACTTAAATTTAAACAAGTCTCTGCCTCCCACACGAGTTGAGCTTTAGAATTTATGTGCAGTCAGGACAAGAGCAAGATATTCAGAAGACAAGTGAAGCAATAATCACAGGGCCATAAATCCCAAGTGCTACCAAAAGAGTCGGCAGTTTTTATTATATAAGTATATATAACTCAGAGATATGCCAGAGAAATGACAGCTGTATGCCAACGGATCTGGACAGTTTGCTCTGGCACTTTGTCATGGAACAGAATCTGAATATAATGTCGAGAGAAGATGCAAAAATATATATGTATATACAAATAAATTTCAAGTGCTTGAGTAGGGCGGGGCCAAGGGGGGTGTTGAGGAAAGGTTAAAGGGGTTAAGGGGGTTAAGGAGGAAGAAAGCAGCTCCGACTGCTTCAAGGACCAAGCGGACTCTACAGATTTGCATGGCGAGAATTTTGTAGCCAAAGATAAGTGAAATGTAATTCAAGCTGGCAGTGAAAGTGCCTTCAGGCTGTTGCAGCAGAGTGTGGAATAAGGCAGGTGGGTAGGGGGCATGTGGCACTAAGTGGACTGCATCGCGTTGCAAGATAGCTGCATTAGAGACTATCAAAACGCCATTCAAAGTTGGAATGCATAGAAAACTGTAATCAAGTCGTTGGCTACACCAAGTGGGTCAGGCAAATAAATGCGATGAGCAGAGAAAGAGGGGTTGTTTCAACAGGGGGTAGGGGTTGGGGAAAGAGAAGCGAACTTGTGTCGTGCATGTGGCATGAACATGAAAGTATTTGCCACTTTTCCATTGAAGCATCAGCTTTTCTGTGAACATTTTCTTTTTGTTCGTTTTCTTTGAAAACTTTTTCACAAATTGTCACCATTTGCTAAACTCAAGTTGTCTCACTTGAGTATACGTTAACCCTTCCCCTCGGCATTGAATCATCCCTTAACCCTATAGATAAACATGTGGGATAAATGGAGAACATGCCTCAATGCTTCTCAAAGCGTTTCACATTTACATTTCTTACCTTGTGATTTATGTCCTGCAATTGACATGAAATTTTTCGGTTGTCAAAGTGATGAACTGACAGTTTACCTATGAAAATGCGACCTTACTTTTTCCTTTTCCTTATTTTTTGACTCACAAAACACACTTTAAGACAGCCAATTTGGAAAGTGGCTTTAATACCAGTGATTACCATTGAAACCACATAGATATAGTACTACACAAACATCCAAAAACTTAATTACTCTTTGGTCAGTCTCTGGGGCTAAGCATCAGCCAGCCTCAATCTTATGATTGGCCCCTTCGCACCTCATAAAGACCACAATAATAAACGCAATTTGGTCAGAAATCCAATTAAATGCCCCAGGCCAAATGAGTGCCACTTGCTACTTGCTACTTGCCACTTGCCACAAACGCCATTGCCAGACTCGCCACAGAGTCCACTGTACTCACAGTCGCACTCGAGATATTTCTTGATTGTTGCAAATAAAACACTAAACCACAACGACAACTTTCGCCGACAACATCATCGATGTCTATAAGGATAATAACCAGCTGAAAAGATTTCATACACTGAAAAAAAAACTACATTATTTGATTATTTCCTATGCATAGAACACTACTACTACTATTACTACTTCTACTACTACTACTACTACTACTGCTACTACTATTACTACTACTACTACTACTACTACTACTAGTACTACTACTACAACTACTACTACTCTTTTCTTCGAGTGTATAATTTTCTAAGGCAGATAGAAACTGGACTATGGAAAATGGGGACTGGGAAATGGGAAATGGGAGACACTCCTAAGTGACTGCTCGCCTGGCATTTATTGTGTGCTCTGATAAAAATTGCAATTATTTAGCCAAAATGTGCGCAGCAATGAAGTGGGCGGGACAAAACTTGGCCAAGATTCAGTTGGAGACAACATGACAAAGTCGTCTGTAATTTATTTGCTACAGCCTTAAGAAAAGTGTTGGCCATGTTGTCATACCCCCGGCGAGACAAGGCCAAAACCAATGCCAAAGCCAAACAGAAGGACAAGACAACTGGCAATTTTGTCATTGATGTGGCGACTGTTCTGTAAACTGGGCTGTGAACAGTGGAGAGTGGACAGTTTACAGTAGACTGTCTGCTTTAGACATGGCCAAGAGCTTGTTGCCTTGGCTAATGAAGTGCATGCAAATCTATGCTTTGGCAGCTGAGAGAGATGAGAACTTGGACTTTGATTTTTAGCTGACTTCGCTGGGGCATCTAATGAGTTCGACTTGTGGCAAGTAGTAAGTAGTAAGTGGTAAGTGGCAAGTGGAAGGTGTGGCGACCAAGTGTTGCTGGAACTTTTGCCACAAAAGCAGCTTCTACTCCATTATGCAAGTTGAACTTTTGCCACTTCAGCTGGCAGCCAACAGAGGCATGTGGCATCCACTTGATGTGGCCAATGGTTGCTGCCTGCTTTTTGCCATTTGATGTTGATAAATGATGTTGCATTTTCATTTGGAAAATTTGTTGCTAAAGAAAACTCACTGATTGACTAACACGAGAACACGACGCATCAAGGCAATGAGGCAATGAGCCAAAGTTGCCAACAACTTTTGAGTTGCAGTTGCACGTTGCACGTTGCAAGTTGCAAGCTGGAGACAGGGACAGATGCAGTGACTGCTTGTCAGCAAAACGTTTAGTGGTAATACACACACACGTACACACACCACTCACACATGGGGCACTGACTGCCGAATCAATTATGCCACAGACACCAGTTGCCAGGCAATAAAGTTGCGAGAAGAAAGAGAGAAAGGAAGACAGACAGAGAAGAGCAGAGGGGGCAATGGAAGAGAGAGGAAGAAAGGGGGAAGAGTCTGCTGCAGACACTGCTGAGTTGGCCAAGTTGCATGCAACCAGCTGCTAATGCAAAAAGTTTTTTGGCCTTAGCTAAGCGGAATGTTGGCGCCTAGTTCTGTGGTTAACACTGACATGCCAGGTGGGCGTGCCAAGGCGCAAGGGGCAGGTAGCACAAGTGTTGCTGTTGTTGTTCTTGCTGTTGCTTTGCATCGATTAATCAATTTCTTGGATGTGCAAGAAACTGTTTAAATTATGAAGTCGTCAAGCAAATGTTTAGCTCTAATTTTAAACACCTAATTTGCATGAAAAATCACAGTGGATAAAATGGAAAGTTAGTCAGAGATTTTGTGTTTTAAGTATGAGGAAACTTTTCATTGAAAAATACCATATTTAAACTAGAAATTATAAAAAATACAGATAATCATTTGCTTTACTAAGCTAATACTGTACTCCAAGTAGTAAATATTCAGTTGAATAACTCAAGAAGTTTATTTACTTTAAATTGAGGCAAAGAAACTGTCTTCCATAAATAAAACTACTAAATTCCAATTTAAAGCTAGCGATAAAAGAGTTTTTCCTCTTTAGGAGATAACTATTTAAACCCTTTTTTGCATGGGGAAACCTGAGCACATCACTTAAGTGCCTGCATTCAGGGTTACACGTTGGGTGCCGTGTGGCAACCCTACGGATTTCAGTTTATCCGAGAGCAAATCTTCAAAGTGAGTGACATCAGAGAAGCTGACGACCCTGCCAGCTGGTTGAGCAAGGACAAGGACACGCACACCAAGATGCTAACCCGACGCCCCCCCGTTCTCAGTCATGCCACAACAAAATGTGGCAGTCATCACAGTGTGCACACTGTACAGTGTACACACAATGCAACGCCAAGCCGCCTACTTCGCACTCGAAAATGCCATTGCAATTCCGTTGCCATTCTTTAGCTTGAATGCTTCAAGCACTTTCCATTGTGGATCCTTGTGAGTCTGAGGGTCTAAGAGGCTGAGAGGCTGCGAGTTTCAGGGAAGCTGAGGGTCGTGTGGCATGCCTCGTCCGCCCATTGTCTGTGCAACTTTTGTTGCAAGGCGCAATGCTTTAATCTTAAACATGCCAGCGGAACACTTGAGCGTTGTCAAGTGCCTGCCAGTTGCCAGTTGCCAGTTGTCCCCTTGCCAGTTGCCAGATTGCCAGTTTTCCAGCTTCAACCCCAAACCAACAACCGCTAAACAACCCGCGATTGTTGTTGTTGTTCTTGTTGCATGCAACACGCAGACAGTTGACTGCAGCCCCCAAGCCCCTACTCTCCCCGCCCTGTCTCCCTACAGTTTTTTGGCTCGACTTTCGCTGGATTTTTAAAGCTTTGCTTAATTTCCATTTCCATGTGACGCCCCCCTTTCCCATTGCCTCTGGCCACGCCCATGCTGCAGCTTAAAAGCCAAATCCTTTAGTCATTTGAAGTGTTTATCTATATCGTTTACCACAAACTCGATGTTCGGTTCTCTGGATTCCTTTTCCAGGGTTTCACTACCCAATTTGCTGTTGTTGTTGTTGTTTTGGTTTTGGTTTTTAGCTTGTTGTCCCTGGTTTTTGTTGCTGTTGTTGTTGTTGTTGCTGTTGCTGTTGTGTTCTGGCTGCCTCCGTTTTTGGCATGTGCGCATTTAATTGAAATTTTCCAACACGCCCATTAGACACCCGCCGACACGCCCACATTTTACGCACTACGCGCTCTCGTCTTGGGCGAAAATTTTAATTAAAATTTTCGCAACGCTTTGTCGTTTCCTCTACAATTTTTTCCTTTTCCATTCATTCAGCTCGCTTTTCTCGCTCGGCTTTAAAGTGTGAAGTTCCAAGACAGCTACGAAATAGGGGAAATCCTTCAGACTCCACTCCCTTCCCGATGGCCCTCCATAGAATCAGACTTCCTCTCTGTCGCTCCTGTTTAACTCCATCTCCGCGATTGCCGCTGGTGAAATATTTAACATGCAAATGAGTTTGGCTCTGCATAAAGTTTCGCTTTAAATGTGTTTATTTTAGTTGGCACGCCCATTCCTGCCCATTCCTGCCGCCTACCTGTCACGCCCACAACGGATTCCTCGTTAAAAAGAGTTACAAAGTTAGTGAATATTTTAACACTTCTTCGTTGCGTTTAATATTTATTTAGCCAGGGCCACTTTCGCGGCTTTCACGTTTAGAAATATCTCGAGTTGCCCTCGTTACTCCCCTTCCTCTACCGTCCCCTCTTTGCCTACTGCTGCTCTTTGGTCTTTGACTTTTTACATGTTAATGAGCTTTTATGCCGCTCATTTTATTTAAAAAGCAGTTGGAAAGTTTAAAGGTGACAGGCAGTTAAAGAAAAGATATTAAGTAGTTCTAGATACATTTGTAGCTTAGTGAACTAAGTTGAGTTCTTTGTCTTACATACATATTTACAGGGTATCTTTCATCAGCTGCTTATTGATCTTAATTTAACAGCATTCCTCGCTGATAATGAATGCAAAAACACTTGTGACAACACCTTCAATCCCCTCTGTATTCCCTACCCGTTTCATCATCATCAGCACAATGATCATCGTGTTCATTACAATCATTACAGTCATCACAATCATCACAATTCTCTGTAGAGTGGCAGTTGCAGTTGCAGTCACATTCGAACAAATCTTTGGCACGTTTCAATTCATTAGCTTCGTGACATTTGTCGTTTGATTTCACTCGGGCAATAGCTTAACCCCCCTCCTCATTCTTTCCCAACCCCCCCCCTCTCTCCTCTTTGCATTGCCCCTTTGACTGCCCATTCGATATGTGTGTCCCGTTGCAGCGTCGAACTCATTCATGCATTCATTCACAGTCACAATCACATTCACAGTCACATTCACACGCATGCCCCGACCTAGACCTCTTCCTCTTTCAACTATCCCCCTCTTCGCCCCCTCTGGGCAACCCCCTTCCATCATTTGCGCTACAGTGAAAACGCATTGTGGTCGAAATTGTTAACAAAATGTCAAACGGAAACTCGGCGACAACGGCAGTTGCCCAATAAAACTTCAATAGCCTCGACGACCCAAGTTTTCCCGCTTTTCCGCTAACCCCCTCCGCCCCGCGACTCCACCGACTGAATGATTTTTACGCAGTCGAATTATAGGTAGTGCCAGCAGGAAGGGGGGTGGAGGGGTGAGCAGGGGGAAGAGGGGGGGCAGACGGGTGCCAACTGATTGTGCGGTTGTTGTTACAATTGTTGACATTGTTGTTGCTGATGATGTTGCTGTTGTAGCTGCTGCTGTTGCTGCACGTGATGAGTGCGCATTGCCAGGGTTGCCAGGGCTGGGGACTTTCTGAAAAATGTGACTTTGCAAAACAAAGAGATTAATGTAATTGTGTGTGCTGAATGCATCTTAATGAAATACTCTCTGCTCTCGTTAAGAGCGACAATTTATCCATAGTGGAAACACTTACTGTTTAAATCTCTAGAGATCTTTTATTTCTTCAAGTGTTTATTTAGTTTGAGTATTAAATAGTTAACAAACATATGCATATAACAGTAGCTTAACAGAGCTCATAAATGTTAAACTTTCAAGGTTTGATTATATTGAAATTTAATTAATTAAATTTTAAAACAATACCTAATACTTACTTTTATGTTTTCCTTGTCAGTGATTTGCTGTTATGATTTCAGTTTCAAAATTTGAATATTGCCCATCCCTTGAACGAAAGGACACGTGTCTATTCAACTATGCAACACCTTTTGCCGTTGCATGCCACACGTTGGCGTTTTCACTGCATTTCATAGTAGCCTATTTTGGATGAAACTAATGCAAGCGAGATTTTATATTGTTGTAGTTGTCGTCGTTGTAGCGGTTGTTGCTGTTGCTGTTGTTGTTGTCACTGTTATTACTAGTGTTGCTGCTGGCATTGCTGCTGCTGTTGCTGTTGTTGTTGTTGTTGTTGTTGTTGTTGTTGTCCGTGGTGTTGCAGTGCTCTTAATTTCGGGTTTCAGTGGCGATCACGTATTCAGGTCCAATGTAATTATGGAGTGCACATGTGTTTGCCTGATTAGGCGATAGGTGGGCGTGGCAGGCTGTTGTCGCTGCGATTTGTATGCAACAACAACACTAAGTACGCCAAGGGGTCTATATATCTAGGAGGGAATGGGAACTGGGGGTCTAGGGTCTGGGGAGCTGGTGTGCGTGACCGGCAGTTGTTGCGATGTTTGACTTACAATTAAGAGCGAATTTATGTAGAGACATACATAAATGCAACGAATACAACATTCAAAATACAACAGACAACAGTCAACAGTCAGCTCATTATCAAATTTGTCGCGAATTTGTCGCCATGTTGTTACATAGTAGACGACGAGGCGTATGAGTAATTTAAGCCAGTTCTTTTGTAGTTTTTGTTGTTGTTGTTGTTGTCCGTTATCGACCATTCAAAGTGTGAAAAATGTTGTTTCTTGTGTGCTTCAGACGCTTGTTGTTCTGCATATTGATTTGAACTGAAGTGCGAAATCATATAATTATCATAATAAATATGAGTACAGTGAGACATGACTGTCAATAACTTAAGGGACTCAGAAAAGACTATTGGAATATTTACTATTATAACAACTAAAACAACTATGAATTAAGTTCTTGTTTAGTGACTTGTTTTACCATAAGCTAATCCAGAATTTATTTTTAAATACAATAAGTTTAAATTATGGCACTTAATAAATCTGGCTGCTTTTAACGGTCAACAAAACTTGATGTAGACGTATAAAATATGTAAATAAAGTTTTAATTCTACTACATAAATCATAAATTAATCAACTTGCATCCTCCCAAGCGAATACCATTAGTCACAACCCGATTCACGGAACGGAGAGTAATATTTAGATTTAATTATGGTATCTGTTTGGTCCCCTCGAACAGACTCAGCTCGAAACAAGCCGCGTTAGCTGTAATTACACGGAATATGTGCGTTGTCAGTTGTCATTTTGGCCAGGTTTCCGTCTTGGTTGTCTTGGCTCGCATTCTGGGCTCAGGGTCTTGTCTTGTCTTGTTGTCAGCTTCGTCATTGGCATCAAACTCATTTACAAGTTGCATGCTACCTGATGCATTGCCTCCCCTTTTGACTCCTCTTCTCTGTTTCCCACTTCTCTTCTTTGCTCTCCTCTCGGCCCAAAATTTGCAACATGCAACGCAACTAACGAACAGGGCGACCCTTCACCCCCTCCCCATTTTGAATGCCGTTGGCTGCCTCGAAGCCTGAGCCAAATGCAAACCAATTTGCGGCAAGTGCCTTGGTTGCCATGACACATGCCGCGGACGTGGCACGGCCTCTGTGGAGCCTGCCTCGCGGAATGATGCATTGCTTCCGAATATGATGACGAGGCGTGTTAAATGCTGTACAATAAAAAAAAACAAAATACAACAAAAAAAAAACTGAACGAGAGAAGAAAATCTGAAATCTGCGAGGCCCCCAGTCGTCAGCTGGGACCAAGGGGACAGTGGGGCCTTATGGCCGTGTAGCTGAGGCAGTGGCAGCGGCAGTGGCAGAGCTGAGAGTTGCAACTTACAACTTGCAACATGGGCGACTGCGTCGTGTCAGGGGACACGCTTGAAATTTATTGCCACAGTTGTAAAGTACAAAATGCGTCGTAATTAGTTGCAACTTGAGTTATTTGTGCAACAATGCAGCATGGCAAAGCAAACCAATCGGCCAATGAATTGCTACAGGGCCACAACACCAGACCAGGCATGTGGCAAGTTCAACGCTATGGGGACACTCATTAGAGCCATGGCCTATTCGCACATTAGACACGTACGCCTCCCATTTGGACTTTTAAATATTTCGCTTACATTTTAAAATCCATAAATTTCGACTGCCACTCATCACTTTGCATGCCAATGAGTTGAGCAGAGCGACGCGTACACTGCTCAAAAATTGTGCTGAAAATATGATTTCAGTTTAAACACAAAATTTTATAACTAAATTATGAAATTTTCTAAGACTTTGGGTAAAGAAATTATTTAAAATATAAATCAAATTTTAATTTCTCTAGTTTTTAATCACATTATTCTTAATTTTCGGTCAGTGTAGAAGTGAAGGGAAAGGGGACTTGCAGCAGTTGCAGTTACTTGCCAATTGCTTTTGTTGATTTATCAGGAAATTGTTTATTATATTGTAGAAGAACTTTTTTATGTGCGCTCCACTCAGCGAGGACATTGCGTCGGGCGTCGTTTGCTTTATGACCATCGACATGTGTCCCCAACTCTTTATACTGCCCTCGTTCCCTTTCTCCCTTCTCTCTCGATGCAACTTGTAACACACTCTTCGTTGTTGGCGACTCGCATTTGGGTGGCAAACTTTATGACTCTCTTCGAGACTGAGTGTGTGTGTGTGTGCGTGTGTGGTTCTCTGTGTGTGTTATTTTGTGTGCAAAAAGCGTGGGAATAGTCGCCACTGTGGCCCATGGTCATAGTACCATGCCACATGGCAATTGCTCATGCCACACCAGCAAAGAGTGCGGATTGTGATTCTGATTTATGCGAGAGATTTCGATAAGAATGTGCCAAAGATGGAAAGACAGTCTTCCCTGGCATAAGAAACCGGGCAAATTGTGGTCTCATATGCAATCATTGCTCGTACTCGATGGGGTTTACTTGAGGAAATTTTATATATAGCAAATAATTAAGTGAAATTTGTATATAAATACTGTTAAGATTTCTTAGAAATGTATAAATAAAACTCAGAATTATATTTATACTCATTATAAGTAGTGAAGATAAAGAAATATATCTTTTCCTGTGTTTTGACTAGACTTGCTGAGAATTGTTTCTAGACAGTTAATGGGATTAGTCAGCGGATATGTGAATCATACAGGAAATACGATCATAGTCATAAAAGTTAAAGAAAGGAAAAATATACTCGTAAACCGATTCAGACATTAAATGGGAATTTGTTAATAACTTATTTGGAATGTTGTCTGATAAATGAATTTTTTAAAAGTAAAATTTAACAATTTAAAAGATATGTTAAGTATCTTAGATAAGTAAATTTCAACCAAAATTATTAATAAATAATTTTAACTTTATTTTATTTATGTTTTATTTCAATTAAAGAATTATTTACTAACAAATCAATTCATTTATTTAAAAATTAAAGTTTAACATAATTTTTTTGTAACTTTAAATGCACACATTATTTAAAGTTGTCAATTGTCGGTTCAGATAATTTAAAGTTAAATGTCAGAGGCGCTAAGGCCTGTCAATTTGTTTAAAAACGAACAATCTATTATAAAGAAAAGCAACCACAAATTAACATGGACAGTTTTGGGCGTTATGTTGAAGGCGTGTTTGTGACAGCTTTTCCCTATAAAAAAGGAAATTAGATATAAACATGTCAAATGTTCATTCAGGTATCAGTCATTGGCATAAAAATAGAACAACCCCTCTACCCCCTCCACCCACCCTCCCTTATATCTTGGTATTTCCCTGCTTAGAGGGGATGTCACTCCCACGGCATCCCCTGGCCCAGAGTCGTTTGGGCCACCCATGAAAAGATGAAGCCACGGAACCGCAGACACGTCAGTATTGATAGTCGTTGGAACACGAGTTTTTAGCTCCCCCGATTTTGGATGTTTGCCTACCCATTTGGTACATATGTTATATGTTGTGTGAGTGTGTGTGTGTGTATGTGTGTTCTTTTTGGGGTCTGTTCCAATTATGCCGTACTCGAATATCATATTAAGTGCCCACTGCTATGACAGTTTTAATGTCTTTGCCACCATAAAAACTGTTGTCCCCATAAACGGGTGAAACACGCCATGGCCAAACCAAATCCACCAGACAATTATGGAAATCCGAAGCGTTCCTACCTACACCTACGCAACGTTGTTTGCCTTAATTTCCTCAACTTTTCCTCTGGGGGGAAAAAAGAAAATATGACACGAAAATTCCTTTGGTTGAAAAATAAGAAAAATTCTCACCTAACACTTGAAATAATATTTCATAAATAGGCAAATATGCGACGAGGATTTGCCGCTAAATGAAAATGGGGAAAAACCATAATGTGGCAGGGGAAAACATTTTTCCTTTTCGTTCTTTCTTTTTGGGGGGGAGTCTCTTAGGAGTTTTGCCCCCGCAAAGAGAACAGCTGTTGGTAATTAATGGTTGGCCGCGTTCAATGCACTGGATAATCACGCGGCTGGGAAACGGCAACAACTCTTTCAAAATCTCGGCAAATAAATCTTGGCCACTAAAACCGGAGGGTAACAAACTGCTTAAAAAGCCAAAGACTAAAACAGCACGATAGCTGTAGAGTTAGAGTGGGAGAGGTAGAGGAAGAGGACGCTAGGGTAGAGATAGGGTAGTCTGATATACGAAAAAGTTCTTTATTCTGGTATAAATGATAGCCTTGGGTAAAAGTGTTGCGATTTATTCCAGTAGCAAACAGACAAAATATGCTACAAAAAAAGGTTTTAAGCCACGTAAAAATATCAAATTAGTTTAAAGCAACTGAAATTGTTTGGGTTTAAAATATAATCAAAAAGTTTTTATGTCCAAAAAGTTATTTATTTAAAAAGACTATTGTGTTTAAAAGGTGTTTAAAAAATTTGTTACTAATATTTTTAATTATTCAAAACATTTTTTTTAAATTTTTGATTAATAAAATACGCAAAATATTAATTTTAACTTTAAGTTTATAAACGCTTCTATTCCCAATATTCAAAACTCTGAATATTGTTAGTAAGCCTGGTTAAAATATTTTAGAGCTGGCTTATATTGTGCATGCTGTTTACCTGTAGCCCACAGAATTGAACTGTGCCATGTTTTTCCACATTCAACACAAATCCCACCCAATAAGCTCCCAATCCTTTAGTTGGCCGTGTTAGTTTGAACCACAACAGCACTTTTTTTTTGTTTGGGATCTAAGCCAAGTTCTTTGTCAGTTTAACTGAACGACCAAACATTTCATAGGCGTTATGTGAATGGCAACTATTCGCACCAAAGCCACGATACAATAAATATGCCATGCACCATAGGGAAGAGTAGGAAAAGTGGAACGAAAGAGTAGGGGGAGAGGGGGAAAAGTGGGCGGTTAGAAGGAGGTGCATATTGAGCAATCAAAACCAACTGTGTCCAGTCACATCGACTCCTTCTGCTCTAATTGCATGTTGTGTTGCTCGTTTGCGTTGCTCCATCAGCTGCCATAGCCATAGCCACTGCCACGCCCCCTCAACTCCCTCTACTTTCCTTTAGCCGCCTCCACGAAGCTCGCGCTTTAGAGTTGTTTTACATTTTTAATTGAATTTTCGCCATAGTTGGCATTCTTTAGCGTTCTCTTTCCCTCTTTCTCTCTGTCTCTCTCACACTACATTTCCTCTATCTCTTTCTTCATTTGCTCTTCTTGTGACTGTTATTTCTGTTGCTTTAACGCTTTTTCATTAGAATTTACACTTATTCATTAGTTGCAACATGCAACAGCTGCAGCTATAATAAAATTTTATTTTATTATGCGGACATCCAATTCATTAACTCAGCGAGTGCGACAAAGAGCGACACAGAGGGGGTAACAGCTAGGAAGAGAGAGAGAGGGGGAGGGGGTATATGCCAAGCTAACTGTAAAAATGGCAACTCTGTTGGACACAGATGGCAATAGTGTCCACTTTAGATGGTTATTGAATGGACTGTTGCAACAAAACTTGACCAGAGTTTCCACATCGGTTTCCACATCGGTTTCCAAATCGCTTTCCACATCGGTTTCCACAACGCTTTCATCTGCTCATCCCCAATTGTTATGGCGCTGTTTCTGCCTCTTTCTGCCTCATTTTCTGTCTCTATCTTTCCCTCTTTTCAGTCCCTAGAGCCTACTCAGGTAATAAGTGCCCATGCAGGATTCTTCCCATCGTAAAACAAATGTTGTGGTAAAAACACTCCCTTGGGGTTAAGGGGGGGAAAAATTTATTCCATCTTTTCGTTTCTGTTTTTTTTTACATAATTTAAACTGCCACTTGAAGAATACTTGGGCATCCGAAAATGTTGCCCATAAAAACATAAACACAACATCAACGAAATTGTTCAAAAACAGCAAAATGAAATTTGAGCAGAGTCGAGTCAAAAGGAGGCAAAAAACGGCACATCTGCATATTATTAATGACCGGTAATTACCTCTTCTCAAAAGGAGAAAATCAGAGAGAACAAGGAAGAGAAAAGAGAGTGGAAAGAAATGGCACAAATCACCGCCAGGGGGCGCTGCAGCAGCAGCTAATGGCCCACCCCTCACCCCAAAGGAGTCCAAAGAGTTTTTAGATTTCCCAAATAAAAAATTAAAAAATAAATAAAAGAAAATTCTGCGTTTGACGAGCGATTTATTTGTTTATAAAACGCTGCAGCGTAACTTGGCCAACTTTATGATGGAACAGGAATACAATATAAAAACTTCAACAAATATAATTTAAAATAAACAAATTACCGCAGATAGTTTTGGGTTCCTTTTTTTTAACAGTTTGAACTTCCACTTCATTCTCCACTCCGAGTTATCGACAGGCCGTTGATGGTTTTATTGTACAATTAAAGCGCGTGGAAAATGGAAAACTGTAAATGGTGAAGGGTAAATGGGGAAAAGTGCGAAGGCAGATACTGAAATTAATTTCCGCCTCGTTGTTTGATATATGCCAGCAGCCCCCGAGGGTAATACCCAATATTCTCGACGACCCAGTAGGAACTCTCAACCCGTTCGTACGTGGAACTTCCTCTGGCTGGCGCTCCATTTGGCCCACAGTTAAAAATAATATTGATCTTCATTGGAACGAAGTGTTAATAAAATATTATTCTTTGCGCTGGCCCTTTTTTATATCTTTTCAATGAAATTGTTGTAATTTGTGCATAAAAAAGACCAAAGAAAGAGAGCGAGATAGAGGGAAGAAGAGGGAAAATGAATTTTAAAATAATCATGACGTTTTTATGATGCCCTAATGTTGAAATTATGGCTCACATAAATATGCGTATATATATACATATATATACCGACGACTAGTCGGGAGTTGGCTATAAAAAAATTATGCTTTATATGCCCCGATATGGGTGGAAGACGTGTCTTGCGTGAAGAACTGTCTACAAGTAGCTGTGAATCAGTAAATGATAAAAAACCTGAAGGGAGTGGACTGATAAGAAGAACTCTGTAAAACAGTTCTTGACTCGGAAGAATCTTCAACTGATAAGACTTGCAGTTAATCTGGGATAAAGATAACTTAAAGTGTTAACTGCAAGTGTAATAACTAAACATTAAAAGTAAGTTATAAATTATGTGAGACTTCACTTAAGACTTAGTAAATCAAATCCAAACCTTTTCCAGATTTAAACACGACTAACACCATTATTTTATATGACTGAGCTTAGAGCGAAGTATTTACAATTAGAAAATTTAGAAAAGAAATAACTTTAAGATAGATGTGTTGTAGATAATCCAACTCTAGAGTTAGCAAAAAGATTTGACATTATCTGATTCTCATTAAGAGGCCTTTAAGGATCGTAAGCTCGAAGAAACCTATAAAAGAAGCTAAAGGCATTCGTTTCTACTGCCCAATCTAAAGATTGTCTAAGAAGACTCAAAATCCAGCCATATCTTGGGGGTAATATGATCTTTTGGCTTAGCCGTATGGCTTAAACAAGCCATAAACCAAATGACAAACGATGCCACATAAATATCTCAACTACCAAAGCAGAACATGGCCAACAACAGGCGGGCTGGCTTTCTTTGGGAAAACTTATCAAAACATTTAGGTAAAATAAACGCCCGGCCATAAAAAACGAGACAAGCTGGGGAAAAAGAAAAGTTTAGATAATCAGAGGCAACGGGGCGACAACGGTGATAAAAAATGAATGCGGAACAACTTTCTTAATGAGCTGCCAAAGGCGAACAGATCCCGCTGCACTCTGCCCTCCACCCTCCACCCTCCTCGTCTTGGTTGACCCATCACTGGGAATTGGTACAGCTTTTACCCGAAACCAAAAATCTAAATCAAATTTGAATAAGAAATGGTCCCGCTCGTTGTGAAAATCGAAATCTAATCGAATAATTCTCTACGATTGGATGACAACCGCACCGAAATGTGATCAAGTGATTTGAGGGTCTTTTGGCTATATGTCGTCGTCATCATCTAATCTCAAAGATCTGTGGGCGGCTGCTGTGCGGCCATAAAGCGATTACCATGAACCATTTTTGTAGGCCAGGGGAAATTGGGGCCCCTTTTCCAAACTGGGTCGATTGGATAAAGAAATTGTAATTAATTAAATTTATGCGACATGTTTACAGTTTTCTCATTGTTGGACGCACAAATTAACATAATTCTCTCCCGCTCTATCCCTCTCTCTCCATCTCACTCTCTCTCTGTCTTTGCATTGAAACGCGTTGAGAATCAAAATCACATGTTGTGTTTATTGTGGACATAAAATGAACTTGTTTCTTTCGCTTTTTGGCCCTAACAATGCATTTTATGAGCCATTTCGAAGGGTCGATGCTTCATCTAATGTTGTGAATAAGAACATTATCCAAGAGTGAGATATATGATCGATAAGTGAATTACCACTAATCCGACTATTCTAAATCTTTTATGCACTTTTCTAATTGCATTTCTAGAAAACTTATACAATTATCCCAATGAAAAGCTATTAAACTAAAATAGAAATATTTTTAAATAATTATACAGCAGTTGGTTGGTTTTCTGGCTATAAAAATGTATATATATATATAAACTTTGAGAATTGTCCAACTAGAAAACTAGTTTAAAATTTTTATACAAAACCAAAACCACAATTTGCCTGAAGAAATATTTCAAAACCAAGATCAAATAAAAGAGTTAATTAAATAAAGTTAGTCGGTGAATTTGGTTAAAGCAAAATGGCAAAGAGCAAAGCTTTCGACCACAAAAGCAAAGCAAACCAAGAAACAGAAACAGAAACACAAAAAAATGGTTAAAGCCAATTCAAAGAAATCTCGATATTCTTTTTGGCTTGCACTTCTTAAAAACGAGTATTGGCTCAAAAGGAAACCAGAAGTTGCTGTCAAATTCATTTTTGTTGTGGTCAGATGGAAAGCCAATTGGAATTGCTATAGAAAAGCGCAGTAGTAGCCTCTGAAATGAAATGAGTTTGAAAATTGACTGCAGACTTTAAGCTGTAAACAGTAAACAGTTAACACTAAACCGTTAATGGTATATTTTGACAGTTTTCAATTATTTCAAATATACATAGTTTCTTAAAGGGGCCCAGAACTTGGCTAAAAGTGGTAGCATCAATAACTTAACTTGCACTCGCTCGTAACTCTGACATGAGTCCAATATTTCATATGCATTTGTACTCGGTAATCCCCAAGTAACACAGCAAATGCATCATTCAAAATCAGTTCGACATATTGAGCTGCAGGTAGCCAAAGATTGTTTCAGTAAAGGGGGTAAAGCAGGGGCAGAAAACAGGTAACACACACACACACACACACACTCACACACAGAGGGAACTCGGCATCGTCTGAATTATTGAAACCTTCGCTTGGCTAACTTGGCCCGCACTGCAGGTGATTTTGCTAACAAATCCAAAAAACAGGGGTCATTGTCGATGGCTCCGCATGACGATGCCACAAAAGAGGGAAAACAAATATTACAGAGTAATAAATTTCAATACACACACATCTACACACCATACCATACCATATATATTTAAATACCGCATATGCATAATATAGCTATAGTAAAGTCTGCATCTAAAAGATTGAAAGGTAGAAAGGTAACTGATAAGCAACAAGTTTATACTTATATTACAACATTATTACAGGAAGACTATAACAAATCCGAATATTACTTATACATTGTATGAAGGATCATGGACAAAGGAATATCCTTTGATAAATGTCCATTGTTAATGACTCTTTAATTTGACTTTAATTGAAATTGTTCTGTCTACATTATTATTAATTAAACCTACCTACCTACTCGATGAAGGTTAAAGCTCTGTGAGTTGTGTATTTAATTTAGTCTAAAAATCATGAAAATTATTTCTCAAATTGCGAAATTCTCAAAACATAAAGCAAGTCTCCTTCTCTAAGATAAAGACAATTCTTGCAGATATTTCTATAAATTATTATGAAATAAATTACTCACACTCAACTTGTATTGTTTATTCAAACAACTCAATTGAGAACTCATTCAAAGTCATAAGTTTCAACACCGCCCTAGCGAGTGTCAACTGACATTGTGTGAGTTAAGTTATCCGCACACACACACACACACACACACACACATAGACATCTGGGTGACATGGTGGTCGCCATATGTAACCATACCAAAAAGAAACCAGACCAGACCAAACCAGACTATTCTATATCCGCCATAAACATGACATATACGTGAATGAGTATGTGTATGAGTATGTGTATGAGTTTGAGTACTCATGGCCATATCCAGACCGCAGTCAAATCAAAAGAAGTGACAAATGAACTGTCAAAATATAATGCAAGTGACGACGGGAATGACAACACATGTGTGCTGCTGTGCTGGGTGCTGGGTGCTGGGTGCGGCCAGTACTATTCCTATCCCTGAATCCAACTTAAACTTCGACTCTGACTCCAACTCCGATTCCTATACCGATTCCTACTTGACTTTGTTGACAGCTGACTAAGCCGCAGGCAGCGACAGTTTTTAGTGGCTGATGATGTGAATGCCACAAGCAATTTGTAGTTAACTCTGAGCTCTGAACTATGAACTACGTTTTTGATTTGGCTTTGACTTTGGCTAAAACAAATTACAGAAACACTTAATTACATACATGCTTCCTGTGTGTGGTGTGTGTGTGTGTTACACATAGATCAAGCCACAGTCACAATCACAATCACAACTCAGCAATGGTCAATGGTCAATTGGTTCGATTGGAATCGCTCAATCGATAACTGTGTCCAGTTTGTGGCAGAAGTCAGAAGAACAGGTAGAAGCTCGTTAGGAGCTCTCGAAACTAAATACGAGAGTAAAGCAAAACGACAATCTAAACAACAGACAAAGTATAAGTTTCAGATTTAAAACTGTCACACACCCTGTAATTAACAATTAACCCTTTGCATTCATGAAAGAAATTCAATATTTGTATATACCTGTGAATCAATATAAGTATTTTTTTTCAAATTTTATAGTACACATAGTCTTTTCATCCCATGAGCATACCCAAATTTTTAGTTAGAAAGCTACAGGGTATAACAAGACGCAGTACAAGCAAAACACAAGAACAAGACTAACGATGGGCACAGGTTTTGGGCGATGTTTATCGAAAGACAAGCCAAACTAAAGGCAACAGCCAAAGCAACAGCAAAACCAAAGGTAAAGACAAGGTAAGAAAGGAATGGTAAGAGGAGAAATCGAAGACGGCCTAAAGAAAGGGTTCATTATAGGCCTTTATAGCCTAACCTTAAACAGGCAGCGCACGTAGTGAACCCGAGTTGGGTTGACTCGAGAGCCCGCTGTGTGTTGTTATTTATAGTGAGTGTGCGTGTGTGTGTGTGTGTATGGGTGTGTGCGTATGTGTGTGCAGGCTGTGATTGCCTTGTTGTGATAATGCGAGACACTGGACGAGAGCAGAGAGCAATCAATTAAAAAGGCAGCAGCCCGGCACCTTTTTTATGTGGAAGAGGATGGAGAAACAGAGAACTGAGAACAGAGAAACAGAGAACTGAGAACTGAGGGCCTGGCGAATACTTCTTTGGAATCCAAGTCAAAACTGTAATGAAGCAATTTTTACGTGAGATTTCAAAGCAGCGATTACAGCTGGTTTCGAGTGTGTTTTATACACTCTTATAAATAAATCGTTTCTTGTTATCGCAATCATGTAGGGCACAAGCGAGTGCAAACAGCCGAGCAGCTGATAAGAGCTCAGAGTTTCAAGCAGAGAGCTCTCAGATCGGAGCTGTGATTTATGGCAAGTGCAACAATTGGGCAGCTATCGATGCGTTTATCGATAATATTTACAAGCAGCATACAGTACAGAAGTACAGTTGCCTCTGGTTTTTAATAGCTAGGCAGGAGGAGCTGCCAACTCGCTTGAAATGTGAAAATGTCAACAAGTCGTGGGAAAGGAATAAAATTTAAATGGAAAACTGGAAAACAGGAAAAAACTGCGCTTTGACAAGGTCGATTCGTATCTAAATTTCGTTAAACAAAATGACACGAATTATGCAAATTAGGTTTGAATCGTTTATCAAGAACTCGTAGCATTTACATTAATCATATATTAGATGGTAACAACGTCATGCATATGTAAGAAACTCTCTCTCTCTCTCTCTCTTTCTATATCTCTCTGTCTGTCTCTTTCCAACTGTGTTTAACTGAAAGAAGTCGGGAAAATGCTTCTACATGTGTCTTTATGGTGGTTGTTGGCTGGCGCCAAGTGACATTTTTATAGTTGATTTATTATCTTGGTTTGTGTGGAAAATATTATAGAAATGATTTATAATCCTTATCTGCGTAGTCAGATCATGTGTGTATGAGTGTGTGTGCTGTTTTCAGGACGGCGATAGCCATGGGAGAGCAGCAACAGATACGACATCGGGCAGGGATAAGTCTGAGGTACAGGTACCCAATCTCCCTTCTCTTTCCAAACCTCACATGCTCTCCCCTTCCTCCTCCTCCTCTCCCTTTCATGCTTATGTTGCAATCGCAAATGGCGGAAAAACCTTTCAGAGTCAGGGAAAAACTTTCACGTGCCCTGGCCGAGACCTGGGTCGGGCCGACGCCCCAAAGGCGCAAACATGGAGCATATTTTAGACTGGCATGCGATTATCAGCTCAGTCAGAGACGGAGCTGGAGCGGGAGCGGGAGCGGGAGCTATGAGGAACCGCAACTCCAATGCAAAATGTGTGTCAAAGTTCAAGCATTGGAAACGTGAAAGGAAAACGGCCAACTGGATGAGGATGAAGCGTTGTGGCAAGGGGCAAGTGGCATGTGGCATGAGGCATAAGACTGGTGTGATAGCACCCACGTTCGCTATGAGTTATGACCAAGGCAAGCAAATAATTGCAAAATTACAACTCAGCTGCAATTGTCCCTCCCTCTCTCTCTCTCTCACTCTCTGCCTTCAATTTTTCTATTTCTTCAAACTCTAACAGAAACTTTGCTTCGCCCTCAATCGGCGTCTGTTAACACTAGACAACAAGAACTGACTGAGACGTCTTCAATTAAAACTATTTAAAAATATATTTATATTATATAAAATTTAGAAACTGTTAACAATAAGACTCATAAGAGACTTCCTTAAACATTTCCTGCATTTCTTTAAAATACAAAAAGAACTGTTGCTTTGCTGACTGGTGTAATTCATAAGGTCGTCATTTTGGGGGCCAGTTCAATATGAAAATGCCTACAAATTGTTGTTGGCTGGTCAACTAGCTGGCCATTGAGATGATGATGTGGGAATTGTGGTGATGGGAAGGTGAGAGATACAAAGGGGCAACGCTGGACTTTGTAGTTGATGGCATGAACGAAGACGGAGCATGCTTTCAACATAAATTTCCATTAGATTGCAGCAGCAGCAACAACAACAACAACAACAAACGTAAGTTGCATGTGGCATGAAAAAGCAGCCGCAGGAAATATCTTTCGGCAGCCGCAAATAATTCTCCACGTTTGCTTACTCGCACTTTGACATCTGGTACAGGAGGGGAGTGGAGTGGAGTGGAGAGGGGATCGGTAGGTGGCGGAGGTGGGAACTTGAGCAGACTCTGTGACTGTCAGGCTATGTGGAGTCAACCCGAGTTGGGGATATTATAATATTTGTCTCTTTGTTGACATTAAAACGCAATTTATGCAGCGTCATTATTATCAGACGCTGTTGACGTTCGAGACGAGGTTGGAGTTGCTGCTGTTGTTGTTGTTATTGCTGTTGTTGCTGTTGTTGCAGTTGCTTTGCTGCAGCTAAAGCCAAAGCTTTGTGCCTTGTGGCATGCAACTTTGTGGATTTTTATACAGCGGTTTTAGTGGTTTGTCATCTGCAGATTGCATCGTCGATTCGATCATCGTCTTTACTTAACTTTTGACTTTAACGACTCTTCCATTTCATTTAATGACAGATTGTTCCCGGGGCAAGTGACAGGCGTGGAAATTATTAAAATAAATTACACTTAAAGCGGGGAAATCAATATTTAATCAAAATTTACATTGCCCTAAAGCAGGCAATCAAAAATGATTAAAATACATTTCAAATGTTATAAAATATAAACTTTCAAATCAATTAACTTCATAACAGCAAATGTTAATGTGACACTGTTAATGTTAACATGTTTGAAAGGTAACTTACTTTAATCACTTTGTTGCCAAAAGTTTAGAAGGAAAACGTGTATTCCTTAGAAACAAAATCCACACATTTCTTTAATCCAAATCCTGTAAGAAATGCTCAAAACAAATCTAAAATACAATAAAATTCTGTCACATTAAATCCTGTTGAGAATTGCCAAATACATGGCTAAGACAGCTCAGATGAGCATAGCGGATAAGTCTCTATTTTCACCTACGATTACCTAGAAAAACGTACAAAAATAACAAAATAAAATAATATTTTACTAGGTGTAACCCACATAATGATTACCTCTTGGAATTGGCCTCGAGCCGAACAGTTTTCCGAAAACAAATGCCACATTTTGAGAGGCATGACTGCATGGAAAATGTCATGCTGTCTCCGTGAAGGTTTTCCTCCTTCACCCTCTTGGATTTCATATATAGGTATCTATTTACCCGAGGTGCAGGTAGTGAAATCCCTCTCACCGCTGAGGTGATTAGGTCAAAACAAAGCGTGTGGAAAATGGATTAGATAAGGTCTAATTGAGGTCAAGTGACATTCAAGCGAGTGTGGAAATTGTATCAGCGGGAAATGTCGTTAGCGGAAAATGTAATATTCAAAATGGCACGAACTTAATTGATTAATTTTTAAGTTTTTTCATTTGTCTGGGCTGAAGGACACAGGAGAAAATGGTTAGGGAATTTTGGTAAGGAACTTTTTTTGAGGGAGGGCTAAAAATGATTGTAGATTTTAAATAATTACTTTGGAAAATATTCTAAAATTCTCTTCCTCGTCTTAACTGACTTCGAAATACACTTTCAATCAATATATTTTCCTCCCTGAAATCAAAATGAAAAACTTCGATTGAATATGCAAATATATTTAAGAAAATCTGTAGTTATTAAAAGAAGTACAAACTGTGGAATTGTTTGCATGATATTGTGTGACATCTGCAGTTCATGTTGCAGCTGACCTTTTGAACTAATCTCGTTGGTATTCCCATGCAGAACATGCAGCAGCAATCAAAAGTTTTAATGTAACTGCAGTCAGGCTTGAAATTGAAGGCAAAACAATGCAACGGGGCAACAAACGGGAAACTATGATGCACAAAAAGTACAAAAATACAAAAAAAAAATGGAATCAAAATCGGAGGAGAAAAGAAATTCAGTTGAATGAGACTGCAAAAATACTGGCCACAAAATTGCACCAATTGCAGTTGATTAAGCCAAGAATGAGTTTGAGCTTGGTACTGTGGACCAGGTCTAAACTGAAATGTACGGAATGCACCACAAACAATAAATTCTGGGCTAGAGGAGGCAGTTACCCAGTGAAGAGAGGTGTGGAGAGGGGAGGGGAGGGGGGGGCTAAGCGCCACAAAAGTTTAGCCAACAATAATTTCGAGTTAACTTTGACACTTGCAAAACGGGGCAGGCAACAGGCAACAGGCAACGAGAACAGGCAACAGGACCTCCTGCTAGGCTGAGACTGTGGCTCAGACTTTTGCTGTGGGAGGGGGGCGGAGGGAGTGGCAGTTGCAGCTGGAAGGACAGTTTGCTGCGTTGGCTTACTGCAAATGCAGTTGTCATAATTTTGCATTTCCCTGGAAGCGTTCTTCTACTGCTGCCCCTGCGCCTCTTGCATCTCCTCCTTATACTCTCTGGCTCCTCCTTCTGGGTTTCCTGGTCACCAATGTGCCAGTCACCAGGGACAATTTGTACGGCCGACGGCAGCCTGCTGTGACTTTGTGCCAAGTTGTTTGGCTTTTGTTGTAGTTTTGGCTCTGAGTAAATGCAGAAATTTAGCCAAGTTATTGCTGGGTGACAGGCGACCAGTTTAGTGCCCAACTTCTCCCCCAAACCACCTCCCCCCTTCCCACTCTGCAGGTGGCAGTCACCCGACTGTGGCTGCTGTTGCAGTTGCAGGTGCCACTGGCCACTTGGACACTTGGCCACTTGCTACCAAAGACCATTACATGCCAGCTTATAAGCCCCCATCAGTAAATCCCATGATAGTCCTCTCCCCTCCTCTTCCCTCCTCCCCCTTACGCCTACTTACTCTTTGAAAAGTGGGTCAAATCATAGCGTGGCAGCTGCTGCATTCACTAAATAGCCATTGCCAAGGCCTCAGTCCAGACCATCCAATTCCAATCCCAGTCCCGTCGACTGCCATTCCGTCCAGTCAGTCTTGCTGGACATAAATCCTGACGCTGCAGCTAAAAAACAATTTTCTACGGGTATGTTAAACATCTCGTTGGGGACATGAGCTGACAACGACACCCAAAACACAACCGATCCCAAACCTATCCAATTCATACCAAATTCAACCCAGCTGAACCCAACCCAACTCATCGGGAACAGAACCTGTCCCTGTATCTGTCCCTGTTCCTCTCCCTGTCGCTTCCCCTCATCCCCCTTCTCACCAGACACATCTGTCCACATTCAGCAGCGACTCAGCCAAAAACCAAGAGGAACGACATGAATGTCACATGAAGCCGGGCGAGGCGAGGCGCATCTTTAATGCACTGCGAGAAATTAAAGGGGAACTATCGTAAAAATCATATAAAATATCAAAAAGTAGAAATAATATTTATAGGTACAAGTGTTAAAAGTAAAATTAAATATTTTAAGCAGGACTTACATAGATAGAGATTGTATTAAAACCATATAATATTTCGCTCAGTGTACATTCAACACAACAGAAATGACAAAGCACATTTCAGACGCCAGCAGCAGCAGCAGCAACAAAACTGTTGCTGTTGCTGATTTTGTTCTTTTTGTCGATGTTGTTGTTGTTGTTGTTGTTGCTGCTTGAGGTTGAAACGGCAACAGCAACAGCAACTGCGAATGCGACAAGCTGATGCTGATGCAGCAACAACTGCAACTGCAACGGCAGCGGCAATGGCAACGGCAACAGCAGCGACATCAGCAGCGGCAGCAAAATGCAAACAAGTATGTCAAAAATCTGCATGTCTGCCACCACTTGCAGCACCACCAACAGCAGCAGCACCACCACCACCAACAGCAACAGCAGCAACAAGAAAAGCTACAACAACGGCGACACGAAATCGCCTTTTTAATTTATTGCACAAGTGCTTTAAAAGCCACAGCAAAGGCAACAACAACAGCAACAGAGTCAGGGGCAAAAGGGGCAACTGCAATAACAACAACCACGCAGGTCTGTGCCACACCCACTGTGGAGCCTCGGGGTTAGCAGCAGGAGGCAAAATATGACTTGCTTGGTTATTAAATTACAACAACAGCCGCACAAAAGTGAAAAAGACACAAAATTATATTACTGAAAAGTCAGCGTTGGGAGGAGACAGAAGAAAGGGGAGAGAGAGAGAGGAGATGGAGGGGATTGAGGAGCAAAGCAACAGATTTCTCGACTCCTCATTTCCACTGAAATTATTTGCATAAGTAACGCGATACGCAATACAAGCACAGCAACAACAACAACAGCAACAACAACCACAACGACGACAACAACAGCCCACAGCCTGGCCAAGAGTTTGACTGAGGATGATGACGATGATGCCTCCCAAACACGATCGCCTGACCCATTATGGCCATTACAGCCAACGAGGCAATGCGTCAAACAGCTGCTGCCCAACCAGATTAGCAGAAGGAGGAGCTGCCACTGGGAAGTAGGAAGAACCCACGCAAATCATTTGACTGGCAAACATGGACTGATCCGCAGAAAACCACATTCGAGTGGTTCAAGCTGTCCTCCTCAGTAGTCGTCATTTTAGAGGCATTACTGTAAGCGCTTTTGTGGTCCCAGTACTCCCAGTTTAGTTCTAACAGTGGGCGGATCTCAGACTTAAATGATTCATTATTGTCTTCTCCAGACGCAAATTTCAATTGTATTTACAGCAGCTTAACATCAGCTGTATTTGTTAGTAGCTTAAACTTATGTATAAGTCATTGCAAAAAGCTTATAAATGTTTTATTTATTTTAAGGGTTTAAGTAAATTTATTTTACATTTAAAACATTTTGAACGTATTCAAAAATCTAAGTTTAACATTTGAAGCTATTTTAACATAACATTATACGACTTCTGTAGCTTACAGCTACTTAACAGAACATTTTAATGCTGTTAAATGGAAGCAAAAATTAAAGTAACACTTTCAATATAACTCTTCTGACAAATAAATTTATAGTTTACAGTTTTCTAACATTTTTTTCTAAATTTCCCCCGCTTTCCCAAAACCTAAAATAGTTCTTTTCCATCATTTATTCTTAAAGTTACGCATTCGTATGTTGTTTATGTTCAAATTGCCCCAGCAATCCATCACAGCATTTTCCATTTAATGGCCTTTCTTTGGTACATTTTCTGATACAGTTTCCAATCACAAGAGAGTTGAGCAAACCCAAAAACTAACTCATTGGGTCAGTGGCATTCAGTTGGGTTTTAGACGGGTAAAAGTTCCCTGCAGCTATGCAGAAGTCATCAAATGCTCTCTCAAAGTTGTACCAGACAAATACGGAAAAACATTTTCCACTTTGACAAGAATTTGCTTTAGATTTTAATCGCGCTAACGGCAAATGTTACTACTCCATCCCATTTCATGCTCATCCTGCGATTTGTCCTTGTCAATGGGTCATGAAATTTTTGTGCTGCACTTCAGACTTATCATAATTAAAAATCAGCGTCAAGTTCATGTTGTGCAGTGTACAGTTGTTTTGTTGGACAGTGCCAGCTCTCTCTCTCTCTATCTCTTTCTTTCTCTCTCTATATAACCCCCTTTCATGCCCCTCTGGACCTTAGAAATCTTTTAAATCTATGCGCATAATTTGACATACAGACTGCAACTAGGAAAACTCGGAAAACTGAGGCAGTTGCCTGATTTCCTCTGACAGCCAACTGACAGAAATTGATTAAAAAAGCATTGCAAGGCGTTTGCACTAACTCGTAGTAGGCCGGCAAAAATCTGCAATCTACCCAAAAAAAACAACAAGAATACAAATACGACATGCATAGATTTTACTCCGCAAAAGGTTTTTCCAATGCAAATGAAGCTGCGTGGGCGTTTGACATTTGCATAGCCCCAAAGATATTTCACTGGAGATGGACACATGACACGACCCGTCGTGAGTGCCGTGAAAAGACTTCATTTGGGGCACAAAAATACGAGAGTTTTTAAATAAATTTTCTTGAATTTTATATAGTAAACATAGGTTTTATTCCCATGGAAATTGAGAAGTGAATATCAGCTATACCATAGTTATTCTTAGCAACCCTAAGTGATTATTAATCTATTGTTTTTTATTAAATTTTAGATTTCAAATCATTTTTCCACCTTGACTGTGATTGTGTATTTTGCACATTTGAATGCTTTGAATTGTTATAACGACATACAGATATTTAGATACTTAGGTAGTCAGTAGAAGAACCGATTTGAATGACCTCTTAGAGAGGTTGAGACAGCGAGTTGGCCAAATGATGAAACTAATTTGCATGCAAATGCCAAAACGCGTTGCACCTGCAGCATTATTAGCATAAACAGACCTATAGATACTCTGAGTATCTGAGTATCAATGTTGAGGCACAGATACAGTTGGCCACAAAGTGGGCAAGTGTGTGTGTATGCAGTGTGTGTGTTTGTGTGTTTCTAGTGTGTGTTCTCTTTGCAACATGCTAATCAATAGGCCACACGAGTGCCAATGATTATTTTGCCATAAAATTCAGTTAGCTCTCTCGAGAGCTGCTTCTATCGAGTTGCCCACTCGAGTTGTAGCCTCCTCTCTCTCTCTCTCTCTCTCTCGTTCTACCCTCTCGCTCCGTCTCATTCTCGGTCTCGTTCTCGTTCTTGTGCTGTGCACAATTTCCAATGGCTTTTTGGGGGCCAAGTTTGCATACGGAATTAGTTTAGCCATGTTTGACGTTGTTGCAGTTGCTGTTGCCGTTGCCATCGCAGTTGCAAGCCAAGTTTATGCTAAATAAGCCAATGCCACGCCCTCAATACTATGCCATTTGGCCGCCCACAGTTGAAGTGATTTCCAGCTGAGACGCAGCTGCAAACGCTGAAAACTTTTGTGGCCATAAAAGCGTCTCTGGCAGCTGGAAATGTCAGGAAAAGGGGGAGAAACGCGAGGAAAAGCTTGGGAAAGCGACAACTTCAACTGCGAATAGTTTTTTTTGTTTTTTTTTAATGCTGCGAATATATTTTTCTCTATTTATTTTATTTCACTTGGCGGTACTTCTACTACCAATTTTTACAGTTCCTCTTCGCCTTAGTATATCTTTCTTGGTACTTGCTTTTTTTTTTAATATGTTTAGTAAACTTCATGTTGTCTCCCCATCTCCAAACTCTCTCCTGCTTCCTCTTCCACTCTTTTAGTGGCTCTACTCTGATCCTTGCGCTAACGCAGACAATTTTCCGCGCTGCCATAAAAACTCAAAAGTTTGTGCAATGTGCGCAGTTTATTTCCGTTGCAAATACCTTGGATTAGGCCACTGAAGGAGGGACGCGGTGGGTGGCAGAGTATAGCAAGGGGAGCGGAGTGCCTGAATGGTATCCTGGCGAGCTGTCTAAGTCATCCTGTGGATGCTCCTGGACCACAGCTGCTGACATCTGATGTTGTCGGCTGCTTTTGTCAACACTTTGCCCGTTGATGTCTGACAGCTGCATATATAGATGTATATATGTATGTAGATATATAGTATACTCAACTTAGTATACACTTACTTATACATTTAGTTAGTTATTTCACTCGCTGCTGCCTCCAGCAGCAGATAACTGAAGTCTTTTGTACAACGACTAATGTTCTTGAGACTCTGCAAAAGATGATAAACTGACTTGACTTCTCTTGACTGACAAAAAGTGTTGCTCCAGAAAGAAATTTCGCTGAAGACGCTGAAGCACGTTTAGAGTGCGATTTAGCTGCAAATTAACAATGTGAATGTTTTTATAGATAACTTGAAAATTGTTAACAATTTTAACCTAACCCTTAAGGACATTTGGTTTCATCTCGATTCCTGCTTTTCATTTATCATTATAATATTGTATAGTTAAGTATATATTCCTGATACTCAAACCCTTATTCTACACTTTTTATATGCACATGTCACCCCAGTTAATGAGTTTCCACATTAACGCACGATCTGTGCTCTCTGACACGTCCAAAGGGGCTAAAAACTCAAGGCCCTTCGATAATTGCATCATTTATCAAATTAAGTAAATAAACAAATGAAAGTTTTGAAGACGAAGGCATTGAACGAGGTTGGCTCATTAATTTAAAACCAGCTCCTGACGATGTTTCTTCCACTCCACCCCCAAATCCCTTAGTAATAATCGACATTAATCAGTGAGAGATTATCGATAAGTGCGTTTAGGCAACTCTTAACAGGGTTGCCACTGTCAGCAGACAGTTCAGCTGTGTTTAAGCTGCGTGTTTACCTTCTGGAGCCGTTTTAATTGATTACGCCCCAAAGTCAGGTCTGCGTCTTTATCATTATCGTCATCATCAACCGATTTAGCTCCGTCTTGAATGTCTTCTCCCCAAAAAAAGAAACAAAGAGAAGAAATTTAAGAAAATAACAGAAAACAAATCACGTGCATTCTGGAAGCTGTTCTGGTTTTGGTTTGGTTTTCCTTACCCTTTCTCTTTCCCTCTCCCTCTACCTCTCTCTTTGCTGCCGATGTCTGGCCCGATAAGAGGCTCCCCTCCGCCCCTTGGTTCCCCTGGGTCTCTTGACTCCCCAGTGATTATTGTGACTGTGATTTTTATCGCACGTCGGCTTTTGATGTTCTTCATCTTCTTGTTCTTGTTTTTCTTCTTCTTGCTCACTGAGCATATTTTATATTCATATTCTATTTATTTAAATTCAAATGTGAATGTGAAAATATTCAATGCATATTCGTATTTGCATTTGATTTGGGAATTTGTTTTCTTACCAGATCTTATCGTAGTTTATTAAAAAAGATTTCATATCTATAATGCAAATGTCATCTAGATTTTTTGGTTGTTTATTCTATTGGGTTTTTTTTTTCGGTTTTGAGTTTTGGGTTTTTTTTTGGGATTGAGATTGGGATTTAGTTTTACTATGAATCTGGTTTAGTTTGCGTTTATTTATTCAGCAAGCATCCGAAATTTGGTTCGTTTCCGAGTCATCTGTTATCCACTTGAAACTCCATCAATGTGCTGGACCAAGCAACTAATTCGAGGACTTGACCCACAAATCCAATGTTCAAGCCCAAAACAAACAAGCATAAATCACCAGTAAAACACACAAGCATCAACACACACACACCCCCATACACACACACCAACACATACACACAGCATGGTATAAAAACTGAAACGAAGCGAGTCTTAAATTTAAAAGCAATCTGCCAGAGTTGCCCTTAGTCCTGTTCCTATTCTCATTCCCACTGTTGTTCCTGTTACTCCCACTTCCCTTGCCTCAACTGCTATTGTTGTTATAGTGTGTGTAGGAGTGTGTGTGTGTGTGTGTGTGTGGCCTTTGGCCAATTTTCTTATTAAAAACAACAGAGTCGAAAATGTTTACCAAACACAATTCCCGGCTCCTCGCACTTTTTTGCCTAAACTGTAAATAGAGCGACCAGTGAAAGTGCCGAAAGTCCGCTTCGAAAGAATGAGAAGGAGACGGAGCAGGAGTAGAAGAAAGAGGACCATGCAAGGACACAAATCCTTACACCACATGCTGAGTTTGTGTCTGTGTCTAGTCCTAGCTCTGGTTTCAGACCACACTCCGCATAGTCCACAATCCAAATCCATTGTCCCACCAACGAAATTGAACCTCCACGAAAGGAAAACGTTTTGTTCGGGGCAAGCCAACAAAAAGAGAAAACAAGAATGGAAAAAACAGCACAAAAATGCCATTGCTAAACCCATTAAATGTGACTCACAAAAGAAAACTGAGCACAAAAACATAGGATGTGCGAAGTATTGTGTTTTCAGCGATACAGAACGACTAAGAAATACCCTTGGTGTTGAGTATTTACAGAGTCAGTCTTACGTAATAGCTTAAATGAAGACTTGGACTCTTATCTTCACTCGATTTCAACAAAATAGTTCTTTCTTTGTTACACAGCATACCCCGTTTAGCTTAAACTGCTGGGTATAAACACAAATGTAGTAACAAACAACATACCATTTGCTAGTCTTGCACTATTCTTTACTTATCCTTTGCCTTTTCCCTTTTCCCTTGGTTTTTCCTTCGCGCTGACTTTCACTTTCATTGGGCAACATCTATTCGCATTATTGTTCGCTTGACACCCGCGTGGAACTAGAACCGGAACGGGTATTAAAACTAGTATGAGGCTTGGACTTGGACTCAGTGTGCTGGGCATAAATATTTGGACTGTGGCGACTGATTAGTGGGGAACAGTGGAAATGGAATAGAATATAAACGAAACCAATTTGCTGGCAGCAAAACGAAACCTTAATCGAAAATTGAATGGCATGTTCAGACTGGAGTCCTGAATTGGTTGTCCTGTCTGCAAACAACAACTAAGAGCACAAACATCAATCAGGCCTCAAGTTTTATTCTTTTCCTCCTCTTTTTTTGACTTTTTTTTTTTTGGAGGTGGCAGAAACATCTCGGCAACATTCTCATCGTCTTCTCCATCTTGAGCATTCTTTTGGACACACGCCAAGTGAATAGCTTCCAGCTTCCAATCTTCCTTCTCCCAACTCCCAACTCTTCCATTTACCTTTGTGCTCCCACATGATTTAGTACAACGTTTCTCCTCAGTCCCTTTCTGCTCTCACCCGGTAGCTGTTGCCATGTTTGACTTGATTTCGTCTAAATTGAGTTCAGTATCAACAGAAAATACTTCCGTTTCCTTCCCTGCCAGTCTGCTGTCAGTGTCTCGTCTTGTCTCTCTCTGCTCTCTTGTCTCCTCTCATCTCTCATCTCTTTCTTTTACTTAGTTTGTTGTGTACCTTTGCTTGATTTTGCGTTCTATTTTTGAAACTACCAAAGTAACCCATCCAACAAGTCGCACACATCCTTCCACTCCTCCCACACCCTCCCACTCCCCGCTCTGGGCACACACTTTTCTGTTGGACTGTGTGTTTACTTTGCCATCAACTCATTCTCATTCTTGTTTCTACTCCTGATCCTTGTGCATCCTTGTGCTGGTGTTGCTCGCCATCGCCTTCAACTTCGCCTTCGCCTTCGTCAAGGTGTTTGCTTTATTTTTGAATGCTTTTTATGTTCAATTTGTTTCAATTTAATGTTGTTTTGCCAGAGATCAGCCAGAACGCGTTATATTTTGCATGCATTTCAGATGTTCAGCTGTTCACCTTCTATCCTTCCTGCATATATATCTACTTCTACTTCTACTTCTACTACTGCTACTGCTATGATAAATGGCATTAAGGGATTTGCGTGAATAACCAACTCAAAGACTTACCATGGATAGTTGCCAAGACAAGTATGAAAAAGAGTTGCCAAAGTTTCTGCAGGTTCACAGCGTAAAGTTGCTGCTGGCTGCCAGCTTTTCTTGTTAGATTATGACATGGAAATAATGCTAAATTCACTCGATTCTTTTCAATATTATATGCACTCGAAGTTCAAGTCCTTGATTGGATTAGATTGGTTATTTTTAATGTAGATACTTTAATGTAGAAATGTTTAACTTAACAAAACAAGTAACTACAATACCAAAAGGGCTTGTATGTAGTACTACTGCTACAGCCGTGATTACTGGGTTTTAAGGCAGGGTGTGGTAACAATTTTAAATAGACTTGATCTTCTCGCGAAGCAGACGGACTTTCATTCCAAATTTGGTGGCTCTAGCTCTTTTAGCTCTGAAGATCCAGGTGTTCATACGGACAGACGAACATTTCTATATCGTCTCGGCTATTGATGCTGATCAAGAATATATATATTTAATGGGGTCGGAAAAGTCTTCTTCTACCTGTTACGCACACTTCCCTTCAGACAAACTTTAAAAACCCCTATACTGTTTTTTAGAGTACAGGGACTTAAACGGTTTAAAAACCCATAATAATTCCAACCACTTCCATAACTTTGACTTGTTAAATGTCTGCTTTCAACAAGTTTCCCTCGCACATTTCTCCAAGCTCGTTACAAGTTGACTTGTTCACATGAATTTTCCATTTCATTTCAGTGGAAAAGTGGCGCCAGGTGTACCCAATACCCAATACTCTACCCCATATACAGCCGATAAATAGTTGGCCAACCTTTTTCCCCATAAAATCAACGAACATTTTCACTTAATAATAACAATGCTCTCCATAAAAAAGAGCAAAGAGGAAAATATTACCATAGCATACAATATTTGAATATAGCAATGAAATACCGACTCTGACTATAACTGTGACTCTGACTGCAACTATTTCAAATGAAACATTAAAATTCCATTAGCGGATGTGTTGTACATAAATTTCGTAGCTCTATCTGAACACAGAGAGAGAGACGGGGAAGCTTATCGATGGGGGCCTCGGCAAATGACCAGAAATTATGCATTTTGTTTAGCTTTAATTGCAGTGTACTGTATTTATTTAGTTTGTTATTTGAGGGGAAAGGGGAGCAGGGGAGCAGGAGCGAAGAGGGGCGGGGAAACTTCACTCTGCTTGCGATAATCGAAAATAATTTATAGAAAATAAATATTTCCACACAATGGGCCGCCCTCGATGTTGGGTAAAAACAACTTGAACATTGCTTAGTTTTTCCTTTTCCTTCGTTTTTCATTTCATTTTTCCAAGCATTGTGCAGTTGTTGTTTATTTAAGTTGTCATTGGAATGGCTGCAGTTACAGCCTCAGTTTTCCTCCAGTCGACGGCATATAAACTTTTTAAATTATCACCCAGGCGCACTCTAAGTGTGGGTGTGCCACGGAGCAGGGTGGAGAGAGGGCTGAAGGGCGTGGCAATCCATTGGGGCGCGTTCAACCGTCTGCCACTTGAGAAGCTGACGGAGCCGGCAACGTCATTCGCGTACGTGGAAATCGCACGGTCATGTGAAATGGAAATCCAACTCGGTTGCCTCCGAGCTCCCTTCCTACCCACTCCCCCTGCCTTCTACTCCCTATTATGCCTCTCTGTCCGCTCTTCACTCCACATGTTGCACGGAAATAAATGCTGCACACAAACACGCATACTCACAGTGCCTCTATTGCCTCTGGCTGCTCTTCGATTCGATTCTGGGGCCAGGGTCTGGTTCGGGGTCTCTACTGGATCTGGTACGGGATATGGGATGGTTGGCGCCCGAACAGCCGGAAATGCAAGACAGTATTTTGCTTAAGGAATTGAACTGTTTATTGAAAATGCTTGGGAAATGTTGTTACACGGAACTTACACGATTAAAGGTATTACAGCTATAGCAGTGAATATGGTAAAGGAAACTTTTGAAAAATAGAATTGTAGAACTTTTAAATTAACATTTTTGCTATAGTATATTTTAGTATTAAATCTAAGTGATCATTTATTATGTTTTCTAAGTAATGTCAGTTAAATTTTTGAAAATATAGTGCTATAACCCATCTTAATTTATTGAAAACATTTATATATGGAACAAGTCGGATGTGTTTACTTACTAAGTTGTCAGGAATATCAAAAATGTTATATCTAAATTAATAATAAATAATAATTCCATGTCTATATACAATTTGTACGTTCTAGGGCATTAAATCTTCGCTCATGTTCTATAACCAACTTAATATTCTGGATTTTAGATTAGTTTACAAGTCAGCAAAAGGACAACAGACAACGACTGTCAATTATGTGCACTTTATGAGCTGCAGTTGTGTATTAATCTGAACTTCGATGTCTGGTGCAGAAGATAAAGATAGAGATAGATATCCATATGCTGTCAGATTTGCTGCAGTCACATCTAAACATGAATGTATATATTTCAGGGGGCATTAACAAGTAATAAGTATAAACAAACTATGTGCTTAAGCAAACTGTTTACATTGGCTGCTTGCTACTTGCTACTTGCTGCTTGCTGCTGGTTGATGGCTCGTATATCACATGAGTCCTTTTGGCCCTGTGGCTCCTTGAGGGCCAAGTCAAAAGCAACAGGCGAGAGCAGGCAACAGCAGGCAACGGTAAATGTAACTTTAAAGCCGCTTAAGGCTATAACCAAATGCCATGGCAAACGAAGCAGGTCAAGTCACAAACACAAGGATTACCACAGGCAGGCAGTCAGGCAGGCAGTCAGCAGGTGCCGCCCCCTTTTTAGGGATACAACAATAACAAGGAATCGACTTAGGACCGGTAGAGGTGCAGAGGAAGAGAGAGAGAGAGAGAGAGGGAGGGGGAGGGAAGAAGGGAAGCTGTGAAACACAATGGCCAACACGAAAGGCAATAGCAAAAGCGATTCTGTCAAAATATTTACGATATGACTCTGAGAATGGCTGTTAAACTGTAAGAACCCACACACAAACACACACAGGACATGTGTTGTCGAATCAGCCACACAAGCACACACACACACATATACACACACCCACACACATACACACCACATGCCTCACCTACTTAGCGCACTTTTCGCAGTTTCCACACAAACACACATAAGATATATATACGCTCATCTTGCCATTAAGCGTGTGTGTGTGTGTGTGCTGCCAAGGACACAAGCCACAAAACAAAATTGATTCGTCTTCTGGCTTTTGGGCGTAGGCGCTAGCCAAGTTTTATCCTCTTACCGTCTTTTCAGGCCAGGCCCAAAAAATAACATTGTCATGTAAAATTAAAATTTATGGCTAATTTGTGTGACCGAAACGTTCTCTTGTCTCTTTCTCCTACTCCTTCTCTCTCTCTCTCTTTCTCTTCTTTGTTTGAAACAAGGTTACGCCTTTTCCTTATTCCCAAACAAATTTCCAGGCAACCTCAATAAATTTCCGCATTACCAGCAAGTTTTTCGCCGAAATGTGATCGGGTTTATCGGTATCGGTTTTAATAGCCCCTTAAATAGGAAATCTCTCCAAAGGTTCGGCAATAAAACTTCAACATTTAAAACAAGAAAACACAATTTCTATTGAATTTCGGTTTTTTTGTGGTATTTTCTTTTTATTACTTTGATTTTTCTTTTCGTTTTTATCTTTAAAGTCTTCGATAAATCGATATACAATTCTATTCGTATTACCCATGTAATTATTGTGCGTTTGTTGTTCTTTATAAATATGTGTATTATTATCAGATATTGTTTAGGTATAACGCTAAAAAATCTTATCAACTACATAATGTATAAATTGTATAGATAAATATCACTATATTTGATTTCGGTTCAAGGTTCTTTTGCTACATTTGTTACTCGATCGGAAATTGCATTCAAAATCGTCTGCAATTTCCACTTTAAAGTCGCATTTCTCTGCATATGTATATGTATGTGTGTATGTGTAGGTGTATGTGTGTGTGAGTCTTTGAGTTGAACTTAGATATAAAGATATATATATGTATATATACACAAAAGACAAAAACTGTCGCCCAATTGAGACTCTAAATATTAGATTTGGCAGTTTAACAATCCGTTTTTACAGACTAAAAGGATTTTCAGCTAACTATGGTTAAAATAATGTTGTTGAGGAATTCGAGGGCCGTTCAATGAGTTAAATATGGACTAGACACAACACTTTACAAGTGTGCGTCTCCAAAGATGAGTTGTTTCTTCTTCTTCTTCTTCTTTTAGACATAGCGAGTGATCTGTGAGTAAAAGTCGGAGAGACAGGATTGCAGCTGTGCAAAAGTTGGACGCTCCCCGGGAAGTAGAGCCCAGCAATAGGCCATGATCGTAAAGCTAAGAAACGAAAGAAAACAAATATAGGAAAATAAAATTATTAATGGGTATTATAAAGTCGTAATCTTTTATATTTCAACTTACAGCTCATCGGGGCAATTGAAGGGTTGCGCTAGACGATACCCGTCCTTCAGATAGTGCTCCATTTCGAAGGGATCGACCTCAGCATAGGGTTGCTTAGCTGAAGTGCAGAGCTCCCACATGAGTACACCAAAGGCCCAGGAATCACTGGCCTCAGAGAAGTGTTTGTGCTGCAGTGCCTCGAGGGACATCCACTTGATGGGACGATTCTCACTGTCCCCCAAACAGTTGTAGTCCGCCGGAAATAGATCACGGGACAGCGAACTGTCGGACAGTTTCACGCGCAGCTGATCATCAATGCTAGAAGAGGAAACAAATAAAGTTTATTGTAGGAGAATTGAAGCTTTGGGAGAAGTAGATCAGGAAGGAGAGTAGTAACTAAAAAGTAACTGATAGAGTTCTGTAAACCAATTAAGACCCTACTTTGAATAAGAAACTTATTCTATTTGATCCCACCCTTTATTAACTCCTTATTCTACTCACATGCAGTTCCTTGTGGCAATATCCTTGTGAACGACGCCATGACTATGCAGATGATCCAGTGCCATGGACAGTTGGGAGGCCATCATGACAATCTGAATGGTGGTAACAGTGCGAGCACAGGCAGGATCCAGTAGAAAGAGTTTCAGATTGCGTGTGTTGTTCAGAGCGGGATAGAGGACAAAGGGAGTTGTGTGATCCTCGATGGAGACTCCGAGCACTGAGAGAATGCCCGGATGAGAGGCGCCATAGAGCAGCATACCCTCTTGCAGCAGGAGCAGCACTTGCATTTGGCTGGCATGTTGGGCCACAGTCTTGACCAGAACATCTTGGTTCTCGTTGTAGGTACCACGATAGACACGACCAAAGGTACCCTCCTGCAGCAGACTAGAGAGTCGGACACGACAGCGTTCCACAGTCAGCTCAGAGATGCGGCGATGTAGCTCCTCAGGCTGCTGCTGCTCCACGGAGACGGGCACCTTCCGGGGCAACGATGAGGCGTGAACCGGGGCAATCAAGGAAGGTGTCATGTAGGCAGCTGATCCCAGCGAGGATTGGCAAGGCGGCTGTGTGTTCAATCTCTGAAAACTGGAGGTTCTCATGGGTTGTCCGCCGTGCTGATGGTGTTGCCTCTTGGCCGCCGCTCCACGCACACAATACGCAATCACCAGGAGCACACAGACTGCGCTCATCGCCACTGTCACGCCCACCACGAGTGTGATTAGCCCCGTGGGCGGTGGCAGCGCTGTCTCCAGCAACTGCGGATCATCCTGATCATTGGCCAGTGTCTGTTGTTGTACCTCCTCGCTCTCACTGAGCAAACAGATCTTCTTGCGTCGAAATACCAAATGGGTGACATTATTCAGTGCTCGATTAAGGATCACCTCCAAACTGATTGTGATGTCCACTTCTGCGGCACGAACTCCACTGCATCGCAAGGCTACAGCCCAGGTCTGTATGTGCGTAGGAATCTCCCCGATTTGCGATACATTCACCGCAGGACGAGGCAGCACCTCCTGATCTGAGCTCACCACATTCAGGCTGTAGGCCAACGATCTGCCGGCCAACGATTGCCACGTGAAGCTCACGTCTTGGACATTCGAGGGAACTGGCACAATAAAGTTGAGTGCGTAATTGTTGATGTGACCCTCGCGCACATAGTAAACCTCCGCAGAAACACCTGGAAATCAAAGGGGAAGTTATTGATTAGAAGTGCTGGGAATGGTTTAAGGGAATTGATGTAATATTTTTATGTAATTTTAACCTAAAAACTATGTTGATTTAAACATTTTTCTAAAATTTTTTTCTTCCCTTTTAAACCCTTTAACTTTGATTTGATTAAAGCTTGTCAAACTCCTACCATTTAGTTGCTTATCGGCAATTGCAATCAAGTTTGTTTAGCACTCGACAAGTTTATTAACCTATTCATAACATGGCTTCAAAATCACGCGATTCGCAAAACCGCAGAAACCACAAACGAACTACAAGTAGTTCAAATCAACCAAACAAAAAAAAAAAAAAAAAACTCTGTGTACACAACAAAAACTACTAGAGATTTCCAAGTGGAGCAAAACCCAAACACTTTACATGTAAATTTATCTAGATGAAGTTTTCATCGGTTTAAGTTGAGGATGAAATTTTATTCTTTTATTCTTTTTGTTTACCCATTGACTGAGTTTTGTTTAAATAAACAGGGGAATTCCTTGGAACTATTTCTTGAGTTTATCAATATTTGTATCTTTAAATGTATCTGTATCTGCATCTACAACTGCAACTGTATCTGCATGAAAATCTATCTGTAACAAATAAAAAGAAACAGAAAACAAGCAACAAACTCGTGTCGCCAGACCACGATTTGGGTATTTCAGGCCAAAAACAAAAAAAAAGGTTTAAAGACAAACAGAGAATGAGCCATGACCATCTCAGAGATTTGTTCTTATGGTTCGCTATCTCTCTCTCTCTCTCTCTCTCTCTCTGCTTCTTTGGTTATTATTCTGTTGTTTTTTCCATCCTCTACTTCTTCTTCTTTTAGCCATTTTTGTTGAGTTTATTTGCGGTTTCAACAACAACAACAAATCAAGTTAATGAAGCAACTGCGCTGATGCCCAAGATGTCTGGCCCTGATTTGAATTGTTATGGATTGTTGTGTTTATGTTAATGATTATGAAATGTGCAGGTAGTTTCCAATATAGTTCAGCTCATAAGATAGCTAAGACCACACACAGATACAGACACACACACACACCCTCAGACTGACGCACATTAGGCCAAGTTAAGAAAACTTTTCTATATCTTCTGTATTTTTATCAGCATTATTATCACATGCTCTTGTAAGGGAAATTTCTTGAAGGAATCTTTATTTTTGTTTTGATTATATTTGCAGATATTATAATTATGTTTTCTGATCTCTATTTATCTTTATTGATTGGTCGTAAGATCAGCAAACTTTAAGTTCTTTAAGAATGTTCTAAAAGTTATTTAAATTCTCTTTTCAGTTAAGAATCTGAAATAATTTTGATTAATTAAAATTTTTGTAACTTAATATTGTTTTTGCTTCCCTTTCCCATTCCTTGTCGCTGCTTAACTTTTGGCCAAAACTAGCTAATATGATAATACAATGGCTAAACTAGCTACAAAGCCAAAAAGCCTTCGCAACGTGGTGCATTCAACTCTTTGGGAACCGCCTGCTGTTGCATGCCACACTCAGAAAAAAGCACAGGAAATAATTTACGAAAAATGAAAAACCAGAGAGACAGAGACACAGAGAGAGAGAGAGAGAGACAGAGAGAAGCGAGGCGCACTTCCTTTGACAACTGGCAATAACAATAAAAATCAGTGAGCATATAGGTTGACATAGACCAGAACTTTGGGGGCATACAGCCTCCTCTTCCCGCCTCTCGCTTCCCTTGTGCCCCTGGTTTGCCTGAGGAATGTCTCAACTTGGCGTCGACAAAGTCGCGTATAAATTGTGTCAGAGGCATAGACACGTTGTGCCGCAGTAGGAGGCACAGAGACGTGGGCTGTCAGGGCAGAGGCAGATATAGGGGTAGGGGTAGGGGACAGTGGGCAGGGGGCGGGAGGCAGGGCCAGGCCGAGGGCATGTCGGGCGACTTCCTCTCTCAAATGTGCAACATGTTGCACGTTGTGTTGTAGCAGCGACAAATGCCTCGCTAGCGTTTTAAAAATAGCGCCCATGACTTAATCAAATGCCACGTCGCGTTGCAAGTTCCAAGTTGCAAGATAGACAGAGATTCAGAGGGGCAGAGAGCCGGAGAGGCAGAGAGTCAGCCAGAAAGTCAGGGAGGCCGCACGCTTCCATTGACCCTTTGAGGCTTAGAAGCGGCAACTATTAGATTTGCCACATGCGGCAGGAGCAGCGGCAGAGGGCGGTGTTACGGGGCATGCAACGTGAAAGCATAAGGTGCAGTTCACAGGCTCATGTGAAAGTTGCCGCTTTATTGCACTTGGCAAAGAAGAGTGGCTAGAAGAGAGTCAAAGGGAGTAGGGGCGCAGACGGGGGGAGGGGCAATCTAGGCTCCTTCTCAAGAGTCTGTCTTGAAGTGGCGTCGCCGTTGTCGTCGTCGTCTACCTTCATGTCACGAGCAAATGTCACTCTCATGTGCCCAACTCGACGGCTCTTGAACTTTTTTAACCTTTGTGTGTGCCATGTTCATAACTGGCTGCATGTTTTTTAAATGCACGTGTATACCCTAACAAAGACAGACATACAGACAGGGCCAGGGAATAAGACACTAAGTGAGTGTATTACCAAATTATCAGAAATTATGTGACTAACTAAAACGAACTATAATTTTAATGCAGATTCTTGTAAGAAATCAGTTTCTACTTTTAGGCAACTTCTTACAGAGCTCTTATCAAAAAATAATTCACATTTTCCAAAGAACTTTTCTTTGAAACTAAAACAATACAATTTTCCTATATTTTCCCAAGTTAAATTATTAATAAGAGTATTTAAGCAGTCTGCTTTAAGTGGTGTTAACTGTAGTGCTTTGTTGGGGCGTGCCTGCAGCTGTAGTTGTTGTTGTTGTAGCAGGAGCACCCAGGCAGGACCCATGTGAATACGAGAATGAGTGTGTGAGCGTGAGTGTGTGAGTGTGAGTACCAATTCGAATAGAAGTACGAGTATCCATATCGTATGTCGAATTTTCAGAGCGTGCAGTCATGATGTTGTCGTAGTTGTAGTCGTTGTTGCTGATGTTATTGTTATTGCTGTTGTTACTGTTCTCGTTGCTGTTGTTGTTGCAGTATTTTTTAATAGCTTGCTACTGAACAGAGAGTCGTGACCATTGTTGCTGCAGTGTAGGACTTCCAGGCAAAAGGAGTAAAGTTACAACTAGACAACTGCCAACTGCCAAACTGCCAACTCGTTTTAGACACTCAAATATGTTTTTGGCTTTTGGATTTGGCTTTGTCTGTGGTTTTAGCTTCGGCTTTGGCTTTAGCTTTATTTAAACATTTTCCTCTAGTTTCCATTTTGTAGTTTCTTGTAATTAGCGTTGCAGTTCGTGAAGTTTTATCGATTTAGCATGCCGATTCCTAAAGCAAAGGTCAAAGTTTGCATACACCCAAGCCGAGAGCTCTTGTGCCACTACCACTACCAAGTCGATTCATTTGTCAACTGTGTGAATAAAGCCTACTCTCAATACTCAATTTATTTACACATACTATCGGGTGAGTTACGATATTTTGCAACCACAACTTTTCCTTTTGGATAGAATAGTCTGGGGTTACCCTAACTTCATTATCATGTACCACATCAAATTGCAATCGATGATAAATGATGTGCACACGTCCATATCACCCCGTTCCCCTATAAAATAAAATTATTTAGAAGTGGGGAGTGCTGGGCTGACAGTTACCCATTACAGGTAACTCAAGAATCTTGTATAGATAAATACAAAACTTTATGTTTACAGTCTCCAGTTAGATATCAGTTTATGAAAAAACTTTTGTATGTATCATGAGACTGCTATAAAGTTTTGTATATAGAATATATAGTGTATACAACGTTTAAATTTGAACATTAGTACTTATAGTATCTTTTTTTATAGTATCTGAAGTTATTCTACAGTGGTACTTGTTCTTGTTAGCAAGAATAAGCTTAAACATGGTTTTTCTTAAGTTATAGTAATTAGTATTTTATAAATATCTGAAAACTTTGGCACTATTATCCACACAATGTCCAAACCCATAAAGAAAATCTTTTAAATACACATAATTCTATATACTCTACTTAGTTTCCTTTCTCCTTCTTCTACAGGGTATAACGGGTGTTTATCTTAAACATGCCCATCTTTCCACATCCGTATACCATCTCTTACTTCCCTTACAGGGCATAAAACGTCTCATCTGGCCGTCTAATGGCTAATATGTCACTTTGACTGCATTTGTTGCATTCTGTTTTGCCAAATCGAAAAATAAATAAAACAAATGATCTGATGCCCTTTTTACAGCAGCTGTTTTTTGTTCCACACACACCGCCCACACTCCCCCCTTTTCCTACGCACACCCCCTCCAGCCCAACCACCTCACGTCTTGGATTTTCCCCTCGTTTTCCCCCCTTGGGGGACAGTCTAATGTGACTGGGCTTATCACGCATAACAACCATTTCGCTTAAAAGCTTAGGCAGTGCCCCGCCCACTAAACGCCTACCACATGTCAACATTTAACATGTTTTTGAGCTTTGAGCTAAAGTATCTGTGGCTCTGTAGAGATGTACCTCTATCTATGGTTTTCGTACTTGTATCTGTAGCTGTATTTGTATCTGTATCTGTATCTGTATCTGTATCTGTATCTTTTCAGTGTCTTTTGTATCCACGTCGCTGTCTCACGTCGTCGTTATGATAAATGATGCGCCTTTTCCAATTGTTCTTATTGTTGTTGTTTTATGTTTTTGTTATTACTGTTGTTCTTCTTGTTGTTGTTGTTGCTTTTGACTAATATTTTCGCTTGGCTTTTACTGTTTTTTCTGTGTTTTTCCCGCTTTTAGAGCCGCAGGCGCAACGTTCTCGTTTCTTGTTACTCGTTTACGGATTTGATTGTAACAAATTTGTGCCAGCTAAATTAGCCATGTTTTTAGGGCCAAACTCTTCAGTTGTTTGGCAACCATTTGGCACAGATTTTGCTTATTTGATTTTTTTTCCTGTTTGCTGCTTTGTTTCTCCTATTTTTCATATCATCTTTTGGCTCTTTGCCTTTCGGCTCGATGCTTGAAAATTGCCACAAATTAATCATTCAAATTTGTTCGCTTGACGCTTTTGACTTGCTGACAAAAGTTTATGGCCAGGCTTGTAATGCCCAAAATCAAAATCAATAGCAATTAACCTTAATCGTCTTTGGTTCATGTTCGTGTTCGTGTTGGTGTTGAGTTGCCAGAGCTGTCAGCTTGGGCTTTAGATCGTTAGGCAAATGCGGGAGGAAGTTTGTAATATATTCGAGTAGAGAAAATATTTATCTTACTAAATTTAAATAGGTTTTGAAATCTTGTTTCGTTAACAATGGGGCAACGCCAAGTTCAGTAATAAAATATTTATGAACTAAGCCTTTTTCCTTATCTTCAATTTGCAGTCAGGAAAAACTTTTCGATTAGTTAATCATAGCAGACATGTTAAAGTGACTGTTAAATTTAACAGCTTATTCAACGTTAACTTGAAGTAACTTCTGTTAACATAATAAACATCTCTGTTAAGAAAGACTTAACATAGCTGAGAAATGTTATTGCTTTTCTATTAAATTGCAACTTTTATTCCACATTTATTTATGACGGAACGAGGGAAATTACTCTGAACTCTTTACAACAATGCGAAACGCATGATTTTATTTACTTAATTCAGTTGTGTGTTCGAGTGTATTCATTCTCAAGCAGCTTTTCAAATAGTTTACATGTAACTGCCACGTTGTGGCTGCTGCCCCCCCAAAGTTGCCATGGCAAATTCCCACAATGCATGGCCCAAATAAACATACTCATACAGCTCAATAAACACAACAACAGGCACAGATACAGATGCAGATACAGATACAAATACAGCTACAGATGCAGATACAACTACATGCATGTGTGGCTGCCACAAAGAGCAACTCGCAACTCGCAGCTCGCAGCTCGCAGCTTTGCAACATGCAAGTTGTAGCTTTTATGCCCCTTTCTTTACCAGTTGCAGTTGTTACTTACGAGCAGATTCGCTGTTGTCAGCTTGCCACATGCCCCGCCCCAAGTTGCCACCTTCTTTCGTGGGTCATGATGGAAATAAACTCGACAGCGAATGATGCGCACAGTGGGGCAAATTAACACGAGGAGTGCACAAAAAATATTACATTCGAATATGTATTTATAAATCTAAATAGAAATCATAATCTACAAATAAGAATCGACTTTAAAGTATCTTTGTTCTGAAAAAAGTGCATTGTTTCCACTGTGCTACAGTGAAATTTCATTCATTGCTCCTCGTCACTGTTTTTGCTGAATGTAAATATGATTATTCCTTTTTGCACTACAATCATAGGTTTGTATGTTTCCACTGCATATAGGTATGGATCGTATATATATATAAATGTAATATATATTTACATATATATCGTATATAGCACAGAGTGGGGAAGGGGGGTACTAGCAAGTCTGGCAAACAATGGAATTTATTTATTATTGACATGGAGAGTGTGCGATGCCTGCCCGCCGGGGTTATCAGTTGACAGTAGTAAGTTGCAGCCTCTGTGCAATGGCACTGATAACCACATCGGGACCCCTCTTACCCCTACCCCTCCATCTCCCCCTCTTTGGCTTAACAATTGTTAACAATGGACGGAGTCAATGGAACAGACGGTCGCATTTTAAGCCTTTGATGTAAATGTTACCATCGACAATTTCGCGTTTATTTGAATTGATTTGTTTTTGCAGTTGCAGTTGCAGTTGCAGTTGCTTTTGGCATTGGCGTTGGCCAATCGGTTTATGAGATTTTCATTTATTTAAATGCAGTTTTAATACCCTGTAACGCTAAAAATGCCCCAAAGAGGATATCATAAATAAAACTGTAACGTTTAAAACTGTATTTCAACACATTTCAAAGGATTCTGCATTGATTTTTAATAGTTTTAAATGTAAATTGAATATTTCTGAATCAAAGAGTTTTTATTTAGTCATTTTTTATGGCCATAAGGTATCTAATAGTACAACACTCGCCATAGGCATAATCGCACTTATTTGTCAATAGTTTTTTATGACCAGTTTAAGCTGGAGCTTAGCTAAGTTTATGGCGGTTTATAGCCAGACATATACATAGTTGGAAAATGGCCCTCGCCTCATTACAATGACACAAAATGTCTGTAATATGAGACTCGAAATAATGACTCTTTATGACCTGTCAAATGCCCATCAGACTGTAATCGATAACCCAGACGAGGCCACAAAATGATCGGTGAGCATTATCAATAGATTGAACATCAAATCAAACAAAATAATAAAACTGAAATCGAGGAGAAGGAGGAGGTGGAGGGGGAGAAGAAAAACACAAAACAAATCTCCATAAGTCACGTTTCAGTTGTTCGAAATGAAAACAAGACTTGAGCCGATAACGATTGTGGAATCGATAATCACAAGTCAAGGTGGTAAGGTGAGACATCTATTAGAATTAATTACTGAACTTAACCAGATGTGTGAGATTTAAAACGAAAAACGGCTTTAAATATTAATTAATGAATAGTTTTCGTTTTAGTTAACAACCTTAATCAATTTGGACTTTAAAACTAGCTTGATGTGATTAAAAAGTTTACAGGAGATATAGTATTTTTAGACATAGAACGATAATATTAAGATAGACATCATGTAGAATCGTGTAGTATTGGAGAAGGGAAACTAAGGAACATAAAACTTTCTGATCTTTTCGACAGAAGCATCCACACTAATTCATATTCACACCAAGTAGGTAAAACTGATCATTTAGTTTGGCCTGTATTATAATTATAATACCAATAATAATGGCCTACTTTTGGAAAACTGGCTATAAAAAAAAGAGGAGGCAACAGACATGCTGTTAATTGTGCCACGTCGTAAGACACTTAATGCTTATAGAGAGTGTCACGAGATCCTCATCGTAAATTGGCTGATGGTAGCGTACTCGTATTGGCCATATAGCTTCATTAGCTAATGGCCACTTCATTATGGTACACACAGCGTACACAGCTGCGCCCAAGTGGCTCTGCTTGCCACAAAAGCAGGAGGCAAGCAGGCGAACTGGCGACCAATTAAAATATAGATCATGCCACAAGAGTAGCAGCAAGAAAAAAGCTAAGTCTGCTTTGCTGCTGTGATCATATCGCTTGGAACATTGCACAAAACCGTTAACACAACTTTGGCCCCTCGAGAGATCGGATGTCGGTTCGTGGAAGGCATTTAGCACGACAAGTCTAAGTAGAAGAAGCAAACGAAGAGGAGCAGGAGATGTAGGAGCAAAAGAAGCTGCTATGGATGATATCAGCTGAAAGTGATCTTGGCAAGCAGCGCGAAGAACAAGCCATAAACCCGAGAAGATAATATTGTGGCTTGCATGGCTTGCTTGGCTTGTTATGGCCAAAACGGTCAGATATGAAGACGATACAATGATACAAAGATACTTAAAGGCAGCGTGCCAATGCTAGGTGCTAAATGTGGTAGCACAACAGCAGCTCGTCTTTGTGTATCTTTCAGATACTTTAAGCTTGTTTGCCATCTCCGATACACTAAATGGCGGCTTAGTCGCGGCTCACTTCAAACTGACCCGCAACAAAGAAACGACAAAGAAACAAAAAAAAAAAAAAAACATTTCAATATTTATGCAAATCTCGTATTTATAGAAATTGGAAATTGGCCAACGAGACACAAAGCAAATGAGGAAGAAGTGGATGAGCACAAAGCAGACGAGAAAAGTGGAATAACTCTAGTCATATTTTAAGCTGAAATTCGAACTATTTGTGAGGCCTGAAGCTTAATTTATTTCACACAGTTGGTGGCAAATTTAACACATCGTTTTTTTTGTTGTTGTTGCTTTGCTTTGCTTTGCGCTGTTATTTAGCAGCTGTGCCAATCGATCACTGTTAAAGCAAAGCTGGAGGCGTTGCTTGTGGGGCGTGTCGCACTCTGCACACAGCAGCAAGTGCAGCAAACAGAGCGAGAGAGCAAAACATGTTAAAGCTTTTGACTACAGAGATGAGAGGAGAGGAGGAGAGAGGGAAAAGCTCTTAAATTTAAATGCAACTGTAACTAAAACTTCAACTCTTCATTAAAAGGCAGCAAATGAGCAATAAAATTAAAGCAAAGCACACAAAAAATTTAACAGCGCACAATGGGCCCATAAAAGTAATCATTTGAAATAGACAAAAGGAAAATTCCAAAGCGTCAAAGTCGTAAAAAGCTGTCAAAAGAAAAACACAAACTGAAAACTACGAAAAATGTACAAAATCAAATGGTATTAAAATTCAATTTATATAATAAAATACCCAAAGCGTGTCACAGCAGCAAAATGCACATAAAATTGAAAAAATTTTTAGAAAAGGGAAGGAAAGAGAAAAAAATAAGAAAAATCAAATGAAATATTTAACAAGTGACAGAACCGATCGATCGTGTTGGCCCTGCCCAAATCCAGACTCTGACTACGATCATATATACAGACATATGTATATGCATATACATGCATAGGAGTATCATATCATATAGCAGCTTTATGACTAAAGGCCTTTTAAAATGAAATCCCAGAAGGCAGACAGAGGAATGACTCCCCGTTGGGATGAGTTGTTGCTGCTGCTCTCCCGTTGATCCTAAGTATGTTTGTGTGTATATCTATAAAAATGCAATGCAAATAAAAATTTATTCAAGCCTCGGATGAATTTCAACTTGAATACGGAATACGAAATACCGTCCGAGAGACCAACCCCTTTTGCCAAAAGTCACACAAATCAAATGCAAATTATGCTGCCTAATTGATTTATAGCTTAGCGCTTTTCTTTATTGCAAGCATATATCAAAAAATTAAAAACACGCAGATAAAAAGCAAAGTAACGAGGGGAAAACGGGAAAGTTTTAAAAACTTTACAGCTTAGTCTTAATTAGTCGCAAGTCTACTAAAGTTTTAAGCGGTGCAGATTTAATGTTGAAATGCGTTAAGGTCGCCCATAGTGCCTTAGCTATAGACGGTCCAAATCCGAATTCAAATCCAAACATACGATATTTTGCATATTTGATTTCACGCCCCAAAATTCCAAATGCATACGCAAATTATGCGCATCGTCGTTGGCGGCAACAAAATAAAAGCGAGAAAATGTGAAGAAAAAAATAAAAGAAATAATTCTGATCCCACACATGGCAATGGTACAAAGAAAGAAAAAAAAAACTTCTATCTAAACTTAACAAGCAGGCAGCATGCCAAAACAACAACACTAACGGCAACAACAAGCAAAATCACTTGCAGTGGGCGGCACAAGTTTCTGACTTGCCAAAAAAAAAAAAAAAAATGCGAGTGCCAAACAAACGACAGGCGGTGGCACAGTGGGCGCATTTGCAAGCAATCTAGTGACATAAATATAATGATTTACAATTAAGAATATTTTGTACTACAATTTACTGCTTATGAATTGTGACTGAGATGAATCTGATTTTTTTTAGCTAACGAGCGTTCTTCATTCTACAATGAAATCGGAACAATGTGCATGTGCATGTCCTTTGACGCCCACTGTGCGCAGTTGCACCCCCACCAAAAGCAATACAAAGGCGCACTCACACACACACACACACCGACGCACAGCTGACAGCACAGCTTGGCTGCTTTGCTTCCTATCCCGTTCATGCCTTGCTCTCTTCTGACACTCTCTTGCTCTTGTCTCTTTTGGCCTCTTCGCCGCTCCCCACGTCTTTGCGATTGCGGCTGCTCCAAGTCACGTTTTGCTTTTGCCTGCTTCTTGTTCCATAGTTGCATTAGTTCTTGTTGTTCTTGTTGTTGTTTCCTTTGCGTTGTCATCTCGTTTGCGTGTCTCTTGTGTATGTGTATGTGTGTTTGTTGTTTTTTTTTGGGTAGAGGAATTTCAATTCCAAGAAATATTCAAAAATATTCCCTGGCAGTGAAATAAATTTAATGCTGCTTGTAAATTTTCTGTTGTGGCTGCTTCTTTTTACGAAGCGTAAAATTTCTTAACGAAGCAACTGAAGTTATGTACATAGAAGAAGAAGAAAGAGTGTTGTTGTTGTTGCTTTCGCTTGTTGTTTGTTTATTTGTTTAACTGTTTAACAACACCTGCGGCAACACCATGCGTGAGAGAGCAAGAGAGAGAGAGAGAGAGAGAGAGAGAGAGAGAGCGAATGGGGGATGAGTGGGGAGAGCAAAAGAGTGAGAGAGCGTCTAAAATTAAGCTAAAGCAAACAAATCAACATAATTTTGAAAAGCATTTCAGTTTTCAATGGAAGAAAAATTGTAAATTTTTGTAAATTGATGCTGCCACATACATAATTGGTTGACACAAATGGAACGTCGCTAATTGCTCAATTGCTTTGTATTGTTGTTGTTGATATTTTGTTGTTGTTATTACTATTTAGGTAGAGAAATCAATAACAAAGGGCGCGACTTATCGGTAAATTAGTGTGATTGAAGGGAGAAAACTTACCAAGCAAACGCATAACTTCCTCGGGATTTAGAAAAACATTTAAATGGCCAGCGGCGCCGCTGCCATCGCGCAGCAGCAGTGCAGTCAGCGTCAGCAGAGCCAGCAACACTGTTTTATTATTATCAAACATGTTTGTTGGTGTTTTCAAGCCTTTCATTGGCATTTTCATTCAACAATTGTAATTTTCCGCTAGTTTTTGCACATTTATGAACACGCACACAAATTCGTAAACAATCGAATCGAACGAATATGGAAAGCAAAGCACACGCGCAGAGAAGAACAGCGAAGAGCGCAGAACAATAACAGTGGCGTCGCTTGCTATAGCGAAAAGCGCTAGTTAGTTAACACACGAGTAATTTAAACATTTTCAAACTAGCCACAAACAATTATTTTTCTATTTAGCACAATTTAACACACGATTTTCGTTGGTTTTCTCGTTTTTTTCATCACATTTACCGGCCGCAACAACCACACGCTTCAGCAGAAAATTCATGAATAACAGGGATGTTAATGTAAAAGGTTTTAACTAACAGCGGCATTTCATGAAAATGTTAGTGCTCTGCTCAGCAGCAGATTGAACAGCTGTTCGCCTGCTGAGCGCGCCTCATTTAAACAGCGCAACACAAAACTTGCAACTGACAATTAAATGCCTGATTTCAATAGATTTTACATTGTCCACCGAATTTTATTTAATAGTCACATTGTTGAAGCGTTTATATATTATGTTTTAAATCAAACAAGTAAATTTTACTGATGTGGAACTGAAACGCCTTTGCTAACTTTTAACATTGCTCATGCCTGCTCGACCGGCTAGTTAACAGACTGTCTGTAAATGAAAAATTGGCCACTTAAGAGCGATGCTGGCGCCATCTACCGTTTGTAATGGTTTGCAGCGCATAGCACAGTTTTTGACAAGCAGGGGCATGCAATGTGTGGATTGTGGATTGTATTAAACAGTAGGAGAAAAATTAATGGATCTTGTAGAGAATGTAGGAGAATGTAAACTTTAATATTTTAGTTTAAGTCTGAGAGGATTGTCGATTAAATTAATAGTTTTCTGATCATGTATTTTTTATTAGAAACCATAAATTTTAATAGCTTCTAATTTTGATTATAAAGTGTATAAATGTGTTCACTTTGCATCTATTTGCATGTCCTCTGCTGTAAGCCCCACATGCCATTTGGCTTATCAGTTCGCCTATGGAAAGTGCTAGAGAGAGAGGAAGCGAGATAGAGAGCCCAAGTCTAGCAGAATTCCCACCAAATAAAGCACATTGAGGGTCACTTTATTCGCATATGTAAACAAAAAACTTTTGTAGAACATGGAAAAAAAGCACAAAAAATTGATTAGAGTTAGCTGAGAGAGCGCTTTAGTTATCGGGGACAGAGCGGACTCAGTTGGCGATAAGGGAACTATTTGTGGTGCAGTTTGTTGACGATTATAATGCCAGACAGCTGGAAACTGTTGCTGATCTCTCTGGGAGTCGCGTTGCTGTTGCACGTGTCGGAGTCGATGCGTTGCAAGGTGCCCTACGAGAAGGTGGAGGAGGAGTACTGTTACTTCGTGGACAACGAGGAGCCGTTGGTAAGTGGCGACAACCCTAGACAACCCTGACCAAAAGCAGCACAAACTATTCACACACTAACACTCAGCCCACTTCGTTCAGCAACTTTTGCTACAAGGATAAACGCACATCGCGTGTCTGCCTCGAGACCGAGGAGGAGATGCTCGTTTTGGCCAACTATCTGTATGAGAGTGGCTACGCAAACGGTACACAGTTCTGGAGTGCTGGCCACCGTTGGCCCGGAGACCTGCAGTTCTACTGGAACTACTTTGGACGTGCTCGTGCCATTAACTTTACGAATTGGTTGCCTGATGAGCCTACGCCACGCATGGGCAAGAATTGTATGCTCCTCACTCTGCAGTACGGACAGCTCTACATGAGCAGCGCCCCCTGCCACGCCCATGCGGTGGACATATGCGAACAGTTGCTCGTCAATGAGCCAACTATCATGCACTGAGAGTGAGAGCACAATCGGATTGAGTTCTTCTACTGCAGAAACTTTTGTTGCTAGCCAGTGTTGCCAGACTATGTTGAAACAACACGTTGCCAGACATTTATATATTTATATGTATTTATACATTAAACATTTATATATACGTTTTTCTTTATCTTGTGTACAATAATAAACCAACAATTGCACCCTGCACCATTCTTGACCAGAATCAAGCTAATTTGATATATGGCTATCGTTCTAATCTTTTTGTGGCTATTCAAACTGTATCAATAAATTTTTTATCATTTGATAATGTGCAGCGTAACTTTACTTTTGCACTAGAAAACTTAGAACTTAAGTCCGTTTATCAATAAGCCATTTACTGCGTATTTAGTAAATACTATCTAATCAGATCAGGGGCCAGTGGGGTCAGGGCACCAGGGCCTCCAACACACGCAATGAACATTTTAACACAAATTGTAAACCTATTTTACATACCTTTATTAATATTTATGTATATACATTCATACATACATACATACATACATATTTTTGCTTATGCTTTGCACTTGTTCAAGGGATCGTGTATTTGAACTGCTTAACGTAGTTCAATTGAAGTAAGTTGTTCAGTTGATCGGCATTTAGCGCTCATTGGTACTTGTTCCGAACTGATTTTGGGACGCGCCAAAAATAAATTCTGTTACTATTTTTTTTAAAATGAGCCAAGTAAGGAAATTGTGCATGTGAGTACGGGGTCTTTTACAGTCGGCTCGCTCGACTGTAGCCTTTCTTACTTGTTTTCAATAAAGTCAAGAACGAGATACGATTCTTCTAAAATTTCATTCAAATCTCTGGGATTTCGATCTCTATTTTGAGACCCCCACCACAGCTGGCCCCATAACATTAATTTGGTAAACCCAGCCCTGATTTAGATATAATTACACACATATATAGTTAATATAAGGGCAATTATTATTATTATTATTATTGCGGAAATAAATGATTTGTTGTCGTATCTCGCTTTTTTCCTCTTCTTCATGCTCTCCGTCTGCCTCTCCTGCTCTCACCACAACCAAGTGGGTTATCTCATGTTTACCAACACTTAAATTACTGTACTTTTGCAATCACTTCAAAAGCTCCGTCGGCGAAATCAGTTGATGAATTGAGTCGCTTGCAATGAGTTTAAAATGTATTATTGGATGTGTACTAATAGCACTACAGGGCTGCCAATGCGAATTTGTGTTCAAAACGGTCGGAGATAATGCATATTATATAGAAATCGGAAATAGTGTGAGTAACTTTAACGATTTGAGTGTTGATTAACTCTAAAAAAAAGTTTAAAATTTTAGGAAAATCGTATTTTTGATTGGTTTGATGCGCGAGAGAGTTGTTGGGAGAATAACGGTGAATTGGTGTCGGTAGTGGGACCCGATCAACTGTTACAACTACAAAACTTTATAGTGTCCGAGGGCTATGCGAATGGCAGTACATTTGGTACATCGGGAAACAGTTACGATCCCGAGAGTCGTTTCAAATGGGAAGCACTTGGTGAGAGTGTTCAATATACAAAATGGCTGCCAGGTGAGGAGCCACCTGATGATTGTAATCTAAGTCTACAACTGATAGACTCAGAACTCTACATGATCCGATCATGGGGATATGATCAATATTATATATGCGAATATTCCACTCCACTCTATCGGATTCAGAGATATATTCATAAAAGTATATATCAAATTATTTTCATGCTCTTTGTCCTAATCGGATTACTTGTTTTTATATGGAAAACAAGGAGACAAGAGTTATCGTATAACACAAGAATTTCAGATTCAAAAATGCCGCTTGTCTAATAAAAGTTTATAAACTTTTAAAATTACAAACCGACATAACTCGGATTACAGTGTTTTTGCTTTCTATGTTTAAACTACTTTTAAGTATTAAATTTTACTGGTTTTCTAAGGTTTACAATAAAGTTTTAAGTTTCACACCGCAGACACCTATAAATAAAATGAAACCATTCTGATTCAGCTTCAGTTTGTAGTTCTATTTGTCCAAGAGAAGTACAAAATGGGTAAATCCTGGGAGACATTACTACTTTCTCTGTTACTCCTTGCTAGCTATGTCTGCATCTATATGGAGTTCTGGAAACGTAAGTTCAGTTCGTAGTGCTTAAAACTTAACTTAACTGATCTATAGCTCGTTGTATGAAACCCTTTGTGGAGATTGGGAATAGCTGCTACTTTTTCTCCACCAACAAAGCAGTAAGTATTCAAAAGTATTAAGGGTACTCCATAAATTGATTTTGTATTGACTTGGATTAGTTTTAATGTTCGTAACTGTGATAGATAAGTAATAAGATACTGTAGTTCAATAGCTTTGGAACGTAATCAAACGAAATGTTTGTTTAGTCTGAGATTATTTCTAAAATCCCCTTATCATTTTTGATCCCGTAGCCTACCTATGAGTATTACAAAGTCACGTATAATGGACGTGTCTTTAGTGTTCCCGCCATGGTAAGTTAGTTCCCTTTAAAAAAGTCAGATTTCAGATCTTTATTCTATGGATTCCCTTTGGCTTCTTGGAATCCCCAGCTTGACTGGCTTCATGCAGGATTCGCCTGTGAGACACTTGACTCCAATGCCAAATTGGTAAGCATTGAGACCGACAAAGAGATGCGTTATCTGGCCAATTATATGAGAATCTATGCCCATGCCAATACCCATCCCTATTTCTGGAGTGGCGGACATCGTGGCAATTTGGGAGTCAAACAATTCGATCAACATTCCATGGAGAACTTTTACTGGCACTACGATGCACATCCCATGAACTACACTAACTTTGGTCAACAGCAAACTGAAAAGAAACCCGACCGATATCCCAATGGATTCTGTGTCTATCTCGAGTATATAGAATCTCAAATTGTTATGAGAACCGCAAACTGCAAGCACCAAATGGCATTTGTCTGTGAGTTGCGCTGGTTACGTTAAACAGTCCAAAAGCTGATAACAAATCTAATCAATAAATAAACCTTCAAAATGAGGCACTTGATTTATTATTGTCGTGTGGTTAGTCCACTAAAAAAATCTTATCAACGGAAGACATAAAAATTTCTTACAGTGTGTTGTAACTGTCTTCGTTTTAATAACTTATATTCTCCAATAATTATACACTTTTTATTATACACATTATATTTATATTATACACATGTAGCTGTCTAGATTGTTATGACAAGTGTTCGGGTTAATTCCCTGCTTCTTTATACTGCTACATATACTCAAGTTTATCACTATTGTTTATACATATATTCGCTTTGTTAACTTTGATAACCTTATGCACAGCTTTAAGTCATTGTCTTGTAAGTCACTGCCATTATTTGCAGCTTTACGGTCTTTTTCTTTGTTCGACATATAAACATAATATATAATTGTTTCAGGTCAAAAAGTCATATACGCAAAAAAAAAAACAAGAAAGAAAAGTACAGTCGAGCACGCCCGACCGTAGAATACTCTCTGCATTTTATTCCCGATCATTTTAATAAAATCGGTATCCAAGTATATCAATTGATACTTGCAACAAAACACGTTGAACCAAAAACATCTGTTTGTATGCATACACACACATACACACTTGACATTATAAGTATGCACGCACATATGTATGTGTGTATATGTTATACATACACAATTGCTCGGCACAGCCAGCATTCGCGGGCAGCGCTGCCGCTAGAAAGCAGCGAAAACGTTCGCTCACATGTTTGTATGCTTCTGTCTCGCTTGCACACATGCATTGGCATTGCGTTCAATTATCAACTTTCTTACATGTCTAGCCCTTTTGTTTATTGTCCGATTTGAATGCAACTTTCAGGATAGTTTGATATACTCTGTTTTCAAACGAATGTGAAATAACAATACTGTACGATAAGAACATATTTGTTCATACGGACGGACAGACAGACGGACAGACGGACATGGCTATATCGACTCGGCTTGTGATGCTGATCAAGAATATATATACTTTATGGGGTCTGCCACGCCTCCTTCTGCCTGTTACATACTTTTCACAAACACAATATACTCTCTCTTGCAGAGAGTATAAAAACAAGAAAGAAAAGTACAGTCGAGCACGCCCGACCGTAGAATACTCTCTGCATTTTATTCCCGATCATTTTAATATAATGGGTATCCGAGAATATTAACTGATAGTAATTGTTAGTTGAAACAAAAACATCTATTTGTATGCAAGCACTAGACATTTGACATTATATGTATGCACGCACATAAGTATGTGTGTATATGTAATACATATACAATTGGTCTGCACGGCCAGCATTCGCGGGCAGCGCTGCCGGTACGCTACACAAGCAGCGAAAACGTTCGCTCACATGTATGTATGTTTCTGTCTCGCTTGCACACATGCATTGACATTGCGTTCAATTATTAGCTTTGTTACATGTCTAGCTCTTTTGTTTATTGTCCGATTTATATGCAACTTTCAGGATAGTTTGATATATTTTGTCTTCAAACGATTGTGAAATTACAATACTTTACGATTAGAACATATGCCTTAAATTGGCAAAAGCAATTTAGGCGGCAAACCATAAAAAACTTCCTAAATGAGCCCGATAAAATGGGTTTAGTATAGACACAGTTTTAGGCTTCAAAATCTGCTTCATTATTTTAGCCAAAGCTGGTTGTAAGCGACTTTGTTAAGTTAGTATTTCATTTGTCATGTGCGTAATTCCATTTAGTAACTCGAAATTCGCACCTTCCACAAAATGCTGCATCAAATTTATGTGGCGAGTGTCTAATTTAATAATTCAGTTCTCACTGTGCACACACACACACACACACACAGATACAGAGTTGTGTCGGAGTAATAGAAATAAATTTGGACTAAACGCTTTTAAATAGTAGCAGACAAGGTTGTAACCATTCACGACTTGTCACAACTTATCACAACTCGTGACTTGTCACGACTCACGCACCATAAAGTTGGTAAAGCGAGTTTTAATGTACTGTGGGGCAAAAAGGCAAAAAAGGTCGAAGAACTCAAACAATAAAAGCCAAAGAATGAAATTAAATCTTAGGAAATCGTTTTGAAAAATTTAATGTTAAGAACCAATTCCATTGTTATTCCTTAAATAGTATAATAAAGTACTTAAATTTCTAAAGACCTAAGTATTTTATTTTACACCGGATTTCAACAAAATCACCCACTGTGCGTCTAGTCGCGCCTGTGTCGGCAATTAAGTCAAATTGATAATGACGACTTAAGTTGTAGGTGTCTGGAGAAAGAAACACAGAGTAAAAGAGTGAGAGCGGGAGAGAGAGAGAGAGAGAGAGCGAGTGGCAGAGAGAGAAGCCAGCTGGCTGTGACGTGATTTCATTTGTGAATACAAAATGGCGACACATTTCGGCACGTCCTGCATCATTATATGGTTCCCGTTCGGTTCACTTGGGTTATAGTACAGAGCTGTAAGTGTGTGTGTGCGTAGGTGTATGTGTGTGTGTGCTGGGTGTTCGGTGTGCCCTTTGGCATAATTAAAATGAAATAATTTTCGACAAGTTGGCTGTTGTTTTGGGGGCTCTTAACAGCTTTCCGCCAGCTATTTGCATCGAACGAACGCCGACAGTTGCTTGCCACCGATTTTGCATTTGTTGTTGTTCAGTTGTTGTTTTTGGGGCACGTAGCAGCAGTTAGAGGGTCTGCCATATGATGAAAACTTCTTTGGCTGCCATGAGTACCCCGTTTCTTCGTTCTTTGCAGGGCAACTTGAGCTCAAGCAACAGCTACAGCTGCCAACTCCTGCTCCTGTTCCTGTTCCTCCTCCTGCTCCTGTTCCTGCTCCTGCTCAATGTCTGCTCTGCTCAGTTGCTGCGTGTTGGAATTTTTATTTAATTTGCTTGGCTGTCAGCGTATGCTGCCTCCTTGTTGTCTCCTGTCTCCTGTCTTCAGTCTTCTGTCTCGTGTCTCTGGTCTCTTATCTGTTGTCTGTTGTCTCTTGTCTCTCGTCTGTTGTCTTCTGTTTGCTGCATTGTTTGAAATTAATTTCACTTGTCGTTGGAACCATCGAAACCATTCAGAACCCTATCGTACACTGTTCAAAATGCTTTTATTATATTTTAAAATACATTTCTATTTATTTAAATAAGTAAGAGTTTCTTAAATTCTAGAAGCAGCTTAAGAAACTTATTTAGACTGAATCACTGATTATTGTTTGCACTAATTATCTACTTGTTTTTCCCAGTGTATTGTAGTGCCATCTCCGGCACTGGGAACGTGCAGCTCGTCATAGCCGTTGTGCGTGCCGTTGTCAATGGCGCTTAATGCTGCATAGTTGAAACGCCAGAGCCAAGGACAAAGTTGGCATCAAGTCGAGTTCAGTTGAGTGTTGCTTCCCCCTTGTCTTTTTTTGGCCCTCACTGCCTGCTCATCCTTAGCCCACTCCTGGCTCAACCAGCCTTCTGTTTTAGCCCGATTTCTGTAGTCAATCGTTTGCCAAATCAACGCGCTAATCATTTTGCATTTGCACTCGACGCACTGACTCCCTGACATTCAGAGATGTCAACGGCTTCGGAAGAGTAGCAACAACCAATGCCAAGCACGCATCTTTTTCTGCTTCTTCTTGCTCTTCTTTTTACAGCCGATATATGGCTCTGTGCCGGAACTAGTAAGCCCATAAATGTCAGTTGGTAAAAGCAGCAAGAGGGAAAGAGAGCGCACTACGAATAGAGCAACGTTTGCTCGTTGTCAGCGCATTTGCTTGGCCAACTTATGGTCATCCCCTTTGTCTCTTAGTCCTTAGCCCCTTCCCCTGTTTCCTCCATCCTACTACCCTGCCCCTTTGCCACCTCCTGCGCTTCCATCTGCCTTCATCTGTTTTATCATTAATCACTGACAATAATGAACTTCCGTCGTTTGTAGTCGCAAAATGGCGCCAACTTTTGGATTTGGACTTGCAACTGCTGCTTTCTACCCCTTCTCCTGACCCTGCCCCTGCTCTTTCTCCTCCGTCCTTACCCCTCCCCCACAAATAGCATCTCCTTTTGTTGTCATTAGCGCAATGTTGCAAAATTTATCGTGTGACTTATGAGACGAGCAGTCAGACAGACGGACAGACAGTTGGAATACAGTCCTAGACTGAGTCTGTATTGACCATGGCCAGAAGGCTACACTCGTGTTCTAACCATGATGATGGCCTGGTCTCTGTTTTGGTCGTGTGATTTTATCGCTTCGATTTACGACTCATAAAAATGCTAGCGACTTTATATGCGCCAACATCCTAACTGCGTTTTTCTTTATCTATTTTTCCAATACCCTCTAGCTGAATTGATAAGGGGTAGCATAGCCATCGATACTAAGGATATCTCACAATTTTTATATAATGTTTCTGGGTAATGTTCGAGAGTTAAAAGTGATTTAAATACATTTTTATATTTGACATCGTTTACAGGGTATCTTTCCAACCAATCCCCTCTCTTGTTGCACTCTAATATTTTTTGTTGACTTTTTTTCTTGAATTCTCAATCCTCTGGTTTTTCTGTCTCGCTGGAGTTTTGGGGGCTTTTCTGTCTACGCTAAAATTCTCAGTGCTGTTTTTCCGATTTTATGCTTGACTGCGCTTTTCCCCTCCCCACCGCGGCCACAAATCGGTTTGCAGGACAGTTTGTTGCATGATGTCTCTATAACAAGTGTACACATTCATATACATATAACTACATATATATAGTTGATTTTTATGGGCATTTAGTGATGCAGAAATTATTTGGATATGTTGCTCTCTCATGGTCTTTCAATTGAACCAAATAAACAAAGTCCAAAAAATTCTACGGGCATAAAAATGTTGAACTTTTTAGGGGACAATAAAGGCGAGTTGAACTTTGATTTATGAACTTTATTAAAAGCATTGAATAATTTAAATGTAGTCAAAGTTTATGTATTTAAGAAGTTAGATTAAAAACATATGCTACTAATATTTTATATAATAATAATAATAATAATAATAATAATAATAATAATAATAATAATAATAATATTAATAATAATAATAATAATAATAATAATAATAATAATAATAATAATAATAATAATAATAATAATAATAATAATAATAATAATAATAATAATAATAATAATGCAAATGTCAAATATCAATAAATGCAAATTATTCACATCATAAATCCCTACAAATAAACTAGATTGTCTAACAGCTTGATTATAGCCCAGAAAGTCTCTATCTTCCCCTCTCTGTCTCTCACACTACCCCCTCTCTCACTCTCTCTCTCTCTCTAACTCGCTTTGTAACCCATCTGAACATCACACATCAATTTGCAGAGCAATTTAGTCTTAACACAATAGCCATCTGACCAATATGTAGCCTTTCTTTCTATCTATTTTTTTTTTTTTGTTTCTTGTTTTAGCCAACATCGAGTGAAGTATCAACATGCTGCATTTGACAGTTATTAGATTAACACCTACATGCACTTCGAATACTCGACTACTCCTATGCTCGGGTCATCGGATACTCGAATAGTTCGATACTCGATTACTTGTTTAGTTCAATGGGGTAATGGGTGATAAAGAGAGCAGAAGCAGGCGAGAGAGAGATAAATGTTGTCTGAATTTCCAGCAAACAATAAAGCGCTCAAAATGTATGCGAGCATACATAAAATCTCTACCAGACAGCATGAGTATGTTGGCGAAAAACAAAAGGATATAACCCGACCAAAGGGGGCGGGACGGGGCGGTGAGGGGCAGTGGAGGATGATGACCAGCAACAAGCGATGTCAATTTCAGACAAACAACCCGACTGTATGCAAACTCTCGTTAATTTAAACACATATACATATATATATATATTGATATATGTGCAGGATATAGGTATTGCTCAAGATGTCACATTCTCCCTTCCCCCTCGCTGCATTCCGCCCACATTCGAGCTACATAAAAAGGCGCTTACCCTACGCTCAGGGGTAGTCCAAGGAGGGAGTTGAAGGGGGATTAGAAGGGGGTCGGTAGTGGGAGGAAGTCAGTTGAAAGCTGTCAGTGGCTGTTTAGATTTACGTGCCGCAGTGCAGCTATGTCAGCACGGAGACAGTGTGAGAAACGGACACGGAGACAGAGACAGAGATGGAGATGGAGACGGACGTATGGCTATCAAGAGGTGTGACAGGCACAACAATTCTCTCTTCTGCCACACCTCCAATGCACTTTGTAACAATGCAAAAACCAGCAACAGAACTAAAGCTGAGTTAACGACTTTGAAATACCCGTTAGTTTATTAAATCGAAGAAGGACAGACTTTTGAAAATCTGTCCTGTAGTTGAAAAGTGGCACAAACTTAAATTCTTATTATGAAATCTTTTAAAAACTAAGAATTTCTTCCTTAAACTGAAACTTTTAGCTAATACCTATTCGATTTCCCCGAGTACTGTTCGTTAAAAGAGCTTAACTTTGATATACCCATTCCCTTTTAATGCCGGGTATTACAACATATACACACACACACATTTCAGCAAATGGCTGATTGTCATCGCTCTCTGACTTTTTGTTAATGAAAGTGTCAGCTAGACAAACGCACCCAAACCCAAAGGCCCATCATGGAAAACAGAGAACAACTGGTTCTACAAAACCGGATCTACCTTACAGCCATACCATAGCTAACCAACTGACGCTTTGTTTGATTTCGTCCTGTTGGCTGTTGGCTGGTTGTTTTAGGGCCCAGTCAAAATGCTTTCCATTTTCGGCCAATAAATTATGATCAGGCTGATTTTTAGAGGGGTCTTTTGTTAGAGGCTGCTCCATACATTGAACCAAAACAGCGTGTGGCATCCTGACTGTCATTAAAATGTCCTGCACAGGATATTTGCCATCGCTTTTGTTTAACTTTCACTTCAATCTCCGATATTTGTTGATAAAATGTTCAAAATTTCGAGATAATTACACAGTTAGCCGCTGGTATTATAGTTTAGCTGTCCAAATACCTCTGATAAACCTGTTAATTTGACATATTCATAGAGCTCTTCGTTTTGGTAGTCAAAATTAATTCAATTGCATTTTCGATAAACTTAATTAATATTTTATGATGAAGACAGGACTTACGTTGTAGAATAAACAATAAATTTGGAAGTTTTGAATTTCCTTTATGAAAGTTAATTTAATTTTCTCTATCTACTGAAAATATTACTTTTAAGTCAAAACTTTTCCTCCACGATGCATATAAAAATTATTTACCGATACTTATCAACGTGCCTATGGCATTTTCCAAGAAAACCCTTATATAATCAACTAAATTTCCATCTGAAATCAAATTTTCCGCATTTTCCTTGAGTTTTCTTCTATTTTTTTTGTCATATTATCGCAGTAATTTGAACAATTAAGAAACAACGCATATCGCGAGTCGGGAATCTTTGTTGCCAGTGGGCTTATGTTCCATCATTTCAATGGCTGCCAACTTAATTTACATAGCCAGGGGGGCAGGGGAGGCGTGGCTGAAGTCGGATTGGATTATTAAAACGGATAAATCGCGACGTGCAACGGCGTTGAATGAAAGTGAAAAGCTGTGCGTGGGTAATTAAAAAGTCAAGTTGAACCAAAAGAGGAAAGAAAAAGGAATAAGGAGTAAGGAGTAAGAAACAGGGAACAAGGAACAAGGAACACTGAAGGAGTCATACAGTTGAAAACCTAATTCACAGCTTGAATTTTAATTAATTAAGAGTCCACACGGAGGAGAGAGAAAGAGAGAGCGAGAGATGTTGGAATATATAGACAGATAAATAGAAAAGTCACGTGTCTCCTTTGGCACCCAGGGAATAAAGTAGGTTAATGCGCTTAGAGGAGCGTCTAAGAGGAAGAGTGGAAGGTACTTGAGGCAGGAAAAACTCCTCACAGACACCGTAATTGGTGGCGTTACAAAATATTTACAGTAAACGTTACATGGAAATGGAAAAAGATGATAAAGTGAGCAAAATGTTTGCACTTTCCCTTTACGACTCTTTAGAGACATTTTAGGTGTTGACTCGACCTCTTTCCCCCCCTTTTTGCCCATCCGGACGGATTTTGTGGGGTGTGCGGGCGTGTCGACGTCTTGATAAGCAAATGTTATAAGTAAATATAAATATTTCTATAAATTTATGCCAGTAATTTATTTACATGGGTTTCAGTTTACTTTAGGGTGAATTTTCTGTAGTAGGCCTAGCATCTATAGCCCCAAGTTTCGATGGCATTTACACCTGGCAGCCCATTCGAACAATAACATTTCGGTCACAGTCTCATAAAGTCCTGTTCTGTCTCTACAGTCTGTGCTAATTCCCCCTCTAGTGCGATTGTGAAGCTTTATTTTCTACCAATACATTATTTTTTTTTGTAATTCTATCTAATTATGGATGCCGACAAAGGTTGTCCCGATCTACATGAGCGCGCTAAGCGTGTTCACGAACCGGGTCGAGTTTGTCGTGAACTGCTCTACTTGCGTTCCAAACGGGTAAGTAGCGGTTGGGTTTAGGAAACGGGTAATACCTAAAACTTTCTGTTCCTCCTTTCTCTAAGGCCAAGCGCGAAGTGCCCGCTTTTACCTTTCAAGCCCTACAAAAAGGCACCGTTGTAAAGCCGCCCACAAAGTGAGTCTTTAAAAATTCAGTCCACGACTTCATAGCTATCTAACTGTATTTTTAGAATTGATATTTTTAAGCGTCAACCGGTTAAGGAGACCGTTTTTAAGATTTACTTTATGCGTGGCGATATTCCAGTGGCCTTAGCGGGTCGCAGCAACAAACAGGATCCCACAAAGGATCGTCCTTTGCGCTGGCACTGCACTCCTGAGGAATTGGATTACTGTTACTATTTGCCCATCTTTCTAGACGGACTGGCCGATGTGGATAGCGATACTCGTCTGCTGGCACTGAATGCCGCTGTCGATCTGATCATGAGACAACCCCACAAAGTACTTCCCGTACTCCCCAAATTGATTCTCCCCCTGAAACGCGCTTTCCAGACTCGTGACAAGGGCATTATCATCTCGGCCCTTCAGGTGCTACAGCTCATGGTTCGTTTGGGTAAGTTTCAAGATTTTTAATAGATTTTGGGGTATTACTTTCAACTGGGTGTACCTAGGACCTTGTGTTGGACAGGCTTTAGTTCCCTTCTATCGCCAACTGCTGGCTGTCTGCAATCTTTACAAGAATGTCAATGTTAATCTGGGCGAGGGCATTGATCCAGATCGTAGCAAACGCATTGGTGATGTCATTGAGGATACTTTAAAGCTGCTGGAGTTCTGTGGTGGACCCAATGCCTTCATCAATATCAAGTATATGGTACCCACCTATGAGAGCAGCGTCTTTCCACGCTGTCAGAACCACGATGGTGCCAAAAATTAGTCACTAGACGGTGTTGGTTTGACAACTTGTTTGGTTCGCTTGCTTAGGTTATAATTATGCCAGAAAATTATTATCAGTTAGGTTCGAAATTTTGCGCAAAATAAAACTAAAGAGTTTAGTTGAGCCTGTAACTCCAAAAAAAGATTTTGATTTTTATTTACCGAAAGAATTTAATATGGAAATAAATAAATTATTTCTTTGAGTGCACTCAATACAAAAATATTTCAATATTTCACAGTTCAAATTAGTAAAATTATTCCCGTGCTGCTCAAAAATGTTTTAGGGTGGACCAAAGACACATTTTTCCTGATCAAGATAAGCCGTGTGGGTTTCAACAGGGTAACAGCAGGCAGCCAATGATAAATGCCTAATTAATTTTTAATTTTGAAAATAAGCTTACAACGAGCAGACAATTTTCAACAATGAAAAAATACCAAAAAAAAATACAAAAAAAGAAGAAGACAATGACGGCAGCAAAGCACGTAAATAAAAAACTCATTACAATAAATCATAAAGTGAAAATTGTTCAATTCGCTGCTTCGGTTGGTTTAATGGAATATCCATGTAGAGTGCTAACAGAGAGACAAGCAGACAGAACGACAGACAGAAAGAAAGACAGACAGAAAGACAGACAGACACATTTGTCTAAGGATGCGTGTGTGTGCATTGGCCCGGAGACGGAGCGACACGGGGGGAGACAAGAGGAAGAGGAAGACACAGAGCAGTTGGAGGTGCGCAGTCAGCCTGTGCTTGGCTTGAGGGTGTCTGTCTGCCGTATCTGGCCAAAATCAAGCAATGGGCCATACTTTTGACTTCTGGCACTTTTCAGCAATCGAAGTACGAAGTACGAAGCACACTCTAAAATTAATTTAGTTAAATTGCCGCAATGCAAGGAATGAGAATGGGAAATTGGGATGGGCCTGCCTGCTCCTGGTGCGTGTACTGCTGTGGCTCACTGTGCGCTTTTCAACGTAATTAAGTACGACCCTCCATAATTTTTTGAAAAAACAAATCTTGTTATCAACGCGAGCCAACACAAAACAGAGAATTCACAGCTCTGACCAGTCACCAGTTTGCTTTTAGTGGTTTGCTGGTTTGCTGGGTTGGTTGGTTGGTGGCTCAGTGGTTTGGTGGTTTTGCCCAACGACCCAGCCCAGCTGGTTCGACTGGGTTGTCTGGTTTGGTTTTGATTGTGGTGCGTAGATAAAAACCTGCCAAGTGTTGCAACTCAATTTGGTTCCCCATCAGAAAAATGTACTTGGAATGGTAGAATCAACCCTCGTTCCACCACACAAATTCTTAATTCACTTTTTGGGTACTTTCTTTTTTTTTTTTTTTTTTAATCTCCTGTTGACGGTAAATCAAACAGTCCCCCTGGGTGCAGCGTCACTTGTCGACCCACCCGCCAGATAAATTGCATTTCGTGAATTTTCATTTTCCTTCTCTCACTCGCACTCGTCCTTGTACTCGTCCTCTCACTCTCACTCGTACTCGTCTTCATTCTCATTTTCAATTTTATTGTGCTGCTTCCAATGCTCTTAAAACGTTTTGACATTTTTACGCAGTTTTTTTTTTATGTATTTTATTTAACCATTTTTTATTGCGTCTCAGCTCAGCTTAGACTCGAGCTGTAGGAATGCACTGGGTGGAGGAGGAAGGACGAAGGACGAAGGGTAAAGGGTTCGCCGCGGGGCGCTAAACTTTGATTTAGCTGGAAAATTGTGCTTAAGAGATTGAAATTTTATTTGTGCGAAAACTGTTTGGGTACTCGAGACTTTGCTCTACTGGAAATTAGAGATGTGACAGCAAAAAATGCAATTTTAATTTAAGCAGACTTTGACATCGGAACATTAGGAAATGTCAATCAGAATTATTGATTCGTGTCACGTTGCCAAACACGACACTAGCTCATCTCTAATTGGTATTGAATCCGAGCAACATTTTGCTGTTTGCTCACGATTAACCCGAGGAAGACCCACAGTCTGGTCACCCTAATACCCAGGAGAGCATTTCCGGCACACTCACACACACACACATCACTCCCTTACATATTCATATGCATTAAGTCATGACCATGACCATGTCCAGTTTCTGAGTGGGCGTTTGGGCGTGTGGGTGTGTGGGGTGTTTGGGTGGATTGACGGCTCTGGTGTTGGCCGGGAAATTGCTTTAATATACCGGAAATTGCAGGAGAGTTGCATAAATTGACACGAAACGCCCCGTGGGGCACAATTCAGTGTAATGAGGCACTGGCATCAATGTATCCAAGGAAAACGAAAATGTTGCCCCCTTTAATTCTGTTGTGAGTGGGGGAAGTGACCCTCAACAGTGGGTGCTAAAAGTATTTAGAAATTTATCTAAGGATTGACCAGCAGCCAAGCCGTGAATTATAGCAGATTACGGTTGTATTGTACAAAATATTAAATAAATGGTAAAAAATAACAGTGTAAGCTTTGTGAGCTACCAATGCTAGTGCTAGCTAAGTCAATGGGATTTTTTAAAAAGAATCAAAGTTCATATTTGAGAAAATAGCATTAAAATCTAATCAATCAATTATTGACTTCATTACTACATTATTAACTTTTGTACAGAACTATTCGAACAATTAAAATTTAAATCAAACCAAATGCTTAGTTGATTCCCCCTACAAAACTGTGTTCAATGTAATCCCGACATGATTTCCATATCTCTAACGACTATTACATACTTTCCATGTACTCAGTACTTACAATATGCAGTTGAGATAACTATATACTGATATTAATTTTAATAGCTTCACATTTACAGAAATTCCTTGATATTTTATTAGTTGTCTTTGGAAGCTTTAAGGATTTGGCAGGCAAGTTAATGTCTAGTTTCTCCTATCGCAGACAATGTCAGAGGTCTGGCATATTTTGCGACTTGGCAATATGTGAATCCATGTTCAGCCAGTCACGACCCGGCATAAAAAATCCCGTAGAATCCATTGAGGGGAATCCTTGTTGGTCGCAGATGGTCACATTCCGCGTACTGCATCGAATCACGTTCACGATGCCCGGAAGCGAATCGAAATTATCACCAATTTGCAGTCATCGAAATCCAATTATATGGTATGCGTGTGTGAGTCTATGAGTGTGTGTGTGTGTGTGTGTGTGTGTGTAACCCTGAATCCTAGAAATGGCTAGAGCAGGACAATGCCTTGTAAATGGCAAACAGCCACTGTCCACATTGGATTGCCATATGCTCACCGCGATACAAAAATCGCAATGCGAATGCAGTTCAAAAAGTGGATCGAGTCAGAGGAGACAGTAATCGGATTAGGATTGGGTTCGGCACCGACAAAAACATAATTTGCGAGAAATGTCACACGGCACACGGCAAACGGCAAACGGCGACTGTTCCCTCGACTTATTTGCAATTTGCAAAATGGAAAACGATGCCAAAGTCGGAAGTCGGAAGTCGTGGGTGGAGCGAGGAGAGGAGAGAGGCAAGAGGGAAGAGAGGGGAGAGGGAGAGGATAGTAAAGAGGCTGTAAGGCTGAGAGTTTACTAAATCATGCATGTCAAGTCGAGTAGTTGTCGTCTCTATCAAACCCATCATAATCGCCAGTGCGTACGCATCATTATAGACTCTCTCCTCATACACTCCCTTGGCTGCGTTTCGGGGGTTGAAGGGTACACCGCTTTTGGGTGACACTGTTGTTGTTTAGTTCCGGCATGCGACAGATGCAGCGGACGTGCAGGCAGGAGGCGGACGGACGGACTGAGCTCAGAGTCCGTTGTCTGCGGTAAAACCACAAGAGGCTCACCCCGACTGTCCTCATCAACATCAACATCATCAGCTTCAGCTTCGGCATCAATGTTCTCGGAGCTGTCAGTGCTCATTGTCGGCTAAGTGCCGGAGTGCACAGTGGGTGGAGTTGATAACTGGGAGGAATGCTCTCGGGGTGCTGAACGGTCAACAAGCCGCAGTGAAAGCCAAAGCAACAACAGCCCTCGATGCAGTGGCAGTGGCAGAGCCAGCAACAGAGGTAGCGGCAGAGACTGAGGCAGCGACTGAGGCAGCAGCAGAGACCATTTTCATTTCAAGGGCCTTAAAACAAATTTTTTGCTCTCAGAGTAACCTGCTTGTCGCGTTGGGAAGGTGGCAAAAAGTAACCCGGCATGCACAGTGGGTTGAGTCACAACAATTTCAACTGAAATTTTCAAAGGGAAGAACAAATTATTTTCCTATAGAATTTTATGCTGATAAAGGCATTGAATCATGGCGTTAACTTATTAATATAAACCAAATGATTCATTTTGTTGAAAAAATTGATTAATAACATGAAAACGATTCATTCAGTACAATAATCACAAATTATCATACTTTATGAATAAACCATAAAATTTCATTTTAACTTTTATCAAAGTTCCGAAGTGTAAAGTAACAAATGTAATCAATTTGGCCTACATTCAAAGGTAAAGTTGATAATACATTTTAACAGAAATTATTACTTGTGATTGGTACAAAAAGTAAATAAATGTATTTCGGCCAGCTACACACATTTTGAACCACTGTGCGAGTCTGTGCCACCCGCTACGCAGCAACCACAGGAACGGTAACGTCGGCGGCTGCGTCGGGCACTCAACAAAGGAAACGATAAGACGACAGACGTTGTGGAAACAGTGGCTGCTATCCCCCGGCTTCCGCTGCATTGCACCCATGATCAGGAAGGGTATCAAGGCTATGAAGACTGTGGAGGGTGCTGAGATACCCGGGGTTGGTGTCCATCCGAGGCGAACAACAATAAAAGCAAATTCAATGCATTTTGCTGTGATAATTTTGCACTACACAAGAAGCAAGAAACGAGAGAAAAGCGATAAAGCGACGATTGCGCCAAACGCAAAGCCGTAAACGAGCAAATAATACAAATTTTATATAGCTAAAGAAAAAAATATATATACATATATGTATATGAAATAAAAATATAATAATAACGGGGAGTGCAGAAGATATATAGTAGTAGTGTAGTGTTGTTGTATGGAAAACATGAGTGTGAATAGTCAATGAGTGTTTGAGTGGAGGTTACAAACAGGTCGTCGGATTCTGAATGCTCTGGGGATGGTTTTGTGACTGGTTTGGGCCATCTAACAATTTAGGTGGGTGGGTTGGTGGTGCAGCTGCTGCTACCGGTGGTTGTAGTGCTGGAAATCAAACGGCAACAATGCAATCAAAATTTTCGTTTCCTTTACCTTGGTGCAAATTTAGTTATTGTCTAGACTCGGGAGTCGGAGATACGCAACACTCGAGGGAATTGTTGGGCCATAATTTAATTCAGCTGGCCCATTATTTCATTAGTTGTGCGGCAGTTACAACTCCCCCTACTCCCCCCCACCCTCTTATCCAGAATTTGTGCAATTTATTTACAGTATTGTCGTATTGTAATATGGCTCTGGCAGCTAGACGCATAAATTTGTGTATTTCGATTTTGATTTTACCATTTTAATTGTTTGTAAACTGGCCAAAATGCTCAGCCAGTTGCTCCTTTCACTGTCTCTCTATCTCTTCATCTCTCTCTTTCTCTCTCTCTCTGTCTCTCTTACTTCATCTCTCTGTTTGCATTGTTCTTGTTGGCCAAACATGTCGTATCTTTGTATCTGCATTTGAGTTGGCTTTCAACAATGTGTTTGTTGCTGTAATTAACATTTATGACCAAAACTTAAGATATTTAACTAAAAGTGCAACAATATTTGTATTTTATAGGAAATGAAAATTCTAAATTTCTCTCAGTTTATAATCAAAAACAAAGCAAATGGAAAAACATGTGAAATGTAAAGTTATAAAGCCAGTAAATAATACCATTATATTTAACATTCCTATTTGTTGTTAGCTTCAATCATTTTTGATTCAAACCAATTAAGAAATTTAAAACTATTGCAATATTTGTTTAAACAATTAAAGTCATCAAACCGATTGTAATTGGCAAGTTAAACTCCATTTATGTAGATTTTAGTAATTAATTCATATAAAAACTCTGTATTTATTTTAACTAATTAATAGATCTGATAAAGTAATAAATTATTGTTTAATTTTTTAGTCCTCTATCCCTTTAATGTATTAAAATTTATTTGTGTACCGCAGTTAACAAAGCAATTCAAACTATCACAAACAGTATGAAGTCCAATTAAATGACAGCCCCAAAACTATGCTACATAATATTTCAAAGAGATCACAAACAATGCCAAGCACAATTTACTGGCCAGCCCTAAAAGTATGCAACTATTTGAAATGTTGTTAGTTGGAATTATGCAAGTGCGGAAAGTATCTTGAGTAGAAGACAATGACGCACTTGAACTTACCAGCTACACTTGAGTGAGTCCACTCTGTCCCTCCTCTTGTCCGCCTGTCCCTCTGTCCCCCTGTCCATCTGTCCACGCGGCAAGTGCAACATAAATGCATAGAAACAATGAAAATTAAGTTGTTGCAAGCAAAACTTTATGCAAATAGACGCGTTGCTAGAAGTGCAGACAGGCGGACTGGCGGACGGATGGATGGGTGGACAGACAAGAGTTTCAAGTCAGCAAAAGTATATTAAAAATGTTGACAAGGAAATCCATCTGTTTAATGGGTCCACACGAAGTGCAGGCAATGTCAGCTTCAAGACAGGACCAACCCATGTTCACAAACACACACCCATCTTACACACACTTCTTGTGGGGTGTATTGTGGGTGTGCTTCTAATCCGCCAGATTACAAAAGTGTGCGGCAAAGTTGGAGCTGTGGCCCTGGGCAACCATAATCTCAACCCCATTAGACAGGCCCAAGCCCTGGGCCAAAACTATTACACTTGATAAATTCGAGATTAAAGTGCATTTGCAGTTGAGCCCTTGGCCAGGGTAAGAAAAAAGGCCAAAACCTAAACCAAAATCCAAACACAAACGCCAACCGGGACAGCCCAGGCCAGGCCGAGGCCGAGGCCGAGACGGGTCATCAAATTTATGGCCATACATTTGGCAGAAATTTCACTCGCAAAGCACTTGGCCAACTCGTGTGCCCTTTTAATTATCACACGTAATGACAGCACCAAATGCAATTGCTAATTAATTGCCTCGGGATCCCAAAAGCAAAAACTCCAACCTCCCCCATTTCCGAAGAACGAAAGAATTTATGATCCTAACATTTGTATGGCTTGACATTATTATTCCAACATGTGCGGTTCAAATGCAATTTCTCCCTTCTCTTCCCTTCTCTCTTAAGATAAACCTACCAAATAATGAATGGTTCAAAGCATTGCCCAACAAATGACTGCGGCTTAGTCCTAAGCAAATGGTGGAGATTATTACCAGAGGGCGGAGCAGTGAGGGGGAGACTCAACTTGAACTTGAATTTGATTGGAATTCAAATATTATATGCTCGGTCGACAGCTAATGAAGATAATCGTTTTGCGCTGTCAAAATTGCCACAAAATATAATTGTGATAGCTCCCAGAAGCTGAGCAACTGAGAACTGTAAGAGGAGAGGCAAGGAGAGGGGTAAAGGGAGGTTCGAACAACTTTGAATCGCCGGCAAATGATTAATGATGAGAGCATTATGAAAAAGACCAAAGCACAAAAGTTTAGTTTTAAATCTTAAACGCCAGCAGAAAAACACAACAAGCTAACTGAAGTTTAAATAAATAGACCAAGAAATATCCTGTAATCAAGAAATGGATAATATTAAATAAAAAAAAATAAATAAAAAAATAATTTAAAATAATTATTAAAGACAAGAATTATTAACTTTCGTTGATTTAATGTTAAAAACAAAATTTAAGTTTGAACAAAAAAATCAAAAATTCCATCACATTTCTACATGAATACGTCTTCAAAGCCAATTTTTGGGTCAGGTAGAATGCAGAGTTATTTTATATACATTTTCAAGAAGTCCAATTCATATTTTTAAGCTCCGAAGCAACTCAAAGTATAGCCAAACAATTCAAATATCTTAACACACCCATCCAAAAATTATATACAGGGTATAAACACTTCATCAGACACAATAGAATCTCCAAGATGCTTAGTACAGCGGAAACTTCAGCTAAAAACAATAACAACAGATGCCAGCCAACTGATTACTCGCAATTTAGACAGGGGCAGCAGGGTCTAGAGACTAACTTTGGCTTTATACGCATTACGATTGGAAGCATAGCCCCCAACCCCTGATCCCCTGTCCCCTGATCTCCCTCCTCTTCCTACTGTGCAGCAAGTGCAGTGGAAGTGAAAAAAAAACTCAGCGAGTCACTTATGGGCCCAGTTAAGATGTTATCAACAAAGCTCAAACGTCAACCAGAGAACAGAAACTGAAACAGTCATAGAGACAACAACAACAACAACAACAAGAACAATAACGACAACAAAAACTGAACAATTGAGAAACTGAACAACAAAAGTTTTGTTATTCTCCAACTTCTCCAATGTTCTCCAGTTGTTAATTTTTTTAATGAATCTCATCAGATATATGAAATCGGTCTTTATTTTTTTTTAGTCGTTTGTCGGCGGTTTTCAAGTGCGCACCTAAAACGCGCTTCAATCAAAAGTTTCTGCTTCAAGTTCTCAGTCACATATATCCCAACGATCTTAAAATTTATAAACAACTTGAAATTGTTTAAATATAGAAATAATTCTATCTTTTTTTTGCTATCGTTTGTGTAAATTCCCGAAAAATGTATCTGGGATTTGTGGCCTATTTGGGATTATGCTGTTTTCTGCTAACTCATCACGGTGCACAAGGTTGTTATTCATATTTGTAGCCATAATTGGTTATTAACCAATTAATGGCAAGTGTTGCCAATTGTTTTGTGCTGACCAAGATTTCAATCACGGCTCTAATTCTATTGACAGCGTGTGTGGGCATTTCCCCCAATTTGGGAACTTTTCACAGCTCATCCAAAACAAAATTACCCAAAAGAGTTGAAAGAACTCTGACAGTGTCGGGAATAGTTTGTTACAAGTCATATGATTTAAAAGGGTGTTAACGGACTTCATCAAAGTGATTAATTAATGAATTTTGAAATTTATTTATTACGAAATTAAAATTGTTATCGGCTTAAATCCTACTAAGGTTCAGATGAAGCTACTTAAACTGGGAAGGATAACCGAGTTTATGAAATAATTGTGCACTTTTCTTGTATAAAATTCTTTTTAAGGACTTTCTATATTACAAAAAAAAAATATTAAAGAAAGAAAGAAAGAAAAAGATGGAAAAATATTTAAAATATTTAAATAGCTGACATGTCATCTATCAATTTATTAACAAATATAATAAGAAGAGATATTTAATATTTTTGATATTGTTGGCTTCGTGTTATGTAATTTTGTTCGGTTATGGAAACATAATCAGGCAAATTCAGGCAGTGATTTTATTGCCCATTTAAATATAAATTATTTTGTTAATATAAATACATTTTCCAAATCACTTGAGGGCACAGTTTCTAGCCTTCTTAGCTGCCTAATAAATTTTCTGTGTTTAGAAATTTTCTCAAGCTTCATTTGAGTCTGCATAAAGACAGAAATCAAGAGATCAAAGAACAGAAAACTCGAATTTCTAGTGCAACTTGTAAATAAGTTAGTTAAGTAAAACAAACTTTGCATATTAAAGTGCAATTTGGATTGAACAAAGTGCGCAGAATTCATTCAAAAGCCAGTCAGCTGTAAATGTGTGTGTGTGTAGCAGAGTATCTGTGTGTGTTTGTATGTGTGTGGTGGGGATTTAACAAGATAGATTCGTATCCATAAATAAGTCAACGTGCGCTAATTGCTACACTTATAGACAGCTTGAAAATCAGACACGCTCCAGTTCATTCGATGCTCTTACGCTGGAGTGGACAGCGGCGTGGTCAAGGGGGGTCAGAAGGGGGTCAAAAGGGGCGTTAAAAGGAACGGAAGTGTTTGCATAACTTGAATTAAATTTCTCTCCGTTTGAATCTAATTTCTATGCTAAAACCAAAAACAAACAACACGAACGTCAATGTGGAAATGTAACCAGGTCAAGCAAATAAAGTGTCATCCAAGTTGGATTTCGATGACACGGAGAACAACAACAACAACCAGACCGGAGTGCCAGTTTTAATCGGCCAGGGACAGGGACAGGGACAGGGGCAGGGACAGCAGGGACAGGGACAGCAGGGAAACAGCGGCGGTGGCTATGATCAGGGCACAGGACGTGCTGGAACTGGAACTGGAGCTGGAAGCACTGGCAATCGTCCCAAGATACATGGAGTGCGTGTGACAGTCGACACGGGCAATGGACAGCAGCAAACGAAAGGTAATTAAAATTGTTGCTCAAAGCGATGGCAAAGGAGAGCTAAACTTTAACCAAATAGAATCCAAGGAGAGCGTCGAAATTACGGATTTGGGTAAACACAAGAAGCGTGTAGGAATCCACACGGACATCACGTTCGAAATAACCGCCGAAGGTGAGGGAAATGAGACCAGTTCAGCACAGCAGCAGGGGGACAAGGGTAAAGTGTAGAGGATAAAGGATAAATCAGTTAAACTTTCGCTACTCACCCCCCTTTTACTTTCACTTTATACCGCCAGAGGACGCCAGTGTGCCCATTTTCAAGGGACGTGCCAGCAGCAGAGGCGACTCTAAGCACAAGTCAAGGCAACCCTACGATCCCAAGTCACAGTGGAATCCCAATTATTCCAGCGAACATGGCAGCAATCGTGGTGGTTCCAGATCACCATCGGATGGATATTATCCTCAGTATTATCCCGAGCATGTCTATACGAGTGGCAACTCTGATGTGGGCAGCATCTATCGCAATGGCGAGACCTGGACGCACTACGTCCCCGTCTGGACCACAGAGCGCTCTCCCCACGAACAGAGTCAGCTGCAGCGACGTCCCAGCTGGAAACCCTGCTACTGCATGTCCTCCTACGGCACCACCGACTACAGGCGTCGCAGGGACAGCAAGGGAGTGAAGGGGAACAGGGGCTTAAACAGGCCGGAAGTTGTTAAAGGCGGTGTACTCAAGGTAGACAGCAAACTGGAGCAACCTTTCTCCTAGAGAGTGTTGGGAAATGGCGTTGAAAATGTGTAAAAATGTAAAGATTTATTAAAATTGTTGCTGTTTAGTCGAAATTTTGTACTAAAATAAATTAAATTGTTAGTTCTAGAAATCTAAATTGGAATTTTTATGTAATACTGTATTAAAAGAAAGGAAACTTAGGATAGGATATAGTAGACACAAGGTTTGGACATAGGAAACCCCTTTCCAATTTGACAAAAAGAATAGAAATATTCTAAACTTAGTTAAACCTCGTTGAATTTAAGAGACTTTTTGTTCATAATTACAAAAATAAAAGTCATAAATCTTAACTATTAAATATGTGATGGTTTTCAAAAAAAACTTTTTAAATTTCTATACTTGCTCTCTTCCTATCCTATCCTATCCTATCCTATCCTATCCTATCCTATCCTATCCTATCTTATCCTATCCTATCTCATCCTATCCTATTCCTTTTTCGTCAAATGATGTTAAATATAGAGAAACTTTTAAAATATATACGATTATTTATATAACATAGAACAGACAATTAAATCTTAAAGTTTATTAACTTATGACTTAAGTCAAACGACTAAAAAAGTCTCTTAGAGATTAAACCAAATCAAATCCCATTTAAATCCATTAAAAATCACTTTTGAGTTCTGACCTATCCCATTCCAAAAAATATATGTACGAACATCCTGTTTTTAATCTCTTGAACTGATAAACTATAATTTTAAATAATATAAATTTTTTTTTTCGAATCTGAAAGCTTCAGACTGAAAGGGCCTTCAGCAGACAGTGGCTTAGTTAGCCCACAAAGCTCATACCGTTAGTTTCTGTGGCTTAAAGCATTGCCAAAAAGTTAAGATACATTTAAAATAAATTTTTCAGTTTTATTTTATTGTTTTTCTCGAGTTTTCGAACCGTCTACAAAACGGAGTCTAAGAAATTTGTTACTACAATTAAATTTGTGGCAGGTTTTGTGGTTTGTGGGTGGCATCTTACGAGTGCACACTGTAGGTGCTAGTCTTGCCATTGTCATCAACTGAAGCGGTAGCAGCATTATAGCCATACTGCTTGCCATTAATGTTATAGTTCTCGCTCTCACCAGTGGCCAGATCCTTGTAGTTCTTCACATGACCATTGGAATCGAACTGGGGAGAAAATTCAATTAAATTAAAGTTGGAAAAGATTCAAAAAAGTGTCAAACTCACCTCGGATTGGGAAGACCATTTGGATTGTTTCTCCCACTGCTTGGTCTGATAGTTGCTGCCAGCACCACCGGCACCGCCCAAGCTACCAGAGCCCGAAAATTGTTGACCCGCATTCAGACCCAAGTTGCTCTGGGCATTCAGACCGGAGCCGCCCAAAAGGGAGCCACTCAACAAGGAGCCCTGGCTACCACCGAGCAGAGAACCACTCAGAAGTGAACCACTTGAACCAGCATTCAAAGCACTGGCTGAGTTCAGGGAGCTAGCCGAGTTCAGGGAAGTAGCGGAGTTCATGGAGCTGCCGGAGTTGAAGCCAAAGTTGGAGTTGAAGCCATTTGAGCCACCCATTTGGACCTGGTTGGCGCTGGCCAAACCGGAACCACTGTTGTAGGAGCTACCAGAGGCAGCCTGCTGCTTGGCGGTCAAATGAGCCTGGTTAATCAGCTGATGCAGATTGGAGTTGCTGCTGCCGAAGCTGAGACCGGTATTATGGCCAGAGCCAAATTGGGTCTGAGCACCTGACTGTTGGCCAAATTGACTGCCAAATTGGCTGCCAAACTGGCTGCCAAATGCGCTGTTCTGGTTGACCTTGAAGGCGGAGTTAGTTCCGAAGCTGGAACCGGAGTTAAAACCGGAAGTGTAGCTGGCAGAAGCGGGCTGCTGCACCACCTGGGGAGCCGAGGAGGAAGTGGTGGTCACCTTGCGTTGATAGTAGTGCTCGGAGGTGCCTGAGGGTTGAGCCATCTGGACGTACTGTACTGTGGGCTGCTTCTGCTCGACAACTCGCTCCACGTGGTGAACATACTGCTGAGAGCCACCGGGGACGGTGTAAACAACCTGTTGAGGTGCACTGGACACCACACGTTCCTGGTGGTGCACATACTCCACATTGTTGCCACTGGATGTGGGCAAAGCCAAGGCCATTGGAGCTTGTACGTTGCTAGAGAGCAGAGATTCAGAGTTCACAGTGTTGGATCCAGCACCACCGAAGTTGACCTCAGTGCCAGCATTGTTGGCATCAGCGAATTCCACATTGCTGCCCACATTGTGGGAGCTGGCAGAGTTGAAGTTGGCATTGTGGCTAGTCTGGAAGTTGGAGGAGAAGGCAGCGTTGGAACCGAAAGACGACGCTGAGTTGGCACCAAAGGCAGCCTGATTGCTAGCTCCAAATCCAGCACCACTGTTAGCACCAAAGCTTGAGCCACCGCCCAAGCTGCTGGTGCTGCTGTCCACACCCTCGACGGCACCCACTGAGTCGTAGGAGCTCTCCAAGTTACCCAGAGAAGAACCAGCAGAGCCACCACCAAGCGACAGCTCAGCGGTGCCACCAATTCCCAGAGTGTTTGAGCCACCGGAGCCATAACCAAAACTGTTTGAGCCACTTCCGCCATAACTGCTGCCTCCATTCAAGCCAGCATTGCGGCGAGCGGTTTCAATAGCCTGCTGATGGGCAGTGTAGTGGCTAAGGGATTCAGAGGGATAAGGGATTAGTTGAGTAGGTAGTAAGAGTAGGTATTACGGATTCACACTAAGCAACAAAGTAGGGAAGAGTTGGAAGTGTGACCCAAAATCCCTTTCAAGTCCGTATTGCATAGTGTCTACTCTTGGTTAATAGACCAATTCATATAAATTTTGATAGAGTTTTCAGTGTTAGTATTTCGAAGTGGTTTTGTACCATGTTGCCAATTGGGAATTTCGATTTTGTGCATTACAAAATGAGTTCATCAATAATTGCCACACGGCACTTACCGACTATGGAAATCATCCCGTTTCTGTCTAACTCGTTAAAATCCAAAAATGCATAATAAGTGGGAAAATACAGGGTCAAACGATGCTTCCTTAAAGGAGTTGCAAAGTGATCAACTTACCTGCTGTGGAAATCTGTAATGGAAAAAAAGAAAAACAAATCGATTAAAATGTGTTTAATTGTGTAATATTTAGTATAACTATTTAGTATGTCTATGCTCTTGTCTAATCTCGACACATGTCTGACTTGATGCTCTGCATTGCACAATTTGTGTTTTGTAATTGGTTCATTCAGGAAAAATACAACGAAATGGGAAATTTGGTGTTATCAGTCGATGGAGTCTATTCCGAGAAACGAGGCAGTTGCAACGTCAGCAATGATAGATTTATAATTAGACCCTGTACTACTAGAAAGTAAAAGGGTAAGTAGCCCAAAATTAAATATATTCTGTTTACAGCCAAGCTGTGTCTTTATAACTCCCAGAGATCAGCTAGAGTAGCCAAATTTCTTGTACCATTTGTAAGTACAGTATCTTCAAGGGTTAGCTCACTCTACTCAAGTATTTTCTATGAGTTTTCTTTAAAATTCAATTCAAAATTCGTTTCGACTTCTTTAAATTCTTAAAACACTTTTTTTGCACTTTCATTTGATTTGAATTTGGAATATTTGAAAGGAGTTCCGAGAGTTTTTACCTGCACAGACCACACCCAGGCACAAAGCCAGCACCAATAAAGATTTCATTTTGAAATTGTTTTTAAAAAATATATTTTTCCACTTTTCTCCGTGTAGAACCGTGCGAGACTCGCGCTTGAAATTGAACTAATGAATCGGAGCGATTGGAACGGGCTTTAAAAACCCAGACGATTATTGATAAGACCTGGAGAGGCTCTATACGGACTTGAACTGATTGCTTCTTGACCTAGAGAGGATGCCATTCGTTTGAACAGATAATGCTCAACTCGGAATTGGTGCAGAAATTCTTGACAATATTTATTTCCATCAGTGATGAAAGTAATTGCGACATTCAAATTATATACATACAAATATATACAATTTATATATTTTATATAGATTTGAATATTACCTAGTGTGCACTGTGCTGATAGTAGATTTGTTTTCGTGTCGAAACCTTGGATTACCATGTACAGTACGGCCTCTTATAGGTACACGTATATACGTGACTTCATTATATATATTCCAGATGATCAGAGTACATGTATTCAAGAACAGATCTTTGATAATGGTTTTCTAAACTTGAAAATTCTAAAATCTACTTTTGCAAATCATTCAGAAAAGTCTAACAAATTAACCGTAGTTACAGCATGTCTAACTTTCCTAGATTATAGATCTATATAGGGCATACTTTTGGGCTTTATTTCAAAGTGGAAAACTAGTAAAAGATTTAATAGAGATCTCAGACTAAAAATTGAAAAAAAAAAATGATCTTAAAGCTCTAAAAATATAGTAAAAAGCTATTTAGACCTATAGTATTAAATTAAAATAGTATTAATTATAATGAACTAGTAATGGAATTACTTCATAACATGAGCTTCCGATGTTCTGGCTATGTTAAAAATATATTTAATACTCTTAAAAGGGTATTTTCAGATCATAAATTGGATTTTAGAAAAACTTCACATACATTTAAATCACAGCAAATTTTTAATAATAGAAAATTATAATTCCATTAAAAAACATTTTTAAATGACTGTCTAATAATGGGTTAACAATTGGGAATCACTTGAATTAAATGAAATTAATCTTTTGATGATTTTTGCGCATTCGTTTTCATTTGAAATTTGAGTTTCGATTCTCGGAATACACAATGTTTGTTAATTTGTAAATAAAACTGAAACAAAAATAATGTAAGATGTTTACAAACAAAAGTTTCAGTTTATTACTTCCGTTTAATGCTAATGAGATTGAGTTCTATGATTAGAACTTGATGAAAACTCTATGTAGAAACTATGCGATATTTTAATACTCTATAGAGTAGAGGTAAAATTTAACTGATTTGGAAGTAAAATCTTTTGATATAAAGATTCAAGTCAAATGGCAATAAGTTTTCTATATCGAAAGTAAAAGACCATAAAGTTAAGGAAAAATTATGAGGAAAAATTTAAGGAAAAGCTTACAGAACTTTCCTTAATTTCCTAATAGTATCCTAAGACTGTAGTGCTAATTTAGTTAGTATTTGTATTAATTTATTTCAATTCTAAAACTAACAAAACATTTTAGCGTTCGTTGCGGTCTTAAATACCAAATCTATCGATGAGTATATAGAAGAATCGAAATATATTTATAATGTATGCAATTAATTAGCTAAACATAGACAGTTTCCTGTGCTGGCTGATAAACTTTGAACGGTTTGTACCATTTAAACAGTACATAATACTCATAATCCCCATAGCAGCTAAAAAAATCAAGGTCATGAGCTTTCAATGAGCAAAAAACGACGAATATAAAAAATTTGCATATTTGAAATATTATCAGTAGAAAGTGAAAACAAAAAATAAAAAGAAACTTTCTAACGCACAGTGAAGATTCAATAAATGAGAAAGTATCGTGTATTTAAAATTTAAATAAAGATATATAATTTGTATATATATATATATATATATATTTGTGTTTGACATAAATAGAGTTTAATTAGCTTTTGTTTTATAGAAAGATTTTATAATAGTTCAGTATGCTAAACACCAAAAATAAAGTTGAGGAAATCCGTTAAGAGTAGTTCGATCCGCTCTAGGAGTGTACGGAATATGACGTCACTTTACCATTATCATTGATGGTGGTCTGAGCACCACGTCGACTGGTTCCATCACCATTGCTGCTGCTGAAGGAGCTGACAGAGACACCCTTGTACCCACCGCCGCCACCACCACCACCAGAGCTGGAACTGGAGCCGAAACGGTTCACAATATTGGGCGTGGACTAAGGAAAGCAGAGGATCAGAGGTAAGAAGAAGATAGAGGAAAGTTTAATCAGTAACTCACTGCGCTAGCTGGACTTATGTAGGCTGTCTGTCTATATCCATTGGGTCCAATGGAGCCAGCAGCTGCCGCATAGCTGGGAGCATAACGGTGCGAGTTGTAGGAGCCACTGCCACCACCAGAACCACCGCGATATCTATTGTTATACGCTTGATGTGCGGCAATCTGTTGCTGAATGCGACTGTAAATACACAAATTAAGAGATTAGCAATCAAACTTCTCTAAAATCTCTTCAATTACGGATTAGTATTGAAAGTTATAGGGAAGAAAAGTAGTGTAATTACGTGTCATCGTCACTAATCGATGCATCCGCTGATACAAAAGCATTACCCGAGGCGGCCAGACCCGTTATAGCTCTACAAGTATATATATCAAGCATTGTTAGCATTCACCATAGCCCCAAAGACCCAAAATCTAACCAGAAAAAGTGTAAACAGAGTCGATATTTTGACTCTGATCAAAATGCTCACTGTTGGGTTGCATAATTCTGTGCCAGAATCTGATTGGTCAACTGCTGATGGAACAGATAGGGATCTGTAATGCCAAAGTGTGGTGCATAGCCGCCACCGAAACCACCGCCATAACCACCGCCATAGTCATCGTAGTCATTATAGCCACCAGTGTAGCCACCCACATTTCCATCGCTGCTAGCATGACTGCCAGCGTAGCTGCCAGAGTAGCCACGACGACGACGAGATGGACTGCGTCCTGCTGGGCAAAAAATTAGATAATTAATAAAAACATACTTCGTTATATTATTAAGAAATAAACAGATTTAAGCTATAATTATTATTATCACTATCACTGACATTAACAGTTTAAGGGGACTACGAAATAAAGAGTCCACCAATTTCAATCTGAATGCGATTCATTATTCAAAAAAATTTACATTCTTGACTAATGAATATAATAACATAACTCTGGCTCATAAATTTGTATCTCAAACTAATGGAAAGACTAAGGATTTGTATTAGTTCCCTAACTTAACAATTAAAGCATTGTAGAAGTCTTCGAAAAGTTTTTATGAAAAGATTTCTTTGTACCCTAGCGGTCTAATGTTTTATAATCTTATTACAAATACTAAATTTTATAGCTATCAATTGTTTGTTATATATATTTATTGAGGAAAGAGTATTAAATCATTAAATGTATTCTAATTTTACTTAGATTGATAGCTTATTTTGTGTATTTAAAGGTTATTGAACTCAGCTCAAATTTAAGAGTGATGATCTTGGGGATTAATAAAAATACCTATAACAGTGGCTTATATAATTTGAGTGATTAGTGAGGTTTCATGTCGTCTTCCTGTACTTACTTGTGGCAGCGTCACCTTCGTTATACAATGCGCTCATCACGACAAAAGCGATTAAAAGTTTCCACATCTCAAACAAGTTGCATTTGCGTTCGAAAAAAAATCAATTTGGTTTTGCTAAAAATATAATAATAATAATGTAATAAATTCGAAATGTTTAATATCAGCTTCAAAACTGGTCACATATAGTATCCATATGTAATCGATCCGGTTTTAAGTTGAGGTTAGTCTCAAATTCGACAGATTGTATTAATTACAAGATCTTCTACTAAAATAACATGATGAGTTGAGGTGATCAGAGCTTATATAAAATCAACTGCCACGACTGAGAATTTATATCGAATCCATGCAAATTTTATAGTCAAGAGTTTTGTATTGTCTTATTCCCCATTTAGCAATTCCCATCAATTAATCAGTTCTTACCTAACCTACAAATGATTAAAGCAATCTATCTGATTAATTCTCTGTTTAAAAAGGATCATCCCCCACAAACCGGAGATGCTGTGAATGGTCACATCACGTTCCCTCTTCATTCAATCTATAATTATCTATTCAAGTACACGATTTCTCAATTATGAAATTGCAAAAAATTATTGAAGTAGGCAAGTGGATTAAGGGTGGATGGGGAGGGGGAGGGGGAGGGGGAGTAACACCCTTTCTCCCCCAATTCGACAGACAAATAAACCGCTTAAATAACCAAATTCGTAGCGGAAATCCCCGAAATGTAAATTAATGGATTTCTATATGATACTGTATAAATATTGTTTAGAGATGTGATTTCTAAACCGGCTCCACTAATTGGTTGCTCTTTAGTCATTATTCATCTTTGAATCTTTTTGCTGTTTGTTACTCTTTTTCTTCGTTTTTTTATTTTTTAACAATTTGGCTGTTCTTTAGTGCTTTAAACTTTCTGGTGCGCATTTTGTTTTGTTGTTTATCGTTTATAATTTCTTGTTTTTGGTGTTTTTCATAATTATTTGTAGCTACTTGTTCAGTACTTGAAAGATCAGTGCGCGTGTTATTATTGCACTTCACTTTTTTGCTTATGGGGATTTTTTGTTCAAACATTCATTACTTTTATTTCTTTAAATAAATTTGGATTTCGACTGTGAATAATAAACAATCGAAACGAAACTCTCTCTTTCTGTGTGTTGAAAAAAACCAAGACATTAAATTAACATATATATATATCTTCGATTTCGCACAGGTTTTTGGGGTTCAGCAGAACCTAAAGATACATTTGTATCTGTTCGTATAAATGTTTTATTTGTTCCATGTTAATGGAAGTGTTGTGTACTAATATGTTCCGCTGATAAGCACACTAATATTCTATTTGATAAGATCAGTATTTTCCCCATTTCCACTCACATACACACGAACTAGCCAAAAACGGAATTAAACTGCGCCATAAATTTGCAAAACCAACAAAGTTATAGCACAATCGATGCTTCTATTTGTGCGGCTCTCTTGGGAGCGGCCGCTCTCGTTTCAAGTTTGTGTCTCTCTCCCTCTTGCTGTCTCTCTTTCTCTTTTTGCTCATCAGTTGGTTTGTTTTGAATGTTGAAGCTTGACTCATTGGCAGCACTGAGCTAGACTCACACACAACTAATTAATTGTCTCACGATTCTAAGCTCTCTTTCTCCCCTTCCCCCTCTGCCGTACGCTGTCACTGCCTCTCTCGGTCTTCACTCTTTCACTCACTTTATTAGCACAACCGATCGTCTTCACTGTGCGGCAACGTCTGAGTCAAAACAGGTACGCGCAGGTCCTCTTATAAACGGGGCCCCAGAGCTCGGTACTAAACTTACTTAGGCAGTGACAGGCACTTTACACTGATGATGACAGTAACAGATACACATAGATAATATAATATACATATATTCATAAAAAATAGTATGTATGCTAAATTGCTTGTAGGTGTGTGTGAGTGTGTGTGTGTCTGATCGCTTGTAAAATTTTGTTGGTAGTTTACGCTTTAAAGCCCCGCTTTGTTTTATTTTTTGTTTCTGATTCCCCGTTGATGAGTTCTTCTCGCTTGTCTAACATATTCATAAGGTTACGATTCTATCTAGTATTTTGAATATTCACCATTCTACATAAACAATTCTACTTTAGACCAGACATATCAACTTGAACCAGGTTTGTTTGTTTATACTGCTACTTAATTCTGTAACAAATAATAAAGTGGTTTTCCTACATAATTAATTATCGATATTAGGTAGTCAATGTAATGCCTATAGTAAATTAGCTAATTTTAACTTAATATAGTATATAATTATTTGGAATTACTTATTGATTCTTCAAAGTATATACCCACAAGCTTTATAAACAAATTCGTTCCGATAGTCAATTTTTAATGATTTATGGAGTGTAAAAATATATATTAGAGTGCACAATTATTTCTTTTTTATATAATACAACATTCTTAGGATAAAACACTTGAAATACATTTCAATTGAAATCTAGTCTTGATTTCTTGTTAAGGAACAAAACGAAACAATTTACACTCGAATGTTTAAATAGTTATAGCTGCAATATCGGTAATTGATCAATTTTAACGACTTTACAGTTAATAAACAATAACAAAATGATTTTAAAAGCCTACGACAGTGCTTACACAATCGATAGTATCGAAATTTTAATTCAGAGTAGGATATATAAGGCAGGATATATATAAAACAATATAGTCAATATACTAATATCGATATCATTATCGATAAATGGTATGATTACAACAATAACTGATGCGATATGGAATTATAACAATTATAATAATACGATTAAGTGTGATTAGGAATCTTCCCCAGGCACTTGTCGTTCTATGTCTCAAACTCCTTACAGTTTCGATTTCTCCTGGGGCTGTGGAATGATGACGTCACGCCACCAATCAGGTCGCTGGAATGCACCCGCATTGGTCATAAATTCATTCTGCAAATTCTCGTAGAGCAGTCCATCGGCCTTCGCAATCACCGAGTTGAGGGCAAAGTCTGGGGGAGCAATGGCATCCGCAACACTGACAGCCACATCCTTCAGCTGAGCACAGCTCTGCAGCAGACGCTGTTGCACTGCCTCCGAGAATGTTGGACCAACAGCAAAGCCACCCACATAGAAGGTTCGCATGTGTTTCTCCAGCAGCCACATGGCATAGACATCGTACAACAGACGCAGCACTTGGGCATAGGACTGCTCCACATTCAATTGACGCACGTGACCCACAAAGCGACTCAATGCAAAGTACTCGGCATAGGCCAGAGATAGCTCCTTGGCACCAGTCACCTGCGAGTTGTTGCGTGCCTCAAAACGATGCACACCAGCTGCTAACTGCGCTTCAATGTGACCACTTGTGTGGGCCATTAGATAACACAATAACCATTCGTAGCAGGTCAAAGCAACTGTAATTTGGAAGGATTAGTTTTGATATTGGAATTACTTCACTGATAACTTACAGTCCCAGCTGTCTAGTGGACTCTGCTGCACCAGCTGTCCGTACTGCAGCTTGAGTAGCCTGTCACGTTGCTCTAAGAACTTGATGCTGCCAATGGGCGTCTCCAGCTCCTTGGCATTCCACTGGCGCAGCAGCCAATTGGACGCCTGCTGTCCAAGCACATTATTATCGCCCTCATAGGTGCATAGCGGATCGTGATCGGTGCGCATTTGTCCCAGCTTAGCGGCACGCAGATACCCATGTCCACCACATGCCTCACGTGCCTCCTGAATGGCATCGCGTGCCGACCACGTGATGTGCGGCTTAGATGCTGAAATGATCGCATGTATCTCGGCTGCATTTTGAGTCTGAAAGGATGAGGAGCAAGTTGATTAGGTAATAGAACAATTATATAGACTACATAAAGATCAAAATTCGAAGATGTATCTTCAAAATTAAGAGATATAACTACTAGATATTAGCTAAACTTGTTTAGTACAGAACTAAGACATCCTATACTCTATAGACTCCGTGTCTTAGCTTCCAACTCAACTTACCAGCACATCAAATCCATTGGAATCTCCCTGGGAACGTTCTATAATCCCCAGATATGTATTCGTCAACTCCTCGACGGCAATCTTCTGCACACAGGCAGCAGCCAAATAGGGAAAGATGCGATATTGCTAAACAGATAAAGGTAAGCTTGATTAGGTAAAGATTTCAGACTTTAAAGTCACTTTACTCACATGCAACTGATACTCGAGTATAGCCATTTCCTCGCCCTGACGTTCCGGACCAAATTGCTTTCGTACTGCCGCATAGCGCACGGCAATCACGGCAGCACTGCAGAGCGTATTGGCTGATTCTTGCATAATGCCAATTCGTCCGGCGGAAAAGCTCTCAAGAGCAGCGCCCAAAGCTTTGCCGGGTTCGGTGAAGACACTTTCGTAGACACCCTCGGGTGTGACATTTCCGGTGCGGTTCAAGTGATTGTCCCGTGGAATGCGATAGTTGGTGAACATAACGAATCCGTTATCAATGCCATTTAAGCCACTCTTCTCTCCAATATCACCCACAAGGACGCCCGGATAGGGAAGCAAAGTCTTTGGATCACGTATGGGTATAAGAAAGCCGTGTAGCCCCTGATTCTCGCCATCGGGTGTTATCAAATTGGCAAATGTCATGGCCACCGTAGCCATTTTACCAAGATTTCCAACCCAACACTTGGCTGCCTGAAAGTCTGGCGTGTTGACCACAAACTCCTGAGTGCTGGGATCATACGTCGCTGTGGTACGGATCCGTTTCGTGTTGCTGCCGTGGGATACTTCCGTAACAGCCAAACATGTGATAACCTCACGATTCCAGGCAGCCTCAATGTACTTTGTATGCTTCTCCGTACCCATGGCGCGTATCGCGTTGTTGAATAGACCCACACCAAGAGCCATTTTCACCGAGAGACTGGAAGAGTAGCTGGCCAGCGCTTCGTTGATGTCCATCAAGCATTTGGTCTTGGCCGAAAAGCTTAAATTCTCAATTTCCTTAGGCACCAGATCCAGTTGTTTCATCTTGTTCACCTGCATGGCCGCCAGACGTTTCTGTTCGTCCATGGGAAGCGTACGGGAAGCATGTGCGAAGAGAGGATCGTTTTCCAGGCGACGCCATACTTTATACTGGTAGAACAACAGCATTTACAGTTTGGGAGCAATTGTTACTTAAGCCTTTTCACTCACCTTAATGCGCAATCCTTGTTCCTTTTCGAAAATCAAACGCAAACGCTTCCAATCAAAATTTGCGCGCTTACGATAGGCAGCCAGAGGACCACTCACTGGCAAATCAGGTATAAAGCTTGTATCCACACTAGCCATTTTAAATTGTGTATTTCCTGCAAAAGATTAAGTTATTTAAACAATTTTTAGCTGTGTTGTCAACACTTGAAAATGCGATAGCGAAATGCAGTGATTATTCGTCTGCATTTCGTTTTCTTTTACACGAAAGTGGAGCACTTCAGTCCACAAGTGCTATAGCCGAAGCCATAGTAATGTTAACAGACCAAGTCAATGGGCACAAATTGGCAACAAGCTAAAAGTTATCATTGACTGATTTACAATTCCAAGGTTGCAGAGCTATTGTATCGAAACAAAGAGGCTGATATCAGTTATAAATGCGCTGTGCAAAGCTTAAAGTAAATGCGGTGGTTTATGGAGTGAATACTGTTGCATGCTAACGGGTTTAACAGCGTGTTAACAGTCTCTGAATTACTTTACAGTTTTGAATGCTTGGCACACTGCTTCAAGTGTACAGTAGTAGTTAGAATTTGTGCACCGTAACACAAACTATTTATGATGCAACTAAAAATATCTTGAGTTTATAATCCATTCCGCATAATCTGATAACGAATAAATTTCTCCCAAGGACGGAGTAGATTTTCGAATTTGCACTCTAAATATCAAGGAATTTAATTACAGTTAATAGTGGGCTATAAATTCAAAACTGATAAGCGAATGGGAAAATCTCACAAAAATCTCGAGTAGTTTCATAGAAAAAGTAGTATTTGTAAAAATCATTAAGTCAACACTATATTAGCTAATTGAATAATACTTGTCATAAATGTTACTTATCAGTTATAAGCATAAGTACCCAGCACTTTTATTAATACCAAAGTGCTCAAATTTATTAGCTTCTCTTCAGTTAGAAGATTAATTTTGGAGCTATTAAAAACCAAGTTAAAATCTAGGCAAAATAAGTGTGCCTAAGCTAAAAATTAAGGAAAAAAAATTACGCGGTATGAAATATTACTTAAAACATTTTATATTATACCTGATTTCATTATTCCAGGTATACACATATTAAAAAAACACGTTGAATTCCGCTTATATTAGAGACAATTAGGTTTTAATTAGCGCAAATGTGTCATAATTATTCAGATGCAATGATAAGAAGACTACATTAAATAGAACTTCAACTTTTTGGGTTGAATACAGTTGTTAATTAGCCCCTCTCACTCACTCCCTATATCCCTCTCCGCCTCTATCCTATACTTCCATAAAGAGCGCGTACATTTGAGCATATCTGAAGCTTACAAACATATTTACATGCTTCCCTATACAAACGTATATAAACTACACTTATTTATAATTTTTATGAGCATTTCTATCACTATAAATTGTTTGCTTACACCCATGAAGCGGAAAGAACAAGAGACAAATCGAGTAAAGCCAATTGTGCTTTACTGACAAATATAAGTACGTATATAGTATACACTGTATACATATACAAAACGAGTAGTGCTCGGGCCTCGAGTATGTTTAGAAGAACAAAAAAGTGGGCGTGCGTCAGCCGTCACAAAAAAAACTTATTTTGTTTATCCACTGATTTGTTTATCGACTATTTGATACCCTAGCGCACATTGATCTGTGCTCATTGAACCCAAAATTTGCACATCCGCTTTGGTTTATCATTTTCATTAATAAGCATAGATATCGTAGTGCCAATTGATAACTATAATATCTTAAAATATAACTATTCAAGAATTGCATTATCTTATCTGGTTTCAATAGAAATGGAAATCTTGAGATAAGCTTTAAACGGCAAAACAAATCAGTTAGTCAACAGTTATATAATCAAATTAGTTTCCATAAATATTTTTCAATGGAAAGAGTATACAAAGTTCGATAAGTTAAGATAAGTATTCCTTTTTTGGTTAACAACGTAAGCAAATTAATTTAATCGTTACATTTGATTAGTGGTATAGGAGTCATTTTACATTCACGACATGAATAACGTTTTTAGAGGGAATATAATCTATATATCTACGATTCCATGATAAACCCCCAATTTATTTTTTGTTTATTTAAGCTGATAAGCAATACAAATTTTGCATTAGTTTAGTGGCCACTGTTTATTGGTATTGTTTGTCCAATTACTGCTCAACTGTAGTGTGCACAAAAATCTAGCTTCTAAAACTGTAGAAGCGCAAAATATTCGCGCATTTTGTCCCATTAAAATCCGATTTTATCGCCACACCTTTGACTCATGCATGTATTAACAAATTACTACACATTAAATGTAATCATTTATCATAACCGGAAAATTGTGTGTACCTTACAAATCATACAATTTGTTAATACACCTGTTTTAACCTTGAACACACACATGTCCATTTACTTACATGCTTACACTACCACACACACAAGTGCATACGAAATGAAACTGTTTTTGGAGCGTTGAATGCTCAATGAATTTACAATGGCATTTAATTGAACAAGAATTTAACTGACTATAATAATAGCTGCAACTCTTAATTTCACTTTTATTTACATATTCGGACACAGACAGACAATTTGACAGTCTGGCGGGCAATTGATTCGCAACTGTGTGCGTTAGTGAGACTGTGGCAACAATAAACCCAGTTGTGTTTACGTTACCGCTGCTTCTACTTGCTCATTTTCTGTGCTTCTCTCATTCTCTTTCGCAGCTGCGGCTGCTGTTGCTCTCAGAGAGTGAGAGCACACACTCTTGTATGCGGGTGGCGTGCTTTACGCTGGCTTTGAGTGGATATGGGATTTTGACTCGGGCTCATGATATCACGACTCACAAACACACACTGACACACCCCTCTTTGGCGATTTGTTTTTGTAAGGACTTGAGTGGAAGCTCCTATTACATCACCATAACAACAAATAAGCCACAACATATATAGAACAGCGTTTTAAAGGCATGGTTATTGCATGCGAAAGAGAGTCAGTAAATACACTCACATTTGAAATGCCTATGTATTGGAGAGTGCATATGTGTGAATTTGTGATTTTTTTTTTGTTCACCAACCTGTAGCGCTTCCTTGTTGACTCCGTTTACTGTTTGCCGGGTCTAGCTTCTTTTTTTAACTCAACACAATTTTCTTATGCTTGACAGAGCAAAAGTTTTCAAACGATTAACAGTTCAACAAATCTTCCGGGTTAGACACGCAAATTAATTAACAAGAGCCCTGAACGAAAAAAAAGAGCAACTCAGCAACCGGTCGCACGACCAACAGGACCGACTCAACCGACACAGTGAACGGATGAAAAGTGAATGAGCGAAGCGAAACTTACGCTGACTGATTCATAACAATCGAGTTTGCACCGCGTGCCCTACAGCGTTTATAGGGAGCTACTCACACATACACACGCTCACACGAACATGCTCTTCTTACTGGAATGTGTGAGAGTGGTGCCAGTTAAATTCAAAACTATGTATGTATGTTAATTGAGTGTGGCGTGAGAGCAAGCAGGCTGTGGCTCAATGTCATGTGCCAAGTGCGAGCGAGTCGACAATCGAACTGCCGGCCGGCATCTTTGCTAGATATAAGAATCGCATATGCAAGCATACACTGTGGTGTGTGTAAATTTGAGAGAATGAGAGGGCGTGGGAGAGCGCCATAAACTAATGCCCATTCCCACGTGAGTGAAGATATATGTATATGTGTGTACATGCGTTCAAAACTGTAGCAGCTTCTGTGATGCTTTCATGGTTTGTGTCGTCGATACACACAGCCACTGTTAGTTAACAGAACAGTGATCAATTAATGCACCGCTCTGTTTAATGATAAGACGTAGATAAGTTATTAGCAGGAAACTCAAACAAATTTTGAATAACAAATATTTAATTAAAAATTATTGAACTAAATCAGTTAACCAGAAAAATATATATGATAAAAATACTTGATACAAATTTGTTTATCGTTGTAATGTTTTTATTTTTCAAAAGGGCAGAAATATCGTTTGACCATCATATCGATTGGTTATTAGTGTCTTCTAAGTGATTATTATTATAATTATTATTATGATCATTCGTATATTGTGTGTTAATTATATTACTAATTTGACTCGGTTATACAAAGCACAAATGTATTGTAAGTATTAATAAAAAAGAAGACGTAATTCGTACAAAAACAGCATTATATCATAACTATAGTTTTGGGACCACACGCATCGCTGGTACACATCGGGCTCAAAGGTATATAGATATATATTCATTTAACCGAATATCTTGTCGAAACAGGTGTGGCAATAGGGCTTATCCTTTTGCTCCTTGAATGTGCCCTTGTTCAGTTGCTTCAGGCAGAAAGCGCATACAAAATGCTCCGGATGAAACTTCTTGAACATTGCCGTAATGCAGCGTCCCGTTATGGGCTTCGAGCATCCGGCACAGAGCGATCCACGCTTGGCATGGTAGTGCGTCTCGCAGTAGGGAAGACCCTCATGGTCAAAGAATGAGCCACCCTGGAACGGTTGTCGGCAGTCCTGAAATAAAATAGGATATAGGGATTAGTTGTTGGTAGACTTATGTACTACTTTTAAGGTTAAGACTATAATTGGGTAAAGATTTTTGAATGTAATAACCAAAAGTGAAAAGAAATCAGAAATTTGATCTCTGAAATAAGAGTCGTCTTAGCCATACTCAAGGTTAATCCCACCAAACCTACAGATTTCAGATTAACTACTTTAAAGATCCAACTTCAGTTTAACTTAGTCCTTCAAAGATTTTATTGAGGATATATTTTCTAATACAAGAGATCTTTTGAATACATTATTTCTACTATAAAACAAAGTTTATCCTACAAATTTTGATAATTTCCCAATTTGTTACTGCGCCACAAATATGGTAAGCTTCTTCGACTACATAATGATTCTATGAATTTGTGGGAAAAAAGACTTTGGATGATCTATTATAAGGCCAAATGTTCTTATTCAATTTTGTTGCCACAAAACTGGGGCCAACTAATGCTAATTACAACCATAAATTAGCGGCCATCTAGCATGACCGTGTTCACAGGTTACTCTTTATGTTCTCCTCGTTTCCATCTCTGATTCGAAATTCATTCAAATTATTTTGAACTTTAGATATTTTTTGAATATTCTGCATAATTATTCTGCATCGTGTGCATTCGTGTGAAATTTTACGCCTGGCCAAAATAATGAAAAAGCCAATTACAATTTTGTCAAATCAAGATGTGTCAAATGAAATATTGAAATGGCAATTGGCAAACGTGATCGTGCCACTGTGCACAGTGGGGCAGCGGCAAACAGTTTTCATTTCTACCATTGCTTCTTGGCTAATTGAAAAGAAAAGAAAATATAAAAAAACAGAAATGAAAAGAAGAGAAAAGAAAAGCCAACAATCAATTTGATACAGTTTTTTGGCACATTTTCCGACGACGTTTTTTTGTGTTTTGGAAAAACATTTCTAAAGCAGCAACAACAACAACAAATCAGATTCATTTTAACAATAACATTTTGCGCACGCTTTTGGCCAATTTCCAAGGTGCGACAAGGAGCAAAAGAGACGCCAGATACAGAGACAGAGAGGGATTTATATAGATTTATACTTATAGAGCTATATATTAAAAAATATGGAACTGGCAACAATTAAATAATGCCTTGGACCATTCCAAACAGCTGTCAAAACGTATTCGATAATAAGACTTTCATCTAAGGCCACTCAGATAATCAAATACTATATATATATACACTACTATATATATCAGATAATTGTCTTTTAATATCTCAGTCGAATATTTAATAGTATCTATTAACAAACTTTGCAAATTTATAGCTGCAAACATTGTGTGGACAAGCTAATTAAATAAAAAAAAGTTTTATTTTTAAAAAATCATTTAAAAACTGAGTTAAGCGAGTCTTAAAGAGCATGGAAGAGTCTTCTAAGGAGTACGGGTGGCCTAGAAACGATACGAATTCCTCAGCTTTATCTAAAGCTATCAAAGAAACCATTCCGTTTCAATTATCAGACAGACAACACCCTTTTTGCAGGGTATAGAACAACAGGTGCATGGGATTTTCTTTGATTTTCATATACACTATACGTTATTTTGGTGCGTGTAATTGGCCCAGTTATTCAATAAACACGAGGCAAAAAATCATTTAGCATTTCTAGCCGTCAAATATTTGAAGCCAATATTTATACAAATATTTAAAAATTCAAGAAATTTCAATGGAATTCTTGCTTAAATACTTGAAAACTGTTGAAAGTCGATTAATATTTATAAATTAGAAATGCATTCAGTTTTTCTTGGGGGCATTTGAAACGAGAAACTAACTACAAATGACAAAGTCTTGGGAAACTAACAAATTTCAGAACTTACAGTTCTCAAAGCTGATCTTGAAATATATTTGAAAACTCAACGATTTCAATAGGAAATTTCAAAGAATGAAAATAATTACTAAATTACTAAAATCTCATTGTATTGTATTTTTACAGGGTATAAAAATGACATAAAATCAAACAGAGTATCTAATTTGATTGTTTTTTAATCTTATTTTAAAGTTTTTGATTAAGCAAAGCAACAAGTGTTTTGGTTACCCATAAATACAGTGATCCCCAGCAGTTATGCTACTAAACATAACTTCACAGAAATCGAATAATACTTCTAGGTTAAAGTGCTCAAATAAATCTGACTAAAGATCTCGTTAACAAGGAATCTAATAATATATATAAAGATATATATATGTATGAGTATATGTAGAGATATATCCATCTCTATACAATGTGTTTTTGGTCAAGTACTTGTGAGTACAAAACAGATCGTTATATATATACGATATATAAAATAATTTGCTAAATTTGTTTGTATTTTATTTGCTACGAGGAAAACGTCAGCAACGAAAATAGTTTCTATTTAGCTAGAGGCCTCCTTCCCTCTCTCTTCCACCTCCCCATTCATCCTCTGTCTGTCTCCCTCGGCTTCAATGCTCCATCAATCAGTTGGGCAGAGAAGGAAGAAGGGGGCCTGGTGGGGGGCGTGGGCAGTCTACGATTTATCTAATCTCCTACACGAAATCTTAGTAGCAATATTGTAATTTATTTGCAACAATAACAACAACAACAACAGCAACTGAAGGTCAAGGGACGCGACCCGCGCTCCGATCAAGGTCACAAGACTCTTGACACTGATCTTGAGAGCAGTCAAGACGGGGCGTAAACGGGGCGTGGCCGCTACCCCTGCACAATCAGTGTCTGTTTATATTTTGTTGTTGTTATTTTATGTTTTTTGTTGTTTTTTTGGTGTTTTTTTTTGTTTTTTTGTTTAATATGTAATTATTTAAATTTTATTTACAAAAACAAATTACAATATTGCTTCATAAATGTTTAAATTTAAAAAATACCTAAAAACTTATCAACTAGATTTTGTTTGCATATAGAAAAAAGTACAACAGGGGCGTATTGTGTGTGGGGAAAAAAGGGGGCGTAACAGGGGCAACAGGGGCGTAAGACATCATAAGAACGTAACGGGAAGAAGAGAGTGTTGAAGAGCGCATTATTTGTGGTGAACCAACCACCGACCCAACCACTCAAAGCGGTGGTCAGCAGTGGTCCAACCACCGAGGTGTTTCTTGGGTGTGTGTGTGTGTTGGTGTGTGTGTGTTGTGTTGTGCCTGCTCCTCGAGTTGTGGACAGACCAAAATAGCCACGAGTTGACATAATGTTGCACTACTGGCAAAAGTGGCACACAGCAGCTGCCTCACAATAAACAAGCTGTCGCTATAGCTGACGATGTATCTGTATCTGTATCTGTATCTGTAGCTGTATCTGTATCTATATCTGGGCGGGGTACTATTTTTGTGCTGCTGAACTTCAACAAGTTGTTGTTGCTCTCAACGTTGTGGTTGCTGTTGTTGTTGTTGCTGTTGTGTTTATTCCTCCTCATCGACGCCCACACACTGCGGACAGACTGGCTTGCCCTCCATGGCATAGAAGGACTTGCCACGCACAGCCTTCTTGCAATCCTAAATTATCAAACAATTAACATAGTTCCAAAAACAAATCAAATATAAAGAATAACAGAGAGAGGAAGATGGAGATAGGTGGAAGTGAGAGAGAGAGATAACTTACCCTGCAGACAAAGCAATCGGGATGCCACTGCGAATTCAATGCCGAGATATAGTTCTCCATAATGGCACGATTACAGCCATTGCATTTGGGTGCAAACATTTCGAAATAATCATTGCGACAATATGGTTTACCATCACGCTCATGGAAACCATCTTCGCCAAACTGCTGGCCACACTGGGCGCAAAAGAAATGCTCCGTATGCCAGGTCTTATCCAATGCGGTCACACATTTATCCAAAATCGCACCATTACAATAGGCACAACGTGGACTAAATAGATTATGATAATCGGGCTCACAATATGGGAAACCATCGCGTTCAAAGAAATTACGTGTACCGAGCTCCTGGCTACAATGATTGCATGTAAAATGCTCTGGATGCCAGGTCTTGCCCAAGGCAGTAATTACTTGGCCCACAATTGGCTTCTCGCATGCATTGCAGCAACCCTTTTGAACTGTATTGACACCTTGACGACTCATGTTTGCTTGTAAATTACCAAGCATAGAATCCAATTGATCCTCACGACTATCCTCGACTATTGTCGTCTCTTCGATTGTTTGCGTTAAATGAGCCTGTTGTGTTCCCCTCGTTGGTTGTGCGTAGTCTGTTACCGTCTGTTGCTGATGTTGATGCTGATGTTGCTGTTGATATTGATGTTGTTGTTGTTGTTGCGGCTGCTGTTGTACTCCAACAGACCGTTCACTCTCAAATCCGTTGCTATTGACCTGTGGAAATATCAAAAAAGAAAAGATAGAAAAAGCACACACAGTGCGTTTAGTAAGTATACGTTTAGACTGTTCAGCTAGTCCCTGCTGTTGAATCCACCTTACGTCGTTGCTCGATGCTCTCGGCTCGACTGAATTCAATTTTATGCGCGCGCCAACAGAAAAACTTTTGCTTTTTGCCTTTTTTTCAAATCCAAATCCAAAAGAAAAAGAAAATTATCGAAAAATATATGTTCCTGTTGTTGTTGTTGTTGTTCTTGCTGCTGTTATTCTTGTTGTTGTTGTTGTTCTTGCTGCTGTGTGTTTCGTTGCGCACGACGCTCTTCTCATAAATACGCTGAGCAGCAGTTTCTAGTTGACGTAGTTTTTGTTCATTGCCAAAAATACGAAAGACCAACAACTACAACAACAACAACAACAACAACAACTACAAAAACAACAAGTTTTTATTTTTATTTTTTTTTTTAATTTTCTTTTTATGTCTGTCTGCTGTTCTGCTTCTGTTTCTGTTTCGGTTTCTGCGTGTCGTGTCGTGCGCGAGTTTCCATTTCAACATTCAATTTTCTTTCATAAACTTTGCATTTTCATTTGCCAGTTTACACACACACACACACACACACGTTCAATTTATTGTTGATCAAAGCAACAACAACACAAAACATTGCCTAGAGACGCCTAATTGAGCGCTTTACTTATCTCTCTCCCATTGTGTCTGTGTGTGTGTGTGTGTATATACAGCTGCTCTTACAGAGGCGTTTTAACAGCCGCAGAGAACAACAACGGGGGCGCCTAATGTTAAGTTAGCTCTCGTTAGCCACCGTTTATGTTAAGTTAACATTACAAGTGAAAAGCTTAGCTTAACTACTGTTAACCGGGTGTTAAGTAAGGCTGCATCAGTTAACAGTTGAGTATTTAACATAATTGTAAGATAAAGTGCCACTATCAACGGTTGGATTACTTTCTGCTTAAGATCCCGTGGGAAATCAGTTCAATATAAAATAGTATAATGAAATATAAAGTTACAAAACTGTTCTGAAACTCTTTCCTGTTTTTATAGAAAATTAAATGATTACTATAAATATCTTTAACTTTTCTGGAATCCTAGTACAATCAATCGAAATTTCTTCACTGTTTTGAAAATGTATTTAAATTTTTCCAAGAAGTAATAATTGACTTTTGTAAAAACAAAATACTTTGCTGCTCAAATCTGTTTCCAACGAAAAATGTTGTATTATTTACAAACATTGTGATTCCCTGCTGCTAAACGTAATAAAATGAAAAGTGATTCATATCAAATAATAATCTAAATTTGACCTCATGTTATGTTTTCAAATTCTTAAGCTAAACTAACTTGATTTGCATAAACAAATTAAATAGAAAACTATTTGGTTATCCCAAAAGGGGCTCGCCTTAAGATTACGGCGCCCAAAAGCTCAAACTACCCGCAATCCGCTACTGTTACCGTCTTGTATTAGCTCGTTGGCGTTGGCGGGATTCTGTTGCTATTTAAAGCTATAATTCATAGAGCACTACGTATGTAGACGTAGCCAAGAGATCAGAACCTCGTTGAGGCGCTATAAAACTGAAAGCTTGCCGGGTGGCCAACAGGATTTCCCCATAAAAAGCGCATTGGACACGTTCCCCCAGAAAATGCTTTTGGGCCATCTCACAAACAGGCCAATAAAGATGCAGTCAGCGGTTAGGAAAGGGGTGAAAAAGGGAGAGGGGCTACAGGAGGGTAGGAAGGGGGACAGGAAGAAAACAAGAGGAAATTTCTATCAATGAGGCCGAGAGTTTTATGAATGGCGGGCAGAAGGAAGGGGATTAAACTGATTATATAGACACAGACAGACCGCAGATTGCCAATTGGGAGCGGCAATGAAAATGAGCATAAAATTATAGAAAATTTACACAAACACACACACACACATACACCCATATCTATATATATACTATATCTAACTGAGGAGATATATTAAAAAACGTGTTTCAAAAATAGACATGCAAATGATTTGCAATGTGGAAAAAATAAACACAAATAAAATGGAAATGGAAAATGGAAAAATTGAATAGAAGTAGAAGCAACAGCGGAGGCTAAGGAAAATGAAAAACTATAACGGTCACACTTGCTCCGTGGAAAATGTGTTGACAGTGGTGACCCGAGAGGCGGACGATACTTGCGGGGGCGTGTGTGTGTCCGGTGTGTGTGTCTGTGTGTGTTGTGGCAATGTCGTGTGGGCGCCCCAAAATGAACAAAAAAAATCCCAAGAAGATTCTACACACACATTTTGCTACTTGAGTGCCGTGTGCAATATTGTTTATATAAATTTTCATGTATTTTATTTTTTGCGCTTTCCACACACAAACACACACACACACACACACATAGATGGCTAGCCAATTTCATTTTCATATTTATCATCTCTTTTCGGCATATCAACAAAAGTCACGGACACGCCGCGTCTCAAAAGCGACGGCAAAAATTGAAAATGATATTAAATAATTAACAGACATGGCCCCGCTGAATACACACACACACACACACACACACAAAAAACACACACACTCGCACACCCACACATACACACATACACACTTTCTTTATGTTCGTTCGTCAATGACATTGAATTGCAATTTAAAAAAAATTTTCCTTCTTTTATTCGTCTAAATCACGTCCTCTTCAACCCCTCTTTGCCTCCCCTTTACCTCCTCTTTATTTTCTCTTTATCTCCATTTTACCCCCTCTTTACCATCTTTTTATCTCCTCTATATCTCCTCATTAGATCCACTTTACCTTCTTCTGTACCTCCTCTTTAGCCCCACCTTTCCTCTTCTTTACGTCTCCTTACGTCTCCTTACCTCCCCTTTACCTCCTTTACTCTCCCCACTCTTTTTCTTCTTCTTGCCACCGACCATCGGCATTTGCCAAGAAAATTTGCTGCACTTAGTAATTAATTATTTATTAATTAGTTACAGTAATCAAACCGACAGCCCTTGAATGCGACTAATTAATTGCATTTCGTCTGCATTGCCAATTTGACAGATTATCTAGAATTTATTCTATATATTCTAATCTGAAGAATTCATATTTTGAGGAAACACAAATCATCAAAAGTTTAGAAATATTTAATGGACAAGAAGAAAGTAGTGTGTAATGGATGAAAAAGCTTTAAAAATTGAAATATTTTAAGCTTTAAACAGCTAACAAATATTTTATCATATAAAATTTACTTATCTAATTTAATATACGACCAATTATTTTAATATAATTTATAATTAAGAAGAAATAATGATTTCTATTTTAAAAAAATCTATTATTAGAAAATTAATCATCAGAGCTATCAAAAGAGTCTGTTAAAACTCTATAATCTGAACAGTAAGAATGTTAATAAAATTCCCAAAACTAATTTACCAAATTTGAAAACAAATCAATAAATACAGCCAAGAAACAATTTCTGATCTGAATTCTAGGAAGAGTTAATGTTTTTCGATATATTAAAAGCTTAGTAGTATCGAAAGTATACCACAAAACGAGTACTTTTTGCACGCTATAAAAAGTTCATTAACTGATGGATTCGGTGTGTTTTTTGTATGCACTTAAGTTAATTGCTTTGCGGAGACAACAACTGGCACCAAGGACACCATTAAAAAGAAGACAGAAGGAAGAAAAAGGGTAACAAGGGGCACAAAGCCTTGACCCAATATGGTAGGAATGATAAATAAAAAACAAAAATATTAATAACAATAACTGGGCAGCTGTCGCGTCTTGTATTATTATATGGAACGACAAGAAAAGTGCTGAATACATCTGTTAAAATCTATCATCCTCTTGATCGTCATGCACAATGTCAGAAAGTTCTAAAAACAACTGTCAGAGATCACGAGAGATGCCCGAGAGATATGGATGAGAAAATGAGAAATACGTATTTATTTTTTAAATCCCCCCAAAATCAGAAATAAACGAGAAGCGGAAATACAGTGTAGTCTTTATGAGCAAATATGGTAAATAAGTATTATTGTTTATCTAAGAATCAGGAGATTGATTGTTTTATGAACCCAAAATCGAAAGTATTTTTATAGCAAGATTTATGTAGAGCTCTTTTTATAGCGCATAAATATGACAATCATTTAGGATCGTATTTTACGTTTGCTAATCGAGACCATAAACTAAATAAATTTATTCATCTATTAAAAGTTTTACCTTCGATTTTCTTTTGCTTGACACAAGTCAAAGTCAAGAACTTTTCATCTTGCCACTAAGTTTGATGGAAATGGTACAGGTAAACCCGAGGAGGGGGGAAAATAGGGTGAAGGAAAATCATTAGATTTGCTTGAGCAACATGCGTCACACAATTTGAGATGATAAATTTGTTTATTTTATAGTTTTTATTACCAAAAGAGTCAAAAAGCATGAGCATAGGAAAGGAACATTTTAAAATTATACAAAAACGTTTTCAGTTTAGTTCGGATTGTGCCAAAAATATCTGACAAATTTGTTTTCACAATGAACCCCAAAATACGCATACATTTCTTGTTATCTATTTAAATATACTTATAATATCGTATTTGTGTAGACGACAGGTGAAAAGCGAAAACATTTGTTTTCATGCAGCAAAAAACTTGCAAAATAAAATGCAATACGAAAGGGTTTTAGTTTTTTTAAGTGTTTAAAGAGACGACGATAACATGTAGTACAGTGGGACTTTGCTATAAGGAACAGCAGCAATTTATAATTTTAAACTTCCCATAAACAGTTAGCTGCGTTTGCTTTATTGAACGCATGCTGTACCTCCATAATCTCAAATGTTTCCCTAATCGCAATACGGTTTTTAAATAAAGTTGCTATGAAACAAGTCTGAAATAAGCAAATCTGAATCGTAATGTAATTCCAAAAGTTTTCATACTCATTAAGTTTCTCAGTGAAAATGCATCTATGTTTTTGTAAACAAAATAAGTAGAAAATCTGGAGCAATTCGTTTTCAATATATGAAAACTACACAGGAAACGCATGTTATCTTCAAAAATATATTAAGAATACAAGTGGGGTATAAGAAATGTGTCCAAAATTTTGTAATATATGCTAACATACTTGTTTGTGCTGTATTTATAGTAATGAATAAACTTTTTAATAAATGTTTAATTTAAACAGAATTTCTACTATCTAAAGTGCATAAAAGCAATTATATAGTAAAGTATAGACTATAGTACGACCTTATTCACAAATCTATACAAACTAACGATACCTCAGATGTCTATTTTTAAAATGCCCCATACTCTTCTAATTACTGCCTTTTAGCTATTGACACACGATTTTAATTCTTGTTGTACTCAAGTCTAATAAAACTGTAGCATACTTTTGGGAGCGCACACATTTAAACTTTTGGATTTGGTGGCAAACAGTTTTTCAAATACTCCTACGCTTTATCTATTATTGTCTTACCTTAAAGTCCGATAGCGATGCCATTAAATCATCCAATTCCTTGGTGGCCTGTGATGTGTAAGTTTGATGCTGAGGAGCGGCTCCAAGATTGGGTGAATACGAATCTTTTTGTTGTACAATCTGCTCCTCAATGGTACCAACTGTAAGCGGAGAAAAGAACAAGTTTAATATATAAAACAAGTAACATGTAATGTATGCTAGACGCTACCTGGTCCATCGGGTCCTGAGAGCTTCTCGGTTTTCGTTTCACGCACGGTGATGGTCACATGACGACCCGGCGTCGGAGATTTGTGAGCGGATCTAAGAAGTAAAAGTATTGTGATTAAATAAACTACAGTCATACCTTAGTATAGTGACTACACTTACCCATTTGGCACTGCATAAATATGCGCATTGTCCAGCTCATTTAGCAGACTATCGACAGTGGGTCGCTCCTCCACCGTCGCATAGCTGTTATAAGTGTTATACTTGGAGACGGGCGTGCTATAATTAACTGGCACATCGACTTCTGTGGAAAAATCAATAGTTTTCTTTAGTAATACTGGCAGATAAGCTTAAAATAGCATGACAACTATACTAAATACTTAAAGGAAGAAAATAATGTATATAGCAACTAAATTTATATATGATTTTGATAAGAAAACTATTCGTTCTATTTATAGTGTAGTACTAAAATCACTTTAAAATCTGTTGTAGGAAAATATATAGGATTGGGCGTGGAAAACCTTTATATGTATAGAGATTGTGTCTAAAGCTATCTTAAATAAATTAAACAGTATCTTAAGTTATATTAGAAACAATTTTTCACAGAAAAAAGAAGAAACACAACATGTACAGGGTCTCTTTGAGTCTGTTCTAACAATTTTAATTGAATATGTTAACAAAAAACATTTAATTTTGTTTCCCTAGCTTTCTTTGCTACCAATTAATCTATTTTCTTGCTCAGCCCATGTCTATGTAGTGCCTATATTCCTAAGCCAAATCCGCTTCCTGCTTCAACTTACCCTTTCGCTCCGCGCTGCCGTTGTGATAACGCGCATTCTGCAAATCCTGCAACAGCGAATCCAACTCTGTTAATCCCGAGCTATTCTGGCCATTATTATAGCCCGATCGTGGCAGTGAACCGTTGCCTTGGTTCTGATAGCCATTGCTCTTCTGATGGCCATTGAAGTCAGCGGCGGTAGGAGAACGCGTCTCCACGCTGTAGTGCTCCTGGTACTGAGTATTATTAATAGAGTATTATTAATAGAGCAATCTACAGATTTTCTTTACTACTACTCACCACTTGTGGCTGCCCCTTGCCCCTCAGACTGCCATAGCCAGGTGTGTTGTCCACAAACTGTTGCTGCTGCTGTTGTTGTTGCTGCTGCTGTTGCTGTGGCTTCGACTGCACAGTACCATATTGCGGTTGTGGCTGCTGCGGTTGTCCCGGCACACTGTTCTGCAGATCAGCAAGGAGTGCATCTGTAATTGTACACAAAAGATATAGAATATTAATTCAAGTTCAACTTTGTGTTAATACCCAGATTGTCGTAATCCCCATAGTTAGCCATGGCCCAAAAGTCTTAGCTCTTTTGAGGTTGAGCTCTCTGACGCATAGCTCACTGATAACTGTCGTCCAACCACAAAAATAATATAAATAAAAAAATTCTGTACTAGTTCTTTGGTGTATATAACTTGACATACGTTGCTGATAAGAAAATGAATTCACTTTGTGGGCATTTTAACGGTTTGTTTGCTTTTCACCTTTGTCTTATCAACGCATTCTTTTAATACTGGAAAACTTGATGGTTTGTGTCTCCACTTAATTATTTTAAATGCTAAGGAAAGCTCTGTTATCTTTATCAAATTAGTTTATGGGGTTCTCTGATCTTGGATTTGCTATAAAAATTTAATAAATTCTAAATAAGAATAAAATAAAAGTCTGTGACCTACGGATCAGGAAATATTATACTCTCTACCCCTACACACACACAGACACAACGCGTTTTGTCTTTTACACACACTTTTTTCACAAACTTAACAGACCTCTTGACCTTTTTTCCGTACAGGGTCTCATAAAGCACTAATCGAGCTATTAAAAGTTAATTTTATAGTTATCAATCAGCCACTTTAACTGAGCTGCATTTACACTTGGCCTTGGCATTGAAAGTTGCCCAAATTAAGCCACTGAAGTCAGTGGCCTTATGTAACTATATATACCTGTATATCTGTGCGTACTACACTGCGTATGTGTGCTGTGGTTAACACCAACGCTTCATCTTCGATTGGGACTTGGACTTACCTAAACGTCTCTCAAATGCGCCCACTTTAAAGCAATCATTAAGGGGCGTGCTATGGAACGATGATGATATCAGTTTCGAAGACATTTCTTAGCCAGAACAAATATGGCCAAAATCGATTTGAAGACTCTGAACTGAGGTATGAACGTTTTGAAGTTTTTGCGTTAGTTCCTTTATTAGAAATGTCACGTTAACTTGACCGAACTATATAACAGCAAAACAGCAAATAAACGTTAGTTAACTTTGTTGCCAACTGACCGAATTTGAGCAGAAAAAACGGCAAAGAAAACTCAATCAAAATACAAAGCCATGAAGACTCCCACACTATAAGCCAAAAGGTGGCCAAAGTTGGAGAACAGCGGAAGGGAGAAGGAGCGGGGGAGCGAAGAGAGAGAGGCGGGACGACCATCAACAGTAGACGAGGTCCACACACACACACACACACACACACACACAGCATAAACATATTTGATGTGTTTTTCGTGGGACGAACTAGTCGAACGAGCTAAAGATCTCGCACCAGGGCATGAAATATCTCAAACGAGATACTTAGTCTCGATGATATAAGTATTAATGAATGAATGTGTGTGTGTGTGTGTATGTGTGTGTGTATGTGTGTGTGTGTATTTTGTTGAGCATATATTTATTCGAATTAATGCTGTTTGCATTCTGTTTTTCCTATAATTTGGCTAAAAGCAACACAAACAAACAATTGACAGGGCCACAACAAATTGTTTAGAAAACAAGGCATGTGATTGTTGTTGATTTTGATATGGGATATGCACTCTGATAGCTATAGACACAGTGTCACTCATCCATTTGACCTGTGCCCAAACCCAAAAGCACCAAACAATGTCCAACATGGAACATGACAGGCGGCGATTAAGGCATCACTTAAGAAGAAACCAAAAATAAATCATTGAAATCATCAAAAAGATTTGCTTTATATACCCTCTAAGCGATAATTGCAAAGGGTATGCCAGCACCACACATATCAGACAGTCTTCCAGGGCATTTCCTAGTGAAGCACTCTTCTAATATACCAAATTAAATTTAATTTTTAATTAGCCGACTTTTTAAAGTCCTTTACAGGGTATCTAGAAGTTGTAACCTTTGAAATCTTCCATTTATTGGCATCGATCGTCGGCTAGGTTCAAAAGTTATGCCACACACCCCACAAACACCTGCAACTGGGCCAATGCCAAAATGTGAGCGAGAAAATCACTCAAAAATTGAGTGCAAATGTTGAGTTATATAAAGGGAAGAATGAGTGAAGAAATGGGTTAAGGAATGGTGAGGTGGAAGGGAGTACAGGGTGTGACGCGCTGTTTTGGCAGCAAATTTATGGGAAAAATAAAAATAATAAAAACGCCAAAAGGGAGGCACTGTATGAGGAGACGACGGATGGATCGCTGAACCATGATCTATATTTAAAAGTCTTTTTCTTGCGCTTATGGAAAATATCAGACAAATGGCAAATTGTTTTGCAATTTACTTCAAAATAAATCGAAGGGAACTGAACGAAAGTAACATAAAACAAATAAAAACGAGGCCTACAAACATGTGGTTGACTCTCTGGAGTGATTTTCTATATGCATGTGGGTTCTATATATGTTCTACCCTGCCCATATGGTAATTCGCTATATGGTTCTATGGGGGAAAAGGTCTAAATATAGAACTGACAGGGTTATCAGAACGTCGCGCTTCAGTGGGTCAACGTCAAGACTTGGGGGAAAGAATTATGATGCGAACTGTGTGTGTAGAGGAAATGATACGGAAAGTGACATAAATTGTTTTTTATTCAGTTTTGTTGTTATTGGTATGAATGGTGATTTGTTTTGAGTGTCGCAACGGGGTTTAATTCAATCTATAATCTAGAACTGCTTAAAAAATGATTAAAAATGAAATTTTAATAGACAGCGCTATTGAAGAATGTCCCCTTTGTCGGCAAAATAAATAATTGAGTTCCGACTTAAGAGAAAACTATAAATTGTCAGTTGATTTCTAAGAAAAAAGATCTCTAGGGTGCGATTTGTCTCAAGTTATGTCTGCTTAGTTATACAAATTAATATCATACATATTTTTTCAAGTGTATGACGCCCAAACTGTAGTGGCAAAACCAATGTGAGAGATTCATTAAAAAGCCATCAAATAGCAACGACAAAATGCAGTTGAGATGACAATTTAAACGATTGGTTAAATTTTTCGTCAAGTTGCGTTCATCAAAACGCAATTAAAATGAATTAAAACAGCCGCCATAAAAGCAGCAAGAGAGCAACACAATTGAGTGAACAACTCTTTGAAGTTTGCAGAGATGCAGTTAATCAACAAAAGTCAACGAATGCTACGGAGATGCAAAGAGAGAGAACAGACAGAGAGGCTCAACCACACAACAGTGGGAGGGAGTGAGTAGTGGACAGCTGCAGTTAACAAGACACTATAGTTAGAGTCACAGTCTGCCACATGACGACAGCTGTTGAAAACGGTTTGCACAATGCATGCTCTGAGAGAGCGAGGGCAGCGAGAGAGACTGCGATGATGAGAGAGCGTGGGTGAGCACGACGCGTGTAGAGCAGGTCAAGCAACACGCGCATATTCAATTGTTGTTGTTAATGCTCTTGACTGCCTGCTTATGTTGTATTTTGCTGTTGTTATTTCGGTTTCTTCTTCTCCTTCACTTTGCTCGCAATTGCTGTTGACATTGTTACATATTTTTGCAGCTTGCTGCTGTCACTTTCGTTTTCAACTGATTCATTTATTTGCTGTTGCTTTTGCTGTTGTTGTAATTTCTGTAGCTTTGATTGAAATTGGTTGCCTTAATTAAATTCTTCACACACACAGAAGCACGTACACCGAGAAAATATCGCACACTGCCAAAATTTAGTATAAATATTATTATGGCACATGCAAACACACACACACACACACTAGCAGAAATGCTAACAGAACTACACAAACAATCGATCGGTGATTTTCACGCACAAAGCGATTGCGACTGCGACGGCAACGGCGACGGCAAACACAGCACCAAAAATTATTTTTCGCTCGGCAAAATCTTAAAAGCAACTGAACAAGACGCCCGACAAAAACCGTTGCTGAAGCTGAGGCTGCTGCGATACTCAAAGCAGCAGCGCACACTGGTGCAGAGTCTGAGCATTTGTGACGTTTTAAATCAGCTGATTACATTGCTATGCTGTTTGTGGAATGTATTAAGCGTTATTAGTTGTTTGAGTTAAAATTCTCGCTTAAAGCTAAGAAGTATTTATTTACAGCATTTCTGTCGAAGGAGTGTCACATGAATTTTATAAACTTTTTTATTTGTTTATTTCTGCTCAAATTTTTTGAGTGTGACACCAGTGTGCGCAGCCCATAACGCACTCAAGAGAGGGTGGGAAAACTCGCTCAAACTCAATTGTGTGCATGTGTGCTATAGAGTTGTTGTTGTTTCTGTGTGGATTTCAACACTTTTAGTTGTATAAAAACAAAAACCAAAAAACCGAAAACAAATAAAGTGTTGAGTAAATGTTGCCATTTGTTGAGTGCAAGTGTGTGTGTGTGTGTGTGTGTGCCGTTGCTGCCACACAGCCTTCTTTGTGGGCGTTTGTCGTAGAGGCGCCACCTGTCGACCAGAATCATCAACACAGTATCCGGCGCACTTGTAGTGTTTGGGGACCCAATGGACGGATGACTCACTTGACTTTGACCAAAACTAAAATTAGTATGCAACAACAAAAGCAACAATAAAACAACAAAAACAACGAATAGCAACAAATTAAAAGTGTTGCTGTTGATTATTTCGTATTAATTTGACAGCGAGTTGTTTTTGTTTTTGTTGTTGGTTTTTATTTTGTTATTTTCTTTGCTTTTTGCTCCTCTATTTTAATGATGAACAATTTTATACAATTGATTGCCAAGATTATTTCTTAAAATTTTGTTTTGATAGTTCAGAAAGGTTAACAAGTAGAAACTTAAATGCTCCATGTTGCAACCCAATATATCAAACTCCATTGTAAGATACAACAACGCAGATAAAGCTAAACAAATGTTCAAACTGGTTCCAAAATATTTCGACAAGTTTTCAAAACTGATTTCCGGTCCGCCAAAGGTTCACCTAATGCCAAATTTAATCCCAAGCCGTGCATTAACATTTGACAGGCGCTTTACTTAACTAATTTTATAGCAACAAATTAATTTTGATTTAGAAACTGAATTTGAAACATATTTCAAAAGATATAGTTAAAGATTTTGTTAAGCGATTATTAGTTAATAGTTTGACTTAAAATTTAATAAGCTAAGACTTGTTTACAGGGTATTCTAAGTTCTATCATTGGACTTTGTCTTACTTACCAAGGCTTATTGTTATAGCATTGAATCAACTACAAAACCTTAGCAATTAAGAGCTTACACAATCACCGATACAGGTAAATACACACACAGATGTTTCTATATCGATATTATACCGCAAATAGAACAGTGTCACAAACTATATGACGCCCACAACGAATACTCGACTACTCGATTACTTGACTACTCGAATCTATATATAAATTTAACTGGTCGCTTCGGGTGCTGAATGAATGCTACGAGTATGATCTAATGAATGAAGCACTTCGTCATCGTAGTACTCGTAACACAAATTGGTTCGATTTGTCGATTTGTGGATTTGTAATTTTGTAGTTTCACAGATTTCAGCTTACCGATTATCATGTTATTCGATTGCACTTTTTGTATAGAGACAATCCGACGATGCGACGATGATCAAGACCTCACAGCGTCTAATTACAAACTGAATTCAAAATTACAAAATATTCAAATCAGTGTCTGAGAAGTGGAGACTTCACTTTCGTTGCAATCACAAAATAATGTTTAGGTGTTTGTTTTGTGAGTGAGTGTGTGTGTGTGTGTATAATTGCGAAGAGCAGTGTAAACACAAACGAGCTAAAACTGCGCTTAACTGCTCGACTTGTAGTTACTCTACAGTCCCCTATAGACTTTAAATTCAGTTTAAATAGTAAAATAATTTTTAGCTATATAATTGTTAACCCATTTTAATGCCTTCAACTTTCTGTTAGTGTGTATATATACCCCTCTCATAAATCAAAAGGATACAGGGTATAACAAGACGATCTGTTGAGCATCTGCTACAAATAGTTTCTATCGATTCGAGGGCATTTTGTCTTGACCCTTTCCAAAACGTCAAAAGTTGCAATAAAATGCGCCTCTATGTGTGTGTCTGGTGTGAGTGTATGTGTGCGTGTGTCTGTGTGTTTGTGGGTGTGTTACGTCATATTGTGCTGCTTGTTCAAAAATTGTTTACATTTTGCGTATGCAATATAGACATAAAAATAGCAATTGATTCCTCAATTACCCAAGACTTTGATTTGTTTAAAAACTTTCAAACATTTCTTGTATGAATATTTAATAATCAATACCAGACTGTCTACAATTCTGTGAACAATTACTAAAGAGCACATAAATCTCAAATTATTTAGTTATATATCAAATATTAGTTATTATTATTGACAGCTTTTACTTATTTAAACAGTTTATATTTTATACGATTTGAATATTAATACAAAACTTATTTTAACTTAAATTTGCTAAATTTTAATCAGTTGTGGCTACAATAAAATTCGACAGCCTTAAATTATGCAACAATTTTGTTCAATACTTCAAACATTTTACATACGAGCAGAAGATGGCGCTTTGATTATTTTGGTAGTGAGACACTCATTGTTCCAGCATGTATACTGACAGAGGCTGAAGACAATCAGTTCTTATCTGTACCTAGAGAAAAGCTACTGTATAATCTACATGGACTCACCATGCGAATCGAACATGTATTATGTGTATGAGTTAACAAGGGATTAGGATTAGTTAAGATGGATTTTAGTGGATAAAGTACTTACAACCTGGCTGGATACCCTTGCTGCGCACCGTGCGATAGGGTTGTCTCGCACCCGGATCAATTTTACCATACATTGTTCTATCCATTTTAGTTAAACACTTTCTTTGATCTGTTTGCTGCATTAAAAAGTCGATGAGAAATCATAAAAAGTTCAAAACTTTTTCAGGGATTACGTCGGGGGGCAAAGCGGTACAAATTTGTTGATTTATTTAAAAGCTAATGCCTCCCTGGCCCTGGGCCCATTTGAATTATTTATAAGCGCATTTTTATTTTTGGACTTTCGGGACTCGTCGACGGATTTGTCGCTTTGTTTGTGCTGAGTATTTCGCCTGTCACTCGGTATCCGCTTGTCTATCATAGTTCACATTCCCCCCTCCAAACCCATCGACTAATGACACACACACACATATATACTTCTCTCTTGTCTGGGGAGATTGCATTGGAAATAAAGAAAACATTATCTTAATTCATTGGAAGTGAACTCTAGAGTCTAGAGTCTTTTGGATTTGTTGGAGAACCTCATTTAAGTGCTTGCAGTTATTAAACTTGTCAACAAATAGTCATAAAAAAGTATTCGAAGTGAAAAGCTAGAAATCTACGTGGAAAAAAAATTAGAATTGATTTGGTATTATGAAGATAACTTGAGGAATTCTGAAGGCAGTTTATGTAGGTAATGTTAAGACATATAAGTTAATTTTAATAACTGCTTTCTCTAAAACAAATAGCTAAACCTAAAAAAAATAATAAAAACTATGAACACATTTAAATTTTATGACAAAATTCCAATCAACTGAGTTCTTAACTAATTAACATACTTATGTTATGTACAAACAGCTTCAAACCACTGTTAATAACAGTTAAATGTTAAATTACTATGAGGCATAACATAAATCGCTAACACTGTTAGTTAGCAGACTTTGGCAAAGTAACTAGCTTGGATGGTTCACTGCTAACTACATTTAACACTTAACATTTGTCTGTTAAGCAACTGAAATGGTTTCTTTAACATTTACTCTACAAATATCAAAAACCAGCTCTAAATTGACTTTAATAAATCTTGATATTCATAAATGATTAATAATAAATGTGAAACAATTTATAGACAATCGTGGGTTGCTCCAAATAAAAGAAATACAACAGAAATGGAACAGTTCACATAGTAGATATATGAAACTGGGCTAATTTATGAGCTGCACATTGGGATGATCGTGCTGATCCGAACGACATTATGTCAGATTTATGAAGCATAAAAATACCAAAAGGCAAATACGAAACTAACATGTGTCTAAAACAAATAACGACACATTGGAAAAGGTAACAAATAATAAACACAAATTTAAAAAGTAAAAAAAAAATAATAAATTAAACAAAATTTAAAAAAAAAAAAAAAGTAGAAAGATCAGAGCAGGTTTATCATTTAGCTGAAGTCATTGTTGTTGTTGTTTTTGGGGAGGGGAATCAAGGTTGCCAAATTACGTCAACACGTTGATCGGGAACTAAAAATAAACATAAAAACTTTTGGCAAATCAAAGGCGACGTTTTGTCGTTTTGTCGTCGTCTCGCCAGCAGAGCGAATTCATCAAAAAAAAATAAAATAAAATTAAAGAAAAAAGAAAATGCTAAAGAAATTAATTGAAATGAGAAAACACAACATTTCCGCAGTGCATTGCCAAAAAGGTAGCTCCAAATGTAAATCCCTTGTACCATTTTCCATTTTCCAGGTCTCGCGATGACGTCGGATCGGATCGTCGGACAACAAGAAGAAGAAGAACAACAACAACAACAAATTTAACAAACAAACGCGATTCGTGTTTGCCAGTTTCTATATTTAAAAGTCAAAGGCACGATAATTCTTGCTGCTTTTCTTTTTTTTTTGGCTTCTTCTATCTTTTCTTTTTACATTTTCTTTTTGGTCTAAAGGAAATTCCATTGGACTTGGACACACGTTGACCGATGCCTCGCATGAACGCGATCTCTATATAAATACTATATAAATATTTTATTGGTAAGTACATAAAATTTGCTTAGTTGTGCGTGAGTGTGTGCGTGTGTATGTATGTGTGCCTGACCTTGTTGAAGGTGCCAAAAGGTGAGCAACGTACAGTGAGCATAAACTTTGTGTGCGTGTGTGTGTCTGTATGTGATCTACACCCGTACAAGTATTTTTTGTATTTCCCATAAATTTGTCCAGTTTATGCCGCTGTAAAATACATTTACATTTAGACCAAAACTTTGTATTTGATATCGCCAAATATTTATGCCAGTTTCAAGAGCAGAGAAAGATAACGAATGGAAGCGAGAGGGGGAAGAAGTGAAAAAGGAATCCAAAGAGAAAGTAGTGATTACAGGGTATTTTTAAGCCCATCTGTAGCCTCTCCTACTTTTTCTGCCTTCGAAATCTATTAAACAGAACTTCATATTGGAGGCTTTAATAGAATGAAGAAATTTAAAGAATTCTATTGATGAGTACTTTGTGTGGAAGAGGGGAAAAACGAAAGTGAACCCGAAGAAAAGCCATGTTCAGTTTTTCCGCTTTGAAAAACAACGAAAATTAATTGAAATTTTATGAGTTGGCACTTGGAGATAAGAATCTGTTTGACGATAGAACAGCAAAAAACGCTAACAAAATGAACGATGAACTCATTGCAGTGTAAAGAGAGAGCAGAAGAGGGAGAGCCACAGAGAGAGAGAGTGAGATGTGCTAACTAGTCTTCTTTACTCTTCTGTTATTTATACTAATGGTTTGTACAAACACTAACACACACATGCGAAAGTGGAACCCATTTCGGAGTCGCACTGCAACGCATGCGTGTGGGCGTAAAATTGGGAACAGGGTGACTCTAGCTGGGGGATAACAGCTGTTTTGTGATAAACAAACGATGCAGAAAGATACAAATAAATGCAGTGGCTAATTGAAATTCGTTTGGCGGCAATTGTACTGAAGGCATCCAATAAATTCATCCAGTATTTCAGGCACTTTGTGAGTACGCTGTTGTAATCCGAGCAAAGATTGATATATGTGTCAGGAAATGTCGTAGACTCTTAATTATTATTATTGTTTTTTTTTTTTTTTGTTTTGTTTTGTTTTGTTTCGCTTGATTTTCTGTTCCCATTTTCAAGTCACGAGTTACAGCTGAATGAGATCTCATCAAACAGAAATTTTCCCTCTTTGGACGCCTACGAGTTTTCTGCCTCAATTTGTGTTTAATATCACTTATAATCCGCTTGTCGGGGACATTTATAATAAATTGCGTTACCAAAAATTTCTGTTCTCTTGTCACATTTAGGCATATCTCTCGTTTTTCATTTTCTTTTTCTTTTAGCTATTTTGGCTTTTTTTCGATTCAGAAATTAGCTTCATAATTAGTTTAAATTAAAATTCTAAAAGATTCTAAAATGTTGTTTGCGGGATTTAGTGAGTGACAGTGAGATCATTAATCTATAGACGATAATATATAAATATTTTAATATACTCTCCCGCTCTCTCTCTCTCTCTCTCTTTCTCTATCCCTCTCTTTATTGCTATCTCTTCTTTTCCTACTTAGCCTTTGCAGCTTTTTGTCTTATCAGTTTAATTACTGAAATTCCTTTCTGGTTTATCTTAGTAATTTAGTTAACGGTGCTTTATTATCTATTTATTATCTTCAGTTTACTCGTTAATAGTAAATATTATTAACTTTTACTATAACGCTATATGGGCAAAATAAACAATTTTCCCACGCTACACACCAATTTTCACAATCTCCACCGATTTTTCATTGACTTTTTGTGCAGTTTTTCTTGTATATTGATTCACATTGAGCACTTGATCGCTTGATTGATTGATTTGTTGTGCACACACTTTTTCTTGTTATCGATTGCTCTATTAGACGGTATATTAGCCGGAACTGTGTGTATATTTATTTTCGTTTTATTTTTTTTGGTAGTTTGAACTTCTGACTTGGCTTTTGCTCAAATGTTGTTTTCATATTTTGTTGTTATTCCTCAATTTGGACGCTAAACGCTAAGAAATGCGAGTGAAACGCGCGCGTGTTTGCGTCGCGCCGCGTTAAGGCAAAAGCGTCGCAAACGACTGAAATGAAACTTGGCGATTGCACTAACTAATGGAACATGAAATGGAACCCCAAAACGCAGCGTCAATAGAGCTCCATTAGAAACAAACGCAGCGTTTGCTCTCACGAGCGACGCGCGCAGTTAGAGAGCGCTCCAAAGAAAGAGAGACAAGTAAAAATGGAGAGAATAAACAAACGAAACTATTCGTTATTCGTTCCATCTGTTTCGTGCGCTCACTCAGTGTGCTTCGCGATACGACGCTGCCGGCGTTCGTCTGGCTGCGGTTGCTGCAAGTCGTGATGATGAGGTTGTGATGACAACGACATCGCGGCGACAGCAACAAAACCGCAAAACGAAAGCCGCAAGTGGGAGGCAACAGGCGAAAAGAGGAATTAGTAGTAAGGCAAAAAGGCAAACACTGTCAATTGCTTTACAGTGGTATAGCATACAATTATATTGTGATAATTTGGTTAAACAGTGTGTACTGATAATACATCAAGATAAGACAAGTACGTACTATATTTAAAACATTTGTTTATGTTTGCATGTACTCATACGAAATTTGTACATACCTCATTTCAATGTAGTGCTTATTCTAAAGTCGGTATAATTGTCATTGAGATGAGTTGCAGTGCTCAACAGAGACAAATCAACAACTCTTACAGCTCCACACGCAACCGACGTTGCGTGTGCCGAGTGGGTAGTTTATTTGACGGGAGCGATCAATAAAGTGGGCATACTTCAGTCAAATTACAGACTAGACCAAGCAGCTTTTCCAACTAGTTCATGAATGGGAAATTTTTGCTTTCATTTTGCGTGTAAGTAAACCACTGTGCGTGGGCGAAGTGCAGTCAGCTGAGCTTAGAGTTGCAGCCGGAGCTGTCAACTTAGTCAGTTTTTGAGTATGCGACTGTATGTGTGTGTGTTTAAGTGGCCTTTACTCAACTTTTAGGAATGTGCCCACTCGTATGTTTCGTATGTGTGTGTGAGTATGTTTATCAAAAGACATAAAGAACAAGCGCAACAGGCAGTAAACAGCCGAGAAATTGTGTCATAAAGAAAATAAAGCAAAAAGACAAAATAGCAGCTGCGATACAAGATGACGATACACTCAAGTTCTGCTGATGATGACTAAAAAGAGTGTGGAAAACAAAACAAACAAAACGCAAACCCAATTAACAGTTCGGCTAACATAACGATGCCACATCATTTACAACACGAAGGTGTACGACAAAAGCAACTCTTAATGCGCATAACGTACACAATGCAAATGTGTGAATGATTGCAACGTCGACGGCGAAACATCGCTGCTGCTACTTCTGCTACTAAGCTGCTGTTGCATTCGCTGTTGATTTCGCTTTGATTTCCAGGAATGCGTATAAATCATAAAATCGCAATGAATGCAATGCAAAGGATGCAAAGTATTCATAAGCTGCGATAAGCCTTGGGCGGGGTGACCAAACCACACATAACATGCATAAGTGAATACATTTTTGTATGATAATGACAGGGAGCTAATCATATAACATGATTAATCAAATACGCTGTACAGATAAGAGGCAGTAAGTTTCTTACTCTACGGTGTACAAGCAATATTCGAAGAATTAGTTATGAGCCATCTACCGGCCATTGCCCGAATGAGCTTACACAAAACGCTAATTATTCATTTGTGTTTGTATGCGTGTTAATGCTGCTAACAACAACTGACCTTGAAGTCGCCGAAGCCGCAAATTCATAAACTGCTGTCTAAGCACGTTGCCGCACCCTGTGTCTTAGACAGGGTGCCCACTATAACAGGAAGTACTCACCTAAATCATCCATTTCGACGTTTCCTTTTGACTTGCTGTTGTTCTAGTTAGATAAATGTGTGTGATGTGATTTGTATGTGTGTGTTTGTGAGTCTGTTGATTTCTCCAATTGGGTTATTTGTCAACACACAAAGAGATTTAGGTTTTTCACAAACAGTGCCACGCCTCGTATACGCACTTATTGAAACATATATATAAATCCGATTGCAACATTTAAAGCCAGACGCAACGTAGTTAATTGACTTAAATTTTTAATCCACGCAAACAAAATTTTTTTTCCTGTACCGCGACACGACGACAACAACAACAAAAACAACCACACAGCAGTTTAGAGTCGCGACTATCGACTGGTCGAAGTTTCATCCGTCGCGTTCGCGTTTGGAATTGAAAATATTTTTGCTGAAATGGCAGTGAACGCTAGCTGCTCGTGAGTTTCGCGCAAAGTTGGAGACGAGTTTTATATGATTCACTTTAATTTTGGAGCGGCGTCGACCACAAACACGTAGACAGCACAGATATAAACAATACATACACATGCACACGCACACGCGACAACAGCTGGTATATTATCGATACTCACGATATACGATAAATTACGCGCTCTTTTGATAGTTCAAAATTCTTTGCTTCAATATCCATTCACAATAGACGCCAGTAAAGTAAGTCTGAAATTTAAATTAATATTAAGTTTATATACACCGCAGCTCTCATAACATTTGTAAGTAATTTACCTCTATATCCAAATTTTTTTTCTTAGCTCCAAATTGGCCAAAATGGAAGAACAAATGAATCCAGTGACTTCTTCCCTTGTAGCACTCAATGACTATTGCCTGGACAACATATTCCAATACCTTTCTCTGGACGATTTATTGCCACTTTTTCGTAAAGTTCATTCACTCATTGACGCTGCCATTGAACGACAACTGCACAGATTTTGTCACTACTCCTTCGAAATGCGTTTTCCACCACAATTTGAACCCGAGCAATTGGAGGCACTTGGTCGACACCTGCGTAGTCTTACCATAAATGTTGGATACTCTATAAAAGCTGATCAGGTGTTGAAGCTACTGCATCCACTGTTTGTTGGAGCCCAAGAAGGTGGAAAACTGCGGGCACTCAAAATTCAGCATGTCAACATTACCAGAGACTATGTGAAGGAAATTTTACCAGTTGCTAATTTACTGCGCGAATTAGACTTAAGTCGTTGCGACATTGAGGATCAAAGTCAATTGATAATATTACTGCATTCAGCACAGCAGCTGGAGACACTAGCTCTGTATAACAAGGATGCAGTTTGTTTGGATGAATCAATTCTCAGTCGTCTGCAGCATCTGAAAGTTAATTGGTTGGTGGGTACTACGATGTTCGATGCAGACCAAGTCACAGCTCAGCATCCACATTTATGCATATCTGTTCATAATGCCGGTGTCGAGGCACAGTACGGTCCACTTCCTGAACGAAGACGAAGGTAGATATTTTAATTATTAATTTTTAAAAATAAGCGTTGCACCAACACTTCGATTGTAGTACGAAATAAATAAATCGATTTACGATAGCGTGCTCCAAAAAGTGTGGTGGTCAAGCGATAGTAATCAAAGTGCAACTCTGCATTCGATAATACCAGCTGGTTTGTTTATCTGGGTCTGTCTTTCGTCTGCCGGCAATTAATCAGCAGCATTGCAATTTCTGACGAAATCAGATTGTATTTATTGCATTAAAAGACAATCCGATTGCAATACATAAAATAGATTGTCAAAAACAGCGTTCAAAATGGTGGTACGCTCTTACGACGAGGAATTAAAGTATCTGGAAAAGATCAATGATCATTGCTGGCGCATAAAAAAGGGCTTCCAGCCTAATATGAACGTGGAAGGATGTTTCTTTGTGAATAGTCGCCTTGAAAAGTTAATGCTGGAGGAGCTGAAGAACTCGTGCCGTCCCGGTGCTGTTGGTGGTTTTCTTCCAGGCGTCAAGCAAATTGCAAACGTTGCTGCACTGCCGGGTATTGTGGGACGCTCTATTGGATTGCCGGATATACATTCTGGATATGGCTTTGCTATTGGCAACATGGCTGCATTCGATATAGACGATCCTCTGTCTGTAGTCAGTCCCGGCGGCGTCGGATTTGACATCAACTGCGGCGTGCGTTTGCTGCGCACAAATCTCTACGAGAAAGACGTGCAGCCGGTGAAGGAGCAGTTGGCCCAATCGCTTTTCGATCACATACCCGTTGGTGTGGGATCCAAGGGTATTATTCCAATGAACGCTAGGGACCTGGAAGAAGCACTCGAAATGGGCATGGATTGGTCATTGCGTGAGGGCTACGTCTGGGCAGAAGACAAGGAGCATTGCGAGGAGTATGGTCGCATGCTGAATGCCGATCCGGCCAAGGTCAGCATGCGAGCTAAGAAACGTGGTCTACCACAGCTGGGCACATTGGGTGCTGGCAATCATTATGCCGAAATTCAAGTGGTGGATGAGATCTATGACAAGTGGAGTGCCTCCAAAATGGGCATCGAGGAGACGGGTCAAGTGGTAGTAATGATACATTCGGGAAGTCGCGGCTTTGGCCATCAGGTGGCCACCGATGCCCTCGTTCAAATGGAAAAGGCCATGAAGCGCGACAAGATCGAAACCAACGATCGGCAATTGGCCTGTGCCCGCATCAACTCCGTTGAGGGACAGGATTACCTCAAGGCCATGGCAGCAGCTGCAAATTTCGCCTGGGTCAATCGCAGTTCGATGACATTCCTCACACGCCAGGCATTCGCGAAGATGTTCAACACAACACCCGACGATCTGGACATGCATGTCATCTACGATGTGTCGCACAACATTGCCAAGGTGGAGAACCACATGGTGGACGGCAAGGAGCGTAAGCTGCTGGTACATCGCAAGGGCTCCACTCGTGCCTTCCCACCACATCATCCCCTTATCCCTGTGGACTACCAGCTAACCGGGCAGCCTGTGCTCGTTGGCGGCACAATGGGCACCTGCAGCTACGTACTCACTGGCACAGAACGCGGCATGCAGGAGACTTTTGGCAGCACCTGCCACGGCGCTGTAAGCACTAATCTTAGTCCACTGATAATCGTAGTATATTAATTTATGTTCCTATTCAAAGGGTCGCGCTTTGTCACGCGCCAAGTCGCGTCGCAATCTGGACTACAAGGAGGTACTGGACAAGCTGGATCAACTGGGCATTGCAATACGTGTTGCCAGTCCCAAGCTGGTCATGGAAGAGGCTCCCGAAGCCTACAAAGACGTCACAGACGTTGTGGACACATGTCATGCGGCTGGAATCAGTAAAAAGTGCATTAAAATGCGTCCAATTGCAGTAATCAAAGGCTGATCGTGATTTGAATCCCATATTTATGTTAATTTTTTTATTCGCAATTAAACCAGTAGAAGAAACTATTGGTGTTTGTTTTAGATATTTAATAATTTAATTAAAAACTAAATTAACAAGAAACGAATGCCTTAACAGACTGGTCTTAACATTTGTTTACCTTTTTAACAGTCTGTTAAAGAGTGAACGGCTGACTTCACTACTAGTGAATCACTAGAGTAGTTCAATTGAACGCTCTGAAAAAAACCCAATATTATGAAGGCCACTATTATTTATTTTCCTAATTACATGGCGGATAACCTTATTTTTGTTTGGAGCTACCGGTACTTTGTGAATAAGGGAAAATAGAATGCCATGAGGAACAAGCGAGTAAAATGGGCTTGTAATAACCCAGCTAGCACTAATTTAAATAATATTTAATTACGTCAATAAAATTGTGAAATACCAAAATAAGACATAAGGTTCGGAAAAGTATACAAATTCTATAAACAGAGATACTATTACATATATCAAATATTTTAATATATGGATACCGGCTCAGGGTATTATGCAGTCATGTGTGCTCGCCTGTACCGTTTCTTGCTTGTTTTTATTTAGTTGTGCTATGAACTCGGCGCCGTGCGGTTGTGTTGAGCGTTGAATTTACAATGTTTTAATCGCTATTGCTTTTGAAAAGCGTTCGCAAAAAAAAGTTCACGTTTCTTTAATTACAACACAATTGGATTTGTAAATAAATGCAATGCAACGCAAGTAGTGATTGATGAGACAAAAGAAATACAAACGTATGACCAGATAATTTACTGTTTGCACAGTTTTGTTTGTTTTTTTATTTTGAGATTTTACAACAAATTATTTGCTGTAATTACTGAGACTGCCGGCGGTCTCCCCCCTACACACACACACACACACACACACACACACACACACACACACACACACACACACACACTCACAGTACGATACTTTACAAATAAACGTATAAAATGACAAATATGCGCCCACCGCAAAAAACAAAGCTGCTGAAGGTCATCATATTGGGCGACGGTGGTGTGGGTAAATCGGCGCTTCTCACACGCTTCGTATCGAATCGGTATGAGGAGAACAATTTCCATACCATCGGCGTGGAGTTTATGAACAAGGACATAACAGTGGATGGCGAGAAATACACACTACAGGTCAGTCTAAATTTAATTAGAACTACCAACATGATTTAATCCAATTGTATTATGTTAGGTTTTTATGTCTTTACATTAAACTTACATAGTAATTATCGTGTAGTTAACAAATCATTCTGTTAAGTCATATCGTGACTTAAGTCGTGCTCTGCGACGTGACTTGTGGCGTGACAAACTCTGTTTGCTCTAAGCAGCATACAGTTTATCTGTTCCATCTTCCCCCACTCACACACACAGACACGCACGCATACTAGCACAACTACTCTACTGTTTTCAATTAACGTAGAGCAAAAATGCCGCAAACAAAAACAACAACAATGGCGTTACTTTGTTTCTCTTTTCAAATGTGTAACATTTGATTGTCTGCTTGCATGAGTGTGTATGTGTGTGTGTGTGTGTGTGTGTGTGTGTGTGTGTGTGTGTGTGTGTGTGTGTGTGTGTGTGTGAGAGAGTGTGCTGTTTCATTACAAATGCGTGTAGTTTTCGCCAAGTGCTTAACCATTTCCTGTCCCTCTCCCTCTTCCCCTTTTTCCTATTCCGATGATGCACTTTATCTATGCTGCTCGCTTCCATTTGAATTAACATTTTTACGTCTCTGGCTTATAAATATGCAACAGGCCAAGATTGTGCACTGAGTAGAAAAGAAATGTGCAAATTGCCAGTTTAAATAAACCGTATAAAATTGTTATTTTAACAGATACAAACTGTTATAACAAATTCTTGTTACTAATAAGCGGACAAACAAAGTACTTTAATTTAATTGCAGTTACTATTCTTATGACTCACATACATAGTTCTCACTTGTAGTTTTTTTTTTTTTTGCAACAAAGCCAACATCATTAATTTTTGTGCTGTGTCTTAACGCATCGCTGAATTTTGGCCAAAAAGCACAATGGCCAAGAGCCAATCTGGTAAACAGAAAGGTCTTGTGTATATACATGTGTATATATATTATTAATATATAACTCTGAGCTGCCCTTGAGTGCTCTGGGAAAGTCCGTAACGATAAGAGAACAGTAAAAAGTCAAGCATAAAACGGGGGAATACCCTGTAAACCTGTTTAAGGCGAGCTTTAAAAGCTGAATCATCAAATTAATTTAACTTTGATAGCTGTCTATAGCTTATGAGCTTATATTGAAGATTAGAAAAGTTCAAGAAGTTGAATTTGTTGATAAGAATAAGGAAAGGTTAGAAAAATATAGGGAAAAAAGTATATATTCCATGACTCAACAAGAACATAGTTTTTCATCAATAGAATAGAGTACTAAAAAATGTATATAAACCTTGAAATTATGACGAAAAAAGTTAAAATTTAAGACAGTTTATTTATTTGTTTTTCAATTTGCTAACAAAGTTTTGCGCTTTTTTACAATATGTATTTGTTTTGAGTTTCTTATCAGTGCGACGTTATCAGTGTCAGTCCTAGTAGGTTGGTCTTTGTCTTTAGCCACAGGTTTTATAAGATTTTAGTTGGCATTACGCAAACTTTTGCTACCTCTCCTACGACCTGAGAGTGAATCTCAAATACTAGACTAGTGGTGACCCTAATTAGAGACTGATATATAGGGTACAACTATATTAGACAATGTTTATAAAGTATTGGTTGAACGATTTTATTAAAAGAAATAATTATTTGATAATATCAAATACATTTTTATTAAATAAATGATTAGAAATCAAATCTAAATAAAATCTGAAACATTTCGTGGAATACCATTAATGCCTCTTTTCCTCTTTTAGATATGGGATACTGCTGGACAGGAACGGTTTCGGGCATTGCGTACACCCTTCTACAGAGGCTCCGACATCTGCCTGCTCTGTTATGCTCTGGACGATCGCGATAGCTTGCGTGGACTGAGATTGTGGCGCAATGAGTTCCTCAACTACGCGGACATCAAGACGGACAAATTCCCCTTCATAGTGGTTGGAAACAAGGTTTGTTTATTTGTTTGTTTACACAAGTAGTTTCTGTTCCAATTCCATTTCGTTGTATGTTTACAGAACGATATACGAGCGGATAGGAGACAAGTGAGACGTGAGGAGGTGGAACAGTGGTGCATGGAACAATCGATTGTCTCGCACATTGAGACGTCCTCGAAGACGGCAACGAATGTAACGGACGCCTTTGTGCTCGGCCTGCGCCAATGGAAGGCGCTGGAATGCGTGGCAGAGGCGGAACAGCGACAAAATGGCGACACCATCGATTTAACGCGTCCCATTCGGTTGGTACAGCGACGCAGTTGCTGCACAGGCGGTGGCAGCAAAACCTCTGACGTAGTCGATGCCGAGGATAATGATGATGATGGTGGTGATGCCGCCATGCGTTCACCCTCCTCCTCCATGTCCCGCCACTTGTTTGGTCAGTCACGTAATTCACCCAAGGCGCCATCGACCAATTACCGTCTGTGAGCAGTCAACAAGTTCTGACAAGTGACATCTTTTCAGCCGGGTTAAATGATAGTTGGACCACGTGCGACACCAGACCAAATAAACATAAATTAAAGACATTGAGATTAAGGCAGCTTAACAAGTAATTAAACAAAAACTAGACAGTTTGCAGACTGTTTATGACAGTTTTGAAGTTTTATAACGTCTCTCTTTAATTTAATGATCAATATTTAAATAAAAACATTATCCAATTCGATTGTTGACCAATTAGACGATATATAATGAAGTGCATATTAAAAGGAATGCGTATAACAGTTTGCAAACGGCTTACATAGAGAAATAAGCGATGTATTTTTCTCGAATTGATTAACAATTAATTTGTATAAAACTATTTTTATAAAAGTTTGTAAACTGTATAAATATATTTTTGAGATAAAGCTTTCATACAGTCCAATGCGGTTGAGGGACGAGTAGAATTGGTTGAATAGCTAGACGTATAACAGATAAAATCAATTATACTACAATTTATGTACTACTCGTCGCTGAAGTAACGAGTCTTATATGACAGCTTTAAGTGTGTCAATGTGTATAACAGTTGTGCCTTTAAAACAAATTATTTGATTATACAGCTTTAGCTATTTTCTAATTTTTTATACAGAGCTAAGAACATATATATTTTATGAGTGTGCTTAAAAGTTTAATCACTTGATTGCTTTGTATAACGGTCCTTAAACCTCTTAAGAACTTATATGTATATATATACAAACAGACATATACGTGATTTATCTAAATATCTAAACTTTGTTAAGTATTTAAATGGAAAGAATAAATTGAAACAAAGGAATCGTGTTTCATTATACAGAATTGAGATTTATTTTGGTTTATACATTAGTATGTTTTTTATCTAAGTTATAAAAGTATATAACATTATAAGTACGCTTAACCCCATTTAAATATATGTGTGTATGTGTATATGTATGTGTAGAGTTTCTTTTTTGTATAAGTATTACTGCCAAATTGGAACGAATCGACTGCTTAAGACTAAGGCAAACTTCTTGGCTCTTATAGACTATTGCAAGCGTTGGTGGCTGTAGCAGCGTATAACAGTTAATTACCTTAATGCATATTAATCAAGTTGTGGGTATACACACAGAGAGAGAGAGAGAGAGAGAGAGAAAGAAAACAAATATCACTTGCTGTACAGAGTGGCTATAATGGCTAAACTGCTGCTCACTTCTTCTTATAGCCATATGAATTAATCGCCTCGTACTCGGCATCGCACATCAGCAGCAGTTGATACCACTGATCGCCATCGATGCGTGGCAATTCGAGAATTCCGCCATAACACGAGGGCAGACACTTCGGTGACATGTACTTGTGCAGGGACTCACGATCGGTGCCATGGAAGATGATGCGACTGCGCAGTTTCTCACGCAGGAATGGCTTGAACAGGGCAAACACAATGTTAAAGATCTTGGGCTGATTCACAATGTGAATGGCCTTAATGCGCAACGGCACCGAATCCTGCAGCCAGTCGACGATCCTCTTAGCAAAGGGTGGTGTAAACTGCCAAGTCTGCTGCAGACTGAGTCCGTCCATGTCGAAGATGACAACGGCGCCATTGATTTGTGTCTCCGGCTCCAACATGGCAGCCTCCAGGAATATAACAGCTCCCTTGAAGACCTCATCCAGTGTCACCTGCTTGTGCTTCCAGCGTTCTGGTAAATGTTACAAAAAACTGTCATATTTGTGTATTGCTGAAAGTGTAATACTACTTACTGCCCAGTTCTAGCAAGAGAATACGACGACCACATTGATCGCGATTGGGAAACACCGTTAATATGTTGTTTTGAAAGATATTCGCCTCCGATGTGGGCTTCAGATTGTTATAGACATCCGAGTGCTTCACCTTGAACGAGTAATACCGTTTGATCTGAAAGATATATCCAGTATTAGTGGTTTACTCAAGCAGTATAACAGTTATAGCTTACCAAATCGCGTGCACTCTCCGGATAATACTTGCAGGGGCGCAGGAAGCGTATGAGCCACTCCTCATTGTCCTTGGGCCAGTGCAGATCGGTTTCCGCTAGATACAAATAGTATATTTATTAGCTAAATATATAATTTATCAATAAGTTAACTACTGCTGATCACGCTGACCTTTCCCCCTACGTTAACCAGGGGGTCAACTGAATAGTTCAGAGTATAGAAATCGACTTTAAACCTTAAAGATTTATTATGTGATTAGCGACATGCTAAAAAACAAAACACTCTATTATTAAAGATAATCACATTGAGCTTCTATGCAACTTTTAGCTTTTTAAAGCTAGAAACTTGTTATACAATTATTGAGACTTTGTTCTCTCTAGCTTTAAGCTCATTGAATATGAATTAAATCTAAAATTGATTTATGCAATCAACTTTTAAGCGGTACTAAAACTGTTATATTGATTAAAATTTGATTTAAAAATGTCATACGGTGTATAAAACTCAGAGTTTGGACTTAAATCCGAAATAAATAAAAATTACTGTTATTGCTGAACTATTTTATCACTAAAAGTTAGTGCGATTTAAAAAAAAAGAAGAGATTATAGTCAATAAACTTTTAACTACGTAATAAAATTGTCACAATACTTGCAGACATTACAAAACCTGTTTAACTGATAAAAGTCTTACTATAAAGCAATAAATTGTATAATCATTTTAGTTATTTGCCGATCAGTTAAAAATTTCCCGACTTTTTATAGGAAACAAAAAGTTTTCCTTGTAGACCTTCGTCTAAAGTACAGTCTGTATAACACTTAACCTCTAAAAGACGTTTTAGTACAGTCTGTATAACACTTACCCTCTAATAGACGCTTTAGTTCCTGAGTTGCCTGCTTCTGGCGTTCGGGGGACTCACGTAACTCCCTAGCAGCTACTTCCTTTGTTGCTGCTGTCGCTTCTCCAAGTTCAAATTCCAATTTAAAATCTCCCAACTGAATGGAGGGCAGCTGATCGATGTCGGACAGCATTGTGGGTACTCCTAGAATAAATTATAAGAAATCGAAGGGGGATTATTAAAAAGCCATTAGTGTAAAGACCGTAGAGCTATTAGTATTGCTCTCTGTGCTTGGGCACTTAAGACTAACAATTATGGTATTTGTTCATGTAAGATCTCTCTAGAAATATTACTTACTCATTTTGTTGTTGTTGCTGTTTTTCAGCTACTATTTCGCAATTTAGTAAAATATTCTATTGTTTATTTTTAGTTTTGTATTGTTTTTTTTTTGTTTCTTTGGTTAAAAGATGTCAAGTTGTTGGTTTCTATTTTGCTTTAAATAAATTTGTGCATTTTATGCCAATGTTAATTCACTATTTATTTATTTATTTATATATTTTTTTCAAGTTGCATCAAAATATCGAATTATCTATGGTTAACCTTAACCTTGACATTCGCTTTTGTCTAGCAAATTTTGTTTGAAAATCAATAACGGAAATGTTTTCTCTACTCTTTTTGCAGGTCATTAAAAATTCGCTATGGGAATGCATTTGCCATGAAGATGTATACTATGTAGTATATAGTATCTAACTGAGTGTTTAAGTCTGTTGGATCTTGAGCTGAATTCTCGAGTTCAACAAGTTCTACTTTAGTGATTTTCAAAGTGAAACAAGTCACTTTACTGGTTTGAAATTAAAACTGCATTATCATATGCTAAATATAAATCAATTACAATTATTATAATATAGAAATATTATTCAAGTTTAATCAGTAGTCAGTAGAATTTACAATTAGCCTTAAAACTAACGTCGCAAATTGGCTAAGTAATTTAAGCGGAAAATTGTTAATGCTGATTCGATTTTGATTGAGATCAAGAGATGATAAATTACAAGCCCTTGAGATATCAAAACATTATATTCAATTTAACAATGTAGGCGACAAAAAACCCAATTCAAACGAGAAGATTCGACTGTTTTTTACTGTTTTTTCAGAGTTTGGCAAAACCCAAACTTAAACAACTTATGAATTGTTAATGTGCAAAAATAACATAATAATAGTTATAATATTATCCAAATAATAGTAGTACACACTCAGCACAAACACAAACACAAACACAAGCACAACACACAAAAGTTTAATCGAAACCGAAATTGAAACCGAAACCGAAATCGTAAAACTCGTTTTATTTTTATTTGGGGCTACAATAAAACTGAATGAATATGGGAAAAAAAAAGATATAGAAGAAGAGGAGACTAATATAGATACGAATACGAAAACGAAGACAAACGATAGACACAATGCGTGCAACGGAGCCGAAAGAGCTGACGAAACTGTTGTGGCCAAAAGCGCGTTACGGAGATTTTATACCAGGCCAAGAATCTCAAACTGGTCACAGACCCATGATCTCAGCGGGGAGATGCAGTGGAAGCTGAACCCAACGCTATACACTGAAATTTAAGCTGAACTTGAGCATGACATTCACGTGTCAGCTGGGAGAGAAAAAGACTGAAAAAAACCGGTAGTAGAAGTTTAAATACCCTTTACAGATCTTTAATCTAATCAATTTCATTTCTAAATTGTTAGCATCTCAGCAGAATTCTGTTTTAGTAAGAGATTAAAGTTGAACATTAACACTTTGTTTATCTATATATAAGCCAAGGCTATAAATTATTTAAGGTACTTAAAAAAAACTCCCTATCGCTACAATAACTCATTTTTGAACCATGCATTGATAACATCTTCTATATAAGAAATGCTTTTAAAAACAAATTATTTAAAAGTCAGAAAGTTTTCATTAAGAAATGTTATATGATATCAAGTTTGATTAAATTGAAAAATATATATTTTATAAAAACGATAAAAGCTTTGAAATAAAGATATTTTTTCTCCTTTTTCTCCTTCTTTTAAAAGTTGTAACAAAAATTCTTATTTGAATTCAAAACAAATCATTAATCAATATTTATTTTCCTAAGAAATATGGCAACCCAAACAAGCAAACAGACCCACTGTAAGTGTATGACAAGAGAGAGAGAGAGAAAGAGAGATAGAGGAAGAGAGCGAGAGAGGGAGAGAACTGAGAGTTGCAGGCTGAGTGCATCTGGGAAATTATGCCACTGAAAGCTGGTTTTTTATTTGCGATTGCTCAGCTGTTGTTGTTTTTTCCCTTTTGTTACAGCACAAGACGATGAGGGGGCAGAGGAACAACTCTGAGCGTGTTTCTGTGTGTGTGTGTGTGTGTGTGTGTGAGTCGATGAATCGATCAGTACAGTAGCATCATCTTAGGCATAATTAAAGGGCAAGTACTTGTGTCATTTACTTGACCCTGAAGCTTTGTACCTTCGGTTCAATGTTGCTGCTACAACCAGCAAATGATATACACGTTAATTAGCAATTACCCAGTAATAACACCTGTTTGACGACAACAACGCGGCCAACACGTTTCAAATAACACCCAAGACATGGGCATGGGACAGCTCAAAGTTTTTGGCAAACTAGTTTTGTTTGTGTTTTTTGTTTTTGGCCTAAACGTCAAGCAACACGTGCAAAACGCAGCTATTGTGCCACACCCTCCACAAAAGTCACATCCAATCCATTCATTATTATTATGAGTTTTTTCCATTTTGGAGTACAACTCTCGATTTCGTTTTGTGCATAGCTTTTTAGTGTGAACAATTGGTACTTGTGGCTAACAGCTGATTGGTAAGATAGATTTTGTTGGGAATAAATTCTTAATTAAGTTTTAGAATACAGATTAATTAAATTAATTCTTCATCTATGTATAAAATACAATAATGAACATTACTAATCCGATTTGCATTTGCGATAGTTATTTTATAAAATTAAATCCATTCCTTTAAAAAAATTCACTACAGAACGGAAGTACTTCAACCACTGTGCTTAATAGTTTTCGAAATGGGTTACATTAAGAAAAGGATAATGAGAGAAGCGAAAAAAAAAATATATTGTGAAAAATTCCACGTTGATCATAAAAGTTGCTCTGAGGTCAGAAGTTTTTGACAACAAAAAAGGTTAAAAGCATTTAGATGTAGAAACAAATATATGTATGTATATTGTACATAACAAGGGCAAACCCAAGAGCAATGTAAAAAGTGCTTTAACCTTACGTGCCAAAAGTTTATAAAAGATAAATACCACAGCCCACTGTCACATACATATATACGCTGAAATGTACGTATGTATGTACACACTGTCTCTGTCTATCTCAGTATAACTTTTATACGCATACGTCTGTCTCACCTGTCTCCATGGTAGCCGGCACAGAGACGCCGGCAGCAACAGTCCTAGGCATGTAACGCGTTGCAGCTGCCATGCCGATAAATTTGTGTAATGCACAGTTCTCCAAGTCAAATATTAACTTGAGTAATTAATCAGCTTTCACGCTCAAGTGACCAATTGAAAAGTAATTGCCGTATCACTTGAAGAGGAGTCGCTGTCGCTGTCTCAAACCGAAATGGGTCAATGCCAACTGTTTATTGAGCTGCTAAAGCAAAATTGAACATTCTTAATGTGTTTTTCTTTTTTGATTCCGTTTTGAGCGCAGCTAAAACTTGAACTGGGTCAATGCCAACTGTTTATTGAACTCTGCATGTAAAAATCTGCACTCATCGTCAAGTTTTCTTTATGATTTCTTTCTCACACCGCGACACAAATACACAGATATTTTATGCAGGCGGCGGGCAACAACAACAAAAAGCAGAAGTCATTGCGACGCTGGCGAACGTAAATGCAAAAGGGACGAGGCGTAAATCTGACAGTTAGACAGTGCTGGCAAGCGTGTCATAGCAACAAGTTGCCATATGCGCTGTTGTTGTTTTTATTTTTGTACTAGACATTGAATATGGTGCTCTTCATTATGCAGAAGAAGAGAGACGACAACAACAAAAATGAAATGCAAGGAAATATCACAAAGCGTTACGCAAGCGGAGCGAACTTCGTTAATCGGTTAGCGGTTATCAACTTACCAGGTAATATATTTCAGGCAATCAGCTAATCCAATTTTGTTCAATACGCTTTTGAAGTCATTCAATTAAATCTTCTTACAGACAGGCAGGTCTAGCACGCTCTTGGCACGTTTTAAGACTGAAAATATAAGGCTGTTTATTCAACAATTTTATACTCGCTCTGTAGCGTACAATGTATAACGCGGTGTAGTTGTTAAGAAGTATCGCAATTAAGTATGTACCTATGTACACACATATGTGTAAGCTCACTCACTCATAACTTTATATATTCGCATATAATAGTGGCACAGAAATGTGTACATATGTAGTTGAAAAGCCAGTAATTATGGCAAGTGTCAGCAAGTTTGCAGTGAGTGCATTTTTAGCTGTTATACTGCGGCTTGCATTTGTTATACCAAGGAGAAATGCAGAACAAAAATAGCTCAAGGGCCACAACTATAACTGTTATACAAATGAGCTTTGTATGTTTGTATGCGTCTGTATACTTACACCAAGTGTTATACTCGTTGACAGCTGATGCACATATTGACTTTCCCTTGACTTTTTAGCACACTGTACTCACAAAGCATTTATTAATCGCTGAACACTTGAACTCTGAATTATAAACCAGATAACTACATAACTAGTATTAAGCTGGCTTATATTTTCCCACTGTTACCTCTATTATATACTATATAATAGTTAACTAGTCTGGGTTCAAAATCTAAGCTCGTTCGCACTTTGTATTGCCCACTTTTAATAATGTTAAACACTTTTTTGTAGCACTACCAGTTCATAATTAACTGCCAAAAACCGAAATAAAACTATATAGTAGTCTCGAGTCGTACGATCCGACTACAACGACGACTTGCGTGTCTCTATGTTCAAATTAAACAACTGACGATTTAATGCAAACTCATTGTCTTCACTTTGAAAACGCGAGCAATTAATTAAGTATTCGAAAAAGCAAGCACAAATCGATTTCAATTTTCAGTTTCTTCTTTACCTCCAATATACCGCCAGACACTTCATCAGTTTGTCAATAGTACAAGCTGTCAATATTGATCGCGCTACGTCAGCTTTTCTAAAGTTCAATGGAATTTCGCACAACTTAAACAAAGTTCGAATTGCAGTCAACAGCAAGTATTTATAGTTTGGATCTTGAGTATAGACACTAGACAGGTGTAATCAATTAATAGGTTGCATGCAACTAATTGCTTACAGACAGCTGATGATTAAGATATAGTATATATTTAGATATTTACACATACATATCTCTTATATATTTGACTTGTTGATGAGTTCCATAGTTACAATTGCTAAAAGCTGATATAAATTTGAGAGTCCATTAATATCATTACACATTACATATACACTATACATATATAATTTATAATTAACTTAATATTAATCGTATGCATCGTAGATCCATATTTTCTGCTTCCACTTTCCACGGTATTGTCAAATACATTTAACATTTAACTAGACAAATGGCTAAATACATTGTGCATCGAATTGTTACTAAGTATTGCTTAAGTACGGCTAAGAAAGTGGTATCAAGTGTTATACAGTTTGAGGCTTAAACTAGTTTATATAAAAAAAAACATTAATATGTCAACGATATTCAATGCTAAAGTCTTTAGTTTTGTGTCTTTCAAGAGTAGTGTGCTTAAGTTTTGTTTTAAGTACAGATCATGTCATAAAGGTCTACGTATATATATTTACAAATTAATAATAGTTAAGGAAGCTGTTATACTAAAGCCTGGCACCTGAGCTATAATTATCTTTAATTTTAACTCGCTTTTTCCTATTGGCATTCCTGCATTTCGAACGTAATCATTTCGGTCGAATTTTCTCATACATAAACTGCTGCAGATGCTTATTGTCAGGCTGCATCAGTTTTCTCTTTGTAAATTCAAACTGTTCCAATGCAAATTCATACAAATCGTTTTCCATTTGCCAAATCTTTGATCTTTGTATGGTCTTTATGGTTTCTTCGTTGGGCGGTAACTTCGATGAGGTTACACGCAAATGAGATTTATTCGAATTTTGATAATGCTCACGAAAGCCTAGAAAAATTCTGCAACAAAAATAATTAAAAATACAACAATGAACTGGATATTTAAATGATTTAGAGCCTACCTGGGTAGCGATCTCTCAAGTAGATCCACAAATTCATACATTTGTTCAGTGACACCGACTAGAAAATACTCGTTAACCAAATTACGCTTGGCTTGCTTCAGGGCCCAATCACTACCAGGTTCCCAGCACTCGGCAGCATGGCCACAAAAGAATGGAATTTGTAGCCACATATTTTTGGGATCACAGTCGGCTTGCTTTTGAATCACGCACTCGTCAAAAGTCTGTTATACAAGAATGATATATTAGAGCTACATTTAAAACTGTTATAACTGTTATACTCACGATTTTATTGCCCGCCTTTTTGCGTACCAAGTTTGGTCTATAATTGTCTCCAAATCGAAGAAAGTAGTAATATGATACCAGTCTATCTAGAGGTCTACGCACCAGATTTATGTAAATGGGTTTGTGTGCTATTTGAAATCTGAAAACATTATTTTATATTAAAAATGCATACAGAATAAATAAATGATTAAGCTTACTTGGAAAAATCCAGGAATGCCATGTGTCCATGGTAAAGAGCCGGCTTCATTTCATGCCATTTGGTTACATTGCGCACAAAGGAAATCTACATAAATAAACAGTCGGACTGCATTAAAAAAAACACCAGTCTTGGAATTGATAAACTCACCTGATTGGGCAGCGAGAGGACGTGCATATTGGAAGTCACATTAATATGCAAGACGTGATATCTGTTTAGCTTGCACAGATCGTATGCAATATTTACAAAACTGGTCGAGCCAGTCTTTGGCACCCGATTGTACAGCACCACCAATTGTTCCTCATAATCAAAGTTATCCAAAGTGGGAGTCACCCGGGCAACTCCTGCTGAGATTTGTTCTGCTTGTGTGTCCCTTTTGCCGCCAGCGAGCTTAGTCAGTGGCTTAAAGGCTGCGTGTGGTAAAATTAATATTTTATAATTTAACAAAGGAAATGCATACATACCGTGCTCCAATCGAATCCCGAGCAGCCAATAACAGGTGCCAATGCAGATGATGGCAACTATAAGCCAGTGAACCGGACGCATTATAGGCAACATTTTGCGCAATTTCTTATGCATGTCGTTGCTGTTGCCTAAAACTTACATACGAGTCTTTATCTTTAATCATGAGCTCATTTTTAGCATTTATTTCAGCCTAACTTTGCAATTTGGGCTTGCATTGTGTTTCTTTTTTCCTCTTGGTAAGCAGCTGGCTAAAATGTTGACTGGCACATAAAGTCAGCCGTTCTAAAAAGTGTTGTAAAGTGTACACCAGGCAAAAGCTGACTGCTATCTGAGTAAAGAGATGCTTGCACCTATAAATTTATTAACCAGCACTATAGTAAATAAGTTAATAATAGCATAATTAGTTTACATGCATTATCCTTTAATTGCTTATTAAAAATATTTAAATTATAAACAACAGTTGGTCTAGTGCACTGTTAAGGTTGCCACTTGGTTGAATATTTTATGATTTGGCGTGTTATCGATAAACTTTGATGCATTGCTGCACACTCATAAAACAGCTGTTGGCACGTCGTAAATAGACGCTTGTTTTTTGTTAGTAAACTGTAATTAAGGCAAAAAGTAATAAAAACACAAAAAACTGGTCTTAAAATGTCATCAGCGATATATTTAGAAAACTATCTGGATGGTATGCATTATAACTGATAAAATATTGGCATAGAAGTGAGTTAAATTCTGCTTCTCACCAGGATTGGAATCTCTGCCTACCGAATTGGAGCGAAACTTTAAGCTCATGAGAAAATTGGATGATCGCGCGCAAACTGCAATGAAAAGCATCGACAGTCATGCAAAGGACTTTATGCGCAAACTAGCTGCTGATAATGGAGCAATGAGTGAGGAGGATCGTAAGGAGCGATTGGAGGACATTAAGGCACTGTTCGGTAAGGCCAAGGAATACAGTGACGACAAGGTGCAGTTGGCCATACAAACGTACGAGCTGGTAGACAAACAAATCCGAAGATTGGATAATGATTTGGCGCGCTTCGAAGGCGAGATACAAGAAAAGGCTTCCTCAACACGGGCCAAGTCTGAAGAAGCAGTGGCCAAAAGTATGTGTTGTTAAATCTAAAGATTTCAGATTAATTGAAATTGTATTCCCTACAGAGGGTGGCCGCAAAAAAACAAAGGATGCCAAGGCGACGGGTAAAAAGAAGAAAGCAGCATCGTCCGATGAGGAAACTGGGCGTGGTGGTAATCATTCAAACAATGCCAGCGGTAGTAATCTTAATGCCACCAACAGTGCGGGCCAAGGTAGCAAAAAGAAAAAGTCCAAGGTAAATCAAGAAAAAGAAACACGCAAGGGGGGAGCACAAAAGGTAAATCATCTTCATCAACATTACTTCATTATACATTTTACTTGTTCTATTTAGCTTTATAATATAAATCTTATTTAAAACCTTTTAGTTTGTTTGCCTGGTAGAAAAAGCGCTGAATACACGGATCTATTAGAGCTGCCCATTATTCTATTATTTTATGTAGTTACTTGTGTATTCCTGGTATATTCAGTGGCTTTAATAATTGCATCTTTCATTTACATTTCACCTCCTCGCATGATTCATTATTAAGCCAAACAACATTTCAATGAATTAATCACTTTCGGCATTAACCCCACAGAAAGCTGCTGATGTTGATGACTCGGAGAAGGAATCTGGTCATACGGCGGCAACACATCCCAGCGACGTCATGGATATGCCAGTGGACCCCAATGAGCCCACGTACTGCCTGTGCCATCAAGTTTCCTATGGCGAGATGATTGGCTGCGACAATCCCGACGTAAATTTATATTCAAAATCCATTCGTGTTCATTATTTAATCTATTTTCTTTGTTAGTGTCCCATTGAGTGGTTCCACTTTGCCTGCGTTGGTCTTACGACGAAGCCAAAGGGCAAATGGTTTTGTCCCAAATGCACACAGGACCGTAAAAAGAAATAGATGCTATGAATCAATTTGGATTAGTGCTACATCCACTGTCGGTCTATGTAAATACCCTGTAACGCCACGTGTAGTTTTAGTTTAGTTTAAGTATTGAATATTTTAAATAAATATCTAACAATCATAAAAACTGTGAATTCTTCATTTTTCCTTTAAGATTAGAATCTTGTCAGGAATTCATATATGTTATGAATAAAAGACAGTTTAAATTTCTCTTTTTTTTGTCCATTTATTAATATGTTTTATAATAATTCCGTTTTACTTAAGTTAAGCGTTTTCTTTTCGTTTATTTCCAAACCTTAAATGTTTACATTTTATGGAACTTATTCACTTGTTTCTACATACAATTTTTTGTTGTCCAGTCAACAATAAACAATAGTATGTCAATGTTATATTTCAAACAAATTGTGAAATATACAATTAGTACGTATAATTAGATACTATATTACAAAGACTTTCAGATTATTACCATAAAGCGATAGCCTTTTTTTGGCCTTTTATCAAATCAATTTCTGTTGTTATTTGTTAATCAGTGATAACTTTTAAATGTTAAGCTAAAAGTATAGAAACAATAATCAATAAATCATTGGGTTCCTTTGTTGTGAAAGATAAGATGTTTAATAAAGCCTATGATTTCCAAAAGCAAGTCTTTAAGTAGTTTTGGTTTAACTAAGCTCAACAAACTAAATCATAAATATTAAATACAGTGTTAAATGTTGCTAAAAACCTGGAAACTTCGCTTGGGTTTAGCGGAGGTTGGATGGGGGAAAGTACATAAAAAGGGGCGGGACATTTGGGGATTGTATTTTTTTTTTCTTTTGCTCATCTTCGTCGTTATGTGCGTTCAGATTTTGCTATTCAGCAAGTGGCCTACTTTTTGGTCATGATTTTCAGATATTCCAGGGCATTTTGGGCCGCATGCCGCTGTGCCTCCACAGCCGTTGATCCCGTGCCATGACAAACACCAACCGGCAACGTGGACAACTGAACCAGACACTGGAACTGGCCGCTAAACGTTCTCTCCTCAATATCCACATAGGTGACTTCAAACTGATTCTCGACAGCAATCTCCGACAGAAGTTTGATATAATCAATCTTCGAGCTCTTCAAGCAAGTTTTCTGCAAATCGAAAAAAAGTTAAAAGAAATATTAATGAAATATGTATGAATTAAGAAAGATTTCAAGTATTTTATATGATTTGAACTGTGGCCTGTACTTTAAAGCGTAGCAAACTTAATTTACCTGTAATTTAAGCAGTTTTTTGCCCGTCGCATTTTTCAAGATCTTATGGAACTGCGACACTTTATTACTGTGCTGCATGGTCAGTGTCGGGACAGTGATATCTTTCAAATCACCATAATATTGATCGTTAATGCGGTGCTGTAAATAAGAGTACGCAACTTTTTGTCAATTTCGCAAAAACTCTCGCCACTCAAAGGATGGTGAGTTGAAACATATCACAAAGTGTTTATTATATCATTTTGCAACAAATTAAACATTAACAAATAATAATCATTAACACAATAAAATTTCACAATCACCAAAAATGAAATAATGCAAAAAAAAATAGGAAAACTCAAAGAAAACTAATGAAAATATCGTTTCACTCATGATGATCACATGTAAACTTCACTCATTTGTTCACAAATTAATAAGCAAATTTAGTAAATATTTTAACAAACACCAAATGTTTTAACTGAAAAGTCTAAAGATAACAAATTATGAACTAAACAAATTAAATTAAAAGCAGTTTAAAGTTTTGGGTGCATAAATATTTGCAACTCTACAAAATATTTTTATTCGCATAGGCAAATTCATTATTAAATATTTAAAATTCTACTAGAAACAATGAATCCTGCCTAGGTGCACTACAAATTAAACAGTATTACGGCCGGACATTTATAACAATTTAATAATATTATTTAATATCGGAATTTGGGGAATGATTAGTTTAAAGACAGAACAACAAACAAAGAAAGTTAAAGAAAAACTAAAGAAATTATAGAACGCCAAAGATACGGAGATATAAGTACAGAAAAATTATATTAGAAGTGACAGTGGTTAATAAAGGAGGAGTTCAAATTCCAAAATTAGATTTAAAGATCAATTATTTGTATAATTGGTGAAATGCGCTCGTAATACCGACTTGATGTTAGAGGACTTGATATAGCCGGCTTTGGCAATGTAGTATCTACAATGGATAATTTACTCACATCGCCCTCCAGCTCGCTGCAGATGCTGTCATTGATTTTGGCAGCATCAATGGGCGTCTCCTGCAGCCGTGTCCACATCTTGTGGGCGGCCAAACGTTTGGCAATCTTCTTGCTTTTGCCCTTGCCCACCTCGCGATAGTTCAATATGGTGCATGCAATCGTAAATAGTCGCTCATGGGGCAGCCCCACCTCGGTTTCTGTCTCATACGAGGGCGGGGGCCAGCGACGTTGCATGCACATCTCCTGTAGCCAACCAATCGGATTGCCCACAATCTTGTCGCTGCCACTATTTGCAATTAAAAAGAAAGATAAATCAGCAACAATTCTGGTATGCGATTCAATTGGATTGTAATAATTACTCGCCACTGCCGGAGACATTGGCATTGCCATTGCCATCGCCACCGCTGCCGGTCATGGAGCAATTAACAGCGGATGTTGTGCTTGTGCTGCCCCCTTGGGATGATTCTAGCTGAACGCCAATCAGTTTGTCGATTAGAGCACGAGCAGCGGCATGTTTGGCCTCCTTTTTGGAGCGTCCAGCGCCCATGGCGGTAAACGGTGTATCTTTGTCCTTGAACGAGACCCGAAACCGGAATGTCGGCTCATGTATGGCGCCCTCAATCTGTACCAGCTCATAGCCCGGTGTAATGCCGCGTCGACTCAACAGCTCCTGCAGTATGCTAACTGGCGTTTTCATTGCTAAGCCATTGGCATCGGTATCATTGACAAACTTTAATGTGTCCTCAGCTGGCAACATGCCGGTGCTGCCCACAGTGCTTAGCTCTGACAGCTGTTGTTGCTGTTGCTGATGCTGTTGTTGCTGCTGCTGCTGCTGCAGTACTTGCTGCAGTTGTTTCTCCTTTTTCATTTTCGGTCGCTGCATCACTGATGCTTTACCTGCTGTCGAGGAGCCGCCACCGCTGGCAGCGCCATTGGCCAAACTGGCAGCTGCTAGGGCAGCTGATGAATTGCCCATGTTGTCATACTGACGACGCGGTGCAAAGCCAGCTTGCAAGGGCTGTTGTTGCTGCTGTTGTTGGTGCTGCTGCTGTTGTTGCATTTGTTGCATGTGATGTTGCTGCAGCTGCTGTTGTTGGAGTTGTTGCAAATGGATTTGCTGTTCGTGCAAATGATGCTGTTGCTGCTGTTGTATTGGCTGCTGTCCATGGGCATGATAATTATTTGGTTCCATATTAAACGTAATTAATTATAAACTTTGTGTATCTGTAAAAGTAGAAAAAAAAACGCTACGTTGCTTGAAAAAAAATCAATAAAATTTTACGTTTCATCTACAAATGTTTAGTATGTTATTTTATTCTGATTGACTGTATGAGTTTGACATGAACTTACGGTTAATTGGCGGCTTTGACTGATTTTTATTTAATAATAATTTATTAATTGTTTATTAATAATTCATTCTTAAATAAAAAATACAGCAAAATCCAGACGCACACACGATATCTGCGTATATATGTATTTGTGATGCTATTGTGTTGCCGTATTGATCTAATATGACAGCTGACACAGTGGCAACGCTGATTTCACATTCAAATCTGAATGACAAATGATACGAGGAAGCATCGCGCGCCACTTCGGTATATTTTCAAATACCATTTCATACCACCTCATATTATTGTTGTACATAATATATAATATATTCTTTATTTTGTATAATTAATGCACGGGAAACAATCATTCAATTAAATCAATGCATTTGCTTGTATGTGTAAGTATGTGTGTGTATGTGTGGATTTGGGTGTGGAATTTATAGCTTTAAAATGCAGGATTCCCGAATCAACAACGAATTTTACGTTATTTCTATGCATATTATTGAATACAGCTTTTGCTTTTGTTTTTGCGTCTAATCATCGCTCAGAAAGTCATCATCCAGATTCACGTCTGTCGTATCAATGTTATCATCCAACGTAATACCATCAATCTCAAGATCCAAATCATCGTCATCATCCTCTTCACTGACCGCAGCTGCTGCAGCAACTGGAGCGACCTTTGTGCTGCTTACTGGCACAAATGCTGGCTTCTCCTTATCCTCCAGCTGTCCCACTCCACTCAGTTGCTCTGCGGCATGCAGCTCCTCCAGAGGATTGCGATCGCTGTTCAAAGGCAGCTGTCCAGCAATGCGTGCAGGCGCTTTACGTGCTCGTTCTTCCTGCAGATGCTGCTCAACGCGCAGAGCATCGCCCAGACCCGGAAAGAGATTTGTGTATTGCGTTGGATCGGCCAACGATTGGCCGGCCTTCTCGTTGACCTTGCCGAGCTCCTCGCGCCACAGTTCCACCACACGCGACATCTGGCTTGGCAAGTAGGTGCGTGCAAAGAACGCCGCTTCGGGCAGACGATTTGTCTCAATGAGAATCTCCAGACAGCGTTCCACATCGGAACGTAGGAATGCGGCCAGGAATGCAATATTGTGACGTCCCTGAGTGGAACTTGTCGAGCCCAATTCCTCCAACATCTTAGCGTCTCCAGAGGCCGTCGAAAGCAGCAATAATCCGCTGAAATCATTTGCCTTCTGCATGCACTCCTTGACCAAGGCCATGTTATTCTTGCGTGACGCCACATCTGCCAGCTGCGACCATTTCTGTGAGTTCTCTGCCTCTCGTGCCAGCTTCAGGGCAACATCCAGTTCACCAATCTGCAGTGCCAAGTCAAATTTGTGATCCGCATCGGTGGACACTTGCAGCGCCTGCGCCTTGAAGCCCTGCTTCTCCAGGAAATGTGCCACACGGGTGCGATGCTCCTTTGGTATGGTTGGTAGCACAATATCGGCCCGCTCAAAATCACGTCGCATTACGGCCGTCTGATATTCCAGTACGGAAAGCTGGAGGCAGAAGCTAATCACATTCAGCTCCTTATCTCCCAAATACAAGCGATTGTCTTTGGGCACATATCCCAGCAAATACATGGTGCGATCCAAATGCGAAATGGTCACAATCTCGCCACCCACATAGTAATTAATGCGGTTAACCGAGTTGGTGTAGATGAAACAGTCGCCCACCCAGAGTCCAGTCTTCACCGACTCCGAGACTTCACCTGGATGAGGGAATCAAACGGAAGAACATATTAGTAATTAATTTTAAAAGATAAACTTTATCAGTTACTCATAAAGTTGTGACAATTTATGTTAAATCTGATGAAATTATTGCATCATAATTTACTTTTTGGATAAGACAATTTTGTGGTTCATCTTTTTGACTCACATGGGGAACCCCAGAGGTTTCGAATTTTAAAAACCTTTCCACAAACTGTTTTAAAACCAACTATAGACTCACCTAACACATTGAAGGCACTCTCAACGCCATCATCTTCGAGTCCCTCCTTGGTCTCCAAGGCATTGGAGATTTGTGCTGCATCCACGCCCAGAATGAAGTATGAATCATCGGTGGCAAGACAAACAAGGCTGCCACTCTCGTTCCAAAAGACATTACGTGGCTGCACTTCGATGCGTCGCACCAGCTGCAAGGTTTCCCAATCATAAAAGGCCAATCCAGAGGAGGTCTTCACACCAAAGTAGTAACCACCATAGATGCTCTCAGCACCATATTCGGGTGTGAAACTTTTGCGCTCCTTAAAGTTACGGAACAGGCGAACGGTGCCATTGTTCTCTCTTATGGCATACTCATTACTCTCCAGCGCCCAGACAAATTCCTGAGCCGATCCAAAGGCCTTGTTTCGTAGTGCCATCGATGTATAGATTATGTACTCGCCATCGCCGCAGACGACAACGAAACGTCCATTGGGATTGTGTGAGATGGTCTGTGGATAAATCTCACAGGCTCCCATATCCTTAACGGCAACGGGTAATCTTTCTCCATCCTTAATCTCAGTGCCATCAGCAATGGTTTTCAAATTGACCTTTAGAAATGCAAAAATATTTAAATTTGAAGATCGGTTTTCATTAAAACTATATCTTGTGATAAGCAATAGATCAAATTGCCAGAATATGATTATGTTTATCTCGAATTCAACAGCAATAATTATAAATTTTAGTCTTTTATGTGTACATAGTTTTATAATTTATTATATTAAAACAAATATTTATTGTTTATCATATTTTCAAGCCTATATCCCATTTCGTTTGGGACCCACAATGACCAATGTCAAAGATACTATAAAACCAATTCATCTACACAAAAGATTTGTCGACATAATGTCTGATTGGAAGAAATATTTCCAATTGGATTCTCTTAATAAGTCTAACTGCTACTGAACAAGTTCTGATATTTTTTATTTAGAGTCTAAATAGTTGTAATAAATCCAAAGCGAAGAAGACTTTTTTAAGGCATTTTAAATGAAGTATTTGATATTCCGTACATTAAAATCCAGCTTCATTAATAAACAATTATATGTCCCATTTACGATACCACTTTTAAGTGTTTTAATTTAATTATTTCATGCTGATACTGATAGTTTTTATTTGGTTTTTGCTGCTAGTAGTAGTTCATCTCAGAGATGAACCCATTTAAAGCTTTGATTCCTTGCTTACCTGTTGCATTTCGGAATGTTTAGCCCAGACGATTTTGCCACCCACCACATCCATGGACATGGCTGGCTCCTCGCGTCCAACTTTGATAATAATGGAGCCCTCGTCGTAGCCAAGGGCTACGTTGTTGGTGCCGCGCATGCTGGAAATGGTCCAGACACGTTCGAATCCATAGTTAAGACACGTCTCCAGGCGATAGGTGCCCGAATGCCAAATACGAACGGTGCCATCTTCAGAGCCGGTCAATAGAATGGGTAATTCGGGATGGAAACAAACGGCCGAAATGTTCTGTGCATGTCCCTCCAGGGTCTGTACACAGGTCTTGTTCTGGTAATCCCAGATCTTGACCAAACGATCATCGGCACCAGAAATCAAATAGGGCTTATCACCACCATGATAGTAGTCCACACAATTGACACCTTTCTCATGACCCTCAAGCGTAAAATTGGCAAAATTTGAGCCCAGCTGCCATACCTTAACCGTGCGATCCAAGGAAGCGGAGGCGAAGGTATTATTATCCTTGGGATTGAATACAATTTGCATGACATAGTGCGTGTGTCCCTCAAAGACTCGTTGGCACGCCCACATCTTCTCCCAGTTCCACAATTTGATCAGCATATCATCTGTAAAACAATGTAGCAATTTAAGATAAACATAATGGAAATTATTTCACCATTCAGTGGAGAATTTTGATCTGTGATAAGCAAACTTCCGGAGTCTTTTGATCCCGTCTGGCAAATTTAGGTCATCGGCAGAGATTAGATAAAGGATAGATCAAGAATTCTCTATTGAATGTGGATACACTTACCGCTGCTAGTGAGGACCAGAGGCTGTGTGGGATGCACCGCAATGCAACGTAGATAATCTGAGTGAGCCTCAAAGGAATGGACCTTCTCCAGGGTGTTGTAATTGAAAATGCGAATTTGCATATCATCGGAGCCGGTGATAATCCAATTCTTGCGTGCCACAAAGCGTGCGGAACGCACTGGCACATCGCACACCTCGAAATCTTTAACCAATTGCTGGTTCTCATAATTCATGATGTGTACGTGGCCATTGTATAGAGCACACAACATCCATGGTTCGGCCGGATGCAGATCAACGCACTTGACACGATCTGAACGGGATGTCAGACGACGCTTGATGTCCAATTTAAGGGGCATCTTGATGTTTATTAACACTCAGAGTTTTGTAATTTTCTAATACCGCTAATCACAATATCCACTATTTATATAGAAAACTTGCAGCCGTTCTGCTTCTTCTCGCTCTTGTTAATGTGTCAGAGTTGTGCGCCAGTGTTGCAAACTGCCGGTGTGCACAGTGTTATTAATGTCGGTGTAGTTTAATGTTTACACGTCTTTTGTTGCTACAAAGCTTTTAAGGTTACATATTAAATTATTAAACACTGTTTTAATAATTAATTATTGTAATATATAGCTATTAATTAGATGTATATTATATATGTTAAATTTTAAATGCATAGAAACAAATAAAATCATGAATTTGTCAATTTAGTGTTTTATACTTTTGAATCAACAGTTTTAAGCTCGGTCTGGCAACGCTTGCGGTAAGCAAACGCTGACGTCTTCATCGGCATTTTCTTCTGCAATTGTTGTTAGGATAAACGAAAACCATGAGTTATTCACACTAGTTACGCGCTTAAAAACAATTATTGCATTTGTTATTTACTCTAATTAAGCATAAAGTGTAGGGAAATCACCATGTTGAGTCACCGCCTCTTTGTGATCCAGTTTTTACTGCTGGTCGCACTTGTTGCCGCTAAATCAAAACTTTCCGCCGTGCAGGAGGAAATAGCGGATTACAAAGATTTTAAGAAACTGTTGCGAACGAAGAATAATGTGCTGGCTCTTTACGTGTCCAGCGCCAAGGCAGCAGCTTCCGAACTAAAGGTATTCCGGGAAGCGGCCGAGGAGATTCGTGGCACAGGGACAATGCTGTACGTGGACTGTGGCAATCCGGATAAGAAAAAGCTGTGTAAAAAGTTGAAGGTGTCACCAGATCCGTACTCGCTGCGACATTACAAGGATGGTGACTATCACAAAGACTACGATCGACAGCTGAGCGTGGGCTCTATGGTCACATTTATGCGTGATCCGTCGGGTGACTTACCCTGGGAAGAGGATCCAGCTGGTGGAGATGTGTTACACTTTAATGACGCCACAGCGTTTAGCAAGCATCTTCGTAAGGACATACGGCCCATGCTGGTCATGTTCCATGTGCCTTGGTGTGGCTTCTGTAAGCGCATGAAGCCTGATTACAGCAAAGCAGCCACCGAATTGAAGGCTCAGGGTGGATATATCCTAGCCGCAATGAATGTGGAGCGTCAGGAGAATGCTCCCGTGCGAAAGCTGTTTAATATAACAGGTAAAATACTCGAATGCTGAATTTCTTGTACGTTTTATTTAAGAACTTCCATTTTTCAGGTTTTCCCACTTTAATTTACTTTGAAAATGGTAAAATGCGTTTCACTTACGAGGGTGAGAATACCAAGGATGCGCTGGTCGCCTTTATGCTCAACCCCAATGTCAAGCCCACACCAAAGCCAAAGGAACCCGACTGGTCCGCAGACACAAGCTCTGAAATTGTACACTTGACCACACAGGGATTTGAGCCGGCCTTGAAGGATGAGAAGTCGGTGCTGGTGATGTTCTATGCTCCATGGTGTGGTCACTGCAAGCGCATGAAACCGGAGTACGAGAAAGCAGCTCTCGAGATGAAGAAAAGCAATGTGCCCGGAGTGCTTGCGGCCCTAGATGCCACTAAGGAGCCGAGCATTGGAGAGAAATATAAGGTCAAGGGGTATCCAACAGTTAAATTCTTTTCAAACGGTGTCTACAAGTTTGATGTAAATGTGCGTGAGGCATCCAAGATTGTGGAATTTATGCGTGACCCCAAGGAGCCGCCACCACCACCGCCGCCAGAGAAGAGCTGGGAGGAGGAATCGGACAGCACGGAAGTCTTGTTTCTCAACGATGAAACCTTCAGCACCACGCTGAAGCGGAAGAAACATGCACTGGTCATGTTCTATGCTCCATGTAAGTTGATTACGTTACTAAATTAAAGCTCTCCGCTAAACTTTCCCTCTTCCCTTCCAGGGTGCGGCCACTGTAAGCATACAAAGCCGGAATTTACAGCTGCTGCGAACGCAATGCAGGATGATCCTCGTGTGGTCTTCGTTGCTGTGGACTGCACCAAGCATACAGTGCTGTGTGGCAAGTACAATGTACGTGGATATCCCACGATCATGTACTTCTCCTACCTCAAAACTCAGCTGGATTACAACGGTGGACGCACCAGCAAGGACTTTATTTCCTATATGAGCAATCCACCCAGCGCCAAGGATCACAGCGAACTGTGATTTGACAGGGAATATACTAATCGAATCTCTTAATCTGTATTAATTTTGTATATCCATTTAATCCATAACTGGTCAGATGCCCAATGCAAATCTCATTTGACTCACTAAAAAGACTTTGATTTAATCTTAAAACTATATTTCATTATGCTTAATTGCTAGGGTATTTTAGCTTCGGTTTGCCGAATGCAATTTCTGAATAAACCATGTTTATAGATCAAGTTTACTTATGTTATTATTGTTTAATTCGGTGTCTTAAGAATGTACCATTTAACTAATGTTTAAATGCTGACTCCCGCTTCTGATTGGCTTTCGTTTTCATACTCTGTACTCGCTTTGCACAATGCGGTAAGTGCTCTCACGCAAACAAGCGCACTAAACTTAACGGCAACTCTCAAAGCTGCACACGAGCTGTTGTGGGAGTAGTATGTGTGTGTGTGTGTGTGTATGGAAGCTGTGCTTTACAGAGAGAGAGAGAGAGAGAGAGAGCGATCTATGTGTATAGAAGCGAAGCTAAAGAGAGCTTGGTATACAGCGGCTATGTGTAAGGAATGGCGCGCTTAGCAATGTGTGTGCGCAAAATTTTAAGACAACGCGCGACTATAAGTAGAGCGTCTAATATCCCGTCGGTAGTCAGTTGTCAAACAAGTGTTAAGTGGAATAGTGCGTGTATTCATCTATATTACTGTTGTTACCCTGTTTAATGAATGGATGGAAACGTTTCAGCTGCTTTTATAAGGTAAGTGTATTTTAAATCCTTTGTTTCACGACCCTGGTCACAAAACTGTCTTTTTAAATCTGATGGATTCTTTAGCTGAATTTTGAAAAATTTAAAGTGTAGATCATGTGTATTTGTATTTGTATTTATTATCGGCTTTTGTATAATTTCAGTAGCTTCTAATTAATTGCTTTAAAACAAACCTCTAAACTTAACCAGTATATAATTGTCATAACATATATAATTTCTTATATATATATGTTTTTTTGTTCTCTTTGTTTTTTTTTTTTCATTGATTTCTTCTTTAGTGTGGCACAAAAGATTCAACATTTTGTAAATGCCTCCAAGTTTCGAATGCGTTTTTATTGCACATTTTCGTAATTTCATTATGAAAAAAAATTTAGTTAAGTGCTTTAAACTGAATGATCCCTAGCTAGATATTAATGTATATGTATTTAGGCTTAAAAATGAATTACAACATAAGATGTTAGGGGGGGTGTTTGGGGGTATTGGGTTTGGGGGGGGTTAGTATTTGTATTAATCTGTTGGTTTTACTCCATTGCTGTAGTTGCACTTAAAGTTTTATTACATTTTTTGGACTGATTTTGGGAGGAACTAAGCTGAAGTCCTTAGCGCTCCTTCTCATTATCGTTCAGTTTGCGCCTATGTCGACTGAGACTTCCCAGCCAGCTGCCGCGTTGATCATTGGCCGTATATTCATCGTTGATCAGAGTGAAGCTATTGAACATATCCTTCATCTTTATGGCCCGGGAGCAGGCATAATTTTTGGTTGCCACATACATTTTGGTAAGGAACTCGGGCATTTGCTTCTGTGTTACCCATGACTTAATGTTCTGCGGTATGGGTATGCCGGGATCATCAAAATACGTCAGCACAAAGTGCAAACCCGGCTCATGGAAACCACGGAATGGTTTAATCACCATCAGGCTCCAGTAATCATTGACTCGCACCTTGCCCGATATCGTGGGATATGTTGTATGCTTGGCTGCTCGACTGCATATGAATATCATCTTTTTGGTCTCGTCCTTGTGATAGCGCCGGCAATACACATAGTCACGATTGGCAAACAGACGTGGCCATTGCATTTCCCAGTAGATCAGGTGTGAATTGCTGTTAGGAACTGGATCTTCGCTTATAAGCTCCAGCCTCAATGCCGTATCATCCCACTGCCGGCGATAATCCAGATCTGTTTGCACATGTAGAAAATCTTCAGCCGTAATGTCATCAAATCGTGCATACACTTTGTATGAATAGAGTGAGGATCGTTCCTCGCGCCGCCAAATGCTAAACTCATTCTTGCTAAAATATGGCTCCCAATTGCGATCCTCTTGCGCCTGGATGCGCACCTGACCGGGTGGTGCACTCCGTGCATCCAAATTCAGAGCCTTGTGACAGTTACTTATACTTGCCGCCTGCTCCTCCTTCATTGAACTCTGATCTGCACTGGGGGGCGGGACAATAATACCACCTTTTCTACACCGCTGATTGCCAAGCATACAGTAGCAATATTTCATCTTTTTGGACTGACAACGTTCGCATAGCTGATTCACTGATAGTGTATTGATGAAGTCTATATCACGCTGGCACAGATCAAAGTTACTCAACGACAGTCGCTCCTTGTTCCAATCGAAGCCATCACTGCCCAAGTGTTTCATATTCAGTCCCATGATGCCCACCGCACTCAGCATAATACCCCTTATAGGCGGTTGGAATTCATTGCGATAGTAGGCGCGGCACAGTTGCTTTAATCCTTGGGTGCCATATACCGACTGATAGAAACTAAAGAGCTGTTGCACCCGGCGAGAACGTTGAGCTATTATCGATTCACATTGATAGCTCCAGGCCCGTAATGTTTCTCTCGATTGATTTTTGATGGCCAGCACTAATCGATTTAACAGCATGGCGACCGGCTAAATTGTGGTTGTTGTTGCTGCGGTTGAATGATGAATGGCGGTGGTGTCGAAGGGGGGGAGCTTGCAGCGCTGCTTGCATAACAATCACACAGCGGCAACCTACAGCTACATATACTGTTATTTATATAAATTGTTATCTATTCCGCCGCTACAAATTTGGACTCACACACGCACCTGTCACATTTGTTGCCTTTGCCTTTCAACTTTTATAATTTTGTTTTGTTTCTCTTCAATTGTTGACAATTTATGGGTATATATATATATATATTATAGTTTCCACTTCGTTGTTGCTTTGTTATCAAGGCGCTCACATTTTTGTTCAAAACGTGCAACCTGCAATTTGTACTGTTGTTGTTGTTGGTGTATTCCGTGTCTGTGTTGGTAAACTCGCAATTTCTATTGGTACTTGATTCCTAAGCTCGGTACATTGCTGATAAGTTTTTTTTTCTTTTTTCACAGTCAAAACAAAAATAAAAACTTATTAAAGGTACAGAGCAACATTTAATTTCTTGAGTTTGACAGTGACAATACCGATCTATTTTCTTTTCATACTTTATATTTGGTTTAACGTTTGGGATCACAAATAGCTTACTGTGCTTGATTGCAAAGCTTAACTTAATGTATTGAAACTAGTTTCATGGCCTGTCAACAATTTTTTTTATGAAATATAGTAAAATAATTTTTGCTTGACATTATTTTCTTAGGTAATCTGGCAAGGTCATTACAATAAATTTTGCTCTGTACGCATTGCCGGCATACTATCTTTATGCTGATGTATTTGTGAACGTTTCACAACACTGTTCTACAAAACTCGTGCTGCTGCACATTGTTTGCTATTGTTGTTTTATTTGTACTTATGGTACAATTTCGCAATTAAATAAAACAATTTCATGTGAGAAATTTAATAAAAAATAATATACGCAATGTCCGCTCGACGGCAACGTATAAAGGCAGCAGCCAATCTAAGTCAAATCAAACGAAAAGCACGAAAAGAAGATGCAGAGCCGGAGCCTCCAGCTGAGCCTGAACCACTTCCATTGGCCAAGCAGGAGCGTCCAGAGGAGGATGTGAATGAAATTGCATTTAAAATGCCAGCTGCCAGTAATGTTGGACAGTTTGATGATGTCTTTCACTCCGATATTGAGGACAATGTCATTCAAATGGATCTGCAAAAGACCACAAATGGTTTTCCCATGTCGCCGAGCAAAGCGCAGGCGCGTCAACGCGTTCGTCCGACCCCAGTGTTTGGACAGCGGCGCAATAGCTTTGTGGGCTCCCCACTGGCTGGCGACTATGAAGGAGAGTACCAATCACCTGGAACACCAACGAGACGTGAACGCTATCTTAGTGGTTCCTCAATGGGTGGAGGTGGTGGTGGTGGTGGTGGAACACCACAACAGATTCAGGCATCACCCAAATATTTGGGCGGAGTTATGAGCCCGGGAATGGGGCGCATACGCACTGAGTCCAGTTGCTCAGTGTTTTCGGACAGCGGCGGTGGCAAGCAGCGCAAGGGAGATGGAGAAAAGTCGCAGTCCCAGGCACAGCAGCGTGTTAATGCTAAACGTGACTTCGAAACGCGTTTTAATAAAGGCGTGCCCGACAAGTCAACATTTAAAATGTTTGACATGATTTTCTACAATCCCGATAGCAATCCCATGGAGCAGAAGCCATTGGTGACCACCATTAAGGCCGAGGCTAATGGTAGCTCTAATGCCAGCATTCACTCCGATGAGGCAAAACCCACAACATCCGAGCTACTGGATGCGAAATCCGAGGAAGCTTCGTCAGCTGCAGCTATGCCAGTTCCCCAGCTTAAGCTGGACGCCAATGGTGAGATGATAATTGATGAAAAAACTCTCGAAATTGAGACTACTGCCGAGGTAGAGGCGCGTAAAGTTCTGGCCAATTCCTCACTCATTCTAATGGATGAAACCACAGGCGATAATGGTTTCTACAAGAGACACAAGCGCACTCCCACATGGTCGTCAGATGATACTGTGCGTTTCTATCGCAGCCTGCAGATAATTGGTACAGATTTCTCGCTGATGTGCCAAATGTTTCCCAAGCGCACGCGACGCGATCTCAAACTGAAGTATAAACGCGAAGAACGCATTAACGGGCAGCTCATCAACAAGGCGTTGCTCTATCCAAAGGCATTCAATATACAAGAGCTGAAGGAACAACTTGAAAAGGAGGATCAGGAGCGTGCGGAAGCGGAACAAAAATGGCAGGAGATTGTGTCAACTCAGGCCACAAACTGCAAAAAGGTTTGTAATCGTTTAAGAAAAAGTTCAAAAATTTATAATCAAACTGATTTTATTGCAGCGCTCCAAATCACAAGCTAGCAAATCTGCTCGTGCTCTTAGTGATGGCGATTTGGTTTATGAGAACGAGCATGTGGTCAAGAAGAGGCTTGGAAAGCATGCGTTGGCCAAACGTCAAGCGGAATTGGCTGATGAAAATGGAAAAACCAACCCACCCAAACGTAAACGTCGAGCTGTGAAGCCCAAACAGCCTCTAGAGCAACAGCCCCAAGAGCATCAGCAAGTACAAAAGCAACTACAGGAGCTGGAACAACAGCTGGAACGGGAGCAACAGTTGGACTTGCACGTGGAATTGGAGCACGTGGAACTCGGACAAGTGTCATTACCACCATATTCTGATATTAAAAGAGAGAAGACTATTAAGACGGAGAAATCGAGCAGGGGGAAGCGAGCGCAGCTGCAGCAGCAACTAAACTCCTTGCTGGACGAGGGAAGAAATGATGATGAGAAGAAATCTCTGCGCAATGATGTCGATGTCGATATGGATGAAGTTCCACTTAACTTTATGGACGACGTGGACATGGCCACAGGCACTGATATAGATACTTTGTCTCAGGCAGATACAATTTACACAATTGATTTTATAACTGAACCATCGCCGATTGCAACACCCCACCCGGCAGACGCTGTAAACGAACACGATATCGAACAAATTTTAACAGAGCTGGCTGAGGGATCCATGGTGTTGGTGTCCTCGCTGGATGGTGTATTGGAAGATCGGGTAGTAAATGAGATTTACATGTATGACAAACAGACGGGAGAACTCTGTGAGGAGCCGCTTAAAATACCTGAGCATATTGTTCAGTCTATATTGAATGTTATGAGTTAGTTTGGAAAATTCGTACTTCCCTAATTTAATATTGCATTTTTTATTAGTTTTAGCTGTATTTCATATTTGTTGATATGTAATTTATAACGGAAAATATAAAATACATATACTTGAATTTATTCTATAGTCCGGCAACTCTGTTTAATAGTGTTAGACAACATATCGTGTGAGAAGTTATTCAACACTCAACTTTTGACAGGTCTTAAGTGTTGTTGTTTGCAGCCAGAAATTACAAAGTTAAGACACATCCAGCAACGAAACATGGCCCAAGTTCCCTTGGCTATTGCATCGCACAAGCGCCAGGTGTGTAGCTTGTACAAGCGTGCTGTTCGCAATCTGGAGGCCTGGTATGATCGCCGGTAAGTGCAGTCAGAATTGCCATCTTTTGCGACCTCTCGATTATATAATAAATGGTACATCTCCATTTGAATCCTGGCTGGCAGTGAGGTGTTCCGCTATCGTGCCGTCCTTATGCGTGCACGCTTTGATGAGAACCGCAACAAGGATCTCGGCGAGGGCAGACGTCTGCTAGCCTGCGGCCAGCAGGAGCTTTTCGAAACAAAGCATTATCAGCCAAAGAACTGTAAGTTTTTGCCCATTCGCATGTTTAGTAATTTGTCGTGTATAATTAAATGTTTATTTGTAGTTGCTAATAGCCCTGGCGGTTGTGCCTTTGAGCGTGAAGTGATTCCACCAGATTGGATGTTGGACTACTGGCATCCACTGGAGAAGGCTCAGTATCCAGAGTACTTTGCCAAACGTGAGCAGCGCAAAAAGGAATATGTGACCTGGTGGGAGAAGCAGTATGGCAAACCAGATCCCAAGGACTTGCATCATTAATACTAGCGTTTAACATAATGTAGTCAAATCCAATATTTGTTACTCAAGTATAAAAGAAACGATTGGACGAAGTCGATTTATTCTTGATTTACTGTGCTGTCTGGGGTATTCTGAAAGTAATATTTAAATTAAGCACATCCAAAGTTTGGTTAATGTCTAATGTATTTATTTTATTTAACATAAATGGGGAAAATCTTAAATTAATGGTAGTGCTCTCTGTGGAGTTCTCTTTTGATGAGTTGTTTGTATGCATATGGTATTTGTGTGGTGCTGCAGCCTTAGTTAAGCTCATTGGCATCCAAGCGTGGGCGCTTTTTGCTATTGCTGCCATTGGGAGTGCTATTATTGGCATTGCTGCCATTCCCATTGCCATCGTTCCCATGCTCTCGCTTTCTTTGCAACGTCTTTTTGTCCCACTGTTGCGTTAGATATCGCAAGAGGACACATCTCTTGTCCATCACTATTAGCTGAGCCTGCTCTGGCACATCCTCTGTGGGCAAGTAGATGGAAGCTCGCTTCTGCGACGTTCGAATACCATGATCATTGCTCAGGTGGGCAAAATTTTTGGAATCGTGTATTGGGAGACCTTTAATAAAATCACTGACAGACATGCTTGTGCTTTTTGTAGTTGTTGCTATTGTTGTTTTTGTTTTGCTTTTGTGGTATTGATGTTTCAAATCACGAGTTTTTGTTATATCTACACTTGTTGCTTACTTGTGCGCTGTGCTGCAAGCTAATAACTCACAGGTGTGCACTTTAAATGCTTTATTTGCGTCTCAGATTGTGTGATTTTACGAAATGTTAATTCCTTAATGTCTTGCCTTCCTACTCTTTTTGTTGTTGATATCTGTCGACATTCAGTGTGACCGTAGTACACTAATGTATTTATCTTTAATATTTCAGGAACTAAAATACTGAAGTCTGACACAGTGCTGTTGCTTTGGCTATTGTATAGCTAGGCGTAGCAATTTCGTTATGTTATGCAATTAGCGGGATCAGACTATATATGATATCAAAATTATTTTGTTAATATGAAATACTTTTATTATTTTTAAGCTTGTATAAAAAATTGAGTGTGTAGTTTAACTACGATTGTGCCGATTGCCATCACCTCGACGCACCACATCCTTATATTCATCCATGCGTCGCATACGTGCCAAATACTCAGGATCATCGTCCTGTTCCTGTTGCTCAACAATTTCCTTTTCTTCCTCCTCCTGCTTGTTGGGATCCAGTGCAGCTTGAATTGCTTTTTCTTGATTTATCTTGGCCATTTTCTCGTCGTCGGGAAAGATGCCCTCGTCAACACGATTCTGATAGAATTCGTCGACCGTCATGATGGGGACACTGGGATAACCCAAGCCAAAAACTGCCTTCTGTGTTGCATTCCTTGTTATGATAAAGGGTTGCAGAGGTTTGGGCTTCGGATCCCCATGCTTATAGTGATGATGATGCGGTCCATGACTGTGCCCATGTCCTTGACCAGCAGCAGTTCCTTGTCCGGCAGCCGAATTTGCAGATGGTTCATTACTGCGAGATAGTCGCATTTTAACCATTTCCTTCATAACACGAAGGCTTTCCAGCTCCTGTTTGGTATCTATAATGCTCTTGTCCAAGAACTTTAAAAAGAATTCTCGACGCACTTCGTCGTCAGCCGTTTTGTTCTTGACAGCGTTGCTCATTTTCTTCATATACTCGTCAATCTCCTTCAACTTGCGGTACTGAGCGATTTTATCATTGCGATTATATGCAGCTTGCATCAATTCTCTTTGTTCGCTCATCTGCTGAGCTGCATCCGTTTTGTTGTCCCGTTCCACTTTGCTCTTGGGCGCTTCACAGAGCTCGTATTCGTGACAGCGTTGCAAGTGATCATTGAAGTAGATTTCACCCAAATCTAGCATTTCTGTGCTGTTCGGATTATTAACCTTGGTGGTCAGTTTGCCCAGAAAATATGGCAGCAGCATGAATGGAAGCGAATCTGTGGACACTTCGTCGATCAGTTCATTGGGGCTGAACATGCTCACTTGGTTGACAATAACAGTGGCCTCTTCGAAATGCCCCATGGCTGTTTTTACTTTACCCTAATTTAAATGTTTTAAATCGTTTATTTATAATTGTTTGTTTGCCGATTCTCACCTGGTATTCGTTGCCATTGAATGGCAGCTCGGTGACTTCGAGTTCATCATAGAGATTCCAGCCATTTAAAAATATATCGGAAAGTTTCTTCTCTTCGCCACTTGTTGTTTCAGTAGTATTTGCCTCAGCCATTTCAAAATATTGTTATATTATTTGTTTTTCAATATTCCAGAACGATTTGCAAGCCGCTTCTATCAACAGCTGATTTGCAAAATTTACAGTGCTGCCAAGCAGTTCGTGTTGAGTAACGTAAAAATTTGCACCACATCAGTGTTGGGCGTTTTGGTGATTTGTGTGCCACAGCGAAAACCGTGACTGGGAATCCTTAACTGTATGCTGCCTGTATGCACTATTTAGTGCATCCACTTGTCTATTTTATTTTGATTTTCATGTGTCTTAACTAAATTTAAACGTTTAATTTTATGTTTACTTTTATTTATAGTTTATAAAAGTCATTAGACATTGAAAAGTTTTGAGAAGCGACGTCTTTGTACCTGATTCCTAAAGTTTGGAGGGTTGCAGTTTGTTCAATTAGCCTTTAAGGGATGCTTCTAGTTCGTTGTTTGCTAAGAGCTCCTTAATTATGTCCAAGCCACCGATAAGCTCACCCTTTACATACACCTGGGGGTATGTGGGCCAGTCTGAATAGGTTTTCAAACCCTGACGAACTTCTTCATCAGAAAGAATGTCAAAAGTCTCGTATGGTAATCTGTAATGAAATCATATAAAGAAAATGAGGGATAAATTTTGTGACTCCTCTGTTCTAGAGACAGAACTGTGACGCCCTGAAAGCTTTTACGTACTTTGTGTCATTGACAATAGCGATAAGTTGCTTCGAGAAACCACAGCGAGGGGCATTGCGGTCGCCCTTCATGAATATCATGAGTGGCGCCTTGTTAATAAGATCTTTTAGTCGATCATCCAGAGTTTGGCCAGTGGCAGCAGCACTGCTAACTTTTTCGGCGAGGAATTTCGAAGTCTTGGTAATGGAGGCAATGTCCACACCGTCTACACGATCCACCGCGCAACCCTGGTTGAAGAAGATTACTGTGGGCACCGCCTCAATCTGACACGGCATTTAGGTCTCTGTTAGTCTTTATTGGAAATGCAATATGTTTCCATATTTACCTGGTGCTTCATAGCAATTTCTGGCAACTTTTCAGCATTTAGTGTGATGAATTGCAGTTTATCACCAAGAAGGTTGTCAAGCTCTTTTAGCACATCGTTGACCTGAGCGCATTGTTCTGCCCATTCAGCGGAGAATAAAGCAACGGTTATTTTTTTGGCGGTAATGTATTTTAGGTAGTCTTCGGCATTTTCTACAGTTAAAACGGGCATTTTGAATATCTTATTTTCTTAAATATTAACTTTTTTAAGCCAATTTAATTGAAATTAATTTTCAGACAGAATGTCAGCTGGTGGAGAGTGCAGTCAGTGCTCTTATACATATTTTCAGTGTTAAGAACCGGTAAACCGGTGGCATAGAATTAATTGCAAATACTAATTACAGTAAACGACAATAAAAAGTTTACAAAAACTGCATGTTATTATCTAATTACTTAATTCATAACTATTAAATTATAATTAAAAATTAAAGTCCATAATCAGAAATTTAAATAAAAACTCAGTAGCGTGACCTTCTAAAAATTTATACCTGGCTACTTGCAATGATTAACGAGTGCTGTAAAGTGTTGCAAACGCCCGATATAATACTAATCGATATTTTCGAGTCCGCAAAACACGTGCGGTCCCACCATTTAAATTTAATATGTGTATTTTATAATTTATAGCTTAATTTAATTTAAAGCTTATTAAATAAAGTAGTAAAATTCTGTTTAAAAAAGTACAGAAGACTTTGTAAGCCCCATAAAGTTATATATGACTTAATCAACTCCAATATCGGATTCAAAATCCATTTAAATTTTTAAAATCGATCAAGTTTGATAGTTCGAACATCGATATTTTGAATACCCCTCTTTTAATAGTTTCGTTCGTGCTGTAAAACAGCAGAATAAGTGTTGTAAAATATCCTGGTCGTTCTGTCTGTGTATTGTGTGTGTGTAACACACGTGCGCCCTACTCTCTCGCATTTGTCAAATTCAATACACACACCGAAGGAATTTGCAGAAAAAGCAGAAAACTTAAATTAAAATTATTGTCGCTTTGTGTAATAAACAATTATGGTTACACGAAAGCGTCCAATTAAACGGAGCGCTCAGGAAGCAGCCATCGATGAGGACAATGAAAACCAGGACGATGGCGCCTCACAACCCAAAGTGTCCAAAGAGGTGCTGGTAATTGCCCAGGAGGTGAAAATAGTGCGTGCGTTGGCCTGCAATGATTTGACCAAACGCAATCGTCAGATACGCAAGTTAAAGAAATGGTTTCAACTGAGGGCCGTTAGCTCCTTTCCATTCACAGAGGATGATTTCATGCGAATCTGGAAGGGCTTGTACTACAATATGTGGATGTCAGACAAGCCGCTGGTGCAGGAGGAACTTGCTGAGCAACTAGCCCAAATGATCGACAGTTTTAGTGGCAATACCGCATGCAGTATCGGCTACTTTAGCGCATTTATGCAAACTATGTGCCAGGAATGGTTTGGTATCGATCAATGGCGTATGGATAAATTTCTGATGCTCGTACGTCGCATGTTGCGTTATATGTTGCGTCTGTTGAAGAAGAGCAATTGGTCTCCGGAATTGATACAGACATTCAATGCCAGCATGCAGGAATCGGTACTGTCTGAGCAACCGAAATCCCGTGGACTCGCAATGCACTATATGGATGTGTTTTTCGAGGAGTTGGCTAAGGCGGCAAATGAGGAAATTACCGCTGCACAGGTTAATCTCTTTGTGAAGCCCTTTGTACACTATCTGGGCACACAGAGGGATGCCAAATTGGTGGCTCAGTGCCGTACACGAGTTCTGTACCACATGCTCTACCAGAGTGAGCTCGGTCGCGAGTACAGTGAAAAGTATAAGGCATGGAAGGAAATGGGTTTCCCCTGTGCCTCTATAGACGATGTCGAGAAATTGGACTCTGGTTTCGATGAAGAGGAAGAGGAGGACGATGACAAACAGCAGTCGGAAACCACGTCCCTTGATCCACGTGCTGGAAATGTCGATGTGCTTATGCCTGAATTGCCGTTCAACGCTGATTGTGTGCTGGACGAGCTGCAGACATTGCTGCGAACCCAGGATTACAATAGCAAACGCCGCAAAGGAATCCGCAAATTACTCCACATCTTTGAGACATATGCAGGCGGCGAGTTTCCATTGGGTGTGCGTAACATGCCAAAGCCAGAGGGTACCACGCTGGCTGAGATGGTGGAACAGAAGATCGCAGATGCAGATGAGTTCGAGGAAGAGAACTTTAGTGTTGGCCGTAATCTTAAAAAGTTGAGCAAGTCAAAACGCAAACGTCTCCTCAGCTCCATAAATTTTGACGAGGTCGATGAGAATAACATTAATGATGTTATTGCTAAAGCCATCTCACCGAAGTTGCGAAAACAGGTAAAACGCATCGAGAAGGTGCGTTCCAGCATGAATAACGCCTGGGTGGTGGAGAAGGTGGACGAGAATGATGAGGTGCAGCAGGAGGAGGAGGAGGCGGATGAGAAGGCAGAGAAGCCAGTCAAGCAGGACTCGAAAAAGGCAAAAAAGCAGGGAAAACAGTTAGAAGAGCAGATCAAGCAGCAGCCTAAGCAAAAGGAGCAAGTGAAACAGCAGCCCAAGCAAAAGGAGGAGCAGGCTAAGTCTCAGCCCAAGCAAAAGGAGGAGCAAGTGAAACAGCAACCCAAGCAGAAGGAAGAACAGCCCAAAAAACAGTCCAAGCCACAGCTCAAGGAGCAACCAACAGTAGAAGCTACCACAACAGTGGAAGTAGCTACACCTGAGCCCGCTGAAGACACTTCCAAAACGAGCAACGGTTGGTCCGAGCCATTGTTGGCTGGTGAACAGGATTTCTTTCTGTCCTCGCGCAAGGCGCTAGTGAAACAAGCAAACAGCAAGTTATTGGTTAATCCACTCGATGCCCAGAGCACGCCCAAAAATCCAGTGCAGCGTACTAAACTTGCTGGAACGCAGACTGGAAGCGGTAACAAGAGAGTACGCATAATGACAAAATGCAATAGCGCCTATCCCAAAAGTGACTACTACCGCCAGCTGAAGCTGTCGCCCCAGGTGCCATACGATGCGAATCGTCTGCCTGGCAAGAGTGCTCTCAAGCCACATGTTATGCCTGGACCCATCAATCCCAACTACAAGAAACCCAAGCGACTTTTCAACGATACGCTGTGACGTTGCATCCAATGGTTGGGACTGGACTGGACAGAGGAGTGCATGAACTGAGATTGACTAGCAGACGGATCCAGAGAACACCTATCCCATATTCCCTCTCCATTACTGTCACCTCCTCTCCCTCGCTACCTACCCAATCTCCTCTTCCAACACTTATAGAGATATAATTCTTATGGTCTTGCTTTTAATGGATAATCTTAGCTGATCGTAAAAGAGACATTAACTTGCATAGAAAATACAATATATGATGTATCAGATATTTTTACATATAAACCGTTATTATGTATGCTTTTTACGTTTTCATATCATTTTGCTTGTAGTCTATTCTTCTGTTCAATATGCAAAACATTTTGAATTCATTTTTAAGTGGAATAAAACTAATTATGTTAAAATGGTATTCAAATATTTTTCATTGTTTTTAAGGTTTGGGAATCTTTTTAGATTGCTTTCTTCCAAGTAGTAGAAATTAAAAATGTTACAGTTAAACAATAAACGTTTTTGATTGCGATTAATTCTGCTAGTTGTCCAGAGTATTAAAAGGTATGTCTTTTTAAGATATCGCTTCATTTGGCTAAGTTATGATCAGTCAAAGTTGGGAAAATGTTACATACTTTTCACAAAACCAATATACTCTCTCTCTTGCAGAGAGTATAAAAACTAGTCTACTACTTGGTTTTATTTCACTAGCATTCCACTCAACTCTAAAATGAAACTTTACTTCTATCACTGTGTCATGCACTCAGAAACTGCACTCTAAAATGGCCGCTCTTAATTGCAGCTGAGCAGAGTGCTTTGCACTAAAGAGCATTGAGCGGTTTATGCACTTGTCTCAATCCACTCCACTCTGAATTGAGTGAGTTGAATAACTGCAGCGAACTGCTTTTAAGAGCGCCTTGAGCCAAAGTAATTGAGTAATCTCAGTAATAATAGAGAGCTTCAAACAGCGTTTTGTGGCTCAACAAAAGTTGAGAGACTATTAATGCTCAAACGCTGATGAGATTTTCGAGTAATATTTTTACTTCAAGAGTCAAAATGTTTTTAGTAAGCAATTAATTAAAAGCATATAAAATATAAGTGATTAAAGTAAATTAAATTCGAACAATTATTTTATATTTTTCACTGTACTTAAATTTAATTAATATAGAAAAATTCAATATTTCACTCATGTATAAGCTTATATAAAATAAAAAAAGTCCTTTGTAAGTGTTTTGTATAATATTTCTAGCTAAAAATAATAATTTTTTTTTAAATAATTCAAGCGTTATCCTGTGGATAATCCAATTACCGTTTATGCTGATTTTTTGTGATTTGTGGTATCATTTTGAGCACTTTGGTTAAAATGTTCATTTAAAAATGCATTTATTTTTGACGTCATTTACATATTTTACGATTATTGTATTTTTTTTGTTAGCATAGTCGAATTCGGTTATCATATTGCAATCTATAAAATAATATATTGTTTGTATGATGGTAAATGAACATCCGAACAGTTCGACAAAAGGCACCAAATAAACGTTCATATTTATTGGACATGTCCAATGTCCACCACAAGCTTCCAATAACAAAACAATATACCAAAGTGGTGGGTTGAGGGCATAGAGGGGCGTGCCTGGGCGGTGGCTTACATGCCATATAGTATGCATAAATCAGCAATTGATTGTGGAGGGGATTGTGTAAAGGGGGCTGTAGGGCAGGACACTGCATGGCTGGGCAGTATAGGGCCAAACTGTTCGCAATAACATTTAATTTCCTTGAGGATAACATCTGTTAAAAGTGTTTGAACACGATTTAACAAATTAAGTCTTGCCCAAAAGGGAGCAGGAATAGGAAGAGGACAAGCAGAGGTCCTCTGCAGACACTAAGTATAGCCGCTTAGGGGCACATTGCGAACTCGATTCGACTCTCGACTATGTTGTCCTTAGCGAGTGTCACCTGTCCTCGACAACAGCAATTCCTGTTTACAATCTGTTTAAGTTGCGTAAATCTCAGCCAAACAAGTAGCAGTCTAAATATGTAACTAAGCGCACTCACTCTAGTCTGTCTGCCTATCTGTCTGTCTGTCCCTCTGTCTGTCTATTGAGCTCTGTATTCACATTCCCATTCACCCGAAGGCACCAAACTGTCATCTCTTCCCTTCCTTTTCTCACTCACTCTGTTTCTCTTTCTCTCTGTCATTCTCATTGTGCGTCTCTTTCTGGCTGTCTTTCTGTCATGTTCTTCAGTATTAAAACTTGTCGAAATTTTATTCAATTTACGTGCACTTAAGCGACGATTGTGCATTAAGATACTAAGACGCACAACTTGTACCGCCTTCATCGTCTCTAATGCCCCGTAACAGATACGGATACGTGTTGATGTCGGTGGAGAAAAGAAAACAGAATTACTTAAACAACAACTACATGAAACTAAGTATTTGCCAAACACAAAACTTATGCTGATTTTGGTATACTCTTTCGACTAACTTAATATGAGGAACACTAAAAATATATAAATAAATTTTTATATAGTGAATAGAAACAGTAGTTAGTAGCTTAATATAACTTACAGTCTGTTAACAGCGCTTTAGCAGTGCCTTAACACTACACACCACTGTAAGTAACAGCACACTTATGTTAAGCACTTTACCTCTTGAAGGTTTAAGCTCAAGTACTCTTATTATTCTAGGGTATTTATATAATTTTGAATAGATTAGCGATGCGCTTGCTTTGATTGCGCACGAGCAGAGTATTTTCAGACTTTAGTTGATATTTCTCATAATCAAAACAGTCGTTGGACGAGAGTCACCCACTGAAAAAATGAATAATTTACAAATTTTGATATTGATATCGTTCATGACGCCAATAATACGCGGTGATAGCTATAAATCCTGTGCTCCCGAGAAGCACTGTGTGCCCTACGAGCTGTGCAGTGAGGATAAAATCGATGGAAGCTATTTTCCCCATCGTAATCGAACGCTACGGGAGTATGTACATTGTCGGCATAAGGAGAAGTGTTGTTATGTTAAAGATACGGTAAATGGAACTTAATAGAGATTTCGTGGCCTTCAAAATTTAATTATAAATTTCCATTTACAGATTTCCGTTTGCAGACCGTACAACAGTTCGTTGGTGCCACCTGTAAAGTGTGGCATTCGCTTCGATTTGGAATTCCAGCAGCGATCGTCTGCCTCCGATCAGGAGGTCAAATTGGGCGAGTTTCCCTGGTTGGTGGCTATTTTTGATATCAATGGTTATCTGTGCAGCGGTGCACTGATCTCAACACGGGCGGTATTAACGGCGGCCCATTGTGTGCGGAACAAGTCGAAGGATGAACTGCGTCTGATTGCCGGTGAATGGAATACTGGCACGGAGACGGAACCCTCGACATACCAGAGACGTACAGTATCAAAGCTGGAGTTGCACTCAGGCTATCAGGAATCCTTGATGACTAACAATCTGGCCATGCTCATGACCTATCCGGAGAATCCGTTCGTGCTCAGTAATCTGGTGCAGGTCATATGCCTACCATCTCCACAAATCACACACAATCTGCGTGATTGCTTTGTCGCAGGCTGGAAACTAGCGGATTTCCACAAAAACACAATTCTACCCAATCGTTCCTCCCTCAACGTCTTGCCGCGGGATCAGTGTGTGTCCAAGCTCCGCATGCTCTTCACTCCCATCGAAACTCTGCTCTGCGCGGTTGGGGAAAAGGATAACTTTGGATGCGGCAATCTGGAAGCTATTCCTTTGATGTGTCTACTCTCTGGCAGCAACAATACGTTCGCTCTCGTTGGTCTCCTAGCACGAGAGACCCTATGCGAGGGTCCTCAGCTACTGGGAATTTATACGAACGTTTTACTCTACAGGAACTGGATTGATCGTTTAATAGGCGTTTAATTTGGATTTAGGTTTGTTTATAAATATATAAATATTTATACAACAATTTGTTATGGTTTTTGTTCTAATTAATGTAGCAAAAGTCGGTTTTGTAGTTGTTATAGTTTCTGAGTTGTGAACTTGATTCACCTTAGGTATGACTTACCTATAAAAAGGTTATGTCTATGTGTATCTGGTAGATTTCTCGAGTTATATATAGTTTAATATATCTAAATGTACTTATTTATGTATGTTTTAGTTTTAATTTTTATTTCAACTTCTTGAATAAAGTTTTAAATTTGGTTCAAGACAAAGATGGACAAGTCGAAGATTAACTTACAGATATTTTCCCATTCCATAACGAATTGATAGCTTGAAAGTCAATAATTCTATACCGTTTACGGTTTATAAACAACTTTTGTTTGCACATATCCATTTTCCATTTCCCTTGAAATGTATGCATTTTCCTTATGTTAGTTCCCTCCAGATTCAGCTATAAAAGGCAGCTTTCTATTGGCCCTTGGTTCAGTAACAAATCAGTTGCTTAATTGCCTGTAAGCAGCTTTAATTGTGTTACTCCATGACATGAGGACATGTGTCCCAGTCAGTTGTTTCCACTGTTCAGTCTTGTGGGACTGGCACAAGCACAGTTGAATCTCTTTGGAGCACTCTACGATGAGGAGGATGACTTTGTTGATGTGGATTTCAAGGGTTGTGAGAGTTGTGAACATAATTATCGGAATATGGTATTCATTTTAAAAAATTCTGAAGAACAATCAATTATGTCCACATATTCCATTGTTCTGATAATCATGTGGTTATGCTTGGGTATCATGGTCACTATACAATGTTGGCGTAAATAAAAAAATTAAAATATATACTAATTATGAAATGTATAGCATAAATTGTTTATGTAGAAATGTAATTAAATATTTATTAATTGCATATTAATCTATAAAAACTTTATTGTAAAGCTGTAGCAACATTTTTGATATGATTTATTTATAATTTTAATCATATTAACTGATTTTATATTTTTTAAACAATTAATAAAGCTGCCAAATATTTAAGCAAACAATTTAAGTGCTGAAAGTATAATTTATTTAATGGATTTATTTTTCAAATAGGTTTTTAGGTGCCTTAGGAGTTACTCTTCCTGGTCGAATTTTGAATATAATATATATAAAATTCCACCTTAATTGTTCAAACATTATTATAAACCTAGAAATTTATATGAAAATCCAGAAATCCTACCTAACATCAAGTGTTTTTAACAGTTTTAGTCTATCAAGTGGACCATAAGTTACATTCAGAGTGGAAGATAGCGAAAGAAGAGTTCCAGAAACCGCTTAGATTACTTATTAATTGTGCACATGGAACCATTTTGGGAGAGGACACACATTTGTCTTGTCCAACTTGTGCCTGTGACCGGAATCTGACACTCTGAGAGTCGGATGTGGACGTGGACGTGAATGTTCTTGTTGAATTATGACCTGGTTGCTGGTTTTGGTGCATTTTGGTTCTCTCCTCTTTTTCTTTTTTTTTAGTGCTTTGCATGTCGTTTGTTTCTGCACCCACCGCACCGCAGCCTCTACATCTTCCACCTTCTCGATGGCGGCGTCTAAAATTGAAAATTGAAAAATTGCTTATTGCAATTTGTTGCCACAATCGGCTGACCATATACAGTAGATGGCTAGAAAGCAGTAGCCATTGCTGTATACCGTTACACGCTCTTTGCGCTTTTTAAACTTCCGCTCAACATTTGGCGTGCACGTGCCGCCAGGTCCGGTGTCAAGTGCGAGAGAGCGAGACAGATGGAAAGCTGCCCACACTTTGCTGCTGCTCCTTTTGCTGCCACTGCTGTTGCTGCTGCTGCAGTTGCTCTTTCCTGTCCAAAAGATTTTTTGCAATACACTTTTATACCCTTATAAAGTGTGGGCAGTTCAGCTATTACTAACAGACTGTGTTGTAGCTCTAAAATTATTTTTGAGGCCCTGAAAAACCTTCCATCTACACTAAAGTCCTTTATGTTAATTTAAATAAATGAAACTAAATTAAATATAAAATTTTTGTAATGCTGAAATGCTAATAAATTTATTTTAAAGGCAACTAAAATTTACTTAAATAGCTAAGCTTACAAATTGATTTACTATCAGTCTGTTAACCCCTTTACTTTGTTTAAATATAAATTTAAATAAATTTTTTAAAGTAAACTAAATTTGGCATATAGAGAGAGTATCCAGTCTTCACTCTCGTATTTAGAACAACTCTTTTCCTGTTCGTATATCGTTTGATGTCGTTCATAGTACTATCTTGAAATAGAAGAGGCAACTGCAATACCAAATGGCAAAATGGTAAAATGGTAAAACGGCAAATGGCAACTGCAAAGCAAATGGCGAAAAGCGCAAAAGAAAATGGAAAACTTTTGCATATTTTGTATTTTATGCTTGAAATATTTATGATCTCGTGCAATTTGTGGCTTACTTTTGGTCGAGCGAGTGTCTGGACAGTTGTCTGCCCGCTTGGCTTCGTTGCTTCTGTCTGTTCCTGCTTGCTCCTGCCAGCTACTGCCCTGCTCACTGCACTGCCACGCCCCTCCCCCCCTTTTTTGGTGTCGTAGTTAGTCTTGGCTTCGAAACGCAGCCCATGGAGAGCGACGTGTCTGCCAATCTGTGAAATATGCTGCTAATGCACTTATTGCCTGGACTATTGAATTTATGTGGCCAACGAACGTCTCGGACTTGGTCCGTATAAAGAAACCATCTCGGCTCGGTCTTCTTTCTGCCGGTCTGCTCGTTCTCATGGTTGCAATTTAAAGGGAACTTTTGTGGTGAAAGTTGGACATGTGACCAGCACTCAGCCTAATTGTGTTTCCGTTGCACCACTTGAAGTTCGCACTTCAGCAATGAAAACCACAAAGTTTCTAATACCAAAGTAAACTTTATTCAAGTTTTTACTCAAAATTTGTTTAAACAGTTGGCTTTGAAATGCAATGCAATTATTAATAACAGCATGCTGTTATGTTAAATATAATAACAGAGCTGTTGTCTTAAGAAGTAACAGATTCTGTTGTTTTATTACAGCTCATTTGGAAGGCATTTTTCAGTGCATTCATTTGAATTAAAAGCTGCTGGAATTGTTAATGAAAATATTTGTAAAATAAAATTTATTTTTCTTAACTTTTATATATATATTTATTAGTAGATAAACAGACATTTTCGTCTAATAAACTTTTAAATAAACATTTAAGTTGTATTCAATATAAAAAAAGCTTTTAAATATAGCAAACTTTCCCACATAACAAATAACAGACAACATTTATAGGGTATCTTATAGTCAAATCTATGCAGTCTTATCAAGCCTATTTGCTTATGCTGTTGATATAGTAAAGTGTTGAATCATTTCAAACTACATTGATTATAAATTGTAGAGTAAGCAAAATTTTTTTTTTATTTTTGTCTGTTCTGTTCGTTCTCTGCCCGTTGACTTTTGAATTTTTAACTTAGTTGGCGCCGACGTGGCCCGGGCAGATTAATTGCCTGACCAGGCTTTGGATTTGGCTAGGAGAGAGTGGGAGCTGTGAGGAAGGAAGTTAACTGTCGCCACGTTTTGGCCTTTGCCGTAGTCGGTTTGCCTGCAAAAAGTCAGTTGCCTAATTTATGGCACACTAAATGAAAAAGCCCCCAAAAGTGCATTTTAAGTTGCGAGTCGAATGGAGAGTGTGTCTGTTGCTGTTCCTCGTCTGGTCTGGTCAGGATATAGTCCAGCTAGTTGTGATCCTGGTCAAAAGCAGTTAAGGCAACGAGAAATGGCGTTAACATGGCTAACTCGTAACGCATTTCGTTGCATTTGGTTACCAGACGATTCGTTTCCATTTCATTCCATTCGACTCGACTCGACTCGATTCGAATCGATTGGATTTGATTCCATGAGTGCTTTTATTACTCCTTTTATTTTTGGGTATGGTGTGATAGGCAAACTCTGGGTTGGTGTTCTTTGTGGTTTTGTTTGGCCAAAAGTGCTTAATCAATTGGAAATGGCCGTGGGCAGTTCTCCAGGGGCAATGGGACGCCGTTAATGCGCAAACCACACACTAAGCTACCATTTTTTATTAGCTGCGGAAATTTTGCAACAAATTTGTGGGAATTTTTTTTGGTATTTGTGTTCTGGGTAGTCTAGGCTGTCCAGTCGCAGGCTCAGTCTCAGAACCAGACACAAACATAGACACTGGCAGTCTCAGGGCCATTTCTGATCCTGGGCAACTGCAACTGCATGTGCTTCCGTTAAGGAAATTACCAAACAACGCGCGCATCCGGTTGATATGGCGTCGCCTCCGGACCTCCTGTCTCTCCGTCTTTCTCATTCTCTGCTTTCCACTCTCTCTCTCTCTATTCTCTACTCACTCTCTATGCAATTCCCATGTTTATCGTTCCACTGCTCCCGCTGCTTTTCTCTGTCAGCGCCGTCGTCTGCTTGACAAGCGCACAAAAATGAAGAAAAATTAATGAAATGCCTAGAAGCATGCTACAGTTTTTTCTCATTCTTTCAATATGAACTTTAGTTGCCTCTGTTGCCCACTGAGTGTTCATTTGTTAATGTGGTTGCGATTTCTCAACGGCTTCACTTGCATATCAGACAAGCTGATGAACCTTTTAAGAGAGAGTAAGGGAGAGTTTAAATTCTTGTTAGGTAAAATGTTTAGTTAATTACACAAATAGCATTATAAATAATTAAATTATACTCAACAAGTTTAGTTATTTAATTAGAATGCTTTGCTAGATAAAACTGTAATTTATTGCCTATAACTATTTGTTTGCTAACTTCGCTTTTATTTGCTTTTAAATGAGAGATTAGCCAAACTTCTCTCTCTATTTACTCATACATATTCACATGAATTTGCTAGAAAAAACACTTATTATAAAATTTTACTCAGAGCGTTTTAACATTGCCATTGCAACTGTTCTCAACTGCTGAAGTTTCTCTCCTGTTTTTTTTTTGCGCTTTGCTCGTTATCTGGCTCATCATTTTGGTTATTTTAATCATAATTTCAAATACAGTTGAGTGCACGCAGACAAGAAGCAACGAAGGACAGGACAAGGAGGGAGAAAATAAAAATAAGAGGTAAAAGAAGAAGAAGAAGAAGACTTTCTGAATCCAAGCTGCATAGGTAAGTTTCAGCTCTACAAGGGATTTAGCCAAAGAAGCTTTACTTTGCAAACTCATCAAAGTTAAGTTCAGTACAAGACAGCTGCTTGCATGAGGCATGTGGCAGACACACATACAGCTAATATACAATATATATGTATGAGTGTGTATATAGTATACTAAATGAACTATATTTTTGGCTGTCTGATGGAGAAACAGAGAACTTGAATATAGCCATAAGTTGTCTCAAATTTATTTGCTTTGCTGAATTTTCATTTCAATTTTCATGCTGCAGTTTTATTTAATCTCACTTCAGGTGAAACGAATGCGTTCAAGTGTTTACCTTGACAGACAGTGGGACGCGGGGGAGAGGGGGTGTGGGTGTGGTACAGGGAAGTGGGAGTTTCTGTTAGCTAAGTACTACGATAGAAAAGATGTCGTATGTTTGTTATTTAAACTGAAATATTCTGTTGATTCACTTGGTTTTTAATGAACTTAAGTTATATTTGTTTATCTGTCATCATTTACATTAGTTAATGTTGTTGCTATATTATTTATTTTGCTAGCAAATTAATTATAGAAATTGCAAAAGAATAAGTGCAGTCAGTGTAAAGTGTTGTTCGAGTTATGGCCTTAGATCATTTCTAGTAACTCTGGCCAAGTAGAACTTTGGCTATTACTTTGCCATTGTTGCCGTTGTTTGGCATTGCAATGACAAAAGTTTAGCAAACAAAACTGTTATTCCCATTGCCCGAAAGCTGTGGGTCGATCACACTGGGCTATGGCGCCCACTTCGCTTCCGTTTCCGTTGGCATTTTCTTCATCTTGAACTCCATCCTCCAGTGCCACTTAGACAGGCGTTGGAGTCCTTGTCGTCGTCGTCGTCGACTCGAGCACCTTTTTCTTTGCATATTTGTTTTGAAAACTTTTCAATTGCTTGCGGAATTTTCACACAAATAAGACGCACACACACATACATACTCATACAGAGTGCAACTGCTAGAAAGAGATAGAGCGAGGGCTAGTAAAAGTTTTGGATACTCTACACATGAAAGTGTCGTCGCAATTCTATATATATGTATATGACTATGCCCTCTTTTTGTGATCTTCTTTTTTTTCGCTACTTTTCATTTGCTGTTCGTTTTTGCCTTTTGCAATTTGTTCCCAATTGATTTCAAACACTTCAAATTTATTGGTTTTCAAAAACTTTGTGAATTTTATTGTTTCCGCTAATTCTTTTGTCCAGCTCAACAGACGTAACCGGTCAGAGACACAAACACATTCAACAGTCGGTACCCAAAAACAAAATACAGTGAAAAGAGGGGTTAAAGGGAGCGAGGGGGGAGACTATGGGATGGGAATTTAGCTTGGACATCCTCGTGTATCCATTCAGCTATGAAAATGGGCGAAAGATATATGCGGTAAAGTTTGTCCGGATATGAAAGTCATAGAAATGAAGCACTTTCAGATACTTGGGATTGGGTTTTATGTAGCATTGCGTTTAGTGTGTGTGTGTGTGTGCGTGTGTCCATGTGTGCACTTAGAAGACTTCATGTGTTCTGTATGTGTGTGGATTACACTAAAATTGAATGTAAATTTAATAAAATTTCACTAATCTCCTTAAGAAATATGGAGTACTTTTGAGATTAGCTTACTTATTACTTTAGAACAATTCTTTATACATTTAAAATTTCTTAATGAGTTAGAATAAGTAAGAAAGGCTACAGTCGAGCCTATGAAAGACTCCATACTCTTTCTGGAGCTCTTAACGGAGCTCTGCTAATTCTTGGTCACAGCTTGTTTCGTTCATAAGATTTTTAGCCCGAAATTACTGAATACCTAGGAGGCCCTTTGATCAAGCGGACTTTCCATATAGTTGTTGTAGTTGTGATTGTTGTAAATAACATTTTTGGCTGATTAACTTAACAGAGCTCTGCAGACAGACAGGCATTGCTATATCGTCTCGGCTGTTGATGCAGATATATGTATACCTTATGAGGTCGGAAAGCCTTGTTCTACCTGTTACGCACATTTCGCTTCAGACAAACTTAATAGACCCCTCTACTCTTTTTAGAGCCCGGGTCTATATATGGCTAACTTTAATAGAGGTTCCTCTATTAATTTTAAATATTAATAATGTGTTAAAAAATATGTTATTGTTTGAGAACCTCTAAATTTAGCTATAACAGCAATTGCTTGTTAAAGAAGTACTTATTAGTTTTGATTTAAATATTTCTTGAATAAATAATTTTTTAAAATTTTTATTTTGTTTCTTGTTATCAAAACAGCTGAAAAGAAGCTTGCAAAATCAAAATCAGCTGCTTTCTTGGCCTGCGCTGAACTGCGCATGTCCTTTAGCCTCGTCCTGCAAAGAGCAATCAAGAGAGCCAGACAAAGAGAGTATTAAGTAAATTTGACTGTTTTGACAGTTGGCCTAAACCAACCAGTCGATTGAAGTAAAACGCTTGAAAAGTGTTTAAATAAATCTAAATAAAAGCCAAAAAGTTAAAAGTTACTATTATACTACAAGATTACGATTAAGCATACGCCGTGTGTACCCAAATGTATTAAAAAGGTGAACAATTGTGCTGTGTGTGTAACATAAGAAAAGCCTAAAGTTAGAGTGGGAATTTACTGAAGATAGAGATACAAATATGTTTGAAGTCAGCACCTAAATTAATGAGAAAGGATTATAAAGTTTAAGCTTAACTATTGCTTATCAAATGTTGGGAAATTGTATTAAAATCATAATCAGTATCAAAGTAAAGTGCAGCACGGATTTTTATTGATTTTTCCTTTCTAAGTGGCTAACAAGGAAAACTGTCAGTCTGCGCTCTCTGGCTCTCTTGCTCTCTTGCTATCTTTTACTTGCTCTCTCGCTGTCAACTTTCTTTGCTCTCTCACTATTGCACTCTATTTGTTTTTGTTACTCTTTTGCCGCTTTTTGTAGTTTGTTTTGCTAAACGCATTCACTAGCATAAAATTTGTTTGTTAATCAGCTGTTTAAATTGGTTTTTGCCTTTTCAGTTGCCACAAGCAAAAAACGCAAAAGCCATGCCAAAAACTTAAGAAACATTATTAAAAATTTAAACAACCCATACGCCAAGCCACCAATAATATCCCACAAGTGTCCAAAACTAACCACGAACCACCTTACCCCAAAATAACTCCTGTTCGCCAACATGCTAGGCAACAGGAGCCCCCCATCGTACAAGCAACTCGCAACGGGAACGGGGGGCTCCGTCAGCTCCGCCTCCAGTCACAGTTCCACTTCGAAATCGTGCAGTGGCCATCACTATCAACAGGCCTATCTGGGACATTCACACGCCTGTTATCATCATCAGCAACACCAACAACACCACCACCATCACCAGCAACATCAAGGTCATACCCACGGCAGTCGCACCTCGTTAACGCCCACAATGAAGCGTGGCAAGAAGAATTGGGGAAGCCGGGAAAGATCTAGCATGAGTTTTGTCATCGTAATACTCTTTTTTGCGGTCTTTGGGCTAATCATATTAACAGAGGTAAGCAGAATGCTAAGAAAGTAAATAAATCAAGCACCAAGAAGTATGCTACGAGTTGTGAAATATTTATAAATTTTAATTAAATTTCAGTTTAAATCAAATTTTATTAACTTTTCATTGGTACAAAGGACAATTTAATTTAATACAAAAGGTTTTTTTCTTGGAAAGTCTTAAGATTTATAATTCTCTTTAAATTTACGTGAAGCTCATAAAATATGCATTAAATAATAATGGAATTTGTATATTCATTTTCATTCTTCCGCACCGTTTGTACTTGGATTTGTAATTGCAATTAAGTTGCATTTAAAATTCAGCGTGTAATTCATTACCAGAGCAGATGGTGATTAACATGCTAAAAAAAAAATGGCATAGAAATTAGCTGGAAAATCAAGCCAGCACCTGCTGTGCTTTATCTTAGAGATGTGCGACTTAAATATTTTAATTTTTAAATTTTGTTACGTTAACATTATACATTTTGAATTAAATGATTGTCTGTTATGGTTTTACTAGGGTTTAGTTTAAGTTTCTTGGTTCGTGATTCTGAAACTTAAGTTTCTGCTGTAAAACGTGTCACGATTATTGTCCATTTCTAGCTCAAAATCATCATATTATTCTCTTTTCTTTTACGCTTTGCTGCATGCTGCAGGTTTTCATGATCGACGAACGCTCCCACAGCGGCTTGATGGCCATGAGGGCAGGCGGCGGTGGTGGTGCCAGTCTAGGCGGTCGCATGGGCGATTCGATGCCGGATTATGATAATGTTAAGGTAAGTTTTGTTATGCAAATGCATCGCGAATATGTGCGTTGCTCGCATTTCCCACACTTCCCCGCGCACTTTCCGCCAACCAAAAAAATGGTCAACAATTGTTTTTGCTAGTGCAGCAGCTGGCATAACGCGATGACGACAGTCAACGGTATGGGTTGGCGGATTGGGTGTGGTTGTGTGGGCATGGCAGCTTAACTATTGCGCCCATTTTTATGGTCGGTGCCGTGGGAAAACAAAAGATGTTGCCGTTTGCCATATTTCGTTGCATACTTTTCGGCTTGCGCGAGGCAAAAGAGATTTGCATATTTAAGCAACCAGAGTAGCGCATAATGCATATGATTTACTTTTTCTTTATCTCATTCAGTTTTTCCCGCAAAGGCTAACAAAAAGTTGATTTATTTGCACTCGAGTGCTCTGCAATGCACTAAGTTAACTTATGAAAGCGAAATAGTCCTCGAAAAACATATAAGCTGACAATGATATGGATATGAGAATATTCGAATGCCGCTATATTGTATATATCTGAGTAGTTTAAGCTGATGTGTTGTTCACTCTTTTTCAAGAGTCTTATAGTTGAATTATCTTTCTTACACTTTTATTTCTCATCTGCCTTAATCTATCATTTTGTCACTAGATTAAACTCACAGACTTAAGTTGTATTTTAGATTGCCCTGAACACCATTTATTGAATATATTTTTTGATTGCCTTTCGTTCTTACAGGATGACTACGATCTGGATGACAGCATTCTGAGTGATAATAAATTAGGTTTTATACAGTTTCGTGACAATAAACTTAAAATTCAAGGTGAGTAGCAAATATCAATCAGCGCACACAATGCCACCAACCATTCAACAACAGCACAATCATACTTGCTATAATGCAATCAAAGATGGTCAACGTTTAGATAACAAAAGGATAACAAGAACTTGTCATTACGCCGTGTGTCTGATGCATCTAACATTATTTCACAGAAGCCGCAGGCTCTGACGGTCAACGTCCACGTTATGCTGGTATGCTGCTCAATGGTCCTGCTGGCGGTGGTGCAGGCGGGGGTGCTTTTGGAGTGAGTGTCGGTGGTCCTGGCAATGGTCTGAACATGCCAATGATACCTTGGGGACAACTGCTGCCCGAAAAGGTGGAGGAGACACTACCACATTTCCCATTTGGCACCGCGCCCAGCGACGGTGCTTGGCAGGTTGTCAATGGCACCCGTTTCAAATTCTTTGTTTACTCCGCCTATTTCGATCGCCGCGACGGAGCACGACTGGTACGCGTCATTGGCGCAACCAAAACACGTGGACCAGAGCGTGTCTGGTGCAGATTCTGGTACGGTCCCTCGCATCTCAACAGCACAGATGCTTCTGCATCGACAGCACGTGCCAAGTACACCTCCGCCACGGTTATGGCCCGCGTCAAGGTGAGTTCATTCAGATCCACGCTTTAATTTTTGCTTAAAAAGGAACACATTAAAACAGCTAATTTAATATACCATAAATTAAAATATTTACCTGCTTTTGTCTGTTAGTTTAATTATGTTAAGCTTGTATTTGACACATTAGAGCTTCATACGTGGTGTTTAATGACATTCCTGATACTATAACCGTTAACTACTATAAATGAATTGCTTTTGTCTGCAGATTATTCGCGAGAACTGGAATCTAAAGTACAGTGCCTGCTTTGTGCTTTGCCCGGTACGTGCTCCACCACTGGATGTGCCACAGTATGTGAGTGTTGTCTCCAGATTACGCGCACCGCCTGGGAATTTGCTCACCTTGCGCAACACGGATCAGGATGCGGACTTTGCCCAACCGGTGGCTAATGCAAGCGGCGGTGGCGACTCACGACGTCCCCAGCCTCATGCCCCTCCCAGTGGAGAGCAGATACCAGATCGCATGGCAGTTTGTGTGAAACCGTTTCACTTTAGCTACGATCAGGCGCTTTATCTGATGGAGTATTTGGAGTTCTACGCTTTGTTGGGCGTTTCGCATTTTACGTTCTACAATCATACGTTGGGCCCTCGGGCTTCCTGTGTGCTGCAGAGCTATCAACGTGGGCTAGTGCCTGGAAACCTCACGGCCTATGATCTGGAGCCACTGCAGCCTGTAGAGGCGGCAAACAACGCAACGCCACGCGTGCTGAAGTCCTTGCATTACCAGCGACCCACGGTTACAATTTTGCCCTGGAATCTACGTATGCGTTCACAGAAGGAGATACGCACTGAGGGGCTCTTTGCGGCGCTTAATGATTGTCTCTATCGCACAATGTATCGGTATAAATATCTAGCTTTGGTCGATCTTGATGAGTTTATTGTGCCACGGTATACGGATACGCTCAACGAGCTGCTAAGGTAAGCAGTAAAAATCTAAAAAATCAGGATTTATTATTAATTAATTTACTCATCCAAAACAGCTCTTTAAATCAGCGCTTTCGCAATCGGAATACAGGCGCATATTCGTTTCAGAATGCCTTTTATTATCTCCAGTTTGCGGACGATCCGCTGGCAAGCTCGGGAATACCTGGAGGCAACGATCAATTGGGCAGCGTGCGTGCCTCTTTGGTTACACAACGCAAGACACGCAGGTGAGTCTAGCTAATTTTAGTCAAAGTATTGTTTTGTATAATTAAACTATTTGATCACACAGGCGCTACAAGCTGCATCCACAGAAGCAACGCTCCAAATACATTTGCAAACCAGAGGCGGTTGTTGAGGCAGGCAATCACTTTGTGTGGGAGTTCTCACCGGGCATGGGATCATTGAATGTGCCGCCAAAAGAGGCTATATTGCAGCATTATCGAGTAAGTTATATTTTAATTTATTTTTAAGCTTTTTGATATGCCGCTGAAAATGTAAATATTGTTTGGTGTTGCAAAAAAGGTTGGCAGAGCTAAGGAATATTTAAATCTTTAGAAAAGCTTGGCAGCGCTAATATTATGCTACCGTACTAGCATAAATTGCAAGGTGGCATCACTGTCAATTAGTTCAAGAAACACAGTGGGCAACGCTGATCTACAATAAGTGAATCAAATTAATACCAATCGTTTACGGCGATAAACGCCATTCTTTTTTTTTTTTTTTTAACAATCCAGGTTTGTGAATTCGGTGGCAATGATTGCATAAAGGCACCGTCTATAATGGATCGCACCACAACGAAATACGTCAATCGTTTGGTGCAGCGCGTGGATGCAGTTTACCGGCATTTAAGGCAGCGGTGTGATCTGCCCGCGTTGCCAACGCTGCCGAAGCGTTCAAAGGCCGAAACTGACAAGCATCACAACGAGAAACCAAAGTTACTACAGAAAATGCGTGAATTGAATGCACAAAATACGCAGCAGGATGTTAAGGAGCAGGATAAGGCACATCTCAGTGCTACAACGAAGCAACAGCAGCCAAAGGCAACGATAAAAACAATAACAACTACTACAAAAGGCACAAGCACTACAACGACAACGACGGCAAAGCCAAAGAATCCCCTTAAAGTTACAACCACAACAACAACAACGACAAGAACAACAGGGACAGAGAATGCCAAGCAAATAGCTCCACCGGCAAATGTGCGAAGGAAACGCAAAATGATCGTCTTTGAGTTAGATGATATGGGTGTTCCCATAGCACGTGTGGAATACCACTGAGAATTGGAGCTAACTGCCGATATAGATCAGGACTCACAACATGGTTAAGTTTTCGTTTGTGCCAATTAGTTGAGAGCTAGCGGAAAATAATGAAAGCAGAGCTATATAATTTTAATAGAGTCCAGTATTTTGGTGGTAAGTTAATTTCTTCAGAGCGGTTGTTGACCCTCCCTATAGTTTGCTCAATATCATATCAGAGAGATCCGGAAGATAAGAGTTCATTCTAAAAGTCCTTTAAAAGAATGTAATTCTCAGAGTTCTTAAAGATACTTGAAATAATTTGTAATCAATGGCATTTAGATTGGTCCGTTTCTTTTGGTCATACTAAAGATATCTATATCTATATACGATATTTATACAAAATTATTCCTATGCAAAATTCTGAAAATTCCTAATAATAAAGTCAAACTGTTAGCTTAATTTTAGTCTACGCGTAAGTATAAAATCCAAGTAATTAATAATTGGTATTTTCAAGTACTGTTAGTTATAAAATATATAGTGTGTGTATGAGTTAATCAATTGCAAACTATTTGGCATTAATTTCTCAGAACACCTCCGAGCTAAGCACCAAAGCAAAAAGAAATTAAATATACTGATAGCAACTACATTTAGCTAGTCCTTTAGTCTTATCGCAATCAAATATTAAGAAATTAAACAATAAACTCAAACGAATTTTAAATGCTTCAAAATAGAACGCACAGATTTGTAAATTTTTTGGCTTTAAGAGCTATTAGCAAAACTTCTGAAGCATCTACTAAATAATTCAAATGATAATAGATTAAAGATTAAATATGTATACAATGAAGATACTTAGTAATAGTGCTCAGTAGATTGTAAGCGATTAAAAACAAACCCACTTATATATGGGTTAAAGTTTTTCAAAATAAAAATACTTACATATATTACAGTCAATAAAAATGCATGTGAGCAATTTAAGAAATTTACATGATACCCCTTTTTTTTGGAGACTTGCATATTTTAGCGAAACTTGGATTTTATGGGAACGAGTAGTTATAGAAGACCACTGTTATATATTTACTCAACTTTAAGGGTTGTCAAAAGAATTAAAGCTTTAAGCTTAAAGCTCTTATAATAGCACTGTTTATAAAAGCATACAAACGGGTAACACTTTCGTATGCCAAACTTTTATAAACTGTTATATTGCTAACCAGTAGCACACAAAATACCAATATAATATACCAGTTCCAGCTGTTCTACTGCTATAACTCTAAATTTCGTTTAACAGTAAATAAATAAATTCGACAACAGTTTTTATGGCACAAAATGAAACTTAGTAAAGGAGATTGGAGACTATTCCAACTGTCAGTTGAATGACTCAACGAGGGGTAATGAGAAAATCTCAATTTCCAGCTCGAGGGGAAACCGTTTCCTTTGGATTGCATAATTTAATGGTAAGTTAGGAATTGTGCAATTATTTGGTTAACGACGACACTCAGTTGGACAATAAAAAGATAATACAACAAATTGTATGCAAATATTTAATCAATTGTGGAATGCTCTAATAATTTGCATCTACAGAAAACAAATAAAATCAATTAAACAGCTGAATGCTGGCTAAGTAAATACTCATTTACTATGGGAAATACTAATAGTTTGATAATAAAGCAAAAAACAAATAGCAAAATATATTTTATTTAAGTTTTTTGGATTTTATATATATACCTATTATATGTATTCATATTTGGCTCATAGATTTTTTAAGAATTGATAGTATTTTATTTTAAAAAAACATTTTGTTTACCTAAACTACCATTTTCCAACATAAATACTATTTTAATGGGCATTTATGTAAACAAAATACAAATAAACAAATGTAAATATTTTTATTGTCAGTTAAAACAAATATTGCATTGTAGTTTACATGTTCAATAATTAATCATACGCAGCATAGACCGATAAAGAGTTGTGTACTGTCAATTTTTTAATGGTTAGAAGAATTTTGTTTATAAAAATGAGTATTATTATAATCCCGTTCAAAATTTATAACCTTTAATGTCTGTTGCTTAGTAAATTAGCTGAAGTAAACTCAGAGGAAATACCTGAAAACAACATGAACCCAACAGGAAATCAAATCATGTTCAATATATATTCCACAGGAGCTGTTTGTGAAGATGGACCATGGACTAAAAGGCAGATACAGGAAATGTAACAGGAAGCAAAATGACTTAAAACTCATACCTCCCGTTTGCCGATGGTCGGAGGCAACATTTCGTTGCACTTAAGCAGGCGGCGCATGTTGCAAGCTCTTGCTTGGATCAGCGAAAAATGTTGCACGTTGAATGGCTTCATAATTGCAGCGAAAATGGAAATGGAAATGAAAATGAATGCGTGGCACATGAGGTAAGTGAACCACAGAGAGTAATTTCAGTATCGTTGCCTCAATCCATTAAAGAGTTACACCTTTTTTTTCCATTGAAAACCAATGTTTTTATAATATGCTTTATTTACCCATCACCATCAACTTAAGTGGATTTGACTAGGTCAGTCCATCTCATCGAATGATTCTTTTAGTTACAAACGCATTCAATGTTTTTTCCAGTATATGATCGAATTATGTCGCGCAGCTCGTTCTCAATCTGCTTCTTGTTTGTAGATAGCCGGATCAAAAGATCTTTGATGTTTTTGCTGGCATGCAGACCGTAGGCGGATAAGTCTTTACCGAAATTTAGTACATCATCCAGTTCTCCTTTAGCTTCATACACTTTCTTAACCAAGTCCGAGATACTATTTTGACAACGAGATGAGATCTGTACCCTGCATTTCTCCATTCCATCACTTAGCTCCTTGGTAAGGGTTTGTAATCTCGCAATGGATCCATTAACATTCCGTTCGGCACGGGCCATCAGCTCGGTAAAGTCTGAGATCTTGTCAATGAATTCGGCGGTAAAGTCTTCAATCATACGGTTAATGATAATTTTGGCTTTTTCTGAACCACCTCCGATGGTGGCGGTCGTTACGCGTTCTAGTTGAATGGCACCCCATCTCTGAAGCTCATCAAGTATAACCGTGATTTGTCCTTCGATTTTAGCACCGATCTTATCGTTGAAATTGGTCAGTTCTTTTTGTAGAGAAACAACCGTTGAGTTTAAGGCCTTGAGGGCATTCAGTCCAGTCTGCAATGCCTGCTTTTTAATAGGATTATTTTCAGCGGATACCGTAGCTTCCAAATCGGCAAGTTTTCCCTGCAAAGACAACGATAGCCCGTTCAGGCCGCTTGCGAATGCCGTAGCAGCTCCTTCGATAGCCAAATGCTTTCCATTATGAAGTTCTAATAATACTTCTTTGGTTAGTTCAGATCCAGTTTTCGTGGCTTCGATAAATCCATCGTAGACCGCGTGGGTTGCATCGCCAAGACTGTTGAAAAAGTTTCCAACTCCACTGATACCTCCTTGTCCCGAGATGTCACTGGTACAGAGGCAGAGCGTAAGCAATAGAATGGCTCCCTTGGTTAAATGCATCTTTTAAGAATTAGATTCCTAATATGCCTTTATCTATAGAAATTCACTGCTTTTTATACCATCGGGTTGTGGCTTTTGTGCCTTAAGTTGACCGGTTGTCTCAATATTAGCACGTTATTCAATATTATTTTATTTGCCTTTAATTGTCTGGTTTGAACTATGAATAGCAAGCGACGAGGGAATAGGGGAAATAGGTCTTGGGAGTGTCTCAGCTCTGCAAGCTTTTAAATATCACTCAAAAATATCTGCATATAAACTCAAGGTAAAAAGTTTGAATAATATGCGAAAACCAAGTGGTATTTAAGTGCATATATGTTGCATACTTTTAAGCGCTGCTGAATAATATTAAGGTCGATTTTAGACCTGATCGATAATTGACATTAAATTTGAAAAACAATTCATAAAAATAAATTCATAAGCGTGCTTAGATGCATTCCAAAAATTATGAATTTTTAACTACTTTCCATTTAATGAAAAACAGAAAACTTTTGAATTAATGTATAACAGTTGGTCGAAAGGCATTCTTGTAAAATAAACCACAAATAACTTGCACTTGCAATATTTTATTGCATTTAAGCAGAAGGTGCATGTTGTTAGTTTTCGCTTGAATCAGCGAAAATAGTTTCATCGTAATTGGAAGTGGAACTGAATTCGCAGTCCTTGAGGTAAGTGAACCACAGAGAGTCATTGCTGAATTGATTGAACGATTTAAATGTTGCATTGAAAATTAATTTTTATTATGCTGTAATCACCCACCACCTCGATTAATATAAAGTTTTTTCATTTTGTCGTTTAAAGTGTTGTCGTTTCAATTTTGGTCCCGGTTTTGCTATTGGAATAGGATTATTTGCCACCAGTTTCATCGCTTGCACCATTTCCAGTACCACTTGAGCTACCTCCATTAGCAGTGTCATCTTCGGTATTACCTGAACTACCTCCATTAGAAGTTCCATCATCTTCAGCGGCGAGATCATCATAATTTTCGTCTATATTTCTCTTCATGATGATATCAAGATCATTTTCACATTTCTTCTTGTCGTTTTTCAATTTAGCGAACTCAGTTGTGAGTCGTTGGGAGGCTAGGTCACCGGCAACTACCACAGATTGACCCTGTTTGGTAAGACGATTGAGATCGTTCTTTGAGGCAAGAACTTTCGCAACCAAGGGCTTAATTTGTCTTTCGCACTGCCGAGCAGCTGCTTTCTCACATGCTTCCATTTGTTCAACCAGGTTTTTGGCATGAACTGAATATGTCTTAACGGCAATGTTGATTTGACGATGGAAATTGTCTACAGATTTCTCGAAATTGACTGTGGTGCGAGGTAGACTGATCTTGTAGTTACGGACAACTGTCTGAATGCGAGCCTCAGCCTTCTTAATACCAGCTGCAGTTGTTCCTTTGCTGGCACGCTCTAATTGGGCCTTAGCCCAAGTATCCAAGTCTGTCAACGCTGTAGTAATCTGACTATCAAGGTCCTCAGTAAGTTTTTCGTTAATTGTGGTTACTTCTTCCTTAAGGGTGGCAAGATTTTCGCTGAGTTGCTTAAGGGCGTCCACACCAGATTGTAATGACGCTTTTTTGATGCTATTCTTAGAATTGGTCACTAGTGTTTCCATTTCTGTGATTTTTGTAGTCAATTTGGTTGCTTCTTCTGTCAGGCTAGTGGTCACATTATCAAAGAGACCAGCCGTATCAGTATTTTCCACAGTAGTACTTTCCTCGGTAGTATCATTTGCCCAAATGACACTGCAACTCAGGCAGAGCGTGAGCAACAATATGGTTTCCTTGGTTAACTGCATTGTTTAAGAACTAGCTTTCTAATGCATTGCTAGCTATGCAGCTTCAGCGCCTTTTATACCATCTAAATGTCGACTGGCAAGCAATTAAATTTGCACGTTATTTCAATATTAGTGCACTTGCTTTCATTTTGTTGTCAAATATTTAAGCAGCTGCTTTAATTTCATACTCGTGCTGGTCATGCATTTTCAGTTCCACTGTGAATTGTGATGCAATGTATGGACATACATTGAAACTACAATTTAAATACGCAAGTCAATCTGAGTTAGTTCAAGTTTCTGCTGCATACTTTTCGGGATTGCGGATTATATTAAGGGCGATTAGTAGTGTTGCCACATTTAATTTTCATTTGGTCACTGCACTTCAGTGCACTGAAGTTCAAAAACATTCATAAAGAAAATATACTGGTTTACATTTTGTGAATAGATTAGTTAACAATTTTATGCGTTTAAATACTTTTAAATTTCAAAGAGTTTTTGTAACCATTAGTAGTCACGAAGAATATTTATTTTTATACATATGTGTATATATATATATACATATTTATATATATACATATTTAATGAGCCCAAAAATAAGTAGCTTTTGACGGAATATCGTAAAAATAACGTTAAGCTGAAGCATTTAAATTTTTCAATAACTTAAGAAATTGTAGCATAATTTTACGTCACTAACAAAATTCTCTTATCTAAACGTATACCTGTGTCTGTTAACTCTATGTTAGCGAAAGGTGCATGTTGTAAGTTTTCACTTGAATCAGCGAAAATAGTTTCATCGTAATTGGAAGTGGAACTGAATTCGCAGCCCTTGAGGTAAGTGAACCACAGAGAGGCATTTCTGAATTGATTAAACGATTTAAGTGTTGCATTGAAAATTAATTTTTATTATGCTGTAATCACCCACCACCTCGATTAATATAAAGTTTTTTCATTTTGTCGTTTAAAGTGTTGTCGTTTCAATTTTGGTCCCGGTTTTGCTATTGGAATAGGCTTATTCGTTACCAGTACCATCGCCTGTACCATCTCCAGTACCATCTGAGCTACCTCCATTAGCAGTTTCATCTTCGGTACCACCTGAACTACCTCCATTTGAAGTTCCATCATCTTCAGCGGCAAGATCATCGTAGTTTTCGTCCTTGTATCTCTTCATGATGACATCAAGATCATTTTCACATTTCTTTTTGTCGTTTTTCAATTTAGCCAACTCAGTTGTGAGTCGTTGGGAGGCTAAGTCACCGGCAACTACCACAGATTGACCCTGTTGTGTAAGACGTTTCAGTTCGTTCTTTGAGGATAGTACTTTCGTAACCAACGGCTTGATTTGTTTTTCGCACTGCCGAGCATCTGCTTTCTCGCACGCTTCCATTTGGTTGATAAGATTCTTGGCATGAACTGAATAAGTACTAACAGCACTGTTGACTTGACGATGGAAATTTTCTACTGATTTCTCGAAATTGGTTGTGGTGCGAGGTAGACTGATCTTGTAGTTACGGACTACTGTCTGAATGCGAGCATCAGCCTTCTTAATACCAGCTGCAGTTGTTCCTTTGCTGGCACGCTCTAATTCCTCTTTAGCCCAAGTCTCCAAGTCCGTCAAAGCTGAAGAAATCTCAGAGGCAAGGTCCTCAGTAATTTTTTCGTTAATTGTGTCTACTTCTTCCTTAAGGGTGGCAAGATTATCGTTGAGTTCCTTGAGAGCATTTACTCCAGATTTTAATGAAGCTTTCTTGATACTATTCTTTGAGTTGGTCACTAGTGTTTCCATTTCTGTGATTTTTGCAGTCAGTTTGGTTGCTTCTGCTGTCAAGGCAGCGGTCACATCATCGAAATGTCCAGCCGTATCAGCAGTTTCCCCATTAGAGCCTTCAGCGGGAGTATCTTCTGCCCAAATGACACTGCAACTCAGGCAGAGCGTGAGCAACAAAATTATTTCCTTAGTTAGCTGCATCGTTCTACAATTAGCTTTCTAATGCATTGCTAGCTATGCAGCTTCACCGCTTTTTATATTATCTAACAGCCAACAAGCAAGCAAATAAATTTGCACGCTATTTCAATATTAGTGCATTTGCTTTCATTTTATTGTCAAATATTTAAGCAGCTGCTCTAATTTCATACTCTTGCTGGTTATGCTTATTCCTGTTCAATTTTCAGTTCCATTATGAATTGTAATGCGGGCAAATATCACGTTAATCAAACAGCGGCACAGGTGCGAAAAATCTGCAATGTACGGACATACATTGAAATTACTATTTAAATACGGAAATCAAACTGAATCAGCTCGATTTTCTGCTGCATACTTTTCGGGTGCATACAAATTAATTTTTTAATTTGCGCTAAAGGTTGATAATTTTCGTAAAGAAGATATTGGTTAATAGTTTTAAGTGTTTATAAATTTAGTGATGACTAGAATTTTTAACAATTTTATGCATTCAAAAATTCCTTTTAATTTCCAGACAGTTCTTGCAACTATAGTTAATACAATTTTAATTATATATATATTTATAATTATAATTTTAATGAGCCCCCAAATAAATAGTTTCTGTCTTGAATATCGTAAAAATATCGTTAAGGTGACGCATTTAAATTTCAAAATAATTTCAGAAAGTGTAGCATACTTTTGTGCCTCTTCCATAAATGTCTCACCTAATCGTATACCTATGTCTGTTAACTCTATGTTATTTATAATAAGTAGAAGGAGCTAATTTAAAGTTATTTAAATTGATATAAATTGGCCAATTTAAGAATTAAACCAAATGCGGGCTAAAATGTTGCTTTAATAATGAATCTTCAAGGGTCCTACATAGGGGCGGGGGTCTTTTGATCCCCAACCTTTGCATAAGTTCAACCTTTGTGCGAAGCGTGCTGCATAAATAACTAAATCGACATACATAGAATCCAAGGAATCTCATTTGGTAACAGGCATAAAAGGGAACTGGGGTAACGGGGTGATAAGTAGTTGTACAAGTTGTTTAGACAAAGGTAAGGGTAAAACATGTCTACATGTTTAAATGCATATGCAAATGATTGTCTTGTGCCTACTTTTATCATTATGAGTTTAATTGTCGTTTGACAAATGTTCTGAAGTGGGGGAAATGGCAAAAATGAGTGTGCTGACAGCAGGGTGTTGTGACTGTGGAGAGGGGGAGTGGAAAGGTGCATAGTTACATTTCAAGGTAGCCGTAAGCGACAAGGAGCAAAAGAATTTTATTAGTCTGCTGTTTGTTTTGTTTAATTATGCTGTCATTAAGTTTGTTACACAGACACACACAAACATACATGCACACTCAGGTAGCTATAAGCATAGCTGTAAATTCAGATATTAGAAAGTGATCGACTACATGATGCCCTAGAAACACGAAGAACATTTTATTGAAGACAATTTTGTAATGACTTCAAATGTTCAAAAAATAAAGAAATATTGATAAAATGAATAAATAGTAAAACAAGAGTTTATCTATATTATTAAAAATTTTTAAACTATTAGACTGTTAGGATTAAATAATTTTCTATTATTAAAAAAACTACTCAACTTCCTTGTAGAGTTACTTAATTGATACAGGGTATTCAAAAACAAAAGCTTACATGTCTAAACGCAATTATGACCGAGTGATGAACAAAAAGAGACGGACACAAGACAGTGTAACAATGCCTGAGGACAATATTCTGCATATATTTATATACACATACATTTATATATTTATATGGTATATATACAGATATATATATGAACGTAGTTAGTAGTAGTAGATATTCTTATGTGCCTGTATTGGCAGGCAAGTGAGTTTTGTGTGGGTGAGTGTATGTTTGTGTGTGTGTGTGTGTGGGTATATGTATATGTAGTTGGTCATGTCCTCTCCGACGCGGTCTGTTGGCCACTCTCGGCCAGACATTTAATTTGCATTTTCCACTAATTGGCTTGCAAACGCTGCGCTCTCGCTTCGCTTAATTAATTTAATTAGAAATATGTTTTGGCACAAAGAAAATCCTAACCATTGCAACATGTCACTCTCTCAATCTCTTTTTTTTGTGTGTCTGGTGTGTCTAGTGTGTTTGTGTGTGTGGTTGTGTCTGCATTTACTGCTTTCGGTGTTAACCAAACTGATAATAATTAGAAGTGTGTACTCCATTTAATGGTACATTATTTGGCTCATTGAAAGCTAGTTTTGTAGACACTTCATTGAATAACAAACGTTTTTTCTATAAGATAATAGGAATAGGATAAAAGGAACTTTTAATAAATGAAAAAGTATACTAAATTAATAAATTTATTATACTTTAATGTAGTTTTATTAATAGCTATTTAGCTTTAAAGTACCTCAAGTGAGTCAGAAAATATTTCAAATATATTCAACTCATATTTGATTTAAATATGGTTTTTATTAAAGAAAACCTTTCTTATTGTAATTCTATTTTTCTTTAATAATCGCATTAAACTTTGATAGTTTTGCCTTAGTAACGCTAATGTCATGGAATGCATTTTCTTTGCACTCTACTTTAGCTATGAAAATATGGATCTTTGTAAGTGCACCTTAGCTGCGGGTCTGCATTGCTGGCTATCCTATCCTCTTAGATTTTTGTTTTGTTGCAGTTGCTCTTCGTTTTTCCTTTTCATTTTTTTTTCTGCTGACCTCAGTGCCTGCAATGAATGGTTTTCCATGGAGCCCAGAGAGCTGAAACTGATTCTGATGCTGCCCCCAATGGCGTGGCAATCGCGGCCATTAAGTCATTTTGTTTCCTGTAACATTTCCGGTATCTTTTTAGCAACCTAGTGGCCTGAGTATTGCTGGTGAAGCTGGTGGTGCTGGTAGTGGTGGTGCTGGTGGTGGTGTCTGTCTGGCAACGTGGCTCGCAAAATGCTTTTAAAGTAGGTGGCTGCTTGTTCAATTTATTGCCCACCAAATGTACGATATTATTGTTGTTCTTTTCTTGTTTTCTTGTTGTTGCTGTTGTTGTTGTTGTCTTGTACAGAACTCGGTGTTCTCAAATTGCAGCACATAAAGTGTTGTGTGATATTAACTTGCAATTTTTATGCCCCGCACAGATAAAATGGTTAAAAGAATTGCCATTAATGATACGCTATCAACAAAAGTGTGAGAAATTATATATAAAGCTCAACGTTGCGTATGAGCAATAAAGTGTAATTATGTTTTAATTCATTTATAGAGCAGCAAGCTTGTTTGCTTTAAATATATTTACTAAAAATATGCTTTTTGAGTACATAAATGGTTACTTTATGTGCTCAAATATTCAACTATTCTGTATGCTCAACTCTCACATGTATTTTGACATAGCAATGATTGAATACGACAAGTTAAATAGACGGAAATATGTCTGATTTGTATAGTGCAAATATTACTTGAACGTACCGCATTTTGACTTGCTGCTCAGATCATAAAATCTGAAAAAAATCTGAGCATGTTGCCCTGTATATTCCCATCTGACAGTTACCTTTGCGCATACTCAATCACTTAAGCAGCTCAACAGAAGTTGCAGCTTTTTTGCTTCCTTCTGGTTGTATTGTTGCAATGCCCACCAGACGTCAGTTGAGCTTACCCTGTACAGGGCAAATTAATGGGTGTTCTGTTGCTCAGAACATGTGTGTATTTTTTTGCCTTGTTACACTGTTTATGGGGCTCACATTTACTTCAAGTTAACTTGGTTTCCGTAGCTCTTCAGCACTTTTTACTTCAAATAGATTTAACATCATTTAAAGCATTTAAAAATAATTTGAATTAATTTTTAAACATTTTTGTTTTTTCATTAAATATAATTAATAATGTTACAGGGTATCTGATAGCTTAGCATGCATACTTGTTTTATCTTGTATCATCTAGTGGCTGCCATAAACACTAATTTAAAAGCCCATCATAAAAATGCGAGTAAAATGCGTGCACAGATTGCACACACGAATGGTACAGAGAAGCACCAGTATAAAGTACATTTGTCTAAGTGAATTCAGCGAACAGTAAAAATTTGTGTGCATTATTTTGCATATGGTAAGAGGCAAGTGGCAAGTGGCAAGTGGCAAGAGACAAGAGGCAGAAGCCAAAACCGATGCTTATACCTGGATTCCATTCGAAATCTAAATAACCTATGAAAATAGCAGCAGCAAAAATAAAAGCTACTAAAGGTAGTTTTGGCTTTTTAGCTCATTTAAAGCTAAGTTTTCTTTTGTAATACAATTTTAAATAATTTTTGGCATGAAATATCCCCTTTGAAGCAAGTTATTTAATTATATTGATTAACTATTAACTATTAATATTTATTGTTAATTTTATAAGTATTGTTTAGCTTCGTTTGCTGTGTCAAACTAGCTGCTTGAGGCAACACTGTCTGAAGATTGGAGGGGAACTCGCTGCGTTGCTCATACGACGCGTTGCCAGTGCATGTGCTACTCTGTGCTCCCTGTATGCTCCCTTGGTGCACATGAGGCAGATTTAGTGTGCCAGCTTTTTTATCTTGTCGCGCTCAAAGTGACTGTGTGTGTGTGTTTGTGTGTGTGAGAGAGTGTGGTTACTCTGGGGATCAAGCAGCAGGTACTACGAGTGGCAGCAACATTTGTATATATAAAAATGCAATGACTGTATGTATGTGTTTGTGTGTGTGTGCGTGTGTATATTTCCTGGCAATCTCATCTACAACTAAACAGTATCTCTCTCACAGTATTCCGAGTGCTAAATGTGTAACAGCAGTCACTTAGCGTACCACTTGTGCCCCTCTCCTTTTGATCCCCTCAATACACCGCATGAGGTGCTCGTTACTTCATTGGCACAATCCCCAGGCTCTGGCTGAGAGTCAGGCTGCTTGGTTGCTTTCATTGTTTTGCAGTGTTTCTCTCTATATATATATATGCATATATATATTTTTTATTTTTTTCGCCACGTATTTTCCTTTAATGCGCTGCGGATTTGCTGTGAAATATGCCAGTAAAGAGACAGAGAAAACCGAAGCGAAGCGAGGCGAGGCGAGTGTGAGAGAGTGTGTGTGTGTAGTCGTACCCGTATCTGGTTACATTCCCGGTTGGCACTGCGGCCCAGCACTTTTATGCTAATTAAGTTTATGCTAATTTAACTTATTGCCACTAAGTTGGCCCACATATGCGGCCAGCCGCATAAGCTGTTCCCTATTCTCCCCACACCCTACTCCCCACTCCCCCTTCACACTACTCCCTTCTTCACTCTTTGATAGCACTCACCGCACTCAGTGTCGAATTCTAGCTGGCATTGAAAATGCATTAAAAATCCAACACTAAATTGAATCGCCAGTCATTAAAGCTCAAGTAATTTATTTAATTAATGCTCCGACATATTCGAGCAACAACAAAATAAAGTTACTTACGCTGATATTGTTGATAATACACCGAAAGCGAATGCGAATGCGAATATGAATGCATATATGAATGTGAATGCGAATGTGAATGCGAATTCGAATGGAAATTGGAATTCGCATTGTTGCACAGTGCGTATGCTTGACATTTAATTTGCACGTTTGCTTTACACACATTTCAATACACTAACAAATGGAGGGTCTATGTAAATTTTTATTGTCTTTGAATTATCTTTTAATTTATAATTTATTAAAAATGTATTCAATCGAAACTGCTTCACTTATGTACACAAAGCTGGCTTTACGGGATCTTACTAGTAAGACACCTGTTGATACGTATACGCACTGTAGTACAAGCTAATATGGAAAGGTTACTAGAAAGAGTATTAAATCAACGCTCATGCTTAATATTACTTTATAAATTTGTAGTTTGGTATAAAGCCATAACTATATACAAAGATATTTACAATTTTTCATATAAGCATGAACATATATATACGCATAATGTACAATATTTACGACTTAAAAAGCAAATGCGTTATTTTTCTCGGCTTTTCTTCTATACGTCTCTACGTCTGTCCCTCCGTCCGTCTGTCTCACGTGACTGTCTTGCTGTCTGTTGGATTTTTGTGCATGTAAATTGCATTTAAAGCAATAAATCAGTTTTAATCAGCCCAGAGTCCATGCAGCTGAGCTCTGCTGGACAGCAAACTGCGTCTGTTCAGCTCATGATAGGCCTCTGTATCTGCACACTCACATATGTAGCTGTACGTGTATGTGTGTGTGTGTGTGTATTTGTATGGTAATACAGTGTGGGTGGGTGGTGGTGGTCATTGGTGGCTCAGGTGGCTTAAGCCAACGCACTTTATTTAATAAAGTTTGTATGTATTGCTTATTATTGCAATCGGTTCATTAAAGTCTATAAAATGGAAAGTTCCACACGAAAAGATCGATTAATTCACAAGAGACTGTTTTAATATACAAATGTTGTAAATTAATACTTTTTAATATTATTAAATTATTTTATTTGAATGAATAGAAAACTTTTTGTAATTCAATCATCAAATTTTACAATGTATTATTTGATTTTAATTTATTTCTATTATTGAATTGAATTTCAATACAAATAAACTTAATTTAATTTTTGTTATTGTGTCTTTTTTGGTATTAAATTCAAAATGAAATTTATATATTTCTTTTTATGGTCTTTTTGGCTAAAATCAAACAAATATATAATTGACTTTGTTTATAAATTATTAATCAAATTAAAGCTTAGAAAGAACATCAATTAAATTTGCAATATGTGTTAAAAGTTATCAGCTTTTTGTAAAAAATTCTTTTTTAACTGACTCACATTCTGATTACCGTGGGCACCCAACGAAAAGGGATGTGAGGCTGAAAATTGTACACTAGCGAAAAAGGTTTAAACCAGTTTGGAGGGCAGATAAATTATTTGGTACATGCGAACTTTATGCATCACACACACACACACAAGCTTATTGTTGTTGTTTGAAATTTGGCAGCGGGAAAACTAAAAGTTAATTCGTGGCAATTATGTTGACATGCCAAATGTCCCTTTGTCCAAAGAACGTACTAGTTCATGTTCCCGAATCGTTGCTAGTTCCAGCTGTTGTAACTGCCTCTGGCATCAGGCCAGAGTTCATAGGTTAAACTCCATTCTTTCTCCCTCTGCATATCAGTTGGCATTTTACGCGCTTTTTGAATTATTTGCCGCCGTCTGAATTTGGCTTTGAGCGTTTTTGGCTGCCGCGAAAAACGCATAGAAAAACACTGTGAACATTGTGTATAATTTACGAATAGATTTGAATTTGAATTTGAATATATGTAGTCGAATACAGTCGTATTTGAATTTGAATTTGATATACGGATTTTGAGTTTAGGTTTTTGGGCTGTGGTTCAGTTAATTTGATTCAAAATGTGAACATTCGATTGCATCTTGCTCTAAAACCAATTGCTCTTGCCCGGCCACGCCCATACACCCACTACTGTGCGTGTGTATGTGTGTGTGTGTGTGTTTGGCATTTTGTGTTGTTGTTTTCTATGCGGTTTTTTGCCGCGTTGTTTGTTATTTTCGCATGTAATTTGTCGCTCTGACTAGGCAACTTTTGTTGTGCTTGCATGTGTGTGTGTGTGTTCGTACAGTATTCACTCGGTATGTGTGCACAGCCATTGCTCAAATATTTTATTATTTATGCGCTTTAGTGGCCAGTACTCCAGTTTTTGTTATTTTCCGTTTCAAAAACATTTTCAGCTGACAAGCAAAAAGTTTTTGCCTCAATGAAGTTTTGATTTTTCGAGCGAGTTTTCGGCTACGCATAAGTTGGCGTGTGAGAGACAGAGGTGGAGACAGGGAGAGAGAGAGAGAGAGAGAGAGAGAGAAGGGTGATGCAGTGAGCAGGGGAGGGGGCGTTAAAGTGCGGCAAGGCAATTACATGAAAATGCATTTATTATTGTTGCGAATTTGCTGTTGTTACGTGTGAAATGCCTGGCAAAAGCTGCATTAAAATTGCAAGTTTGTTTTCCAACCAAAAATGCAGGCTTCTTTGCAGAAGGGAAGGGAGCAGGGAGTATGCTGGTTTTTTGGCTGGTGGCCTTGCGATAAATATGTTACATATTTATTGTAAATTTTTTATGTTCTCGACGAGCTTTAAAAATTTGTTTGTTACGTTTTTGATTAATAAATTGTAATAGCTTTGGAAGCAATTTAAAAATATGTACAAATTAAATTAAATTTACATTCAATTTACATTGTACCTGACAATTGACAGCCATAAATCAACTGCCATTCAACTTAATTGTACAACAAGACATTTAATTAAACAAATTTGAACAACCTTTTTACGCAATTTATCGTGAAAATTCAATGAGAATTTCAAATAATTGAATCAACCAGGAATCAATCACTCAATTTATATTGTTTTTGATAGTTCAATGATGGAGTTAGACTCATTGAATAGGTTTCTTATAGAAATTTAAATCTTTCACTGCTATATAAAGTTTTTAAAATAAATTTAACTCAATTTAACCTTTTGTTCTATGCTTATCAGTTAAAGCATTTCTCAATTAGATGTCATAAATCTAACTATTAATCGGTAAACTCCTTTCGTTATTTGATAAATAAAATTGAATAAAAATGCAGTTTTGCTGGCATTTAGGACAAAAGAAAATTCTCTTCAATGTTTCTACTTTTTCTATGCTGAAAGGCACAAAATGCCCATAGATCATTATTAGGAAAAATAATAAAGTCACCTGAAGAAAATTTATCAAAATCATAAATCATTGCAAATTGCTGCCATTTCTTTTCTGCGTACGCTTATGCGCTCTTTTCTGTGTATGTAGATGAGAGTCTGTGGCTGTTTGTGTGTGTGTGTTGCTGTGTGTGTGCAATAATTTCTCAATACATTGCATGTGTCGGCGCTAGAAATGTTCGCAAGCTGGCGCTGAAATGTATGCTATGGAAATTGTTGTAGGCAACTGAGTGCAGTTGGAGCTGGAGCATAGCAATAAGTGAGTTTAAAATGGAGTTAGAATTTTATTGAGTTCACTCAACTTCGAACATTGAGTATCTTACATGTGAAGAGAATTTTGAGTGGCAATTTCTCTTTGGAAGAGTAAAGGCAAAACGAGTGAGTAGGTTTTGGAGTACGAAACTCAGTGAGTGAGTTTAATTTGAGTGAGTTAAGTTAGCAAGTGTTCTCTTTATAAATTGAGTATTTTATTTGTGCACCTAAGAGAGAGTTTAAGTAAGAGTCGGACTAAAATGGAGTGAGTCTGGCAAGCACTCGAGTGACTGTCTCTTTAAACTGAGTTGCATTTGAGACTAATGAGCTGAGCTAAACTCAAAGGTTGAATACATTTATATGAAACATTTTGAGTATCTTATTAACAACAGGAATAGGTTTTAATTAATAATGGAATTATAAATTTTAAAGTATTAATATGACAACAAAATAGAATTTAATCTTAATGATAAACAGCATTCAACTTATCTTTAACTAAAAAGTTGATAATCTGCATAAGGTATTTAAAATTTGCTAAATTATTGTCTGATCAGCAGGGGGTAAATGTCATTAATCAATAGCTGGAAAGCCACTCGATGGCATACTAATGGGAAATAAGGAAAATCGGGAAAATGCATTGGTAACTTTTTGTTTTACGCAGCCGTCGACTAACGGGGTTCTCAAAGGAACGGCAAATCAACAGACCGACAACGGCAAACAAATAACAACAAAATGAAGCCATAAATACATTTGGCATCGACTGATGGCCACTTCAATGAAACACCGCACGCTTTTCCACACCCTCTTTTCCACCTTCTACTGTTCATGCTGTTGTTGCATCCTTTTGGTTCGCTTTGTGCCGGCGACTTTTTAATTAAAATAAAAAATGCAACACTCACACGCACATGCCGAGAGGTAGAGAGATTGAATCTGAGGTCGCTCAAGCGGCGAGGGGAGGGGAGGGGAGGGGGAGTATATATATAGCATATATATATGTGTGTGTGTGTATAATGATGATGATGATGAGTGTGTGGGTAAATCACGACAACAATAAAAATTAAGTTTAAGCGCATTTAAAATGCCAACACTCAAACGAACAAGGAAATCACATGAAATCAATGCGCATAAGTTTAATTCAATTCAAGCACACACACACACACACACACACCCGACACACACACACACCTACACTCACCGACAAAGCACCAATCGTAATAAACAATTGTTGGAAATTAATTTTTGTTTTTAAATAATAGGCTTATAAAATAATTAAATACAAACGGCTTACGTTTAATGGTACTTTCGTTGCATAGACCAGAATAGAGGGGAGTCTGGTAGAGGGGTGGGTGTAGAGGAGGGGAATGAATGTGTGTTTGAAGTTTGTGTATGGTTAACTTTTGCAGCACCATAAAAATATGAAAAATGCTTGTGCAAATTTGTTGAAATATTTTGGTTTTTTTCATACAACCACTTTTTGATGCATTTTAAACAACAACAACAACAACAATAGCAACAACAGCAAACGACGAAAAAAGCAATAACAATAACTGCCATAACAACTGACAATTAATTGTTAAAAATCAATTTACAGAACGCATGTGGTTAACTCATTTATTTGGACGCCTTGTTCAACTTGTTGGCTTTCTGCATCCTTTTTTTTGGTGTGAATACCCTTTAAACGGCAATGCAGTAAAGGGTAGTCGAAGTTTGAAGCTAAGATTAGTTAATGGGAAAAAAGGAATTTTAAAGAATTAAATTTTATTTACAAGAGAAGCCACATTATTAAGTTGAAATTAATTATTAAAACTAACTCTATTAATTTCTGAATTTTAAAACCAGCTTTAACAAAGTCCTTTATGCTTTATAGAATATCTACCCAATCTACGCAAGTATTTAATTCATACATTTATTTTATTTGATTTATTTTATTTTGCACTCAATTTAAATAAAATGCATAACGAGCTGAAAAAATGCACGTTTAACGAGTTGGATGGCAAAAGTTAAGTGTATTTATGCCTTCCAGGTATAAAAGAATAGTCCATTTCATGCATGATTATAGGAAATGTTACTTTTAAGCACACATCATTTAAAATAAGCTGAGCTGAAAGGAAACTGCAGTCACCAGCTCACTGATAACTTAATCAAACTGTTCTTTATTATCAGTGGGAGATGGTGTTCTTTAATTAGTGTGATCAAAGGGAGTTAAAGTAATTTATTTCTTTAAAATAAATGCTTAAAATAAATCTTACATTTAAATTAAAGGGTAGTTTCAGAAAACAAAAATAAAATTTTTATTTCTGTACCGAATTTCTCCGTTTTTTTAAACTACTTTCAACTTTAATATGAATTTAAATTGAAGATTGCAGTAGTTTTCCAACTGCAGCTGCTTCGAAAGTAACAGACAGAAGCTGCCTGCTATATTATGCGTCGTTTCCATTTCGGGGAAGTCCCCAATAGAATGTCGAGCGATATTGCTGTTGTTGTTTTTGCTGTTGTTTTTATTCTTGCTGTTGTGAGTGATGATGATGCGTGTTGTCTGCCTTTGTGTCGTGCTCATCCACATCCTCCTCATCATCTCCATGCTCAACCTCATGCTCATCCTCAACTCCATCCTTTTCCTCATTCCGCATTCCCATGCACATGCTTGCTGGCATTGCCATCGTCAATGTGGTAAAGCCGTGTTCTCTCCCTTCGCCCTCCCTTCCTGTTCTCCCCTCCCCTCCCCTACTGTCGGCCGCTTGCCTGTCTGGTTGGAACATTACTCATACGCCACGTTGCATCGGCCGCAGCCTTGCCTCATTCATTTAGTCGTCAAGTACAAGTGCATTTGCATCGAAATTGATTGCTCACAATACTGCCGATATGGCAAAATTGCCAATTTAGTGTTGCGTTTTTGCCCAAAAATGTGGGTGAACGTTGAGGGGGTGGGGCAGGGGGGGGTGGAGGGCGTGTCGTGTTGCTGCCTCAACAGTTTGTTGATTAAAAGGCTGCTTAACTAAAATTTAGAGCGCGTCGGTTGAAGTTTAATGCCACTTGAGTAGCATCAACAAAACCACCAGCACCTGTCAGACAGGTGTATGCCTGTGTGTGCGTGTTCGTGTATGTGTGTGTGTGTTAACAGCGAAAGCGTTTAAAACTCTTTTGAACTACTCGTAAATGAACAGTTTTAATGGCTCAGACAGGCGGCATGAAGAGGCAAAACCGACGATCAACAACAATGGCTCTTCTCCTCAGCCTTTTATAGTTTTTGTCTGTTTTGTTTTTCTTCTCCTCTTTTTATTTTGTTATTATAACGTCGACTTTTCTGTTTGCTTTTTCGTTTTACCGTTTTACTGATATTTTTTCCTTCTTTTGTTTTTGGTGTACGCAACTTTATATTTGGAGTTTGTTTGCAACTTTGCCAGCCGAAAATGTTTCATAAACAGAAATAAAAAATCCATAAAAAAGAGCTCAAAACTTTTCAAATATTATGGGCGAAAATTTAAATGAAAATTGAAATAATTGCTTGCAACTATTTACCGTTGTTTTTGGCTTCTTTTAATGAAAATGTTAGCGAAATACAAATGCTCACGAAACGGGCAGTTGAACAAAGAAAAATGTGTAAATCAAAGCCAAAAAAGAAACGCTTTTGAAGCCTTTAAGGTACTATAGAGTTTGCTGAATATCTCTAGTAAAATTTGCTGTCTAGTGCCCATTCTTTTCCAGTCTTACTTATCACTTGTAACACTTCCAAGCCATTTCTTCGATAACTAGCAATTAAAACAGCTATTTGTTACCAATTGAAGGCCTTTCAATGACCCACAGTTTTCTGAGTAAATACGTTCAAGGCCTTTGCCAAAAAGTGTTCAAGCTCTAATTAGGAACCGTGAGTTATACGCCTACCAATTATGAGTTCTGACAGAACATCAATCAGTCGCCGCCTAAAAGTAGGCAACAAATTTGGCACTTGCTTTGTATGTGTGTGTTATAAGTAGTATTTTGTGGCCTGTCTTGAAGGAGCAATAATCATGATCTGGTAACATCAATCAACAGCATTGAGACGGTTTCTGAGCCAAGATACTTTGACCTGTTGTCGGAGACTGCGACTCAAAACTCCTACTCGACGTGGGCTAATAAACCAATACGTTCTTCGGTGTATGTGTGTTTGAGTGTGTGTGTGCACGGTGGATATAAACTGGATATTCTGACAGCTGCCAAACAAGCGTTGCACATTAACGGCAATTGCTTTTAAATTGATTGATTTGCGTAGCTCAGTTGCTAAGCAGGCCTGCTATCCACTATGCCACTCGCTATCCCCCTTGCTCTCTCGCTCTTCTGTCTTCTGTCTATCTCTTTCGCTGCTTGTGCTCAAACACAAATATGTCCAGAACGTGCAGTTGTGCCACTGACAGTCATGGCTTGATTGCATGCACATAACCCCAACCCTTTTCCCCACGTTACGCCTACTTTACGCCCACGCCTCGCTGGCCAACTGCCACTTGCCGTACGCTGCATCGTCTGCATTTTTGGGCAAACAAAATATGATTGCCTGCAATTAGGCACAACGCTTTTGGCAACCCTTTTGGCCACTTGCGAGCGCATTAAATAAGAAATTTTCCAAAATTGCTAAACAACACGCCAAAAACTAATTACGCACGCGGTTGCAACTGCAACACTTGCCACAGCCGCTGCAGTCAGTTGCCGTTACCGTTGCCGTTGCCATTGCCATTGCATGTGAAAGGTGTTTGTCGTTTGTCGTTCGGGGAGGAGGGGCTCGGAGGGTTGACGTTAGCGGTTAGTGTGCTCAAGCGGTCAAGTGCCTAAATGACATATTGAACTTTGCCCGCAGCATTTGTTTAAACCCAACAAATAGGCAAACAGGCAGACAGGCAAACAGCCAGGTTAACAGTCAAACGTCCAAGTAGCCAGGCCAACAACAGTCTGTCTAACAAACTATGATTAATACACTATGAGATAGCTGACAACACTTTGACTTCATAATTACTTACTTACAAATGTTTAACATTTTAGTGGCTTTTGCGGTTTGAGTTATAGTCCTCAGCTGTTGGTTTCCCGACTGAACTAACTGAGCAGAGCCAAGAGATACACAAAACGTTAGTGGTAAATTACTATTTATAGTATTTACGGTGATTAAATAAACAAATTATGTTAATATGCTCGACTTAACTGCTTTAATGGACAAATTAACATAAGAAAATGGTATGCTAAAGATTGCTGGCTATTTTAATTTGCTTGTGCGGCATTTTAGTCTTTTGCAGGAATATAACATATTTAAGATGGAAATTTATTTTAAAATAGATAATAAATGAAAAACTTGATAGTAAGTACTTGTATTTGTACTTAATTTGTTTATACATATTTTTAAATAAGTTATTTAAAGCTTTTAAGCCAAGCGAACTTCGTTGTAACATTCTGCGCCCTAATCAAGCGCTTCTGCCTACTTGAGATAGTCCAATAAAAAAATGAGTTGAGTTGTGAAAAAAGTTGTTGCATACTTTTATGCATTTTTCACACATCACAAAACTCGAATGGGCGACGCAATTCATAAACGCTAAAAGGGTTGGCCAACTCCAGCTCATATGCTAATAAATTTCTAATTGAATAAGCCATAAGCAAAAGCACACACACACACACACACACACACACACACACACACACACACACACTTATGCGCACACACACACATACAGACTCTCATAACTTATAATGTCATTCGAATGGCTTAAAAGCGTTATCATTTCTTTATGTTTTTCCTTATTGCTAAGCGGCAGTCGAAGCGCGGACGTTCAACAGAATAAGTATAGAGGAGGAGGGTGTGGGGAAGGGGAGGGGATGAAGGCGGGCTTGGAGAGTAAAAAATATTGTATGCATAACGTATATGGCCAACAAGCAAACTGGCAGACAGTTGGCAGGACCTAAAGGCCAGCAGCCAGCGGACCAAAAATACAGGACATGTATGTTCGAAGAAGGACGAACAGGACGAGCAGGACGGAGGGACGAGAAGGACGAGAGACATTTGCATTTGCATTTTACAAACAATTGAAAAAGTAGTTAAAGTTTTTCATGCTGGTGCTGCGATGCTTTCACTTTATCACACACACACACACACTTACACACACACACATATATGGGCACTAACACTTACACTTACTGCTAAAAGTGTGCTACATGGAGCTTTTTGCTCAGTGTGGTTTGTGCATATGCGATGGCTCACAATGCTCCAACATACGATAGAGCTGACTGGGACTTCTGTTTGGCATATTACATTCGAAGTCTCAATGCCATCACCCACCCACCCACACAACTCCTCTACCCACTGCCTCACCCACTACCCCACCCACTACCCCACTCACTCTTTTTGTTTGCTGCAGGTCCTTGCTGTACATCATGTGAAGCTGATGCTAGTTTTTCCTACTTTTTTCCTACTTTTTTTGCAACTTTTTCCCTACTACATTTTGCACACTTTCGCTATTTGCCAGCTGCGGTTGCTTAGCTTTTTATGAGAGCGTACAGTTCACGTGTTTACCTGTCCCACCTGTCGCATCCGTCGCACCTGTCCAACCTGTTCCATCTGTTTCCTTGTCTGGCATGTCCCCGTTGTGATGCGTCCAACTTGTCGCTATGAGTTGACACATTTGGTTGTCTTTTTGAGTCATAGTAGTTGCAGCTGCTTTGCGCCGCTTTCTGTTGCAATTTCTGTTGATTTCACTTTTTTAAGCGGATTTCCTAATGAGTTAAAGATTAGTTCTGGCTGACAAATTGTTAAAATTAACTAGAAGTAGTAGAAGTAGAAGTGAATTCATTTTATTATCATATTTTAAGCCAAATTTAAACAGTTTTCTAACCCAACAGATTTCAAATCTCAACTTTCCACTCCAAGTGAATACTATTCTCACTTATTTCACTGTTGTTTTAACATTAGTTAAGTGAAAAGATTTGAGATTTGAAATTGCAAAGCTGCTAAATTGGAAAATGTTGAAATCTTTGAGCAGCTCAAATCGAGGAATTGTTGCAATAGCTACGCTTAGATGCCCTTCGGGGACAGATGGATTTGCCAGAGACAGACGCAGAGCAGCAGCAACAGACAGATAGAAAGAGTAAGAGAGAGAGAGAGAGGGAGGGAATGTTGGAGTAAAAGAGATGGCAGTGGAGCGTCTGGCATTTCCTGTGCTGGAACGCAAATCGTTCATTATTTTGACTATCAATAACTGATTTACATTTATGCTGAAGCAGCACAAAATGCTTGAAAAAAAAGAGGAAGCTGGACAAAGGCAGTGTCAGTGAAGGCAGCCACAAAGGGCGTGGCAAATCGGTGGACGGAGGGTGGAGAGGGAGGGGGAGAATGCAAAAACAACGCGAACACAGAGCAAACAATGACAACAAAATATGCTGCACTTTGGGGGTCTCTGCACTTAAATGAAATGCCAACAAACCAAAGAATTGCCACAAGTGGGAGGTGGGTGGAGGGGAAGGGGGAGAGGTGGGTGTAGTTCTCTAGTTCTCAGCTTGAGTCTGGAGCTGAGCTGAGCTGAGCTGAGCCTGGGGCCTCACTGAATGAGCAGCTTCATTTCAGCGTATAATTGAGCGCACACAAAATTTGCGACAAGCGACAACTGCTGGGGCGTCTGTGGCATTGTGGGCGTGGCACTGCGAAAAATAGCTGCATGACAGACAGGGAGAGGGGTGGGGGTGGACGAGAGCACACAGCTTGAGTAGCGCATTGTGCGGCTTTAACAAAGATACTCTGCGGAAGTATGAAATTTTCCTATTACTTTGTCGCAGCAAATAGAGCGGAAGTCAGTCAACGAATGCAACACAGCATCGACTTGATTGTGTCATGTCTGTGGGCGTTTAGGCCAAAGGGCGTGGCACTCCCAACCAGCTAGACATTTTTTTGCTATTCTCTCCCTGTTATTTTTTTTGGGTAAGATTTTATCCAAAAGTCTGCAGTTTTGTGTGTGAAAAGTGAATTTTTAGATTGCACCATGGCCAGCAGGTGTCAGTTATGTAAACAACCTGTACAGGTGTGCAGGTATACAGCAGGTGTACAGTTAGAATTGCTCTCTTTTTTGGCTATGCAGCAATATGATTTATGTATTTGCTAGAACAGGAATAAATATGAAATGAGATAAATAAATGTGTAAATGGATTAAATACTTTAGCAAAAGTGAAATTTTAAAATGGAAAAATAAATAAATAAATTTGAACAGATTTTTATTTATTACAATTTAGTTTTTAAATAAAATATTAACAATTTTAAAATATTTAAGTAGAAAACGAATGAAAACGCTTAAATGGGTTACAAAACAAGTAATTTTAAATTGTATAGCAACTAAAAAAAATATTTTATTTTTATGAAAAATATTAAGTTAGAAATTTAAATAAAATAATATTTTTAAATTAGTCAAATATAGTAATTAAAATTATTTAACACCTCGAAATCAAGTTGGAACATTTTCTTTCATTTTTAAATTTTATTAACTTTATTTAGTTAGATTATTAAATCAGTTAAATCTTTAAATTATTAAATTATCATGACCAATAATTGGTTAGTCAAAGACTTACTCATATGCTCAATGATGTATGTGCTTTCACTTTAATAGTTAATTAGTGCCATTTGCGAGATTGTTAATTGTTCTTGTCGTCGTCGTCGTCGTCGTCGTCGTCGTCATTGTCGTTGTCTGGCAAATTCACTTGTCTCGCTCTGTGGCCATAATTGTTTATCGAAGCCAAATGACCGCGCAAAGATAACGTTTCCAGAGAGACTCATAGGCTAGGCGCCCCCAGTGCTCCTTCCACCCCTGACTCTACCTCTGACTCCATACAGATTCAGCTAGGCAATTGGTAGCACTGCACTTAGCCTCAACTTTGCAGCGTCTCTGACATTTGCGTCGGTCAGAATAACACACATAGTCATGCATACATATATACATACATACATACATACATACATACATACATATATACATACATACATATATAATGCATATATATAGAAGATGGAGGCTGCTAGGCAACGTATGTTTATATTTTCATGTGTGTGTGTATTGTGCGCGCCTGTGTCTGTGTGTGTGTGCATAAATTGTTGCATACCAAGCAGGCGCTTTAAGGCATTCGAGCATGGCGTGTGCTGCGGTTTGAAGCCTCAATTGCATAGCAATCTCATTTTGTGTATGGCGTTCTGTTGATTGATGGTTAACCAGAAAATCAATATCACTATGCTAATGAGTCTAGCATAAATGGATTCTCTGCTCCACCCCTCACTCCTCCTCTCCTCTTCACTCACCACTCTTCACTCTTCACTCCACTCTACTCCTTTTTACTGCACTCGACTTGAGTCGATCTGCTTTCCAAATATCCACTCTCTAGCCTTGGTAATGAACTTGCTGCTGTTGAGGCGAATACTTTGCTGGCTTTGAATGGGAAATAGTTCAAGTCTTTCAGTTTTGCATTTACATTTAAACTGGAGTTGGAAAATGGAATCAGAAATTGAACTCAATATAAATATCACGTACTCTCCGGACACGCCCCTTGTCCACTTCTAAACTAAAGTGCAAAACAGTATTACTAGTGAACTTTTTATTCAATTATTTAATTGTTTATGCCGTGTTATTGACGCGTACTACGTGTATCATTTGTTCTCTGTCCGATTGGGTGAGTTTTTCCCCTTCTCCCCTTTCCCTCTTCTCCCCTTTCCTTTCCTATTCAAATCGACTTTTCAACTTGAATACATTCATTCACTCCCTCAATTCATTTATTTCATTTCATTTAGTCATTTTGTCAGTTAAACATGTGCACGATTTTGCAAATTCTCTGACAGCCTGCTAATTTAATTAGATTTAAATTTATAATTATATAGTGGTGCATGCATCTAATTATACCCTGTAAATAAACTGGATATTTGTTAGCGTTTCATGATGTAGAAATGGTTAATGCCTTAAGTGTTTAGTTAGCTTAATTAATTATTTAAAATTGGATTTTTTATTTGACTTTTTAGACATTTTAAATATATATAGAAACTTAACGGATAGATTTAAAGACTTGCTGCATTATTATGAACTCCAGTTATAAAATAAAAATATAAATATATTTAATAAACAGGATTTAGGTCAAGCTTAAGTCCAATTTTGTATTTTACTTCGTTTTTTTTTTTCAACTAAAACTTCAAATTTAATAAATTGTGAATGCTAAATTTAGCCCATAACTCTATTGTGTTTTTATAGGGTATCTTGTTAGTTGCAAGCAGCGTATAATGTGCGGTTCGTTGAATTTTTCGTCATTCCAAGCGGCTAATTACAAAATGTTTTAAATGGCCACGCCCACTCAATGCAATGCGTCTGTTCCATTAATAATAAATTGCTTTTGTATTTTGTTGCATAACTTTAGGCGCTTCATTTAGCATCAAAATGTGAAATGCGACATAAAATGCTTGGCCGCGTAATTAGAGAGTTTTAAATGATTGTTTTGCACAAAATTAAATTGCGGTTCACACGTGCTTAATGATCTGCACTGAGCTAATGTTTAATGGGGAGTTAAAATGCTATTTTAAAGGAAAAACGAACATTATTTAATGAGCTGCTGCAGAGAAAGACAAATATTTCGTCATTTCTTTGGTGGCAGAGATAGCAAAGAAGAGTGGTTAAGTACAGTCGAGTTTACCCAACCTATATTAACCCAGGTTCACTACGTTTCTCAATTAGTTTACCTTCTTTTATTCCGCTAAAACTATTGAAATTCAATTACAATTAACAATTAATCTAAATTGCATTTAAATAAAATGGCAATCAGTCTCACATTGAATTGTCTATAATTAAATTGTTAGCAGAAGTTTTAATACGTTATGGCAGCTTTTATTTACATTTAATTTATAATTAAGCGGATTGACACCTTAATCGCCGTTGACAGTTGGCAACCACTTGTCAATTATTATATACTGAAATTTTCTGCTCAATTCACGCCTTTCATTCTGTTCTTGTTAAGCCATAGAACCCATAGCCCATCAGCTCCATCCGCCCCATCAGCCCCATCAACCCCTTCAACTCCTTCCTCATATTCAATCAGACAATGATGTCTGTCCAGTGCAGTTTATAACATTTGCACTGTAACGCGTATTTTTAATTATTTTGACATTTCGCCATTAGCTGTAAAATATAATTAACTGCCACAAACACGATTTAAATGCAAATAAACAATAAACAAATGTGAAAAAGGACATAAAAAAAAGAAAAGTGGAGGAAAAATAGTAAACAATTATTTAAAATTAAATTAAGGAATATTTAATGCTCTCTAATAATAGATTTTATTTGTTAAATAAAATTTATAGTTATTATAAGTAGTTTATAAAACATTTTTGATATATGAAATAGAAATTTAATAAATTTTAAACTTTTAATTTAAAGCAAGTCTAATTAATTCTACTTTTAAATTAAATAAAACGTTTTATTATAAATTTAAAATATAGTAAACAGTTTTATTCAAATATAATAATTTATAAACGCTTCATTAAAAAATTAATTTTATAGGGTATTACTACAACAAAGCTATAAACAATTATAAAACTTGTGTTACATAAAAAAAAAAGTAGTAATTAAAAAAAATACGCTAAATACGCAGTGCATTTAATTATAATTTGTTGCTGTTATTACCTTTTTTTTTGCACTAGCGACAAATGCAAAAATTAATTGCATTAATGTGTACATATAACAATTAATACAAATACAAATACAAATACAAATATATATATATACATATATTTCAGTGGTGATGTCTGTATTGATGTCAGTTAATTGAGTAACACACAGCAGTACATAAATATTTGCTTTACCTTTGGCTAAAAATGCAATTCGAGTCATGTGGAGATACAGATATATATATATAGGTATATATATAGGTCTATATAGGTATATATTGGGGGTAGAAAAAATGATTGGCCTCTGACAGATTTCGTGATTTATGGTATTAACTGATAAATCCATTTGACAGACCCGTTTCTACTCATTCCCAGTGACATTCCCAGTCACATTCCCAGTCACATTCACAGTCACATTCCCAGTCACATTCACATTTCAATTTGCAAATATTTATTAAAAGCAGATAATGTGTAAGCCGAGACTAAAGTTATGGCCAAAATTATTAACTGACAGTTGGTTCAATATCAACATAAACACGATTACGTTATTTATTTTAAATTAAAAGTGTTCGAGAATTTATACAGCTTGAAATTTAATATACTTAAGCATTTGTTAATGAATAATTATTTATTATTAATGAGGACTTGGTTAATTTCCTTTTGTAAAACTCAACTCATTTGGATATCAGTTATTGATAGGAAAATGAAAAACTTTCATTTTAATTGCAAACTAATGATGTTCATAATGTTGATGATAATGATGTTTGATATCATGTCCTGACTTGTCTTTGCTGCTGTGTCAAGTTCCACAATTAGCAAACAAAACTAAATTACAAATGTCTCTTTGTCACACATGTATGAGAGTGTGAGTGTAGGGGTGTAGTAGTGTGTGTGTGTCTATCTGAGTGTGTGTGTGTGAGCTCTGTCAATTTTCTTTGAGACGACGGTTGCTGTGTCTAATTTTGCACTTTACTTGTGCAATTTTCTGCTTCAAAAAACGTTTGTTGCCTGCTGCTGGTAACAGGCTCCTTACACTTCCCCACCCTCTCTCTTCCCCTGCTGTCCACTTGCAAATTGGCAACAACTTGTTGCTTCCTTAACTGTTTGCACAATTGCCAATGAACATTTTCGACAACTGCGCCATTTGCTTTATGCATGAACAATCATTACACTTACGTATGAATAAATGGAAGTGTATGTGTGTGTGTGTGTGTGTATCTGTGTGTTGCAATCAATGCTGCTGGTGTGTGAGGGTGTGCGTGTGTGTGACTTAGCTGCCTGTTTGCTTCCAATCACAACAATTGGCAATTGGCAGGCAAAATATCGCAATTGCATTGCCCCCAAAATGATGATAAATGAGTGCGTTTTATTTTCACAGAATCTCTAAAATCTCTCACTCGCTCTCACTCTCTATATTTTCCTCTCTCTCCCTCTTCTGTATGTGGTAAACTAAACGTCACTGTCATTGACACAAGGCACAGCGATAAGGTAGAATAGTTATACCCAAAAGAAGCTATCATATATAGAGCAAATTGTTATTTTTATTTAACTATGTTTTTAATAACAGTTTTTGGGAAGCTGCTGTAATAAACAAAATTAAATTACATAATTTTTAAACATTAATTCTTGTCGCTTTAATTAAGTTATTTTTATATGTTGCGGCGAAAAAGTAAAACACTTAAATTTGTTTCATGTAGACAATATGTATGTGGTTCGAAAACTTGCTAAATATAGTACTAATCATCGTTGCCAGATGGCGCTCTGCTTCAGTACGTGCACTGCTTGTAATCGTTCAGCAGCAAGCCGTGCTGAGTTAGCTGCACTGCTTGAAAACTGTTACTGTAGTAAAGTTTTGAATTGTATGTATAAACAGTTAATTCATTTAATTAAACATAAATGGAGCAACAAATATGAATAAAATAATATTTTGTTAGTATTCGACAAAATTAATTGATCAATTGATAAAAAATTTTGAGGTGTATCATATATTGTAGTGGTCTAAATTATATAAAATTAATACAATTCTTCATACAAAATCTTTAAAAAATATTTTATAAATACAAATTTACTATACAAATAGGTTTTGATAAAACTCTTCCCTGTATTTCATGCAGCAAACCAAAAACCATTTTCAATTACGCTGAAAACTTGAGAATTTGTGCACTAATCAATTATTAATGGCAACAGCTTGAACTTGGCTAACAATCAAAACAACGGCCAAGAAGAGATGGCAATTACAAGATTGTACAATTGAACTAAAGCATAGAAACGTGAAAGGAATAAGAGAAGAGATGTGGATTTTACCGCTCACCCACTAGCTGCAGCAAGTGCTGCGACAGGTGAGCAAATAGTGCAAAAGTGCGGCGACTTCATTAATCTTTTCCTTCGCGGCTGCAACAATTCGCGAGACTCGGGCTGGCTGTCAAGGTCTGCCAAGTTGCCGCTGTGCTCGGGACTCGCAAAAAAGCACAACGTAGCTTTTATTTGCCACAATGTTTCGTAGTGCACCTGCCCAATGACGTGCAGCAACAACTACAACTGGGAAATGGGAAATGGGAGAAAAACCACAACAAATCTTTCCTAATACAAAATTATGACAACGGCCTTCAAAGCAGCGGGGTTGACTGCCACCAGGACCCCATTTACTGCCAGGGGACACTGCCATGTTGCACCGTGAACGCTTACAGTGAGCACAGTGGAATAAAAATAAATTTAGTATAGTTCAAAAATGTAGTGCAGAGGATTTCAAATAAAATGCACCAACTGTAAGCAATATAATATAAAAATATTTAAATTTATTGTTAAATTTTAATATATTTATAATTAGCGCCTTTTTTTCATACTTTCTTCCAAGAAAAATACAATTTGTTACACTGTTTCTCTGCATGTGGTAGGCGCCGTTAGGACAAAGCTTTTTTTTAGAAAGTGTTTCATGAAGTTGAGCAGAAAAGCTGTGAGCGGCATTTGCGAAAGCTTTTCATTGAGCACAAACATTGGGGTAGGTACTACTCAACTGCTTGCTGTCAACTGCCGACTGTTCAGTTGAACTGTGAGTCTGTAGCTGTGTATGGATAACGATGGCGTCCCTTTGGCTAGCGTAATTCCGTTACATACATGTGTCATCTAAAGAGAGGGAAATCTCAAGCTCTCCCTCAGCTTACGGAGACGGAGAGAGAGAAAGAGCATCAGCAGACGCCGCGGTGTCTGTCGGCTTAAGGTCTTCATTGGATGCTTTCGAATGACCATGGCGTTGCTGACAAGTTCGTTCATGTCTTCAATGAAATACTAAGTAATTAAATTTATGAAATTTACTAAAAATTATTAAATATTTAATAAAAGGCAAGAAAAGGAAAGAGTTCAATGTGTTTAAATTTTAGTTTTGTTCTTATTTCTTTTGTTTTTTATATACTTACTGATATTTGAAATTATCATCTATATGTTATTTACAGCTTCAGATTGAATGTATTTGCCTTTCCATTAGTAACTTTCTATCATTGCCATCGATAATAGTTGCATATTAAGCCATCATCTGTCTATCCGGGCATCTATCATTCATAAGCCCACCTGACTAGTGTCAATATTCCTTCGATTACTAACCCTTTCTCAGGAAACCAATAGCTGATACCTTTTGTGTGGCTTAGTCAAGGCAATGCTTTCGCTCTTCTCCTACATTTCTATTGCTGACTCGCTCACACTCACTTTTACTTGCCCTTTCTATGTTTCCTTATGCCAACTCCTGCAAATTGCTTCCACTACAAATGTAGCAACTTCAAACCGGCTTTTTGCAAAACAACAACAATAACAAACACAACAACAACAAAACTAAGCGTCGCCTAACATACGCTTTCTCACACGCACATCAGGTGCTGGTGACTCACGCTCGTTGCTATGGAAAAGCGTCATAGCTAGTGAGAGAGAGAGTGAAGACTTGAAGCTTTGTGAGCGGCGTTGAGAGAGCACTAACTTGCTCTCTCAACCTGCACGTCGCTTTCTCTGTCTAACACGTCGTTTGTTGTTCACGTGGTTGTCGCTGGTGCTGCTGCTGCTGCCGCTGCTGCTATGGGCTATATGCAGTCCTGGCAGCATACTTCCTTACTCATGCACGCACACACGCACATACATTCGAACGCAGAAAGAGAGCGGCTCTTGATTCTTTTTTGCAATTTAGGCTTTGAGTGTTTGGCAGCGCAAGCGATTGCTCAGTTGGGCGACAGACTCTGCAAGCGCTAGACACGACGAGCTGAGACGCAGCGAAAAATAACTGTAACGCTGTGTAACTGTATGTTATGTTGGAAAGAAATTTATGTGAAAAGCAATGAAAATATCTCAAATTGTCAAAGGATTTGGCAATTAGCTAACACTGTGTGGAAAAGTGCGTGAAAAATATTCACACTTCGCTTTATTATTTTCGCAACAATATTAAAACTATGTGCAGTTATATCAGCAGCAAAAAGCATAACAAAAACGTCAGTAGCAGCAGCACATATAACAACAAAAACAACAACGATAAGAGAATCAGCAGCAGAAACAACAACAATAACAAATGCAAGGAAAAGTGTTTTTGTTTATGTTCTGTTTGAGTTGAGACATTTTCCCAACAAATGTAGCATCTGAAAGGTAAGTTTATCGAATCGTATATCGAATATGAATATCCTCTACTAGACAAACAATAATTTCCCCTGGATGCTGTGCAGTAGCCAATCAGCAAACGTCCCGTTGTTGCCACAGCAATGACATTGGCTCGTGTTGTTGCTGTTCTTGGTTCAACAACAACAACAACAGCATATTGTCGTTAAATGTCAGGGGCATGTGCACCCAACAATGTGCCTCAATATGTGCATTCTTCAATTTACCACTTTCGCATTCGATAAATGGGTGTTCACGACTTTCAGTTCCCACATTGTTCACTCCCTTTTTTTTTGGGTACGTTGCGTGAGGCACGAGATGCATTCTATGTTCAGCTGACCACAAAAAAAAAATTATAACTAATTACGGGCAGTCGAAATTATTGTCCCGATCTTGCACAGGCACGCATGAATGATTAGAGCAGGTGACTTTTTGGCCAGACCAAGGATGAGGCCAAGCGTCTAGCGGCTAGCGACGAGTAAAAAACTTTTAATGAGTTTCTTTCTCAAAGTTTCATTTCGGTTTTCATTTTGATTTCGAGTTTCGTATTTATTTTCGTTTTCGGTTTCTTTTTCGGTTTCATTGTTGTCTTCAATTTTTGCTTTGTTGTTTTGCGTTTTAATTCGCGAAACAATCAAACGCAATGCTCCCAAAACTCGGCAGCTGGCGAAAAGTGCGCGATTTGCATGCTAAATGAAATTAGCCTGTGCTTAGGACTACCCCAGTCATTGGCAGGACAAAGGGTAGAGGGTGCGGGCAAGGGGTGCTGCGGGGTATGCTAATGGGGGCAACAAAGATAAGCGCATAATTACCAAGTGCGAGTTTTACGAGTTTCTCTGCCTGCTTTTTTTTGCCTTCATTCTTTTAGAGTTTTTCTTTTTTTTGTCTTTGAATTTTTTTGTTTTCCCGATTTCATTTCCACTCGCTGCGCATCGCAGCTCTGCATTTTCCTGCGGGCCAGCATCTGACCATCCGCCAAATACCAGGAAATAGCCCCCCCTCCCTGCTTTCCTTCCATTTTCCTGTCCTTTTCTCCTTCCCTCCCCATCCCTTCCCTTCTTCCTGATCTTTTCCCTTCTCACCGCACGTCAAGTGCACTAAAATTAAAAATTAACGCCAACTATTAGAAAGTTCCGTGAAAAATCCCTGATCCGGTGCTGTGGTAGTTAAATTAAATTCTCTCTTCTCATCTGGGATTGAAAAACAACTGGAAAACTTGCTGGCCCTTGGCTAATAATGGATTCTAGGGACTATAAACGCTACTTTTATAGCACCATCTTAACTTTTATCTACAGATTTGAGTTATTTAAATTGAATCTTTGATTGCAGTCAGATAACGAAGTCTTTATTGTTTGTTTTCCTTTTTCTTTTTCTTTTTCTTTTTTAATTGTATCAAGTTTAAGATCCTGTGAACTTTGCACTTTAACGTCTACTGAGGACAGTATTCTATATTCTGTGGAAATTTGAGAAGAATTCTTGATTGCTACTTTTTAGTTTCGGTCTTATTCAGTATTTGCAAGTAATTGCTACCCAATTTACAAAGAAATTTTCATTGTGTTTTCCTCTATTTTCCTCTAAATTTATTTCTTACTAAGTTGACTTTGTTTACATTCCAAGGAATACTTCATAGAAACTACAAACGTTATAAAATTCCATGTAAGAAATTGCATCAATTAAATATTGTACACATTGTAAAAACTTGTTTATGATAATTATACGTTATTATTCTAATTAAATCGCATCAACTTAAGCATATTACAATTTTATGTTCCTATGATTTCCAAGAATTTTCACCATTTCTTTCATCTTTTCTTCACTGAAATTGCATTTAATAATGCAAATTTCAAGAAGTTATATAACAAAAACTTTTTATGAGCGCAAGGAGAAGTGCACTATATAAATACATATACTTTTTTTTATATTTCTTAAGTTTATACTAACTTTTTTACTAGCTTATTCAGTAGGTGTATTATTGTCTATTTAATGTTAATCAATTTTAAATTTATGTTTATCTAAAGCACTCATTTCTTTGGGCGAAATGAGTAACTTGAGCATGTCTCATAATAAATGTGAAATTCTAAGGAATTGTTCATAAATGAAATGAAATTAAAAGGATGCTTTAAAGGATGGAATTTTGCCACACGGCTGGCTGTTAGCACACGGCTAATGCTTTCATGCAACACTTGCCACGCCTAATGCATTTTAATGGCACGCAGATGTCGAAAACTAAAATAACTTTCGGGTCTGTGACTGTGAGCGCCATAAAATGTCTAGAAAGCGAAAAACAGAAACCAAAACAAATTAGTGGAATGCGGAGAATTGCAATGTAATGAAATTAAAATTGCATTTCATTCAGGATGATGATGGGAATAAGAATGGGTGTTAGCAGAGTGGAAAGAGTTGAGAGGATGAGGCTCAGCTATATATTTTCTATTGCATACTTTGGGGCGTTGCGTTTAGTTTTCAGTCGCTATTTTTGGACTGCCACGGACGCTGTCTCTCTGTCTCTGTCTGTGTGCATCAGTAAGCTCGTGCTCGTGTCGCGTTCGTGCTCGTGCTTGGGTTCATGCCCATGTCCTTGAATATGTTGTATTTGTGGTCCTGCGCCTGCGTTTCGCCTTCACCTTATGCATTTTTACTTTTTGTTTCCCTACGACGTCAACATCAACTTAAATCACAACGTGCAACATTACTTGGTTAATGCTGTTAGCGGCTTTTACTTAGGCTCTGAGTGAGAACACAAATGTTACAGATGGCAAACTCAATTGACATCGCAAATGACCTTCGACACAAGCACACACACATACACACACACAGAGACTCGACACTAGAGACACACGCATCAATTACGCGGCACTTTCTTTGAGAGAACGAGAAAGAGCGAGATTGAGAGAGCAACACGCTCAGCTGTAAGCTCCCACGTCTTAATCGTTATTATTATATATATAGGTACATATATATATAGAAAAAAGTCTAGCTGTTCGCCAACGTCAGTACGGTCAATTAAATTGATCTAGCGGCACCAGCGATTCTATCGCATGAAAAGAAAGAGACAGTGAGAGAAAGGGAGAGAGGGCAGTGGGAGGGAGACAGACACATTTCTCAAGCGATCGAGCGATCGAGCGATCGATCAGCGACTTTTGGGGTCACTCGCATGTGGCATGCACCTTTCGGATCAATCATTGTGGCAATGCCAACATCAACGTCAGTGTCATGCAATCATTTTGAGACCAGCATAAATTTCTATACCGTTTAATGCATAATTGGCTTGATTTGAATTTTGCCACTGCACGATCAGTGATTCAATTGAATCAATTGAAATTTTAACCTGTGATCACTCGCATCGAGTAAGTACTCAACACGTCAGCGCAAATTAAATTATGTACTTTTGTTGATATTGATAAATGGCTAAAAATTTGCAATCAAACGATGGGAAAATACATGTTCTGCCATAATAAGTGTGTAAATCATTTATTGTTTAATTCAGCACTGTCAATTGATATCAATAACTGACCATTAATGGACAATTTACCACTTTTAAATAACGTATGAGCACATGAACATCGTCATATTTACGGAAACATACAACTATTTTGAGAAAAGACTATAAAAGAAATTAGTTTTATGAGTTCGATTTAATTTACTTAAGAAAATTGTAGACGAAGGTCTTTTTTAAAGAAGGTAAGACGAGAAGAAAGCATATAAAAACTAAAGACTCTCAAATAGTTAATAAATCTCTAAACAAAATTGAAACTTACTGAGCTACTCTATAAAACTTTAAAACTTAAATTAGTTTCATAGCTAAGTTCGTAATATTATGCCAAAAACAGAAGCTGGAATAGTTGTTAAACTAACTGTTATATGGTTAATATACTTCAATAAATACTGTTTACTAGTAAAATGTAATTTTGCAACGATCAAGGTCAATTTTGATAGACGTCAATGGTCTGTTTTTGAGCTTATTTTAAATAGGTAATATTTTGAAACTAATTACACGGCTCAATAGATACTGTGAACGCTTAGCAGCTTACCAAGTAGACACTTATCCCTTTACCATAATGTATCTGGAATGTCGGGGGGTGTTTTTGTTATTTGTTATTGTTTACCAGATACTTGCTAATGAACTTGGCAATCATTATAGACAGTGCAGATGCATTCACCTGTGAGGCAAATGGTAAATAAATATATATTTACATATAGTGAAATGAAATAATAGCAATAATTATAATTTAAATACTCCCCCTTATTGACTATGGTATTATGATCAATATTTCAGTTGAATTTTGTGTGTGGTCTGTGAGCCATGAAGCTATGAGCCATGGCTAATTACCGTTAAAATTTTGTGTGGAATCTCATTAAAATAGCATCAGTAAATGGGGCGTGGCATTTTTGGGTAATGGCTCAATGCATTTTATAAAGAACTCGAAAATGAAATGGTTGGAATTCTTTTGACAGCTTTGCAGAATTTGTCATTCACATCTGTCAGAGATTATAGTCGATTCTGTGAACGCATTACTGCGAATGGCATTAATATTTCAATTAATGTGCGGACTGTGCCAAGAGACCAGAAATAAATGCACATACACTAACATATGACTGTTTGTGCTATATATAGAATGTATGTACACACACACGCACACACGTGTGCTTTCTGGCAACCCGGGAAAATTGTTGTATTTATGTGCACTTATCCTTCAGGCACAGTCTTTTCGCCGCTCATTTGCTTTTCCGCTTTTAATGGCTGCCCCTTTTGTTGTCGCCATTGTCGTTCTCGTTGTTGTTATTGTTCTTATACCTTTTTACCTGTATGTCGTCTGGCACAAAGGGTATCACAGTTGTATTGTTTGCTGTTGACACTTGCCACGTGACTCTCTCTTAAATCCAGTTAAGTCAACTTTTGGCATTGTCTCATTTACTCTTGCGCTTAAAAGTAGGCTGCATAAATTTAACACCATGTGTCAGTGTTAAATATTTAACTCATATGTAAAAGTTTTCATGAATATACATTTTTTTTATTGTTTAAAAGTTTCAGAAAGTTTTAAATAAATTATTTTTTCAACCACTATCAACAATATGAAAATATTCATAACTGAAAAGCAGAATCCTCTATTTATATCCTGCTCTCAAAAGTATGCTACATATGTTTGCGTAACAACATGTGCAAAATAATTGTGGATGCCGCTATAAACTGCGTTTGTTTGTGTAACACTTGCTGCAGGGTATTTATAAGTTAGGAATACCATTCATTATTTAGCTTGTTGTTGTAATGATGTGCACGCGTTTCATACAAAATAAATATTGCATACTTTATGGCACTGGCGACAGCAGCAGCAGCAGAAACGCCAGCAGCAACAACAACAAAGTTGACTTTTCGTCAGAGCAGTTGGCTTTTGTGTGTGCCTCAAGTATTTTCGCCTTTTTATGGCCCTACAGCAACAAAAACTACAGCGACAACAACAGAATGTTCATTATGTATCGCGCTGCGCAAATTTGCCAGCTTCTCAGTTGTGTATATACATGTGTGTGCGTGTGTGTGTGTGGAGTATATATTGTAGTTACTTTTGTATTTGTGTTTTTCCCACGATATTTAACATGTAGCATTGATTTTATGGTCTGCCGTTGAGTCAACTTCCAGGCCAACAACAGCCGCCAGCGCTTAGCCGCTCAAATGTTGGCCCAAATTAATTGCCAAATAGGTGTGAAAAGGCTGCCATAATGCCACAAAATGGGACACGACGTCGCCATTGCCAGTTTGCGAATGGAGCCGAGGAGGTAGAGCAGGAAAGCTGGAGCACTTGGGCTAACGTTGCGACGTTATCAGATTAAAACATACAAATTTCATATTTGCTGGAAATTGCAGCTTAGTTTTTCGCTTTTGTTATAAGCCAAAAATAAACGTGTATAAGTAATTATTGGTAATGGATTGTGGGAGGAAAACTGCAGCTTAGTTTTGGGTTGGCTTAATATTACTTAAAAATAATTTGAAAGAAATTTGTTAAGATTTTTCTGGAAGCAAAAACTGCACTGAGAGTTCTGCTTCTATTATGACTTCAGCCCAGACATGTATAGGTATGTATAATGATAACCACTCAAGAACAAAGGAAACCCTTGCCACACCTAATAATCTTCTCAAATGCGAAACCATAAAATATACTTTAATGGAAAATTTTAATTGTGGCGGTGAAGTGGAAATGCGCAGCGGTTAGATTCAGGTCATTAGATGTTTCACTGAAGCGACTAAATAGCTCGTAGAGACTCGTTTATTTTTGAATAAATGTGCCGTTATCTAATTGACTATAATTTAAGGTCACACTGTTTGTATATATATATATATGTATATGTGTGTATATAAAAACCACAGCAAACATTTACACAAAAGCCGCTTTACTCTCGTACGCGGTTAGGCAATCAATCATGATGCTCGAAATTAGTGTTTTTACTGGAAACACAAGTAATTAAAAACCAAATCGTAGCAAGCGAAACGAGAGGGGGGAATATACCAGTTTGTAGGTCCAATATCTTTCCCAAAAATCGGCGTGTGTATAGAATTTAAAATCAAATTGCCGTGAGTGGCAAAAAGTAAAGAGAGAGAAAGCCGTAGATAAAAAACGACAGACAAGAGCAAAACTAATACAATGAAAAGCTATTAGGCTAAATGGGCAGCAAGAAGGCCGATGAAGATGCAGATATAGATGAAAACTGAAAGTGGACGTGGACGTGGAAATGGAAATGGAGAGAAGACAAAATGTTTGGCAAAAAGAAAAAAGGAAGCTCGTTTGGGCCAAGCAAATGACTGCCAATAATTTTTCAGCCTATCTATGGGCAAATTAAGGGCCTACCTCAAAAGAGGCCGACATTTTCAAAAGAACGTAGCGAAAAAGAAAATGAATATTTGCTAGGAAGCACAAACACACACACACACACACACACACACACACACACACACACACACACAAGACAAATGACCACTGAATACCCTAGACTTCTCTTCTGAGGTACTTTTAAGTCATGTTACAAAGTTTCGATGGAATTTTGATTACCTTCGAAACAGCTTATGCAATTGGCTCTAAATAATCGTTGCTTTAAGCCCCAAATCAAATTATTTACTGTTTAATAACATTTAAAGCTGGAATTCCTGCCATATGCCAGTTTAACATAGAATTTTAGTGCTGAAATTTAAGTACTTTTGTTATATATAATTAATTAAAGCAAGCATTAATACAAACATGCCATAATTAGTTAACTATATCTGTTGTAATTAGCATAAGGCGTTAAACAAAGCTGATAAACATATAATTACTACTTTATATCCAAAGAAAAGCCAGATTTATAGCCAAACTATTTAACAATTTTAATGTTTAGTTTGGCTACTGTAAAAAGTACTTAAGTCTGTTAATGATATATAAAAAACTTGTTGAGATTAACATATATAAGAATATTTTCTGCAGTTCCTACTCTAAAGCGATTGTAAATTTTCTTGTTTTTTATACACATTTGTATGCAAATTTGGTTAATTTTGCATAATCCAGCTGTAACTCCTGTACTGTAAAACATCTCATTAGTTTGGAGACCATCACAGCACTTAAGAGTGCGATAATTGCATCTGTGCTTTGCTATGCTCTGCTGCTGCTGCTACAGTTCTTAATATAGCGCATACGCCGTGTGAGCACTTAAAACACTTTTAATTGCTATTTACACATTTTTCGGATGATTTGTCAATTTTAATGAGCGTTATTTTTGCGCAGCAGATGTCGATAGACAAGAAACTGATGGTATGGCAAGTCAAGACAGAGGGACAACTGGACTTGTCAGGCAATTCAAGCAAAGGACACACACAACTACGCATTGGCAGTTCGATGAGGAAGCACTCATACTAATACACATACTAATACATATAAAAGTACATGTATACGGTCAGACTTAACTATGGATGCTGTGAGGCCTTTGCGTTGTGTCGAAATTGAATTCGTTCATGATTGATTGCGCATACGCCATGTCTGGCCATCGGTCTGTCGTTTCGTCCTGCATCGCAACTTCGCTTCTCTGTTTGGCCTTTTTTTGCCACAATGTTGGCAACACTTTTTACCAGCTTTTGGCTGTCAGTCGACTTTTGCTACCCACATTGAATTCGAGACATTTTTCGTTCTTACTTTGCTTCAATTTTAATTTATCTGCCTTTTCTCACCGTTCTTACCGAAATGTGTACAAAATTCCCTTCCCCCTCACACACACACTAACACACATTATTTTATAGCCATCGCATATTCATTGAACGCCGGATGAAAGCAGAGTAAACAGAAGGAATGAATAGAGGGGATCATCGATGTGAAGAGTGACTGTTGAAGGTGTATTGAACTTTCATTGAATTATGTTTCTTTGGCCCAAATTGTGGCTTGAGTTTTTTGCTTAATTCTGTTTGCATTGTGTGCGTGTTGAAGTGAACCTTCGATATCAGCAAGCTGACTGACAAACTGACTCATTGACAGACTGAGAGACTCACTGACTCAGTCACTCAATGCCAGTATTGGATTTTTTGATGTGTCTCAAAATAAGTTGTTTGCACTGATTTGGCTTTTATTAATTTAATTAATTTTTAATGTATTTTAAGGGATTTGTAAATTGTTTGTTGTGATTAATTTAAGCTTGTGGAAGAAAATAAAAATAACACAAAAATTCAATTGAAGAATTTCCCATTCCGAATTAATTTTCCATTCGAAAATCTTCTGAGAAGTTTGGTAAATTTTCTAAGAATTTGTTACATTCTTGATATTAAGTTTGTATCTTATTTGGTTTGCAGTTTGAATTACTTTCTGGAAACCCTTTTAAATTATGTGATTAAAGTAATATCCTTTCTAAGGAATATTTAAATTGGTACGCTTGAATATAAGTTACTGCTAGCTGAACCTTTTAGCAGTAAATTTGGCTACAAAACTTCAAAGCTAACAAATTGCCTAGAAAACTGATTTTGTACTCAAGTTCTTTTCATAAATTGTTGGTTTCTTTCAAAGTAATTCTAGTTTTAAATTACTTTTAATGTTTTAAATTGGAGTTAAAACTAATCCAATACTGTTAGAATTTAAATCCATGATTTTAGCTGACATTTGATATTAAATATCATCAGGATTGATATAATTTGTTTGGCATCTGCAACTCATGTAATGTCGTTTATTAAAACTCGCAACTTTCATTTCGTTTTTCCACATTTTATTGCGTTATTTTTTCCGCTCCAAACTGTGAATAAAAACTATGTGTAATAAAATTTACATTTTTCTCCAACAGACCGTAAATATATATATATATATATATTTTCTTTTTTTGTGTACATTCTCGTATAAATTCTCACGCACAATTGTTTTGAGCATTTAATTTAATAGTTTATGCTTCTGAGCGCAATGTATCTATATTTTTTTTCCTCTTCTGTTTTTGTGCTCGCAACAAATCTTTTTAAATGTACGAAATTTGGATAACAATTTAGCAATTGTGTTTTTTTTTTTTTTTGTTTTATTTATTATTTTCCTCTCGAGCTGTATGCAGTGAGGACAAGCTTGTAGAACAATTTGCTTGCTGGCAAATGCAATTTGCAGCGACTAGGGAATCCGGACGTGACAGGAGACGACGTCCACAAAGGGGGTGGCGGATGAGTTGTGGATGTCAATTTTTGTTAAATTGTTTTACAAACGAGCGACAGACTCTGCAACGATGCTAAAGTAAAGGAATTTTCTAACTGACACTCGAATCATGGCATGTGCTATATTTAGTAGCTGTCTCTGTATGTATTTGTGTCTCGATTTACTTCCATTAACCCACTGTAGTGCCCAAAGTTGTCGATTTGCGTCAGTTGCATTTGCTTGCGTATTTAAATTGCATTTTAAATTGACATTGGCAAAAAAGAAACCCAAACAGTTGTGGGTGTTTTGAGTGTGTGAGTGTATGTGCGCCCAGAGGTATGCAACGTCTGCCAAAAATAGCCAACGAAAACCATTTGGCAAATTCGTTGTCATCATTTCTCAAAGGACAGCAGCAAATGGTAGCACATAAAATGTTTGCTCTCTTTCTCTCTTCCTCTTCCTCTTCCTCTCCCTCTCTCTTTCTAAATCGAAATCGAATCGAAAGTTATATAATAACAGATTGTCAGAGATAATTGCATAGAAAAAAGTACAATTAATTAATGACATTGACCATTTGTATTTAGAGGTAGTTCGGGTTGATCGATTGGAAGCAGCAAAATTTTATAGGGCATAAAAAGGAGATGAGTGCATCAAATCAGCCAAAGGATCTGCTCAGACTGTCATGGTTTTATCTCTTACACACACGCAGACACACACGCACACACAATCACTTGTCATTGTTGTTGTTTTTGCGGCAGGAAATGCTGTTTTTGGCGCTGCAAATTGCCAAAAAAAAAGAGAAGAAAATAAAACAAAACAGAAAGAAAAATACAAAATAATCAATTGCCAGCTTATAAATATGAAATGAACTGTAAGAGAATACAGAGAGAGAGGGAGACAGAGAACGAGAAAGAGAGAGAGAGAGAGAGATGTGGAGAGGAAAGAGCATTGGTAAACAGGATGATGATGAGATGTTGTTGCTTTTGTTGTGGTTTTTGTTGTTTCAGTAGTTTTAGTTGTTTGAAATGCTGTGACAGCTGTTGCTGCTGTTGTTCTTGCGGTTGGCATCATTTTTTTGGGTCAGGTACATAAAGATAATTGTATTTATGCATACCCTGTGCATTGAATATTAAATAGGGTAGCAGAGCATAAAGTTTTTATGCCTATATTTTAAACTTATTTACTTAAAAGTAAATTTTTTAGATAAAATTTTGAGAAGAGACTTAACTTAGTACAGGTAATTGCATTTACAGAGTACCTACGCTCTATTAAAATATATTCCATTGTTTAATACATTTAAATTTTAGCAATTCTAGATTACAGGGTATGTCGAACTCTTTAACCGATATAGTTTAAATAGAACAGCAATTAAAATGAGAGTACTTTTACTATTGAAAGTGTTTTTAGTTTTCTACAAAAAGGCATTCTAGTCTACAGGGTATACCTATTCCTACTATTAGAAAACAACAGACATTAAATGGGTATTACATTTTGTAGGCATGAATAATTAAACCATCACATATAAAGCCGCTAGACAAGTTGATGTAACTTAAACAGGATTCGTTAATGTATTCAAAACTAAACAATATCTACAGAGTGCTCTACTGTCATTTCTGTCATTCAAGACTAAATTAATTACAGGGTATTGGTTTGTCACATTCAATTAGTTGGACCACTGTGGCTGTCTACTTTGTGTCTCGAGCAACGAATACTTCAGAGCTGTTTTGTATGGAGGGATTTTTTGTGGCCTCCTTGGCACTTGTCTGCTTATCGCAAGGACACTTTGGTCCTTTTGAGGTCTAAGGGTCTGAGAGTGAGTGCCTCCTCCAGTTGAGTAGTCCCAGCCTGAACCTGAGCCTGAGCCTGAATTTAAGCTTGAGCTTTGGGTCTGAGTCTGAGCCTCACTTTGGTGGTCAACAAGCGAGTCCTTTGACGTAATATCGCTTGTTTGAATTTAATTTATTGTTTTGCCTGAACAACTGTTTGTTTTTCCCCCACTCTCTCTCTCTCTCTCTTTCTCCCTCTCTGTTTTTGTCCCTGTCTATTTGTACGCCCAGAAGTGTCACAACAATGTCAGAGTCACCGTTTTTATTGCCAAAATTTTTGCTTGCACTTATGTATTTGCGCTAATTTAATTTCTTGTGTAATTCCATTTTTATGTAGTCAACTTACGGCTACGACGGCTGCCTTGAAACTGAGATGATTTCCCCTCTCAGCCTACTCAGATTTCCCCTCTTGTTGTTGCTGTTGTAATCCAGTTTGCCAGTTGTTTGCCTTGAGGCGAACTTTGTCAACAATTCCGCGCACAACATTGAAAATTGCTGCTGTTGCGAAAAAGGAGAGTGTGTAGTGAGGAATAAGGACGAAGGAAGAGGGGTGTGGGGGAAATGCTGCCTGGCACAAACAGCGCATCATTATGAACACGGACTCACGAGCGTCTGAGGGGGGCGTGCCAGCATTTCAGTGTGTCACTTTAACGAAAAAAAACAAAAAACATTTTTTTTTTATACTAGCGAAAAACATTTCCTTCATCTCAACAGAACCCATGCCCCTTCACCCCTTGTTCCCCCTTTTGGCCAAAAGTGTCTCTTAGCTCTCGTTGCGATTGTGCCTTAAGGTCAAGCGTCTTTGTCATCTGCCATTGCCTACGTTTTCCAGGCGCATTTTATGCCGTTATTTCTAGCAAATAAATAAATTTTACACACACACACACACACTCACACACATTCGAAACGACCGAGAGGTAGAGTGCGAGCGGGGGGAGAACGAGAGTTTAGTGGCGCCTGCAGGCGTCGGCCCAGCCACTTAACATAATTCAAACGACTGTCGTTAGATGGCGCCACTGCAACGGAAGGCAAGTTGCTTACTCGTCGTTCTTAGACTGTCAAAAGTTCCAACCTTTTTTCTATCCATTTTATTTGGTCTCCTTGTTGCAACCAGTTCATGCAACCAAATGAGGCAAGTTTCCAACGTTGGCATTCAATAACGGTATAATGGTTATGGTTATGCCATTTGCAGTTACGACCACTGATATTGCCACTAAAAATGCCAATCATTTCTGGCCAATTCAATAGAGTGTCTCAGCTTTGTATGATTGTGGAAAGCAATGTGTTTACAGGTTTTTATTCGCTTCACAATTGCACTCAATTGACTACGATTTGAACCTAATGAATATTCAATTTTATTCACTTTTCGTTTATTCTCTGGCCAAATCACACAAAAGCCAAACTTGATGGGGATTTTCAAATGCCAAAATGATAAAAGCACAAAAAGCTTCAACAGATTTATGTCCATTAAATTGAAGTGGAAATTTAAAGTGAACAAATAGTTTGTTTTTACCATAAATGGTAGTTTTCGTTTGTAAATTTCCTAGCAAATAACTCCGTGTGGTTTATGTTTTAAAACTTACATTTCTCATCATTTATTCGTTTCACTTAATACGCAACGTATGTTTAAATTCCCTTTATAAACATACATATTTATACCACATGCATTATATATGAATGTGGGCACTGTGCCCGTTTCTAAGTACCTTAAACATTTTTGGTGTTCATATTCTCGACTCGCTTACGAGGCAAAAGTTTAAGCACAGTTCAAATGATTGCCCCAATGCTGCTGAGGCCAACAGGAAAGGCGAACTTGCTCACACATACTGTCAAGAGAGCAAAATAGAAAAGTCAGAAAGAGACAGAGAAGGTAAGAGGGAAAGCGAGAGGGAGGGTAAAAAGAGGCATAATGTCCATAGATAGAACACCTACGCGTTGCACGTTTTGCAGCATTGAAAAATATTTACATTAACATGCAAAAGCGCAGCAGCCCACACACAAAATGCTCACACATACGTAGTGACACACAAACACATACACACACGCATACATAGTCACACATGCGATAAAAGTTTTGCCATTGCATATTATTTTCACATGCGATGGCCGCGTTGCAATTTGGCAAGCACACAAAACTATGCTACACTTTGCTGGCCAGCTTAGTTTGTGCGGTGAGTGTGAGTGTGTGTGTGTGTGTGTGAGTGCCAAGTTTTGCGTCAGATTTTGGCTGTGAAACCGCCGTCGCTTAAACAGAAAACTTGCAACTTTATCTTGGCAGCCAAGTCGTCGCCAGAGCAAAGCCGCATTGCAGCAACTTAATTAAAATGTCCACGTTCCTACACACACTAGCACACACACACATAGAAAGCAACTCGTTTAGGTGACTGAAGTGAGTGAAAAGTCAACACGCATAAAAATCCGTCAACACGAGCGCGTCAAACGCACAGCCCAAAACATTTAATTTCGACAAGTTTTTGTGGAGCCTGGGAAAAAAGGGCGAATGGCCACGCCCCTTATAAATTGTCATGACTTCAAGACGCACACGCTGACACAAACAGACGACAGGAGCAACAACAACTGTCACCAGTACAAACCCAAACACACACACACACATATGTATATGTATGCCAAACTAAAGGAGACACAAAAAGTGTAGCATACATTTAAGCGCCAAAAACGGAAACGCTTGACGCAAAAAGGCAGCTAACAACATGGCCAACGACAGCTACAACAACAACAACAACAACAATGACTACTTCTACAACAAAAATAAGCTGCACACTTGTGCTTGTCAAGCGTTCAGTTGATTTCTGCTACAGTTTATTCTCTTTATGCTTTTCTTTCATGGAGTTTTTTTTCAGTAAAAATTCGTTTAAGACTTTGACTTCTTCTCTGGCCATAAATATGCTCATGTTTAATATATTTTGGGAGTTTTAGCAAAAAGACTTGATATGTTTCACATATTTTATGGGTTGACCAGTATAAATATGTCTTTAAGCATATGTTCTCATTTCTATTGAGTGCATTTTTTGGTTGAAATACTAATAAATATATACAAACTGTAATTTATTTATTTTACTCTGTGCTTTCTTTAGATTTTTGCTTCAAAATAATTGCCTGGTTTGTTCAGAGTTCGAGTAAATGAAAATTACAGTTTAATTTTTATTTTTCTTACAGAAAATTCTCACAGTTTACTATGATGTAATAAAAATGCTTTCTTTCCTTATTTTATCTTTCAGTTCCTTTTGTTATACAATTATTTTAGCATATATTCAATTAGTGTGTATCTTTCAAGTGTCTGAAGTAAATGAACTTGTTATTGAGTGAGTTTAAAATACTTCGAGAGTATTTTATTTTCACTAAGCCAAGAATAGCACTTCATTTTTGTTTCATTTTTCCGAGTTTCTTTTGGTCGTTTTTGGCACTTCTTCACATTTTCGGTTTTTATCGCCATGTTTGGGGCATTTGTTGTGTGCGGTTGCGGCTTTGGTGCAAATGCGAGTATTCCTTTTATTTTGCAAATTATGGCCAAGAACAAGAGCAACAAAACGATAACAACTGCTGCCAGCGCAACGGCAAATGATGTTTATGGCCCACCATTTTGGCCACTAGCCGCAATTTTATGCAATTTCTTTTGTGCCGCATCGCATCCAAGACGCCTTTAACTCTCAGTGCTTCCTCCTGCTTCCCACTCTTCTCTTACAGCAAACGCTGTCGCCTTTGCCACTGCCGTACGCTAGAGTCTTCCAAGTACTCGGTGATTTAGTGCTTATGGCAAGTTTATAAATTAAATTTAATGAAGCAGCAAGTCAAACTATTACCGACTGCTTCCACTTTCCCTGTTTCCTATTTTCCATTGTCCTGTGCATCGATTATGCGCCAGCCACTTCCGTTAGATACCCACACATGTCCTCGACGTGTGTGTGTGTGTGTGTGGATTTTTGATTTAGTTCCAGAGCGGAAACTTTGGTTTCCCAGCTCAAACTTTAAGTTCGCAAATTGCAGATTTTTAAGACGTTGGCATTTTTGTTATAAAATTAAATATTTTATAATATTCAGAATTTAATATGGTCTTGTTTAATCGATAAATATTAAATTTGTTTAACCAAAACAAGGTCAAACTGTTATTCATACAAAGCAAATTTCAATGCAAATAAAGTCCTGAGTTTTACTTCGCCTTTAAAACTTTATTGTTGAGCACACAGACGACTTAAGCAAATAGTATGAAAAGAGGTAACTTGCTGTTCGTTAGTGAAGTTCAAACTACACTTTAACTCTCAAGTACTATTGAAAAATGTATAACTAACAACTACAGAGTAATATGCACAAAACCTGTTATTCCAAAGGCTCTGATTTCAAATGCAGATTTTATTCTCAACTTGCTATAACCTTGATATCATATGCTGAGCAGACTTAAAAGAGTTGCAACGTTTAATTGGCTACAAGCTGGCAAAGTTTGTAAACATTTTGGGGAAACTCGATACAGATAAAGTCATTTAAAAGCTTATGCAATAACAATTGCTTGTAGCGAGTAGCTGCATTGCATGTAAAATAGACTCGAATCTTCCTTATATCACTTTAAACAAATGTCGCACTCGCATCAATTACGAGTTAAGAGTGTGGAGCGTTAGAAAAGCCGGAGGCAACTTACAAAGGCCAAAACCAAAAAGTAATTATCGACAACTTGTGCCAAACGAAGAAGTCCCCAAAAACAAGCAAACAACAAATGTTTTAAAATTCAATGGGCACACGAACACACAGTGGAAGTAAGACACGTATACATAGACACAAACACTTGTACATAGAGCAGTAACAACAATAGAACGCCTGGGCTTATGCAACATAATCCTAGTTTATGACAGTTAAGGGCCTCGCTTTGTGCTTACGTATACGTGAGTATAAGGAAGTGTGTGTGTGTCTGTGTGTATGAATTTCTTATGTCCTTTTGTAACCAGCAGCTGCTCAACCAGCTGTACACACACACACACACACACGCACACACAAACACTTCGCTCAACATATTCTATTGAAAGACAGTGGATCGAAGCAGCTAATAGACGTCTTGTAATTTCCCTCAGGGTTCATTTGGTAAACCTTTTAATCAGATAAATAGATTTTGCATGCTGTTAGCCAGTTTGTATGTTAGCTAACATATTTCTGTTATGCTATGCAGTTAAAAACTGCCAAACGATTCGGCTTTGGTACAAAATGAGTTTGACATTTTGTAATCGCATTAAATTTGTTATACTTCAAATTAAAATTTGTCCAAATTAACATTTTCATACATTACATGAAGCCTCTGAAAATAAAAGCAACCTTATTTAGTAAAGGTTAAATTTGAAACAGGCTAACAATGAGCCCTAAAACCTGTTTCTGTGTTTGATCTTGACATTTTGACAGCAAAAATGGCTGTTAATTCTTGCACCTTTTTTCCCTGAAAGCCATCCTCTTTACGGTTTGATTAATTTCCCTCGAAAAAGGTTGCCCAAAAGTCGTTAAGTTAAGTTGACCGAGATTTAAGCTGCTTAATTGACGAAGACCTTCAAGCGTAAAGTTTTATTTTAAATTATTTTTATAACACACGTGTCGTCCCACTGTGCGGTACAGATATCTATATAGTTTGTTTGAGAATTCCGATAGCTTTGACAAGTGTCATGTGCACAAAAGACACGTTTTGATATGGGGAGAGTACACTTGATTGTGTGTATGACCCCGGTAGACTGTAGATGATTTGGAGACGTTGCTGAAACCTCAATACACGCTTTGTATGCTACATAATTGAAGGTTTCTTTGTATTTTAGCGCCACAAAGTAAGCACAGTTTTTTATCAGATCTCCCGCAATTAGAACATAAATATTTGCGATTTCTGTGTGAGTTGTGGAAGGTTTTTCTCCTAACGTTATTTACAGCCTACAGTAAAAGTTTTCAAAAACCAAGGTCGCTCGTTGAGGACTAAAAAGTGTTGGTTAAATTTACTGGGTCATCATGCAAATATGCGGGTTTTAGCATTGCATACATATATTTTCCGCCTAAGACAAGCTGTCGACAGTTGTCATTGGATCCAACTATACGCTGACCCTGTTCCTGTTCCTGTTCCCTAGTCCTAGTCCTAGTCCCAGTCCTCGTCCTGACAGAAAAAGAATTCTCTTCGCAGGCTCATTTGCATGCTTTTAGGCGCCTTTTCAATTTCGAAAAAAAATGCATAAAACTAAAAGTGCGACATATGCACCCCTTGTACACCCCTTTTGACAACCCCCCAAGCATGGAAATTGCCTGCATACCCTGCACTTTTTAGACGAGGGCACGTGGGGTGCATTTATTTCCACTATCACTTGGTCTTAGTTTTATAAAGCATTCTTTTCAGCACATTGTTAACATGATGTTCAGTCAGAGCAGATTAAGAAGACAGAGATAACATGTGAGGGCTGAAAAGAGCATAAAAATCATTTAGCGATTCGCTTCGGTCTCTAGTGTGTCTGCTGCTTGTCAGTATTTTATTTTCTATTTTTTCTTGCCTGTTTGCTTGTGCTTTTTCTTTTTACTTTGCTGGTTTTCACAACTATCCATCCATGATTTTCATACATCCACGATTTGCAGGCTTCCGTTCGTTGGACAAGGACACGAGCTGTCGTCTGGTTTGCCCAACCATTTGTCCAATATGTTGGATACGGAGAATGCCAACTAAAGCTTTAATAGCTACCAAACACACACACATACACTCACTCAGAAACCCATACATATGCCAAAATTGATGTTGGCCATTAAATGCAGCAAAGGCACTTGAGCCTGGCAGCTGAGCATCATTGAGACCCAAAGGGACAATCGCTTAAAGTCCAACCAAATTAACTAGCATCAAAACATCAACAGTTGCCTAGACCAACGACCAACAAGCAGCACTCATACGAGCCACGTTTAGAAACCTAGTCTAATTATTAAACTGTCATGTCAATAACCCCGATTTTGTTAGCCTGGTTTACAGGCCTGTCAGTTTTGTATTATTAATGCACGAGTTAAAAGACAGCCAATGCGATTTTCCGGCACAGTTAGCATTTATAATTGCACCTTAATTATGGCCAAGAAGCAAATGCAAATGCAGGCCAACAGCTGATATGGCTCGCACAATATTTCTGGCTAAAACAAGAAGAAGGAAAGAGGAGACAGCGATTAAGCTTAGTAGGTAAAAAAATATGTTTCCTATCTTTAATTTAACTAAAGACTAACTTAAATTAAAGTTACTCTTTAAAGGCCTAATAAATTTGAGTTTCCCATCAGCTTTAATATGCTAAAGCAGCTTGAATATTATTGGCTTGAAACGAACTTTGTTCACATGACGGGAACCTGTGTAAAAATTGCATATCGAACACAACACAGTGTGTTCAACTGAATGCACAGTGAAAACAAAGCCCACATTGGAATTTATATCAGTTGTTTGCTTTTCTGGGAATTGTCTGAATAGATAAAAGTACACAATTCTCAGAGAATTCGGGGAATATGGATAACATTTTGATTTTTCATCAGCGTTCGCTTCTCGTTAGATGTCCAATTTTTCGCTTTCTCTTATTTCTTTTGGCTTAAGCTTTGCGCAGAGTTTGGCATATGTCAAACTGACAAAACTCACAAAAGTTTCCTTACGGCAATCATAATAGTAGTATTATCCTAGTTTTTCCTCTCTCTCTCTCTCTCTCTCTCTCTCTCTCTCTTGATCTCACTTTTTTCCCTTGGGCCTTGTTGCTACGCAAAAAATGTTGCTATGTTTTTTTGTTGACAGTAAATTTCTTGTGCTAAATTTTCGCTGAATTGTCAGAGACAGCAGAAGCCAGAAAGAGAGAGAAAGAAGGTAAGAAGGGAAGAAAACCTGAAAGGGAACAAGAAGTTGCCTTTGTGGCTGCTCACCAAGGAAGCAAAAACAATTCTCCCGCCCCCGCATCACCACAACAGAGCGCGGGTCCATGCCCCCTCCGTCCCCTTTCCAATTTTGTTACTCTCTCCGCTCACCTGTCCAGCTGACGGCGCATTTCGTTTTAATTGCGGTCAGCGTGGTTATGTCTTTGTCTCCGTTTAAATGGTAAAACGGAAGCATCTAAAAACTCGACAAACAAATTTCGTTGCATAGTTTTAGGCGCGCACCATGCGCATCGCAAATATTTCCCATGAATTCTATGCAGGTACAAGAGTAGAGCTATATTCAGGTATTTTATGCCCCGTTTTTTCAACTGTGTTCTCTTTTTGTTTTGTGGTCTCGTTTTGCGAGAATGTTGTGTCGTGTTTTATATTTGTTTCTCGTTTTTTTCTCTCTACTTTTCGCATAAGCTTGTTTTTTTGGAATTCACTATACAGCTGGCTGCGTATTGATTTGCTGCATTTGTAATGCCAGTGATGACAGAGTTTCGTGTGCGAAAACAGCTAGAAATAGTCAAAAGTATTTAAGCAAATAGGTACAAAATCTTTAACCATTTCCTTGTTCTAGCCAGAAACGAGCTAAATTGTCAGCATTCTGCTACGCGGACGTCGACGTCGCAGTTGACAGCAGAATGAACGCATTTATGCATTTGTCGGCCTCTGTTCTTTATTTATTTTTGCCTCTTCTCTTATCCTTTCTACTCGTTTATTCATGTTGTGGTTTGATCTGAAAATTCACTGCACTGTGCTGAATTTCAAAAGAAAAAAGATAATAAAAAACATAGACTCTTTGTGGTTAAACTACACAAATTGATTAACATATAGAATGTGCAATAAATGGAAATTTAAATAAACGCTTTCATCGCACTGTAAGTTTTGAATAAAATAGTTTATTTCATTTACTTTTTTTATAGCTTTAATCGCATTTTGTGCCACTGTGCCACTTGCTGTGCTATTTCAATTAAAACTGATTTCCATATGCATTGATGAATTCATATTTCTGCAGCCATGAATTCAGTTACAGAAAGTTCCTGAATAGCGCACGAAATACAGATAATCCAATTTCAGTTTCAGTAGTCCTTCATTTTGCTTTGTGGTTACTTGAGCTGGAACACGCGGCGTATGCGTAATTTTGTTGCATTTGCAGCTAATCAGTAGGCGAGTTGGCTATATGAAACGGCAATTAAGTTGAAAATTTCTAACCGTAATGCCATAAATCATAGACAAGATACACACTATTTGCTGCACAAGCACAACACACACACACACACATACACACACACAGACTCAGAGATATTACCTATAAATTAGCAAAGGTTCAGCTTGCTGCCCAGTTGCTGGGGGAAACCGCTTAATTGAACTAAAAGCAACTGCTGCTTCCCCTGCCCTCAAATAGTTGATGATCACGATGATGATGATGATGATGATTTTGATAATAATGACGTTGACACTGCTGTGGCTGTTGCAGCAACTTGCCGCAACATTTAAGTGATTTATGGGGGTCAGACACACACACACACAAACACGAACACAGACACGCATACATACAACAAGCCCAAAGCAGAAATCGCGCTTACTTTTTTTTTATACCCAGCAGGGAGAGTACACTAGGCTTGGGTAGTGTACATTGTTGATCAGCAAGTGCATAGCAGCCAGCTATGAGACAGTTATAAACGCATAGCAGTCAGAAACGAATCGTAATAAATTTCGAGGGTATTTAACTGTCGAGTAAAGTCTGCTGCACTTTATTTGCTTTGTTTTTTATACTTTTTTCATGTACGGCCATATATCAGTTACCTCTGCTGTATGAGTGTGTGAGTGTGTTTGTGTACTTTACTTATGTGTGCGAATGATTTTTCAAGAATGTCAACAACTGACAACTAACTTACGATACGCTCATAAATATTTACGAGTAAACATACATTTACATAAATGAATGAATGAACCAACGAACGAATGAACGAATGAACGAAAGAACTAAAGAACGAACGACTGAGAGTCTCTGTCACTTGCAGTGAAAATGATTTGAATATTTTGAGAACGTGAGAAATGAATTGAATATTTTAAAAAACGTGAAAGATGCTCGACATAGAAATGGACTAACAAATAGGTCAATTCCTCAACCAAACATAATTTTACTACGCCTTTATGACTGTATTAAAGATTCAACAATTTATAATTCATTATTTTGTTGTGTGAAATTTACTTTTTGTTTCGCTGAAATAACATAAGTTTATTACAGTATGTTTGAAATTTATTACCAGTTTTTTTTAACACGATTCTGCAGCTTTAAGTACTTTGTTTTTATAACTTAATTATTTATATATTTTACTGTACACTTTTATTACTTTATTATATGATTTCTGAATTGAATTTGGTTTATTAAAATTGTTTATTATTTTTATTGAAAAGGCTACATGAAAAATTGCATCTCAATTAGTTGTTTTCAGTGTTTTAAGCCTTAAAGTTGAGGTAATTATATTTTGAAGTTAATTAAATGTGTTAAATAAAATATATATTTTCAAGCACAGCACAAAAACTGATTTCATAAATTGGCCTGCAAGGATTCAAGTTAACTTTGTTATTAATAATTAACTGTACGTAAACAAATTATATTTATTTGTGTGCATAATATATTTAAATTATGCTTCTCAATTTCCAAGAAATCTTTCTAGTTAAAAACACTGAACAGAATAACAAGTACATAGAGAGAAAAAAAAACATTTAATTAAGCCAACTGAAATAACAAAAGCAATGACAGTGTTAACCCCTAGCTGTCCAACACTCGGGGTTAGATGGCGTATACGCAATCAACGTTGATTTGAACAGCTCTCTTTCCTCTGCTGCTCTCGCTGAAAATGCGGTGGTATCTATTGTTTCTTGTGATGTGTCTTTGCCTGCAAATATGCTGTGCTCTCATGCAGATATCAGAACATTGCAATAGACATACCTCATATGGTTTCATCATGAACGAACTCTTATTGTATGCCAATTCTCGCTCGCTCTTCCTTCCCCTCCTGCTCTCTCCCGCGCATTCGCTCATTGACAACCATTGTTGAACTTGCCATGAGTATTTATACCTATGCCAGAGATCTAAGAGGGTATATTAGGTGGGGTTTATTTAGAATGTCAAGAGTATTATATGTTTATCTTCTTCAAACTGCTGTAATTGATAGGGGTAGATAACAATTGAAGAACTGTTCGCTTAAGATGAGTTTTAGAAATACCCTGTATTTACTAAATAAATCAATCAATCTGTTTACACTTTTTGCTGGGTATCTTTCACAGCCATTCAACTTGTTATTTCTCTGGTATTTTTTTACATTATTTGAACTCTTAATTCCCCCCCGGGGAGGTATTTGAAATTGGGTGAGGAAACTGACACAATTGCAAGTTATTTGAATTGACTTTGGTTGATGGATTGTCGGTGGCTTGTTACCAATGAATTGATAATGAAACTGCTACCTGGTTGACTTGTGTTATACCATTTATTTATATGAATTCAATTGTATATGAGGATTTCAATTTTTATTGTTACAGAGATTGACTTTCTCTTTTATAACATGTTTGCCTCTTGATGGATGGCAAATAAAAGTTTTGATCTCCTTGTAAAGACCTTTTTATGTCCCTCAAAGTTATCAGAATTTAATTTGACTTCGAAACGTCCTACGCTTGAATTATGATGCGATTTATGAAGTGGCTCTTAAATTAAAGTCTCGCATTTCTAGCTGGGTGTTCTGTTTTATGGTAAAAACTGTATTGAAAGCAGCAGCAGTTGGGTGAGAGACCAAATAGTTTGCCGATTGCGAAACAGAATCCGGGTTGGAATGAGGGAAAGTGCCGTAAATCAAAATGTGCACACGAAACGAAAGGAAAATATTGCCACAGCAGCATAAAAAGAAAAACTTGATAAACTGCTACCGATAGGGGTGGTGGGCAGGGAGTGGGTTGCTTAAGATGGCACAGCAAAATTGAATATGAAAAAGCATGAAGAGCATGAAGAAAAAGGAAAATATATTTCCGCTAACGACAATCAGGAAAAATGCAAAAACTGTCGCGGAAGTTGTCAAAACATTCGAAACGAAACGAAATGTCAGATAGCAGAATCAGTTCTTGTTGTTGCCACGACAGACTGACAGACAGAGACAGAGACAGGGAGACAGTGAGATAGAAAGAGATGCCTGATTATGACTGTAAGCGAAAGATTGTACGAGAGAGAGAGAGAGAGAGAGAGAGAGCGACCTTAAACGAAGGCCATCTTTAGACGCACCTTTTGCTGTCCTTTATCCCATTTTAGCCATGGCCTCCAATACCAATTGGCCAGGTTTTCACTGCTGAGCCAAGGCATAAATTAATTTTTATACCCTTATCGGACGGGGAATTCATAATCTCAGCCATTGGCCATAGATCCCTCCGAGAGCCGCGGCTTTTCTTATTTATTGTTTAACTGTGCAAACACTGATAATAAATTTTACCTTCATTGTCGTTGTCGCTACTGTTGCTGTTGTTGTTGTTGCTGTTGGTGTTGCTGCGGTGTTGCAGGCGTGAAAAATTGTTGGCCTGCATTTTTCTTTCCGCTTTCTCTGTTTTTTTTAGTTGAGCAGCTATTAAATATGCATCCCGAGCATTTTTCACACACATTTTTTCGCTCTTTTTTACCGTTTTTACCTTTAATTTTTTAATTTTTTTTGATTGCTTGGGCGGTTTTTCGTTTTCAAGGATTTTGTGACAACCTTTTAATGAAATTAATCTGTTCGAGCTACCGTCCAACTGCTGCCAACAATTTTGCATATAAATTGCAATTTAAGATGTCCATTTATCAATGCTCATAACTTGCAATGATCCAGGGAGCCAGCCGCAAGCCACGACTTAATTCATTAAGGCAACAAATGGCCTTTCCCAGTATACTATATCCGAGTATATCTTGTTCAACGATGTGCTAACCATACATCTCTATCTTTATGAGCCGTTTAAAGCTTTTTTGGCTTGCCTGCCTGACTGCCTGTCTGCCTGTCTGTCTGTCTGGTAATTGCCAATGAACAGCCATTAAATCAACTATAATATATATTTTAGTCTTTGAAAACTCTTAATTTCAACTTTGGCATATTCCAATATCATTTTCAAGTTGACATAACACTGAGAGATGGCAGCTTGTAATTTACATAAGGATTAGAAGCATTAAAGGTTTAGACAGTTTTATTGTATTGCAAAAGTATCAGAGATGAAATTAAAATAATGACACTGAATGGAATTCAAAGTAGATAAATCGAAATTTAATAGATATAGTTTAGTTGACAATAAAATTCTCACTGACAGCTATAACTTTGAAATAAGTTAATCTTCACTAATAAAAAATATATATAAATTACTCAAAGACAAGTGTAAAATCCTTTTAAGTATTGCCATTAAAGCGTAGCCCTTACAGATGTTTTCACGGTCGTCGAATTGGTCCATAAAGTATACAAGATTGTTTGTTATGAGCATTATGCAGATACATATGCGATAAATACAAGTTGGTTATGCAAATTTATAGCCATATGAAATGAATATCATTAAATTCGCGTCAATTAAGTACACTTTGTTAGCTTGCAACTGGCAGCCGATTCACTGTCAAGTGGGCAGTCATGCAACACCGATGGACACGACCTCGATTTGGCCAGCAAACCAACTGCCCAACTGGCCAACTGACAAACTGATTGACAGACAAACAGACAGACTGGCAGGCAGACCGGTGGAGTGTGTGTGTGTGTGTTTATTGTGTGTGCAACTGACAGTGCCAGAATTTGCATCACGTGGCGAGTGCAGCAACAACTTCTGATGCTGCCACACGGTTATGTTGCAGTTGTCAGTTTAATAAATAGAGTATAACAACACTTTGGTTAACCCTTTTAGTTAACCAAAAACTTTAGCTTGGCATAAATTTTCATAAGCCTTACATTACTCATACGCCGCGTGTGACCCTAGCAAGCAGCGAACATATAAAAAGCTCATTAAAAGTTATACACACACAAACACACATACACGCACACACATACACACCTCTAGACACACTTTGGGAGCATTTATTAAATGTTAGCTTTACTTTATTTCCAGGCAGGCAAACATTTTTGCCATAAAGCAAACAAGCAACGCAGACAGCTAAACAAAAATGTCACAAGTAAAAGAGGATTGAAAACTACACTCTATATATGTGTATATATGTATATATACATATATATAGGCAAGGTCCTTTACTTCCGCCTGCCGCAGCCTTCCTATTTCCATCTCTTTCTTTGCTTATCGCCCTCTCGCTTTTCCTGCCACTTGCTATGTTTTTTTTTACACTGGGGCCCGCAGCGCAACACTTCCTGTTTACATAAACAAACACATCAATGTGTCTGACGTGCAGCTTACCCCGACTGGCATGCCCCATCCTGTCCCGCTTCGACCAGCCCCCTTCTCTCCACACTTTCCTCCTTCTGCATCTCACATGCATAAAAATTGTACATTAGCTCAACAAGGATTTTGTTTCAATATAACAACGCGACGTGTTCTATGCACTTGTCTGTGTTTTTTATCTACCCTTGTTGCACGTTGCACGTTGAACGCTGAAGGATGCATGGCAAAAGTTAATTTTACCTGCAGGCAACTAAAAATCTATTTCAAAATTGTTTTGCCAATTCTCATTTTAATGGGCACCTCGAGGCACAACTTTGTAGATTGCAATTTTTGATAAATTCAGTTTAGTTTTATTCATAATTAATTTTATAAAAGTGAAAGGTGAAGTAAAATAGCAGCCAATTCAATGGAGAATGAAGGTCCTAACAGAAATAACAACAATTTATTGGAAAATAAAGTTGGAATGGATAAATCCGATTTATTAATTACCAAGAACTATTTTAAGCTGCATATTATTTTTATAACATAATCCAACCATTGGTAAACAATAAGTTATTTAAAAAATAGTGATTATCAACTATTTTCTTTACCTAAAATATTTCTTTAAAAAATGTAACACTTTTCGCTTTAATAATTAAGTTTCTGAAGCATTTGGAAATTGGTGGCAACTGAAGAACATCAGAAGATAAAGATACGCTTAAGATAAAAAGCTTAAAATATTTGCAGTACCAAATGATTAAAGACATTTTCAGCATTTTCTGTTCCAATTTGATGAGTACGGGTATCTTCTTGGCTTTCTTTACTTTCTTTTCCCTTTCTCTTTCTTTTGGCTGACAGCACACAAAACAAAACGGAGCAAAGCAAAACTCTTGGCAACATTATTGGCACACAAAATATTTTTCATTTTAATTAAATTGCATTCTCTGGCAGTGCCAGAATCTCATCTGAACTTAACTCAACTTGAAGTCAGCCAGGGCATTCAGGCAGAGCCCCCTTTGCCCCTTGGTCCCATCATGACCTTGCTGAATATTTCACTCTCAAAATGGGGAAACTAACTTGGAATTTGAGTAAAAGAGTAAAGAGTATTCAAGTATTTTGTTGGTCTTTTTTTTTGTTTTTGCAGTTAATCAAAAGCAGTGCTCTGCATGAAAGTGCTCAATTATATTACTTATTACATAAGTTTTAAGAGTCAGACTCGATTGTCTGCGTCTGGAGCAGTCATAATTCATTTGGCACTCGATACAAAAGTCGTTGGCAATTAATTCACGCGCCCGTTATTGATAAATCAATGCGGAATTCGGTTTCAAAGGATAATTAATGCGTTGCCAGGCAACGAATCCTGCATGTGACAGCAGCTGACGCAGGATCTCGTTATAAACGTGAGTGTGTGTGTGTGTATTCTGTGAGTGTGTTAAGCTGGCTAACAAATGTACACATCCAGCTCAGGGTGGTGCTTAAGAAATGCACTCAGCGAAAAATACCAGAGACTTCTGCAAACAAGTTAAATTCAGTTGACACTCGAGCAGCAGAAAAAGGAAGTTTTTTTTTTATGGGGTCCTAAAGGAAGTAACGAGAGAAGAGTCATAATAGAGCAAGAATAATTTTCTATATTTAAACCATACGCAGTAAGCTAAACATTTTAAGATTTTCAGCTTTTTTGAGAATTTTAACTTAATTTTAAATTTTAAACTTTAATTTATATGAAAATTTAATGTTTGCTGAATTACTTTAAATACTTAAAGCACATAAATAAAATCTACTTTCTGTTAGTTCCACTTGTCGAGTTCTGTTCGTTGCTTTAAAGCATTTCTGACTTACTTACATTGTAAATTTTCCCTTTAAGAATAAATGTGTGTAAGTTTACATATCGAATGTGCATTTGGTTTTGTGTGTGGCAGAAGCAACCGCAAAAGTCTGAAGGAGCCTTGAACAAATTATATTTGAACGCATTAAGGATATGCCCATGCGGAAAGTACAGTTGTGCTCATATATAAAGAGAGGGGGAGTGGGACGAGATGGACATGCTGAGACATGCTTTTGTAATTAAATTAGCATTAATGTTGTCGTTGGGATTATGGACTCGCTACGTTCTTGTTGCCATTGTCGTCATCATCGTCTGTAGTCGTAGTCGTAGTCGCAGTCGCAGTCGCAGTCACAGTTGCCGTTGTGTTGCCTTGTGCGACTTCATTAAATATCACTCATACGCCATGTATGACGCTCTTTCTCTATGAGTTTGTGTGTATGTGTGTGTGTGTTTGTTAGCCACTTGAGTGAATTTATGGCACATTTAATGCTTTGAAGTCTTCCCACACAATTTCTGTCTCTTTTCTCTTTCTATATCTCTCACGCTCTCTTTCTCTCTCAGCCAGTTACTTACCATCAGATTTGCTTTTAATACCAATTGCAACAATTGCCTGCAGTATAATTTATTATTGGCTTTTATGAGTTGCAAATGCTACGTGCCGCATGCCTCTAATTACCGTTGCAAAACAATTATCAAAATTTCTGCATGCCTGCCAAGTGGCTATAAATAAACACCCAATTTCAAGCACATTCCACCACTGAAAAAAAAATAAAATAAAATGAAACCCGTATTAGCAGCCAACAAAATTTTCATCTTTTTTACTTCTCGTTTTTTCATTCATTTTCTTACATTTTTTTTTTGTGTTTGGCGCAAATGGAAAAGAGTAAAAATGATTGAAGCGAAAAGTTGGAAAAGTTAAGCGAGATTTTTCAGGCAGAAAAAGGGAGAAATCAAAGCAATGAAAAAACTATGCAGAAAAAGTTTGGCAGCCCTTTGCAAATATGCTGAACGAATAGTAAACACCCTTCAATTGAGTAAAACTAGCAAAAAGAGCTTATTAAAGCAGGAATTGAAGTTTTTTGAACTAAAGTTAACTCAAAGTCCGAAGAATTCCAGATTTATATGATAATATACAATATTCATTAGTGGATAAATATCTAAATAGTATCCTAAATGCATTTAAAACATATACATTCAAGAAGCCATCCTAATTCACTTCTTGCCCAACTACAACTCTATTCATATCACAAGTTTAGACATGCCTTATGGCATAGTTTACGCTTTTAGCAGTAAACTCAAAAGAGTGCTCCAAAATGGTAGGAAAAAAACATAGAAGGAAAAGTGTTGGGTTTGAGCCAAGGCACAAAATTTGCGGCCGGAAGTGTAAGCATGTAAGCAACACACCAATACACGAGTGTTTGAGTGTGCTGGTGTATATTTCTGGTTTTTCGTATCTGTATTAGAATAAGGGGCTTTCAGTCTTTAGATGGCTTGGAACTTCGTGTTCATTGGTGGGAAAGAGAGTGTTATTCAAGCAAATTGCCAATGTAAATGTTGCAACAACCAGCCAGAGTAGCAATAACAACAAATGCGACCCTCGTCGCAGCTGTGTAAACATCAGCAATAACAACAACAAGAGCAGCAGCAACAAAAGCAAGCCATTGCTGCTGACGTCAAAAGACACACACACACAGTTACACACAGACACAGTCACACAATCACACACATATTCACACTCACGTACAGCCAAAATGCATTTAACTTGCGTCTCTGTCCACATTTTGCTGCCTTCGGTTCTTGTGTCTGACTCTTGCGCAATGCTTTGCTTGTTTTATGCAGACAACTCAACCAACTAAGCCCAGCAAAAAACAAGACACAGAAAAAAGTACCAAACTCAATTCAAGCGAGCGACCAAACAAAATGGCCGCACCGGAAGTTGGTGGCCGCCATTTGTGCTGTTGATGCCGCACGCGCGTTTCAATTTGATCTGATTTTATTGCTGCTGCTGCTCCTGCTGTTGCTGGTGCTGTTGCTGGTGCTGTTGTTGTGGCATTGTTTGCTGGTATCGTTGCCGCTTGTATTTGCCCAGTTCGTTGTTGCACCATTTAGTTAAGCATTTAAGTTTGTTTATTTATTTGCCGCTGGTAAATGAAGCGCACAAATCATTAGGTGCTCCATTGGACAATCTGGTGTGCAAACTGGGCCAAAAGGATTTGTATTAGCCACTTAACGTTTATTTAGTCTTTCCAACGATCGATTCAATTCAATTATTTGCCTAATACATTCTAATGTATCCAAGCTTATCCTTGGTTTATGCTAATGGATGAATGGCAGCAAATTATTTATATGTGAAGATGAAAGTATTTACATATGAATTATAAGTTTAACTTGTAGCATGACAATTATTTACAAATAAATTAGTTTGGTGTGTGAAATGTATTCTTAATTAAGTGTACGTAGAATATAAGTAGCAAGGGGTTTAATAAGTTAGTAGAGGAAAGTTTATGGTAGAGGAAAGTTTACATAAATGGTTTATGCTATTTTGTACATGAACTATCCAAGTTTATTTTATTTTTGTTTAGTTATCTAAACAGTATATTAATTTTATAACAACTTCACGTATTTTTAAAGCTCTTAATTAGTTTTAGAAATTTTAAAAATAGTTTTAATTAATTTTAATTTTAAATTGTATAATAATTATATAAAATACTCTAAGATGATGAATAACAAATTCACAATCTGTGAAGAACTTCTTACGGCAGCTCATTGTGTCTCGTGTTGTTTGTACATCTTAATTGGAAGAAAATTCTATACAAATCCCTGACGCTGAGCAAGTTTTTCATCATGTTGCTGCTGTTTCTTATAGAAGTCAAAGGCTTTTCTTGTGATTTCATTGAAACGCTTCAAAGCAAAAATTTAATTAGTGGCCAGAGGAGAAATGTTGTCTGTTTGAGTGAGAATAGCTCACTTGAAGGATCTTTCAACAGTTGCAGCCGCAAGCAGCAAACGCCAGCAGCAATTGAGAACCACAAGGCGTATACTTAATGCGAGTCTAATTAGTGTCCTAAGATGTCGCGACATGTGAAAAGTGCTTAACTCACAGCATATTTTTTACTTGCTCTACTTTCAGCAGCAAAAACAGAAGCAGCGGCAACAACAGCAACAACAAAAAGCAAAGCATTTGTATGTGCAACAGCAACCGCAATCGCAACCGCAGCAACAGAAACAGAAACAGCAACAGTAACCGCAGCAACACTTGTTAAGTGGTAGGCGTGAGGCAAAGTAAATAGCAACGCCTTCACATTGGATTACGCGCAGTTATACTTTAGACCGGAGCCAATTAGTGGCCAACAGCAACAACAACAACAGCAGCAATTAGCGCAACAAACGACACAGCAGACGCAACAACAGCTGCAGCTGCAGCGACAGCAACAGCAGCAAGTGCAGCAGCAATTGCTCGCCCAACAGCAGCAGCAATTGCAGATCCAACAGCTGCAGCAACAACTGCTGCTGCAACGGCTCGAGCGTGAGTTGCAGCAGCAACAGCAACAACAGCAGTTAGCCCAACAGCAACAGCAATTTCTTTACCATCAGCGGCAATATTACGAGCGACGACATCGTTGGCTACCCAGCAGCAGTGCCAGCAGCAGCAGCAATCACTACGACTATCTGCCACTGCACCAGCACCACCAACACCACCATCATCACCAGCAACAACAACAGCAACTGCAACAGCAGCAACAACAGTACAGTTATTACTTCAGTCGAGGCAGCAGCAGCAGCAGCGGGCTGGGTCTCGGCCTGGGTTTAGGCCTGGGTTTCGGTCTGGGCAGCAGCAATCTAAGCAGCTGGTACCATCTGCCCTCGACCTCGGCGCACATCTACATTGGCAGCAGCAGTAGCAACGGTGCTCCGTATCCATATCGCTTAGGATACAGTGGAGGTGGCTATCCGGCAGCAGCATTGATTAATTTCGACAGCTCTCCCACACCATTGCTATCGGCATCGACGGGCAGCTCACCTGGATATTTGCCAGCATTACCGGCACCAGTGTTGCCACCACCGCCACCAGCGCCTAGTGTTGCCACCGACTATTATTTCAGCAGCAATAGTAGAACAACAGCAGCGACAGCAGCAGCAACAACAACATCGGCCACAGCAGCCGCAGCAGCGGCAGCCGAATCGTTTCGTGAGTTTACAGCATCGTCGACAGCAGCAACAGCAACTGCAGTAGCAACAGCAGCAGCAGCAGCGGCGGCGGCAGCAGCAGCAGCGGAAGAGGAGCTACAAGCTGGCGGCTATCGTTACAAGGCTACGCCCAGAAGGCGATACGACGCCTACGACAACTACGGCTATCTGCCAGGCATTGCCAGCACCACTGAGGACGAGGACGATCTACTTGAGGAGTGCTTGCCAGCAGCTCTACTGTCCACAGACTGTGAGAGTCTCGAGGACGTACGCTTTTTGCAATACAATAGTAATCATCATCCAGAGTACGACGACGACGACGACGAGGAGGCGCAGTTGGCGCATATACTTGATCTTGATTTTCCCGATTTTTTACGCCCTTATAGCGGCGGCAGCAGCAGCGGCGGCGGCGGTAGCGGAAGTAGACACAGCCACAAAACGCCGCCACAACACGAATATCAAACGGAGCACGGCACCACAGCCGGAGCAGGAGCAGCAGCAGCTGCTGCAGGAGCAACAACAGTTACAGGAGCAACAGGTGGAACAACAGGAGCAACAGTGGGGGGCGGCAGCAGTGAAGCTGGCAGCGGCAATCAGTTGCATCACGAAACCGAACAACATCGCTATCATCACTACCAACAACAACAGCAACAGCAACAACAGCAGCAACAGCAGCAGCATCACCACCACCAGCAGCAGCAACACTATCAACAACAGCAGCAGCAATACCATAATCCACACCAGCAACAACAACACGTGCATCTGCCAGGACACCAGTCACAGCAACAACAAGCCTATCAGTCCTACCAATACCCATCGCACGACAGCTGCGAGGGATTCAATCAGTTTGCCAATAACTCCACCAGCTGCCTGGGCAATCAGAGAATGATGGTTAGCAAATTGTGGAACAGCTGCTTCCCGGAGTTCACGCCGGATCATGTGCATCGGCACAACTTCTATCTCTGTCAGGTAAAAAGCTGATTATACTCACTACAAGTTAATTTATTTAGATACAAGTACAGAAATGTAAAATATATATAACAGAAAATCGAAAAATATATACATATAAACCCAATCAATAACTCTTATACCTAAAATTATAGTGGCAGCGGAACACACAGGTGCGAATTGTGTACCTGTTCTACCGCTGGATAACGGCCATAACATGCCTAGCGGCTTTGGTGTGCTCGCTGCTGGACATTGGACGGACTGAGGATCATAAGGAGCACCACTATGCCAAGTGGTGGATATATTTGACCCATTGGGGCCTGCTCTTTTGTACGGTGCAGGCGTGGCTAGCCGCTTGGATTGTGACCCAGGGTATGATGGTGGAGCGTGAGGACTTTGAGATTGTGCGGCAGGCGAAGAAGAGTCGATTACACCATCTCTACTGGGTGCTGTACACCTGTGCCACAGTCTATGCCTTCATTGTGACCATGTGCTACTGGGGATTGGTCCACAATAAGGGTAAGTAAACGTGGCCAAAACATCTTAACCAAATATACAAAATGCTTTTTTGTGAAAGTTTGAAACTATATTGAATTGGATGGAATGGTTAGTGATGAGTTCATTGTTTATGGCAGAACACAAGACTCTTGCACTCCTCCGACTCAATTGAGTCGTAGGCAATACGGCTAACAATTACCAGACCACCAATGGTACAGGCAAAGGTTATATACATTCTAGCAGCCAACTCCAAGTATTTGAACCTCGAGAAACTATCCAGAGCTACCGTGTGCAAGTTGAAGGCATTATATGTTGTCCAGGGTCCAAACAGTATCAGGCAGGCCGTCATGGGCACATAGATGTGCATGGCCAGTTCACTGGCAAGGGAAATGATTGAGGTGACCAGTACGGACATCGCTAGTAGTATTATTATCCAGATATTGGCTGTTAGTTTGGATGGAATCCATAGTCCGAGTGGTGTGTAGACTAGCAGTACAGTGATCGCAATAACTATATAATACCAAGCTAAATCCAGTTCACGTATACTGAGACAAATCACCAATAAAGTGAGACTCTCAAACATGCAGACAAAGACAATCCAATTGTACGGTGAACTGAACTGTAATCTTCGGAATCCCAGAAATGCCAGCGTCAAATTCAACCAGGTGAGCAGCAACAGGAGCACATAGAGACTCCTCTCGGCCGTGTTGAGCAGCGGACGCCAGCGATACGTGGTACACATGAACTGTAGGGTAGATAGGAATACCTGGACTCCGAGCAGGACATAGACATACGAGAGAAAGGCAATCCTCGAGGGACGATGTAGTATGAACTTGCATCGTTGACGATTCACAGTCTGCACCTGCTGTGATCGATTGTGATCGCCTGGATCAGTACTCGAGCCAACTCCTGAGCTATACGAATAGTTCTCATCATTTCCGGTTTGATTTGTTGTTGGTGTTTTTGTTATCGTGTCCGTTGAGCGTACATAGAGCTCTGGAGCTGACATGGATCTCATATGGTTATACATCTTGATTGTCAGCTACAATTACTGTTCTCCAAAACCCAACAAAGTGACAGCATGACGGATAGCCCGTGGTGTAATAGTATAGATGAACTCATGTTTGAGTTTCGAGTTTCACATAGCCTACTTTGCTGTCAGGGGATGATAAAAGGGTGGTACAGTCATGCGTATCGACTGTAGCACACCCTGTACTTAGTTAAAAACTTTAAATCAATTTTATAGCAATCGTTTTAATAGTAACTTTGTGGTATAGTTCTCTGATTCTACAGAAATTGGTTAAGAAAATAAGTTTAACTACATAATTTGGGTAGTTTCCCATACCAAACATATTTTTTCTGCTGATGGTTTCTATGCCAGCTGTATGACAAAACTACCTACAAATTGTCTTACTATAAAAAGTATTAATTTCGATAGAGTACCTTATATAAGGTATTAACGACCGATTCTTGGCAGTGTCGCTAGCTCTCATCTTTACCGATTTTCCTACCCTTTTTTTAAAACCCCTTTCCCTATTGCTTCAACTACAGGGCTTTGCTGTATTAATTAAAGAGACAGCTCATTTTATTTGTTCTCAAAAATTTTCCCAAAACACCAACAGACACATTTACAAAATTCTAAATTTTATGAGTGATCGTTTCAGCACCGTTGTGGCGCTCCAGAAATACAGCTTTTATCTGCAAGTATTTGGAGCAGCCCTCGTTTTCATACTTGTGTCTATAATATTTATACTGTTTCTTGGCGAGCTGCGTGATGAGCCTGAGGACATTAGCTATTTTTCAGCCCTCGTCTTTATCATTGTGGGTCTGATCATCTTCAATGTTTATGTGAATTTGCTGCGTCTTCATCGTAAGTTTCCGGTTAATTGGATATTCTGCTCCTCGATATGTCTACTGCTGGCGGTGGGTAATGCCTGCATGCTGCCTGCACAGGATAGACATGATTTAATCTATATACTGGAAGTCTTGGCCCTAATCCTATTCTATATGCTTATTGGACTCTGGCTGCCACCTCAGTGTCCACCCCTGGCCTATATAGCACTGACTTCATTCATAATCTGTGCCCTGGTCGTCTATTGTCTGCTCTTCATTGATCGCAATTGTGAGGACTGTGACCTTGCCGCCCACATCATACACAGCGCCATGTGGGTTATCATGTGTCCAGTGTTGCTCTTCCAGGCCCAAGTAATGTATGGATACATTAAGAGTGAACGACCCATATGGGACACACCTCTCTGTTCACTCCTTATAATGATTGAATTTATCGCCTGCTATTCCTATCTGGCCAGCCATGAGGAGATCTCTGAGGCCATCGAAATCTTCTCCGAATCCAACAGAAGACTGATCTTGGATGCTGCATCCTTTTACACTTAGCCACTTACATTGTGTTTGTATTCGAGTGTGTGTCAATCAAGTTATGGCCCAAAATCCAACAGATCGGTAATTGGGTTTGCAACTGAGCAATAAAAGTATTCTGCTGCGTTGGCAGCGGTTAAGGTAAAAAACCAATTGGTTTTAGTGTCACTATTTATTTGGGTGGAATGTTATCTTAAATTGGATATAGTCTAGAAGTTGCTTTCATTATTCATATATCTTCTTTTATCCGTTCATCACACTCGTTAAATTATCCCCAAGTCGTTCATTAGTCTGCTGTTTTTGGACCCCATACTCGAAAAAAGAGTACAGGGGTCTATCAAGCTTGTCTGAAGCGAAGTGCGTAACAGGCAGAAGGAGGCGTGGCTGAACCCACAAAGTTTATATATTCTTGATCAGCATCAACCCTTTGCACATTAAAGCCCAACTCAAACCCATTTGGCTATCTCTGCACTCCACAGATCACAGGATTGACACGCTGAACATCATGGTCCATGTGCTAAATTCGATCATAATGCTCATTGATCTGGCCATTGTGGGTCATCCGATTAAAATGAGCCACGCCTACTTTACCACAGGCATTGGCCTGGCCTATGCCATATTTACGGGCATTTATTTCTTGGCCGGCGGCACAGACAGGTGAGTTGGACAATGGAGTAAGTTAGACACACTTAATGATGATTTCTCGTGCTTTTCCAGGAAACAACAAACTGCCATCTATCCGATGATGGACTGGACCAAGCCGGGCAAGGCCATCATAGTGACGGCATGTGCCATCATCTTTACCTTCTTTGTGCACTTCTGCTGCTATCTGCTCTACCGTGGACGCGTCTGGTTGTTCACCAAACTCTGCATTCGAGGACGCCACAATCGGGATGGTGAAATGGGCGAGGGACTCAACGATGATTCGGGCTCTCGTATGGTTGGCGGTGGTGGTGGTGTTGGTGGTGCTGCTACTGTAATTGGTAGCGGTGGCAGTAGCCAGGATTATGCACATCAGCAACAATATCCCATACCGCATACTGAGCAGCCACGCTCCATTTCACAGCAGCAGCCAACCAGCTACCAGATGCCACCGCAATATTCTGGGTATCTGCAACAGCCAGTGGTTGCAGGCGTCAATGTGGGCGTGGTCAGTGCTGATGGCGTTTATCAACCAATTGGCACGGATTCGGGACGTACCAGCGGAGGAGGAGCAGGAGCAGCAGCAGGAGGAGGCAGTGGAGTTGATGGATCCAGCAAGCACAAGAGATCTGGTTCTGGTTCTGGCTCCGGCTCAGCATTGACACGCACCGTGGCCCACTTGGACGCTGCACAGCGGGAGCAGTTCCTCAATCCCAACAAGATTGTCGAGTATAAGATGTAAAGGCGTTGTACCCGGCACCGGTATACGTTCCACTTGTCCATGAAGTTTCTGGAGAAGCACTGTGCGCAATGCGAGGCGGCCCGTCAGGCGGTCAACGAAGAGCAGCGCCACCTAGCGGCAGCCGATTCGCATGCGCACAGTGGTTAGTTTAAGCTATAAATGTATGCAAAAAAAAAAAAAAAAAAACAAACGTAACAAAACTTTAGCAAGTTGATTTCCCAAAGAAGAAAAAACTAAAGAACATGTCGTTAGATAAGCGATTAGTATTTGTCTGGTATTTGGTATATATTCAGTATTCAGTATTCGGTATACAGTATACAGTATTCAGTATTCAGCATGCAGTATTCAGTATTCATAACTGTAAAGTAGTTTCGTAATTTTGTAAAAGCTTTGCCAGTTTTTTGTATGTGTAGCCGCTTTTGCCAGCTACAGTAGTAATTCGTTTTGTGCGTCAGCCAACATTGTGTAATAACTTTTAAATAGTTAACTATATGTAGTTGTCGTATCCTGAACAGAGTTTAAGCAAACTCATCGATTTTAAGCAGTTTCAAATGTTTTACAATGGACTAAGTTGAACATTTCTATGTTACAACTACACACACACCCCCCACACACACACACCCAATTAATTTAATTAACTAAAATTGTGTTCAACAAACAAAGACAAAACATTAGCAATTTTTATCGACACACACGTCCATTAATTAATTAATTGTTTTACTAAAAAGAAAAACCTCAAGACGGAGGAGGAGGAGAAGGAGGAAAACACATACTGCCTGAAGGTGTGGCACATTCTGTACACTCACCCACTGTACTACTTATGTTTATCACCATTTATCCTGATTGCAATTGATTTTAATACTTGATTTGTACACTAAATTTTATATATCGGTGCAGGTGTAAAAAAAAAAACAAATGTTTTTTGCAAAATAAATAAAAAAATTAAAGAAAATATAATAATTTTGGTTGCAAGTTGTTCGCACTAAGGACACTGTGCACAGTGCTTATGAAACAAATTCGGCGCAAGAAATAAAGTTAATTTTAAGACATGCTTGGCATTGTTAAAAGTTTAATAAATTAATGGAAATGGAAAACAAAAGTAACAGTAAACAATAAATTATGAATTAGTTAACAATAAATGGAATATTTTCGAGCAGTTTAAAAGCTGCATAAAAACAAAATAAATAATACAAATTAAAAAAAGAAAGTATATATATATTAATAAATTATAAATTGAATAAATAAGCGCACGACATTAAAAAAATTACAAAAAAAAAAAAATAAAATATTTAAAGCAAATATTAAAAGATTCAATATTAACATGTATGGTTATATTTGACGTTAAATTTATTGAAAACAGTATTAAAGAAAATGTTTTAAACAAAAATACATTTTACTCAGTACCCCCACAAAATATAATTGTATTATATTATATAATAATGTTAATGTTTAATTGAGGGCTCTAAAGATTTGTAAATCACATACCTTATACCACAATTCAATGACCTGGAAAACTATAGAACACACTCTATACACATACACATACACACATATTTATATATATATATATCTAAAATAAATCTAATTGAACATTTAGCAACTTATGTATATGTATTTGAAATACTAAAGTGTGTGTAAATAGTTGATTTTCATATACGTTCTATATATTATATGTATATATATACGCAAATGTTAAAAAATGAAATTAAAGAATAAACATCACAAATAAACAAAAACAAATTAAAAATTAATAACAAAAACTCTTTGTGAAATGTTGTCATAGCAAAAATTAAACAAAAAACTTAAATCGAAAATCGAAAAACAAAATCAAATGCAATGAATGAAACTCGTCAAGAGGAATGTGTTAACAAACAAATAAATACAAACGATATTTAACTTCATACATATACAGCAAATGGAATCTAATAACCATTAACAAACCACAATAACAAATACTTTAAATAATAATTAACAATTATTTGCTCATACAAAAAAAGAATAAAATAAACAGGATTTAGTACATACCGAAGTAATGTACATTGTATGTGCGAGTATAATTAAATTACAATTAATTTTCGATAGATTTACATAAAATGATTAACAGCACACACACTCACACGCACACTCACACACACACGCATAGCTCACACACATATACTGCATCTAGTATGCGTCGTATTTGAAATCCATTCTCCATTTAGAGCTTCCTTTTTATACCCAATGCAGAGTGCTATAAGATTGATTTAGAATAGGTTTATTGTCTACTCACCAGTGTTGAGAATTTAGCTACTTTATAGCAACTCCAGTAGTTTTTTGTTGGAAAGTATTATGATTTTCTCCACTGCATCACTATGAATCAAGATTTTCAATTGGCCTCGAACCAGAGGTTACAAATTATAGTATAGAGATTAAGTTCTTTTCAAAACTAAGTCGATAAAATTATGTTTCCAACTACTCGAGATCAGTAACTTTTTTTGTAGTATCTGCAGGGGTATCGAAATTCTCGGCTAGCCGTGAATATATTATTGTTTCTGTTAAATTTGTAATCAAATTTATGAAATACATAATTAGAATGTGTGAATGTTTTGAAATTTTGAAATATGTTTTTCTTTTTTGTGGCATTTTTGAACCAGTTTTGGTTGGGGTTTTAGCAGAACTGAAAATATGCTTCATTATTGTTAGTTTTTTCGTTTTGAGCCTTTAGCATAAATGTATAAATGTATGTTTATATAGACTGAATATTATTAAATAAATATCTAAAGGAAACAAAATACAAATAATACAAAATTATAAACAAAAAGAAAAATTATTGAAAATGCATTGAAATGCGTTGCATATAAATAAGAATTAACCACAAAATAAAACAGTAAGCACATATCAAAAAGAAAATTTCCAAATAAAAAACACAGTTTAAAAAAATCCGCACTTACGAGTATATAGAAATAATCTACAAAACCAAATTGAAAGTTGCATATTCTAAAGAAAAACCAAATCAAAGTTGACCTCATCGAAAACCAATAAAGGAAATGCTCATAAATAAATAAATAAATAAAAATGTTAAACAATCATAATAAAGAATATATATATGCGAAATAATTAATATAAAGAGAAGAAATTAAATATTATATTTTGTAGATTTTTAGTAAATTAGAAGAAATGTCAAAGTATATATACATATATATATATGCATATACTTAGAAACATATATATACACTAAACAAAATGTATGTAAATTCATACATATAAAGTGAATATGTATTCATACTCGTATTCACATTCATATTCATATTCAAATGTTCAAGCAACAATCGAGAAATGGCAAAGCTTTAAGATACTAGAACTGTTGGACGGAAACTTTTTATTACAGATTTCTAAAAACAAATAACGGTACTAAATGTTTCAATTCGGTTAGTAAAGAAGTTGGCTCATAATGCATAACACATCAAATATATACTACTTAGCGGTAGAAAACCCATCAATTGCTCAACAAGTATTTGCGATTAGTGACAAATTCTATAGAGAAATAAAAATTAAATCAAAAACTTATACAATTGCACACAATGAGAAGAAAAAAACAATTTTAAAGCCCCCAATTTAAATGCATGCGTTGAAAATAATGATAAAAGAAAATTTCAATAAAAATAACTAATTGTGAAAATAAAAGAAAAAAACAACACACAAATGAAATAAATTAGAACTTAAACAAATTGTTTACTATTAAAGTATTTCTGCGCATTTAAGCAAAATGAATTAAAATGTAAAACCAAAAAAAAAAGTTCAATAAAAAAGTAAAATAAACGAAATGCAAATGATTCGAAGTTGTGTTTAAAATCAGGATTGCAATAAAGTGAACAACAAATAAAACAAAGCAAGGTTTTTAATAATAATTAACTGAAGAAACTACACCAAGAACACAAATTATAGAAAATGGAAATCTTTTAAAAATGGCAAAAGGCGTTGAGGATGAGAATAAACTTATGAGATAAGCTTAGCAAAATGAGAAATACATGTAAACCAAATCGAATCCATAAATACGCATATACAAATACATATATGTATCTATATATATGTACTTTCATAATATGAAGTATTATTAACTATTATTATGTATTTGAAAGCAAAGCATTGTGAATTAGTATTAAAGCAACCAAACAACAAACAAAATGGTGGTAAATAAAGATTGTAAACGAAATCACAAATATTGTTTAAATTGGGTAATAATATTCAACTCTTATATTGTTTAGTTATCATAGATGTATTTATTAATATGTTTGTGATTTCTAATACTTAATACAAAATCTATTTGTCGTTTATAATTGATTTCAGTTTTAGTCATAGATACATTTACTTTTATCATTAAATAATTAGTAACATAATTTGGTTTACTGCGACTTAAACATTAATCATCATTTAAATGTGTATACATCACTTCAATCACTTTCATTATTTCCATTCATTTCACTTTCGCGTTCTTTAACAAATTATACAATTAAGAAAAAATAATAATGGAGGAATATAGACTGCAAAAGATAATTACATTTTATATCACGCATTTGGGAGAGTTTTGTGTGGTTGGCATAACTTGAACAAATAAACAGCAAAACATTTCATAAATTGTACAAACAGATATGCAGAATAATTTAGGATAAAAGGAGATATTCAATTTAATAACCGAAAATTCGTGAGATGCTCGACCAGATCCATGTTTAGGAAAGTTTTAAGTAGGATGGAGGTGAGCATTTCTTGCGCAAGAACTTGATTATATACAGCGGCAAGCAGGAGACGACCGTGATAAGCGATACCTTCCAAAGAAAGTCGTAAGACCAGATGAATTCCCAGTCTGCAAAGAAAAAGAATTAATTTTATAAATTTAATAATAATATTTGAAGACAACACTCACCGAAATACTCATGCAGCACAGCCAGCGAGATTAGATACAGCGCCAAGCTGAACAATTCAGCCAAGACCATTAGTCTGTAAAACATTGCATATAGTTTAGTTAAGTTTATAAATCATATGTGATTTTAATTACCTATGCCAGGTGCGCACTGTCAGCGCCACCATGATAAGCTCTGTCATAATTAGCGCCGAGAAACTGATAGCCACAATGTGTATAAACTCGTCCACAAACAGTATGAGAGCACCATACATAATGACGCCACCTTGATAGATGCTGATCAACACCCAAATGAAAAATGTTTTATAGCTCAGACTACGCCCCTTGGACAGGTCTTTGTATAGCTCTGGATAAGTCACAGCTGTCTCTGAGGTAATGTCCTGATCAAGTACAAGCGAAAAGACCGGGAACATTGTGTACAGCGTAGAGTATCCGACCATCAAGAATCCCTGATAGAGAGCCACCGAGCTCAGATAGAACACAGCCGAGAAGACCGCTTGTAATGTGGTAATTATCAATCCGCGATGTATAACAAACTGGGAGAGAGCTGCGGAGCGTTTGTAGCTCCGACGACCATGAATTAACAGCAGCTTGGCAATGTGCGAGAACTGAGGAATGCTAAAATCTCCTGCAAGCGATGCCTGACGCCCCTCACGTCCTTCGATGCCCACACCAGCGTCTGCCTGCTGTATCATGCTTACGTCATTGCCGCCATCGCCGACAGCACAAGTGCGTTTGCGAGTATGTTTCTGGATGAGTTCTACCACTTGGGCCTTTTGAGTGGGCGAGCAGCGGCAACAAACAACGGCTGGCGAGGCGGTGGCCAGTTCTAAGAACTCGAGTCGATAATACTGCAGGCAAACCTCCAATGACTCTCCGGATATAACCAGAGCATGTCCCTGTTTGCGTCGAAAATGATTCAATTCCTGATGCGCCTCGGTGCGTGTCTTGACCGAACGCAGCACATACAATCCCTGATTGCGGCCAATAAGCTGTGATGATTTGGCAATGCAGCAAGCCGTTTCCAGCTTATCGCCAGTCAACATCCAGACACGCACACCGGCATTCCTTAGCAGCTCCAGCGTAGGACGCACATTCTCCTGTAGACGATCCTCAACGCCTGTGAGACACAAGAGTTCCATTTCGCGTTCCAGCGACTCGGTGACAGCGGCAACCTTGGCCACACGATCCGTGATGCTAAGACGCGCCGCATTATATCGCATTTCAAAGTCGTTGTACTGCTCCTCGGTGAGCACCTTCTTGGCCACGACAAGTGTGCGCAGTCCTTCTCGTGCCATATTGCCGGATTCCTCACTTAACCAATCATTATACTGCACAATGGTGGACATGACCACATCAGCACCCTTTAGATAGAACGTTATCTGTCCCGTCTTGCTCTCTCGCACAATAATACCCATGCGCTTGCTCTCGCTGGTGAAGGGGAACAGCTGCAGGATCTGATAGTGCAGTAGTATATCATCTGTGGGGAATTTATTTCCAGATTAGTTCACATTCATACATATTTTTCAGGTTACTCACTCTCATCGCTGACTGTCTTCACCTGCAGCGTCATTGTGTTAAGATCCCGAGCAATCAAAGTCAGGCCAACCTGTTCGGTCCACTTGACAAGGGCAATCTCATCGGGTGAGGCGGCCTGATACTGATGCTCTGTGTCCGTGCTCCCGGGAGCTTCAATATTTATCACAGATTTTGTAGGTGAATTATTGCCACCAGTCACTGTTGATGCGGTGGACACGGAACGATTATCCTCATCATCGCTCACCGGCGTTACATTGTGACACAAGGCCAGAGCACGAACCGCTTCCCATTCCCGCCATCCCTCTGGACGACGCATACGATTGCCGGCAAACATAATTGGCTTGGTGTTCTCTCCCGCACTGCTGGAGCTCGAGAGACTTCCCTGCTGTTGTTGCTGTTGCAATATACTGACCGATAGCTTTTGTATCATCTGTCCAATATGATGGAAGGTATCCGCATCGTGCGACACAATTCCCAGGTGTATCTTCTTGAAGACCATTTCATTTTGAGTCAATGTGCCCGTCTTGTCCGTGAGCACATACGAGATGCGGCCCAGTTCCTCTGGAATTGTGGTAGATCTCACCACGGTGCCCTTAATGTTATCATCGTTTTGCATTTGCCACGAATAGAAGGCTTTGCCCATGTCGAGATTCACGCGTAAACTGATCGGTATAATGTAGGAGAATAATAGCACGAATCGGAACATATAGCGGTACCACGGACCACCGAAACCTTTCAGCATCATCATGACCAGCGAAAGTCCAAGTACGGCACAGAAAAGTACCTGCAAAATAAGAATTTTGATTACTATATACTTGTGTAAAGATAAATCGTTCATACCTTGGTCAGTCCGTTGATTTCTGTGTCCAGTAATCCCACCTTGGAACGTGGCTGTGAATTATTCATCACGCTGCGAGTCTCGCAGCCCGTATAGATGACAATGCCTGTGGCGGTACCTGCAGCAACCACTGTGTTGGCCCAAAGAGTATTCTCAACGCTAAGTCCTGCATCCTCGCTGCCGTCAGTCATGCAGAAGGTGGCAATAAAGCTGTGTATATCGTTCTGTGGCTTCTCCACATAGAAGCTGGCATCAATGGTGTATAGATCTGCATCACGACTAAGTTTCTGGGTATACGGCACCGCCAGACGTGGCTTCCAATCTGTCTCGCCATCGAGTTGATCCGTGCGCACAAACACTGAACCACTGCGATCGCTGGTGCGGAGCAGTATTAGATCAGCGGGAACCCGTTCGTTCTTCTCCACAACGATGACATCGCCCACTTTAAGCTTGGAACTGGGCACCATCTCGTACCCATTGCCATGAGATGACGATAAACGTTTGTATTTCTGTGAATTGACCTCATGATCACGCTGATGTCGTCGCAAATCATCGACTGCCTCCCGACAAATGGTCACCATCAGGACAAAGCCGAGTGGACCCCAATATGTGTAAGGATATCCAATTCTTATATCCGGTATGAATTGCGAGAGGGCCATGAGCAGGAAGTACAGATTGAGAAAGAAGCGAAACTGTTCGAACAGCACCAACGGCAGGAACGTGATGAAATTGTACTTCTGGTTTCGTATTTCATTTGGTGGAAACTTCTCTGTGTTCGCTCTGCCCAGATTAACGGTGCGAGCCCGCAGCTCCCGTGGCCTAAACCATTTTCTCCAGCAGCTGAAAGGCAAAAACAAAAAGATTTATAAGAATTGCTGACTTAAAACATTTGTTGGAGCAACTGAATCATCAGTTTTTGCAGAATACAAGCCAACTATTTGGTGGGACACACAGAAAAATACCCTATAACTCTAAATGACATTAATTCAACTTTCTCTACAGTTTAGATTGGCACACACGTGTATGTATAACATATTTGTTATCTTGTTTATATAAAATAAAGATTAAGGATGACCTTGCATAAAAAATAAATCAATAAATATAAAAAATTAAATAAACAAGGGATGAATAATTCTCCACCAACACAAACGCGTGGGAACATCTGTATTTGCATGCATGTATGCAAGTGCACTTACAAGTGTATGGGTGTGTGTGTGTCGGTGGGAGTAATTAAAACTGCGCTTGTGTTGTTAAAGCTGCAAGGGTATTCCGACTGACAAGAAAGCAGTTGGTGGAGTGGGTGACGGGTACTGTAACTAAGTATAATCAATGCAAAAAATGCTGATAAACCAGGTTTTTTTAATTTCGCCTAACAGAACGCGGGTCACGGAAGTCTCGATGATTCACCTGAATGAATACCAACGACTGCGCTGGCGAGTAAGCAATGGAATGTTCTCTCTGGTCATGGGCGCTGCAGCCGAACTTTGTGAAGCCCCATCATCCATATTGAAGCACTGTTCTCAACACTAAATGAAAATTCAATGCTTTTATTTTGCAAGAATTAAATTGAACTGCAATCTAGCTTTGTTCTGACAGCAGCTGGGTCGATGTTTGTTTTGATTGATGAGCTGTTGTTATTCACACAGTAATACACGATGTGCATGGTATATGCTTCACTTGCATATACATGCCAAATCAATTGTATCGAATCGCATTAGAAATTATTAAATAAAGACACAAAAATTCTTATGCACAGATCACAAATCAAATGAAAATTCCGTGTCAAAACTGCGTCGTCTGGCATTTGATGTAACAACCCTGTTCGCTCACAAAGAGAAATCAATAATAATGTCTGTGTGTGGAAGTGAGAGAGAGCGCACTAGTCACTTTGCCGCGTGACAGGTGCTAGAAGAGTGCAGCTATCTTAACTCTCGTTGCGCACAACAGTCTGGCAACACTATGTCTAAATATTTGCGCGCGCTCACAGAAAATTTGAATTTGCGAGCGTTATGGTAATTTACAAAATGTCAAAAGGCCGCTGACGGCGCAGTTCACTGCGTTCGCACCGCGGTGTTAATTAAATAAGCTTCGTCAGGTATTCATTGCTGTTGTCAGTCACTACTTAGATCAGCAATATCGTCAGTGCTACAGAGCTTTTGCTACAACAACCGACTGCCATCATTTTATTACTGTTTGCTTTTTAGGTTCTCTGTGTAAACTTGTTTTTTATTTTTTTTTTATTTGCCTTTATGGGCATTTCGTTTGCTGTTGATGTTGCGGGCGTTGGGCGTGTCAACGTGTGTCTGTTCGACCGCCCGATAGTCCGTCCGTCCGTTTGTCTGTCCGTCCGTATGTTATTCATTCGAATAGAGTGTGCCTTAAAAACAAACTGTTTTGTCAATACTGTCGCTAAAGCGTTCTCACTATGTTTTCGTGTTATGATCTCATAAGAAAAAGTTGCCAACAGAAAAACCATTAAAAATGAAGAGCCACCACAAGAATAACAATAGCAACAAAAAGAAAACAACAACAGACAACAAAAAAAATATCGCAAGAATGGGCTAAATATAAAAAGGTTCAATGACATCAACGTGCTGAATTTTGTGTAAAAATGCTGGAAATTTGAGAAATGTCCAAACACAAAAATCTCAACCCGTTGTCAGTTGTAAAATAAAACAAGCTCATGGAATCCAATCTCAATCTCCGTCTTATTTTGCCCACCTGTGAGTCACCAGCGTCAAGGTAAATTGCACTTCTAAAGACATTTAAATTTCCAAAGCTATTTTCATAGCCCAAAGCAATAACTTTTTGCAATACCTTTAAATTGCTTAGCCAAATGCGAAGTGTGTACAATTTTAATTGATTTTATTAATCGTTTCCACAGTACCACTGAAATGCACTTCCTATAAAAATGATTATATCACGTCTGAGTACTACGATCCAGAACTGACAACAGTTGATTGCATTGTTTGCTGACAAACTTTGATAATCTTTTCCCATTTCACAAATAGCATTACACCTGTATTTGCTGTTCCCATTACACACACCTGGGTAAAGGTTGATTTCTACTGATCTTTTTCTGGTTAGGTGACATAACAGTTCAATTCAATGAATGAATTAATATTCCTGGGAGACAATCTCTTTCAAAATGTTATTGGATAGTGTGCTATAAACCGGATCTATCAGTCTTTTGTTGTGAAACAAGTTGAGAAGTTCAAACGCATAAGTCTAAAAGTGTGTAAAATACTCGTTAGTCAAATTAGTTGAGGTCTTTATAACAATTTGTTATAGAAATAGCTTATTGTAAAAGTTCGTTTAAAAACTCTTAACAGCCTAAGTATTTAGCATAGGAGTTCTGGCAAGTCAATTGCTTAACAGTTGTTAATGTTATCGACAAACACTCTGTTAATGTTAACGAATTTCTACTACTCGAATAACCCATAGCCTCAATCAGATCAGTTGTTTAGCTTTTGTTACCTAACTCTTCTTAACATATTTATCATAAACAACCTTTGGTCAACTTTAAAACTGTTAATTTTCTAGTTAAAATTTAACACTCTCGGCTATAATTACAGTTGGAAAATGCCATGTGCGCATTTAAGCAGTTTATAGATTTTTGGTATCCACATTTAACAGTTAGAAGCTCTGTTGGAAACAATTACCAACAACAATTACCAACACATTTTTTCCCAAGCTTTTCACTGCTGTCGTCTTTTGTCTTTTGCCACATTTTGCTATTGCTTTTGGCCACAACAATTTGTTGGTCTAGTCATGTCGCATGCAAATCAGCCCTCATGCCACTGTCATGACACCCCTTACCTCCCTCCTTCCTCCTCCTAGTTTTTCAGCTCAATGTTCCAGATCCATTTCCAGGGCCCGTCAATGGCAACGCCTAATGTTATTATTTGTCTATTTGTGTAGTTGTTGCTGTGACCGCAACTAGGCAAGGAGTTGGTAAAACGGCACATGGTTTCACCCACAGTCGCCGACAATGTGGGTTAATAAGCAAAGGCAAATCAACACTCGTCTAAGTGGTAAAGAGTAAGGGGGAGAGAGTGACACCCTAGGCTATACCTCCATCTAGAGTGCAAGTATTTATAGCACTCAGTTCGTAGAACTGTTGGAATCATCGCACCACTTAGCATTTTGGCACAGAAATCAGCCAAGCGACGATTTTGAGGCGTGTTTTCATTCGGTTTTGGACCAAAGCTGGTTGACACACAAATTGAAAATTAGTTGACCTGAGTACCCCTACGCTCTTGTACACCTTACTAGCCTGGTAGTAGCCTCTGGGTTAACGGTTAACGGGAAACGGTTACCGGTTACCGGTTAACGACAGGTGGTAAGTGGCCCATAAATTATGTTTCACACTTAAGCAGTCAGTCAGTCAGTCAGTTTGTCAGTCAGTCAGTCAGTCAATGGCTCATTGTCTGCTCTCAAATTAATTCCTTTGAAGCGACTCGTCTAGAAAAGAAAAATAGCAGAAAAACCAAGAGAAAATTCTAAAGTCTTTGGACACTTTTGCGTTATTTATGAACAACTGTGTGTGTTGTGTGCAATTTTCCAGCCGACAATTCTTACATTTCACTCAGCTCAACCATTGTCTTGTGGCATTATTTTCCTGCAATTCTATGCCATGGAAAATCCACTTAGAATTATATTTACGTTCAGTTTTGCACACTACATATAAGCCAAGTTAAGAACTGAGACAGGTGAGAAAATCACAGCTTTAAATTTATTTTCATAGAAAATTTCATAACCAAAAGTTTAGTGATTTTTGTGTACTCGCAAAACTTGAAATACCCATAAACTATAACTCATTCGAAGGTATAACAAACAAACCTTATCAGCACCTTGTAACACGTTAATGGAAATAATTTTCCCTAATGTTCTCAATTAGTAAAGTTCCCTACAAAAGGGGCTATAGGGAGGGAAGGGTTGGGTAAAGTCGTTTAAACCACAACACATCGGTTCCACGACGTCGGTTATGCCTTACTTAAGAGAGTGCAATCTCTAGACGAAATCTGTGAGTTACTTCGCTATACAACAGGTAATGCTTTGGAGCCAAATTACAGGTGTACGCGAAAACAAAGACCCAACTCAGCGGGGTAATTGGGTTAGGTACTGAAACAAGACCTTCAAAGAAACACCCAAACACGCACAAAAAAACACTGTAAACTGCAAACGAGTGTCAAAAGCTACAAAAAATAAAAAATAAAAAAACTATTACTCAAAATATGATAATGCCAATGGTAAAGTGGTAAACACTGAAAGGTAAACAATTAACTCAGGGACAGCTTTTTTGATTTAGATAAATCTTAGGAAAAAAACAAATATTTAAACTTGTTTTTTAATGGAAAAAATTATTAATAATAATTGTATTCGATGTGCAAATTTATATATTGAAAAGATTTATTTAGTTAAGATATTAAAATTATGAAAAAGTAAATAAATTAATAAAATAAATCGACTTAAATACTTAAATTATCATAGTGTTTATCTAAGTAACAGTAAATTTTAGTTAAACATTCCATTCTATGTAAAGAGTCACAGAAACTAAGTGATTTTAGTGTAATAATGGTGCCAGAAATTGATACCTTAAAAGCTTTTATATAATTATTTTGATAACTCAATGACTGATAAGAATTCAATTATTATAATGCCACAAGCAGAACTTAGCTTAATTTACTGATAACAATAAATTCAAACTAATATCACATTAGGGAACTTAGAAATCCTACAAAGAGAAATTTAAGCCCAGTACTGAGTAAAGTTTACTGATTAAATTTATTGAAAGCCTTGGTAACTGGGCGCTTAACAGTCGAGCATCTCAAGTGTAGCGTACTCACTTGTCTTTAAAAACAACCATGACTTGATTCCCAGACACATGCTCTGAGATTTCTTCTTTCCATGGGTACAACCATCAGATGATTGTGATTGTTATAAATTTATACTTCTGTTCTAGGAAAATCTCTTATTTAATCTTGCGGCATTTTTGCATGCGCTTTAGCCCTGGTACAGTGACCACTTCGTAGCGTGACCTCCTTCTGATAAGCGACGAGGGCACATAACTTTCAATTTTCGACATAAAAAGAACAAAAAATAGAAGGAAAAAACGCCAAAAATATAAAACGAAAAAAAACTATACTGGATGCGACTTTTGCTGCGGAACTCGTTTGGTGAATTTTAGAAAACCTTGAATAACGCAAAGTGTCTAAGCAAACCGGTTTCTGTAGTCTAGTGTAGAGTTGGGTGTGTGCGAACAGTGCTTTTTGTGCGTGACAGTGTTTCCGTTTTAGCTAATTTAAAGCGATCTTCAACATGCGTTTTGGAATATCTAGCTATTTTTAGATACGAACTTGGAATTTGCTGCCTGGAATGTATAAAAACTATTTTACAAAGATTTCGGCATATTTTATAGGCTATTTTTAGCTTTTTTTTTTTTTAGAAAATTAGCTGAATTTATATTCAGAAATAGCATATAAACAAATAAATGTAAATAGAGCCCTGGAAAACGGTTTCCGTCAAAAAATTATCGCGTGCGTGACACGATTCCATCTCTAGCAGTATGCTAAGGCTTTTCTAACCCGAAGACGATACCGCAAACAAGCCAAGTTAGCTGTGTTGAAGGAGTTTCACGCTAAAAATCGATTACATATGCAAATTTTGAAATCCCCCCGCACTCCACGGGGTCTAACAACTCTCGCATTCGGGGGCCCACAACAATTAGAGTCTTACGAAAGTCGTAATGGTGTGAGAAATGTGTCGGTTGCAGTGCTTTGTCACTGTCCCGGACCAGTATCGTATCGGACTATTTATAGGTTCAGTTTTTCTTTTTTTTTGTAGTTTTAGTTTCAGTTTCACTGTTGTTTTCAGTTTTAGCTGAAATTTTCCGTTTTCCCTTAAGTTGGCTGCGAATGGGCGACAAGCACAGACATGTTGTGCATAAACAGAGCTAGTGACGGATCCAGTTCGGTTCATTTTGAGTACTTTGTGGATCACGTTTATCGATTTTGGTTTCGTTGCTAATCTTATTGTGGGTATACCTTGTGAAAGGGAAGTATAAACGCTTAGAGTAGTATCTTTATTTTACTATATGAAAAAACTTGGAATTCTTAGATTATTTAAAGACAAAACTTCTAACGGATTTGTTAAACATGCAAATAGTTTAGTAAATTAGCTTTAATTTATGGTGCAGGGTATATTCTAGTTAAGTCACTTTCATTAACTTAATTTTGCTTATTTTTGTTGCCGGCGTCAATTTCTGTGTTCTCTTTTTTTTCCATTTGCTGCTTCTTGTCTTTCTTCTAATTAACCAAATTAAAAATATATCTATATATATATTTTTGTATATATATGTTTGTTTCGAAATAATATGTGCCACAGATGTGTGTGTTTGTGTGTGTGTGTGTGTGTGTGTGTGTGTGCACAATTTTACTTGCATTTCAAAACATGAAAACAACAATTTTCTTAGAAACGTTTCATCAACAATTTTGTCCGTCTTTGCAATTTTCTTTTTTGCTTTACTTGTCGCTGTTGGTGTTGTTATTGTTGTTGTTTTATTATTATTATTTTTTTCTTAACTTGAGCATTTCGAAATGTTTTCATTACGTAGTTTGAATTTCAAGCATTTGCCCTGTGCCAACGTCATAAAACAACAACACGATAATAAACAAAATTCGCTGGAGCAGAACTTGCTGCCAAGAAAGATTTCAAGATTGGAAGGCTAAGAGAAGAGTATTCCATTGTATTCAGGTATTAACTGCGTGTGCTTTTTTTTAAATAGAAAACTGTATTTGAAAACATAAACATGATGCAGGCAGGAAGTCTAATCAAAAGCGAGGAAGCTGCTGTTTTTATTGAGATCAGTTGGAAGCAAAATAAATCTGAATACGGTAAACTTCAACTGAAACCAAATAAATCAGTCTATTTATACATAATTTATGCCAGCTTACTTTGTAGAATACAAATTTCGCTGTTAAAAATAGGGCATATGCTAAATTTGCATTATTCCCAGAGTAAACTATTTTATTATTTTAAAGACAATCTTTTCTTAATGCTTCTGTTTCTCCAAAAAATGCTAATTTTGTTCCCAATGTTAAGTGGAACTCTGTTAATTCTAACAAGCTGTAGTTTAACAGCAGGGCAAGCTGTTAAGCTTAACGTTTACAGTTTACAGCATTTGAAGCACGTTAATTGCATATTGACATATTGACGCCCATTTAAATCGATCACTGAAGCAGACGCAAGATCCACAATTAAACACAATTATGGCACAGCAGCTGTTTTGAGCACACACACACACACACACGACCACATACATAATCACACCGAATAGTTTTTAATTGCTGAGAGATCTTGATAATATCGTGTATACGCAGCGTGTATCCAACTGATGATTTTATTTATTTAATAATAATTATGTACATAATTTACGCACCTGCAGAGACACATTTTACAGACATTGCTAATGCTGTGACTTTTGCTGCGACGTCGATTGTTTTGATAGAAGACTGTGGAGGAACCGTTCTCTGGATCGATCACTGTGTGCGCGCCAATACCGTTTGATGCACCAATGTCTGCGGTGGCATGTGGTGCATGTGGCGCTGAGTTGTCGCCGCCACTGGCGCTCGTTTGTGTTAGTTGCGCCAGTTTCGTTGCACTAGCGCCAGTTGCGACAGTTGTATGGTCCGACGTAATGTCTCGCGATGCACTGCCGCTGCTGTTGTTACTATTTGAGTATTTAGCGCGCTCGCGACTCCGCTCATTTCTATAACGTATCTGGCCGGCGGCTGAGCCAAGACTGAATAAATTCCCCAGAAAGCTGTTGCTGCTTTGGCTGTTAACAATGCTACCGATGCCGCTGTAACCAGTTGAGCTTTTGCGTCGTCTTTGCCCACTGTTGTTGCTCTGGTTCTTGTTGTTGTTTTTATTGTTGCTATTAGCAATGAAAGCGTCGCTGTTGCCAGTGTGCCTTATGAGCAATTCTGTTTCTGAATCAGTCTCTTCGCTCTCTTCGTCGAAGTCACGTAGCGGCAGCTCGTTATCAGTCATGGCGTAAGAGAGCGTTTCTATTTAAGTGTATAAGTGAGCGTGTGAATAACACAGCGAGAGAGCGAAAGCGAACGCGTGAGCGTGCGAGATAAAGAGCAGCAAGCTTTAGCTTAGGCAGGTGTGTCTTATGCTCTCTTTATTTCTTTGAATTCTTCTGCCGTTGTCAATATTTCCGTTATCCTAGTGGAAGAGAGCGCGTGAGTCAGAGGCAGGCAGAATATAAAAGGCAGCATGAATAAAGGAACAGCACAGATTACTTTAAGTAGGTGTGTCTAATACTCTACTTATTTCTAATGCCACTAAGCTCTAATTATATTTTGCTGCAAGGCTCTAGAGTTTCGTTCCCAAGTAATGTACTCCTTTAAATGCAGCTTTGGGTAACACTTTGGGTAACACTTTGTGCAATTGTGGTTATTGCCCACTTGACGACAGTATTGAGCTTCCGTTTGCCACGTTGTCAATTAACTTTTCGCTTGAGCGTAGCAATGCGAGCAAACTTCCTCCCTCGCTCCCGTTCTCTTCCCACTACCCCGCCCCTTGGGCGCTGGGCAAACAAAACGTGCAGCAGTCTGGCGTTGCCTTATCAAATGTTTTTATTTGGGCGCGTAAACATTCACGGTGTGGATTAACCGAACGTGTCTCTTTATGGACAATCAGCACACATGCAGATACACAGGCGTTCCCCGACGACGTCATCTACCGCATTCCATACTTTAGAGTCTACATAAGCACTACAATTGATAGCAATTTATAATCAATTGACTGAATTGCTGGTTGGCAGCCAATGGATTGTAAAACAATAAAATCGAGCAACAAAAACAACGCGGAGCAATGTTTTATTAGCAGAAGGCCACGGTACGAGCTAGAGAAACACACGCACACACGTACACGTATACTTTCATACAATAAACTAAACACGGCAGCAATCGAAAGTTTACTACCCGTTTGATTTCATTCACGTTTTTTCTTAAATCCAAACAATTTGATAAAAATCTATTCAATAATTTATAAACAATATAGCACGTTTAGTTAGTTGCACGTTGAATTCTATTTTTGTTTAAGGTGCTGTGTGTCGGCCACTGGCCAATTGTAGCAATTTGGCCAAACTGTGAGAGCAGCTGTTTGCGCAGTGTTGGTAAACGCCAGCTTGTTGGCATGTTGTGAAACGTTCCGCGCACATTTGAATTTGCAAGCAGAAAGTACGACATTGAAAGCTTGGTAAGTACACAGGTACAAAAGTACCAAAATCGACAATGGGTACACTACCAAATGTACACAATAAACAATTAGACATTCCGAAGAACTGTTTGAGTTATTTTATAAAATATTACAAGTATATTACTTTATTTCTTTATTATAGCTAATAATTTATAAACGAAGAACGGGAATTTACAACGAGATCTTAATCAAAGAAACAAGTTAATATGCACATAGTTTATACCCTTTCAGTTTTACTTTCGTTATTTGCTTATCAAGGCATTCTAGACAGTATGATTTCAAATGCTTACACAAGGGTTTCGAGTACTTAATACATTAAAACTTGAAATTGTAAAAAAAAATCAATTTTGCTAAAACTCAATGAGGGAAGGAAACTTTTCGATAGGCATATTATGTATGTAGTTTATATAAATATATAGATACTTGTATTATTTATAGGTAAGTTATGTGATTATATTGCCGAGCAGCAAAAGCTCAACTCGTTCTATCTGCGCTCCGTTTGCAGTGTTATATTTGAGTCCGAATTGGAATAGTTCTGTTCCAATCTGGGACGAAAATCATCTTCTCCATCCGAATAGGAACCCACAGAGCGACAAATGCTGCAAGAGTAACATATAACACATTAATATATAGGAGATTATTATAAAGATTCTCAATCATACCGCTGTGTTGAGGCATAGCCCTCGATGGCCAGGGCCTGACTTACGCCAGGAGGCAACAGTTGCTGCAAAAGTGCATCTTTGGCAACGTTTGCCGTTGTGGGCAGTGGCACATGATTCATGTCCACCGATGAGTGTGACTGCGATAGCTGAGCATTTGCAGCAGCAGCAGTCAAACCGTTAACATGTATTCCACTAGCAGTTAACTGTTTACCACTACGATCCACTTCATCACGCTGAGTGCGTTCAATGTAGCGCAGCGTTTCAAAAAGCTCCAACAAATTACCAAATGTGTTTCGCAAATCGCAGTGACCGGTGATGTCATAACACAGCTGTGAGACGTTCTGTCTCAGCAAATAAATGGCATACTTGGTTTGTTGAGACGGCAGAATGGAGCGTGTGTACAAAGGGAATCTACAGAGATAAATATAGAAATATATAACATATTTTTATATAGTAAGTTAGCTCATTTGTCTTACTCTCTGGTGCTGTAGGTCAGTTCCTTGATTTCGTCGGCAATGCGCGCACGCGATGGCTCATAATAAATGGGATTACGCAGTGGACGATCCATAATGTAGGCCAGCATCTGTACCAGATGCGCCACATAGCTGAGAGCTGCGCTCACCGCCAGCGGCGAGACATTCTCCAGATGCTGCGCATTCGTTGCCTGCCTCGATTCACTCGTGTACTGCTCCATGTGGGGAAATGCAATACCACAAATGCTTAGTTGCTGTGAGCCCAAATTCTCCACATTATAAATCTCCTGTAGTTCCAGCACCAGCGTGGACATGCTGCGCTCCACCTATTAAATTATAATCATGAATTATGAAAGTCAACTTGCTGCAGACTTTGACTGTTACCTGTAGTGTAATTTGTCGCTTTTGTTCGCGGTTTTCATGCTGCTTTGAGACCTCGGAACGCAACTCCAGTCTCTCCCGCTCCAGTTGCAGCAATTGAGTATGCAGTTTACGTTGCTGTTGATCCCGCTGATCTCGCATATCCTGTAGACGCTGTTGTTTCAGTGCATTGCGTTCTATGAAGGTTGTACGCTCTGTTTGCAGTAGACGCTGCTTGCAGCGCAATGCCTCAATCTGTTGCATCAATTGTTGGGCACTATAGAGGGTCAACGGTGCTATCTCTTGCTGCTCAGCGAGCAGAACGCTTAGCGTGCGTCCCATGGAATGATAATGCTGGGAATGCTGACTGCCGTATGGTGAGCCGGATACTGAGGTGGTGCGTGGTTTAAGTCTGAGCTCATTTCGTGTGATACAACGTACGCTGAGGCGTGCAATCTCTTTGCTCACCTCCTCCACATCATGTAATTTCTTACGCTGATCCCGCTGTAGGCGCTGCAGTCTCAAGAGATTATGCAAATTGTAGCTCTTACGAATATCCGCCAATTGACAACGAAGCTGTGCATAACGCATTATATTCATTTGCAAGACGGGACTTTGACTACGGCTACAACTTGGAGAATTTATGCCATCAGCATCTCTATCCTTTGGTGCACTAGGTCCGTCATTATTGTCGTGCTCTACATATTTCTGATAGTGCAGACGCAGCTGGTCATGAAGACCCTGCTCACTGATCAGAGCCGGTGAGGTAAAGTACTCGTCATTCAGTTGAAATATCAAGCAGTTGGCACGACACTTGTTAATCGCCAGCGGAGCTATTGGTATGAGGCCGGAAAAATACACACCCCAACTAAAGAGCAGCTCGGGTGGGCGTGGCAGTTTGTTTGGAGTCAAGTGCACATCAGCCAAACGCTGCGTCAGCGTCGAGCTGCAAGCAAACAAATAAATAAACATTAGCAGAGATTCTTGGAAAATAAGATAAATATAAGGGCATAGACGAAGCGTTCATACTCTTGTAGAGCGATCGTTTCTATGACAACTATATTATATAGTACTCAGATTTTAATCAAATTGGGTTTGCTATACTAAAACACTTTATGGCTAAGCATTGCCCGATAAGCATTGCTGCTGCTTGTTTAGTACTAAGATATTAAAATCTTTCTCTAAACAAACCTTTGTCTACTCTCCGCTGTCCATTCAGTCTCATTTAGCTCTTGCGCTCTCTGTGTAGTAGGCTGATATTGGGCCCAGACTTTGACACACACACATTGGGCATTTGATTTTCGCCAGACTTTGTCGCCTGCACATATTTCCGCCCACTTTTGCTGCTGATGACGCTGCGGCAATGCCTCACTGGTATAGAATGCTTCACTAGCCTTATCTGCATGCAGTGTGTAATATAGAAGTAGCTCTTGCTCTGGTATTTCCGTTATGCACTCTCCACCGTTGCTGTTCGTTTTGGTTTCGGCGTCCAAGGTGCACTCAATATTGAGTCCTTGTATTCGCGCCAGGTTGCGAAGTCGCAGTTGTTGCGTTGCAAGCGGTAGCCATTCGCAACATCGCGGGCGCAAATGCATTGCGACTTTTTGTTTAGTGTTACGCGGCGTTGCAAGGGGTGTACATCATTAAGACACTAAATATGTTTTGTTGGAATTGTATTGCAAAAAAATTAACTTTGTTCAACTTTACGGGTAAACAGCTGTTTCATACTGAGCAACGGCAAGCAGTGTGACCGCATTTCATTAAGTTTAAGACTTATGGCAACGCTGTTCGAACAGTGCTGCGTAAATAACCGGAATAACAATTTAACTTTAAAGCATATATGCGTGATTTATATTTATTTCACGCTCTCAATAACGACTTGTCGATTATCTATTAAAATCTCGTTTTTGCGTCTACGTTTTTTGTTCAGGACACTATGTACATACAATAAATATACTTAGCTCGTTTTCTTAACTAGCCGTCGCCAGCAGTCGCAGCAGCGCAACACTTCTTATTGTTTACAGAATTTACCTACGTGGCAACGCTGTCATAGAAGTTTATATTGGTGCGCGTAAAAAGGCAGCTTGTTGCAAGGTTTCTCCAAAAAAATTCTAATTTAATTATAAAACAAAGTAAATCACACCAATAATGTATTTGTAGATGCTTAATTACATTAAAGAGACGATAATGGCGCCGTCCACACGCAGCAGCTGTAATAAAAGCAGTCAAAACTCGACTGCCAAAGAACTGGACAAGGACAGAGATAAGAAAATTGAAGCACTTGGAAAAATGCAAGGATATAAAATAACTGACAATGATCGGACAAGAAAATATGGAATAGGAGCTAATTCATTGAAAATGCTAATACAGAAAGCTCAGCTTAAGTTTCCGGTAAGTCTTTGTGTTTGGAAGAAATTACCAAATTGCGTATCAACACAAAAGTTGCCTCCTTCGCCAAACCACCGAAGGTTGACCCTGTCCCTGTCCCTGTAGATTCAAGGCCAATGTTTTGTCGCTGACTTCCGCTATGCTTGTCGTCCTGCACGCGTCAATGTCAGCAAATGCTCGGATATGCGCATGTGCGGAAAGAAAACATATCGGAAGCAGGACACCTGTTGCTATCTAAATTTGCCTTGAAGTCCCGACACATGTACATAGGTCAGGGCTCAGTTTGATTCAAGTCAAGGGCGGCTTACTCATGTTTCTAATGTTCCACATCCTTGAATTACTTACCAGCTTGATGACCTACATATATATTTGGCCATGGACGGTTTTGAAGTGTCTGATGATGAATACTTTGATAGTTTGCCAGCTCAGACGCTATTCATTGTGGCTGGACCCGATGCTGTTATAACAACAGGTGAGTTGGTATCTTATACTATACTGATTTCAAGTAAACACTTGTATCTGTTATTCCCAACAGATGGTGACTTTGAGTTTGAGAAAATGCGTCAACAGTCACCGCTACTGAAGGTAGCTGACATCTTCTATGACTTTATTGAGCAACATCCGGACAAGTTTCGACGTATGATCACGGAGTATGAGCATCAGAAGCAACGACGTGCTTTGGACAACACCAAGGCACACTTGAGTCTGAAGGCTGAGCACATGGAGTGGTTCGAGGGCAGCGAGGAGCGCTTTCAATCCAAGGAGGAGGCCATGGCCATGAGAGCTCAGACACGTGTGCGTGGCTACTACTATAAGACTAAGGAGGAACTGACCCGCAACCAATTGTATAGACAAAATGCCAAAGCTAGACAAGTGATTAATTCAGTGTTGGACCAGTTTCGCTATCTTCTAATCGGATGTGATTACTTCTCAATGATGTTTAATCGTAAGTGCCAGCAAAAACATGAGATTCTCTTGCAGCACATGGGCGGGGAGGAGCCCGATGCCGCTGGAGTTCCTAGCAAACGATTACGGCAACTCATCAAAGACTATACTGCTCGAAATGCTATACTCGATGAGTGGTCCGTTTCATTATGCACTGATCTGGGCGATTTCTACTGCCAGGGAGCCTACTCGGATAATGGCAACTGCTGCACCCTGCAGCACACAATAAACCCTTACGCTTCCCGTGAGAATCTTATATTGTTTCAAGTATGGAATCTTGACCATCAAATAGAGCTATGTCGCTCAATTCTACCTGCTTTGGTGGCCAATGTTAATGAACTGGTAACACAGCCACAACAAAAATGTACGCTTCATAACAAACGCGTTGTGGACATCTCCGTATTGGAATATTTCTTAGAGATATTCTCGCTAAAGAACCTCAAGCTGGTGCATATTGTCTGCCACGATAAAGTGCAACGTTCAAATCGATCCAATGGTCGACTCCTTTGTGCAGACTGCCATGAGTATCGTATTGTACAAGAACTAATGGAGGTGGAGATGCCCAATCCAACTAACTAGGGAAATAAGTCTTATATAATCTATAAAAAGCAATATTATATATACAATAATGATATAAAACTATACACTATTATTATACAAACTCTTGTATAAACTTATGCTAACTGTTTTAACGCGGCTTAGACCTTAAAATGTGTGCCAAGTTAAGCTGCATGTATGATATAACTTTAACAGGTCTCAACTGACTTAACTCAAAGTTAAATTGTACAAATCTCAAGTATCTCAAAAGTTAACTATCAAAGTTTATTGTTGAAAGTATTTATTTATATGAAATGAATGAAAATTTACATATTTATGCATTTAAAATATGGTAAATGTTGATCTGCATACCATTTACAACTATTATACATACAATATATATATATATATAAATAATTGTAGCTTTAAATGTTGTTAACGCGTAGTTGAGTTTTGAACAGGTATTTTGGCCGTTGCTTTGTTCAACATGTCCATTTTAAGAATTGTATACCATACTGTATAAACTCGATGATATCATACTGAACACACTCACATGTTGAGTGTATAAATTCTACTATCGATGTTAATCAGTCTTGTATAACGATCCTATATATAGGATTATTACATACTGATTTTCGAATTTAACTTGAAATATAACTGGCTTTATTTAAGTGCAATACACAAACTACTTTATTATGTACTACAACTATTAATACGTCTAGAATCATTTGTTTAAATTAAAACTATACTGAGCTTCCCTTATGATTTATTAATAATTAATAGAATATTTTCTGGTTTCCAAGAAAAGGGCAGCGAACTTGTTTTAGATATTTCTTTATTTACTAAAAATGTCACTGCATAAAAAATTATACAACACAAAATATATGAGTATAAAATAATAATAGTAGTCAAATAAATTTGATAACACATTCGTATGCATACGAATACCATATTTATGTATGTATATAAATAACTATGAAGTAAACAAAAAAGAATCTTGTTAAAAGACGATGAAAGTAAATATTCCAAAAAAAAATCCACAGTGATTTCTTAAACAATTTAAGGTTTTATTTATTAATATTATTAATCGTTGTAATGTGCGCTTTATTTTCGTGTTATCCGGATACATATTTTTGTCGATTAAGTAGTCATTGCGTATTTTTGTTGTTTTTTTTTGTGTGTTTGTTGTTTCGTTTCGTTGTTACCTCAGTTGGTTAGCTCGTTAACCGCTGTTGTTAACTGTCTCGTGTAACCAGCTTTATTTTCAGCTTATAGTTTAGGGTTAGTAATGATTCGCTTTCGCTATTGGCTTTCGTAAATTGTGTTAGAAGTTTTAGTGCTGCTATCAAATCGCGTTTAACAATTGAAAAAAAAAATACATCGATATTCTTTTTCCTTCTTTTTTCATCATCAGCTACAATGCTAAAGGTTAGTTTTAAGAAAAATTTCACTAAAAACTGTTATTGCAGGGCCCGTTACCAAACTACTTGATTGTGGTGATCCTAAGTTGGCTGGAACTTAAACTAAAGACACGTATGCAGTAGTCTTTCAGCTATAATTGATTTCTATGGCGTTAAAGAAATAATTATAGATCCGATTGTCCAGGTCCTGTAACAAAAATTCAAATAAAAATATAATTAAAAGAAATTCGATTACATAATCAGAGTACAGAATACACAAATAACAATAAGTTTATGGAAAGTTTTTCGTCTTTGATTTTTGTTTAGGTTTTAGTCTTTAAAGATATTCAAATCCGAAGACCAGACATGGGTAGATAGATAAGTATATACAGACAAAACAAAACAAAACAAATATAAAAGAAATAATAAATAAATAAAAAATGAAGCAGCAAATAAAAAAAAAGTGCAAGGCAGCCAAAAAAGAAATTTGAGAGAAAACTTCACCTTTATTGTTGAAATTTATTGTTTAATTTACTTTTAAATGCAAACAAATTTTTGTCAATTGTATTCGATTCGTTGAGAAAAAGCCATTCATATTCATTGGAATCATTAACGAAATTAACGATTAATTTTTGGTTAAGAATATAAATATTTAATTGTGTATGAACAAAAAAAAAAGAAAGAATACAGCAAGTTAATCAAAGTATAAGAAAAGAAACATTCAATTATGTATATAATTATAACTCATGAATGGTTAAATGTTACGAACGACTTTTCATTTAATATTTTACAATTTTCATATTTTTTTTATCAGTAGTTTTTCTTCTTCTTCTTTTTCTTCATCAATCATCATTCGTTGTTCGGCATTTTGTTTTTCAAGGTGGAGTTTACTCTCCAAAATTCAAAATAATATATTTTTTTTACCAATTTTGAAATTTAAAAAAAGCATTGGGGAAATTTTTTAAAAATATTTGCGATATTACATTTCTACTCTTTAGGTTTTTTTTTTGTAAAGTGTTAATGAATTTACTACAGAAAATAATTACAATTTTAAGGATTTGTGTTAATTGCTTGAGCATTGTTTCGATACAAACCTGGTTAATTGGGTAAAATTCGTGGGAGGAGTACAAAATGTGGCTATCGCAAATATTTGTGGCAATAAATAAATAATTATGAGAAGTACGGCACACATAACTAATTAAATTAAATCAAATAGCGGCAAAGAAAAAAAAAATTAAAAAGAAATGAAATACATAGAAAAAAAGGTAGAGGACAAATTTGAAATGGTAATAGAAAAAAATTAGTTCAAATTTGGGTTTGATATAAATTTTAATTTAATTTAGGTACCTTAGGATTTTGAACGAGTTCTACAAAATCATTGAGTTGATGAAATTGTTTTTTATTGTGGCGATTTGATAGATTCTTATTTGGTTTTGGTTTGTTTTTCCTTAGTTATTTGTTTGGTATTATTTGGTTTCGATTTTAATATATATATATATATATCTATATATGTATATAAGTATGTTGAATTTTGAAATGTGACTGCTGAGATAACAAACGGAACGAACGAACGAATGAACGATTTTTATTCTTTTGATATTAAGTTGAATATTTCTTTAGTTTTGATTTTGGATTTGATTTTTTTTATTTTATTTACATTATTCATTAGATAATTTAGTTAATCATTAAACTGAGTGTTGTCATATTGTACAAAATGTGAGGTGAGATGAGAAATGCAATAACTGGCTCCCTGTAACCATCAAGGGCAGTGTTGGTTTTGCTGTGGTCAAGACCACAAAATGCAAGTGTATTAAATTCTATAAATGATCCCCGCCCCTATGAGCTAACTATCATCCCTTTTCGGCTGCTGACCCATCGATTAGACCTTTCGCCAACTGCTAACAGAACGTTCCCTCGACTGTTGCTTAAAGCACTCAGGACTTTTACTACCCCGACTACTCAGAATCTCTGGAGATTCGGTGACACGAGCCAGATCTCGATTGATTGTCTTCGAGCTGAGCACGCGTGGACAACGTACTGTCCATGGACTACGACGTGGATCCTGCAGTGCTCGGAAGGCCTTTGAGGGCACAATCTCCTCACCGCCACTAGCATCAGTCCAGCTGCTGTAGTAATCGGAGTACTCCTTATCCTGTTTGGGCGTTATCGCCGGCGTACTGTCCAGCGAACTGTTATCCACGGAATCCATTTCCTCGACGAGAGCTCGTTTTGCTGCCGCTTGGAGGCGTTCCATAGGCAGATTACGGAGATGTGTGCTGTCGCTCTTAAGGAGTAAACTCTGGACTAGTTCGTTGACCAACTTATCGCTGACCACACGTTGTTTGCTAGGCGATGGGCCCACAATGGGTGAGGCAGGACTGTTGGGAGTAGAGGGATTATCTGCATCAATCGATGTATTCTTGCGCAGTGGTAATGAGAGACGTTCTCTCCTGGCTGTCATCGTTTCAGCCTCATTCACGGCATTGGGATTCTGACGACGTGTGATTGACACATTGTGGACAATCTTGCGTCTGCTGGGCTTCAGCTGGAACTCATCAGCCTGGCCAGCTTGGGCACCCTCGGGGAGGTCATTCTCGTCCTGCAGCAGCTTAAAGAGTCTGGAATGTGTGGCCGCGCGCTGATAGCTGGACATCTTGCGAAGCTCCGGGAAACTCTCCGATTCCGTGTCCGTCTCCGACAACTGTCGATTCATGTCCGTCACGCCAGAGTCATCCTCTTCGATCTCCGACTCTGATCTCTGTGTGCTGCTATTCCGGGATAGCTGTCCCTTGCCACGACCGCTGTCCACGGACAGCGAATGAATATTCAAAGCCTTTGTGGGCGTGGTTGTCTCCGTGCTTTGCGGACTTGTCTCGAAAGCGCTGATCCGATCCCGAACGGAAATTTTGTTGGCTTCATCGAACTTCTGCACTTCAAGATCGGGCAATCCGTTGGGTAGCAGCTTCTTGGGTTTTTCTGGTTGTTGCACTGGTTCCGGTTCTGGTTCCACATAAACCTCTGGAAGTTGAGTCACAAAGTTCGTTGGTGTCGAAGCTCCGCGTTCCTCTTCCTCCGGCTCAACCACATGGTGTGTACTTTGTTCAACAATGGTTCCATCCTCAGCCACAAGCTCGTAATGCCCGGGTGGACCCAGGTCGAACTCGACAGGTTCCTCTGCTTCCTGAATGACACTATTCCGATTCGATTGCGGCTTTGCGGATTGTGGCACTTTGTGCTCGTCAATGGATGTGTTGAAGAAGGCCATCGCCTGGCGATAGTTCTGACGTTTCTGCTCGGCCTCCTCTACCTGCTGGTTCTTGGCGCGCTCCTCCTCGATGTCTGCCCAGAAATCGGGCTCATCGTTGTTCTCCGTCTTCTCTGTAGCTGGTTCATAAGGTATCCAGGTGTGCACAGTGGCAGGTTCATGCATGGAGGCCAATGACATTGTACTAACCATATGGTTATTTGATTCGGTAATCTCCTCCTTCGGTTGCTCTTGCTCTACTTCATCCTCGGTTACCTGCTCCGGCTTCTCATGCTCCAGTTCTTCATATTGTATAGCCAGATGTTGCTCTTCCTCTACCACAGGATCCACAATCACTGGCTCCTCACCTCTAGCTGCCTCCAAGGTGGCCCACACATCGATTGCCACTACTGGCTCATCGGGCAATTTTGCCCGGAAGGCCTTGGTCTCCATGGGCTTATAGGGTGCCTCCTCTACCGAGTTCTGACGCTCTTTGCGTGCCCAGAAAGTAGCTGACTTATGGAAGGTAACATCGTCATCATCCGGCTTTCGATTCGCTTCGATTTCGGCCCAGAAATCAATTTCTTCATCGGTGTCCACCTCACGTGGTTCTTCAGGATACTTTGTGGGATCGAACTTATAATTGTTGGTATTGTCCTCTGTGGACTTTACGTCTGCCCAGACATCGATTTCTTGATCCTCAACTATTTGTTGTAAGCTGTCTTCAATTATGGCTTCATTGGGAGCGTCGGCTGCCTGATCGGCCCAAAAATCCTCCGTCTCATCCTTTTGCTCGGATTGATTTGTCTGAGAATCCCAACAATCATTACTTTTCACTTCTATGGCTGTACTGGCCTTGCTGGCCTTAGCCTGCTCCACGGATGCCCAAAAATCTTCCTCCTCTTCCTCTTCTTCTTCGGGTTCTTCTACAACCTCGGGTTTTTCCTCTACCACAAAGTGCATAGCGGCACATTGTGACTGCGGTAGGAACTCTACTCTAGCTCTGAGTGTGGTAGTCCAATTCTCAACTCTAGACACCGTTTCTTTTTGTAGAGGTGTGTACGTAACAGTTTTCTTCTTCTTTGTCCATTGGGAGTCATCTTTGCTGCTTTCTATGCTTGCCCAGAAGTCAATTTCTTCTCCCTGTGTCTCTGGTTCTTCTACCGGTTCGGGTTCTTTGCCTGCCGTTGCAAAGGTTGACCAGAAACTATTCTTGGCCGCCTCCAGGGAGGCCTGAGTCTTGGACAAATCAGCTGATTTGGGCCTTGGTTTTACCTCTGTTTCGGCGTCTTCTTTCGGTCTTAGCTTAATGTTTTCTGTTTGTGTTTTTTCTTTTTTTTGCTCCTCTGGCTTTACTTCAGGAGCTTTCCAGAAATTCTTTGACTGTTCCATCATTTTCTGGGCCTGCATTTTGGTGGCCATCAACGTGGCAAAGAAATCGAACTCTTCTTTTGGCGCTGAAGCTTCCTCCGCTTCCTTTGGCGTCTCCAACTTGGCAATGTTATTGGTCACTTCGCCAGTTGAGATCTCTGCGGAGAACTTGTTGCGCATACCCAAGGAAAAGGATGTATTAACCTCTTCCTTGCTTGCTCTACGGGGAGTTGCCTTCTCCACGGGTGGGATGGAAGCTTTCTCCACGGAATTGGATCGAGAGGAATTAGACAAACTGATCGTGACGCTAACTTCACAATCGTTATCGTCCTCATCTTCACTCTCTACTTTGGCGACACTGAAGGAATTGAGACCTAAGCTAGGACGCCTCTCCTCGAACTGTGTGGTGCTGCCCACTTGGACAGTGGCCACGTTCTCATCATTCGAGCTACGACTGAAGGAGAAACGTAATGGCAAACGAACGGTAACCGAATTTGACTCCTCATCGTCTTTGTCGTTGTCTTCGATCTGTTTCTCCAGGTCGTCTTCTTCCTCGACCTGTCGATCTCCGATAGTGGCATCGCTGACACTGGAGCCATTGCGTTTGATGACTGTCTTGGCGTAGTCGCTGCTTCTTTCCAGCTCGCTCTCCTCCTCGTATATTACACTCAGATCCTCCTCGACAACGTACTCGTCCTCAAGCTCCTCAACCATACATTCCTGCTCCTCCTCGTCGTACATTTCGTCTGCCGTTGTTACATCTTCATCGTCCTCGGTCTCAGAGTCCAGCTCTTCCACAGGGATCTTTCCCATTCCTTTGTAGACTTGCACATTAGTCACCGATTTGATTGCCTGCAGCGGAGTTGGACCTCCTTGTTTGGGCGTGTCCTCATCCTCGTCAGACTCATCGCTGCTGTCATCACTGTCGCTGTCACTATCGTTGTCGTCCCTCACAGTGCCGTTTTGCACCGGAGAGGCGTTCTCGCTGGGAGAACGAGCTCCGAGTTCCTTGGGCAGCTCGCCCGCATAGTTCTTCTGGAGTTGCTTGGATAGATTAGCTTGTGTATTACCTCCGGCGATCTTGTTAATGTTCGCCAAACGCTGACTGAGCATATCGATAACTTGCTCCTTGTTGGTACAAATATTCCGTGTCTTTGGACGACTGGAAACCTCCTCAATCTCAACAGAATGCGCACGCTTGGGAGGCTCACGTGACTCGACCTTGATGTGGTGCTGCATGATCACCTGAGAGGGCATATCATCGGTGCTGGGAGTAATAATAATATCGGGCAATACACTGCTCGCCCGACTCTCCGTCGAGCTTTGGCTAAAACTAGGAGCTACTGGATAGGGATAGGCCCCATAGGGAGGCATAAAGGGCGGAAAGGCTTTCTGCTGTGTGTCGCTGGGAGTACCTGGTTGTCCATACGCTGGGGGAGGGGGTAAATAGTATGGATAGTAGTAGGGATAAGGGGGATAGACCTCCCCCTGCTTGCCATCGACGGATGGAGGCATTGGCGGTGGATAAGGATAGGGATAGGGCCAGTTGAGGGGCTGTGGTGTTTCCCCCTGCCCAGTGTTGGCTGGCGGATGTGGAGGCGGCGGCATATACCAGGGATAGGGATAGCCATACGCGTAGGGGTAATGGGGAGGAACGGACTGCGAACGCTCTGGTTGGGACTGAGTCTGAGTTGGGACAGAACTATCTGAACTAATGGATGAATTGGATGAATATGTGTTTGTGCTTGTGGTGGGCGGTGGTGTGGGTGTGGCTGATGTGTAACTATGACGATTATTGATTTTACTGTTAATCTCTCGGTTATGGTTACTATTATTTTCAGTAGAATAATTATTATTATTTTGATTATTATTATTATTATTATTATTATTATTATTATTATTATTATTATTATTATTATTATTATTATTATTATTATTATTATTATTATTATTATTATGATTATTATTGTTTTCGTTCAATTCATTATTTTCCAAATCCGAGTCCAGCTCGGTGTGAATTTTATGTTCTGAGGTCGGTAATTTTTTGATTTGGTTTTTTTTGGTTGGTGCACGGTTATCAAAAATAAATAAAAAGAAAGAAGAAAAGAAATAGACACGGTGAGAGTGCATATTATGTTCAAAACACCAACAATTTCGAATATGATTATGAGTTCCATTAAACGATCAACGATCAAGCAAAAGCTATATACAGATATATATTCCAAGTGCATTGAGTGATTGTAATGACAATGAAATACGATCAAATGTGTTTTAAGTAAAAACTTTTAGCTCAGCTTCATTCTGGAATGCAACATGCTTCGTAGAGTTTGCGTATGATTCCAATAATGAAAGGGCTTTTCCTTAATTAATTGCTATTTATCGATTAACTCAAGTTATAAGATTATGAATTTTTCAAGAAAGGTGAAATCTCTCTAAAGATTAAAAAACAATTAGGAACATCATGATGCAGTATAAATGTGAGTATACCTGTCTCTTTCGGTGTGCTTGTGTGTGTTTAGCTGTCATGTGGGTGTATGAGTGTGTATGGTTTTTTTAGCGATGCTTAATGGCATATTTACAAGTTTGGTCCACCCTTTTTAGGTTAGCCCGGATTGCTTTTATTATCTAGGAAGTTTCTAGCATAGAATAAATTGACTTACCGGCATTTTCAGGTGTTGTCATTGCCTGTAGGATCTTAAATGATCGACTTGGTATAGCGCTTCCGGTGTATTTCTTGGGTTCCGGTGCCTGTTGTTCACTAGCTGGTACATAAGGTTGTTGTTGGGGTGTATCTGTTAAAGATTTCAGAATTAAAAAGGGTATTTTAAAGAGGAAAGGAGTTTTTCCTACACCTACCGTACAGAGAACGCTGTGGTGTAAAGCGGTTCTGTGGAGATACGCCATTACCTGTAAGTAAAAACGAAATTATAGTCCTCCATAACACACTTTACCCGATTTCTTTAGACTGCTTAGTAGTGCTGGCAAAATTTTGATATAAATACTTGGGCAATACCTTAGTTATTATTGGACATGTACAGTAAGCGTATTAGTTTAAATATTCCAAAAGTTTTGTTGTAGCTTAAAGCATTGGATTAGTAAAGTTCCGAGATTAGAAAACCACCCAACCAGAAGTTAAACTAGAGACCAAACCCCGAAAGAAAATGTAAAATGAAGCGAACCGCTTTGAGACCTTTGAGACACTCTTCGACCCTTTGAGAACAAACCTTACCATTCCCATCCACTAAAGATTGAGAGAGAGGGAGACAGTGGCCAGGGGAGTTGGGTAACCGATGGGAGCTCACCTTGCGGAGACCAAGCTGTGGGCGTACCCGACTGTTGTTGATCCTGTGCGATTTGCATGCGTCTCATTTGCTCAATGGTCGGACTATTCCGCGCCTGCTGAGCGCTCATCTGTCGGGCGAATTGTGGACGCTGCAACTGTGGTGGCTCCATATCCAGTTGAATTTGATGTTGTGGCGTTTCTTGCCGGGCATCGGGGCTGCCATCGTCTACGGTATCGGTTATCTTTTGCAATACTCTAAACGATTTCGATTGTATGGGCGGTGAGCGGGGATCGCTGCAAGTAGATATAGGCGAATGTTAGGTTATGTTTTTGGTTAGCATGCTCTCGATGTAATGGCTGAAAAAACCAAATTACAAATTTGTTTGTGAACGAAACGCGGGGTTAGCTGGTAATTATGAGTGTTTGAATTTCATTTAGTTAACAAAATATTGAATTTTTAAGTGTCCATGTGTTGAATGTGACAGAGAAAAATGACAAGAAAATTAAATAATTACACAAAAGAACAGGTGAAAAGAAAATTAGAGACACTGGCAGCAAAATTGGCATTTGAATTTCAATAAACACTTGAATTTCAACTGAACAGCGTTGCCAGACTGTTAACATTAGTTAACTGATCAATTTATCTCTTGGTGTTGCCACTATTTTGAAATATGCAAAACGAAAGGAGCTTAATTCAAATGCCAACTGCCAGCAAATAAAGTTTTACAACACTGAAAAGTATAGTATTTGTGGAAGTGTGTTATTGAACTGCGACAACAACGGCGACTGAGTGAGAGTACTACCTGAGTCGGTTCTTTCTGTAGCGTATCTCCGCCTCGAGCGGACATTGATGCACATACAAATTGTAATTGCCACTAAAAAGTTGGTAAGTCGTTAGGTTTTTGAATTTGTTTTGGGTTTGTAAAGAAGCACAAAATTAAGACGCATTAGTGCTGGGTAGTGGTGCATAGCTAGTTGTCTTTAGTGTTGGTAAAGCACAAAAATAAGTGTAATATAATTTTCTGTTTGCCTTCAAAGGACAATACTTACTTTTGCAACACGACTGGAGATTGGGATATGGGTCCACCTCGTCCGCCCTCAATAGAAATGGGTATTATGCGTGTTGAATTGTTGTTGCTGCTGCTGTAGTTGTTGCTGTTGTTGTTCGAGACAAATTGCTGTTGTTGTTGTTGGGCCTGAGCCGAGGCTGGATAGTTGTTGTAACCTTGATCGACAAATTGATTAGCTGAGCGAATTATGTGGCCAGCAGGCGCTTTCGTAGGAAAGAAAGAGTATACATAGACACATATTGATATCGAGATGGAAAGTTACAGATTTGGAACATTCGGGAAACGATCATTACGAACGTTGGGATCATTTTGGGGGAATTTGGGTGGAAAGAGTGCAGATAGGTTCGCAAACGGGAAAAGATAACTACAATAACGAGGGTATTGTTTTAGTGACAAACATTTAAAGTTTTAGGTTTTTGGTTTTTGGTTTTAGGAAAGCGCCACACAGAAAAACATTTAAAAATATGTTAGAAAATGCACCAACTCACCACCGAAATTGGGCTGTGCAGCGGCATATGTCGGGGTCTGTTCCAAGGTGATGGGTATAATACGCTCCTGAAATTATAAAGTTTATATCAGTTAAACTCTGTTAGGAAGTTAAGAACTAAAGGTGCGCTTTCGTCACTAGATTGACAGCTCGTTAGCCCTACTAAAAATAAGGATTTCAATTCATGCTCCTGCTTACCCTCGGTCCAGTTTGATTTCCAGTGTTGCTGTTGGCACTCGTGTTGATCTGCAGCCGAAGTCCACTTTGCTGTGCATTGGAGCCAAAGTTTTGCTGTGGTGCAGGAGCAGGCGAAGAGCTTGGTGCATAGCCATTGCCCTGTGCCACCGATTGTGGCTGATAGTAGCCACCTGTGGGCTGCGCAGGCGTGCCCTGTCTCAAGGATGAAGGCACCACATTGCCATTCTCCTCGGGACGTGCCCATGGAGCTTGTTCCTTGGCCGAGGGCTGTGAGCTAAGCCAACGCAAGGGTTGACCAGCCAGCTGCTGTGGCTGCGCTTGCTGTTGCTGTGATTGCTGTGCTTGCTGCTGTGGCATTTGACGCATGGGCGAATCACGTGCTCCAGTTTGCTGTTGCTGCAGCACGAGGCGTTGGGCCTGTGGCTCTGTGGGCTGTGCCAAAGGAGCAATGTAGAGAGAACCGACGTTGGTCTAAAAGGAAGATGAAAAGTTTGTTAAATATTTAATAAATAAAACAAATGATTGCCCACTGTGCGCACAGTGACGCATGACTAAGAAATACCCTGCACAATGCATGTGCGTTGTAATAAATTATAATCAACACATCTGCCGATCTCCTCAGTTTAATTACACATCTGTTTATATTTCAGTTGTTTCAAAATTCCGTAAATAATCCAAAAATAGAAATCAGCACTATTCCTAAATCGTCTAACTAGATAACAGATCATTATCTGCCGTTACATCTTTCAACACAATTATTTAAAACTCTGCAAAATTCCTCTGTGCAATCGCCTCAAGTTCAAAATTCGTGTTTGGCCTTTGCTTGTGGCTAAATTTAGCGGCTAAAATTTTAGCGGCTGCACACGCGGAATGCGTTCAATGTTCAATGTTCGATTTGATGTGCGAATCTGGCTGCAGCTCTTTAAAAATTGTTTAAAAATAAACCAAAATGCTTCCGCAAATGTTGTTAATACTAGATTTGATTTTCTAAAATTGCAGTTGTTCAAAATTTACCAACAAAATTATTTTTGTTTTCTTTACGTTACGTGCGTGATTTGCAGTCAATTTAACGTTCCTGTTGTTGCTTAACAAATATTACTCATACGCCTTGAAGTCTCCACGAAACGAATTGAGCAACGTGAATTTGTGACTAAGCGAGTCTTAGGTCAAGTTTGTCATGGGAAATTCATGGTTCACAATTTGGTGACAATCTTTATTAGCTTTGAAGGTTTCCTCTCTGTAAACTACTCACCGGCTTTGCTCCTTGATATTGTTGTTGTGGCTCTGTTTTTGCTGGACTGAAAATATCGCGAGATCGTTGTTGCTGTTGCTGCTGCTGCTGCTGCAATTGTTGCTGTTGCACATTGTTGTAAATGGGCTGTGGATGCGTTGGCTGCTGCTGTGCTTGTGGTTGCTGCTGCTGCTGCTGTGGTGCGCGTTGTGTACGCCAGGGCACAGTTGAAGCTGCCTGCTGTTGCTGTGGTGGCTGTTGCTGCTGTGCTAGTGGTGAAGTTGCTGTGGGTGGACGGGGCTGCTGTTGTGCCAACGGAGAAATGGCTGTTGCAGGACGTTGTTGCTGCTGTGGCTGCTGTTGTTGTTGAGCAAAGCGGAAAGGACTTTCCGTAGCACGTTGCTGCTGCTGTTGTTGCTGTTGCTGCTGTTGCTGCTCAAAGGGCGAACGTGGACTATCCGTTTGTCGAGTGTAGACACTAACAGCCGGAGATTGTGGCATTGCCACACTGCGGAACTCCTGACGTTGCTGCTGCTGCGGCTGCTGCTGTGGTGGTGTTGCAGGTGGTGTTGGCTGCAATTGTTGTTGCTGCTGTTGTTGCATTGGCGTTGCGTTGGTTGAGGGCGATTGTGGCTGCTGTGTGGGCGTGTATGGACTGTAGCTGTTGCTGTTGTTATTGTTGTTGTTGCCATTACTGTAGTTGCTGCTGTAGCCACCATTTGTGGGCTTAAAAGCTGTCATACAATAAATTAATGTATTATTTAAATGAAATAATTGTATATAATTAAAAATTAATTTTTAGTGCTGTTAGTTGTGGGGGAAGATAATGCCAATAGTTAATGCCGCTTGATGACATTATGTTAGTTTTATGGATGTTTAAAAGCACCAGAAAACCGCTTAGTAATTAGCCGGCGATCAAAGATGAGGCGAGAGCTGCGGACCAAGAACAGTATCAGGTGAACTTTAATCCGCCGACTGACTGAATTGGAATTAGAGAATAACCCGAAAGGAAAACCATAACCAAAATCAGAAAAAGCCAGCGATATGATGACATCTCTCTCACACTGCTCACCATCAACTGCATCATAGCTGTTGTTGTTGTTGTTGCTGTTGTTGTTGCTACTGTAGTCGCCATTGCCATTTGACGCTGTCTCTGGCATTGGACTCTTGGAACGCTCCTTGCAGTACTCATCCTTCCAGAACGTATTCTTTTCCACAGGCGCTGGCACTTTACGCAATGTTGCCATCGGATTTGCCGGAATTTTGATTTCCGGCCGGAATCCTAGCGGTGGCGGCTCAAAACGTTGCGGTGTCGGGGATTTGCGTGCTGTGGCCGGCGAGCCGGGTGCACTGCCTCGACCCGAGGGTGGTGCTAAGGTGTTTTGTTGTGGGGGTGGCGGTGGGGGAGCAACATGATTGCCATTCTTACCCGTCTGTGGCTGCGGTGGCGGTGGTGGCGGTGGCAATACCTGAAACGGCATTCCCATTGCCGCCGCGCCCATCGAACTCGCCGCACTGCCCCCCGATCCCGGTGACTGCGGCGATGGCCTATTCTGTTGGGCAGCTCCAGTGGCAGCTCCCTCGGCCTGTGCATTCCTGGCCAATCTCTTGGCCATGCGCTCCGAGCGTATCTGTGAGAGATCAATGCCGCCAGGTGTATAGGTGAAGGGTTTCTTGTCTTTTGTCATCATGGCGTTCTGCACACAGGCAGGCGCTTCATAGCCTCCGCCTCCAACGGCGCCTCCGCCGCGTTGTCCATACCTGAGAGAAAGAGAAGGAGAGAGGGAGAAAGAGGGGGACACGATTAGCATAAGTTGTGATGGTTTTTTATTTGGTCATCAAACGGTTTCATTTTCATGCTAATTTCTGTGGCTCAGACGCCTCTGCTTTTTATATTTTTTTGTTTCTTCTTTTTTGTGCGGCTATTTATCATAATTTTGGCTAAGACTATTGTTATTAACTGCCAAGAGCCCTCATTTGTTCGATCACTCTTCAACACATTCACATATATATATCATGCTATATATGTTTATATATTTGTATTTATTTATATTCTGCTTTTTTGTGCTGCTTGACTAATGACTCGCTCATCGACAGTTCAATGAGCCAATTTTTTTTCATTTCTTGAATGAGGGGAAAGTGAACTGAAGATGCTAAAAAAGCTGTTTTTTTCTGCCATTCATACCCACTTATTAGTCGAAGTGCAATCGGTGCCTAGGGCCATAACGGTCATCAGCTATTGAAAGTGAGAGGTTCCCTCATATTAAGAAAACAGTTTAAAGAATAATAATTGCCAAAAAAATAATGGGTTTAATTGGAAAAGCATTCATTATTGTTAATTATTATATATGGGAATATTTCTTAAGCACAACTCTTTCGTTACATCCACTTAGACCATCAAAAACCCGCAAGCATTTATTGAATCAATCAATCTAGCTATAAAACTCACAGCTTTTTGTTGAGCATCTATTGTTAATATAATTCTTAGATTTTGTTTTAATTTAAGAAATAAAACGGAATAGAAATGTTTTCTGAGATGAATTTATAAGCCTAACTGAAAAGCCATAAAAATTTATGTGATGACAAATTCTTGATTCACAGTTTTAGAATTCGTACACATATATTTCCATTAAAAACATTCTCTAAAAGTTCATATTTCTGCTTAACTATTCTTTGATAACTTTAGTATAGATAGGCTAAATATAAATGCTCCTAGTATTAATAATACTTAGTATGGCAGAAAAATTTGTACCAATAAATTATTTGTGATATTAAATAATCTTACAATTCTTTCTCTTTTTAGATAACTTTTAAAGCTATTTCTTATATGTATTTCTTATATTTATTTAATTCATTTTACTGTTATTACAAAAATATATATACAAGTTAACAAACATGGCTTTAAACACATTTGAACTGCAGTTATTGAACACTTAATGAATCAATAGGAAATGTGCATTTCAAATGTGGCAGTTTTGTAGGCTTGTCAGGCTTTGTCTCTGTATCTGTATCTGTCACTGGCTCTAATAATAATAATATTTCTCGAACTCATAACTGAATCGCCTCCTTAAATGGCTGACAACTATTAGCAAATGAATAAAATGCACAAAAAGCAGTTAACAGTTAAGTTGAAATGAATTTCCTAAGTTGCCATAAACAGAAGGTGCAACTTGCGGGCGCCATAAAAAACAGCATTGTCAGTGTCAATGGACGTCAGCGAACAGAGAAAGACAAATAGAGATGGGGAGAGTCAAAGAGAGAGAGAGACGGAGTGTAGAGGGAGCAGGAATTATAAATGACCTTACAATTTTGGATGAGCATAGATGAAGTTTTAAACAAAAACTCAACATAAATTTATGGCAAGTTCAAGTCTGTTAGTTGCTGTGCGTAGCTGGCCATATATTGAACTGATTCGATATGGCTGGAAAGCAAATATATATAATTTGTATAAGTATATGTGTTTGTGCTTCACATGGTCTCAATAAGTTGGGTGGTTTTTTGTCAACGACCGCAGTGAAACAGTTACGTCACAGTCGGTCTAGACTTTGGATTTATGTTTACAGTTTGACATTGATGTACTCGCTCCAATTTGCATGTAAAGCGGATTGTGGGATTGCCCCACAAATTGTGGGTGCAATTAAGCAATACGCTCTGTGGTTTGCCTTCGCACTTGTGGTTTGCTTAAACAAAACACACCATGGAAAAGTGTTGGCTGCACCACCAGCAGCAAAAACAACCAACAAACACCACTAACACCACCAGCAGCACTTGATCATCATTCGCTTCACTCGCATCACCTGTTCCTGTTCGCCTGACCCACTTAGACATAGTTGTTAAATGCGAATTATACACGCACTGTTCATGCGTTCATGTGCTTATGTTCTCTATCTGCATCAGTGTATCTGTATCTGTATCTCAGTGTGTGCATGTGCATGTGCATCTGTATCTGAGTACATATAAAAACTAATGAAGTTGACAGGCGACAGGCTAACAGACTAACAGGCCTGACAACTTTTCAGAACAGCAGTGAAAGAGCAGCAGAGACAGACAGAGCAGAGGGAAGAGAAAGGGGGAGGGAGCGAGAGAGAGAGGGGTAGATAAATACTTGCCCATCACTTTCTTTTAGCATTACCCGTTGGCCATTTGATCGTCAACGGATGGACAACAATATCTACAACCTCTTTGCTTTTAATTAGCAAAATGTCAACCTGAAACGCAACTAAATTAAGCAAATTGCGAGGAGTGAAAAGTCGACAACCGAAACTGTGTGAAATTCTGTAGGAAAACTAGTCAAAGAGTTCTCAGACGGCTCTAAAACTTTAAATAAATTAAATAAGCTACATAAATTTCTATTAGTAAATATAGAATTGTCTTACACAAAACTATATTAAATAATAAACTATCGCAAATTGTTTCAATGTCACGCAGTTAATTATTCTATTTATATTTTATCACAAAAACATTATTTGTATGTCTAATTTATTACTAAATATCTGTTCATAAATATTTATTTAGCTTTTTCCCCTTAAGAGAAAACGTAACATAAACAAACCATTAAAAATTTTAAACTTTTAATGCATAAAAAAATACTTTTAATGCCCAAAGTGTTTAATAGCTTTCTCGTCCTTCTAAACAGCTATCGTCATAGACCGTTTTTGTATCTTTGACTCACACGTGTCTACGGAAGACACGTCAATACCCGAAAGAAGAAAAGAACTTGTGGGACAAATTGTACACAAAAAACAACACTGATATATTATTGGGCACAAAGATCAGACGACAACGCCAGTGTCTAGTGACGTCAATCTGGTTTGGGAACTGTATAGATCAGATGAAGTCCCCCTTTCACATACTATACTGTGCACTTGTTAGTGGAAGCAACTAGAGCATCAGCTGATCTTGACAGCGTCGGCAATTAAAGTGTCAACTTGGCAGCAGGAAGACTCAGAACTTCTCGACTCTAGAGTGAAAAGTCACTCAAATTGGTTGAAACTAATTAACCTAAAGTAGTACAATTTATTTACCTAACAAATAGTCACAAATGAATCACAAATTTACGATTTGCAATTTGCAATTTGTGGCTAAAAATACTAATGAATGTTTATTATATATTTAGAGCAAAATGCAAGGCAGCTGCGACAATTCGGAGATGAGAAATATGCCAAAAATAATACAGAAATTTCATTTTGTACGGTCCATTAGCAGCTGGCATGCGTGAGGTGAAAACCGAAGAAAAACAAATGCAAAAATCTAAATATATAAATGCAAAGAAAACACTGAAATTTTAAAAATTTATATTTATATTTTCACTTTTTTCTTCTTTTTTTGGTCACTGCTCTCATGCAAATGAGCGTGCAACAATCTGCTGCAGCGCACAACCAAAAGATACTTTTGCGAAGAAAAACTCGTTGTAGCAACTCGACTCTAGAATTTGCCCGCTTGGCCATATTTCAAGATCAAGGGCAGCCAGGCAGGCAGTAAACACACACAAACACACACAAGTACACACACACACACTCACACACACATAGAAGTTGAAAGCTGCCACATGCAACATGACATAATGATAGTCATTGTCCGCATGTTCGCCTCGTCTGAGTCTGTCTATAAATAGAGCTAGATGAGGAGCACAACAGGGTGCCCCATCATCTGAGTTGCACATTCCACGGCCGCTAATCTCACGTCAGCAACTAAATATTTACATGAGAAATTCTTTCAGCTTTTTCTCTCTTTTTATTCTGTCGGCGCACTAAAATCCTTATCACACATTTATGTCATAAGCTGAGTTGATACCTGTGTTCACTTAGATATATAAATAGATATTCAGATATACCACTTCCCACTGGAATTAGCAGTGTTGGCACTTTGGCATATTTCAAGCTTAAATTGGCAAATATTTAGTTCTTATCTACTTATAGCTTAGTTCCAAAATAACATTTAACTCTTTTTAGCATACAACTTTGTCATCCCTAGTCATACCCGCCCACCGCCCACTTACGTATCTCCATAGCTTTTATCATTGCCAACCATTGGCAGCTCCAACTGGAATCCACGATCCTCTCGCACCATGTAAGCGGGCAGAGTTTCAATAATGGCATTGGCCTTATCATTGTAAGATCCCAATAGTTCCCGATACTTCGAGTAGACGACACGCTTCAACTGCGGATTCTTAACCGATGCTGCAGACGGTGCTGTCGTAGCCGTCATCGTGGAGGTGGCCATTGTATTTTTTAAGCTTTTTTTAGCCTTTTTATATGTTTTGTGTTTACAAATATAAGTTGTATGTGCGTTTACTTAGTCAGGCACTTTGCATAGCTCACTGTAGATCTGTCTCGTAATGAATCATACAAGAAATGTCAATCAATGCAAGCATATTCGTTCTGGGGAATACTGACAACAACCTTATCTACAACTTAATAATACTGAACTGAATTATCACTGCTTTTGTTGGTACCACAATATCATTTTAAGTTTTCTTAAAAACATGAATAACATATTTAAAGTTATAAATAAACAGAAGGTAGTGAACGTTTAGAAACTTAAACTTTAATTTTTATATTTAATAAAACTAACTTAAGTAAGAAAATCTGAAAATTAGCATTTAATAAACATTAACTTTAAGCTACGAAAAGAAGTTCAATTATTTTTTAAATTTTGATTTCCAATTATTTTATTCAAAAAAACCTTTCACTCAAGAGGAAATTGCCCTTTTGTATCTTTGATACATTTGAGATAGTATTAATGAAAGAGTTAAGTCTACCTGGTTACTTGTAAGATAGCGATAAGCTATAGAGCTTATAGCTTAAAACACAAAGCAAATAAATACATTGTTTAATTGTGCAACGCATTTCCATTTTCATTCCCAACCCCAATCCCTCTCCCTATCCCCGTGTAATTATTGACATAGTCAAACAAAGGCGCAGAAGTCAGGTAATAAAATTTAAAAAAAAAGGAAAAACAAAAAACAAAAAATATATAAAATAAATAAGAAACCTAAACTGAGTCAGTCAATTGACCGATTGGCTGGAGAGGAGTGCGATCTAAGCAATCGCCAGACCTTTGGGCAGTTTGCTCACTAAAACGATGACTCATAATCATAACAACGAAACATCATCATCAAGATCATGAACATCGTCATCATTATGAGCATCTTTATCGTAAATAGCTTAAGAAATAGCGGGGCAATTGGCTGCTGTTTTGTATCCAAAAGATACAACTACGCTCACGCATGTATCTTATTTTTAGGCATGAGCTAAAATACATCTACTAAATGTGTTAAAACAAATTCAACGACATTTGCGACTGCATTGATTGAGCATCCATAAGATACAATATCTAGTCAGAGCTTACGGCAAAGTTATTAAAGTTAATTGGCACTCGAACGTTTAGAATACACAGTACGAGACGAACCGTAAACATTCAATAGTTTTTAGTACACACGCGACGTAAATGTATCTCGCGGATGTAAATGTATCTGTATCTGTAGCTGTAGCTGTCACTGTAACTGAAGCGCGATAAACGACTGCACGCAGCAAAGTCTCGACGCGCTTTGAAGCCGAGTTCGTTCGACTCCCGTCTGGCGACTAACGACGTCGACGCTGACGTTGAATTCGACGCCAACGACGACGACGGCGACAGCGACGTTAGCAACTTGTTGCAGATACATTTGTGGTAGTCGTTGTTGTGGTTGTTACCGCTGCCGCAAAAGGAAAACCGAGTGCATGACAAACGTTCAGCTAGCACGCGGCAAACAGAGTGGCGGCGGGTGTATCTGCAAGATACAAGATACACGGCCTGCCTGCCTAACTGCCAGACTGTGGAGCAATTTATATGTCTGTCAATTGGCTGGCAAGTTGTTGGCCTGCCCGGACTGGCATTTCAAACGCGGCGACAAATTTAAAGCTAAACGCCAAACGCTTTCGACTTTTGGCTTACAACGAAAATACGGGTATTTGAGTACAAGTATCTTGTATCTTGTATCTTCCATCTTATATCTTCGCGCACGTCTTATCGTGCGGCTAATTGTTTTCGTTTTGGTAGTCATGTCGTCTGCTTATTACTTTTGTAGCTTTTCATAATTAAAACGACATCTATCTATCTCCCCTGCATCTTATCTCAGTTCCCCCTGAGTTCCTCCATTTGTACCACCCATACAACAATTGTTTTTTCCCCGTTTCGTTATCTGCTTCAAATTCAGTTCGCAATTTCGTGGAAGTTTCAGGGTGAGCTATTATGCCAAATATCTGTTCACAGTTTAACGCCCCAATTGCGGTGATACAACAACAACGGATACACGACATTGAGATACAAATGTTTTTGCTGGCTGATAACGTAGTACAATTATTATCAATTTGCTCTTCACCCAAAAACTAAAGCCACAAGGTCGTAGAAGTAGAAAGCATTTTAGAGAAGTTAGAAAAGAGAAAATAAAATTATCGTTTTGGGGGGAAATTTGTTTATCAATCATAAGATTTAAACGACAAGTCGAATAATATTTTCTGGTGGCATATAGAAAGTTTAGACAGTCGATAGAAATTTACTTAGTTAATAAAAATTATATGATCTACGAATTTCATTACTTTAAAACAATGTTATGTTAAGGAAACTTTTTCAAAAGTGTTACTAAAAAATTCTTATGAAACTATAGTTATATAAATGTATTAAATATCACAAGAAGTATTGTCATATATTCTTCTAATCCAACTGATTAAGTCGACTCTGCTTTAAATGTCTTGATTTGATTTGATTGATTTCAATGTTCGGTTCGTAACAACTGAAAATTCGAACGTCATTAAATTCTAAAAAGTTAAGTATTTAATTCAGAACAAATAAAACGAAAATGGTAAGTAATATTCACCTATATATATCTACCTTTAACATATGATTCTTTTTAGAATGCCTTTGCTCAACTTGATCTGTTTGATGGCATACCTGCCAAATGCCCTGTACAGGGCTGCACTGCCCAACTGACACCGCAGGAGCTGTTGGCTCATCTGCTTATGCGTCATCGTCCCGAGGACTCAATGCTGGAGATTGGCGCCGAATGGCATACTGTGTACGATTTGGACTTGGCCAAGTTAACACCAGGCTGCAATCATGTAGTGGGTGTCATTGCCTATGCCGGCAGTAGTAATGCGAATCGCAGTCGTCCAATTGGACCGGAATTACAGCTGGTGCATCATTTGCCACTCATACTCATGTTGTATGTCAGTCCGCCTGCAGCGAATCTGGAGCAGATCTATGTGATCTACCTGATCAGTCCGGTGGCATCGCGAAAGGTGAGTGCTCACGTTAGTCTGCTGAATGCTCCCAAAGGTCGGGAGGTGCGTGGTCTGCGCTGTTTGCGGAATTTTCTGGATGCACCACTGCAGGATAGCGAGGAGTTGCTGCATGGCAACATGGATTATCTGATCTACACGGCTACGGATGTCTGGGAGCACTGCACCACCGGTGAGACATGTAAACTGCAATTCAAGGTAGTGCTTTATGGTGAGCCCAATTTATTTGAGACCGAGGATGAGCTACTGGAGGTGAGAAACATGTGGCAGGCTACTCAATGACTCATGCTGCCATGCCTCCTTAGTATGAACTGACAGCTGGCCCATAAAGAACACCAAAAAAAATATAAGGAATGAGAAAAAAGCGATTGACGCACACTTGAGATTTGAGTGCCTGTCAATAATTTGTAGTTGTATTTGTAGTTGTTGTAGTAGTGGTTATTGTTATTGTTGTTATTGTTATTGAATGAAACGCTGCTCAACTGTCAGAAGAGAACAAAAAAAATTGGTTTCAACTTATTATTCATTCAATAATTTTGTGGCGCGCCAAAAACAAAAGTGGGTCAGACAAACAGCCAAGATTCAAGATAGAAACCATATAGCACTTGGACAGCCCCGACTCAAATAATCAATCAACAAGGGCTGCCTATTTACAGCCCAGTTCCCCCAGTTCCCAGTTCCCAGTTCATTATGGGAAACTTGCTGGGAAATTCTATTAATTATCTGTTAAATCTTTTCTACCTCTCTTCGCTCTCCCCCTCCTTCACTCTCCCTCTCCCTCTCCCTCTCTCTCTCTCTTGATTTTTTCTAGAATATTTTCCAACAATTTTCTTGGCCTAATTATGTGTTGATTGCCTGTTTTAGTTAACTATGAAGTTTTAGACAAAGTGTGGAAATCATTAAGTGTTTGCCATAAATAAGCCAGATAAAAGGGATTTTCTAGAGTATTAGATGGTGAAAAAGGGAAATTTTGGAAAACTTTAAAAGAATTTAAACATTTTAAAGCTAACGCCTTTCAGTCTGCCACAAAGTGTCGCAAAGAAAATACAAATATATAAAAATCGTTTATATAGGTGCTAATGGAATTATTTATAAAATTATATACACTTTTTCCCCTTATATACAAACCAATCAATTTGCAAAAAATTCACGAGCGAAACACACACACGAGCAAGGAAACTAGTGGGAAATTGTGGGGAAAATTGGGCAATAAAAACTGTTCTAAATGCGTAGCTCACGCACCACTAAAAACAATAATAAAATTATAGAAAAAACTAAACATATGTATAATATGTATATCTTTTAGAAATATAGAAATAAATAAAACGACAGGCCACGAGCATGTGTTAAAAGTTTTTGGCTAATCCTCGAATGGATTTTTGTTGTTGGTTGTTGTAATTAATTTTGTATTATGTGAATCATGTGCGACCTTGAGAAAGCTGATCTCTGATTGGGATGGAAAATTTACTATCAAAATAAACAAAACAAAATAAAATAGTAAAAATATGTGAACAAACAAATCAAAAATGAAGCAATTGAATTGGTTTCAGAGCCGATTCATCATATTGATTTGCACTTTCTTTCTACGAGAGGGAGCCAAGTCTGCAACGCAACTGAAAACTGCAACTCGTTTTTCATTTGTCATTTCAGTATTTATTTTATTTTTTATATATATACTTTTTTTTGTGACTGGAATCGCCGCCGCGTTGATTGCATGACATGAGCACATCAGACAACCCGGTTGTTTGCCCAGTTGCCCAGGTTGTTTGCCTGGAATCATAATTATTTATATTAAGCTGGCGGGTCAGACTTGGAGTGAAAGTAATGCCTGTTCCCAGTGTCCAAGCCCAAGTCCCAGTGCCAGTCCCAGACCCAGTCCCCGTCCCCGACCCACTCCCCGTCCCAATCCAAGTGCAAATCGCAGCATCGCAATATTTCTCCTGTTGCACAATATAATGCGCTCATATTTCTGCTTCAACTTTATATATTTCTGTATATTTAAACCCTGTATCGAGGGTATTATACTACTGAAAGTGACAATATTTCAGTTTCAGCTATTTTAATATGAGCACAGGGTATCTTACGGTTGTGTTTGCTCTGCTATCCTCTGCCTTTTTTTCTTTTTATCAATTTTCCAGGCACAACCACATGTGGTCCGTATGGATAAGCTCTGACATTTGGCAATTGGACCCGCCAGCGTTTATTTTTTTTTTATTTTTTATTTGAATTCGAAATTTGGAATTTGACTAGTAAACAAATTGTTTTTGTGTTTACGGTGAAAAATTGCAGCAACATTGATTTGACCAAATAAAATATGACGCAAGCAAATTATTAGAAATTTGAATAATGAGCACAGATTCATAGCTCGAACACTTTCACTTGAGCCCAACAAAATGTTAAAAAAAAATGGCTAAATGTTGTTTGAAACTTAACAAATTTTCTACCCAAAAAAACTTAAACCTTTTTCTTAAATAAATTTGTTTAGTAACTTTGTTCAATTCTCTTTATGCAGTCACTGTTGATTTATTCCTTTTGCGGTTACATTTTCACGGTCACTTCTCAGGCACTTGAACTTAAGTAAAAACAAACCCAAAAAAACTCCACTTAAAAATCTTAAATGCAAAAATGTGTAAAGTAAATAAATTCACACCTGACTTACGTAACTCGTAATAACAATAAAAATATCAGCAAAGAAGTGTCAAAATAATTGTCATCGTCTGAAATCTATAGTACGAGTACGAGTAATGCATCAAAATTTTAACTTCGAACTTCGCAATTTTTGTATATTGTAAAGATTTTATATTTATTCAAGTTCAGCCGTAAGATTAATGCTTTTATTTTCCTTTTTTCTCTTTGTTAATTTTATTGTTGTTAAACGACTTTTACAAGTTCACAAATGAAAGTCATGGAAAGACATGAAAAGGGTAAATTATGCAAATTTATAGATATATTTCTTATAACTTTTTGCAGCTAACTAAACACTGATTAATGACTGTTAAAACTTGTATATAAATTTCATATAAAATCTTGCTTTTCCTTAGATATTTATGCAGAGAAATTCTGAATAGTTTTGCTTATTTGTTTTCTTAAGGTTTAGGCAATAAACTGTGGGCAGATTAAGTAGACTTTTATATTTTAAATAAATTATATTCGGCGGGGCAAATAAATATAACAAATTTAAGTTAAATTCCTTTTTTTTTTGTATTAAATAAAATGTTTGACCGACAAGTCTCAATCTTGATTTTATAAAAGTTTTCAAATAAAATTTAAATTTAATTTTAACTATTAAATTAACAAATGCATATTGTCTTAAATTTTTTCAGATGCACAAAAAGTCTATTTTGTTCTGAATACATTTTAGTTTATGTGTGTTTCTAGTACATAATTTTGACCCAATTTTCTTCGTATACTACACTCACATTTTCAATTTTCGCAAAACATTCTCATGACGGTCGTTCAGAATTTATGTGCGAGACATCAACGTCAACAGAGAAATGCAAAAAATAAATTGACTCTTTCAAAACAACAAAAAATGACAAAAAAAAATCACAAAAAGTCTTAAATAAAATAGAGTAAAATGAAATGCATTTTTATGCCAAATTCTTAGCCATTTGAAAAGTGTTTTTATTTCAGCTTTTTTTTATGGCAGTCGACACAATAGAACTTCCGGTGCCGTCAACAGCTAAATTCCTAAAACGTGTGCTACATTTAGCTACTGTTTAAGTTAAAAATTAGATAAAGATAATTAATTAATTAATGTGGAGGTGTGGGGGAGTAGGTGGAAAATTGGTCTGACAAGATGAAAATGTCGCCTGCCAAAAAGCGCGTGCAGCGCCCCAAGGGTTGCCAAACGAGCGGTGACACCACCACCACCGCCTCCTCAAACTGAACATGGATGTGGGCGTCTCTTGGCCTTCAAATTTTATATGAACCTTAATTGTGCGGCTCTTTCGAAATATATATATCATTTAGATATATATATATATACGTATCTGACATATGCATGTGCGTACATATATCCGAGTATTTATGAGTATAAGTATTTGCAGATATAGAAACTCGTTCACAAATGTTTCATTTTTATTTCAAGTGAAAACACAAGTTTTTCTTTTCATTCTTGTTTTTCTTTCTTTTCTGTATTTTATTTGCCGGGCGTGGGGTTTTATGGTTCTAAGTTAAGTAATGTTACGAGCAGCTGTTCAGATATGTTTGGGTTTTATCTTTTGTCTAGACTCTGGACTAACTAATGTGTCAGTAACAAATAGTTGAATAGATTACAAAATAAACTTGAATGGATAAACAATAAATGTTCCTAATTGTTTAAAAATTCTATAAATCAATATTATATTTAAATAATTAACTAATTTTATTAAATTTTTATTGTCTTCTAAAAAGATATTCAATTAGTATATTTGAAATATATATTTCTTTTAAAAAATGAGCTAAAATTCTTTCAAAATACATTAATCAATTCGAAACAGAAAGTCAACTTGATAAATTGAACAAATTAGCAAGACATTTAATAGATAATAACTATAAGATATATATTTTAGAGGTAGATTCATTAATGAATTCTTTAACTTTTAGTTATTTTCTCAATTTTTTTTTAATTTGCTCCGATTATCTTTTACTTAATATAATTAATTGTATATTTAAGTTTAATAAAACTTACCCAGAACTCATTGTTGTTTAGTTTAGTTGCTTGTTTTTGTTTCGTAGATTTTATTTACTTGCACCGATTGCAATTATTTCGTAGTTTTTTCGTAGTTTTTGTTGTTGTTGTTGTTGTTGTGGTTGCACTCAATTTTCTACGAAAATACTGCTAATCTATGCACACAAAAACACTGAAAATTCATAAAAATTATTTTGTTTGTTTAGAAATTTTTACAGAACGAGATTTGTATTTTTGCACAAAGATCACGCTTTCTTATATAACAAACTGTTCAAGCAGCAGGAGCACAGACACTCACACACACACACTCATGCACACACAGATTCACACACACACACTGCAAATAGTTTATAGAACACATCGTTTTTGATCATTCGTAGGAAAACACGTTCAGTTTTTGGGTATATTAAAGGGTTTTAAGTCAATCAAATGAAAAACCTTTTTCACAATATTTTTCACGCAAAGAATTTTGTAATTTTCTATTTATAAAATCGCGGCACAACGCATTGCTCACTTTTGCCAGTGCTGCAGACTCGGCGAATAGATCTAGTATCTATATATACCGCAACTCGGCTATATAGACAGCTAGATAGATAAATGAATAGATGTATATCTATTCGTATATATACTATATATATATAAAGCAAATTATATATATATATACGTGTGTTAGTTTTTAGTTGAAAATTTTCTGTTTCGGATTTGATTTTTCTCGTTTGCAACGCGTTCAAGTTAGCAGCCCAAGTCGCACTGAATTCGCACATGAAAATTTCTTGGGCGAAAAGCCGAAAAGCCGAAAAAATACACAAATTCACATTTCGAAATGAGTTTCCTCAATATATATACACATATATATCTTTTTCGACTGTTCTCTGTATATCTCTGTGTGTGTGTGTGCGTCCGAATAAAGTGCGTCTGCTTTGGAAGATTCTATGAATTTTGAGTTTATTTTAAAGAAGAAATTGAGCAAGCGACCAGTGGCGAGCAAGCAACCAGTGGGCGATCTTTCCCAGTTGTTTGTACTTTTTATTTATTTATTTATTTGTACTTATGAGCATACAGGAGGAGTAGAAGCAGCATACTTAGCTATAGATTCCCCTACAGCATTAATAAATTATGAGTTTCTATCGATGCAACTAGTTTAAAGCTCTCTGAATTTCGAAAATCCGGTATTAAGAGCCAGGAAGGAACTTTGACTACAAAGAAATATTGTAGAAAAACAGGAAATTTCAATTAGAATAAATATATAGTAAGCGAAAAAATCTCAGAAAATTTTTAAAAATTATTTCTTACATAACCAAAACTCCAAAAACATTTTAATAAATAAATAAATTAAATAAAAATTTATATTATATACATTCTCCTTTAAAAACAAAATTTTCTTAGATATATTTCAACTTGTACCTATTTTCATATCCACGACTGTATCCATCTGGTACTTAAATTGTACATAGTACTGGCAATATGCTTTAGCTTTTTGTCAAATTGATCGTTTGCCAAAAAAGCGAAAAGCCAAAAGAAAAACTTAAAAACAAATAGGCGCATGCAGCTCGTGCCCGCTAGGGAACTATCTAGTATATATAGAAAAAAAAGTGTTGAATCAGTTGATTTATATATACATATATTACGTATACGTATAGAGAGAATTGTACATATAGAAGACTGAGACCAACAGCCGCCAAATATCATGCACACAATGTGGACATTAAAGATTCAAATTCAAGTGAATGATGGAAAATGCTGTGGTCAGTCCTGAGGCCCTGCAATGGGGCCACATGCTGGGAATATGTCATAATAAATCACATATGCTTGGAAAATATACATTCATCTATATGAATAAAAGACTGAAAGCTAAAAGATGTTTGAAATTCGTGATTATTTTTTGGAACAAAAGCTAGACTAAATATATTGTTTGTAGAATATGCATTGTCTGCGGCATTATAGATTCATTCATCTTAATATTCTAACAACGCAACTTGAACTATATATATACATGTATTTAGATAAAATATATATGGGTATATAACTGTTGCTGGACCACCTGCCTAAAGTTTTTAATTGGATTTTTATTCGCGCACTTTCGTGATCATTAATTATGCTGATGCGTTGAAGGCACATAAATAGAATGATTATTTTCCTAAATATACCATCAGATGGAATGGTTTGTATATACACAAATTGGTTAGTACTCGATGTTATTTTTGTGCAAAATGCGCCATTAAATTGTATAAATAGATTTTGTTGAAAAGCGCACAGCGCCTTGGGTCTGACTCAGAGTCAGAGTCAGTCAACGTGCCTCGAACATTAACCTCATTAGAAGAGCGTAAAAGATTTGGAGAACAAAAAAATATATATTTGAATTACGATCTTGAATATTTAAATCTCAGAGGCTTTCAAGTGTCCGACAGATTGCCTATAAAATGGGTGCGCCAATCAAATATTGAACAACATTCAATTCAAATGAAGTTCAAATGGATTAAAGTAAGCAAAAAAAAAAAAAGAAATTAAATAAAGTAAACTGAAATATTTATTTTTAATATATAGAGGAGTATAAAAAAATATCATTCCAATTTTTCAAATTTATTTCAATTTGAATTGTTTTTGTTTTTATTGCATTCCAAAATATCTTTCATTAAACAACAATTATTGCAGACTGGTCTTTAGAATGCTTTGAATGTTTACTTAATGTTTTAAAATTTTCAATATTTTCTGGCCATCGTAATGCTATAAACAACATATACTATACTACATACATATATATATAACCCAAAACACATTAAGCAAGCTAAAACCAGGGAAAATGCCATAAAAAGTTCATTGCACTCGATGCTGGCAAATTGTACAAAAAGTTTGAACAAATCGCTTAAAAGAAAACTAAATTCATATGTCATAGGCAAAATATACAACAATCAGTGAACTAGACTGACTGAGACGAACACACTGAAAGAAATTTGCCATTATTTGCGTTTCAAGTTGAGCAAATTATAAAAGAAAACATGCAAATTGGCTGCAGCCCCCGCCACGCCCCACGCCCTGCAGCTATATGTCACCAAAAAGATACAACCCGTAAAAAATACTGTGGCCAATAAAAAAGCTCACGTAGTGAGCCTTGACCATTGAAACGGATGCGTCGCAAGTGTTTCAATGTTTTTTCATTTTTCTTTTCTGGTTTACTTGATTTTTTTGTTGGTATTTGCAATTAAATTTGTTTGGCATAAAAAACTGCGCTAAGGCGCAAGTAGCAGCTGTAGTTGTATCTATGTATCTGTATCTATTTATCTACAGACTATAAGATTTGTAGTTTAGTTTTGTGCGTCAGCGGAAATTTGGCTGCCGTTGAATTTTCGCGCAATTGAGCTTTTCTTTTCATTCATTTTGTATTTTTTCTTTTTTTTTCATTCTATTTTTTACTTAATTAGTTGAACAAATCGAAAGTGTGTGCGCCAGGAAAACATGAAAATAAAATAGTATGACTTGCCGCCCACAACTACCATGACCATGACCACGCCCTAATAGTCGTCATCGCTATCTTCGTCCAAGGGCAGACGAACGGGTTGTCTGCTGGCCAAAGCCAAGGATAATCTTTTCACATCGATCGCCAAGGGCTTTCTCATATCATAGGCATTCTCCTCGGGATCCCCAGGATAATAATCGAGTAGCACACGACGCATCTCGTAACCCAAACTGCTATATAGATTATAGGCAGCAACATTGCTGCAACGCAGATATAGATCCACATACCAGGCACTTCTCAGATCCAAAGAGGCAGCAAATGTATTCATGAGCAGTGAAGCAATGCCAAGACGGCGATAGAACTGGGAAACAGTCAAAGCACAGACATGACCATGCAACTGGGTTTCATCCTTTGAACCCTCCAAGCACTTGCCAAATATAAAACCCACCAATTGGTTATTGGGTGCTGTACAGGCCACAGCCAATTCTGGCCATTGGGCCAGATGGCGTAGAAAGAACCCAAGACGATAGACTTCTGTGAATGGATCAAAGACCAGGGAATTAAATTTGAACAGATCATCGAGATGCATTTCGCGCAGGCAAGACATCTTTAGAATTGGAATTGAAACTATTTTTCGTATATAACAAAAAGATTTTGATCATTTGATTGAGTGTTACATACAGACTGTTGGGACTGTTTATAAAACATTTAAATTATAATAACTTTTTACATAAGGCATTCCAAATTCCCAAAAGATATTTCACCAGCAGCCAGAACAGTCCAAACAGAGAGTCCTCATCCTTCAGGCAACTGCGATTCACATCTCTCGATAGAGGCAATCGCATATCATAGCCATCATCATCTGGATAGAACCGATATAGTTTTCTATAGATCTCATATCCCAGTGACTTGTAGAGTCTTATAGCTTTTTTATTCCTACTGCGCACATAAAGGTCCACAAACAAATCTTCTTTCCGTTCCAACTTGTCACTAAAACGCTTCATGAGAGTTCTGGCCAATCCCAAGCATCTGTAATCATGATGTATTGATACTGCGCACACATGACCATGATTATTATTCATATTGAGATCCTTTCTATTGCCGATATGATCTTTAGCCTCAACAGTACGACAGCCAATAAGTAATCCCAAAATCTGTCCATCGGGAGCAACGCAGACTTCTGCCAACAATGGAAATTTCAGTATTTTATCAAAGAAATATGAAAGCGCATAGACTTCAGTTAAAGGATCGAAAAATATGCGATTTAACTTGAAAAGATCCATTAACGATAATTCACGTATTGCTGCCATTCCCAGAATAAAACTACTTTATATTTGACAAAGCAGCAAAAATTATTACAATAGTTTAAGGAATATTAGCAAAGGAATTTGATGTAAACGTCATGGGAATGTCAGTTCAGTGTTGCCAATTTAGCTTTTTTATAGCAAATTTATTGCTATTTTAATATGTTAATACTAATCGGCGCTCCGCGTCCTAAAGAGGTCAAAAGGTTCTACCAATCAAGAATCGTCAGCAACCTAAAGAGTTAATTTTCCCAAACACTTAAAAAGTGATTATTAAAAATGTAGCATACTTTCGGGTGGCAGAGAATAAAATTACTATAGCAAAGACACACACCTTTAGGCTTTTAATTTTAATAAGGGAAATTCGAACATTTAAAAAGTAACGAATCAATCATTTCCATAAAATAATCAGCAATTTTTTGCTTTATGCGGTTTATACTGTTTATTTCACACGTCTCAATATATCACGACTTAGACTATAGAAAATACTAGTGTTCACTTGATATTCTTGTAGATCCAGGGCAGCAGTGAAGTGACACGCGTATACACACCCGGATACTGTCCCTTACCACAGCCAATGCCCCAGGAGACGATGCCCACCTGAGTATAACGACTGCCCTCATTCACAATCATAGGACCACCAGAGTCACCCTATAAAAAATCAAATAAAAGTATATAAACCAAGGAAAATACAGCAATAAGTTCATTATCGTACGCTGCAGGAATCCTTAGCAGCTTGGCCAGCACAAATCATAGACTCAATGATGCCACCCGGCGCCGCACGTCCATATTTCTGAGCACACTCAGCATTGGCCCAGATGGGTATGTCCACCTTTTGTAGTATCGATGGCTGTGGTCCATTCTCACGCAGACTTCCCCAGCCGGCAACGGTGGCCACCTGTCCACTGTAGGAGCGCGATTGCTGTGCAGCCGAGGTGGGCAGACAAATGGGTTGAATCTCCATGGAGAAAGGCACGGGTTCGCTCAGTGTAAGTATAGCAATGTCATTGTGCTAGAGAGTAGGGGAAATTATTAATAGTTATAATGTTAAAGGTATGGGTTGAAGCTTACCAGTGTGCTGAACTCGAATCCCTTGTGCCGCACGAGTCGCTTGATGCGCCGTGAAACGTGTTGCACCTCAAAGTCCGTGCGAATGTTGTAGTCTCCCAAATGGGCAGTCAAGGCAGCCACATCCCAGGAGGTCATTCTAAATGGGGTTTCATGTTTTAAACAAGGTTTTCATCAAGATAAGATTAAGATCTCTCCACTCACCGTGCCACACAATGTGCTGCTGTGAGAATGTGACTGCTGGTTATCAAGCTGCCACCGCAGAACTGTTTGCCCGACTTGAAGAGCACCGCAATCCAGGGAAACTCGTGTGGACTGGCATTAATGCCACCCACAATGCGCTCCTGATCTGGAGACACAGGATTCTTGTTGCCGCACTGCAGAGGCAAACCCTCCGCACTGACACCCGATGTGGGTCGTCGTGTGGTTGTGGTTGTAATGGATGGATAACTTGGTCGTCTGGTGGTTGTACTGGTGGGTCGGCTAGAGGGACGAGTTGTGGGACGTCGTGTGGTCAAAACGGTACTGGGCGTGGAGGGATTCGGTCGTGAGGTCGGATGGGTCGGGTACTGATGGCTCGGGGGATGAGTGGGAATCGGTGGTGGCCAACCGCCCAAAGTGGGTGGATGGGTGGGCAGCGGTGGTGGCCACTGAGGTACACCGCCAGCAAAGTTGCCAAAGGGCCACTGATACGGATACACTGAAGTGGTTGGAGGCGTGGGCGAAGGGTCTGGTGATGCGGGCTGTGATTCGGCAGCATTTGCATCTATGTTGTTCACATCCTGGAAGTCGGGCATGTCCTCAACACTATTAATGTTATCTATTGGATCTGGTTCGATTTCCGCTTGAGTATCTTCTCCCTCAGCTTCTTCGACTCTGTCGACCTCATCAGCAACTGGCAAAGGATTCTCCGTAGTTGTTGTGGTTGTGGTTGTGGTTGTTGGAGGTGTTGTCGTTGTTGTTGGTATAGGAACTAGTCCCAAATTGTTCGTATTCATATCTGTGCAGCAAATGCCATTATTAACACGTCCCAGCGAATCATAGAAGTTGCAAATATCGCCGCCTAATCCCAATGAGCTCTGTGGCTGCCACTGACGCACTGCGATGAAAGATAACTGCCTGACAACTCGATAGTATCTCTGACAACTGGCAATGCGTACACAGACACCAGGTTGTCCTCTGGAAGTTAGACATCTGGAACCCTCCCAGGCTCCACCCCCAGCCAGGCCAGCCTGTAGAATAAAAAGACTGGGATCAAAGAAAAATTGTCGTTGATTCCGTTTGTGACCAGTCGATAAGGAGGCTTTTCAAATAGAAAAACATAAAAGAAAACAGACAGAAAATTAAAGCAAATTAAAACATTTTCAAAAATTTAAATAATTAAACTGTTAATTAATTAATGAAACTTGATTGTATCTAATTGTAAGCTGATCTATTCAAACCCAAATTCCTGACAACTTGACAGCTTCAATTCTGTAATGCTGCCAGTGCTTGACAGCTGTCATAACAATTTAAAACCCATCAAGAATACAATGGTGTCATAAACAATAAATATAAAAATGTTTGCATGATTTGGGCCACATGAGTAATACGATTTTTTATTTGGCTTTCTACAGGGATACGACGCTACTTAACATTAAAATTCAATTTAAATGAATCACAACATAAAATACACTGAGAAAAACAAGAAAGAAAAGTACAGTCGAGCACGCCCGACCGTAGAATACTCTCTGCATTTTATTCCCGATCATCTTAATAAAATCGATATCCGGGTATATCAATTGATACTTGCCACAAAATACGTTGAAACAAAAACATCTGATTGTATGTATACACTCACATATACATTTGACATTATATGTATGCACGCACATATGTATGTGTGTATATGGTATACATACACAATTGGCTGGCACAGCCAGCATTCGCGGGCAGCGCTGCCGCTAGCAAGCAGCGAAAACGTTCGCTCACATGTTTGTATGTTTTCAATGCATTGGCATTGCGTTCAATTATCAACTTTCTTAAATGTCTAGCTCTTTTGTTTATTGTCCGATTTAGATGCAACTTTCAGGATAGTTTAATATATTTTGTCTTCAAACGAATGTGAAATAACAATACTGTACGATAAGAACATATGCCTTAAAATCGGCATTAAAGTTTGCAAATTATTTTATTTCTTGTGAGAAAAGGGGGCGTGGCAGTCCAAAATTTTTGATGACAATACAATTTTGCCGTCTCTAGGAACCTGCGTACCAAAATGGGTGTTCCTAAGTGCCATAGTTACTGAGATATTCGCCTAAAACATCAATTTTTTACGAGGTGTTTCTAGTTTTTTGCACATTGTGGGCGAACGGGGCGTGGCATCGAAAAAAAAAAGATTCTTGTATTGACTGACTTAATATCGAGTCGATAGAGACCAAATTCAAAGTTGTAGCTCTTACCATCTCTGAAATCTGTTTGTTCATACGGACAGACGGACAGACGGACAGACAGACGGACAGACGGACATGGCTACATCGACTCGGCTTGTGATGCTGATCAAGAATATATATACTTTATGGGGTCTGCCACGCCTCCTTCTGCCTGTTACATACTTTTTTTTTTGCACAAACCCAATATACTCTCTCTTGCAGAGAGTATAATAAACAAGTATTTAGCCCTGCGCTACTCAAAATAAAACTCTTACAAAGAAATTTTTAAAATTATAAATTTTGTTCTAATTTTTAATAGTAAGAATTGGTTGAATCAAATATTTTATTTATTTGGGATACCAACATTTTTTTCTAGTGTACTAACATTTTCGTTTGGCTGTCTGAAATGCGTGCAAAAGTTTCCTTTGTAATATGCAAATAACTTTTACACAAACAAAACAAGAATGTTAATTTAAAATGCGTAACGATTCTTCAACGTGGTCTCCATTATGCCCTGTATGTGTTTCTTTTTATGGGCTTTTAAATGCCCATTAATATTACACCTAAAACACAAGACTTAGACAAAAAACTCATCAAACTGTTGAGCAAGCAAACTAAAAAAATATTTTAAAATTGTAGAGAGTACGAAAACATACTAAATTATTAGAAAATCAGTTAATAACGCTAACTAACATAGTTCATATAGTCATATAAAATTAATTTGTATTGAAATAAACAAAAGACTTAGACAACGAACGTAATAAGCTACAGAGTATATAAAAGATATATAATATTAAGCTTAACAAATGACTTAGCTGACAAAAGCACTAAACAGCCCATTAATAAAATCAATAAGCAAAATCTTGGCTAAAAATACCCTGTAAACACAAAAGTAACAAAAGAGTTTCACAGCCAAACAAAAAACTAAAGCAAACAAATTTATTAAAGCCTATAAAACTAAAAAAAGAACTCAACCACAGTCCATTAAACAATAAACGACAGGGTTTATGGTAGATTATAAAGACTATAAAGCCATAAAACAGTTAGTAAACAAAGCTAAGACTAAATGGCTTATTTAGGGGAACCTTTAGTCGAAGGCATAAATCAAATGATAGACAACTATAATGTGGGCCACATGCGAAATGTTAAATAAATTAAACAAATGACATGCAGATGCTAACCAAAGACGACAACAACAAATGGCCAAAAAGATGGAGAACAAAAGGGGGAATAGACCAATTTTAAGAAGCTGCCAATAGACTTGACAAATACTTGAGTTTATGGGCGGGAAACGACTTACATAAATATGAATATGACAAGTGACAGTAGAAAGTTGCTTAGAGGCGGCGTCTGACAAAAAGAAATGTTGTCAATTGTGCGTTGAAAGGTGCACAACAACAGCAACAACAACAGCAACAACAGCAGAAACAACAACCACAGCAATAAGTACATGAAAAAATGGCACAGCAATTGTCATTCAGCTTGTAAAGCGCTTAAGTTTATTGTCAATATTCTCGCTTTTGTTTTGTTGTTGTTGTTGTTGTTGCTGTGGTTTTTTTGCCTTTGTCCCATTCTGCTTCTCTTATAGAAATGTCAAAACATTGAGTAATCACACGAAGCGTGCAACTGGAACTCGAAGCGTGAACGAATGTTAAGTAAATATTGGATGCTCGGTCTTCCTCTTCTTCTTCTCCTTCTCCTTCTCCTCTGTATTTGGCTTAGATGTTTTGTCAACAGCGCGACAGATTGGCTAAAGAAACCCAACTATTGGTGTATTTGTTTTAAGCCTTTGGCAAAGGCTAATGAACTTTCGAGCAGCTCAATTGATGGCATCTTATTACTTTCGAGATCACTTTGAGCTGGTAACACCCCCCAGTGGTGCAGACTTATTAACTTTAGTCTCTAGATGCTACAGATAAGGCAGCAAATGGGGGCAAGACACAAGTTCAAGGTCTACTTGCAACTGGGAGGCAGCGACTAGTCACAAATTAAACTGGATTAAAATGGAAAGAAACTTGAAACTGCAATCAGGTTGGTCTACAGTTTCTGCTTCAGTTTCATAAATTTAAGCATAAATTCTCTTGTCAGCTGTTAACAGTTATTAACTGAATTTAAGCACAATTTAGTCAAGTATCTGTTTATTCTTTACGACTATTTGATCTAGTCAAACTGTAGGCTTTTGTCGTCTTAACGTGAGATTTGCCAGGCGTGACTCTCCTCTTTTTTACCAACTGCCAAGAGTACTGTCCAATAATTGTCTAATTGTTGGCCATAAATAAAAGAGCACAAGTATTTCAAGCTGCGGCCATTGACAGGTAACAAGCTAACAGCTAACAGCTCACAGTTCGAAGAGCTCTATAAAATACGCCTCCACTGTCAGTTTTTTTTTGTGTTCCGACATTGCAAGTAATAGAAAGTTTGCCACAAACTGGCACAAAGGGCTACTCACAAAGAGTACGAGAAGAGAATCAGCAGTAAAAAGAAGTAGGAAGTAGAGACAAGAAAAAATTGGGATTTTTACCCAACTGTTACTAGACTTTTAGAACTTTTAGATTTATAGAATTGTGAAGGTCACAAAAGTAATGCCAAAAATCGTGTCTAGCATTAATTAATCCGCTACTGAAAGTCGTTGAACCTTTTTGTATGACGTATTAAAGATGATAGCGTTGATATGATGTACAACGTGGGGTAAACATATAAATATTGTTAACAATATTGTAAACAACTTTTAAATTGATAATGAGAATCGAAGGGAAATTAAATTTTATATTAAATTAAGTAATTTTGATACAAATTTTACTAGTAAAATTAATGTTTTAATGGCAAGATTTGAAACAAAGATTTATGTAAATAAATCAATTAGTATTACAAAACTACAACTATTTAAATAAATAGTTTCCTTTAAAAAATTAAAATATATTTTTAAAATAAAGAACTTTCTTTGGTGATTTATTATTATTATTAATTTAAAAACTCTTAGCTACCCTACAGTCTAATTTTGTCCCTCCTCGAGCAAGTTTCTTGCCTAAGTCTTTTGTATTTTCTTCAAACAGAATTTCACTTTTCATTTTATGAAATACATTCTCAAACCCTGTACTTACCATCTGGAATCGCATCGAAATCTTGCTCCACTGTAGCATTGACAACGTCCAGGGACTCGAGAGCCTCTGTCTGTGCAGTTTGATCCGATTGGGTCGTTGTTGATGGTCTTATCGATGGCACATCCTCGGCTAATGTCGTTTTAAAATGCAACAAATGCACACAAAGTAATAAAATTCTCAAAAATGTAAACATTTTTGTCAAGCGCTAAACATATATATATAAATATATTTAATTTTTATTTATTATTTGGCGCTATTTTGTTTTCGTTTCAACTCGCAAGACTTGGAGAATTGCAGACCATATATAAATTGTTATAATACAGTATCAAATCGCACACACTGAAACGCGTCTCGTCGAAATCTTTTCTTTTTGAAATGCGACGCACGTTGCCCGATGGCATTCACCTGGACGGTAAAGACGACTACAGACGACTACGTCTCTTAAAGATATTCTCGTCTGGATCTTGTCTCGGAATTGGAATTGAAATTGGAACTTTGCCGCGTCTTTTAGAAACAGGACCGTTGGCTAGCGTGGTCCGCGAGCTTCTGAGCCAAGTGCCGGCAACGCAGTTTGGTTAACAGCTTTCAAGCAGACACTTAACAACGCCAGCGGCAACGATGATAGCGCGCCAAGCGACGCGACGTTAACAGCGACGCTGACTCCGACGCAGGCGCAGGCGCAGACGTCAACTATTCTCGCTCTTCTTTTTCGATACCTGATAGACGACATATTGGCCGCAATTTGGCTACCATTTAGCCAGCTCTTCTGCTAAATTCTAATGAAGACACTCTTACATACCAGTGCAGTGCATTTGATAACTAGTTTTATATTTAGGCCTACGCCTATTCCTGCTCCTGCTCCAGTTACATTACTTCCCCAGCCTCTTTCCCCCTGGGCAGATTCAACCAGATTATGCATATTACTCCACATGCAAACAAAACGATCGTTCTGATCGAGATTAGCTCTAGCAAGTTGTATGGCTGCATAATACTTTTTTTAAGTTTGAGTTAAGTTAAACCAGCAAGTTCTCTGCTTTCCAGCCTTATTTACACATATTTTCTGCACTGTCAGAAAATTCGACCTGCTCTATTAAACCACAAATTAGCAATCCAATCAGTCTGATTATACTATTAATACAAGTAACTAAATAGATTTTATACAGTTAGTTAATTTGCATAAACTTAATAATACTTTTTATATTTATGTTTATTATTTAAAAAGGATTATTTGACAAGTCTAACTAGATATTCTTTATTTTAGTGGTTTTTTATTTCTTATTAATTTTTATTTTAAGAAGAGTCCACAAAAAATGCCACAGTGTAGCTGCAAAAGCTGCTTGCCGTTAAAAGTCACTAGGAATTTTATCAGTAAGTTAAATTCCCTATCTATATAGTAGTCTGTATAGAGTAGATGCTTACATGTGTCGAAGAGTAGTAGTTACTGCTTTAACTGACTATCGAAATAAAAGAAATCCATCTGCTATGCCAAACATGCATTATTATAGGGTATAACAAAGTCCATCATATTAAAACCTTACCCAACAGCTAAAATTTATATTGAGAGTAACACCGACTAATATAAAATGCGCAATTAATGTAACATGGAATGCATTGAGTATAAACTTTTAAGCTGAAAACATTCCTTCCCAGATTTAGTTATTAGAAGGAATCGAACGAAACGAATCGAAATCAAGCTAAAACCCATTGTCATGAGTTGCGTTGGCGTTTTGGGTGTTAAAAATATCGCAAATTAAATCAATTGTTGTCGGGAATTGGGAATTGGCCAGCTCATTGTTAGCCCACTTGATCCGTACTCGTAAAAGGGGTAAACGCTTGCCAATCTGAAATTAATGTTGTGTGACGTTCGATCTCAAGTGTCACGGTCATGGTGGCCACAACCTTTATGTCTTTTGGCGACATGGCAAACTTGAACAATTGGTTTTTAGACCCCGTACTCTAAAAAAGAGTAGAGGGGTCTATTAAGTTTGTCTGAAGCGAAATGTGCGTAACAGGCAGAAGGAGGCGTGGCCGACCCCATAAAGTATATATATTCTTGATCAGCATCAACAGCCGAGACGATATAGCAATGTCCGTCTGTCCGTCTGTCCGTCTGTCCGTCCGTCCGTATGAACACCTGGATCTTTTAAACTACAAAAGCTAGAGCCACCAAATTTGGAATGAAAGTCCGTTTGCTTCGCGAGCAGATCAAGTTTATTTCAAATCTTTGCCACGCCCCCTTACCGCCCCCGCAAATTGTAAAAAAGTATGGTCACCTCGGAAAAATTGATGTTTTAAGCAAATATCTCAGTAACTATAGCACTTAGGAATACCATTTTTGGTATGTAAGTTGCTAGAGACAGCATAAATGCATTGTCATTAAAATTTTTGGACTGCCACGCCCCGTTTTCCTACAAGAATGAAATAATTTTCAAACTTCAATGCCATTTTTAAGGCATTTGCACTTATCGTACGGTATTGTAATTTCAAATTCGTTTGGAGACAAAGTATCACAAACTATCCTGAAAGTTGCATACAAATCGGACAATAAACAAAAGAGCTAGACACGTAACAAAGTTTACAATTGCACGCAACGTCAAAGCAAACGTTTCACTGCTTGTGTAGCGACTGCACTGCTTGTGTAGCGACTGCACTGCTTGCGGACGATGCACGCACATGTATGCATACTATACGATTTATTATATATCGATATTCAATACCATAGTAATTATAAATGCGATATAATATCGCTTGCGATATTTGGTCATTATGTCTATATCTATAGCGATATATCGTATATGAATTCAGTTGTAGATAATATCGATATTTGATTTGATGTGATATTTTAATTAATATCGATATCGGCATTTTCTTGGCGATTTGCATCCCTATTACAAACTGATTATTTCGTTTTAAAGTGTTTTATTGCAAATACTATGAGTACGGGGTCTTTTACAGTCGGCTAGCTCGACTGTAGCCTTTCTTACTTGTTTTTTCATATATTTTGCCAACTAATTGTTGGTAATTGGGGCCCAAGGGGTAATTTGCCTGTTGATTGATCGCAAAAGTGTTCTCCATTCTCCATTCTCAATTTGGTATGGAAGTGTTGAAGTTGAATTTGAAAGCAATCGAGCAGATCAAGAAGGCAGCAGAAGAAAGATGTGCAAGACAGTGAACTCGCTGTTAAAAAAAATATGAACTCTGAACAATAATTCTCTTCTACGTTGACTCAATCGATCTCCAGAAAGGCGCTTCAATGAAAACTAAATTTATGAACTGCCGTAAAGTATGCTACACTTTAAGTCAATGCTTCAACATCTTTGTAACATTTGTGTTGCATACCTTAGGCTGCTTACATTTAACTTTGCAGTGACTGCAAAACCTCAAAGTCCCAAATAAAATTTAATGATTTAATCAAATTTATTAATTTTGAAATACTTAAACATCTACACAGTGCTAGATGCTCATTGTGCTGAGTGAATGATATCAATAAATATAAATTTCAATTTCGATTTTCCTTTTGATTTCTTTGTTCGAAGTGACAATTTGTGAAGCTGGTTAACTATTTGGAAGCAGCATTAATATTAAATGATTTATCGTAAATAATAACTAAAAACTAACTAGCCATAAAATGCATATATAGATTGCAAGCTTTTGAGCGCACATTATTGAACCAGAAGTTTCTCTATAGGAACAGGGGCGAAGAATTCGTTGATATGCGTCACCAAAATGGGCGCCCATTGTTCACGAGTGGCGGGAATTCCGACGCGTGTAATCTCCGGTAAATTCTCATTAACCAGATTCAAGATCATAGCATCTGTTGGGCAAACAATGATTATAATAGTTTCCTAATCAATTTCATTTAAAACTTACTTAGATTCCGGTCGGTGAAAATGCCATTGGCCAAAACGCGAGCACTGCCCACATGGACACTGGCGTTCAAACGATGCAAGCTGAGGCGTTGATGGCCGCTGGGCAGTGTCTCAATGTGTCCATCAGTCAGAATAGTGGCCTTAACGTTTTCTAAAAAGAAGAGTTGTTTATTATATTAACAAGCTACTAAAGAGATCTAAAGTTTGTTATCTTACCAATGGTTATATTGAAAGGTCCCTTGGGCACAAGTCGCAGACCGCCAAACTTAACATCCGCCTTGAACTGTCCGCCAGCCTTCAGCTTGGGCAGTTCAACGCCCAGTTTGATGACAAAGCCGCTTTTCGTAAAGTTTGACACAACGGTGTTGACCTTTAACCCACTGATGCCATAGATTTCCATGTTCTTGATTAGCAGACCACCTTGAACACCATCATTGGAGTACCGAAAGATGCCACGCTGATAGAAGTACGGATCAACGGAGCGCATATTGTACTCTGCCAGAGGTTCATTCCTCAATTTCGGCACTATCGTGGTGAAGAGTCCACGTATGCATTCATCCAATTCCGGTGAGCTAAGGCTACAGGCAGCAGTAGTTGATGTTGATGGTGTAACTGCAGCGAAAGTGGCATAATGAAGATTACTATTTATTAGTTGATTAAGTCACGGCCAGGTATTAAACTCAGTCAGGCATTCCACGCCTCTTGTGGCATGCAACCGAGCGTGGCCAGAGTTCATGTCACGTGTTTACAGCTTAAATTTCCTTCAGTTCTGACATTCAAATTGGATCTACCTGTCGTTGTGGTATCTTTGCGTGTCAATTAACTTGTGTCAGGGTGACAGACGACAATGACAATGACGCTTTACAGTCAAGGTCCACCCTAAGGGCAAAGTAATTGGAGTTGGCTTCAACTCACTTTACATCCCCATAAATATGTATATGAAAGTAACTCAAGTGTTCAATGAACTAGTTCAATCACAGCTTAAACTAGTTATTTAGCCAGTGTGATATTTGAACTGAACTATGGTTTTAACTGGTTTTGTGCAATCAATACCGGGTCATAAAGCAGACCAAGGACAACAAACAATTTTCTGATTTAATCGCCCAAAGAGTTTTAGAACTTTTTAATTATAATTCTTTACAAAAAAAATATGTTTAATAATCCATTTACGACAGCTTTAATTTAAATATATTTTATGGCATTTCAAACCAAGTTTGTTATAACAAATATTAATATATAGAATTATATTTAGAAACTGACTCCATGATAACTAAAATTAAGTCTGAAGCCTAAATTTAAAATATGTTTTTACTAATTCTTAAAATACTCTTTATATTCCAAGGATTCCCCTTTGTGCCCATTATACCAGGTATAGTAGTGACTCATCACACGCTGTAAAAGATCAATTATAAGTTAATTCAGCTGACATTTAAGGCTAGATTCAAATCTTCTAAGCGGAAAGTAAGCAAAGATTGCAATTACATTTAATTCATGTCAACTTTATTAACTATTTAAATAAAGTGGCTAATTACGGATGCCAAAAACGAGTCAAGTCAAGAGTTTAATATCCATAGACCTATAAATTTGTACCTGAAATGCGACAAAAGCAATTTAAATGTCTTTAAAACTTGTGCCGAATTTCAAACGCTTGTGCGATGAGTATTTCAAGTTTTTTTTGTCTCTGTTGTTAGTTTGTTTCATATTCCACTGACAAGTTCAATGTCAAAGGTGAACTTAAAACGCATAAAAAGTAAAATAAAGTAAACTTTTGCTGTCAACAGTTGAAACTTAAAGTTGAGTTCAGTTTTTCATTTTATTTCTGTTTTTGCTTTGGGCGAGTCATGCAAATTTCACACATTGGCAGCAGCAGCAGCAGAAGGCTTTGAAGTGAAGTTCGTTGCTTAAGTCTTTTGTTTGCACAAGCCACAGTGCAAATGTCAATAAATTTTTTTATTTTTTTATGATTTTGGCGCTATTGTTGCTCGACATTTTACGCAATTAGAGACAAATGTTACAATTGTAACTCCCAACGTCTCCAAAGCAAAGGCCCAGTCTAGAGCGGATTCGTTGTTGTTGTTGTTTTCTTCGTATTGATGTAGGTCAGTTTTTAGCTTTTGTGCTTTTAAGCAGCCGGTTTTATCTTTTTCTTTCTGTTTTTCTGTTTTCTGTATCTTTTTTATTTGTTTTTATTTAATGCCTTGCCGTTGACGCGTTGACTTTTCGCAAGAGCCCGAAACCGCAGACAATGTTTGTATATCACATCATTTAGTTTTTGCTCTCACTGTGTCTCTCTACCTCTCTGCCTCTGTATCTCTCACTTTTTGCTTAAATTAATGAATGCAATTGAAAATTAATAATGTAAACTGTTCGTGTTGTGTCTGTTTATTCTGCAATTTAATTTTGCATAATCGATCAATTTATTTTTTATATTTTCGCCTCAGAATTTGTATTTGCACAAGTGTTGTGAGCTGTGAGCTGTGTGTGCATACACAATCACACTCACTGTATTACGGCATTCACTTTCTGTGTGCTGCCTTTTGTTATTGCCTTTTTTTGCGGTTTTATAACTTTTACCACACACTCGTACACACACACACTCATCTACTCAATTGCCCAAAAAAGTAAAAAATAAACGAAAATGAATAAATATGTCAAGTTCAAACGAAGCTGATTTTGTTATTGTTGTCTCAAAGTGTTAAAGTGTTAAAAGTCAGGCAAATAAAAGTGTTAGATGAATATGTATTTTTTATGCGTTTTATTTAAACTTTTTTCCATCTTAAGGTAAATAGAATTGCTAATTTCCGCTGCAATTTATTTTCCCTATAAAAATCCCTATAAAAAAAAAATAAAAATAAATAAACTTGGTAGTTAAACAAAACAAAGGGTAACTCACAGTCTGGCATTCGAGACTTTAACGTTCTTACAGGTTTCATTTTCAAGGTTTCAAGGCGCATAAAATGCGTGTAAGATTTTTAAATACAATACAGTGAGTCATGCAAGTAATCACACTGTCAGCGCACACTTGTTACAGCTGAATAGAATATTAAATAATATTTAACATAATGTATGTGAAGGATAGGCAAGAAGTCTGCTTAAAGTATATAATATCTGGCATAAAATTATATTTTAAATATATTTCGGACTTGAACTGATTAAAAAAAAGGTTTAAACATAAGGAAATCTAGTTTAAAATTTCATAAATTAAAATTCTGTTGAATTTTTTTTTATTTTACTTTATTTTTTAATTAATTTCAAGTCTTTTTCAAATCCAAGCTTTATTTCCGAAGTTTTGACTTAAGACAAATGTAAACATGTTAGCCAAACTCGTGAGCCATGAACTGTAATTGATTATGTACAAAAAATTTCAATTGCCACTGTGGCAAATCAAAAGACTGAGGCAACAAACTTGCTGCAGCGACTACACCACTTTACAAAATTTGAATATCAAGTTCTTGTCATGCGATTGCATAACAACTAAATGTGAATTTACATATATATATGTACGATATATACCTGTAACTGGCAAATCAGTTGGTGCGCCTTGTGTGTCCAACTGATCGGTGGCGTCCACATACTCCGCCTGCTGTGGGTCGCCTGCAGCGGATGTGGGCACCGTGGCGGATGCGGCACTTCCGAGTCCGAATGCCGCGATGATCAGTAATATGTTAAACGCTTGCATAGTTTTTTGGAGTTGAACTGTTGTTGCTATTGTTTTTAGTTGACTTGGGTTGATTTGGGCAGCACTTTTACACAATTGGCAATATAAACTTGTTTTAATTGATTTTTTCTCACATCCACACACACTCACACACACACACACAGAGAAATGTGAGCAATTTTTGTTTCGCTTTTTTTTTTCTTTGCGTAATTTTAAAACCGGCTTCACTTTTATTTCTACACGAATTTTTACAGTTTGTTGTTGCTGTCGTTTTCTCGGTTAGCTGCAATTGTTGCTGCAATTGTGCACACTTACATACACTCAAGTCTACACCTACACACTGTTAGCCAATTACCAAACACATCTACTAACTCACACACACACACACACAGAGAGAGACCAAAAATCAAAAACTTCTGCAGAAGAAACTTTGAAAATCAGCGAACAATTTCGTTGGCCGCCCGCCGCTTGCAAATCTTGAAATGAGCGCTGCATAAAACTCACGTTTATTTATAGTTTTCAGTTTGAGTTTTTTTCGTTAAAGTTTTTCCAAAAAACCAAAACCACAAGCAAAAGCAAAAGCAACAAATTCGAAGGCTTTCGGAGCGCACTGACTGAGCTTTTAAGCAAAGCTTTTTTTGGCCATTGTCGCTGAGTAGCTGTTGAGTTGCTTGTTATTGAGTTTTTGATTTGTTGATATGAGAACAGCTCAGTGTGATCTGCACAGTTTGAGATGTACTGCGCTCGCACCATGACTCTGCATTAATTGAGGGAGAGGAGTGTATCTCAAAGTGCGCACGTCCAGGCACTTGGACTGAATGTAATTTAATCGCTTTCCTGATTATACACGATTATAAAATGTACTCGGAATAATTAATAAGCATTTGATTGCTTAGCTAAAAACTATAAATTCTTTTTAATTGCATAAATTCGTTTTAGCATTATATTTAATATCTACTTACCATGGGAAAAGTCTCTTAATTACAGTTTAATTGCAAAATAATCATATCTTTTCTAACAAAAAATAATGCAGAGTTAAAAGTTCTTTAAGTGTTTTAATAATTGTGACATAATTAATGGTAGATTTCTACTAGAAGAAATATGAATATTTAAAATAGATTTATTACCATCCAAGAAACATGAAAAGAACTTGTTTAAATAAATCGTTGTGAAGAATATTAGATAACATTTTAAGTTGTTGCTTAAAATATTTCTATAATATAAGCTCATCTAATTTTTGTTAGAGAAAACGAAATCTTATTGCAAATTGTTGAACTTAAATGTAATAATTTTATCCCATTATATTAACTAGCAACTCATTTAATTCCAGTGCACACACGCAAATAAATGCATTCGCTGTCAATCATTAGAATTGCACCTTAAAAAACGTTTAATCCAAATGATGCAAGCAATAAGGAAGCCGCCTAAACTACACTCCCAATACCAATACAAATACCAATAGAAACACCAATACCAAAGCAAGTACTAAAACCACTCCCATTTCCACTCACAGTTTGAGTTGCACTGCTTCAGTTGTGCGAGCACTGTGTCAAAATGTAGGGCAGTTGTAAATCTTTTGCACCAATTACACTAGAAAACCTTACAAAGTGGGTGCATTGTACATATTTATGAGGTCTCGAGGCGTTTCTTTTCAAGGTGAACCTGCTGTGAGTGTCGTGACGTGTGTTTCGCTCTGATGTCGAAAGTTTAAATTTTTTTTTCAGTTGGTTTTTAGTACAGTGAAGCACGTCTGCATTTCCTATGACTGATGACAAACTCATTGTTTAGAATTTGTCAAAGTATCACTCTATGTTATGCGATTCTAATGCTCAATTTGATTGATATGCCCGGCCAGTGACTTGACAGACAGCAAAGAGTGCGTGCGTGTGCCTGGCAAAGCCATTAAACAATTGTTTAAAAACAAAAAAACAATCATTAATATGCCAAACACATAGTAAATTTATAAGCCATATGCTTAAATTGAGTTGTACAGTTTGTATAATATTATAAACCTACCAAATTTATGGCAAAGTAGTTAACGCCGACCTGTGGAATATTACCTCAGTTTATGCTTAAATAAATTTCAGACTGCATTACTTCAGTCAACCTCTGGCATTGCTTTATTTTCATAAATTAGATTGCAACTACAATAACAACTCAAACAAGTTCGTTGGCCACTAACGTCAACACAAACGAGGCTTATAAAACTGTAGTGTACTTCTAAAACTGTTGCTGTATTTATTAGCAATCTGTTTGTCTAGTGATTTAATTTAATTCAAGTCTACAAATGTTGAAAGACGCAATTAAACAATTAATTTAAACCTATTCTGTAAGTTTGTTTGAAAATACATAAGAATTATAAGACAAGTTTATCTGGTGCCTAGAGTATTGCCCTTAATAGTCCAGATTTATTCATAGTATTCACAACTTGAGTGAGTCAATGACATGATAAATTTATGCACGTAACTTAAAGTGCATTAGATACATTATTTTTAATCAAGTAATCTGAATGGAATCTTTTATGGAAATTAGACAAGAATGTATCAATAAAATTTACACTTCATTTATACGTCAAACTGTACACTGAAAAAATATTTGTGCTAAAAGGAGTTAAGAATTATAGACATTGAGCATAACAGTTGTTAGCCAAGTAAAAACAGGCTAGAAAAATAGTTAATTAATTGGAATATTTTATAGATAATAGGTAAAACCTTGTACACAGAGAGAAAAAGGCTGAATTTGTCCTTAATTGACAGTGGTAATAGAAATCTAAATAAACCTTAAAGAAATCTATATGGCCTTCCATTCGTAGTTTTAGATAGCTATTCAGCAAAGAATTCACTCAAGCACAAATTACTTGACTTTTTCTCACTGTGTAGACTCTCAAACTGTTACTTTATAGCAATCATCTTGCTCAATTTCACTTTAATGTAAGCACTTGAGCCCTGTTTGTCGCTTACACACAGACAGATAAAGATAGATAGACAGTTAGATAAAGTCAGATACCCGTTTCAAGGTCAACATGTCGTGCACTTAACCCCATTAACTAACTGCACCCGGAGCACAGCCAAAAGCGGGGAAACAGTTTCGAAAATGAACTGAATTTTGTGTGTATTTATTGCTCTTTTTAGGCGTTTAAACTGGGGCATGACCAAAAAAAAACATAAACCAGTTAAAATCTAAATCCCCCTTCAAAAACCTTTCCTACATCCCTCCGCACTACCCCTTTGGAAAGGGTGATGAAGCGATGACTGATGACAATTTAATTACAGCCACAAAAATACGAATGCAAAATTCGTTTTAATTAAGATATTTCTATACAAATATTAACTAAAATGTAATCACAATGCAATACAACTGTTTAAACAAATGATAACTAGACTAACGCGATGAGGCGATAAACTGATCAATGGGTACATTCAATAAGGCCTGATTGATCAGTCGCAGCATGAGAGGAGCCCAAGTTTTACGCGTCTCAGGCAGAATAATGCCATAGATGTCGCGCCAATAATTATTGGCCACATTTAGAGCGATTTCGTCTGTTAAAAAACAAGAAAAACTCAAAAAAATACCCATAAATAGTAAAGTATATACCTACCCAATTCGGGATCAGGAAAGATGCCATTAGCCTTGATAATCATATTACCAATTTTCGGATTCGCATCGATGTCAACAAGTCGCAAGAACCGCAGTCCATCGTCCTTGGCATATAGCTCACCTTCGGTGCTTACAGTATTATCCACATCATCTAAAGGTACAGTCGAACTTAATATAATCATATTTTAAATCAATTTCCAACTGATTACTTACACAGCGTCAGATTGAACTTGCCCTTGGGCTTCAAATGCAGTTGATTCACATGAATATCAGCCTTGTAGTCGCCAATGATGTTCATCTTGGGCACAAGAGCGCGAATTTGCAATTTAACTTTGGTATCCTTGGATTGTATCTTTACATCTTTAATCTTAAGATCGGCAAAGCCAAAGAGTTCCACATTACGCACTGAGATACGACCATTAACTGCACCACTGGAGTACTGGAAACTCAAGCGATCGATCACAAAAGGATCATAGGCTGGAATATTTAGTTCTGGAGCTCCTTTTCGCAGGCCTGGCAATAGTGTATTCATAATATTCGCAACGCAATCACCCACTTCTGTCGTATCCTCCGAACACTTTGTCACATTGGCTAACGGGAACATATAAACACCACGTTATACGCGTCGTATACGCAATCTACTTTTGTTTCATACACACCACTTAAATATTTAGTTTCCGCTGGAGCTGCATAGCTTTGAGTGGCCATAAGGCACAGTAAAACCATAATATACTTCATGTTGTCCAAGTTCCTTGGTAAGTCCTTGTAATCCTTGTGAATTCCCTTGGTTTTATGGCGGAATTAGAGCTGAAGCGTACTGGAGCTAGAACGCATGCCCTCAAACTGAATCAATTGTTTGATTGTCACTGCTATTTATTTTGTCAGTGAAGAGAACATCAGCACTGTAACTAACTAACTAATCGCTTTCACTAAACACTAAGCTAGAAAAGTCGTGTCTATAATTCAACTGCTTTGCCGGCAAAATCGACTGCGACTGATTGAAAACCGGCTTCATCGTTGATTTATACTACCGAATCATTAAATATAAAACTGTTCAATACAAGTACAAACCCCCTGACCACCCCCCCCCCCTCAACACAGTCAGTTAGTACAGCGTTTAACGTATAAATTGTCAATGATTTGCATTAATAACTTCAATAATTACAAATCGAGAAATAATCATCAGTTTGTCGCTTATTTAATTGTGAATGAGGTAAAAATTGTGATAGACTAGAGGGGGGGAAACAAGTGTGTTTTTAAAATACTTTTAATAAAATTATGTGTTCAATTATTTAAATTTAATTAGCTGATTTTTATGCCATAACCGTTAGTTGTAGAGTTTTGTATAAAAATTGCGCAATAACGATGACTTATCTTAGAATGTGCAATATCATCATAAACTTATTAAGAATTTAGTCACTTTTATTGGATTTTAAACACAGCTACTCTTCTGCGAACTAAATACTTAACTACACAGAGCGAAAATGGGAATATGAAAGCTAAAATCAGAATCAATTGTAAGTATAACATTTTTGCCCTAAGATTAATCTTCATTTTAACTAAATCTTTAATAAAATTTTAGTTGGACATTAAAGGAAAATTATACAATTTTAAGCTATTCAGAATTTTTCCTAGGGAATTCCTATCATAGTTTTTCTCTGACTGTAAGTACGTTATGTTATAAATTTGTTAGCTTAAAAGGAATGTTATCTATCTTTATAAACAGGTAATTGCACTTAAGCTCATTTATATTAAAGACCAGTTTACATCTGTCCTAAGTTGTCAACAACTTTACTTACAGTGTTAATGACAAACAAAATAAAACAAGTAATAAATCAAAGCAATTACTAAATTGATATTGATATTAACTAGATTGTTATCTTGACTCTTTTAGAAAAAAAGTCAAGTCTTCTGCTTTTATTAATATACATTTTATTTTCAATAGAAACTAAATAAACACCAAATAATACAGTTCTTTACACACTAACAATTGGGCACCCGTAACTAATCGCATATTGACAAATCAAATTAATTATTTAAAATTAATTCTTTGTGACAATTAAATCGAAAGGTAATGCACTAAAGAAGTCATTACCAATTTTCAGCAAAATTGGCTTCCATAGGGCCATAGTCTCTGGTAACATGGCCTGATACAACTGACGCCAATATTGATTGATAAAGTCCAGTAGGACATCGTCTGGAAAGGTAATATATAAAGTGAATATGTGTGAATATGTTCTTAAACTATAAATTAAAGATTAATTTTCTATTTTCTTCAGTAATTCTATCTTTCATAATTATAGTCTCTGCTGCACTTACTCAACGCTGGATCGGGCACCAGACCATTGGCATAGATGCGCATATTGCCGATTTTGGGTTCAGTCTCGAGCTTTGTCAGACGCACATAGGTATGACCGTCTCGCTCGTATAGTTCGCCCAAGGCGCGGGTTCTCATGCTGACATCGGCTGAAATGTCAATTAAATAATTACATAAGTATATATATACGAGTATACGTGTAGTTTAATCGCATTGCGACTCAGTCATTACTCATTGTTATGTTGAAATTGCCCTTTGGAGTTAGTTTCATATCGTTGAGCTTTATGTCCGCCTTGTAGCCACCTTCCGCCAGCATCTGTGGCACATGGCTGAGTGCCTCCAATCGTACGCGGTTGTCCTTCTGTCTGTAGGCCACCTTATCCACAATGCTCTCACTCAAGCCATGAACACTGACATCTTTCACAGTAATGCGACCCTGTAGCATTCCCGCATTATAGTCATAGGAACTCTTGGGCACATGGAAGGGATCCATGGGCGGTATATTCAAATCACTTATGCCTTGTTTAAGGCGTGGCGCCAATTGTTGTAATCCCTGTTTGATGCACTCATTGATATCGGCATCGCCTTCCCTACAGGTGGGAATATCAGCCGCTGTTTGAATTAGACAAAAAATAAAACAAATTAACAAAAAATTCAATGATTATTGGTAATGTGCTCTGCCTTGACACAGTTCGAAACGCATCTCATATCGGGTATGATCGATCTATGCGGTTTATGCTCAGAACGTGATGTTTACTCGAGAATTTTGCTGTTTTTTAGACCCATAATTGAAAAGCACAAAGGGTGTATAAAGTTTGTGGGGTATAACAGTGAGTAAATGTTAGAGTTTTTTATAAAATATATCTATTTTGAATCGGCTTTCTATAGCTTTCTATCATATAGCTATTATATGTCCAGAGTTTCATATTTAAACTTTCTGTTTATTAAAACAAATGCTCACAGCATAATTACAGGGTCTTTAACACTCGGTTGACTCACTCGCTTGCTGCTTTTTCTACCAGTTTTATTTAATCGTGGTCGCGCATAATTACGTATCTCCCCTTCCTCCTGCCCCTCCCCTCCCCTTCGTCACAAGTCACTGAATTCAGTTTTTGTTGTTTAGATTTTTTCCTAAGATTACTTAAACAATTTATGTGACAAAAAATGTGTACAATTCAATAGAATTTGTTTGAAACATTGACTCAGTCTCATATCACATTTTCGCATCAAGTTTGTCGCTTAAATCTTTTGTATTGAAGGCTTCGAGCAACACTCGCTGCCAAAGAGGAAGGTCATTAAGCGGAAGTCGCAATTACCCTAAACCTGTTCCATTTGCTTAAATGTAGACAACCCCAAACTAGGCTTATGACTACTCTATTTTTATAACTTTTGTGCTGCTATTTTAATACTCTTTTAGCCTTGACAAAGCTAGGTTGTTATTTATAGAGTAGAAAATAAAAATTTTTAAATATTAAATTATAATAAAATACTAAAATATCTTTAAAACAATCCATAAGTTTAAGTTTGCTGCTTTCTATATAATATTTATTGCTTTTAAGCCTTTTAGCTTTAAGCCAAATAAAGAGTATTTAAAGATTATTTTCTTATCTCTTTATAAATGAACTTTTATCCCTATCTATGCTACTATCTCTTATTTATGGTCCTATCAGCTTACGAAGAATATAAATTTCATTATTATTTATTCAACAGATTTATTTTAACTGATCATTTGTTAACCTAATTAGGCTACATCATCCATTAACATACACATTTGGGCAGTTGTCAATAAAAATAATATATAAGAATAGCTTTTTAAATAAATAAGTAAACAAATAAGCATATACAATTTAATATCTATGGTATTTGTCTAGCATTTTATATAACTTTGTCAATTGTTGTTCCAATTCAAATAACAAAAGGGAAAATTAGCGTGTTTCACACGATTGTTTCTATCCCTCGCAATTATTGCTATATATCAGTTAATTTAACAGTATTGTTCTTACTAGCACTTAAAGTTTAGTTCCCTTAAGATCATTTATTCTAAGGGCTTCTGCACCTTTGTTTGTGTATTTAAATTTTAGTCCGACTGTTGACGCGGCACAAACAACAGTAGATGCTAATTAAAGTGCAGCTAATTACAAGAAACTAGCTAGAAAACGTTTTTAACCAACCTTAATATACCCGACGCTACAAGTCTGTTAACATACTCATACACTTGTTAAATCTTATTGGATGCTAACTAGTTCCAATTAGACTCTGATATATTTACCTTTGTGTCATAGCTGACTGCTACGCGCTTGCTACTGGCTGACTGTTAAAAGCTGCTTGTCAGTCGTTTTGACTTGCTTCCACACAAGTTCGTTTCTCAACACTGTTCTTTAGACAACTGTTAAACTTGAAGTGTAAACACAACTATTATACCCTTTAAGAAGGGTATTTAGACTGAGCATTTAGACTTGGCAAATCAATGGTCAGTTAAAAGTCTAGACGATGTTATTGAAATTAATCATTGCTGGGCAATTGAGATTACTTACAAAATAATTGTACCTATGTTTTACTTCCTATATATACTTATAAAAAGAAGTAGGATGACTAATACTTTAAGGAGTGAACACTAGAATAGTGAACACTATAACAGTGAACTCTAGCAGATTGAACACTATAACAGTGAACACTAGCACAGTGAACACTAGAATAGTGAACACTGCAACCTAAGCTACTCCACAAAGTTTATTAATCGACTTTTGGGCTTTGTTTTAGTAACCAGCGTGGACTGCTGTCTACAGTAATGATAACACTATATAAAATTCAAATCTTCACTCTAATTGCTTTAAAAGAAACGTATTTTAGTTTAAAGTTAAAAGACTTAAGACACAAACTCCTTCGATGTCCAAAGACTTAAGACACGAACTCGATTAACTGACAAAGACTTAGAACACGAACTCATTCTCGAACTCGACTCTTTGTACTCACCCAGTTCCTTGATAGGCTTAAACTCATTGGGTGTCAGCTCGAAATCCTTTTCCGCAGCGAAACTCAAGCCGCACAAAGCGAACAAAAGAAATGCACTTAGAACACGCGTCATTTTCCAAATATGCAAATTTTCTTTAGAAGATTTTCCGTAAGAGACACAAGTACGGGTATCACTTTCAGTGGAGAATAGATTCAATGGGATATCAGGTATGGATATACAGGAAACAATACTCCTATTCGTTCCATGCAACTGCAAAACGGCATCTGATAGCTACGACCATTAGCAGCCCTGTATTTATGGCGAAAATTGAGACACAAAGCTAGAGAGCTCCAACGTTCCAGCATTTGCAAATTACAGTCGGTTCCCTCGTCTGTAAGTTCGAACCGGGTGTACCAGTGGGGGCGGTGGGCGGTACAAGGTGGGCAACTGAGCGTCTGAGTCAGTTAGAGAAAACGATACAAAGCAAAATCAGTAGCAAAATACAAACGACATTATTATTATTATCATTGTTGTTGTTGTTGTTGTTATTTTTATTCCCTAGACAAAAGTCGTGTAGTCGGGAGATTAGTCTGCTCGCACAGCTCGAGCACCAAGCTCACTCGCACACGAGCACTACCGGCAGCTGTCCGACTCGGATGCACTCGAAGCCACTTAATGCTTCCTCGTCACACAGGCTGACACCTAATCACCGATCGGGCGTACAGTGAAGCCCACTGACTGTGTCATCCCCCTGTAATCAAAATAGACAAGACAAATGCTTTTACAAGTGTTGTAAGACTTAGGCTTTCCATATCTAAGTACTCGCTATTACTGCTCTACAGTTTGAGCTCTATATTCGATTTGGACTTCTTAATCTCTGTGAAAAATTTAAGCCTGTTTACAGGGTGTTTAAATAATGCAGAGTCATTCACAGAAGTTATAAAAGTATCGCAAGTGACATTCAATTAATTTATATAAAAAATGCTTTTGAGGGAATTATTTTCTAACTAGTTTAAATAATTGAAAAACAATAAAAAGTTTTAAAAATATTATATTACAGTTCATAATAATTTAACTTATTTTACAAATTTAATATTCTAATTTTTATTATAATTTTTTTTTTCTTATATAAAATCCTTCTAAAATTTAAGCTTATATAATTCTAGTCCCTTTTATCAGTTAAGTTAACAAGACATAAGAAATTTTAGAAGTGACCTTTAAGCAAGTGACACTGCAAATTCTTAACAATTAATTATAAATAAAAAGTGGTTACTATAATTAGCTTTTCAATGGTCATTCTCAAGTTGTTCACTTTAATTAATCAATTAACAAGCGTTTAAAATGACCAAAGGCGCCTTAAAATTACTTGGTTATTAAAATCGACTGGTATAAAGTAGCAAAAACTTATTATATCTTAAAGATATATTTAATTGAAAGCTGTCTGGGTGATAAATATAGAAGTAAATGATTGTTATGGGTTGAGGAAGGAAGTAATTAATCCAGTAAAGAACCTTTGATAGTAAAGTAATTTGCTCTTATTACTCTAAAATTTATTAAAATTATTATAATATATTAATATAATTTAGTCTTTGGATTAAACTTTCTAATAATTTGAATATTTATTAGACATGGCTTTAATATAAGCCGATAATTCTAGATGACAATAGTTGTATTATTTATTATAAAATTAAAATAAATAAATACAATTATAAGGAAAGTAGTGGCTCTGAATTGCTCTCCACAACTTAACCTATTTTTATCTATATAAATAATTATTTTCTCTTCCATTTAAAAGTAAAAAATCAAATATCATCATGTCTTATCGTAGTCCCAAAAATAAATCAGCAGAAGTCTCTGCACCATTCACTTATCAACAAACAGTTTCCATTAATCTGGACTCTTTGAGAAACCCAAGAACATTATCAACCGTTGTCTGGCCTTTTGCAATCCGACTTAAAGTCAATGGGAGACAACAAACATCAGATCAATGCAGTCCCATTCCCATTCCAATACCAGTTTCAATTCCAATTCCAGTTCCACTGCGCATCTTATCAATATCTACAGCATGATGCACCAGGAATAACAATTCCAAGAACTGACTGACTCTCAAGAGAAAGACTAGAGACTAGAGAGCAAAAACAAATCAGTTCTTATCAATAGAGACAGACAAACAAGAGTACAAAAAGTAAACTCAGACAAATGAGCCGCAAATAGTGTGTGAGAAGCACCAAAAGAATTGAACAATACAAATGGAAATAGAATTGAATAGAAATGAAAAACACATGACAAACGGGTCAGAAAACAAAAAGAAAATGCAGAAAATTATCAGCAAGAAAACGCAAATTGAATGAAAAAAAAACACACACAAGAAAAGAAAAGAAAGGAAAACAAAGAAAAGGCGCGCAGTTTGCCACCTAGGGAGATGGAAAGACGCTCATTAAATAGGCCTGGTCACACTCACACTCACGCAAGCACAGACATGCACAAAAGGCTTATCAGCAGGCGGTTCGTAGGTAGCGATAAGCCTCAAGGGTCTACGCATGCGCGAATATACACGCGTGTGCAGGCAAATCAATAGATTTTATGACATTGTTTTGCTTTTGCAAGTCGAATTTTGTTCAATTGTCTGATCTTTGAGTAAACAACATCATAAACCATCGCGGATTAGAGCAACCGCTTGATAAGAGTTGTCGAATACCGCGTACTGTATATAACAGTACATCGCGAGGTCAGAGGACATCAGTCAAGCAGAAGACAACATTTGAATCACATCATCTAAGATCAGCATCATGACTACCACACTGCCAAGCTATCGCCACAAGAAGTTCGACTTGATGTCTGCTCGCCGGGATGAGCTACAGATCAAGCAGGAGCTGCTCTCTCGTCACAACCCCGAGGAGCAGGAAGCGAAGTTAAAGGAGGAGGAGGGAGACTCCAGCAGTCTCTGCTCCAGCGATTACAGTATTCCACTGGCCAAACGACGACGTCTTAACAGCCATTTCTCTGAATCGGAATCCGCCTCATCCTCCCACTCGCTGCTCACTTCCATTAGTCCCGAAGCCTTGCGTGACATTTGCAAATATCACGGTAATATGGTGAGGAAGTTTCCCAAAAAGGAACGCTCTCCCAAGGATCAGGAGCGACGCAATAAAAACACAATTGCCTGCCGCATTAGCAGGCGGGCCAAGAAGGTGGAGAATCTTGCCGTGGAGGAGCAGTACAAAGAGTTCACCGCACAGCACCTAAAGATTATAGAGCAGAGCATGAGAGCCACTGCCTATTTCCACTATATCAATCAGCTGATCAAACCCGATCAGTCCAGCAGTTCTGCTGCTCAGTCGGCGCCTGTAAAGCCAAAGAATTTTAGTATTGATTACCTGATGAACGGTATCAAACGGGAACAGTGTTAGATAACGTCTTTCTAACGAACTTTGTGATTATTTTAATTAAGTTTTTTTTTAATTTTTATAAGTTTTCTTAAAGAAACTTAAAACTTTATCTTTAAATTCTGGTAAATTTAATGTAGTTTAAAATAAGTTGCTAAATTTAATAAAATTAAGATGAAAAATATATAATAAATAATTTAATAATTATTAAATATCTTTTATTGTTTCCTTTCTTCAGTAAGCTAGTTACAAGCTCATTCCGCTAGATGTCGCTACCGTTAAATCTGCTTATCTACGAAAATTTGCATGTCAAATCATTAGAAGTTTCTGCTATTCTAAGATTCTTATTAAATTTAAGATTAAATACTTGGTTTTTTTGCACAATTAAAATTAAATTAGTATAGAAAGATTATAAATTAGTTTCAGCAATTTATTCGGAAAACTAATTAAAGGTATTTCCCATAGGCTTTTGGTCTAAATTTGCTTAAAATTTGAATTTGTTTTAATTAATGCAAAATGATGATTACAGTAGTTCGGAGTTTCCTTAAACTTAGTGTGCTGAAAGCAGAAATTTTTCTAAAATAAATTGGAATCATATTAATTAGAATAAATTAGAATCATCTTGTAGAATTACAAGAACAAATTTAACAATTTTTTAGAGGTATTAAAGCTATTTCTCAATTGTATATTAAATAACTAAAGTGTAAAATAAAAATTTCCTTCACGTCCGCTTACTAAACTACCCATACTTTGTAACTTATTCTGAAATCGATTGACCTTCTTAAAATCCCAACCCAAAACCGCTAACAAATTTCAAATCTTTTAACCCATGAAATCAAATTGATCAGTGATTGTTACGTAATAATCAGCCATGCTGAAAATCAATGGTCCAATGGGCCAGACAAACCACGATTTAAATAACTATATGTTTTGGGTTTTAATGGATGGTTCATAAGGAAGTTCCTACCATAAAGAGTACGACTAACTACAGCTTCAAGGCGTAAGTAAAACTGGCCCAAGTCAGTAACTAAGTAAGCCAAAGTGCAGTCAACTGTGTTTAAAGTAAATAAAGATAGTTAAAGTTAATTAAACTTGAGTATTCATGTTGGTTACACTCCCCGCCAAGCAATTAAGTCTTAAGCATTAGCTTTTTGTTGCTTTTTAGGCATTACATAACTCCATAAACAGCTAATTACATTTCGTTTTCATTTTCATTGTAGGCCATTTGATAGAGGTAACTTCCTTTGAATCAGCTCTTGGAAACTCCAGTTAACCACTTCTTTGCTGGCTTAAATACATATGTATATATTTAAATTTGTGTAAAATGCCAACAATTTTCTTTGCTTGGCCTACAATAGTCTGGCTGAACTTGAGCTTTTCACACTTTGAGCCAAATGCAGTCGCTGTTCGTTTTGGCCAATATTTGACAAAATTTCGTAAGTTTTTCACAACTTTTGGCCAATTTAAGACTGTTTTGTTGGCTGATCTTAAAAGCTTCAGTGCTGAAATTGGTATGGAGTACAAAAGGTGATACTACGGTAGAACTTTTAGCCCTTTCCATATCAAAAAAATAATAATTTTAATTATTTTTAAATTAATTATTTTATTTTCAAAGTCAACAAACAATAAATTAAATTAAAACTTAAAATAAAACTTATTAAACTTATTAACTATAACTATAATCACATTCAATGGCTGTCACTGGTCAGTAGTTTGTGGTTTGACTCCTCATCGATGGGCGCCAAAGATCAGTAGTTGCTGTGACAGAGACATTTGCTGTAGGAACTCTTGTTGTTGCTGTGGCAGTTGCAAACCTGGAGCGGCTACTGCTGGCTGGAAGACCGCCTGTTGCAGCAGCTGGCGATAGTAGTAGCTGAAGCGGATCTGTTGCTCCATAATGGCAGCCTGTTGAGCACGATACTGTTCATACTGGCGAGCCATGTGTGCATCCTGTTCCTTTCGAGCACGACGACTCATCAGACAAGCCAAATTGTTGCGATCCCTACGCTGTTGCTCCCGTGGACTGCGCTGCCGTGTGGTCGGCGATTGGCGTACCATATTGGCGTGATAGTTGCTGACGGGAACTGGAATGGATTTCGGGTGGGATGCCGTAGTAGTAGCGACTTCCTCGTTGCTCTTGGGGTTGTCCAGCCAGGGGCGAAAGAAACCATTGGGCTGACGACGCTTACTAGCCGGTGCCTCAGGTGCTGTATGCTCTTTGTGCTGCTCCAGAATCGAATCCGCATCACGTTTACGCTTCTGTGAGGTGAATTTCTTGTGCAGATAATTGACTTCGTTGTTGATTTGATTGTGCTCCATGATAACGTTGTTGCTCCTTTGACGTTCAGTGTTCGAATGTTGCTGTCCTGCATCTGATATCCTGTTTATATGTTCCAAATCTGCTCGGGATTTTGGGTCACAGGTAGTTGGACCCTTTCGGGTTTCGGAGAGGGATTAGCGCATTCGTTTATTACCTAACTAATCGTTGTTTTTCGCTAGATCATTTTTGCATATTTTTATGACCTGCGACTGCTAATTACCTGTTCTTACCTGTCGGAAAATATCAAAATTTCATGCCGCATCCGGAACTGGAAAATGCCGCTACGTGTCTGGGACTGAGACTGGGACTGGGATCATTTTATTGACCTACTTGACGCCATACGTTCTGTGTGGTCCTTTTGGGACAGTTTTAGTTTTTTTGGTCGCAATTTCGTGGAATTTCCACTAACAAAAGAATCGAAAAACCCATAAAGAAATACTTGGGATTACTTGGCTAAAAAGATACTTCTTTCAGATCAAACATGTTTCCATTACTGTCTTAAAATAATCTATAATCACTTAGCCAATGTCTTAATAGTTCGTTCACCCAGTTATTACAGTTACTGTGATTAAGCTAATACTTAACTAGTCTTTAACTATAGAGTCTAATCCATTTTACTGCCAATACTATCTTGTGAATATTATTAATTAAATTGAACCCTGTACAAAAGTCAAATCCAGCACGTTAGTTTGCATGTGAGTGATTTACTAAGTTTCTTAATCCCAAACCAGATTTCTATATAATATATATATATCTCTATAAATGGATGGTCAACAGTCCTAGACGTCAATATTCCAGTTGCTAATAAGACGCATTACAAAAGGCATAAATTAAAAATTATAATTCCGATCAATAAACTTTATTAAATTACACTTAGTGTGTACAATTTGTTTACACACACACACACACACACACACATACCAAAACAACTATTCATATTTGCATTCTAAATTACTTACGCTTTATTATAAAAATATGAATAGATATATGAACTATAGTAAACTATATGCAAATTTGTATAATTTCTTCTTTTTATTTTTAGTATGAGGTAATTTCAATTAATATTAAGACTTTTGACCTATCATCGTAAACTTTAATTGCGCATATACAAAGTTCCTATGTTAATATGAAGTAACTTCCCGTTAAATTATATATTAATTAAATAATATTATATCTTTTTTGATACAATAAAGTTTATGTGTTTATGTGTGAAAAACATTAGAAGTTTAGACAAAATTTAGAAACGATTATTTTTGAAATTGATTTAATTTCGACAAAGTTTGAATAACTTAAAGATTTGGAAAAAATTTATGGGAAAATAAGGAAACAATCGCAGTTTTGGCTAAGTTTCAAAAAGTGTCTGAAAAGCATTGAAAAAAAAAAATTAAATATACTAAGAAATTAAACGTAGTTTTCCTAGATACTAATACTTAGTTTAATAAATTAACAGAGTTTTAAAAGTTAACACAAGGCCAATAAAATACTTAAATGTAAATTTTAAAAATAAATCCCAAATGCAATAAAATGTAAATTTCATAAACTATTAAGTAAGATCCCCTGATTAAATGGAAGTCACGTCAATTTAGAAATTGTCTTAAGCTATATAGCCAATTCCTGATGTTGTGACCAACCCATTTGGCCAACCTCCTGCAGCTGTCCAAAATAGTACGCTGAGAGTGGAATCTGTCTGGACTGAAAACTCGAGCTGGGTCTTGATCTAAAAAGCATTGTTCTGAATCTTATATGGAGCACACTTCTGCTCCATGAGCGATTCTTTGGTCTGACTGGAAGCACGGCTCATCCAACTGGCTAGCGTAGTCTGCTTCCAATGATATTGTGCTTTTAGACTGAGTAGTTGTTGGGTATTGGCATGATAGGTAGTGGCCAGTGGGTGTGGCTCTGCTTAGAGGTAGCTCAGTTGAACTTGCTGTGGGTGTCTGGTAATCCAGCCAGAGACAAAAAAAATGGCAGGTAGCTCCATTACAAAGACCACATCATCCTTCTTCTCCTCTAACCGAACGCTTGCTTTCTAAGGCCGTGAACTTTTTGTGCTCATAGCTGAAGGCGTTGGAGTTGTCCATTGTCTGATCATAGCTGAAGGCGTTGGGGTTGTCCATTGTATTGACTATAATCATGTTGAGCGTTTGATGTCGCGCTGCCGACTGTGCAGCCATTGTCCTTACCATAATCTTTTATGCAACATTAGGTAATGGCTCATCCACAACCCAAATCCAAATCCCAATCCAAATTACAAATCCCCGTCCCAATCCAAATGAATTTTCCCAGCTATCCCCTGGCTGAAGGTATTTCCCAATCGACTTCATTCATTCGAACGTGTGCCTGCACCTTGGCCTAATCACTGGCTCTACCTGAGTGCCAAAAGTATCTCACCAGCTTCTTTGTCTGTCCAGATAGGCAGGTAGCTTGTACCTAATCCGCCGGCTGCTGCTGCTGCTGCTAGTAGAGTGTCATAAACCAGTTGTCCTTTTGTTGTTCTCGTCCAGCGAATTTCACTGGAAATACCTGTCTCTGTCTTGCAGTTTGGTCCCTGTAATCCTGGCGCTCAATATGGCCATGTCTTCGTGCCTAGAGTCGTCTCATTGTTCGGCTTCCTTTTGTGGCACCTGAATAGTTTTTATTGTTGCAAACACATTTATGACTTCAGCTTGTGAGATCTCTTAGCCAGCTGGAAATGTGTCCCAAATGTGCTGCAAGTACTTCAGAAAAAAGCCAGAAAATTCAAGCAAAACCATTTGAGAAGTCTTCGTCCCGACACTATGTAGGATTTTTTCATTCAATTTCCTGTTCGCTTCGTTTCGGTTCTCTCCGCTTTCGTCCTCTCCATTCCATTGATTTATGCAGTCAGCTTGGTCTGGTGTTAAGCGGATTTGTTTCATGAGGGCTTGAGTCCTTGCCCTCAACGAATGCCGAGTCAAGAGAGATCGAGAATTTCCACAATTGTTATACTTCTAACTGATAAATTGCCATATTGTTTGATTACAATGTTGTTTTTTTTTTATTCCCTTTAGACCGGAAAGATTTGATCACAGAAATCTGTACCAGGAAGCACTTTCTTCTGTGAGTTGAGAGTGGGAGAAATCTCATGCGATTCCCTAGAATTGTCAATGAACTCACTCACATTACATAATTGCGCAATGATCCTGACTTTTTCCCACATATTGTTTTCCTTTTTTATATAGAAAGTATATTTCCTTTGATTTATAGTCTTGGGGGAGAGAAAAACAATTTCTTTAGACGGTTTCCTTTGCCTTTTGTGGAATATGTGGGAATTTTAAGGTTCAGTTTTCATTTAATGTGAACTAAAATACAAAAATTAAATTATATTTTAATTTTATTTAATAATTTTAATGTTTCAAAACCGAGATATATTTCAAATAAATCCCTTTTTAAAGTGGAATAATTTTCATAGATCATTTTAATTCTATTATTGTGGTTTGAAAATTTTACTTTAAGGTTTAAAGACTAAAATAAGTAATTAAATATATTTTTGTACTTTACTATGGTTTTTCAACTCACTCTCAGTTATTAAACATTATAGAATATATACTTCAAATGCTGACTTCCAATTTGGGTAAGATTTTGTTAGAATTTTTGGTACTCTTTAAAGCAGTTTTACAGCTCCGTCTCTGAAATAAAAACTATATTTCTTTTCAGATTTTAGTATCATAAGTTCTAAATCCTCAAAAAAGTAAAAGTTACAAAACTGATTTGCCCTTAAAATCGGTTTACTCCATTTAAATCAATAATATATAATCAATTAATAACTTATAATGAAAATTTAGTTATCTTTTCAAATCATAATGTAATAAATAATTTTTATAAATGTTCAATTCAAAATTAGTTCCTCGGAAAACTGAACTTGTCCACGTACGACCTTCATTTTACATAAATAAAGAATTCAAAACATTTGACAATGCCGACAAAAGACAATAAATTAAGGGAAATCTGAGAAATATGGTATCAGAAGTAAATCTGTTTATATGTATATATCGGTTACTGATGCTCGTACCGCTAATTTAAATGGTGAGACACACGCAATGTTTCGGGAAAACCCCAATAAATTTCCATTCAATTGTCCAGTCCGATGCTCACTCTCTCTGGAATGGCATGGAACTTAATGAGCCAGATTAGCGGTAAGCGAGATAAGAATCCATCCATCCAGAATGCAACGGGAATGGAATTCATCAAAGAACATTCCGGTCGCAGTCGCAGATTCAGGCGTAGGCGCAGGCGCTGCACGAAACACTCGAGTTCTTCTCGGGAAAAGTCTAGAGAAATTCTAGGAAAATTGAGACACACACACACAGACACACTTAGTGTATGTAGGTAGGTGCGAGCCAAGCGAACCGTTGAGCAAATGAAAAATTAATTACAAAGGACTTGGTCATAGAGTTTTGGATGAGCAGGTAGCAACAATGTTGTGGAACAAATCCTTTTCTATTTATGACAATGCCCAACCTTTTGTCAACGAAGTTTTTCCCATAAACAAGAGACAGCAGCCGAGCACCTTAATGATAATTTCGTAGCAGGTAGAATGGGACATCATCCGACCGGGACTAGGACTGTGACTGGGTCACCTATAAAAGCAGCAGTTGTGCAGCAGAAGGAGCACAGTCAGACGACAAACATCAACGCAATAACATCAAGTACTACAACCGATTCTAAACACAGCAAAGATGTCTCCTTCACACATGGATTATCCACAAAACGAGAACGTTAACCAAAGTGATTCAAGTGTCGATTATACGCATAAAAAATTCAACACGGGTTGCTACAAGCACAAGAAATTCGGCAAACGCAGTAGCACTGAAGCCTCAGCCACGCCCACCGCGACGCCACTGTTCCGCCCCTATGCTTTGGACGACAATACGCAAAGGAAACGCCGTCAGGAGCAGCAACAGCAACATCAATTGCCGCCGACGCCACCAACAACTCCTCCCCAACAACAGCAACAACAACAGGCACTTTACTATCAACATGCTTCGCAGCAACAACAGCAACAGTTCTATGTACCCACTGCCACACCCACACCGATGATCAATCATCAGGCCTATGCTTATGTGCTGCAAAAGCAACGCACCGTGCTCCAAATGCGCCAGATGCTCAGCATTAATCCGGATGCCAACACTTGGCCAACGGAGCTGCGCAACGCTCTCTACTCCATGCTGCAGCGATAGAGGAAGGAAGTGGAGTAATTCTGTAGTTTCTCGGGAGTTACTACTACTGATATCCCCGAGTCGGTGATTTGCCTAGCAACCAGTGATATAGTGATTTAAGTGCCTTAAGGATTGTGGATTGTATATGATATGAACAAAAAACATGAATGGATAAACTTATTTAGCTCTAAAATTGTACATAAATTAATTATTTGCCATTCAAAAAAAAATGAAATAAAAAATTATTTTATATGCTAAAGAAAATTTACTTTTTAAAATTCATATTGGGAAAAGGGGAATAGGGGACAATAGGGGAAAACTTATAAGCTCAATCTTTTAAGCCTCAAATTTTGAAAAGCAGTATAATGTTGACAGCTTCTATATGTTAATCAGTGTGCGTGTTAAGTCGGCGTTTAACTTTATAAATTTCCTCAGTAACAGTAAATATATATACTATTCGAAGCTTAGAATCATTATAGCGATTTTAGCACACAATTCCATTAAAAAATAAAACTTACACTGACATAAAGTTCAATTAAGCAATAAAGAATCAAGTATATATTGACTTAAACACATCTATATCAATAAAAGTCAATTAAATTTGGGGCAAATCAATTTGGAGATACACTATATTCAATGATAGCAGACATTTACTTTAAACCGAACTAAATACTACCGCTTCTTGGCTTATAGTCTATAGAGAGTTATTAAATCCGAGACGATCGAATACTGAATTCGAATGAGCCCGTGGTCTTTGGCCCGCATTCATGCTTGAATGTCGACGTGGTGGTGAATATTGTGGCTTTTGATCACGTTTCTGGATGCGTTGAGGTGCCGCTAATGATGACGTAGCTGCTGGCAATGATGTTGCATTGCCGAGACGCTTGTGCACGGGTAGCGTGTCCTGCCTTGTTAGCAACTCATCGCTGCGCATGCGTATGGCTTTGCCCTTGACTGGACTGAGACGTGCTCCTGGCTTCTTGGGCAGAGTGGCTTTAAGATTGTAAGTTTTGCGCGTGGCATGCAGCTTAGAAACTGAGAATACAAGTGTTAAAATTAGTACAATTCAAAGAGCATATGAAAGCTGAACTCACCTAAACCCAAACGTGACTTTATGTTGCGTGCAAAGTTGTTGTTGCCACGCGACTTGTAAGTTGCGTGCGAAGCAATCTCTCGCACCTCTGCTGTGGAGGCAAATTTGACAATTTTCTCAGTCGGCATATCAACATCACGTTCGCTATCGCTGACAATGCTGTCGACATCACTGCCAGCTCCATCCATTTCATCATCATCCATGCTATCGTCGCTATCATCGCCCCGTTTCAATGGCACCTTGTGTACCAGCATCACCTTCTGTTGTGGCAGACGTGCTCCTCCCGATAGGACTGTGTTTTTGGCCTTGACTATGGCCGAGTTTCTTTTGGTGCTATTTGTGTTGCTCTGAGTGTTCTTTAAAATCGATTTAATTTCCTTGGCAAGACCTGTATTCTGCTGTACTGCATCCAGCGGTTGTTTACCCCCTAAACGAGCGAACACCGAGTTGTTGCTTGAGTTGGCAACCACCTTTGGGTTGGAGGACTTGTGGACGCCAGTGATGTGCACACGTACGTTGCTCTCGCCGCTGCTGGAGACAATGCCCTCCTGGGAGTCGTCGTCACATTTGGGCTTGTGCAATCTTGAAAAGACGTCCGTCTTCTTTGTGCTGCTCACACGATCAGAATATACTGTAAATTAATATAAAATAAAATGCAATCTTTGCAAGATTTAAATTACTGTAACATACATTGCTCCCGCTTGGCCAGGATCTGTTTGCTGCGCTCTGTGGTTCCGGACGGTAGAGTCACCTTATATTTGCCTTCATGCTCGGGAAGTACCCGACGAGCGGGTTTTGTTGGTGGTGTTGTGCTGCCAGTTGGAGCTGCTGCTGCCCCAGATGCTGTCTTGATGATAGGCGCAACTGGCGCTATAGAAACACTTGTTTTTGCCTTGGCCTTGGACTTGGGCAGCGGTGTCTCTGGTGTTAGCATCTTGTCTAGCGTGTGTTGATCGCTCACTTGCTTGGAGTGACGCAAGATAGCTATAATATCGCCCATTGGAGTAATGCCCATCTCACGTAGATATTCCTTGTTCAGATCAAGCAGCATGTCTTCCTGAATCCGATTCTCGACAAATATATGAGCATAACTTGCCGCAGCTGGCGATGGAATTCCTCCGGCATTGAAAAACTTCACCCATCGAGCTGTAATTTTTGATATATTAGTATTATTTTAACTGAATATAGTTTAGCATTTACCCGCGCTTGACTTTGACATTATTGGTAGTGAATAATACACTATTATTAACTGATACAATCCTTTTAATAATTTTATTTTTATTTTTCACTTCTACAGTAGAGCTGGGACTATAATCGATGCTTCGATATTGTTTATAGTCGCGATACATCGATACCAATTTTTTATCGATTTAGCTCGAAAAAGTTGTAGGTATATTATAAAAATATTAGGGTGACTATACTGATATTAGGCTTTCCAGGGTTCAGAGTTTCTGTTTCATTTATTTAAATATTTAGTGAATTTCTAAATTACATACGATTTTGATCAATCTCAGATATATCTCTTTCTGAAAATGGGAACTAAAATCGTCGTAACGAACATTATTTGTATTTGTGGTGGTTTGTCGATAACTATTCGATTATTGATAGAAATATTAAACAGCTGGTTTGGAAAACGATTAAAACTTGTTGGAACGCCGTAAACAACGCTTTCCACACGTGCCGGATTTATTTTAAGTTTGAATTAAATATTGTATATAAAATGTCGGGTCGACTTGAGTTGCTTAGTGAACAGGGTCTCCGCCTCGATGGTCGACGGCCACATGAGCTACGACACATCAAGTGTAAGCTGGGTGTTTTTGAGCAGCCCGATGGCAGCGCTTATATGGAACAAGGAAATACAAAAGTGTTGGCCGCCGTCTATGGACCACATCAAGCCAAGGCAAAAAAGACGGAAGGCAATGAACTGATCATTAATTGCCAGTACAGTCAAGCCACGTTTTCCACATCCGAGCGTAAAAATCGTCCCCGTGGCGATCGTAAATCCCAAGAGTTCAAAATGTATCTGCAACAAGCGCTAAGTGCCGCTATTAAATCTGAGCTGTATCCACGATCCCAAATCGATGTATATGTGGAGGTGCTGCAAGCAGATGGTGCCAACTATGCCGTATCCCTAAATGCTGCCACACTGGCGCTGATTGATGCGGGAATTTGCCTAAACGAGTTTGTTGTTGCCTGCACTGCATCATTGAGCAAGTCAAACATTCCTCTAACGGATATATCCCATGTCGAGGAAGTTTCCGGTGGTCCCAAGCTAACCATAGCGGCACTGCCTACCGCTGAAAAGATTGCATTTATGGAAATGAGCGAAAGATTTCACATTGACCAACTGGAGACAGTCATAGAGACGGCAATGGCGGGTTGTCGTGAAATCCGAGACATCCTGGAAGCGGCAGTAAAGGAACACCTTATACACATAGGTAGTGCCGCCGACTGGGCGCGTGTGTGTTAAAATAAATTCAATTTTAAAAACATTGCCTAGAAATTCTTATTTATATAAATGGCGAACAGTGGTTTAGTTTTTATCGGCTGCCTCTTGTGGCGGCTGCCACGTTTCCAGCAATTCCACCAGCTTGGATCTGCGCTGCTCCAACTGCAGGCGTTCGATAAGTCCGCTCAGCTGCTGTCCGCCCTCAAGGAATCCATTCAGATTGTGCTGGGTGCCGCCCTGTTGAACGCGATGATCCGTTACCCTATCCTGCACAAAATTGTAGGTTCGAATCTTTTCATTGCGATTGAGGTTGCCCTGCTGAGCCTTGCGTGTGGCCTGTTTGCTGGCTTCGACGCTTTCCAGTTGCTGTTGCATTAGCCTCGCTTGGAGACGCTTCATGGCCAACTCTCTGTTCTTGAGCTGCGAACGTTCCGACTGTGCCTCCACAGCCATTCCCGTGGGAAGATGTACAATGCGCACCGCTGAGTCTGTAGTGTTCACATGTTGTCCTCCTGCTCCACTTGCACGCTTCGTTTCAATCTTAAGGTCTTTCTCTGCAATGTGGACGTGAACATCGGCAGGTCGTGGTATGACCGTAATTGAGGCAGTGCTAGTGTGGATACGTCCAGATCTCTCTGTAGCCGGCACGCGCTGCACCCTATGGACTCCAGCTTCATAGCGCAGCCAGTTGTAAGCCTCGGGACTGTGGACCAACAGGTTGGCATGCCGAAGTCCTCCAATATCGGTGGTTTCGTGGACAAACTCATCATAATCCCAGCCCATGTGCTCAAAATAGCTAGTGTACATGTCGTACAACTCCTGGGCGAAGAGCATGGCCTCCTGGCCACCAGCGCCGGCATTTACCTCAAATATTAGAGATGGATAGACCTCATCATCGGCTAGTGTTAACAGTTCCTGGAGCATGACATCCTCCTGTTTGTGCAACAAATCGGTGTACACGTTATTTTCCTCTTGCATCAATGCACGCATATCCTCGTCCTTCTCGGCAGCCAAGTCCTGATCCGATGTGATATTCTGCTGTAGTGCTCGGTGCTGTTCCAGCGCATTAACGACGCCATCAAGACGGGTGAGCCGTGCAAAATCATTACTGTTGCCGGCCGCATTCACGCGGAGGGCGTAATATTCCTGGCGCAGAGACTCCAAATATGCCTGAAGCTTATCGTTTTGAAAGCTGAGCGGATTCGTGCTGGCCAAGCGTCGGAGCAGGCAATGAGAGCGCACATTCAACAATTGACGAACAAACATTATCACAAAACAATAACAATATTTATTTTGGTTAAGTAACTGTTATTTGCTGGACAGCTGCTCGTTGGTATAAATTCTATAGCAGATAGAGATTGAAACGGACCATGCAAACTTAAACATATCGATTTGAATCGTTTGTTGTGTTGGTGTTATCGATTGTCTTTGCAGCACTATCGACAAGAAGCAGAGATCATGTTCGTGTATTAATTATTTAGTAAATTTATAATATTAGCCATATCAGTGCAATATATAAATAATAGTTGCCAAACAACGTGCCCACTACATCAGCAACGTCAGTAACATTAAAAAGCTGTGCAAAACACACAAGCTAAATGCTTAGTTATTTTCAGCTTTACGTCTTTGATTGTGTGGGTGTGTGTTTCTTTCTCCATGCGCGTGTATGAGTGTGTTTGTGTGTTGTGCTTGATTAATGAAAACAGTTGTGTTCGTAGTGGTGTAAAGTGCAGCAGTAGCAATTAAGTTTAATTAACTCATCAATTGGATGTGAAAAGGCTGCCAGACTGCATTTATATAGAGTCTGAAGAAATTGTAGCAAGTGTGTAACGAGATGCCACCGCTGAAAAGTTACTCCATACACCATGAATTCAATGCAAATGCAAATTGTCACAACGGCAATGACAACAGCACCACCGATAACGATAACGATTACTTCAATCAACCTGCAGCTGCCGCGGCTGCTGCTGCAAACACACAACGCACAAATCGGCCCTCGTATTGCAACGCCCAATTTCCGTTTAAGGTGTTGGCCAACCTAAATCAATTGCGGGAACAATCGCGCTTCTGCGACGTCGAAATAATAGCAGGTGAGGCCACAGTCAATGCACATCGCGCGGTTCTGAGTGCAGCAAGTGCCTATTTTGAGGCAATGTTCAGGCCAGAGCTGGGCCTAAACGAAGTTAAACAGAAATCAGTGGTGTTGCATACGATTGATGGCGATATACTGCACATTTTATTGGACTTTATCTACACAGGACGTTGCGAGATAACGCAGGTGAGTTCTGCCACTTTGTATACAACATCAAATAAACTATTTGGTCTTATTGTCTGTCTATGCTTTTTTGATATTATTTCATGTTTCGAATTTAGCTTAAAACTTTAGTTAATTAACATATAATATTGCTCTTCTTTCAGTCCAATGTTCAGGAGCTTCTTGCTGCAGCGGATATGCTGCAGTTAAATGAAGTGGTCGATGGCTGTTGTGAGTTTCTTTGCCGGGAACTGCATGCCACAAATGCTTTGGGGATTTTACGCTTTGCGGAAGCGCACAATTGCGAATCTCTTGCAAAAAGCGCAATGAACTTTGTGCAAACCAACTTTCCAGCGGTAATTATCTCATTTAACAAAAATAAAAAATTAAAAAAAAAAACTCTTGTTCCCGCCCGGGTTCGAACCGGGGACCTTGTGCGTGTGAAGCACACGTGATAACCGCTACACTACGGAAACGATGAAATTTAGCTAGCCAAATGAAATGTCCATGTCTCAGTTTAGAAAATTGGCGGCTCTAGCAGTTTCCGAGTTCCAACAGAACAGCAGAACCGAACCTCATAAATTACAAATATAGGCAAATTTTAAATTATAAGTCCAATTATTGTTTAATACACAGACTGTCTTGCTTTCACTGATTTTCAAACCACTTGGAATCGTAGAAAGTATTTCAATTCATTCAATTATGTCCCGGCAACAAATGTCACCAGGCTCCACTAAAAATTCTTTTTAGACTCATTAGAGTGCTCCTCTCCACGGAAATCTTTAGTAAAAGGCGAAAGATTTATTCGACAACTGAAGAGAAGCCAGAGTACTTGTTCAGCAGTCACCAACCACTTTAGCCCCCTTATCATGTTTAAACGACTTGAGAATTATAAGGCTGCGCTAACAAAGGCGCTGTAAAGTATGCAACATAAATTGAATTGTTTGCTCTGGATTTCATGTAATGCAGCTTAGAATTCTCAACTAGTTCTACCGATGCTTCAATGGAGTACTGATATTATAACGTTTTAGAGTTATCGCTTCTCGGCCTTATGGCTAAGATCAAAGTGTAGTATCTGTTCTTATCAGCTTAACATCTGATAGTTCCTCCATTGGAGGACAACAAATGTTAAACTGATTTTTGGAATTAGACGGAGTGCTAGGGGCTTGCTCCACCTCTGTCACGGGTTGGCCCGGTATTGCAGTACCGCCGGGATTCGGCCCAACTGATTAATTAATTTACAAAGTAGTTAATAGAAATATTTTAGTAACCAATTTCAATAGATTAAAAAAATAAATCATGCTGATTTTATAGGAAAATGTTATAAATTAATATTAATTTAACAATGCCTTACCATGTAGATAACTCTTGAGGATGAATTTCTGGAAACACCACAGACTTTATTGTCGCAGCTGTTAAACTCGGAGCTGCTGCGCGTTGACTCGGAGTCGCAGGTTTTCCAGGCAGCACTGCGTTGGATTAAGCATGATGTGACGCAACGTCGGTGTTATGTCTTTGACATACTTTCGCATGTTCGTATGGCTCTGGTTCCAGTCAAGGTCATCGACAAGGCACTAAAGGATGATTGCCGCGATATGTCGGTTAAAATAGCGCTTCGGTCCATATGCCGGGACATTGCCTCGAAACGTGGTCAGTTGGTGCCGTTGAGGGTCTGTCCACGTCAACTGGCCAAGAAGAACATATACATTATTGGTGGCTCGCATCGAGATACGCCACGTACTTGGAACACCGCAGACTGCACATTTGAGACGGTGGCCAAGTTTGATATATTCCGACGCGAATGGACTGAGACGGCTCCCATGGAAGTGGGCCGCATTCTGCCGGGAGTTTCGGCATTAAACGGCAAAATCTATGTCGTGGGTGGCGAACGTGGGTCACAGATATTGGCCAATGGTGAGGTATACGATCCACAAAACGATATCTGGCAGCCTATAGCTCCAATGATAGTGCCCCGCTGCGAATTTGGACTGTGCACCATGGGTGGCAACCTGTTTGCTGTGGGTGGATGGATTGGTGACGACATTGGCGGCACCATGGAGTCCTATGATCCCGAGAAGGATATGTGGAAACTCATAGGCAGCATGCCACAGCCCCGATTTAGCATGGGCGTGGTTAGTTTCGAAGGTCTGATCTACATAGTCGGTGGTTGTACCACAACAACACGACACTTGCCGGATTTAATAAGGTATTTATTTAAAATATACTTATCTTAAATATTTTGTTAACAATTATTGTTTTAGCTACAATCCCGTGACCAAGGAGTGGACGCAATTGGCCAGAATGCAAACAGCACGGTGTCAAATGGGCGTGGCTGTTTTGGATCGTTATTTATATGTGGTTGGTGGCAGCTCCATTACCCAGGATATACTCAGCTCCGTCGAGCGATACAGTTTTGACGATGACAAATGGTCAACGGTCTGTGCTCTGAACGTTCCACGCGCCATTCCTGCTGTCGCCGCCGCCGACGGACTGCTCTATGTAGCTGGCGGAGATCAGGTAATTTGTGGTTACTAATTTAATGACACCAAAATAATAATTATTCTTTTATTGCAAACAGTCCTGTGAGGTAAACTTCTATCGGGCACAAGTAACAATAAGCGCCGTGGAATGCTATGATCCTCTGTCGGATACTTGGAAGAACTGTCCTGATTTGCCAGTCAGTCGATCTGAGGCTGGCGCTGTGGTCGTCTAGGGGACACTTAACATGTCTGAAATCCAATAACTCTCTCACGTCCTAAGAAAAGAACTTTAATTTAAGCACTCTCAATACAGACCCGCTCTTCATACACTGTTTATATTATAAGTGTATTGCATTGTATACGTTAAAAACACATCTCACTCTATCCCTATCAAAGTTGAACGTAGTGCTATCTAAAACCAAAGCTAGACGCTTTATTACGGTTAACGTTTTCAAAATGTAGCTCAGCTATTCATCCCAGTTTAGTATTATCTAGTAGTTAGACAGGAAAGTAATAACAATTACAATAACAGCTAAAGCAAAAGCAACAGCCGGCCTCTGATTGTTCCCTAGTTAAAGTTGCCCATTAAAAAATGAAATATATATACAAAAAATTATACGAATTATAAGAAAATCACACGGCAAACATGTATATCGACGTATCGTAATTGCTGAAAATTGTTCAACTCGAGCCTATTAATTGTTTATGTTTAATCAATTTATCATTAAAAGAAATTGAAGTGAATAATCAAAGATCGACAGCATTGTTGGCACGTTCTTCAAAAGTGCGTGCCTGAAAATAAAAGTACCAAAAAGCATAAAACGAAAAGCAAACATTCAAAAAGAAACAAACTGTATTAATAATAGATGTATTTACGAATAATAAATGTACGATGCATAATACCAAATCAAATAATTTTGTCTGTTTATTGATTATAAGTATACGATGGCAGTGAAAGCGAGTCAAATTTGGCTGCGAGTCACATCTGTAAAATAATATTAAATATGGTCGAATTTTATACTAATCATTTCCATTATTTTTAAAAACTTTAGTAAGCCAATATTTATATTCGCACAGCTGTTTTGTTTTAATAAAAAAAAGTATTGACTCCATGCCAACAACACGCGGTGTTCCCAAGCGGTGTCCCCCATCTAAGTACTAACCGCGCCCGACGCTGCTTAATTTCGGTGATCGGACGAGAACCGATGTATTCAGCGTGGTATGGTCGTTGGCGAGAGCTGTACGACTAAAGGTTAATTTCAATTTACCTTTTATAGAAATTTGCAAAGCAAATTATTCACATAGAAATAAATTAAATCCCGGTTTTATTTAAAGGCAACTGTACCATTTAGAAAACTGGTAGCTCATTAAAGAAAATAAACAAGAAAGTTGATTGAAAAATGATGCACCTTCGCATATACATATATTTTGTTGCCTCTATTAACAATTATTAAATGTGTTACATAATTTGATGTACAAGCTATAAAAACAGGGCAATTTACACTAACAAAAGATTCGTTTGTGTGCACGCATTATTCAAATACCCAATACTAATATACCCGTCTAGACTCACATCCAAAACGTAGAATTTTGGTGATTACTAAAACATACACACTCACTCACATTTACTTTTATCATACTATATGTGTACCTGGTATAGGGGAATTTTGTTGTTGACACAGAATATACTTATAAGAGCAGTAATACATGCATACAGATTCAGTTAAATAAGCTGAAAACAAAGACACAAAGACGTGAGTACAGTTGTTAAATCTAAATTTCTCTTGATTCCTTCTTCTTCATTCCGTTTGCATCTTTCTTAGTTTTGTTTTTTTATTCTTTATGTATTATTTGGTGTTGTTCTAGTTGCCACCAGCTCAGCGTAAGAATTGGGATTTGTCTTTTAACTATTATTTAACAAAATCGGGATTCTCCTGAATTTTTTCGGAGAACTGCAGCTGATTATCAATAATTTGAAATAGGACCTCAGGGGCTGGAAAGCGTCCCGTTTGAATTTTTGACCACACTGGCACATCATTCAGTGTAATCTCAAAGGCGCCCGACGATATCAGCTGTCCCTCGATCATGTTGCCCAGAAAGAATATCATCATGCAGGCATAGATCTTATTCGATTGCAGATGACTCCACCATCCCGGCGTGTTGATTCCCAAACATGTGAATGGACTCACTGAGCTCACTACAGACACAATTATGATGATTTTCAGCGCGAATATCAGTTTGGAGAGATAATAATTCAAGCCCGGCGGATCATAGTTGGCGCCATGAACCTGAATCTGCGGGTATTTTTCACCCAAAATGTTCACGTAGTCCTCGAAGGCCTTGCGGTAGCCGCACGAATAGCTGTACACCACGTACAATATGCAACATGAAATAAATACATAATACATGTAGTAATAAAGCGATAATGAGTGTTATCTTAAGCCCCGCCCCCACCGATACCCCGCAAGAAGGGCTACGACGACACCAGTTTGCGCTTACCAATAAAGAAAAGTCATGGTTGGAGCAACGCTCTGTCCAAATTTAGTAGCCGGTATTTCCTTGCCTTCAAAAGCCAGTGCGTAGCAGGCGCACAGGCACAGTACGAGTAGTGCTATATTCCTACCGTTTAAAGAATCCATTTTGCTGCCTTGTATTTTCTTAATTAAAATTCAATCGAAAATTGGAAAAAGAAACCTGCAGCAGCAGTAAAAAATTTATTTTTCTTCTTCTTCCCAAACTGTCATTAAGCGCAGAATGTTCACTGTGTAAATATATCGATATGCGTGGTGTTGTATGTTTCAAATCGATATATCGTCATGCAAATTTAAATATACTAAGAATTTTATATAGTTTAGACAGTACAGATGCTGAAAACTAGATCAATAACGTCTTCATCGTATGAATTACATTTACAATTTCTTTTGATGTTCACAGAGTATAAAGTTAATTAATATGAATTGTTAGTCATACCAAAGTTACGTGTAAGAGCGGCCAGTGGCTGCAGAACAGCTGTTGTGACATAACCTGGATTGCTTTGCTACTTAAACATCAAAAATGCTGCGTCGCGTAAATAATAACAAATAATTTAATTTATATTTATTAAAAGAAACGTTTTGAAACTTTATAGGTATTGCCGACGTTGCGCTTGGCTTCACAGCTCTCGGGGCCGTCAGTCACAGCTATCAGATTTAACAGTGGCAGCGTCTACGAACCAGATTACCTCGAGGTATTAGTATTACAGTTCCTAACCAAACTGTGTTTAAGCCAAACTGCATAGCCGTGCTACCTCTTTAGCGAAATCGTGGCCAGACACAGCTATTGTATATGAATCTAATAACGAATGAATTTTTAATATGATTTCAGTCGCTGAAACCAAAATTCCCGCAGTATGAAAGCCTTAATGTGCAACTAAAGGGTTACGACTATCCGCTGCTGGAAAGCTATCAACGTTTCCTGCACAGTGTAGCCGAATACCTCGACCTGGATGTCTCTGATTGCTACGCTCTTCCGCCCCAGCAGACGCAAGTACAACGTCTTCGACCCAATTCCACGGTCGTCGAGGCGGAATACAAATTGACAACATACGAGCGTAATTTGCAGCTTCATAATGTGGATGCACCAATTTATCCGCAATTTTTGCGTATTGCACAAGCTGCTCTGCCGGAGGGTGTACACCTTCAGGTAGCCGAGCACACAGATGAGTATGATGAACGTCGTTATGTGCCAGACAAAGATCTGCTGGACCTAAAGGCTGAACTAGAAAAGATGGGCGGTGCGACGCCGACAAAAAAGAAATAACAGCCTTTTTTTGGCAAAACATATTAATCGCTAGTTTTAATTGATTAAATCTGTAAATCTGTATAAAAGGAGGAAAATATCTCTAGAAAAACTTTCCTATTTAAAGCTTTTGCACTAAGTGTTTGGACGGTTGGAAGACGGACGGCTTCGTAAACTAATTAATAATTGCACTATGAAATACATTTCGATTATACAACACCAAAATGAACCACTTTGATGGATGATGACGAGCTGGGCGCTGATGCCTTACTGTTACCGGACTCCTCATCTCGGCGTCGCGTTGGGGGTTTACTTACATCTGCAAAATGATTAATTGGGTAATTGGAAAGCTAAGTTTGGTAACTTAAAAACTTACTGGTAGTTATGGGGTTAAAATCCTTCAAGTATTCATCATTGGGATGGCAAAGCGGTAGACTATCAGCTAGCTCCTTACGTGGATTTGTCAAATGTCGTGGAGTTGGACGCGAATAGCCATTGCGCTTGGGTGGCAGTGGTTTTTCCTTGCGCGGGATTTCCTAAAATAAAATAATAAATTAGTCGAAAAATGTTGTATGCTGTGTGTGGCTATTTTGGTAGAGTTTCGTTCTCTGTAACGCGAGTTCAAACAACTCGCATTAAAAAAAAAATCCCTTCGTCGTTTAAACTTGGGTCCTCAACCAGAGAGGGCGCCAGTTTACCTTAATCGCCACACTAGATGCATTAAACTTTCTGTCATAAATTAAACTTGACTTACGGGTACAACAGCAACTTGTATTGTGTCGGAAAATTTTACTTTGTTCTTTTCCGTGGGAGTAGTCTTGACGCTGGGTGTGGCTATAGTTTCACCATTGACTTGCGCTGGTGCAGCATTTGATAAAATGGAAGCGGTTGGTTTTTTGAGTAACAAACGCTTTTGATAATCATCATTGCTCAAAGATGGCAGCATAGCGGGAATGTTCCCAGACACAAGTGGATGCTGATAATACTTGGGCTGATACGGAGGAATGGGTTGCAGCTGCATTGGGGAAAGCGTGCCCAACTGATGGGAGACGGGATCAGCAAAGGATGTGGGCAATGGACGTTGTGCAGGACTGCTGGATATGGTCATAGGTAAACCCACTGTCTGATCCGGTACATCTTGTGACCAGCCGTTGGCATTGCCATTTGAACTGATTGGCTTCGGTGGAGCTTGACTACCGCTTTTCTGGGCAAGCGCAACCAGCGATGTGGCCGTGGAGGCACTGTTTAGCTTGGATATTCTCAGCTCAGGCAATGGCGGACGCAGTTCCGGTTTGGGTATATTAATCTTGATCATCTCGGCATTAAAAATCTTGGATTTAAATGAGGGCAGAGGTGGCACATAGTTTTTGAGGGCTTGTTGACTCGGTGATGAGAAGCTGGACTGTGAACAGGCGGAATCAGGCCGCAGATCGCTGGCTAAAGTCACGCTCAGATTGCCGGAGACATGATCCTCGCCATGGATTATGGCTGCGGCCTGACTGAACGCGGCTTGTGCGAACTCACTCAAGCTGGCAATGCATTTGGTCAAATTGTAAAGATCCATAAACAGATCATAGTCCGCAATATCCTGAGCCATCTCAAAGGCCTCGTTGAAAAGGTTTTTGCTGTGGACCAATTCAAATTAATTATGTAAACTATAAACAAAACTGTACCCAAGACTCACCGCAACAAAAAGAAGCAGAATCGTCTTTTAAGATCATAAACCTGATCGCTGAACTCATCCTTGGTATCCTCGGAAAGCGTGTGCGTAAAGGTTCTCAACGCTCTAGCCATCAAATCGAAGCGCGATCGCCTTTGATCACCCGCAAAGAATACATAATTGGCAATCTTATGTAGCGTTATGAGGCACATGGCGCCATATGTCTCCCAGTTGAGAGAGGAGAGCACATTAACCGCTCGCTCCGGCTGCTGTAGTCTCAAATACTTGTCCGCAATCACATCCGCCGTCAGGCCCGAATTGTGTATATCGCCACGCATTCCTGCACCGCCAAAGATACGCATGCAAGCCACTGGACCCTGATCATACAGCAGGAGCAGTAGACAATCCGTTTGTGCATACGTCTGCGTAAAGCTACTGAGATCTGGTTTCCGGCTAAACGCAATGCTCAGAAGCATTGGTTGCGATGCAAAGTAATGTGAGATGTCCAACAGACTCAGCGGTGTTACGCTTTCACTGACCAATTGATTCCCAATTGGTGACAGCGCCAGGTCGAAGCATTGGAGGACCGAACGCTCGTTGGCCACACAGAGCATGGCAGAGTCACAGTGCCAGGCACACTGGGTGGGCACAATCTCGATTTGCTGGACATATTTGGTGGTCTGCAGCACCAGATCGTGCAAACAAATGTTCCGATCAATGCTGCCCAGAAAGAGTTTCTCCTGATCCGGACTGAATGCAAATGAGCAGATTTGTGTGCCCATCGCAATGGAGGTAATTGCAGTTCGCTGCATTTTGCCGGTGGTCAGTTCATAGGAACAAATCTCAGCACTGATCTCGCCTTTGCGGGAGACCTTCTGTTCCAGAGTGATTATTTGATTCTCCGAGCTACGCAAAAAGTCCACGCACAATGGATCGTTCTCGGACCAACAATAGGCAATCGATTCCAATTGTAAACTGAATTGGGATTAGAATTGGATGATTAATTTAAGTAGTCCATTGGTATCTTTATATGTTTACCCCTTTATTTTAAAGATGTGTATGTTGGCACGATCCTGGTCGCGTATTGTGGGTCGCCAGGGGTACACTTCATTCTGTGAGGACTGCGTCCAGACCACAAACAGATCGTAGCTACCATTGACGGTAAGATGGCGTGCCAGTTTACGTTCCGTAGCTATGCCAGGAATGATGACATGGAATATACGTGGTTCCATGTTGGCAATCTTCTCCGGCCCCAATGGACGCAGATTGGGGCGCTGCAAATGCACCACCGTCAGCTGGTTGGTATTGTAGGCCAAGACGATGTGGGAACGTGTAAAAAATGCTGCCAAGTTAAACAAAACATGAAAGCGCAACATTAATTAAAAATTACAATAATTGCATGTGGAATGTCTTATGTGTAATGTGGTGGGAAAGTGGCTAAGTCGTTATAAATGCAAATTTCTCCATCGGAGTCACTATATATTTATACACACACTCACGTAGAAACTCACGCACACAGCGACTCACCATCGGTAATGACCTCGGCGGCCAATTTGCCAACCAGATACTTTTCAAATACCATGCGTCGTATATCGCCCGTGTAAATGTCCACACAGATGTGGGCAATGCAACCGTTATCAAAGAGTAGCAACACCTGTGCCGCATCTTGCCACTCGGAATGCACCAGTTTGTGTGTACGCAGCAGATCCTCCAGTTTCTTTAGATTATCCTTGAGTCTTCCCGCTGCCTTGCGGCTATTCTTGAGCACAGATAAACCATTTCGTCGCTCGGTGTAATCCCGTTTGGCCAGTGCCGCTGGGTCCTGGGATAACTGGACTTCACGCTGACGTAAATAACGAAAGGCACCAAAATCACTGCTCTTGATGCGCACCTCATCGCGCAGCGTTGTCCAGAAATGCAACTCGCTTAGCAGCATCTCTCTCGCTCTCACTTTAAGCGCTATTCAACGCATGGTCACAATTTGAAATTAGCATTGAAATGGGAGTGGGCTTTCATCAAATGGGTGTCAATCGATTGAGAGAGATTGGGAACAAGCAACTGGCGCATGCGCAACGTTTTTTATAATTTTGTATGCACTTTGTTGACTATTTTAGCACAAACACTAATTATACATGTATTTTGTTGTTTTTAAATGTTTTTGTTTGATTTTATTGGCGAGAAAACACGACGCACGCAAACGTAAACACGGAAAATTAGAGTTTTAGTGATGACACAGTGACAGTGATCACTTGTTGCTCTTAATCGCATGCGTTTCGATATGTGTAATCGCAAGAGTATCGACTAGCAGTGTGGCCGCTCTCATCGGCAACGGTTTGGCGCCAAGATTTGAATTGTCAGCAATCGCTGTAATTTGAAAGCCATACAATGTCACCTCAGACTAATCTTATGTTACTTTAAACAAAAACAATAAATAAGTACGTCCCATGGCTACTGGACTATGCTCGAAGCTTCGCAGACATTGGATAGATAAGATTAAAGTAAGATAGGGACACTGATCGGCCAATTTATATACTATTTGATAAGAAACAAAGTTTAGTTTTTAAACAAAAAATTTGTATTTATTAATTTCACCATTCAATTAGATTGTTATCAAATATTCACAGTACTTTTCTTTCGTTCTTTGCTCGTTTATCAATTAAATACGATTAAAGGCACTATAAAATATATAGTGGCATTTATATTATTATATCAATATATATATTATTATAATCAACTAGTTAAAGCACTAAATAAACAGCAACGTATCCATATAATAGTAATATTAGATTAATAGTAACTAAAATATATATCGCAATTTGAGAAAACTTAACAGAACAACTATTACGTATACGCTGCGTGGTGCATATCGATTTCTAAGTATATATGGATATATGTTTATGGCGGCATCGATATGAACAATGGATTTGCGCGCCTAATGACTGCGATCACAGGATTTGTCAGTGTATCCTGCGATGAAAATTAGTACAAATATTGTGCTTATAACTAAAGAGCTAAGTAGAAGGCAACTTTAAGGATAAATTTAGTCGTTAGGAAACATTTCTATATATACACATACATACAAACATATTCCGAGCGCTCGTTCTAAACATTATTCATTCTCAAACTACAATGTACACCATAAATATTTTTAAGAAATAAGCTAAATTTATATATTTACAAGGGAATATACCTCAAAATATCAACCACATTCAATTATTGTATGTTTATAACTTTAACTAATTAGCCTTTTTTCAAATTTTGATAACGTTTCAGAATCATTTCAACATAAGTGAAGTAATTTTTCAGTATTTTTCTCTGCTTTTTTTTTTGTTTTCTCATAAGATTTTTTTTCCTCTCAGTTTTCCGAGTTGATTTCATTTTTTGGCTTCGACAATTTTGAAACTAGAACATAATTCGTGCGTTCCAATTATATACGTCTCAAGTCTCTCGAGTTCGTTGCTTAAGGAGCTAATTAACGAAAATTTTGCGCTCGTTGGTTATATCGTCTATAAATCCACATAAAGATTAATGTTACTACATATAGTATCAATATTACAATAAGTTGCAGCAGTCGCGTCTATATATATATATTTATGTATATATATGCACAGATTAGGTTCCTCGCTGTTAACTAACTCCAATGCGGGGCGGGGGGATTTATTAGGCGTGGCATTTGGTATTCTTTACTTCAAAAATCGTAAAACTCATTCGATTTATTGTTGAAACGCCGCGTTAGCACATAAACCACCGCCTCGTATGTGGCCATCATGATGGCCGTATTGGGGATTTGTCGCACCAGTTGAGTGGCCAAGCCTCTGCGGGAAAGAAAGAAGAAAAGTCAAAATTATTGTCAAATTTATCGATCGTGTTTCATTTTTTTTCTCTGGGTGCTGACGAACTTCACGCATGTCGGTTTCAAGTGATAATGAAGTTAGTTTAGGCAAATAGCACGCTAAACCAATAAAAAATGTAGGTATGAAATGCGTCGCAAAAGATTTCATTAATATATTTAAATATAGATGAACAAAAAACGTGGGAGCTTCGTTAAGATAACAAATTAGCATTCTCATTTTTTTTCTCCTCTAAAAAATAGCATCCGCTTGAAATATTTATAAATAATATAATCTATAGAGAAGTATTTATAATTATAACAGATAATTGATGATTGCAACAACGAAATCTGCGCTGTGGCGCAGCCACCTTAACTAATAAAACATGGCAACAGTGTAAAGGAGAAAACAGATTTATATATTTGTGCATTTAATGAATAATATCTTAGGGAACCACTTGGAAAGCGGCATACCGGACATGTCAGGGGTCAGATGGGATTTTATAATGTTAATCTGATGTTTTTAAAAGTATTTTTTCTTAAATAGGGGACTTTTTTTTTGACATTAACAAAGCTCACAGCTAATAAATCAGAATTCCAATAAATCTTTTCTCACCTATACAGTCCAGCGCGTCCCTCCTCCTTCCACACTGTATGCAACGTTTGCCAGAACGAATTGTACTTGTTGCCCTCCTCACGCAGACGCGTTCGTGCTACTTCATGTGGATACGCAATGCAGGAAGCAATTGTCTTGGACACAGCGCCAGCCATCATAAACTCTAGGAAATCCCGTGAACTCTTCGTATCCGTGTTCCGCTTATTGCGCTGCTCCAACTGCAAAGTTTTAGAATGGATTATCATTTGGTACAAAATTTGTGGTACTAATGGCTTACCAGTTTGGATTTGATGAATTCATAGATAACAAAATGTACCATCGTTTCGCAGATGCCAAAATAACTAGCCGTAATGCCCTTGTAGAATGCAGCAATCCCACCCTGGGCGTAAACCCGTTCAATACACTGTCGCACCGTCATTTGCACTTTGGAGTTATAGTCCAGCTGCATGCGTGTTTTAACAAACCAGATGGGATTCGTCAGCGTGGACGAGACAAAGCCTGCACTCGCAGCACTCATTATGTGCACCAGGGGCGAGTCACGCTCAACAAAACTGAAACGAGATGAGAAATTAGAGTATAATTTAAACAAGCTTTACATTAAAGTGCAGCCAACTTAATGAATGAAGTTTGGCAACAGTGGCTGTACTTACCCCAAACTGTTGAGTGTGGTTTTTGTTTGCGAGTAGGCGCTAAAGTAGATGGCACGTGAAGGCGCCACGCCCACTAGATTGGGTCCCAATCCTTTGAAAAGCGCGCGGGGACCCTCATTTTGAACAATATGCCTGAATAAAGAATAATTAATACATATAGATGGATTGTAAATTGTATAAACCGTTGAATTAATACGTTTTTTGAAACTCCAGTGTTGCAAAATGTTCCGAGTTGAACTATTTGCAGTTCAGCTAGTTCAATTTAAATCAAATAAATTTGATTAATTGAATTTCAACACGACTCCAGTAAATTTGTAATTTTTTTGATCGGGGTATTCCAATTTGGACTGAAGATTGAATGCAGTACGTGTTTAGAACTGGAAAAACAGTACAGGACAATAGCACATGAATGCCCCTAACAGTATTATCGAAACTATCGATAGTAGCTACTATCGATTGCAAGCTTAAACCCAATTTAGATGCGAATTTATAAATTTCTAACAACTTACCGCAAACACTGAACAATGCTCATGGTTTTTGGAGTTGTCGATGAGATGCCACAATGGGAAATAGCCATAATCTGTAAGATAAATATAATCAATAAATAATTAGTAAATAATAGTGGCAACGATTCATCGATGGAGTGATGATTATGAACTGTTGCTGCTGTTATCAATGGATCAGACAATGATCAGGCAATGGGTACAATGAATGAATCAGTAATAATAATAAATAAAGAATTTGGTACTACCCTACGCACACCCCCAATCACCTGTGGCTGTGATCTGTTACGTAATATCGTTGTGCTTAGCTTACGTCGTTGTTCCGGCCGCAGCAGCTCCGGAGACCCAACATTTGTGGGTCCGCCAGCGGGCTCCACAATTCGCTGTGACGGCGCTTGGAACGCCGTTGAGCTCTGTAGACGGGTCTTGACCACCTCGAGGGGACATGTTACGACCGCACCAACTGTGCCCGCGGAACTGCAAAGAGAAAATAACATTACTATCTATAAAAGACGTGCGAGTCGACTGAAAAAGACCCTGTAAGGAGCTTGATCTGTGTGCAGTACTGAAACTTTTTGGTTGATCCTACCTCATCTACCTCATCTACCTCCAAATAAATTAAATTTTTAGATCAGAGATGCCATCTTTTACTGTATGACAAACCTAATACACCCTTTATACTTTTTGCGAGTTCTGTAACCAAAAATACACGAAGGGTAAACGAGAAACTTTGTATTCGACATGACATAAATATGAAAATGTCGAAATATCGAATTTACTTAAACTTAAATCTTAAAAATAAAACACATTTGGCAATTTACCATAAAAATGTTATATGATTATTTTTAGTTTTCCACCCATAGTTTATTGTTTCCATATGAAAATTGCTAGAATTGCGCATGAAATGAAAACAAACCACTTAAAGCGAATCAATTGAAAAGTGTTTTCAAATTATTTGACTGCATTCGTAATGCACTTGTATTTGTAAATCAATTTGATTTGTGACTCAAGAAAATGTACACAAATTTACGTACTTCAAGAAATGGTTACTCATTTAATGGATTGAAAAATAATTTAATTTGTTATATCAATCCACATTCAATTAATCGAATGATCTCATCTCGAAGTTACATATAAAAAGTCTTTAACAGAGTATCCAAAAGTCGATCATTGTTATTTGGTAGTGTAAATGTTTACATTTTGTTTCGTTACTTTCGTTCTAATTGCTTTAGACCTTGGTTAATAAACGCCTCAAACAAATTTCATTTGTAACCAAGAAAAAAAAAACTTGTGATAAAAGAAAATATTGTTATCTATGACATAGCTTAACGGTCTATGAATTAAACTCGTGACTCAATTCAAACTGTAAATTGATTAAGCATTCTTTACCTAATTGCTGCTTGGCAACCAGAAAAAAACGTGATATATTTCCGATATACTTCTTATACATAACATTATTCAGTTGCAATTCAGGTACACAAAGACCTTATGTAAGGGATAAAGGAAAATTAATGTATTAAATTAAAAAAGGAAAAGTTTGATCGATGGAAATCAAACAAAGAGAGTAGGAAACAAAAATAAAAACAAGTGACACGAATATCTCCAGAAATGCACAACAAATACACTGAGAAAAATAAGCAGTTCATAGAGAAAAGTCTTGACTGAATGATTTCAAGTAGTGCTATTTACTCCTTTAGATAGACTAACTTAATAAGAGGTAAGGCAAATTTTAATCTGATTAAAAAGTCAGCAATTTTCTTTAGAAAATTCCCTATTCACTGCAATTAACTAAACTTATTAGTTTATAAAAAAAAGTCTCCTTGCTGGCGCAGCGAAACTAGTAAACAATTTCACAAATCTAATAAAGATTACAGTGGGGCCAATCCAGAACCGGTTTCTACTGGATTCGCATTGACCCAAACACTGATAACCTGAGCCAAGAAATGAACTATCATTGTCAGAGTGAGCAACGTGCGCTTATCACCATCCCCAGTCAGATCACGTTGAGACTTGACTTCTTTATACCACTTATACGTATATATATAAGTAAGATTATTGATGCAGAAATCTGTTAAATGTCTATGACATAATTGTCTTTGAAACCGGTATAAACTGACTGAACACGCCATATGCGTCTGCTCTTTTAATCACTCTCTTCGCCATTTCTTTGACCTCCATAATCCCAATAATGTTAATCCAATTGATATAATAAATTAACAATTCAGTATTGAATTTCATTATTAACATAACGAGAATTTTTACATAGGATGTGAAAAGTATTAACGCCCCAGATGGATTGGACAAACACAGATGACGACTACGAAACTTGGCAGACAATTGAATAATCAGTTTGTGGATTCATTAAATTATAACAAACAATCAAAGCAGTGAGATATAACAAGGAAAAAATTGACAATGGAATACAAATATATATATAATAGGGATATATTATTTACATAATTTAAAATAACTTTTTACTTTAAATAAAACAAGTAAACTAAGTAAATATTATTTATTAAATATTTAAAACCCTTAACACTTATAGTTTCATCGTATTGTGAAATTCTAATTTGTTTAAAGATTTCATTCATTCGAAGATTTCTACATTTAAATGCGGACATAATTTGCGTGTTTCCTCAAACATTGGCAAAGTGCACATTGAGGGGTATCTATAGCGTAGAATTCAATGGCCTTTGCCTTTGTGGTGTTTTAAAAAAAAAAAAGCTCAACCGGTTAATGGTCGATTTAGCTGTTTTTTGACTGAATCGCAGCGTGTTCGCAACACGCCACACGCGCCAGATAACAGTGGAAATTTTGGCAGACATAAAGAAAGAATCAAACAAGAACTGAACCCACTCAACTTTTTTTTTTTAGGCGGTGAATTTCTTTTGGCGGTGGTGCGTCATTTTCTACTGGTGGCGACTTTGAATCCCATGGAAATTGCGACATTTGATAAATTCCGTTTTGTTGGGCAAATCTTATCAGCACCTTTATTTTTCTTGCAGACTTTAATGGAATTTGTTATCAATGACATTGTGTGTGTGTTCTATGCTATGTTTTCAACTAAGCGTAGTATAGGGTATAACAAAGTCAAGCAAAAGCTTAAAAAATTAGTAAATTATTCTTTTAAATTTAAACTATTAACAGAAATTTTGTTTGTCTTGTTAATAGTTTTAAGTTTATTTTATTTAATTTAATATCTAAGTGGTATCTTAGAGTCGTTCATTTTTATTTCTTTTCTAACAGCCAAGATTATGAAATCAATGGAAAGTTTTTCGCATGCGTTTTATTATATGGGTCAAAGACTGAAATGCAGAAATAGCTAAAATTATCAGCTGAAATTAAAAAAGTAGCCAAATTCTACACAAATATTTAAATGATTTTTTAAGTGGTCCTTAAGCATAACATGAATCACATTTTATATAAGCTAAACTAAACTAAACTATAGATTTCCTTCTACATTGAACTTGGCACGAGACCTCCGATATTTTATAGACATATAAATATGTGTACTATGTATCTGAATTTGTAAATAAAATTGTCTTCTTCAGAACTTGTTTATCTAACGTGCCAAATGAATATATATCGGGGTAAATATATATACAAGTATATACTATACTTATGTTTATGTATATGAATAATTTTTGATACAAAACGTGTGCCCTTGACACAATTTTTGAACAAATTGTGAAATTTGTTCCTCTTTAAATACTCTTATATCTTAGTTTAATAACCTTTCTTGCAAGAGACACAGGGAAAAGTAGGAAATTAACATAGAAATACCTTAACACGGCCTACGTGCTTTGGGCCATGTAAAAGAGATTTCCCAGAGAAACCTGGTTGCCCAAAAAGCCCCAAGAAAACAGTCAAAATATGCCATAAGGCCACAGTCGAAGTGCTCGACTGTTATACTCCCAGTTCTCATACTTACAATGATAGATAAAAAGCGAAACTGACCTAAAATAATAGACATGTATCTGTTGGTGTCACCTGTCCTCTTTTATGTTGAAACTTCACTGCATCAACTACACGGTCTATAAATATAACACGACAAATTCTGTTTAATCTAATATAACGTGTGGCATTGTTGTGCATGTCCCACATCAATGTTTTTTCTCACTCTCTCGAGATACTGTGCATGCTCTCTCTATATATATATCTCTCTCACTCTCTCTACCTGTCTGTCCGTCTATCTTTGTTATCTATCAATGCATCTTATAAGGAATGTTGTTATTGTGGTTGCAGTCGCCTTCAAATGAGTCAATGTGCCAGAAAAAGTTTGTTTGCCCCTCAGCAATAACAAAATTAAAATCAAAATCAAAATCAAATTCAAAACCAAAACAAATCGAAGACCAAAAAAAAAAACTGGCCGACTTTTGTCTTTGTTGTTTATATTGAATAAAAGCAAAAGTTTAACAACAAGAAACAAAGGCCTTTTAACAATAAAAGTGGGAAACAACAGTATACCCTGTACTAAGTGTGTGCTATAACTGATATTTTTAGTGAACATACCCCATACAATCTGGCTGTTTAGTGAGTATACTCAACAAAACTTATTGTGTAAACCAATTTGTGTGTCAGCCAAAAATATCTAACGAGGTATAATAAAAGTTTGTCAACAAAATCGAGTTGAACTGTACAATGCGTGACATATATACCCTATAAACGCCATTATTTAAGCTATAAATAGACAAGTTTAGGGTTTACTAACACATATTAGATACATTTTCACTCACAGACAGGTAATTTGCCTGTTGCAATTATTTTTCGCAATCATCATAATAGGCACTTAAGATGTCTGTTAGTTTGATGTAGATAAATAGTACGGGTATATAATATATGTAGTATATTTAAGTACTTGTTTATTATCTATGCAGCTGCAAGGTTGTTGCTTTTTTTATACCCTGCAAAACGATAGTAACGTGTGTAAACACGAGATACCGCAGAAATACTTGGGAATAGATAGGACTAATACTAATACTAATACTATAAAGAACCTACATACGACGTAGTTTCACTTTGTTTCTGCACAGTTGAGTAATCAGCTCAGGTTGCTGTCTCGCGTGGGGTATATCAGGTGTTTTCGCTTTTGCTGCAACACAAATAAAAACAAAAATACAAAAACAATGTGCAACGTGCAACGTGATGCGAATCGTTCCGTTCTATGACTTTTTACAACTGTTTACGAGCAGAACGTACAAAAGCCATGGAGAGACCGTAAATAAATTAGAAAACAAATACTGAGTGCAAGCACTGCTTATTAATATCAAGCCGGCCGGCAAATTGGTTTTTAGCTTTTTACTTGCATAACAAGCTAAGTTGATTCTAAGCACACGACTTGGTAATACCCTATGATCAAATTTGCTGACACTTTAAAGAAAATAATCGCTGTTTTGAATGAAAATATACTGTCGCCAGCAAAAACACCACAATCCAAATACACAATGTGTTTTTATCTTGAAATGACGATTTTGCTGCAATTGCTATTTATTTGATCTGGAGCGGCTGACTCACACCACCCCAAGAGGTATTACGATATGCGAAGTTGTTTACCATTGCAAAGGTCGACTGTGCAGCCCTAATTGAACTTCAGTTCCATTACACGAACCAGAGGCTCGCTCGATCCCTTTCCGCCACACGCCCTGCCGTACATAAAAATAAAGTGAATACGAGATTAAGAAAAAATTCAAAACGCTCAACGAAAACTGATATGCCATCGTGGTACATTGTAGGGTGCGGATAAAAACGAAAACAACCACGAAACCAAAAGCAAATAAATTAAAATGCATTTCTAAAAATAGCAACGTCAACGAGCAGCAATAACAATACAATGGAAGCTTGTTATTCTCAAATCAAATTAAAAAACATCGTTGCTCACCAATAATTAATGTGGGGTAAAATAACAGACACTAAAGCTCTAACCACACAGTTAATAAAAGCAAAGCAATCCTCTTAAATTACAATTCTGTTTACTTAATTTATTATTTTTTCCACGGAACAATTGTGCAAAAAGTCAGCCAATTCCAGTTCCAAATAACAATTCTATAGTTCATCAAATAGTTCAAAGGAATGTCAATTGGAGCAAAGCTTAGTTCAGCTTGGTTCAAGAGCAAATAGGTTTGCCGTAACAAGGAGAGAGAGAGAGAGAGAGGGAGACACACTGGGAGAGCAACTGAAACATAGAGAACAATAAGATCTTTTTCTTCTTCTTCTTGCTTTACTGTTTTGCTTTGTTTTTGTGTGAATGTTTGTCTGGTTGTTTTATTTGACGACTCCGTATGACGTTTATCGTGTATTATTTTTGCGCAGCGTGGGACGAGACAGTTACCCAAAAATAAACTGAACACGTGAACTGTGCATGATTCGAACATACATTTCTATCTGCATACATAATTGTTTATGCGTGTGTGTGTGTTGGTTTTGTTTTGCTGTTTGTCAGCTTTTCTTTCTACTTTGTTTGTTTCCTTTTTTATTTTTTGGCGCCTTTGCCAACTTTCCCAATTGCTGCAGTTCAAATGTCTAGCTAATCGCAATTGCGACGTTGCGTTCCCCTGATCAAGATTCCAACTAAAACCGGTTTCTAGTTTACCGAGAGAGACCCACACAAAGTCTCAATGTGAAAGAGAGATAAGACGCAATAAACAACAACAAAATGTTAACACTTACCCGCCGGCTATCAAATGTATCAAAGTATCACGATTTTGGGACATTATCAAGTTGCTCTATCTTCTCTATTTTTGGAGTTGCAATGCAGCGATCAAACGAAAAGTAATAATTAACGCGCACTTGAATTTTTTCACAAATTACTGCAAATCGCTTCGAGCGAAAAGCTGTGTGGGCCGGCGGGGGGAGCGGCTCTATTCCCGGCGGCAACGGCCGCTACACCGCAATGGAATTTTTATTTTTCGCTCTCTGCGTTTTTCGTTTTGTTTTTGCATACACAAGTTATGTATGTACCGAATATATTGTTGCTGTTGTTGTTGGTAATGTTGTTGCCTTCGGATGTTCTTATTTTGGCGCTTACAATGGTCAAGGGTTATGCAACTATTTCAATAAATCTCACGGACTTCTTATCAGAAACACTAAAGTACGAAAATATAGCGCACCGCACTTTCAGAATGTTTTAGCACAGTTTAAAATAATAAACACTTTATTTTTGCTCGTTTTAATTAGTTTTTACGCTCCACGCAAAATGGGATAAATATTTTTGTGCTTCTTTCGGCGAATTCAGAAATCAGAGCGAAATCACGTCCATTCAATTTGGTTTCACAAAGTAGACTGAAGATTAACATTTCGCCCAACCGTTATAACAGCGACAACATTTTATTTTGCTGGTAAACCTCAGTGCAGAAACGTTGTTAGATTTTGCAGTTCAATTAAAAGCATTTCCAATGCACTGTGACAAGATCACAAAAGTATTACAAAACCATTTAATAAAATTGCTAATAAAAGAGTAAATTTCAATTTAGGTAGAAAAATTTATAATAAATTGGAGCAGAGCCCCAACAGCAACAGCTGTTGTGTGACAATAATCGATTAAACAGAGCTTGCGATATTTCAGTAAGCGATGCTTGGTTTTTGATAGTCGTACGATTGCTTTTTACACAGGTATCGATACTTTGGTTGGCATACGCATGCGTCAAATTTGTCTTTGGTATTTAAGCAAGGTGGTCACACTATTTTTAAATACCGCCGCATATAAATTTCAAACTGCAGTAAACAGGCAACAGTTGGAAAACAAATATAAAAGGTAGCGCCTTTCTTTACAATCAAAAATAAAAAATTTTTATAGCTCTCTTAGGTACAGCAATTTTCTTAAATTAAATTAAGCGCATATGTCGTGAAATTAAATAGAAATTTGGTATCCCTTGCTTCTTAATATTTAATTCAGCACTTTCTTCTTTACATCAATATTAAACGACCAAATATTTTATTCATGACATTTGTGTCCATTTGGTTTCGTTAAACAAACATGTCCCCAACTGCAATTGAAAATAACTCTAATTGCCAACTGGCAAGTCAAGGTCAATGTTTCTGTTTTTGTTTTTGTATTTGTTTTATTTATATATTTTTTTTTTTTTGGGAGCTGTCAATGGCACGTGCGTTGTGTTGCACAGTGTCCCCAAAGTGCGCAGCTGTTGTCGCTGTCAATTGCTTTTAAATAAATAAAATTTGCATTGTACCATAAAACAATGTACCGTAAAATTGTACTTGCTTTCCTTGCGATTTGATTTATGCATATATGCAGTATGTAAGCGAATAATATATAAATTAAATAAAATAGCCAATACTCTGTGGCATGCAACTTGACTTGACCCTGACATTAAACGACACTTTACCCCATCCTCGGGAGGCCGGCTTTAATGTAAACGCTACCGATGTCGAAACACGTGTCACAGTCATGCACGTTTGACCATACAGTATACGCAGAACTCGTCCTGTTTCTGTTGAAACAATGGGCAATGGGTAATGGCAGCGACAGCGGCAACAGTGGCGCTTTCTTCCGATTGCCCGTCCAACGTTACGTATGAGTAATCCGGCAATGCCAACGACAACGACAACACAAGCAGAAATTGCTGCTAAAGCTAATTAAAGGCCAGGCGTCACCAAACTCCATGCTTGAGGCCTAAGGCACATGACCTTGGTCGACTGTTTGACTCCAGGCTGTACACTGAGCGAAAAATTGAGCTTCGTTGTACTGAAATTATTTTTATTTATTGTGTGATAAAGAACTTAGAAGACTTTACTTAAATGACTAAAATAATTTAGTCATAAATTATTAAAAGATTTGTTTCCTTTATTTACAAAATATTATCTCGGAACACTTTTTGAAGCTGATACCCTACTTATTTTTCTCAGTGTTGCCCGCACTAGTAGCCATTTGTCAACTGACGCTGACGGCCTTTTAGGCCCTTATTCGAAGGATATTCGTATGTCTTGTCTTTTGGCCAAGTATTTAATAAACAAGTTTAGACCATTTTACAGTTGTTAAATCGAGATAAGGTTTTAATGGGCTGTATAACACACCCCCCGCTCCTACCTATCCTGTGTTACCGTTTTGAAGGACACGCTTACGCAAATGCCAAACACCTGATAAAATGCCATTGGAATATGCCCCAAACTTCAGAATTTGTTTAGTTTTTGCTTTTATGACTGAAGTTTCCTTGGAAATGAGCGCATCGAATAACGATTCGCGTATCTGTTATAACAACGACACACTCTTTCCCTCTCTTTCGTTCATCCCTCCCTCTCTCTTTAACTAACTCACTCTCTCTCTCTCACACACATTCACATCGATCAACACCACGCGTGGTGCGAACTGTCTGAACCAAAAAGTTCTTGCTGCTTGTAAGCAGTGATGCCATTTTAGCCAGTTTACAGCCGGTCATAGCTGAGAAATTACAATTTCTGTTTACAAGTATGAATTATACAAGATTTTAAAATAATTTAATTAACTTATTTATTTGGACTACTTTAAATTTGTATACTTAATTGTAAATAAAATAATATAATAATAAATTGTGGAGTTATAACAAAAACCTTTAAGTAAACCCAAGAATACATTATTAACAATTACTATTTCGACCTTTTTTTTTAATTTACTGCCAACACTAGCTAAAAAGTTGGAGAATTTTCTGGCACTCCACCAGGGCTGGCGTCATTTGTTTGTCGTTTCTGTTGCTGCTGTTGTTGCGTGCTTTGGGGCTTGCGTGATTCATGATGCATGTGGCAAGGCGACTCCAGTGCAACACCCAGCCCCTTTTTGGCGCGTCTGTATGTCTATTTTAATTACTGTAACTGGCAACTTGAAACTCGTTACTCGAATAGTTTCCACTGTCGCCACTTGAAGCCAATAAAAATGTCAATCTACGCAGCGAATGAGACACAGAGTCACAGTTACAGTCACAGTCATAGTCACAGTCACAGTGAGCGACACGCCACAGCGACCTTGAGCTGGTATCCCCCACACTCCGCGTAGCGCTTGGTCATCTATCTCAGTCCTCAAAAAAAAAGTCGATTAAAATGATTTTCGGCTGCCTCACAGCTGTGCGGCATAAACAAAACAAATGAGCATGAGCACAATCTGGAGTAAGAGAAACTGGTAGAGTAGAGAGTGAGAGAAAGAGAGAGTGATAGAGAGCGAGTGTAGCAGGAGTCTATTCTACTCTACTCTCTCGCCGGCGACACGTGCACCTCGTAATGTCGGCGCTACGTGGCGTATACGTATTGCGCTGACGCCGTAGCCATTTTGCCAAATGTGTTTTGAAAACGCATGCAAAATTGCCGCTGTTATTGCTGTTGTTGCTGTTGCTTGAAGTGTACAGTTGCGCTAAGCAGCGAGCAGCAAGCAGCGCAGCATGGCCAGCAGTGAAAACAAAAAGCGAAACTCCTCATGCCCTGTAAAGAAGTCAGATGGTGGTTAGAGTAAGCGACCGATTCCTAACCGAACCGAATGCTACTGCTGTTATTATTGCATGCAGCAACAATGCCGAATACAATGCTCACTCGCTCGCTCTTAAGCGCTTACTGGCTCTCACTCTCTTTTCTTATCCCACAATCTTTTTGTATAGCACGCGCTCTCCTTGCTGAGAGAGTTACGAAGAGCAAGAGAGCAGCTGCGACGTGACGGGCAACATGTGAGCGCGCAAAAACACACACACACACAAATGCAGGCGGCATTTAAATGTATTGGCAGCATGCACAAACAGAATTCGACTGCTACTCGAAATCCTGAATACACTAACAAGTGTTGCGTATATTTAAAATGGGAAAGCAGAGTTGACGGTCAGATAGGCATAAATGCAGTATACTCAAGAGAGCAATTATGTACATTATTATAACGAGTTTCGCTTATTTTTCTATTTTGTTAATATTGCAACTCTTTCATTTAAATAATAATTTTCATATGCACCCTAAAAGTAGGCAACGAAAATTCTTATTGCATTTTAATCTTCCACAGAAAACAAAAACTAAAGAAAGAATAATCCTTAAGGGTTGCAAATTGCAATTCATCATATTTTGCGTGAGCGTTGCAAGCGTAAAGACAAAGCCAAAACTACTTTGGTAAGAGCATCATAAAACAAATCGCCAGCAAACACGAGAGGAAGATGAGGACGAGGACAATGACGAAGAGGAGGACGAGGACCAAAATGAGAACGAGAAGGCAGACGAGAGCTGAGAATAACGACAGAACGAGTAGCGAATAAAAGCAACAGCAACAACAACAAAGGCGTCGGCAAGCACGACGTTGACGACGATGTTGCCACGTTGCAGTGTCGATACGCAACACTCACTCACTAACACACACATACACACGCACGGATACATGAATGTAGAAACTTGTGGCAACATCTGGTTGAGCTCCTTCGATTCAAAATCAGTTCGTTGTCGTCAGTCAGTGAGATTAGTTCGGTTTTGCGAATTCCACTCAACAAAAAAACTTCCAAGGCGCAGCATAAACACAAGCACAACGAATTGGAACGCACTGCAAAAAAAAAAAAAAAAATACAAAAAAAAGGCAATAGCAACAACAGTAACTAAAAGCAAAGTCAGAGAAGACCAACAACAAAATTAACATACAATCAAATTAAACGAATTCAATTTCATCACATCGCTTGTGTGTGTGCATCTGTGTTTGTGTGTGCCGCCTGTACGAGTGTGTGCATGTGCTTGTGTGTCCAAGTGGCGCGTCCTTGGAGTAAGTGAAGCCGAAAAAGCAGGCGCCGCTGAAGGAATCAAGGATACAGACAGCGGCATATGTACAGCTGCACAAACCGAAACCACATAACCACAAACTGAAGCTGAAGCAGAAGCAGAACCAGGCCAACAACGCAGAAAATCAATTTTCGTGAAAATACATAAATTGCAACGAAAACAAGACGGACAGACACAGCCACAGCTACAGACAGAGACAGAGAGACTGAGGACTATAAGAAAAAAAAATAAAACAGAAACAACAACAACAAGAAAAAAGTGCTTAGCATACGATAAAAGCGACCGTCCGATTTGTGTGACTGTGTAAACTGTGAGTGCAGCAGCAGAGGCATCAGCAGCAGAGGCATCAGCAGCAGCAGCAGCAGCAGAAGTAGAAGAAGAAGCAGAAGTAAAAGAAGAAGTCAACAGAATTTGCCGTCTCCATCATCTACTGGTTCGTCCTCTGCCGTCCGCCATGCTGGACTAGCACACGTTTGTTGTTGTATCTGCTGACGATACACAATACAAGAAAATCAAGAAGAAGAAGAGCAAGAAGAAACTAAAAACAATATCGCGCTTAACTGGCTCTGGTTAGGCCTGTCTGTGGAGGAGGTGCAACGGAGGGCTCCCATAAGCAAAAGCAAAACAACAACAACAACAGCAGCAGCAAGAAGAACAAGAACAACAACAACAAGAATTAGCATAACAGTAGCAGCAGAAAAACTTCACACACTTTTACGTTTACACTCGCATCATCGTATCGGATATCGTACAATAAAAACAAATCTCTGGCGCAATCCTCCATACATGAAGGCCTAACCAACACAAACATAACGCTGAACATCATTTTAATTAATTTATAAATAATATCAGAAGCCCAGAACCACAAGGCAAAAACCAAATAATAACAAAAACAACAACAACTAACTAACGAAATAACTAATTATAAATTTAAATTGCAAATTCAATCGCACTCAAAAATTGAATACAAAACAAAATTTATAAATAAATAAAAGAGCATCTGTGATTCGCCTATAAAGAAAATAATATTATTAATAATTATAAAGAAAAATATAAAACTTATTTTCATACTGCACGATTTTTCCCAAAATACTAAATAATATATATGAAAAACAACATTTTATGAATTAAAAATAATTAATTACAAAAAAACGATTAATTATTTGCCATAAAAAAAAATAACGCTATAAAAAACCAATAAAATTCCGCTCAAATATTAATTAGTACAGCACACGCTAGGATTGGAAAAGGGATTGCCGCAAAGCATAGCAACAACAAGAACAATTACAGCAGCAACAACAACACCGCAACAACAACAACAACAACAACTACAACAAATTCATACAAGGTCAACGGATTTAATATTTTTGTAAGTGTTTTCTCGGAATTTATCAAAACACTTATTTATTCCCATTAATATCAAATGCATCATTTCTACATTTTCCCTTCAACTTTTTATAATTTCTCGCATTTCTTTTTCATGCTGAGATTGAAAAACTATTGAAAATTCTATAATGATTTCCCCGAAATCCGTGTATGTGCACATGTGCATGTCAATTAGTACTTTCTGTTCGCCCATGAACATAATTCTATATCGAGAGTATCGGTCAAGAAGCATCATGAGGGTCAAGTCGAAGCGTCAGTACTCTTCAGAACTAGTTTTGGTAGAAAGTAATTAAGAATTTCAATTAGAATTTTAAAATTGGAACTATGGGAGCTATAATTTCAGGACCTGAACTCTAATTTTCTGTTAAAAAACTGTAGTAAGTCATTAAAACATAGATTGATTGATCAGTGAGAGGTTTAGACTATACAATACTTCAGTAAATTCCTTGTTTAACAAATTTATTTCTCGACTAATTATAAATAAGTAGAACTTAATCATTTTAATCTTAAATTTAATCTATAACAAAATGTTCAGTTTAATGTTAAATTAAAGTGCAACTTTTCTAAGTACAGTCACTTACTAAAACTAGTCCATCCTATTCCTTGTACCACCATACCCCATGGTCAGTGTTAGGGTAGTGAAATTAACGCATCACAGACACCGCACTGCAATAATTGGGCCAAAAACGAAATTAATTGGCTGACAAGTGCTACGCTCACAGCAGTTTGTCCCACTGTCGCCATGGGGAATGGGATTGGGACTGGGACTGCGATTGCGATTGGTAATGGGAATCGTTACGGGATTGAGTTATCTGAGAATCGATGTTACGCTTGTTGTTATTCTTTTTCTTCTTCTTCTTGTTCATGTTCTTCCCCAGAGGGGTGCCACTGTGAAATGTCAATGGTATTTTTATCGGCTAAGTAAGCAAAAATAAATGGCGGTAATATGAACAGATGTTTAGTCTGGTGTCTTGAAAGCAATGCACCTGCCCCCCGTCACCCTCGTCTGGCAAAGCGAACACACACACACACACATACATACCTGTCTCACAGCAGTGTGCTCAGTATTGCATGGCTATTTTGGCTAGATAGTTAGGAAAATGTAGCTAGAAATAGCTAAACAATGTTAAAATAAGCCAAATTTATCTGAATATGGCCATAAATAAGCTAGAATGTCATCACTGTTGTCTGACATTCAATAAGGAGTGTTTTATATTGATTTTGTATTATATCTCATCGCACAAATCCGACGAGTGTCATCCGTTCCCGACTCCCGACCTGTCGCCTTTAACATCACATTGACCGTGTCTGAGCCGAACGTGCAAATACGCAGACACATCTTGTGTCCTTACACACAACAACACACACACACACTCATCTGTTCGCATTCCTATAAGTGGGTGCAATTCGATAAGTATTCAAGCACATGACTAATACTAATACTTGGACTAATTTCAATACGCTAACTAAGACACAAATACAAGTTGTTCTAATAAATAGTCATAGCAACGCAGTTAAACAAAGAGAACGCTTCGTTGGCCAATCAATCGCATCATCAATAAGCCAAGTAATCAAGCAGTCAGGCAGTCAACCCAGTCAGCATTTAGAGAGTCAATCATCAAAAGAAACTGGAAGCAGTTGTGCATAACAAGGGCGTCGACTACATGAGACCCTGTACAGGAATAGGTCTTAGAATTAATATGTTATCCAAAAAATATAGCTTGATCTGCGTGCAAAAACTAAGTACTATTCGAGTTTTTATAGTTTTTGAAAATATATAGTAACGCCGATCAAGACTTTAAACTCTATTCACATTTTTTTCCCTAAACACCTCTTTTACTTTCCAAGTGCAGGGTCTCCTGCTAAGCCTAAGTATTCTTCTGCCTTTAAGTAGGGCGCCAATTTGTCGAAATGACATCAAATCAAGAATTAACTTTTAGAATTGAACATTTAACGAGTTGATTCAGAAATTCTATAGACTTAAGCATTTAACACCATGAGATGGAAATGAAGTTAAGTAAAAGTATTTCCAAGTATTTCTTGGAAAACAAAATACAGCTAAAAGACATAAGATAGCCATTTGGATCGATGAAACTCAACTGATTAGTCATCAGTGAATTTCGCAAAGCGAAACTTGTTTGGCAATTCCTTTGGGCCACTTTGCGAATCATAAAACCTAATTGACTTTCCTGCAGTCTTTTGGATCGATCGATGTTAACTGATTGTGTAGGAAATATCTCATTACATGACTGATTTGGATGCTTATATTCTGGTCGAGCTGCGGATATATACTATTTGCTAAAATGACAGCATCATCATCAAAATTGTATCTGTCATCAGCATTGGCTTTTCATCTCTTCTCTCCACATTTTCCTTTTCCTTTCTACTTTGTTCTTTTTTTTTTTTTGTGGGCAATTCCTTTGGCCTTGGGCGAGGCCAAAACGTGAGGCCTTCAAAAAGGACACAACGTGGGCGTCATTCAAATATAGAAATAATAATAATAATAATAAACAGATATACGCACTGCACTCAAGATTAAATTAAATTAAGCATTTATAATGTAAATTTAGTAATTTTGTCTTAATGTGTGTTTTGTATTTCTCTTTGCAGAAATGGAAATCATTCCTGAAGGTAGACACTTTCGTTTGGTGCATGAATCAGAGCTTCCAGAAATTTTGGTAACTTTAGAGCGCTATCTGCCGGAATCATTAAAGGTATGTTTACCATTTTCCGTAGTTTTCACATTTTCTTTACTTCATTTCATAGCCAAGTATATTCGCACTAAAGTTTTGCTGAACAGACACGCCCTCTATTGTCAGATAGTTTAAGCAGGTGAAGTTGGGTGTTACGGCTAGTAGTTTGCTTTATCGGTGCTGCTGAATTTAGAACAGAAAACAGCTAGATTTCTAGCTAAAATAGCGACACGGTGTTTATATTTTTTTCAAGCAGCTTTCAAATTGGCAATTCTATAAACTAGCTATAAAAAGGCTAAAATATCCGCACTGCTTATTTATTGCCTCTTGTTAAGTTTAACAAATGTGTGTCTAATATGCTAGACACATACTGGCTAACTCTAGCTATAAATCAGCTTAATTGGCATCACTGTTTTCGCATAGACCGCAAGTCATGCAATCTCAGACCTGAATCTAAAAAGAGACCCATCGCTGATGTTTGACCTGTTTTCACTGTTTACTCCTCTTCGCATCCCCCTCATTTCCCTCCGTCCCGCCCACTTACCTACCCCCTTTACGCCGCCCCTCACTTCACTTCAATTTTGAATGCCTTCGCTCTCGCCATCACGTGTTCAAGTTCGCCGTGTGCTTTTCAATTCATTGTGGGAGTGGCCCCTTTGAGGCCCCTCGGGGAAGGCGTAATTTCTGCAGCTAAACTATATTTGGCTTTGGCTTTGGCTTTGGCTTGGCACCAGTTTGAACAATTGGGCCGACATTGGAGTTGCTATTTTGCTGGTTAAAGTTTCGATTTTTCGATTTACACCATTATTTCTAAGGCATGAGGAGTGTTTAAAAAACAAGGCGAAAACAATTTGCATCCATTAAAGCTTATACTAATTTATAGTTAATAACTAGTCCTCGGATACTATGGGTATTTCAGTAGAATTTCAGTTAAGAAAAGGTAGGGAAATTTCTAAGAAAATCTACCTAAGAAAATGAAAGTAGAAGAAGTTGAAGAAGTTTTGATATTTTCTTTATTTAATTTAAGAGAATTATGCGTACTGTTGCTATAAATTATTTAAAAACTTATATATATCTATATAGAATTCCTAATCTTAACTAATTACAAACCTTTTTTTATACAATCTTTATTTTAACAGTTTCATCAAACCATTAAAACGTACCTGAATGATCGTATTTGGGATTTCAAGTTTTATGTTGCTAAGGATTGGCCCGAAAAACCGATAATCTTACATTTTCCAGGATGCACGCTTACGGTATGTTAAATAAATTTAAACTTTGTTGAAAAAATACTAATTATATATATGTATTTTTGGTATCTAGCCCCACAACAATATATACCAAGCATTTGGCATATTTTGTCCATCCGCACAAATCGAACATGTCGATCTGATGCGCACCGAAGATGTACTTATAGATTGGCAGAAGCCATTGTACCTGAACTTTACACACATCGCCATTATGAATCGCCTGGATGATTTCTATTCAAAAATTGGTTTAATGGAGCGACTTAGCGGTGATATCTATGTGTGTAACAAGCTCAATACGGAATTGGAGCTTGAACCATTGCCCGAGGATGCCGAGATGCGTCTACTGACACTGGATAATGTCCAGGGTATACATGATCTATATCCGGCCAATGAAATTGAATGCGTCAAATTATTTGATATACTTGTACGTGTGCTACCTGGTTTGGGTATCTATCGTAAGGATACCAATGAGCTGGCAGCCTGGATGGTCCATTCATACTATGGCGCTATGTTTTCTATGCAAACACGTCCAGATTATCGACGCATGGGGTGAGTTACCCAACTCAACATTATATATCTCTATTATTAAATATAATTTATTTATTTAGCTATGGCATTCGACTGGCCAAGGCGTTGACTGAGCTTGTGATTGAGCGCGGTTATACACCGTTCGTTGTGATACGTCCACAGAACGATGCATCCAGGAATCTATATACGAAATTGGGTTATGTGAAGGCATATGAGACATGCCGGGTTCGTATGACGCCCGATTGTTATGAGGACAGCACTGTGGGCACCATAAGTAACACATCCTATGCCAAGTTTCCGCCACTACCTCAGGGAGGGGAGTGCGTTGTCGTCGCTCTGCAGAAACATGTGCCCGGCGAGAGTCAGACGGTGGATGATGAGGGCATTGAGGATATGTTGGCTGAAAAATGTGATATCAGCAACGATGAGGCTAGAGAGCGTAAGACCACAACGGATGAGGGCATCGGGGAGGATAAATAGATTGACATGTGGCTCCAAGAGCCAACCCCCTACTCCCAAAAGAAAACAAAAAAATAATTACAGAGAGTTACAGATTGATTGATTGAAACGATAGCTATATACATACAGTACTTATATAGATATGGATATGGAAATACAGTATATGGAATACGGAATACGGATAGCACCTAGATCTAGGCACCTTTAGGGGACAGGATTCTCCAGAGCCAGGCACAAGTGGCGTTAACTTTTTAACAATTATATTAAAACAAAACAAAAAAACAATGAATATAATGAAATATCTACATAGTATTTACATTAATCTATGTACGAGTATATTTATAGATGGTATATGAAGCTTCCTCACACACAAAAAACAAAAACAAAAAGAAAAAAACATAAACAAATGCAGCGTGTTTTCAGTACGATAATTATTGCTAAACAAGACGAATGTTAGTCAGAAATGATTTATTTTATATATATTAAAAACAATTATAACACAAATTAAAACAAAGACATAGGAGAGCCTAAATGGATATCTACGTAATGAAACTAACAATAAATAAATGTACATCATGGAACACGCTGTTTATAAAGATCCGATTTTAGAAAAGAACAAAATAAAAAAAATAAGAAACTTTTTAATTTTTTGCTAAAAATGCTTTTACAAAATGAAATCCAAGAATTGTAATGAAGACGACGACGGCTCAGTGCAGAAACATAAAAAAACAAAAACAAAAGGAGCGTATAAATTTATTATAAACTATATATATAAATATATCTATATATCAAATTGTTAAAACAAGAAAACAGAAATGAAAACAACTCACTCAACTACAAAGTTAAGATACTTCTCTCTGGCTCCACGCAAACTCAGAACAGGTAAAAATTATGAAACGGTTTTGGTACCAAATATTTTACGATACTCCTGTACTTCTATATACTATATAGTGGGCCATGCGAACACTCTTTCTATATACATATATATATAGTTATACTTAGCTTTTCACATTTTCAAAACTATTGTATTTTTTTCAATAAACTTTTTAATTACTAAGCATGGCCCAAGCGAGAAAATGCTTTGATTTTGAAAGTACATTTGGATTTATAGGCTTTTTCAAATTTATATATACCCAAAACAAAACGAAAAACTAAATGAAAACAAAAAAAAAGTAATATATATATATATATATTTTATTATTACGAAATTTTATTAAACTATATGCAAAAAGAGTACTCAAATGATTTTTTGCTCCTACGTAAAAATAATAATTTTTAGCAAAAAGAAATAAGAAAGAAAGAAAATAAACACGCCAAAGATGTCTTCTGCTTTATTTTAAGTACGTACTAACTATGCAAAGGTATTGGATTCAAATTAAACAATTAAACACAATGGCTAACAACTTACAAATTTGAATCATTTGAAAAGCCGTTAATTCATATTTTTGCCTTTGCCTATTTCAAACATTTTCCATTATGAAAACTCAAAAATATATGCAAGAAAATCAAATTTAAAATGACAACAAAACAAAAAAAAAAAAAAAAAAGAAACACGTTATATAAATATTACAACTGCTATATTGTATGTACTCGAACTAAACAAAACAAAAATGGTAAAAAAAAAATATAAACTAAACAAATGAAGCAAATTTAAATAAATACCAATATTGAGACAGCAGAAACTCTGAAATTCTCTTATAGCTTTTTGTTTTTTTTATCCCACTGCAGCGAAAGATAACAATTATCTTTTAATTGTTAATGAATAATACGTGTACAAACACACACACACACCCTTGATAGTTGAACAAACAGCGTGAAAAATCGTTGACTAGACAATCTGATCACTTTTTACAGAAGTATACTAACTTAAAAAAATTATTTTCTAACTACCAAGTTGTGAAGTTGTTTTCCCAACTCGGTAAACAGGAAAACTTAATAAAAATTAAAAATTTAGGGAGCAAAGTTTAACTAAGGACTTAACAGAACCCTTGATTAAACTTATTTTAAGTTTTAAACTCTTAAAGCAACTAACTATAAAGTGTAGGGTATTTAGCATTCGCCTATGATTTCTTGTCATGACACTCAAAAGCCAACTGAAGTTCATTGTATATGTTATGGTATGTATTCTCAGTATATAGAGGGTCAGTTGTTACGTACATAGTTTAAAACAAGTAAGATTTGACAAATTTATGTTCTTGTTTATGGCTATTTTGTTTCCGAACTCTTGTTTAGCTGTGCCTTCAGATGCTCAGACACATATGCCCAGTATTTGCGCCGTATGACATCGTGTTTGGTGGCCATATCATCGCACAGCGTATAAACCTTTTCTGCCAATTGACTCTTGTCGCCGGTATCGCTGGAATCCAGGGCCTGCTCCTGGTAGAGGTCAATCAGGAATGCCAACAGATAGGGTGAACGATTACCGGCATTATAGAGTCCTTCGATGAATTGCACCACATCGGGATAACTATTAAGCTTTCCACTCTCACTCTGTCGCAGCACACCGACCAAGTAGTTCCAGGCACTTTCATTGTTTTTAATAATACGTATGCGATTCATCGTGTATGTGAGCTCTCGTTCAATAACTTCTGGCGTGAATCCCAAATGTTTGAGCACAAAAAATCGTTGATTCCAGGCCGAATTATTACGCTGATCCTCGCAAATCAAACGATCCACAAACTCCAATTCCTCATCATAAAGGCTATAAGGCAGAAAATAGTTTTAAGGCACTGTGTAAACAGTTTGAAAATTGACACTCACTTGAATGTGCGTATGGCCCATTGGCGGTGTTGCCAGGCGTGGTAGTTTTTGGCGTTGCCATCGTTGTTTAAGGCATTGGCTGTTAGCTCGAGCTCCCACTGGGCGCAGTTCATCATTTCGACAATGACGCGTCTGTGGTGCCAAACTTGATAGTTTTTCGCATTCATACCAATCACTTCGTCCAGATAGTCCAGTTCATCCTGCAAATTGGCATCCAGTTCCCGCAATATGTCGCGCCTGTACTGCCACACTGTATAATTAGCTGGATTCAGACGTAGCGCTTCTGTGGTCAAATCTAATGCTCGTTGCGACTTCTCGCCTTTGGCAATAATAGCGCGCATATAATCGAAAACCTCGCGAACTATTAAATTGTAATTAAATAAATTTACTACCAAATAAAACTATACTACATACACTTGGGGCTGTAAGCAATGGACACAACGGGATTGGCGCCATCGTCTTGCGGCAGGGGCTTCACATCGGACCAGTCATCGCGCTCGCTGTATGGCAGCCAATCGGTGCTCAAGTTATCTTCATCAGAACTATCTCCCATCGTGTTCTACAATCGTGTCTTGGAGCACACTATCAACTGTACAACTCCGCGTATCTTAGCGATGTGGTTGGGGATATCAGTCGGCACAATGCTAGATAATTTTCAATTCTATAGTTCTGTCCCCATGCACTTTAGCTTTGAAAACTCAACAGCTGACTCATTTGCAATTCACAACGAACACAGACACGCAATTCGTTAGCCATTCACCCTGAATTTCCATAAAATTTGAATTCTGCCAAATAAAATTGCTTAAAATGATAGAAAAAAAGAGTTTTCATGACTTACTGTATTTTATTAATTTTATGTAGTAAAAACTTATCTAGTTGATGTATTCAATGGATCCAACAATAATTTAAATGTTAATAACTTGAATTCAATATTATTATGAATTACCGTATCGATGTCCTGTTTTGGGTGACTTTCGTAAAGATGATTTTGGATGTAGCTAATAATATGTCTAAAGTATGTATACGTTTATATACATCAAAAATGCTTCTTATTTTCTTAAATAAATTCATTTTCTATTTTAACATCACACTCGATAACGGGACTGTGTGTCACAAACGAACCTCCGTTTGGTGTGTTTGGCACGTTGTACTTAGTTGGATCAGGCTCAATGCGCTTGTTTTGGAAAGTTGTCGGCGATTGGGTAACATTATGAAAATTATTGCTTTGGGACAGACGTTCCGATTCTCTTTCCTGCTGATTGAGATCCATTAACATGCGACTGACGTCCGTACGAAATTTCATATTATTCATACTCGACAGAGTTTTTAAATGTGGCAGTAAACTAACTAGGAAATTGTAGTCAGCATCATCTTTGGCCATGTCTGATAAAATAAACGATGATTTGGCTGGTGCTGTGCAGCCATTTACGTATGCACCTTCAGGTAATGGAGGTTGAGAAAGACGTGCACGTTTGGCGGACGTTTCCATCGGTGGAAGTGTTGGTTGGAATAATGTGGTTGGTGTCTCAACAAACTCTGATCTGTTATAAGACACTGCTGATGTATTAACTGCAGACATATTCGAGCCGGAGTCATGAGCCGCTGTATCTGTTGAGTCGCGTTTAAATATATCTCCCATAATTTCAAAGTCAAAGGAATCGTCGTTGTCCACATCGATAACGAAGTCATCAAGTTTGCTTTGTTCGCAACTTGGTAGGTCAACTTCCATATTAAATGGTATCGGAGAAAAGGGCACCAGCTTGTTTGGGTCGAAGATGATTCGAAGAAATTCCAATGCACGGAAGTATGGCCAGTTGGAATGTGTTATGCTACGCTTCTGTATTTTTCGTACCTCGGCACGATAACTGTCACGTAATCCTTTAAAGCGCTTCTTGACAACATCCACTGCAAATTACAATTCGTACAGAGATTAACAATCACCAATTGCCTAAAGAATAAAAGATATACCTTCCACTTCCATTATATCTGCAACTTCTTGCCAGAGAACGATGCCCGCATCTTTGCGTAGTGCTATATGCATGGTGGAATCCCAAAGCGCACGACGCTTCTCAACTTCGGTAATCAGGCGATAAGAATCCAATTTCATGTTGTCAAATTAAATTCACTTCAGCAGCACATTTCAAACAGAATCCCTACATGGACACAAAAAATATATTTTTTGGCGTGTAAACAAATTTGTGAATGCCAGGGCTGCAGCGCGTTTAAGGACAAGCGGACGCGAAACTTTGTGGGATATATCGGTTTTAGAAACAAGTTCGTTTAGATAAGATCATCAAAATATATACCACAGTCGATTAATTAATGACGTACTTAAACCAATAGCTGATAATAAATGTGTTCCGTTTTCAGTTGTAAATTATTAACAATTATTTTTACATATTCTCCAGCCCTGATTACAAGCAGCTGTGGTCCAGTGTGGACTCCACACTTACCTGTTAAGTGTTAAAAGGACAATAAAGTAAAATTATGTTTAATTTACAAATACTTAATTTGCTTTAATTGTCAAAAGTAACCATGAAACAAAAAATACACCATACTTGTGCTTTGTTTACAAACTGTCGAACCACTTTTTGTAGCCCTGGCAGTAGAACAACAGATGTATGAAAATTGTGAATCATATGTTCAAGAAACAGTGAAATTGAAACACTGAAACCAAAAGGAAACTGAAACGGTTTAAGTTTTTTCTTGTGCCGGCTGTTTGGATATTCCTTTATTTAATTATTAATTCATAATGATACAACAAAGTGAAGATGTGAAAGACGATGACCTGCCAGCGAACACGCTGGAGCTGTTTTCCGAATTGGATCAGGTGCTCGAAATGATAGAAACAATAAAGCCAATCCAAGATCGTTCCTTTGAGCGTGAGTTTGAGCATTACACAGAAGTCTTGTCTCGCTATCAAGAGCAGCCCCACCTTCTGGACCCCCATCTGGAGGTGCTGCTGTCTAGTCTACTGACAAAAATCCGACAGCCCCAACTGCCGGTTGGCGAACGAGACGCCGCCTTTAAGTATCTATACATTATTAGCAAGGTGCGAACCTACAAGGTCCTCGTCAAGTTTATGCCCCACGAGCTGAGTGATCTGGAGTTTGTGCTGCAGCTGTTGAGTGAACAGGACCCCAAGGAGTTCAGTAACTGGGAGACACGATATGTGTTGCTGCTATGGATGTCTATATTGGTACTCAATCCCTTTCACATGTCCCGCTTGGATGCCTATGAAACAGCGCCCGTCAACAACTGTGTGGTCAACCATGTAAATGCTCCGACCCCCGCACCGTCATCCAAAATGGAGCGAATCTTTGAGCTGTGTAAGCTGTATGCCTCCACCAACGACACGTGCAGTGGAATGGCCGCTTATCTCTCGGCCAAATATTTTGTGCGTGCCGACATTAAGGATTTGTATTTGGAGCGTTTTCTCGATTGGATCATCGAACAACATCAGGCGGATACGCTGCAGGTCAAGTTTGGCCAACTGGCTGCCATCGCGGCCATATTGAAGCACGGCAAGCGTGAGGATTTGCTGCCATATGCGGATAAGCTGCTTCAGTGGATCGTCGCCTGTCAGTACAAGGATGTCAATGATTTTCTCAAATACAAATACTACGTAAAGATTGTGCAACGTCTGGGATTGGTGCATCTGAAGCCACGCATTGCCAGTTGGCGCTACAAACGAGGTGAGTGCGTCCAAGAATTCTTCATTTATTTATTAAACCAAATCATTTGACAGGCACACGCTCTCTGGTCACAAATTTGGCACAGCAAACGAGCGCCACGTCTGCCGCTGCTGTTGATGAGGATGATGCTGGCGCTGGCGATGAGATATTTGTGCCGGATTCCATTGAGGAAGTGATTGAGGAGCTCTTGCAAGCCTTGCGCAGCGGCGGCAACGATGTGCGTTGGAGTGCAGCCAAGGGACTGGGGCGTGTCACCAATCGTTTGCCCAAGGAACTTGCTGATGAAGTTATAGGCTCAGTCGTTGACATACTCAATCCACTGGAGCCCCATGAGGCCTGGCATGGTGCTTGTCTGGCTCTCGCCGAACTGGCTAAACGTGGTCTCCTCTTGCCCTATCGTCTACGCGAGCTGGTACCGCTGTTGATGCAGGCTCTCTTCTTTGACGAGATGAAGGGTTACATGTCCGTGGGACAGCACATACGAGATGCCGCCTGCTATATGTGCTGGGCTTTTGCTCGCGCCTACAATCCCGATGATCTCAAGCCATTTGTGCAGCAAATCTCTTCAGGATTGCTAACGGTGGCAGTGTTTGATCGTGAAATAAACTGCAGACGCGCAGCGTCCGCTGCATTCCAGGAGAGCGTCGGTCGTCTGGGCAATTTCCCCTTTGGCATTGAAATATCAACCACTACGGACTTTTACTCCGTAGGAATAAGGCAAAATACGTTTCTGAACATTAGTGATTTCATTGCCCAGTACGAGGAGTATCGTCAGACCTTGATTGATCACCTGGTTCAACGCAAGGTGGGCCACTGGGACTCAGCCATGCGGGAACTGACCGCCAAGGCGTTGCACAAGTTCACACGTCGTGCTCCCGAGTACATGGCTGCTGTGGTGATGCCACAGCTTTTGGCCAAGACCGAGACGATCGATGTGAACGCTCGTCATGGCTGTGTGTTGGCCATGGGCGAGATTACTTTGGCTTTGCGACAGCTAGAACTGGCGCCCGGCTCTAACACATCCTATTTATCCAATCAACGCATTGCTGAGCTAAATGATCTAATACATACATTCCTGGAGCGTAGTTTCTATCGCGGCATGAGCGGCGAACTAATGAAGTCATGCACAGCTAACTTCATACGCAATTGCAGCTTGGCTAAGCTGCCAGTGACGGACCAATGCTTGGGTAACTACGACTATAATGCAGTATAAATATTTATTTAACGTGTATTGATTACAGGAAGCTGGCAGCAAGTCATCGATATGTGTTTGGTGGCCAAGAACAGCAGCATACGGGACAGTGCCGTGGAAGCGTTTGCTGAACTCTGCACCGCCTACTATTGCCTAGAGACACGACACACGGCAAACGAGCTCATCCTGAGTGCCTATCTTAAGGGGGCCGATCAAGACCTGGAGGAGAACAGACGCATGGGCTATTTGGCTGCATTGGGAGTGTTACCAGCTTTTATGCTACGTCCCCATCTAAATGATATTATCGATAATCTGGTGAAGCATGCGTTGCCACCACCGTTGGGACACATGGATGACCACGAAACCGTGCAGACCTACAGATGGAGCGAGGCACGCACCCAGAGCGTACGTGCTCTGTGCAAGGTGGTCCACACCGTTGGCTATAATGCTACAATCGATTCGTTTGCGGATCGTCGACATTTCAATAAGGTAATGGATTGTTTGCTGCTTGCAATGGACGAGTATACGCTGGACAATCGTGGAGATATTGGAGCTTGGGTGCGCGAAGCAGCTATGACGTCGCTCTTTGAGATTATTACGCAGTGCCCCAAGGATTTGCTAACTCCACAGCAAGTACAACAAACTGTGGTAGGTTTTATGCAGCAGGCGGTGGAGAAAATAGATCGTACACGCGGCCTGGCTGGACGTCTCTGCTGCAAGATGATTCATAGCCAACCGGCTATACCACATATAAGGGCACATGCCCGACTACTGGAGATATTCCCTGAAGATGATAAGAGCGTGCTCTGGCTCTTTGCAGATCATACATTCCCATTGTTTTGCGAACTACTCGCCCTTCCCGACTATTCCAAGCGCGTGCTGCTCGGACTTAGTGCCAGCATTGGACAGCTAACTGAATCTCTGGTAAGATACATCTTAAGCTACCTATTCCTGTTATTAATACATATTGGTTTCCTTTGCAGATCAAATATTCGTCGACTGCTCTGTTCCACTTTTTGCGCTCCCATGCTGACATGGTGCCACGCCTTTGCGCCGAGATTGTACAGAACTTTGAGGCGCATCTGCTAAACGAACGTGTCACGTATCCCATGTTAAGTTTCTTGGAAATAATCATTGGATCGGGCACCATCGAGGCGGTGTTGCATGATGAAACTAATCCCTTTGCCGAGGACATCTATCGTCTGCTCAATCTAGAGGTTAAGGGCTACAAGAAACTTTATAAAACTGCGACCAGCATTAGCACATTCTGTCAGCTCATTCAGGTGCCGCGTCTCAGCAAGCGAGTGCTCTCTAAGATGTCCGTGTTCCTTGGGCTGCAGCATGTCCATGTGCGCAAGACTGCGGCCACTAAACTGTATGAGGCTTTGGCCCTCCATGGTGACGTAACAGAAATTCCTGAAGAAAATATGGATGAGATCCTAGCTTTGTTGTCCGATACGGACTGGACCCTACCGTTGGTCGAAGTGCGTCCACTGCGCAATGAGCTGTGCAATTTAATGGGTATTAAGCCGCCGGTAAGCGGAGCAGCTGCAGCCGCGCAAAAACAATCTTCAGTAGCAGATAAATAGGAATTTATATGTAACACTTTTAGTTTCTAACGCTTCATTTATTATGCACAAAAATAACATATATTTATTGCCTTGATGAATAAAAACATAAAATGTATTAACAAACAAAACAAATTTGAATTGTAATACTTGGAATGAAACAGATCAACACAGCCCTGGAAATTGACAGTGTTTGAAAACCGGCAAACGCATACGCACAGTGTTGTTAAACGTTAGAACTTAGTCGGTGCATTTCATTGAATGTGTGTGGTAATGTGATGTAAATTAAAAGTCTTTCTAGTACTATTTCGCATTTAAAATACGTGTGTGCTCATGCTTGAATCAATCATATTCACTCTGAGAAATTATTCATATACGGAGAAAAAAACACAGCGTTTTTAAACCCAAACAACAATATTACACACACGTTTATACTATTGTTACACAAGAAAGCCAAATAGATTTATAAATATTGTTGTTGTTTTGCCTGCCATACTATTCAAAAACGGTATTATGAGCATTTGGAGTGTACGATGTTTATGTCACAGATTCTGTCGGCAGGCGCATATATTAGCCCACAGACGAGTCATACCTCCACCGCAGCGACTTCCACTGGCCGCCAATGGTAAGTTCCGTAACCGACAAATGGCCGATGGACGGGCGGACAGGCTCACTTTGTGAGGTTATGTTCGCTTGTCACCGGCATGAGTTTTTTTTTATCTTTCTTTTTAATGTTTATTTTGCTTACAGGCATCACACGGCCGGCACACAACAGTTTATATCAAATGGTAAAGAAACGCACGCTTGAGGCGCGCACTAAATTACAAGCCAATAAATATCCGAATCATAATGCCTGCATGCGAGTACCCAAAACAATGGAGTTTGTCCCCGAGGTGGATGACGAGTGTGCTCCGACCACTGTTATGCCCGATCCCACTCAAGTCCAGGGCCAAAGCTTTCAAGAACCACATTACCGAGTGGTATTTCATTCATCAATTCCATTTTATAGCCTAGACTATCTTCGATCTTTAGCCTTTACGGTGCTAAACTTCTTTTCATTGTGTTTATTTGCAGGCGTATGCCGACACAAGATCACATTCAACGGCCCAGGATGTACTCAAGTCGTCACAGTGTGACAAGAAGCCGGAAACAGTAGGTGATGCGTGCAAAAAACCTGCAGATCCCTGCGAGGAATTTCATCGTCTGCGTCGTGAATCCGCTGAAGAAATGTTTGGACAGGCAGCCACTTGTGGCACCGGCGGAGATGGCAGTGACGGTGGCGCTGGTGGCGATGACGATGATGGCGCTAAAAAAGCGGCTGAGCAGAAAGACAAACAATTGAAGCTACGATGCTTTGTAGGCGCACTGGGTGCCCTTCTGGCTGGTGGTTTTGTATGTACCACCTACAAATGCTCTCTCTTCATCAACTAACCATTCCAACTTTATAGATTGCTTGGCTATTGTCACGTGATAGCAAAAAGACCACCGGCGATGGTGGTGCAGAAGGCAAGGAAAGTCCAGAGGATGCACTAAAGCGTGCCAAGATTTCAGGACTCATTACGAGTATGTATTCCAAACATTTCACAAATAGGTTTTTTAATTAAACATCTATGGTTTGCAGCTCCCCGCAGTTCTGATATGCTGCCAAAAACAGTACCGTACTTGATTATTGGTGGTGGCACCGCTGCCTTCTCAGCGTTCCGTGCGATCAAATCGAATGATGCTCGCGCCAAGGTCTTGATGATCAGCAACGAATACCGCAAGCCCTATATGCGACCACCACTGTCCAAGGAACTGTGGTATACGCCAAATCCCAACGAGGATCCCATCAAAGACTATCGCTTCAAGCAATGGACAGGCTCGGAGCGCAGGTTAGTAAAACAACATTATTAGAAACTATATTTTATTCCGGAATTCCCTTTGCTACAGTTTATACTTTGAGCCGGAAGAGTTCTTTGTGGATCCGGAAAAATTGGAGGACAGCGCCAATGGAGGCATTGCTGTCGCTCAAGGATTCGCCGTCAAAAAAGTGGATGCACAGAATCGCGTGGTTACATTAAACGATGGCTATCAGATTGGCTACGATGTGTGCCTTATTGCAACTGGTTGTGCGCCCAAGAATCTGCCCGTATTCCGCGACGGACCGCCAAGTGTACGAGAAAAGGTGATGGTGTACCGCACACCCGAGGACTTTGACAAACTGCGTCGGTATGCGCGCGAGAAGCGATCCATAACCATTGTGGGCAATGGATTTGTTGGCAGTGAACTTGCCTGTTCTTTGGCCCACTACTCCAAGGAGAATAATGGTGGTAGAGTGTATCAAGTGTTCCAGGAGAAGGGCAACATGTCCAAGATACTGCCTAACTATCTGAGTAGCTGGACAACACGAAAAATGGAGGCACAGGGTGTCTGTGTTATACCCGATGCGAGCATTAGGTCTGCCACTCGGGATGAATCCCAATTGAAGTTGGAACTTAACAACGGCATGACCCTACTCTCCGACATTGTTGTTGTGTGTGTGGGCTGTACACCAAACACGGCGATGGCTGGTCCCTCCAAGCTGGAAGTGGATCGTAGCTTGGGCGGATTTGTGGTAAATGCTGAGCTTGAGGCTCGACGAAATCTGTATGTGGCCGGTGATGCATCGTGCTTCTTTGATCCGCTGCTGGGACGCAGGCGTGTCGAGCATCACGATCATTCGGTGGTCTCTGGAAGACTAGCTGGCGAGAATATGACCGGAGCAAGTGAGTAACCAAGTGGTTGAAACCCTCACAGATTGATAATTCTTAACGTTTTCCCGCAGAGAAACCATATACACATCAGAGCATGTTCTGGTCCGATTTGGGTCCTGAAATTGGTTACGAAGGCATTGGCCTAGTGGACTCCTCCTTGCCCACAGTGGGCGTGTTTGCGATACCCAGCGATAAGAGTGCTAAGCGTGAGGAGAATCATAGCGAGATGCGTGCCGAGTCCAAGCCAGATGTGATCAAAGAGAGCAGCAGCAACAGCAGCACTCCCGATGTCACCTGTGATCCCAACGAAGAGGCAAACTATGGCAAAGGTGTCATCTTTTATCTACAAAACGACAAGATTGTCGGCATCCTGCTATGGAATCTATTCAATCGCATTGGACTCGCCCGCACGATAGTCAATCAGAACAAAAACTATGAGGATCTCAATGAGGTCGCCAAATTGTTTGAGATTCATGCGTAGTGTGCCAGATAGCTAGTTTAGATTAATGTGGAACCTCGAGATGAATCCGACTGCCAAGTACATATATTGGTGGATACTGAAAGCCAGCCATCGCCCCTCAGTCGCCGCCCTCCTCCCCAAAAAACCAAAACGTTCCAAGCCTACAGATACAGATACAGATGTTGTATGTAATCTACTAATTATATATTATAATATATAATATATATGCATACACGGCGGATGTAACTAAAGCAGTCTATGCACACACACAGATACACCCACGCACGCACACACGTACACCAAAAGAGAGAGAGAGAGAGGCACAGTGCAACAGAAATTTAGTGTTAATTTTATTATTTTGGAATAAATTGTTGATTTTTAGTCAAAGTCATGATGGACAACACAAATGTTGAGTTGTTGCGGCCCCCAAGACACCCCCGAAAATCCCTACAAACTATGATTATAAGCAATATACATAAATACTTGATTAAATCATCTGTCATCAGTCAAATCTGGAAACTGGAATAAGATTAGTTTTTATGTCAGACTTGGATAAAAGTATCTCGCAGATTCTGTCGTACAAATCCCGCAAATCCCTGCTTCCTACCTTGACCAAGAGCACTGTTAACTGTTATAACTAATAAATACATAATTTGTAAATATTTTAAGCTGCAAAATGGAGATCATAAAATATTTGATTCGCTGATTTACCTGTGACATTTGTGTCTCACATTTCTGACCTGCAATTGGGATTGGGTAATTTTTGTAATTTTTTGGGTTAACTTAGATGTTGCAGCTGTCGCGGGTTCGCGGATTAACCGGCGTAGGGATTAGGTGCACACCAATTGGTAGGTAGCTGGCGCAACAGCAGGTACATCCTTGAGCTTCTATAAAATGCAAATGCTCAGCTCAAAGGATCATCAGTCGAATTTCAACAAGCAAGATGAAGAGTCGCATTCAATCCGCCGGTTTGAGAACACAGCGCAGGACATTTCATGTCGATCCAGAACAGTGGAGCTCACACGGTGCTCTCGAGCTAGAGGCAGCTGCCGCTTTGCTTATGCTGCGTTATCAGTATGACATCACCATTGGTGCACCCGGTGCCTGCACAGCACCAGAGACGACTACACCACCAACACCGCCGCCACCACCGTCATCGACAGCAGAAGTTGCCACGGTGTCCAATGAACCCGTCGCTGCCGCTGAGCCAGACAACTGCACTCCCAAGGAACAAGTGCGTAGCAGTGCCACTATGGCTGCCTCATCGCAGCCTTTGAAGAAACGCAGTATTCCGCCGCATTTGCTGCGTCGCTCTTTAACTCCAGCTAGATCTCCGGATTTGCCCACTGTCAGCACCAGTGGCATTACCAAGGCCAAGCTAAAGTTGCCACCGGCACAGTGCAACAAGGCGCTGCTCAAGTCCTGCCGCAACATGATACGTGAGTTCCTGGACAATCAGGAGTTGATTTGACTGAAGTGAGAGTGGTACTAAGTACATCATAGCAAAAACTGACGATTAGAGGGGAGGAAAGCGAGGAAAGAGAGAGAGAGAGACATACTATTCAGTTTTGATTTCATTTATTTATTGCATATATAAATCATTTTTTCATTTCATTTTTTTATACATATATATGCATATATATGTATACTCTATATATAGATATATACTATATAGATAGATATAAGGTTTTTCAATTGGAAGAACAGGTATTGTGGCGACACTAGAGTGCTAATTATTAGCTATTGGCGGTGTTTAAACTTATATGCGTAAGAAAAAACAAACAAAATATATATAGATATATATCTATATCTATACCAATAAATGTATATCCATATATCAATATGTACTGTATGTAATATATATATACCATACATATATGCAATAAGCGCTAGTTAATAATATTAATAATAATTACATAATTTTTTGCTTTTCCTCGCTATGATCATAATTAGAATTAGAATTATAATTATAAATGTATTGTGTGTTCGTATGAATTATATAATTAATAAAGTGCATTAAAATGTACAAAAGAAAATGTGTTTTAACTATTTTTTGTTAGATCAATCATGAATATATATATATGCTATATATATATAGAAAAGGTTTGCTTAAATATGAACACTTTTTTGCCAAACTTATCTTTTCTTCTTAACGGTTTCTCTTGGCCAAAAAGAACTTAATTTGTTGCACTAAAAACTAAATCAAATACATAAATATATTAATTGTTTTTCTAAATGGAAGCCAATGTTTTAATTATTATTATAATTGAATTAAGAAAAACTGTTGCAGTTTTTATTATGTTGTTTTACTTTTTTTTATATAATTTTTTTTTTTGTTTTTTGTTGTTATCACAATTAATTTGAATGAAATGAAATTAATGGCTGATTGAATTAAACAATAATTAATATTTTAAAGGGTCACACACATTTAATTCCTGTTTAATTCTCTTATAATTCTCTTGCAATTCTTGTATAATAATTAACATTTTCCAAAATTTTCAACTCTTTTTCTTTAGTATTCAGTTATGTATATGCATATATATATACTATATATATATGTTTGTATGTGTGTGTATAAATTGATTTTCTAACAATTTTGTTTTCCATGTTACGTGAAACCATTTGTTGAGGCAACATTGTAAAGCTCAAAGGTGACAACACTTATTACCTAAATTATGCTATATAAAATGTTTAAATGTATATGTATGTGTGAGTGGATGGTGTGTGGGAGTATGTGTGTGTGTGTTTTTTCATTTATAAAACTTAATGTTTATTATTAATTATAAAATATTATGTCGATAATTGGCACATAACTCTGTATAAATCGTTGAAGGCTGCGCTGCGCCGTACAAAGAAAACTACTTAAAAATTATAAACAAATTACATGTACATGTGTATGTGTGTGCGTGCATATGTATGTGTGTGTGTGTATTGCATGAATGTAACTATGTGTGTGTGTGTCTTAATAGTTAATGTATAAAATATAATTGTATTTTATATTTAAATTTAATGCTGTAAAAACTTATAAACTAAACACATTTTGTGTATGTGTGTGTGTGTGTGCGTGTGTTGTATGTACAAAAAGGCGACCACGCCTACAGGGCGGCATAGAGTGTGTGTGTGTGTTGGTGCTGGTCCCATTTGGCAGCTGCATTTGTTGCTCAGGTAAAGTTGTGTGTGTGTGTGTAGATGAAGGGGAAGATTGTCCTTGTGCATCTCCTAGAGGATCGGTAGCTGTGGTTTCTACTGATGCATATGCCTGAAGGACGCTGCCTCCTCGCTGCCATTGCACTCGCTCTCCATGGGCACAGGTTGTGGCTGCACTTGCTCCACTGCATCCATGGGCTTGGGTGAGCCCTGTGCTTGCTGCTGCTGTTGCAGTTGCTCTTGTGCCTCCGTTTTGGGCGACAAGGGCGGATCATTGTAGCGTATCAGCTTGATGGTGGTCAGACCGTCGGCATTGCGTATGAGCCTGCAAAGAGGTTCACATTTGGAATTAGCCTCGGACTTGGTAGTGTATGAGTGTGTGTGTGTGTGCTTACGGATAACAATCCTCGTTGGCGTTGCTGGCACTTTTGCTGCTCACACTCAGATCCGTTGGCTTCAGATCCTCCCCCAAGCTATCCGAACTGCCGCCACCATTCTCTAGTTTCAGCGGATGAAACTGAAACTTATCGCCCGTAACACCAGCTGCTCCGGCTCCAGGCGTTAAGCACGGCGAATTGGGCGGTGGCGCTGCAGCGGCAGCGGACAGATAATGGAAGGCGTGCATAAAGAGCGGCGAAGGTGGCTGTGGTCCATACGCAGCTGCAGCGGCGGCAGCAACCGCAGCAGCGGTAGGCAGACTCATCGGTGGACCGCTCCTTGAAGCGGGTCGCTGTGGTGAAAGTTGCTGCTGCTGCTGCTGCTGCAACTGTTGCTGCTGTTGTTGTTGCTGCTGCTGTTGCTGTGTCCAGTTGCTTGCTGCTGCTGGACTACTTGGCGCCTGATTGCTGCTGCTGTTCACTGTGGGCGTGACATTGCCATTTGAGGGCGTCGTCGTCGTCGTTGTCGCCGTCTGACGCAACAACGAAATATTCTTGATGTTCTTGAGCTCGGTGGGATTACGCAGAAACTGATAGCAATGACGTTCTCCCTGCACCTTGCGCAATATGTTCACACGATAATAATAGCGCAGAGCCCGGGACATTTTGTCATAGTTCATCGACAGGTGATTCTTCTGGATGCCCCACAATTTGGCCAATCCAGCGGGATCCACGATCTTGAACACACCTGTGTCGCGGCATTTCCAGGCTATCAAATCGCTGTACTTCTGATTGCGATCGTTCAGCAGCTGCTGCAGAAAGTCCCAAAGCAGGCGGCCATCTAGGGAAGAAAGAAGCGATAACAAATCGATTAAAAATTTATCGAATTTCAAATGTATTAAATAATGGCGCCAATTGAACAATTTTAAGCAGTGGAACGAATGGAAAAGAAACAGAATTGTGTGAGCAAGTGGAAATGAAGAAATACCGGCTATAAATGAGCTGCTCGACTGTTAGCTGCCCAGTTGCACTTTTTTTGGAAAATTTGTTCAATTGTAGCTATAAAATAATAATTCTTTTAATTTTTTTAAATTTTAACTTTTACTCACTTGTATTTGGCTCCGAGTTTTCGGGAAAGAATTCCCGCTTCGCTTTGTACATATAACTGGGTGTTGTGGGCGCCGAGATGGAGCCACCGCCAGGTGTAATCACAGCACCAGCGCCTACACCTGCTCCCGTATTCTCTAGTGTCAGCTTCTGTGGCTGTTGCTGCTGTTGTTGTTGCTGCTGCTGTTGTTGCTGCTGCTGTTGTTGTTGCTGCTGCTGCTGCTGCTGTTGTGACCAGGAGTTAACAAAACTGTTGGTCAACTGTTGTGTCCAATTGGGTTTCATATCCTTATGGATAGGAGTGCCCGGGGGACTGCCAGCGCTGTAGGAGAGCGGCAATGGATTCAATTTGTTGCTGTTGTTGGCATTTGAATTTGCTTGGGATTCGGAGTACTCCTCGTCTGAGTCGGAGTGATTGCTGCTGGCGCTGCTGATGCCCTTCATGGGCTGAACGCAGCCATTGCTGCTGATTGTGCTGGAGTTGGATGCGTTTGTGGACGATGATGTTGATGTTGCCGATGAGGCGGATGATGTGGTTGCCGCTGTGCTACTGCTGCTGTTGCTGCTGCCGGTGCAGACGCCATTTTGATACGACTGTGGACCAGACTGGGGCGGACTGCTGGCCTGCGAGTCAACCGAGGGGGGCGGGCTAAGTGTGACCGAATTGGGCGCCATAAAATGATGCGCTGCCATGTGTGCTGCTGCTGCTGCCGCCGCTGCTGCTGCTGAAGAGCTGCTGCTGCCGCTATTGTGGAAGGGATTACTGCTGCCGCTGCCATTAAGGGAGTCGGGGGGAGCAGCGTTCATTGGCGGCCATGTGGGCGTCGGCGGGTGACTGTGCGGTGACAGTGGATAGCGACCGGTGGGCGTGACAGGGCTGTTGGGTAAATGCCATTGAAGCATATGGGACTCAATGATGAGCATTTGGAGTACATTGTGTAGCACATCGCCGGCACCAGGACACCGATGTCCGAAATCCGCACGTGTTAGCAGGCACAAGGCCTTGCCATTCATTTGGAAGAGATCAAAGTCGAGCTTGGGAAGATCGAATTCACGCACACAGAAGCGTAGAAAGACGAGGACATCGTCACGGCTCCATAGCCTCGGATCCGATGGCAACGAGGGCGGCAATTGTGTTTTCAGTTCCGCCAATTGACTGGAGGGCGGTGGTGGGCAACGCCAGATGACATCGCTCCAGATGCTGGGATTGAGCGGATTCAGTGATAGCTGTACTGGAAGCATTTTCATTTTGGACATGCAGCAACGTGTTGTGTATCAAATATATTCCTTCTTCGAGCGTTTCTTAGGCCACGAGATTGTTAATCTGAAAGCGAAAAAAGAAATACAATTTAGTTAAGAAATTAAAATAGAATACAATTTTCTGCCTCAAGACCAAACAGAGTCCAAAGGATGTGGACATCAATCGTCGCACTTCCGCCACAAAATAGTTGAATACACACATCACACAATACACACACACGAACTCACACACGTACGGTCAGACAGACAGACATTCGCATTCCAAGCAAATCAGATTTCTTCATAAACAAATAATTTGCTCTCCACAGGCAACATCGCATCCCACAGAGTGCTCGAGAGTGAGAGCGTGCCACGGGGAAGAGAGTCCGTCGCGCTCAGAGCGTGAGTCAGAATCCAATACATTCACATACACACGCAGTTACTGACTCTGCTGCTCTCTAGAGCTGGCAAGCTATAGGTAGTGGACCAATTCGATACTTTCGATAGTCTGTTATAATTTAATTCAACTATCAATAGTAAATCACGAAATTCAAAATAGTAAAGATTCGATACGTCGATAGTGCCATCAATAGTTGGCCAGTTCTACTGCTCTCGTTCTTGCGCTCTCTCACACACACACATTTAACTGACTGACACCCCCGCAGTACCGATCAAGCATAGAACGTTTAAATTCCTTCCACCTTTTCACACCGTTCCATTGCATTTTGTTCCGTTTCGAACTAAAACGATAACACTGCGCGCAACAGTGTTGCCAGAATTTGGGAAGCACCATAAGCTAGATTGAAGACAAAAATAAGCTAGAATAAGCTAAAAATTAAAAAATAAAGCTTAAAAAATAAGCTAGTCATAAAAACACGAAAATAGTCGATTTTTTGAATTTATATATATATACATATATATATATATGAAGCTGATGGAATCATTTCAGTATTGTAATATAGTCGAAAATGAAATGATTCCATCAGCTTCATCATTCGAGTCCATGTATTTGGCGGATGTTTTTATTAGTGCCAATTATTTGTTGGGAGAGGCTTTGCACGCTTTAAACTGTTCGACACAAAGTTGGGACAAATGGTCAATAGGTGCTATGGCCGAGTGTTTCGCAATGTACAAACAAAGTGCAGTCTCCTACGCCTATGTTTTTTGGTATTGGCATGCCTCAATGCCTTGCAAAATCAGGAGTACGCTTAAATTCGTCGAAATTTAACCACAAATCGCGGGAAATTTTGCTTGTAAGAACCTTTCGGCATTTTTTTCAGTTCAAAGACGAATTTTATAAGCGAGAAATGACCAAAATACAAACAAAAAATATGATTTAAGTCCTAGTTATCGATTGAAATCGCCAAAACTTACAATACAATCAAAAAACAAAATTTATTTTGTTCTAAATTTTTTTTAAGCTGAAAAAAGCTAAATGAAATTTGAAATAAGCTAGATTTCAAGCTATAAGCATTTTGCTTATTTTGCAAGCTATTTGATTTTAAAATAAGCTAAATCTAGCTTAAAATAAGCTAATATGGCAACACTGGCGCGCAAGTGTAGTGATCGCTGATCATTTGTTGTTGTTGAACAATATTTAATTGCATTTTTTTATTTTAATTTTAATTGAAAATTTCTCAATATGGTAATTGCCATAAATGTGTGCGTCGGCGGCGTCGGCAGCAGCAGCAACGGCAACGCTACTATTCCGGATGTATACAAAGTAAATACCGACAGCAAATAAATGCGTATGTATATTATGCATGTGAGTGTACATATTTATGTGTATATGTTTGTATGTATGCATATACAAATCGACAACACATGGAGACCAGCACACAAACTTACACTTGTAGATATCTTTGGTGTGATCAGTCGCTGTAAGATTTCAACATAAACGAATGTATTGATGCCGCGCTGCTTGCCAAGTGTTTGTTGGTCAGGGGGTGGTCGTTGAGGGAAGGGGGAGAAGCGCTTTACGAAACTTGAAAGCCGTACCCATTTGCCCACTCGGCTCTGGGCTTGCCTTCCATATCACTGCCAGCGGCTGCAGCAGACGACGACGGCGGCGGCAACAGCAAACGGAAGTGCACATTCCATACACAAAACCCGTTTCCAAAGCAGCGGCAGTAGCAGGCGATGTGGAGAAAGACGTTGGGGCAACGACGATGACGATGACGACGTCGACGACTAATAAATCCGCCAGTGGGTAAAGAGAGCAACAAGGCAATTTAAAAGAAGCAGCAGCAGCAGCCACAACAGCGACAGCACCCTGTATTTTGGCCGTGAGCAGACATTGCCCAGTCCCAGTCGCTGACACACACTTATGCATGCAGAAAAAAAACTCATACATACACTCTCCCATATGCTCACATTAAAATTTATCTCATCGCGCTCTCACAACAAGGCAGAAACTTCCTCATTCTCCGGGAAGCGTTTCAACAAGTGAGCGCAAAGAAATTTACTTAAAGTTCAGTTTAAACGTGTGAGCAAGTGAGATGGCAATAGGAGACTGAGAGAGCGTGAACAATAAATATTGTTTCCATGCTTTTGTTGTTGTAGCCGTTTTGCTGTTGAGCAAGAAGTAGGAGAAGACTCAGGCAGCCAAACAGATGATAATAATGAAGATGACGACAATGATGATGATCGTACATGTAGTATGTACACTGTACACACATGAATATTTTATTGTGTACATGTCTTTTACTTAGAGGGGGTCTATTTGTTTTGTTTAAGAGGTGCTGCTGCCCTCTGCTGATTATGAAGACACACACATACGCACACACAGATACACTGGCACACAAATACTTGCATACAAAGAAATGTATAGACGATCCTACGTGTTATTTTGGTTGCCGCAACAACATATGGTTTAATTTGACTAAAATAAATTTATATATTGTACTACACACATGTTCGCTCGATGGGCAGCAGCAACTACAACAACAATGATGATGATGTGCGCATACAACAAACAAATAAACATTCAACCAGTCGGTGGCACGTAGTAAAATGACAAATGAATGTTCATCATCCAACAACAACAACAACAAAGTGAAAGAAGGCAGCAAAAGCAAAAGCAGAACACAAAAAGACGCACGCAATAAGAGAAGAATAAGAATATAAATACTCCAACACACAAAAACACATACATAGAGGCACACACATACGATATACACATTGTGCATGTGTATTCTAAATCTCAGAGACAGAGCTGAGAAGAAGACCATAAAACGGGGACGGTAAAGGAGGCGCGGCTTGTGGAACAGGCACAAAGGGGCAAAAACACAGGCAACAGGCAGGCACAGGTAGTAGTTAGGTATGCGGATGATGGCGAACCGGTTTCAACGGAAATTACAAACGAAAATTATAAAACGATCAGTTTAGAAAAATGCCAGCAGCCGCAGATCTTGAAACAACAACAACAACAACAAAAGCAGCAGCAACACCGACAAATAAGAAATGTAAAAGGAAAAAAATCGTAGAAAACTGCAGTGTGTCGAGAGAGTGGCAAAGAGAGCCATGAGTAACAGGTCAAATAGAGCGCAGAGGATACAGGAGACCAGTATGTTTATGTGTGTGTGCAAAGAATTTTTACTTGGCAGAGATTTCCGCTTTTGGTGAATTCTGTGAGAGATGATGTTTTGGGAGCGTGGGATCGGAAATGGCTAACGTAGCCGAATGGGACAAGGTGGGGAATAGAATTGGATTGGATTGGATTGGAAAATGGCAATGGAATGCAGGCAGCAGTCGGTAACATAATCGATTAGAACTTTGGATCCATATGAGCCACAGTACAATTGACCATTTCTCCACTGACATTAAGAGAAGCCCTCTTAACTAATTAAGAGTTCTTTAATCTCTTTGCAAGTCTGGCCTTGGGACATGGGAACTAAGAGAATTTTTTGTATGCTTTCTCCGGAAATTATGCCACTAATGAAGAGATTAGAAATGTTTTCACATAATTGGCATCTCTCTACATATTTGTCATGAAATTCGATCCATCAAGCTATTGTCTATCCTAGTTGCAGCCTGCAACATGCAACATGAACATCAATCCACTTCTTTCCACTTTGCTCTTGCACACTTCAGTTTATGGCACAGCTTGCAGTGATTCAGAAAAGTGCATCGTCGTTATGGATGCATGTATGTGTTTGAGCATCGGAGAAGTTAATGAGTAATTTCCGTAGGCGCATCCTCCCTGGGGTCTCTTTACCACCGCCCCTACCACCCCTGGTCTATATCAAGTGGCTGTTGCTGCTGCGCAGTAGAACGACGCTGAGAAAATAAGAGAAAAATCTGATAACATAAAAAGGCAGAAGCGACAGCCGCCATGGCGCATTAAGATTAACGACAATGGGAGAGACAAAGACAGAGATACCATCGAGTGTGATAGAGGGGGAGAGAGACAGAGAGAGAGAGATGCTGATGGTGCTGTTAATGATGCACCCGAGACCCTGTTGGAGCAGGTAGCGACGACTGATCGAAGCAGGAGCGGTGGATCGGAGCGTAGCGGATGGGAACAAGGAAATGCGTACCTGCGGATGCACTTTACATCGTGTAGGACTTCTTGGAAACGCTTCGATCGAAATGGTAGAAGAAGAAGAAGACCAGATGAAGCTGGAGAATGCATGTGGTGCCCAAAACAGTTGACATTTGATCTCTTTTATGAGGTCTTCTTTATTTTCCTTTCCATTTTATTTTTTTTATCATCTGCTCAAGTAGGCTCTTGAGCAGCATGAAACAACCCTTATCCCTAGGACCTTCAGGACCTTTTGTTCTAGGTTTTTTTTTTTTTTTTTTGAAAATTTCAAGGAAAGCAGGAAAGATCGTGCGCAAGTGTGTGTGTTTTAGATTTATGTGTAGAAGGAGGAACAACAACATTAAATTCTACAGTTTGCATGGCAAGAATCCGAATCGTTTGCCATATTCCGGCATATCAAATACTCAATTAATAAGCACAAAAAATTCAAAACCAAGTCAACGACCTGCTTTGCTTTATAACTGATCAAAAGAAGCAACAACAACTACAGAAACAAGCATATATTTAAAGAAACAACAACTGGCACGTAGAGCTAACAGCTACATAACTCCTCACTCCCCCCACCGCACCCCACCACACACCTATACACCAGCAGAAAGCGCGCTCTGTCTTCTTAACCGTGTATAACCCAACCCCACAAACACACACACACACACAGAGGCACACACATACGGATAGATATTGAGCTGATCATGCATAACAAGCGCGTGAGCGTATTGTATTTGTATTGGTGATCATCATATAAGCCACATAAGTATTAGCGCTGTGTTCTTGTGTGAGTGTGTAGAAGCAAAAGAAACAAATACAAAATTGAAAGAAAAAAGACGCCAATTCCGGGTTCTTCTTCGCGCGATCGCGACAACAAAAACAAAAACAAAAACAAAAACCAAAAACCCAAAAAAAAAAAGAGTAGAAAGACCCCAAAACGTCTACGATTCAATTTTTGTCTAGATCGTCACTTTGCTGCTAACAGTGTTGACATTTTAGCCACATTTCAAGCCACAAAACTTTGCTAGATATCCAGCTTTTATAAGTCTGTCGCCTTCAATTTTCTTTAGCCATTTTCAGTTAGATTTTCTAGCTAGAATGCTAACAACACTGATTGTTATGGGTGTTATTTGTGATTGTAGTTGTTGTTGGTGTTCGCTTTAAGCGCCGTAGGCACTTTTTCTTTGTTTTTGTTTTGTGGAGCAAGAGTGGAGACCTGATCGTCGTCGTAGTCGTCGGTGTAGATCGCTGATCATCCATGCGACTGGACGAGTGGACAAGCAAATCAATCATCGTTACGCACTTGGGATTTTGTTTTTCTTTTTTTTGCGGTAGCAGAGGTAAAGTAGAAGAAGAAGAAAGGCAAACCTGATCCAAACATCGTAAGGCCCTTTGGGCATTTTAGCATATTCTATGGAATTATTTGGCTTTTTTTTTGTGTTTTTGGGGAAAGATTATTTCTAATGATTTGTATACACACGCAGCGAAGATCCTCACACTTTAGTCAGTTATTAGTCAGTTAGTTGATCACGCGACAAGATCTCAAGAAACCCAAATGTGTTCTTTACTCCACATACTCTCCACATATGCTTCAGATACAAAAATGTGCAAGAAGATAGATTAGAGAAACGCTTCTGACCTCAAGCTAAAAACCCAAATCCACAAAAACAAATCTGTTCTTCTTTTTTTTTTATGTTGTTCTTTTCTATTCTATTGTTGTTGGGTATATATATCTCGGTATTATGCGTTACGTGCATGTTTGTTGTTCTAATCTTGGGGGAGGAGAGATGGGGAGAGAGAGCGAGGGAAGATATTTCCATGATCTGGCAGCACTTGGAGCGCTCTTTTGACTTTCTGCTGCCTCATTGTTCATCTTTTATGCTTTGCGCATATCTATTCTGTTTTTTTTTTTTTAATTTTATTTTACTATTTCATTTTATAATGTGTTTTGCGGGGGTTTGGGTCTCTAATGATATGAGCTACAGATACAAGCCGACATATGTATATTTGTCTATGTATAAAGAAGAAGAAGAAGAAGACAACAGAAAGCTTGAATACAAATGCTTAATGATATCAAACGTTCGATAACCTTTTGGTATTTTAATATGCAAACCGAAGCATAAGCGTTTTTATTTTTATGATGATGATCATTATCTGCATGATTATCATTAGCAGTGGAACAATAAAAGCACAGCATCATCATGATCATCAACGGTAGCAAACTACCATCAATTTCTACTACCTACTTCAAGTAGTAATCATACATATATAAATGTATACTCATATATATATATCTGTATCTGTATCTGTATAGTTTACCCACGATGAGTTCATCAAACGCTGCGAGATGAGTTCAAAATTGTTTGTTGCTTGCCACGCGTATGTGCAACAAGAACAAGCTACAAGTGGCGTGGGGAGAGTAGGGGGAGTAGTAAGGGGTAGGGACTGTGGATTGTAGCAAACGCATCATTTGTGACCATTACATTCAATTAGTCTCCACTGTTTCTTTTTTCTCGCACTTTTTTCCTGCAGAGTTTAACTTAATAAGTCCAGTTTGTCGTCACAATTGAACAATCACACTTGTGTGTGATGTATCTTTCGGCGAATCGGTTATGTGAAACGGTTAAACGTTTAAATTGAACTGTTTTTAACGCGTGTTTTGCTTCCGTGTTTTGCAAAAGAGAGCAATGTGTGGCCAGAATTGCCCCTGAAAACAGATTTTTGATAAGCCCCAGCAAAGCACGAGGCAGCACCTCCACCCTCTCTCTACACCAGGGGTGGCAAGGGGGTTAGTTTTAATATTTGTAAACTAGGATTACTTGTTGTCTTGTCTTCGGGGTCTGTCGCCTCAACTGATAACACTCAAGATATGGACAAGCCCAGTGACAAAAATATAAAAAAGATACAACATTTTCCGTTGTGGGTGTGTGTGTGTGTGTGTGTGTGTCGGTGTGTGCGTGTGCCACACTTCCACCATAATGTTTATATGTATTACGAAATGTTTACGATTTGCTTGAGTTCGTTTTTTTCAGTAAGTTTATAACAAATATGCGTAGATAAGATAAGACAAACTCATAGATACGCACAGACACATACTGAGATACATAGACACATATACAGATACCGACAGCAGCTATGTTTGTCTTACCAAAATACACACACACACATACAGTCGACATTGGTTATTGACTTCCTTCCTTCAACTCTCCTCTTAACCTGGCCAATTGATCTAGACAAGAAACAAGTCAGCTTCCTGTAGTGCAACAAAAAAAAAATGGTCAATTAGATCAGCGCCTAGACCACAGATGTGGCCATCCAAGCAAGCCAAGTTAAGCCAATACAATTCAAGCCAAGTCGAGTCAAGTCGAATCAAGTCGATTCAAACCGAATCGAGTCGAGTCAAGTCGAGCTGAGCTGAGTCTCCTCCATTTGTATCTATGTATCTATCTGGTCTGTATCTAAACCGGTAGTTAGTATTTGCGCTAGTAATCAAGCACATTGCTTGAATCTAGGCATGCATGGAGCCAGCACTCTTCTCGTCTCCTCCCATTCCCACCAAAAGGGGGGAAAGAAGCTTCACTCGATCGTGGAAAGAACTTTGGCTTGATCTGCGATCACAGCTCGTTTTGTTCGCATTCGCTTCAACGACGACAACGACGACGATCGCGCCTCGCATCTTAATTACAGAGAGCAATGCAAAAAGCTGAAACAACAACAAGCTTAAGTTTCAGGCGAGTCACGACTAGCAATTACCCTCGAAAATGTTTTGAAAACCATTAAAAACTAAAGTATAAAACCATGGAGGAAATATACAGAAAAAGTATTACAAAAATACTAGCTGAAATTAGTATTTAAAATCTAAGCTGAAATTCAGGAATTTTAAGTCGAGATTTCAATCTGATTCAGTTTTTATCTAAGTATAACTTTTTTTAAGACGATCTTTTTTCAATTACAGGGTATCGCAATGATTTTAAACAGCAACTGAAAAGTTGCTGCAAAAACCTGAATTGTAAAAAGCGTTCTAAGCGATCGCGTCGCTGGAAAGACACTTTAATAAATGCGGAAGCGGATGTTCACAAAGGCAGAGAAACGAGAGACGACGACGTGGAACCGACAACAACAACAACTACGACTACTACTACAACTACAACCAAGACTTCTAGTTACTGTCTATAATCACAATCAAGTCATACAACTAAAAGTAGTGAAAGATCGCGCTGAGGTAGAGTTACTGGAATTGGAATTTCGATGATTCTCCGTCAGGTTTAACCGAGAAATGTCTGTAGGAAATGGCCAACAAGCGGTACAACAAGCAACAAGTAATTGGATCGTTTCACTTCCTCAGATAGCAATAAATAACAGAAAGGGAAGTTTACGCCAAACGAAACAAATAATAATGTAAGAATGTGCCAGGAAATTGCCAAAAAAGAACGTAAAAAAACATTGCAAAATCAATCTAAAAATATACTAATCAAAACACATGTTTTTCTACGACCGATCGATCGCTTGATCGTTCGAACGTATATAGTAATACTATATCTGCTATCTGTAGAACAGACGAATCGTTGCAATCAATTGGGAAGTAAATTACGAGTATTGTCTTGACATGAATTATTGATTAAAACACAGTCATTACAACTGAATCAGAGACGATCGTACTTATAACGGTTGCTCCCCTCCTCCTATTCTGTTACGCCTTCCCTCCCTTGGTTAGTTTTGTATATTAGACAATGTCTAACAACAGATTAACATGAGATTGTTGAATTACAACAGTATAGAAAGAATTTCTAAATTCAGGAAGTGATCAGTCTCAGTTAAAGCTAACTACATGATCATTCTTCTGAAGCTGTTCTTTACAGGGAAGTCATTTGTTCTCAGTTAATCTTTGTATGCTCCTCTATTCCTCTACCTCCTCTGCCCCTCTTCACTTGCCTGATCATGATTAAGAAAAAGTTCGTCTTTGTTTTAGTTTGAGCAGGAACAGAACTGTAGGACAGTCTTTAACTGGGGATGAAAGTGTACTGTATTCAATTTCAAATGTATTAATTTCTTTAGAATTCTATAGTAGAGACGTAGTGAATTGTTAACGAAGCTAGTCACTTAATTTTTAGCTGCCACTGTAAGCTAATTCTAAAATTTGTAGCAAGCTCAACATTTTGATGACATTTGTCATCAAATTCAAGCGAATTCCAAGTGTCAAATGAATAAATACACATTTAAAAACGACAATAGAACCGAGCCAATTGCCAAGAAGCTGAGAAAAAAATGTATACACTGATAAAAAAAAATAGGGCTTGGTCGTAAATCAAGAATAAATCTTATAAATTGTTGTCTTTGATTAAAAAAAAACTCTAAAAAGCTTAATTTTAAAATAAAAATGTATTTTCAACCGTAATTAATTTTTGAGACCAATTTTTTGTTTAGTATTTATTTAAAACATATCTATTTTTTATCAGTGTAGACAATAAGTCCGGGTGCTTGAATTCGGATGGGGAAACGTTCACGAAAGAGAGTGTTAGAGGGAGACAGATAGAGCTAGCGAGCAAGACAGAGATTATATTATTATAATTTCCAAGTAAAGAAAACAACAACGAAAAGAAAAAAATGAAAACAAACAACAAATTGACACGAACATCACGTAGCCAAGTGCTCTGAAGGAGTTCAACGCGGCAAAAGGAGGCTTCTACAGAAGATGACGACACCAGAGATTTCATGATGATGTTAATGATGATGATGATTAAATTTTGGATTGCAACTGCGTCTCTTGATGTTTTGCTATTGTCGCCAAATTCATAATTAGCATTGACTAAATGAGACACAAACAAACACATGTCTTGGGGCAATGCGTCAAAACTTGAGAATGTTACAAGACTTGGATGATGACTCTATTAGAGCCAAGTTACAATAGTTGTCTTAGCTGTGTGTGAATTGTGCTTGAATGTGTCCTGTTCTTGTAAGTCTTGTCTTTTGCATCATCTCATTAGATTCTTGTCATTTAGCCACGTTCAGCAACTTGAGTGGGTTAAAACCACTTTGTTGGTTTGTCTATCTCAAAAACAATTCTCCAAGTTCTCTCAATTCTTTCAGTCGTTTTACCCCCGGGGCTATCGCTTATCATTAGGCATTTCCCTCACTTTATAATTCTTTCATTTTTTGCTTTTGTTTTATAATTATCGTCATTGTTATTATTATTGTTGTTTTGTGGTTACATTATACTATATGCACATACTTAAAAGGCATGCACTCGACTCATTCTATCTATTGTCCCTTTCTCCCTCTCTCTCTCTCTCTCTCTCTCTGTTGTGATAGTCGGCTTTTTTTTTATTTATTACTACTATCAGCAATACTTAATTGTGGAAGTGCAACAAAATAACAACTGTTAAAAGTGCAATGAACAAATCAGAATGCAGAGTATGAGACTAAGTGCCTAGAAACAACTATATATATACTATATATAGAGTAGGAACGTAGGAACACGTAGCAACCAGCTGTAATCGAGCACTGCATCCGCATATGACGTCGTCAGTTTCAAAAGATTAGCGACTATCAAACGCTGTAAGGCAAATTTCAAATAAATGTTAACATTAACACTTTACTTGCTAACATAAAATGTTATGCGGTTAACATAACCCTAAAGATACCACTATAACATAGCTCTGCTATTTACATACGCATTAACATAACTAATGTTAAGTTTGCGCTGTTAATGCCAACTTTAACACGTGATTCTAGCTTTAGTTTAACCAACAATAATCAAACTTCCCAGAAATGTATTTAAATTTGGATCTTATATATTAAATAATCCACTGGGCTTATCTACCTGCATGCTAATCAGTCACCTTTGAAACGTGAGAAGACAATATCAACAGAAAGTTTTTTTTTTTTTAGAACCCCAATCGCTAAATTCAAAAGTCCTTCTCTATTTCAATGTCCCTCACATAATAAAAAGTTTTTACCAATTGATCGAATTTATTGTACATACAAATGTGTGTGTGTAGCTGTGAATTTGTACATTATCATGATTATGTGGAAACATATAGCTTTAAGTTCAAGTGCCCATATTTTTGATAGCTTCCTATTGGTTTAAATATGTATAAATATATATATGTATATATATACCTCTATAATAGTTCCACTTGTGAGCTACGATATGATTACAAAATTGGTACGATTGTCATACTCTACGAAAAGGTATTGGAAATTAACGAGTTTTTAGGGATAAAGCTGATCTAAACTGTATTTATTTCTCTACATTACTTTTAAAAGTAAGTTAAGCATAATTTTAAGGGATTAACTATGATAACTTTATAGCTAAATTGAGTTTCTTAGAAATCAATTATTTATTTTTTTGATAAAATTATGATTATGTGTAAACGTATTTATGTGTAGGGTATTCAAAGCATAGCATGCCCAGAGATATCAATTATTTATTGTTTGTTTCGTTCTTGCCTTGCGACTTGAAAGCGTCTATAAACAAATAATAAAAAAAGCAACAAAATATACACAAATACGAAAGTAATAAAAATAATTTAAATTTACGTTGGCTGCGCACAAACAATATAAACAATAACAAAAAATTATAAAATACAAAAAAAAAAAAATGAGAAACTAGACCAAGTGCAAGGGTATTATAAATCCAACAATAGCAATTGATTACGATTAGGTTTCGTATCACTTGAGAAACCCCCCGGCACACCCACACCGCCCTCACCGCTTTCCACGCCTTCACCCAGACAGCAAAACAGTTAATTCACGTGCTGACGTCATTTCCGGTTAAAGTAACCTCGCTCCTCCTCCTGGCACTTCCATGACCATTCTTTCGGACCTCCACAATCAACTCCTTGTATACCCTGTACTCCCCTTCCCCCATACCGTTATTTGAACCCCACAAAATGTGCGATTTTCGTTCCGTGTTCTCTCGACTTGGGAATTTGCTGCTCTTCCACTTGACTCGCTTATCGAACATTGCCGCGATTACGATAGGAACTCACACAGACAAACACAGACATTTTTATATTTATAGGGTATATTGATAGGCAACGCATTTCCTTATCAATGCTATCGGACGATGAAATCAAATTGATTTATTAACGATTTGCCAGTGCCAAAAATACTATTATATAGTATACAAACATAAATATATTCTATTATATACATATTTGGTATATTTTGTGTAGGGATATAATATAAATGTCTTCCGACGACCTCCTAGGGTGCTCTTTGAAGTACCTTCCTCGAGAGTGGCTCAACTTAAATCAGTATTTCTCTTTAGGAACTACTTTTGTCTCGAGGATTCAAGTGTTTCTTTTTTTTTTTCATTGTCTTTCTTTCTCTTCCTTCCGCTGTGCCATGCAATTTCCTTGAATTTTGTTTCATTGTGAATTCGTTGCGGTCAGCAAGGGGGCGTTACGAGGTCGCACAGCATACCACTCAAGAGCTCAACAATTAGGGTATAAGAGAGGGAGAAGATGTACTGAACCAAACCCTCCTCGGACCACCAACAGTTTTACAGTTCATTGTTCGAGCACAGGTAAGATAAGTACAACTTAGGTATAACAAATTTACAGTTAGTTGAGTGACTGATAAAGGTCTTTGGTCCTCTGGTCTTTAAAGCTGTTCAATTGCGAAGTCTAGCTTAAAAGTAGCTAAAATGACAACACTGTCTGAACGACACCTAACTTCCTTTTTGCTCATTACGACATCAGTTTTGACTGGAGTACCAAAAAAAAAAAAACCAAATACAACCGAAAACTGTTACGTCTAACCACGCAACGACATCGCGTTGCACCTTCCCCCTGCTATGCACCTGCTCCCCTACTACGTCCAGTTCAATAGGTTTTCCAACCGAGGTAGAAGAAAGAAAATTACCTAATTGTATTGCATCGACACAACAAAAAAAAAAAACTAGCGACTTTTCCACAACATTACACTGTACTCCACTTCTTGCTTTTCAGCACGCTGCTTTCCGCCCAACAACCGCCCTGCCTCCCCCTAAAGATCACTCCATTCCACTGTTTATATGCGGGCAAACGAGAGAGTTATAGAGAGAGAGGTAAAGAGAGCGACTCCTTCGTATGTGTGCCACACAGCAAAACAACAACAGCGAAATAAAAATGTGCCAAGCAAACGGCGCATTTTTTGTGCTCTTTACGCCTGTTGCTGCTGCTGCTGTTGTTGTTGTTGCTTTTGTTGTTAGTTTCTTTGCTCGTTTGTTTCTTTCTCTTTGGCGTAGTTAGATAATAGGCAACAACAACAACAACATACCGTTAATGCTACACCAAGCTGAACCCCAAAAGCCATTTAGTTGTTGCTGTTGTTGCAGTTGTTGTGTCGGCGGTATAACTCAAGCAAGACTTCCTATATTTTGAAACACGTTACGTTCGTAACATAATTCACACAACAGGTTACTACCACTACTACTAATATTTTGCCTTGTCCATAGCAACAACTAGAGTCTTGGTCTCATATTGAATTGGAATTGGAGTTTGCTGGGAAATGTGTAAGGCTGATTTTGAATAGGGATATTGCGATGTTATGGATTTTGGTAGAAGGAAAACTGTCCAGCCTATCAATTCTATCATTCATAAAGCAGGGTATCTGCCTTTCTATAACACCTCATTAGCTCTTAGTTTTATTTATCTTGTCTCTCATTTTCGTAACTTTATTATGCCCATAAACAGAACTAGGAAGCCTTAAGGTGTTGAGTGGGAGGAGGAAAGCTTAAAGAGTTTTTTTTAATTCGCACGATCAGCAGACAGAGAGGCAAGATAATCAGCGATGGCTGGTTCACACACTCACACACACACACACACACAGGCAGATGGAGTAACATATTTATGTTTGTATATGTGTGTGTATACTTTCTTCTGCGAATTTGATATAACATAATGGAAGCTGTAAGAGAAGCCGCTAAACATTTATGGCAAATTCAGGTTAGTGTGATTTTGTGCACTATAAAATGGGTCGTCGTTTTTACTGTTGTTGTTGTTGTTGCTGATGGCGTTGGCTGCACAAGTGGCTGCAATAATGCTACCAAGTTGAACGTTGAGGGCAAGAGACGGCGAAATGCGGTTTGTGGGCGGGGTAAGCGTGTTATGGCGCATGATGTTCACACAATTCGTAAATACGTCTCTGGGTGTTTGTGTGTGCATTGCAAAACATCAATATAGCACACATCAACGGCAACAGAAACTGCAGCAACAACAACAACAATAGCAACATCTGCGCTGGCGATAACAACACGCAGCAAGAAATTCAAACAACAACAGCAAATACAATTGCTATGTGCGCTACTTCCGCATGCAAGTTTAAACAACTAAAAGTCATCGGCGTCAGCAAAAAAATAAAAACAAAGTGCAATATACAACAATAAAAAAAAAAGACGACAACAGCTAAAGATGAACACTACAAAAACAACTACAGCTACAACTACACAGCGACTGCGACTCATTCTCAATGCACTTTGCTTGCGTGCGTTTGTGTATGTGTGAGAGTGACTCAAAGAGCAAGAAGAAGAGGCAACAGCAGCCAAGCCCCAACAATGCACATATTGAGAGAGCCTAAAGCCCTTTTACTAGCAGATCATATCCTACTACAAAACACTATGGGGCGTGTACATATTTTTCTGGTAATAAATAAATCAATATATTACAGTATTGTTTTTTGCATTACTTTTCTGATGTTTTGTCATCGAAATTAATAAATTTAAATTTAACAACTCTAACAATCAACGTTGTTCCATAAAATCGAAGAAATTCACCATAGTGCACAATAGCACAAGCACACGTGTGTGTGAGTGTGAGTGTTTGAAAGACAGAGAGAGTTACAGTGCTTTACTTTTCGTTATTGTTATTATCGTTTTGTTTGTCATTTTCTTCCTCTTTCTATCATAAGACTGCAGCCTTTGACTATACTCCTCCTTCTACATACCTGCCATGATCAACACATTTTATACCTGTTTGCTTGTGTCTTTACTCCTCACCCCCTCTACATCTTATGCCTAGCCGTCTGCTCTAGCATGGCGTACATATATTAGTGTTTATGTCTGAGTATGTTTGTGTGTATGTGTTTCCCCAATTGCCATGCTGGTGACCCGACAGATCGTCGTCGACTTCGTCGCGATGCTCTCTTTCATTTTTTGCTTCCGTACACTTTTCGCTCTTTGAGCGGCTACGTTAAAAGCGTCTCTTACGTCGCCACTGACGTCGCGTCGTTGCCACACACTCACCCGTTACGTCGTTTGTGGAGCAATGCGGAAGTGAATTTAATTTATTGTATTTACGCTGGCTTTTGCTGCCACACAGATACAAACATACACATACAGACGAACAAACTGAGAACCAGGAAAGTTAACGGGTCTCTACACACAGCTAGATATCCATAAAAAAATCTTTGAGTTTGTTGTATAAATATGTATTTGTTTGTATGTGCATATATATCGACATATGTACAATATATTTCTACGGTTTGTTTCGTTATTCGCTAATTGGAGATGTGAGAACGTTAAATAAATAAATAAATAACACGCAACACACACACGCATACAAACAAAAACTAATATAATCAAATCTGTGCTCTCCTTAAAGGGTTGCCCAGACAGAGAGAGAGGGAGAGGAGAGAGAGGGTCGTGTGTGGGCGGAACACGAGGAGCATGATCAGGTGCGCTGTTCGCTGCTTTCTTTGCCTTTTTGCGGCCGCCACTCAAAACATTTGAGCTTTTCGTGTTTGTGCCCGTCTGTGTAAGAGTACCTGTGTGTATGTGCTTATCTGTGTGTGAGTGTAGCTAAACCAGAAGCAGGAACTGTTGGCTGATTCGTTTCAGTTGCGGCGACAACTACGTCGCCGTCAACGCCGACGACGCCAACAGCAGAGCAGAGCAGAGCAGCGGCAGCGACGACAGTCGAACAAATAAACACAATTCTGCTGTTATTTTTCTTTTTTTGTATTTATATTTTTTTTTAATTTTTTGTTTTCTGCAAGCAACAGCAACGGGCCACGCGATAAGATTTCGCTGACGTGCGATTCACAGTAGAGCACCAGAAAATGCGCCAACAGTAAAATCAACCTAATTGGAGCTTAACGCTCCGCTTTTGTTTCACTTCCATAGAAAAAAGCCGTGCATGCAACAAGAGATCCGTCGAACCCCAAACTAAGAAAAAGATTCCGAACCAAACCGATTCCAACCAAATGATTTTGCCTCCGATACAGTTCAACACATTTACTACGGATGGGTAATTTGTATAAAATAGTAGACGGGATCATACAATAATCTGTGAATTTTATCTCAAAGCTGTCTAAGAGTGGAAATACTATTCCATAGAGAAATACATTATAAACAAAGATGTTCATATATTAAACAGAAATGCAAAATATTTCAATTCAAAGTTTATTTTTACATTCTGGTGCCTTTAGAACAATTTTTCTCTTCAGTTTCTAACAAAAAAACAAAAGAGGAAAAAAAAGCAAATAACAAATCCTCAATCCAAGAATAGACAATGTATGTAGATGAGATAAAGTGCCCAAATGTTGTAAAGTAGTTCAACAACGGTTGAAATTATCTTGAGACGGGGAATTATAATTTGTTGACCTCAACAAAAAGAAAAAAAACGAAGTAAACTAAGAGAACGTTGTAAATTTTTAGTACAGAACTTGTCAGAACATGACAGAAGCAATAAAACGAATCTTAAATACGATTTTAAAGATTAACGTTAACATTTATCAACATTTTTGGGTACGTGTGTGGCTCTAGAAACAGAGAAACCGAGAAAAGAGAGAGAAAGAAGTACGGAAAGAGATGGGGTGTGGGAATATGTACAGATTTATATTTTATATTGAGTGCGATATGAAGTAAAACATATGGAACGTCGAGAAGGTCAGAAATACAATCTTAACAGTATAAAATTCATATTTGCAACGAAAGAAATAATTGGTTGAATTTAAGAAATAGTATAAATTTGTTGCCTACCTGTTTGCTTCAGCTCCACTGTGCCGTGACGTAGTTTGTTGCGGTTGTTGTAATACTTGTTGTTGTCTGTTTGTCGTTCTTTAAGCTTTAAGCTTTTTAGCGACAGCAAAACGCGGAAGCGGATATATTGTCCAGATCCAGAATACGCGTTTGTTATTGTTGTTTCTGTTGTTTTTATTATTGTGTTTCTTGATTTTGAACTACAACTGCAGCACTACTACGTAACGTACGGTAACGTTATCGTCACGCAACGTAATGCATGCACTTTGTTGCTGTTTGCTGCTGCTGAGCTGATTTCCTGGTTCTGTTGCTACGCGTCGTCGTCGTCGTCCGCTGCTACTGCGCCGCGTCAAGTGGTCATTGTGAAGTCACTTTTCAGATGACGGCTTAAAGGGGCGCACGGGGGGGATTCGTTTCGCTAATCCTGTGTTGACCGTTGCTTTTATTGTCGTTCCGTTTGCTTTATGTGATTTTTCTTATTTGCCATTGCATGCGAATGTCAGCGCCAAAGGAGAATGGCGCACGGCATAAAAAAACGTAACAAACACAAAAACAAATCGAGCGTAAGCTGGAGACGTGGGCCGGCGGCGGAGCAAGGCAGCAGCCACAAAGAGCGCCTAAAGTACTTCCGTCTGTTCCTGCCTCACACACATAAACACACAAACGCGCGAGTGAGCGAGCGAGCGAGAAGGAAACAAATGAGATGGAGAGAGACGGACGCAATGCACTTGTGCCTGGTCTGTGTTTTTGTTGGTCTTGTGTTTCTTAGCTTTGGCCCTTTTCCACGTTTCACTTAGGTTACGTACAAGTAAGAACACACGATGAAGCGCACAACAGTATTAATCTGCTTTCTTTTCACTTTTGCTTACACACTACTTGTACATGTTGTTGTTTTTTGCTGCGCTCCGTTCGCCTTAATTTTTGTTTATTTTCTATGTATTTTTGGAGGAGAACAACCACAACAAGAAAACTTGGGCATACACAGTTATTTTGGATATTTATATTCTTTGATTCTCGTTCTTGTCGGCGGCTTTCTTCCACAACTGATTTCGCCTCGTTGTTGTTGTTCTTTATATTCTATTTTTCTTCTTTTTTATGTTGTTTTGATTTGCAAACTATAAATTTCGATTAATTATTGTTGCTATTGATACACTTTGTTTACTTAGATGCTGCTGCCACGCGCGCTTTGAATCAAATTCAATTTTAATACAATATTTTTGCACAATTACAATTCGGAATTATATTTTATTGTACAACAAATTTTTGTTCCGCAGCAACACGTCCGCTCACCACGAAAGTTTCTTACGTTTTGAGTCAAAACACGCAAGTAAGAAATAAACAAAGCAAACGACGAAAACTCAGACCGCGCGCTACAGAGAGAGCATGCGCATTTTTGAGTAAGTGAGTAGAGTGTGAGAGGGAGAGCGAGAGAGAGTCAACTGTGAAGATAAAATTTAAGAGAGCGATACGTTTGAGTTAGCGTTCAAGAGAAAGAGAAGTTAAGAAAAATTTTAATTTATTATTTTATTTGTATTCTTCTTCTTCTGGCATACAATATATCTTCCGAATATTTGCACGTTGTTTATTTCCTTTTACTATAGGTAAATACAGATATTTTATATTTTTTATGTGAGGTTAAGCATATAGGGTGTGAATTGTTGGCAGAGACGAGACAGAGAAGACGTTGCTGCTGTCAATGTTTAAGAATAACCGAAACAATTTGCATAATTATTAATGCACTCGGAACTTTTATGGTAATTAAGTGTGTTTAATAATTATGTTAAAATGTTATTCAATTTCTTATAACTGTGTGTGGGTGTTGAGTGTCGTGGGCGCCGATTGACTTGTTAATCAACAGCGATAAAAGGTGAATACAATCGTTTATCGATGAGCTAATAGTGGTGGGATGTATTATGATTATTATTGTGCTCTAATCGGGAAAGAAATTCCCATATACAATATTCGTTTATAGACCCTAGAAACCAGTCGAGCAATCTTTAATTACCATTTGGCGAGGTGCAGCACAACATTTCCGCTTCAGAAGTCTTTAAAACTCTTTTCCCTACATAAATTAGCAGTCAATGCATAAGAAGAGAGTGTGTGTGTTTGATGGAGAGCGTGTGAGAGAGGGGGCGACAGGTTGCCATATTAAAAGAGGCAAAACAAAAAAAAATGATGCGCTCAGTTGCGTTGCACTGCATCCGCTTGAGTTTGTTTCTTTCTTTCGGTTTGTTGTTGTTGTTGCTGTTTTTTTTTAAGTTCGTTAACCAGTTTCCCTAAACATCGTTGACATTTGAAGTCAAATGCCCATAAACGGCAGCGATCGAGACGACGACAACGACGTCAACCCTCTCTTCACCCCTCTCGCAACAAAACACTCTAGAGATGGACGCTGTCCCAAATTAGTAGTTGTAGTTGTCATGGTGCGTACCACAGGCAAGCAGCAATAAGTAAAGAGCGAGAGACAGTTATGCGCAAACGGAAAAGAGAGAGGGACAGTCAGGCAAAGAGAGAAGGATTGCCATGATTGTGGTTCAGAGTTCAAATAGTCGTCCAATTGAGCCAATCAACATATATTTTGCGATCACCAGCAGCAAATTTTGTGCTCCGTTGAGTGGGTGGTTCTGGGAGGGGTGAGCGGAGTGAGACATCAGTAGAGTGGGGTTGTGGGTGTGTCTTGGGTCGTAGGTGGCAAGCCGATGACGCAGCATGAAGTCAACGTTTAGAAAATTCGTGCACATAAACGCGCATACAACCTGCCGCCGTCAATCTGCCGCAAGTGCAACGCGTCTGTGGCACGGCCCGTCGCAAGTTCGATGCCCAAGTGCAGATAATACATTAAAATAGAATATATGTAAGTATGTCCAGAGTTCGCTAAACATATACATACATACATATCGCTACACATCCCAGACACAAACCGATTTCAGTTTTGATGAACACCCTGCGAATTCCCCTGGCCTACATTCCTGCACTCACACTTACACAAGGGATACGTAACGCTTGCAGTGTTGCCAGCTTTCAATGGGTTAAAGCAGCCAAATAGATATATCTAAGTAAAATTTAGCAAATTTTTAACACTTTTGATTGGTAGACAGTTACCAAAAGTAGCTATAGCTACATGCTAATATAAATCCTGCTAGATCTAGCTAAAGTGGCAACACTGTACGGGCGACTATTGCGCATACGTCGGCTCTATAAATAGTTTTTTCTGGGCCCCGTCGGGCAAAAGTATCCCGATGCGGAAGTATTCCAGACGCTTCACTTTTTGGTCATTTGCCAATCGTACAAAATTATTAACACTAAAATCCGGACAAAATACCAAAGAAAAGAAGGAAAACGGGGGAGACATGACATTTTTTTCAATACCCAAAATTCTTGAGTTGCGCCCAGTTTGTCTGGAGAGCCAGTCGGATCGGAATTTAATCCAAAATGGGCACGACAAGTAAGTTTCTTGCAATATTTTGATAGTGAAGTATAAAGAAAACGTTTGAAATTTTTCAAAAAATCGAACTTATTCGAAAGGAGTAGGAAGTAAAATACTATACAGTTTTGATTTTAGATAGATATAGTATCTTTAGCTTATAGCTAGAACAAATATTATTAAGTACTTATATAAATCCAAAACTTTTCAATCAATTCTGTTTATAAAAATCTCATTCTGCTGATCAGCGTGCAGCTCAAACTGAAGAAGCTACGGATTACAATTAAATTAAAATATTTTCGATTATAATTAATCTCAATTTGTCATTAATTTGTAAAATTAACTGTATGCTTAATCAAATTTTAAGCTAATTACTAATTTTTTAGGAATATTTTCAAACGGGAAGTTGAGGGAATAATTATAAGTTCAAAACCCTTGAAGAAAACTAATACAGAATTAGTTATGGGGCATTCCGGGAACGCCTTCACAGAAGCTGATTGGAATTTTTAGGTAGAACACGACCCAGCATCGCCCTTTTTGCCGCCTACGTAATCTGCAGGAAGGACAATGGATAAAGGATACAAATGAGTTGCTTTCGTTACAGAAATGCCTACGGCATGAAAATGCAATTAAATTGAATTTCGGTTTGTGAAAGGAAAGGATATTAAGTGTAGATCCTGGTTACCCTAATTGTTACACATTTTCCCCCATGAAGTAACAATGACTAATTGTACGACCTTTTTGACAGTTTGGCCTTAAAGCATAAGAAGAGGATCAGCTGAGTGTGTGTCTGTAAGGTGTGTGTGGTGTGTGTGTGTGTGTGTGCAGGATATGAAGGAAAGAAGAAACCGTGGGAAACGAGAGCAGTGCACTCTAAAATTGAACAAAAAAAAAAAAAGTAAAATACAAACAACGGGAAAACCGATCAAAATCAAAGACCTGTGCAACGAACGATCCAAGAACAACAGCAACAAAAACTACAACAACAACAAACCGATCAGGTCAGGATTATGCCAGCCGAAAGGAATTTCAGATTTCATGTTCTAATTTAGCACCCAAAAAAAAAAACTAGCAGGAAAGGCTACAGTAGAGAGAGGCGACCGTAAAAGACCCTGTACTTAAGGGTTTATGAGATATTTTAGTTCATAAATATCTTTAGTTATAGTAATATTCCTTGAGATACCTCCTACATTAGACTGATCTCCCTATGGCCAAATTTTGCTAGCTTAAGGCTCTTAAAAATCCTAAGATTCAGGTGATAATATTGCGTACATTTTAACTCCGACAAACCTTAGCGACCCCTCTACTCCTCTTGAATACCGGGTCTAAGAAAAAGTAAAAAAAAACGAACTGAAACGAAGGAAAACGCATTGAAGCAGAACCAAAGCCAGAACGAGATGCAAGATACACAGACACAGATACAGATACAAATTCAGGAACCATGTGCACTTAAGGGATGAAAAGGCGATCGTCGGTGATCGTGAGCCGCAAGTGTTGAGCCGAGCTGAACCGAGAGCAGGTTGCATGCCACAGAGCGGGACAAAAGGCGAGTGAAAGGTTTCAGATTACAATTTGTGCATTGTCTGCAATTCGAGAGATTCGATATGAGATCGACGATCCTCGAGGACAGCACAAAGCGAAGGTGTATGGGTATAGGTGTCTGTGTGTATGGGTGTGTATAGGTGTGTCTGTGTGTGTGTTTGTTTGTGTCGCTGCTTTGGCTTCTTGCTACGTGTGGAATGTGAAATTTTATCAATTAAATATCAGGCAAACGATCAAGGAGCAATCCGAAAACTAGATGATCATGTTAAAGTCGTTGCCGCTTGAGGGTTAAGGCGTAGACAGAGATAGCTAAAGAGATAGGGGGAGGGGAAGAGGGAGAGAGATAGAGAGACAGGCAGACAGACGGCAGTGGAAAATGTGCGCCACATCCGCTCTAAAGGCTCTAAAGATCACTTCAATTCTCCGACTTCGTCTCCGCCCTCTCCTCCATCTTCTTTGTAGCTATCTCTGCCATTGGCTGAATTTCTTGGAAAACGTTTAAAACCAGAACAGAATAGAACAACAATTGAGAGCCATAGAAGATGATGATGATGAGCTCAATGATTGAACATTTTCAATTCAAGCCAAAGCGAGATAGCTAGCTGGAAAAAAGCAGGACAAGTGACTCAAACTGCGACTCAGACTCCGACTCAGGCTCAGACTCAACAATGTGATCGCAGCACACTTGAAAATGGAAAATGCTGTGTAATTAATTATACAGCTAGAGTAGCGAGGATAACAGCCAAGGGGAAGAGAGCAACAGGAGGGAAGAGAAGAGGGGTAGGAAAAGGAGGAGGAGAGGGGCAGGGAGCTGCTGCAACATTCTGTGGCAGGTTACCTCATTGGACCTCATGGGAAATGCGCAACAACTGTTGAAAGGAAGTTTTCCTCAGCGCACACATGTCTTCCTTTTTCTATTTTCCCCCATGACAAAGAAAATGCCATGAAAACGGTTCATAAAATGCGACTTTTTATGAGTCAAGAGTTTTTGGTTGTGTTCGAATTTTTTTTTAATGGAAAAATTCACACACTTTTCATGGGCTGTTTCCATAGTACAATTAAAAATTCACACATTTTTATTTACAGCTATTTTAAGGAGTTTTCTTGAGACTTTGTGTTAAAAGTGGATTGAAAAGTAGTTATAGAAAATGTTAATAATTTCTTATAAAAGAGGAATTTATTAATTTGGGAACTTTAACCAAAGAATATCTATATCTACCATTAAAAAGTGTTTTTATCTTCAGATTTTACTAATTTTTAATATTTTTAAACTATTTATAAAGTTTTAAACATAACAACTAACTTAATCAAATAACGATCTTCGGATCTTAAGACAACATAGAGTTTTAATCTAATTGATTACAAGCCTTATCAAATCTTAACTGATCTACCAAATGAAACAAGTTACGATCCATTGATTGCTGATCTGCACTTCCAGCTGATTGCTTTGAAACTCTTTTCTCACACAGATCATAAACGCATGCCATCTCTGTCTATCACAGGGTATCCCCCTCTCACTCGAACTGTCTGGCTGTTCAATAAATTAATGAGGAAGTTTATTTGGCTCTCTGAGCTGAGACCTGATCCCCAAAATGCACTCAAACGGATCAGTTACAAGAGCTACAGAGGTAGAAGGGGGGCTCATGACTTGTACCGTTCGTTTTGCCCACCCACATACATATTTATGTATGTATGTATATGTTTGTAGTATATAATCCGAGGCCGAACTTTTGGTTATTAACTTTCAAGCAAGTTGCTCATAACAGTTAAAAATTGATTGACGCTGATTATATAACTTCCTCAAGCATATAACAAACATATACGCCATTTTACAGCACTACACTCCATTCCACTCCAGACAGAGAGACAGATAGAGAGACAACCTCGCGTCCCCTTTCCCAGCTCCGTGCAGACCCACTCTCTTCCGTCTCTCCCTCCCCCCTCCCAAAGTGATCCATGAGTAAAAAGTGTTACAAACACGCTACTGTCTAATAACGAACCAGACAAACCTAGAGTCGCAGATACCCAAAACCACAAGTGAAGAGGTAGGCAACACTACCGGCACCACCAACACCACCGACTCTAACGACACCCACTGCCTTACATTCATAATCTATTAAAAAAAAGACAACGTTGAGGCGGCGACACAGCATCCGGAATTGAAAACGCCAAAATAAAGCTGCAAAAAGAAAGAAAACAAGAAAGTTTATTTGAATTTAACACACCGACGCTTCAATACCCTTAATAGGACCTTTAAAAAGTATTGAAAGCAAACAAGTAAGACCGAGCCGACTGTAAAAGACCCCGTACTCTTTCTAGTGCGCGATCTTCGAGCGATTTGTCCTATGGGAGCTATAGGTTATAGTTGTCCGATCCGGATCAAACTTGGTGAGATTAGTTATAATGGTACCATACACATAATGTGTTAATTTGATTGCAATCGCTCAACATAAACTTTGTATCTCCATACAAATCACCAATCACCTACTTATCAAATCTTAGCAAAGTTTGTATAAAAATCAATATACTCTCTGGTAGAGTATAAATCGCAAGAGATAGACAGAGAGCAACATAAAGAGATAGAGACAGAGAGAGATAGAGAAAGAGGGGAAGTGGGGAAGAGGAAGGCAAACGAAGAAACAAAGCAGTGAAAGAAGACCAGAAGAATTCAGGTTTACAATGCGGTAATGCACACTGCATTTGCCGCTGTGGTCACCTCCAGTCTCCCTGAGTCTCCACTGATCTGCGGTGGTCTTCGGTGATGTTTGGTGGTGCTGATGTGGTGCTTGGTGGCAACCTGTCCAGCCAGCCAGCGAGCTGGACCAAACTCAAACAGTGGGTCGAACAGAGGCCATAAATGGCTAGCAGAAAGACAGACTGAAAGAAAGAGAGATGAAGCAGGAGAAAGAGATGGAGAGAGAGACAGAGAGAGAAAGAGAGGGGTAGTGCAGAAAGGTGTTGTGTTGTGACTACTGTGCCAGTGTTCCACATTTCGCATACGGAAATATCTGCAATAATTGCAATGCGACCACATCTAGGAGACAGTGTTGCCAAAATAACTACGGCTAAAAAAGCTAAAATGTTAAAAATTGCAGCTATTTCAAGCTAAATTTTAAAAAATAAATTTGTTTCTTAACTGTTTTATAATGAAGCTAAAACCATTAACATAATTTAATAATTTAAAAGCTAAAATATATGCTTAAAATATAAACCGCTAGTTATACGGATCACGAATACCACTTTTCTAGCCAAATATATAGTTAAGCAAAAGTTGTAATTGTTTTAAGACTTTTAATAAAGCTAGATTTCTTGTTACTTTCTCGTTACAGCTACTAGCTTGAAACTAGCTAAACTGGCAACACTACTGGCAGGCATGCCGGGTCTTAGGCCGTTGACAGGTGGGGCTCCAGGCCAGGCCAGGCCAGTCCGGTTCGCTTTGGTTTCTCACCAACTGACCTCCTCTCCTCTCCACTCTCCCCTCTTCTCTCCTCCTCTCCTCCCTTCTCCTCTCTTCCTTCCTTCTTTCTTCGCTCCCGAAGTCTGTTTCCTGCTCTTTTGCGGTTCTCGACGCAGCTTACAACTTTCACCTTTCACGTAATCTTTCACACACACTCACACACACACATGCTGGTCGACTCTCTACAGGCTTTGCCCAGGCTGAAGATCTTGAGATTCATTTATAGCTTTGCCATTTGCCAATCGATGAGAAGCGAAGCGAAGACAGCTCTTCAGATCTTCAGTCTCTCTCTGTTTATGGTCTAGCATCTAGCGGTAAATTGGCTGTACTTATTTCAACGGTTCTCATTGTGGCACAACTCTGCGGGGCAAATTACATATCCCGAATTTCTCAGGCCAAAATAGCTAGCAAATGTTGGCTAAAAATGGCTAAAAAGAGGGAAGCAAAAACGGTTTTAGTTTTAAATGAAAAAAAACAGCTAAGTTTTCTTAGAGAAATACCTCCAAAATTGGACAAGGAGTCGAAGGACTTTGGTGACTCAAATTCGTCTCAAAAACGTAGTCATAAATATGCTAAACATTAGCTCAAATCCTCTAGCGGAAATGTAGTCAGTTATCGAAGTCACTTCCCGTCGGAGCATAGGAAAGTCTGTGGAAAGTTTTGCTCCCAAGATGCGGAAATAGTGCTCGGATTGGATGTGGAATCGGTTGGGGAGAGGTGGAGAGGAGGTAAGACTGGGGACAGGGAGAGGAGGGAGAGGCATTGAAAATTAACTTTGCATGGAATTTAATTTACGTCCACGACGATGATTTCCTGCCAAAGCCGGAGCTGGGACTGGCACTGAAGAAGGCGACGTATATGGAGACGGAGACGGAGACGGGATGTAGCTGAAGCTTCCGTCATTTGCTTGATGCAAAAGGTTTTGTGGCAAAGCGTTGTTGACTGCCACACCCATCAGCTAAAGATGGCCACCTAACGCCTACGCTGAGCTGCGCTACGCTTCCTGCAGGATGTAAAAGACGTCATAGTCAGTGTGCCGTTCCTTGCACTACACTCTCAGGCCCCACTCCCCCTTAGGCCCCAGTCTCACCCACACACACTCCCTTCCTCCCCCTCTTCCCATCCCTCTCCCTGCTCCTCAGTGTACATTTCAAGTCACTTGTTTACCCACTTTAATCAAAGCCTTGCGCAACTCGCAGTCACAAATGTCCTGATGGTTCTTCTGTCCTCACATCCCCATGTCCCGCTGTCCTCCTGTCCCCATGTCCTTACGTCCTGCCTGCCATGCCGGGCTGCCTGCCTGCCTGCCGCTTCCTTGCAAATGCTGCAGCTTCCGTTTCCGGGATATAATGTTCATATTTTCGAGGACATTTACAGGAAATAAAGTACGTAGCCCTCGTCGTCACTGTATGTGTGTGTGTGTGTTTGTGTCTTTGGGGCATAGCACAGTTGCACAACCAACACAAACCACCCAACTACCGCCCATACCACGCCCACTGGCTTCCGCAGTTGTCGTCACAGTCGCGTCGCAGTCAGCGTCGCTGTTTGCCGTGTGCTCACATTTATGGCAGCCCAGTTGAAAGGCTCGACTGTCAGTCAGTCGAAGGCAACAGCACGCCCCTGCTGCCAGGGTTGCCACCCAGTCGAACCGCCCACCCACTCCCACTCCCACTCTCACTCCCCCTTCCACTCCACACCGACTGACTGCTTCCGCAGTGGCAGCAACACAGCAGGATGCTCAACTGCAGAGTACGTTTTGAATTTTGTCGCACTTCCTGCTACGGCACAGTGCAGATAGATGAGCGAGACAGCAACAGAGGGGGGAGTGCGAGCGAGAGAGAGAGAGAGAGAGCGCTGCGTGCTCTTCCGCTTTTTGGCTCTGCCAACAGCAACGTAATTTCCGCAGTAAAGAACGGAACACGCTTTGTGCTCAATGCTCTGACTCGCAGTCAGGTTCACTGGCTGTTATCAAAAAGGATTATCAGATAAAAGATGGCACAGGGAAATAGCCATGGAAATGGAAATGGAAAAGGATTCCCAGTTCGAATCGGAGTTGGAGGAAAACGGCTGACAAACTCTGAGACAAGCTCTGACTACAAACACATCAGTCTACAGTAAGGAACTTAGACAAGCTAAATTGAGTATTGAAATAGGGCTAAAAGTGGCTAAACAACTCAAGGGGGCTAAATAAGCTAAACTGTTATTAGAAAAGTAGCTAGAAATCGCTAAACAACTTTACAGTAGAAAATTGGCTAGAAAAGGCTATTGAAATCAAAAGTGTGGAGCTTATAAAAGCTAGTTTTCATTAATATAAAACTAGCTAGAAATAGCTAAACCAGTCAGTTAGCTACAGTGTAGCTGCTCGGCTATTTGTTGCCCATTTGCTGTATTTATTATATAATCAACCTGGAAAACTTGAGGATTTGAGCATAAATGAGCTAAAATTCTAGAACTAGCTTGAATTTTACTAGCATTTATTACAATTCTAGCTTCTACAGGCCCTAAGACAGACGGTAAATGGCTAAAAACAGCAAATGGGCCAAAACATATTAGATTAGTTTTCCAAGATTTCGAAATTTAGCAAATATTTTAAAAGTAATTATCCTACTGCTTACCCAATTCTGCCAAAGCTAGCTATAAAATAGCTAATAATGGCTACACATCAAAGGGTAATGCACAAAACCTAATGGTCAACAGTGGGTGCCAGCAGTTATGCCCCCACCGATAAAACGACCAACAGGTAGCACAGGTACAAGTATCAACGACATTGTCGCCGTTGGCAGTTCATCAAATTCTCATGTGACCAGTGACCAGTGATCAGAGACCAGAGACCAAGCGACCAAAAGGTTCAATTTGTTGCGTTTCATAAGAAATTTGATATGCGATTCACATATTTAATGACTCTTTTTTTTTACATTTTTACATAACACTCGATTCGATGAACTGTCCCGGTGTGCCCCCTCTCCCCTCTCCCCGTTCCTCTTTCCTCCTTTTAGCCCCGTCCCTCCGACTGATCCCTCTGTTCAGACTAAGGTTTCCATTGCACCCAAGCACTTGTTGCATTCTAGGGCTTGGCTTGTTTGTCGCCTCGGAAATTCCCATTCCAAATCCCATTCCCGATTCCCAATCCACAATCCCCAATCTCCATTCCCATTCCCGATTCCCGATCGTGGCGACCCTTTTGACAGGCCCCAGCTCTTCAGGCACGTGATGGAACGCCGGACGAATGGAAGTGCCACTGTTATACCTGTGCGTATGCGTGTGTGTGTGTGTGGCACGCCTCTTTTGAGGGGCGAGTATCAGAGGTACCGGGTACCGGGTACCGGGTGCATTTGTATGCAGCATGGCGGATGCGCCGGCAAAAGCGTTTATTATTTCTTCATTTGACGCAAATGAAGGTTGGCTCCAGGCAAGAGGAATGCACTAAACCGCTAACTAAACAGAGCCCCCAAAAAGAATACAAAAGAAAATCGAGTAGATGAAGAAGAACAAGAAGAAGAGGAGGAACCCTTTTCCCCCCTTGGGCACTGAATCCGGGAATCCATATTCAAAAACCTCAATGCCGAATCGTTGAGGTTTCCACTCCAAACTGAAACTAAAACCGAAGTTGAAGTTGAGTTTTCTGACCGCAGCTGGTGGAGGGAGGGGAGAGTTGTGGAAAGGGCAGACAACAACAACAGGTGAGAGAATACACTGTAAGAAATTATATAGGAAATGTGAAACTTAAACAAATTTGACAGAAGTTTTGAAAATAATAAATAAAATTTAATAAAGTTTTTTTAAATAAACAAATTTTTAATAAAAATTTTTTTAAAAAATTCAAAATTTATTCAAATAACGAAAGTGATTTAAGCGAAAAAAATGGGTTTAAATTATATAGATATTTAATATGTTAAGGAATTTGCCTGAAATAAGCTCTCAGTCAGTGTTTAAAGAAAGTCTCTCCTTCTTTTCTTTCAGTGTAGAATTCTTGTTATTTAAAACCCGGATTTAAACAGAACATGAAAAAGAAAGAAGAACGAGCCACAAATTACTTTTACCGATCAAGAAACCACAACAACAACAGTAACTCCACAAGAACAACAACAATATAGGGAATACACAAAGAAGAAGAAGAAACAGCAGAAGTTGAAGTTGATGAAGAAGAAGCAGAAGCAGAGACGACACCGACGACAATGACGAAGTTAATGTTGATGACAGTCGATGTGAAGATTGTACACAAACTGAATACAAATGCATAAATTAAATCACTAACAAATTTCCTATGTACAAAATGCACTTGTCCAAAGCTGTCGGACATCTACAGGGTATATTAACATATGCATATACCCTCTTTTGACCCACCCAAAAGCGGAATTCTTTTAGTAAAAAGGGATTTATATTTGTGATAAGAACAGATATGAAACTTCTTATTGTTTTTATTATCAGTTTTGAGTTTATACTATGGGGAGTTCGGAAATATAACATGGGAGATACTGGATGATAGATAATGGGGGGATGTTTTAGCGCCGACTGGTTGGTAAAGATTTTTTAACTTCCCCAATAAATCCTTAAAAGTGAGAACTATACTTTAAAGGATTCCATAGTTTGAAAATGTATCTAAAGGCTCAACCAAATGTCGAAGTTGAGTCTATCCAATCAGAATCATTCAACTTAAAAGACTTTAAAAGTATCTCAAAGCAGTCCAAATATTAAAAAATACCTAAAATGATCTCAAGACACATAAATACCACAAAAAGATAACGAATTTTAATAGGAAGTATAAATTCTTGTATTAATTCTTAACTTAATTGAAAAGAAATCAAAACTTTTAGTATCTATCTCAAGCGCAAGTCCTCTAAGATACAGATACTTTTGCGTCATACAAACTGTTAATGAATAAACATTTCTGTTGTATAAAAGTGTCAACTTTTAATCAATTGAATATTGCAAATAACTATAACGAAAACATATAATTGATTGAACAGATTACAAGCTTGTCAGTTAAGAAAAACGCGTTGCCATGAAGATTAAAAGGCTAAAAGACTTAACTATGCTACAGTGCACTTAACTTGGCTAAAAAACTTGTTAAGACTAAATGAATTCACAATCTTTGCAAAGGTTGCACTTAACTTTATACCACACTATGTATATATATCTATACATACATATATATATATATACATATGTATATATAGAATTTGAAGCATATAAAATCTTACTACTTAATTAGTTAATTGTTTAACTTAAATTATATACACAAGTCCTTAGTGAACATCATTGCGTCTCGTGTAAAAAGTTGTCAGAACTCAGCTGGTATCGTGTGGTCCAAAAGAAATTGGAGCTTGGAGTTAATCAGAGCAACAGCAGACGATCGCTGAGTGGGATCATCAACTGCATTTTGGCCAAATCTCAGAGACCCGTATGACTCGTCTGCAACTGTTCAATGGAGATGGACAACTGCTCGAGGCGTTGCATCAACTGCAACATATTCTCCTGGGCACGATTCGTATTGAACTCATTGCCATGCTCCAGTGAATCCTCCTCGGCGGCGGCCAGTTCGAAATGCAATTTGGCTAAGCTCTCCTGCTGCTCACGTATCTTGGTCATCTGATCCATGGTGCAGCCGGAGCCTGAAATAGGAAGATTAGTTAATAAAATAATAAGACAAAAGCAAGATTTAACTATAATATAGTTGGAGAAGTATTTTTTAGACCCTGTAGTTGTGTTATTTCTTAGAATCTTAAATGCTTTCTACTGCAATTTACACACTACAGGGTCAAACTATACTTAAAAACTTACCAAACGCCTTCAGCTTGCCCGAATGAAAGTCATCGAGTAGTCCCAACAGAGCACGCTCCATATGCTTCACATCGGGCACTTCGGAGACAAAGGAATGATGTTTTATTGGACGATCGTCGAATTTGTCGCTGTGAACGCTTGCGTTTGCTATTGTCAAGGATTGGGATTGGTTATGGGCTTGATTTTGGTTTTGAGCCTGCGTTTTGCGACGCTGCATATTGGGCGTGTTTGTGCTGCTGCCGTTGTTCTTGTTGTTGTTATTGTTGCTGTCGTTGCTAGTGTTGTTGTTGTTGGTGGTGATGTTGGGATCGGGGGACAACCATTCGCTGCTTACCAGTGTTATGCTATTCAAACTGTGCTCACTGCTGTGCATTGCATCCAACTGTTTGCCATCTTAACAAATTGGCCAACAAAAAATCACAATACAAATCATGAAAATAAAAATATAAAACAAATAAAAAGAAATTACATAAAATACAGAAAAACAAGTAGGGTAAATAAATAAAATATTACAACAAAGATTAAAGTAAATTATAGAAAATTAATAATATATTTACTAAAATTTAAACATTTTAAAGGAATTTAAATTATGTCGCTATCATTAATTATTTATACTTTAAGTTAATAAATAATTACTGGGTGAAAAAAGGAATTTTTAAATTATACTCATTAAAATTCCAGGATATATTCAATAGAAATATATATATATAAATGATTATGATTATTTTTGAACATAAAAAACAATAAAATGATTGAAAATTTTTACACAAATCTAATAATAAAAATTTGCAACTGTCGTGTCCCAACACAAAAAGTCAAGTGAAAGTGGTCAAATCCCACGGGCAAAACCAAAGGAGAGGAGAAAACAGAAGTGGAGGAGAAGGAGAAGGCGGCGACCCACAAGTGAAATGGCTTGTAAGTTCCAATTATTGAAATTCTAACAATTTTCTAGCGTGTGTATTGTTAGTGTGTGTGTGAGAGAGTGTAATGTGAGCAACATATGGTCAGAAGTGCGTCATCCACTGATTTTAATAACACTGGGGGCTACTGTCAACTCCTTGACAGCAGACACAAACGTTCACAGTGACTGCAAAAAGAGTGTGGCAAAGACAATATAATTGGGTTTTTGGCCCAGTTATGAGTTACCTTTTAGTAATTTGCGTGGACGTGTTTTAAACTCAAAACGTTCATCGCCAGTTGCACTATTGTTATTATTGTTGCTACCGCTGCCTTGGGCGTGGGGGCGTGGTCGGCGCTCATTTACGTACTGCAGTGTCGTCTTGGCTGAAGGTTGCTGCTGTTGTCCCTGTCCCTTTTCGGATATGGTGCGCTCAATAGAGCAGGAGGCCGAGTTGCGACTTCGTGTTGTTTCTCCACTGGAAATGCCTTTAATCTGAAAGTGTGTGTATGTTTGTGTAATAAACATTTGTTATTTGTGAGCAATCAGAAAAGTGGAATGGGTGAAGCGGGGCGTATGTGATTTTTACATTGATCTTTGGCACCGCAACGGGTGTGGCAGGTGTTTGGGCTGATTTTGCTTCCTCCTCGGTTTCCACATCATTTGGCACTAGCTTTTGGCGTTCCACAACTTCATCGTTTGGCTCCATTTCCAAAATTATTTATGGTCTTATTTTATCTGTATGTTTTTAAGCAAAAATTTCCTTTGTAGCGTTTAGTCGTTCACAGTCTACGTACACACTTAAAACAGCTGATATAACAGTGTGACCAGAACAGCAAAATCTAGCAACGCCAGGGCTGCTGTAAAGACAAGTCAAATTGGCGCCAAATTCAAATAATTCAATTGCATCACGGTCTGATTACTTTTTATTGCATTAGCTAAGAGTTAGTTAGCAGAAACAACTAAAGTTAATAACTTATTATGCCTTCTTTTTAGAGAAACCCATTGTGTAGATCATATGCACGATGCTCACTAAGCCAATACCGCAAAGACCTGCAGTGATCCCAAACAGAACCTTGTCAGCTGGTCCACCTTTCAGAAAAACGGGCAGATCATTCACAGCCTGCAAGAAAATTCAAAATTATAGCATACAATTAAAGATATTCTTGGTAATACTCACCTGGAAAGTCTTCATTTTGCCAGCCAGTCCTTCGGGTAAAGCCATTGTTCCAAATAAGTATTATGTAATTGCTGAAAATATGCAAGAAATTTGCGCATTTTGAGTGCATGCAGCTCTGAGAGTTCTCTTAAGTTTCACAGGCATTTATTTAAAATTTTTAAGAATTACCAGTAATTTACTCTAATTAAAAACAGATTTTACTTACTTATGGAATCGCTAATAATTCTGCACTGCAGTCAAATCAGTGAATGTTGCTAATGTAAAATGTTTAAAAATAGAAAAAGTGCAGAGATGCGTTTTCTGTGGCAATGAAAATAGCGCAATATTGCCACATTGCAACGTTTTTCAGTCAAAGAAATCAAATTCGGATTCTGCATTCGAAAGTGAGTCAACGGTTGAAATTCAAATTTAGCGGGTTGGATGTGTGAACGACCGAGGGACGTTGTGAACGTCCGATTTTCGATTTGTACGTGTTCCGTTCGCGCTATTTTGGCTTTTTGTGAATTTTTCAGCAGGCGCACAGCAAAAGCTGCCGGGCGAATGGCGTTTTAAGTATTCATACGTTTTTTTCATACGCCACAGTCACACTCGCAGCCACAGCCCCCGTCATAGCCAGTGGAATGTGTGTGAGCGAGTGAAAACGAAAGCTTGCTGTTGCGCACAGTGCCAGTGCTCACAGCAGTTGTCCCACTTGCTCGCACACAACGAAAAGCGTCGACCCAACTGAAAGCACACTGCAGCCACATTTTGATAACCGCTGTTAACGGCCTGACGATTTTGGGAGCCTGGTGGGGATTACAATAATTCTACACCGAATGAGTTGTGCAATTTCGGCGACATCGTGTGTTGTGTGTGCAAACTAAAATTTTTTTGTAGACACAACGAAGTCGCGCAGCAGAATTCGACGACCATTTGTGGAAGAAAACAGCTGAAAATTAAGATGGGTACACAAATTTTTGAAGCGAATTTCGTAGTGTTTTGCGCTTTTCGTTTTACAAAAACTTAAATTCGAAATTGAACTTTGTTTTAATTTGTTCGCCCCGCCCCGCGCCTGAGGCCTATAAGCTGTTTTCAAAACACACTCATAATAAGCACACACACACACATATAAGAAATCGCCCTGCTAAAGCCTTTGTCGATTTTTAGCTCCCAGTACAAGAACTTTCAAAATCTGTAGCTTCCAAACAAAATTAACTTGCCAAAGTTGCACACGTCAACGTCAGCCGGCGTCAGCGTCGACTGCGCTGCAGCAGCGCAACTTTTGGTTTTAGCGAAACTTGAAAAAAGTTAAATCTTGTCAAGTTCACCTCCGGCATCGAGTGCTTTTCTGTATTGCCGCGGAAACTTGTGGGATTCTTCTTGAGCACCCCACTGCCTATGCTCACTCTCCCCCACTACGCCCCACCGCCAAGCCCATGCTCTCTCGCGCGGAAGCATTCAAAAAGTTCAAGCTAATATTTTCACAGTTCTAAAGTAAAACTTGTTTTGTGTGTAAGCTGCAGAGCAACAACAAAAACTACAAAAGTTTCATCGTTTATCGTTTATCGCCAATCGGAAGCATCGTACTCAAAAGAACTTTATGCTAAAGCAATGCAGCTGATTTGCATAAAAGAGAGAGAGAGAGAGAAAGAGAGCAAACGAAGAGAGGCGAAGTGCAAGAAATCACTGATTCTACTACTAAGTACTAAACAGTAAAATTAACGATCTTTTGCGTACTATGCTGTGTTAAGAATTAGAATTTTATTTTATATCTAAAACAGGTAGAACTTAGAAAGTTTAAATGTATTAAATATGTATCTTTTAGGTTTATAAGTTTTTTGCGTTTCAGTCTATAGCTTCGAAAAGCCCATCATATTGTGCAAAAAGCACACCTTAATGCTTTTCGGTGCTTGACAGATTGAAAGTTTTATCGGAAAGCCAAAACGTAGCCCTATCTTTATACGAGGGGTAAGCGAGACAAACCCGGCCTCAAAAATACTAGAGCTTATTCAGAAACAAAAAGTTCAGACAAACAAACCAACGAGCTTAAAAAAGCCTCTCTACAAAGAACGTGACAGCTAAAAAATTAATATTATTTATAAATATATATTATTTAATATGTATGTACACTTTGGTTATAATTAAAGCTTTGCAAGAAGCATTCAAAGAATGACACATAATGTTATTATAGCTTTTAAAACTTTGCGAGACAAAGTCTAAATTTCTATGCGCTTAAAGCTTAAGACATTAATAGAAAAAAAACAAAAACAAACAAAAAACAACAATATGAAGGTCGTAAAAAAAACAAAGCTTATTTTCTACTTAACTTATTTTAACCAAATGTGCAATTTTCAAAACACAAATAAATCGAATAATTTCAATTTCAATATTGCAATAAAAATAAATGTCGTTGCGTCTGCTACTTTTTTTTGCAGCCCAAGAACACTCGCCCGAATGCGACAACAACAATAGCAACGGCAATAGCAACACAACAGACAAGGTTGTCTACTCCTTTTCCTTTTCGCAAAACAAAATGGATTGCTCTTTAACTAAAACAGTTAACAGGCTTTCAGCAGCGACGGCAAACATTAACAGCGGACAACGAGAGCTGAGCAAACATGTGTATGGATACATAGATTTGTCCCGCTCGCACGCACCAGTCAGGGGACTGTAGTCGTTGCCATTCACAGTTGCTTAGCGAATGAATCAATTGCTCAATTTGCATGCTCCTCTCAACACTGTGCGCCTAATGGAAAATTCACAAAACCGCTACGAATATAACGCATTCACACTATTCACTCACTCGCTCGCTCCATGTACTCGCACATACTCGCTTGTGTCGTCTGCACTTGGTCAAGTATATGGTGTACTGGGTACTTTGGCAATGGGAACACAATCAGGCAACTCCTGCTTAACCCGTTCCCAATGCATTTAATACGTAATATTATTCCGTACTTTTAACTGCCGCATTTAATTGTACGTGAATATGAATGACTGCGTCAGGGAAAAAATTAAATATTCAAACAAAAGCGTTGAAATAATTGTGTAAACGTCGTCTGTGGGTGTACTCACACTCACAGTGGGTATACAAATGCATGAGAAGGATATCTTCATATGTACAATCTACACTCGTTTGCAGTGACTTTATTCATTTTTCTTCTTTCGAGCGTACAGTGAAACTTCTGTTGAGTTGAATACCAACAAGTAAAATGAATAACCACAAGTTATGAATGCCCATGAATGCCAACGAGTACTTGGCCAGTTTCATGAAAGGCACTCAAAGAAGATTGAGTATTTGCTGCTGCTGGCGCAATATTCGAAAGGGGCAACACAGAGTCCAAGTCCAATACGGTCGTTTGCTCGTATTGTTGCTTTTCGATTGGATGCATGTTGTAAAAAATGTTTGAACTGTTTTAAGTTTAAGTTTTAACGGTAACAGTGACGCAGAAATGGGCAGCAAGTTACTCTTTCGGCCACAAAAGCAAAACACCATAAGTGTGAGTGCGACGTGTGTGTGTTTGCGGCTACCTTGACAATGAAACACACACACAAACACTCGAGCAGTTGCTTATGTGTTTAGAGAGGGAGGAAGCGAGAAAGCGATAGAGGCGTATGGGGAAGTTCATTTACCTCTTTTAACATTTTCAGCGGTCATGCGCTGCTGAGGTGAATTAGATATACTGGTATGCGTACTTGTTTTTGTTGTTGTGTGGGAGAGGCTAAGAGAGCGTGAGAGGCAAAGAGAGTGGACGCTCTCCTATTTGCATTTGCTTTACTTGCGTGTGCGTGTGTACGTGTTTACATGTGTTCGTTTCGTTTTTGGTTACCTGCATGCTAATTAGTTATTCAATTGGGAGAGCGAGAGAACTCACTCAAATGTTTGCTCTGACAACAAGCACAACCCCGCTCGAGTCCCCTTCGCACTCTGTTGTTGTTGCTGCCGTTGTTATTGCTGTTATTCACGCTGTGATCACGACAAGCTACTTTTGTTGTTGCTTTGGCTGTCAAATGTGTTTCAAAGTCAATGTCGTGTGTGCGAGAACGAGAACGAGCACGCGTATGAAAACAAGCACGTGAACAACAACGAGAATGAGTACGATTATGAGAGCAGGAGCGGGAGTTTGGAGGGGCAAATGGGAGTGTGAGCGCAGAGTGAGACAAGTGCTGTTGACCCAACCCCAAACCCGACCCCCAATACACCCCTCTTTATTTGATTGCCTGCTCAAACCACCTTGGTGTTTGTGTGCGTACCTCCCGCCCCCTACTCCTGCCCTTGTAGTTGTATATGTGTTGTGTGTTTGTGTTCTTTTTTTTTATCATCTAAGTGGATGTGGTTGCCTGCTTCTGCTTCTTCCGCTGCCGTTGCCGCCGTCGTTGCCGCTGTTCCCGACATCATTAAGAACAGTTGTCGACGTCGCGCGCGCATGAACAAAAAGTAAATGGGGCGGGCACCGAAGCTCACGGACGGAGCAAGAGTATCATCATCATAAGCGTCTGCGTCAGCGTCGACGCCAGCTTCGCAGCTGACAAACGGGCAGCGCACGCCCTACAAATTTGCTGTTCGCCTATTCGAAAATTTCACTAAAAATTGTTTACTCTCTCGTTTGGCACGAAATGAAAGTGTCCTTTGGCCCCCAAATGAACGTCGTCAAGCAGTTCAGTTTAGCTCAGTGCCCCGTTTCATCCCAACCTCCCCCACTGGCTGTTGCTCACCGTTAGCGACGCCTCTGTCCCCATTTTCAAAAGGGGTTTCCATGCGTCGAGTACCGATGTATTTGGATTGGGTAAACCCTTTTCAGATTGGGGAGGAATATGATGGAGACATTACAGAGGCGTCTCAGTGAAGAATTAAAATTAGCGTCGATTAACGAGTCGTATGAGTTATATTATTTTATGACTGTGTATAAGCCAAAAAGTTATTATTTAATTAATTTAATATAAAGGACATTTACGAACAGCATTAATAATTTATGCTTAAACTCTTATACAGACAATGGGTTCTTCTAATTGCAATTGCAGAACTGAAGACTTTGTTTTCCTTTAAATTGTCATCAAATACGGCCGACTTCATAAATATTTGAATAAACAAATACATTAAGCAGATTTGTTAATAACTTTCTTTTATACAAATTCAAGACAGAGCTTTAGCGCATAAAATCTCCAATCTCAATTAACTAATCTGCGATTTTAATTGCTTAAATGAAATACTAAAAACCAAAAACAACACGGTCCGTTAAAATACTTATGGCATCAACAGTATTTTCGTATTCTGCCCCTCAATTCTGTTATTAGCAGAACTATAGGATCTGCGCCGCAGTCGCTGCTGCTGTCCCTCTCTGTCTCTCTTACTCGCTCTCTATCGAGCTTCGTAATCGAGAGTGAGCAGATTTGATTCACCAGCCGTGACATAACCAAACAAGTGAACACACAAATAAAGACAGAGAGTAAGAGTGAGAAAGAGAGAGAGAGCGCGAGAGAGCGGATTAGCTGGGAGGGGCAACACTTCGACGTCGCCGTCACACTTGTTTGTACTCAGTGTATGTGTAGCTTTTATAGGCTATGCGCTCCTGTTATGGTAGTCAAGACTTCCCCATGTCGGCGTGTGTGCGCTGCGCTGTTGCCTTCTGACTAAAATGTGGAGCTCGAATGCGTTTGTATAAGTATAAGTGTATGTAGTTGTAGTTGTAATTGTAGCTCGACTAATACAGCCTTGAGAAGGTCTTTGGCGCTTATGCCCCTTACCGGAGAGTCCAAACGCAGCAATCGGTAGTCGGTAGGGCCCCCTCAAATTGGGTTCCCCAATTGCCGGTACACTTTTATGCTGTTCCCCACACAGCAACAACAACTATGGCGACGTCGACGTCGACAAACGCTGTCGGCCGTTTAGCTATGCTTTCTGTTTGCCCGCGCTGTTAGTAGCCATCTTTTTCGATTTTTTGCTCAATCACAGACGACGCCAACGACAGACAGAGAACGAGAGATAGATTCACAAAAGCAAACAGACAGACGCGTAAGATAGAAAGGGAAAGGGGAAATGGCTTGTGTGGAGTATGAATCGTTGTGAAGGGGAGGCAATGGATCTACCGTTGTCTAGCCACTGTCTGCGTATGCGTCTGTGTGTTTTTCTGTATGTGTGTTTGTGTCTCTGTGTGCATGTCACTTGTTCGCTGCGCAACTTCTGTTTTCCTGGTGTAATTAAGCAAACGAAATATAATAATAATAAATTATAATTTTAGAAGGCGTGCCCAACACCAATCAAATTAACCGGAGCGGGGCTTAAAACCGCGAAATATTATTATTTTATTTATGGCCAACATACACACAGACGCACACACTCACAATTGGCACTAGTTTATTATTATGCCATTATTTCGTTTGTATGTTTAAAATATAAACGAACAGGCTTCAAGAAATGCTCGTGTCTCTCTTTCTCTGTCACTCTTTCTGCAAAAGTCAAACGAAGAATTGCATTTCACTTTCGCCATAAAATTTTCAAATTATTATTCGTAAATGGGTAAAAGTTGTTTGTGTGCCTCTTGTTATGTTAATTTTACAGCGTTTATTCCCCACTCCCCCAACGTACCCACTTCGTTCAGCACTTTCCAATGTTATAGGGGCAATTGCACCCAACTGTGGCTCCAGCTCCAGTTTCAGCTCCAACTCCAGTTCCAGTTCCAGCTTTAGGACGGTTTGTAAAGTTTTGCGTCCAGACGTTTTGCTATTTCTATGAAAACTTGGTAACTGCTGCCTTCGTTTCTAACGATTTTCTATGTTAACGCCAATTTTGGAAACACTAATCCGTCCGTGCGTCCCTCAGTCCGTCAGCAACAACAGCAGCCGCTGCAAGCGTCGCTGCTGCTTCTCTGCCTGCCGTTAAATGTGAAAAATGTACGTTCCGCGGACTTTGCGTCATGCGATGTTAATTCAATAGGAGCCCAGCATTAGACACAAGCTGCCTGATACGTAACGTCAATGGCCGACACTTGTGTGTGAGCGAGATGGCAATGTGGGGAAGGTCACATGAGTTAGCTCTGCTCTGAATGTTTTTTATGTGTGGCTGTCCCTGTGTGTGTGCGCGTGTGTGCTTGTGTGTGTGCTGTTATCTGTTATCCGTTTACTTGGTGAGCGATTCAGTGTGACCGTACATAAAAGTATCTGTATATGCAGCTAAAGCTGCTATCTCTACACCAGTATCTGTGTGTATGCATGGGTGTGTGTGTGAGTGTTTTTGTTTGCGTTTTTACCTTAGTATTTGCGGCCAATGAACTCAGCGCTGAGTTTAGTGCACTTTACGCTCCCTGCTGTCTTCGATGTTATTCTTCTCCTCACTTTTTTGCAAGCGGGCATTTGCAGCAGGAGAATTACTTTTAGAATTTATCAAAATGTGTTGGATGTACTCTAATGTTTATGAAATTAAGTCACTTAAACAAAGCTAAATGTTATCAGCTACGAAATGCCCCAAGTTTTTTTTTAATATTTGTTTTAAAGATACAAAAAGCTTAGCCAGATTTGCCCATTTAATGATTGCATTTCTTTTAAATTTTAAGCGAGTTTAATTTTAAACCTAACAAATTAAACAATTAAAGAGTGCGACTAAGCTTTTAAAGTGCACATAAGGGCATTAACAATTCCGTAAGTGACTAACGGCGATCGTAATACAGTGAGTACTTTGCACATTGTGTACTTACTAAAATTAAAACAAATTTATGAGCACAGTCCAGAGCTAGTGCCCCTCCTCTCTTTACTGCCCACCGTTTCTGTCTGGCCAGCCCTTCTTTGGCTTCTCCTCTCTTCTCTTCTTCTCTCTCTTTGCTTACGCTATTTGCCCGCTCTGAAGTGCAATTACGACGTCGCTTCGTTTGCAATTTCTTCTAGGTGCGCATAGCTGCAGTTATCGCCTCTTTCCCTCTCGCTCTCGCTATCTCAAGTGCATGTGCATGAGTATACATACATATGTATGAGTATGCATGTGTGTGTGTTTGTGTGTCTTTGTGACGATGCAGCTCCTCTGCCGAGTTGTGTGTTTGCGTGGAAAATTGTAAGCCCCCCGCAGCGCACATTTGAAAAGTGCATCTCCGCAGCGCCTAGATTCAGCGGCTGTTGGGTGAAAGAGAAAGAGCGGTAAGTAGGGAGCCTAGTTTGACTGCTTGGAAAACTCTTGGTTTTCTATTAGATGGCCAACCGACTAGGCCCATACAGAGAGCCCAGACAAAGTAGACCAACGAATAGTAAAACTTACGGCTTGTCTATTGCTTAACGGCCCCTTCCCTTTCTCTCTCATTTATGATGGAGTAAAGAAAATCCTTTCTACGCTTTCCCCAAAAATAAAAAAATAGTTGGTCTAGGAGCTCCAATCCATACAGTGGGTCTCATAACAACTTTAAGCTAACCGAATTGGTTCCCCTTTTGGGGAAGAGAGGCGCACACAGATACTTACACTCACACCGGCGCACACACGTTCCAATGAAAAATGGTTGAAAAAAGTTTGAAAAAAAAACGTTGTATGATTTTTCTTCGCCAATATTTTGTAACAGAGCCGCAGCAGTGAGCGAAAAGCGACTGTGAGTTTTGTAACAAAAATGCACACAACTCAAGCGAGCACATGCACACAGAAACGCACACAAACACACTAACACACGCAAGCATTCACACAAATGAACTCAATTTGTTTCTTTTTATTTCTTACTGTGGGCTCCTCCATCGATTCCCCTTCTCAATGCACATGAGTCCATTGTGGTTGTTGTTTTTTTTTTTTTATTTGCTGCTGCACTCTGTTCGGCATTGCTGAGCGCGTTGAGTAGGCGAGCAACGGCCTATGTGTGTGTGCAGTGCAGCTATTACGTTTTGGTGAGTGAGACAGCGAAAGAGAGAGACAGTGAAAGAGAGTCAAAGCTCGATGCAATTGAACACAGTGGAACAGTATAGCTATCTTTCGTTACATTTTCCACTTACAAAAATTGCACTACGATACATTTGCCCAAAATTATGCAGTTACTAGTTAATAATAAAGGGCTTGCAAGTTTTACTTTCCAATTTTATAAAGAGGAATGTGCTATGTCCAACAGACCATGGATATTGAAATTATTGCCGTAAGGCAAAACGAACTATTCCAAATTTATTGCTTAGTTCTTGAGTTATTAGTTGATTCCAAAAAACGGACAAATTGACTATAGTACAATGTTTGCACATGTGCAGTTCCTCTCTCATACACATTCAGACAGTCAGTGAGTACTGCAGTTAGGTAGAACGGGACAGCGAGGTGGAACCGCAATGCACTTTTTGGTTTTGCACGCAGCATCTCGCTCCAACTGATCACATTACACATACAACGAAAGAGACGAAGGCATTGACTACGGCGTGCAGCAAACAGAGAACACTAACGTCGCAGTCCCCAACCGAGAGATGTTCGTATCAAAGGCCTTTGACTGCATATTCCCTCCCAGCCTTCTGCCTGCAAATATACAGGCGCACCTGCCCCGCCCCACTCGCTCTCACACACACACTCGCGTATGCAAGCAAACAAAATACGATTATATACTTTTTTTCAATTGCGAGACGCTTGCGTTTTGTTTTTGCAAAATGCAACGCGGCTACGAATTCTGGGCTCCTTTTCCCAATGTAACACAACCATGCACCATGCGAGCGACGATTGCCCCAGGGCTGCCATTAACATTACGACAATGATTACGTGGATGTGGATGTGGATATGGGATACACATATATGAAGAACATTGCCCATTACAGTTTACAGCAACCACGTGACTTACCTTATAGCTAGAGTATTGGAGTAGCAGCAGCAGCATCTGTTACTTATTACATGCCTCCTGTCCCAGTCTTCCTCTGTTGGGTTTATAGCGGGCCATGCGGTTATTCCTTTTTACGGCTGTTCTGGGGTGGCGTGCCGACTGCCAAACCGATAAACTCCTGCTCTTTGCCGCGTCATCGTCATCGCCAGCGTCGCCGTCGCCGGCTGCGTGCACAAAAGTAACAAAATGTACTGAATGGAAACAGGCTCTCAGCGCTTGGGAGAGCAACGATTTTACATTACAATCGCTGTACAATCGACGCTCGGTCTCGGTACACACTCATTGCGCGTTCGCAGTCTCCCACTCCCTCTTCTCTCCATACTCGCGACACTGTGTGCGCTCTGTCTTTGCTTGTGTCTGTTTGTGTGCTTGTGTGTGAGTGTGTGGGACTGAGTGTTTATGTTTGTGTGCGAGTCGCATTACTTGCGCGCGTGCTCCTCACTCCGTAAGCACAGATAAGTAATAATGGCTCCACTCTCCACTGCCGCTGTCGACGTTAGCGCAATTTGTTTTTATTATTTTTTCTTTTCATACTTTGTTCTTTGAGTGCCTTTGGCGGCGAAGGGGTCTTTGCTCTCGTTTGCTTTATCGTTCATGACGTTGTTTTGATGCGTTCGTTAAATGTATGAGTGCTTGTATGTGTTACACACACACACACGCTCGCATACACAGAAAACTGCATTCAGCTGAGTTGAAAAAAAATTTGCTAATCCGTTTTGCAGTCTTTCTATACGCTGCCTACTTGTTGTGTGCGAATTAAGCTTGGTATGCTGCCCACTTGAAATCAACACAGATTAAATAAACATCTGTATGAATTTAAAAAAATAATAAATATTTAGAATTGAGGAGCAATTTAATGTTAATAGAGAAATAAGTTTAATTAGGAATACATTTAAGACAAAGGCACAATTGGTTAAATAAAATATAAGACTTGTCAATGCAGCCAATGCACTGCTTTCACCATTGTTAACTTATACAGCAACTTATACCACTATACGTAAAGGCATTGCAAGCAGTGCTGCCTTTTTGTGGGCTAAGCAGTTCAATAACTCCACTTTTCAAATAATTTAATCAACTTTAAAATTAGCAACAACATTTAATATTATTTATTTATGAATTAAATACTAAACTGATCTGACTTTGTATACATAGACAATATAGTATTTAAAAGATTTGCTTGATATGTTTCGAGTCTAAAGAGTGAACTCTTATAGTTTAACCTTAAAATTATGATCGATTTGCGTTGCGGGGAAGCAGAACGCTGATATGTATCGTTATCGTTATCGGTATCGTTAACTGGTAGCTTAAAACCGCTAGAAATAATATATTTGTGTGCGATCTTTGATATGTTTGTTAGTTTCGGGAATTTTCTTAAGTAAATTTACTATATTTATCACAGATGACAACTAGAACTCGTTTGCCTTGGATGGATTGCCAATGGGCGTGGCACACGCCTCCTTAAAATTGGTGGCATTAAGTGGGGCGAAGTAGTCCTCGTGGAGAAATCGGATAATGTTCTCAATCGGACAGAGATCGGCCTTATTGCCACGACTATCGCGAGTTACCCGCAAACTCTTACCACCCTCGCAAAAGTCTATCTGCTGGGTCACATCGCGTCCATTGTAGACGACCCGGAAGTAGTAATCCGTATGGGCCTCACTGCGGTACACCTCGAAGGCCAGCCGAGTAGCATAGGCAATGGTTTGACCCTGTTGCTGATTACCCACTATCCCCAGGGCTGCGGTCAAGTATTGCATGGTGCAATCGTGTCCAGAGTAAAGGACAAACTTGGTCCTATCTCCGGATATCATTTTCAGCATATAGCCCACAATGTGTCGGATCATGCCGTAGGATCGAAGCAGTCCGGAACGCTTGTAGTAGCCATGTCGGGCCTTACGTCGGGAGAGTTCGTCCGCAAATCCCATGAGAGCGTCCACGTGAGGCGCTTCCACGCAGCCCACTTCGGAATCCTCCTCGGGTGGCTGCTCCGGCTCCACAGCCACGCCGGCAGCACCACCAATGGTGGCCATCTCGTCCTGGTCAATGTTAATCACATCTACCAGATCCAGCTGACTGTTTGGCCGAGTGCTTGCTACCGTTTGGCTGACATTGCGACGACGACACGGCAGCGTGGCATCATGGCAGAGCACCGTAAGCATGGCGTCCACCACCTCGAAGGGATTCGTAATGCCACCCTCGTTGGGTGTGTGCTGCAGCAAAGTGCCACCGATCCACTGCATAACGGCCAGAACGTCGGGACGTCGGAGTAGCTCCCGATCCGAAAGAGCACCTAAACGCTTCTGCAGCACTGCCGACTGAGCGCAGCTGCAGTCCCCGAAGCAGAAGGCCATGCTGTGGGATTCTCTCACGTTCAGGGCCAGCCACTTGTCCGCCGGGAGCAGGGCGAATAGCAGCGCCAGAGCCGACTGGAAGGTCCTACGATAGCGTGTGGTGAACACCACAACCTCATCCGAATTGAGGAGCGTGTGGGGCGTGGTGTGATCCACCGTCGAGCTGCCACGCGGCTTCAGCAGTAATCCCAGCGGATGGGCATAGATTTGGTGCATGATCTCTCCCACATGCAGCAGCTGGGCAATGCCCCTGGAAAGAAGGAGGAGGCAGGAGTGTCTATATTTTGGTGTTCCTAGGATTAACAGAAATAGTCTCACTTACTTGTATGTCAGCTGTCCCAATGGACAACCTCGCTCGGTGGCCGGGAGTAGCGGGAAGCCATGAAACGGACCCACCTTGTTCCAGTACAGGTGATTGGACCCGGAAGCGGAGCTGCTCGAATTGTGCAGAAAGCTGCGATATCTGTAAAGGGAGGAAACCTATGAGATTGACAGATCCGAAGTGTCCCACTACCAAAACCACCTGTTGACTAGGCTGTCACCATCGGTAGGCACACCACAATTAATGCCACTGGCATGGACATGGGACATGGCACCACGATCGCCATGTCGAATGACCAGGAGCACGCCCTGGAGCTTCCAGCCCTCGAGGATTCCCCCATCGTCCAAACGCACCAGTTGAGCCAAAGGAGCACAGCGTTCCCGGTACTTTGCAAAGCGCTGTGCACTAGATGAGGCATCCGTTGAGCCACCACTAGCACCTCCAGATGAACTGGCAGTGCCATAACCAACGCCTCCTGCCCCGCCCAGATCATGCTCAGCATTGCCCATGTAGCGATACATGCCTGGAAAAAAGGGGGAAATGTATTAAAATTGTGCTAATCCCGGCCAGCTAGAGACACCTACCCGCTATCAGCAAAAAGATCCAGAGACTGAGGAACATGTAGCAATACAGCGTGCGATGCTGGGTCGTAAAACGCGTCAACTCCTTGAGCAGCAGCCTCATGATGATCTGGGCAGTGGCTTCCTTCCAACATATATGTGGTTTGTATAGATCCAATGGTCACCCGCTGGACACACTCTGCACACTGGCCAGCTCCAAGTACAGCTCCAAATCTGTTGGTATCAACTGGAAAAAATTGTTTAATGTGCGGACTCTTTGGGGTTGCAGGGCAGCTGTCAAAGCAGTTACGTGGAGCGCAGCCAATTCATGGAGCATGCGCACTGAGTGCTGAGAAGGGAGCTTAGACAGCTGTTGTCGCTTTAGCTTTTTTAAAGCTAGCTTCAGAAATCTTAAGGGGAAGCAGAATGTAGCACTTTAAAGTTGTAATTTAAGGGGTGACTTAAACTTTGGCTTGTTAGCGTCTCTAGCTAATTTATAGCTAGATTACAAAAATGAATAAATTAGAAGAAAATGTAATTAATGAGCCTGAATACGATATATTTCAGGAGTTGGCTTGAACTCTGTTGTCTGGAAAGGTAAAGAAACTTCAGGAGGAGATACCTTGATCCACGCTACTTTAGAGCTAAGACAGATGTTTTCTTTACAGCTAGAAAGGTCTTAATAAAAAGCTTCTGATGGACCTTTAAAGTGTCGAATAAGACATACTTAGCCTATAAATCCACCCGATTTAAAGTAGCTGTCGCCACTTTACCCAATTATAGTTAGATTCAGCAAATTTTGATCACTATAGTTTACTATCCACACTAATAAAGCACAGTACGTTCGGTAATCAATAATTTATTTAGCCGTTTCTAGCATTTATTTTACGTGTAGCTAGCTATTTCTGGCCAGAATAGGCTAGCAGCACTGACAGTTAAAACAGCTGTTTTGGTTTGCAGTTCTCAAGCATTTGATGCGTTGCTTTAATCACAAAAGGAGACAAAGTATCCAAAGTGATGATAAAATTATAGTGTTTGTTTTGGGGGATAAAGTATAAATATGATGACAAATTTTGGTTAAAAGCTGAGAGCGTCGCCTCTTCAAGCTTTGCAATGCATAAAATGAGAGTATAATATTTGATCAGAGATCAGAGTATAATATAGTATATATATATATGTTTGTATTTTGGCATATCCACTTGGTGTCCTTCAGTTCCTAATCCTGTGTGGCAGCCAGAGCGAGGACAGTGAAGCGAACATCTTCCGGATCGCGGGCCATGAACTCTTTGCACACCTTGGCCGCATCATGGACAAAGGTTTCATCCGATGTCTTGCCATGACTGATAGGAAATGCTTTGCGCCCATCGAGCTCATATAGTGTGTCCCCTTTGTTGACCAACGCAATGAAGTGATGAATAACCGTCTCATAGGCACTGGCATCAGTTTGTCCCTCTTGAGCCAAAGTCTGGTGATCCTCGGTAAAATCCTTATCCTTCTCTAGGCTCTGACCACGCTCATCGGGCGACAACTTAGCACTGCTATCCAGGAAATTCTTCAGCACACCAGGTGCGACTTCAATGCTGCAGGAGAAGATGAGATATTTGTATAAAGTATATCAATAAATTAATTTAAGTTATTTGCTTTACATACTCCTTGTTGTTGGCCACACTGTGGATGAGGGCGACGGTGCCGCAGGCATTGTGTGTAAACTGTTTCATATAGAAAAGATCCTCCGGATATTTCTCCTCCTCAGCGGCAGTCTTGATACGCTCATGCTCCTCAGCGCGATGTTTTTCATACTGCAAAACACACCCACAAATACGCAATAATAAATATATATTGAATGACTAAGCAAATTTCTGTAAAGGAAAAGAGATAAAACACATACAGCATCGCTAATGGGAAAGAGTAGAATCAATGCCTTCACAGGACGCGGCAAATATGCGAGTAACTCATCATCGAGTCCGATGACGTCAGTAACGGACCAGACAGGCGACACACCCAACTTGTGTATGTATTTGGTCAGCACCTGGAATGGGAAAAATGGACATCATGGCGTCTTTAAAATTTGCAAATTGAGAAAAAAAAAACCAACAAAATGCGAATTTTTTGCCAAGCAAATAATACCACTTATTTTGTAAAGATGATTAACATTACAATCTTATTAAGCACTCACCTCTGGGTTAGATTCCAATGGTATCCAGGTCGACATTTTTGATAAGAAATTTGTATTTTACTTGCTGAGACAGTCACAGACTGAATTGTTACTTTGTTAATGTCTGAAAATGGATTACCGGCACTTTTTTGACAACTGTCTGATTGCTGTATGTGTGTGTGTGCTTTAGAGCTTGAACAATAATCGATATATCGATAATTTATCATAGAGAGATACATCGTTTCGAATCTGTGAGCGATACTTTCGTAATCGATTACAAACAGCTGTTTACAGTTTGTTTATGTTTTGCACGTTTGAGCGGATTTCGTTTTTGAATTACTTTTAATATTTTAAATACATATTTAAAGATGAGTGCGGAACTGCTTAATACAACTCTAACGCCAGTTCGCTGTAGGTGTTGAAGTACCAATATTCATAATACACTATTCTAACAGTTAATCTACCCCTTTTAGTTGTAGACAGTCTGCAAGTCCAATCTCCAAATAAGTTAAGTGCCAATTTGGCCAGTTGCAAGGCTCGAATGGAAACGCTTATTAACGATATGACAATGAACTATGCTAAATGGAGATTGGCACAGCGACGAGGAACTGCCCTTTGCTACGCTATCGAATCGAAGAAAACCAGTTGTTTGGAGAAGCCGGATGAGCAGCATGGATGCTATCCAGAAGATATGAGAATTGACTCCGATAAGTTGGCTGTGATAGCTTCCATTTGTGCTGATATATCCAAGAACACTCAGGAGATTCTGCGTCAAATGCGTGCGCTGGTAAAATTAGCTGGTACTGCCTCAAATGTGATCTTCTATCGCACCTGGAAACTAGAACGGTTTGTCTCATTTACGGAGGAGCTCTCAAAGCGCTATGAACAAGAATCGATTGTGAAGCAGCAAGTAATGGGTAAGTTTCTTAAACTCTATTTTAATCAGTTGTATTCTATAGACAAACCATCATTTATTCTTAGAAAACATAGCCCACTGCACGGAGAGGGGTAAACTCATTGCATATACCACAGCCTGGGAGTATCCAGATCATATTGATGACTATGTTGATTTGGTCTTTCGACTTTTAGCCGAGGAAGTTAAAAAATAAAGCCGTTTTTAGAATTGTAGTTATTAAATTGTGTATATTAAGCTATATAAATTGAGATTTTTACGATTTTTAATATCTTAAAATAGTTAAATATTAATAAATGAGATTTTGTAACATAATGGAATACCAGAATAATGAGAACTTAATACATTTCTAATTTCATTCATTGTTAAGCTTACAGTCTAATTAATCTAAGAATTTCAAATGCAATTATGGTAGTATCAGTAGTTTTGATTAATTATTGGAATGTTTTTTATATCTTAACCGAGAGATTCTCCAAGCTGGGACTATGATTGCGCTTAGACCACCACCACAGCCAGGCACAAGCGGTGCCTACAGCTATAGCTGTGTAGTACAGAATCTTGAGATTTTTCTACAAAGAAAAACAGTATTGAAATATTATTTATGGGAGGTAAACTGTTAAAACTCTCACCTCCTTTGTTGGCACTGCATTGTTGTTCTGATTCCTTTGTCTGTGCTCCACGGTGAGTTGCTCCAGTTTGCGCAAATCTTTGGCTAGTTCATCAGAGATCGATTGGACGCTGCTTAGGGCATTCAATGCAAAGCGACTAGCATATCTCTTATCACCTACAATCACATCCTCTGGTGGCATCACCTGTAGTTTATAGTTGGTGGCCGCTAATGAGGAGCGCAAGAATGTAAGATGACTGGCTGCGTTGGCAACTATGTGATTATTATAACCCTGTGCATCATCTGAATTGCAAATGTAATCATAGCTGGGATCCTGGTTTGGCATCAGCGAGAACATTTTAATTAATTCATTGCGCTCTTTGGTTGATGCGAAGCCAAACATCTGCAGATCTTCGTCTGTCAGCGAACCCAAGTCACGGAAACTGATATTCTCTTGCAGCAAATTATCCACATTGTTTGTATTGTTCGTTGTTCCTAGTAATGCCATTATTGTCTCACGCTCTCTGCGCTGCTCGGCCTTTGGCTTTGGTTGCATCCATGAGCGTCTCTCGTTTTTGAGAAATCCACCATCCATTTCTTGTTGTTGGGTTCGTGTTTGGAAGTCAATGCTTGCACCGAACTGTAAAGCTGAGGGTCCCCTTGATGTGGACAATAACGGCACATTGTCGACGGACATATTGTGTTAATACTTTGCACTTTTCTTTGATCAAGTCAACACTTGTTGTTTGAACCAAACAATACAAGCAAATCGAATTTAGGCCGATATAATTAATCGATATCATGAGAAAAGTAAACGATAGACTTGCTGCAAACGAGCGTTGCCACTTTTGTTTTCGTACATTTTGCATGCATATATATAAAGCCATATATGAAGTCTGGCAATCTAGTTAACATAGTTTAATACGAGATATAAACTTTTAGGTAAACTTACTTTTCTTAATTATTGTTAAAATTTACTTAAGCTAGTACCCATGCTTCTTGACTTGAGTGAAAATAAATTTTGTTTGCAAAAAATTAACAGGATTTATAACGACATTTTACATGTATTTCAGTATAACAAATTTAATATAATACAAAACTAATTCTAATTATCTTTTCTGTCTGAAGCTGTTTGCCTATAAATGGGAGTACTGCTTGTTGCCGCTTCCTGTAGTTTTTTCATGAATAATGCCTTCTTTCTGCCATCTTCGGTCAATTGTTCTGGTGTTGTTGATGCCGATGCTTTTATACGTTCGATCTTCTCGGCACTGGGTTCAGTGAGCAGCATAAGTCCGTAACCCATGCCACCGAAACCCACAAGCCAGAGCACGGACTTAAAGTACGGATTGCCAGCCATCGATAATTATACTATAATATACAAACACCTAATCTTTCTTATTGAATTGTGCAGCCAGAGAACTCCAGTAATTTGCGTCTGTTTGCCGTATTGTGCTGTCGCCAACAAGCTCTCCGATTCTGTAGTAATACTCTAGCGCAAATGGGTAGTTTTCATTGATATAATGGCGAAATTCTGTAAGATCACGCAAATCAAGTCAGCTTATGTAAAGCACGGAGTGTACACACTTATGTGGTGCCCACTCACCTTGGTCCGTGTTCATGCGATAGTAAAGTCCGTAGCTTGCAGCGAAACCGAGAGCTTCTAGCACAAACAGTGTTTTGGCGCCGCCTTTAATGAATCTCCAAATTGCGGGTTTTGGCGTCTTTGGCAACATGATAAATTAAAACAAATGTACACGTTTAAAGAAATTGTTAAAAGTGATAGGACCGACAAAATTGTTGCTTACGAAATTGTATGCATGACATGCCTGCAAAACAAATCGCCGCAGAATATCGATACAGCCAATTTTTATCGATAGCACAATGGGCAAGAAAAAAAGAGATTACACCGCGCCAAAATTTAAAAGCGAAATATAGTAAAACAAGAATTAAAATGGATATTGCTTTAGTTAAGGGAGTTATTTTAATCAACAAGTAAAACGACAACACATTATTTATGCTGTTGTCAATATATGACGTAGTTAAACGATAGTCCAAAAACCGCGGTCGGTTCGATAACTAATACCATCGGCAAGCAATACGTAACAATCATTAAAGGCAACCAGCAGCAAAGTGGATCTGAATAGCGAAACGTGATGCTTTCAACGCAAACGCAGCAGTGGCCGAAGTAACAACATAAAGAAATATAAAAGCAGCGCTGCTGGTCTGAAGCCTATATAAACAACGAGCTCTTGCGCATTAGCTACAAACGCGAAGAAGCCGAGCAAGTGACAACACTGTGAGATTCAGTAACAAAAACAACAACAACCGAACTACCGGTACATTAAATAACTGCAAAAGAGAGTTTACTTTAACTTTACAAGAACAACATTAACAAAATGCAATCGATGGCAAAACAATCACTTCGCGCCCTTCCGCAAATGGGCAAACAAGGTGTGTGTGTGTGTGTTTGTTTGTGTAATTCCAATTATAATTATAAACGTAAATTATATCATTTTCAAAATAGTGAGCTACCTATCCACAAGCAGCGCCTGGCACGCATCAGCTGGCGGTAATGAAAGTGTTGTGGAGATTAAGCAACCCAAGACCACATCTGAAAAGTTTATGGCGTTCCAAAAGAAACTGCGTGCCAAGACGCCTCTCGGTAAATTAGATGAGTTCTCTCGCCATCCCTACCAAGAGAAGGAGCCCCTAAAACCCTGGCCCAATCAGACAAATCCTTACACTGGTGAAATTGGTGGACCCGCTGGACCGGAACCCACACGCTATGGCGACTGGGAGCGCAAAGGACGCGTCTCTGATTTCTAGTCCAACAACTTAATAACGCACTGTTCCTTAGATTTTAGTTAGATTGTTTTTTTCAATGTTAGATTTAAGATAAACAGCAAACAAAACAAGCAAAAAAAAAACACCAAAACAAATTGTATACTCGAAGCATAATTGTAAAATTTATAAATAGGAATAAAAAACATACAAATATTTATTACAAATCAATTGGAATTATTTCATGATATCTTCGATTACACGCTCACTGATCTCCCACAACTGATGCTGCAGAGCTGAGCACTTGGAGAGCTTGCTGGGATCACAGAAGTAACAGTTATTGAAGTACAGGCCCGACAGTCCGGTTAACTCGTTCGCCGTAGCACAGTAGATGCTAGTGGCAGCCGCTTGTTGCTGCAACGAAAAGAAAAATAAAAGATTTATTGAATATATTAAATAAAAATACATTTTCTGCTTCCATTTCTTATCTATCTTCTTAGTGTTGTCTTTTCTATTTCCTTTTGCACTGCACAAAGCAGTTTTTATGTATGTGTGAGTAGGCATCCCTGTAATACAGTAGTGGGAGTGAAAGTGTGTATTGCACTTACCAGGGACTTGGTAAATGGTCGCACAAATGCAAACAGCAGTCGATAAAACCAATAATTGCGCGACAGTTGAGTGGACACCATATTGCCAGGATGCAAGGAGAACACTGAAATCCCTCGAAGCTTCCAACGCTGCAGAGTTATGAATAATTAATACATATAATAAATGACACACAAAATGAGGATGACTTACTTGTGCGAGTTCCTGAGCAAATAGCACATTGCATAGTTTGGCATTATTGTAGGCCATCATGCTCCAATATTTCTCAGCTGGTGGCGATAAATGCTGCAGTGTAAGATTGTCCATTGGCAGATTGGCAAACCTATAATTAATGCACAAAATGGAAGGGCAAAGAGTGAAAAACAGTTCTAGTTTATTTTAAGACGCAGTTCTGGGTTGTTTTGTTATATTATGTGGTATGTTTTGTTTTTTTTTTGTTTTTGTTTTTGCTGTACATCGTTCATAGCCGGCTTACTATTCCTATGCATACACACATACATATTGATAGCTTCATCCAGTCAAACCCCAATGTGGACTTTGCACCCACCGGCGCGCTGGACGCAAACAAGTCTTGATTGGCGTTGTCGCTTTTGTTGTTGTTCTTGTTGTACAGTGTACATAGTCTTTGTGGTTGTTGCTTTATCTGTGGCGTCGTTCACCGCTCGTTAATGAGATGCAAGAGACGACGAAACCATGAACAAAGTTCAGGCCATGACTGTGACTAAGGCGCCTACACAGACAAAAACAAAGTAAGAAACTGCCCTAGCACAAAGGCAACAATAAGAACAAAAAGTATGTGAAAGATGTAAACAATGGAAAATAAATAATGAAATTAACGTCTCACAAGGAAGAAGAAATAAAGGGCTTTGAGAAAACTGCAGTGCAATAACAGTATGAGCTTGTGAGCGATTTAAACCATTACATGTCCATTGTTGCCTTACAGTTCTAGCAACAAGTGGTTGTAGCGCACGCGCAAGTCGCAATTGCCTATTCGTTTTCAGTTACAATTATAAGCGCGCAATAAAAAATGTGGACTTTAGATTTGTTTTTATGTTTGTTGTAAACCTATTTGAGATTTACATACATATTTGCATATGTTTGATAACATTGCAAAAAGCTGTATGTTGATATAACTAGTTGCTATTTTTGGACAACCTTACAAATTCCTATGAAACTATAATAAATTTAAAAAAATTCTTAGAAAAATAATCTACAATTCTGACATAAATAATACAAAGTAGTTGTAAAAATTAAATTAAATTTCCCAGCTCTGTATTTGACCTTCAGAACCCGTTGAATGCTAATCAATTAGCGTCTATGTAGTTATTCTCTGACCCCAATTCATCAAACAAACATAGCTAGCCACAACAGTGAGTACACTCCAAATAAGTATGTGCGTGGCATACATGACTCTTAGCAAGTACACTGGTGTCTGGCGCACGAGACTTTTGGTGCATGCTTCCAAAAGATACACAGATACACAGTTGATTAAAAAAAAAAAACTAAAGTACTACGTGAGTTGAGCAACGAACGCAGAAGCAGCAGAGAGCAACACAGCTGCAAAAACACAAAAACCACCTCCAACGGCCGAAGCAAAAGCAATAACAACAACAACTCCAGTTCAATTACGTTTTATGCTTTGTTCGTTGCTTCACGCGAGTTTCGTTGATTTATCTACACAGTGTGTCAAAGCATTGATTTAATCAACAAACAGTTGGCCAGCAGCCAGATGTGCGTTTTCAACAGACTGCGGCACACTGTGCATGTGAGCAGCACGTGAATTGATTGAGTTTGTGTGTGTGCCTCCAACTGATATAAGTAAACATGCACAAACTTATGTATGCATGTATGTGTGTTTGTAAGTAAATAGGGCTTCATTCTACATAACGAAAAGAGATAAACTCTTTCTAGCTGTTAAATATAGTTTCTAAATTAATAAACATTTTAATAATGCATTTAATATTAAAAAAAAATAGACTTTATAAAAAGTGGGAGTTAAGTGCTCTATTGGTAAATGTTTACTTCTGCAGAAATACTTATCATTTTGTTTAATAAGTTGAAAAACAGAAAAAAAACATAGATTTCAAAGTGAAGTTCAATTACGTCCGTATTTGCCTTGAGTCAAGATTAAACAGAAACTCCAGCAAATATGCTGATACAAGGCCACAGTTTTAAGAGTCTTCAAGTATTTTTTTTTAAGAAAAACAACTGTACAATATATATTTTTCAACATTTTCCCAAATTTAAATATCAACTGCTTTAAATTGTGAGACAATCTTGCCTTTTGACCGCAATAAATATTTTTAGTAAAGTCCAAATTCCCCATCAGTAAATAAACCAGCAAATATGTATGTATGTCGGACTGTACGCATCGTTTCTATTAATAGTTTGTACACAAACGCATCGACGAAAGTCGCGCGCCAGACCAAAGTCCAATCATTAAGTGCAATAAACTTGTAAAAAAAAATAAATAAAATAATGCCAAAAGCAGTTTGCATATACAGCAGCGGTCACAAAAATTGGTTAAGCTGCACATTGGCACTTACAGAACACGTTTATAAAACTGTCAAATGCAGTTTGAATTATTAAATAAAGTGGTGGAGATAAAAGTTTAGAGTTAAATAGATATTAACTTTCCTAATTGCATTTTGCATATAAGCAACAGTAGCGGACATAAAATCAGGAATAATTGATTCTAAATATGGAATGAAACAAACAGCAGTAGCGGAAATAACAACAGGCAGAGTAGCCTAAGGAGCAATGGCGTACATAAAAACAAGGCAGGCTTCTTGCAGACAGTAGCGGACTTAAAAGTAGGCACACAGTTACTGCTGTTTATAGCTGAAATTGTTTGTCTTACCTGTGTGATTCGGATGATAACACCACAATGCGTGTGTTGTGATCAAACAGCGACTCCAATTGTAGAGTTAGATAGAAATGTGATAGATGCGATACTTGGAATGTTGTTTCGAGACCATCGACGGTTTTAGTGTAGGGCAAAGCAAAGACTCCAGCGTTCAGTATAAGATAATCAATGTGACTGCAAAAGAGTATAAGATTATTTCTGTACACGCGTAAAAAGCTTACTCTTACATACCTAACCATTTGTTTTACTAGCGTGACAAACTGCTGCACTGAGTGTAGAGAGCCAAGATCTAGTCCCACTGTGCTGCATCTGGCAGCAGCTGTTGGACGTTCAGCAGCAATGCGTGCGATGGCCTCTTCGGCAGACTGTATATTGCGACAGGCAAAAATGACATCACAGCCATGTAGAACTAGCGAACGAGCAGTCTCAAAGCCAATGCCACAGTTGGCACCGGTTATAAGCGCCACACGTCCATGCAAATCCTTGCCATGCAACACCTGCAATGCGGTACTACAGGAATCAAATCTTTGACGAACTTGAGCCACATTCAAAGTTGGTTCCTCCACAGCAAAAGCCAATCGAGGATCAATATTAGTGCGCTGCTGAGTTTCCTTATTGAGAAACATAAAACGTTTGCTTTCCTCGTCAAAATACTTCTCCCAACCAATTGGTAGTTCTCCGGTAATCCGCTTTGAGCGACCTGTTCTCGGGTGTGTCCATTGTGTAGTTTTACTTTGCTGACTGCAAGAAAACAAATGTTTAGAATTGGTCGAATCATTTTTGGATTTAATTACTTACTTTACATAGCAAACCACGCCATCGTCGGAGGCACGCTCCTCCCAGCCTGGCGGCAGTTCGTCTTCAGAATCAGAATCTGGTAGGGCCAACATTTTAATTAATTTTCTAATAAGCTCTTAACCGGGTTAAAGGTTGGCGTATACAGCTATCAGCTGTTTGTCAGGGCTGACAAACATTTCGTATACAAGCGTTCTAATTGCCATTCACAGTTAGAAGAGAGTTATCGATAGTTTGGGGATTGCAAAAAGTCCGCCTAATTTAAATAAGATCATGAAACATTGTGTATAAAACATTGTGTATATAAAAATAAATAAATAAGTTGAGTTCTTTATTTGTTTTACATTGAAAACATACTATATACATTGTTTGTTTGTATCAACAATTTAATTAATAGAAAACTAAATTATGTAAAGTAGGTAATAAAAAATAGGGTGTCTTATCATTTAATTCTTAGGCGCTGAACTCACTTTGGCTGCCGGCGGCTCATTAATCAAGCCATAGAATAAAGGAAGTTTAGTCAGATCATGACGCACCAAAACAATAAACGGTGTCTCTGCACGGAATAATACTTCCGGGCCGGACTTTTTCAAAATGGCGGCCGAGGCAGCCGCTGCTTCTGTTCCTTGTTCGTTTACAACGAAATCGACCTTGTGCAAAATATCAGAAACTATGAGATCAGAGGGTGGCGTGGGAGTTTGGGACGCAGCAGCCAACTGGCGCTGCTGTGATAGATTATATAAACTGGCCAGTCCCGATCCCAAGTTCTGCGAACGGAAATTTATTGCGGCTTTACTCGGAGCTTGATCCCTGGAGCCAATCAGCGACAGATCACTCTGAATCGGACTGAAAATACCACCGATGCCCATGCGTTGAAGTACATTGCTGAGCTTAAATGATTCGGTGATGTGCATCTTTGGCAGGGCCATGATAATGGAACGTCTAGACATTTGACTGATCATCGCCTCGACGGCATCGGCTGTTAAACTTTGGTGCAGATACGCCAATTGCTCCACCGATGATCTCATGGGCTGAATGATGTACATTGTGGTCAGATTACCATGATAGGGTAAACCCACAATGCGGCAATTGAGCTGTGGATCCTCAAAGTACGGAAATGATCCCGCACCCACCATCATGTCCACCGGAATGACAGGCTGTGTGTTCTCCCCGTTGGGATAAAAGTCCTGCACACGCGTAGCACCCACTATAAAGTCAATCTCCCACATGGCCTTAAAGTACAGGGCATTGGCCATTATAATCCGTGTGGATTCCGGCAAATCTTCCGATATAATATCCGTAATTTTGCCCTTCGTATGCTGTTCCACCCAGGAGTTAATGGTGTACTTTGCCGTCGCCGGTTGTCGCTCAAAATCCAGAGACTGCAGATCTGAATTGTAGACTTGAGTAATGGCTTGTCTATGGGAACAAAAGGAACAGAAGGGTATGGTTATAGTCATGTAGGGAACTGTGTGCTTCTACTACCCACCTGTAGTCGGGATTTAGACTGTAACCCTGCTGCATGAACAGTCCATTGGCGATGTGTACTTCCTGTGGCGCATTCCGATTACGTGGATAGTTTCTCAGGCTCTTCTTAATGCTGTCATTGTGCCAATTATCCAGTTGCCGGATTGGTGACGTAGTCGCTATGGTCGGTTGCTGGACATCGGTGAGCATTAGGCCAAATTGTTCGTGTAGTTTGATCACATCGGTTTGACCAAAAACTCCAACCAATTCGGAGTAACTGCGTCCCTTGGCGCCCAGCAGCAGCAGCGCGAAAGCGGACATGATACTCAGCGGTGAGAATATAGTTGTCTTGCGGTATTGGTTGTTGATCTCACGCGATAAATTCTGCGCAAATGCCAAAACATTGCGGGCGATTTCATCTGAAGCAGCAACATCTACTTGACCCGCTGCGACCACATCAGGAGCTCTACGCACCGGAATACTGGCCACAAGGTTAGGCGATAACAATGCTGGCGATGCTGGAATTGCCTCTCCCGCTGCTACTGCTGCTCCTAGTGCTGCTGGCGGTGGCACATAATGCGGTGCTGCTGTCGGGAGCGTTTGTTGTCTGCTATCGTGGAACTTTTGATAATCCGCTTGATTTTGGGCATTGCGTATTTCGGACCAGAGATTAAGCCCTTGACTGTTTACAGCGTTAAACAGGCAAGTGAAGGCCAGCAGGGCAGTGCACAGTGAACGCGACATTTAATACAATTTTATGCTTATCTTTTTTAGTTTTGTAAATACAACTTTTCTATACACACATATGCAAATATATGTATGTGTGTGTAGCGATGCTCACGCGAATTCTATGTGGAAGCGTTAACGATTAATGTCCAACTGAGCTCGTCATGCTTGATGCGTTCCAATTTATACAGCGATGCGAATTAAACTTGACTTAGGCTCTCCCCTCAGCGGAGATAAGTTCCACACGCTCTCTCGCTGCCGCACTGCTTGGCTGCTCCATTGGTTGGGCTGCCTGCAAGCTTGCCATGCAGCTCGCACTCTCTCTCTTTTAAGCTCCACTCAAGAAAACAAACAACAAATCAGAGCGCAAGAGGGAGAGCCTGATGACGTTTATGGGACTCATTGACTCATTGCTGCAGTGCTGTCTTACATGTTAAACGATGGGTTATACCCGGTTCTGTTTACACATAAATACCCGACTAAACAACAAATGATGTACATTCTAGCTATAGTATATTTAATGCCTTTGTACTTTTGGTTGATCCATTTAAGATCTAGATGTTGTCTCTTTTTTTAGATATTCAAAATTGCGGATATTCTGGTTAGATCAGTTTGTTCTCTCTCTTCTTCCTCTCTCTCTCTCTCTCTCTTCGAGTTGGCAAACTCATCTGTTCTGTGTGTGTGTGTATGTATGTGTTTATATCTATGTGCGAGGCGAATACTAATTGATTTTTGGCCACAATTGTTTGAGAAAAATATTTACGAGTTTTACGCGCACAAATATCAGAGTTTTTGTGATTATAGCTTAACTCATATCATGCTTTGATTTATTGATGTTTGTATTATCACAAGATTTGTCATAGGCAAAGGCCAATAATGGGGTTTACTGGGAAAGTTCAGTCAGCTTCGCTTTTGTCATCTCTCAGTGGGTGTTTCCCCTATTTCCATATTTTTAAAAGTTATTCTTTTGCATCAGAACTATGCTAATAATCAATATATCCGCTAAGTATTGTCGTAAATTGATCGATTCATTCTGGTTTTTATGCAACCTTTATTTCCTTAAAAAAAAAAACTCTGAACTTAATCAATTTTGTAATGCTTTCGTCACTAGGCAAAGTTCAATTTATTTTTATAGCTCTTTGGAATGTTTCTTCACACATTTGTTATTATAATTCTCATTTTAAACTCTAAAGATTATATGATTTATGGCTATTTAAAACGTTAACAAAAATTTGTTATTCTAATGAACACAAATTTTAGTGTTTTACAGCCCTGTAAGGTCTACTCAGCCAGTCCAATAAACGTTATCTATGTGCACAAATCCGAGTTTCTCAAACATTTTGCGAGATGGCGTATTTTCTGTGACAACGGGGGCCAAAACCTCCTCATTCAGTTCCGATATTTTCCTGGACATATAGCGCACTACCAAACTGCCCAATCCGAGGCGTCTATGGGTGTCTTTAACTTGTAGTGTGCCCAGCGAGCCCAGTGGCAATCTGTTTGAATTAAATTAGTTTTTAGATAAGATTATCATTATGTAATTTACCCACCTTAGACACCAGGCCACCAAATTTCCATCTTCATCACAGGCACCCACGGATATATTGTAATCTATCAACATTTTCACAAATCCTACAGAGCCTTCTGCCCGATGTGGCCAAACTGCATTAATGGCTGGGGCATCTTCTGTTACCAATTTGCGTAGTTTGATTCCAGCTGGAGGTCTAGAAAAAAGATATATAGTTTTTATATTTGGTGTACATACACTGTGAGAAACTAAGCTAAAAGGTGAGTAATTAGTAGTCAAAAACGTAGTTTTAAAATTTTAAAGACAACATTTTAGTTAATTGCGAATTTCTTTCCCCGAATCCTTACTTAAGCGAAGAACGCAATTTTTTCTCTCAGTGTACACTTTCTGGCCTTACTCTATGCAAAAAGCAGCTGCGATTTCCTTGTTGACTCTGTACCAAACTGTTTGCGATGTCTCCAGTTGCTCGTGCTCGAATTTCTTTACATATAAATCGACAGTCGGCTTCAGACGTTCGCCATAACCATAAAATAAATAATCTTTAGCTTTTGTTACATAGCCACAAAGCAGTTTAATCAAACGTTCCTGATTATCGCACAAGGTATTGAAGTAGACGTTTTTTTGAGGCCCTCCATGATGTACCTAAAAATGGCATATATAAATAGGTACACACACATACACACTGATAGGTTTACAATCATCATAAAAGTGCCGTGAGATTTCCACTCATTGTCCAGCGAAAAGCACTCGATTTCCAAATCATTTGAATTTTCCAACCATTTAATAAAATTATTTATTAAATTATATCCCGTAGATTCAGTCTTTTTCGATCTATACAAATCCAGTAAAATTTTCCAGTCATTTGGCAGTATCTGTACAAGGGAATCGGCATTTTTGTCCAACTGCAGCGACATGTCTTGCAATCTGTAAAGCTCTGCAATAACTGAGAGCGACACACGTAAATGCAATTTTACACAATCCACAGCAGAAGAGACTCAACGATTCACAGAGAGAAGGAAAGTGAGAGACAGGGGGAAAGCGAGTGCAAAGCTCCTCAGTTGCATTGAGAGAGAGTCAATTGAGAGTAATTTTTGCAGCAAAGTGCATGAGTTTTACTTTACATTGCTTTACGTTAATCTACAAAAAGCTGTTATGAGATAAATTACTTGTTTACGCCTGCAAAATATTGTAACTGATTAATTTTACTTCAATTTATAAATTGATAAATATTTGTAGTTGCACAAACGGGCAGTATGAACAGTCTTAGGTAACTTTTGTACAACTTATGTACCAATTATAGCGTAAGCGATCTTGTGTACCAACGAATTATACGTGTACCAAACTGCTCTCGTAAAATATTTGCACGCAGTACTAAAATAAAAATGTACCCCTTTTGTACCAGACACATTTGCTGTGTAAGCTGCATTTACATTGAATACTTTTATTAAAGACATACTTTAGATAACATTTTGAAATATATAAACCTCGTATTAACCAGTCCAATAAAGCGTATCTATTTTATAAAATCCCAGTTTTTCAAACATGTTTTTTGAAGCAATATTTTCTTCGACAACTGGAGCCAGTACCTCGTCACCAAGTTCGGAGATTTGTTGGGCCAGACAGCGGACCATTAAACTGCCTAGGCCAAGACGCCGATGGGAATCCACAACATGAAGAACACCCAAAGCACCAAGTGGTAGTCTATAAAGGGTAAGAAATTAAATATATAGATCTGTATAACTATATACAGGGTATGAATAAGTCACCTCAAGCAGCATGCTACTAGTTTTCCATCGGTGTCAAAGGCTCCGACGGACACATTATAGAGTATCAATCGTTTGATAAACCCAATAGTACTTTCCGAGCCATAACGCCAGATTTGATTAACTGTGTGAACATCGTGAGCATTTAAGCTGCGTACGCTTATGCCAGGTGGTGGACTGGGAATGGAGTTTTCAAAATGAATCGTTTAAGAAATTTAAGAAATTTTGTACGCACTCTGTTGAAAATTTGTCAACAATTTCCTTACTGACTCGATACCAGGCTGCCTGAGTGTTTGGTAGCTCTACGCCGATAACACTTCTTTTATAGGCCTCAACTGCCGGTAGAAGTCGTTGCCCATAATCGTGTAGTTTATAATCTGATGCTGTTTTTATCAGACATAGCAACGCCTTCGTTAAACGCTCCAAATTATCGTTAAGCGTGTTGAAGTATGCGAACTTGTAATTGTCAGCGTTAATTACCTGAAATATTGGAACATGTTTTAGAACGTTGTTTAGCATAAAATTTAAATTTATCAGTACAATCATTACAAAGGTGCCGTCTTCCTGCCAGTCACCATCAAGTGAAAAACACTTGACATTGAAATCGGGTTCCTTTTCTATCCATTTGACATAATTGTTAATGAGGTTGTATCCCGTGGGCTCTGTTCTTCTCTCCGCATAAAGTTTCAGCAGAACGTTCCACTGGCTGGGTAAAATTTCCACAAGAGCATGCGACATGTCCGCCTCTCTTCGAAGCTGCTCTACAACTAAGCACTCTCTGAGCACACACACCGGCTCTTTTCTTTGTGAGAGCGAATACATGTATGAATCATGTAACAAAAATACACAGTGCTAACAGTGCTGGCAGAATTTCTCTGGACAAAAATGCTAAGTCGATGAATACCAGTTGCCAAAAGTAGCTAAAAGTTAAGGAAAAATAGCAAAACAGTCTACTATATTTAGTTATAATTCATTTCAAATAGAATTATGCTATTTCATACAAATTTCAAGCCGTTTGCATTTTAAGAGTAGCTAGAAGAGTTATAAAATAGCTGGAATGCCAGCAATGAATGTATCCATGGCAGAAACGGCTCTCTTTTAGCTGTGCGGCTGCCACTTAATGCAAAGAGAGCGCTCAACAGCAGCTATGCATAAGTGTAGGTACAAATGTAAGAGACAGAAAATGGTAAAATGTACCACTCGGGTTTTTAGTTATGTTCGTAAAGCGTGGTACATTTGTGAGCGTTGTATTAACAGACAAAGGGGTACAGTAATGGTTAACAGAGGAGACCTTTTGTTAAGCTAGTAATATAGGTACATAGACTTTTTATACTTCCTTTGTGGGCCTAAAACTATTTTTGGTTCATTGATTTATACATAAATCTATAGATTTATGTCATTCTGCCAATCAGCGTCTAGCGGTCAAAATCGGTAGCCAACCAAACAACTTAAGAATAGGGAACGGGTTGAGGTGCAGTCCCCAAATTGATAGAAAAAACAATTTAAATTCGAGTTCAAAGTTGTTAAGTCTGTAGATTCTTTAATGCGGAATTTTACAAATTCAAATTCGAAGTCAAAGACAGACATAATATACCCAAATATTTCCAAAATATTGGTAAATCAAACAAATATCTTGGGATAGTCTACTGTGCGCACTTGGCAGTGTTATCGTTGTGGTGCTCCTTTAATTGCTTCTTAGTTTCCTCCTTTGCTTGCTCCTCGTCTTCTTCTTGCTCTTCCTCCTCTTTTAGCTTCAATTTCTGAATTGCTGCAGCTGCCTCACGATCTTGCTGTGACTTCTCCCAGGCCAATTCGAAGGGATACTCCAGTGGCTTCAGTTCATCGGGACACTCCTGCCGATTGGGCACCGTGGCTTGATTGATGGAGGCGCCTTTCGTATGTATGCGCTCCAGCATCGCTGCATTATGGGTTTCCGCATTGAGTGCTGTGATGTGCTCAAAGAGCTGCTCCTTGGTGTACAGATTGGAGAGACCTCGCTTCTCAAAGAAGTGCACAATGTTGCCACAATCCCGCATAAGAAACTCCAGAGCACTGGGATGCTCTGGCTCCACACTTTGGGCTACATCAATGAACCAGCATTTGCCTTCGAACCAGAGTATGTTGTATTCACTGAGATCGGCATGAACCAACTTAGCCTCGTTGTAGAGCTTGTACATGGCGGTCACAATTTCCTCATAGGCACAGCTCAGTTCGGCGGCACTCAGGCGAGCATCCTTCAGCTTGGGAGCTGCATTGTGATTGTCGCCAATGAAGCGCATGACCAGGACATGTTTTTTCAGCACGACCACATCAGGAACGTTGAGACCAATGCTCTGCATACGCATCAGATTGTGCATTTCCTTTTCAGCCCACATATTAATGATCACCCGGTGATTCTGTTTGCTAAACCGATCCTTAAACCGATAATCATCCTTGATATAGCGATCACGCTGCTTGAACTCATTGAGTGTAGTCTTGAATATCTTAATGGCGCATTCTTTGGGCAGCAGATTCGGTGCCATCAGTACTCCGTTGCCATGTCCGTGCTCATTTGTGCCTGTATAGCTGGAATCGGAGTTGGCATGTAGTATGACCGCCTCCTTGCCTGTAGATATGATGCCATTAATCTGCTCCAGAATCTGATTGTTTATCAACTTGTAGAGCAGCAGACGCGTCGCAGCATCCACACCCATTTCAGCTGTGGCTACCTTCTCTTTGCGATCGGCACGACCACGTCTTGAGTATGCTTTCAGTTGATTAAAGACCTAGATTTTGCAGAGAAATACCATGTAATTACAATCCCCTAAAGCTTTTGGCCGCTACTCACCTTATTTGATAGCTTCATGTCGAAGCAGGCGCCGTCACCGGTGGGAAACTCTGGTGGAAATGACATGACACGCTGCGCATTGCGTACACCGCAAAGCTGTGGATCATGCTTGGTTATCATTTCGCCCTCCTTGTCCACTTTGAAGCCACACTTTGGTATGGCATCGAGCATTTTCTCGTTTGTCTCAAAACGATCCCAGTCCCTTCTATGCCGTTCCCCCTCATCCTCCTCGTAATCCTCATCGGCTTCGGTATCATGTAGAAACTCAGCGTCTCCGTCGCGCAAAAATTTGTTAAGGGTGACGGTGATCTTTGATTGTTTATTCTGTTGGCGCTCAATGCGTCGCAGTTCTTCGTTATATTCGTGATCGAATTGTGATTGCAACAATTGGGCAATAACTGCATCCGATTCAGGATCATCCACTTCCCCCAGCAGCTTCAGCACTTCTGGTGAGATTTTGTCTGTCTTCTGCTGATCCGTTAGCAACATTGAATAATCCTCCCACTCTTCAGCATCGCTGCTGGTTTGGCCCTTGGTATTTTGTGATGTGCTCGCAACGTCTGAGTAGCTGGGAGAGGCGGTGGAAGTTGTGGGTCCGACACATGTGACGTCACTCTGCCACAATGAGAACTCCGCTGGTTGCGTCTGTGTTTGGTTTTGTTGTTGTTGTTGTTGCTGTTGCTGCTGTTTCAGCTCTTTGTCGTGCAGTTTATGTGCATATTGCTCCGACATAATATCTACCAAACTGACAGTCTGCACAGGCTCATTGCTGATCTTGGACCAGGGTGACGACATGACCGCTAAACAAAATAAAATAACAAATACTTTTAGTTTAACAGCAATTCACATAAATTTGTTTATATACACATACAAACTTTTGGCACTTATTCGTTTCGTTAGGGATTAAACTGTATTCGTTGAGCTGTTGTCTTCTATACTAACTGGCAGTCTGACCAAGTTGGCAGCGTAATATAAGATATAAACAATTGCCAACTATATCGCAATATAATATTCCCTTTTTGTGGCCAGAACTTTTTTTACTGAATGTTGTGAAATAGCAAAAAGCACACTCTATAATTTAACAGTATGTTAGCTGGTGGAGCAAGTCTGTTAAGTAAGGAGCACAGAAAGGGTATTCCTGAAACTATTTCAGATCAGTTGCTACAAATTAGATTTATCCATCAGCTGTTCAAACAAAGTGTTCAGTGCGTCTATACAATTTGTACCTTGAGCTATTAATTCTTTAACAAATAACTATTGACGACTGAAAACATGGATAGTAAATTTGTAGCTTGAAGGTGCTTAATTCTCAAAAGAAAATACAAGAAATCAAATGACTTGTTGCCCGAATCATATTCTGCTGTCAGTATGGCAACGCCAAAACTGTATTATCGATAGTAGAACAAGAGTGGAAAGTAGAATACGCAAAAGTATCGATGTCGTCGATACTTTTTGTTGTACTTGTACATTTTTCGCCAAAAATAATAATAAAAGTGAAAAGTTAATGTATTTTTGTTGTACAAATACAAAGAAAATGTTGTTGGATTGATTGGCAATTTCGCCATAAAAACGGCCGTAATAAAACATAAGTGCAATACGTGGAAACGCTGGTAAGGGCCTGACAAAACGCGCAGCAAACGCACCACAAAAAAAAATCAAAATAGAATTCCGAATTTAGAATATGACAGTGACGGACCGAAAAAAAAATTTTTCGATTCGAACGCATTGCCTGTCCCCGTGTGTGTGGGGGGAGACTTGGGGGTCAAACTTGGGGGAACACAGAAGTAGAGAAACACAGAAACAGAAACAGAGATCGGTAGAAACAGCAGAAGCAGCAGCGGCAGCGACAGTGCCAACTGATTTCCAATTTCGTTTCGTTTTTGCGCGCGAGGCGAGAGCCGCCACCGCCGCTGGGCTCGTAAAATTTCTGATTTTCTGTGCTAATTTACGCTTAATTTGCGCCGCCTTTTGCTGATTGCTCTTGCTCACTGCTGTACTGCATACATATATTTTATACTATAATTATTGTTATTCTTTGCCACTTGCAACATCAGGACAGCGCGCTTTTTTCATTTTTCACCTTCCAACTGCCGCCAAACGCATCAGCAGCAGCAGTAGCAGCGGCAACAAACACAACCAAAGCTTTTTTTCTGTTATCTCGCCGCAAGCCACTAGAAATTCTCGCTGTGACTATCTACATTCGCTTTTGTGCATGCATGTCCGCATCGCATCACATCGCATCCCACCGCACCGTAATCCAAATTCTCTTTTGCACGTAGATTCGTAGATTTAAAATTGCCTTTTGTGAAACAAACACATATGCGGGGGAGTACTAAGATTTTGTAGAGTTCCTAAAGGGATCAGCTAATGTGATGGGTATCAGATTACCGTATAAAGTATTCCCAGATCTCAGCTTTGGAAGGAATGAACAAATGAAACACACAAAAATGTAGTCACTATATTTCGACTGTACTGTGTTTTCTAGCTTGTATCATCTGCCTCTTAAAGATATCAAATTACGACAATCATTAAACATAGTCTCTTTAAATGACGAAAGTCTTATATACAATTTAAGTCCTTGGCAAAGAAAGCTTCTTACAAATTACATTTTACAATAATGTATCACTATTAGTAGTAGTAGTTTGGTAAACCTATTTAAATGGCTATAGAATTGATTGCCCTAGAGTATTCTATTCATTTTTACACACACGCACTCCTAAAGCATTAACACGCCAATAGTAGCTAATACTAAAAAAAAAGCAAAAAAATAAACAGCTTAATTAAAATTAAAGCCTGCCAGCCTGACTGACTGCCTGCCTGCCTGCTAGCCGCAAGAGAGAAATGTTAAAGTCTACCACAAACACACAGGAATTGCGTCTGCCACGCCCCGAGGAACACCAACAACATCCACAACAGCATCCACAGGAGCATCCAACGCATCAAGTTGCCGCCGTGATAGCCCACAACAATACATCATCGTCTGCAGCAGCAACAGGAATAGCAGGAGCAACAGCAGCAGCCGCAGCAGCAGCAGCAGCTGCCGTAACCAACAGCAGAAACAACATCAATATGGATACGCTTAAAACAGCATTTCTGCCCAATCTCAGCATGGATCCCAATGTTATCAGTCCGCATTACTGCCCCATGTGCCATCAGCAATTCGACCGTGCCCAACATGCAGCAGAGCATATGCAACTCTGCCATGGCATCACATTGAATGCCCAGGGAACGATTGCAACTCTCGAGCAGCAACAACAGCAGCAGCAGCAGCAACAACAATTGAAACCACTTAGCTATGCGTGTGGTAGCTGTGATGATAAGTTTGGTAGTCCACTGGAGGTAGATGATCACCATCGGTTGACGCATCAGGCAACGGCATTTTTGGCCCGTTGTATTGTCTGTAGCATTTATGGTGTGAATTCTCTAACGCAGAATCCCAACGAATACAAATGCTCGCATTGTGGTGCTGTCTGTACGGCGGCAATGTTGGCCGCTGGCCAGCAAACGTTTATGGAGCACCAGGAGGCACCGGTGACGCCAGATGATTTGCCAGCCATTGCGCCGCGTGATATGAGACTGACGCCTGAAGAGCAGCAACACCAGCAGCAACAGCAACAGCAGATGCAACAAGAGCAACAGTTGCAACAGCAGCAGCAACAACAACAGCAACAGGATCATCATCACCAGCAGCACGATCAACAACAGCAACAACAACAACAACAGGAACAACAACGACAGCGTGAACTGCAAGAGCAACAGCATCAGGACGACTTAAGTGATGCGGGAGCGTTGAAGGTGCCACCGCTTACAGTGAAGCTGCTAAAGAACGGAAATGGTGCAACAGTAACACATCCACAGGTAAACTCCTCATCAATTCATGCAGAACTTTGTTTATCTAGTGCTGGAAATAGTGATTCCTTTCTTCTGTTTTATTTATGTATCTTTTCTAAATGATTCCCAAAATGAAATCCTATTTCCAGCTTAGTTAAAGAAGCAATAGTCTTGATAATAATCGTTTCATTTCGTAGGTGATCATCAAGGAGGAGCCGCTCAGTTTGAGTGATAGCGGTGATGTAGTGAATGCCGTGCCTGTCTATGCCATACAAGCGAACCCTGGCGTTCAACCGGGTACACCTGGTGGCGCCACAACGAGTGTTCTGGTTAGCACACAAACCGTGCCCGCTGATCTGGCCCACAAGATTCGGCACAAATGTCCGGATTGCCCCAAAACGTTTAAGACACCTGGCACGTTGGCCATGCACCGCAAGATCCATTCGGGCGAAGCAGAGTAAATCCATGTTTTTCTATATTATCCTATTCCTATCCAAAGCTACGACACACAAACAGACAAAAACACACACACACACAAAGACATACACACACTGAAGACACACCTTCAGCTGCAGATTACCCAAAAGTCTGAGGAATCTCTGGGAGAATTCCTAGAGCTTTTTTATCTTTTTGGGTTAACTGCGTTGAAGGCGTACATAATGTTTAATAACTGTTTTTATTACCAATTTTACCTTAACCGAATTATTTATATATATTTTTGTTTGTTTTCCTTAAGATCTCAGTGCTGAGGTAGAACGCATGGGCGCGTCCTCAATGTGCCATGGGGGCGTGGCTCATGCGTTCCAAAAATAATGTTGTGTTCTCTCTCTCTCTCTCTCTCTTTCATTAAGTGTGCAAAACGTATTTAATTAATTAATGGAAATTTGAATGTTACTAATAATATGATTCTCATCTTTCTCTCTTCTCTCTTTCTTCTCTCTTTCTCTCTTATTTTTTTTTTTACCCCGCACCGCAACAATAATTCTTTTACATAAATTAAAAAATATAAATCAAACAGCGCCACGCCCAAAGAACGCCCCTACACGTGCTCCTACTGCGGCAAGTCCTTCACTCAATCGAATACACTAAAACAGCACACTCGCATACATACAGGTGAGAAACCATTTAGATGTGGCTATTGTGGCAGGGCGTTCACTGTTAAGGATTACCTGAACAAACATTTAACGACTCACACGGGTGAGAAGCAAATCTATTTTCAAATCAAATCAATTCAGTCAGTCAATCAACTCTCAAATCAACTCAGTCAATCAATCAATCAACTCAACTCTCGACTCGTTCAAGTGCAAAAACCACACACACCAAAAAAATAAAATGAAAACGATTGTAAGAAAAAAAAAAACAAAAGAAAATGAAAAAAATGAATTTCGTTTTATGCAAAATGCCTTTCATACTCATTTGTCATAATCAAAATACTCAAATAAAATTCAAAACTCACTCGCTCAGCTGAAGCGGCGCCCATCGCACTCACGCTGAAGAACATGGCAAAGAGAGAAATTATAAAAGTAAAACAAAAGAGAGCAACCCCACAAGAGACATACACACACACTCACAAACCCATATGCTCACACGCACACGGATGATCTAAAAATGTACAGTTTTGATCTGTTTGCGTTTGTGTTCTTGTTTTTTTTATTGTTTGTTTGTTGTGGGGGCTCTCGCATGTTTTCCATAGTGTTCGCTTTACAGCCAAAATCTTTAACTACATTATTTGCCATAGTCTTCCTTTTAGCCAGTGTTTAAAGCCCAACTGACATTGAATACAAAATTCAAAATAAATAAAATATAAAAGTTTCTTTTAATTGCAGTAGATAAATTTGTTAAACTAAATTTTGGAAATTACAATAAAATTAAAATTGATATATAGAAAAACTGCAATAATTATTATTCAGATAAAAACTTCTTTGAACTAATCAAAATATATTTAAACAAATTATACCTTTTTACTACAAACAATATAAAACATCTACTGCAAGTTTAAAAGAAACTTATAAAAATAAATAAAATAAAATAATTATAAAACCTTAAACGTATCGCCCGCCTCATCTCATTACGTAATAATATGTCTCGTACGCATTTTTAACACACAAATCAAATCAAATCAAAATATGTACACATACCTATATAATATATATTTATATATATATAGTATTATATAAAATTAGTTTGATTTATTACGTGCAAAAATCTTGACAAAAAAAAGCAAAATACTGTACCTAATTATATCAAACAAAGTTTTTGGTACTGCACGGCATCCAATCCAGACAACATTCTTTCAGCTGCTGCGCAGGCGTAATGTTAATGCTAATGTTTGGCAAATATTTTGTTTGCCGTCTCTCTTTGTTCATTATTGCAGGTGAAAAGCCATTTCATTGTAACTACTGTGAGAAGTCCTTTAGCGTAAAGGATTATCTCACGAAACACATACGTACACACACCGGCGAAAAACCGTACACCTGTCCGTATTGTGACAAACGATTTACGCAACGGAGTGCATTAACTGTGCACACGACAAAGCTGCATCCGCTCTAGGATAGGCCCAATGGAGGGCGCTCCATAGTTGACCCAAAGAAACCAAGCAACCTGGCTTAAATACCCAACAAAACGAATTCGATTGAGGAAAGGAAGGAAACGAGAGTGGAAGAGAGGGAGTGGGAGAGAGGAGACATTTGAGGAGAAGAGGAAAGTAAATGAAAGACGTTTTCAAAGACGAAACAACTGTAAAGCTGTGGGCCAAACCATGCCCCTCAGCCCACCCAAAAAATAAAACCATACACCAAACACACACACACAGACACACACACACAAACACAAGCAAGCAACGACTGGCAAATCTTCAAAGTGCTGCTAGACTCTACTCTAAATTAGAATTTTTGCTAACTAAAGATAAAGATAGTAACAAATTGTACTACAAGAAATGGCGTACCATTTTCAATTGTTTTATAATAAGTTAATGCAATCGATTTTGTTTAGATATTTGGTTATGTAAATGTAAATGTTGCAATTTAATTAATTTTATTATTTTTCGATTATTTGACATTTTTCTATTTGTATAATTATTATCTTATATATTTTTTTGTTATTTCCTGAGATTTTATTGCATATATTTTATTTAATGTCTTAAATGGATATTTCTATTTTTTATCGCGCACACTCACACATGCGCAGTCTCTCACACACACACACACACACACACAGACAAACACACACGTACACAACTACATCTATATTATTTATACATATATAAAGAGAAATATTTTTTATTATTGTTGTGGAAATATTATTTCTTCAAATTGTTTCAAGGTAAAAATCTACGCGCAAAACTTAAATTATTTTATAGAAAAGAAATGATGAGATAAAAACAAACAAACAAAAAAAAAAAAAGAAACAAATTAACATTACACGCACACTTATTCGAACCAGAAACTAGTTTATTTATTTCTCAACATTTGAAAAATATGAAAAAATTTTTCAAAATTTTTTACTCAAACTTTAAACAAAAAACGCTTTGCTTAATTTGCATACGAGCAGGATCTCGTTTGTTTTGGCTTTAAAATAAAAAATTATTTACGTTAAATTTAAAAAAAAAAAAAAAGAAAGCTAGACAAAAACAAAAAACAAAATAATTGTTTATTTACTAATTACATTAGTGCTTTTTTTGATTTTAATTTGTTTATTATTTTGTGTTTAAATCGGTTTTAACGGTTCTTACATTCTAAATGTTAACCATTGTTTTTAAATTATTTAAGTTTCTTAAGCGCATTTGAACGCAAGACAAAAAGTATTTAAGAGCAAAAATTGAAATTGAATGAAATCTATGCAAAACTAAAAAAAATAAAACAGCTTTACGCGCCAAACTAGTTTAAAAAACAACAAAAAAACATACAATTATAAATAATTAACAACTTTTTATAAACTAAGCTTTTAAACAACAAATGAACAAAAACGAAAGGTAAAATTAAAAGTAAAACAAAGTGAAATCAGTTTGTAACGTAAAAAAGCTTATGCAAATTAATAATAATAGTAATATTAATATTAATTAATAATTATAATTGTTTTTGTAACATAATAATTGATCTTTTTTTATATATATATATATAAAGTAAACATATAAACAATTTTTAATCAATTTAAATTACTTGCAAGTTGTATGTACTAAAACTAAAACTTAAACTAAAACTAAAACTTTAACTGTAGCAATACCAAAATACCGATTAAATTGTACATTTTTACAAAAACAAGAAACGAGAAACGATAAAAAATTATACCTAGTGTTATATAAATGTATAATGTTTATAATTTACAACTTATTAATAATGCATAATACACTCAAACAAAAAGTCTACCTAAAAATGGCACATAGCACAGCAACAAAATGCGCAGCGCATGTAAAACCAAAATAATTTCTAAGTAATAACTAATTATTGTAATTTTTTTTTTAAGTTTTAATAAACCAAGTTGACGATCAAAAAGCAACCAAAAAACAAGAAAAAAAAAAAACCAGAAAAACCAATTGCAAAAGTCGCTTCACTCTAACCGCAACAAAATTAAAATTATTTCATAACTAAATTCATTGAGAAAGTAAACGATACGTACTAAACGCTAGATCCTAACTAACTAAACTAATACTAAATAAAACAAAACTACGAAGTGACGGCGAACCAAGCAAGCAAAGTGAGTAAATAGTGATTAAAACTGTAACTATATAAATTTAAATTTAACTGTAACTGTAATTGTAACTATAACTGTAAATGTAAATGTAATTAAAAGCTAAATTTCATAACTGTACAATGTAATTGAATGTAATTGCAATCTAACGAGAAAAAAAACGATTAATTCAGTTTCAAATATTCGAGCAATACCTATTTCAATTACTAAAACCAAGAGATAAACTAGTATATATAGATATATATACGATATAGATGCGAATAAAGGTCCGACTTGTAGTAATAATATAATAGCTTTGGACTCTTTTCTAATAAGTGCAAGAGAGCAGATTTATGCCAACTTATCTTAGGGATAAAAAATAGAATTATTTCGGTTTAGAAAATTAAATATTTTTAGAGTTTTTTTTTCAGAGGGGCCAAAGGGTAGGTATCAGATAGGGTAACTTGGCCATAGCTGCAGACTCCCATAATATAATTTTCAATTAAATAAAACATTTAATATATATATTTGATTTAATCATTATTTATATTTATTAGTACCATCTTTTTGAATTTTCTTTTCTTTTCTTTGTATTTTGTTTGTTGTTTTTTTTTGGTTTTATTTTGAAAGTATTTGCGTTACAATTTTCACTTGAATTTTCATTTGATCTTGCATTGTTTGTAGTTAATCCCCTTTACCCTAAACGGGAATATATATATACTATATAGTATATATATATCTGTAATGCATTTTAATTGCTATGACACATTCTCTCATCTTTTATGATCTTTATTTGGTTTAGTTACTATTACTTTAATTACAATATGAACGATTATTAGTTATGAACACTATCACACATTTGCAAAATGTTTTTATTTTTATTTTGTTGGTTTCTGATTTTCATTTGAATTTTCTTTACATTTTGCAATGAGCAACTAATTTTAGTATGGCCCTAAATCATCTTCTTTTTTTTAATTTTATTTAGCTTTGTTTATTGTAATGCTGCTGATACACACATGTATATTTTTTGTATATAATATAATTAGTTATATATGTATATATATATATATATATATATATTTATATGTACTTGTATATGCCTTCTTCTTCTTCTTCATCTGCTTTTACATTTCATGAATTTATCAATATATTTTTTTTTACACAAACCCTTTTGATCAAACGCAATCAAAAAGTTGTCTATATTTTCTGTTTTTTTTTCTCTTTTCTTTTAAATGCTCAACTTGTTTGCATACATCGTCTGTGTGTGTGTTTGTGTGTGTGTTAAATACTCGTATGTTTATATACCACATATAAATGCCTATTTACCGTATGCTTTTATGGCCTTCATGTCTGTCTGGACTTTCAATTTGCTTTTCATCATTTTAAACGAGCTTCAAAAATCATTTTACTTAATTTTATTTATATATATTAATATCTATATGAACAGATCTTCTCTGAATTCCACTTTACCCACAGAAACTGCTTTGAAAAATTATTTTCCTTAGCATAATTTCTTCAATCGATTAGTTTTTTCAAGTGGAATTCGTCATCGATTTGCATACGAGTATTTATCGAATACATTTCAAATGTATAACGTTTGTTTTTTTTTTTTTGGTAAATTACTAGAATTTTCAAAAATAACCTACACAAAAATGTTCAAACATGCGTTCAATTTGTTTTCGAAATTGGAATTGTGAAAAATGTTTTGGACAAATTGTTTTCCCGCTACTTGACTAAATATTATTCATAACTTTTAACTACATACTAACATTCTGAACGATCCTTACACTGTTTTACTTATTTATCTCTTTTTTTTTTCTTTGTAAAATTATACAACAATATTTTTTTTTTTTAGTTTTTTATTTTAATTTTTGGTTTTTTTTGTTTATTCGCTCTGTCACAAAGTTAACAAGTGCCTCTCTTTGGTATTTTTCTGTGGCTTTGATCTCACAATGTTCGAGTATATTTATTATGCAAATCTGTATATAAGTATATATATATATATATCTTTTACATAGTATATAATATATATATAAGTATGTATATACAAATAATAGTTGGTGTGGTTTTACAAATACAATTATTAAATTTATTAAAGTACATACATAGTTAAAGTCTAGGCGTCGATTGTGTAGTTATGATTTTTGAGGGGAAAAAATTCTCTACTATGTTTAATGCCTATAAGCTCAAATTTACAACTGATTAATCGCTGATTAAATGATTTAGCTAGTCATCCAATCGATCGTTAGGAATTCTCTTTGAGTTTACTTTACGTTTATGGATACATGATTTAGGACAAATTATTGTCAGGAATGTTCTCAATTCTCAACAATTTCCAGCTTAAAACCAGACAACAAAAAATTAACAGCATACTTTTTAGGGCAGCAGAATTGGGAACAGAACTGAGAACAAACCTGTAAGTGTGTATATGTATGTGTGTGTGTTTGTGTGTATGTGTAGTTACTTTCAAGGAACTTAGTTGGCATTAACCGAAATAGTTAAGTTAAAGACAAATAAACAATAACAAATACACAAATAAGTGATAGAATTCTTATTTGTTTATAAACTTTAATGTTACCTACACAGGTGGGCTCTGTTTTTTTTTTCTTCTTTTTCTTCTTTCTTTGTTTAACATTTTGTCACGTTTCCTTTTTGCTCTTGTCACACAACTCGTTTGCTCTATTTATTTCATTTTTTCAAAAAACAAAACTTAGACCACACGCACAAAAAACAGTTCTAAAAATTTATCAAAATTGTACAAAAATCTTTTGCTTTCAAGCTTTCATTTAAATCTCTTTTATTTTATTTTATTTCAAGTACTTCAACACTTTTCTATTCCATTCTGTTAAAATAAAGTAATGTTTTTTATTGTTTGTATATATTTTCGCTCATCTTTAGCGTTAGCTTTAGCTTTAGCTTTATCTTTATCTTCAATTTCTCTTAACATTTGCCATTTTATTAACATTGCAAAAATTAAAGTAATTCTTTTATTGTTTGTGTTGTTGTTTTTGCGCTATTTGTTATAATGCTGCACCTAATTCTCAGTTACATACATTTATCTTTGTTTTCATTATATATAATTTATATATTTATAATAGTTTTATATCTTTTTGGTTTTACATAAAGTTTATATACAATTTTTATCTGGGGGATATAGAAATAAATCATTGATTTACTTTGAGTGCGAGACAACGGAGTGAGAGACCATGGAATGGGATAGCATTGAATGCGATATGCCAGAGATTTCGGCATAGGTATCTGTAGGTCCCTCCCCACTGCAGACTGAATCCTCTGGAGTTCGTGATGGTTCTGCTTCCGTTATTTCAATGTCCTGATGATGCTTATTGCTGCGATGTTTGGCACTTAAAGCCTGCGAAAGTTGTTTGCATTTTAGTTAATTAATTGCATATCATTTAACTCTAGAATTTATTTTATTTTTTAATTTGCAATTGATGTGCATAGATTTGTTTAGTTTGTTAATAATTTTTTTTTAGTTTCAAGTAGTTTTTTTTAGTTGAAATTGTAGACAAATGACAGTGCTATTGAGGACATGCATTGTAGGGACACATTGGAGCAGACTCTAGACAAGTACAGTAGGTTATGTAAGTATTCGGTTACTGGAAAAGCTACAACTCGCATGCTGAGTAAGTACGTATTTTAATAGACCTATTGATATGTTACGTAGAGTTAGGCGCTATAAACAAACGTGCGCATTTCGTTTGGTTAGGCACAACACATAGTTAGGAATTGTTTAAAGGTTTTAATTAATTTATTTTTTTTTTTAGGTATTTAATTTTAGTTTTGGTTTAGTGATTAGCTTTACGAGTATGTTACAGTTACAGTGAGAGACTGACAATTCTTACCTTATCTTTGCTGCCCTTTTTCTACATTTAGATATTGGTTTTTGTTGGTGGGTTTGAGTTTGTTTTTTTTTGTTGTTGTTTGGTTGTTTGTTTTATAGTACAAGTCATGACAAGAACAATGATATATATATGTTTATATAGATATATTTCATATTAAATACAGAAAGATTTAACAAGTTTTTGGGAATTAGAGTATATAGGTAGAAAGTATGTAAGTAAGAGAGAGTAGGAGGAGAGCTTAAGCTATCATTTTTGGGGCACAAGGATTAAGTTTCAAGCTCTAAATGAGACATTGAATTAACTAGGTTTGCTTTGGAAGTAAGACCTCTGTGTTTTTCTTTTCTTTTCTTTTCTTCTCTTTTCTCTTCATTTTTTGATTTCTTTTCTTTTATGCTTCACTTCTGTGGCTAGTCTGGCCCATGATGAACATGTATTTTACAGCGAGAGCTATAAGTACACTCTCGGTTAGCCCTCAGTCACTTACTTGCAATGAGAAGCGACGATGACCCGCCTTGCGACCTCCGCGCCTTTTGCTAATATGTGGATTATCCTGACGCAGTGTTTTGTTCTTCAGTATCTCCAGTTGTGTGTACAGTCTAAGGAAAAGTGTGGAAAATTTAATTGGTAAAGCTTGTTTAAGAAACGTATTGTTTACTTTACCTTTTGAGTTCGGCACGTATGTCCTCGGGACTCATTTCGGATATGGTCAGCTCACCGATATCGGGATCGCCCAGACATAGACCCGCATAGCCGCCGCCCAAGCGTTGACCGGCGTCATGTGACGTACCCTTGAAAGCATCCACAGGTAAACGCATTGATAGATCGTACGCAAGTGAACGAACCTGCAAGCTATGAAGATGCAACAAACACCGCAACACCACACACAGGAAGTAAAACAGAAAAGCCGAAAGGAAACCAAAAACAGAAACAGAAATAGAAAAAGAAATCGAAACCAAAACGGAAACGGATAAGGAAATCGAACTTAGAGGCAAATCAAGAGAGTGAGTCAAGAATAAGTATAAAAGAATTCAAAGTTTAAGTAGTTCTGTGCGCATCGTGTCAATTGTGTATGGAATTTGGATGGTATGACTATAGTTATATATACTCATTGGACGTGATTGTGTCTCTTGTGGTGCTGTAAATGAAATAAACATAGCTCAAAGTAACGACGACCAATCGTTGTTGGACTTTAGCTAATACAACTACTTAGTTAAAGAGTTAGAGTGACAGAGACTTGACAGAGTTAAGAGTTTCAGAGAACACGGGTAGGCAGAAAGAGGTGGGGATAGACATAGAGATAGAGATACAGATACATATAGTATTTAATAGTGTGGCTAATAGAAATACTCTATAGTTTTTGGTATGCATGTTGGGTATTGGAAAGGAAACCGATTTTTGTCATCATTTTGTCATGTTTAGCTGTTGTCGTGAATTGTGATCAAAAGAATTGTCATGCAAACATTACAAACTAATGTATGTATGTGGGTGTGTGTGGGCGTTTATGTTATAACATGCAGCCAGTATTGATTAACGTATATAGTTGTGCAACTTAAAGTTGGGTGCAGTAATCAAAATACAGTAAAATTACAGTTGTATGGAATGAAAATGGAACAAAAACATGAAATGATATTTAAATAGCATAGAGTACAGAAAACACATTCTAGTACAAATAAATGACACTTGCAGCAACTTCATAGCTTGACTAAAATTCATGAAATGTTAGCTTAATTCTAAATTTGGATAATTCCAAATAAACAAAAAAAAAATCCAACGTCACAAACATAAAATCATAACAAATGAAATCATTTTAGTTTAGCAAAAAGCTTTCTTCTGCGTTTTTGTTATTTAAATTGTTATTTTTTAAAATTGTTTAATATTTTTCTGTTGATTTATATTAGATTTTTTTATATTTGTTGTTTACAAAAATCGTTTCCTCAACCAAACGTCAATACCAAATACAAATACGAGTACAGATTACGTAGACCAAGACGAGAACGATAATGAAAACGAGAACGACGGCGATGACTGCGGACAAATGAGCGCAATTTGCACCTTAAATTACAAATATATCTCAACTTTCTAATTTGTATATAAATATATTTATATGTTGATATTTAAATATTTATTGTATGTATATACGTATCGTATTATGGTATTCGAACAAACTTTGGACGCACTTTGTTAGCAAGAAATTAATCTTAATGATGAAACAGAAAATTGTTTAATTCAAAATCATAGTTGAACTGAAGATAACGGCAAACTGTTAACAGTTTTTGTTACCTGCTTATGCTGATACCATAATTTTGGCACAAATATCAAACCCAACGCAAAGCTATTCGTCAGCTGAGAGCGCACAAATAATGCCAACAAAATGGCGCTGGGACTCATTTCCGGCAGGTAGACGAATCGCAGAAAATAGAAACTGGATGACACAAGGAACTCCAGTGTCAGCGTTGTAACCAGAAACTGACGCTCCTGTTGAGCAAGAAGAGAAGCTGGATTTTAGTTAAGCTTAATTCAATATTTAAAGAAGAGCTGAAAAGTATGCTACACGAAAATATGCATGTATCAGCAAAAAAGTATGCAGTACTATTTTAAACGTACATACGTGTAAACTGAAGAACAACACTCACCCGAAACTGTGTATTGGCATTGCGGCTGGCAATGGCCAAATGAAGGCCAAAACACAGTATTAGCATCTCGCTGGTCTGCGTTACCAGTTCCCATTTGAGAGGATGGCAAGTGTTAGTGCTGGCTTCCCGCAAGCTCTCCAATTGTGCGCTCTCCAGCAGGTCCAGCGATGAGGCCGTAAATGCGGACATATAGCAAATGACAGCAAAGACCATGGTGCATAAGTATTTCAGCAGATCCACATCGCGCAGTACCCAGCGATGTGCTTTGCGTGTGCGAAAGTCGACCAAATGGCGATATAGCTTCAATATAATGGCGCCATAGCAGGTGATAAAGCCGATCTCCCGCAGCCAAGGCTCCAGTAGACAGCGCTCCGTGGAGGCGGGAAAGAAATGGACGGCGACCTGCAAAGCAATGCAATTAGTAAGTAATCTAAATTTTAATCACTTTTTACTTACCGATGCATAAAGTAAAACAATGCCAAGCAATATGGTCTCCAGCACGGTCCACATTCCCGATGCAATAGCCTGAAAAATGAATAGTTTAAGTATAACCAGGAAACCCCTAAAAGATTTATATGATTACCTTGCTTTTGCGTTGTCTAAAGACAATGACACTTAGCACGACACAGCAGAGAATGCAGGCGCCCAGGACAATGGCCACCAGTAGACGCAGACAGGCATCTATGTTAAGGGCATCCTCCTCTTGGAATGTTAGGCAAACGCCATGCAGATCGCAATTGGTGCAACCACCCGGGCAGGGAATACAAGAGAAGTTGTCAAAGCCCTCGGAGAGCTCAACAAGATCACCACGAAATCCTTGTAGTGTGGAATTTGGCAGGTAATAGGATTCGCGGCACAGACACGTGTAAACTTCTCGTGTTGCCATCGGTTTGTTCTCAGTCAATAGGCAAAATGTGGTATTACGATCGCAGCTAAAATGATTAAATATTAAACAAAGGAATAGCTTTGGGTTATTCGACAAGACATACCCATGACGTCGACCAAAGACTTCCTCCAGGCCATCGTTGCACACATCCTCATCGGCTGCCACAAATGCAGCTGCAACAATTCTGCAAAATATTTGAAGATTTTAGAAACTTACAAAACTTTAGATGCATTAAATGAACTCACTTGATACGGTGCTCGATGAATGATATGCGAAATGGCCATAACCAGCGACCCGTCAACAGGTTGCAGTCACGGAATGGAGCTCCCCACTCCTGTGTGCCATCGCTGCTATTCCAAGCGGCCCTATAATCATTATTGATGGGATCAAATCAATTAGCTGCCAGCCAAACCAACAAAAAAATCAAAAAACACGCAAACCAAATAACATGCCATTGCCTTCATGTGAATTTTATATATACACTGAGAGAAAAATAACCTAATAACATGTGTGTGACATTTTAGTTTCAAATTGGTAACATTTTTAAACAAGAAATTTGATATAGAAATGTCTTTGGCTTTAAAATTATATCGAAATTTTCCAAAACTTTTTTTCTCAGTGTATCAAATTCATCTGGCATTACACATTTCTTCACTTACCCCAACTCACGCCAATAGGAACCCAAATATGCCTTGTTATGCACCTGATTCGGTGGTATCTACAACAATTAAAATTCCTTAGTTCTTATTGATCTGTTTAATTGTAAGTTATGAATTTGTGGAGTTACCGTCACATTGTCCCTGAATTTAACCACAACGGTGTGTATGCTGGGCGCTGCAATGGCAAAGGCCAATAGATTCTCATCCTCGTTGAGGGCATAGCTGGCAATGGCATTGGCTCGCTGTCTAACCTCTGACCTCGTCAGATCATCAATGGCAATGGGCGTGTTGGCATTTGGAAATTTATTTGATAGAAATTCCGTAAATTGGCGTGCTGCATTCGCAGCTAAATCCGTAAAGTCGTAAAACTGTAAGATTTGTAACAAACAAGACATTAATTACAATCTACTTTGAATTTATGTATACAATCTATATTTTAGTAATCCAATCTCTTTAAAATTTAATACTAAAATTATGACTATATTTGATATATTTCTTCGTTTAAGCTTTCTGCTGTTTAACGAACAAGTTTTGCTAGCAACATGAGTTTGTTTTACCAAAATTTGATTGCATTATAATAAACTAAACACACAAACGGAGGGGAGTGCAGAAAAAAGCGGCTTATAATGCTTATCTTTCCTAGAATAAACATATTTCATTCGTTACACACACAGACACAGACACACACTCACAGAAGCACAAGACAAAGACTGAGGAGACATCGGCCTAGCCTTATTTAGGCCATCAAAGGTATTTGTACACTTGAGCAGAGAGCTAAGCTCCAATATAAATTATAACCCAACGAATATTCGGACTAAACTAGACTAGACTAGACGAGTGCTCGTCGCTGGAAATGTGGAAGAGATGTCATAATTGGTGTGAACGCGAAGAAAATTAAGGATACGTGAAGAAGAAGCCAGAATTTTGTTAGTCCTTTGGTATGAGATATGGGAATGGGAGGACTTTGAGTTGGACATGCTATTAATTATTCACATGGTGCACGTTTTGCATGGTCCAACACCTTTTTGGTCAGGTATAAATAAAAAGAGGAAGTTTGTTGTTGAAAATAATACGATTTAATGTCCAAGCTGGGTTGCAAAATGCTTTTAATCCCTCTCCGACTGTATACCTTTGCTCTCGCCCAGCCCCTTAGGCTTACTCTCTCTCTCTCTCCCTCTCTCTTTCTCTGTTTCACTCTCTGTGTGTCTCTGGCGAAATGTTTGTATAAAATTAACACGTTACAATGAGCACAGGATACGCACAGGATACGCTCTGTGGCAGTCGGCAAAACTCTGATGACATCACTATGCCTTTTGGAAACAAAAGGTAACCACAATTGCGAGTATGGGATTGTTTCGCTATGTATGTGTGTGTGTGTGCGTGTGTGCGTGGGTGAGTCACCTTTGGCTTTTCCAACAAATATTTCCCATTAGCAATGCTCAACGTTGAGACGACCACATTGCGTATACGTTATGTGCCAGATGAAAAGCCAAATGAATTATTAACAAGAAACAAACATATTTGTACACAAATAACTTACAAACACACAAACGAATATACATACATACATATACATACATGCTAGAGGGGTGCAGAATCATTCAGGCGTGTTGCGGTCTCCGGCAAAGAAACAAACAACAGCATCAGCAACAACAACAACAACAATAACAACAAGCAAACAAATAAGCAAAAAATGTGAAACACTTGTAAATAGCAAAAACCACAAACAGAAGCGACTACTGTGCAATAAAACATGCATACATTTGCAAGCAAACACACACACACACCCTAATACATACACATACACATACATAAGTTGAGCCAGCAACTATGCCAAGTGCTGTTGCACACACAGACATACACACGCATCCCAAAGCAGTTGAAATGAAATCCGTAAAGCGCGTTTTACTGGCTTTTTAATGTCTCATGCTCGACATCTCGTCGCGCACTCGGATATGCCGGCATTCGCCACACATACATACATATATATGTATGTATGTTTAAGTATACAAAATTCTTACTTATGACCATAAAAATATTTACATGCCCATATGGCATTTAGTTGTTGCTGTTGCTGTTGCTTTTGCTGTTGTCATTTGCATGTTTGTCGTCGTGTTATTCGCTTTGTGCTTAATGAATAAAATATGTCAGCTGCTTTTGTTGCTATTTCTGCTACTCATGTTGTTGTTGTCTGTGTGACACTTGCAAATCTCATCTGGGCAGCTCACAAGTATGTACTACACATCTTTACACATCTTTCATTATGCAAAGCATTCTTACTTCTTCCGTTCTTCTTTATTCTTTTGCGTTTTTTTTTCTTCCCCTTTGCACTCGGCGCTTAAATGCACTTGTATTTTTATAAATTTCATTAAACTTATAAACAGAGTACATTATCTACAGAAAGGCCACACATTTATCTGAAGCTTAAAGCGATCATTTCCGGTGTGCGCCTAGCGCTTATGCAACACTTTTTTGTGGAATTGGTAGCGGAGGACAGTGCAGCTATTTTAGCTGATTTAAAGCGCTAGTAGCTATGGCATGTTTTATTTAATATCGTTTATTATGTTTTATTTCAATCTCTTTACTTTTTACAATAATTTTCCTTACTAAAAGTTCTATATTTCAACCGGAAATCGAATAGCAATATTAATATTCGCTGAGCTGAGTTTCAAAATACTTTTTCTAACACTAAAACCAATTAAAAAACAACTTCAATGCATTTCAATCTACAAAAAGCGTGTCTATATTCTATGTTAGCTGAATCATTGGTAAGCAATTACTTAAATATTTTTTTGGTGCTACATTGTATGATATTATGAGGTTGTTGCTGTTGTTGTTTTACTTATTGTTGCTGTTATTGAAACAAAAGCCAACAAATGGCAAAACAGGCTTACAAATTTTTGCTGCTCGGCTGTTGTGGAAGCGCAACAAAAGCAAACGCGCTGCCAAGCGAACAACGCGGCCAACAACTTGGCCAACAGTATGGCCCACGAACACTATGAGTACCATCAGTAACAGAAGCAGAAGCAGAAGCAGCAGCAGCCGCAGTAACAATAACAATAACAATATGAACAACAAGCAACAATAATGCTCGACAGGCATTCGACAATGCGTCCGATTTTGACCACGAGCAGACAGATAGAGATAGGCAGAGGGAGATGGAAAGACAGAGAGGGAGAAGGAGAAAACAAAAGCCAGCTTGTGGTAGGCATTTGGCATTGCCATGGGTATTGGATTTGTCCAGCTGTTGTTTCATGTCCGCCACTTTATTTATTATTATTTTATACGACATTTCAATACCCTATACCGAGGGCATAACAAGTTTAGTGTAAGTTGGTAAAGGCAATCCATAAATTATATATTAAGCTATAAAAAGAATAGCAGCTCATTACTTTAGAGAGTATACTATAGTCGAGTGTGCTCTCAGTTATTTTTTTTATTGTATTTTTTTGTTGTATACCTATTAGTATATATGGGCTACGTGTCTAAGGAGCACACACTCAGCTGAAGAGAGATTCAAATCGCTCTAATGGCAATTTACAAATTTTGCCATCTATTGAAATTGTATCTTTTAATTATGGCTCTCAAGTGATGTTTTCTTCTCTTTTATTTTATTTGGTAATTGCGCCAAGAAAGCGGCTAACGCCATCGATCGCCGAGATGACAACAAGACATTGTTTACACACACACACGCACACCAATTCAATGGGCATTTGTGCAAATCGCGCAGGTGGCTAAAAATATCTACAGAAAGCAGTTTTAACTCGGAGACTGACAAGCTAACTGACTCACTGACTGAATGACTGACTTACTGATGAGATTGTGGTTAGGAGTGTGTTGCTATCTTTAAATTTCAAGTCCTTGCTGAAATTGTCATGCAAATTCAATTAAAATATCGTTGATGGCAGATATGAAACCAGAGTTAGCATCAAAATCAGCATTAAATTGAGAATCAGAGTCACAATCAGACTCCAAGAGACTGTGGCAAGCAAAGCCAAAGCTAAAGTCTCAGCCTGTGGCTGACTGCTTCTTTTAGTATCTTTTAATTAACTTGCAGAGGGAAAAACGCGTGACATGCCGTCAAACAACTGCTTGCAAATCCTATGTAATACCTTGCAACACTCGCCTCTCCTAGATATAGTACATACATATATATATACATATATATAGAGAGAGATATAGATATATACACGTATATATACATATAGTATACTATGTGCGTATGCGAATGTACGTCAGACACTGCGTATGCGTAATATTTTTTACGACCGTCAACAACAACATTGCTGCTCTGTGGGCGGAAACGGGCACGGTTACGGGGATTTTCCTTAGCAATTTCATGCGCGCAGATTTCCGCACAACATCAACAAAAAAACAAAATGAAAATGAAAATGAAAATGAAAAAAAAAATACAGAAAACAGAAAAAAATTTTTGTCAGCATGAAAGTCTGAAGTCTGCATCAACTTATGAGTGGAAATAAAAGGGGGACGGAAGGGGGAGGCAAGGACAGTGGGTGACGTTGGCGCTGGGAAGAGAAGCGGGTGCGGTAACGGTACTGCTGCCTCAGCAACTTTATTGATTAGACACGGAAAATGCCGCCCTTCTCGGCTTTTTCCGGCCCTCAGCATTTTTCAGCGACCGTGAAGCACTTTATCAACTGTCAAGTTGGCAATTTTAAATATTCATGCTAATTGTTCTCTGGGTCTCTTTTGGGTCGATTGCAAGCTGCACTTTTTCCCACATTCATTGCCAATTTTCCAACGAGTCTTTTATATTTTTAAGCCAATTTCATAGCTATTATTAATATGACTGTAACTATGATTACTAAGCTTAAGTTTATACTTTTATTTTTATTTTTAAATGTCACCATCGATAGTTTATTATTTTTATTGTATTGGTTTAGCCAAAGGCCACGAAATAAGTAAACTGCTATTTATAGCTTATAGTTTGCTTTTAGTACGTACTAAAGGAATTCTCTTTAATTTTTAAGTATTTGTTTAGTTGACCCAGATAGAGAATGTCCGACTGAATGTCGCTGTATTTACTTTAGTCGTTATGTTATTAACATTGCTGTCAATGTTAGCTTTAACGGTAAGCAGCACTGTTAGCTGACCAGCATTAACAGTGCTGTTATGTGAATGAGGAAAGAACTTTGTTTAGAAAAATAATTTAAGTGTTCCAGGGACTCAATTCATAAATTAAATGTCGCTTAGTTATTTCTCGCTGTGTACTGTTACCAAAAGTGTTGGTAATAAATAGGAAATCTTTGAACTACACTTACCGGTTCATCTGGCAGCGCTTCGAGCACTTTTGGTTCACATTTCTCTTGTGTTTTGCTGCTTCCTGTTGCCAACTCCGCAGCTGCTGTGCTTCTTGTTGATGCTGCTGTTGTTGTGGATGCTGCAGCTGCTGCTGCTGCTGCTGCTGTTGATGTTGTTGTTGTGGTTGTTGTTGTTGTTGTTGCTGTTGGCGGTGGTGCAGTCTGAGCTGTAGTTGAGGTCGCACTACGTTTACGCAAACGCTCCGCATTGCTGAGCGTTGAGACAACGCTGCCCGTTGGCGACAACTCATCAAAATCAAGATTGGCAGCTTCGTGTAAATGATACTCCTGTATGCCATAGGGATCGCTTTGACGCAGTTGGGCACGTTTATAGTAGGCGAGGAGTGCGTCCCGTCGACTGTTGCTGCTGCCAGGAGACGCCGCCGTATGTTGCAGTATCAGCAGGAAGAGCAGCAAAAGCAAATAAACTCTGTGGCATTGTATGAAGCTGTTTTTATTGCTATTAATTTTATGATTTTTACTAATTTGTGCAGTTTCTCGTTGGTTGTGTTGCTGTTGTTGTTGTTTGTTTTTCAGGTGGTCTCGATCTCTGTGGCTTTTGTGGTTGCTTACTTGAGTATTCACTTGATTCATTTGATTTTGGTGGCATTTTTGATAGTTGCTTTGACGCATTGAACTTTGAGCTTTTGACTTTATTGCTATGCACAGTTCCATATCACTAAAGTTGTTCTTTTTGTTGTTCATTTAGTTGTATAAAAATGTTTTCTAGTTGCAGTTTCTCGTTGTGGGCGTGGCGTGGCGAATATAAACTTAAATTGTGACACAACGCGCACATCTGAAAATGAGAAAAGTTTCTTCACATGAGACTTTTTATAGTTTCAAACCATTTTTAAATTAAATTTGGAAAATTTTTAAATATATTTTTGAATTTAATAAAAGTTTGCTGTTGTAATGCCATTGTCAACTGGAACATTGTCATGTGCTTAGTTGATTTATGCATATTATTATTAATTCAACTACATGTCTAGTTGACACACAGCATGGCAGACAAAGTTTTTCACACTCTTTTGTTTCGCTTTTCCATTTTCACTAAAATTATTGTAATATAACATTACATTTACAGAAAGTGTGGAAAATGCATAGAAAACTTTGTTAAGCATTTAAGTCACTGCAAGTTTTTCAACTTTTCCCAATATACAACTTTAGTTTTCAGCTCTGTGTAGCTACAAGACAAGTATTATCTATATATATACACAGATACCGTTCTTTGTTCTGACTGTTACACTGATTCAGTGACGGATCTCGTTACAGTTACGACCTCATAAATCTCCAAACTTCATCGGGAAGTAAGATGGAGTTTTTCTATAAAACTCTAAGCGTAGTCTAACTAAGCTTTGGATTTATTGCTAATATTCGAATTAAGATAACTTAAACTACTCAAATTACTTAAACTATAATTTTATTGGACTCAGTCTCAATTTGAGATTAAATTAATCTCCATAGTTCATCGTAAATTAACGCCATTTAAAATGTTGATTCATTTTTCTGACACATTGCGGTGAATGCTGAATTTTTTATCTGATTTCATATCAATGTGGATAATTACTCATTACATAGTATAGGGCACTATACCAACACATATGTACACCTGTATAAGTAATTACCTATGGGCTGCTGTCACCGCTTGGCTTTTTTACATTCAATTAACTTTAACTGTTTTTATCGCGAACATTTTGCCGATTACTGTTTCGTGTGCATTTGCCATTTGAATGCATTTAAAACGAGTAAAACCACGACAGTACTGACTGCATGACTCTAAAATACCCTGTGGTTAACCAGACAAATTAGTCATGACTGAAATTACTCGTATTTATGTGTTTAAAGTGCACAATTACTGTAGTAAGCTATAACACCCTTTGGTATACCATTTCAATGGGTATAAACAGCACGAAATGTCACCCAATTGATTCAATAGACAATCCAACACGCACATATACTCCCACACACACAGACACTCCCACACACACACACACACACACACTTGCAGACAATTACGCATTACGGCAATTGCAATTTTATATCAACGCAAATTGCAATTTAATGGAAAGTGCTCCTCGAGCCATAAAAATGCGCTATAAACAAAGTTCAGCTGGGAAAACTGTTTAGAATATAAGTGTAAAAGTGAAACTAAGTGATACAGTATACCAAATTTAATAGGTATAAAAACTATATGTAAAACATGCTAAGTAACTTAATTGTTAAAAGTACATTTCACGTAAAAAAGCTCAAAGATTTGACATAACTTTAATGAATAAACTTTAGCTGAGAAGATTAAGATAATTTTCAAGAGGATTCCATGAACCTTTTTATAACAGTTTCATAGAGAAATGTATGCAGAGTCGCTTTTAAAAGGTGGCAACGCCCTTTGAGAATCCTCTATCTGGTTAAAGCAACGAACTCAAATTGAATTCAAGCACAACTGAGTTATCTACAGACCTAACAGCTCTGGGAAATAGAATTTTCAAGCGTGAACTCAACTCTATTAAAGTCATATGTTAATTAGAAAGATTGCTCATATTGCCAAATGCCATCACTGGGGACCTGCCACGCCCACCAAGTCGAGTGTCAACGAAGCACGTAATGGGCAACCAGATATCGTGCAAAAAAAGAGAGAGAGGGAGAGAGAGAGTGAGAGGGGAAAAAAGAGAGAATGGATAAAAGGCAAATGCAGTTGAGGAAAGCAAACAAACAAATGCAAATAATATACGCGCTCTCGATTGAAGAAGTCCCAGAGGACGTAGAACGGCGACGGCGACGGCGATGGCGACGACGCAAAACAAAGGCAAAAAGGGCACTGGGCGTGGCGGTTGTCGTGGTGGGGAAAATGATTTTTTAAGTGGCGCCTGGTTGTATGCTATAATTTTTGCATTTGCCAAAGTGAAAAGAATTGCTTGCCAATTGGCAATAAAATCAAATTTAATTATATTAAACAAAAAAAAAGAAGGTGATTTATGAATTTTATGCACAATTTGTAGCAATTGCATATATAAACAGTTAATACAAACAATGCCAATTTGCTTTGGCATTTAAACAGGTGTTGTTTGCAAATTGACGCTAATTAAAATTAATTCCCATTTTTTTTTATTTTTGGGCCACAGTGTGCTAAATGTGGAATTGTTGGCCCATACCAAGTTGGCACATGCGCTATAAACAAGTTAATGATTACGTGATTTGGCCACATGCCAACGCTAGATATGGCTAAAAGAGTGCAGCAATCGTTGTTGCTGTTGTTGACAAGTTGTTGCCTGTTTTCTGCCTGGTTGGGCTTACCTGGCCTCACCTTGACACTCGCTCAACTGCAGCTAATGCGACTGGGCCATGGCAAAAGTATCTGTGCTTGTGGTATTCAATCTGTTTCAGCTTTAAGCCAGAATACAGCGAATTTCGTGCCATGCGTGGACAGAGCTAAAAACTCAGCGAAACTTGCTCATATGAATTCGATTATTTTGGGTATTTTGAGCTTTCAAAGCGGGAAAGGTAGGAAAGAACAGTAGCTGTACTGAGTTCAATGAGAAGTGATTTCAATTACGATGCTTCGACTATTTGTTATTTCAATTTTTCCAGTGTAAAGCAGTGAATCATCACAAAAAGTTTGCACTTCAGTTCTTTGATAGTCTGCTGTTAAACCAATGAGCACACATACCCTGCACACGCACACACACACACTCCACATCGTGCACACACCGTTTTCAATTAACAACGTACTTGTTGTTTGGTTTTGCGAAATTATTGTAGCATAGTTGTCTTGCCTCATCGGTTCACATCGTTTCGATTTGAAATCAACAAAAACAACAACAAGATATCTGAGTGCCTGTCTATCTATCGGTTTGTGCATGTCTGTTGCATAGATAGCACATCTAACTTGTACTATTGCAATTTTTGTGGCCTGCACAACGAGCCAATCACAAATAGAAACAAAACCTGCAATTGTTGATTAGAAATACGAGTTCATGCTGCCTTGTATCTATCATGTTGTAAATTACCACATGGCAGACATACAATTTCAACAGATTTACGCAGAAAGCATCAGTGATTTAATAACTAGTTCACACACTCATACAAATAGATTTGCTTGAAATTCAGAGAAAACACATGAATGCCTAAGTTATTGTGCAATTAAATGGAATTAGCAAGTATTCATGCATAAATAATAACCAATAAATTTAAATATCAAATGTATGGTAATATTAAAGCGTTTGCTTAAATTGTTTTGCCATAAACAAGCTACTGGAAATAGTATATCAAAAGATTTGCACGCATCAATAAAAGCATGCGCTTGAAAGTATGCTAAGATTTTTATTTTGAAATTGGATTCCATTTGTGGCAAAATAAAATAAATTTCTTTGTATTGAATTTCTCACAACGAATTCTCTATTTTCAAATGTGATTTATTTTTAGAATTCATTGGAAAAACTCAGCTTCGTAAGTAAAAAGTATTCCATGTATAAATTATTAGAATATTTATGCAGTTATTAAAGCATATTTCATATATTGACTTAAAGTTATCAAACAAATTAAATAGAAAGCACATAGACCGCTATGTAGTGGTTTAAGCTGTCGGCAATGTTAATTGCTTTTACTCTGGCTTCAATCTTTCATCTCAATTATTTTATCTCTTATGCTTTTCTCTTTATTTTATTCTTTTTTATTTGCTGTGTGTCCTGAAAACATTTTGATGGATGCGCACTCATGGTCATGTAAAGTTTCTGAGTTGTCTGGTCAACAATAATAAAATAATAGGTAATATGCTAAAAATAGACAAGCGTGAAGAGCAGACAATGGCACAGAAAACATGTTGTGTAGACAGTGATGTCATTTTAGCTAACACAGGGAATTTTATAATTAAAATGTACAAAAGGAAGTGGCTTGAACTAAATATTATAACAAAAATTGGCTAGCATCGTTTAATAAATTAAATATTTATAGTTACTGTGTAAATGACACGTTAAATTTAATTAAGTACATAGGTAACTTTTTGTTTTTCATAGTTATTTTTAGCCTTTTTTCATTATTTTTAAACCCAAGTACATATGTTAGTCAACACTGGCTGTAGAGACACTATTTAAGAGAGCAAGAGAGACATAGACTGAGAGTAATGGCGCCTTTTATGAGACTAATGTTATTTTGCCAAGTCTGCATGCAGACTCGTTTGTAGACATTGTTGCACAATACTGTAGCGTGTGACAAAACCAAACAATGCAACCAAATACACACACACACACACGCTTGTAGAGACAGCTAAAAATGGTTAACAATTAGACAATGGCAAAGCAACAAGCAAAGCGATTGCAACGTTGAGGACAAATTGTTTGCCGGCTGTCGTTAGTCTTTGTTGTCCTTTCTCTTGCTCTAGCTTCCTCCCTTTGGCACGCCCCCTCTACCCCTCCCTCTCTCTCTCTCTCTCTGTGTGTCGCTGTGCTTAAATAAGCTGAAGCAGCTGCGCTTCAGCGAACAGACAAGAACCAAAAAACCTAATGCCAACACTCGGAGAGGCAAACCCTATTTACCTCTTTTAGCCCTACCCCCTAGAGCGACCCTCAAAAGCCAACAAATCGGACAACATCGCCTCACATCCTCTAGCATATGTCCCCAGCCTTGTAGCCTTCTCGTCTTCTCGTCTTTTCGCCATCCCTGATATCCCCTGACAGCCATTGTCTGACATTTGAGCTAAAAGCTTCGAGTGGCAGCCCAAAACACTTTTCCAATTAGGGTTTTCTATAATGAAAAACTGTAACGCTTGTGCCGTTTATTGCGCCAAAAGGCTTTTTTCGGCTCCGACTCGACGCGACGCGACGAGACGCAACGCGATGCGACGGGACGCGACGCGACGGGACGGGGCTCGACACGATGCGACGCGACGCCACACGATTCGACTCGTCTCGTCTTGGCTGGGCACGCTTAAAAACCTTTCCCAAGGACATTACCAGAAACGCTGTCAACACTGCTTCCGTTTGAGAATGCTGTGTTCCCGTTGTTGTACAATAAGTTTTCTTTCTTCTACATCTCTTCCATTTTGTTGTTGTTTTTTTATTTTTTTTAATCACTTTTCAGGGTCTAGCACCCGGTATTATGTTTGTTGTCGTTGCTTAACCCACTTGAAAGCGCTTCCTTGGGCTGTTTACATGCGCAATTTACTCAAGTGTTTGCTGTTTATATCATTAAAACATCGCTGGATGCATTGTCTATAAAGTTTTCCAAGAAACAACAGCAACAACAACAACAACTTGCTGGCAGCCCCTTTGGGTTTGGGTAAATAAAGCACCATGGATAATGGGTCCCATAGCTTATGAACTTAAGTATCCAAAAGATGCCTCAAACGGATTATCAATTCATCGGGCAAAGCGATGTAAGATTTAAGATTAAAATAAGAATTCAAAAGAGATTTCAAAGAGCATACTAGTCAGAAGAATAGACTGTGTTTAGTTAGGTAAAATAGTAATCTAGTTGAATGTTTTCTCTTCTCTTTTTGTGCATCTTTTAGCAACAGTCAAGTATCTTTTACCACGAATCCTTTTTAGCTGCAACACGCAGAAGACTGTTTCAAGTGGAAGGTAACTTAATGCTTGCATCTTGTTTATTTAAGCTTCATGAATCACGAATGGAGGTTGCTTTATTTAATGTGCTGCTCTAGATACAAGATACAAGATACAAGATACAGAATGCACAAAATAACACATGAACGACTCAAGTTTCCGGTATCTTAAATCCTTTATTCTATGTTGAATTTTGTATCTAAAGCTGGTCATGTATCTTGTAGCTTAAACTCACTTAACTATCTTTTGGGTACACTTAAAGTTAATCACCTTTTGCAAATTGAAAATTAATGTTTTAAGAGCACAAAATGAATACATAATTAAAGACAATTATTTTTACTAAATACCCACAGAAATTATATCACATACGACACGATACATACTTATGTATCTTATCGAACGAATGGTAGCTAGCAGCTCTTTGGCCGTAATCTACTTGGCCTACTTGGGCTAAGTGCGCTTTTAGATAAAAGTCGCTAGCACGCATTACGGCCCCAAAAGCGGACATGAGTAGGTGGGGAAGGAGGAGAGGAGGGAAGGAGGTAGGGGGTAGGGGGTAGGGGGGTAGAGACATGGTGGATATCCTTGAAAACCCAACGGAGCTTGTATTGAGTGCGCCCAATGTTGTGCTACGGCATAATTTGTTGCTTGAAGTGAAAAATTGTCAAGCACATCTCAATGTTAATGTATACGAGCAAAAAAAAAAATATAGAACGAAAAAAAATTGAACTTTTCGAGGTTATAGCATTTTATTGGCTTTGTTGTGGGTCTATAGCACACACACACTCACGCACGCACGCACACACATATCTATATGTGTGTGTGTATATATAAATATATCTCATAAAATAGTCGCAAACATTTTCATGTTTATTTCGCTTGAAAGAGCGTAAAAATGTCGCTCCAAATTCTATGCTGACGAAAATTTGTAACGTTTTTCGTTATTCACAAAGTTTAAATTTCCCTCTCATTTGATACCCTGTATATTGGTTAGCATTATTAAAAGGTATGTTAAAGTTGCACAGCTGAGATAGATATATAACTGAATCTTTAAGGTAAACGTGGCATAAACCTTTAAACAGAAAACACGCTGACCTCACTGATCAGCGTTTCGACTAAACGGAAAGGGGTATGCTGCTGAAATTGAAGAGTTTAGCTCACATAATGCTTTAAATGCTGTTCATTATTTCACTGTAGGGTATCTACTAGTCCCCCACAATGTATTTCCAACTAGTTTTTCCTTGTTTGGGCTACTGTCACAGCATGTGCGCTCCTCTCTCTGTGTGTGTCATCCTGGGCCTGAGTCTGAGTCTGAATCTGAATCTGGGCGTAGCTGTAGTAAAACATGCATTTCGTGTACATGTACAAAATGCAGCCAGGCGGCAATGTCACATAGACACAGAGAAAGAGATAGAGACAGCGAAAGAGTGGCAGAGAGAGAGAGAGATAGAAACTGAGTAACAGGCGGCTGTGGTGTGACAAGGATACACATATGCTGTATAAGCATAGCAAGTGAAAGAAAGAGAGAGAAACTCTTAGTCGTCTTAAATATAAAGCTATATCTATGTCGTATGTCAGTTTTGGACTACAGCCATGGGCAAATTTGTGAAACAATCACTTTAAGTACTCGTATTGCATTCAAGCAAAGCTCATAAGAAATTACCCAGAATGCATAATTTATTAAGTTGGCTTAATTTAAAGCCGCTTTGGGGCAGTGCATTTAACTGAAGCTAAATGAACTCAGAACTGTGACAAATAGGCAATTAAATATGCTACAAATATAATAACAAAAACACACATAAACAATTTAATTATGCAATAATTCAATTTGATATGCTTTTGTAGTAGAATTTAATTATTTATTAAGCTGCTAATTAATAGAACTTTAAAATCAGTGTTTAGTTTTTGATAAAGAAGTTAAGGTAGATATAGAGAATATATATTAAATTAAGCAGGAATTCTCCTGGGAAAGCCTAGCACTATTTGTTGTTACTCTCAGTATTTAATCTACTTATTTGAGCTAAAAATACACATTGCCAGTAAATTTACAATGTCCATTTGACAAACTGAGATTTGACGCTTTTAAAATAGACCTTGGCATAGTTACTACAATGCTCTTATTGACTTATCTGGTCTGTCTATCTGAATTGTGTTCAGACTCGGTCGCAATGTCTTAGATATAATCAGCTACGAACAATTGTCACAGCATTTTCCTATCGTTCACAGGAAAGACAGACAGACAGACCGACAGACCGACAAGACTGTGTAGTTAATTTTCGTATTCATTTCCTATATTTCGTTTGTATCTGTAAGATAGTAATTGCTTTTTATCAGCTGACTTCTTTCATCCCAGCTAAGTCACTTGAAATTACAACTTGACTTCATTTTCACACTTTTCACACACACACACACACGCACGCACACTAGCACGTACTTTAATCTAGTTGAAGTTCTTCCGCTTACATCACATTTTCAACCGCAATTTTGCAATGATAAGCAACAGGCAAAAGAGACCCTCGATTAAAGCCAATCTGGACTAGCGCCAGTTGAAAGCCATTAGGAATGCCCTGGCAGCACATAAAAAAGCAAAGCAATAAAAAACGAAACACAAAGGCAGAAAGAGAGAGCGAAGGAAATGCAGAGAGAAAGAGAGAGAGAGGGAGAGGGAGGAGGGGAGCTAGGGTAAGTGGTAGTAGAAACGAAGTAAGTTAAGACAACAACTGCGAACGAGGCGGATACATAAAACCAAACAATTGCTAAAAATCAAATGTGACAACTTTTACCAAAATTAAAATCAGCAAAAGTAAAAAGCCAACAGCCAAAGGCAATACCAACGAAACATAAAAACGAACAGAGGACACAGCAAGAAAGAAGAAGCACAAATAGAAGAAGTGGAAGGAAAGAAAGGCCAGAAGGAAGCAATGTTGTTGCTGGTGGCAAGTGGGCGTGTCCAGAGTCGTTTGTGGGGAGGTCGGGAAAGTGGAGGGGTGACTGCGAGGCAGTGGGCGAATCATTGATGCCAAACGGAAATGTGCGCACTTTCAAGAAGTGCACTAAAAATGGCGACGAGCACTTCCGTTGATGGCCTGACTAGAACTGACTAGCTCAACAGACTATTACAGTGTGGCATGGCTTGTTTTGTGCCTGTCACACACACACACAAACACACACACACACACACACACACATACTGAGACAGTAGCTCACATAAAAGTTGAATGATAGTTGCAAGTTGCCGGCAGCTGAAATCACGAACCCGGACAACGTCAGTGACGAGCAAGCAGGCAAAGAGTGCTTCAGGCATATGCCCGACTGTAGTATACCCTTTAAATAAAGACAGACATTTGCAGTAAAATAAGTACAAGTTTTATAACTTAATTAAGAGTTGTAGCTTGATTTGTGCACATAAAACTCGTGATCGATACTGATTTTAACCAAGAGCAGACTTTGTGGCTTTTTAACTATCGTATTGAGTTATTTACTTAACTACCACAACTTTCTTGTGTTTTATTGCCAAACCCGTTAAACTGTTTTAACTAGCATTACTAATGGTTAACAAATGATTTTTCTAAGCCACCGAAAAGCTTAAAATCAGGTGAGTTATCTTATTTTTCTGTAGTCTAAATTATAATCTTCATTTTATAATTTGGGTAAGTTAAACAGCCAATAGACATTACACCCCATTTCAACCTTTTAAACCCACAGCAACACATACAATATACCCTCACTGCATAGTAAACGGGCCAGCAAGAAACGACACTTTGGAAATCGTTGTCGGCCATCAAATTGAGACAGGACCTGACTTGGTCGACAGTCAGGACATGCCTGGCTATGTAAACAAGCGACGCGTCGCTTCAAATTGCATTTAAAGCGCTTCAAATGCTTTGCATTTAGACAGCTTCGTTTCTTAGCCAGTTTCTTGGGTCCCTCTTCATTAGCGTTCAAGTTGTGCGCACAACATGGCGAATGATTAATATAATTAAAGTTGCAAGTAATGAACACGCAGCATGGCTAATTGTCAATGCCACAACGATGCTCAGATTTTATATATATAGCAGATAAATATATGTATGTATATATATGTTTACATGCATGTGGACAAACAAGTCTTTGGTGGGCAGGAAACGCAAATGTGGAGAATGGGCCGAAAGTAACGGAATGAAACACTTGGCCTGGAAAGAGGCAATAAAATTTGGTCAAAAGCAGAAGCATAGATAAGCGTCAAACAGTTCACACATTTTACTGGGCCTGTCAGTTTCCGAGTTCCGCCTCCTCACTTGCCTCTCCCACGCTCCCTTCTTTCTTCTCTCCTTGGCTCTCCTCTCCTCTGCTCTCTCCTCTCGATTCTCATTTATCCCCTATCCCTTTTGCGTTCACAGTTCTTTCGCTGAAAATGCGCTCAAGCGTGAATATTAAACGTTTGCTTTGGCTTTGGCCCACAGAAAATTGGTAGTGCAAAAGGGGAAAGGGGACACGGATCAGGGGTCAACCGATAGCATCCCTTACGCAACCACAACGTAATGTAACGTAACGCAACGTAACGCAGCAAAACGCAACGCAACGTAACGATATTGAAAACTTTTTGATGACGAACTTTAAGCAAAAGTTTAAACAATGTAAGAATTATGCTCGTATTCCTATTAAAAGCATAGTGAGAAAATAGTGAACGAATGTCCTTAGACGGGGAATACTTTAAGTAAAGACTTAAAGTTTCTAAAATATTTATAGGAAAAGTTTATGATTTAAAGTTTAGTGTTAAGTTTTCGAGAAACTTTAAAATGAAAGAAAGAAAAGAAAGAAAAAGAAAATTTTATAAAAACTGTTTTTGTATAAATATTAAAGTTAGCTACGAATTAATTAAATGATCAATGTCCTTAAACCTCTTTTTAAATTTTCATTTTCTAACAAATAGAACTAAGTCCTCGTATTTATTATTACCGTTTTGAAAATGTCGTCACTACAAGTCACAGAAAGTGCCTGAAAACAGCTGTCAAAAGAAGTTATTTTTACCTTGCAGAATGCTTTCTTGTGGCCTGTCAAAAAAATAAGTTTGCGAAGTTTTAAAGCCTTTGCCTTGGCAAATCATATGGCTGACAAACAGTTTCTTGACCGCACAGACAAGGCACTGAAAGAAATCCCTCGTCTTGTGGCAATTGGCCAATAGGCAAAAGAGAAAAAAAAAAAATAAGAATAAAAAGGAATCTAACATTTGATATAAAAGGTAAACTTGTGGGTCATGGACATGACTTCAGCTCTGTCGCCTAAAGCGTATGGTTTTTGATCTTTGCAGCGTAATAATTTCTTTAAAAATTTGTGATTTTTGTTCGAAAAAGAAATAACATTTTAAATGTGTTTTATTTTTTCCAAAGTTGTAGTGATTAGGCAACAGGCTGAGAATGAAGACTGGGGAGTTGGCAGCTCTTTAAATCATAAATTGAGCCCACAGGAATGCATATTAATATGCAAAGCACGCTAGCCAGTTGCTTGGTGGGCGACAAGATGAGTGGGTGAGTGTTTAGATGGTTGGGTGGTTGGGTGGTTGGGTGATTGGATTGTTGGGTGAGTGAGTGAGTCAACATAATGAATTACGCCACGCCTAACGAGACAACATACAGCAGCCAGCATGGCGCTAGAAATGTAGCTGCCGCTGCCGCAGCCGCCGCTTCTGCTGCTGCTGCTGCTACGCAAGAGAAATCCAATAAAAATTCAATAAATTCCGCACAATGCTCGTAATGTTGCCCCGGTGTATGTAAGGGTATGCGTGTGGGTGCGAGCATGGATGTGAGTGTGGGTGTGGGTGTATGAGCGTGTGTGTGCATGATAAAAACGAACAAACTCAGCCTGCGAAAGAGCAGAGAGCAGAAAGAAGAGAGAAAAGTGCTCTGCACGTGGGGTTAAACGAGCTGGCAGCGACACAGACACGATTTTGCCATGACGCTTTCATTTTCACAACATGCATACACACACACACACCGTAAAAAAAATCACACATACGCATAGTCGCATATATATGCTTAGTTTACGTTAGCTTGTGAAATGTCTTATGTAGCGCCTAAAAATAGGCAACGGAAAGTGACCGGAAGTCGCTGTCGACCCCAAGAAATATGACGAAAAAAAAATTAAATTTCATGCGAAATGTCTGCCGAGTGCCGAGTCATTAATTGACGTCAAAAATAGGGTTAATATAGCAAACACACTCACTCACACATACATAAATAAAGAGATGCTTTCTCCATTTCTCTTTCTCTCCCTCTCCCTCTCACTCTCTCAATCTCTTTCTCTTTCTGCGTCTAGTCTTCATTTCATGTCAACACAGTCATCAACTGACTGTCGTTTGAAATTGCTGGCGACCTTTTTGTGTTTTGCTGCCAGGCAAATGATGCCTATTTGATCAGCAGCCAAGCCAAAAAAGGATAAGCAAAATGAAGCGCAAGGCATAAAAAAATAAACCGAAAAAGAAAACGAAAACGAAAAACGACAAAGTAACGAAAAAGAAGAAGAACAAGAAACAGCAGCATACGCGCCATAATGTTAAACGAATGCAAAGGCCAAAAAGGACATTTCTAGTACCCTGTAAGACAGTTTGAGTAAAAAGTTTGCTCAACAATATCAAGAAACTCAGTCTTGGTTCGAGATGAATCACTCGATTTATGCACAATTCTTCAATATTTCACATTTTAATTAAAATATATTTTCTAACTAAAATTAAATCTTTGCTTATTGATTGAGCCTTGTAAGTAACTATAAATTCTAAACAAACATTTCAGCTGGGTATCTTTAAGTCATGCTTGAGCGAGATAATAGTTACTTTCTCGCTCTTGCAATAAGTCGAACCAAGAAAGACATACTAACCTAAAGTCTTAGGCTGGCTGGGTCAGCAGTTAACCAGGACCCAATTCTTGTACTCCGTATTGCCATCCAGTTATTGTTGCTGTTGTTGTTTTGGTGTTGGTTTCTATGTAAATTTTTATAAGCACGCGGCAAAATGTATGCGCAAATAAAATTAATACGAAATTGCCGTTTGTATATATTTCAGTGATAGTCGCAGTTGTAGTAGTTGTTGTTGTTGTGTAGATTGTTGCAGTTGTTAAGGGAGATTGGATATATTCGCTTTTTTTTTTCTTTTTGTTGGGGTGGCTTTTAGTCGTGGCAGCAGTTGATAGTATTTAGCTTTTGATGTTATTTTTAAATTAAATTAAACACGACATTTTGACTGTTGCTTTGGTTGTTCGGTTATTTTTTGCAAATCAAATTGTGAAATGGTTTTGACTTCATTGGTTTCGATAGGGTGGATTTTTATTTTTATTTTTATTTTGACTTGCTTATTGGCAGTGCATAACGAATTCCAAACACAGCCTGAAAGTATGCTCCAACTATTTATGAAGCGGAATTTATGTGTAAGCCCTAAAGTATGAAATAGTTTTTACTCGAACGCCAGAAGCCAAACAAAATAAAAGTAAGCGACCGACCGACCGACCGACGGACCGACCGAACGTTTGTTACATATTTGAGGTCGCGTACATATATATATATTTTACTTTTTATTAAAATAACTCATTCGTACGGCTCAAACTTTGCAGTATTTTTTCCAATTATTAAAAAATTCAAGAATATTGCTGCACTTAAAAAGTTTACTGCACAAAATACACATTTCAAACACACACACACACACACACACAGGGACACAAGGGCGAACACAAAGCCATAAAAGCAAAAAGACGGTACAAAACTTTAGCCGCAAAAATAGATTCCTACACTTCTGGTTTCGCTCTTTTTCAAGAAAAACCGTTGCTCTGCCATCGCCAGGCAGAAGAAAAAAAAACACGCGCGCGTTTCGCCAGTTTGCTGCTTCTTCTGCTGCTATCAAAAAATAACTCTAGGATACACAAAAAGACACGCCGAGTCCGTGTTGCTGTTGGTCTTGGTATTGGTGTATGTGTGTGCCTGTGTGTGTGTATGTATGTGTGTTGTGCGTGCGTTTGCTTCAGCTAAGCACAAAGGTAAAAATTTGGCTGCCAGGACGACTTGTTGTTGCCATTGTCGTTGTCGTTGTTGTTGTTGTTTTTGGTGGTGCTGACTGACTGACTGGCTGGCTGTTGATATAATCATGAGAGTACGAATTTGGCTTAAAAAGCGAACAGCAAATTAACGACGAATGGTTGAGCAAACGAAATGAAAGCGAAACGTATATAAACGGAAAGTGCACGAGAAATGTGTATAAAAATACATTTAGTAATAAATTAAATGATTTGCACACTAACCCCACACTCACACACACAGGCGCAAAACTAACACGCGCGCAAAACTAACGAAGCGGCGCGGCAGCAGCAGAGCAGCGAGCAGTGACAGCATAAAACACACACAAACGCATACACGCATACACGCACACACGCACACCCAGAGCAAAAGGACATGAACATAAATACATAAATAGTAGTATATTCGTTGCTTGATTTCTGCCTATTTTCGTGCGCCGCAGCTGTGTATGTGTGTGTGCGAATGCGAGTGTATACGTATGCGTGGGTGCGGGTGGAGTAGACGACGTGTATTAATGCCGCCGCTGCCACTGCTGCTGCCCGACGTAGCTTAGCGCGCAAAAACCGACAGATACACGAGCATTTAACACCCAAAATTGCGTGGCGCATGTTAAAAAGGGAGCAAGCAGGCGGTGACAGCAGCAGCATCTAAGGCACTGAAGAAACAGCTGCATATTCTTAACGTTTTGCGTCATGCAAATATCACACTTATTTATTGATATTGAATTTGTATACTTCTAATATTGTTGGCACTGGTTAACTTTTTTCTATTCCATTTTTACTTGCATTCATGTGAGTGTGTGTTATATTTTTCCGAACTTAGATTTACTGGCGCGTTATTGTACCGCACACGCTTATATCCTGTACTCAACTAAGGAAGCCTTTTTTTATGTCAAGTGAGCAGGATAACGGAGACGAAAACGCTAAAGCTTGCGCGTCGCGCAGCCAACTTTAAGTGAGACGATTTTTTGCGCGCTGCCAACTTCACGTAAATGTAAAATTTCACCACAGTTCCACAACTGTTGTGCAATTTAAATAACCGATAAGACTTCGAATTTAAATAAATAATAATTATTATATTAAACAGAATTCAGAAACATATTTTTGATGATACTCATTGCCAAAAGCGTATTTTTAGTGTTTCCACGTGAAAGTAATAATTTTTCCCTTCCCTTATAAAAGACCATATTGATTTTCAGTAGACTTATTATTCTTTAAATTACAAATTTACATGCTTATTAAATGGCATACATATGCGCTTATGTATAAAACAGTTATAAGAGTAAACAACTGCAACAGAACATCGACGTTATTTTTAAACACTAAAGCAGGCAAATATACGGAAAAGATTACAGTGCATCATAATTTGCCAATTTTTATACAAAAATGCGGTCTTTGATTATAAATATTAACAAGGGATTGTTCAACATAGTATTTAAAATGTCGCATGGTTGCGTATAAAGTACACATCATATTCTTTTTCTATCCATTTAATCAACTTATCCACATTCTTGATGACTGTCGCCTTATCCACAATGGATTCGAATACCGCATACAGCTCATAGGTGGCTGTGACCCAGGCGAGGACAACTTCCCGTTCCTTCACCTCATAGATGAGTTTCAGCGGTCGTGAATTGTTATGGATGCGATGCAACATACTGCAGTAAATGGCTTCGAGGCGCTCAAATTCTGGCAGAGATTTGTATGGATGACGTAGCATAGGACATAACAATTGGGCCGTTGCCCTTGGTTTGTAGAGAAAGTGTCGTAAATCAGGTATATTCACTACCTGTTGATACAGTTTGGCATTGTGTGGTTGCTGCAATTCCTCATTGATGGCCTGCAGGCAAAGACTTCGTCGCAGCTTCTCCGTTATGCGTGCTTTGGCCTCCGACAGTGTGTGGAAGGCATCCCGATCCACGGACATGAGCAGCAAACAAGCCGGACAATCGTCAGCGAGATAGGAGACATGTGCATGCAAATATCCATTCATATCAAATTTAGGCAGGCAAATTGGTGTCCAGTTCTCCGAGTTCTTAAATGACTCGGAGCATTCAATCAGATTGAATATTATACGTAGATCGGCCGGATGTATCGAATAATTCTTCATGCGCACCAACGCAATCAACTTATTGTTGGCTATCAGTACGGCAAATACAAGTTTCTTAATTTTTGAGCAATTACTTTGTATTGCGCTGACTATTGTGGAGCGCACGGTTGTTGGAAGCGGAAATACCCGTATAGAGTTGGTCAAAAAGGTGAAAATATTGTTTGAAACTGAAAGTATTACATATTATAGTTATTTTCGCCAGTAATTAAATTATACTGTGCTTACCTCTGGCATTGCTACTGTCATTGGCCAATAAATTGAAAATCAGTCTCTCGCTTCCGGCAAGTAACCGCCTTAAATCAAAGTTTTTACGCTTTTCAAAAATCTTAGACATGTGGGAGTACGTGAGCGTAGAGAGTATTTGGTAGTAGACATCGCTAGGAGATATAAAATAATTAAAAAAGTTACAAATCATCAAATCATTTAGAAAATCAAATTGAATTCTAAAAACTATATAGTTTAGTATCTGACTTCATGCACACATGCACAGACTAACACATAAACGTAAGCTCTTAGTACTCTCTTTGAGCTGGGCATAACGTTATCAGCTGCAATTAATCACACTTGTATTGTCACTCACCTCAGTTGTAGTTGCAGTTGCTGAACGCTCATGTTGGTGCGGGATGCTGCAACCAGTATAAGAGAGTTACGCTGCATGAAGGCAAATTTAATGCCATCCGCATGTATGGATGTAATGGCATCTTGGCCGAGCTGGACAAAGCTGACCAGCGCCTGGATGACGCCAAATAATGTTGCTAACTTATCTTCGTTGCCATGCAGCGAGTAAATGGGTTTGCCCGCCTCACTTAGTATGAAAATATGCTTTTTCTGTCCTCGCCACACGCTGTCATGCTGATAGTCATATAAGTCCTCGTCCAAGGCATTGGAACTGCCGCTGTCCTCAGTCTTTGCGCTTGTGGAGGTGCTCAGCGCCAGCGATTCTACGGATGCGGCTAAATCTCTTGATTGTCCCGTAGCTGAGTCTGCATCTGGGCTGAGCGCGGAACGTGAACGCGTGCTCAGCTCATCACGCAACTCCGAGATAATACTGTGATTGTGTTGCAGTTCATCTTCTGCAAGTTCCGCCTCCTGGTAGAGATCGCCAGCGCTGTGCTGTGTTTCGAGTTCAGGCTGTGGTTCACCCTCGGCATCCATATACTCACATGTCGAATTGGTATCTGATGTGGCGGCATTTGGGGGCGTGCGTTCAATTTCCATATTGTATGATTAATTTTGCAGTAATCTAAACATAAACATTATTGCGTTGACAATCGCTCTGAAATCGCTAAATTGACTGTCCATTAATCGATTAATGCATCGACTACTTGACGACTTTACACCGAAGTGAACAGAAGTGTGACTTGGGAACTGTGACTGTCACAATCTAATTTCAGTAAATACAAGTAATTAATTAATGGTCTGTTTAAGCGCATAATTAAACTTTTTTGCAGTAAATAACACAAAACAACTAATTAAAACAAAGACATTATTATTAAATTAAGCTCATTGAGTGAAAATTCCTGACAAAAATATTACGCGCTTTTTAGATTTTTATATTTCTCAACTGTGGTCACACTGTTTCATGTTATGAAAACAGCGGCCGCAACACGCGAAAAATGTTGAGAAAAATTTTAAATAACTGTGAGTTAATGACTTAAAAGGGTAACTGTATTGCAATAATAGTTGTTTCCAGTGCCTCGAGTAAGTCAGTTAAGCGCTCTGCAGCGCACACAAGGACGCCCGCAAAGCACACAAGTTGCAGCCGCCGAAGTACCCGCCCCAAAGATTGATGAGCCGGAGGACATTGCCGTAATAGAGGAACGTATTTTAAAACATGCCGACTACTTCCAGGTGCACAATCTGTTCACTGTGAGGGATCTGTTCAATGCACGCGTGCACTATGGTCATAAGGAGGGTTCCCTTGACGACCGCATGCGACCGTATCTTTATGGCAGTCGCCTGGGACACCTGATCTTTGATCTGGATAAGACAGCAGCTCATTTGCGTGACGCACTCAACTTTGCGGCACATATTGCCTTCCGGGACGGTATCATATTATTCTTTAACCGTAATGCACTTAACTCGCATCTCGTGGAGCAAAAGGCTATGGAGGCGGGCGAGTTCTCCCACACGCGCTTCTGGCGTGGTGGCATCTTTACCAATGCTAATGTGCAATTCGATGCGGTAACACGTCTGCCAGATCTTTGCATTTTCCTCAACACACAAAACAATGTGCTAGCACAGCATACGGCCGTTCGCGATGCAGCTAAAATGGCCATACCCACTATCGGAGTTGTCGATAGCAACTGCAATCCCAACTTAATTACCTATCCAGTGCCAGGCAATGATGACTCGCCCGCCGCCGTGGAGCTCTACTGCAATCTATTCAAGGAAGCTATCCTGCGTGGAAAGAGAAAGCGACGTGAGCTTCTGGGTCTGCCACCTTTGGAGGAACTACAGATAAGGCGCAGTCGCCCTCAACGTACCCCAAAGAGCAATTAAACTAAACTATATTATTTGAAAATAAAATCGCATTAATGCAGCGAATAAAAGCCAAAACTGGGACAGATGTATAACAGATTATCTGAGGTATAAAAAAAGTAGATATGCCGTGGAATAAGTTATTATATGTATTTCTTTACATAAATATCAGGCTAAAATGATGAAATTGCTCCATCTTAAAACTAGGTGTAACTTTCGCTCCATGAAGTTATTATAAATGAGTTCTAGGGCGGCAGCAGAGTGCCTCCCTTGACAAAACTAGAGTTATAGTTAGCATAGAATGGATTGCTATTGTTGGTAGCCGTTTCCTGTCCATACACACTGCTATTATATCCTTGTGCTTGACCAAAATAACCTCCAGGAATTGGGGAACACGATACATCTGGGAACTGGCCAATTGGAGGCGGCGGTGGTGCCGTAGTTGATAATGAAAGCATGCTGCTGACATCACCAGCAACGCCTCCTTTAATCGCACGTCCTGTGCCAAAGGTTTGCTTTCGAACTGGAGTCGAACTTTGATAAAATGTATTTTGGTTATCCTTTCGAGTCCAAGTGGCAATTGGCTGCTTGCGAACATAAACTTGACCCTGAGCTTGTCCTGATCCCGATGCCGAACCAGAGCCTTCGGTCTTTTGGTTGTTCTGCTGCACCCAGTGCTCAGCATGCTTGATGGTCAACATTGCCTTGTGCGCTCCAATGTATTCCTCGGCCTTCTGCAGGCGTTCCAGCTGCCGCTCATCAAGCTGACTACGCGGCAATTTGCTCAGACGCTGAACGGTCCGTTTCCAGTTATGAAATTCACGATTCTTGAATGGTTTCATTGCCTGACGATACTCCCGCCACTGGCGTTGACGATCTTCTTTAGTGCCAGGTGGTGCCTCCTCCAGTGGCAGTGGCGCTTCTGGCCTTTGTATCCATTTTCCATCGATCTGTACAAATGTACCGCCTTTTTTCTTTCTAACAACTCCATTAGCCTGTGTGGTTGCGTTGCCGCTGCTGTTGTTCCCGCCTCCAGGTGCTGGTGGTGGCGGCATCAGAGCAGCATCTGTCGATGATTTATTTGAACTATTATTACTATTATTACTGCTGGTTTTATATTTTTTGTTTGGTTGATTTTGTTGCCTTCTGTTGTTGTTGTTGTTGCTATTATTGTTCCAGTTGTTATTGTAGTTGTTATTATTGTTTTGTCGTTGATTGTCCTTATCTTTGGGCACGAGATTCCATAAACTAGGACACTTGGGCATTGGTGGCTGAATTGGTGGTGTACGAAATTGTGGCGACATCATATCCTGCCAAAACGGTGGTGGTTGCATCGACCGATAATTGCGCGGACCCGGTCCTGGACCACCCATGTTACCCATATGATTTGCAGGCGGCATCATTGGAGGTGGTCCACATGGACCAGGCCCTGGTCCAAAGTTACCAAATCCCATTGACATCATGGGAAAAGGCATCGGAGGCGGTCGATTGTTCGTCGCATACGTGTTGTTGTTGCCGTTGCTGCTAATGTTATTATTATTATTAAAGTGGGGTTTATTGCCACTTTGCTGTTTGTTTTCATTTCTTTGCGGCTGGCGCCCACCATTGCGTCTGACTGGCTCGGATTCAGCCTCATTTGTTTCTTTGCTCTTTTTCCAATCGGCAAATGACATTTTCAGCGGCTTTGAGACCGCATCGTCCTCAACTTTTGGTTTGTATTTCTCTTCTGCATGCTGGTCACTTTCAGTGACCGAATTCTCAGACATTTTACAGATTTTTTGTACACAAAATTAAGTTATTGAATTTATAAAGATACTGAGGACTGATTTGTGAAAATCTATGGAATCGAACCGATACAAGTTTGTAGGTATTCGATAGCAACGATACAACCCTATAGTTATATCGATAGCAATATCGATTTCCCACCATTATTACTGGCATGTATTTTCCCATTAATGTCATGGTCACCATTTAAAATTTTCCCATTAATATTAGGCTACTGTTATTTTTGATGTCACTGGTACCTTGTCCCTCTAATTCTGTATTTATTTTCTTAAATTCTACTGATATATTTTATTATTCAGTTTCTTCGCATCTTCCTTAGTTTTGGACCTACACTTTGCCTAACATAATCATATAAATGAAAGGAAACAAAGCGCAAATATGAGCATGAACGCAAAATGAGCAACGCAAAATGAGCAAACGCAGAATAGAGCAGATGTGGGATACCCGAAAGTATCAAAGTCATCGATACTTTTTGTTGTACTTGTACTTAGTAGTCGCAGAGATTTTTGGTAAGCTTTCGTATCAAATAGCTGTATTAAGTGATTAATAGATTAATTACAAGTACAAAATATAGTGCAAAAAGTAATTTAGTTACGAGTTTTTTTGGTAAAAGCATGAGTTTGTCATGCTTTTGTGTTGCAGCCGACACAAACTGAACAAAAAGTTACAAGAGCAAGTGGAGCGCTGCTGCGCAGCCAACGCGTAGATTCCTCAATCGACATTTCATTATTTAATTTTATAACAAAAGCAGTGACAAATTAATGTTAAAAACTGGCGAGCTAATAAACAAAGCAAACTACTTGCAAGTTGTTGTGGTTTGTTAAGCTTTGTGAAGGTACGAGCATACTTAACGGGACACTTGCCTTGCCCTACGCCCAAGGCGACGCTGGCAGCGCTGCCAGCGTCAACGTAGCAGGCAGTCACAGTCATATTTGTTGTTGCTATTCTCGACATATGATTCAATAAGTGGCTCGCACTGACGGTTTTTTGTAATATTTGTGTGTAAATGCTATTTAAAATCAGTGTATGTGTATCAGTGCCTCACGCCGCAAAGCAGCAGCATAGAATCGAAAGCCAACAGCAATTAAATGAAGCAGGCAGTATCGTCGAAGGCACACGACGCTCAGTTTTTTGTTAATGAATCTTAAATGCCGCAAGGGTCGACAAGCATGTGTACTTACGGTGAATCAAATAAATATTGGCACACCTCTTATTATCTAGATACATTAAAGAATGGTGCTTCTTGAAAAAGAATTTAAATAATGATTTATGTTTAATAATTTCATCGGTGATTGGTGGTGTCCAAGTAATTTTTTGAATGACTGTAGACACAAACATTTATTAAACGTCCGTTGTGTCCATTATATGAAAACTGTTTTGGAATGTACGCAATTATCATATTCATATTTCGCTATGAATCACAGTGCTTTCAAAATAGGTTGTGCTAAATATACGTTAATGCTTTTCCACTTGCAGACCGGTGCGGCACTAAACTATTATAAATCTAACTTTATCAGCTTTTACCTACTTGCTCTTATCAGAGTTGCAAATGATATTAACAATGCATACATTATGTGTATATATTTCTATGTACACAACAAGTATATAGTATGTGTGTTTAGCTACGGCGTAATTTGAACTTGATACTGTCAGTTACAGTCGTATGTAATTTATATCGATAATTGTAGAGGATCTTTTATTTTTGTTATCGCTAGCCTACAAGTTGTAACGGATCAACTGTCAATAACTAGTAACTGAATGCTGAATATATTGTTAAGCAGGTGTAACTGCTATTTGTTATTAAGTGTGACCCAATTTCCAATGAACATAGGGTTTCCATTGCTATTCTTCTAATTTAAAACGTATTTCTGTTACAGGGGGAGGTGCGGAATTGCTTCTACGACTTCTTTTACACACACACACACAACTTTCGCAACAATTCAAACGAACGAACAAAAACCAGAAAAAAGATACCAAAACAGAAGTTTTTAACAAGCAAACCAGATACCGAATCGAACGAAGAATTGATAGATTGACAGTCCACAACAGAGGCACAGAGAGAAAATGGCACACACACATCTGGGCAGGGCGGTAAAAAACATTGAGACACCGCGTCCGCTCAAGACACAATCGCGTTCGTCGCTGAAGAACAGCTATATGGTTATTGAGGAATTGATACAGCTGATTGATAATGTGACGGTTGGTCTGCAATCCTGCAACACGACAGCGGAATCGATAACGCTACTGTTGCATAACTTACGAGTCCATGGGCCACAATTGGAGGCCGTGTCCAAGGATACGCTAGATCGTGCATTCGTTGTGTTTCGGAACGCTTCGCAGGACGAACGTTTGAACATAATGACACGACTAAAACTACTTGAACTGATCGAATTACGTGCCAATAGCTGGGAAGACAAAGACACAATTGCCTACTACAAGTCCAAGCAGCAAGTGTCCAACGTTGAGGTAAGTTAATAACTTTCAACGTATTTTGTCAGCGCTTGTAAGTGCTACAAGTAACGAGTTCAAGGAACCCTTATTAAATCACTAAGCTTTCAATAACTGACATGAAATTTAATGTATTTTTTAATTGCAGCTACCTGCTGAACAATATCAACACGATGCTGCCGGTATCGTTGGCAACCAACAAGCCTTTCTCAGCACCTCCCCCACATTTGGTGTTAGCGTCGGCGGCGGTGGCATGGGTGCAATGGTTGGCAGCAGTGGCGCTGCTGCTGCGGCGGCGGCTGCATTTAATGCAGCAACTGCTGCTGCAGCTGCGCAGGCGGCAGCCATTGCTGCGGTCGGCTCACCCAATCAACAGCATTTGCTGTTGCCACCTGGTGAAGTTATTCGCAACTCTGGCAAGTTCCCAAAGCCAACCAAAATTCCTGGCAAGACATACTGCAAGGATGAGGTGGTCATACGTAATGCAGATTCTGGAAAGGGTAAGTATCATTAGTTTTGAGGCTTCTTACAGACAAAGACACCACAATGGCAATTTCTATATTCTTACATCTTTATTTAAATGCCTGCCTGCGTACCCAAAAGTTATGGGCATTAAAGGGCGACGTGTGCACATGATTGAGGAACTTAGTGAAACAATAATATCGTTTCAAAGAGGTAAAAAAATGCAGATTGCTAAACTAAAGCGTCAGCAACACTTTCATAAGCATCTGTTTGGCATATATTCGTCTAAAATTGGCTTGTTTTGCACTGGGTTAACACGTTGTAACATTCGAAAATTCATATACACGCTATATAAAATCACAACATACACACCCCACACACACACACACACACACTTGCACGTTCAATTCCAATTTGATCGTTTTACTGTTATACTTTTGTCATGCACTAATCGAATCACGGCACGTTTTGTAAATATGTAAAATAAATCATTAAAATTCTCTTTTATATATTTAACCTTTTATTTTTATATTTACTGATATTTCAACTTCTATTTATTTCCTGTGCAGTCAACCCTGGTGCCAAAGAACGTTTGGTCCAAATTACCGGACCAGCCGAGGATAAAATCAAGTAAGTTGTTTTGTTAAGCGATCACAGTTACAATTAAGTGTAAACAGCAGCATGTCTAGTCACAGTATTTCCATATTGATAACCTGATGAGCTGCATACTCTGCTTAAAGCTATTTTGGTGTTGCCACTTTATTCAAATTAAAGTGACGCCTTGAAATAATATTTTTTTCGCTGCTAAACGTATATTTCCTATCTGCAGTTACGCCAAGCAACTTATGGAGGACACTATACGTCGTAATGCTTCCCCAGTGCGCCTGGAGCCGGCACCATCGGCCGGAGGTGCTGGTGGTTCCTGTTCATCGCTGAACTCTTCGAACTCAGATGATACGGCTGGCGTACAACCACGCACACCTGGCGCCAATAGCAGTCTGGCAAATCGTCTGAGCTTTAATTCAGCACAGAATTTCATGACTGCCACAGCAGCGGCACAGCAAATGACTCAGCATCATCAACAGCAGCAGCAGCAGCAACAACATCACCATCACCACCATCAGCAGCAGGTTGCCAATGCTGCGGCGGCAACAGCTGCTGCCGGTAAAGTTTTACGTCCCAATCAGCAGCTGCTTATGCATTCATATTCCACAAACGATGCTTCCGTAGGTGAATACAAGTTCACGGTGAACGTGGGCCAACATCTCATCAAGATCACCGGTGATTGCTGTGAGCTAGTGCGCGTAAGTAAACTGAAATCATTTTGCGTCAGATAAATTTTTAATCATCATTTATCTGGCAGGTGGCAAAGCTCGTGTTAGATGACTATTTCAGCAGCTCCGAGTTCTTGGCTTCCATGGAGGCGGGTGCTGCTTTTGACGGCACTTCGCTCATCAGTCCAGTAACGACACCTTCCACACCGCTTCCCGGCTCCGGACCACCACAATTTATGATGGGTAATCCTCTGCCATTGGCTGACAGCGGCATTGGTCTCAATTATGCTGCCGGACAGGGTAATAACAATGGTGACGGAGATGACGAAGTGTTTGTTGAGCCAGCAACTGCTGCCAATGGTGGAACTAATCAGAATGGTTTGGCACGCTCGCGTCGTAGTCATTTCTCACGCAAGGAATCCACGCCTGAGACAAAGGCAGCCCGTGAAAAGCTCGAAGAAGAACGAGCTGTCCACCCATTTAAGACGAATACCTGTAAGTGCTTTTAAATTACAAAAATTCTTAGATTTACTGTGGTACTCGGACGATTGGGGTATTTTTACCTTTGATACACGGACATTACTAAACTTAATAATAATATTAATTGCAGCACGCGTCTCATACGATATTGATCATCTGATGTACTACTCGAAGAGTCCGCACGCCTGGGCGCTGCCAACCGAATGGCTGAAGATGTTGGAAACTGTACCATCGATTCTACGCAATAAGGTAATTCAGCCAATTGATGCGCATTATATAACTTCGATCAGCGCTACTGATATCACTCTCGCACATAATTCATCATTAACAACAACGATTACAGCAGAACCTGTACAAATATTTCAAGTCCAAAATAACCAACACGATTGTGCCCCCAATAATCTAAATTGTAGCAATCAAAGCAATCCTGTAACTAACAAGCAATCACAAAAGATTATAACCGTAACTGTGGATAACACAACAGAACGTAAGATAATCTCGTATGATCGCGATAATCATAGTTATCGTAAGCCATCATCCGAATCGGATCGTAAGCTCTATAATAAGCAATTACAAATTATAACGAATACAATGGAGGCATCAGCCTCAGCTGCAGCAAGTAAATGCAGAAATCAGCAGCTGCAACAACAACAAACAAATCAGTCCCAAATCAGGACTGTATTCCAGCGTTATAGCGAGAACGATGAGTTCTCTTTGGCCATGTGTGATGCATACTCCAGCGAGGAGTTTAACAATAATCGTGCTCTTATTTAAAAAAAAAAAAACGAGAAAAAGGTTTTATATTAAGTACATTCCAAACACTTTGACATTTACAAAACTTTAGCTTAGAAGCCTACGCACAGTATTCTTAAATGAACAAAAACATAAGAAAACACCAAAAAAACACCAAAGAAAGACATAAACCATTTTGCTAGTCATAGGCAGTAATATAAAATTACTTATATTATTCTTAATATTAAACGCTTGTTGTCGCAAGCATAAAGAAAACGAAAGAAATTAACTTGTAAAATCTGTGTTTTGGCTGTGAAACAGATTTAGTGTTCGCTAGAGTTATTCCAAAAGTTGCCGGACAACCCGACGCACAAATTTAAATTTAACACCCAAACACTCGAATATAAACAAACACAAATACACTGATACTCACTGTAATTAATGTTTAACAAAGACTAATAACAATTACATTTGGAAACCTAGTGTTAAATGTAATAAACTAAGTTGTAAGCGTTTTTTTCACATAACAATCCATTAAAATTTATATACATACATTAATACATTTAAAATAAACAACAAAAAGAAAAACCTAAATTAATAAAAGTGCTTGGGGCTTTATCTAACTATAACAATCACTCAAAAACACACTCACCCACGCACACACACACACACCTCGCACGCTTACATACACTGTTAAACAATTGTACACATACACACCCACACCCAACTGTCCTTAAAGGTAAATGTTTTCGTTTCGTTTACTTATTTCTTATGTTTATTATTATATTACAATTATAATTTTCTTGTACAGGATCTACAGGATGAGAGCCAGCGGTTCGATGGTGAAAAATATCTAGCTAGCATTCAGAGTGCCACCAAACGAAATATTGTGGCTGCCGATGAAACTGAAAACTTGGATGAATAACAAACAATAATAAATAATACTAATGAACGATATAGGAGGAGGACAGGAAAGAAATCAAAGTCGAGGAAGATAAAGGAGTATAACTGAAAAAATCTGACAATAGCTAATGTTTATGTGTGTGTGTGTGTGTTCAGGTGTGAATGGCAGGTGGGGAGAATTTGAAATCCCTTTAATCTAAACAGACTATATATTTTCATCACTTTTACTTCCACACACGAACTAAATATCTTTCTGTTTTTGTACTATGCTTTTTAGCTTTATCTTATAATTAAAAACGACCAAAAAGAAAAAAAAGATTATCAACAAAAAAAAAAACTTAATCAAATTGAATTCTAAATACTAACTTAAGTTAGGAGCTACTACATTTACTATAACGACGACGATTAAAGAAATCAACTTATTCACATATATAACTTTTATAAAGAAATGTTTAAACGATGCTCTTAGTTAAGTAGAAAAAAAAAAAACGATGAATATATTTTACTAATATATATTTACTTACTATGATGAGATAACAAACAGCAAAAATGCAGCTTATTAATGGATCGCTCGATACGTAACGGCATTACTCAAACAAATTCAATTTGCGATCCGATCTTTTTATGGAAATGCATTTTTTATTCAATAGTCAAAACGAAATCTTATTTTTCTCAGCACATTTCGCAATTTTCTCAAAAATCATTATTACTATTATTATTTTTTTTCCAATCTAACCAGAATTCTCAAAACAAACTTGAAAAGATTGAATGAAAAAATGTATTTAAAATTTTCTAATTACTTTTGTATTGTTTATTTTCTTGATTTAATTCTTTTGTGCAATGAATTGTAATTGTATTTTCTCTAGTCCAATGAGTTATGGAAACATTTTGTTTTTCTTCTACATTTAACAAACGCCAAAATTTTGGAATTTCAGTTTATGTTTTAGCTAATTTATTTAATTTATTATATTATATTTTCTTAATAAAAAATGAAATTGTTCACATATGCAAAAGAAATAAATTGAATAAAGATCAAATAATTTGTTTCATTTAATTTCCTAAGTTTTATTTTAATAAAAAATATTAAAACGATTTGATTTGTTTTGCTAGTTACATTTATTTGTTATATAACATTTATCTTTGGCACTGAATATATTAACACAACAATCACAATAACAATAGTTTCAATCTTGATATGTAAAGGATCAATTACTTTTGTAAATATTGAAGCTTAATTTATAAATAATACATAACGGAAAAACAATTTGCGCGATTTAACAGGAAACACGATATTGTGCCAAAGTTATACACAAAAGGAGGACAAATACGTAGAGCTAAATAGAGGGCAAACAACATCACATTGGTTATCGTACAATACAATACATATATGTTAGCATATTATATAGTATATATATATATATATAGTTTTTAGTTGCCCAATAGAGGCCGTCGGTCCGTAGTGCCACGTTGTGTTGAGCTTTTTCGGTGAAGCATTTGGAGAAAAGAATAATTTCAAGTTAGTCAAATGCTGGATCTGCATCAGGATTACAATAGATATATATATAAATATACACACACAATCAATGAATACAGCAAATACAACATCAATATCATGTTCACCATCAACTAGACTCAATATTCACGTACATAGATGTATGATATGTGGCACGTTGCGATGGCGACATATTCAGATTTCCCTGATGCTTCCTATCATAGGCCCAAATAATGCAGGTAGCTATCAGGGAAACTAGAATGCAGAGAGTATTATTAATATTTGTTAAGAGATCATCAACAATCATTACTTACTCAAGAGAAATAGCATAAAGAAGAGCTGCAGCCAGAAGTGACTGCCTCCGCTGCTATCCACGATCATGCCAGCCACGATGGTGACTACAGCCAGACCCAAATTCTGCACTGACTGGCAACTGAAATATTAACACATACTGATATCTTTAAGCACTCTTTGTAACGGCTTTTTAACTTACAATCCATAAGCTGTTCCTAGTTGATATTCGGGCACAATTAGTGCTACCAATGGCCATAAACTGGCGGCCAACATCGAGTAGGAAAGTCCCATAATACTCATGCTAATGTACGGATTCAAATGGGTAAATGTGAGCAACATGTGTGCCACAAGTGTTGATATTGTTGCCACAAATACCCAGCTAACATTGCGTCCAAGCTTATCGATGATAAAACCAAATAGAGGCGATGCTATTGCCGAAATCAGATAAACAATTGAATTGACATTATTAGCCTGTTCCGCTGTCATTTGGAAATTGGAGATAAAGAATGCTTGTCCGAGGGCCACAAATGGAAATATGGCCACGTAGTAGGCCACGCAGACAACAGAGACCATCCAAAAGTCCATTTTGAATGAGACAATGTCACTTAGTTTGGCAATCTCGCCACCAGGATTGTTGTTCCTCTTGAGTATGCGCTCCGCACGTTTGTCCATCCAACCTTTAAGTATTTTTGAATTAATTTTGATGGGAATAAATGTGCTGGAGGTCAAAACTTACCCAATATTAAAGTGCATATCAGTGACATGACACAGGTGCTCGATGCAATGAAGAGTGCCACGCCTAGTCCGGTGTAACCAGAATAGAACTTGGACACATAACCGTACAGAGGTTGCATGATCCAGAAATTAACGGTGCTGCCAAAACGTGCCACAGACAATTGCAAACCAAAGACCATGTTCAACTCCTTGCCCTTGAACCACAAGACCGCATAGCTGTTTTGGGCCACGGCCAAGGACTCTGCGCCAATACCAAATATAAAGCGACCCACAATCATCAGCCAGAAGTCACCCAACAAGCCGCCGGTGGAGAAGATCAATTGTCCCAATAGCACTATAAGCATGTAGATAATTGTGCCCATACGAATACCAAACACGCGGTCGATTAGAAAGCCGCCAACAAAGCATAGCACAATATTCGGCCAAGAGTAGATGGAATAGATAAATGTAAACTCGGTGGCATTCAGATTCAGCTCCTTTTGAAACACATCCTGCAGTGCACCCGGATTGTCATAGCAAAAATAGGAACCTAATAGAAATTAATCAAAATTTAAAAACATTTTCTACTAATTTATATAATTTACTTACCAAATCCCAGCAGACACATAAAGACCAAGGCCAAAAATCGATGTGGTGTGCTATCCGGATCACAGCAGCCCGGATCTTTTGGTACGGCCAACACGGTGTCCCTTGTGCTGCGCCTACGCACCACTGGCTTCACTTCATCCTCTCCGCTGCTGCTGGAACAGTCCACAATGGGCAAACGTTCTTCCCGTGACATTTTCACTTAAGATGCTGAACCACAGTACGAAGAAAGTTGTTTCGATTTTGATAATGGGAGATGAGAAGGTTGTATCAAATGTATATAAATGTGTGTTGCTTTGCTTCGATTGGGTTGGATGAGCACAGATTTTTGGGTTCGAGTTTCTGCCTTTTTGTTGTTGTCGTTTTCAGCAGCCTGCGGGCTGCTCTCTATTGTTGTTGCTTATCACTGGCCCACATCGTGTCAATTTCGTTTTTGTTGTAGCTGTTGTTGCTTTATTGATTATTCCACTGCAAGTGCAGGCGCCCTGGCGTTGTCAAGCTTCTAGGTTAAGGGAGAGGGCGCGGGGGCGGTGTTGCGGAAACGATTGAATTGAAACGAGGTTGAGTTGTTAATCTGCAATTAAATAGTATGAAAAGTTAGTGTGTGTTTGTGTGTTAGTTTGCATAGGTCAAGCAGTGGGAGGGTTGGCCGGTGTTTCCCTCCCACCTTTTACTTCGCTGGGCAAACAAGAAAGATCTTGTCTGTTTCGCTGGTCTTACGCTCGTAATCAATTAAGTGCATGCATTGTGCGCGGCATCAGCGAAGCATTAAGTGATTGACACCTGGTTTAAAATTTCCAGTTATTTGCGTATTGCAAACCAGGTTAATATCCATATTTCTAGGTATGTACATTAAGGTACATACTATGTAAACAGTGTACATATGTAGACACAAAAGCGATACCGAAAACTAAATGCCTTTTATCAATGCCAACTACGCACGTCACACAAATAATTAATCAGCGTCTTTAAATATGCTTGATTGAGTTTGTTTTGAAATTATAATTAGGCGCGCGCGCCCACATGATTCAAAAGCACTGCTAAAACCCACTGATAACAAAATTGTCATTGTTATTGTTTCAGTTCAAAACAAAATACATACATTCAATTTATATGTATGTAAATGTTAAATGTTCAACAAGTCTGAAACAGTCTAAAAGGAAAATGCCATATTTAAGGCCTATGCGTCCTTACCTGTTTTCCGCAAGCGGAAAAACCGAACTGAATAAGTTTTCTTTTAATTTTGCCCAGTTCGACCAGGGAACCAGTTCAGCGAGCTATTTGTTAATCGCTTATCGTTTGTACTTTATCGATATTCATTATGTTAGTAAATAGCAACTCTGCGATTTGTTATCATACTGGTACAAGTGAACGTATGTTTTTGACACGATCAAACACAAAGTACACAAAAATATATTTTGATGCGACACAAAGTTCAAATGTAAGCCAAATAATGAACGCGTTGTGAAGCAACAAGTTTGTCAATGTCAGCAAAATACTTGTCATTTATATAATTTAGTGCTCCAACTGATGACGTACTATTCATCGTGTAAACATAAAATTTTGTTACTATGAAATAATGTCATCGCAACAGCGCAAATTTTTATACGGAAACAAAACGTTTCAAAACATCCTCAGTGCAAAACTATAATACAAACACGCATCTATTTTTGTAATGCTTACAACAGGCGTCATAATACTACATAGTGTTGGCTAGAGCTGCTGTAACGTGTAAACAGACAGACAACAACGCACAAGAGATGGCTGCGATAAAGGTACGTGCTAAATATTATGCTAACCTTTAAAGTGCGTTGTAAATTTACCTACATACATCTATTCTACAAAATATATCAACATATGGTATATAGAACATCGCGTTGGGAATTGCGTATGGACTGTGGGACAGCATACGGGGCATGACGCTGGTGCTGCACATAGACAATGAGGTGGCCCGCCAGAATGCAGAGATTGAGACAATGCGACAATTGCGTCGTATGGACAAAGAAAACTACAGGGAGTCTCAACGATCGCCCTCGCCAGTACCCAGCTCAGCGGCAGCTATGATACGCGACGAGTATGCCAAGAGAGCAGAGGTCAACTCCGATGAGCGAACGTTGGAGAAGATTATGAAGAAGAAGCCTGTTGAGAAGCCGCAGCCACAGGCGTAAGTAATATAAAGAAATCGTTTACAGTACTCTCCGAAAGAGCATTTACATACATTAAAAACGGGACATTCCGTAAATTGATTATGCTGCTTAAAAACATTCAAAATGTTATCGATAACTAACAGCTGTTGCTGTTCGTTTCGAGCATAAACAAAAACTTGATTTACTACGTGTGTGTGTGTGTGTTTGAACTTTACACAGAATAATCAGTTTTTATGGCGGGTTGTTCCCAACAATTGCCACTATGACTAATCCAATTTATTACGCATTATTGCAGCGAAAAGAAAATAGCGAAAAAGCTCTTTAAATGCTGTCTACTAAATGGCGGTTTCACCTGGCTAAGCATCGTGCTCTTCGAGTCTGTGCTCCTGCCCACACTAAAGTTCTGTTTGACGATCTTTTATGGCACACAGTCGGATACACTGCCCTTCGTATGGAGTTGGCTACAACCGATATTGTCGCTGTTGTTTGGCATGATGTGGGTGCTACCCATTTTCATGCTCTCCAAAATTGTTAGCTCTCTGTGGTTCGCTGATATTGCCAATGCAGCGTATCGGGTGCGCAAGGGAAGGCCACAGTTAATACCGAGCATAAGTAAACTCGTTGCGGATTTTCTCTTCAGCATGGTGGTGCAGATGTTCTTTCTGGTCCAGAGCATGTTGGTGAATTTATTGCCAGTAAAATATGTTGGTTCCTCGCTGTGCTTTGTGCACTTGTGTCTGCTGTATTCGCTGTACTCCTTTGAATACAAGTGGTTCAATATGGGCTGGGAGCTGCATCGTCGTCTCACCTACATTGAAAAGAATTGGCCATATTTCTTTGGATTTGGAATACCGCTAACAGTGCTAACAAATATGACCAGCTCGGTGATTGTCAGCAGCTGCATATTTTCCATATTCTTTCCACTCTTCATACTTAGCGGAAATGAAGCGAAGCCAATTGTGGACACCACGTAAGTATTCTCTTGACTAGTGATAAATATGACCTAAATTTTGCTTTGATTTTAGTGAATTCTCGCTGAAACTCTTCTCGCCGGTGGTTTTCATATCAAATATGTGTTTCGGTGGTAATCCCTGGAGTAAGACCAATCGTCTCTTGGCCCAGCACCGCAAACAGTTGGAACAGCAGCAACGACAGCGTCTTCTGCAACGTGAGGAAACGTTGCTCCAACAGCGAAAGCAGCAATATATGTTGCAACAGCAAAGGGAACACGATCTACACGCAACGCGACGCGATCATTCCCGTTCCCAGACACCCCAGGATGCGGCGCATGCTGGTCAGAGGCAGTATCGTTATGCTCAACCGCCTGCCTTCGATGCGGCACGTGTGCGGGATTCCTCGGCGTCATCCACACATAGCTCTAATGCCGCTACGCCCACCAGCTACAGGCCACCGCCGTATTTTGGCGGTGCCACAAAGCGCAGCAATACACCGCTGGTGCCGACACCAGTGCCTGGAGCACCGCGTGCACCGATTGTTGTGCGTCAGGAGACGGGACCCGATGACTGGAACTTGTGAGATTTTATATAGCGCATATACAGATACAGACAGACAGACAGAGTTACCACAAAACTATAGATGTACCAACAATAGGCTCTATTATGTATATATAACTATATCTCGTATGTACTGCAACGAACTGTGTGTGTTAATATTTGTATTTTAAGACCAGACCTATGCATAATAATAATTACAATAATTTTACATAATTATATAATGACAATGCCTAGCGAGCATGGTCGGTATCGGTTGATACCGATCACCGCTGTCCACAATTAGCAGCTCTACTTATCTAATGTTTCTAATGTAAGACTATGTCTAGTTTGACGCCCAATTAATGCATTGCCCCCAAAGACAATTTATATATTTAACAATTAAGGGCGTGCGTACAAAGTGTAATAAACTTTTTTCTTTTTTTGTATTTTCTTCAAGAGCAAAAATTTTATTTGTTAACTATAAGAGCTGACAATTGTATAACACTTATTGGACACACTGTATACTAGGGTATAGTGTAAATATTGCAACATATGCTATATCTATTTATATTCGATCATATTTTCCCAAGGTTTCACTTTCCACACCACCCATCCTTCGGCTGCTTCGACTCTTTTACTATACTATTCAATAATCCGAGGGTGTTACCAATTAGCGGTTGAATGTGTTGGCACGAACCATTGATTGAGTGGTCAGGAGCAAACCTATGGGGTGGACGGAGGGTAGGGGGAGGGTTGTAATTGATTATCACCAAGGATACACATGTGTGTCCACACATAGTGCAATCGTTGAAAGTCCTGCAATTACTGGATGTCATGGACTTTCGTTCAGTACTCGATTGGAGTTCGGGCTGTCGGTTTTATGGTGCGCATTTCTCGCTGATCATGATCGATAAGTGGTTAAAGACTTTAAAATTCCTGTGTTTGCTTAGTTTGTGCCTGGATAATGCAATTTATTCAAGAGTTGCGGCACAAACGAGTCAGAATATTAATGTGTGTAAGTTTTTTGGAATCGATTTTGTCTTGGGTAAACAACAATTAAGTTGGTGGTTAGATTCAGTCGGAGGGGGTTGGGTTGAGTAAACTAGTGTCCTTGTGCTAATGATGTACACGTAATCCGCTGCATAGTTTTCATCAATGAGGTGGACAATGAGCCAGCCATGAAGGCTGTCGATGTGGTCCTTACCTACTTGAAGAAGAATCCCAGCTATGGTCTCTCCGTGCAGGTGGAATCCATTGAGGCTAACAAAACCGATGCCAAGATATTATTGGAAGCTAGTGAGTTACCTTTTGTTATACCCACATAACCCTCTTGAGCTTTAGCCAATCCTCTCGTGCAGTTTGCAACAAGTATGCCGCCAGCATTGAGAAGAAACAGACACCGCATTTGATCTTTGACACCACCAAGTCGGGAGTTGCCTCCGAAACGGTAAAGAGCTTCACCCAAGCCCTGGGCCTGCCCACCATCAGCGCCTCCTACGGTCAGGAGGGAGACCTACGACAGTGGCGAGACCTGGACGAATCCAAGCAAAAGTATCTGCTCCAGGTAATGCCACCGGCTGATCTGATTCCTGAAGCTGTGCGCAGCATTGTCAAGCGATTGAACATCACCAATGGTAACATACACTGAAAACATTTTTAGTTTACTTGAGAAATTGGGTAAGAAATGTGGATTCAATTCCATTCCAGCGGCCATTCTCTATGACGACACCTTTGTGATGGATCACAAGTACAAATCGCTGCTGCAGAACATCCAAACCCGCCACGTCATTACGGCCATAGCCAAGGACGGGAAGCGGGAGCGAGAGGAGCAAATCGAGAAGCTGCGGAATTTGGATATTAATAATTTCTTTATACTCGGTAATCTGCAATCCATACGCATGGTCCTTGAGTCTGTGAACCCTTCGTATTTTGAGCGTAATTTCGCCTGGCATGCGATTACCCAGAGTGAGGGAGAAGTGAGCAGTCAGCGGGATAATGCGACCATTATGTTCATGAAGCCCCAGGCGTATACGCAATTTCGGGATCGTTTGGGTTTGCTGCGAACCACGTTCAATTTGAATGAGGAACCACAGTTGGCATCCGCTTTCTATTTCGATCTGGCCCTGCGCAGTTTTCTGGCTATCAAGTAAGTGTAGGAAAACAGAAGTGGAGCTCGCTAGACTCTAAAATACCCTCGAAAGAAAATGTGCTTAGAAACAGGCATAACCTTGTGGGCAAAAAGGGCGTATCAGATCTTGGCCATATAAACTTGTCATGTGACCCAGATCGGAGTGGTATATACTTTGTGAAATCACAGTTTCCCACTTTCAACAGACCTATTATACCCTACGATACAGGTTATATAATTAGAAATTTAAGTAATCGAAAGTCACAGCTTAACGGGGAAACCCCAAAATTTAATTGGGTGTCAAATTTGTGTCAAGATAATTGTGTGTCTAATATCGTTGTCCCCGTTCCGCTAGAGAAATGCTGCGTTCCGGCGCCTGGCCGAAGGACATGGAGTATCTGAACTGTGACGATTTCCAGGGCGGTAATACACCCGAACGCAATATTGATCTGAGACAGTACTTTACACAGGTGTGTTATGATTACCTCCACGTCTTTGTCCAATTAATGTTTACAAAAATGTGCCTTGAAGGTCAGTGAACCCACATCCTATGGCAGCTTCGAGTTGGTCACGCAACCCAAGAAACCCTTCAATGGATTTAGCTACATGAAATTTGAAATGGACATCAGTGTGCTGCAGATCCGAGGCGGAAGTTCGGTAAATAGTAAATCGATTGGCACCTGGACGGCGGGACTTGACACACCGCTGGTTGTCAAGGATGAGGAACAAATGAAGAACCTAACTGCGGATACGGTTTATCGCATTTTCACCGTAGTGGTGGGTAATCTCTGGTTTGAAGGAGGTCTCTTTTGTAATCCCTACTTCTCCGCTTCGTTCACAGCAAGCGCCGTTCATCATGAAAGATGACACTGCTCCCAAGGGCTACAAGGGTTACTGTATCGATTTGATTGATGAGATTGCCGCCATTGTCCACTTCGACTATGTGATTAACGAGGTGGAGGACGGCAAGTTCGGCAACATGGACGAGAAGGGCGAGTGGAATGGCATTGTCAAGAAACTGATTGACAAACAGGCGGACATCGGTCTTGGCAGCATGTCCGTCATGGCAGAGCGGGAGATTGTCATAGATTTCACTGTTCCCTATTATGATCTGGTGGGGATTACTATTATGATGCAACGCCCCACCTCGCCGAGTTCGCTGTTCAAGTTTCTCACCGTGCTGGAGACGAATGTCTGGCTCTGCATTCTGGCCGCATACTTCTTTACCAGCTTCCTTATGTGGATCTTCGACCGCTGGAGTCCCTATAGCTACCAGAACAATCGGGAGAAGTACAAGGATGATGAGGAGAAGCGTGAGTTCAACTTAAAGGAGTGTCTTTGGTTCTGCATGACTTCGCTGACACCTCAAGGCGGCGGTGAAGCGCCCAAGAATCTCTCTGGTCGTCTCGTGGCTGCTACTTGGTGGCTCTTTGGGTACGTTTAATCGCACTTGGAGCGAACTCAACTGATTCTTAATCCCGTCTCTTTTCACAGATTCATTATCATTGCTTCGTACACTGCCAATTTGGCTGCCTTTTTGACTGTGTCCCGTCTGGACACACCTGTTGAGTCTCTGGATGATCTGGCCAAGCAATACAAGATTCTATATGCTCCACTAAACGGCTCCGCGGCGATGACGTACTTTGAGCGCATGGCCAACATTGAGCAAATGTTTTATGAAATCTGGAAGGATTTGTCCCTTAATGATTCGCTCACACCTCTGGAGCGCTCTAAGCTGGCCGTCTGGGACTATCCGGTGAGCGACAAGTACACCAAGATGTGGCAGGCCATGCAGGAGGCAGCTCTACCGGCCACCTTGGATGAGGCAGTGAAACGTGTGCGTAATTCTAGCACCGCCACAGGATTCGCATTTCTGGGTGACGCTACGGACATACGGTATCTGCAGCTGACCAATTGTGATCTGCAGGTGGTGGGCGAGGAGTTCTCTCGCAAGCCATATGCCATAGCCGTGCAGCAGGGATCGCATCTAAAGGATCAATTCAACAATGCGTGAGTTCCTTCCATTCTTTTTTATTCCTGCAATTTCATGTTTAAATCTTTCAGCATCTTGACGCTGCTGAACAAGCGACAACTGGAGAAGCTCAAGGAGAAATGGTGGAAGAACGACGAAGCTCAGGCCAAGTGCGAGAAGCCGGAGGATCAATCGGATGGTATATCAATTCAGAATATTGGCGGTGTCTTTATCGTCATCTTTGTGGGCATCGGCATGGCCTGCATAACTCTCGTCTTTGAGTACTGGTGGTACAAATACCGCAAGAATCCTCGTATTATCGATGTGGCCGAGGTGAATTCGGAGCATATCAATACCAAGGATGGCGGCAAGTTGTCGTCAGATGGTGTCATTTTGGGTCACACTGGCGAGAAGTTTGAGAAGTCCAATGCTGCACTGCGTCCGCGCTTCAATCAATATCCGGCCACGTTTAAGCCGCGTTTCTAGAGGACCTTTTATAAAATGGAAAAAACAAATTGAAATACGCACACAAAGATCGTCTACGTCTTATTTAAGTATATCTGCAATTATTTTGCACAATATTCATGCACTTTTCATCAATCAGTGTAAATTTAAATAAAATTTTGTGTGTTAAATTATTATCTTAGAAATTTGAAAAGCAAGTTTCCCTCCAAAATAAATGTTAGTGGCACAACGCCGATAAGTATCGATATGTTATGTTATATGCATGTTGTTCCGATTTCAAAACGTTTCATTTGTTGCCGAAACATTTGCGCTGCAGCCCTGGTACGATAATCGTATATCGATATACAGTTCTCCATACAAACACACACACACATCTCTGACACTCAAGAAAGCGGAGAAAAGTGTGAAAATTTGTCAAATATTTTAATAAACAAACGGGAATTCGATAAAAGCAAATCAACAAAGTATATTGGCGTGTGTTTAAATAAATTGACTGCATGCGTCGCTTAAAGAAACTATCGAAGAGTCACAGCGTGACGGGTGAAAACGATGCGGCTGCAGCGGCAACACCAACGACAGCGGCTGATGCCGTCGTGACAGAGTCGAATGGTGGAGGAGGAGGAGGAAGCGGCGCATCGGAGACTCTACTTAACGTCGAGATTTTTAAGCATTTTGATAAAACTGGCAGAAGCGAATTGTACGTGCACATAACGAAGATGCATTGCATCCCCCAACCCCCATCCCCACACCACAAACCACACATTGAAATAATTTCACGTTTGTTTTAGTTTGAAATACCTAAAACAACAACTGCAGGATAGTCCGGAGAGTCCAGTATTTGATCGGAATGGCGTATTTAAGCACGGTATATCAAATGCTATTTACGAGCTGCTGTGGCAAGCCCTACGCTACAAAATCAAGAAGGATGTCGTGCTGCACGTGCTCACCGATGTTGTGGCAAGTTATTGCAAGCAAGTCGCAATTGAGGCACTAAAATCAAACTGACCTTCATTTATCTTCAGGCGCTTCACAAAGAGTTTCCCAGTCTCATATTGGACGTGGTTAATATACTGGACAGCGAAACATCCTTAATGACCGATGGTCTGCAGGAAGAACGCCATGGTTTTGTCCAAATTGTCAAGGATTTGGACAAAGTGCTGCCGGAGAGTTTGCTGAAGGAGCGTCTGGAAATTGATACGCTGCAAGAGGTGGGAATCGTGAAAAACAAAAGCTTCTACACGAAATTCATTAAGGTCAAGACTAAGTTATAGTAAGTATTATTGATCTGATAAGTTGAGTTGAGATATAAAGTTTTTAATTGATTTTGCAGCTATAAACAGCGTCGCTTTAATCTCTTCCGTGAGGAAAGTGAGGGCTTTGCCAAGCTCATCACAGAGATGAATCAGGACTTTGAAGAGCATACAACGCCCGAAACTATTATGGACATTATAAAATCGCTTATAGGCTGCTTCAACTTGGACCCTAATCGTGTGCTCGATATTATCATTGAATCGTTCGAGACGCGTCCCGATCGCTGGAAGTTGTTTATACCATTGTTGAGAAGCTATATGCCCACCGGTGCTATCATTTGCGAAGTGCTTGGCTATAAATTCTGTCACTTTAAGTCGACGCGGACTCCTCGTTCCCTGTACCATGTGTGTGCTCTGCTGTTGAAGCACGGTGTCATTGAGCTCAATGATGTTTATGTTTGGTTAACGCCAAATGATGGCAGCATACGTGCAGATTGGGAGGAGGAACTGGCCGATGCCAGGGAAATGGTACGCAAACTACATGTGATCTCCACCAACAAGAAGGAAGAGGACAAGGAACCACCACCGCCGCCAACGACTAAAAAATTCGATGAAGAAAAGTACAATACCAACCAAAAGTTTGGACTGTGTGAAGCATTGCTCAAGGTTGGCGACTGGGAGAATGCCCATAAAATCATTCAAAAGCTCCCGGACCAAGCAGTAGTGGTGCAGGATCCCATTGCACGTGCCATTGTCGAGTTAGTGCATCTTTCTGTCGAACAGATCTACTACAAGAAGTGCTTTAAGGCACCCAGCGGACGGAAACCCAGTCGCAGTCGTCTGTATGAGGACACCAGTCTGGTGTCCAAGATGCAAGCACGGAGTTTCAATGATCTACGCAAATTTACTTGGCCAATGGCTAATGTGCTCGGTCCATCGATGCATTGCGATACAGTTTTAATGTATAAACTGGTCCGCATTATGGTCAAAATCTTAACTGAAATGGGCGTCGATAGTTTGAATGGTCCGCCACCGAATACCGATGCAGAACAACATTATTATGATATCATTAGCTGCTTGGATGCAACGATACTGCCATCATTGCTATATTTGGATAGCAATTGCTCAATGTCCGAGGAAATTTGGGCCGTACTCAAGTTCTTTCCATATCATTTGCGTTATAGTTTATATGCGCGTTGGAAGAACGATAGCTATCAGATGCATCCAAATTTAATCCGTCGTTGTGGTCTTGGACAGCGTGACATTAAGGCGTTAATGAAGCGTGTTAGCAAGGAGAATGTCAAGCCCCTGGGCCGTGTTGTGGGCAAATATAGCCACTGTGCGCCTGGACTTCTCTTTGATTATGTAAGTGTTATTACAATTCTCTTAAACTCCTACTAATTTTTCTTGGGTTTTCCTTGTTTGATAGATCCTTGTCCAGATTCAAATGTACGACAATTTGATTGGACCTGTCTGCGATTTGCTCAAGTATTTGACAGCTTTATCTTTTGATTGTTTGGGTTACTGCATCATTGAGTCACTTACTATGACCGGACGTGGTCGATTCAAGGATGATGGCACCTCGCTTTCCTTGTGGCTACAAAGTCTGGCCTCGTTTTGTGGCACCATTTACAAGAAGTACAGCATTGAAATGAGTGGTTTGCTGCAGTACGTGGCCAATCAGCTGAAATCTCAGAAGAGTCTGGATTTACTGGTACTGCGCGAAATTGTGCACAAAATGGCTGGTGTAGAGTCCTGCGAAGAGATGACCAACGATCAGTTGCAAGCTCTCTGCGGTGGCGAACAGTTGCGTGGCGAGGTAAATCATGGATTTCTTTTCATTGCCTACTAAATTCTAATTTTTGCATATTTCTTTCACAGGCTGGTTACTTTAGTCAAGTGCGGAACACCAAAAAGTCGTCGAATCGCTTAAAAGAGGCCTTGGCCAACAACGATCTCGCCGTCACACTTTGTCTTTTGATGGCACAGCAGAAACATTGTGTGATTTATCGTGAAACTGCTGCACATAGTCATTTAAAGCTTGTGGGTAGCTTGTATGATCAGTGTCAGGATGCATTGGTGCAGTTTGGCACCTTCCTGGGCTCCTCCTATTCGGTGGATGAATACGTTGAACGCTTGCCATCGATTATCACCATGTTGCGGGAATACCACATCAATACAGATGTGGCTTTCTTCCTGGCCCGTCCCATGTTCACTCATCAGATCAATGTAATTAATTCTTATAATTTTTATTCTTCTAGGCAACATTTAAAACTTTGTTTGTCTTTACTTTTTTAGCAAAAATATGATCAATTGCGAAAAGCAGATCCCAATGCCAAGAAGCTGACGACAACGCAAAAGTTGCAAAAGTATCTGGATGCCACGCAACTGATAATGAATCCCATTGTCGAGTCGGTGAGACCGTTGCACAGTGCCAAAGTTTGGGAGGACATAAGTCCACAGTTTTTGGTCACATTCTGGAGCTTGAGCATGTATGATTTACATGTGCCCAATGAGATTTATCAGCGTGAGATTGGTAAACTGAAGCAGCTGGCACAGCAAGCAGCCGATGGCAAGGATTCGGTAAGATCAGTAACTCAATTTGTGAAAACTCGTTGATTATAATGATGACCTTCTATAGAATCAGTCCAAGAATAAGAAGGAACAGGAACGCTACATAGCGCTCATGGAGAAGCTTAACGATGAGCGTAAGAAGCAACATGAGCATGTGGATAAAATCCTGCAACGTTTGCAGGAACAAAAGGATGGATGGTTTTTGTTGCGTTCGGCAAAGTCGGCCAAGAATGATACAATTACACAGTTCCTGCAGTTGTGCCTCTTTCCACGCTGCACATTCACTGCCCTCGATGCACTCTATTGTGCTAAGTTCGTTCAGACCATACACAATCTAAAGACGGCGAACTTCTCCACACTTTTGTGCTACGATCGGGTAAGTTACGAATGCTGTTTAGAAGAAATCCTATGACACATAATCGCTGTTGATTCCTTAGCTCTTCTGTGACATTACCTACTCGGTTACGTCCTGTACGGAGGGTGAGGCGACACGTTATGGACGTTTCTTGTGCGCCATGCTGGAGACTGTGATGCGCTGGCATGCAGATCAAGCTGTCTTCAATAAAGAATGCGCGAATTATCCTGGCTTTGTGACCAAGTTTCGTGTCAGCAATCAGTTTTCCGAGGCCAACGACCATGTGGGCTATGAGAATTATCGTCATGTTTGCCACAAGTGGCATTATAAGATCACCAAGGCGATTGTATTCTGTTTGGACTCCAAGGACTTTATGCAGATACGTAATGCTCTTATCATATTGATGCGTATACTTCCCCACTACCCGGTACTCTCCAAACTTGCCCAAATCATTGAGCGTAAAGTGGACAAGGTGCGTGAGGAGGAGAAAACAAAGCGTCCTGACTTGTTTGCCATTGCTTCGAGCTACATTGGACAGCTGAAGCAGAAGACACCGCACATGTTCAAGGAGAGTGACTTCCATCAGGTGGCAGAGCGTCCCGCCAAAGAAACCACAACGACACTGCCCGGCTCAGCCGTAAAAGTACTGGTCAACGATAAGGGAGCATCGTCAGTGGTCACAACGACGCCGGCTTCCGTAGCGAAACCTTCAAGCGCCACGTCCTTCTACAATAATGATCAGAAGATTAGCAGCAAGGAGCAGGATGTGAAAGCAGGTAAGTAGAAAATAATCCAGCAAGTATTTTAGGCTCAAGATTCCTATGCTGTTTACAGCTCAAAGTGTACGTGGTGAAGCAAAACCCAACAAGATTGAAAGTATATCTCCAACTATGTCCGTTCCAAGATCAATTTCGGCTCCATCCACCAGTGATCGTGAGACTAAACGGGAGACTATACAAACCATTTCGAGCAATCGCGGTCTTGATGCCAAGGATGAGCTGCAATCTAGCAGCAATACCAACGCTAGCAACAACAACAACAGCAGCAGCAACGGCAATCAAATGGAGCATCGCAGTCGTGATCCGGAACGGGAGCGCGAAAGGGATCGTGATAGAGGAGATCGTGAGCGCGAACGTGAACGTGAAAGAGAGCGTGAGCGTGATGAGCGTCACAGTATGAGCAGTACACGCAGCACACAGAGAGAGAGTATTCGTAGTAGCAACAACAAAGAGCGTACTGAGGCGGAACTGCAGCAGCGAGCACGTGAGCGCTCTCAGCGACTTGAGGAACTAGAGGCAGCTGCACAGCGTGCCCAAAAACGAGAGAAGCCAACGCGACGAGAGGAGCGTAGTCAGCATCGACACGAAGGTGTTGAAACGGTGGACTTAATAACAGGCAATACGAACAGCAGCAGCAGTCAGGACCATCGTCATTACGATGAGTATGAGGGACGACAACGGGATCGGGATCTCAGTTCGGTATCCAATGAGAGCAACGGTTCATTACAACATCGACGCAGCCATGACACAATTGATTATGAAAAAGGTTCGTTAACTAACTAATCTTCAATTAATACTACTGCAGTTACTTAGTAAAAAGTACTAAAACTCTTTACAGATTCTAAACGTCGTAAATTGGAATCATCGTCGAGCAGTTCAAAGGTTAGTAGCATATGGTTGCATACATAGTACGCTAAGACAACGACGGACCGCACCGCCCAACCGCACGGAGGTCAGCTTTCAGTCGAAACAACGTTCTCCTTCTCGTATTCCTACACCACTCAAAAAAAAAAAGCCAAGTGTTACCCAAAACAAAATATTGAATGAGCGCACATGAGAGAGATGACTTAAAAAACAAACACACATATTCCATCTGCTGTATTTTGAGATGATCAATACTGGATACAATTTGGATCTCGAGTATTATTGTTAAATTTGGGGGATTCTCGTGTATATATAATTAAGGCTAATTAGGTTAATAAGTGTACAGTTGAACTGTAAAGTGATTATTTTAGTTTATTAGGATTTGTAATTTGATTATTTGTATATTGTTACGTAGTTAATGTGTAAGTTAAGATAGCTTTGTAAGTTACAATACGTGGACTACATCAACACCCTAGTCAAGATGATAATGCCAACAGTGACGAAGACGAAGAGCAACCAAGTATTAAACAACGTTAACAAATCTACCGAGCCAATGAAAATATCCAACAACATAAAACCAACGCATAAATTAAACAAACCAACAAACAAATATCAACATTTAAATTAAATCATCAAACACTTGTCAACGACTACAGAGGAGATAATATCGAAACAAAGAGGAAAACAAACCCACCTAATATCTACTTACATCATTCCGTTATATGAACAAAAATTAAATCTGAATGGAAGATACAAAGCCATTCCAGGACCAAGTGATATCAGTTGAGAACTCGACCACTACAATAACTAAATTAAAAACTACTGGACAAACTATCAGAAGGATGAAGTACTGAAACTTTGCAATAACCCCAACAAAAGTTTTTCCTCGTTATAAATTCCAAAATCATTCCACTGGCCAAGGAAACCAAAAATGTAAAACTTCACGCAGACGACTGTGGAAACAGATGAACAACTTTAACAGCAGAACATCAAAAGAGGAGGGAGTTCGTCAACAAATTAAATAAATTGAAACCCGATTATACAGTCTTCAAAAACATTCCGTTCTCATAACATGGGACCAAAAAACTTCCGATGTGAACACTAAACACCTGAGATCTGAAACCATTTCTACAATTAAGAGACAATTCAACATTAAATACAACAAACTGAAGCAAACATAGATGCTAACTGGACACTTCTGAAGAAATCTTCTTTAAATTTTCCACACTTTGCTGTCAAATCAACATCCAACTACTACAATACCCGAGGGACCAAAATACAAGTATCCTGAAAAGATTACAAAAAGTCGAGGAAATTCAATACAACATAATACCAAATAATTGAAACAACTCATTCCTGGACTGTGTGTGTGTGTGTGTAACGTTGTCTTCGCTGAACCGACTCTTCCACGCCCAAGACCGATAAGCATCGCAACTTACTGGTGCGGTACCCCTCCAGCAAATTGGCTGCAGTTTAGTTATAATGCGTTGATCTTGATTGTGTGCAGACCGGGTAAGTGATCGGCGCGATTTGGGTGGGCGTTCAACAAGGGATGGGATCAGGGGGCAATCTGGGCAACATCTGGGCGAGTGATCAGTGTATGAAAGCATGTGCTTAGGATCGGTCTTTGTTTAATGTTATGTATATATAATTTTCTTTTGTTAGACAAGTTACACAGTAAAATGTGAGAGAATTTTGTTCCCCATCACTATTAATTTTATGCTATTGCAGAAGGTAGAGGAACTCGTAGATAGTGTGAAGAAGGCACGAGGCCTCAAAACCAAAGAGCGCAACAAGGATAAACTATCCGATGAGGAGAGAGATGCGCGCAAGGATCGAAAGCTGGGACGCAAGCGGGATCGGAACGAGGAGTCCAGCAGCAGTGATCATAAACGACGGCGTGAAGGTGAGACAAGATCCCTCGAGATTCTAATCAAGACATTCAAGAATGATCGATTTTCAGCACAAAACGGTGATGACGATTTGCGTGAGCGGGACCGCCATAGAGTAAGTTTCATTTGTAATAAAAATATGCGAAACTATACTAAATTCATATTTATTTTGATTCTGTAGGAGAAGTCACGTGAACGTTCTCATGACAAATTTGATCGGGAACGTGGAGGCGGCAGTTCACGAGGGGATGATCGACAGTATAGCCTCTCAAAATCGACACGCTCCTCAAGGATTAATTACTGAACGAACGAGGAAGTTCTTTTCCCGTCATGTGAAGTGCATTTGATTTAAGAATAAAAAATGAATACAATTATATTTACTATTTTAATGTGAAGCAAAACTAATTTTGAAAATTTTACAATTTCTTAGTCCATATTACAAAAAAAAAAAAAAAGAAACAAACAAAAGCAACAAAATAAAACTATTGTAAAGTTGAGATAATGTTATAAACTTAACTTTTTTTTTATCAGTAAAGTGAATTGTAACGGAATTGATTTGAAACACAACTGGATCGTGATTCTGCGATAGTAATTGCTATTGCGATACTTTTGAGTCGATTATTCAACGGCCACCCTAATACTCGTTTGTGGGCAAATTTAGTACATTTTCAAATGGAGGATATATATCGCTCGCAAACGTCCTGTCGATTCACGTGAAGGTGAAGAAAATTCAGTCTTCAGTGCGTCTCCCATCAAATTGGCAATGGCAATGGCCCGGCGGCAGTTCTACTTGAGTAAATGCACAAATTTTCACAAAAACTACAATAAATTGTTTGCTGTTTATATGAAAACGGCAAATCTAATGCAAAACTTTAACGTGCTCAAGCGTTCGCTTTAAGTGGAGAGGGTGGTGGTCGAAGGGCGACTAACATCGCCGCCATCGCTGTCGCTGTCGCAACCGTTGCCGCCGCCTAGACTCACCAATACATTTGCAACAATCGCGGGACAAGTGTGTGCGTGTGCTTAAAGTTGTTAGTGATATTTGAATAACATCAATTATTAAGCGATTTGCGGCTTAATCGCTAAGCCAAACAAGTGTTAAAGCTTTAATGAAACAAAAACCACAAAATCTGCTTGAATTTCGGCTATAATTCTTGATGAAAAAAGTGATAAAATGGCTAACTTTTATAGAAAAATACTGTGACTACGAATAAACTTAAGACAAACAGTAAGTTTTTTATCAATATATAAATCTTACATATAGTGTCTGGACTATGCTTTATACACATTGCCATATTTCCTAATCTTACATAATGAAATATGCAGTACACAAGAGTCCCTGTAGTGCTTAACATTGACTCAAAATGCAAATAATTGCATAATAAACTGCTGAGCCGCATAAGTTATACCTTTAAACTGATGTCGTTATTGGGATTTACTAAGTTATAAATCTAATGAGGCAATTTCAAGCATCTGAAAACCGTCCTGCTATCGACAGTGTAGTAAAATATAAAGCTGACTACTGTCGTGTATTTGCTTGCTTTTATTCTCGCTCTTGCGTGACTTGCGCGCTCCCTCTCTCTCTTTCTATCGCTCTTATGTTTCTTCCTCTTTGCATGCTCTCCCACGCCATAAATTGCAAACAGATGTTTTGAAAGGCGGCGGCTATTATTGCGCATGTCGAAATAACGGTACCTACGCTAAACAAAAACAAGTTGTCACAACGGCGACGCCGACAACGACGCGGACGTCGACGCCGCAGCCAATGTTAACGTGAACGCCAACATTGTCTTTGTTTTTTACGTCACGTTGCTGTCGCTGCCAACGCTTTCAGCAGGAATTCAAGCAATAATAATAACAAAGGCAACTTACACACATGTGTATGTGCACAACTGCATATAGCGCTTAAAAGCAAGCTTCATTTTTTGTATCTCTGTGTAAGTGTGTGCAAGCTACAATTTTTTTGTAAATGTTGCTACAGAAGCACTGTAGGCGCCACATTTGTTGTTACTGCCGTTTGGCAAATAATATTTTGTCATGCAGACAATGGCATGCGGCCCAAACACTAGCGCACACATACACACAAAGGCTCACACAGCTTTTAGTGATGTGATTACTGCGATTTCGATTATTATTTGTAACTGCAACAGCGATCGATTACACTTGTAACGATTGCATACCTTGATAAATACTCTATATTGTTTGCATAGTAACCGCTTTTGTCCCAAGACTATAAAATACCCAAATACGTTTATATTACACACGAACAAATATTTATTTTTTCTTTGTGGTTCTTTCCTTTGGCTATGCCATCGCAATGGACATTGTCTGTTTGTCACGCTCCATACAGTTGAGGTTTTATGAGCTCCTCAACGCCACTGATTTACTATATGGCATGAGTATTGCGTGTTTCTCGTCCTTCGGGCTTTGGTCATTGCAAAACTGTAATAAATTTGTCCATTTCTTTTTCTTGTTCTTCTTCTATTGCTTTTCCATTTTGATTATCCTGTTATTTTGCTGTTACTATCTGCTGATTTGTTCGGCCGTGCTGTGGTCTGATATCTTATTATTTTCGACTTGTTGTCAACGTCCTTGAGCAGCGTCAAACGCTTACATAACGCATCGAAGCCTCGCGTCGCTTTCTCTTTTTGTCTGGCAGCGTGGGAGGATTATTATATTTTTTTATTCATCATAACAATCTAGGCAAAAACTTTGGGCTACACACTTCACCGTTAAGTCTATTGAACTTAAAGCTTCGCTGTTCACGACTCTCTTTTACTCACTCTCTCTCTCTCTTCTTTAAAAATAACACTTCAAACAAAACTTTTGTGTTTTCCGAGCCATGAAAGCGGTTTTAGTGCGGTTGTTTTGTTTATGCTTTGTGGAAAACTTTTGCATAATTATTTTTTTTTCATTTGCCCTTCGTTTGAGTTTATGAAAAGAAAACATTTAATTATAAAAGCCTGTATTCATCATAAATCTTTTTGTTATTTTTACATAACTTTTATTCATGCGAAATAAAAGCTTTTAATCAAATTAGCTTACAATTCTTTCAGGTACAACAACTAGAGTTTCTTAGTTTTATTGCTTTAATATGGCTTACTAATTTCATGTCTCCAGTTTATTTTTATATTCTCATACTAAAACCTGGATTTAAGACTTCCATCGATAAATACACACTATAATGTCATGAAGAGCTGTCGTTTGCACTCACGAAATCTCGTTAAGACGTGCAATCAAGACAGGATTGCGTCTTTGGGGCACTGGCTTGTGTCCTTTGGATTCAATTATGTGCACTTAGTGGATGATTTTCAAGTACAAGGCTAATGTGTACACAAAACAATTTTGTCTGTATATTACAGACAGATATTACTGTCGTGTAGTGTAGTGTAGTGTGTTCTGCTATCTGTTATGTAGTCAGAAGGCGCCAGTCATAGTCCCCATTTCGTCCTTGCTCCTGACTGCGGCCAAAGTTGATGTAGTTTTTTTTTATTATTACTTTTATTTTGGCCCCTTGCCTGGTGGCAGTCGATCGATATGGAAATGCCACGAACCTGATATTGAAATGTCTACCAATACACTCGCAGAATGTATGTATTCTACATACTACATGTGCCTCGTATGCTAAAATTGCAGTTGCATACTTTGGGCGCTCACTGTGTACATTGTAATTACAGGCACATTACCAACCAGTCGTTATCCTTGCACACTCTTCCATATGCACTACACAGCACAGTACACTACCATGGCATCTGAATGGAAATCAATTTAAACAGCATGTCCTAACAGTTACTTGCGGTTTCTTTTTTGCTTGCATGCTCCTGCTCGTGGCACAGCTCAATTATTAATTTCAATTAACAATGCAAAGTGCTGAGCAACAAGAAAAAATAAGATTCATTGAGTTTGTGTTATTGTTTTCAACCTCCTTTGTGCACAGCACTGTGCAGACCATAATGGTTGCCATGCAAGAATAACACTAGTACCCAAATCGTAGATAGACTATATCTTTAAACGGATTATAAAATAAAAATGGTATTTTCTATATCGTTGTTAAGAGTATTATGACTTATTTCCATAATATCTTTAAATTTCTACCTTAATTAATTGATTTTAAATTTGTGTTATTCTCTAAGACAAATAGTCTAATGTTTTGTTTACTTAACAGCTAAAATTGTTTAAGGTCTGTTAATAAAATGTTAATGACTAAAAGCAAGCAGCGCTGCACACTGGTTCGAATAGCTGGTAATTGTTTACTCAATAAGTTTTTAATAAATAAATTTGAAATTTTAAATATTTATCAATTTGCCCCACTGTACGCACAGCCGGCGTTTTTGCTCGCTCTTTTGCCCTTCTCTCAGTCGCTTCTCTCTTACCATCACTCTTTCTTGATTGCACGCGGGAGAGACTCCCTCTCTTGCTCTCTTTCTCTCGGCGTGCATTGAGTTTTCCTGCTACCGTTTGGTTGTTCCATTTTGTCCATTTCAGTTCTCAATATTCGAGCGCGGACTGCAGTTCGTTTTCCGATCGTACGCAAAGAAATTATTGAAAATATGTGAAATATCTTTTAATTATTATAAACAAAAACTTGTGTATACTATTTATACTATAAAAAGGCAAAAACAAATTGTGTAATTCTCACAAAATATTATCTGTGATTTTTGCTACACGTGATTTAATTGTGCCATGAATTCAAATGATTAAAAATAGTGTTATTTTGATTTTTATTTTATACTGCTAATCGTGTAATTATAAATTAATTAAGGCATTGCGATCGTTGGGACAATATTTTAACAGCCTGTCCAAAAATTAAAGCATAAAACGCAACTGTTTGGTGAGTGTCGCGAAAAATCGAAAATCGGTCAAAATATAGTCATATGGAAAAATACAAAATAAATTAATCAAAGAGTATTTTTTATGTATTTAAAGTATACAGCGCTCACTGTATGTGCTCTCTTTCATGCTGTATATTTTTAGCTATTTTTAAAATTTTGATTTTCCAACTACAACAATTTTTCCAACCAAAAAAAATGTACTTCATGTTTATTTTGGTCTTTTGCGCGTCGTCACCGGCTCAGCCACCCTCCTACCCTGTTACCCTTCCATCCAGTCACCCTCTCTCTCTCTCTTTGCCGCTCTCTGTGTCTCTTTATCAATCACTTTGTCACAATGTTCTACTTCTGTTTCGTTTATGTGTTTCGCATTCCAAAATCTTTTTTGTCGGGTCATTTGCGTCTGTCTTTTTGCCATATTTGTTGTTGTCCCACTGATAAGAGCTCAGACTCTACCTAGACCTAAGCTCCTACGACCCTATTCTATTTGCGATCATATCAGAACTGAGTTCATGTTGAGTTTCTATAAATTTCAACTGGTTTAGTTTAGTTTTTCTTTTCTGTTGCCGCCAAATTCCTTTAAATATTATTCGATATTTTTATCTATTTAATTACCAGTGTTATCTAACTGGACAAATGTAGTTTTTTTTGGCTGACCACAAGGGTAAATAATATATCAAAATCTAATACCAAAAGCTGTAAACAACACTCTGATATCAGTACCGATAATTACACTTTGTAAGTTTCGACACATTTTCTCATGACAATAAATTGATTTATAATTTATAATAATTCCAATGCATCACAACCAAATGTTTTCTATGTTTACCAAACTATAAAAACAAAAACATAATAATTGTTTTTAAAGCTACCAATCAAGTATTTTCAACTGACAAAATCTTTTATGTTTTAATTATAACTTTGGTATCAAGTTGTAAAATCAGTCTTAACTTTATGTGGGCGTAAAGTAATGTTAATTTATTAATACGTTTTAAATAAACAAGTTTCATGGAAATGTGCTGAATAATCCAACTTAAACTTAAGTTTAAAGAGAAAAAGTGACGCACTCTTGAGATAAAAATGAAATTTATTCGTTTTTATGTGAAATATGTTAAGTTAGATTCTTCTGGCCATAAATTTTGAAACGAAACATTTTAGCTTATCAATGGGATAACAGCAAACCAATTACGTTGGCGTCTGGTCTTCCAAAAGGGGGACAACTTTTGGGTTTCATTTCATACTTTTTACTCACCTCTCGCCCATTGTCCTAGTCTAGTCCCTAAAGTCACTTAGCATTTGTCGCACAAATCCCGTATAATGATTTTGCGGTGATTTGTTATTTATTTTTGCGGTCTTTTTGCAACTTGTGGAGAACGTAATTTACGTAAGTCGTTTTTCTTGGCTATATATTTGGCAACGCGAATGCTATATAAATTCTGTAAATGACATTTTCTTTTCAAATTCATGCGAAATGGCTGATGAGCTGCTGAGTTAATATAAGAATGATTATATAGCTGCAAATGACATATAATTTGATATTTAAAAGTGTCACAACAAAAGCCAAAAGAGTCCTTAAGACGAGAGTCTACTCGAAATGAGTTCCTTTATGCTTCAATCTCTATAAAATTGAGTTCTTGATTGGAACAGTTTCTAATGCTTTTTATTAAATCTCTAAGAGAATTCAATTAACGATAAAGTAATCAATTTAATGTCAGTTTATTGTTTCTTATTTGCCACGTGACAAAGTCATAAAACTGATAATTAACTTAAAATGTACAAAACTTTGGTTTATCTCAATTCATTTGGATTCAGGGATAAATTGAATGGAAATTGCTTTGCTTAGTCAATTAGACCAATACTCTTGACACACATTTATGGCCCGCAATCAGGCCAAGTAAATGGTCTATACACACACACACACACGCACACACACTATGCAGTTGTTAATACATTTATGAATTGTGCATTGTTCAAGTTTGCATAACTATAGAAAATGAATTGGATACATATGAATGGGAGCACGATATATACAGTGTAGGGAGGAGAACACATGGCAATTGTTTTGAAATTGCTGCTGGGCCATAAATATGTACATTGTTGGCGTTGTTGGCAGCTGCAGTGCTTCGTTTGGGCCACATTGCATATTGCCGGACAACCGCATTGAACCAGTTAGTATCTGGACTATTACCGGTTAAAATCCATTCAAATCTGCGCATCTTTCTTGCATTTCTCAGTTTACACAAATTGATTTCGATTTGTTTATCAAGAAACTATTACCTTAATTAAGGTATTCTTCCCTTTTCCCCTCTCCTCATCACTGTGTAGGTCAAAGTTCAATGATTTTGCTACAATTTTTACCTATTTGCATGGCAATTTGTGTCTGCTACAGTAACAGCAAATTGAAAAATGCAATTCGTAATGTTTTTATTATTTTAAAATATTTTATTTTATATTATTATTTTCTATCTAGAAAGAAAAACAATTTCTTGGCACTCATTCAACAAAAACATCGATTATCTGTAGCCTATAAACAAATGGCGTTTTTATTAATAATTTAACTCATCATTTGACCTTTAAAATTTCATTTTCCACATTTTGGCCATTTTAACTTGAACTTGAATACAACTGACGCAATCTGGGATGTTCTGCCAATGGCAACTGACCAAAAGTATTAGCATTTACATAAGCACAGACACTTATTCAGACAGTCAGACAGTCAGTCGGTTTGCCAGTGTAAATAGTTAACGCCTGAAAAGATGCGCCAGTTCAAATTACGTTAAACTCTTGGGGCCCCGGGATAGTCGTGTTAAGTCAATATTTCGTAAATTGTTCCTGACAGCTGTGAGGATTAGCAAAGTGCTAAAAACTTATATAAACGCTTATTTCTTGCCTTCACTTTAAGTTAAAATTAATTTACTAGAAGCTTTTAAAGTGCTTTAGTTTAATATCTGCGTAGAAGTTCGGAGAATTCTTTAAAATTTCAATTTCAGTGATCAAAGGGTTTTAGTCTGTAGATGGCACTCTATAACCCGCAGTTTATAAACCGCGAGCGCTAGATGGCGCCAGCTCTACACTATACAAATTCAAATCCTTTAATTTCTTTTTAATTCGCATAACTTCAAACAATTTCATTAAGTAAGATTATGAATTGAGCAGTAAATGAATCAGAGAAGCCGATTAAGTGCCATTTAGTTCGTGTTCCCACACGAAATTAATTGTAATCAGCTTAACGCTTTCGACTACCAGTTAATGCCGGTTAAGTGGTTAACCTGAAGTCACTGAACTTGAAACGCTTTTCTAATCAGCACTTTTCCCAAGTAATTGCCTTAGCAGTAAGGGAAAAGCTGCTAATTCCAATTGGTAGTATAAAATATTGTCAGTAAATGAGTTGCATGTAATTGAAATGTTTTGAAATATGCGAAAATATGACGACTCTTGACTGTCGTACAAAATAATATAATGTGTCAATTGATGGCGGAATAAATTTTAAAATTAGTAATTGAACAGTGTCAATTGAAGCAGAAGCAAAAGGAAACGAACAAGGGTAAAGGGAAGAACACTAAAGCATTTTCCATTGCCCCCAAATTGATCATGAGTCTCGACATTGCACTTGACTGCAACCAGTCGCCATCAATTATAATAAAACAAACAATTTGTTTTTGTTTTTTCTTTAAACTTTCTCGGGTGTTGCATTATCTGCTTCCAGTTGAGTTCAGTTTGTGCACAATTATATGTGCATTTTACGGGCTTAGATAAGCACAGTGTAATGAGGTCTCTTCCACTGTCTATCAACAGCTAAGTTTAGATACTTTACTGCTACTTTGGCATCTAATTCAAAATCAGTTGTTATCTTTAATCCAAAAGTGTGTATTTACCTCAATTTGTTATCACTGTAATTAGCATATTAAAGTGCACTGGATCTTTCCAGTTAAAAGTGCAAACATTGTTCAATCAAATATTTGTACAGTGCCTGCTAATAAATGTCGAATGGACTAACTGTTGGTAATACAAATTACTAAAATGATTACCAATAAATAACCACAATTAACAATGGAATTTAAATGCTAAAATTAACATTTTCGGACTGTCGTGTATTTAATATCATTCATAAAGTTTGAGACTTAAAAATAAATTTTTCTTTTGAGTTTTAAACAAAATAAGAGTAAATTTTAAATTATTGAGGTATAAATATCTAACTTTTAGGTTTCTATACGAACATAAATCATGATTACTTAGTTAAAATTAAATTAAATTTTAAGGAGAATTAATCATTTAAGGAGAATTAGTTTTAATTACTCCTTAAACCAGCTAAAATGAATCTTACTCCTCTTCTTATTTAAATTCCCTGCCAAAACTTAAGTGTAAATGATAATCCAACTTGATAAGGTATAAAATACATTATTATCAGCTGGATTAAACTGATAAAATTTTTCTTTTCTGTCAATACTTGATTTTAGCACCTCTTTTATCTAAGCATTATCGATTGTTAGCGTGGCTTTCAGAGCAAATAGATTGTTGGGGGCTAAGAAGGTATCGTGCTGACTGAAAGTGCCAGGTTTTAACCAGTTTCAGTTGGTTATTGTGTCAGGTCGGTCGATAAAATGATGTTGTACAAAACTGGATTAATAAATTACTTAATCTTCTTTTATTTGCAGATACACGATTGTTGAAGGACTGGCAAAAAGGATAAACAATACACACACAAACACACACACAACATACAGCTACACACAAAGATACTGTGTATTATGCCAGCTGAAATCGATAATTTAGTTCAAGCCAAATTAAATAACATAAACCAAAAAGAAGTGGAAGAAGTGGTAGTAGCCCAGGAGGGGGAGGAAGTAGCTGAAGTGGCCGAAATTTCACCCTTAACGGCCCCAAAATGAAAAGCCGCACAGAAAAGGATTACGACAGTGCAACGCCAGCGTTGCAGCAACAAATGAACCTCGCCCGACGCGCCTGTTGGTCCTCCACCTCAAATTCCAGTTCTAGTCCCAATACCAGTCCCTATCCTAATCCCAGAATAAGTGCATTAAATGGTGCTAATGAAATTGGGCAACTAACTTGCCGGTTGGCCCATACGATGAGTGATGCCAACCATCCACCGATTGAGGAACCACCAAAAAGAATCTACCACAAGCCAAGACAGGATCAAAGAGGTCACAAACACATACCAATGAAGGGTCAAATGTTACTGCTATTTCCACTGCTGCTCTGCATGTTACTCATTTCCAGCATTGAGGCGCGTCCCAATGTGAGTGCCACGGGTGTGGCCACCTCCTCCAGTTCTTCGAGTTCCTCCAGTTCTACTCTCACTTCCAGTGCTAAACCCACAGATGCAGTCACACAGTTAAACGTAAGTATCTAAACTTAGTTCATCAATAAACTTGTCTTTAAGCTCTTTACCTGATTGCACTTAAGTGCCATGTTGGGTGTGTCTCCAGACCAGATTAACCATTAATTATAGTTTCTCCTACTCCTTCTTATCGTCACATTGTTTATATATTGTTTTCGTCCTTAACTCAAATTGGCTATAATTATGGTAATTGGCTTGTCCTAAGCGTCAAATAGCCATGAGTTGTCATGAATTGTCATGAATTATAGTGTTCAAAGTCAACTTTGACGTCATTACAGCTATTACAGCTATCAGATATAGTCAGCCTAAAGGTGTGATAAGCGAACAAATCAAATATCATGTGACTTTATCTGTCCGATTTAAAATTATATCTACATAATTACTATAATTTTGCATTGTGTTGTAACAAAAAGTTGTTTTTAATTACTGTCAATAATTTTAAAAGTGTGTTTATTTAGATTAATGTTAGAAATAGTTTGGAATATAGTATAACAGATCTAGAAAGTAAAAGATATAAATAGTATCCTGTGGTATTACTTCCTGGCAAAAGTATTTATTTGCAAGTTTGTCTACTCATGTTAAACATATAGAAGGTAGGCTTTCCCACTACCTTTCCTCCCACAATTTCCACCTGTATCTGTTCACCTTTGTAAGCACTGACCTAGATCAAGCAGCGTGTAACGATGATGGTGAAGTAATGCGGGTCGACGTAATTTATGCCGACCAATTTCATTCAGAAAATAGCTGACATGCTAGACAGACGACGCTAAGGAATTGTTATCCCACTCCATGACACCCACACAGCCATTAATATACCCTGTAAACACTTGAGTTTTGTAGGAATTTTGGATACTTTAGTTTTGGAGTTTCAATTTTGTGACAGTTGACCCCAAAGAGAAGTAGTAGCTAGTCTCCAGTAGATACCTGCAGAAGTATTAATTATTTACAGGGTATATGTATCTCTAAGTAAATTAAATTTCTTTAACGTCATCATTTCTAACTTGGAATTATTCTATCTTTCCACAGCTGCCGGAGACAACATCGTCGTCTGTTTTGGGCTCAGTATCAGCATTATCCACAGCGCATCCTCCTGTGCCACAAGCGGAGGCATTCAAGGCAGTGGATCCTTTTGATGTGAGCATAGATGATGAGGAGGAACATCATAAGACAGAGCGTTATCCACTGTCCCAAGTGGATTTTGCGAGAGTCAAGACGCCGTTTATAATTGGCATATGGATATTATCGGCTAGTATAGCCAAAATCGGTAAGAATAAACAGATAAGGAGGCGTATGTGGGTGTGTGTGCGTGTGTGTGTGCGTTTCCGTTTGCTGTGATTGCTTTACAGACAAAATCAATACATTTTACATAACGTTTACTTCGGCGCTGTCACTGACATGCAGATTTACGTCAACTTTCTCAACGATGTCAGTGTGTGTGTGTGCTGGCGTGTGTCTGTGTGTGTGTGAGTGAATGCTGGTTGCTGTGTGGGACTGTGTGTTCCAGCCTGCCCCAGCCGAAGGACATTGCATAAGCGTCCGCCAAGTGCGCAACAAGCGAATGAGCAAAAATCCTTGACCCTGCCCCCTAAAATTGCTGAAAAACACACTTCCCCTACTCCTTCCATCCCCTTGTCCCTACCAACACAATTACCAGATTGCATAAACTATTTGGCCAGGCTGCAATGATTTCGACCACTCTTAACTGTTGTCTCTTGGGGTCTCATTTACAGCTGGTAACTAGCAGCAACCGGTGTTGACTTTGTTATCTCCACTTCTCTCCTACTTTTCTCGGCCACTCCTGTTACCTTGGCTATTTGTACAAAAAAGAAAAAAATAAAATCCATTTGCTCAAGGCCATCGAGCATGGCCCAAATGCCCACGCAGTTGCCTTACCAACACCTTCATGGCCAACACTCTTTTGGCCAACTGGCATTTACCTGCTTTCGTATCTGAAATGGAATAAGTCAAGTGTCTCGAGTGACTTTGGCCACTTATGTAATAATTGTCAGGGACTCTCTACCAACTGGCCAATATTTTGTTGGCTCAAAATCGAGTTAGTACCTAATAAAATATGTGATTTCTATAGATAACTCAAAAAAACAATATAAATTATTAAATTTCTATTGAAACTATTTAACTTTTTACTTACTTTAACAACTTTGTTGAGTACATAATAATATTTTTCTGTATAGTTCTCTTAAGTTGAGAGACTTTAAGCCATAACGTGTGCCATATAGCGTAACGCTCCATAGACCTATATATACGAGTACAGATTACCCATCGCAGCAATTGACCCAAATGCAAACATCAGCAATATTCGTAAAACAGCTCCATTTTGGCGATTGTTGGGATTGTGGCGAATGTGGGAACCCAGAGGTCTGTGGGTATTGTAGGGATTGAGGGGATTGTGGGGATTGTGTGGATGTCTCGTCGTGTGTGAAGGGAAATTCGGAAAAGTCACATTTTCATGTAAATGGGCCATAGTTGAAATGGAATTTGTTGTTGTTATTTCGTTAGTTTTTATAGCCGCACACACAAACACACACACACACACACAGTCGCACACGAAAAAACCCATTTAAGTGAAAGTATTTTGACACACTGTAAAGTATGAGGCAGACGCCACGCCCCTACTCCCTTACGTCTACTTAAATACGCACAAATCAACAAGGAGCAAGTGTGGAAATGTTTTGGGGAAAACCTTTTTATTTTTTCTTGATTTATGCTTTCCTTGACATTTAACGAATTTTGACTTTTTTCCAGGTTTCCATATGACGCCCAAATTGCATCTGATCTTTCCGGAATCTTGTCTACTGATTGTTGTGGGCGTGTTCATAGGCGTTGTGCTCTATTTCTGCACAGATGTTGCCGTCTCTCCGCTAACGCCCAACACTTTCTTCTTCTACATGTTACCCCCGATAATTCTGGATGCCGGTTACTTTATGCCCAATCGTATGTTCTTCGATAATCTGGGCACAATTCTGCTCATGGCCGTAGTGGGCACCATTTTCAATGTGGCAACGATAGGTGAGTGCTCAATTGATTATGTTATACGCAGGTGTCAACGGATACGACACTGTCAACATCAAGTATTTTTATAGCAATGAAAAATGGAGAAAAGGAAGAGAAATAAAGTGATTGTTTATACGTCATTTCACGCTCATCCATCAAGCGGTCAATGAGGTCACAGGTTGTCAACAAGTGCAAATATTTATTGAGCTAAGGGGTCAAAGACTTATGTATAAATAGTTTTGTATAAATTATACTATGGTATAAATAATTTATTATGTTTGTGCGTAAACGAAGTATGTTTAATAAGGTTAACTAAATATTCCACATATTTGTTAAGTAAAGAATATATTAAATATACAGTTACTTATGACCATAGATGATTACATTTTAATGACGATCGATTATGTTAGATGTCTAGAGTCTAGAAAGATATAACTTTTTGAGATGCCACCTCATTTGGCTGAGTTTTTATCATTTAAAACTCAAAGGACAGACTCTGTTTGCTTTAGATTTAACCCTAAAATAGTGGCAGCTCTATCTATTAATTCTTGGGAAATTCTTACAAAACTGTGTACACCCAAAAGTATCTAACAGATTTATTTCCTTGAAAATAAGAAAGATTCCTTGTAACAATTTGTAACATTTACTCAACATTTCATTTGAGAGATTCACACTCTGACAGAGTAAATAAAATAAGTGGAAATATGTGGAACATTACTTAGGAGTGATTACACACACACAAATTTAGTGGCACGCGAACACACACACCCACACAAGCATTGTAGTGACAGTAGGGGGTACAGTGGGTACAGTGAGCGGCAATTGTTGATGACCACTTGGACGTGATTTACTTGAATAAACTCGTAAAACAACATGCGATTAATAAGCATGTGTGAGCTGCAGGAGCCGAAAGAAAGCTGATGCACTCAATAATGATCAAGTTTAGTAACAATTTATAAAACAAATAAGTATGGGGTAAAAATATAGATTAGTTAAACATTTAAGGAATATATTTCTGGTAGAAAGATTAAAGGATCTTTGGCCAAAAGGAAATAAATTGCTTTGAAGAAAATGCAAAAATTTCAAAGTCTACTTTGTTCTTGATTTAATTATAAGCTTTAAACTAAGTCAAAGCTGTTTCTATTAGCTGGAAAATTCACTTCACTTCAAACAATGTGGTTCAAAAGCAAAGCAATTAGTCCATTGATTAAGTTTAATTAACTTGAATTAAGAAAAAAGCGCACAAATTGAATGAGAATAATTCAAGGAATTCTCCGCTTGCAGGTGGCTCCCTTTATGCCTGCGGTGTCCTCGGCATCTTCGGGGAGGAGACACCAAAGCTGTTGGATGTCTTTCTGTTTGCCTCGCTAATATCCGCCGTGGATCCGGTTGCCGTGTTGGCCGTATTCGAGGAAATACACGTGAATGAGATCCTCTACATTGTTGTCTTTGGTGAATCGCTGTTAAACGATGCCGTTACGGTAAGTTACCTCAACAGAATTTTATTGAGCTATTCAGCGAAAAGCAGCAAGTTTAATACGCCAATTAAATGTGATTCTTGTGGTGTGCAGTCGAGATGCATTTAATGACTATGACTACTGAGTAGTGATGCCAGCATTGAAGTGGTTAATTGCAGTGTTTTTAATCTTCATCTCTTTCAAGGTTGTCATGTATCATATGATGGAAGTGTACAATGAAATTGGATTGCCTCACATTATGGCACAGGATATTGCCAGTGGTGTTGGTTCCTTCTTTGTTGTGGCTCTCGGTGGCACAGCAATTGGTAAGATGCAATTATTTACACTTTGGTTAATTATAGTAATAACTTATTTCTACAGGTATAATTTGGGGTTTCCTGACCGGTTTGGTTACCCGTTTCACGGATCATGTCCGTGTCATTGAGCCAATATTCATATTTGTTATGGCCTATCTGGCATATCTGAATGCGGAAATCTTTCACATGAGTGGCATATTGGCGTAAGTAGATTTTATCTATAAGAATACTATCAAATTCTAATTGAAATTTTGTTTTTTATAGCATAACATTCTGTGGGATTACGATGAAGAATTATGTGGAATCGAATATATCTCAGAAGTCGCACACAACTGTAAAATATGCATTAAAAATGCTTTCCAGTTCGGCTGAGACGATTATATTCATGTTCCTGGGCGTGGCTACTGTGAACAATATGCACGTATGGAATACGTGGTTTGTGGTGCTAACCATTGCCTTCTGCTCCATATTTCGTGTAATCGGTACTGTACATTCTATAAGTTTTGTAAAGGAATTAATCTATTTAATACTTTCGACGTCTTGATAGGTGTAATTTTGCTGTCGGCTCTCGCGAATCGTTTTAGATTGCACAAATTATCACGTGTGGATCAGTTTGTAATGTCTTATGGTGGTTTACGTGGTGCTGTTGCCTTTGCCCTCGTACTGCTGGTAGATGAGAGGGTGGTCAAGCATAAGAACATGTTTGTGACCACCACAATAGCTGTGATCTATTTTACTGTGTTTCTGCAAGGCATCACCATTAAGCCCCTCGTCAAGATACTCAATGTGAAGCGAGCAAACAAACGAAAGCCGACAATGAATGAACGTATCCATGAGCGTGTAAGTGAATGTATCTTTAAGCTGTTATAACTTAAGTTTCAGTACTACATTATGAATAGAGTACTCGGTGGTAGAGATATGACTTAGGACTGAAGGGAATGTCTTAGTTTTAAGGGAGTTCCAAGAACTCACTTTTCAGTAGTATAACTTACTTTATTATACCTATTTGCACTTCAGTTTATGGACCACTTAATGGCTGGCATTGAGGACATCGTTGGCAAGACAGGAAACTACAATGTTCGTGATAAGTTTAAGCGCTTCGACAATCGCTTCATACGCCCTTTGCTGATCCGAGATCTAAAGGTTGAAACATTTATGAATTTTATGCCTTAGAAAAATATAATAAATTCTATATCTATTTCAAAGGGCGCTGAACCAAAGATTATCGAGACGTACTCAAAGTTAACCATGCGGGATGCCATGGAGGTAATGCGACGTAATCCCTCGACAATTGGACAAATGACCGGAACGGAGTCGATGAGTGCTTTGTTTAGGAACTATACCAATAATTATATTGGCGGCAGGTGGGCACCGCCAACCATATACACCACCTGGTAAACGAATTTTGGATATAGAAACGATAGCGATAACCATAACGATATCGATAACGATAGCGATAACAATAATCGTACAATGCATGTATGCAATAAATTTAAATTTTGTAGTAATTTCTTTTAAGCATGAAAACACAGCTCAATTAACAAATACTCTACAAATTGGCTGACAAATGAAACACTTGATACTTCTATCTTTTTGTCTGTCTCACTCTTTCTATGTAGTGCTCGATCTTTTACTCTTTAAATTATATCTAAAATTCGTTTATCTGTATTTTTATTTCAATTATGGTAGCTAAAAACTTATTTTAAAATTAAGACTAACTTGGAAGTTTATTTGAATATCTTTTCATAGTCCCAGTTTGACAAATCTGGACAATACATGCTCGCACAATCTGGATATGGCTGAACTGGACTATAATCCATCCAAAAAGGATTTGACTGATGCCAAAATACATCATTTGTTAGCCGAAGAACTGAAGCCTTATAGAAGGGTATGTATCTGCAGAGTGTACAGAAAATTCTATCTCATAATAACTATCTTTGGTTTGGTTTCTTATAACATATCTAGCAGTACCAGTTTTAAATACTATTACTACTACTATCTTAAAAGCATAAATTCACACACTGCCCAAGTTATTGAGTATTCCTGTTACGATATTTGTCACCTCAACTCGATTTCACCGATGAGAATTGCTTTTCGCCTCGTAGTCGTATTCGTGTTTGTATTTTATGCTTTCACATTTTGTTCTTTTTTGGGCATTTCGTTTTGAGACACAAACGCTTCTCTCTCTCTCTGTCTCTCTCTTTATCTCTGTCACACACTTTCTCTCTCTATATATCTGCATATATATACACTGACTACTTATATCTTTATGGATATATTTGTAATTAATCGTTTCTTTGATTTCTTCCCGTTGTATCGAACTTCAACTTTAACTCCAACCTCTCGTCAACGATATAATAAAAAACCAAACCAAAAAAAAAAAAACGCGTTCCTTAAAAAATCTCTTCAAATTTTCGAATTACGAATTTGTTCAACAAAAATGTTACAAAATATTTCGTTATAAAAAGGCTTCCATACAAATGGTACGAATAAATTGGTTCATATTTCTAATCCGATTTAAACATTTTTCATTTGTTGTTGTTTATTTTCCCAATTTTAACAATTAATAACTAAGAACTATTGTTTAATTATTGTTACACGTTTCTTGTGTGTCTATACTCATGACTGCAATATGTTCTATTGTTATGCCTCTAATAATACTGCTAAAAAAAAAATCTATAATAAATATTATAATATAAATATTTTCAATTTTCTCGTAAATATCTTAATGTATCTCAAATTGATGTCTAAAACAGTCATTAACTACTTGTATTGATTATTAAATAATTCTCAATTTTAAAATACAAAACAATACTTATTTCTGCATTTATTCTGAACATTATACATTCCATTGTACATCCAAGAAACACTTAACAATTTTCTCAGCTAGAGTAGTAAACTTAAATAAATTTATCTAGAAGTTATTGAGAGAGTTTTCTTTTAGATTTAGCTATTTTATTAAAGTCTTTAAATAAATGATTAAAAATGATAAATTATGTAAAATTTGTAAGTGAAACTATCAGAGTTATATATATAATAGATTTTTAGTTATTATTTATAGTGCAGTAATTTTCCTATAAAATATACATTCTCAAAAATATATTAGAAGTCTCCAAGTAATACTATTAAATTATTTTCTTCGAGTTCATTTATAGATTATTAGGAGGAAAGACATTCAGATTTAATTTCAACTCTTCAACAACACAACAAATTACCACAAATTTGTTTTGGACTGCTTTTTAATTAATTTCTTTAATACACTTACTGTTTTACACTTTAAATACACTTTGATTCATACCTTTGTAATACTGTTTCTTGTTTATTAATCTGTTTACTTTGCAAGATACTAAAAAGCACACACTAATTAGCAACATCAGCATATAAACATTAATGTTGTATTACAATTTATAAACAATACACTCTCTTCTATGTAAACTAAATTAATTTGCTTGAAAAGAGTATACAGACTTCGGCCTTGTCGAAGGTAGCATCTCTATAAAGTCGTCGTTTGTTGTGCCCCCACTTAAAAAAATAATAAAATACTTTATTCAGATAGTAAGTTGTATAAATGTTTTGAGACCGTCTTTACACCTAATCAGTTAATTGTTGTTATTGCTAGTTTTCAGCAAATTATTGCCATATTACTACTTGTACTATTTGTCAAATAATTTAGACTAAGTAAATGTTATACAAAAAGAATATTATCACTTAAGAAACACATCATAATATTTTTACAGCACCGTCGTCTTAGTTATAGCCGACACGCAGTAGATGACAGAGATTTGTCCACACAGGTGAGTGCAATCGAATCGCTTCAAATGACCAGACAAATCTCTGAAAGCACTAAAAGCAAATTGAAATAAAAAAGGAATCATCATCTTTGTGCTTTTGTGCATTTCATTAATGTTTCATTAAGATTCAATGTAATTAATTTATGATTTCTTTATAATTTTAGGTCAATTATAAAATGCAAATGAATTTCCGGCGTATGTTCAATGATCGCAAACATCACAAGAGAAGCAAACGTGGTGCCAACAATAAGGTATAAGTTTTTACCCTTATAAATTATAATAATCAACCAATACTATGTTTTTTAGGAGCCCAAGGAAAATGTGAAGCAGAATCATGTATCTTTTCATGATTTCCAGCAAAACGGCACCACCAAGCAGCTGTCCAATGGTACGAATTCGAGTTCAAACCATTCACGCAAAAAATCTTACAGAAAAAGACATTCTCACAATTCACTTAACAAATATCGTAGATTAGACATAGGTAAATGCCGCTAAAACAGCTAACTAAAATTCCTAAAAACAATGAACTAAACTGAAACTAGCATCAGTAGAAAGTCAACAACAAAATTCTAAAATTTCGTAGCATTTTATTGAATCAGTTTTTATTTCTCTTTTTAGACGGCATTCAATTTAACAATCTGCATTTATTTTGAGTTTCTTTAAAGTCTTGTAAATCATTTGACATTATTTATTTAACATAATTAATTTCATTTAATTAATTATTTTATTCGCATGTTCTCGAGTTCGTAATGTGCCTAAGTAAAAAAATGCTGCCTACTTTTAGGCATTTTACGAATTCCCTTTTCTCATACACTTTGTGGTTAACTTATTTTAAAGTATATTACTTGAATAATTTTTAACAATTGGTTACTAATTCTGATACCCCAAATTTTTCTTTATCTTCCCTACATTTTCATGTGCTTTCCCCCAACGAACGAAAATCGATTAATTAAATTTGATAACAAAATTTTGCTCACATAACAAAACTAATTGAAAATAAATAAAAATTCTAACTGCATTTGCCTCTGCCATTGCCACTGCCACTGCCTTGTCCTCATACAATACATATTGTGTTTAACCCACGTATTAATCAAATAAAGATTATATTAACGATGTGCTTAATGAAACAGCCGACGAGAGTCAACAGAATCCAAATGAGATTAATGTCATTGGACCCAGTGACGATTGGGATGATGGCTTAACATTTACGGCCAAATCATCACGTAAGTTCCACATTGCTTCTTTATGTTTAACTAACTTTACTGTATTAACTAATACATATATATATTTATGTGGTATTTTTCATAGTTATTTATTCATATTATCCTTATTGGTTATGGGTTATTGTTGGTTTGACCAAACATTGCCTACGAAAGAAAATATGTTTTATGTTTCCATTAAATGCTGCGCCATAAATCCTTTAGAGATATATAATTGTATAACTTATATGTATATGATCGGCAGTTATATAGCGCAAACCGATTTGTGTTTTTCATAACAATTGACTACACAAAAATGCCATAAAGTGTTTAATTTGATTTTGAACTTAACATGGGTCGTAAACTTAAAGTGAATGCTATATAGTAAACTGTCTGACACAATTAAAGCAAAGAAATCCTCAAAAGGTTCAATACATTTCGTACAATTCGACTGTATCGACTGTAATACTAATTAGTTATCAAGTAGTAAAGTTAATATCGTTAAAAGACTGCTAAATAGTTAAGATCTTATGCCACATCTATAATTTTCTTCAATTCTTTTTGTCGCCAGACTTTTTGATGATTTCTTTTCGTTTAGTTCTCTTTAAGTTTTCTTTTAACTTGAGAGTCTTTTTAATGAGTACAGCTAATGAGTAAATGCTAAGTATAACGACAAACTTTTCTATATATATTGTTTTTTCCCCGTTTTATGCCTATCCAATTTTGAATTTGATTACCATATAAATCGTGTTGTTCGATTATTGCGATACACAAAATACCTGATACCTGAATACGTACCACAATATTAGCTGACTCGGATCGCGCCAATAATAACTCATTGATAGCGCATATACAAAACCTGCCCGGTTTTGATGCATCCAAGGCGCGCATCGTTCATCATTATGCGCCCAAACTTGATGAAAGTTCTCAGCAAGAACTAGACTCCCCGGATCCACCAGTTGGACCCACAGCGGCTGAATTGATTCTGCCCTGGCGACGGGATCGTTCATACCAGAGCATTGGTAAACAATCATCATCAAAAAATGATCATCAGAAAATACAATAATAATTATAATAATTTAAAAAAAAGTTATATACTATACTAAAGTATTCAATGGCTATACGAAATTTGTACATGCACTATCATACAAATAGAACCACTGCATTCATTGTATCATTGAGAAATCATACGTTAGCTACTTGGGAGGGAAAGTTTTCAAGAAAAGCCTTTACTTTTTATATATTAGACAAAAGTTTTAGTTATGCAAAGGATTTCAAAAGTGACTTGCTTCTCTAATTGCTTACTCTAAAAATTTATTGGTATTTTTTATAGAGTTAGTAAACTTTGTCAGACTTGAGATAAAGTAAGCAAATTTTGCTTCCATTTTTTATAGATTTTATAAGTAAACTGCTTCATTTCGTGCTTCACTCTTCTACTTTTTACTATGTAACATTATCGCTTCTTTCTACTCGTAGTAGTTTTATTAAATTCACATACTTTAACTAAATTATTTTGAGAAGCAATTCCAAAATGGAAATGTTCTCACATTTCTTCCCGTTCCTGTCCCAAGTTCTTGTTATAAAATCATTCATCGATCCATTGCTCGACACTCATCATTAAGAATTGATAACGAGGAAATCATAATACGTGTATTTTGATCAGAATGCAAGCCGTATAATCGTAATATGCCTTAATCTTAGAAAAGTTAATGTAAAATACTATATATGCCAAGCATTTAAAGCCTTTATCTAAGTTAAAACCAATTTAATTTTGTTGCTTATTATTTTTGACATTTTTCTTTAAATTTTCTCCAAAGAAAACACAATTCCATACATAGATTTAGTACCCAAAGTTGTATTGTCAATGTTATCTCATTTGAAATTAATACTTGTCATGAATATCTGTCCAGCTTGATTGATTGATTGACAGAAAGTATCCTTGTACACAAAATCGCTGAATTTTTGCTTATTAGAGGCAAAAACAAAACCATTTGCAGAAGTCGTAGTTCTCATAGTATCATTTAGTGGGCATATTAATACTATGCCTTGATTAAAGTACATTGTAGTATTCCATATTGTATCGCAAATTGAATTGAATGTCCCAATCGACATGATTGAAATTGAAAGCATTTGAAGCGAACCGAACAACCGATTAACCGAACAGCAGCATGGCATTTTTGTGCATGACAAAGTTATTTGTGGTTGCCCCATTTTGTTGAAACCCCATTATTTCCACAAACTCTTTAGTTGACAGTCGCGTTTACACTAGCACAGGGTATTTCATTGGCATTTCGAAATCAACAACAAAATTTTGTTCAGTGTAAACGGACTAGGGTTGGGCACAACGAATCGAATCGAAAGTCGCTTAAGTTTTTTAGCTACTAAAACTATTTTTATTTGCCATTGTTTTAGCGTAACTTAAATTAAGAAATAATTAGCATAAGTTGCAATTGTATTATTTATTTTTTTCTCTAATTTAATATTTCAATAAATTTAATTTTAAAAAATTTAATTTGTTAAAGTTCTTAAAGTTTTTAAATGAACTCTAGCGACAGTAAGCAGTTGACTGGTTGATTTGTTTGCCAGGGCTGAAGATTGAGCTCTGCTTTGATGCACAGCTACTAGAGTTCCACAGCCCTGGCAAACAGTATTTCGATTCGATTCCGTTACAGTTCTTCAGTTTATCTGACTTTCTGTTGCCTTTGAGTTGAGCGCACTTTGTTCTTGTTCCTTCCTTTGTATCCAGTTTTCCTTTTTCCACGTTTTACTGTAGTTACCGTTAACTGAGCTTAAGACGATCCCAAAACGATCCACGCGCTGCATGCCAAGAGGAATATAACCATAAATTCTTATTAAATATCTTTTAAATCTTATCTTTTATTCCCAAATAATGTACAGTCGCCGAGCATCCCATACCCGAGGAGGATCGCAATTTATCCCGCGACTCGGATGGTGAGAGGCGTGTGGCCACGCCCACAGCCACCGAATCACAGTTGCCATGGAAGCGACAGGGTGACGAATGTACCGATGCCGTGCAACAAAATGAGTTTCCCGCCTGGGCCTCGAACAAGGAGTACCTGGCCTATAATTCGCCCAGTGCTACGTTTTTAGGTAAAGTAACAACTTCAAAATTAACTCTGCTTTAGGTAAATGTCTGGGCAGGGGGTTCCAACAAAAATCGGGCAGTTTACAACACTGAATGTACAGTTACCGTTACCGTTTCCATTTCCGTTTCAAATTTCAACTATCTGCAATTTGAGTTTTGTAAATTGGCCTATAAAAAGCTTAACTATCTGATAAAAGATGAAACTTTTGTAAATATCTGGAACTATTATAAATATAACTATAAATTATCTATTTCATTTTCTATTGCTTTGTTTAAATGCACCAAACATTGAGTCAAGACCAACAAAATTTAAGCAAAATTGAAATTATACAAAATTGTAACACACGTGTTAATTAATTTTCGGTGTTTTTTAATTGATTTTCATTTTTGTAATTTTCCTCAACTTTGTTTTTCTTCTCTTTGCCGCATTGTTTATACTTTGGTAACTGTTGCCCCACAAAACCACAACCAAATACACACCACAACAACAACAACAACAACAACATAAACCCGACACAACACACACAATGTACAAAACTGTGCTTGCAACCAACATGAACCAACATGAACCAACATGAATCTACTTGAATCGACTTGCAAAAACTTAAACCCAACAACTACAACCACAACCAACACACACAAAAGGTGGTATAAACAAGCCTAAACAGCCCAAGTCCGTCATAGGTCTGTTTCGACGTGAAAGTTCCAGTTCAAAGGCTGGCAGCCTTGGCAGTGGCGCTGTCGATACCATCGCTAGCTTGGATCCCATGTCTGTTCCATCAACTGCCATCAATCCAAGCACGGCGCCATGCACAACGTCCATGCACAATCCCCGACTGGACAATCGTTCGCAGTCCATTTCGTCGGGTACACTCGGCTCCCATCTGGTTGGACCCGATGGTCATACCGGTCCCTTCCCGGTCACCGCAAGTCATCGACGGAATGTGAGACGCGGCTCCATGCTGGAGCTGAGCGGGTAAGTTGAACACAACTGCGGCACCAGCCACACTTGCCACTTGCCACATGTCTCTGTTTATCCACTCACAACTACACAAATATATGTGTAATGGGTGTATGTGTGTGTGTATGTTTGTTAATATTTCTTTGCATGTTTTTTATTTACTTGTGTAATTTGTTAACATTTAAGTACTATAATAATTTATGCGCTTAGAGCTAAAAACATTTAAACATATTTATTAATTCATTAACTAATTGGAATTATTAACAATTTCATGTGGAAATAATAAAATTAAGACACTACGCCCTTCCAAAATAATAGTCAAACTAACTATCTAAATTCTTAATTCATTCTTAATCTTAAAAACAATATATTCATAACTTTTTTAATGTGAAAAATAGATTTTTGAACTCTACGCATTAAACCCGATTCATAGTTTTAGTTCGCTTGATAAATTGCTTCGCTAAACTTAAAAAATAAATTTTATTCCCTCACAAAGTTCGAAAATTCAAAAGTTTTTAGAACTTCTGAAAGAATCAGCAAAAGTTCTACATTTTTTACGTACCTAAAATGGCTTTTCTTACTTCTTACTTCTAAAATAATTAAATATATTTACTTCTAAATTTACTTATTAATCGTTCTAAACATTTGGCATGTTAATAACTTCGGAATGTGCAACAAGCTTGTAAATAAAGCTAGAAGTTAGTCCTAGAAAATACCAATTCAATACTTTTATAGAACATTTAATTTCCACTATCTGCTATTAACTTAAAAAATTATTAGTTAAATTTTTATAATTTAGCTTTGTTGCCAAAGAATCGCTTAAGCCATTTATTTGAAATGTATCTTTTTGTGGGTATCTTCTTATGAATACATTTTTAAACTGTTTGTTATCTCAATACGATTCCGATTCGACTCGTCTCTTTGCTCTGATGCAGACTAATTGCAACTGGACGCAGACCCAGTAGAATTCTGCTCTGTAGTCCAGGAGCACATACTTTGCTAGAGAACACAACAACAACAGCATCAACAACAACAACAATAACAACAAGCACTACCAATAATACCAATTCAACTGCAAATATGAAAACAATTACAACTCCAACAACAAATTCAACAACAACAACTTCAACTCCAACAACAGCAATAGGAACAACCTCACCCAATATCTCTCCGAGCAACTCATCCACAACGAACTACAGCTCCCCAACATCGGAGAGTAGCGGAGCTACTTACTATTCAAAGTAATCCGAGTGCCTAAGTAATAATACTACAAGGGCTTCAATGCAACTAAAACCGGCCAATGTCGAATTTCAACAAAGTTCAACTTGAAAAACAAAATCTTAAAACTTAAAAGAAACCTATTTTTATCGTGTATATATATAAATGTCTTGAACTCCAAAGACCAGTCAATTGCATATCATTCGTAGTCAGTGTCAGTTTCCGTATCAGATTCGATTCAGTATAGATTATAATTAGTATAATTAGTTATATACTAGTTAGTTCTCATTTCAGTTGAATTGGTTAACGCATTTTTCTATTAGAAATCTTGAATTCAATTTGAAATTTCTCGACAATTGGCAAATACTTTTCATCTCCACCCACTCAAGCATTAACAATTTACTATCTGAACTATCACTTTGTTTAGACTAGGAACTAAACACATTTATTAATCTGTGGATAGAATAAACTACTATATTCTCACTGCTGTTCCGTTCCATATTTGTCTTGTACATTTTTACTAAACTCTATTCATGCAACTTCCCAAGATTAATCCACTTTTAATCCAATTATTATTTGCTTTAAGCCTTTTATGGGTAATATTTTATTTTGATTATATTTTTAGCGCCGTTTCACTTGATTCCGTAAAGCTGTAAAGTCCGCAGCCTCCTCCCGTTAATACCCACAAAACCTTGCAAATTATTATAATAGAACTGTAAAATTGTCTTAAATTTATTTAAACGTTAGAATATATAATTTATAAATGTGTACGCGTGTGTGTAAGTATTTTTATTTGCTTTTATTATACGTACTAGACAGTTTAAAGACTGTACTAACTTTTAAGTTTGCTTTAAAGTTCAAATATTTTCAACTGATTTCAAAATGAAGTCTAATTTTAGGATTTAGGAGCAAGCAAAGAATTCAGGCATTATATGTAAATAAAATTAATTATCGATAATTGTAACGCACCAATGAATCGATCAATCGGCTAAAGTATCGATGTTTTTTAACTCCTCTCTTGAAGCGACACTTGTTGTATAACTGTTTTTATAAGTATTCGAGTTCTAAGTGTTTATGTCAGTGTTATACGTGTTTAACGCTTTTGTTATATAACGCTTATGTTATACTACAATAAATACAACTGTTATATCAATGTTTACGCTTATAGTTTTAGCTGCACTTTAATTTCCATGCTATTTTGTAAGCTTTGTTGCTTTTGATTACAATATCTATAAACTTTGACTCTTCCAAATCTTATTATATTCCTGTACATCTTACTATCATTTACCTGCTTTCTTGTGGTTATTTATTTATTTACTTACCTGTGTAGTGGGTAGCATTTAGTTAAAAAAGCTAACTATGACTAGTTTTTATTTATTAAGCTATTTTTAGTACTTTAAGTAAGGATCTATTAGTTTTTGTGTTGAAGGTTCCAGTAAAATTAGTTGTATGTAGTTCTACTCTTTACTCTCATTTTAATCCATAATTTCATAAATCGACGCATTAATCCAAATTAATCGCACAATTGACATTAACTTTCTACACCTTCTCTTCAAATCCACCATTGCCCCACCAAATCCAACCACAAAACAACTACAACAACAACAACAACACAATCACAGTGACACAATACCCGAGGAATCGTCCTATCACCACGGGCACTCCAAATCTCTATGTGAACCCGCCGATGGCGATGATTGGGAGGGAGTTCCATTGGCCTCCACCGCCTCCTCCGGCGGTGGTACAAAGAGCGACAGGCAAATGCATACCGGACGAGAACCCCTGCTCCCTCGTCTAACGAGTACACCTCGTGCCCAAATCCGACATAAGAATGCGGGAGCTGTGGGTGGCTCTGCAGTGGGCGTGCCCGGATGCAAAAATCAGGTGACAACAGCACTGCTGGACTACGAGGACACGGACAGTGATACAGAGGATGAGGACGACGATGATGATGAAGGTGAAGATTTTGATTTGTACGATGATGAGAATATTGTGGTAACTACCTTCACAACGCCCGCAACGCCACGCCCACACGAGGTGGGCGGTCGGCGGACAGGGTCAGGAGGTACCACGACCACAACAAGCATTCGTCTGACTCGCAACAACGATGAGAGCATCATTTGAGTGTCAAGCAGCGAGGATGGAGATCCAAATGTGGATGCAGTTGCTCCATCGAGTAGGAGAGATCTATTTCAATATGAAATGTTTTACTGAGGTCCGCAACGATTACCACATACGTGTATGTACTCACGACATACTTAAATAGATATATATATACAAACATAATATATTGTACGATATATAGAAAACAAATTGTGAACAAAAAGCTGCAAAATATTTTCAAAAATAATGGTTTAAAACAAAAAGCTTTATACTTAATACCAATAACAAATTGTATATATTAAGAGCATTTGAAGTACGATTCATAAAATTCTTTCATTTTCGCTGCTTTCTTTAGATTTAATTCAAAATTCTGCGTTTCATTTTCGTATGAATTTCGCTAGCACAAAAAGTATAGCATACTTTTTGGCACCCAACTTAATTAGAAAACAAATTTGGGGCTTAACTCAAATTTAACTTCCAGCTAATAATTCTTCTTCTTTTTGTCTTATTGCTGCTGGCAATTGTTAACTAATATATAAATATTTATTGTACAATTTATATAGTTAATGCTAATGTGTTCCAGGTAACAAATTGTGTAATAATTAACAATGTAGCCAAAGTTCAGATTTAGTTTAACGTCTGTGTGTGTTTCATTTTTAGTTTAGACAAATTTTTTAAATATAATCGATATATTAAAAAATATTTATATTTATAACTATGTTGCTAACAGTACTTAGTCGCGTTTAGTTAAATTTTAGTCGTACTTAATAATAAAACCAAACCTAATTATATACGGAAAGTGTAAAAAATGAAAGTGAAACTAGTGAAAAGCCGCAAAGAGTCGAAAAGTTATAACTAAACCTAAATTAGTATAAGCCAACTAATAGTACTTACATTCATACACATACATACTATGTTACTATGTATGTATTTAGCCAGAGTTATGTAATTTATAAATTATTTTTGTAAACATTTACGAATCACAACTACTGTGAGATGCTGTAAAACAAGAAATGTAGGAGAAATGTCGAGTCTTTCAAGGACTTCAAGAGTAAATATTGTATGGAAACGAGTTGAACGTGACTACTGACTGTCTGATTAGATCGATTAATCGAGTTTAAAAAGAAAACTGCAGATTCGATAATAAAACAAATGAGATAAGCACGTTCCATAAGATACACAACCAGGGCTGCAAAACCACAATACTTGACGTGAAATCGTCGGATTTGATTCACAAACACTTTAGTTCTTAAACAAAAGCGATCCAGTTGAAACTTAAGCCCGCACAGATAATGCAGCCCTGGGTAAAACTGAACCATCGGACCCATCTAGTACGTGTAAATCCCCCTATTCTTTCTACCCAAAACTTGTGCACAAGCGCTTTGTACCAAATATTTATTTAATATTTGATAGCTAATTAGATATTTGATTCAAAACTAAACGAAAATTGCCTTCAGAATATGCACCTAACAGAACTTGGTCCATAAACTTATCCTATTTAGTTAACTAACTTTATTTTATTCACCTTACTTAACAGAAAGACAATAAACAGCTACAGGAAATTTTGACATGGAATTTCCTGTAAATTTGTCATTTCACAAAACAAAAAAAGGGAAAAAATTTAAAAAAAATTTGCAAAAAGAAAAAATTTAAAATTATATTAAATAAAAACAAAAATAGAGCTGTGTTACTAATGAGCGCGTTTTCTATATAAATTAAGCATTATGCACAATCTGTGAAATGTTAAACAATTTGTTGACATTTGAACTTAATATAAAAAGCGACAGCTCATTAAATTTGCTTCAGAGCATTAACTTAAAATTTAAAATGCGCAAATAGAGAACAGCAAAAAAAATTGTTTGCAATTTTCATGCTGTAGGCCTTAAGTTGTGCATATTTAAAAACAAATAAATAACTAATTAAATAAATTAACTAATTGAAACAAAAAAACCTTCACTAAATTAATTAGCAAACACTAAAAAGAAACCCGAAGAAAAAAAAAGAAAAATAAATAAATTGTAAACTGTTAAACTGATTTTAAATATTGTATAAGAGAATTTTACTAAAAATAAATGCAAACGAAAATCAAATAAATAACAAATGCAGTTTTTTCCAATCAATAAAGAGTATTAACTATAAACAGGAATAATCGTTAGCACCAACAACGCCATTGGGGGCGATTTCTGGGCATCTGCCAGTCAACAGTGACGTCACGACCGATCAGACGATTATCGTTATCTTGAATCATAGATCTGGCCATAGTCTCATCGCACTCGAAACTGACATAGGCACAACCTCTCAGATCACCATTGCTGCGTTTTGAAACGTATACGGATTTGATTTTTCCCCGCAATCGCTCGTCCTCAGGGGATGGGGGGGTTGGATGACGCCACTGTTGCCACAAACGGTGCAGGGAGCACCTTCGGTTGCGATTCTCATGGGATACTGGAGTGGGAGCGGTAACGGGAACGGGCAGGGAGCTTGTTACAGGCTCTGACACGATTCGGGGATTCTGCGTAAGTACAGTGGGAGAATCTAGAGAATCGAAAATCAAAAAAATTACGTTCTGAAATCCGCTTTAGCAACAAAATCGCAAAAATTGTTTTCTGTTTGTTTGAAATTCCGTTTATACATTTATTTCACCAAATATTTGTTTTTTTTCATAATCTTATTTCATTTTGAAACTGATATAATTTAATTTTATTATTCTTTTTTTTTAAAGGTTTTTTTTTTGCTTTCTTGAAGAACTCTGTCTATATATGTATGTGTATATATAAGTATGTGTTTATGTGTGTAGGTGTGTGCATAACACACGCTATAAACTGTAGGTATATATATGTAATGTATGTATGTATATGTAGATAAATATGTATATCGATGGTCACCATTTCGCATTTAAAGTGTCTCTGTGTGTATGTGTGTGAGTGTCTGCTGGTGTGTGTATCTGTGTGAGTGTGCTAGCTAATGCATACATAAATTTAGCTATTTTGTTTATATTTTTTCTTTATTTATTTTTTTTTTTTAGATTAATAATATATGCTTTACTGCTTAGTTAAATTCATGAACTCTTTAACGATTTAAACAAATACGCGTATATGAGCATTATCAGAACCGTTCCGAATTTCGCTTTCGCCGCAATTTCGCTTTAAATACTAAGCATAACTGGGGAAACATCTTAGATTAAATTTGGGTAGAAAACAAAAGTTTTCTCTTCTCTTCCTTTTGAGAAATTCATCCTGAAGTGAAAGTCGGAACAGACCTGTATATGTTTGTGTATGTGTTGTGTGTGTGTGCTATAGTGTATTTGTGTTTAGTAGGCCCTATAAGGAGTGTGCATCTCGTACATACATTTTGATAAACAGAAATCGTTTTTGCCTCTATTTAACATTTTGCTAAAGAAATTTTGTAGCTTTTACTAAATATATTCTTAAATTTTCTCTTTTTTTTTGTATTACTTTCATAATAAACCCAACATTAGCTACGTAAATATATATAATTATATGTTTCCGATTATTAGATTCACGCTTTGATTTTCTAAACTTGTACAAAACTGTTCTATGTAACATTTTCGAATCAATTTCACTGAATATGGATGAATTTGAAGCGAAAATGTAACCGAGAACAGATCTGACAGAGCTATAGACGCATATATGTATGTATAACAAGTTACAAGTAAGTTTTATCGTGTAATGTACTGGTTATCATTTTTCGAAAGGCAATTGAGAGTGGGTTTTATATATATATATGTTAATATAGAGTTTATATAGTTATCGTTAGAAGTACAATTTAAGATAGACTATAACTGTAACTAGCATTGAACTGACGCACAGCATAACAGAATTTAACATGATTATATGTATTTGTATATGTAGCTAAATTGCAATTGGAATAATCGTATAGCATATAGGTGATATATATGATCTACACAAAATTTTATACAATTTCCATTTTATACAGCATAAATTTATGCAAACAATTTCAACATTTTTTATAATAACATAGATAGTAATAATAATAATAATAATAATACAAACTAATACAATTATGGCAGTTGATACAAGCGCTTAAAGTAGTAGACAATAAGTGTGTGTTATTAACTAAACATAATCATAGATAAGCCATTAAAGTTGCTATTCAGGCCTAATCCGAATTCCACCATCGAATCAATTCCAGTAATTCCCCTGTTTAGGACCGTCGAAAACCTAAATACCAAAGTCAAGAATCCAAAAGTGTCTTCTGCTTTAGTGGGTGGAAATGCTTCGAAATCGGAATCCGGAAAATGCCTGATCTATTATCATTACCAATACTGTTGTCCTATGCGATAGCTGCAGTTAATCTCGAGTTCTTCTCTCCATAAAGTTTATAGATTAAGTGAATGGTCATCATGCTTAGTATTTAGTTAACAGTTAATTACGCGATTTATTTATACAAATACAAACGCATACATATATATTATTGGAAAACACAGAAAACCATTATTCATATATATATTATTTTTTGGGTATTTAGTATATGTATTATTCGCTTAGGTATTTTGGGAGGGAGAAAAACACTTTAAATATATTATGTAGTATGTTATTTTGGTTTTGCATTGGCTTCAAACACACATCTAATACAACAGAAATGTAATTGTTCTTTGATATAATTATGTATGTATCTCATCATTAAATATGCATACTAATCTTATGTATTATATTGATTGAAATATGTATGTATGTAACTTCGATTTCGATTTCATTTATATTTTAAATTGTAATTTATTTGATTACGTTTGTGAATTTGTTTTTAAAGTCGCATATTTGATTCTGTATGAGAATATTGATAAAAATTATAATAATCATACACTACTCTCGAAGAACTAAAAAGACTCCAATAAATATATTAAATTTAATATGAATGTTTTCGAAACTCATCTGTATTCCCTTCTGGGAAAGTGTTACATAGCTCTTGGTGATAGTTAAGAATAATCTTTTTAGCATTTCTCAATCTAAAGCAAGCTGTAAAAAAAACTAACAGAAAGTTGTTCACTAAATTTTAGATAACTTAACGTAGTGCACTTGAACTAAATAGTATAATGTATAGAGTCGACTCTTATCAAGTCGTATGTATTTGTTGCTTTTCTTGTTGCTGTTGTTGTTTTTGTTGCTGATGTTGTTTAGAGACCAAAACCAATGGCTCGTTATACGTTTCCTGTACGCAGCATGTTAAAGTTTAAGAATTGAGATTAAACAAGTAGCGTAGAATTAGTTTCGTTTATGTACAGAATAATCATGTATATATATATTGTATAAATTATAGTAGACGATTTAAAAAAAATAAAGGAATACACAAAATAAATACAAAATCAATGGACTACAAAATACACAAAAGTTTTATGCATATGCATTTAAATGCAAATCAATATCAATTAATAGCTAAAGATTGGCTAACAAGGATACAATATATGTGTGCGGAGAGGCCTTTGAACTTAAAATTAATTAATTAAATAATTGTTAAACAACTAAATAATAACAAATTAACAATAGATACAAAATTTCAAGATAGATATTGCAACAATTTACAAACTAAACATCATAAGTTGACGAAGACTTTCAAGAAGCTTGGCGAGAATAAATTGGCATTACTTATTCGATATCAAATGGGGGAACAAGATAAGAAACAATATGTTAATTGGAATGCGTATGTGGAGTTTCTAAGAAAGAGAGCTGCTTTGGGGAACTACTTAGAAAGCATCGTCATGGTTGTTGTTTTGAGGGGGGTGTGTGAAGCAGTTCAGTTGGGCGGATGTTGTGCCACTTGTGGTTGTAGTTGTTGTTGTTGTGAGATTCACTTTGACTTTGTGCCATTCTGTTTCGCTGTCTTACCGGATGTCACAAAAGGACCCACATAGTTGCTGGGAAATAGACCGGAAAGACCATTCAGCTCGCCACGCCACCATTCCGGCTCATCGCGACCCAGAACGCTAATGATGTCATCCTTGTCAAACGATAGCTCATCATCGTTTTGTGCTTTATACGGATAAAGAGCAATCACCTTATCTGCAATTTACAATAACGTATTTAGATTGATTGTCAACTATATACTAAAACGCTTATCCAACCCAAAATCTGTTCGGTCATTTCGATGCGACTGCCAGAAACGGGTGTGTTGCGACCGCTGTTGCGTCCACCCTGCAACACCTTAACATAGGTGGCTGGGAACCAGCCAATCTGACGACGTCTTCCCTTTGCCTGCAGCTCACCCTCCCACCAACCGGAATCGGTCTTCTTGCGTATCATTATCAACTGTCCGCGTGTTAGCGACAATTGCTCCGTGCTTGTGGCTTCGTATGGAGCAATAACTTGTGCAATCTCTGAACGCTTCGCGCGCATGCCCTGCGAAATAAACGAATGGGGTAATGAAGTGTTGGATTAGCTAACATCGATTAAACAGACAATACGCAATTTATATAATATGTAAGTTAAACTATTTACGGGTGTCATGGAAGAAGTGCGTGACATGGGCCGACTGTAGCTCTCGGCTGGCTCGCTCTGTGACTTGGATTGCGTATTTATCTGCGATACTTCAGTGTCGAGATCTTCATTTTGATGTGACTCTTCTAGCTCAACGGGTTGTGTCTGCGCTTGCGGTTGTGATTGGGACTGTGTCTGTGCTTGGATTTGTGGCTGCAACTCTGGCTCGGCAGCAGCATAGACATTTGTGCCATTGTGTGTCACCTCCTGTCCAGCAATTAGCGTAATGTGATGTGTGGTATTTTGGGTTGAAGGTTTTTATATTTTTTTGGTTTTGGTTTAGCACATGAAAAGCAGTTTGGATTAGTAGATGAGCACATGATGGTTAACCACGACTTGTAGTTGTGTATTAACGGGTTTTTAACTATTTCTTACCTGATCAGTAGCTTCGAGGGCATCAGCAATCGCAGCAGCTGAATTATCTATAGAAGCTGTAGCCGTTGCTGTACCCACATCTGCTTTCTGCACATAGTTTGAGGGGAACATGCCAGTTCGATTTCCGATGGTGCCCGTCCACCATTCACCCTCTTTTTTGATGACCATGACCATTTCACCAGCGCCGAAGCTCAAGTCTCCTTCTTCGGCTGATTCATAAGGATATGCGGCTATATAGTACTCAACATCGCTTGCTCCTGTTGCAGCAACAGCTGACGTGGCTAGCTCCGACTCCGCTGCCAAGGCATTGGTGTCATTATAGCTGTCTGTGACGGCTGTCGATGGTTCAGCAGCAATAGTTGCCGAGACTGAAACCGTTGGTTCTTCCTCTATCTTTTCGACGTAAGATTCGGGGAACCAACCAGTGTGACCATTTATCTCACCCGCTAACCAACCAGGTTCAGCATTCTGTTCCAATGGCACCAGAATCAAATCGCCCGGCACAAATGTAATTTCCTCTGTATTGCGCGCATTAAACTCGTAGACAGCACGATACTTTACAAATCCTTCAGGTGCTGGTCCACTTAAATCAGCAGCTGGTGCTGCTGTAGCAGACACAGCAGCTGTATCATTGCTGAGTCCATAGCTGCCGTAGGCATCAATAGCTGCCGGTTCGCTCGCAGCAGTAGAGCCCCAAGCACTGCCAGTTTCCCAGGCAGATGAGGCGCTAACTGTTGAGGATTCATTCTTGCGATTGTATTTCAATTCCAGTACCGAAGTACGTTCAACGTCGTACTCCTTGTACAGATCTTCACATTTGGTGATTAGCGCCGAGAGTTCGGCCTTTAACTCCTGCACTGTAACATCGTTTGAATTGAGATCTTCCTTCTTGGATTCAATCTCTTTTTTTATATTTTCCACTTTATCTTTGATTTGCTTTATTAATAGCTGCAGGTCAAAACGATCAAATTTAGTTTGTAATCAATTAAAATTAGTTGAACTAGACAGATTACCTGCTTGTGTGCAAATGCTGCCGTTAGCTGCTCCTGTTGTGCCGTTTCACCAGATATGGCACCACCGCTGACCTTGCTCTTTGCATCCCATTTGGCTCGCTCCTGTGTCAGCTGCAATAGCTTGGCATTCTGCTCTTTGATGCGTGCCTTCAGCTGTGCCATTTCGCTCATAGAAGTATCACGCTGTGTGCGCATTCCATCGATGACGGACTTGACATTGGTGACACCAGCTCGAGTGTCGCATATCTTTTGCGATAGATCCTTAATCTGTCACATAAAAACTCGCTTTATTTTCATATTCAAACACTTTTAGTTAACATCTGTCTCACCTTTTCGTTGAGCGTGCTGAGCTCCACGTTAAGCTGAGTGTTGTGTGCCTTTTGCTTGAGGACGCGCTCCTGTTCCCGCTGCTTCTGTGCGTTCATTTCGGCTATGCGTGCCTGTTCCCATTCCTGTTGACGTTGCTTCTCCAATTCCCTGTTAAATTATAATGGTAATTTTATTGTAGTTTTCTTTTCATTTGAATAAGATTTGTTATTTACTTTCTAGCTGCCTCCTTGGCTTCCAGTTCACGCTTACGTTGCTCCTCCTTCTCTAATTCGATTTCTCGCTGTCGTTGTAGCTGCCTCTCTAATTCCTCCTGCTGTTTGCGTTCGGCTTCCAAGCGTGCCTTCTCCCGTTTGTCCGCCTCCTCGCGTTCCTTGCGCTCACGCTCTTCCCGTTCCTTTCGCTGCTGATCTTCCATTAACTTGCGCCTGCGATCCAACTCTACCTTGCCCTTCTCATAGTTCTCCTTGCGTTTATCTTCAAATGAAGCTGCAATAAATGACGTATTGTAGAACTCTGAAGAGTTTTAATAGGTTATTTAATTTCTACTTACTTTGCGGTAAGCCTGCTGCTGGATCAGCATCTGACATGGCACCGCCCTGTGATGACACCGATGTGTGTCGGGAAGCAGGCTGTGAGCCAGGCCGTGACCCAACTCCTGACACGGAGCCCGGACGCGACTTTATTTTACGTAAGCTGGGTGGCACCCAATCTAGCGGCAAAGTAACGGGTATCTTCTCACCAGCCATGGCCTTTTCGCACAGAAACATGGCCAGAATGAACTCATCGCAACTAAGCCGGCCATCGCCGTCCACATCGGATAGCGTCCAGATCTGGGCCAGTGTAACCTGCGGTAATTTGCTTTGCACCAGGACTCCGCGTGCTTGGGCTCCCGTCAGATAACCAGAACGTGTGCGATCATTGGCATTGAATACTTGAGTGTATTTACGTTTCTGTGCCGCCTGCACGGCCCATTCTGCTTGACTAAGAGCATAAATTAATAAAAATAAGTTTAGTTTATGTCGAAAAATCCAATTTATAGCACTTACGGCGACTCAATAGATGGAGCACGTTCGGAGATGGACATATGCCGACTAGGTGGATTGCTTTGCGGTGGCGAGACAATAGCTGCGGGCACAGCGACCGGAGTCACAGCTACGGGAACCACTGGAACCGGTGCCACCACAGCTGGAGGAGGAGGCACAATAGGAGCAGCCACAGGAGCAACGGCAATGCTTTTCAGCGGATCCATGGGACTCATCGAGCTGGTCGAGCCACGTGGTGTCATTGTAGGCGTTTGACCGCCAACAGCATCCGTCAGAGAGCTTAGCAACGTTGGTGGCAGCGTTTTGGGAACCTCCATGCCACGCAGCTTCAGATTGATAAGCTTGCATGCTATGCTGAACTCATTAATGTTCATTTTGCCATCGGAATCCGTATCAGCCAAAGCCCTGTAAAAAGATTCCGCAAAGTACCACGTGATTGTAATAAGTCATAAGAAAGAGGACATAAATATAATTAAGGTAATCACTTGTGGCATTAAATACCTTAGTAGGGCTATTACTGATTAGAGATAATTAGTAAATGAATTGTAAAAATCAGTCAGTTAAAAAAAGTTTAAAAACAAAATCATTTTCTTCATTATTCATGTCTTCATTTAAGAGTATATCGCCTAAACCATATCGGAAAAGGAACCAAACAAAAACATTGTCAGCAGTTGGCTGCAATTGTATATACACATATTTTCTTATCGGTTACGCGTTGACGCCTTAAATATTACTGAGAATAACAAAATACAAAATAATAATATGACTCACCATATTTGACCCAAGATCAAAGGCGGCAACTGCGATTGCAGAAAGAATCCTTTCGCCTGGGCTCCAGTTACAAAGCCGCCCTGCGGTTGCAGTGCTTTGAACTGCTCCTGATACTTGAGTTTTTCTCTTTGGGTAACGACCCATGCATCTACCGCTGGATTCATTTTTTCGCCTTACACTTCGAGTCCCTTTTGTGTGTTATGTCTATAGTTGCCTTCTTCAAGTCTTCGTTTAGTTAGTTTCTTCTTTCTTTTATTTTCCTAATGTTCTTCTCTCGCTGTATACGTAGTTGTTCCTATTCTATCCGCATTTGCCTTCAATGGCGCTGGCGTAAAGCGTGTGTATTTCTCGTAACCGACTCTGACTCCCCCACAACAAACTTGGCCACAGTCGTGTGTGTGTGTGTGTGATTTGTTCTTGTTTAATGCGCTCTCTTCGGCCGCTGAGTACACATCAAATACATGTCATGCTCCTCCACTGCACACACACACACTCGCTCACGCTGGCTTACGCTCTTTTTACTATTGAGTATCCGTTTTACTCCCACCACCCCACAAATTTTCACAATGGATTTTTATGGTTTACCTAAAATGCAATTGCCAATTGTTAGAAATATATAATTTCCCATCGTTTTAACAATAAGATGCAACTACTACAGCAGTTGAAAAGTTCGCATAACAAATATTTCAACTCTTTTCAATTGGTAGCCGTATAATTTGGTGGGCGTTTTGGTTACTTAAAAATTTCACTTTACTTTGTGTATTTCTAATTATTTGTGCTCTTTGTTTTGTCTGCTGTAGCTTTGCAGTTTGTGTATATATTTGTACTCTTACAAGTGCTTACTTTTCATTTGAACACTAAATTTTTGTTAAGTTTTTGTTATTTTTAACTTCGTTTTGTGTCGTGCAAATTAGTTGTTCACGAACCTATCAAAATGAACTAGGCCATTGATGAGTGAACACCGAAATTATGGAACTGGATACTAGTTCAACACTTCACCACAGTTCACAGATCCATTTAAATATATAAATTAAATATTGTACGTTCTTATACGAAAACAATGTAAAAAACACTCATGCTTGCTTTAATACAATGTTAAAGTATCTTAAGAAAATATTAATTGGATATTATATTGAGTCCCAACTATCACTGAAAATGGAGCCCTGGAATTAGAATTTGTTAATCGATTTTTATGTTGGGTTCATTTTTAATAGAAAACATCATATAAATTATGTAAAGAAATCAAATTATTTGTATAGCATTCTCAAAAGGTTATATAAAAATTTAAAACAAAATAAAACGAGTAGTCTGTATTTGGGTAGGAGTGACATTGACGTCACAACTGATGTCACCGTATAATACGCCACCTTTAGGCTGCTTAAAAATAATACGCCATCTATGTTTGATAAATTTCTAATTCTGAAGAATTTTACCAAGTTGCGGCTGGCTAGTACCTACTAGTATTTCTTTTCAGAGCCACAGGTACAAAAATATTGAATGGATAGTCAAACAAAAAGTCGTAAAAATAAGCAAAACAAGAAGTATTATTTTGACAAACATTTTAAATCAATTCTCTTATTTTGAGTCAAAAGCGCGACTACGATTTAAAGCATCGTTGTATCGATTAAAATATCGATTTATGGATTCAGGCATCGCGTTTAGCTCCAGCTCTAGACCAAACGTTCTTTTCTCGACGAGCACGTGTTGCGACTGGTAATGTTCGCTAGACAAAGTATAAAGAATATATAACAAAATGTCGGAAACTTCAGAAGACGACCAAGCACAATTGCAAACAAGCGAAGAAGAGTTGAGCGGTGATGAAGAACAGGAGAACTCGGATGCTGAAGAGGAGGTTGATGACGAAAACGCTGATGAAGGAACAGGAAATGGTTCGGACTCGGATGCTGCTGCTGATGTTGAAGAAAAACCCATAAATGAAGAAAAGGCGCTAACGTGGAAAGATCTTGTAAGTAGCTTCAGATAACCAAGCGGTTTGAAGTTTTATTAATTGTATTTGTGAACATACGTAGGGCTTAAATGATACATTGTGCAAAGCTTGTGAGGAGCTAAAGTGGAAGGCACCTTCAAAAATTCAAAAGGAAGCAATACCTGTAGCGCTACAGGGCAAAGATGTTATTGGCCTGGCCGAAACCGGTTCTGGCAAGACGGGTGCCTTTGCCTTGCCAATCCTGCATTCCCTGCTCGAAAATCCACAGCGATATTTTGCGCTTGTGTTGACGCCAACACGTGAATTGGCTTTCCAAATCGGAGAACAGTTCGAGGCCCTTGGTGAGTCTTTAAATTTCAATACATTTCAGGAGCTGGGAATAGTTTTTTTAAATTTATTTTAATTAAAAAAAAAATACTACTCCCAGCTTTGTAAACAAATTTACCATGATGTTAAAACCTTTTTGATTTTTTGTTTATAAACGAAAATATGAAATTATTATTTCTTTATTCGTCACTACCTCTGAGTATAAATATTTTCTATAATCAGAGAACATACTATAAGTCGGCTGTTTATTAAAACGTGCTTCGATTTCTTTTATTTCTTAAAGGCAGCGGCATTGGCATCAAGTGCTGTGTTGTTGTCGGTGGCATGGATATGGTTTCACAGGGTCTTCAATTGGCCAAGAAGCCGCATATTATCATCGCCACTCCAGGTCGTCTGGTGGATCATCTGGAGAATTTGAAGGGTTTCAATTTGAAGGCCATTAAGTACTTGGTAATGGACGAAGCCGATCGCATACTCAACATGGACTTTGAGGTTGAGCTAGACAAGATTCTAAAGGTGCTACCCCGCGAACGTCGTACATTCTTGTTCAGTGCCACAATGACCAAAAAGGTGAAGAAGTTACAGCGTGCTTCACTGAAAGATCCCGTCAAAGTGGAGGTTTCCAACAAATATCAAACAGTCGACCAACTGCAGCAATATTATCTCTTCATACCTGTCAAATACAAAGACGTGTATCTGGTGCACATACTGAATGAGTTGGCTGGCAACAGTTTCATGATCTTTTGCAGTACATGTAACAATACAGTGAAGACAGCTCTAATGCTACGTGCTCTGGGCTTAGCTGCCATCCCATTGCACGGACAGATGTCTCAGAACAAGCGATTAGCTGCCCTCAACAAATTCAAGGCGAAAAATCGTTCCATTCTGATATCAACAGATGTAGCTTCGCGTGGTCTGGACATTCCTCACGTGGATGTTGTGGTTAACTTTGATATACCCACGCACAGCAAAGACTATATTCATCGAGTTGGCAGAACAGCGCGAGCTGGACGCTCTGGCCAGGCGATTACAATGGTTAGCCAGTATGACATTGAGTTATATCAACGGATCGAGCATCTGTTGGGTAAACAACTCCCGCTTTACAAATGCGAAGAGGATGAGGTGATGGCTCTGCAGGAGCGCGTGGCTGAAGCACAACGTACTGCCAAACTGGAGCTCAAAGATCTGGAAGACTCCAAGGGCTACAAGGGGGGTAAGGGGCAAAAGCGATCAGCTGTTGGAGATCACGATGATTCGGAGCAATTTACGGGAGCAAGAAAACGTATGAAGCCTATGGGTGGTGGCAAGGGGAACAACAAGAAGGGGGGTGCGGGAGGGGGTGCCAAAAAGAATTGGAATCGTGGCAAAAAAAGAAATTAAATTAAGTTACTTCTAGGATTTTTTAATAATAAATAAATATTAAATCGTAATAATGAAATACAACTTTTATTTGTGTAAAGCTTCATCAATAAATTGCGATTAAACAAAAACATATAAATTAATCTTATGCCATTCAATAGCAATTCTTCAAATTAAGTAACATTTCCATTGTCATTTAAAAATTATGAAAAATAGTTCAAGCGAGGTAAACAAATTGTTAAGTATATTATTATAGTTAAAATGGAAGCATAAATGTGGATGCATTAGCCTCCTCAAGATGCCCGTAAGGCATCGTCATAAATCCTTCAACTGGTTGCAACAACTGTTGTTGGTTAAGATGTTGTTGCGGTTGCAGTAACAGTTGTTGATGTAAATGTTGTGGCTGCAAGTGTAGTTGGTGCTGCAATTCATGTTTCTGCATTTGTTGTTGCTGCAAGGGATGTTGATACACGTGATGTTGCTGAAATGCCTCCACATGATGTTGTGGCAAGAATTGCTGGTGCATTTGTTGCTGCTGCTGCTGCAGCATTACCTGCATCATCTGTGCGTCCAACATCTGTGGCTGCATTGGCTGTTGTTGCTGCACCTGATGTAACTGCAGCTGTTGCAGAAGCATCTGTTGTTGTTGTTGCTCTTGCGGATGAACCAGTTGTTGATGAGCCTGCTGACAACGAATCAATTCTTGCAAAACTTCAATTAGTGGCAGTAGTTCGTCTTTAGTTTTAGGCTTTATGGAACTGTAAAGCAGCAGCTTCATGGCTTTTTGGATGAGTTGTGGCTGATTCTTGGCGACAGCATCTTTGGCAATAGTCGTTAGAAATTCAACAGGCACTGGAAACTCTTGGCAGATAAAAAGGTTATCAATACACGAAAAATAGTTATACCAATCCGAACTTGCAAGAATTCTTAGCAATTGCAATGCCAATTGTGGATACTTAGTGGCTATATTTGGCTTCCATAAATGTTTCATGAAATGACTGGCTGCCACTTCAGGCGTTATCTTATAACGCAACATTAATGAAAATATATCGATGGTAAACGGAGCACAGTAAGCCAAATAAAGACCACAATCCTCAACCATTTTAACGAGATGCTTTAGCATTGAGCGACCGCCAAAAATCTCGGCAAACAATGAGAAATATACTTTAAAGAGGATACCATGCCTTAGGATAAATCTATAGGCACCGATCAATTGAGACTTGTTCATCGGATTCAGACGACGCTTGACATCACCGATGTCGCCAAGTTGATGATTGCAATTGAGCTTCTGACAGCGTCCGTTCAAATAGCTCCAGCACTTAATGCCAAAGATTGTGGTCTTACAGCTGTAAATTCCAGTGATGCTCGGTACAATTGGAAGCGCAACTGGTTGCTCCACGGGCACACGAAACGGAGGTGCAAAAATGGGCGTTCTATTTGCTGTAGTCACCGTTGGTCCATTACAATTATTGACAGTTATCCAATTAACATTTTCGCAACGCTGATTTCGGGTAGACTTGGGCTGCTGTTGATGTCCATTTACAGGGCGCTTCAGATGGGAATTCGCTTCCTTCGTTAACTGCTGCTCTGGCTTACTTGTTGGCAGGGATTCAAGCGGTAAAACACGCCTCTCCTGCTGCTGCCTAGGTAGTTGGCACTTTCCGTTTACTGTTGGCTGCACAGACTGGTTTGTTTCCTGAGGCATCTGCTTATCTTTAGAAATAGGAAGGTGACTTTGTACATTTTTTGGCTTTTGCGACTTTTGCTTTCCATTATTGTTTGACTTTTTTGTCGCATCTAATTGATCCTGCTTTTGAGCGTTGGCTTGATTCGGCAACTTTTGACACTGCTCAGTTTTCTGCTCTGGATTCGTCTTCTGCAACTCGGACCTTGGTTCGTTATCGGTTTCCGTCTTTTCAGTTTGCTTAGGTATGCGAAAGCTTCGCAGTTCGCTAATTTGTGATTTCATTGTAGGTGCCGGAACATCTTCAGATACTGTTGAATTCAGCTGTGTTTTTTTCTCGACTGGCCTAGATTTGGTTAGCATATTTGGTGCTCGCTTAGCGGTTTGTTGTTCAGATGGAATAATATCCTCTCCATCCCAAGATGTGGCCACCGATAAAACATCATCATCGTAATCATAGTTAAGCACATCTTCAATCATCGCATCTAGTTCCAAGGGTGTCCGAACCTCCTCTGTTGTCAAATTGGGAATATTATCAAGAAAATCTGATGGATTTGATGCTTTATGATCGATTTCACTTGGCGATTTAGAGCTACAGCATTGAAAATAACGTTCAATCTCCTCGTCATCTGGTACAGCAGCAGCTTCAGAATTCTCGGCAGTATCTATGCATAATTCATTGTCAGTGGTTTCAGTCAACAACAGGCTTATATCCTGATAGCTATTAATCGGTTTAGACTGCATAATATCATCAATTAGTTGATCTTTTAAGTTATATTCATCTAAGGAAATTAAGGATGATTTTTCATCGACTTCAGCCAACTCCGAGTTTTCTGTTGTAATGCTGTTCCAATCATATTGATCCGATTCTTGATTCCGTACGATTTTCAGATCTTCAGCAACATCATCTGCTGATGACGAAGTTGCTTCCGTTTTGGAACTGGAATTTTGACATGTTAAATTGATTGCAGTGGGCGGCAAATGTGCATTTGGGATTGCACTCATCTTTTGTAACAAAATAAATTTATTAGGCTGCAGAAATTCTAATGAAGCGCATACTATAGTCACCGTTTTAGGACTCGAGGCCGGGTTTGGTTTGGGTTTCCGACCACGTTTTAGCTTGGCAGGATTTTGCTCTGGAACTTTTACTGGAATGCCATCCAGCACACGTATTTGCTTCACGTCTTCATTTTTCTTGTTGCCTTTAATTTTTAAATTAACTGCTTCAATCTCCTTGTTCTTTGCCGGCTGTTCTGCTTTAATTTTTTGCTTCGACTGCTTTTTATTGTTTTGCTTTGTTTTTACCGACTTTTGCTCTTGTTTTATTTCCTGATCATTGCTCGATTGATCTTCTTCTTTTATATCTTCTTTGAACTTGTTGTACATAGTGGGAATATTTATTGATGTTAGCGTAAATTGTCGAATTAAATTAATTACTTACCGTGACATTATATTTATCTTTTTGTAATTCTAACGATTCCTGTTCCTCCTTTACATGGATCTGTATCCCTGTTTGTTCCTCAGCTACTTCAATCTTTGGAGCCGTAAGGCGACTTCTTAACAATCTTTGTCGTATCGCCGTTGGTAAGGGTATGTCTCTGGCACTATTACTTTCCACTTCTAATTTAATTCTTTTTTTCAGTATTGCCAGCGATTCCTGACCGTCGTTATCTTTCACGTAGTCGGCATTTTCCTCCTGTTTAATTTTTTGAGATTTATCTTTCCCAATATTCTTTTTCGGTGTTGTGACCCCTTTGAGCAGATGATCGATCTATATATATACAAAGGAGAGATACAAATTTCACAATTGACACCGTAATTTAATTTTTTATTTTACTCACATTTTCCAAGCGAATGTACGGTTGTGTGGGTGATTGCATGCAGTTATAAAACTCCTCAAAGCTGGTTTGCCACTCTTCATTTGAATAACGATCTTTACCCGTCTGATGTACAATTTGCGACCACATACGTTTAATGTCTCGGTTGCGCATATTTGCAGTCAAATCTGTTCACTTTAAGTTTCATTAAATATTTTTGTCTCTACTGATCTGATTTGTCTACCCAGATCAGAGTATTAAACTTTGCCTTCGCGTTTTTCGCCAAGTGCCGTTATGTTGAATATTTAGTAGTATCGAATCGATACTACCGATGCTTATAGTTATTATATATCGATACATATTTTATCGATTTAAGTCGGAGATGACAGAAACATTGATAGATTTCCACCTCTAGAAAATACCACAATTGAATGGCGCGTATTTTGATAGCGGGTCAGGTATGTATAACTCCGCCGGTGATGTATTGATTAATACATAAGTGCGATAACATATGATTCCACATTTAAGTTCATTTATTTTGTCTAAACTTATCTTAAAAGTAGATAAGCTTTATAAAATTAATTTTTTTTAATAGTAAAAGCTAAAATTGTTTTTTATATAAAATATTTTGTAGAAAAGACTATATAGGTATATATATATTTTTCATGCATTCGTACGTAGTATTGTACATGGATACGTCTCGACGCAGTTTTATTGGCCCGAAAGTACATTACAATTAATCTAATTTAAAATTTCTACATTATAAAACAATATTAAAGGTCAGAATTTTACTAATCTTAAATATTTGCACAACGCACTCGGCCACGTACAGTCGCGAGCTTTTAAATTAAGTTCGTCTTCAGCATTGTACGTCAAAAAGTTCGCAGATGCCTTCGTCATTTTTAAGCACGAAATTAAAGTCTTCTTGGGGTGGATTAAGCTGCACAAGTGGCGGGTTTTCTAAAAACATAAATCGATTGATGTTAGACCAGAAAGACTAAGGAGATGTGTAAATTAAATAATTAAAATTACCTAAGTTTGGATCATCGGGATAAAATCGCCGGAGGGAGTGGCCAGCCATATAATTTTGAAATATGATTTTCGCAGTCAGTTCATTTTCGAGAGCTTTCATCTCATCTTTCAGTTCGGGGTTACAAGAATACGTGTGCTCATCTTTAATGACATTTCCAGTTCCTATAATCACATCTCCATCGCTGCAGTGTGACGGGGAATACGGTGGTGATGGAGTCGCATCTAAATGGCGTTCATCAAAAGGTCCATTGGGATCCTGTGGGTTTGTTGTACCCTTCCCCTGGTTGGTTACCAAGCGAATATCTATTGTACTGCCAGTATCCAGTGAAAAGCGCAGCTCATTCTTAAATATACAATGTTATTATTAAAATATGTAAACATAAGTCGATTCAAAAAAGGGGTTCCTACCTCATTACGCTGAATTTCAACTTCTTCGTCATAATTTGGTATAGTAAAAATGGAATCATCACCATAAATGTTTAGTAAGTCATCACGTTTTAAATAAGCATATGATTGATTTGATGGATCCTGCATTATGTAGTGCAAATTGCGTTGCGCGTATTCCAATTGCTTATCCAACTCGTCCTCTAAAGATTTCAGATGTTCTGTTCGTCCACAAGCTGCATCGTAGTCCTTGCGGTCCTTCGCATTCGTGAACCCGCCGCCGCTATAAGAAACATCAATTAGTGCAAGATTTTAGTACAGTTATCCAATTTACATAGCTTACACTAAAGAAATCAGTTAAAGAACATGGTTTGATGCTTACCGCCAACGAACAAGTGAACAGTGCCTGCCTTTATCAATCAGCCCAATACCCTCAAGGACATTAGTGATATCGTAAATTCGCCGCTTCTGTACGTCCAGAATTTTTGTTGCCTGAAATAGTAATATTAATGAGTATTGATAACGTCGGGAAGAATATGTGGGTTCTTATCACATACCTCTTTCAGATCAATTGAACCGCCATTCTGCTTCATCAGATCAACAAATTTTTGGGTCAATAACACCAACGAACCCACGGAGCGCTGAGAACTAGGTTGCGATTGGGATTGCGGCGTTGAGGGTTGTGGTTGCTGCATTTGTATTTGGGGCTTTTGTTGTTCCTGTGACAGTTCAATTTGGAAAGTGCCATATGCTTTAGAATCCATCTCGTCATGAACACTAGCAGAGTCATCAATTTCGGGGCTGCTGCCGCTGCTGGCAGTGATCCGCTGCTTGGTGACTATAGCTGAAGATTTACGCTTATACATGGCGCGCAATTAAATAAAAGCTCTTGGGCGATGCTTGGTGACTAATTTGTAAGCGCTATTGATTTGCTGTGTGTTTCAACAATGAAAAATTTTGCTTATTTTAATGATAAATCACAATTAAATACAAATGTTGGCGCTTGAGCACAATTCCGCCATTTATGTCACTTTTTTCATTCTCCCAGCACTGCGCATCAGAGTTGCATACGTGAAATTTATCGACCCACCACCACATGTTATCGACAAATTATAGTTGGCGCAAATAAGTTATTGCAAGTTTTCGCCACGAAAGCAGAATAATAAAATAAAATATGTCTTAAAACTATAAAAAACGTTGGAATTAAAGCCAATTTTCGTGTTTTTTGTCTTTCAATCGTATTTAAGCCTGTCGACCCCGAATGTTACCCATGAAATTTATCGGTAAGCCGCCACTATTTATCGTAACATAAATTCTATTGTTTCTCGTCTAAAAATCTCTGCATGAATATAGAAAAAGTTATTTGGGTTTTCTATTAGACGGTTTCTGCGATTATATTACGTCTTTAGAAGTATACTTTTTTATTACACTTCGCTTAACCACAATTTTACTTGGAGCCATGTGTATGGGAAGCGCGCGCCACCCAGGTGCTTTAATTGCGTGTCACGCTGTACATTAACATTTAAAGTTTTATGGAAGGGTGCATATTTTCAACTCACAAGGCGTACACAATACATAATTGAAATAAAATTCACTTTTTTAATACGACATTACTTAAAAGTTTGTCTTTAAAATAACAAAAAATGTGGGAACTTATACATACCAAAGAGAACACCAAATTACTATTATTTATTTTGAAGAGGCCACAGTCCTGCCCGCCCCGGCACATTAAATATTTGTCAACACTGAAAATTTATTGAATGTGCTATAATTTTCGGCACAATACACGTGATGTGAAAAATGTTATTTTGAGCCGTTTATATAATCAAAGTGCATCTTATTTGGTTTAAACTTAGTAGTGATTAATTTTTTTTTAAAATAATTTATAATTTCTTTTTTATACAATTTTTTTTAAAAAAGTTTTTAAAGAAAATTCTGCAATATTTTAGAAATTGTTGAATCTGGTCACACTGCAAATTATTTCTTAGTTTGTTTTGGTCTTGAATTCTACTTTAAAACAACGTGCGTTGAAAAATTACAAATTCGACAAAAATGCCTTCCAAATCGAAACCAAGACTGTCACGCGGTGTGCTGGATATGAAATTCATGCAACGCACAAAAGTCAAAGTCGCCAAGGAAGCGGATGACGAACAGAGTCGGGCCTTGTACTCCAATGAACTAAATGAAAAGATGTTAAACAGCAACTCCAATTTTATTGTTGAACCCAGTTATTCCATATGCGAAGGTCTTATTGATGGACGCCTTAGTTTTCGAGGCATGAATCCTGAGCTGGAGCGATTGATGGAACTAGAACAAGCGGAAAAGGAGGGCAAGACGAGACCCGAACAGCCAAAAGACGTCACCGACCAGGAAATGGTGGAAACTTACTATGCAAATCAGGCGCCGGCCGCAAGTAAAACAATGAGCAAGAAATTTAGCACGAAAAATGAGTTCAACAAGCGTAAATCAAATGAAAATCCAAAATGGCAAAAAAAGGCACACTTTAAAAAGCCACGCCAAGACGACGACGCATAATATATGTATATTTAACCTTCTTTATAACATGTAAACATTAATGACTTAGCTAGTAAATAAATTTTGTTCAGCTGCATTCTGCATTGTGAACTTGCTTGATCGCCTGCAAAGCATAGCAGAATTGTGTCGAGTTAATCCAACGCCAAGTGTTGCGCCAAAAATCGTAGGTGCTGCCATTTATCAAAACAGTCTGGCAATTCACTGTAGAAAAGGATTTGTCATTAGTTAAAGCTCATAAAGGAATAGTATAAGTTTTCTACATACTTGTGTCCAATATACGCTGCACGTCCAGAGGAGCAATCATTTTATCCCAGTGATGTGTGCCTTTCGGTGCAATATTCAGTACATATTCGCCTAGAACAACGCCACCGAGCCACATGGGCAATGTTTTGTTCATTGTGGTTATAAAAATGGAGCCACCAGGCTTAAGCGATCGTACACAGGATTCTAGCAATGCCACCTTGTCATCTACATGCTCCAAGACTTCAGAGACAATAACTGCATCGTAGAATTCACCATTTCTTTTGGCATGCTGGTCAATGGATTCCAATTGGTACTTAACATTTGAGCTTAATTCAGGACTACAGTCATCAAGATGAGAACGAGCCTTATTAATAAGTGCTTCGCCCAAATCGATTCCCGTTATTTGTGCACCCAAGCGTCCTAGTTGCTCTGCCAATAATCCCGCGCCACAGCCAACTTCCAGTAGCCGTTGGCCATGCAAGACTTTAGTTGTGTTTATGTAATTTGGTTTAACGCTGCCGCGCGCAACAATACCATCGCGTATTAGAGGAACTCTGGGAGTATAAATAAGTTAACACAGTACTTTATAAATGTATTTATTTGGAGTTCAAACCTGATTTCGTTTAAGGCATGCAATGCTGCCATTGGTCCCTTTTTATTCCACCAGTCTTCGGCGTAATTCTCATGATGTTTCACTTCACGAGCTGTTTCTGCACTTTGTTGTTGTTGTTTCTGTTGCTGCGAGCTGCCGGCTGCACTAGACCCAACGTCCAAATTGATATTCCTCGGTAGTATGCTTAGTCGGTTCCTATTTATATAATCGTATTATTTTCTAGTTTTTGACGTAAGAAAGTGAACTTACCATTTGGGACTAAGTAAAGTGGCATTTCGTAACATAATTTCTCCGTAAAATTTAAAAATTGCTTTGTTTTCTTTTATGGCCTAGAAGTTGCCGAATGCTTTCGATAATTGAAACCAGGGCTACCAATGCAAAATTAAGTTGTTGGTATCGGTTTGTTTGTTATCGATAGGTTTGATAAAGAAAATCATTTCAATTTTATTTTAATAATAAAAATTGTATTGTATTATGTGGTAAGTTAACCTAATTAATGAAATTGAATACTTGAGATAAATAAATAATTTGCCAATAACATATTTAGTTTCCGCAAGGTGTGACCGCTTAGTTTTTAGCGTTCTTTGGCGCTGAAATTTGCTCATTTTTGCGTTTCAAATATACATTTTCTCTCAATTTAACTAGTTGGTACGTTAAGCAGGCTTAGAACTGTAAAATAGTAAAATTTATATTAAAATTTATACATCACTCACGAGTTCATTTCAGGCACAAAATCTAAATTTTCTTTTTTTTAATTTCTGTAAACTATCATCATGTCTAAAGGACGGGGACCTTTGTCTAGATTGTATAATAGTGTTATTAATTCGGTAGATAAGGTAGTTCCGGATGTAGCCCGACCACTTTGGGAATCTCCTGCAGGACCAAAGACTGTTTTCTTTTGGGGACCACTTGGAAAATGGGTGAGTTTAATAATTCCACTATAAGAGAAAAATTACTTATTCTTTTTCGATGCTAGGGTTTGGTCTTGGCTGGTTTGGGGGATCTGTTAAATAGGCCGGCGAACGTTGTATCTATAAATCAGTCGGGCATGTTAGCCTTAACTGGAATACTTTGGTCACGTTACTCCGTTGTCATTATACCGAAAAACTACAGTTTACTTGCAGTCAATTTTGTTGTATTCTTAACTCAAGGCTGGCTCGTTGTCAAAGCTCTCAAATGGCGCAGAGATAATGCCAAAAATGCAGTTTTTAATCACCCATACTTCCCCAGACCAAGAAGTGATGATTGGTAGATCAAATTTATAACTATAAAAATTACTTTTTAAAATAAATGACGCAATTTTTTGATTCTTTTTTTTTTTGGTGTTCCGCTTTTCAGCTTTACAAATTGTTATTCATTTATTTATTTTTACGCATAATTGCATCTTCGTTCAAACTCTTAATATTTTAAGTATTATAATTCAGATAGTATTTAGATAAAACGCCCACTTTTGATGTTCATTGTGGGCGTTGGGCTTTGGGTATGTGACTTAACCATAGTTGAGACTTAAAACTGAATTTAAATTACAATTTTGGATGCGATTAGAATATATAGATATATACAAAATGTCATCAGTTTGGTTTAGTTGGCATCGCTCAGGATTCCGGCCATGAATGGTGCGCACAAGCGTCGCTCTGATTGGTCGTCTGCTATCCAATGCGCTGCCTGCAAAAAGGAGGCATCGTTCGTGCAATTGCCTGCCGGCCAAATTCGTCCGAGCCGGGCTAAAACGAGCACCGCACTGCAGTTGGCAAAAAACGACGCTGCAAGTCTTGGCAAACACACACACGCACACACATACACGCGAAGAACGACACGAGGCTACATTCGAGACGAGCACGAATGCCTTGTTTGCTGGGCCAACAGGCGTATGCGTGATTTATTATCAACGTTTCTACTCATACACGTGTGAGCGCAGCAATCAAGTTTGCATGTGTGTGAGCTACTGTGTGTCAGTGAGTGTGTGTGTGTGTGCTACTTGCTGTGTTTTTTGTACTTTTGCCAAGTGCACTGCGCTGCCCTCAGCCAAGTTGGGCTTTCATCCGCTGCGCTGTCATTGGTTGGTCAGGCCCAGGACAAGTTGCAGCGGCCGTGGCCGCCAATTGGCCAACGAGGCTCCTTTAACGCAGCGCTGCAAAGACAGAGAGAGAGAGAAAGAGAGAGTTAGTGAGAGAGTGGGAGAGTTAGAGCATGAGTGCTGAGAGAACAAGTGTGAGTGGCAAAGAGACAGCGAGTGTGAGTGTGTGTGTGAGTGTGTGTGTGTGTGTGTTTGTCTGTGTGGAGTAAGGGATGTTTACAGTTTCTTTGTATTTATGTATAATTTGTAGCCAATAATATTTAAAAGTTAAATTTTAGTTTTAGTTTTCAGCGATTTATAATTATTATAAATATTAAATTAAATTCTTAAATACTTAAACATTTTTTAAAGGCATTCAATACGTCATAGGGCTTGGACTTCTTAGCCAATAGGCTGGCAGAAGCAGGCGGAGGAGTGGTTAAAGGAGGGGGAATTTCTTAGGCCAGCACGCAATGATGGGAAGTGCGCTTGCCAAGATGGTTGGTTGCCAAAAATCTTTGAGAGATTTTTCTCACATTCGCTTCCAAAAAAGAAAGAGAAAAACGTTTTCTCAATGGCAATGAACTTTTCTCGCTCTCAAGTTCTGTTTGTTGCGTAATGCGCGTTTGAGGAATCTTGGCAGCCGTCCTGGGAAATCCCCTCAAACACACACGCACACAAACACACACACACACACATGTAGTGTAATTAAAGCGCCACCTGCCGTGTTGGCACGTAAACAACATTTTCGACTGCATAATTTATGATCATGGAGTTTTGCCAATAAGTTTCTGGACGAGCAGACAAACAGTCTGCCATGAGGCGATCATCACACATCCAATACACACACCCAATACACGCACACACACACTTAATGACTTCATCTTGGCCACACTGTTGGCTTAACTGAGGTCAGTGCTGCGTGACGTCATTGGCCCCAGAACTGGGCTATTGAACAGCTGCCAATTGTAGCCACAAGATACATAACTCATTCACCATTCCAGCGAATCCAAGCAGTTCTGAATGTGATTTATTAAACACTTGCCCAAAAGGGCCAAGAACTTGTCTTGGAACAGCTGTTACCAATGAGTTTATATAATCAGTTAATAGCATTTGCAGGTAAATCGAGTCTCAAAGGCTGCTCATCAGCGACACAAAATGTTTTAGTTAAAAATACTAAAGAAACGTGTCAAAAGTGACAGGCAAAGTTCTCTGTGGGTTGCTCTGTCTCAGTCATTATGTAAACTTTTCCCACCATTTGGTCTAAAAGACTTTTGAAACAAATTTATAATTTATTTTTATGTTCTTAATAAAATTTAAAAATTTATTTGATTAAAAGAGTTTTTAACAGTTTTCCATTCCATTTCATTTGAAGGCATTTATTTAATATAACTTTTAAATAAGAGTCTAAGAAGACACCTCTTTTGATACCAGCTGCACGCTGATCAGTCAGCAAGTTCTTAGAGATTTGTACCCTCTATTTAAGGCAAAGACTTATGCCTAAGTTTAAAATATGTAGAGCTTGAATTTTAATTACCCAATGAATAAAAAATTTAATTTCAAATATTTTTAATTTTCTAATCAATTTTTTAATTCCTTTAAATGCTTTTTATTTAAACAATAACTTTTATTGTTAACTTTGCTAATTTACCAAATTCTATAACCTCTTAACTTAGTGCTATCTTTTGCAAATGTATCTTTTAAATTTGAAGATACATTTGTCTTCGAGAGCAATAAAATTAGTTGTACAAAAATGTGATCAAGCATTTATAATGTCTGATATATATCTTTGTCTAGCATTTAATATTATTAAAAGCACAGGCAGTTTTAATTAATGAATAATGCTTAAATATATATATCTTTTAAAAGATACACACACACACACACACACACACACACACACACACACACACACACACACACACACACACACACACACACACACACACACACACACACGATACTGTCTTTGCTACTACATAGAACGTTTCACGGACAACGCAAAAAGTACTAAATTCTTTGACGTTTTAAACAAAATTTTTGGGCTTTTGTATATTTTACTTTTTATTGCTTTTGGTTCTATTTTTTTTTTGTTTTTGTTCTGCGTTGCGTTGTGGGGCAAAATGGCTTTTATTTATTTTGCTCGGACAGCTAAAATCGACTTTTTGTTTGCTTTTTGTTTTCCCAATTTTGAAATTTTCGGTTGATTTTTCGATTTTCTCGATTTTTCGTACGGTTTTTGTAGACTTTTTCATTTACCTTGCTATTTTGGGATACACTTGAGGCGACTGAAGAAGATCGACAAGCGAAAATTGCGCAGAACTGTCGCCAGAAGGCCCTTATATACAACATTATATACATAAGGTATATATCTATCCAATATATCTAATCGTATTGTATATAAATAGTATTTGGTCTGCTCCTGATCTTATATATACCATATTGTCCGACCGAGGCGATGACGCGCAATTGACGCGACCAAAGACGCGTTGAAAACGCGCGACGATCGTCGCATCTATTTTTGTGTTCAGCACACATACAACTGTAGATACAGATACAGATACAGATACAGATACAGATACAGCTATAGCTACAGCTACAAGCAGTGCTGCAGATACATCTAGACATAGAATGGATTGCATAGTTAGCCACAGTGAAGCGATGTTTCTGTTGTTTTTTTTTTATTTTCATTTTTTTTATTTTTCTTATATATTTTTCCCAATCTATTTCAGTTCTTCATCATTTTTGTTTAGTTTTTATTTTGTTGGTTTCATCGAAATTGTATTTTGTCTTTGGGAATCGTTATGTGCTTGTCTTTAGGGCGACGGCACAAATTGTAATTAGTGCTACTTTTTCTAGTCTTTCTAGCTTTAATTAGAATTCATCTTATTTTGCACTTTGTCTCGCGTGTGTACCTTGAAGACACGACACGAGCGCATTGCAATGAGACAGAAGTTCCTTCAATTGGTTGAAAGTGAAGAGAGAGAGAGGTAGAGTGAGGGAGAGATGGGCAGGGAGGGAGAGAGAGAGTCAAATTAATGTCAACATTTCAAACAATTTGAATTTACGCTTGAAAGCAAGTAAAAATTTATCAAGAGAAATATGCTTGACTTAAGATGTGATTTTTATTAATTTATATGTCATGTTCGATAATGTTAATTATAATTAACATAAGTATTTTTAAGCTAACATGCTGCTACTTAACTAATTTTTAGTTATAAGACTTTATTTCAAACAATAATAAAATTAATTATAAAGTTTTTAAAGTTTTAAGATTGAATTAAAAGTATAGAAAAATGTACTCTATAAACTTGGAAGAGAAAGAGAGAAACAGAAAGATAGAGGGATAGATAGAGAGAGAGATAGATGTATAGACAGAAAGTAAGAGTATCTCTTTCACTCTTACTTTACTTACAGGGATAGAGGGAGATCGAGTGAGAGACAGATTGAAATTCAGATCTATTTCTAAAGCTTTTATAAGATTTTACCTAAGAAATATACATTTTTGTGCTGTACTAACTAGCTCTTAAAACTAGCCCTCAAAAAAGTTTTCAAAGACATCTTTTAACTTTATAGTTTGCAGATATTATTTATAACTGTAACCTCAATTTTTCACACCCTGGAAAATTCACTGCGATTGGAAACCCACAAAAATGGACTCCAGTTAAATTTTGATACCGACAACTTTCACCGACGACGACGCGTCAACAACTGAGCAAACGAATGTCAATCAAAACACAAATAAACAAATGCGAATAACATTAACAACAACAACAATAACAACCAAAGAAAAGGCAACAACTTGCGAGGAAATTGGCAAACAAAACTTGAATATTAACTGCTGCCAAAATGGCTGGCAACATTGGCAAAAGCCAAAACGCCACAAACAAAAAAAGAGAAGAAAAAAAAAACTACACACAGAAGAGAATATTGGCCAATAAATTTTACAATTCGTTGACGATGGCCAACAAATTCTGTTGGTCAAGGTCGGGCCAATCAGAACGTCATTACATTATTTATATGTATATATGTATTTGTATAGATATATAACGGTATCTGATATATGCTCATAATCATAATCGGTTGAATTGAAGACCTGTTGCCAAAGCAAAGTGGTTTTTGGCCAAATAAACAATCAGGCACAACAAACCAACTGATGACGTTTCACATAAAACTGGGCAACTCGTCAAAAAGCCAACTAGATGTGAGTGTATGTGTGTGTGTGTGTATGTGTGTGTGTGTGCGTCAGCAATTAAAATCATAATGAGAGTGCCAAGTGGCGCCTAATGCCCAACAGTGGCCAGCAGCCAACTTGCCACGAGCCTCTCGCATTCCACGCACACACACTCAAGCACTCACACACACACACACGCACACACATACAATCAAAGGATGCGTCGATGCTGCCAAGTTGGCAGCGAGTCGCAGTCATCGACGCAGCTGCGTCTATGTTTATGTTTTGTTGCTGCTGCTGCTGCTGCTGCCTTCTTCCAGTTTGTTGGCGTTGTGTGCCAAAATCAAGAGAGGGGAGTGACCGTGTGGGAGGGGGGAAGAGCAAGAGGAAGAAATGTCTTGGAGCTGTACCAAGAAAATTTGCTGCAGCAGACTTGTAGGCGCTACAGATTGCAGATATGCGGCAGACAAATGCGACACCACGGCGTATACGCAATGCCTCAAGCGAACCAAAGGTCCAGCGACAAAATTACGTATACGCCACGATACAACAACAATGGCAGCAACAACAAATCGCATTCACAGCTCATGCATAACAAATAAATAACCAGGCATCATTAAAGAAAAGATACCCAAAATAAGCAATGAAAGCAGAGTGGAGTATACCAGGCTGCAATACACCCTGTGACAGTACTTCACTTAAAAAGCATAGCAGCTACTCCTTGTACCTTTTGCACACTTTTAAAGAACCTATAACACCCTTTGCACAGGGTATACGCAGCTGTCGCTGTCGCCTTTGGTTCTGGTCAGCGCGGAAAGCAAAAAACATCAAAGGATCGCCGCGTCGCACTAATAAGTTTTTCCAAGAAAATGAAAGTCGTTTGTGCATTTTTATAAGTGCAAAAATATGCAAATCAAGTAAATCATTATGAGACTGGACAACGAGGCCTCCAAAAGCGGCCACAGACAAAGTTTTCAAATGTTTTTTTTTTCCCTTTTTTCTTCGCTCTCTTTTCGTTTGAAGGGCCGCATAAAAATTGGCGGCAGCAGCTTCAGTTGCAGCAGCAGGCAAAGAATAGGGGTGGTCAGAGGGGCAGAGGGGGGCACAAATAATAATTTTTGGCGATTTATTTGTTTGTTTGTTTTATTCGCCATGTCTACGCCATAGAAAATTATGGCGACTGACTTTTGCACTCAAAATATAATTTAAACTGACAATGGGAATTGGTATTGGAGCAGGAGAGAGGGAGTGGAAAGAGCGGGAGAGAGAGGAGAGGGAGTGTGAGGAGAGGGAGAGAGAGGGGAATAGTGACAGAGAGACGGGGAAGCAAGAAAGTGACGACACCAATTGAATATCGAGGAGGAGATTTTTTAATTTGAAGCGAATTTAAATTGGATTAAATGTAAAAAATTTAATTTAATTTTAAACTTGCGTTAAATACTTTCTTTAGACTGTAAATAAATGTTTACGACAGTAATTTAAATATTTTTCCTTTCAAATAAATTCATTTGATTCGAATCTTGTTTAAATTTGTTTAAATAGTTCATTGTTAGCCAAGAATCCTTCACATTAAGTGTCGTGTTTTGTTCTGTTTTTCTTTTTTTAGTTGTTTTTTATTGCTCGATCTGTCGTTTATTTGCAACTATTTGTCACATTGCACATTTTTTGTTTTTGTGTTTTTTTTTTTTTTGGGGCGATTCAATTAGTTTTAATTGCTCGTCTCGCGATTTGTGTTGCCTTCGATTTATTTAAAAATGCGCCATCAATAAAATCAATGCGGGCCATAAATCTTTGGGCCGTTCATTGAAACGTGCCCAAATGTAAACGGCCAAATCGCCGTCTCTCTCTCTCTCTCACTACTCCCCTATTCTTTACTCTTTCTCTATCTGTAAATGATAAGAAGACTAAAGGAAAAAGGAAGTGCGAACTTTTACCCAGAGCTGACCAAGGAAACCTTTGTTTGCTTTCACTACAGGGCTAAGGGGAACAAAGGGGGCCAAAGAGTTCGGCAAACATATGCAGGCAGTCAAGAGGAAAAGGACACAATGCGCTCGCTGCCAATTTCCTAGAAGAAGGTAAGGGAAACAAGGGGCAAAGGGTCCAAGGAGCTGGTGGCAATGGCAAAGACTTATTTGCCAGGATGTCCGAAACATTGTTGGTGTCAACAAAATTCCTTTTCAGCAAATGCCAAGTGCAAAAAATGTTCAACTATCGCCAGCAAATAAAAAACGACGACTAAACTGAACTGAACTGAAAAAATATGTATAAAATTAATGTCCAAACATTAGACAGTGAGATTCAGTAGTTTCTTCTCGCTATTCTTCCCGCTGGTGACTAAAGCATTTTGCATACCGCGCAGACAATTAAATTTCGTGTTAGTTTTGAGCAAAAGTCTTCGTCCTTTAGCAGTGTCCTGGCAGCTGCACAGAGCCAATTAACTGAGTGCGCATTCTAGTTGTTAATTGCTTTAATGGCACGGAAATTGTTCAGTAAACAGAAATTAGCTAAAGTCGTTCGGGAGATACCCTGTAGTTAGATTGGGTTTGATTGGCGAATTGATTTTCTAAAAGATTTTATTTTTATGGGGTAGAAAGTGGAATTAAGTTTAACTATTAAATAAGATCTATTTACCTATATATAGAGTTCATTGAGGATTTTTTTAAAAATATTTTTAAAAAGTTTACAAAATTTGGAATAGAGTAGTGTTAATAAAATCTTATCTATGAATATGATAAGGAAAATATCTACTAAAAACTATATACTCCTTCTTAGTAAAACAATATAAGTTTCAAAATGCTAGCATACCCTTCCCTGTCACTCTAATTTTTTACAGGGTGCTTAAACGTGTACAGAACTTGTTCTTTATGATTGTAATTGAACGTGATTCGCAGTTGTGCTCATAAATTAAAACATTAAAACCCAAAAACAAGCGAAGTCTGAATTTATATTTGGGAATTAATTGGTCAGCGCTTGATTTAAGATGTTTCCTTTGTCGAACATTAAACCATAAAACGTTTCTATTCAGGTTACATTCACACAAACATATATACATACATATATATTCAATACAAGATATCTGGCGTTATTTGTGGCGTCTGTGCAACGAACCAAAACCAGAAATTTTAGAGCTAAAAACGGTGTACTGAGCACTACGAATCACTTATGATATAGACCCAGAGGCCTTGAGATGAAAACTTTTTCGGCAGTTTGGGTTTCGAGGGTTGTTTTAACATTCCTGCAATGCCTATAAATTTGTTTAGTACACGCAGGCTTTTGGCCATAAGTCTTGGCTGTAACTGAGCGTAAGTGTAACTGTAAATGTAACGCCCACACTACGCCCCCTGTCCCCCTTTTGCCCCCTTCCTCTTGTGACGCATTTAACCATGTTGTCATTTTGGGCTGCATTCTGATTATTTATGTGGCGCCAGACTGTTGACTTTTGGCTAGAATCGAGTGGGTTATTGCTAAGGGTTTGACTACCAGAATGGCTCATTTATTGCTCGATTATCTTGTGGTAACAGCTGCCTGCTTAGCTTAGACAGTGTGCTACAAGTAGGCTTAGGTTTCTGGTAAAAAAAGGGTTTTCTGGACACTTGTTTTTAAATGTCTGAATTGGGAAAAAGGAAAGTTCTTAGATTAAGCAAGAGTTATAGCGAATAAGTTAATAAAGTTACTTGAAGTACAGGTAGAATTATCTTGAATTAATTATAAAACTTAAAGCTTGCATAAGTTAAACATAAGCACAAAATTAGTTAGATTTTAAACTGATTAAAGTCAGATGTAATTAAAAATTAATTTATTAATTTAATTTAAAATTTTGATTCTTTTCTCTAGGTGAATAAATACTAGCTATTTAATTGATAGTTTACTTTATTAAAAAATATCTTACAAATATAAATTATTATATACTGAAAAAGGACCTGAAATGGCAGTTAAATTATTGTCGTATGAATTAATTTATATACTATTATAAAACAACTTTTAGTTACTCCTGTAGGGACATTAATTCCTAAGATAAATTCACTTAAGTGTATACCAAATTAATTTAAACTATTTGTTTATAGAATCTTACTCAATAAAATAAACTTTTGTTTATCCAAAACTCAATAATTTCAGACCCAATTAGTTTAAATTTAATTTTATTTACTTCTTCACATCGTAATCTAATTTTCTTTCGTTATTTTTCCCAACCACAAACTTACCCATTTTCCTCTTATGTTATCTCTCAGGTTGTCTTCCTGTCTGCTGCTCTGCCGCACACCATTTTCCCACGCTTTTCCAGCAGAATCCGTAAGATTTCCCAGCGACGCACAAAACTCGCACTGATCCACATTTTCTATGTTTGTTGTATTTTGTTTATTTGTAGTTTTTAGCCATTTGAAAATTGTCTACGAGTGCTTTCAGTTACCAAATAGAACAAATAACTTGAAACACTTGACAAAGTTTCTAATTATTAATATAATATAGATTGCACTAATGTTTACAAGTATTAATTATGTAATTGTTATAGTTGTTGTTTAATGGGATATTATATCATATTTTATAGTTTGCGATTATATAATTTATCATTAAAGTTTTTTACTGCTAAGTTTGCTACCGTTTTTTATGGTTTTTTGAGTTTCAAAATATTTTTGAACGCTAAGCACTAAACACTACTATAATTAAGTTTATAGTTTTGATTAAGTTTATTGTATTTTATATGATTAAATTAAGTTTTTTATTTGAATTATGTTTTTAGCTTGTTGTACGCGGCGTATGCGCGATGTATTCTCAGCTCGCTGACTGATGCGCATCCTTTGAGGTTTCGCACGCGTGTGCTTTGGGCCAATTTACTTAGCTACTGACATGGCTGACAAATCATTAGTGGCCAGTTGAAACAATGTTGCTGTTAGCCAGTTGCAGTTGTTGTTGTTGTTTTGGCTGTTGTTGTTGTCTGGGCGCTGCGCCAGTTACTCCATTGGCGCACGCTGCCTTTTGGCAACTGGCCAAAGAGTTGGCCAACAGAGTTGGCGGCGCATGTTGGTCAGTTTGAAGTGCTCAACACACACTACACACACACCAAACACACACACACACACACACATATACAGGCACAGTGAACACAGCGCATTTCGATGTTGTTGTTGTTGTTGTTGTTGCGGTGCGACACGAATTTTTATTTTCAAATTGTTTTTGTTTTTGTTGTTGTTTGCTGTATAATCGAGACGAACGTATCCTGTGGAGCAGCCGCTGCTGTTGTTGCCAATGCACCACTGCACCACTATGCTCACTATGCACGTAAATGTGTGTGTGTGTGAGTGTGTGTGTGTTTGTTTGCGAGCTGTCAATTGGCGTCCATTTCGTTTTTTGTGTGATCTTGGCCAGGGTCAAAGCATTGTTTGACTTGGCTAATCAAACTGCGTTTGTGGCCAAAAACTATTCCTGCGCTGCCTTGGCAAAGGATTCTGCTGTCGCTGTCGTTGCTGCCGCTGTCGCTGCTGCGTCGTCATCATCTTGGGCCTTCACCACATCACCACCTTGTTGGCCAGTAATTGCTGTTGCTGCTTCTTGCTGTTGGCTAACTGGCTGACTGGCTGGCTGGCTGGCTTTGGCTTTGGCCTAACTGGGCTGCTGGCCACTTTTCTTGGCTGGCTATGCGTCGCTCAAAAGTCAAAGCCAAAAGCCAATTCCCGTGCCCTGTGGCCAACCGGGCACCCAAGCACCCGGCTCGTACACACACACACAGAGACACGCACACACTCACATTGCACGTTGCCGTTGCCGGTGACGGTGCCAGCTGCCCAGCTGCCAGTTGCCAATTGCCAGTTGCCAGCCTTTTGTTGGCTCACAACACCGACGCTACCAGTTTCTTGGCCAACTGACTGACGACTGCTCAGCAGTCAGCAAAGCAGCAGCAGCAGAAGCCCTCAGTGCCGGCAGACAGCAGCAGCAGCAGCGGCAGTGGCAGCAGCGTCGTCGCCGTCGCCGTCGCCGTCGTTGCTGCTTTTTTGTGTCGTCATCGTTGCCGCCTCTTGTTCTTCTTCGTCTCGTCTCGTCTCTTCTCATCTCGTTCCGTTTCGTCCCGTCCCGTCCCGCTCTTTAGCCATGCGTCGCCTTTGTCGCGTGCAATTCCAACTGGCTGCGCTCCAAGCTGATCCCCCCACCACCTCACTGCCTCCACTACCTCTTTGCCTCTCTCTCCGCCCCGCTCTTGCAGCTGCGTTCGTCGTTTGACTTCGTTGTCGTCGCTTGACTTCGTGCTCTGGCTGCCTGTTCGTGTATTTAGAGCGTTCTCTTGCTGCCTTTCGCTCTCTTCGCTCTTCGCTCTCTGTTTTCTGCATTTTACTCTTTTTACGCAATTTGTGTTTTTGACTTTTTACCCGCGCAAAATGTGAAATAAATGGGCACATGTGCTGTGCTCGTCGGCGAGTGGAAGGTGGAGCGGGGGGAACGAGGAAAGAGAGGAAAGTAATTTTTGAATGCTGTGAAATGTTTTCTTTCTATTTAGTTCTTTTTTTTTTTGAAAAACAGTGCAATAGATCAACGATACGATCTTATCTAATATATACTCGCTCATAAATATTCTCAGAAACATTTCTGAGAAAATTTCTCAGAACAAAAATTCTTTTTTTAAAAACCAAATTTTGCAACAATTTCCACTTATCACTGACGTTATGCTCCTTTCTCTAAAAAAAAAAAAACGGTTTTAATTTGAAATATTTAAAAAATATAATACACTGAAAGAAATAGGGCAGAGAAAGCACAAAACTTTACTTAAGGTACACAAATTTCACTATTTATTTAGTTGAAGTTTTCTAAAAATTTTTACTTTAAAAAAATTATCATAGTTTTAAATTAATAATATATTTTTTAATATGAAATAAACTATTTCTGGTTAAGATATAGATTATATATATGTGGGTAGTATTTATTGGTTTGAAATAAAATATTTTCTACTAAAAAATCAATTTATTTCTAAATTTCATTTTCAATTCTACTCTTTACTCCAATAAACTTACTACTTTATGAAGTCAGATATAATCCAGTTAAAGCGTGTATTTATTTTGTTACCTTTGTGAGATCAGGTACTTAAGATATGAATATGTATTTGGAAACCAATTGAATCACTTGACTCACTCAACTACAGACTTAATGCTTTGTCTTGGCCACTGAGTCGCTGACAATTATGAATGCACTCGAATATGCACGTCGGAAAATCCGCACAGATATATAAATAGATAGCTTAAGTTTATATGGTAAGTACGTATGTGTGCGTGTGTGTGTATATGGCTGTTTGCCTTTCGACAAAAGCATAAACGCAGTCATAAAATTAGAATTTAAATGAGGTAGTAAAAAAGGCAAAAAGAAAACACACACAAAACGTGGCAAAGACAAAAAGTTAGCAAGGAGTGAACGTGGCTTAATGGAATGCAAATGGTCAACAGGTTCGTACGCTTGGGATGTCGATGCCAATCAGTGTAAGTGTAGAAGAGAATCTGCTGCTTCTCTGCCCCTCACCCCAGCCCCTCTCAGGGTATTCCCCTCCCCTGCCTTCTCTTCTGCCCGCAGATACTTTGTGTGAGTTATGAAATCGAGTGGCGCCAGTGTAAAAATTTTATGCAATTGCATAAAATGTGCACTGTTAAAAATTGTGTGCAATGCACTAATAAATTTCTAATAAATGCATGTTAAATAAAAGCCACAATGTTGTAGAACGCGTTTGAAAGGGGTCTAAAGGGGGGAGAGGGGCCGCCAACTGACTGTGTTAATTGAGCTCCGATTATGTGGCTATTAATGGGGCTTACGGGCCCAGTTAGTTAACGCTGCACAAAAACTGTGACAACATTGTGAACACACACAAACACACACACACACACGTTGACCGCAGCAGCAGCACGTGACACAAACAAGCAAAGGCATCACCCCCCTCCCCCTCCCCCTCATCCCTTATTTGCTTGTAGCCACTACGCCCCTTGTGTGTGTGTGTGTGTGTTTTTTTTTTGTTAGCCTGTATTACCGACTGCTGTTGCTGTCGCCGTGCTTCCGCAGCAGCTAAACGTTTATTTATAGCTCAAACAGCGCCAAAAGGACCAAATATTCAGAGCACCCCCTGTCCCCCATCCCCCTCTGCTCCTGCGGCACTTCAGCTAGACAAAGGCCAGGCCAAAGATAAACATACGATTCCAAATTTGGGGCTTGAGTGAGAGCTTCAACGACTGTTGCCAACTCTACATCGTTTTTTTTTTGCTCCCCACCCTTGGATTTGCCCCTCTTAACTGGGCAACAACTGGCATTTTTTTGCTTCTTGGTAAGACTACACACATCTTGATTTTCGGCCAAACAAAACATTACTCGAGCACTTGACTTGTCTTGGCTATAACTGTATTTGCTTATGTTAGTCACGTGGCTTTCACTTGGCTAACCAAATTGCTGGACAACTGAGGGGGTCGGTGGGTACAGAGCACGACATCACTGCCGACTTATTGGTGGTAAATATGGCTATAAACTTGATATAGTTTTTTCAATTAGAAGAAGTTAACAAAAAATACATTTATAATTTAAATACTTTTCTTAATTTAAGTTTGAAAAATTAGAGTCATTTTGGAAATCTTTAGAACTTCTTACTCCGTAAGGGCTGTTTTAAGACCTTAGTCTCAAAAAGTTTCCAATGGTTTTCCAAACTAAATATAATTTTAAGTCTTTTTCCCAACTACAGCTAATTCTCAGCTTTAGTTTGATATGTGTATTTAGCCTTATCGCTAGCCAGTTTTTTGCTAACTCTTTTAAGAGCAGAAATCTTTTGTTTTTGCTGTTAAATTGTTCGCTTTCTAATCGTCTTTCTGGAAATTAGCTTGCCATTCATTTTCTGGTTTTTTGTTAAGTGCGAAGGCAAGTTGATAATTTCCACAGGCGTGCACACACCTCTACATAGTCAGAACTACCCACACACACGCTCACACACATTATCGAAAAGTTTTCAGGTCATTAAGTTTGTCGACAGCTTTTGGCAGAAATCGTTCGAGGACAAAGGGACAGGGGACAAAGGGAGAGGAATGCCCGTTTCCATGGAAGGTGTAAATTAAGCTCAACTCCGGAAAATGCCAATAGAAAAACAATTGAAAATTCAAGAGCCGTTGTTGCTTTTGTAGCAATTAAAGTCTTCCATCTGAGAGATATTAGAGAAAAAGATGTTGAATATTTTGAGTGTATGTGATACAGGGTATACTTGTAGTAGCAATTTAATGCACATATGCTAAGATTTATGTGTTTTGCTGGATTCGCTTGGCCAGAGTGCAAAACAAAGAGACATTTTATTTTGTGCAACATTTTTGTGCCTTGGCCTGAAGCGAAAAGCTGACAGACCGAGCAGGGAGGATGTGTCTGCCAAGCAGCCATAAAGAAATACCCGTACTCCGATACGAATACCCTATAAAGCCAGGGAGTAGTCAGAAAGGGTAGCTTAATGCTTACGTACTTTTCAATTCAGCCTCAAAGAAATGAGTTTAAGTTTTTTCTGTTAGAAAGTTTTTATAGGAAGTTATGTCCTGCTCCGATAAGTATGCTATATTTATTGTAACAACTTTAACTCTTAACTTGTGTGAATAGAGCTTGAAACAGAGTATGTCCTAGTCTAATATTTTTAATGAGTTCTGCTTCTTTCTAGTATAAATGCTGTCATGCTGTGTGCGCTGGCATTTGAATGCATGAAATTGTTTTTGTCGCGTTTTGGCATCCTGCAAAGAAGGATACAAAATACTGTTTGAATATTTTCCCTGCTCCACTTCTCGAGGCTGTCAAAAGGCCAAACGTTTAATTTTTTGTTGCTCTCTCGGGCTCTCTCCCTCTCTCTCCCTCTCTCTCTTTCTCCCAATCTCTTTCTGTTGTCTTTGGAGTCACTTGTTTATCTTCAGCTCGCACAGTTGGCATCGCGATAGCGCCAGTTAAACCTTAGAGGTAATGTCTGCAGTTCAAATATCGGCCAATGCGTCAAGGAATGCCGCCTTCTGATACCAGATACCAGAAGAAAGAAAAGCCATACATTGATGCACGCCGTATGCATATTAATTTAATTTGGACTCTGGTCTGACGGGACTTGGGATTGTTGGACTGGGGGATCGGTCACAGACAAGTCTTTGCCTGCATCTGCATGCACAATGCGTTGTTTATGGCGAAAAACTAAACACAAACCGTTTTAGTTTTTCTATTTCTTTATGTTTTACTTGATTTTCTATGCATTCAGTATGCAATACAAATACCCTAACCAAATGTTGTCCATGCTGATTGATCAGGTAACTGCGAAATCAGGGCAAACTATTGTGGCATATGCAAATTGTGAAAGTTTAACTGTTGATGGATTCGTAGAGTTGTTTGTCAATGCTTTGATTTGTAATTCAACTAACTAAAATGCCCAAATAGCTGCACATAAATCACTTGATTTATGTAAATCCTGTTCGCAATTGTAGTGATGGGGAAAAGTGAAAAAAGCGGCAAGAATTCGATTAGAGTTTCTACTAAATATTAAGTAATAAATAAGAATTTGTTATCAATTTAGTTTAAAAACTTTTATTTAATCAATAAAACAGCTTTGTTTTAAATGATAATTCATTAAGTTTTCTGGAGCTGCCACTATAATAATTATTTATAAATACCACAAATTTGCTGACGACATGTTTGCAACAGGTGTAGACGCCACACACATACACACACACTTGCACATAGAATCATTACAGTCTGACTTGGCTATAAATACCACTAGATGGAGTTGCGTCTGCTAGAAAGAGAAGGTAATAGAGAGAGATAGGTTGAAGGAAGTGCAGGCAGTAGTTAAATAGATGACAACTCTGTCTCTCTCTCTCTCTCTCTTTCTCTCTCACACACACACAGTCTAATATAGCTGCACTTTGTACACACTTGCATGGCAAAGAGTCAACGTTCCTCAATAGCTCCATTAGTAATGCTCGTTTCGGGGTTATGCCCAAGCCGCAAACACTGCGACACAAAACACTTGAACACTTGAACTGAGGCAGCATCGCCAGCAGTGGAAACACTTTTTTGTTTGAGTTATTTTATGAGTTTTATTGGCTTTTATTGGCAACGAGATTTGAATTTTTCAAAACGACACTCGTTTGGTGGGGAAGAGTTGGAGACAGAGCTGGAGACAGAGGTAGAGATAGAGGAAAATACAGATGCTGCTGCCACTTTGTGGCTACTCGTTCCCCCTTTCCCTACCCTTCCCTGTGCTCCCTTTCCCTGCTCCTGGCTAATCGCTTTTGTCCTGTCGCATAGTTAGTCATTTTTTATGACTTTTACTTCCATCGCTGTTGTTGCTGCCTGCAGGTGCTCTTACAGGTGTTGTTGTTGTTGTTCTGACCAACACTCGTATGTGTGTTCATCTCTTTTGGGCCACATAACTTACTGCTGATTGCAGTTTTATGGCCAAACTTTGTACTGAGCATTCATAGACAGCGATAACAAACAAACTGCTAATTAACTTAACCATAAAACGTTTAAGCCTCTCTCTTGTCGACTGGCTAACAATCAAGTAGTTGACAAAAAAACAACCAAATATTCTGATCAAGTCATTCAAAGTGTGCCGCATAATGGCAGCCGCAGACAGACAACTTGCTAATTTTCATGCGCCATTTAAGGGGCAAAATCTCGCCAGAAAAAACGCCCACTTTTCAGCATTACAAGTTCTGCTGCCCTGTAGTTAAGCAACTACGAAGTGGGGTATGCTTAACGGGCTGAAGATTTTCTTTTTAACATAAGAGCATTTTGAATTACATATAAATTGCTGGGTATCTTTTAGTCCAACACCTTAAACTGAAAGTTCCTTGTTTTCTTCAGAGGTTTTTTGTCTGTCGCATCACGAATTCACTTGACAACTCTTTTATTTTATTTGATTTTTTCAGAGTTTTTGTCGGGCAATGCGGCACATTGTGAGCCTCAGTGTTTTTTGTGGACTACTTAAAATTCAGTGACTGACATAAACATCCTTAAGCAACCCAGTCAACAATGCCAAAATGCGCTTTAACGATATGTCAGAGATTAGAGCGCTAAAAATGCCAAAAGCAATTAATTTGCAAACATTTTGGAGACAGAGAAGGTTCAGAAAAAAAGGCCAAGAGTCTGCCCTGTTTTTGGCTGCACTTCGACATGGAAATGAGTTCTAGAAAACACTTTGGCTAGCAAAATAACGTTGTATTTTACCCTAAACCGATTTAAATGAACATTTTGTAAGCGAAAGCTGTGCGAAAATGATTTCTAAACCCTGGCGGTGAGCTCATTTTGTGCTTTTTGCTGGCAAATGCAATAATAACCACAATAAAATCTTATAAAAATGAACATTGCATGGAAATATCCATGCACATAACGCATATATATCTATATATGAACGCTGCCAGCGGCATCGGCAACAAAGCAAACAATAATATCCCTCATATATAAAAGAAACAAGAGCGCGACTTAGCCAAGTAAAGCACTTGGGTGTATCGGGGTGAGAGGTGAAGGGAGTGTAATGGTGTGTGGGTGATTTCAAGGCAGAAACGGATGTACAAATTGCAAAACATAATTCAAATTGTTTGACTTTTTTGACAATGACTGCGCCAGTGCCACTTTTAGTTGCTCTTCTCTCTCTACCTCCAACTTTTCTCAGGCCGGAGTGCTTTTATCTTGGCATAAGTGAGTGTGTGTGTGTGTTCTTAGAGGCTGGCGCCTTTCTTCCTTTTGCAGTATTTTACTAACTGTTGGTATTTAAGCTGCAGCAGTTGCATTTGAACCGTTAGAAGCGTTAAATTTGTTGGAATTTAAAGTTAATAAACTTGACTGTTGTTCTACGTTGCGTATGAGCCACATTAATTAGCTGAAACTGCCAGAAAGTGCGCTTAAAAAGCAATTAAATGTGATTAGCATAAGTTGCCAAACATTCTGCATGCTTTTAGGCGCCGTTTCAAAAACCCACTGCATACTTTCCGGCTGTGGCATCGAATGGATTTTTAACTCTTACCGACTTTTTTGACTTTTTCTGGCAAAACACACACACACACAGACACACACTGAGCTAAACCATTTGACTTAATTAGTTGGCCGATGCCGACGCCCCCGTCTGAGGCAGAAAAATGGGTGTGGTGTGCCAAAAACTATGAATTTATTTGACACTTGAATAAATGCGGTTTTTGCGGCGACAACGAAAAATGTCAGCACATATATTTATTTTTCTCTACGCCGTATTCCCCCGTTTCCCATTTTTGATTAGACCATCGACAGGGTGTCTGTCGACAGGGCTCTATCCAGGCGGTATTGATATATAACCCATGTCATGTCGTCCTTTCGCCATGTTCGATGCACAGCGCCGCGTCTCACATCCGTTTCCTGATTTTCTTAAACCAGAGAGAAGTATGTGTGTGTGTGTGTGAGGGTGTGTACGAGCTTAGCCTTTTTATAAAATACCATTTTGTCTGTCTAATTTATGAATGCTAGCGCTAAGTATGCACTCATGCCAGTAATTGTGATATGTGTAAGTGCATTTAGTTGGCAAGGACAACCGCTAACGGGACATGAAACATGGCCTGAACCAAAACTGCATGATGTCATTTAGCCAAAGAGACTTAAATTTTAAATTAAATCATTTTATTTTCACTAATGCCATTTATGTACCTAATTTTATATAATTATTTAGAGTTTATCCATTATGAACTGGCAAAAAGATCAGAGTTTAATTACCATATCGTGATGGCTCACAACATTGTCTGGAATTCGCACCTAGACCTCATTATGTGTAGTGCAATATTTATTATGTCACAACTTGGCTAAAACTAATATGGCAAAGTGCATCCAAAAAAAGAGAATCTACGACAATCGAAGGTCGGTCAACGTCATAAATTTCCCGACTTTTCAGCAATTTTATTGCATTGAGCTAGTTAATGCAACCATAAACCTAATCCCAATTGGAACCACGCCCACCAATTAAACTATAATTCAACTATTTGAAAACTAAGCAGGTGTGTGGTCGAACAATTAGGCATACAAAATAAAACAAAACAAAAGTTTAAATGCAGTATTGTCGTTTGTTTTGAATAACAAAAGATTAATTAGAGTTCACCAGTGCCAAATATACCCTGGGCTGCAGTTCACCTGTTATTAAAGCTGGAAAATCGAATGGAATGACGAAAGGGAAGTATAAGGTAAGTTTCTATGAGCCCTATTTCCATAGCTTGATTAAAATTAATTGTCTAGTCTTCAGATCTTTAGCTTTAAATGACTCTTATACTCAATTATTGATTGATTGATAAGTCTCTTGTACTCGTATAGACGAGAATATCAATATATTGAGCTTAAAAATACTTTCCCAAGCTCATGACATACTGTTAGCAAACCCATACTACCCTCATTACAGGGTAAAATATAAAACTAATATTCGTATCGTACCTAAAAAGCGTCGTGTTCAATGTACTTTCCACTCTGCCGACAAAACGACGCTTTCAACACCTCGAAATTGTTTTATTTTTGTTTTGTGTTTTATACAAAATAAAAAAAAAAAAAAAAAAAAAAAACATTAATATTCATGCCGAATAGTATTTAATCGAGTGCAGTGGCAACAGTTTTAATCCAACCGATTTCCAAGTGCCCTCAGCTCAGTCAATATTCGTTTGTCGAACGGAACAGAACAAAGTTCTTATCACACAGAATGTTGAGTGCGTTATCAACGTTTGTTACCTTTGTGGGTTTATATGCAATCGTCTGCTTTCTATACGAACAACTTAGAACACCTTATCGCCTGCTCAAGGTTCGATATTTTAATAGTGGACAGCCACAAGTGAGTTTAAAGCAACGTTTTGGATCCTGGGCAGCAGTAACAGGTAGTAGTGATGGCATTGGCAAGGAATATGCCAAGGAATTGGCCAGACAGGGCCTGAATGTGGTGCTTATAGCCAGAAATAAGGACAAACTTGATGCGGTGGCCAAGGAGATCTGTGAGTGAATGATATAAATACTTAATCTAGTCATTCTATGGTTTGAACTACGCATCAAAGTGACAGTGTGACCAACTCTTATGAATACTGCATTCATTTAAATAGTTTTCCTATAAAAACTTTTATTTCTTCAGCTACCGAGTCGAAGGTAAAGACAAAAGTGGTTGTCGCTGACTTTACACAGGGTGTTCAAATCTATGAACACATTGAGCGGGAGTTGGATGACTTACCTGTGGGAATACTTGGTTAGTAGTTGTCTCCGTTATGACCCTATAATTTCATTAATTTTCCTTCTATTTTCCAACAGTTAACAATGTCGGCATGAGCATGCCGGGTCCCTTGCATAAATGCACCAAGGAGCACGCTCAACAACTGATCGATACAAATGTTGTAGCCGTTACGCAGCTTTCCCGTTATTTCTTAACTCGCCTGCGTAAGGCGGGACATAAGGGAGCCATTGTTAACGTGAGTTCCGGCACAGAACTGCAACCTATGCCATTTTCGAGTCTTTATGCCGCTTCCAAGGCATATAATCGCAGCATGACACTAGCTCTAAAGAGTGAGGCAGCTACATTTGGCATTCATGTGCAGCTTTTGTCACCCAATTTTGTGGTGACTAAAATTAATAATTATTCCAAGCGCATTATGAGAGGAGGACTGTTTATACCCTCGGCTGAGCAGTATGCTCGTTGCGCAGTTGCCCAACTGAGGGATGGTGTGGATGAAACTCCTGGTTATTTCTGGCATCATGTCCAGAATGCGTTCACATTGCTATTTCCATGGAGATTACGTTTAGCTGCGTCACACTTATTGTTAAAAAAATTGATTGATAAGAAAGCTAAATAAAATGTATTGCCTACTTTGGGGCAGTGAGAAATAATTGGTTTTTGTCTGCGCTACGGCGAATAGCTGTCTTGGCTTAAATGCGTTGATGTGCATGTGTCTCGGCTAAAGCGCTTCGAGCTTTTCCAGTTTTCTATGAAAAAATCAATATTGTTTTCCAGAATTCGCAATTAGACATGAATAGCCTGACAGTTCTTGTCAGTCTTTAGGCGTTTAACGACACGATTAGTACAGGTATGTCTGTAAGTTTGTGGATATATGGTTTCAAAAACTTAATTGCTTATAGGACTATTGACTGAATTTATAAATTGTGGGTGTTTCCAACTTTGCTTTCGTATATTCTATACATGGTTGTAGTTGTAATAGAACTTAAGCTTTGATTGTTTATAAATTTTAAATTTAGAATCATTTCCTTACTTATACAAATGACTGGCAAAATATTAGAATTTGCAGTCGATATTACAAAGCATATTTACATTCTCATAGACAAAGTGCAATCAAAACGCTTTGAAATTGTTTGTTTATCTAGCTTTTGGCAGTCCAATGGTTGTACTGTTTAGAAAGTGACTGAAATTTAGTACGACTAATGGATAATTCTTAGCTGCTTTCAAGAGCTAAACTAACATACAGTAAAAGTGGGAATATATTTTTCTTTAAAATTGCAAGTATTAATACTTTTTGATATTCACAATATATTTTTCACTACGACTACAACAGAATTTATTCTCACAGTATTTTTTTCACCAGAGATACTTTCCTGTAATTTATTTATTCATTTCGAATCATTTAAATGTACACTAGTAGGCATACGTAATTTGACAAACTGACTTTCACAGACTTTAATTATAAGTAGACAAACAGAAATTCTGAATTACTTTGTTAAACACCTTTCAATTTTAAAAACAAACAAAACGGTAAGTAAATTAAGTTAATAATTAAATGAAATTTACAAAAACAAACGCTAAAACACATAAATATTTTTACAAAATATTTTACAAACAATTGTTATAAACTTATTAAAGGTATGATTCCTAGTCGAAGCCTTGGTATAGATTGAGATACAATTTGGTACTAAAAATATATATTTTGAAATTTACATTTGAGTACCTAAAAATAAGTTCGAGAAGAGAACAGTTGCATCTTCTAGATACAAATACATATGCCAACGTCAGTGTATGAACGTCATCTAAAATTCTCATGTAAAGAAACAATTTTTGCTTTTGTCGCTTAAGTGCTTTCAATTAGTTAAAGGGCTCGAGACGATCGTCTCTCTCATTGGCTCTTCCCCTCTCCCGCTCTCTTCTTCTCTGCCGCTCTCCCCCTCTTCCCTCTTCCACTCTCCCGTCTCCCACTCTACCCTCCTCCGCTCTCCCCTCTTCTCCTCCTTCGCTCTCTTCCTCTCTCCCGCTTTCTTTCTTCCCTGCTCTCTCGCGTGGAGTAATTATGCACTTGTCTGTCATTAGCGGACAGCGGAAAATTGTCAACACATTGTCAATTGTCAGTCACACGCATTTCACTTGGACTTGGACAATGGGTCGAGCTGTGATTAAATGTCTAATAGTTTAGCGTGCCAAGCGGCATAATTTGGTAAATTTAATTTTTTTTTATTTTTATTTTTGTTGGTAATCTTCGCACCAAAAGCATTTACAACAATTCAAGCGGAGCAACAAAATGATATAAAGTAATGAAGCAGAAAAAACATATTAAAAAAAGAAAAAATTAAACTATTCAACAAAAAGATGTACAAGTGTTTGTAGCTACAAATGTATCTGTAGCTGTAGCTGTATCTGTATCTGTGTACCTGCACTCTTGTTCATGTTCATGGCTTAAGAGAAGACACAATTGCAGCTTGTAAAACCTGACAAAAATAAAGAAACAAAAAAACTCGGCAACTCGATTTTATTGTTGTTGTTGTCGGAAGCCATCAGGCTGTAGTTTTTACTGTTGTTGTTATTGTTGTTGCTTTTTTGGGCTCTGGGTAACTCGACTTCAATTTGAGTTTCAGTTTCAGTTTCGGCTTTTAGTCCGTGATTGAAGCTCAGCGCCGCCGCTTGTGCCTACCGTTTACCGTTCGAATAAGTAAAGCGTACGGTACGCTCTGACTATAGTGCATCGATTGGCACTCAAAACAATTCGATTTGTTATTCCGTTTTCTGTATTCCATTTTGTAGTTTATAGTACTTTGCTCTTGTACTTAATATGCTGATAAGTTTCACTCGCGTTGTATAAAACATTAAGGGGATCAGCTGTTGCTTATCACTTATTTATTGGAATACCCGTAATACTAAGCTATAAAAAGCGATTTTATTTTTCATAATGCAATCGGTACTGGAAGTGAGCATTTATACATTGCTGCGGATGGCGTTCGTTTGGCAACTGATTTCAGTTTTTATTTATTTGGTGGGCTCCTTAGCCATCGTCGCCTTTCTCTATGACAACTTTAAGTCTGTGATATATATTATCAAAGCCTTGTTGGAGCCATATTTCCAGCCACAACTACCACAGACTTTGCTGGATAAATTTGGCAAATGGGCAGGTGAGTTCACTAATTTATAAAGAATTAAATAGTTTTAAGTTAAATAATTTATTAAGAATTATTTTATGAATCAACAGAATTTAAAAGAAACATTTTCTTTAAACATTTGCATAATTTGCACTGATAGTTACTATATATTTTATTTATAGTGTTTTTTGCAATGGTAGTTTTTAATAAATTTAAAAAAAATTAAATCAATAAATACTTAAATATATTTTAATAATTGCCAAATGATGGCCATGATAACGTTATTAATAATTTGTGATGCCAGCAAAAATATCTACTAATTTACACTATTTAATTATCTATCTAATCTATGTAATTTTATGAAAACTGCACTTTGATTGCAAACACTCCAATTTTCCCAGCATATTATAGGGAAAATCGTGATGTTTAAGTAATTAAATATATGGTTTTAAATGTTTTGTGGGAGAATATAATTAGTAAATTTCATAATTGGCACATAAATGGTATCATGTTTATTTAAGAACAAAAGTTTTATCTATTTATATATTGAAATATATTAAAAAAAAGTGCTTTGTCAACAATTAATTAATTGGTTTTAATACGAGCTTTTAAACTCATCCCGAAGCAATAATTTACTAAGTTTTAATTTATTAAATTTGTTCATATAATTATATTTAAAAACCCAATTTAAATTTGTAACTTATGTTACACAAACTTTATACTAGAGTTCGTTTAAAGTTAAGTTTTTCTTATCAGTACCAATTCAGCATTAGGCAACGGTTTCTTATCAAAAGAATGTGCGACCTTCAATATATATAATTTCCATATTTAAATTATTATATTTAAAAATGAAGCTTTTCTTTTAAACTAATATTACATATAAATTTTATAAAATAGTATTTCTTATCAAAGCTGATATAAGCCTACTCAGCATGAGGCAACAGTTTGTTATCAAAACTAAGCCATGACCAAGCTTCCATATCTATTGATTCCATAGTTAATATATATATATACAAATTATAGCGTTAGAAAACGTTACCGATCAGCGATTTAGTCTTACGCACTCGCATTTGTTTATAATTTATTAATAGATCAAAATAAAGTCATTCAACTTAAGAAATGAAAGTGAATCCAAACCGGCTTCTCAGCTATAACTTTTGGCTCTCTTTAGGAATGGTCACAAATAATCAAGGGAATAATAACAGTTATAAATTTATCAATTTGAGGTATTTTACAGTTATTTATAAATTTTAACTGAAGTAGTTGTGACCTTGGCAGCAATGACATTTCATTTATTTCTTTATTTGGAAATTGTGTTGAAAATCTGTGCACAATTTTAGGTGCAAGAGTTACACTTATGACATTTTAGCTACTTTATAGCTAGATTAGGAAATCTTAAAAATGCTAGAAAATTAAAAGACATTTTTATATACAACATTTACTGTTTTCATTAATATAAACATACACTAAAGTATACTTAAAAGAAGTTCATTTTAGCTGTTTCTAGTAACATGGTTTTATCCAACTTGCCATTTTAGCCCATGAAAACAGTCAGCACCGTCACAGCTGCCGTTTGTTATTGCAGCCAATGTTTCCGCAGCGCAAATATTTGGCAACAAATGTGGCCAACAGCTACAACAACACAAAAACAAGCAATTGGCGCCTGTTGGCCAGTTGCGCACTCGCCATCGCAGTCGACGTCGCAGTCGCCGTCGCCGTCGCAGTCGAGATCGTTGCATTGACTCATTGCAACAGCAACAACCCAAGACAGTGGCAGTAACATAAATAACAAAAAAAAATAGAGAAGTAAAAGAAGCCAAGAAAACAAATCGAATCTTTTTTATGGGTATTTTCAAATTTGTATTTACTTTGGTATTGGCGGTGGCAACTGCCAAGTTAACCAAAGAGGGCCAACTAGTAGTTAACAACTAATTAACAAGGGTGTGTTAACTTAGTATTTGTATAAAATGTAAATATAAAAAAAATTTAAGTTACTGAATTTAATAACTTTAAGTAAAACTCAAGTAGTTTGTACTTTAAATTTAATATATTTTTATATTTATTATTGTCAATTTAAAGCCTTCTTTAGAACGTCATTTCTGTCCTTCGCTACTCACTGATCAACAATCTTTTTTTAGTTAAAATACTTGTAAGAAGATTCATTAAGTACTATAATTATTCTTGTCACATCATCGCAATCCTTTCTCTTTTTAAATATTTATTTATTCTGCAGTTATAACCGGAGCCACCGATGGCATTGGCAAGGAGTACGCCAAAGAATTGGCACGACAAGGTCTCAATCTGGTGCTCGTTTCACGCACCAAGGAGAAGCTGATAGCCGTCACCAATGAGATTGGTAAGTAATCAAGTTAATGCTTAACTAAAGTAAAACTAAAGCCAACTTGTTGTTTGGGCCAAAATAGAGAGCGAATACAAAGTGAAGACCAAATGGATTGCAGTGGATTTTGCCAAAGGACGAGAGGCTTACGAGCAAATCGAAAGCGAATTGGCCGGCATCGAAGTGGGCATATTGGGTAAGTCAAAGAATATTTTAAAAAATAAAGTGATTAGGGATTTTAAATAAATAATATTATATCGGAAATATAAACAAATTTGTAGATAAACTATTGTAAATTAATTAAGTTTTTTATTTAATAGTCTTAAATCTGATTGATTTTGATTTCTTATTCCAAAATTTATAATATTCAAACTGTTTTCTTTTGAAAACTTCAAGTCTCTTCCAATATAAATTTCGCTGTATTTTTGTTAACAACAAACTCATTGTCAACAAACAAACCAAACAGTAGCCGCTACGTATCACTAACAACAACAATTAAGTCAATTTTTTTTCATAATGTTGTTTGTTGTTAAATCTTGTCAATGTCATTGAAAACCCCAAGTAGAGGTACTCGTAATAGCGTGCAATTATAATGACTATATACAGTAGGGCCGTTTCGTCTATTTTTCAAGTACATATAAATCACTTTTGTGTCGAATTTTTGGGTCTTTTCTTTTTTTTTTTTTGGTTTTTTATTTGCCAAACTCATAAACGCTTTTGACGCGCTTCAGCAATTTACATTTTTTGTTGGTATAGTGCGTGTGGTCCGTTATGGCCTAAACCTTCAGATACCAAGGCGCTTTTAGCTGATAAGCATCTTTTTAACCTGGCCTTAACTTACGGGGGAAATTTATAATTGCAGTTAATAATGTGGGCAGAATGTATGACTATCCGGACACATTGGATGCGGTGCCGGAAGACGTTATCTGGGACATATTAACCATAAATATTGGAGCTGTCACCATGTTGACACGCAAGATAGTACCACAAATGAAAGCAGCACGAAAGGGTGCAATTGTTAATATTGGTTCTGGATCGGAATTACAACCTCTTCCGAATATGACTGTATATGCAGCTACCAAGAAATATGTGACATTTTTCACTCAGGCACTGGAGCAGGAGTTGGCCGAGTATAATGTAACGGTACAGCTGGTAATGCCCATGTTTGTGATCACCAAAATGAACGAGTATTCGGATTCGGTGATGCAAGGTGGCTTCCTGATACCCAATGCCCACAGTTTTGCCCGATCGGCGGTCTTCACGCTGGGTAAAACCAATACAACAACAGGTTTCTGGACACATGGACTACAGGTAAGTTGAATTATAAAGTCTTTTGCTCCGATTGCATAACACTTTCCAATCCATTTTGCAGTATTTCTTCATGAAAATGGCACCACAGCATCTGCGCATGCTCATTGGACACCAGTTGGCGCGACGACTGAGATTGGAGGGTCTTAGCCAGAAGAAACTTATATAGTCACTATGATTTAGTCTTAAGAGTATTGTATATATTGGCATATAGTTCATACTTTAAACGATAACAAATTTTAAACATTTTATTTTATTAAAAGAAAAACAGACAAAATCAATTTGCAAAAAAGCCTGCGAAGCCAATTACATAACATTTCCGTCAGATATGTAGATGCATTATCTGTACGTGGTTACGATGCAGGAGTCGGTTATGTTGGTATAATAATAGCCATAAAACCGGTTGATTCAAGCGCCAAACCGTTGACCGACAGACGGAAGAGCTGTCAGTCCCCAAAATGCCAAGTTTCGCTTCAATGCACTGCGTTGGCATTCTGCAGGCTATCGGTATTGTATACCCTGTGTTGGAGGTGTATTAAGTTTGTTAAAATGTAGCACAGAGAGTGAGAGAGAGCGATACTAGGCGCATAGCGGGCACAAGCCAGTGAACAGTTGTTTCTTGACACAGGGTACTATGCGATCAGGTAAGCTTAACTAAATTTTACTTACATGGTTTTTTTTGTATACCTTAAATTAAATTCGGCTTGCGTGCACATGCAAATCAACAACGAATAGAGGTCACTCCTCCAACATTGTGGTCACTGCACATACTGCCCACAATTATGCAAGCTGACGTTACAATGCAACTTTGAGAGCCATGAGAGAAGAATTACTTGCAGCTTTTAGTAAATATTACTTGAAAATCACATTAACCACACATAAATGATGACATTAGCTTGGACTGTGGCTATTTGTTGCATTTGAAGGTTGTCTTTTAGTAATAAAATGTACATGACTAAATTACAAATTTACTGCTGCAGCAAATGGAATAAGAAAGAAAATATCGCAAAATATCATTGACACTTTATTGGGGCGAGCGGAAGTACCGTTTTAAGCGAAATGAGCACAAAGCAAAAAAAAAACAGAAGCGCAGACAACAACAACAATGCTGCTGAGCGCGCTCTCTGCCTCTTTCTGTTAAAAGAATGTGCGCAACAAAGCAACAGAGAGAGAGAGAGAGTGCGTATTCTTACTGCAGCCAATTGAGTAAGTTTAAAGAAGAGATTGAAGCTCTGCTTGCAGTTTACAAGGAAATACAACAAGTGAAGAAGAGAGGGCTCTCCTTGCACTTTGCAAGCAAACACAAATCACAAGTAAAGCGTCAGTTTTAAGTAATTTCAAAATTATGTTGTTTGCTTGTATACTGGCAATGTAAACTTAAATTGTGCACTCACTTGCCGAGTGCAAGGCTTGACTAACGAATTCGCCGCACTCAGTTTTTAATTCGCTCGTCCACCCACCAAATAAAAAGACTTTGGCTTTGCGTGTTTTTTCTTTTGTTGTTGTTGTTTTTGTTTTTTATTATTCCTGCAGTGTGTTGTTATTGTTATGCATTTGTATTGCTTGTATTGCTGTTTGGTCTTGGTTGTTATTAACGAAAAATGCAATTATTAAATAAAGATCTTATATGTAGATATTATGTGTGCAAAATGTGTGTTAAACAATGAAATAAAACAATTTCTCTATGTGCGCATTGTGTTGTTGCTCATGCACACTTATCGTACTGTACATTATGGTCTATAAATTGTAAATTCCAAATTGGATAACAAAAATTTGCAAATTAATATTAATTATGAGAACAGATGACGCCAGAGCGCACCAGGCGCAGAGAAGGTAGATGTGTGTGGGTGTGTGCCACGCCTTTTTGATCACGTCGTTTGTCGAGCCCCCTTTTACCGAGCCCACCACCGAGCACTGCAATAGATACAAAGATACACATGTATCTGTCAGATATATGTAGAACTGTGATTCCGTTTAATTAATTGAACTTACCGTCACTTGCACACACTCGCTCCGTTGCAGGCCGTTGATGTCAAGCCCCCACTGGGAACTGGACAGCTGCCTTACGCCTGCCGGCTGTGACGTCATCTACCGGAAGTAGAAATCGATAAAGAATTTTATTGGAATATATACATATATTTTCGGTACACGAGTTCTTAGTTGGCCAGCTGCTGGCATATTTAAATATATTTAGAAATGAAATTATTGCTCACAGCCGTTGCTTGGAATTACCTTAAAAATTATAGCTACATATACTAGATATATACATATTTCAGGCTAATCCATTTGTTTCCAACTAATGGTAATGCTCTACTTGAAATATTGGCAAACGTTAATGAATTCCCAATGGGATGGAATGGAATGGGGTGGGGACTACGTAATTGTTTGTTTGTTTCCATTTGGTTTTCATTATCATTTCAAGTGGTAAAACACATAAACAATAAGCCAAAAATATATGTATATATACCAGATTTAGTTGCTTGTTTTATTTTTAGCTAGAATGTTTTTCATTCAGGGATTAGAATTGTGGTCTTTAAACAAAATATACAACTATGTATTAACCAGAATATTCAATTTCGTTCCATTTAATTTTTGACCATCTTGTTTCTATTTCCATAACACAAAAAAAAAAACATATTATAATTTATAAATGACAATTAATTATAATCTTAAACAAATGAAGCTAAAAAAATATATAGGAAAATCGAAGGAAAAAAGAAGAACTATAAAAAGTTATGCGCTGTGACAAAAAAGTCACGCAAAATTCATTTGACAAATTTCACACGGTGCGAAAATATTTCAAAAACGATTTCTAAATGCACACACACACACACACACACAAAGGCATACACGTATATTCTAGAATCGACCGGGGAATGGATCTTTAGTGGGCCATGTCGAAATGTCGTCGTTAAAAAGTTGAAACATTTTGGAAAATGATTTCTATAATGTCGCAACTTGTGGCAATGGTGCCAAAAAAATTAAAAACAGCCAGCAAAATAGACAGGCACGAGAATATATATAATTATACATATAGATATTTATGCAGATTCCATATCTTTAAATATTTTGCACACTAATTTAATTAATTAACGTCATAGAAGTGCTCATTATGCTGAGCAAAATCAATTTAATTAATATATTTAAAAAGTCACACACACTTGGCTGGCAATAAATTGAATTCCATAGATAAATATATTTATAGTGTAGAGTAGGGTATTATAGTTTGATGGCGGACTTACCTGACTTAGGGTACTAATAAAAATCCATTAAATGCTAGCGGCTTAAACGCGTAACGCTCTACTACAAATCCTAGGCATAATTGATTGTTGATTTAAGAATTGAATTTATGTTGGAATTGAAATTGAAATTAAAATTCAACATGTAACTTAGTAATCCCAAAAACATGATTTAGAAAGCGGCTTCGTAGAAGGCATAGAGCAGGAAGAGCAGAAATGCCAGGATTAGGAAGGTGGTAAACAAACTCTTGGCCTCATTCATCTTGCTGCTGTTGTTGTTGTTGCTTTCTAGGGTATAACCAGAGTAAAAGAAGCACAAATTAATCAATATTGATCTATATGATTGATAAACCAACTATAGCGCTTAACACACACTTGCGGATTTGGGAACTTTTTGGGGATCGGCAAAACCGTTCGTAGCAAATGACACGGAATAACTGAGAAACGCATCAAAATAATTTTCTCCACAAACTTGCCTATAATTTTTATCAGGCATCAAAATTCGGCCAGCAGCCAGCAGTCGGCACATTGGAATTATGGTTCTATATAGCTATATATACACACACACTCTCTCTGTGTGTTTGTGTGTGTGTTGTATCTTGGGAAATATTGCTGGTATTCGCGTCCAGTTGTTGCGCATATTTCGACGCGGCACACATCGTCTTTGTATGCATATATGTAGATATATATTTAAATATATAGTTAATACTTATAGGTATGTTTTAATTTCCATGGTTGGATGCGTGTGGGTGTCGTGGGGGGCGGGAAGGGGCGTAAACGCGTCATACCGCACACAAAGTACATAAAAACTTTTGACAGCAACTTCTCCATGAGCATCGATTGGATTCTCTACAGTTCTCCCTATCCCTCTCTCTCTCTGTCTCTCTCTCTCTCCGTTTCTCTCTCCTTTACTCTCTGCTACCTGTTACGAATTGTTTCTTCTCCATTTAGGCCATTTTTCATTCTTGGCACTGGCAAATTGGCTTGGACCTCGTGCAGTTATTGAAAAATGATTTTTCCAAATTTATTTATTCATTTTTCAGCATTTTCTTTCAATTTGCTTGAAGGTGTGGGAAATCGCCACATTCTGTAATGTTTTCCAGCCATCTGTGATCTTAATAGCATTTTCATTTATTTTCCTTGGCTGCTAAATGAGCCTTCATTTGGATACGCTTGTGCCATTTGTTTGTTTTTGTTTGAAAACATTTTTAAAATATTCAAAACATTGCATTACGGCACGTACTACAACAATTGTGCTCTACTTTAATGGGGAATCAAGGTTTCGTTGTGATTTTGGAATTACAAATAACCAAAAGAAACTTTTCGGAAGAAATATAATTTGAAAAATTTAGAAAGTTTTGGTTTTCCTAAATCTGACTAAAGTCAGAGGTGTTATCAAAAAGGTTTTGGAATTATATTACAATCACAAATGTCTTCTAAGTTCTTTTAGTATAAGTAATCTAAGAATATATCTAAATACCCTTTTCCGAACCATCTATAACTCCTGAAATCCCTTAGCTCCAAAACTCACAACTCCCTGCTTCACCCCTTAATCCAAGTGCTGTTAAAAAACCTTAGCTTTAACAAACTGTTCTTTACAGTATCTTACCTCCTCCATAACTCTATGCCCCTCATCCATTAGGTGTGCATTTACAACACAGCATAGACGATCCAAAGCAGGAACAGAAGAACGGCCAAAATGCCGAAGGTGGTCATCAAGTTCTTAGCCTCACTCATTTTGAATTGCTAAAAAAATATATTGTATAATGGAAATACAAACAAAAAAAAAGTAATTAATAAATTATAAAAGATTTTTTTTTATTATTGGATAGTTTTTAAATAGACAGGAATTCTCGTTAAGGTCAAGCAATAAAAAAAGATAAAGAAATCCAATAAAATTTTTTAGCTATTTTTTTTTTAGCTTGCGCGTGAGAATTTTCATTTGATATAAACAATAAAAATGCGATCGTAAATAACCGAAGCACATATCATTTTGTTTACAAATTATACAACATGTTGTTTTAAATAAAGCACACCGATGAAAATTATGAAAAATCATATGAAAATCTTGTTCATATCAAGAAACTCAGACAGTCTCCTCTACTCGCGGAACACTATATAGCAGAATTGTTTGATGTTTGTGTCTATATTTTGTTGTTGTTTCTTATTTGAATGATCAGAGCAATCAAAATGTCTGTCTATAAGTTGGCACTGCGAAGCATACAATATATATCTATAGAATTAGTGGTCGAATAATTCCAGCTTTATAGATTGGAACTGTTCCAAATTTTGCTCGATTAAATTTATATTGAGCACGGCACTTTGAAATTCGATTGAGATTATGCACACGAATTGGATTAGTTTCACATTTGAATTGAATGCAGAATATTCTATAGATTTTACCTGGATCTGGTTAGGATATATAGAATTTGGACTCGATTTTGAGTTACTTTTTGCGGACTGTGGCAAAATTTTGTGCTATTTACTGGTGCAAGCCTTTGGCCCAACTAAAACCAATTCACGCACTTGGCCAATGGGTTGTGCAAAATATAGCAAAAGAATATTAGAAATGCTTTGAAACGATGTGAAAGTATCTATAAGATACACGAAAAACACACTCACACACATACACATACGCAGATACATGCAAAATTCTAGAGACGACGGCACTCAAGAGAAAAATTTGACAAGTGAGGAATATAAAATGTATGAATAGGTATAACTAAGTTGTATATAGAGGACTGGTCTCCAAAAATCTAATGGGTTAGAAAGAGATGCACTAGCCAACAAGAATAACTTGGAACGTGTTTCAAAACTTTAAGAAATATTATCAAAAATAAATAAAATAAATTTACGCAGTCGGTTTGACAGTTTGCGAGCAGCCGTTATACACACAAAATACAAAAAAAAAAAAAAAAAATATTATAAAAAAAAAGAAAACAAGAACAATGCTTTCATTAAAAATAATTCATATACTAGATGATATAATCACTATATAAATATATATAGTTATTCAGATTTAGATGTTCTCCATGTGTTTTCCATTTTCAAGAAAATCAAAAAGATTTTTCGATTTTCGGGTGCAAGTTCAAAAATTTTAATAATAATATAATTTTTGAGGATTTTGATTGGAATTATTGGAATTACCCACGATGACATATAAAAATGTCATAGAAATTCATGTGGTTTAAGCTCATAAAGCATCAATTTTTTAATTTAGTGGAAGATTTTGAACTTTTGTATTGACAACAAGAAGAAAAAGTACAGTCGAGCACACCCGACCGTGTAATACTCTCTGCATTTTATTCCCGATTGTATGATTATATTCAAAACAAGTGGGAAAGGCTAAACGACAGTAAAAGACGAGCGATCGAGAGGTCACCTAACACTACATGTCTTAATACAAATTTCCTGTTTTCTACCGATTTGTCCTATGGAATCAATAGGCACTTTTCGCTGCTGACAAACTTAATAGACCCTTCTACTATTTTTTAGAGTACGGGGTCTAAATATGTCAAGGGCTGCCACGCCTCCTTCTGCATGTAACAAACTTTTCACAAACCCAATATACTCTTGCAGAGAGTATATAAAGCACAAGTTTGACTATATAGAAGAATTACTATATTATAGATAAACAGAGTGAGAAAGTAGTATTGAGATATCGCCCACATTTTAGTAAACAATGTGTGGCGTCTGTTTTAGGTTCATAGCTCTTCCAAAAATCGCTTGTCTGACAGTTGTCATTAACTCAATTTGAAAATGCACTGCGCAAATGGTCGAAATAAAACCCTCGCGATGCGATGTGATGAAATTTGCAAAAAATAAACCAAAAAAATAATACTACACACAATTTCTGACGTGACTTTTCAAACATTATGCTCCAAATTTACTATATAGTATTAAGTATTTGGTCAGAAACCATAATGACTTAAACAATTATAGAAAATTGTTGAAATTCATTTGCATTTGCTGACGAAATTCTGTTAAAATTCTTCACCTTGTCGCGCCAAAATATCGAACGAGAAGCAGATGTAAATAATTTGAGAATTCCAAAAAAAAATACAAATTCGTTTTCGGAATTTCCAGAAAAGTTTGCTGTTTGAAATAAGATTAAAAAAATGTTAAAATAAATTAAATTAATATAAAATACATAAATTTATTATAAACTGTCTAACGTAAATAGTTTAAAAATGTCAAATCGCAGATTTAATAAATTTGAAAATTTTGAAAAATGTTCAAAAATTCCAGAAGAGATTACTGTTGTCTAAGTTAAACTATAGCTCTATATAGTTATGGTTCTGCTTCACATCTGTTGTTCATGCACTTGGTGGGTGGATTCATGGCTGCATCTGCCCCGCAGTGGAATGCCGTTTGGAATTCTACCAGATTCATAAACACTCGATTTAGTGTTGGACCAAAAATGCCATCCTGGCGATTACAGAGCTGTTGGGCCACCGCATAGAAGAGCACACGATGCTCGTCCAGACCAAAGAACTTCAGCACAAACTGTTCGGCAAAAACGAATCTTTCGCCCTGTAGCCAGAATTTGTAATCCCGTAAAGTGGCCTGAAAGGAGCGATGAAAGTGAAAGATTTGGCTGACCATTTGGGAGCTCAATAGTTGATAACGGGACGTTAGTTGGGGAACATCAAACTGCTGTGTTTGACGTTCCAGGCAATCCAAGGCGGTGTAATAGCCATCGGTGTCCTCCAGCAGATGGGACTCTCGCCACAGCTCCAATCCTTGGGTGGCATAATAGTGATACATGGGACGATGCAGCGACAAGATGACAAAGTGGAGAAAATGACGGAGGAAATAGGCAGGTGAACGTTCGTCCTCCTCATCCACATACGGCGACTCGAAACTGTGATGCAGTTGCGCACGCCGCAGCTGCAGGAGATTCCCATAGAAGTTACCTGGAACAAACTGCAGCTGCTCCAAGTGCTGCTCGTGTTCCGTGAGATTCAGATAGTGCTGGGCATGGGAGTTCAGCAAGCGTGCCACTTGCAACTCCTTGCGTTCCACAGACTGCGGCAAGAGGTGACCATACCAATCCCGTTGACTCAAAGTGGAGCGTCGCCGTTGCTGGAAGCGTGTGGTGTGCAGCTGGTACAAGGCCAGTGCCACATCCCGGCTCAGTTGGGGAGACAGAATATGCCACTGCCAGTATTCCACGTGCAACAAACGCTCGAATTCCTTGGCCAACTGAAAGCAGTCGGTGTATTGTAGTTGTTGTTGTACACGCCACAGCAAATAGTTGCACACGATGCGTGGCTCCGTGTGTCGCAGCACTTGCCACGCATCTGTGATGTGTGCCACATCCAGTGCCAGTTTCCTAGCCGTTGTCAACTGCACTTCCGTAAAGTTTAACGCTGTGAAGAAGTTATGAAAGTATTCCAAGAAATGCTCATCCAGCTGCAGTGGCTCCTGTCCTGGCTCTGGTGTGATCTCCAGCTCACCTCGCAGGCCGCGGCAGAGCATTCGCATCTCACGTGCTACAATGCGTGCCACTTGCGGATGACGACGTTCCAAAATAGACGACATGCTACGCATAAAGCCCTGCAGACTGGGACACTCCAGCTCCGGTGTTGGTGCCACATAGATGGTACCGGGGGCAAAGTAAACGTGCAACAAACTGGGCACTCCATGTGTCGCTAGCTGTGCTGCCAATTGTATCCAATTGAGCTGATCTTGCCACTGATATGGCAGGTAGGGCCACGATAAGAGTGTCTCCTGCTGTTGTGCCAAGAAGGGCAACTGCTGCAGCAGCTGTGTCCAGTTTGCAGCTGAAGCTCCTTCGTGCTCCTTACACTCTTCATACAGCTGGGAGAGCAGTTTACCCGGCAACGTCTCAAAATATGGGTGTTGAGCCATGAAAAACTCCATGCGATCCTGTTTGTTGTACAAAAATGGCGGCAGTGCATCCTCCGCTCGAGAGGATTGCATATACTCTCCGTAGTTACCACACGCATGAGCATAGAAATCGTCACATGGTTCCGCACTTGTGTTCCTCAGCTCAAGCATTTCCTTGAGATTCTGCTTATAGACTTTGGTAAAGAACTGTTCCGATTCGGTAGCATTATTTTCCACCTCGGATCTGGCCAGTTGAATGACTAGAAACAGCATTGACAGCTGCCATTGCCAGCGTAAATTTCTCATCCGTTCGTTTGTTTTGTTCCGCGTTAACTGCGCTAAATTCGCAAAATTCTAAACATTATTTCAGAGCTGCTTTCTGCCACTGATAAGCTTCCAAGCTGTAGGAGATTGTGTCATTGCATTGATAACAGCGACGCAGTGCTGAGCTGCCTTGACCTTAAATCTGTGACAATTGTTTTTGCATTTCTAAAAGGGACGCCGCTAAGGGGGTAACAAGGGGGAGATTAACACTAAGGGGATTAAATAAAGTACTTACCAAGGCATTAAAATTATAAGAAATTTAAAAAAGTTAAGTCAGAAGACGCTTTTCTTTTCGAAATAGCGGAAGTGAGTGTAATTACATATTACACATACGCACTGTGTGCATCAAGTTTTTTCAGCTTTTAAGAGAGATATTTCTACACTGAACAGTTTAGGGAACAATAAGGAAATTTTCAAAATATATTCTAAAACATAGTAATGAAATCTTACAGTTAACTGAATTGTATATTTTAAAAATTATATATTGCTTTCAATTGACACATATTCTATAAAATTTTATACTGTTCAATAAATGCTCAAAGCTATGTAAAGTTGTACAAAAAATGTTTTTAAACACAAGTAAACTTTTGAGTACTTTCGATACATTTTTGATGAACTTTCAGCGCGTGTCAAATCGAAAACAGTTTTTGATTTTGACAACTTTGTTCAGCTGTGATATAAATAAATTAATGGATTTTGTGGAATGGAATGGGCTTGGCCCCACCATACAGAAAAGAGTAAAAGAGATAGAGAGAGAGAGAGGGGGAAAGGGAGGCAGAGAGAGACTGAGAGAGCACGGCATGGAAGATGTCTCTCGATATTTGGTGCCAATGTCTGTCCATTAAGTCACATTTTGTTTGACATTCCATGGCGATTTTGCTTCAGATTATTAGTGCCCCTGAAAATATAGACAGCAACTATATATATCCTATACATTAGCTAATACATACACATTGTATATATGCTAAATATACTGATCTGAAGGCAAATGCTGTGGGCGTTGCAGCCACACGCAGCATGTTGATAATAAATTGAGAAACTATAGAAATTAGCTAAAAACATCAATTGAATCGAAAATCAAAAGTCAAACAATAAATCACAAGAATCTATAATATATAGACTAAGTAAGAATACTCATCGAATTCTTATCGAATATTTTCCAAAACAATAATTGTGTTTTAATTTATTCAGCAGCTGTTGACAGTATGTTTTCCTTACACCCTGTACTTACTAAATGGGTATGACATTTCTGCTCTTATTAATGGTTATTTTGTTCTGTGCTGATTTTAAGTGCTATGATTCACCTTGAATTCTGTTTACTATTGTTGCAAATATTTAGAAAATCTGCTAAGAATAAAAATATAGAAAATTGGAATCTGTTATTGTTTTAAATAACTCAGAAAATAACTTTTTGTTGACTGTTTTGTTTTATTGTATACAGCTGGAATGTAGAAATTAACAGTTGAATTATCAGAGAATTATGTCGATGAGCCCCACTTTTGTAGTTCGAGTGAAAATATTTGTAGACCTAATGCTATAATAACTCTAGTTTGCAGTATTTGATAACTCTGCTGTTCGATAATCGATTGTTATGGGTTTTCGCGACTCCTTAGGATAAAAACTATAAATTTTCTGAATGATTCGAATCAAATCATTCAGAAAATGGTCATATGATCGTTGTGATACGAACATTTTTCGGGCAGCGCTCTGAGCTGATCATTATCTGATCGTTGCTTGAAAACTTCGAATATACTCAGTTATACTCGTTGCAGTTCTCTGTTGCAAACATACTGAAAGCCAAATTTCCTATTTATAACAAATAACCCATCAAATAATAAAATATTTTATTATAAACCAAAAATTAAAAATGGTTCAAAACTGTTTGCAATCTAAAATACCCTATAGAAAGGCATATAAAAAGTATAATTGATTTATAACCAGATCTCTGGCACTCAATTATGAATGCTCCACTTAGCAGAGATTACTCGTTTACCTGTTGTCTGATAATTATGATGAAAGCAACGTGATAAATAAAAAACAAACCCAAATCTGTAGTAACTTATGTGAGTGAGTGTATTATTGTCGTGGGTCGTGAGTGCAGTAAAACACACATTGTTATCTATAGATATGTAGATTTGAACTCGTAAGTCTTGGGCCCATAATTAAAGGGTTTTCTTGTTTATTTTGGCTCTATAAAAAACACGAAGACAAACGCATTCAAAGAGTATTCGAATTTTGATACGTGCCACTGTTGACAGAGTTTTCAATCAGATTGAAATTGAAACAACAAACACGTAAACAACAATAGCAACAACAACAACAAACAATACCAGTTGTTAATAGCAGTAATAATAAACTCAAAACTTAATACTCAAACTCTCTGGAATTGGTCTCTTTGTTCAGTTAGCTAATCCTCTTGAAATATACTCGAAATTCTCAGTGTTTTCACTTTTCAGTCTCAACTCTCACTTTATTAGCTGTGACCAACTCACACACACGCATACATTTGGCCAAAAGGTACTCATTACAATTTGGCCAAATCGGTTAACGGCTTGAGTGCCGGCTTTCAGTTTCTCCAGAAATTTCAGACAATGCACAACTTGTGCAGTTGTTAATCAAATTTAAATAAAACCACATGACAAACTGATAAAAAATTTAACTACAAAATGCTTAACAAACTGATACTACCCTATATAACCATATTATTGGGTGAGTAACTGAACCAAATAAAGTTTCCTCTTGAAGTTTAGCCAATTTTTCTTTGATTTGTAGTCCAAAGTTGCTGCTGTGCTTCACTTTTTGATGTGACAACCACTCCAACTATAGCTCCAGTTCCAATTACAACTCCAACTGACAGTCCTACTGCCACCAATCGAGATATCACCATTGGACCCTGCAAATGGGCCATAGGACGCAGTTGTCCCGATCCGGATATCAAGTATTATATATACACGCGTCACAATACCATGGATCGACAGAGTTTGCAGATTGCTGAAACTATGGAGAAATCGAATCTCACCAATTCTTTTTTTAATCCACGACATCCCACAAAGATACTGATTCATGGCTATAACTCCGATATGTTTCTGAATCCGCTCCAGCGCATGAGGGACGGTGAGTGAATTTATTAAGAATTGATTATAAACAAATTTCATATAAACTACAATTTTCCTAGAATACCTGGCCAAGGATGACTACAACATCATCTACGTGGACTGGAGTGTGCTCTCTCCGGGTCCGTGTTACATAAGTGCCGTGCACAATGTACGCCAAGCCGGAGCCTGTGCGGCACAGCTGGTGGAGCGTCTGGTGGAGGCAGGAAATACGGATATACATGTCATAGGCTTTTCCCTAGGCGCCCAGGTGCCCAACTATATAGCACGTGCTTTGAAATCTTTTAAGCTTCCACGCATTACGGGATTAGATCCGGCTATGCCACTGTTTATTACGGCCGGAGTCAACGATAAACTGGATCCAACTGATGCGGACTTTGTGGATGTGATACACACAAATGCCTTGGTGCAGGGCAAGATGGAGCGTTGTGGTCATGCCGATTTCTATATGAATGGAGGCATCTCACAGCCCGGCTGCACTGGATGGATGAGTGAGTAGCGATGCCTTGGAGTAAATGAAATGAGTTTTAAATAACTTTTTTCACAGATTCATTTGCCTGCAGTCACCAGCGTGCCACGGCGTATTATCTGGAGTCCATACGCTCACCGAAAGGCTTCTGGGGTTGGTCCTGCAGTGGCTACATCTCCTACCTGCTGGGCATGTGTCCAGCTACCAATTATCTGCTGGAAGCTGGCGATAATACACGTCCCAGCACGCGAGGTATGTTCCTCATAGACACCAATGACACCTCTCCCTATGCCCTGGGCAAGTGGACGGATCTGCCAACACTGGGAGTTAAAAATCACAGAACAACACCAACACCACCACCGCTTCTATTAACAATGCCTTCCCAGAGTGTTGATCCTCTGATGCAGCATATCGATCAGTTTGGTAAGCTGTTCGGTAATTTTAACGATCTTCCCAATGATCCTGGTCATGCGGAGAATCCATATGAGCATTGGACTAGCTACAGTCCGCCACAGCATAAGGAGAACGAGAGCTACAACTCGGTGGAGGAACAGGATTCGTCAGAAGAGTCCGAGGACATTGACGATCGTCAATTGAATAATCCATTAAACTGGTGGGACTATCGACGTAATCTCACCAATGGTTATATTGACAATAGTGTCTTCAGCATGCCAAAGGTACAGTAATCCCTTAATCCTCAGCTGCTAATCCTCCTTGCCCCCCACTCCATGTACATAGCGCTGAAATATAGGTATAACTTGTTTAGAATTGATTTATAATGTCCAGAAATCAAAGAATATTATTTAATTTTCTTTTTGTTAAACATTTATTATTCTCTGTGGAGTCTTCCACTTTCGTCACTAGTTCGAAAGTGCTATAAGCTCCGTAAATTTGAAGAAAAGTAGTTCTTCTATTAAGAGAGTTCTACCGCAAAGCTACAGAATTCCAATTTCTAATTAACGAATTTATTGTATTCTTTATAAAAACAATTTCGGTACTAGCGTTGAACTATACCGTTTAGCTTAACTTATTTGGAAAGTTTCTGTATATACTACAATTCTCAGTGGAATTCAGCTTTTGTCACTAGATTTGTAATGCTTGCACTTCAAAGAGTTCCACAGAAACGTCCTTAACTTATTAAGAAATCGTTGACAAAATGTTTCCATATATTTTGAGTTATTCTCTGTTCATTCAATTGTTGGAAAATGTAGAAAAAATCTGAGTTTAGTAAAAAATTATAACTGATTCTCTATTAAGTAGTCCATATACAAAAGCTACAGAATTCACATTTCCAATTTCTGGACTCATTGTATTATTATTATTCTTTTTTTGAAAACAAATCGCAATACAATAGCAGTTTGTATATATATAATATTTATAATTGTAAATTGTAATAAATTGCCATATAATTAAAAAGTTTAGGTTTATTAATGCAAAGGGTGTGGGAGATAATGGGCAAACTCCGTAGTCGGAGCAGCACACACGGCAAGTTACAAATACAATTCGATGGGAGTCGTCATCTAGACTCTTCGCCTTTAAGTGGGACTTTGACTTGACTGGTTGTTGTTGTTGCTGTTGTCTTCTTCTTCTTGTTGCTTGGATGTTATGGATTCCCAGTTGGGTTCCTGAATCACCATTACGTACGTGCTGTATTGGATGTGGATGTTTAGTGTTGTTGATTTGAGCTTGTGTGTAAAATGCTAAGTCGTATCTTAATCGCCGCCTGATGTTAATCCTTTCTAAACTTTCTTTTTGACCACACGCTTGGCACGTGTCGCAGTTGTCGCTGAGCTTGTTGTCTTTACCGGGGATGCTGCTACTTTAGTGGTATCCTCGTTGGTATTTGATGATTCTACAGCTTTCTTTGCTGCTGCTGTTGGTGTTGGTTTTGTTGTTGTCTCTTTAGGCTTTTCTTCGTCGACTTTTTTTGGCTCCTCTGTCGACTCTGGTTCTGGTTCCTCAATTGCTTCCGTTTTAATGTCTACATCCATTTCTCGATTCTCTGTCTCACTGGTGCCCGACATGGGCGATGGTGGGGCACGCACTGCGTCTGGGTCATCGTCTTCCTGACTGTGTGCTGTATTATTTGTATTGCCGCTATCCTCCACCTCCTCCTCGGCCTCTTGAACGGCCAGGTGGTATAGCTTCAATTCCTCCTCGGAAATGGGAATCGGAGCATTCGATAGCGGATCACGTCCATTCAATGACTTGGGGAATGCAATTACATCGCGTATGGAGCGGGCGCGACACAAAATAGCAATGAGACGATCCAATCCCAATGCAATGCCACCATGTGGCGGACAGCCGGATTCAAGGGCGCTCAACAAATGTGACAAATGATCGTGGGGAATCTTAAGCACTTGCTCCAATATAAACTGCTGCATATCGCGATCATGTATACGCATTGAACCACCGCCAACTTCCTGACCATTCAAGACCAAATCATATGCTTCCGAACGTATGGTTTCCAAATTTTCACAGCTTGTTGCAAACTTGTCCAAGTCATCGACAAGTGGCGCTGTGAACGGATGATGGACACTCTCCAGTTGTTTGGTAACGCTATTGCGTTCAAACAGTGGAAAATCAATGACCCAAAGGAAGCTGAAATCATATGATTTCTTTGCCTTAAGATTCTCCACAAGAAAGTCGTGATAGTCCACACGAATGCGTCCAAGCAGATTGCGCTGCAAAGCAAACATAACTTTAGTTATAGTCTTTAGGAGAAATGAAAGGGTATTTTCTTACCGTCTCCACTTTGGGTCCCATGCACAGGAAAAGTAAATCGTTCTCCTCCAGATCAAATTTCTCAATAACTTCATTCGCCACATCTGCACCAAGCAGTTGGGTGAGTCTGTCCTGCACATCCTTGGGTAAATTGAATTTTCGTACAAATAATGTGCCTGAGAACATTTTGCTCAGACTCTCGTAGTGCTTGCGAGCAGCACCATTCCAAAATGCTTCACTGGCACGCACAACAATCGCATAGGCACCAAAGTCCTCGAATTTGCCATTAAAATTCTCGCTTTTCTCAATGATGTCCGTGACATTGTTCAACAGGAAGCCAAAGCGAGTGTCTGGCTTATCGGTGCCATACTTTTCCATAGCCTCTTCGTAGGTGATGCGACGGAAGGGTGTTTGTAGCTTGGACAAATGCTTTGGCCACGAATACCTAAGGGTTTCTTCAATCAATTGCATTATATCATCACGACTGGTGAAGGACAATTCCACATCCAATTGTGTAAACTCCGGCTGGCGATCCGGACGTGTGGCCTCATCGCGATAGCAACGTGCCACCTGAAAGTAACGATCAATGCTGCCCGACATAAGCATCTGTTTGAACTGCTGCGGACTCTGGACCAGCGAATAGAAGTGTCCAGCCTTGCGGGTGGGAACCACAAACTCCTGTGCCCCACCGGGCGTACGACGGAACAATGTTGGTGTCTCCACCTCGACAAAGCCCAAATAGTTGATCAAATATTCGCGCATGCGCATTATAACATTCGAACGTAGTCGCAAATTGTGTTGCATATCATTGAAACGCAAATCCAAGTAACGATGGGTTAAACGCAAACGTTCGCCAGCCTTATTGTATTTCCTAATCTCAAAGGGTAGATTCTTTTTGGCCGCATTCAGTATGTCCACCTTTTCGGCCTCGATTTCAACGTGTCCGGTTGTCATCTTGGGATTTATTGTAGCCGCTGGTCGTGGTATCACAGTACCCTCGACACGCACAATAGATTCAATTGGGACACCAGTATCGACATACTCCTCCAGACCCTTGGTCTTGGGCAATATCAGCACTTGGGTCTGTCCATACGCATCACGTAGTATAAAGAATTTGTTCATGCGTTGGAATTCCAGCCAACCACAGATGACAACCTTCTCGTTAATCTCATTCGATGTCAGTTCACCGCAGTTGTGTGTACGATCAGCAAACTTATTGGTGTCCGCCACCTTGGCACGTTGCTCGGTATTTGACTGGACACCACTTGGGGCAGCCGCATCGCTATTGGAATTACCATCGCCATTCTTGCCGGCAGTAGCAATTGTGGTTGCTGCAGCATCAGCAGCTTCATCTGCCTCCAGGTCATCAATTGACATCTTCTGCAGTTTCTCCTTTACTTTAATGGGTCCATCATATGCGTCATCTGGATTTAAAACCTTTACGCTGGTTACACTGACCTCTACCTCGCCAGTATCATATTTCTAGAAAAAATCAGTTAATTTGAGCTGCTTAACTCAAATGCGATTTTTACTTACCAAATTAATGTTTGCCTTGGGTCTGCCCAGCACTTTGCCAACAATTTGCAGCACCGTCTGCTCCGGAGTGGACAGGAATGTGTCCATTAGCTGTGGAAGACAGAAATAAAGATAAATGAGTTAGGAATGAATTATCAGCGAATTTTAAAGACAGTGCTTACCAATTGATCTTCTATCATTAGCTGCGTCTGGCCGTAGCCATCCTTCAGTTGTAAGAACTTGTTGTTCTTGGTGGATGGTATCCAACCCACCAATGTGACGGTTTTGCCAACATCATCGCGCCGCAAATCGTTGCAAGTGAGATCGCGATTCTCAAAGTATTTCAAAATATTCTCGTTTTCTACAAGAAAACCCGTAGGTTAGAAAGTGTCTTTTAACCCTTAGTTTGCTTGGAATACTTACTAGCAATCTTGTACTCGGTGCTGGTAATGCCCAGACTGCTCTGTTGCTGCACCATGGTGCTATAGGTGCGTTTATCACCGGCACGTTTTGTGCCGCTCGCTGGGAAATGTATGCTAAGAATGTCCTGAACTTCAACCTCAATTTCACCTGTAGGCATGGTCTGATTGCATGAATTCTGAGGTCTGCGCATAACTTGGCCAACAATTGTAAGCGTTGTATTCTCAGGCATGTTGTTCATGCGTCGAGCCACACGGGGATGCTTGTCCTCAAGCACAACCAGCTGGCAGGCGCCACCATTGCGATCCCTCAGCTCGGCAAAGCGATTCACACGCTTCTTAATCAAACGTCCCGAGAGCTCAACAAACATGCCACAATGATGATTACGCAGCTCTCCACAGCTTTGACGCATCGGTTGAGGCGGTTGCGAGTTCATGCTAAAATTGTTGGCCATGGCGCTCATCAGATGCATCAGATCGTTGCCCGATATGTTGGGACCCACTAAGACAAGCAGATTAAAAATTCATTTAGATATCTATGTAATTATCACTCAAGTCGATAATTAAATTTGATCAACTGATGGCTGATGAAATTTAACTATAATTTGTAGAAATGTATTTTTTTTTTCTAATTTTTTAAAAAATAAACTTCAACTTACTGTTGAAAGGATTTGGACCTGGGCCGAAATTATCATTATAGCCGCCTCCACCGCCGCCGCCCCGATAGTTATCAAAGTCATTGTAGCCACCGCCATAACCTCCACCGCCGCCACCGCCATAACGTCCACCACCGCCTCCGCCGCCACGATAACGTCCACTCATGATCTTATTGTTGGAAAAAACAAAATGAAAATTGACGCCTCAAATGCAGAAAAACACGCACTTACGTGACTACAAAACGCTGCTACTTCTGTGGTGCTCGTTGCCGGTTCTTTTTCGCTTTTAAGTTCTGGCTGCGATTGCGTTGATTTTGTTCCGCTAAGAACCACCGATTGTCTGCCAATTTGTTGTAGCCGCAGTTGCTGACTACGCCAAATGTTTCTGAAAATTAATAACATTTTAATTTAGATGTGGCAGCGCTTTTTTATGCCACAGTTTGCGCCTCTTGCAATGGACAATCCAACTTTTTTTTTCTTCACGGCACGAGCACTAAATCCCCATTACTATCGCAACCCGTGCGAGTGTGTGTGCGTGTGTAAGTTGTGTATGTGTGCGCGTATGTGTATTGGTCGGTGCCGGGCGTCGCGAAAACGCCGACGAGCTATTGACCACTAATTTGCAATTGGAAAGTGGCTCTTACCTTATTAATGCAATGGTGTTCTTGGGCCCAATCTAATAAAAACTTGAACGCAATTGACACATTTAACACACTTAAAAAATAATTCTATTGAAGCTCAAATTGCTGGACTTTTAATGAGAAAAATTGAAAATGTTTTGGCTTACAAGCCACCACTACAAGCAGTGTTGTATCAATCACACAAACGAACAACCCTGATTAAATACATCTGTTAAGTTTACATTTGTCAATAGTGTTAACAGCATCAAGACATTTCTTTTGGAAAACGACACTAATATTTCTAAGATAGTGCTAATAATAGTAACACTGATTTTAAATACGTCTTCTATCACTATGATACATTCAAAGTATGTCATTTATTAGAATTTAGTGTCCAATTTGAAACTTACAGCTGTTAAACGGGTTGAGATAACATACGCAATCATTTAGCCATCGATAGATGACAAACTATCGATAAAACTCTACGATGATATATATAAATGCAACATTGAAAAGGCGCTGAATTTAAAAGTTTGATATCCATTTTCTTTATTTACATGAGGCTTAAAATCATTAACAAATGCATTAAATAACAATCGTTATATGTTACTCAGTACTGCAGCATGTTCAAAACTACAAAATTGGTTTGTATGTGGCAAACAAGTTTTTCCAACTTGCATTTGGCTTATAAATTAAAAAAAAAGTACAGACCAAATAATGTCTCCCATAGTCTAACTATCCTGAAAATCAGTGCCATTAAGTGCAGTCTGGAAATGTGTAATTACATAGTCGTGGTAATAAGCCATGATACACAACGGCTGACCCAAAATTATAGATGCCCAGACAATAATATTGCCCATTCGTGGACCCAATCGTCGTTCAATATACTTCGATATGGCTGATAGTGGTATCTGGCCCATCATTCCCAGGAATGCCCATATTTTGTATGTTTGCAATGGTACGGAGACCTAAATTCAAAAGAAAATCTTAGATTGTTAAAAAGAACAAACATTTAAGAAACTTACCAAATATTCATGGAAAAAGGCACTGAAAAGAAAAACTATGGTGGATGCTTGGCGAGAGGAATATCCCATCTGTACAACAGGAATGTACAGATGACGTACACACCATCTGTGCACAGGCATATTCCAGGTACGCCAAAAGGTATCAATATTATTGGCATTCCACCAATCACAGTAGAAATTGCGGTCAGCAAAATTCAAAACTTCGCCAACGGCGTTTAAAAACGAATGGAACATCAGATAGAAGAAGCACAGCCAGGCCAAGTGATTGGGAAGCTACAAAAATAAATTGTATGTTAATAAATTAAAGAAAATTAAAGAAAACTTTGAATTACCGCTAGTTTAAGTAGGCGTTCAGTGGCCAATCCAACATCCATGTTTGAGAAAGGAATCAAAGAGTTTCGCACCGAGGGTATTATCCATTGTTGGAACAGAGCCATTACCACATTCACACCAATAAGTACCTCCAGCAAACGTTTCAGCAAAAAATGTTTGCGGACACGCGATGTGCGGGGGAAATTCAGTTCGTAACATAGAGTGGGAGCGCATAAGAAGTACATAATATCCTTGTAGCTTAAATTTTCTGGATATTGTACTAGTTTGGCTACATCTTCGTCTTCCTCGCCATCATTAAAGTTACGTTTTTCTAAAATTAAGAGATCAAATTGTAATCAATTATTAATTTATACATTTGCTTAATGAACTTACTGAGCTCCGCTAATGTGATACTTGGTCTACGCTCACGTGGTTGCCTTTGGTAATAGGTCTGGCGACACCACATATTAGTCTGCACATAGCTCCACAGCTTCAAAAACAGTACGGAATAATAGAAGCACACAGTTGTTGCACCCACTAAAAAACAGTTTAAAACATTAAATATTTATTTAGAAAACTTAAACTGAGCGTTTACTTACTTATACTAAATGCAGATCCCTTTAGATGTATAATGACCACAGGTAAACAAACTGAGACAATTATGTTTGTTACTTGAATAGCCATTCCAAGACCCTCGGAGATTATTTCCTGCAAAATAAATTATTTAAATAAGCGCTACATCGATAATATTTGTATCGTATTTTAAAGTTTTAATATAATCGCATGAGCTCTGCCGATATATTGTGGACATCACAATCGATAGATTCAACAATCGCTTATCGCTTACGAACACATCACCAAAGTCGGCACATTCGTCATTTCACCGTTTCGCACGACGCTGGTGTATTTTTCTTTGTGTGCGCAATTTCGTTTTATTGTGTAAAAAATAGTTCAACAAGCTGATTTAAAATCGTTATAGACTACGTAATATAATTATTAAATTTAATAGAAGTAACAATATAATCAACAACGACGACAATGGAAGTCACCGACGCCAATTTGCAATTGCTTGCCGGTTATTTGCAACAGACGCTCAGCGCGGATCCCAATGTCCGCAGGCCCTGTGAGTATGAGAGAGCATGCGTGCGTGTGTGTGAGAGAACCGAAGAAGAGAGAGAAAGGGAAAACGAGTGGAGTTCGCCGTGTTTGTGCACGCGCGGGAAAACGGCGGCGATGCGACTGCATTAACCGGTGCATAAAATGAACAATGCGATTACCACATTGAGATGAAACTCTCGAATATCTATCCAATACGACTAATTGATTAATTGCAATTTATGCTTACAGCGGAAAAGTTACTGGAGTCAACGGAAAGGCAACAGAATTATCCAGTGCTATTGCTAAATCTAATAGATAAGGCCAGCATGGACATGACCATAAGGGTGGCAGGCGCCATTGCGTTCAAGAACTATGTGAAGCGGAATTGGGCCGCACACGAGGATAGCGATGAACCCGATCGCATACACGAAAGTGATCGCAATACGATCAAAAGTTTGATTGTCACACTAATGCTGCACTCGCCAACAGCATTGCAGAAACAGTTGAGCGATGCGGTGAGCATTATTGGAAAACATGATTTCCCTAAGAAATGGCCTCAATTGATTGATGAAATGGTTGAGAAATTTGCCTCTGGCGATTTTAATGTTATCAATGGCATATTGCAAACGGCACATTCGTTATTTAAACGTTATCGCTATGAATTTAAATCGCAAACGTTGTGGGAAGAAATCAAATTTGTACTGGATCGCATGGCTAAGCCATTGACAGATCTATTGCAGGCAACAATGCAGCTGCGAACCATGCACGAAGGCAATCCAGATGCCTTGAAGGTCATTTATAGTTCATTGGTGCTGGTAAACAAGGTTTTCTTCTCACTGAACTCACAGGATTTGCCCGAGTTCTTTGAAGACAACATGACCACGTGGATGGGTGCATTCCTTCAGCAACTGGCCGTAGATGTGGCCAGTTTGCGTACAGACGACGACGAAGACGCTGGCGTTTTGGAACACTTACGCTCTCAGGTGTGTGAGAATATTTGCCTTTATGCCCGCAAATACGATGAGGAGTTCAAGCCGTATATGGAACAGTTTGTGACAGCTGTCTGGGAATTGCTGGTGAAGACCAGTCTTCACACCAAATACGATTCAGTGAGTGGCATAACTAGACAAATTTGAATAGTTTCCTTAATGTATTCTCTCAATTTCGTAGCTTGTGTCGAATGCACTCCAATTCCTTTCGGTTGTCGCTGAACGTAAACATTATCATGGCATCTTTGAGAATCCAGAAATATTGGCACGTATTTGCGAAAAGGTTGTCATTCCCAATCTTGATATCAGACCATCGGACGAGGAACTCTTTGAGGACAGTCCCGACGAGTATATACGACGTGATATTGAAGGATCCGATATTGATACACGTCGTCGAGCTGCTTGTGATTTGGTTAAAACACTATCCGTTAACTTTGAGCAAAAGATCTTTGGCATTTTTGGTCAGTATATGGAAATCTTGCTGGGCAAGTACAAACAAGATCCAGTAGCCAATTGGCGTGCCAAAGATACAGCCATCTACCTGGTCACCTCATGGGCATCACGTGGTGGCACTCAAAAGCATGGCATTACACAGAGCTCAGAGCTGGTGCCATTGCCACAGTTCTGTGCCGAGCACATTATTCCCGAACTGGAGAGACCCAATGGTATGTACAACAAACTATTTTCTGGTCTAAGTTAATTCTTAAACTTTCTTTCCAGTTAATGAACTTCCAGTTCTGAAAGCGGCAGCCATTAAATACGTCATGGTCTTCCGGAGTCTGCTGGGACCACAGACTTTGGCCGCTTGTTTACCCCAACTTATACGTCATCTGCCTGCCGAGAGCATTGTGGTGCACAGCTATGCGGCCTGTTCCCTGGAGAAAATACTGACCATGCGGGATGCTAGCAATGCTCTGCTATTTGGACCACAGATTCTGGCACCACACTCGAATCAATTGGTCAGTGGATTGTTTGCCACACTGGGAATCACTGGATCCTCAGAGAACGAATATGTCATGAAGGGTAAGTCTGGCACACAGTAATCCCAAGTGGATGTTAAGTTAATCCATTCATTTCTAGCTATCATGCGCAGCTTCCATGTGCTACAGGCAGGCGCAATGCCATTTATGGCTGTTGCCTTGCCACGCCTCACCGAAATACTTACATTCGTTGCCAAGAATCCATCGCGTCCTCTGTTCAATCACTATCTATTTGAGACGCTGTCGCTGTCCATTAAGTAAGCCTTTAAAGTCTTGATATGTTGAAATGTAATTAACTTGTAATCGTTTCCCAGAATCGTCTGTCAAGCAGATGCTTCAGCGGTCAGCTCGTTTGAGGAAGCCTTGTTCCCAGTTTTCCAGGGTATCTTGCAGCAGGATATTACCGAATTTATGCCCTATGTATTCCAAATGCTATCAGTGCTGTTGGAGGTACGCGAGGCCAGTGGTCCCATACCGGAACCTTATTGGGCTCTTTTCCCCTGCCTCCTGGCACCCCCACTGTGGGATCGCAGGGGCAATGTGACGCCTCTGATTCGTCTGCTCTCGACCTTCATCAAACAAGGTTCTGCACAGGTTCAGGCACTTGGCAAGTTGGTAAGTCAACGAGTGTTAAATGTGGTTATGATCTGGGGTAACAATTTGATTGTTTTTAGAACGGCATTCTTGGCATATTCCAAAAGATGATTGCATCCAAGGCAAATGATCATGAAGGATTCTATTTGCTACAGAATCTGTTGTTCTACTATGATGCAGCTGAGCTGCAGGCAAGCATGCGTCAAGTCTTTGGATTGCTCTTCCAGCGTCTGTCGCTATCGAAGACAGCCAAATATATCAATGGAATCATTGTATTCTTCTGCTTCTATGTGGTCAAAGTGGGCCCCAGTCCACTGGTGCAACTCATCGATGAGATACAACCAGGCATGTTTGGCATGCTGCTGGAGCGTGTCTTTATACCCGACATGGCCAAGGTCAGCAAAGACTTGGAACGCAAAATGGTAGCTGTTGGCGTTAGCAAGTTATTAACTGAATGCTCCGAGTTGCTCTCTGGCCAATATGCAGCCTTTTGGCCACGTTTACTGCAAGCACTCATCGAACTGTTTGAGCGACCACCAGAGAAATTGCCCTACTTGGATGCAGAGGGTGCTGCAGGTGATGCCAACGGCGCTGTGGATGCAGAGCCGGGCTATCAAGCCGCCTTCTCTCAGCTTACCTTTGCTCAGCCCAAGCAGGTGGATCATTTGGCCGAAGTGGCCGATGCTCGACAGTTTTTGGCCAACGCTTTGTCTAACTTCTCGCAACAACGACCAGGAGAAGTGTCCACTTTGCTGGCTCCTTTAGCAGCGGAGAGCAAACAGATACTACAGCAATATTGCGATCAAGCAGGCGTACGAATTGCCTAAATCGTGGATTCATCTATATATCACACCTCGCACACACACTCACACAAGCACACACCCACACGAACACACACCTACACGAATTATTAAATGTCATACAAGTTTTGTTTATAAGTGTAACGATTGTAATCATGTAATCAATATATACTAAATGTTATGTTATGGGTATAACTCCAATTAAATAATATTTCCAATACAAAATCTAAGAGAGAAAGTGATCATTCTATGCAAAAGCGTTAAAAGAAAGTTTTGTAGAAAGGTAGAAACTAATAGGCCTTGAATTTGCCGTCTGAAACGTTTCTTTTTTCGACTTAAAACGACCAAATTTTAAATTTGTATACAAATTTGGATAGTTGCGGTATTACAAACCGCCTAAAGTTAACAGAATTGCCAAGACTTATGATGCGTAGGCTAATCAAGGCATTCGGACGGAGGTTATATCAACTAGGCTCTCGAAATTTGCAGAGTGAGTGTGAAATTAGAAACTTTTGGGTTAACTTACCAAGGCGAGACCCTTCTCAACAGCCAAACAGAGAGATATGTGAACCATAGAGTCTATAAAGCGAATTCTTCAGTTATAGAAAAGTTAACTTTTGGATAGGATTTACTTACAGATAATTAGGAATAGAGCATTGTGTCCTTCGCCCTCGTTACGACCGCTCAAAAAGAAATACCAGTCAATGGGATTGACGCGTATGCCATACCTGAAAGATACAGGTTATATACAGTATAAAATATATATAGTATATTGTATATATAGTTTGTGGTATCGTATGTTCCGAGAACCACAAATTAGTTATGCAATTCCTTTCAAACTAGTTTGTTAATCGCTATAATATTTTAATAGCTGATAAGTCATGAGCAAATTTCGATAAAAGGTGATCGAGTACACCTACTTTAGTAAGTTTTCCAGACCCAAGCGTAGACCGCCGATGCAGAGTAGCAGAAAGCCCCAGTTGACCAGACCAGTAAAGTTCGTAAAGCCCGAACTCCAGGAGAACAGTGAATCCCTTGGTCGATGTATGCTACGATAAATATAAGAATTTAGATATAGTATATATATGTATATATATACGATCTTTCTTACGATCTGTCCGGTTGAGCCTTGCGCTGTTTGGCTTCCTTGTTGGAGATCTCCTCGGCACGTGTGACACTCTGGGTGCGTCGATATCTTAACTTTTTTTCACTAGTTCCATTGCCATTCTCATCCTTATCGAGCACTTTGCGATACTGCTTTAAGTCAATGGGATTACCATGCTGATCAAAGAGGTTTTGCGTTGACTTGCGATTCCTCAGATTGCTCAAATTGTGTTCCGTAGCGGATGCAGAGCGTCTCAGACGCTTCATAAGACCGCCGGCAACGCCATTCTTTTGGGCTGCCTGGGCAGGAGCTGCTCCCTGTTCCTTGGAATCTTTGGTGGTTGTCATGGCTACTGTCTTTGCCAATTCTTGTCCGGCTAAATTTAAGTTAGGTAAACGTTGATTAGATTCGAACCGAACTTCGCAAATCTTATCGCTAAAATTTCCATTATTTTTTATTCATTCGGCTATAAAAAAAAATGCAGTACATAGTCATTTGATAAGAGAAACATTTGTGATTCGCTTTGAACATGTTACGGTTAAATAAGTCCCAAGGAGCCAGACTTTTATGAACTTTATCAACTCGGACTGCTTAACTAATCCATCAGATCGAAACGATCTTTTCTAAAGTAGTCTAAATTTAAACACGTTTGTTTTTTTTTTTCGTTTTAAGCTTATTAACTTGATTAATAACAATTATGGTCATTATAATAATGAAACTCGTTGTTAGTTTATCACAATCAACTGCGGTCAAAGTTCAATTGAGTACGTGAGAGTTGAAACAGGTAAACAGATATTTACATAGAGACAGAGAGAGAGAGAGAGAGAGAGAGAGAGAGAGAGAGAGAGAGAGAGAGAGACAGAGCTCAGAGCAACTAGATGATAAAAATAATATAATCGATCGCCTGAGCGTAGTTCCAATCACATTTACAGGTAGTTTGACCTGTGATAAGCAGTTGCTAAAGCTCCGATTGTTACGCGATTCACAAGATTAAGTCTGACTCCCAAGGTGATAGCAATTTGAATTGTAAATCGACAATTTTTATTTCCCAAGAGAGCAAACAGTTCTCAACTCAGTTTAAGTTTGAGAACTTTAGTATAAAAACGGAAAACTTATTCATTTCACTAAACTAATATTTAAAGCACATTTTAAACTATTTTTAACATTTTTTTTTTGTCAGATTAATCAGTTGTTTGTTGTGCTATATTCTCACTGATTGTCTGTTCGTTTATTTTTGTTCAAAAAATAAAAAAAAAAACTATTTTTTATTCGTACATTAGATTAATTGAATTATAGCTACGGCAAGTATTCCCACTTAGCTTCGAAATAATATATATAGAAATTCTGTTGTTTAAACAATTGCTCTATTAAAAAGTGTTTAGCATTGAATCACATTGTTTTTTTTTATATGATGGGTTATCGCAATTAATGAATACTTAAGTAACACTCTTCTACGTCATTTAAAGCGCAAAAAAATACTATATATATGTATATAGTATATATTAATGGTATTTACGAATCGTAAATAAAGATAAGGTACTTTGATCAACAGCAAACAGCTTATCGAACATTGTATAAATACTTTACTTATATCCCGATAAAACGTAAAGTTCTTTCAACATTTGGTATAGGAAGAAGTCGTGCATTGAACTGCCTTTCTTTCAAATAAAATTATATATATAATTTATATATGTACGCGCCATACGTGGTGAGTATTCATGTGGTCTGTCATGCGTGTAAAGTGCATGCATAATAAGTCGAGTCATCGTGACGTGACTCTGTTAATTCTACAGACTTCTGAAGAGATTAACAATTCAGTTGTGTAATTACCACAGATGGTACTGATCTATCTGTACCTATGTGTGTGACCATATGTGTATGTATGGGTGTTTGTGGCGGTGGAGACGGAAAGAAAGCGTACTTGAGGTGCTTGATGTGGTTAATTTTTTTATTTAAACGGCTTTTCGAGTAACTGAAGGTTATTGACATTCAGATATCAGATATATATATATACATATATATGTCTGTGTTCATTAATGTAAATGTTCAATAAATAAATAAATGCTACTGAAAGATATTACGTAATACTTTCAAAATCTGCTTGAAATGCATTAAATGTACATATTGTAGAGCACTTTATGTAGACCCTGTAATAAAAGTATGTAGCAAGTATTTAAGAGGCAGAGAACTGTATTGTTTCTTGATATTTTACAGGGTCTTTGTCTGCGGGCCTGCTTGTTTACAGTTCCTTCGACTAGTTTTTTAACTGCAATTATTGGCTAAACATGGTCATGTTATAATTATGCTGGAAAACCGGTTGAATATTTTGATGAGAACACTGAGTAATTGGTAAAATATATATGTATATAGGTCAGTAATGCAATGTCACAGAGGTGACTTCTCTAGCTGATTTTATCTGTGAATTTTTGGTTATATAAATTGCGGCTAGACATGTACGTAGTCCAATTCTAGCCAGACATGTCTGTGGGCGTTAAAATAGCTGATATGCTGCTGTCTGATTACATTGTAAAACGGATGCTAAATCGTCATATATTCAAACGATGAAAAAAAGTGCTTGCCGGCTTATCAGCTTATAGCGGCTGCAGCGGTCTAGCATCGAACTGTTATCAGCTGCATACGTTTGACTTTTGGTGATAACCATCCTCACGCTGTACACTTGGCTTCTGATTGGAATTTCGTTTACCGATTGCCATTAGCAGCGTCTAATAAGAGATGTGGTATTTTTTGTTAGCTCTCTCTCTCTCCCTAAGATCTTTTTCTTTCGCTCTCATGTTTTCGGTCTACTCTCTGTTTGGGTTTTTGCACCGGTCATTTGCCGAACCAGTTTCCGTTTTTGGAGTTTTGTTTGGTTAGTTTTTAGTTGTTGTGGTTGTTTGACGAGACGACAGAAGCCAAAATTGTTGTGTATAATTCCAAATACTTTTTGTTTTACGAGAGTCACTAGCAGACAAATCAAGGTTATTCTAAAACACACACACACACACCCATACACATTTACAGTCACACGCACTTTGCGTTTGCCTGATGAGTATACATGTGTATATATGTATGCATTTGTATATTTAACATTTAGTCACACTTTCAAAGTTCAAAATGTGCGGGTGAGTTTCAGTTTTGTAGTTCTTTTTATTATTATCACTTCATTATCATTCGACAGTGGCTGAGTCATAAAACAAGGGCACAAACTACACGTGTTTTATGCATTTGTTTGTTGTTGTGCTTATGTGTGTATTCCAATAGAAGAAACACATGAAATAAAGAAGGAAAGAGAAGACAGCGTAAAAGCGTAAAACTGCAACATTTCACACTTGTGTGTTTTCAGCAATCACTTAGCCCTCTCACTCTCTCCCGCTCTCGCTTAGTTTCTCGTTCTCTTTGTTTTTGCAAACAAAAGCGAAAGCGCCGCAAAGAACAACATATGAAAACAGTAACCACTTTTATTTAACCGGTTCACTTTTGCAGGGTAAACAAAATAATTTTAAGCGTATGTTAAATCTACACTTCTCTAAAATAAATACAACTGCAGCTTTGTTTCTTAATTTAAGCACTTGACGTACAAATTATTTTAATTCGTGCGATTTGTCACCCACGGCGCGCATGGAGCTTCTTCCAGAGAACGTTGGAAGCGTTTAGTGTTTTACCGTTCGCTTCGACGACAAATTCTCAACTGTTGCTGGGAAAATCGGAACAGAAATAAACAAAACGAAACTGCAGAGTATTTATAATCAGTGGGGGAGCAAAAGAGAGGCAGAGCAGAGCAAGAGAGAGAGCGCGCGTAAAATATCCAGTTCGATTAAAACACTGCAGTTTAAAGAGAGCGTAGCCACGGAAAGAGCACAGCTGTAAAGAGAGAAGCGATCTGCGTTGGGTTTGCGTCCGTGCTGAACAAGCTTTTTTAACTGCTTGATTACTTAGCGCAGGCAGCAACCAATTAATATATAAACATTTATTATTATTACTTTATTGTCAATTATTGTACACTTAATAACTAAAAAACAAAGAAAATTTGTAATAATTTAATTTTAAATTACAATACAAACAATGCTTAGTACTAATAATGTTTGAATCAAAGCGATTCACTCGTTAAAGCTTATTTATTTACAAATTAAATGTTACGAAAAAAGTTGTTTTGTTTGTTGATAGATTTGGTATAGAGCGCAGTTTTAAGAAAATAATTTATACCTAATGTTTATGCTGCTGCTTCTCCTCTGCTCGCTGAGCGTCATCATCATCATCATCATCATCGCCATTATCATCATCATTGTCGTCGTTATCGTTATCGTCTGTGCCAGGCGATAGACCCTCAATCAAATCATCCAAGTCATCGTCTCCATCATCCACATCATCGACAAATTTATCGATGCGTTTGAGTAAATTATGTTCACTATCTGACGTTTCATCTTCACTCACAGACTGGACCACCTCCTCCTCCAGACTGTCCAGTTCGCCATGCTCTGTCTCAACCTGATCGTAATCATCATTATCATCATAGTCTCCATCATCGTCTTCGGCCTTAATACGCGACTCGGGTAATTGATCATAGTCAAAGATTTGTCGAGTGGCACGCGGTGGTTGTTCAGGTTCCGTGCTTGTCGCGATCTCTGAACCATATTTAACCTTATGCTCCTCCTCCTTGTCTGATTCCTCTAGCAGACTCTCTATGCTGCCCCCTTGAGTGCCAATACGTGGTTCCGGCTGCTGTGGCATTAACTTGGTGCTTGTCACTGGCTTTAGGATGGTGGTGGTGCTAACAGAGCTGGATTTGCTAGCTGATTCGGTGGTGCTGCTGGTGGAGACTATCTCCTGGGCATCTGCAAACATGTTGTCCAGCAAACTGAGCAAATCTGCCACGTCACCTGGCGGTGTTTTGGTAGTCATCTCCACTTTGGAACTAATCGAAGCAGTACTTGGATTGGGTTTCATGGTGGTTGTGGTGCTTAGTCTTGCTGTTGTTGTTGTCGCCTTGGTTGTGGTTGTGGGTGTTGCTGGGGTCGTCGTCGTCGTTGTGGTTGTCGTCGTTGTTGTTGTTGTTAGCGGCAGTGTTTTGGTATGCAAATGTTTGACCTGATAGGTCTCCACTGTGCCGCGTTTCTCGTTGGGATCTGCTATGCGCACCACTGGCTCCCTCTTTGAAATAACGGGCACAATTTTTGGACTATGCGGATCGAGTTCGTTTTGACCGTAGGTCTTGACCTTGGAATGACCCTCAATTATCAGATACATGGGACCCAAAAGTGGTTTCGGTGGCTGTTTGTAGTGGGAGAAGAGAGCATCGGTGGTTAGCTCCGGAGCTGGTGCTACAGTGGGTCGTTTATAGAGATTACTCTGTGGTGGTATCATTAATCTTGTGCTGCTCAACGTTGTGGTGGTTGTCGTGGGCTTAGTCGTGGTTATGGGTTGTTGGTAGATGGGCAGCGTTGTGGTGCTTGTTGTGGCGCCCATTGTGGACACCACCATGGGTCGGAAGCCCGAGTTAATTGTGGGAGTCAGCGTGGTGGGCGTGACATAGAGCTCGGGTTGCGGACTACTGGTGGTGGGCGTTTCTATAGTGGGCGGACCCGGCACAAAGGTCACGGGTGCGTAGGTCAGAGGCGCGTAAGTGGGGAAGGTAAAAGGTTGCTGTGGTTGCGATGGTTGTGGTTTGGTGGTGCCCATTAGATACTTTGTAGCTGGCATTGTGGGTTTCATGCGCTGCTTCATCGTTGGCTTCACCAGCTCCTTTTGCAGCAGCTCGTGGAGCCAGGGCTTGCGGGGTGGAGCAGCTGCCAACTGTTTGTTGCCCATGACATGGGAGTGTATGGAATTGGGTCTGGAGAAGCTATAGTGCTGCATTGACTCCTGATGATGTGCATCCCCATAGCTCAAGCGTTGTGGAGGCGAGTGGGAGTACCAAGATGGCGTTGCCGCGGATGAAGGACTACTGTAGTAGTGTGTGGAGCTTAGCGGTTTGCTGGCGGAAGACATGGAGGACATCGAAGACACGGAGGAGGCAGCGGCTCCAGAGGAGCTGTAACTGTTGCCCATGTTCATGCTCATGTAGGAGCTGCTGCTGGGAGAATTCATCACACTGTGACGATACTCCACATGCCCTGCTCCCATGCCCATGCCCTTCATCATCATGGGTGGCGGCATCAGGTGTGTGTGTGGCATGTGGTGTTGTTGCTGTTGCTGTTGTTGTTGCTGTGGCGGTGCATAGTAGCTTCTCCTTATAGCCGCGTACTTGGCCTGTTGCTGGTGGGCGTGAGATGAAGCATGGGATGAAGTCGCCTTCAGTTGCGCCGCTCTCAGACGATCCCTCTCACCTGCCACGCCCAGCAGCAGCACCTCGCTCTTTGTCTTGTTGCGCAACACCTCCGGCGGCAGCCTTTGCCTTGCATCCTGATTACTCCCATTATTCTCGGCCCAATAGCGCACACGATCCAAAGCTGGAGGACTGTAGTCATAGGTGGGATCATTTTGCAGCGGATCGCCGTGTCCCAGTGGTCGCCACTCGTTGTTGTTGTTGGGATCCAAACGTGCTGCTGCTGCTGCAATTGTATGAGAAAGAAGTTTGCATCAATTAATTTGTATATGTGCAACTTTAATTGCCACACCAGCAGTTGCCCCCGGGGCGGAGCTGGTTAGGAGAGGGGTGGGACGAGAAGAGGCGAACCAAGTTGGCCTAGACTGTGAGTGTGGCAAATCATAACTCGTTAAAGTGTTAACAAATGTTTTTACAACGTCACTTGGTCGAGACACCCCACCAAGCGAGGGTATGACGAGGAATAATCAATAACGCTTAAGCTAAATACTCTAAATTTGGGAATAACTAGAAGTATAAGAGAAGTATAAGACATAAGATTAAGAAGTATAAGAATTATTTAACAAGATTTTGGATTTTATCTCTAACTTTGGGAACTTCAGTTTCTAGAGAGGCAAAATTTCTGGAGCAACCCTCGCTTTAGCTGTCTTAAGACTACAAAATTATTGATTTTGCTGTCGCTGCCCGTGGCAAGTGCAATCTACCATGGAATAGAGTAGAGTAGAGTTGAGTGTGGGCTGATTGATCAAGTGAGATCTTTGTGGGTTTCTGACGCTCAAGTCATAGTTCAAGCCACAGAAACCGCAGGCACTTCGCCCACCTGAAAGCCAATTGTTGAACATGGAGGATTATGGCCAAGATACTTGTCGTACTCACACACACACATACACTGCACAACAAACGTCGTGTCTTGATTGACTGATCAATGGGGCGGCAACGAAGCAGGGAATTGGTATTTTGAACGGACATGGACATGGGAGTTAACTTGGCCAAGTGTATTAGCTAAAAACCAGACAAATCGCTTTCCATTTGAACGTCGCTGTGATGTAGATCAACGTGAGGACATGCACCAGGAACTGACAGTGCACAGAAGATGATCAATGGTTAATTTTTTTTCAATTGGGTTTTACTTCACTTCATTTTGGATTTTCATAGAGTTAAGAGAGTTGAATGTTTAGTAAATTGGTTAAAAAAGATTGAATGGACTTCCATTTATCCTGGCTGCCTTGCATAATTGTCGTTTTCACTTTCATTTGTCTGCACCACTTTAAATTGCTCGCATGATTGCGTTAAAATTGTTTGCATCTCCTAATGTTGGCCATTAAAAACAGTTTCCCCTTCCCCATCCCCTTACCCCCTTACCCCTGTGCAAACAGGTGGACACTTGATTGAGTCTCGTCTCGTCGCGAATCTTTTGTGGTCTCGTGTCAATTATGTCGGCATTTGGCGGTTGAAACAAAATCAAAGTGCAAATCTTTCATATTTCAGCTGCATTTCATGCAGTTCATTGGCAGCTACTCAAGGTGCCACACCCCCTTCACCACTCCACCACTCCACCACTCCACCCCTCTACTTCACTCTGTCTCTTACCTGTTGTTGCCAAGACATTCACTTCATCCTGACGATTGGCGGACGTCTTTGTTGTCGTTGTTGTTGTCGCTTTCGTCGCTGTTTGTGGCAAGACCTCAAACACCTCATCAGCGAAACAATTGCTGGGGCATGCAACATGCAAACAAAGCCAGCAACAAAATATTGTTACCAAATTGTGGCTTTTGTGCCGTTTGCTAATCATCCTGCAACACGTCGTGGCTTAACTGGAAAACACACAAAAAAATCCAAATTACGTTAAGACTTTGAGTCCAAAACAAAAGACTTTGAAAACGAACTTGAATTGTGTTCAATTTGAAAAATTCTTTACTTAAACTAAGCTTAAATTATATAAGAGTGATTTGTTAGTTAGTTATTTTAAATAAGCATTAATTTAATATGATAACTTATTTTAGTATTAACTTTGCTTAGTGAAAGGCAAATTAATTATAAATATTAAGTATTTTTAAGGCTAATATATAATATTAAACTTAATTATTTATTAAGTTTGTTAATTTGCAAACTAAATCATTAATTTAATACATAATTTAGTCTAAATCATTTTATTACCAAAGATTCAATCGATAAATGTGCATACAAAAAGCTGTGCACCTCCGACGTCTGCAGTAAGAGAGAACGCCTCGAAACAAAGGTGTAAAAACAGAAGTGAGAGATAGAGAGGGAGTAGGAAAGTAGGAGAAGGAGAGGGGGGGCAAGGAGAGAGGGACAATAAGAGAGGCAGAAGAAGAGATGAAGGAGAGAGAACCAGAACCAGAAGGAGGGAGAACCAGAGAGGGGAAGGTAAGAGAGAGACAAGGAGACAGTTATACGAAGAGAGGCAGAAGACGAGATGAAGAAGAAGAAGGAGAGTGGGAAAAGGAGAGAGGGAAAGGAGAGAGAGAAAAGAAGAGTGGGACAAGGAGAGAGGTAGAATGAGCTACTCAGTCTGCCTTTAACTGACAACTTAATTAAAAACAAAGCAGGGCTCTTGGGTCTTGGCACTTTAGAGACGATTTTTGGGTGGTCGCGTTTTCAAAGCGACTTTTTGTTGTTGTTTTTTTCTGGGACATGTCCTTAGGGTTACGTGTGGAATGAAACCGTAACGATTGCGCTGCGTTGTCAACAGTTCCCAGTCCCCAAATGAAAGTGAAATTTGTGCACAATTTTTCGCATTTTTTGGAACATAAAAATCAACATCAGTAACAGTAACGGTCACAAAATTTGCATTTATTTTGCAGTGGCTCCACAGGTTGTCGTTGTTGTTGCTGTTGTTACTCTGGTTGTTGTTGCAGCTGTTTGCACGGCGGCCAATCGTAAAAATTAACTTGATTACTACACGCATAAATAAAGCCATTAAATGGCAAAAATCTGTGTACGAAACGGCAATTAAAATCAAATAAAATTCAGCGACTGCAACCGAAGTAGCATTAAGAGATATCAGTCAAATAAGATCAATAAAGTTGCAATCCTATGCCAAGTTATGGAGTACTAATTGAAGCTTTGCTTTTACTCAATTAATGGGTATTTCAATTGTTAATATCTCACTTTTTATACAAGTGTTGTAGGCCTTTTTATACCCGTCACTCGTTAATATCTTGTAATTATCACACGTTCGTTTTTTTAGTTATTTAATCTGATTTCGTTACAATTTAATTGTTTTTGCATAAGTCATTTAACTACACATAATTTTTGTATTATTTATTATGTGTGTGTTGTCAGTAGGCCAAACTAAACGAGTTTGTCTAATGGACAGCAGACAGTACAGGAAGTTTGATTATGCTGCTGTTTTCTGGTCTTTATTTTTGATGATCTAACTAATTTTTAAACGCTGAGCTTAAGGGTATGTTAACATTAAGTAATTTATATGAGATCATGTTAAGTGTTACAGAACTGCAGGTCCACAGACATGCGGAAATGTTAGTTTACATCTACAAACACCTAAATGCAGCCGTCTGTTATCGTTGCTGCTCAACATTTGCCTTTAGTTCTGCCGTTTCAAGCTATGTAATTTAACATTCCAACAGACAGCTTCTTAACAGCTGCCACTTAACAGTCAATTTAACATTTGCTGTAGCTGATGAATGAACTCGTGATAAATATTAATTGTGTTACAGTCGAAGAAAGTAAAGTGAGAGAAAGGGAGGAAAGATAGACAGAGAAAGAAAAAGAGAAGGACGGCATGTGACACATTTTCGCCGAACGTTGTGTTATTGATCATGGTAAGAAGTAAACATGAATGCAACGATGTGTGTGGTACAATATTGTTGACTGTTTGCTGTTTTATATGGGCAATATTTTCATTGAACAAACTTGTATAGTCGTACTGGCACTCGCACTCTTAGTCGTACTTTCGATACTTAAAGCTATCAGTAGTGTTAATCTTGAAATGCTTAAAAGCCCAACCCAAATGCAAACCAAACGAATTCAATTGAATTGCAACAAAATCTCATTGAAAGCGCAAGAGTTGCATGCAAACCACGAAGAAGTGAGACAAGTTGAGATGAGATGAGAAGAGACGACAGCTATTAAGTGAACGCTTAAGCCAATGAGGCGGCTGTGAATGCCAATGTACAGAGTAGAAGAAAAAAAAACTATAAGTAAACAACAAACAGAGCAATAAACATACAAACAAGCGCAGCAGCTGCAACAACAACAACAGCAACAACAACACAAACAACTAAAACTTGGCACACTAAGTGACAAGCAAAGCCAAAAGATTCATTCAAGTGTGCGACACTTTTTATGCGTGAAATAAAAAGCGACCACAACAACAGCAACAACAACAACAACTGGTCAACAAGCAACTGAGATGCATACCAACATGGCAGCGTATTAGCAAAGACAAATACTAATTGCAGCCAAAGCAGCAGCAGCAGCAGCACCAACAACAACAGCAGTAGTTTCTTGTTGTTGCTGTTGTTGTTGGTTTTTGCTGCCGGCAGTTAATTTCATTTAAAGAATGTCATCTTCACTTTAAGTGAAAGATAAATACACACACAACAACACTCGCACACACTCAGTTGCAGAAATCGACAGTTGCAAGTGTTTGGTATTGTCTCCTTTTCCTTCAACTTCAACTTAAACTTCAATTTCAACTTCAACTTCAATTCGAACAGTTGGCGCTTTGCCGCTGCTGTCAACGCTGCGTATGAATGATGTGTGTGTTTTACTGTTGTACGTTACTGTTACTGTTACTGCTGCTGTTGTTGTTGTTGCTGTTACTGTTGCTGCTGCTGCTGCTGCTGCAGCTGTGCTGAGTTTGTTTGTTTATGAGGAGCGTCTTAATTCTTTGCGCAAATAAAATTGCACATTCGATTTCGCTGAGAGTGCAAAAAAGTAAAACGCACAACAATCGACAGCTGAGTGAGCACTGATAACAATCGATAACTATTGTAATCGGTTAGGTGACTTAGTTTCTCTGAATGTGTGCTACAGTTTGTATGTATTTATGAATTGTAATACCTAAGGGATTATGAAAATCTATAAAAGATCGAAAACATATTTTGGATACTTTGCATTTTTAACTAATGTAAATAAATATTATTTAGTTAACTTAGTAAAGACTTTCCTAAGTAGTCGCAAAGTGCTTCAGTTTGTATTTTAAACAAATATTTTTATGTCTATATTGACAGACCTTCAAATTATTGGTTTAGCTATATCTGCTAAGGTATTAACCTGAACAAATCTTTTTGATTTATCATCCAATCCTAAGATAAAACAATTGTTGTATAGTAAAATGTTTAAGATACTAAAGTTTCAAATATAAACTATTAAATTTCAACAAAATGTTTCCTATTATTAAATTTATTCTATATATTTTTATATATATATTTTTATATATATATATATTTTTAACTTATGTTCAAAAATTGAGTTTTATTAGAAAATTCAATCGATTTTCATTTTAATACAATAACCTATAAACCTTTATTTCAACATGAACTTAATTTAATTTTCCTTAACAAATTTTTAGTTAACTTAAATATATTTTACTACATTTCACTTGTAATGGTTTTATGATCTTGCATCATCCTTAAACCTTTGAATACCTACCATACAACGCGGGCACAAATTGAAATTGATTTATTGATCTATGGATCGTTTAAACTTGGAATTATCCTTTCTTTTTAATTTGTTAAACACTTTTTAGTTAAGCTAGTAATTCGTAGTCATTTCAACTGTCAATTGGTTTACTTCAAAAACACTGAAAAACTTGTTGCCATTTTAAAAAATTCAATTCCAAAACTCAAATTCAAATTCAAATTCAATTTTGATTCGATTCGAATTGCAGTGGCAATTGCATGAGGCAGTCAAACATTTCATTTCATTTCATTCAGTAAATTTCACTTTTAAACGACGACACCCGATGTTATAGACGATCGGTGATCGGCGGTCACACTTTTGGGCCCGGGAGTACGATCAGTACGACCAGAGAGTCATTCGCACCGTTTTGTTCGAGGAGCAGGAAACTCGATTGTTTGTCGTTATTTGTCGTTAGCGGTGTTTGCATGCGTTGCATCCGTTTCAAAACGCGTCCGTTTGTTAACTGATTTCGCGTTGTCTTGGCCAAAACTCAAATTCGAAAACTGTTCAAGAAGCGACGCGACGCTGCCAACGCCGGCAGCAACGTACGCGACTTACTCTCTGCCAGTACAACGAACCAGACAACTGGCCAGACTGTCGCTCAGACACCAGACCGTACTCCCTCCTCTCCGCCCCCTCTACCCCACCCCTTTTCATTCAAAAAAAAAAAAAAAAAAGTCAGCAGACGACGCGCCGTTTACTTTGCAATTGGCAGCTGCACTTGTCGCTGCTGACGTCAACGGCAACGTCGCTGCTAGCTGACCACAGCGAATCAATAAACATGCGTCGACGTTGCTGTCGGCGTCTGCGTCGTCGTCAGCGTCGCTGTTAGCCGGCAAAGTTGTCGTCTTTTCGCTTTTGTTGCTGCCAACTTTGGCTTTAGCTTTGCTTTTGTCTTTGGCTTTTGGCTTTGATTTTGGCTTTTTTCTTCTTTTTCTTCTTTTTTTTTTTAGCTGTTTCTCTTCTTCAGCTTCTCCTTTTGCCGCAAACAGACTCACTTTTCACTGCAACATGTTGCTGACCAACTGACGAGCTTGAAAGACGGACTAACTGACGGACTGACTGACGGACTCACAGACTGACTGACTGACTGCTTGACTAACTGATTGACTCGTGACGCTGGCCATGAAGTTGTCGCCAGTCTGGATTATCAAATACAGAAAACCGGAGATAATGTTTAGCTCAAAGACTTAGTCAGAGACTAGCGGGAATTGTTAACTGAACAACTAAATTTATTTAATATTAAATTAAAGTAATATTAAGAAAAAAAGAAAATAATATAATAGCTAATATATATATGGTTCTGAACAAAAAAAGATTTTTAATTGTTAAATTAAAGCTTTTTTAATTTTAATAGTTTTATTTAAATTTTTATTAATTAAGTTTCACAGCCAAAAATTCTTTTGCAGCTAAACGATTTCAATATAGAAAATGTTTTTTTTTTTTAAATTTTAATATCCTAATTTTAACATTGATCACGAAAAGTATTAACAATTTTTTTAAGTAGTTAGACTTTTTAAAATCAATATACAATTAATTGATTTGCATTTAAAACTTGAACTAATTATTTTTTTTAAATACATAATTCATTAATAAACATTTACAATTTTAACCTCATTTTAAATTTGCTGTTTTGTTCTTTTTTTTAAGTAGTTGCTGTTGGTTCTGTTTGTTGTTGTTGCTGATTTGCTATCTGTGCGGTCGACACTTGATCAACTTTCGCTTTTGTTGTTAACAATTGGCATGTCTTGTGAGTGTGAATACGTGTGTGTGTGTGTGTGTGTGTGTGTGTGTTTGTGTATGTATGAGTGTGTGTGTTTGTGTGTTGCATAAAAAAGGCGATCTTTGGCGTTTGACTGAGAAAACATTTCTTTGGCACTAAAATCGAAATTGAAATTGAAAAATATGTTAAAAGCTTAAGACAGCCAACAACAACAACAACAACAATAACAGCAACAACTGACAGTGGCCAAGACTGTGACAGTCGAGTCATGATGCCAATGCCAGGGCTGTGACTATTGTTGATTTACTGCTGTTGTTGCTGCTGTTGTTGTTGCTGTTGCTGTTGCTGTTGTTGTTGTTGTTGTTGCTGTTGCTGTTGTTACTCTGGGGCGTGTGCGTATTTGCGAAGATCTTTGTGGAAGCCAAGACATGCATAAAACTTGTAAAGCTATTAAAAGCGCTTACAGTGACAACAACAACAACAACAACCACTAACAACAACCACTAACAACAACAACAACAATCATTCCATTTTGTTGTTAGTTTTCATCTTATTTTTGTTATTTGTCGCGGCTCATTAGCTTGATGTGTTAATTAAAGCGAATTTTGCAAATATTTCGAACATGAAAAACCAAAAATAAAGTATAAAATTAAACAAAAAATTTGCAAGACAACCAAAAAGGAAAAAGAAGAGAAAAGAAACAAAAGACTTTGGCAACGAACTTGCCACAATGACTTTCACAGAAGAATGCAAACTGTCAGTTTAACTATGACATTGACTGACTGACACGCCCACACAGTCAACCCCATCGCCTCCCAGTCCCTCTCTCTCTCTCTTTCTCTTTCTCTCTCTCAGACTCGTTTGTCATCTCATGATTTGGCCGCCTTTTGTTGGCGGCTTTTCGGCTTTGTTGTATGACAAATAAATTTATGCAGCCAAGTTGGTCAGTTTGGTTTCCACTGAAGTTTTGTTGCACGCTCCAAAGTTGCAATGTTGCAACACACACACACACACACACACTTGTACACACACACATATACCTCTCAAATTAGCGATTGCGTGTTGCATGCGTTGCGTTTAAATTGTATCAATAAATTTATTGATTTCAACTGTTGCCGCTGTTGACTTGTTAAATATTTTGCCAAAACGATTTATGTTGCCAACATGCAAATTTGTATGCTGCCGTTGTTGTTGTTAATGAACATGTCGTTGTCGACACACACACACACACACACACACACTAAGCAGCTCCTAAGAAATTAAACCTTTCACTTGAGCACCATAATTTCACCCACCAAAAAAATTAGTTATGTTTTTTCATAGAACACTTTCATTCAATTGAGTTGCATTTGGGTTAGGGACAGTTTCGTTTTTGGCTTATTGGCTTATAGACTGCCTCAAACTGCCACCTGTTTTGCATGCTCAAACAGGCGAAAATCGAGCCACAATAAACCAAGTGAAATGTTGTTGTCGCCCGGTGCATGGCTAATTAGATAAACAAATTTTTGTTTCCACCTGTTTTTGGTGTAGTTGTGACTGTTTCTGGTTGTTGTTGCTGTGGCTACATTGTTGCACGCATTCGAAATTCGAATTATTGAAAAGTGAAAAAAAAGTACAACAACACAACCACAACAACAACAACAACAACAACAACAACTGAACTGCGTACAGTTTCTAAAAGAAAGTGAAAATCCAGCGCTGACAGAACGCAGTGTAAGCGCTAAGCGTTAAGCGTAAAGTGCGCCGCCTAATGGCCGTCAACGTCTTAGCGCCTTAGTTGGCCAGGACCGAAGAGACTTTAAGACATACAAATGTGTGTGCAGAGGCCGTAGTGATGCGCTTGGATGCGTGACACGACTATAGCACGACTCACGACGTGCTTAATCTGGAAAAGCTGAAAAAAGATTTGAAAGCTGATTAAAGCTCAGACATTGTAGAGAACTAACAACTCGATTGGCACACAAAACACCCCTTAAAAAGCGGTGAGCTTTTATGCTGCTTTGATATATTAAAGCACATTAAAGCTTTGTGCTTGTATTGGGTTTTGTATTATAATAAAGAGAACGAAAGCTTAACATACTTATAAGTTTTTAAATTAAGTTGCTTAGTTCAAAAGCTCGTTAAAGCTTAAATTATTAGCTTTAACATACCAAAGCGCATTTTAGAGCTTTCAAAGCTTGCAGTAAAGTGACTTAAAAAATAGAGTTATCAAAGACAATGTTTGAATTTAATCGTAAAAACGATTCTTTATTAAAGTTTATTATAGTGTTGATAGGAATCTTAATAAAATTTGACATAATTAAATGTACTTAAAGTCAATTCTTATACTTTGCTATGTAAGCTCTTGTGAAACTTAAAAACTTAAAGTCACTTTCTGTATGCCTCAAGTCTTAAAGATTTTGTGCACTCTCTGGACATAAACACGCGCTCATCTCTGTTAGGCCAAGAGCCACTGATCCACTGAGACAATCCGAGACTGAAGTAGAGTCAGAGACAGAGACAGAGTCGCAGACAGAGATAGAGACAGTGAGCCACAGTCATTCACAAGTTTTGATGCTAAACAAATATGACTAATTATGGAGGAACTGAGACTGGCGCTGCCACTAAACAGTGCCACATAATGCGATCGTCGTCTTCGTTTCGACGTAAATGGACAGAGACGGAGTAGGAGATAGAGACCGACTAGGAGACAGAGGTAGAGACAGACAGACTCCAACTGGTAACTAGTTGGGCTTCAAAACACCAACAGCAACACCCGCAATTTCGCCAATTCGTGGAAAAAGAGCAAAAACAAATGAAAATCAAATAAACGAAGCAATTGAAATTGCGATTGTATGAATGAAATGCGTTTTACGCGACGCTTCGAAGTCGTCACCGTCGTCGTTGTCATTGTAGTTTTCACTGTATTTGGCACTGTCAAGTTATCGATCGGCTAATCTTTCTGCCAGGTTTGCGGACAACTGCACAGTTGTCGGGGCGTGACGGCAGCCATGACACGCCACGCCCACAACAACTGCGCATGGGCAAACTCCTTGAATCTCAACCAAAAAATATGGAGAAGCCCACACGGCATACGGTGCGTTGGGGCATTGCACCTGTTACCCTCTTGGCCGAAGACTTTGTGACGGCTCTGAGTGTCCTTCCAGCGGATCATCACTGTATCACATCCTGTGTGGACGCCTATCGTTCCAAAGGCTTGACCTTTGCCGACAAACATCAGGTGCCCAATGTCTTCACGAGCTTTGAGGAGCTCGCAAGGTGTCCTCAAGTGGGTAAGTTTTCCAAACACTTTGATTAGAGTGTGTAAAGGGTATCTTACAGTCGGGTGTGCTTTTGTTTATACCCTCAGACGCCGTCTACATCTCACCATCGAATCCAATGCACTGCGAGTTGTGCCACCTGATGCTGAACCATGACAAGCACGTGCTGTGTGAACAGCCGATGTGTATGACTGAGGATCAGGTGGTGGATCTCGTTGCCAAGGCCCAGGCACGCGGTCTCTTTCTGATGGAGGGCATCTGGTCACGTTGCCTGCCCGCCTATCGTATGCTGAGGGAGGAGTTGAGAAACTCAAAGCTTGGCACAATCTATCAGGTGGAGTGCACCTTGGGCTGGGAGTTGTCCAATGAACTGTCCAAAATGATGGAATATGCTGGTGTGACCAAGGATTTGGCACCCTATGCCATACAGCTGGCACTTTGGATATACCGTGAGGTGCCCGTATCGATCAGGGTGTCGGGAAAGATCAATAACGATGGCATCGATGTGGCAGCCACTATTGAGATGATCTATAAGGACAATCGTACTGCTCGCCTAATGCTCAGCACTGAGGAGACACTCAGCAATATGGTCATCATACGGGGCAGCGAGGGAGATGCTACTGTGAGTTTTATGAGTTACTATATAAATATTTTCTAATTTAATGCCCTGTAGATGAACAATTTGTGGTGCCCTGAGTTGGTGGTAATGAACAACGAGGACCATAAGTTTACCTTGCCGCGTTCCAAGAAGCCCACCATCTATCATAATCGTATTGGGCTGTGCTACGAGGCAGATGAAGTGCGTCAATGCATCCTGAAAGGACGCACCGAGAGTGATCTCTTCAATCACAACGAGAGTCGTTTGTTAGCCAATTTGACTAACCAAGTACACGATATGCTTTGCCATAATACCCATCAGAACCGGCAGGAAATTAAACAAAAACTGTCCATATAATTTGCAAACTAAAATAAATATTTTTAATAAATTTTGAGCTTTACATACCTTTGCTTTTGTGCTGCATGCAGATCAGTAAAATGTTTAGCATGCAATTTAGTCAAGACACTATGCGGTTGAGTTTACCGAATGCCATGACCAAAACACAGCAAAGACACAAACCAGCTGCCGTTGTTGAGCTTTTTCTGTCGCTGTTGCGACCTAGTCAAGTTGTTGTCGGTGTTAACGACATATCAACTTCACCTGGGTTATCTTGAAAAGCTTCTCGAACCATCTATTGCGTTGTTTTCAAGAAATCAAGCGGAGCACATCGAACTTTCCGGCAAGAGAGCCCAAGACGGTGGAGTGACTAATACGCAAAACAATTACCGCAAGGCAATAGTAATAATTGTTCAGACGATCGTACACAAACAATGTTCTTGCTGATAAGAGCGGACAATGCTTATCACCGGCATGAGTGCTCTGTGTGTAAACAAATGCCATTTATATAAACAAATGGGCAAACAATTATAGTGAGAGCTTTTCCTTAAGTATAGAACAAGGGAAAAACTGGGTCGGCGGCGAGGAGTATAAATTTGTACTTATAGACGGGCCTTCATTTATAGAATCGTTTATATGTATGTATATACTTACATAGTTAGATATTTATGTATTTATATGTGCACCCAATCACGTCGGCCATGTTGTTTTCGTAATGTTTAAACATTTGTTTGTTAACGGAAAATTTCCGTGGCATTGAGTTGGGGGCAGTGACATGGAAATGCAACATGTGTGCGTTACCTGACTATGAGGCGATGATGCAATTTGAAATGCACACTACCAGGGCCGCTGCAGTGCAAGGGTTGACAACGTGGCCTTTGCTGAAAACCAGTATGCAGTATATTGAAAACGTGTGTATTATGAAAGCAAAATTATATTTTATTTAAATTGTCGAGGCGAAAATATGTGTTTGACGTTGTCATTGCGACTTTATTTTTTGTTTTTTTGTTTACCGCGCAATTTTGTAAACACAACAAAAATAAATTGCGCAGCAAAAATTGTTAAAAGCTTTATTTTCACCTCTCAGCAGAACTTTGAGCGGCAGAGAGCAACGAGTTTGAGCAACAACCCAGTTGTGAATGCGGTCATCGAAAATTCTCGAGTGCCAAACAAACGTTGTGTAAATTTCAACTAAGCAGGCGAAATACAAATAATTTTTACTGATCTAAGTTGACATTACCTTTTGGGAAACAAAATCGTTGATTTGAAATCAGATTCGAAGTCGCTGCGAAGAATCACAAATCATAAATTGTTTTTCTGAAAAACTAAAATAAAAGAAATAGGCAATACATTTAAACAAAACCATAATAGGAGAAAGCAATCATTTGAATTCAGGTAAATATTAAAATTGTTTGTTTAAAATTATAACGAATCGAATTGGCCATAGGGTTTGTTGTGTTTGGGAGAGAGACAGCGAAATAGAGTGTGCCGGTTTGCTGCCGCTCTCGCAGACAAAAACAACTGTGCGAGAAAAAGCTCTTGCTGGGTATATAAGCAAGTGACTGACGGCTACATAAAGTTCAATTCCCATTCGTATTTCGCTGCGAGGACGTCGAGGACAAGTGGAAGTGACGCATCTAACAAAAACAACAAAGAAACTGCAAGCCAAAAGAGGAACCGCGAACAACCACTAAAAAAGAAAGAGAAGAGAAAAGTTAACTTTAAATAAAGAAAGATCTCAATAAACAGCAACATGTCTGAGGCACATTTTGATGAGTACGAGCATTACAACTATGACCATGGAAAATACATGTTTTCTGGCCATAGCGGCAAGCAGCGCTCCAAGAAGGAGGCCACCGAGCACACCAACCACTTCGACCCGTCGGGCCACTCGAGGAAGATTTTGACTAAACTCATGAACACCAACAACAACAAGAAGACTGTGAAAAACTGACGACAAAGTCACGCCAAAGCAGAGACACAAATACAAATACAAAGTAAAACTTGAGCAGAAAAGTGCGCAAAAAGAAACGAATGACGGGAAGATATTGAATTTGAAGTAAGAAAAAGAAATACAAACAGAAAAATCAAAGCACAGTGGAAGAGAAAGAAGAAAAGTTGCTGTAGCGGCAGCGCTGGCACTGTCGGTCAGCTCTCACGCTGGAAAACTACTACATAAAAAGATAGAAGAAAACAAGAAAAAAATACTGGAATTACTTATCGAATAGTTCTAGTTTTAAAAAATTTCCTAAACTTAATACACTTACAGACTTATAATTTTAATATTATACTTAGTGCGATTCAAATTATGAAGTTTGCTTTAGGTATAAATTATAAAATAAAAAGAAAAAAGCTGAAGCTTAAACAACTGCATTTCTATTATTTTATTGAACATTTACAGCGCTTTGCATTGGAATTGGAGCCTTGCACATACATATGTGCAGCAGCTACACACACATTGAAGCGAAAGCTTTAGGTGACTTATACATAAATATTTACTCTCGGCTTCTCCCTCCCCCACAGAGTGATTGTGCATGTGTGTGTGTGTGCGCGCAACTGTGTGCATATTTATAGCCTTTTAGTTGAACTCATTTGCACTCAGCGCATCGCCTTGCGATCGTCGACCAAGTTTTTCCTTTGTTTTGTTATCTACAAACTTCAATGAAAACTCATATTGATTAATGTGCTTGTGTGTACGTGGAATTGTAAGATCGATACGGAAATCTTCCACTGACCTTTCACAACTACGAATTCATTTGTAAACGAATATCTTCCGTATTGAATGTAAAAAAGCTGAAATACAGGGTGTCTCTTAAATAGTTTTTAAATAAAATAGATAATTCACCCACACTCCATCCCTAACGGTTGGAAGACATACAAAAGACCAACAGGTTGCAAAGTTCTGTAAAGAAACAAAAGATGGCGCAACATATCGCGGTCAGCTGTGAGCCGCTTACCAATAAAAAGAAATATAGACAAATTGTGTGGACAATTGGCACAGATTTGGCAGCTGATTTACTAAAAATTTCTTATTAAACCCACACACTTTAAAAAACGGTCAAATTATAAAATTAAACGTAATTAAATGCACGACATGCATGCAAAGCATTCAGCTTTTGTCTTGTGCAACCAGCTGTCACATGTGCACAAAGCAGTCGTTCGGAGCGACTCAACGGTTGCACAACAGTTACGTTCAATGTGTTCTTTTTTTTGCCAAGCAGGCTTAGTTGTAATCTAAAATATAAATTTCTATTTACTTTTCACTAAAAAGCATTCAAGTAACAGTTCATATTTGCAAAATTCATTGCAGTGTTTAAATTAGAAGACAAAACGTGAGTAAATCAACCCATAAACACACGCACACACACACATTCACGCGCGCACACACACCGCGAATACATGTCAAAAAGACAAAAAGAAAAAAAAATCAATAGACAGTGGAATGGGTAAAAACGAGGAGATGACAAATCGTTGACCGGCTTTTGGGCGATTTACCGATTTACCGATTAAACCGATTTCGCTGTTTTAGTTGTGTCCGTGCGTGCGTGCGTTTGATAAGACCGAAAGACTAAGAATTGTTACACAATGTGCGCTCTAATTACAGATTTTACCTACCACACACGCTGCACACATTATTGGTAGAAGCAGGGCAACAAAAAAAATAAGTAAATAAATCACAAAACAACAAAATAAAAAGAATAAAACTAAAACAAAAATAATGGCAACGTTCCTAAACATGAGTTCGGTGAAGCTAAACAAATGGCAGGTGGCGCTCATATTGGGCACGCCACTGGCCATTGGTCTGGGCGTTTATGTGCTCCGCAAGAGCGGCACACGGGACGACACACAGGGCGGCAAACAGCAGTCAAAGACCAGGGATGCAGACAAAACGCGCTCCAAGGGAAAAATAGAGAAACAAACGTTGTCCATCGATGGCACTGCACCCGATTCGGAGCTGGAGCGTAAGAAGAAGTCGGCCGAGTTGGGAGAACAGCTGTCACCGCTGAAAGAGGCCAACAACTACAAGACGGAGGGTAATAATTGCTATCGCAATGGCAAATACGATGAGGCAATCAGTTTCTATGACAAGGCCATTGATAAGTGCCCCATTGAGCATCGCACTGATATGGCAATCTTTTATCAGAATCGTGCTGCATCCTATGAGATGCTCAAGAAGTGGAACAAAGTCAAGGAGGATTGCTCTCTGTCGCTGGAATATAATCCCCGTTATGCCAAGGCTTATTATCGTCGTGCTCGTGCCCATGAGGCCACCAAGGATATGTCCGAGTGCCTGGATGATGTCACAGCCACCTGTATACTGGAAATGTTCCAGAACAACAATACGATTGTGTTTGCAGATCGTGTACTCAAGGAGACGGGTCGCCTCGATGCCGAACGGGGGATGCGTGAACATGTGCCTGTTGTGCCATCGGCTGCCTTTGTCAATACCTATATGCGTTCCTTTATTGCTGATCCTCTGCAGATTATGAATGTACCGCCATCATCGGTGGCTGATACACCGCCACGTGGTTTCCTGCGTGCACGTCGCGCCTTTGATGAACAGAAATTCGATGATATCATTGCTGCCTGCACCGAGGAAATTGAATCATCCGAATCGGAGTCACAATACAAGGTGGAGGCACTGCTCATGCGAGGCACATTCCATTTGCTGTGCGGCTCCTTTGCCGACAGTAAAACCGATTTCGATGCCATACTGGCCAATGGTAAGTGACATGATCCTCTATAGAAATGTTATCTAAACTTTTTTACTTGCAGCTGATGCGGATTCCACACTGCGTGTTTATGCGTACATTAAACGCGCTGCACTCTTCATACAGACGGATGAGCGGGAGAAGGGATTGGCTGATTTCATGGAGGCGGAGAAACTGAAGCCAGATAATGCCGATGTGTATCATCAGCGTGCACAGATCCTGTTGCTGCTGGAGCAGATCGATGATGCATTGGTGGAGTTCGATAAAGCTGTGCGTTTGGCACCAAATCATGCCATTGCCTATGTACAGAAATGCTATGCGGATTATCGTCTGGCCTTGATGACCAACGATCAGAATCGCTTGGAGCGTGTCATACGTGACTTTGAGCAAGCAATCGAAAAGTTTCCCGATTGCGTTGAGTGCTACAGTTTGATGGCTCAGGTGCTGGCCGATCAGCAGCAATTCCCACAGGCTCAGCTCTTCTACGAGAAGGCCATGAAATTGGCACCAACAAATCCATCATTGTTAGTCCATCAAGCCATTATGATGCTGCAATGGCGTGGTGACATCGATGCTGCCGTCTCGCTACTCAATCGTGCCATTGAGGTGGATCCTAAATGTGAGCTGGCCTATGAGACGCTCGGCACTGTGGAGGTGCAACGAGCACAATTACAGCGTGCCGTGGATCTGTTTGAGAAGGCGCTGCTCTATGCCAAGAGTCAGGCGGAGCTGGTTCATGTCTACTCATTGCGTAATGCGGCGCTGGCTCAAATCAATGTCACACGCAAGCTTGGCATCGATATGAATACCATTTCGGCAATGGCACAATCCGGTTTCCTAACCCAGCCGGGCATGTAGACACACACAAACACACACACACACACGTAGCCAGGATATCGGATCAGATCGCACGGCATTTAAACACCAAACACACCAACTAAACACACCCACCCAACCAATCCCAACAAAACAATCCAAAAACAACCAAAAGGAAAAGAAAGATAAAAGGATCCACAGCTGACCCCGAGCCCAGTTAACTCTACCGATAAACAAAAAGAAGGAAAAAGAATTCAAAACACCCAAAACATCCAAAACTTTGTTATACACATCTAAAAAGATATGGAAAATCTTTGTTTTAGTTATTGTGCTCCTAGTTTTAGCAATGAAAGTCATGTCGATCATAATGAAACTTTAATTATTATAATAACTACTATTACTCTAACTAATAGTTAATGTTAGTCTAGCTTTAAACAACCAACAACAAATCAATACAAAAACATTTGTAATTAAACCAATCAGTTTTGCACCCGATTGTAGGACTGCACATCCCCAGAGATGTAACCCGCGCAGATCAGCCACAGAGCCGCACGTATGCTGCCCACAATGGCGTACTCTGCCTCCAGCTGCTGTAGGAGTGGCAGCAGTAGACCCGGCAGTGAACCCAACCCATTGGATATACCCATCAGAGTACCCGCAAAATTGGGACTCATGTCTAGTGGCAGCACCTTAATCCCTGCATAGTAGGCACCAAAGGCAATCACACTCCAGGCGCGTGCTCCGTACTCCTTGTCGTAGACCAGGTACATGGATACGCTTACAAAGACCAGCCAGGACATCAGACGACGTGTCTGTGTGCGACTGAGTATTCCATTGGCTATGAGGTAATCACTGAGGCTGCCCGAGGTGAGGGTGGCCAACCAGCTGCAGAGATGCGGAGCAGTTACCTGCAGATACGTCTCCAGTTCCTTCCACATGGTACTGCCCTTGGTCTGCAGATCGTGTAGCAACTTTTGCAGCTCCTGTGCCATCTCTTGCTGATTCCAGTCGTGCTGCATGCTAGCCGCAATCAGCGCCCAAATGGGAGCATTCATGAGCATATTACTCCAGGGAGCTGTTTCATTGGAGGCTTCATCTGCTTCGCCGGCTGTCAGCAATGTCGCGCTCACCTGACTGTGGATGTAGTCGCGTTCAGAGTTCTGTATGTAGGGGGAGGCATCCGGTTTGCTGTAGCAGACAAAGACCTTGGAAAGAAATGCATGTATTAGTGATTGAGGGAGTACCTTTAATGTGCTTTGGAAGCTCCAGGTGTGGAGATCCTAATGGAAAACATAGAAAAGTGATCTATTATATAATTCCTCTCTGGTAAGTCCTTAATTTAAATCTTCAGTGAGCTTTTTAAGCTTTAGAACAGCTTGAAGCTTTGACTCGAAGCTTTACGAAGCTTTGAAACTTATGGTATGCTAAGATTTCTTTGTCTGTAACAGCTTTAAGTAGTGCTTAATAAACTTTTTCTACTTACGAATCCCATGAACCATAGCAACGCGCCACCGCCCACCACATAGAAGGCCACCGCCCAGTCCTTGTCACCGAGGGTCAGACCATTAACCAGGTGCACAAAGGTAATGCCAATTTCGCCACCGCTCAATACACAGCTGCAGAGCAGACCGCGTTCGCTTTCGGGCACCCATTGGGCTAACAGAGCGCTGACAGCCGGAAACGTAGGACCCTCGCAGAATCCAATGAGCAGACGTAGAGCCATCAAAGCTCCCGGGCCGCCATTGCGTACAATTGTGGGTGTCAGCAGTGTGAGTATGGCCGAGAACAGGATGGAAGCACCCAGAATCCATTTACTGCCGTAACGCTCGGCCAGACGTCCACCCGGAATGTGGGTGATCATATAGCCTGCATAGAAGGATATGGTGACCAGTATCTGAACCTGTTTGCTCCACACATCGGAGCAATTGGAAGTTGTGATCACAGGGGCAGGAGGAGTAAGGAGGATTACTTTCTCTGTCTTCAGTTTGATTTCCACTTTCGGTTTTGTTTTCCCTGTGGAAATTCCCGCTGTGCTTTGACTGCTCTTCGTCGCCGATTTCCCTTTGTAGGAAACTTTTGTGGCTTCAACTCTGGCTAGTCCCCTGGATTCCTGCACTATGCGATTCAGTGAGAAGTCCAGACAGTGACGTATGGTGTAGGCATTGATGATGGCCAACAAACTGAAGTAACAAATGATAAAACGCTGTTTCACCTGCAGATCTGTTCCGATTATTATCCTCATAGAGCTACCATTATCCCACAGTCTGATTTCTTGTACTTACAGTCAAAGATCTTACGCAATTTACGCTGAATTAGCAACATTTTGACCAACAAAATTCAGTTAAATGAATTTTTAAGTAATTAAAAGAAATGTTTAAACAAATTTACAACTTTTTTGATGAAATTTCTAATCAAAAGTGTCGGAATTAAGGGATTTATATGTCAGACAGACAGTACTGGGAGATTTAGAAGATTTTAAATCTGAAAAAAATACCAAGAAAGAAAATTTGATTAGACCCCGTACTCTAAAAAAGAGTAGCGGGGTCTATTAAATTCATCAGAAGCGAAGTGTGCGTAACAGGCAGAAGAAGGTGTGGCCGACCCCATAAAGTATATATATTCCTGATCAGCATCAACAGCCGAGTCGTATAGCGATGGACGTCTGTCCGTTCGTCTGTATGAGCACCTAGATTTTAGAGCTATACCCACTAAATTTGAAATGAAAATGCGTCTGCTTCGCGATCAGATCATGTTTGTTTAAAAACGGCGACACGCCCCCTACCGCTCCCGCAAATTTTTAAAACCATTTTCACATCACCACAACTTGAAAACGACTAGAGCTAGAGAGACCAAATTCCCACATTATGTGCCTGGTATCAGTATAACTATATTCACCAAGTAAGGTTTGGATCAGACAACTATAGCCTATAGCTCCCATAGTACAAATTGGTCGAATTTAGGACATTTCTATGAAGACAAGTAGTGTTAGTTGAGCTAACGCAACAAAACTCACATATTATGTGTATGGTACCATTATAACTATCCTTACCAAATTTGGTCCGGATCGGACCACTATAGCCTATAGCTCCCATAGTGCAAAAAGATCGAAATTTACTTATTTGCGTGGTAAAATGCGCCCTAGAATAAGTAAGGGGTCTTTTACGGTCGGCTCGTTCTACTGTAGCCTTTCTTACTTGTTTTTTCTAAACTTTTGAAAAAGAAACACAATTTTTAATTAGTTTATGCACTTTATTTGAACTAACATTATAAAAACAGTTATATTGTTTAACAATAGTGTTAAAAACACATGCATTACACATTGATCAACAATCAAAAAAATTCTCATAAAATTATTAAGACTGATATGAACGTTTTTACATTTTGCAATACAAATTAGGTACATTTTTTGATTTTTTAATTATATTTTTTAAGTTTTCTTTTTTTTAGGTTTTGTTTTAAAATCTTGTTCTATTTTTAATGTGATGATTATAATTGAATTAATCTCACTAGCCTAAAACTGAATTTCGTTTCGATTACATACTAAATAATAATTAAGAGAGTACATTGCTGCAGAATGTGGGTGTGGCAGGGGGCGGGAGGGAAATATAGTGACTTGCAGAAGGCATTAAAATAACAACAAAATAAAATAAAATATAATAAAATAAAGACAGAAAATATACATAAGTAAATTCGGTTCGAAAATGGGCATTACTGGAGAGAAGTGAGGTATCTGCAGCTGGAAGCTTATAGATTAATATATATAATATATATGTATACACTGGTTTTGGGTGCATTTAGCGGCATACTATAAAACTAGCAATTTGCAGATTTCGATGATCGCAAGGATAAATTACATTAAATTACATTAATTAATGTCTTCTTGAGCTTCGTTAACATATTACAAAGAAATTCTCTAGAGCAACAAATTCAACAGGTGCACATATAACATATTAATAATGATAGTTGAGTACTACATAAAGTGTACATTCGTATTAGTATACGATAGTATATTAACTAGATCTGAACAAGTTTTATGGCACTTTGGATAATTGCTATATCTAGGAGCTATGCTCAGCTGCCTTCAATTTCATTTCCGGTTTACGTTCATGGGCCTCAAAATCAACAGTTCGATGTTCGATTCTTGAATCATTGAACGGTTGTACCTCTCCAGATGCCCAAATGCAGTAGATAATCGCCGTTACGAAGAGTACACCGAATGCCACCCAAAAGACCAAACGCCATTCAAGTAACGAGGCATTTGGTGTCATTACACCAACTAAATAGGGCGTTACCACGCCCGTTATGGCACCGATACCATTCGTAATGGCCATCAGAGTACCAGCATAGTTGGGACTCATGTCCAGTGGACTTAGCTTCATGCCCGCATAGTAGGCACCCATCAAACCCATGCAAATGGTGAAGAGTATTACGACCAGGACACGATCACAGCCGGCATAGGAGGCGCCCACCATGAAGATAGCTGGTCCAAAGGCAGCCAAACCAGTCATCAGTTTGCGAGTATTTGTGGTGTTCATAATGTTACGACGGATCATCCAATCGGCAACGAAACCGCTACCAACGGACACAATCCACATCATGACGTACGGCAGGGAGGAGTACAATCCATTGGCCTTGATCGAGAACTGTAGCACATCGGACATATATTTGGGCAGATCTGTAACCATGATATAGAAGCCCCAATCGTGACCGATTTGTGCCGAGACCAAAGCGAACATAGGCAGATTGGTGAGGATTGCCTTCCAGGGCGTCGGCGGTAGGTTCTCATTACGACCAATCGTACCGATCTCCTTGATCAGATACTCGCGTTCGGTGGGCTTAATGAAGGGATGGCTGCTGGGATCGCTGAAGCACAGGAAGACCTGCAAACAGAAAGAGGTGATAAAAATTAATTTAAAATTTTCATTTGGTAATTAAACCGCTAATTAATTTTGTTGTGATTTTAAGTTAATTATGAAGGAAGTCTTCCAAAAGTTGTCAAGCAGGCTTAAAAGATATATTTTCAAACAGGAAGTTTAAAGAAGTTAATTCAATAAAGGATTATTATAGCTTTAATGGGATTTGGAAGCTGTTTGCTGAGAAGTTTATTGATCATAAATAAGCTTAAGAGTTTTTGAGCTTCGTAAAGAAAAGTTTAAAGAGATTCTTAGTAGTTTGAGGCAAAAAGGATGTTGAGGAACTTTTCAGGAATAAAGAAGAGTTTAAGCTCCTTTCCCTACGTAGACTTTGAATAAAGTTTTATATGAAAAATTTAAGCTTTAATGCACTTAAGTAGCTTTTAAACGAACCCAATGAGCTTTTAAAGCTCATTAAGCGCAATACTTACAAAGATGACGAACCAAACGACGCCGAGACCGCCAAAGAAGTAGAACACGAACGACCAATGATAGGACTCCAGAAAAACACCAGATAGCAGATTCCCCATTATAGTGCCCACTTGTCCTCCGCCCAGCACCAATGCACCCAGTTTGCCACGTTCATTTGCGGGTACCCAAGCAGCGAGAAGTACACTCAATGCAGGGAATGTAGTACCCTCGCCGAGACCCATAAGCACACGAGTGACAATCAGCCAGCTGGAGTCACCCAACTCAATGGCAAGTGGTGTGAGCATGGTGAAGACAGCGGTGGAGAGAATACCCAGACCCAGAGTCCATTTGCCGCCAAACTTTTCAGCTAGCAGACCACCGGGTACATGGGTGACAATGTAACCAATGTAGAAGGAGGATAGAATCAATCCTTGTAGCTCCTCAGACCATTCGTATTCTCCGTTATTTGCCGAAGAGCCTTCATCCAAATCATCGGCATCACAAATGGCATTATCATTATCCCCGGTATCTGTGTTGTTCTTCTTCATGACCAGAACAGTGATGGCCTGCGAGAGACAGACTCGCATCGTGTAGGCATTTAAGATGGCCAAAAAGCCCATTATAGCCAATATCACACGTTGTGGCAATATAAAATCTGTATACATAAAAATTGGGAAAAATGGACGTAAGTTATAGTTAAAACTCCGGTTAGTCAACAAATTAACACATTCACAGACATTCTCACATACGCTCAAGTACTAAAACACTTAAAATTCTGACGTCAATCTGAACAATTTAAATATTTCACAGTGTCGCTAAAATCATTTAATTGAATTTGTTTAACATGCAAATAAACAATTTGCCAAAATTCGTTTACAAGTTATTTCAATTAGAAAGAGAAAGAGAGAGAGGGAGAGAGAGATAGCGAAATAGAAAGACAAATCAATTTTCGTTAATTGTGGCTCTTAAACAATTTTATTTATTTATAAATATTTTTTATAATTCTATAAAATTGCTCTATCAATTAGTTTTAAATCGGATATCAAAAGCGTTCATGGCACGCCAATCCCGAACAACAAATTGAAATTGTTTGGAAATCCCCTTTTCAAGTAAATCACAAATTACTCCATTGGGGAAACTTTTGAAATCTAATTTACATAATTTACAAAAGTAAAACAATGTTTAAATTCATTTATAAATACTTTAAATATCTGATTGCTTAACAAGTGTATAGGAAGTAGAATCAGTAAATGAAAACTTGCTGTTATATAAAACAATAAAGTTAAGTTATTTATGAGACAAAACCAAAGTTTAAAACACTTAAAGTCACTAACAAGTTAATTTTTCTCTTATATTATTATTATTATTAGTTAAAAATTATCTAAGAATTCTGAATTTATTGATTACTTTGTTTGCATTTAATATACAGTGGGTAAATTTAAGAATTATTGCCACAATTTTATTGGGTACATTCGAAATTGGTGTTTTCCGATCGCTGAAGGGTGTCATTTATGGCACAAATTTGTTCATTTAATAATGGGTTAAATGGAATTATGTCTTGATAAGTTCAAGTGTTATAGATTCGCGATAAGTTCCGACATTATGCCATATACAACAAGTTATATCAAGTATTTGTACAGTATTTCATGATGGATCATAAAGCGCCAGTTGCCAGTTGCTTGGCAATTAAAATAGTATTCACCCAATGGGTTTTTTGGCACCAGTTGATTCCCCCCCCCCCCAAAAAAAAGAAAAAACAAATTACTCTACCAATAAAGTTATATACTCTTTCCTAAGAATGTCAACAACTGAAGGTTAAATTAATGTACATAAATTGTTTTATTTCTATTCAAGGGAAATCAACAAAATTTTTGAAAATAAAACTAAGATTAACATTGACCCTAACAATTAAATTGTTTAAGAATTTTTGACAACAACAAATCAATTTTATTAACACATTTTTTCAACCAAATTACTATAGGGATTATGTACCGTATTTATAAAGCAATCTTTTTTTATCGCCAGCCAATTCATGATCATATTATTAGAGCAAAAAAAAAAAAAAAAAAAAAAAAAATGTGTATCTATATGAATAACAACAATAATTGTTGATGTTCTGATTCTCACAGCTATAATTATACTACACGCTTCACTCCCAATTTTCAAATTTGAAGCCTCATTACCAGTTTTATAATTTTTTTTTTTTTTTTTTTTTTTTTTTTTTTGTAATTTTGTATTGTATTCTATCTGTTAGTTAGTTAGTATTTTTTTTCGTTTTGTTTATTTAAATTATAATGGGATATAGAGAGCAACTACGTCATTGGTTGACAACTTTATTTGAACAATAAATTAACGTTCATAAATATAAATATATTTACGTAGCTGCAGTTGAGCTGACAATTTAATGATGTCTCAATATTTGACATATTATTTAACAAATACTTCAACGGGAAGCCGACTACAAAATTTATAATCAACACGATTCTCAAATAAAGTGATATCGATAAGATTGTCGCCAAATCGAAGTTTATATACTATATGTAAATCGGGTGCTAATCATACGAGTATGGTCATAATTCACTCAATACTTTGACCGTACGACAGTACAATACTGATTAGCTGACATAATCGACATACTATATATAAATACTACAGATACTAACTATAGATACTGTTTAGCTAAATCTAAATCCAAATCATGTGCCCGATTCCATTAGGATTTATGATAAGATTATGGCAATTATAGCGATATTAAGCGATATTTATGTACGTGAATATATGAATATATTTCCGGGAAGAAACCAGAGTCGGAGACCACGTGACTAACAAAAAAAAACCTTACTAAAATGCATAATGACTTCAACTTTATTAGTTTGTGTGGATAAACTTTGTTAACGTGTATTATGGACTATGCGACAAATGTGATAACTTTAATGGTTATTGCTAAAAGCTGGTATTATATATGATACTGAGATTTGCGATAAGCGTTGACTCGTTTTATTATATTATCACCTTATATATATGTGTATTATTTAAGCGTTACTAAGTTTATAATATATGTTGATAAATATGCCTTTTAATCATTACTTTGACTTAACTCTTTCAGCTCAGATAATGCTCAAAGTCTTGCAAAAATGAAAAATTATATACAAATCGAGAACGGGGCTAAAGATATGCGTACATCGATCCACTTCGACTTCGGCTTTAAACTTCGGATAAGGAAAGTGTTGCGATTGTGTCGAGTCGAGAGTTCATTGAGTCCAAGCATGAATATCAATGGGTTTACTTGTAAATAAATAACTCATATATATATGTAGTAGTATATAGGCATTGCCAGAATCCAAGTAACTTAACCAGCCTAATGATAAGCCTCAAAAGTGACTGTTAAGAAATGATGGATTGTCGTAAGTCATAAGCGTCAAAAGACTCATTGAGTCCACAGACATATTTAAGTACCTAGCTCACGTTTACAACAAGAAAAAAAAATGCGTTTAAAAACTTTAAAGAATATTATTTTTGTCAATAATAACATTTGCATATGACAAATAAAAAACAAACAACAAAAAAAAAGAGCGTAGAAAACACATAAAAATTCTCGTAAAGTAAATTCCAGTTTGCGACGTTACAACATTTTCATTTTCTCTTTTTTTTCGTTTTCGAGACTCATTTATTTATACACAGTATAATTATATTTTTGTATTCTTACAAAAGAAACGCTTGCCCAAGGGACAGCGGGAGGGAGAGACAGAGAGAGGGGGAGACAGAGCGTGGGAGTGGGAGCGCAAGAGTTTATTATGAAACCATTAAAAAAAAAAAGAATTCTTTAATTGTATTGACCTTGCCCAAAAACAATGGATAGAAAATGGTCATCGTTGGCTCTTTAAGGAGGTCAAACTACAGTTAACTCATTATAAGATTGAAATTTTCTTAGTATATACCATATAACCTCTATCTGCTCTCTGCTCCGTACCACTTACCATCAAAATAATACAATAAATTTAAAAACTAAGCTCTCTGATATATAAACTTTTATGTATATATATATAATATTACAGCACATTTTGCTACAAATCTCATTAGTTTTTAGACTATGTTTTAGAATAGGATTTTCAAAACTATTTATATAAATTTTTGTTTTTGTTTTTGGTATTTTATTGGGCAATGGAAATGAGTTTTTTGTCTGGTATTGTTGAATTTTTCGCACGTTTTAGAAAATTTCGAAAATTAAAATTTTTTTAAAAAATATGTATATTTAGCTTAGAGGTGATTAGACCGTTTTAATTTCATTGTCACCGCCAAAAGAATTCAAATCTGAAAACTAAACAAGTTTTGTTCTTCATAATTTGTTGATTAACTTCATTTCGTGTGAATAAAACTAGTTAGTTGACTTACTTAAAGCTGTTGTGAGTCAAATAGGAACTTTTCAAATAAATCAATTAAAAGTACTTTGATTGGGTAATGAAATGAGTTTCAACACCAAAAGGTTTGAAATAATCGATAAGACGAATTTTTGAAAAGTGTGTCACAGTACAAAATACGATTAGAGAACTTAGAACAAAGTATTTGTATGTTGTTTGTAAATTTGTTGTTAAAAGTTGTTGTTGTTACTGTTGTTGGCAACTCTTTCGTCACCGTTTCTCGCCTTTCTTTATTCTCATGCAAATTATGCATGAAGACGGCATCATTTGTACATAGAAATGGGCAAATTAAAGAGCTATAGACCGCAAGATTATTGATGATTATGTTGACGCGTGCCTGGCATTTAATATAACTTTGTTAGAGTTAACAATAAAGATCAAACAGTATATAAAATATCCGTAAGCAAAACATGTGCGAAAAAAAACAACAACAATAACAACGAAAACTAAATCGGAAGTGCAAATGCAAAGTAAAAACACAAAAAAAAAGGAACAAAAAAAAAAGAATAAACGTTTTGTCATTGTTTATTATAACACTAATATATACATATATATGCATATAAATATATATACATTTGTACACTTTATGCCTTAGTTTTGCATTTTGAGCTTTGTCTGTAGTTTTCGTTGTTGTTGTTGTCGGTCAATGTCGGTTAAACAATAATTAAAACATTTTAAGAATGTTAAGTCAGAGTTCAACGAATTCGAATTCGAAATCCGATTTGAATTCAAATTTGAATTCACAATTCAATGCATAAAACAATATACTCACTCATACATGCAAAACTCTATCTCACACACACACACACACGTGTGTACTCACACACACACACTTGTTGCTTGCACTTACACTTTGAGAGGCTTATGCCCCATTGTGGTTGTTGTGTCATTTCTGGCCTGTTTTCTTGTAATGTTAACAAATTGACCAATTCCCTCGCCACGGTTGCGATTTTGCCCTCGGCTTAACGTACGCAAAAAAGTTGGCAATCACCTCACTTAGCCAATCCTTTTTCTAAACGTTTCGCACTTGTGTATTTTAATATTTTTTTCTTCTTTTCTAACACTTTTCACTTTGGAGCATGCGCAAACGGTGCAGATAAAACGGCGAGTGTAACGAAGACGAAGACGAAGAGAGACGTGAGAAAGGATAGCAAAAAAGAACCACACGCAACGGCAGCTTAAATCGTACTGCGCACGAGACTGGAATATGCAATGGAAATCGAATGGAAATCAAAGAGTCGTTGAATACTGGAACACGCACTTCTTTTTTGACTTTTAGGCTTCGTTTTATTTTTCTGTTGTCTCTCAGTTCTCTTATTCGTTGTTGTTTTGAGCGATTTTAACACACCACACGATCTTCGCACGTTTTCTGTTCTGTCTTTCGCGCACGTCGACTTTTAAATTTCAAATGAGAAATTATTTCCACTGAGTTAAGTTTATATGCGAACAGATAAGCTGCTGCTGTGTTGCGCTGCTGCCGTGCTGTTGCCGTTCTGCTACGGCTACTACGGCTGCTCTGCTCTGCCGAGCGCTGGTAAAACAGCGACTGCGACTGCGACTGCGTCGGCGACTGCTTTTGCTGTTGTCGCTGGAGTTAAATGCTGCTGGCACCGCTGTGCGCTGTTGGCGTCGTTTATTGATCGTCGAAACGTCTCTGCCACTGCGTCAAGGAGTCGCAAGCTTTATATAGCAAGCTGCATGTGCACACATACATGCATGACTTCGTGTATTTGTGTATTCGTGTATGTAAGTGTATTTGTAGTTTAACCACTCATAAATCGCGCTATCAGACAAAATTGCCCACTCGCAGCGACTTCGTTCACGCCTCCTCCCACCATCACTCCCACCACCTCCCTCTCTCCCTCTCTTTCTCTCTCACATGGCGCGAAACGTTCCCATTCCCGTTCCGAATTCGATTTCGTTTCCAATACTTTCGATATTTAACGGTTTTTCACAGCATTATCGTTAGATAATCGAACACGCGCACCAGATACTAGAGACCTACTTAACTTTGATGTAACTAAGTGATTAATAACTTAGTATTTTATTAAATATTAAGAACTAAAATGTAGGGAATTTAAGAAATAGATAATCATATATCAAACTAAATTAATAAATTTAAATTTTGTTTAATAAAGATAAGAATTATCAAACTATTACTTCCAGCTAATAAACCATTCATTGTGTGTAAAAACAATAAATATAAAAAATATGACAAATAAATCATAGATAATATTAACGCCACTTGAAAACCAATAAAACTTGGCCATAAATGTGCTAATTTGAATTCCAAAAAGTTGATTAAAAGAAGAAGAAGAATTCTTCAAACACCTGAATGAATTCAACTTATCTCGAAACTTAATTCAGAAACGTTTTCCCCATGATTTATTGTAATAAATTCTTGAACTATCTTAATTTCTTATGTCAATCAGTTGATTTAGTGTTACCAAGAAAATAATCTTATCTGTAAGAAGAAGATAACTTAGCCAGCTTATAGCTATAGTGAATTATATCGTAGAGTGTAGGGTATTCAACACGTGCAATAAATAATTTTAATACTAATACGGTACTTTAGTTTTTGTTGACATTAGGTAAAAACCGTTACCAGATCTAGTAATTTTTGTTGTTGTAAATTTGCAATGCAATTAGGCGGCATTGAGGGGGTACAAATAGGTGGAGTTTTTTCCGACGGGTGCTAAAGTGAGTGATTTTTTCTATTAGTCAAACACGCTATATTCACTCACCATTTACTATAGTATATATATATATATGCATATAGTTGATATTCTTTTCGAACTAGATTTAATTAGTTTCGTTTGTAGTTTTCTGTAATTTTAATTCTTTGTGGTCTAAATAATTGCGGTTAAATGCGGTTAACTACTGATAAATTCAAATGTACTTTATATATATATAGTAGTATATAACTATATGGATTCTTCCAGTAGCATATAGTTAGTTGATGAACGTAACCTGAGCTTTTAGTTCAGCGATCTTAATGAATGATCATTGCCAGTGGTTAATTATTATAATTTGTATAATGGAAATGTGAGAGGAAATCCATAGAGAGAGAGATACATTTATTATTCCAGTACCAGTAACTCTAAAAATATCTGTTGTGTAATATAAAGCTATAAAAGTTGTACTTCTTTACAGAGCTCACTAAGATCATGTTCATAAAGATTCTTGATTAATTTCTGCATTTTTAATTTGATGGGAATATATAAAATATATATTCCTGATCACTAAAATCACCTGCATAAAGTTACTTGATAAATTTCTGCATTTTAAATTTGACGGGCAGTGTAAAATATATATTCCTGATCAGTCCATTAGACGGTAGTACAGGGTATAGCTTTAATCGCATATAGATTAGTAGATTATAGAATCTCTATCGGAATAATATATATCTCGTTACATTCAACAATCAATTTAGCCACCAAGTAACACTTGGTGACATTTTAATCATATACTTGTATTTTTTATACACATACATATATATTATATAGTATACGATTGTGTTATAAGCATTCCAGGTTTATCAGCACTTTTTATTCTTCTTCGTTTTTTTCGCCATTATCAATGGCACACTTTGTCCAGACTACAGAGCAACTGTACGATTGAACAGACTAAAGTCAGATAATCAAGAGCAACAGGCACTCAACACAATATACCTATTTACTATATAGTATATATAACTATATAGTAATTTTTGGGTTCTTGAATCTCGAAAGTATATGCTATTTTATTGATAATAAATGTCACTAAATTAAGCATATTTATTAATTGTTAATGCTATTAAACATTTTTATTAGTGCTCCAACTCTGGCGCCCCCTTAACCCCGTAGGACACTATTTTTATTTATTATCATCTATTTTTTATTTTTTATTTTTATGTCTCTTTTTTGTTTAATAAAATGTTGTCAGCTTTAATTAATGCGCGCTTCGCAGCAATGTCATCTCATCAAAACTCGCAATTGCCCACGCATGTGATCCGATCCGATATGATAGGATCAGACATTTCGGAGCTGCACGTACTATATAGTATATATATATGATGTCGTTGTGACTTCAACGTTGCGTCGCCTCTTCAATTGGTCCATAAGTCAGCGAACTGTCATCCAAGTCGCACTCTGAGTGGTATTTGTATGGCCTGTAATTGAAATGTTTGTAAAACATTTTAATAAACATTTCAAAAAATAACAACAAATAATGCCAAATAATTCCATGGAATTTTTATTTTTTTATTTCAACTTAAATTAAATACTCTTCATGGGCAGAAAAAAAAATATTTAAAGAAAATTCATTTAAAAATCGTTTAAATTTTTTAAAAATTCTATAAAATTTTTAAAAAAATTATAAAGCTAACAAATTTCTCTCAGTGTTCTTAAATGACTTTACGGCACTTTATGTGATCATTAAAGATAATGCCTAAAAATAGTTAAAAACGATAAAGACATAATTTTAAATAGCCTTTTTAAGGCCAAATATAACACTTAAGTTTAAAATAGTTGAATTTTATAAGCGAAGCAAAGATTATTATTATTATTTTGTATTAACTTTAACACACTTAACAACAAATTGATATAGACTTTTGTTAGGGTATGAAAAGTGTAAGCAAATATTGGGTTCATTTCCATGTAAAGCCAAAAATCCGGCTCAAACCGACGCCGGAGTGTGTGTCCCTGACCGAAAATATTTCCGGCTTAAACTGGTCCGTCACTATATACTGAACTATATCATATACAGTATAGAGATATCTAACTGTTATTCAAGTATTCAAACAATTTAATTGAAGTCTATTTATGGTTCGACGGGAGCTGCGTTGTCAATCAGTAGAGTAAAGTGTGGATTGTGACCTTTGAATGGATGGAACTCGATCTCAAAACTGAGAGCGAAATATTTGCGTGTTGTCTCAATTAAAGCGCCAAATGGCAAATTAATGGAGTTGCAACCTCTTGAGAGACGCCACTGTATGAACATATCAGCAGCAGAAACTGTAAAGAAGTATATATAGTATATATATATAAATGATATATATTTATGTATATATGCACTTGATTAGCTTATGAGAGCAAACTATGCTCCAGTGCAATCCCCCGAGTTCCAAGAAATTTCAAAATCACATGTCCAAGTGTCAACCACACAAAACACTTCAGTTCCTACTGCTGCACGGGAAGGAAACCGTAGAGAAGGGGGGGAGGGGTGATGGGAGGGGGTCAGAGGGGACTGTGGGGTCTGACTGGTGCGGGGGTGTGTGGAAAATCTTGTCCAGCAGCTGCAACACATCTTGATCCAAGTGTCATTGGCTATAAAAATAAACTTGAAAACTGTCTGCAAGGCCAAAGAGGAATTCTTATAAAGAATAAATAAAATACTTAACCTTCAGTTTAAAAGTTCTTAAAGTCATTAATTTACCCACTGTACTCATTATAAAACAATGCAATAAAATTATAATTTTTAAGAATTTTTTAACTGAAATTTCTTTAGCTAAGAAATTGTGCTTCCAAAACAAATTAAAATTTATAATTAATTTTGATTTTGCTATAAAATTTAAGTACAAAATTTAATTTGAAATCTTTGATTTAGAGTCCTCGTACTTAAAAAGAGTTGAGGGGTATATTAGCTTTGTCAGCAGCGAAGTGTGCGTTACAGGGAGAAAGAGGCTTTTCCAACTACATAAAGCATATATATTCTTGATCAGCATCAACAGCCAGGAACAACTGAATCTCAGAGACTATAAGAGCTAGAGCCACCAAATAGGTTCCCGATTGAACAACTGGATTCTATAGCTCCCCAAGGACAAATCAGTCACACAATGTTAAAACGCGCACTAGTATAAGTACAGGGTCTTTTACAGTCGGTTCGCTTACAGTCGGGTTTCTTACTGCAAGTTAGTAGAACCAATTTTTAAGGCGCTTCAAATCAAGCGCAATTTGTTCTATTACCAATGAATGCTATATAAGTGCCAGCTGGCCGTAAAAACCTATTCGATAACACTTGTTTTTCTTTCATATTTCTATTCGATAACACTTGTTTTTCTTTACTTTATTTTTTCACAATTTTTTCTTTAGCTAATTTCTCGCTAAGCTTTGGCAATTAATTGGTGAAATGACTTGTTTGACGTCGAGAGTCACTCGACAGCTTTCAAATTAAATATTAAATTAGTAACCACTTTTTTTTTTTGTTTTTATGTATCACATAACTTGATAAATGCAGCTCAGTTTTTTTTTGTCAGTGTAAACTACATTTTCAAAAACTCGCTAAGTTTTTCAAACTGTTTTTTAGTGTTGTATAATTTACAGGTTCATTCATTCATTTACAAACAAATTTGAGGTTTTTTATACAATTTTTTAGTAGTGTAAACGGTTAGAATACGAAAACTAAACCGGTTTGTAAAGTGTTAAATAATTGAAACAGTTAAATAGTTGCTATAATTGCTAGCTTGGGACAGCTGGGAAAAGGGGGACGTAAGGGGGAAGGGGGTGAAGCAGAGGGAGAGACAGGGGGTAGTTCTTATTGTTATTGTCACGAGACTCAAAACCACTTTGTCTTGGACACAGTGAAGTGTTTGGAACTCAATATATCTACAGAGTATGAGTTGAGTGATCTCGACAGTTGGCTGAAGGCTGACGCGATGGCTTTGGAGTCGGCCAGACTGTTTTGATCTTTACACTACAATTATGTTGGATTTACCGTTTTTTTTATTATTTGTTTTTTTTCGCATTATCTAACTTATAAACTGTATGACTTATCTTAAATATAGCGTTTACAACGGTAATATTAGTAATTTGTTAGTTATCTTTATAGCGCTAAGTGACTTTTGTACCAGACTAACAAATACAGCTAATTTCTAGTCTATACAAAAAAAAAAAAGAAGAAAGAATTTAAACCAACCCATAACCCATTGTAGATAAGATTTGTAGTTGTTATAGTTTGGATTCCGATTCCGATTCCGATAAATCTGACAAACATGTGACTCAAGTTTATTGAAGTCGCACGCTTACAATCTATTGATTTTTGCAATTGCTTTTTAGCCTTTTTTTAGCCAAGTGCTTGGCAGTATGTGTCACTCCAGTTGATTATAGCCAATATATTAATTGCTTGAGCAGCTCATTAGTGCCTCAAGCGTCGCTGCCTTTGATAATTATTATTATTATTATTATTATTAGTGGTAAATATTTCCAAAAAAAAAAAAAAAAACCTGTTAAATGCCCTAATTATATACACCAGCTGTGATATCCTTAAAAAGTAAAAAATAAAAATTAAATTATAAATTTATTTTTATAAATATAACAAAGAGCCGATACAGACATTAAGTGGGAGGCTTGCTTATATACTATATTTAATACATATATATTAATTTATATATAAACATTTAACGAGTTGTTAAAAGTGAGAAAAGCTTTAAGTTACTTTTGCCATATGCAAAATAATTATTAACTGTTCGCCTGTCAATTGAATTAAAATTTTAATTTTAATTGTTTTTTACATTTGTTCGCGTGTTTCCTCAGAGCGTACAGTACTCGGGGAGACGGGCCTTTAAGCCAAAGAGCAAGCGAGAGGGAGAGATAGAGGTAGAGGTAGAGAGAGGGAGAGCAGTGCACAACATATTTATTAATAACATATTTGCACAGAACGGAAGCAAACAACATTTATAATCACTGCAGGTTTTTTAACAAAATTTTTTTTTTTTTTTTTTTTTTTAAATTTTGTTTTATTTCAGGGTTTTCTCCTTGCAGCTGTAGCGCGTTTGGTCAAGCTTGTGTGGCTGGAAAACGAGTAATGTTTATAATTTTGTTAGCCTGTCTATGAGAGAGTACATTATTTTATACACGTTAGTTGACCTACTCTCTCCTTACTTTGGCCATAATCTACAACGAACAAAACAATGTGGAAAACTAACAAAAAACTGCTGTTTAAACACCACTACACACACTCGCACACACACACACACAGTCTTACCTTGACCTTAGTGGCAGGTGTAACAAACTTGGTTACTACCAACCATTCTTCAAGGTAAAGTAAATAGTTACAAGAAGAAGCCAAAACGAGTTTGGGCTTAAAAATACAAATCCATTGATAAGATAAGATTCAGAATGGTTGTGAAAGCTGTGAAATGTTTGTTTATTTTGTATACTATTAGTTAACAGAATACGCATTTTCAGTTAATATATAGGTAAATTAATATACGTTTAATTCATACGCAGTTTAGCTTAAACTGGTTCTTGAGTTCTCTTGAAATCGTCATTAAAACTGGACTTTTGGGTCATTTAAATATTAATGAGGGTTTGCCGTCTATTCAGCTTTGTTTCTCAATCTCTTTCTTTCTGTTTTTTTTTTGTTTAATTTTATTTTGAATTATCGCTTTTGCATTTTGCATATGTATTAATTGTTTATAAACACAGTTTTGAATTGTGCTGATAACGTCAATGAAAGTAAGAGTACACGACTATGGGAAGTCAGTTCAGTAAACAGACTCATTGTGCCCTGTTGTCTCTGGCAGGTGGTACAAACGTACTCATATTTGCCTTAAGACATTCAAAATTCATAATTTATTATTTGCGGTTGTTCTCTTTAATGGCACAACAACTTGACATTGGTATCTGTGTTCAGTCAACGAGCCCTCCTCGAGTGTTTTCACAGCATTTTTATATATATATATTTTTTTTGGTTTTGTTTTGTTTTGATTTTAATTTTTTTGTTAAGGTCGCCGGCGGCATTTTGAACTCGGCATACATAAAGTGGCAATGTTGCTTGGCCGTTGACCCGTTGTCTAGCGGATTTTCTTATTTTCGGGCACTTAATGCTTTTACCTTTAACAGACAGTTCACTTGTGAAAGTAGTACGCAGTACTAACTGATTTTAACTGCCATATAGCAGTATTATTTAACAAGTTCAACTTTGCTTAATTTCAAAATGTTATCGAAAGGCGCGCGTTGCGTTTGACTATCGCTGTAAATTGTATCGATAGTCAGTTGGTATTTATTTTGTCTAGTATTTGTGAACAGCTGATAGTGTTGTGAAATTATTAACTGTTGTGAACTAGAGATGAACATTTAAATTGCTGGCAAAGCGATGATTTTTAAGCAATTTATGTTCTTTTATTATTAATCATTGTTTTAGTTAGCGAATTTAACTCGCAAATATTTATTTAACTGTTTTGGAGATAAATATATCGCATGTCCGTGCGTGAAGTATCGTTACATTTATTTGTTGTGATGACAATCGTTTGGTTTGCCCGTCACTATTTGCATATTATGTTTACGTTTTCTGACCGATTTTATATGGCGGCCTTTAAGTTAAATAAAAGAACTTATATTGGCAATGAGAAGGGAATGGAATGTCTTTGGCACAATGGAGTTGGTTTAGAAGGCGACTCTGACGGTGGGTTTAGTTGAAAACTGTGTCGCTTTCCACTTTGGCCGACTTGGCGTTACTAGGAGCACCCTTGAGCAGGAGTGTCCTAGCCATTAAATCGTATGTGATCCCTTTTGGTTTGCAATGAAGACACATAAATATGAATATAAGGCAATATATATTGCCTGTTCTCTAGGTAACTCTGTATTCTGCCGTCTGACACAGATTGGATTATCGAGTCCCTGTATGTAGTGCTCAGAGAGCAGAGACGATGCGTTTCTTTCCCTTCTGTTCCCTGTCACTGATAGACTATCAGTGATAGTTGTAACTGGCATATATATATATATATAGCTTAAGAGAAGACTTTACAGTCTCCAAAGAATTGTGTACTCCAATTGTTCTACATTATCCACTGGATAAGCATGTGGATAGCAGTTTTGTAAAGCGAGGGAAAATTCTAGTTAATTTTTGCTTGACTTGGCATTCTGCGAATTGGTTGGCCTGCTCCCTACTGCCAACCACTGATTGCCACGCCCCTGTCATATTTGTCGCCGCCTTCTGCCCACACCGAACGTCTCGTTTGCTTGAGTAAACTTTGCATCCGTTGCGTGTATCCGTTTTGTGTTTTCGTTTTGTGCCGCTGCTTGAGCAGCGTAAATGTTGCTTTTTTTTATACCCTTGCAGAGGGTATATTAATTTAGTCACGAAGTTTGTAACGCATTGAAGGAGTCGTCGCCGACCCCATATAGTATATATATTCTTGATCAGCATCAACAGGCGAGTCGATATAGCCATGTCCGTCTGTCCGTCTGTTTCTATGCGAACTAGTCTCTCAGTTTTAAAGCAGTCTTAATGAAACTTGGGACAGATGTGTATTCTCTTTGCAAGCAGTTCATGTGTTAAAATCGGCCGTATCGGATGACTATACCATATAGCTCTCATAGGAACAATCGTTTGAAAATGCTGAACACGCTTGGTATGAAAATCTTGAGTATCGATCAAGCGATTTCAACCAAATTCATGCCATAAGTATTTGCTATCATTTCCCAGCTGTTGACCAAATTTCATTCGGATCGAACTACTATATCATATTATAGCTGCCATAGGAATAATCGGTTCAAAGGCTTAGTATGAAAATTTGCAAGGGTATTTAATCTTCGGCGAGCCATAGATAACCTTTCCTTGTTTTATACTCATTTTGTTTTTTATTCTCAAGTCAGTTGGTTTTTTTTTATTCGTGTTATTTTTTTAGCCTTTCAACAATTTCAGTTTTTTTTTGCCTTTCTTGCTTCTCCTTTTTGTCACAGTTTTGTGCGCTTGTGTCTTTGTAAACATTTCATTTTCATCAAGGTTGCGTTTTTAATTATTTTTCCTTTCTCTCGTTGCGACGAGTTCATTCCGCTTTTTGTGTTTTTCTTCTTCCTTTTTTTCTGTTTTTTTTTTCATTTGCTCTTCCTTCTTTGGTTTGTATTTTGCCTTTCTGGCTTTTGCTTAGCATACTATTAGGTTCGGCCTGTTTCTGTTTCTACATCATTTTGTGCAGCAGCTAAAGAAAGAAAAGCGACCAAGAAGAAGAAATTTGAGGAAAATTCGTTGGCTTTTCTATGAAGACGCTCGCTCGCATTTGATGAGCTTTTCACGCACTGTAGGCGCGGACTAACAACTGACTCTGTATGAGATGTGGGCGTGTAGATGTGGGTGCACTTTGTGTGTGTGTGTAGGGGGACGTGGCTGGTTTGGGGTCACCACCCCTCGGGCAGGGTCGCGTGCTCGCACACACAAAGAGAGAGAGAGAGAGAGAGAAAGGACCATGAATGCGAGTGGTTTACTTTGGAGATTAGTTTATCTAAAGTTAATGAGGGTTAAAACTAATAGGCGAATGGCTTAATTTTTAATTATGAGACTCGGTTTCTCGTTGTGGGCTCCGTTCAGCTTTTGCTCTTTCAGTCTTTTTTCCTGTTTTGCTTTTCTTACATTTCTTTTTTGTGTGCTCTTGTACTTTTTTTTGTGGTGTCTTCTTTTTTCTTCTTTTTCATTTCATGTTTTCTTTCTGCATCTTGACGTTGTGGCAGTTAATTTTTGTCATTTTGGCCCAGAGCCGCAGGCAGTCAACATGCTGGCTTATAAAATGGCTTTTTAAAACAGCAACCAAATGAAGAGATTAGCTTTATTTTGAGTTTACCAAAATGGCAAAACAAAGAACTGGCAATTAATCCCAAACTGTTACTTTACAGAAAGTATATAAAAGAAATCTGGCCTTTAAATTGACTGCATAGTTAACATTTTTATTTTATTTTTCCATATATTATCAGAATTTATTTACTTTAATTAATTTTGAGGGTTTCCCATTGTTGTTGCTCGATTCTCGATTGCTCAAAAGCTCAGTTCCGTCAAGCTGAGTTCGATATTTAAAGCGTTCACAAGCTCACTTTCGATAATCGATAATTGATATTCGCTAATCGTTTAGTTCCATTTGCGCATCGGTTTTTTCTATACGTTTAATTTCGTGCTCCGCGTTACTCGCGTGAAAAATTAATTAATTTCAGTCCAATCGGTTTAAAATTAGTATCAAACGAAAGAGCGTTCTCGAATGCACAATATGCATATAAAAAACTTGTAAGTTATAATGAAATAACTACTTTTATTAACGATTGAAAATTTTTCTGTCAGAGGAGTCCCGTGTGGCGGCCAACGTATTTACGCATTGCGCGCATTTCGCCATATTTTTTCACACTCTCCCACTCCAACGCATTATCTTTTGTGCTCCAGTTTCTTTGCTCTCTTTTGCGCCGTCGGCCAACGTTGTTGTTGTAAATTCTTACGCTCGCGCTCTTACGTATGCATCAGAATGCATGCGCAGCGTCGCGACGGTTTCTCTTTTAATTTCGTTCGCTCGCTCGCTCTTCGGAGCTTAGAATGTGTAAAGCGCGTGCCTCTTCGTCCAGGCTTAGTGTTGTTTTTTTTTGTGTGATGCAGCAAATCATTGGAAATAATGTGAAGTGAATGTGTAAATTTTTTTTCGTTAAATCTGCAGCCTGAAAGTATGTAATGCAATTGTGTTCTGTGCAAAATGGAAGGAAGAAATGAAAGGCAAAAGTAAAGTGAAGTCTTGTAATGTTAAATGTCAATCAGTGAGAAAAGGTAGTGAAAGTAAATAGTGCAGTGTATAAAATGCCGAATCAAAGTGCAGTGTAAAAGTGGTGTGCAAAAAGTGCAGTGTATAAAGTGCCATTATAAAATGCAGTTTATAAAGCGCAGTATAAATAAGTGAAGCGCAGTGTATAAAGTGCCGTGAAATAGAGAAGTGTGTCAAATGCAGTGTATTGTAGTGATGTGTTTTTTAGACCCCGTACTCTAAAAAGAGTATAGGGGTCTATTAGGTTTATCTGAAGCGAAATGTGCGTAACAGGCAGATGGAGGCTTTTCCGACCAGGTAAGTGACTTTAAACTTTTATTAACATTATATATTTTAGCATGAAACTTTTTTATCATCGCCTATTACTTATTATCGGCTGATTTGTTTAATAATATAAAATAGTAGTTATTCTTAATTGAGCCAAATTATTGATTTACTTTTTATTATGTTTTATAAACGAATATATAGCTCCTATCAGGCAAATCGATCAAATTGTTTATTTATATGGCAAAAGCTGCATATTTTTGAGGGAAAATTGGCACTAGAATGAGTATGGGGTCTTTTAGACTCGCTTTACTTTTAAGATTTCATTTAAAAGGTTTGACTTTTGCCCAAAACAAGTTTTTATTTTCTTGGTGAACTTCCACCTCAGCACCTTGTTTTTGTAAATAAAGTATACGCACCATATCAATAGCTGAATATTTGATTTGTCTGCAAGTGGATTTTGTAGCCCAAAGCATATCACTTCAGTGGACATTCGATGCCTCTAATGGATATTTGGACATACAATACAAGCACTCGTACTCGGACACAGTTTTATTAGTTTTTAGTGTGAATTGGCCATTGGCTATTGCCTGTTGGCCATATTGGACATATTGACCAAGTGACAGATTGCACGAGGCAGTTCTCACATTTCCATTTGGAGTTTATAAATTGCCAAAAACGCGCCTGTTGTCTGGCAACCAAAAACATTTTTCAATTAAATGTGCAAACCGACAACAAAAAAGAAAACCTGGAAAATTTTGAGAATTTATTGTTACGCACTTGCCAAAATTTTGATTTGCTCAAATGCGAATACGAGTATAGGTTTTTAGCTTTGGTTTACAGGCGGTTTACAAATGCGGTGATATACGAGTCCTAGGCTGTCATAACGAGTGCAGATCGTACATAAATTGCAAAAGGTGTCATTAGAAGCTGCTTCCAGTAAAATGAGAACTGTGAACTACGAATTGGCAGAATGGTCGCATTTTTTTTATTGTCTTTTGTAGAAATAGAAGAAGACTAACCCGCAAGGCAATCAGGCACAGCCTGTGCAGGAGTCAAAGAGACATTTTTAAAATTTATGCAGCAACCCTCTGGTAGGACAGCAAGGGGCGCTAAATTATTTTTTAATTTCTTCTTGGGTTCTGGGCCTACGAAAACTTTTCGGTTGCTCGAAAACAAGCAACAACATAATAATCAAGTCAATAAAAATGCCATAAAAACCAAAAAGAAAAAAAATATAAATATACACATATATATATATATAGCTAAAGGCCAAGTTAAGGCGCCTTGCCATGTCCAAGTCTATTTATCTTTGAGTGTGTGTGTGTGCGTGTGTATGTCTGTTTGGCCATTGTGGCATGCCCCACATGCCATGCAAGCGACATGCCATAGACAAATATCAGACAAGACAAGACAGGATAGGACAAAACAAGGCAAGACAAGGGCAAGACGTAGAAGAACTTGTAGAACGATAAACTTGGCAATAAAAACCACTGAGCATAATAAAAATTACATTTTATTTTATTTCTCTATGTTGTGTGATTGTTTAGCTTCTGCTTCTTCTGCTACTGTTTATTTGCTACTGCGGTTGTTGTTGTGAAAACACCACATTTTTAAATACAAAGTCAAAGGCACACGCATATCATCAACAGGCGACAGGCGACAGGCAAACGAGGCTCACAAATTGTGCCAAGATATTTGAGTCCTTTAGATTGCTTGGGCAGCAGTAGCAGCAGCAGGAACAACAACAACAAGAACAACAATCGACAGACGACAACAATGAACAACAACGTTGAGACATACTTTGAATAATGTGGCCCCGATCTGTCCCCATTGGACAGTTGAGTTAGTCAACTGGCCAAAATAACGACTCCCCCGTGTGCTCGGACTGCTGCTGAAGTACGATTACAATTTGTGGACATTTAACTGTTTCTAATAATTATGTAAATGTGTGTCACCCTCTGCAGACAACAACCCCTCCTCCATACCTCCCCCTCCTTTCTGCTCTCCACAAATCTTCCCCATTCCTTGCTCACAATTATGTGCCGCATACAATCAAGTGGTCCATAAAAAGCACTCAACAAACTGGGACATTGTCAACTTTAATGATGCGCCACTGTACCCAACTGGGAGTTACTTTTCTGTTTTCTTCACGTCTTAATTTTTTTTTGCACCACTGTAGATAATGATTTTAAATTAATGACAGTATTTCATGAAATGAGCTAAGCTTTAAATTGAAATTGCCTATAAAAAGTTTAATTTGATCTGCGTGGATTAAAGCAGATAAATAATTAAAAGCGATTATGTTAATTAATAATGTGCATTTATTGGTCATCTTATGTTAAAAATAATACTTTATTTTCAAACTTAGGATTTATTTTTAGTTGTTTTAACTGCAGTAACTGAAGCTCAAGTTGTCTTCTTAAGACTTTCCCTTTTAAACTAACTTTGTAAAGACATTTAAACAGTTATTTCTTATCAACACATTCAAGTGCTTGACTTGAAACAAAATCAATTAAAACTCTGCCACAGCCAGTAAATAAAACTGCTTGTACTTGAACGCCTTTTTCCCTCCTTCGTTTTTTGCACAAGGCCTTGGATTTCCCCCCATATTTTTTTTCTATTACTTGACCCGCACAATGCTACATCTTAATGGTTTTCCCTACGTTTTTTTCCCGGCCGCTTTTCCCGCCTGTATTCTCGTCTAATCCACCGACACTTCTGGCTTCTCATTAGTCTTACAAACTATGCACATGGTCGTTGGTTGCACTGGAAAACTGTGCTCCATTGTGTGCTGCTTTTCCGCTGCCCAGTTGCAGCTTTGTAGGCTGAATAAACCCTCCAAATGGTTGGTTATCCTCCACAGACGCCAGACATTAAGTGGAAAAATTGTGCTGCCTTTTTTACTATATTTTTTTTTTTGCTGTTTCCTTTTTGTTGCTTTATGAATGAGCTTCGTGCATTTGCATATTAACGGCTTGTGCGTCTAATGTGCACAATCCCCTCCCCTTTCCATGTTCCTTTGCCTCCCCCATTCGGTCCCCATTTCGAACACCTTCCCCTCTTGGTATTTGCATAATAATTTTATGGCTCGCTGCAGTCGAATAAGAAAATCCAGCCGCCGGCATTTGGTATTGTTGTAGGCCAAGTGGCCAAGTGTATGTGTGTGTGTGTGTTTCTGGTCATAATGGTAAGTCTCCCCAGTGTGAGCCAAGTGCCAAGTGTGGCAAGTAGCGAGTGCCAAGTGTGAGACACAGCAGGACGTTCATTGAAAAATGATGCAACGCAGGTGATCGCCTGACGAATGTTAATGAACTTCACACGTAACAAACGGTAACCTTTTCCTGCCCCCTGCCCCCTGCCACTCCCCCTACTTCGCTTCCAAAAACAGGGAAGTTCTTATACATAAGTAAGTGGTTAACATGCAACATGCAGCGTGCAACATGCTATCAACTTAGTTGCCTTTAGATACCATTTCAGTTAAATTAATCTGCGAGTTGCAGGTTATTTTGATCTGTGAAAACACTTAAGGATTATCTGCTGGAGTATCATAACTGATTAAGTTGTAATTTTATACATGTTTAAAACTTAATGGGATATAACTGTTAATGCTATGATCAAATTAAAGTATGAGTAGTTAAAAGATACTATTCTCTTGGATTTTTCGAAATGTAGAAATGTGTTCTTATGGTTATAGTCCTTGATTTCAAACTCTTTCATCATTTGATGTACAAATATATCTTATATTTGGAAAATTAAGCTTGTATTGTATTTGTAGTTTCAGTTATTCTATATTCTATATCCTTAAACACTCTAAGAAATAGAGTGTGAATGACAAAAGAATGAACTAAGGAAGTGCGCTTTGTTTGCCACTTGGTGGCAAGTAATTTTATAATTATGCAAGCACAAATGGCGTTGTGTGACCTCCCTGTGCACTCATACACCACTCACACACACACTCACGCATACATACAGAGAGCAGTGCATACAAAGTATGTAATTATTTTTTGCCTTGTAATTTTTCACTTAATTTGCATGGTCGAGTGACATCCGCTTTGGTGCTGTGTGTAATTATTACAAACCATTTTTGTAGATTATGTGTACGGTTTTTAAGTTTTTAAAATTAAATAATAAATTTGCAAACCCTTAGCTTTAATTTTACATATGAAAAGAGTATTAAAAAAAAACTAACTAAGAGTTCTTTTTAAAATATACATAACATAACATAATAAGACAAAGAATCTGGAAATTATATTATAGAAAATGTGATTGAATTGTATTTGTAATTTGAAGATTTCGTCAAAAGTTTTTACTTAACTCCGGTCGGTCGGAGTTTACACTTAAGATTTAATAATCGCACAGTGGATAAATTAAATTTTGAAACTGTTATGGCACAGAAGTATGTAGTTGGGTTCGAAAAAGAGGGGGCTAAGGGAGTTTGGTGGCAGTCGAAAAGGGTCGCTGCTTGACATAAACGAGCAAATAAGCTGGAAAACGGCCGCGTGCCGAGAAGGAAAAACCGCCAGGCCATGAATAAATTTTGGCAGCTCGGTTATCAGTCAAGTTAAGATATACGTACATAAAGTATAAGCCTGTTTGCTTTGCCAGCCTCAAAATACTTAAAACCAAAGGAGCTTGTAATCTTAATTATATATTACAAAGTGTTGTGGCTAGAGAGCAAAACAGTGGAGGAGAGAGGGAGAGAAAGTGAGTGTGACTGGGAGGGAAGTTGTGTAAAAGTAAGACAGCAAATGAATGAATTTTTCAGTGGCATAATCCAGCAATGTGCCAATGTGTTGCCACGCCCATGCTGCTCAAGCCGCCCAAGCTACCCAAGCCACAGCCTTAAATCAGTTGCCCCACACTTTCCCTCAGCACTTGTCATAAAATATTGTCTGGTAAGAAAAGAAAAACTTTTCAATGCCTTCGCTACTCTCTGAAAAAAGACAGAATTCCCCTCACTTCACCCTCATCCCCTGCAAGCAACACTCGCTGTTGGTGTAAGACATTGAAGTGTATAAGAATAAGTGTTGGGATTAGGCGCTTGACTTGAAAATTTTATAAAACAAAATTTTTGCATAAGCTCTGGCAATGGTTCCACAGCTCCAGCATCAGCTCCAGCTCCTGCTCCAGTCACAGCTCCATCTCCATCTGCGTCTCCACTTCAGTTTCATGTGCTACATCTCCATCTCCCAGCGTGGGTCACATCTACGGGGAGCTGCCTTGACTGTGGTTGCGACAGCTAAGCGCGTTAGCTGTTCAAGGATTTAATGGAAAATCGCAGCGAGCTCCTGCCGGCTTTTCCGACACGACAGGACAGGGGGCAAAAACGGAGGTGGTTGCCCAGCAAACGGCAAACGGGGTAAATCACGCATTTAATTCCAAAACATTTAACAGTTTCGGGCTCTTATCTAATATTTTACAAACCATTTATATGATGATTAGCACAAAGTGACTCCACCATTTTCTCTTTACTTTTTTCAAGCAACCAAAAATGGCAGCTAGTTGAAAAAAAGAAGCGTGGAAAATGTGAAAAATTGTTAATACTTTTGGCTTACTGACAGTCAGTTGAAATGTGAAAGTTTTTTAGTGGAATATTTTTTTTAAATATGTTCACAGCAGTTTTAATGAATTATTTTTAATAGAGAAAAAATTTATGAAAATTTTTTCAGGATAAATATTAGTTTGGAGCTACATTTAATGTATTTAAATGGAATTATTTTAACAAAGAGATTGAGTCGAATTGAATTGTTGTTAAAAATGTTAAAGATTTATTAAATTTATTTGGGTTGGTTTGGTTTAAATATATTTGTATAGCAGTGGATAAAATAGTTGATAGCCTTTTATGCATATAATTTAGAAGAAATTGTATTAAGAATTTAAAGAAATTATTTCTTTTCTCTTTATTGAATCAGCAACAAACGTATTAAATGTAATTTAAAATATATTTAAGTTATTTTCATTTGCATTGAAATAATGGAAAATGAATTGCTTGTAAAATTTAATTCAATTTTCCTCTTTTTATAATTACTCATGTTAAAAGTAAAAATGAAAACGCAGTAGAGAATTTATGTTCTGTGCCACTTTTCTTCGTTTTCTATTCAATAAGCTTCCAACTCATTAACAATGAGATAAAACTCATGTTTCTTTGAAATTAGAATCTTTAACTTCCCTTAAACAGTCTGAATTCAATGAAATTGCAGCCCATTCATGAAACTCATTCAAAGCAATCAAATAACATTCGTGTGTGTGTGTAATTCTAGTAGAGTATATTTTTTTTTAAGCAACAGTTAATAGATATTATTTCATCAATGTAGAGTTGACACAGTGTCGAAATATTGCAGCCGTTGAAACTAAAGCGGAAAGTGAAGGAGGAAATTCAATACATTTGAGTCTGGTTCAGTTTCAATTTGTATGACGCATTAATCAGGATGCGATTTGAATCTCATTATCAGCGAACACAGTCGAACAGCACTTAGTCACCCAACCACCCAACCACCCAACCACTCAAATACCCAACCAACTAAACAGTTACCCAAGGCAACCACACGCAATAAATTTAAGCATCAAATGGTGAATAATTTTCTTCTTGTTTTTTTTTTTTCTCCCCGTTTCGATACAATGTGATGGTGTAATATGCCATCATTACTTAACGGCAGGACAATACCGACTAGGGCTACCTGAATGAAATTAGTATGCGAAGGCATGAAAATCATTAGGACATGGGCGGCATGGGAGTGCCACCGAACGGTATACAACTGTTTTTGCTGTTGTTGTTGTTGTTGTTTGTGGGTGTCACTAATTAAATTATACGCAACCAGCTTTTGACTGAACAGATCATACTACCCCCTTGTCTATCGGAGGCTAGTGTATGTGTGTGTGTGTGTGTGAGCTGCCGCAGGTGTAATTAAAACGCGCCTAATGCAATAAATTTTTACCTGGTTTCTGTTGTTGTCTCATGTATAAATAATTTAAGTTCATTATCAGTCCTGTGTGCAATGGGCTCAACAACAATATCCTAGCTGTAGCTGTGTAGAACTAGCTAGGTTGTTTGGCTTGTTAGATACCCTCTAATAGAAGTGTTTATAAACTGCTTTAGTTAGAGTTTTTCAACTCTGCCCCTAGCGGCATACACTTGATGGTGACACTTGTAGTTATAGGGTAGCCTCAACACCGTTTAACTAATTAAAGCCAAGAAAGCCAAGAGGCAAATGAGTTTTGTGGTTTTTCGGGCTCAAGATTGTTTTCGATAAAAATTATAGACTAGTATCTGAAAGTAGCGGTATGCCGCATTCTTTAACCCATTTTGCGCCCCTTATCCTTTTATGTATCTACATCAACATCCACTGACGTTTAACGGGTATACCCGAAAAATATAAAAACACTTTTTCCATTTCCACTTTTCTCATTTCCATTGCCATTTGAGTTTTTTAATTCGCAAGGATTGCCTACAATTTGGGACTGTTTGCCCGTTGAGCTTGCTTGATGGCAAATGGCAAATGGAAAGTAAGGGGTTTGGTATGGGTTAAATCGCTTGTAATTACGCTACATAAATTTTAAATAAGTATCCGTTTCTTTTCGCTGCTTTCTCCGTCCTTGCACTCTCAGGATATACTCGTACCCGTTTCCTGGGCCCACCAATTTCCACATCCTTTCTCTTCCTCTTTTTCATTCCCTCTTTTTTTTTATTTTTATTTGATATTCCCTTTGTGTGTTAATTGCGTTGGTTAGTGCGACTTTGACTGCCAGTTTTGCGGTTGTTCACTTCAAGCACAATGCCAATTTCGAGGTTCATGTACTCCTTCTTAAAAATCCCACAAAACCTCCAACTCCTACTTCCACTCCCCCTCCCCTTCCCCCACAAGTTCTGTACGTTTCGACTGTGTTTGACCTTTCAGCATTTTTTATGCTCAAGCTTGAGTCTTGTGTGTCCTTTGCTTTTCAGCTTACATGCTAATTGTAGCCAGAAATCCTGTTTATTGTGTGCACATCAAACTTTTAGTGTTGGTAAGCGGCTTAGTATTCAAATTGAATGTAATACATTTCGGCTAAATTGCATGCGAGTTGGTCTTAACATAAAGTCCTTGGATTTCAACTGACTTAAACTGTCATTCCAGCAGCTAACCAGGGATGGGGGCAATTGGATAGCCGAAAGGGTAGCGCATGTTTATGCCCTTAAAGGGGGAAAGTAAGAGGGCCACAACCTGCAGAGGAAAACTGTTTTCCAAGCTGAGATCTAATATGTCAGAGCTTATGTGAAAGTAATATCCATGTACATTATCATTATCGTTATGGTTTCAAGGGACTTTTGTTATTCTTAAGTTTTGTTAGTGCTAGAAAAGTGTGTAACTTACGGGATAAATCTACTAAAAGTTGTTTATAAATACAAATAACATTATTTAACTTGGATTATTAATAATGATAATCAGTTGATTGCTGTTTGATTTGCTTCTATTACTTCAAAACTTTTCAATTGCTTATGTAATTAAATTTATTAATATTTGCTTAACATTTGACATTTTGATTGTGCTAGACAAATTGTTGATTTTAAAAAACAATGTGGGTTTAATTTTCTTAATAAATTTCCCTTTTCCCCACCCAATTCGATTGCCTGCCAAACGCGGTGCGTTCTCTGTTAAAATGTATTAAATAATCACATTAAGCACATAACGCCCACTTTTGCACACGCCCACACACAGGAAAACCTACATATAAAGCACATCAATTTCATGCCTTGAACAAGAATACTCGGAATGAGAATGTGAACCAAAAAAATAAAGGCTACCCATTGAGAGGCATTAAAAAATGTTACGTATACGCTGCCGCAGCGCACCATGGGCGGCTACCGTTGCTGTTGTTGTTGTTGTTGTACTTTGTAAAAGCGGATATTGATAAATTCACGGCAATCAATAAAAAGTGATAAATGACAATTGCGTGTAAGCAGAAATACAAAAAAAAAAACAACAACAACAACAACAAAAAAACAGAAATACGTAAAAAGAAATGCGAATCAGAAATAAGTAAATTGTGTACGGGCATAAATTTAAGACTTAACGAGTACAGAGACTGTGCCCATCCCTTTCCCCAACCCTCCGCCGGGCTATGCGATACCTCCAGCCCCGAGGAGGACTCAGTGTCAGACGTTAATTGCAATTGCTTGTATGAGCATCGTTTTGCTTGTGGGAGTACTTTTAGAGTTTTTGCAATGTTACTAATTGCTTTCTAATATCAATTTCTCAAATGAATTCGTTTGAATGCTTGGAGTTTAGCTATTTTGCTTTTTGACTACAAACTATGAATTGTTTTAGGCTGTAAGAACACCCATCAGTCGAGTCGAGACAAGTAAACTTTTATTTGTATGTTAAATTGCAGCTACCTTACGTGAACTTGTTTATGCCAACAGGGTATAATAAACCAAAAATTGCAGTTAGAAAGCTGCCAGCAAGTTGAAGTTTGTCTATTTGTTTGTGTGTCTGCCTGTGCGTACATGTGTGTGTATGCGTTTGTTGTGTCTGCTCCATTTTGATGGCATATTGTTGGCCATTGTTTGTCTTATGGCTCAGTGCACCGGGGAATTGGGAAAAAAATGTAGTAGCAGAGAGAAAATCTAGAGAAATTCTCGTTTCGTCTGTCTAACTGTTGACACAAAAACCAGTTGCTGTTGTTATCAAATTGTTAACTGAAATAGGAAATCTTAGTTATGCATTTGTTCCACATAGTTGTCTAGTTGTCCAGTTGTTGCCATTGTTATTGCTATCTCCGTGTGTGTGTGTTTGTGTGTGTGTGCGTGTTTGTGTTGTTTGGCATCATTACACGCGTTTGTTAACTGTGTGATATGCCTTTTGTTTTTCCCTATTCCTTTTCACTTCTGTTTTTATTTACCCCTGTGTCCAGCTTCAGTTTTGGACGCTTTTGTGTTCAGTGGCCCTTTTTTTTTTTTGAAATAGTCAATAAAATTGCTGTTTGGTTCACAGTCAAGCGAAAAGTGCTTTCACTTCAGCTGACAGCCCATATATGACAGGCAATCACAGTTAAAAATAACAGTAAACAGTTAACGAAATGAAACAGAGTGTTGCAATTATGCAAGAGCTAAGTTCAAATTAAAAAGAAATTCCCCAAGCGATTCGCTCATTTATTTCATTTTTGCAGTGCAAACAAACCTTGCCAATTAAAACAGCAGCCACTCAAACAGATACTTGAGTTTTATGCTCCATTACAGGTTTATTAATTTACTTTTAATGTTATATGATAGGTAACAAGTTTTTGTTGTTGTTGTTTCTGATAATTGTTTTCGTTTCTGACCCCGATTGTTGGCGTGGCCTTCGCCAGACGCCCAACGGGAAACCATCTCATTGTTAAGGTATTAAAACCATTGCCTACTTATTTGGGCACCAAGAGTTGTTTTTATTGATTGAAAAGAATTTGAATTGCAAATTGAAATAAATATAAATTTTATTGAATTAATTGTTACAGTTTATTTTTATATTGAAAGACGCCTTAAATAGGGGAATATTACAAATATTTATGATATTGATTTGCACAATTTTGCACAAAATTAATTTTGAAACTTAAAAAAATGTTATGTTGATTTAAATCTGATGTATTTTTTGCTCTAAAACATTTTAAAACTTTTTTTTTTAATTTACATTAATTTTGTATTTCTTTTCTGCAAATTGAAGTCAATTTATTTACTTATCATGAAAAGCACCCTTAAAAGCTGTCTGCAAATTGCCTGATAATTGAGATATTGTCACACAGGAAGGCAACTGATAAACAGCTAGCAAATGCTTTTGACTTGTAGCAAAGTGTCACTGCACGCTGAAGTTACTTCTTCAATACACACACAAACACACAACGATGCGGCTGGTATTTGTTGACCAACAGCTGTGCATCGAAACTTTGGTAAGAAAAAAAGGGCGCTCGAGTAGCGCGATAACCGTGCAAAAAGTGCAAAAAAAAATACATATACGATTCCCAAAGAGAGATAGGGAGAGGAAGAGCAAAAAGCAAGAAGAGAGGGAGAGAGAGAGTGAGATACCGTGACAGAGAAAGAAAAACTGTCCGCGGAATATAGAAGAACTACAACTTGATTCCGTTTGCTTTGTGTTATGCTTTTCGTCCTTCCCCGGAGCTTTGTATGGCCCTGTATCCCTCGGGCGTTACGTCTTTTGACACGTTTAATGGACTGCGCCTGGTTCGTGGCCAACTTTTCCCTGCCTTGTTGCGACCGCATTGCGGCCTGTTTCAGCGTCCAATTGCAGCCAGGTAAACTGAAAAGGGACCTTACTGGTCACTTGTCGTCATCATACTTTGATTTTGCATTCTCTTTTGGTTTTCTTCGTTCCCTTTTCCCCAATTTTTTTTCTTATTCGTTCGCTTAATGCTGCACACTGCAATTCAGTTTGTAAGTTGCGTGGAAAATTTCCCGGAAAAGTTTTCTTTTTTTTTTTTCGCACTTTTCCCTTTTAGTAGCTCTGCGTAAGTAAGTGATTACTTAGCGGCATCACACGCGGCTTTCTATGTGACCACAGAGAATGACAAAATACAAAGCGAAACGTTGACAAAAATAATGGAGATAAAAGACGAATTAATGGTACTACAATGTTTTTCCTCTCCGTAAGCGACTTTTAACCTTTGTTGACTGCAGTGTTAGTAAACGTGTTTCCCCGTTACGAGGCAGTATTTTATTTATTTTTTTTTAAATTATTGAATATTTACTAAACTGTAAAAAATTTGAGTAAACTTAGTTCGTTGTATTTAATTTAGGGTTTTCTACTTTAGTGCTAAGATTGATTGCTTCAAGCAGTTGATGATGACAAAATTCCCGCTTACAGCATGATTTTCTTTTCAAGATAAAAGTTGAATGTTTGATGTCTGAAAATGTTTTCCAAGACATGAAAGTCGCTGGCCACGCCTACCCTACCCCTACCCCCACACACACTCACACTCACACTCACACAAGGGATACTCTTTATGCACATGCTGCTTTTGTTTTGACAGTCAGTTCGTCTGGTTTCCTTTTGCTTTATTGCAAACTCGCTGATGAGCCGCATGACAATGAGCAACTGACACGCCCCGCAGTCGTTTTACCAGCACATCAACAGCTGCACCAGCAACATGAAGAGCAACAACAAATGATGACAACGACAGGAAATTGTCAACAATAGCTAACCGCGTTGTCTGCGGGTAATTTTGACATTGTTGCACGAACGAGTTTGCTGCCTCTCACGTAATCAGCCATTTTCCATACCACATATATGCTCAACTCATGTGTGAGCGTATGTGGGTGTGTGTGTGTGTATTTGTGCTTGCTAATTTCCATGGCGCCTTTAAGTTCAAAGACAAGTTGATCAAATGAAATTGAAAATGCGATTCAGACAAGTGATTTATGAGCTTTTTGTCGCAATAATGTCGACAGATCTTTCAATTCATTTGCTTTAATGGCATCAATATTTGCTATCTGTCAGCACCGAAGCCATTTCTTTGCCACACACACAACCACACACACATCCACACACAGAGAGACACCCATACATGTACACAAGCACAAACTGCCACAAGGCACTCGATCTAATGCACTTCAATGATTTAGTGTTTGCGACATTTCCTGTTTCCCTTTTTGTTGGCTTCCGTTGCAGTCGCTGTTGTTGTTGTTGCTGTCACCGCCATTGTCATCATGTTGGTCCACTTCACAGCTCTATAATATCATCGTCTGACCGCGCATTCACTCTCTTTCACTTTTTGCACTTTCACTGCAAGCACGACAACTTGCCAACAGTAGAAGCTAAAAAATAGTGTGACCATCTACACTGCACTCTGACCATGCCACACTTAGCTGCGGCCTTTTCGGTTATCCTTTGGCTATAAAGGCGTAATTGACACTTACTCCAGTTGTGCAATAATTCTTGCTCTTACTCCTGCTTTGTCGCCGATTTTCGCACTCTTTTGTTACGCTTTCTCTTCCAAATTGCCACTGTATTTCCGCGTATACGTGATATTTGCTTAAATTTATAAGTGGATTTATATTTAAATGGGCTTAAGAAATTACTAACATTTATTTATGGTTTGCTGCAATCAATGAAAATTGTGTAGCAATAATTAATCTGGGATAGTTCTAATAAAGGTGTCGAACGTAAGCTTTAAGTACTTAAACACTTAAGCTGATTTGTGAAAAGTATTAGATCAACACAAGAGCTGCAATCAATGTAATCTAAACTTAAGTTAGTTTGACACAAAAAAAATGATGAAGATAGTTTCCGAAATATATAAAACTTGATTGGTTTCAGTTTTAAAATTGAAAATGAAATAAAATTAATTAAAACTGTCGTGACTTACGTGAATCAAACTGGCTGTTGAGTAGATTATTGACTTGAGATGTTAAAGCTTTAAGACTGAATCTCATTGAGCTATGCCAAGATGAACTAGTAAACCAACAACTACTACAATATTTATGCTTATGTTTTTGCCTCTGAGCTTTCCAAGTTACAAGTTGCTAGCTGCAAGTTGCAAGGAGCTCTGGGCCTTTGGCTGAAAGATGCTGCACAGATGCTGCACCAAATACTGTTGCATGAGTGAAGTAACGAACCTGAAAACCGTATCAATTACTTATCGAATCGTGGAAAACCCGAAAGGACTTTGACTGTGCGTCTCTCTATGTGTGTGTGTGTGTGTGTGAGTGTGTGTCAACATATCTGCAGCTGCATAAGCAAACATAAATGAAATGTCAATGTAAACAACACGCAGAAAAATGAATTTTTAATAAAAAAGAAAAACAGAAAAAAATACTGAAATGCAGGAAAGCAGTCTGTAAGGAGTAAGGGAAATTGAGGGGCGGTTTAGGGTGTGTTACATGCGGGCAAGTTGCATACATCAAGGCACTCGAGCGGCACTACAAGAAGAAGAAGAAAAAGCTGCTGCATTGCAAATGCATAAACACAGTTTGATATTATTCCAGTGCCAGCTGCGCACATTGAATTCTGAAGCTAAAGTTTGCCCAACCGCACTTATCCCCCAAGAGAGTTAAGTTTTCTCATGCTCAAACCATCGGTGGGAAAAAAGGACAACATGTTGACAACTCGTTGTGCGGAGCTATTGCTGACAGCTGACAATGTGGCAGTGTGATGAAACCAGGAAACCACAAGACTTAACAAAATGTGAAAAAAATACAGGGTATCTGGTCGTCTGTCTGTCAGCAGCAGTCGATGCTAGCGGCATTAAATATTCAAAATATTGTAAACGTTGAATGCAACGCGAAAAGCAAACAGCGAATTGCGAACTGAAGTTCTCCTGGAAATTTCAGCATTCAATGTGCATAATTTCCACTTCGATTTGTGCAAATGCAAAATGGCACATGTTGTCCCACTGAATCAGCGAGTTTTCTCCTCACTCTCCCTTCACCCTCTCAACCCTTTCCCGTTCTCCAACAGATCCATCTTCCCCTCTCTATCGCCTTGTGAATTATTTATACGTTGTGTTCTGTTTGCTCGACAAATTTAACAGCTTATTAATAATGTATTTTTCTGCTGACTTGTTACACTTTACCATTTATCCACAGACAACACATATACAAATATATATATATATATATACAAATAAATATATATATATAGATATAAATCGTGTGTTATCAGTCTGACAATCGCATAGCACGTACTCCCTTCATTACTTGTACTTTTTGGCGAGTCTTTTTGGCATTTATTATTATTATAGCTTTTTGTGTAAATCTCAACTGTCAATGATTTTGTGATTATCTGAATTACATTCTGTCTGGCTCACTGTCTGCTTGTCTGTCTTTATGTCTGCCTGTCTAACATGTCTAGTGTCTAGCTCAGCGAAAATTTACAGATTTCAGCAATAAGTCAGCACGATATCATTATGTTCTGTGAGCGCAAAGCCAAAAAAAGCATATAAAAAACTGCATGCCTAACAGCTTGCAGTGAAAATCCCCAAATTACAGTCAAAAGTCACTAAAGTGTATTGTGAAGCAACAAATGAATGACAGAACAATCAAACAAAACAGTTGTTTGTTTAAAGGTTTAAAGTTTGTTTGTTTGAGTTAACTTAAAAAGAAGTGGGTTTTAAAATCAAATAACTTTCAAAGTTTTAAAATTTTTTAAGGCAGTTTCTAAAAAAAGTTTAAAAAAATTCACAATTTCATGTTATCAACCTTTCTAGTTAAACGCTTAGCAGAAATAGTTTCTGAATCACTTACTGAACTATTTGTAAATAAATCCTTTGGGCATTTACTGACTGCAACCACTGTGAACTCGTTTGCTTCCCGTTGTGCCTACAGATAACCATAACTTACTCAGACTGCCATCAACCGACGCTGCCTCTGCCGTAGCCACGCCTCCGCTTTTACCATCTTGTGAGTGTTGTCTGGTGTGCGCTCTTTTGATTGACAGGCAACAGCGAAAAACGGCGGCCAGAAATGCAAAAAGCAAAAGGGGATAAAAATACAAAAAAAAGACAAAGAGTAAAGAAAAAACTGCCAAGTGTTGTATTTTTTGTAGTGTAGTAAAAAACATGTAATGCCTGACGGAGGAGATTTTTTGGGAGTTTTTGTTGGGTAATTGAACTGTAAGTACTTTTGTGTTGGTATTCGAGATTTGTGTGTTGGCCCAGGGGTACGCCCAGTTTGGATTGATGAAGAAGTAGAAGCAGCAGCAGCAGCAGCAGAAATTGTCTAGCGTTAGGCAAATGCAGTGCGCACCGTGAGCAAACAGTAAATAAAGTTTAAAATTCAATTACAAGGCAATGGCTTACAAGTTGATTGCGAGGCTAACTGACTAACTGACTAACTGACTGACTGACTGACTGGCTGTCTGAGTGACTAACTGAGTGACTGACTGATTGACTGGCTGGTTGACTTGGCAAAGCAAATGATAGAGGCTGCCATGGATTGGGATTGCCTTTTGTCATGCTGGAAAATCAAATCCTTTATTGCTGCTTGCTGTTGGATCAATTAACGTTGAATGTGTGTGCAAAGGCAATACCGCAAAGCCACACACACACACACACACATACCCATAAACGAATACACAGATGTGTTTGTGTGTGTGTATGAGTGTAGAAGCCGAGCGAGTGGTGTGCCAACCACTGACAACCACTCAACTGCTGCAGTTTTTCGGTTAACAATTTTGTGGATGTACTACTGTATGTGTGAAACTGTGTGTGTGTGCGAGTGTTGACAGTGCCATTGGAATGTGCAGCACTTTGGACGCTGTCCAGGCGAACAGTTTTGCGGTAAAACGTTAATTTCCCGGCGAGCACTTGTCAACACTGCAGCACAGAGACCAGAGAACAGAGCGAACGTCGCGGTTTATTGTTTCAATAACAACCAAAATGGACTCAATGAAAATGAGAAATGAAAATTGTTGCAAAATTCATTTGCAATGCACGCGTAAGCACACACATACACAAACACACACACACATTTAAATAATAACAAAATTCTATACTATTATATATGAGCTTTATACATATTTTTTACAGTTATTTTGCTTAGTTAGTTTAGATTTTATATTTTATACATATTTTTTGAGCTAAAAATTGAGAAATATTCATCAAATTTTCACTGGCAATGAAATTTACTTTAGACGCATATTGAAAGTGTTTACTTACATGAAGTACTTTGGTAAATATCAATTAAAACTGATTCTCTCTTAGCCCAAATTCTGTATCTGCATCTGCATTGGTGTTCGTGAGTGTGTATGTGTGTGTGTGTGTGTGCTCAACTTGGCCAACTTTACGTTAATCCAAACTCAACTCAATATGCGATTGGGAAAACGGAATTTTTGTGGCATTTGCCTTTGCCTTTGGTTTTGGGTTTGGTTTTGGTTTTGGTTTTATCATGTACTTGAGCTCAGGTATACAGTGAACAGGTAAAAGCAAGCAGTTATCAGCCAACAGATGCAAATTGTGGTAAAAGTATTCATTTTTTGGCTTCTGTTCGACCAAAAACAGTTGGAACTTAAGTGAGTTTCCCTTTGGCAGTTAATTAATTTTGAAGCAGCTGCGTAATCGTATTTACATTTGACTTAGCACCCAACACATTAAGCATACGCCCCGTTAACTGAGTTTGTTCAACGCTTATGTGTGTTTGTATCTCGAATAAGGGAAATTCACAATTTGATGGTATCTTTTGTGAGAAAAACCTACTGCTATCAATCGGTAAAAGAAGACTTTAATATTTAAAATATCTAGAAAAACTAAAAATTTAAAACCACAGTAACTCACAGTTGTCCAATTTATTGCACACGAGTCCATCAAGTGGACAAGTTTAGGTTGCATCAAACCATTTAAACAATAAATACCAAGTTTTATTTAAACGGTTTATTTTATTTATTAGCTTTTATCAAACAATATATCAATTTATTCTGAAATAAATAATAAGAGAAACAACCAACACAATAAACAATAACTATTATTTGAAAAGTGACAACAAGTGAATAGGAAAATATAAACAATGCATAGCAATGATAGTACATTCCACTGGTAATGTCTGCATAGGTAGGTAAATATGCTGTACAAAAGTTGATACTTTTGTTTTTTATATTTTTGGTATTTTATTTGGAATTTTTTTTTTTTTTGTGGTGCACCTGAAGTTTCACGATTGCGGCCGTTTCTTTTTTTGTGATTGCAGTAGCATGGAATTACAACAATGTAAAGTAAGCTATATGTATAAGCACATACATATACGTATGTATGTGTAATAACAATAACAAGAACAAAAATAAGTCATTTTGGGAAAGCAAAGGGGGAAAAGGCAATACTGACTGTTTATTTTGTAGCATTTTTTGTGCAGCCCAAAAGTATGCTACGATTTTATACTCGACTGCTTGCAGCACACAAACACACAAACACACACTTGTGCATATATGTACATGCAAATATGCTTCTACTATGTAGGCATTTTGGACAGCTGCTTGTGTTGGCTCCTAGGGCTCCGATGGCAGTTTATTGATAAGACTATGGCAGTCCATTATGCAGCTCACTTGGTATGTATTGGAGCTGATAAAACTGAAAACTGAATAGTGTGTCGAAATGTTATTTATTTTGTTTCTTTTCGAGTCATGTTAAAGTTCTTTTGTTAAGTTGAGAGGCAGCACAATTCATTGGCTAAGTAAAGTACACATTTAATTAGCTGGAAATAGGTATCATTAAATTACATTAATAGCGGTCATAATGAAAGCCAATCGAATGGTCGATGGTCAAATCAATTGCCATAAACTTGAACATTTGGTTCGTTAAATTGCGCTGATTTGGCTTATTTTGCAGTTCACATTTACATTTGCAAGCCTATGCACAATAAACTGAACGCTCAATACCAAAAACATTTTGCGCAATTTGTGCAATTTTCATTACCAACAAACCACGCGCAAATACCCTGTAAGAGGCACTTTAGTAACGATAGTCCTTTTATATATTTGCCTAATCGAAAGGGTATCAACACATTTGCGGTTTTAGGCAAAATAAACGAGACGAAACCAATAGAAAAAAGAAATTTAAATGGTAGGGAAAAATGCAATTGGAATTGGAATTGAATGCATTTGGTGTAATGTGGTGTAACATGGGTAAAATCAATAATAATAAAAATATTCAGTAATTAAAGTGGCATAGCCACAAAGTGGGAGACTTATTTGTATTTATGTAGTAATGTTGCAAGCATGTTGCATTCTGTATTTTAATGCACCAACAACAACAACAATAACAACAACCAAAACACCAAGGGATATAATTGATGCATTAGCTCGAATATTGTATGACCCACCCAACCACTGAACCGATGAACCACTCAACGAGCCACCCCTTCAACAAATATAGCAATGTCAACTGTTGCGATGTTTTCATAAATCAAATGAACTGAAATGCGTTTTCAATGTTTTTACAGCATGTTGATTATGAGAGTGTTTGCTGCTTTCACGGCATTGAAGAGGGGTGTAAATATGCAGCTAAGAGCGCTTAGCTAACAAAATATTCATAATGCGGCTAACATGTCGAATGCGTGATGTGTTATTCTTTTTGCGGCTGCGTGGAATAAGCGTAGTGCGTTGCAATGCGAAGCGGTGCGGTGCGGTGTGGTGCGGTGCGGTGTTCTGGGTGCTTAGCGGTTTGGTTTTCCTGCTTTTTAGCTCTGATGTCTGCGCATTAGCCAATGCATGTAAATTCACAGATCAGATGGAATATTACTGAATTGCATTAGATGAGGTGGAAATGAGTACGAGAATGGCCGTATTCGTAAAATGCATTTTGCAAATGACGTAAATTCAAATGAATTTAAGGCCTAACGCTTAATTAGTCAGCATTGCACAAGCTTTGTTTATCACAATTGCGTATTTTGACAGGGCTTATTCAGGAAGAACTCATTTGTTTAACCATAACTAAGCTGGACTAAAGTGTGAAAATGTTTAATGAGTGCGGGATGTATTAGAATAATCTGTTGATTGTATGATAAAGTATTTTTTTATTCAATATCGAAGCTAATCTACTGTATGCTACAGGAATCAAATCGACTAAGGATAGCTTTTAGCTTGAAGAATCGAAGACTTTTCTCCTCTATATGTAGTGTAAACTTATCTTAAACACATTACCAGTTTACTTTCTAGACCAACTGACCTTCAACCTTTGTCTCCAGCGTAAAATATATTAATATTAAATCCAATTTCAGGGTAAAGTATAAATGAAATGAGTTCAAAACCCTCTCTCAGTTAATATCATTAACTAATTATTCAGTATTTTCGTACCCCATCCAGAGCTGAATATAAATATCAAAATTAATGTTTTATTTTAAGGCTTTCAGTTCATTTCGATTCAGGTTGTCCTTCGAACAATACAAGACAGCTACAAATGACAAGAAATTGTCTGTGGAATGTTAAGAAAAAACCGCAAGTAATATAATAAAATTAAATATACAGACGAGCATGAAAAGATGTCTGCCTTTTGAGCTCTTACTGCTTGGGATATAGGGATGAGTAACAGGGTCTTTGGGTTCTTTGGGGGATGGGGCAAATCAATTTTAATCAATTTTTGTTGTGCTAAAAGCCGAAGTGCTTGCAAATAATTGATTTGTTCGCCATTAGCGGCACAAATCGCAGACAATCAATTGCGTGAGACGCGAAAGAAGCCAGAGAGAGAGAAAGTCAGAGAGATACAAGTCGGAGTGTAAAGGCGTGGCAGAGAAAGGATGGTGGTGGGGCGTTATAAAGGAAAGGAAGCTGCTGCTCGCAGGCACAAACAAATTAAGGACAATTATTTCAATTAAGTAAATGCAAATAAATCGAGTCGGCATTAGGCAAACAAAAACCAAACAGCAAACGTTTGGTTTTAGCTTTTGCCTGAGCTTCGAATTTCTCGCATATTTTTCTCCACATTTTAACAGGAGAAGGGGAAAAGAAGGGAGGCGGGGCTTGATAGAGTGAGGTAGGCTGTTTGCCTGTTGAATTGCAAATAATTTAGCATTCGAGTTTGTTTAGGCTTTAATTAATAATGAATTGAGAAACTCATTACGTGGCAGCAAACAGCGTTAGCGGCAGGTAAGCCACTGTGTTGGCAAGTAGCATTTGGCAAGAGGCAGCAAGTAGCAAGTAGCAAGCAGTTCCACTTCAGGCCAATTACAATAGAGCAATACTGCAGATAGCCTTCATAGGGTTGACAGGACAACGGTGACTTTAGCTACTTACCTAATGAACCTGTTGAGGTTGATTCCACTCAATGCATGCCAGATTGGCATTTGATTTGGTTCCATATACTTCCACAACTTGCTCCAAAACGGACACTACAATTCTCATATTTATGCAATTCGATGGGTGTGTGTGTGTGTGTGTGTGTGTGTGTATGTGTGTGTGGGAGAGTGTTGGTGTGTGCTAGTGAGTGTGTGTGGGCATATTTGCTGTTTGTGTGTGGTTTATTACGCTGCTCTTGGCAATTATATTTGTTACCCAATTAGCGTAAAATTGTGTTTATTGGCATACGACGAGCGCTCTGCGGCTTGGAACATTGCCTCACGTAACAGCCGCATTGAATTAGCTAATGAAGTTGTAGTTGTTACCCCCTTCCACTTCCACTTCCACTTCCCTTCCCCCCCTCTCGCCACACTCATCAAGTACTCTTACTAAACAACTGTTTTATACATACGTATATATGTGTGTATGTATGTATGTTTGTGTATCTACTAGCTGCCTAAACTAATTTGCTAAAAACACACACTCTTGTAGACCTGGCTAAAACTCAGTCTAAGCTGCCATAACTTCTTAGTCTTCTCCCTCAATGGACAAAGCATTGTTGTTATTGTACTTGTTCTCATAGGTGTTACGGCTAATGCCCGGATAAAGTATCTAATTAAGTATTGTTACTGCTCAGTTATAAATCGCTTCTGGGCTTTGGCCGACAACAGGAAAACTATTTTATGTGGACAGAGATTGAGGCTCAATTTAATTCCTCAATTTGTGAGTCATGTTTAGGTGTAATTCAAATCGATGTTACCACAATCTGAAGGGCTAAAATATATAGTTTGTCCAAGAAACGCAGCAAGAAATAGCTGGAAAGTAGTCAAAAGTATTTAAGTAAGAAATAATTTAAGTATTTGAGCTCAAGAATTTAATATTCTGGAAAACAACCAAATTGTTACCTAACAGCTACTCACAAGTATTGGCTAGATCTAGCTATAAATGTACTAAAATGCCAACACTGTTCTGTGTGTTAATTAAACAAGGCATTGCACTAATAATTTGATATAGCTTTTAATATTATTTCTGCTAAAATTAATAAATAATTAGGTTCCTCTTAATCATTTGGATCTGTATGTAAAGTTGTTTACTAATAAACTGTCTTGTTTGTAAGGACTCTCTGTTTCTGGAATTCTGTTGTTGCTTGGACAACTTAAATCGGACTGCCTAATTAACCCTTTGTTCTGGCCAAAAACAACTTGAGTTACGACCGACAATTGGCGCTAATTATTTGAGGGCGATTCAACGCGACGTCTCTTAAAGTCATTTAAATTGTCTGCCTCTCTCATCATATCATTTTAAAATTGCTTGTGTAATATACTATATATATAAGATAAGTTCGCTCTGTTTAAATGGGCACGTTTTAGGCCGTCTTTGTTTACAGTTAAATGGTTTGGAATTAATTAAAAGTTGCTATGCCAAATAATACAGTGAGCCTAAGATGCTTGTGTACGGGTTAGTGCTTAATTTTAATGAGTACATTTGTATAAAACTTATAGCTGCTAGACGCGAAATCATTTAATAAATCTGGTTAACAGTTGAAAGAGGTAACTATGGAGTCTTCAGTTAAAGAATTTGATAGAATTTAATATAAATTTTTAACTTATTTTATTTTGATTTGTTCTCTTTTTAGATTTTAGTGTTTGTTACTATATAAACTAATCAACAAATGCCTGACTTTTGACAGATTAAGTAGATTAAATCCTTTTCTTAGAGTTTTCTTCCTCTTTCTACGCCTGCAATGCCTTTTAGTGACCCAGACGCTAATTTCTAAGACTGACTGTTTCCAAGTATTTATATTTATACTGCATAAGTAACAAAACAAACTGAACAGAGTCAAGGCATGCATGATTTATATATGCTTATTTATGTTGCCGTTGCTGTGGGAATTTTTCAACCCATCGCCGTCGACATTTCTGGTCCTTTTGTGCTGCTTCCTATGCCCTGCATCCTTTGTCCTTAGCATATAGGCGTCTATGTTTTGTCTTTGCTAACCAGACAATTATTTATTAGCTTCTGTTGCGGCTGCGATTCCTGTAGCAACATCCTCTCCATTTTCTGCTTACGCGTGTATGTATGTGCTTATGTGTTCTGGTTTGTTATCCTGGTTGCTTAAGACAGCTTAAGACAGCAGGTCAGACGCTGATGGAGATGGAGATGAAGACGGAGACGGAGACTGAACGCTGTTGAAAAATTCATTCTCATGTTGTTGCTGCTTAAATAATTTTTCATAAACATGCGTCGCAATGGAAGAAGAAGAAGAAGAAAAAAAAATAAGGACATGAAGATGAAGAAGAGGAGTAGAAGGGAGTACGCTTGTTGCGCTTGCCAAAATTTAATTTCAGCTACTTATGCACACTGGCAGCTGTAAGCTGCTTAGCCGCTCCATATGCTGTCAAGCTGAGTTTACATCCATCATACGCCATGTGAGCCGACTGACTAAGTACAGAGTACTGAATACTGAATACTGAATACTGAATGCGCACATTTAAAATGTCAATTACTTGCATGTACGAATGGACATTGGTGGATGGTCGATGGTCGATTCACGATATTCAATGCTCAATTAAGCATTTCCCAGTCGCTTTGAGTTTTTATTTGAGCTGCTTTTGTTGACCATAAAACAGGTTTAATGACGGTCGTTTGGTCGCTTGCATCTCCGACTTGGCCATGGCATTTAACTCTTATGCTCATTTATCATCCTTTCTGAAAGCCTGCTGTGACCCCATCAAGTGCTTGCCTTCAACCCATAACTGTCCACATATGCTTGTCTCTGTTAATGTGTATATGTATGTGTGTGTGTGTGTGTGTGTGTGAATGAGTGTTTGTAAATGTATTGGCTTTCAGTATTGCAGTTTGTTAACGTTCTGTGTACAAAACATTTATGCCAAGTGCTGGAATCCGCTTTTGGTAAAATTCTGTGTCGTTTATTTAAAACATTTTTATTGCACATATTTCGCAAAGTATATCAATATTTTTGCTTATCCTTTGCTCGGCCATTATCTGTCGGTGTTTTTCGACTTAAGTCGTAATCATTTTGCGATATGGTCTCTTAAAATGATGAACTCGCCCAGTCAGAAATGAACAACTTTATTTGCGTCACATTAATAACTATGTAATTAATTGCTCATACGTCTCGTATGCCAGTCTTCTTGGCTTTCCTTGACTTCTGGAAAATATCATCGAATGCTGATTTGAGTCAACGTGACTTCTTTTTGGATTTGTTGTTCACACAAGCTGCATTCAATTTGAGTTCCTTTCACAAAGGGAAATAGTGAGAAAGAAAGAGTATCATAAAGAGTACAATAGCCAAGGATCATGCATGAATATACACACAAACAAATATCATCCTTTATTTTTCTATAACGGAAAGTATATTTGACATTTGCAATGTTTGGAAAGAAGTTTAAAACATATTTAAAATATATTTTATTAGAATTTTCCATAAATCTAATATAGAGAACTCTGCTTAATAGTTGAATTAGTTTTAATTCAAAGTTTTGCAATTGCAGAGTATTAACATTTCGTTCTTGCCTTGACAATAATTCAATTTTCAATTTTGCATCATAACGCAAACACGAGTTTATTGGAATATTTGCCATAAAATAAGAAAGGAAAAATTGTTTAGAAATATAAATAAATATGCATATGAAAGTGTATGTGTATATGTGCATGTGTATGTGCACTCACATAAGATATGTGGATATTTGCGATGAACTGCTGCTGCAATTGTGTATATATTCAGACATACAAGTATATATCAAAGGAAGCGGCTGAAATACTACTTGCTTTTGTGGCACACTTCCGTTTCCGTTGACTGACAGAGCATGTGTGAGTGTGTGTGTACATGTGTGTTTAAAGGAAGAAGTGATGAAAGAGAAGGAACAGCCGATAGTGTCAAGCACAATACTTGCTTAACACTTCTTGATGCTGATTGCATTGCCTTGTTTGGCTGGCATGCCATTTGAATATTTCATAATTTAAATAAACATTTTTATGTTTATTTCTAGTTGCAAAGATTTCAACGTCAACGTAAGCATAAGCTCTGAACGTGTCTCTGGCATAAATTGTCACAAATTTAGTTTGTTTTTCAATTAGCAAATAGCGCTTAGGTAGAACAAAAGACACAAATAGAAAACTCTAGATTGTAGATCCACTAATTGATATTTTATCTTTTAATTCCTAGCAAACATTTTCTTCAGTCCAGCTTTTCCGCACAGTTCTCTCTATCATTGTTCGTTTTAAGCATTTTTCATTTGCTCTACGGTTAGCCGCATAAATTATATTATTATGTATTTTATGCTAGCATTAATGGCTATTGAATTTGTCTCGATTAGTTGTTGGATTTTCTACATTTTCTACATTTTATTAATGGTTTTTGTTGGCACTTTTTCCGAGTGCTTTTAAACGGATTAACAACCATTTACTGTCAAAGTTTATCGTGTTATTAGCTCGATTCCAATTTGTTGCTTCACGTAACGAACCTAATAACAGTGTACGTTTTTTTTTAAAGGATTTTCTGTAATATTTAATTATTAAATATTTAATATTCCATAAGTTTTTTTTTTGTGTATTAATATTAAAACTGCCAGCTGCCATGCTGTTCGCTTGATAAACGATGTGACAATTTAAATCTATTGGGGCGAGTTTTGTGATTAATTGGCCTCAGACAACAGCACATCTCCCGTTTGACATTTACCAAAACAAATACGTAAAAAAGCGATGCAAAGTGACAACACATAACTCCCCTTCCCTTCGAGGGCAGGCAAATATCGAGTGATATATGTGCAGTATAAAGGATTTAAAAGGACTAGGAATTCACTTTTTGTTATAGTATTAAAATATTTTAGCTTTGAGTTTTTTCGTAGAGAATTACTATTATAATATTATTTATTATAAGTTTAAATTAACAAAATATGCATTTAAGTATGCAATAATATGCTAGTTATTTTTTAGAGACACCAAATACTTATAAATTATTTTTTAATTTGGAATTACTTTGCCCACAACCTACGTCCAACTGTTCGTATACTTAACAGGCGTAAGTACCAGTATTTAATGAGTACAATCAGCTAGCAGAGAGTTAGCTGCTGTCAGTGATTAAGTAATTAAGATAGATCACAAGAACATTAACTATTTAAAACGGACTTTATATTGCATGACGAATCGCCTGGCAGATATAAGCATAACTTGCAGATAAGAGTTAGAACTGTACTCACATAGAATCATAGAGTTAAAATATAGATAATATTTTGCAAAAATATTTAGAGCTACCTGGCGGGCATGCTGAATGTTCAATGTGTTTAGTTAGTTAGTTGTATAGTTAAGTTGTGATTATTTAAATGGCATGAGATGAGCCATAATGATAGCAACCAGGCACGTTTTATGGCATTCTATTCGCCGATTAGGGGCAAGCTGGCAGGGCGAAGGAGTCAACCAAATGGGCCACAAACTGTCGGGTAAAAATTAATTGCATCTGTAGCTCGGTTGTTTTGCAAATCTTTCCTTTACGCTCTACGCCCTGCCCTGTCCTGCCCTCCACTTATGCTTGTAGTTATTGCAGTTGTATTCGTAGTCGTAGTTTGTAGATGGGGAAACTTTTGAAGCCGCTTATCTGGCAGTGAAACGAAGTTCAAAAAAGCCCGCAAGTGTGTGGCATTAAAAAGTTTTTAAATTTACGCAAAACGTTCGTTATGATGCGACTTAATTGTTAGCTGTTAAGATTTAACACACGCACACACATATGTACATATACGCGTGAACAAATAGGGGACATGTGAAGCAGAGTCACATAAAGAAAAAGTCAAATTTATTCGAGTGCTGTTCCGAAAAACTCTTGTGCATCAATTTCACAAAAAAACATTTCCAAATAGATATTTGCTGTGAAAAGAAAATAAGTGTAAATAAATGTAGCTTATAAAACACTTTACATAAGATTAAGATTTTTTAACGAATGTAATTTTGAGAACTCCCTTTTGTTGTTCTTGAATTTTAAAAGCCCCGCGGCAAATGAAAAACTTTACGGAGGTTTTGAACTTGTTAGAAAAACAGTCAAAGAAAAACTTATTTCATCCTTTACCCTTTTGCGTAGCAATGAAATAGTAATTTTTACATAAACATATGTAAAAGATAATTCTAAAATGTTTTGTTCAATGATAATGGCTGAGGACAAAAGTGCTGCAGAATTAAGCAAAAAACCTAAGCTAACTTGAGGCAGAAATCAGTTTTAAATAATAATAAAAATATTATCTCTTTAACTATACCAAATGTTTGTAATAATAAATGAAAACGAATTTATCCTTAAATAATCTCATATTCGTTTGACTTTTTTTAGCGCATTCTTCTTAAGTATTCAACAAAAATTGTTTTTAAAATTTAACAAGAGTTTTACGTTTGAAGTTTTATAAGCTGCTTTATGGCTGACACAACGCAGAAAAAAGCTTTGCATGCGCTCTTTGTATGAATAATATTTATGATAACTGAGGAGAGGGGTAAAGGTAAGGGTAAAGGAGAAAACAGCAGGAAACAAGCATAGAGAATGCAGTAAGCCTTAAGAAAAGCAATGAACATTTTGTCATCGCTGTCATCAGTTGGTTTTTAAGTTGTTCTCTTTAAGAATGGGTATTGCAGCTGCACTTAGCCATAAAGTAGCTAAGGCAAACAATATTAAAAACAAACATACTAAGCGACCAACCAACACTTTTACAAACAAACACACACACACACACAGAAGCACTTGCACTCATATACCTAGGGAAAAAGGCGGCAATAAAATACTATGAGGAAGGGTAAAAAAAAATTGTAAAAGCGGTGAAAAATTATATATGTATTAGCTAAAAAAATATGCACAGCAGGTGCTACACGCTGGTGTATACTATCTAAGTGAATGTGTGTATGTTTTGGTGTGAGTGTTAGTGTGTATTTATGTGCTCGTGAGGTGCATCCGCTTTTTGGTCTTGTAGCCGCAGCACTCAGCGCCAGCAGCAACTATACACTTTAATGTTGTCCAAGTCCTATACTAAATTATTTATGCATATGTGCGAGTGTGTGTGTGTGTGTATATGTGTGTTATGGTTGGATGTGTATGTCTATGGGCAAATAGTTTTTCAAAGTGCTTGGGCCAAAGCTGGCTCTAGTTTTTCTTTTTCTGTAGACACACAGCACCTGTAATTATGTTGAAAGTAAAATGCTTGTAAAATATTAACTGCTGCATGCCACATGCTGCAAGTCTGCACACATACACACACCCAAGCCGTGTACACATAGAGATATACAGTGACTCGATGTGTGTATTTAAATTTAATATTTAAAATGAGTTTGCTTGCAACATTTAACTAACAGCGATTTGCCTTGGCCGCAGCAAATTTACCTCTGCGCGCGTCCGTTCATTGAAAACTATTTTTTTTCTTTATTTTAACCATTTTCCACCTATCCCCATCTCGAATTTTCTGCCACATTTCCACTCGTTCACTGCAGTTTTTCATTTAGCGAGTCGGCCAACGCGTTTGCTAATAGAAATAAAAACAAAACTGCACACAAACTAAGCCAAGCTAAATGCTCAAAGGCTTCGACTCTGTTCCTCCTCTTTGCTGTGCCACGCCTTCTTCGACAGTCTACATTGCTTGCCAGCAATGAAAACAAAAAGCGATTTGCAAGTTTTCTATTGCGCATAAAAGTATGCTGTGGAAATATTTTTTCCCATGACGTTTTGCTCAACATTCTCGTTTTCCTTTTCTCCCTGGCATCCCATATATTTGTTGTTTTTCTTTTAGTTTTTTTTTCGTTAGTTTTTGTTTGTGTTTTTTTTTTGCTTTTCATAAAACCAAACTATTAAGCCAAGTGTTAAACTCATTTAGCGCGGATTTATGCGCCCGAGTGCCCCATACAAGATGGGTGGAGTTACCAAGGGTCATATGTGTGGGTTTGTGCGTATGTGTGTGTGTGTGTGCAGGACTATGTACTAGTTTGTTTTGATCTTTGTGTGTGTGTGCGTTTGCTTTGCAAACGTGCCGTTTTCTTTTATGCGCTTTTAATAAGCCTTTTTGCCGCTCTTGTCGTTGTTTCTTTGTGCCCGTCTCTTTGCCCTTGCTTTTTGCATTTTCCCTATTTTTTATTTTTCGCATTTTCGCACATGTATGTATATATGTATGTTTTTTCCATTAACAGCAATGATTGTTGGCATTTATGCGTGAGAGCTTTATTTCCATTCATATGTGCATGCAGCTCTGAACTTGAAGCGTAAAAAATGCAGCATCAAGGCTGCATTGGCTTTTGTGCTGTAATCGTATCCTATATTGTATTATTTATCGTATAATAAATCTCAATTTTTTACCGTCTTTAATAAGAGTTCTTGTTTAGGTTTTAAAATTATTATTCGAGTTTTTATTAAGTCTGCTTACTGCGTCTGCGAATTGTGTACAGGGTATGCGCAATGTGTGCACACAATGCACTCAATTTACTCAAAAATTCAGTTGCAAAAACAATGCAAAATTCATTAAATGGCTTACATTGTAAATAGTTTGTATAAATGTGTGTTCGTCTGCTTTACTGGAAAGTCATTATTTGCCTGATGCCGTTACCTGATATTCCCGTATTCATTTTTGATGTGTAATCTGATTTATTGGTAAATTTCTAGGCAGACATTCGTTTGTGTATGTAAGTGTGATTGTTTGTTAACTTGACATGCCATCCTGCTGTTGACTCTATAACAGAAATAATAAATACCCTGTTTTTTTTTGCTTCCCTTTAATTTCGTAACGATGAAATGTTGTTTTGCTTCCGATTTTAGCATAAAGTCCCATGAGCAATAGTCTATCATTTTGACGTCTTCCAAAACGAAACCACAGACCAGGCCAAACGGCAAAAGGGGACAGAAAGGCTGACAGACAGGTTAGTCTGAGAGTCAGTGAAGTGTGTAAGGAAAAGTGCCAATCAAAGTTAATTGAAAATTCATTGAATGTTGTATATTTAAGTGAGAGGAGTGAGGAGTACACAAAATAAACCAAATGTACAAACGAGTGAGACTGTAATACAGAGGAATATACTATGAAATCTATAGTGTTTCTCTTTGATTGTAAGCCTATTTGTTATTGTTGTTGCCATTCTTACTGTTTGCAGTTTAGCTTACAATGTAAACATTTTTGATCATGACATAAATACTCCTGGCTAAGGGAGAAGGGAGACCAGGAGAGGGAAAAAGATACCATACTGAATAAATTACAACAGATTTTCATGAAATTGGATTCGACTTAAAAGTAAATTGTCATCAAAATTTCAAAGCGCAACAAAATACTTGTAAAAATACCATATCTGGTATTATTTTAAGTCTGTTATATGTATTTTTAAACATAAATGTATTTTGCTTAATTGTTTAAAGACTTTTGGTAACAGTGGAATAATGTATAACACAATCATTGTGCTTCAAGTAAATAAAATAATAGATTCAAGTACTTTAAAATCCTATAATATCTTCTTAGATCCTTTCTTATTTCCCAAAGTTCTCTTTTTAAAGTTTATGACTCCTTCTGGATTGCGTTAAATGCTACTTTGAGTGAGTGTTATTCGCATTTGCCACTTGATGTATTCATTTACTACCACAATTGCCTTCGCAATCATTGTCGTTACAAGAGCTGCCTTAAAGTTTATTTCACATGAAGAATGTGCAGAAAGGCATCATCATTAATGTTTACATATAACGTATACGTATTGCGTGCTACGTGTTATGGCTATCGATGGGATTGCACATTACGACACATTTTGGCATACAATGTTCGGTTAAGAGCTTTTGTACGTCCGCTCCTCTGGCCTCCTCTGCTCTCCTCGATGCCCTACCGCAAATGTAGTTGGTAATGTGATTCACAGTTTTGCTTGCAGTGAAAATCTGTAAAAATGTGTTTTTTTTATTTGCCATTTCCGTTGCAGAGTCACAAATTGAACTGCAAATACTCAAGAGAAGGAAATGCTGAAGAAAGCGTAGGCTGCAAGTGATGTGGCTCAGCCAAAACTTGAAATCGTTTGGTTTGTAGGTGGCAACACCAACACCAACACCAACACCACCCAACCACTGTCATTTGCATTGGGCTCTCAAGTCGGCAAGCTCTGGCTCTTACTCTGGCTACATTTACAGTTGAGGCGAACGTAGCCGCTAAAAGTGTTTACCTTTTACTTAAGAAATTACGTTTGAGCAAACAGAATTTGCGTGAGCCGTGAGGTGCAGCAGAATGTGGTGCAATCCGATATGCTGCGGTGTGGTTGACGCTTTAAAAAAGACGGAAGTCCAAGTGGCTGTGTAGATTTTTTAGCTTGAACGCAAGAAATCAAACGCAACATCCGCATAGTAAGTGCTGCAAGTACTGTACCACTCGGTCTGCCATGCTAAAATGCTGAATTCCTTACGAAATCGCCCCCGAATTTTCTGTTAAATTGAGATTTCTGAGTCGTTTGTCGGCGTTTGCCAAGCAGCCTACAAATTGAAAAGTTTTCTTGCTTTTCGGATTATTTGGTTTTGTTTGAAGTGTGCGCTGAATTGAATGGCAGTGTTGGTGTAAGTATTGCTATGTGTGTTTGTGTGTATACATTAAATGTAGACTTTTGTACGCTAATAGCTAAAAGCGTGCCTAGCTCCATTCGAAGCCATTGTGGTTCACTGCCTTGGGAGGCAAAGAAAGTTTACAAAGTTCGCAGTGAAGATAATTTGTGGGTCTCAAAGTTTTTAATAAGAGGTCAATGATTTACATTTGCCCAAACGAAATTTGAAAATTGTGAAGTGCTGTTGCTTTTGCTTCTGCTGCTGCTGCTGTTGCGGTCGAAATCTTATACAGACTCCATTTACTGATTGTCGGTTAGGGGGTCGTATGCGCAATCTGCAGCTGACTTCTAGGCAAATAAAATATGTATACATGCATTTAAGCTTTGGGCATTTTAAGGCACTGTCGCTTGGTCATATATTTGGTTGATCCCTTTGCTTATCATTAAAGAACTGGGCAATTTCCTCAAACACTTAATGTTAAGCCTCCCAAGGGACTCATTGTGTCAACTGGCAAGCTCGTAAACGACTTCTTTTTTTCACTCCTTTTTTTATTATAGAGCCCAACCCTATTGATTGGCCACGGGTCAGGCCAAAAATAAATTTATTTATATACACACTCAATATTTATGACCATTTTAACCGCAAACAATTGAAGCTTAAAAGCCAAACAATGAAATTTAGAACTTCCAATTAGAAGTTGACCAGCTAGCAACCTTAACAATATACAGTATACCCACAAGCAAGAAGTTGTATAACGAGTAACAAGAATAATAAAAAAATGTTTATGGCAGCACAAAAAGGCGTGTCGTGTCCTCGACAACAACGACAAGAACGACAACAACATCGATAACGACATCGACAACAACAATAACAAGCTCATAAAGCCTGTGTTCACCTGCCAAAGCAGAAACCAATAAGCAGCTATAAAGGCAACAGCAACTGAAACAGTTAAAAGTGAGTGCAGAAAGAACTCAAAGTCAAAGGAAGAAAAAACTGATTGAGCTTTGATTTCATTTGATAACTTTACGCAATACAATTGTTTGATAGTGTGTGGAGGTCTGTGTATGTGTGTGTGTGTTTGTGTAAGCCGCAAATTGTTATTTTGGGCACCAATTGCGAGTTGGTCAAAGCGAAAAGTGCCACTGAAAGAGCAGCAGAGGGAGACGTTTGGTGGCTGCAAAACCAAAGCCATTACATTCAAATCAGACAGAGCAGTTAGTTAGTGTCCATTGTGCCCAAACGCAGTGACAAAGAACAAAAGACTGTAACAGTTTAGGCCAAGAGATACCCTGTATTCATTTATTATGTTATATGTCTTTAAATCGATTGATTGTTTTACAGCACACCCTCTGTTCACTTTTATCTACAGGGTACACAAACGGACAAGGAACAGAGAGAGGGAGAGAGAGATGTAGCTTTAGAGGGATAAGGAGACAGAGAGACACCCCGTCCATATCACGCATATGGGCACAGTTTATGGCCACAGATCTGTGTGGGCTGACTGAAAGCTTTTATAGCTACATTTCATTGATGTACTCAGTGAATGAGCTTCAGCCTGTGTCCGAGCCTGAGCCAGAGACTGAGCCTGGGCTCAGACTACAACTGAAATTGTTGCAATTGTCAATGTTGTTGGCTGCAGGGTGTTGTTAATGCATGTAGATGATACTTGTCCCATTTTCCGTCCCGCTGTCTTCTGTTGTCTATTGTAGTATGTGCATTGCATTTTGCATTTTCTGCTTGAAAATTAAGTTGAATTTTTGTTATTTGGCATGCCAGACGAGCGGACTTTACCATTCGATCCGCTCGAGTGGCACACAGTTCAATTATAAACTGCCAGCAAATTTTGTTGTTTGCTTTAGTCAATTGTCGTTGTCATTGTTTGTTGGCATGTTCCTCTTCGCTGCATTGTTTGGTATTCAGTTTTGCATTCGGTTTGCCTTTAAAGAGACTCCTTTACAAATTTGTGTAAGCTGTGCATGCAGCTCAAAGTGAATGTAAGTCCCCAAGCGGGAAAGAGCTACAAAATGCTGCACTGCTGCGCATGGGAGCTGAGAAAGAAAACGCCAATCGAATGTACCCATTGGCAACCGGAAATGCAAATTGTCGTAGAGTGCGCATGTTGTAACAAATATTCAAAATGGCGCTGCTTTAGACACTCTAACTAACCATTCCCAGTCAAAGTGAGTAGCATTTCGCAAGTAAGTAGAAAAAACAACAACAAGTTTTGTAAAAAGCAACTCGCATGACAAGAAACTGCGGCAATTTCTTTACATTCTTCTGCTAGAAATTTCTTTTTAGCTGCTTGGAAGAACTTTTAAATTAGATAGTTCTGCACTGAGCTGCTTAACAACGGACAACCGTTGCATTCCCTTGAAAGAGTCAGCATTCTGCAGACATTATTGGCATAAAGTTCTTATTGATATTTATTTTATTTTAATTCTTGACCTTAAGATTAGAAGAACAAATCTTTTAGTGTATTTATAAAGCAAACTGTTAGTTATTTAATAAAACAGTTGGTTTGTTTGCTACACGACAAAACATAGAAAAATTTCCTACTTTCTTTACTGTTTTAAGTACCCAAAATATGTACTCACTATACTTAATTTATTTTTAAATATTTCGCCAAAGATTGCGTGCTGAGCTGTCACTTAAAATGCCAAGGATGCGTCTGCTGTTGCCACTTATTTTATTCTTTTGGCCTTCTTTTTTTTGCTACTGCTGCTGTTGTCCTGTGTCGACATTTTGGGTTGAGTCTGAGACACTTCGCAGCTTCTTGGTTTAGTTAATGAAACTTGCTGCATTTCTATGTACTCGTAGTTTTCCAGCAATTTTCTTTTTTTGCAGCTTGCCATTTTGTGAAACTTGGCAATTATTTTGTTGTGGCTGCGCGCTGAAAATGGACAGTAATTATAAGGCCATTAGCAATGCTTTATAAGGGCACAGAGGGAGTGGAAAGGGGCGTGGGCGGATTGGAATCCGCGGCAATGGCTGTGTGGGGTGAAACATGACACGACGCATGGTTATTGTGTAAATGCATTAAGCTTAATGTTAAACAGAAATTAAACAAGTGACCTCTCTGAAATAACCACTCGAATTTGTTGCGATAAAGTGGCCATTCGCATGGAACTGAACTTGAGAGCAACAAAATATAATGGATTGTACTTTAAGTATTCCTAAATATAAACTAAATTATTACAATTGTAGATAAGAAGCCTTATTTTGATAAAGTCTGCCTCTTTTCACCCTAAATCAGTCAACTAATACATATAAAAATTTCAGAAAAAAACCTTTTTAAGTTTTTTTTATTACATTTAAACTTAATGTTTTAATCAAAACTCTCTGCGTAGATAAACTTTATGTTGCAGATTTTTGAAAAGTTATTTTCACGCTACAGTGCAATTTTCATAAATGTAGTTCGGTCTCTTCTATCGTCAAAGATTTTCATCTAGCTCAAGGTCATGTGTAACTTAACTTTTCACATATTTTCGCATTAAATTTCATGTGTCATTAAAAATGCTATAAAGAGCGCTAAAGGTTTCATGCAAATTTAGCAAAGAGATGAACAAAAAGAAAATAGAGGAAAGAAAGATGAAGATATGTGAAATTGTGAAACGAACACAACATGTTGGTAATCATTATCAAAAGAAATGGCTGCAGTTTCTGTGACCATAAAAATCACTCCAATGACAGTGCTCAAATTTGCTCAACGTGTGTGGGTTGCTTGGGTTCGTTTGGGTTGTCGGAGTTTGTTGGTTTGCTAGGTAGGTTGCCCTAGACGACCCGCAGATCAACTTACACTGGGACAAAGCACAACCCAACCGACCGTAATTGCCGCATTAAGCAAATAACGAGTTGTACATATCATTATAGCTGCTTACCGCCCGGTAATTGTCGTCAAATTTCGTCAAGTGTTTGCTCTATCCCTAAAACCTGAAAATGTACAAAAAATGTAACAAAAGGAAGCTGAGTAACCTGTTCGACAAACTAAGTTTTTGCACATTCTCTCTATTTTATATGAGTTAAAGTTTTGCTGGTTCTATTAAAAAACAAGCAACTTGAGTGAGCACTAAAACTTTTGCTGTTTCAATTTAATTTTAGCTTAGTTTATATTATAGGTTTGCTTAATAATTGTTGCACACGTTTAATTTAACATATGTGTTTAAATGAACCTCACAAAATTTTGCCCAATAATTGCTTTATTACAGTTTGTTTGAAGCACATAAAAGTATGCAATGATCTCCTACTAATTTACATTACGCCACTTGATTAAAAGCACTACCTAAAAGTATGCAACGGGAAATTGCCAGCAATGGAAATAATTCTTATTTGTGTACATTACTACTTCGCATTAATTTATTATTATTTTCTTTAACAGTTTGCGCTGCAGGGTATATTAGCTTAGCAAGCAACATTACTTGATACGATATTGGGTGAATTTTCATGTGCTTATCAGCAAATTGTGGAATTCGTTGTCTTTAGACAATTTGGTCGTTTGTTTTGTTAGCTAATTAAACCAAACCCATTTCATGTAGCTTTGCTGGAAAGATAAACGTTGTGCTATCACAGCAACAACAGTGCGGGAAATAGAAAGAAAACTTGACTTTTTTAATGTGCAAAAGTTTTGTGTGTGTAATAAATATGAAGCACAACGTTACCAAGTTGCAGCTCTAATACAGAGAGAAGAGAATGACAGGGAAATACAGATAGAATGAGAGAGGCGATACGGAGGGACAAACAGCAGAGGGCGGTATGCTGCGGGCAGCCTCGTTTCCGTTTCCTCTTTGGTTTCCGGTGCCATTTCCGTTGACTGTGACAGCCATATAAAAAGTGCACTGCCAAAGTTTGTTTTACTGCTTGAAATCGGACGCTCCTTTCTCTATAGGATGTTGTACTAGATGCTGTTGCTTTTGATGCTGTTGCTGTTGCTGTGGCGTTAGTCAATTGCAATTGCATTTGAGCTTTGATTTGTGCTCTGTTTGCCTTGTGTTCTGTGCCTGTCCCGACCCTTGTCTTGGTTCTGTTTCTTGCTTTGGTCCTGGCATCAGTTACGCCTTTGGCATGCATGCAAATGTCCAAGTCAGTCAACCTTAAATACATTTCTATTGCTTCACTGAAACTTTCAATGTACTCGTTTGCTTTGCTTCATTAAGCTGCAGTTCAATCAAATTTGTATCTTGAAGTTTACTGGCCAGGCAAAACGGATCTTTAAAGATCACTTTAATAGTTATCCCAGTCGTTGACAGTGGACTGGGCTGCAGCTTGATTTATGCACCAGTCCAGGGACGTAAAAATAACACAGTCAAGTGCATGGCAAACACTTGGCCCTCTCTTGCTCTAGCTCATGGCTTTTTGTATAATTTTTCACATAGGCAGCGACTGCAGTTATAGCAATGGCAGTGCAAGCGACGGCGACGGAGGCGGAGACGGTGACTGAGGCGGCACAAATGCATAAAAAGCCAGACAGTTGAGCATAAAATATTGTTGTTATATGAAAAGCAGTCTCTGCTCAGTCTCTATCCTGTTACAAAGTCCACAAAGGGAACCAAATGCGCCAAGCAGCTGCATTGCTACTGCTCCTGCTGCTAGCTCTACCTCCTTCTCTTTCTATTTCTCTGCGGCTGCCTCTTTCTCCGCTTTCTGCTGCTGTTGTCCAGTGTCTGGCGCGTTGCTTTGTGCGGCCATTGAATGCATGAAAAATGAACTGAACCCCAAAACTGCTTGGCAAGTGTCGTTGGCAGCCAGTTAGGCTGCGTTTTGCGCAGTCATTGCACATGGGCAAAACGCAAAAGTTACGTATACGCAACGTCCGCTAGTGTAGAATAACCACAATTCTACTAAACTCAATTCAACTGAGCCAAGTGACTGTAAATGCTTGATAAGAAAAAATTGCTACAGCTATTAATGGTTTGTTTGACTTGCGTCCACAAAGTGCCCAACATAATTATATATGTATAATAATTTTAACTCTCACTTCATTCTTTGAACTAAGCCATTTTTTATGGCTACGATACGAACGGACTGTCGTTCAGTGCAGCTTATTTATTTACTAATGTGAGTCAAATAAAATATAATATGAAATGTGTAAAAGTTATATTTAATATTTGGCTTACAAATTCGTCTCGGCGTGCTAGAAACACACACTTTTCTGCCAGAAATATAATGGATCAGCTAAGTCGTGAATTTTAATAAAGTTGTTTTGCCATTTTGGTGGAGATGTTGCAACTGCCAGTTGCAAAAAGCAGCTAACGAGGCAGGTAAAGCCAATGCCTCAACCTGGGCCAAATTGACACGCGCCACTATTTAATGCCGGCGCAATGAGCTCATTGTTATGGTGGCGCCTCCAAATAAGCGGCATAACTCAATAAAAGGCATTGTTGACGTAGCCAGTGAGTGGCATGGCGGATGGCAGGGAATAATGTTTGGATGGCTGGCAGTTTGATATCCAGGCAACCGTGCACATATTAAATAAGCAATATAAACAGTCGAGGCTGCTGCTGCTGTTGGTGTTGGTGTTGCTGTTGGTGCTGCTGAAAAGGTAACCTACTGATTGGGTGGCATGTGGCATGTGGCAACTGGGCGGGTGGTTTGCCACAACATAAATTACGGCTAACGCTTGGCTGCCTCATCAGTCAAGCGTCGCGTAGTTTGTTGCGCGTTTTATTAGCTGTGCGCGGTGACGGCATAATTTTCAGCAAACAGCTTAAAAATTTCCATACACACAAATACAGACACAGACACAAACAAATACACAGACATAAACACACACACATACACACATATGCAGCACACATATGTGGGCTGACATTTAAAATTACCAAGAGGAAGCGGCAATGAGCGACAGGAAAGCAGGCAGGAGCTGGCAAAGCATGGCGCCTAATTGAAACTATGTGGCTGCTTAAATTGAGACAATTAGAGCCAACAACCGACAAGTCCTCCACAACAACAACAATAACAACAACAACAGCAAGTATAACAACCAAAACTTGATTACCAGCTCACTGCATATTTTTATACTCTCTGCAAGAGAGAGTATATTGGGTTTGTGCAAAAAAAAAAGTATGTAACAGGCAGAAGGAGGCGTGGCCGACCCCATAAAGTATATATATTCTTGATCAGCATCGCTAGCCGAGTCGATATAGCCATGTCCGTCTGTCCGTCTGTCCGTCTGTCTGTCTGTCTGTCCGTATGAACAAACAGATTTCAGAGATGGTAAGAGCTACAAGTTTGAATTTGGTCTCTATCGACTCGATATTTAGTCAGTCAATACAAGAATCTTTTTTTTTTTCGATGCCACGCCCCGTTCGCCGACAATGAGCAAAAAACTAGAAACACCTCGTAAAAAATTGATGTTTAAGGCGAATATCTCAGTAACTATGGCACTTAGGAACACCCATTTTGGTACGCAGGTTCCTAGAGACGGCATAATTGTATTGTCATCAAAAATTTTGGTCTGCCACGCCCCATTTTCTCACAAGAAATAAAATAATTTGCAAACTTCAATGTCGATTTTAAGGCATATGTTCTTATCGTACAGTATTGTTAGTTCACATTCGTTTGAAGACAAAATATATCAAACTATCCTGAAAGTTGCATACAAATCGGACTATAAACAAAAGAGCTAGACATGTAAGAAAGTTAATAATTGAACGCAATGTCAATGCATGTGTGCAAGCGAGACAGAAGCATACAAACATGTGAGCGAACGTTTTCGCTGCTTGCTAGCGGCAGCGCTGCTCGCAGACGCTGGCCGTGCCGACCAAAATTCTATTTTTGACAAAATAGTTATCCAGCTAGGAAGTTAAGCCTTTTTTATATGTATGGTTTTGGGCGGGAAACTTTGAAGTGTCGTGATGGCGTTGCCGGTTAAGTGCTTGATCGGCGAACGCAAAGTCGTGGGTTCGAGTCGCGGTCAGTCCTTTAAAAGACTATAATTCAATAGCTCCAATTATTGCATGTTTTCATTTAGTAATAAAAAATTTTTTTTTATCAAAACCCAGTTTAAAAAAATTTTTTTTAATTGTTTGTTAATAATTTGCTAATAAACAATTTTTTTTGTGATAAACAACACAATAAAATATATTCTTTTCGATGACGGACCAGGATTCGAACCCACGACACGCCGTTCATCGACCGAATAGCAACCATCCGCGCCACCGCATCACTTGAAAATCTTCGGCCTAAAACCATACATATCTCTATAAAAGAGGCTTAACTTCCTAGCTGAACGTCTTTCAACGTTTTTTACTGCAAGTACTATCAGTTGATATTCTCGGATACTGATTTTATTAAAATGATCGGGAAGAAAAGGCAGAGAGTATTCTACGGTCGGGCGCGCTCGACTGTAATTTTCTTTCTTGTTCAATTTACATTTCATTTCATTCCATTTGGTGCTCTGCCTGAACATATGTCTGTGTTTTTGAGTTCCATTTGTGCTATACTGAAAATTAGCTAGCTGACAAGTAGTTGTCACAAGAATAAATATGGTAACTACCAACAAGTTGGCTGGTTTAAGCCATTGTGCTAAATTCAAATATTTGACAGTTTGGTGCTGTAAAAGAATAGGCAAATATGTAAAAGGAAAAATATATATAATATAAAGTGTATATAATATAAGAGTCACAAATTTATACAATAATTGTTGTAGTGATTGCAAATGCCCTCAAACTCCTATTGAATTTTAAAGTATAAAATTCTTTTGGGAGTCAACTCAAAATGATTCCACTTAATACTCTGATTAATAAGTCTACGTTTTGACCGATAAAAGCATGAGAAAAATGTTTATCCTCTAAATAATCATAGAAATGTCCTTTGTTATGACAATTTAGATTGAAGTCAACAACTTATATTTTCAAATCACGTATTTCGACTTGACGACAGACTAGAACAATTTATAGAACGATAAGCGGGGCATGTCTGATAAATTTTGTAGTGGGAAGAGGATATTAGTCTGATTATTTATTTATACTTATTTGTTACTTAATCTTTATCTAAGATTGTCGCATATTTATTTAGACGGTAGTATTTTTGCCTGAGGCGATAAAAGCCAGTCGGAAGTTAATATAAATAGAGATAACTAATTTCTTTTTTGCTGGATAAAACAAGCATCGAAATAGGTTTTCACAAAAATAAACGTTTGTTTACTTAAAGGTAGTAGTTAGACAAATTTTATTAGTATTAGTAGTAAATATTTTATTAAAAATCAGTGCAATTCGAATTCCTGTGAATGAAGCTTGAGTCGTGAATGTCTTAACCTAAATGGCCCTTAAAAGCTGCCAAGCTAATTTGCCAAAAAAAATTGCTACTCTATTCACATTCATATTTACACACACACACACACACATTCACAGCCATATGCAGATACTCATACTCATAATGGCATTCAGAACATGCATAAGCTGGCTCAGAAACACGCATATTTTGCAAGAGCGAGTGTCAAATTGGTGTGGTTGTCTTTAGGTTTTAGCTAGAACTTGTGTGTGTGTGTGTGTGTGTGGGTGGGGAACGCTTGGAAACATTCGAAGGACATTAGCATAAAAGCGTTACTAATACACAGCTACAGAGAGCTAACAAGAAACACTTAATGAAGCAATTTTTAGCAGCAAGTTGCAACAGCAGCAACTGGAACTGCAGCTGCATAAAAAGCAACAACTCAACTTCCTGGCAAAGCCGTAAAGCCTGCTCTCTCTTATTTTCTCTCTGCCTCTCTATCACTTTCTCTCACTCCTATTTCTCCTGCTGTCTCACCCTTTCTCGCTCTGTTTGCTTGTGCAAAAGTGTGTACAGGTGACTTAATCAACATGCAACTCATTTTGTTTTCCATACATCGCCGTATGTCTGTGTGTGTGTGTGTATATGTGTGTCTGTGCATATGTTGTGCCTTGTTTGCTTAGGCAAGGGATATGTTCGGGGTCATGTCAGACGCTGTTGTTGCCCATGTGCAGGTATTTAGCAAAAGCACCAACCCGTTGCAGCCAAAGTAACAACAACAACAACATACTACACATGGCATAAGACACTAAATTCTGCTGAAATCAACAATGAGCCCAAAACACAGCACCCACAGCAAGCAGGCAGGCAGAAGCTATTCCTTTGCTCCTCTAGTTGCTGCAGTAAGACTTGTAGTTGTTGTTGTTGTTGCTGTTGCTGTTGGCGCTGTCGTTGCTGCTGCTACTACTGCGGCCAAGACAAAGACACCAATACGTGCTCAGCCGGGGCTCAGTTGGGCAAATGCATACAAATGGCTTGGCTGCATCTGCAGCGCGTTGTTGGCTCTGAACCCACGGCCTCAACTTGAGCCAGGTCCTGGCCTCCCATTTGCTATAGCTACTGCAGCAGCTTCAGCTATTGCTGCTGTGATGTGAAATTATGCACATTGACAATATGCTAGATCCCAGCAATGGATACTTTGGGTGTGGACAACATATTGATGCAGCTAGTTGACACCAGCAGCTGTAACTGCAGACAACTTGACTTGCAAAACATCCCCCCAAGCGGTTACCCAATGTGTAAATATAGCATGAGAGGGAAGAGCTAGAAAGAGAGAGAAAGAGAGAGAGCCAGAAGAGAGCTAAGGGTTTGCCTTAATTAAGCCAACAACCGGAAACGGAAAGAGTTGCCTCGCTTTGTGGATGAAAGTCAAATGGGATAGTTTGCTAGATAGTTGAATATATGGTCCATTTTAAGTATACAATCAATTGAAACCTATACAAAGCTACAATCTTCTTTTAATAGAATTGTGTTACTTTAAACTTTTTAACTCAAATCTTATATAAAAGATTTAATATATTGTCAAACTAAAGTATTGTGAGTAATTAAAACTTTTGTGTGTAATTATATATTTATTAAAAATTTGTGGATTGTATTAAAAGTAATTAAATGAAGTTTAAAAGGTAGTTTGGTAACAGTTCAAGTTATTGACCAACGGGCCTCTTAGACAGGAAGAGTTCCTTTGTGGCCTGGCGATTTGTTTTGCCATTCGGTAGACGTTTAATGTCACTCACAATAATAGCACCAGCATGAAGTTCCAAATAGTTTGCATCCGTATTATTAGCCACAAATTTGACAACATCCTCGGCGGTGATATTGGCACCACGTTTGGGCACAATGGCTGCAGCGTTTTCCATCCAATTTGTTTCGTGGGGAATGCCAAAGACACAGACCTCGGCAACGCCTGGAATTTTGGTGATAATATCCTCGACTTCGCTGGGGTAATACATAATACCCTGGTGCTTCAACATATCCTTAATACGACCCGAAATGTATAAGAAACCATCTTCATCAACGTAGCCAGTATCTCCGGTATACAACCATCCATCTCTGTCTTGAACTTCGCGTGATTCCTGCGAGTTCAGATAATATCCATCCCAATACTGACCCGGATGAATGCAGATCTCACCAAGCTTGTTTGGTGGCAGTGCTTCTTTCTCTGGGTTGACAATTTTCAGTTGAATGCCAGGCAAAACGCGACCAACAGCGTTGGGTTTCTCATCATAATGTTTGTTTAGAGTACAGTTCGAGGAACCCAACTCGGAGAAACCAAAGGCAAATTGTAGAGCACCGCGATTCAGACGTTTACGGAAACGATCCTGAACCTCGAGGGAAGCACACATGCCACCATACAACAAGTGCTTAAGGCTGTCGATCTTAGTGCTCTCGAAATTGGGAGCATTCGCCATCATGGCCAATTGTGGAGGTGAACCCAGGAACCAAGTAATCTTGTGCTTTTCAATAAGATGCAGTACGAGCACGGGATCAAAAGCACCGTCAGAAATGATACGAGTGGTGCTGTGAATACCACTGGAGATGGTGGTTGTCAGTCCAGTAACCCAGTCGAGAGTATTGTGACAATACTGCACATCCGCGGTGGTTAGATATCTACGAAAGAGTATAAATAAAATAAGCAAAGGAAAAAGAATCTTTATAGTTGTTAACTTACTTGGTTGTCATGAAGAACTTGTGGGTACTCGAATTGGTAACAGCTTTGGGGATTCCTGTGGTGCCAGAAGAGCAAATAATGGCCAGGGTTTGATCATTACCTTTCTCCAGTTTGTACGGCTTGAAGTCATCCTTGATAGGCGTAGACAAAACCTCATCAATGGGAATCGATCCAGGTTTATGATTACGCAACGTTACAATCTTCACATCCAATTTGGCAGTTGCTGTACTAATCTTCTCGTATTCATCTCCATCACAGAAAATCACACGGGGCTTTGTGATATCGTACAGCTTCTCAATAGTTGCTTGACCATGATTAACATTGATGCAGTGAAATGCCAGGCCGTTGAAAAGGCAACCATACACCACGGAGGACGTGTGTGTAGTAGTTCGGGCAATAATTCCAATTATATCATTTTGTTGAAGGTTCAGATTGCGCAAATAGCTGGCCACACTTTTGGAATTCAAGAAGAGTTCCTCACGAGTGAGCACAGTATTTTCCGTAGCCGAGATCTGTTAAAAGGTTTCCAAATAAAAAAAGAGTCCTCTGAGAATCCTTTTTGAACTTACTTGAGCAATCAGTTGTGGATGGCGACGCATTTCATTGAAGGTGATCTCTCCTAGGGAGAGATTCGGATTATAAATGGGATCCTCATCGACTCCACTCCATATTTTCAGATCGGGATTGTAGTTTACTTCTGGCAGGAAAGGCATTCTGATCGCAAACAGTTCTCTTTGGCAATTGTTGGGTATTGTTAACTTTGCGATGGCTTTATATTCCACTCAGATGTGGATTGCATATCAGCAGTTCCTGTTTTTAAGTACATCTAATCAATATTTTCAATTAGCTTAGTGTCTGCCTACCGGATTTAAACTTAGTGCTGAAGTCCATTTGCGATTACTGGCCTTAATTTCAATCGTCTAGTCGTCTGGCCTTTGCAATCTGATTGGTAGAATAATCAATTCTTGTTACTAATAACAAAGAAAGTATGTTTGCGTATACTGATAATCATACATTTCATCGGAAATTGTTCTAGCTGAAAACTGAACTAGCTTGAAAATTGTACCAATCGTTTAAAAATAGGATAAAGCAAGAGTAATGCAGATTTAAATTGGCAGAAGCTTCCTCTGATTTGAAATAGGTACAGAAGAATTTCTATACTTAAAATAACTTTGTTTTATTTAAATAATATATTAGTTTTTCTGGTAAATTAGTGTGTTGTTTCTCTTCTTACTTAAATATACCAAAGTTCATTTACAATAAATACTTTCGGCACTTCAAAATGGCGGGTTAATAATTTTGTTTAAGTTTTCAACGATATGGCAACTTTAAAAGCTTACAGCTGATTATATATTAGAGAAATAGTAATCGAATAGTCACTTAGATATCCAGTTATTAACAAGTTATCGATGAATTTATTTATATCGGCAATGCTTTTGTTATTTGAAATTAAAACCTTTTAATTCGAATCCCAAAATATTTTTACGGAATTTAAATGAATAGATGTTTTAATACTGAATTTTTCTGAAGGATAAATTTCATTGAAAAGAAACGTAAATGGTTAACATACATATATGAGGGTCTAGTACAGACAGTGTACAGTTAATATAACTGTAATGCTAGAAAAACCAGAGCGAAGATTATTAACAGGGTATACTTTTCAGCGGTTAAGTTTTAAGCAAACGAATAACTAATTCGCTTTCTTTGTCGGTATATTGTAATGTTTTTTCTTTAAGTCTTTAATAATCTTATCTAAAGATTTTTACTGTTTTCTACATGTAGTCTAATTTAAGGCATATTTTTATAATTTTATCTGAACCACTTTGAAATGCTAATTAAAAGTTTAGATAGCATGGCTGTATTTCAACTATCTAATCCGTAATACAATTGGAATTGAGAGACTTAATAAGTTTGATATCCATGAAAATAGTTTGTTGAATAAGAAAAAAATGAAATAAAGATTTTATTACAATTTGCCATTTTAGTTTATTATTTTTTGTAAAAATGTGTTTCAGTTGCTTATTGTTGAGTGATAGGATATATAAAGAACTAACAAGTATAGTTATGCTTATTTCCAAGAGGCATGAATGACATTTGTTATTTTAAAAGCTCACTTTAAAGATTATATGCTCTAGAATTATGCCACTAACTAACTCTATTTATCTCTTATTATCACGTTGCTCGTGGGAGGCCAATTGTGTTCATTAAATTTTATGGATTGGATTAATATCTTATCTCCTTCAAAATAATGATAAAAACTTATTAACTTTCCGATTCTTATTTATTAGAACCTTTTCTGTCAATGGAGAACTCGTAAAAGAAAAATACAATTCATTGTTTAAAACATAATAATAAATTTTAATCTGTTACAAGTTTTGAAAGTTAGTAAGTATAAAAAAAGATAATTCTAATTATTCTTGTTGGCCAAGAAAAACTCCTTTGCGGCCTGACGATTTGTTTTGCCGTTGGGTAGACGCTTGATGTCACTCACAATCAAGACACCGGCATTCAGTTGCAGATAATTGGCATCTGTATTGTTAGCCACGAATTTAACAACATCCTCGGCGGTGATATTGACTCCACGTTTGAGCACAACAGTGGCTGCATTTTCATACCAATTTGTTTCGTGGGGAATGCCAAAGACACAGACCTCGGCAATGCCGGGCATCTTGGCGATGATATCCTCGACTTCGCTGGGATAATACATGAGTCCCTGATGTTTCAACATATCCTTAATACGACCGGAAATGTATAAGAAGCCATCTTCATCAACGTAGCCAGTATCTCCGGTGTACAACCATCCGTCATTGTCCTGTGCTTCCCGAGTTGCCTCTGGGTCATTGTAATATCCATCCCAATATTGACCCGGATGAATGCAGATCTCACCAACTTTGTTTGGTGGCAGTGCTTCTCTCTCCGGATTAATAATTTTCACTTTAGTGCCTGCCAAAACGCGGCCAACTGAATTTGGCTTCTCATCATGATATCTATTAATGGTGCAGTTGGTGGAAGCCAATTCGGAGAAGCCAAATCCAAACTCCATGATGCCAGGACCAAGTCGTTTACGGAAAACATTCTGAATCTCTAGAGAAGCACTTCCGCCACCGTATATGAAATACTTAAGGCTTGATAAGTCAGCACTTTGGAAATTGGAAGCATTTGCCATCATGGACATCATTGGTGGTGAGCCCAGGAACCATGTGATTTTGTGCTTCTCAATAAGACTCAAGATCAGGACGGGATCGAAGCCACCATCGACAATAATACGAGTTGTGCTAGTAATTCCATTGATCATTGTGGCTGTCAGGCCAGAAACCCAATCAATAGTGCTGTGACAGTACTGCACATCCGCCGTAGTCAGATAGCTACGCATAAAGTTAGCAATTTTACTAAACATTTAATCAGATTGTTATTAAAATACTTACTTAGTTGTCATAAAGAACTTGTGTGAACTGGCATTAGTCACAGCCTTAGGGACTCCAGTCGTTCCTGACGATGAAATAATGGCTAATGTCTGATCATTGCCCCTCTTCAGCTTATACGGCTTGAAGTCATCCTTAATTGGCGTGGACAAAATCTCATCAATGGGAATCGAGCCAGGTTTATGGTTACGGAACGTAACAATCTTTACATCCAGCTTAGCAGTTGCTGAACTAATCTTATCGTACTCATCTCCATCACAGAAGATCACACGGGGCTTTGTAATCCCGTAAAGATGTTCAATGGTCGCCTGAGCGTGATTAACATTAAGGCAGTGGAAAGGTTGACCATTGAAGAGGCACCCGAATGCTGCAGACGAAGTATGGGTCGTGTTTCTGGCAATAATTCCAATTACATCACTTTGTTGAAGGCCCATGTTGCGCAAATAGCTGGCCACACTTTTGGAGTTCAAGAAGAGCTCCTCACGAGTGAGCACAGTATTTTCCGTAGCCGAGATCTGTATAGAAAATGAAATTAATGATAGAGTCTTCTCCCTGATAATCCTTTTCGTACTCACTTGAGCAATCAGTTGTGGATGACGACGCATTTCATTGAAGGCGATCTCTCCCAAGGAGAGATTTGGATTATAGACGGCATCCTCATCAACTCCACTCCAAACCTTTTGATCCGGATTATAGTTTACTTCTGGCAGGAATCGCATTCTGACCACGTTCACTTCACTGTCGCTATTGCTAAGGGCCATCAACTTGCCAATGGCTTTATATTCAAAATACTCAATTTTCCTATCTGATCTTATATTTCGGTACATTTTATCAATATTTTTAATTAGTTTCTCATAATGTGACGCATTTAAAGTAGAGGTTAAGGTACAAAATTGGAGTATCGAATGATATAGTTGAAGAATAATTAATTGCATCGTGAATGAATAGTGAATGGTGCGGAATTCTTTGCGAAGTACAGTAGTACTGTCCTAAAATGAATTTATTAATGAAATAATGTTAGGAACAACCAATTTTTATTTTTCATTAACAAATATTCATTTCTTATCTATGTTTACTGACCTTCTCTGCTATCATTGGCAAGTCGGTAGTTTATATATTATTTTGTTTCTAGTAATGCTACATACTAAGTTCTTCATTCATCACCACAGCGTTAAGTTTGTTGTTCTGAATAAAAAATAATTATATAAAAAAGTTATAAATAAAAATTTGTAATATTTATTTTAAAACACATAATGGTTGTTAGCCATTATCTGCTATTCATATTAATAAATTTAAATTTATTATCATTCATTATGTATTAAGTAATATCATTAATCTTATTTACTGCTATCTGCCATTTTTATTTTCTGTTTATATAACAATGATAAGTTAAGAAACTAATTTGTTTGGTTATTGTGATATCTAAAAAGTTTACTGGATAAGAATAAACTTAATAAGTAAATATGGATTACACTTTTAGAGTGTGTTTTTGTCAACAAACAAGATAACATTCCAAATGTTGGATAAGATATATACATATATACAAAATTAATTTAGTTAGTTTGATTGACTTGATCAAAATATAACTTGGTTAATTTATTTACTGGACATTTTATAGTTTAGTTTGAGTTTTGATAAAATATAACTTGTGGTTATGTGAGTTAGGGATTTATCAGATTAGATTATAAATCCAAGGGCAATTGCAATTTGTAGATGTGTTCAGGATACAGACTTGACAAAAACTCCATTAGATTGCATATTAAAAGAGTCATGTAACCATTTGAGGCAAGTGACAGGCACATACCACATGCAGTTAGACAGACAGACAGACAGACAGACAGAGAGAAGCACTTGCAACACCTTTTGGCCATTAGAAAGCAAAAATTTAACAATGTCGCAAGTCAAGCATCTCAGACCTTAACAGTTAGTTGTCTCTCTGCGTGTGTGTGAGTGTATGTATATCTGTGTGTTTTTGTGTGTTTGCAACGCCACAGGTCATAAATTCAATTTGGCTAACAAACACGATGCACATACACACACACACACACACACACACACACACACACACACACACACACACACACACACACACACGTACTTGAAAAACATACAAAAAGCAGCTGGAGATGTCGACTATGTTACAAAAACCAATTGCAGCCATGTGTACAATTGTTTGGCAGGGCAATTTTTATACTCTCTGCAAGAGAGAGTATATTGGGTTTGTGCAAAAAAAAAAAGTATGTAACAGGCAGAAGGAGGCGTGGCAGACCCCATAAAGTATATATATTCTTGATCAGCATCACAAGCCGGGTCGATATAGCCATGTCCGTCTGTCCGTCTGTCCGTCTGTCCGTCTGTCTGTCCGTCTGTCTGTCTGTCTGTCCGTATGAACAAACAGATTTCAGAGATGGTAAGAGCTACAAGTTTGAATTTGGTCTCTATCGACTCGATATTAAGTCAGTCAATACAAGAATCTTTTTTTTTTTCGATGCCACGCCCCGTTCGCCCACAATGAGCAAAAAACTAGAAACGCCTCGTAAAAAATTGATGTTTTAGGCGAATATCTCAGTAAATATGGCACTTAGGAACACCCATTTTGGTATGTAGGTTCCTAGAGACGGTATAATTGTATTGTCATCAAAAATTTTGGACTGCCACGCCCCCTTTTCTCACAAGAAATAAGATAATTTGCAAACTTCAATGCCGATTTAAAGGCATATGTTCTTATCGTACAGTATTGTTATTTCACATTCGTTTAAAGACAAAATATATTAAACTATCCTGAAAGTTGCATCTTAATCGGACAATAAACAAAAGAGCTAGACATGTAAGAAAGTTGATAATTGAACGCAATGCCAATGCATGTGTGCGAGCGAGATAGAAACATACAAACATGTGAGCGAACGTTTTCGCTGCTTGCGTAGCTTAGCGACAGCGCTGCTCGCGAATGCTGGCTGTGCCGAGCAACTGTGTATGTATAACATATACACAAATACATATGTGCGTGCATACTTTTAATGTCAAATGTATATGTGTGTGTATACATACAATCAGATGTTTTTGTTTCAACGTGTTTTGTTGCAAGTATCAATTGATATATCCGACTACCGATTTTATTAAAATGATCGAAAATAAAATGCAGAGAGTATTCTACGGTCGGGCGTGCTCGACTGTACTTTTCTTTCTTGTTCATCTTAGTTCACATTTTTGTATATGTATGTTGTTATTTTTTCTTTCTTTCTTTTTGATTTGAGTTGTAAACACAACCGTAAACTAATTAAGATGATTAAAATCTTTTGTTTTATTTTTGTGTGTTCACTCTGAAGGGAAATTGGTCATTGAAAATGTTGAAGTCTAAGAAAATTGCATTTAAAATTGAATTTATTTATTTAAGATGTTGTCGGTTCGTTTTCGGTTCGTTGTCTGGCCAAATGAAATCTGTAAAAATCTATAACAACAACAACTTGGCGAAATAAACTTAAATAAAATAAAATGATAGCAGCAACTGCAAATATCCGATTAAATTATGCTCAAAGTCAAAAGCGCCGACAAAATGGCCAGCAAAAATGTGGAAAGCACTTTTCGGCGTACTGCATCGAAATAAGAAAACTTTGTGCAGAGACATAAACACACAAACACATACTCACACACCCACACTTAAACACATACATGCACCCATATATACATAGATATAGAGTACTTATGGGGGAGTGTGCGTTCCTCTTGCCAGTAAAATAAATCAAATAATTCAATTTTAAGCTAAACTTATTTTCGTATTAAAAATGAAAATCAAATAGAAGATAAAAAAGGATCAAGCTGTGCTTGCACGCTACCGGCAGTTGCTCCTCTCTCCCTCTCCCTCTTCCTCCCTCTCTACTTCTCTCGCTCTGTTGCTATCCACACATAGACTATGCTGTGACAGTGGGCGTTTGTGGAGTCACAGCAGCAGCAGCAGCAACGCCAACGCATAAAACTGCAACCGCATGCCATGTGTGTGTGAGTGTATTTGTGTGTGTGTCTTTTTCTCTCTTCCTCTTTACTTTGTGGAAAGTCATATCCTTTTGCAATTTTCGTTGTTGCTGGCCACTAACCTCACTCATATCGCATTGCGCATACATATGTGCGTATGTGTGTGTATCTCACAGCACAATAAAATTGTTTGTCGTTTGTTCGTTGAGCAAAATGTTCGCTGGTTGCCTTAGATTTATGCTGGTTGTGGCATAGGATAAAGGGGGCAAACGGGCCAATGGGCAAGTGGCATGAGGAGACAGCCGAAAGTAGTTTACTTTTGCTGTAAATTGCATAAAAGTTAAGCAGTTTCAATGTCCAGCTTAGCTAATACCGCGCTCTGTTGCACAAAAGCCGCAAAATTCGAGAGTAGCAGATAAAGCAGTAGAAGAAGTCAAAGACAAAATCAATTAACAGTTTAAACGAACTAAGCCGCAGACCTCAAGTGTGGTATCAAAGACTCATACTCTTCAAATTTCCTCCTCTCTCTCGCTCTGTCTCCTCTTCCTCTCCATCTCCCTCTTTCTTCTCTGTTTACTATTTTTGGTATATTTTCATAACACATACGAAGCATGTTGCCCACAAAAGTATGCTGCACTTTCTGTTTGTTTTGACAAATGTTGTAAATGTTATTTTTTTACGCTGTCTGCGAGCTATAAATAACAAATAATAAATAATAATATATGCATAATCAACAGCACGAGCAATGTGACTGCCAAAAAGAGCGGAAATAAAATTTTTCATAATCGAAAACGTGACTGTAATATTGAGTCTTGGCCAAAAAATTGGGCCAACAACTGATTCCCAATTCTCATTCCGATATTTTTTCTACAGAATTTCGCCTTTATAAAATATGCTTAAACTATTTTTAAATATATTTTGACTGCAATGATTTATTTTAAATACTTTTTAATACACATTTTTTGTAGTTTTCAATTGGTTTAAAGATCTATGGTTATTGTTTTCGGGAACATGGCGTTATATTACGTCTATTGTTTGTATGAAATTGCAATTTCTCGTTTTTTATGATTGGCATGTGTTAATAAATTTTCAAGGCTCAAGGCATGGCACGGCACGTTGTCCGTTTCCCTATTTTCCCATTTGCTTCTGCTATGCGTGAAAGCTGACACGTGTTTTCGAGTGCTTCGGTGTGTACGTTTTGGGTGTATGTGTGTGGGAATGTGTGTTTTGTTGATGATGGCTGCAAATTAACTCACACTAATTTTGTGGTTCAATGAGCACACTACCAAATTGTAGCCTTTTCCACTCGCAAAAGCTGAGCTATAGAGCGTAAGGATTTACTTGAGCCGAGGTGTGAACAGTCGTCCACTTTTTGGGATTGACTGTCAGTCGATTGTCAATAAAATGATAGGTTGAGACGAAACCTATTTCCAAGTGCTGAGTGAAGGTTCGATGGCTTGGATGAGCTGAGCTAATGATGAGACTGATGAAGCGCTATCAGAGCGGGGTGAAGAAATATTAGAAGAACTTCTGTGTATTACTCTGAATTCTTGTTTTAAGTTCTGAAGTGTAAATATTCAATTTGTAATTCAATTTATTTTGAAATTACGCTTCTCTCTGAACAGTAGTTGACTAATAAAATGATGAACACTTTATCCATGCATATATTATGGGATATCACTTCAAACACTTCACAGCGAATTAACTTAAAACGTTTTTCGCATACCCAAATAAACAGCGTCAAATGCATTTTGATACATTTATGAAATTGTAAATGTATTTTCCCGTACTTTTTCATATTAGGAAATAGAAATAAAAACAAATGCCACAAATGGTGGTCAAATATATATTCATTTTCATTTATGCGTTTGTATTTATATTTTCGATACGCATTCATCAAATATTTGACAATTTTATCTGTGCGATTGCCAATACGAATGCCAGTGGCAATTTTTGGGGTCCATCCTATGTCCACAACACAACGACTGACCACTTTACCTTCTCCTCCCCTTTGGCAACGATTGGAGGCGACCATTGGGCAACCCAAAAAAGAAAATTTATGCCATCGCCATACAGGAAATGCGTGTTTAGCAAATGTTTTAAATTGTATAACGAGAATTTATGACAGGCAGCGGTTTGGGCGAAGGTAAAAATTGCATGTTAAAATTCGTTTAATATTTTTATATTCATTTCTTTCCTTTTTCTTTATATATTTTGTGTTTTTTTCTCTTTTCTTTTCTGAGTAATATTTTGTCGGGTGGCGAAAATATCGTAGATAAAAATGACAGGCATGCGTTGAGCGTACACATAAATTGTCATTTATTTGGGTCTTGTGGCATTTGAAGTGGGCGTCATGGACATGGGCGTGCGTATTTGTGCAGCATTTCAATGAGCAAATGCAAATAAATTAAAAATACACGCAAATAGAAGAAAGTGAAAGAAAAATATTGATGCTCTTTGCGAATTTGCCCTCACTTGTATTTCAGTTGTGTGTGTGTGTGTGTGTGTGTGTATATATTTTATGTCTACATTTTAAGTAACGTGACGAAATGTGCTTTTCTTTGAGAAATATGCGACACGTTCTATAAATTAGATGGCTTTGCATTTTCGTTTGAAGCGACTGCTAATGCGTCGTATACGCAATGGCACATAAGACACACGTGAAGCAGTGAAAAATTAATATAAAAGCTCAACCGACAGGCAAGCCAAAGACTTGGAGCTCAAATTAAAGACGTTGTGGTTTTTGTGCTCTGGAAAGAAGAAGAAGCAGAGGCGTGGCACTAGGCAAAAGGGTGTCAGGAGTTGGGTTGGATTGCGGTTTGACGTGCTCTGCGGCATGCTGATGAATGCGAGCAAACCGCTTAATTATTCATTGAAGGCAATGCATTGGAATGACTGAGTGTTTTGTCAGGCCGCAAGCTTATAAATAGCGCGGCCCAAAACCCCATGCAATTGTGGTGCTCTATAGTGCTACGAGTGCTCCACATTAATCAGTGGGGCACACATTGATTAGAGCGCTCGAGTGTAATAAATGCCAGACAAAAGGGACAATTTAGACAATGAGCTGCAAATGCAAACACAACGCAAAACCAAAATCAAACAAACAATCATAACACATGAAGATGTGCAAACAATGAATGGACTGAAAAGATTTCAACCAGTTATGCACAAAAAAAGGTGGAAAAGAGAGGAAGAAATGAGGTGAAGAGGGGAGGAGGGAAAGAGAGAGAGAAAAAGGGTTAAAAACTTATCTCGGTCGACGGATGTGTGTCGACTCGACTTGTCTCAACTCAACTCGACTCAACTCGACTTGCCGCATTGTTTTGTCTGATGAGCGAATCCCGCAGGGCATCTAATGTTATTTTTATGGCAATTTTATGTTCAACTCAACTCGCAGAACAGGCGGGTGAAGTAACAAGTCCTGCTCCAGAACGAGCATCCTGTGTGCGAGTCCTCATCATGCATTTACACACATCATAAAGCCAACGATAATTGCAGTGAAAAATAGAAAATACTTGCATTGTTGTGCAGCCCTGCTCCTCTCCCTGCTCAGAGTTCTATGTGTCATGTAGTAATATGCCTGTAATCATTAAATGCCAGCGTGCAATGACTTCAGCACACTTGGTACAACCGACAAAAGTTTTAAAGTAGTTATTTTTGTAGATATTTTCAATTTTTAGAAGAGTTACTAAACAAAAACCTTTAGTTTTTTAACTTAGGAACTCAAATTCTTCTCTTGATTAAATGAAAATTAGTTTAAAATTTTTTTTTGTCTCCTGTACCACATTTTTTGGCATGTTACTGCCTTTTGTTTTAGTGCGTGTTGCTCTACTTTTAGTATTAAACAGCGTATACAAATGTAAGCATACTTTGGCTGCAGTGCTGCCATTTTAGCTTTTTTCAGCAGTTTTCATTACTATACTGAAGAAATACAAGTTTATAATTAAATGTTGTGGGACATTTGTTTCTTTATTTGCATTTTATATACAATAAAGTATTTTTTGCAGTTGCAGTGCCAAAAATGATCAAATTTCTTAGCTATTTTAAGTCAAAATGTAGCAGTTTCAAGCATACTACAATGCAACCCTATTCGGTTGCATTTTGTAAAACCCAGTGACCGTCTTCATGGTTTTATGTGCGCTAAGATTGGGTGGCACTGGTGTATGTATGTGTGTGTGCGTGCGTGTGTGTATGTGTGCATTTAATTTAAGACAGACGCTGCTGTTAACTGCTGCCTACACTTGAAATTACAAAATGTGTATAGTTTTGATTGTAATTAAAGCCATAAAAGCAAAGAATAAACTCTAGAGTTGCTTTGTTAAATTAAAAACTTATCTTTTAGATAAATATGCAAGAATTTAACTATAAAAACTGACGAAAAATTGTTGGAATAATATAATAAATTTTGCAGTTAGTTATAAAATTGTGGCACAATCTCTTCGATCAAGAAGAATTCAGATTTAGCCACTGGGACTTGAAGATACACAATTAAACAAGGACTCACTTTACATAAAGCACATTTTGTAATCAAATGAAACATTTAAATTATTTTGTAGGCTGCTCAGTGAGTGCACAACGAAAACATAAAGAAAAGTAATTTGTATGCAAAATAGATGGTTGGCAATGCTGAGTGAATGTCAGAGAATCTTTCTCTCCCTCTCTCTCTCTCTCTCTGTCACTCTCTATCTCTAAGATGAAGCTGTAAAAGACTAAGAGACACTATTTGCCACTGACTCACATTTACATGCTAAATAGCTGCAACTGAGTAAGTCCGTTGATGACTACACACTCACATTACACCAAGACAGAATCAGAATACGACACCGACTCAAAATGGGAGTCAAGTCAAAGTCTTTGGACTCAAAGACATAGAGTCGACCCATTGTCTGATCTGCCCCAAAATAAAACGAGAGTACAAATTTGATTTTGAACTGGTCGTTTTGTCTTTGTTTCTATTTTAGTTTCTGTCTCAGTTGAGTCTCTGGTTGCCTTGTAATTGAAATGTTAAATAATAAAGCCTGTGGAGTGTAAGAGAGATTCAATCAGTTCATGAATACGGCAGAGAGACGCCAATTAGGCAGAATTGCGTAGATTTAAACGAATTTTAGCTGCCTCAGCAATGCTGAGCAGTTGTAAAAGGACACGTTCTCAGCTCCAACATCTACTAGCAATGACTCGGTTAAGGAAGTACCAGCAAGGTAGGTTGGAGAGACAAGTAGAAATACGAAATTCGATAATCAAATTTATGCAATTTGCAAACAAGAATGAGGAAACTTGAAACAAAACAGGGACACAGTCAGTGTGCGTATCGAAAAAGTTGAGGCAATCAATTTCAGTTCATTTGCCAGCCTTTTTCTTTCGTGTCACCCCCTTTCCCCCTAATCCCCCATATCTTTTTCTTGCTCGCTTCAGTTGGGCCTCACATACAGAGAAGCTGCTAAATTAGCTTGCACTGCAACCTGCAAAAATAAAGTTTTGTGCTTGGGTAAAAGTGCAAATTCTTAACTGTCTATGTCTACACTTCAATTGCCTTACCTTTCTTGTCTCTCTTTCTCTTACATTCTGTCCCTTTCTTCTCACAAATTGCGCTCAAATTAGCTGAAGTTGAGGCGCGTTTCAGCGTTATGACTGTCAATGAGCCAATGTTGCCACTGCTGTCTGCCTCAACTTCAGCTTCTGGTGTGCCATGTGCAACAACATCTTCTGCTTTTGAGGTCACAGCTTGTGGACCGGTTTGGGCCAATATTAAGTAGTCAGCACTTTTGTATTTTGTTGGGCAAATGGTGAAATGCCTACAGCTCATGCTGGTTTGTGATTTAGGTATATTCATGACTGAATTTAGTGGTGAATTGAGGCGTTTATAGAGGTATGTATTCAGAAATTAATAATTGGGTGAATTCAATATTGATTTCAGCAAAGGATTTCTGGGATTAGTTCAGAAATAAGACCGAAGTCTATTTTTGGATCGATTCAGTAACAATTCTGGTATGGATAAATGGATGGATTGTAAAATATTTAGCTACAGATCAATGAATAGAGTCCAAGCTGATTAATTTATTATTTTCTATATATTCTATTATTTATACTCATGAATTTTTTATTCTGTTAGTTAGGCACACAGAAAATTCCCAATATTATTCAAAATGTAACTGTCAACTGTTAGTCGAAAGCTGTGGAACAAAATGGAATTGAAACAAGCGAGCTAAAACACACGATAACACCACCCACATAGAAATTTTCAATGAACTTCGTACACGACTGCATTACATGCTCTCTTTCTGTTTATATTCTCCATTTCTCTATGTTTTACTCGCTCTCTTGTTGTTCTCGCTCTCTCGTTTGGTGGATTCACAACCTCAGACATTGTGAAATTGGTTTGTGCGAGCGTATTTCCTTTTGGCCAAGTTGGCTCGGTTTTTCTTATCCTGATATCCGGTCGTTGGCAACATGGTGCGTCGTTCGGCAAATTCCTGGCTAAAATTGCGTCGCGTCGTTTTGCTCGTAATATTTTTTGGGGTCCAAGTGAAAACCAGGTAATGAGGAGAGCAAAGCTTTTAGTCTTGGTCGGTTATTGGTGCTGTGTGGTTGAGACGACGACAACGGCTCCGAGGCCGAGACAGGAGACAGCAACGATTGCGAATAGCGACAACAACGACGACGACAACATTAACGATACGGATTCGTGAGTGTGTGTGCGTGTGTTGGAGCGTTTGTATGTGTATGTGCTTGTGTCAGTGAATCAGCAGTGAAAAGGCTAAATTATGAATATGTTCGAGTGTGTGCGAGACAAGAAACCACAATAGCAAACATAAGTGGATTGCAGCTAAAACTTTAAACCAAAGATTAAGCGAATACAATTCATATTCATATGAGTACTCAAAGTCATATTCATATTCATAAGTAGATTCCCGTCGACTGTGTATAATTTACATTGTTTTCACCCCGTCTTGATGGAAAGTGTATGTGAGTGCCACATTTCGCTTGACAAATTAAAATGCATAAATTATGAACGAAAGTACCGTTACGTGCGTGTCAACTAATAATTTGTTATTATTATAATGCACACGGGCAAAACGCCAGTCAGCTCAAAACATATATACTACTTCGCACCCTGTGGAACTTCAACTTCCACTTCAACTTCAAATATAAATATAAATACGTAACTACGACGAGAACATCAAGTCAAACTTGTACAGACAAGGCCAACAGTGCTCCCAACGGTTCTTGGCTACAAAAAAATATGCCAATTGCCGGCAACAATAACAACAAAAACAACAACAACAACAACTACAACCACATCTGTAGCTGAGGCAACAGCAAGTCTAAGCCAAAGCTGCCTTTTCATTGCCAACATCGTCGACTTCCTGGCCACAAAGCTTATTAATAGGGAAGAGAGAAAACGTAGAAAAGTGAGTATTACAATGAGTCGCACAATTTAAGCCATATTTCCCCTGGGGATGTTTTGGGCTCCCCATGAATGTCCTGCACATTTTCTGTAATGAAGACTGCACACACAAATTTCAGCTGAACTTTTAGTCGAACTGTTTTACAATTTTGCACACGAGCCTCAGGTGTCAACATAATTTATAATAATTATGAAATTCTACCTATAAAATAGCCTAAAATAATAGCTATTAATTTTTTATTTTCGTTTTTGTTGTTGTTGCTGTTATTTCTTTTCGTGGAATAATATTTTATGAGGGCAATTTAGTAAGTGGCAGCAGAATCAAATTATGTTCAGCTTAATTAGTCATATTTTTAGAGCATTACTTGTTTCCCGTTTACCAAAGTTGTTTGTTAATTATATCTGTTTACTTGTTTTTAAATAGGTTACCGTAAATTTGGACCAAGTACAATTAAAGATTTAAATTTATTACCAAAGACTTAGTAAATGTTTCTAAAAACTTGTTTATTTAATTTTAAATGCACTTCATACATTTCATTTACTTGTAGTAAATTCTTTAAAATATTTATTTAATAAACTAAATTGATTGCAATTCCATGTTTTTATAAAGTTTAGTATGTGACAAAAGTTGATTAAATTATAAAAATGCCAATTTTCATTTACTTTTGTGGCCTTGGCCGCACTTGAAGTCTTTTGAAATTCTTTTGTGTTGCAGTCATAGCTTAAATTTAAGGCAATCACTTGCCCGAAAGCCAACCAAGAGGGACATCAATGTTGGCCATGGCTCTAACCGAAGGCAGACATTGCGTTAGGACACAGAAAACAAATGGCTGCGTACCGTGCCACGGTTGGCAGTCAGTCAGTTAGTCAATCTCTCAATCTGTGTTGGCATTCACTCATTTTTTCAGCTGAGTTTGCCCTACATAACAGCATGTGCCACGGCTTAGCTTCTGTATGCGTGTCTGTGTATGTGTGTGTGTGTGTGTAAGGCTGTGTGGGAATCTGTGAGTGTATTTGTATTGCGGCAGGCTTTGTTTTTCAAGCCATTGAACGGAGCAATAGAAATATCTTGATTTCAAGGTAAAATTTAAAGTGAAGCTGTGGCGACAACGTAGCGTATGCGCAATTTAATTTTAGAAAAAAACCCAAACTGTTACCTATATTGTGACAGATTCTAAAAGAGACAGAGATAGAGCAGTGTTATAGTAAGTGACTTGTGAACTGGTAGCAAAGACAGCAGTAGCATGTGAGTGACCTCTAAGAAGCGTCCTTCGGGGCCTTTTGGAGTCCTGCGTTTGTGAAGATATTTGCATATTTAACAAGGCGACGCGGTTCTAGTCACATAATTAATTATGCAAAAGGTTGTGAGAAACAGAAAGATAGCTTGCCTATGTAAATCTCTCTGTCTGTCTGTCTGTCTGTGTTTTTACTTAACATACATATATACTTACATTGAGGCAGCATCAAGTATACGCACTGTGGTCCAACTATTTTGCATAAGCCACTCAATGGCTTTGTGGGTGGGGTAAGTGCGTCAGTCAGCCAACAGTCAGACAGTCAGTCAGTGAGGCAGTCTCGTTTTAAATAACTGACAACAAGGTGATAAAATTATTCATAGCTTCTAATTACGCAACATGATTTTCATTTGAAAACTTCCTACGGTTACAACAGTTGTTGTAAATAAATCACAGTCTGTGTTTGAGATTTGCTTCTATGATTTTCTTATGCTTTTGCTTTGTGGCTGGCACATAGACAGACACATACACAGACATAGACACAGACTGATTGTCTGTTTAATTGATTTTATGTAAATTCAATTTATCCCACATGGACACAAATGCACACAGGAAAACAATTTAAGCTTTCATCATATTTCGCATTTGAGTTTACCAAAATCATTATTAATTTATGCACTTACTTATGTTTGTCATTCGGTTTTTGAGCTACCAAATCAAGTTTATTATGTGGCCTACTCGAAATACCAATCATACAGGCACTTTATTTGACTGCAAGCATCATTTGTTTGAAACATTCAGTGCGTATTAATGACTATTGATCATCATAGTAGATTCATTAATTAAACTACAAAATTTACTGAGTAGCAGTAGCAATTCATATACCATTTCATGACTGGGATTTTGCTTCGCTCAGATATATTTAGGCAATCAAAAGTCGACATAGCTATATGACTACTAAACTTTAATAATACTACATTTTGCAATTGATAGTTGGCTTTTGTTGACTAGTTATTTACTTAGTAATAAAACTTGATATTTAACACTTTGCTCGTTGCTTACTTGTACTTCTACTTGTACTTACATATAACTAATATTATCTTTCTACAGATGCAGATTCGATTTGAAGTTAGTTGGCGATGTTAGATGGTTACGACTGCAAGTTGATGCTTCAATTAATTTGTGCAAACGTTAAGCGAATGGAAATAAAAATAACAATAACACCAGGAATAACAAACCAGCTGAAAAATAACGACAACAACAACAACTTAAAGACACAATAACTGAAAGGGAAATGAAAAAGGAGCAAAGACAAACGCGAGCAAATAGACAAACACAAATTGCTGAACAAATAGTGAGAGGACGCATGTAAATGTTGCTGTGAATACACTTCCCTTAACAACTACACACACACACACACACATACGGGGGTGTGTGTATGTGTGGGCTTCTGTGTGTGCAGCTATATAGGTCCGTTTGTGTGTGTGGGTGTGCAGAGCTCATAATAAGAAGAGCAAATAGCAAAGAGCGCATGGAAAATAAAATAAATAGCAAACGACAAAACGCAGGCTACAACTAAAAGCGACAAGAAAGTACACAAAATAGGAGGAGGAGGAGAAAGAGGAGGAAAGAAGAAGAAGGACATCAGTTTACTGGTGGGTGACGGGTTCCCTCGTTGGCGGTCAAGTGAAAATTTATTGCATTGCACAAATGAGACAACAACAAAGCGAGACAAACTAAAACGCAAAGCAAACAGAAAACCAAAGCAAAAAAAATATATATAAGGCGAAAGAAAAAAACGCTGCGTGCCCCAAATTGTAGCAAAAGAAAAATAACCAAAAATTCCGCAACAAATTGAAAAATTAAAGTTTTACCAACACCAGCAAGCGACGAAAGAAAAGTTGGCCAAGAAAAAGCAGCAAAAGCGTTGCAAACAGCAACTAAGAAGAGAGAAACCAAAATAAGTACACAAAGAAAACAAGGAGTGGGAAAAAGCGAAAGGGAAACGCAACGGAACACATTAATGCAACAAAATGGGTGCAACTTTGAATAGACGACGCCGTGGCCGTTGCCAGCCAACCCAAAACGCCCCTCGCTGCCATTGCCCCCACTTAACATGCTGCTCCACGTTCTGGAACCTGCTGCTCGTCCTGGCGTTGGCAACTCTGCTTTGTAGCGGTGAGTAGTTTACAAGCGGGGAAATGGAAAATGGGTAATGGGTAATGGGAAATGGGAAATGGGAAACAGGGCTGGGTATGGGTTTGAATGTTTATTTAATTTATTAGCAACTTTTGCGAATGGCGAACAGCGAACGGCGAACGGCGAACGCCAAACGAGCGCCGCAAAAATTGGCCAAAAAGTTTGCTTTTTTGCGTGGCCCTGCCTTCTGGCTTTTTTTTATTTTATTTTCTTTTTTGGGCGTGCAAATATTTTAGCCAACAATATTAGTTGGCAGCCCCAGAAAGTTTTTGCCACATTTTGTCGCCCTTAAAGGGCATGTGACTCCCACTGCTCCTCTGCTGCTTCGATTACGAGTACTTAATCGATTTAAGGCCGTGTATAGCTTTTACGAGATGCCAAGCAGCTTTGACAGTTGCCAAAGTTAACGCAGTCAGTAAGACAAACTGTCAGACAGTCAGACAGTAAGAGCAGTGCTACAGTGCGGCAGACAGAAAGAGAGTCAAAACCTTTGAATCCATTACCCAAAAATGGCTCAAATCTCAGCTGACTTGACAAAGTTTGTGGCATGTTTAAACCTCTGTGCGACCTTCGTTTTACTTTCGCTTTCTTCTCGCCCAGAACTTGCTGCATTAATAATAAGTTTGCCTTATTTTTAATTAAGTTCATCAAACTACTTGACAATATAAACAAAATTAACTGGCTTCTTGTCGCTGTGGTAAACTCATTTCGACACAGATACGACTAATAGACTGGTAGCTAAAAGCCAATATCTTTGAATAAAGCAAACGTTGCGTATACGCAATGCCAAACCCAACTCACAAACTTTTAGTGGTTAAATAAAGATTATTATTTTATAACGCCATCGAGAAAATTTAGATTATATTTGTGAACAATTTGATGAGTACTTTTTTTCCTTCTACCAAGCTAATGGAATTTTTTGGGATAAATCTGAAAATTATTCTTCATGGCACTAACATTTCTATTCATTAGCTTTAGATGACATATTAAATGATTAACCACACACTTTTTTTCTTTAGACATAATTTAATTAACTTGATTGCTTAGCTTCGTAATGGATTCTCTACTTTTTGAGTGTTCATAGAAAACTTTCACGGCGACGTATTTAATTAAATAAATAAACATGCACAAGTTTTTTGGTTTTGGTAAAATATTTATTTTTTTTTACTTCAATTTGATGCTGAGGTAGCCCCAAATGAAAGTTTTTCTTCTCTTTATGTTTACTATTTAATCAGGCACTAAAGTGCGGTGGAGTTTTTGTGCTTTGTGTGGATAATTTGTTCAATTGGGGGCAAATAATTACTGACAAATACAATTTTGTCTAGACAGGCTGAAAGAAAGGAATGATTGTTATAACTGCGCCGACGACTTTTGTGTGGGCACTTAATTCGGTCGGAAAGCGCGTCACTGAATTATAGATAAAAATCTTACTTTGTTATTATGAGGTCACGTACGCATGTACGCAGCAACTACTACGAGAATGAAAGCAGACGAAAAATAGAAAGAAAGAAAAAAAAAACAGAAAATTCCAGAGCGTACAAAAGTGAGCAACAATAATGAAATTAAGTAAACGTGGCGCGCAGTTGGACAAATGTAAGCAAGCAGAAAGAAAAACAGCTAGAAGGAAGTACATATTTATTGGCAGTACATGAAACTAATGTTAACCGACACGCAGACCAGCTGCCAGTTAATGAAAAGTAGTATAGAAACATTAATAGCTGGTCCCACTTGGTGTTTGGGTAAACAAACTGATTGAAATATATACTTAAATGCTTGCCAAATATTATGATAAATCCCTTGAATCAATTATTAATAATGTTACCTAATTTTCAATTGAATTGCATCTGTTATTTATGCCAAAAACACAATTTTTATATATCATTGAAGCTAATAAATAGCTTGCGCCTAAAAGTATGCAGCAATAAATTACAAAACGCCCTTGGCGTCTATCAAAATTTGTATGCATGAGTTTGTGTGTGTGTGATTGTAATTAATCATAGAATGCAAAATTGATGTTTTCAATTTAATTGAATTAATCGATTTCATATGTATGTGTACATTGTCATTGTTAGGAATCACTTTTGGGTTGATGCAAGCACTTTTTCCCGCAAGCCAATTTACAAATCGAAATGAATTTTAATTACATTATTACACACACACACTCATATAAGCATTTACATATGCTTCACTAATTGATACCTTAATTAAAGAAAATAGGCGCTGTTGAATTTGGCCCCTGACAATGTGACAAACACATTTTGTACATTGTCACAGCTGGTTTGATTTATTTTCGACATTAATGCGTTATGATTAGCAATTTTGTATCACATTTAATTTCGGTGTTAAAATCTGCTTAAATCGTTTACTATTAATTAAGAGTCATGAGATTGTTTGCCAATATCAATTTAACTTAAACTGACAGTTCTCTGTTACCAATAAGTAAACAAACAACTTACTTTAAACTAAGTTCTTGTGCAATTCTTTAGGCAAATAAAGAAATTTGAAACATAAATACGCGACACAGTTTTTGACTTTGTGTTGGAATAATTCGTAGTCGTTTGCATTTCTATGGGCAGGCTTCAAATCGATGGCAAAGTTTTCGCTTTTCGCTTTTTCGCTTTATTCCCTTTCTTTCCCATTCCTTTGCGGAAATATGCAAATGCAAGTGCGACTGCAATGCAGAAAAGGAGCGAGAAACGTGCTCCATTTAAACAAGTAACAACAAGAATCCAGACAAAGTGTACGCACTCATCGTTACAGGCCTGACATAGTCACAGACGCAGAGGCATAGAGGCGTGGAGGCGTTGAGACCCAGAATGTGGAAGTAGTCAGGGATACAAGACTGGGACAGAGACAATAGACATCCTGCCGAGGCTGCAGACTGAGACAAACTTCCGCTTCTGATTGCAGATTAAGCACGTTTCGGGCTCGTCTGTCTCATCTGTCTGGTTGGACTACCTGATAGCCTAAAAAAGGGGCTGTATTGATGCCTATTGATGCTTATGGCGTTTGTAAAGCATAAAAAAAACATCTTTATTTGCTTAAGGCTTTGCATCCGGTCTAAAGTGATCCACTGTCTAGGCATAAATTATCATCTCGACTGCATTTTCATTTTAAAGCCAAGATTCCAAGTGTGGGAAGCACTTCATATCATTTTTTTAATAGCTAGAATTTAAATTGTAAGAACTTAATAAACAACCCGTTGTGAACTAGACCTGCCCAGCTGTAAAAGACAAGAAGCTCCTCTGTTGTTGACACTTTTACATTCAACTGAGTTTGTATTTGAATTTTAGCCTCAAGCGGCAAATAAAATTATTTGAAAATAAACAATAATTAACTGCTTAACATTTGTATGGAACTTTATTTTTAGGAAATAGTATTTTGAACGTAACATGACATAAAACGCAAAACTTTCAACTACTGTACCCCTTTGAAGGGAATATCTTAATTAAATGCCAGTTGGCTGACAAAACTTTTCATGTTGTATGGGATTTAAAGTCGTTGGCTTTATTATTAGCAGAGTTTCCCTTTTTGATTGTGGCTACGTTGATAGCTTGTCATCAAGATTTGGCTTTAATGACGGCCTTAACTTGGCATTTGTTTACAGTATTTTTGGGACAACTTGTTGTCATTTACTGCCTTGTTTACGATATTTCCAATGACGTCACTGGCAGAGGTCAGCTATTTTTATAATTTTGCGGAAGTTGTTTTCATCTACTTAAATAAATGATTGCTTTGCCAGAATAATAAAAACCTTCAGGTCAATCTCAAGTACAAATTAAACAAGTATAAGAAGAAGAAAAGAAGATCTAATTGCGTTTCTAGCTTAAAAAAAAGCTACTGTCAAATTCAATGAGCTAAATAAAGCGACTCTCATGCGTCACTTTTGAATTGTGTAGGCACGCAAAAAAAAAACAAGCAAAAAGCCGCTAAGAGTTCAAAGGCAGAGCGGCAGAAATAAGAGAGAATTTGAAAGTGCGTTAAAAGCGTAGCATACTTTTGTGCGCCTTTGGGAAGCAGTTTTGTTTGAGCAATCATATTTTTTATGTTATAAATACTTTGCTCAAAAAGAGTTCGTCCCGCACACACACACACACACACACAAACCCACTAACATCAGCTTACGCACATAAAAATCAGGAAAAACAAACGACAACCGACGCCGCCAAACGGAATTGCACTCAAAAGCCGCTCAAGTTGGTGTCGCCCCGTGGTTGTGACTCTCATCCTCCTATTGCTATTGCTTTTGCACCAGCTCTTGTACTGCTGCTACTGCTACTGCTACTGCTCCCGCTCCTGGTTTTAGGCGGAGTCGACACTGCGACGCTTCAATGGCGGATGTTTGCCTTTGTGCATTGTGCTCGACTCACGTTCTTTGTGCTTGTTGTTTATTTTGCCGCCAAAGGCTGTCGGTCGGTCGTTTTGCCGTTTGGTCGGTCAAATGCCTTGAATACTGCCGCTTCCCGTGGCTTAATCAAAATGAGCTTTTATTTTTAGCAAAATGCCTACGTACAGCACAAACGATAAACAGTATCGGAATTGAGCTTTGTATTCTATTCATAGAAGTACTCTAAAGAGGGTTCATTCTAAATATAAATTAAATTCTTGTATTTAATTTTATTGTTGATTTGTAGCTCTGCATTTGCCATTAACTAATTTAGTGAGCCATAATAGCTACATTAGCTGAATTGAAGGGCGTTTAATCAATAGGTACTCAGAGCTTAAAGTGGAAACTGTTATATTTTGAAGCAGGTTTAATTATGTTTAATTATTTAAAACAGTTAATGAATGATTAAAGTGTTCTTAGAGATAAAAAAGTTTTGGTTTAAGTATTTGCCTCCTAATGAAAGTAAAACTTTAATTTCATAAAGTGTATTTAAATATACATTTTTTATTTAATATCTGGATATTTTGCAGTTCGCTTAGCTCAAAGCTAATTTAAAATTGAACCTGCTTCCATAGCACACCCCTCAACCATTGGCATATTCTCTTTCAATTTCTTGACTCTCCAGCAGTTGCTCATTTCATCTGCAGTATTAATTTCTTATCTTGATTTTCGTGTCATAACTTTGACCCGAATTGTGTAAGCCTACCTATTGGTCTTTTGTGTGCGTTTAAAAGTCGGCAACTTTTCGTTTCGTTGTCTCGAGTGCACACAACAGAATCTCTATCAGTGAGACAGTGAAAGGCACTAAGATTGTTAAACTGAGTAGAGTAAGAATGAAAGAAAGAATGAAAAAATAAAGAAAAAATGAGAGGAGAAGTCTCACCAGTCACGTTTCGCACGCCTCAAGTTGCCAGCTTTCCTTTCTTTTGCTAGTTGGCATTGTGTTGGCAAAACAAAAGCGCATTGTTTTGGCTCGCCAGCGAATTTCTTTCGATTTCCTTGACTTTTATGCACTTGCTGCAAGTTATTTATGGGCCTGGCATTGAGAATAATACGTAGAAGAACAAGAATACCAAGAAGATGAAGAAGAAGTAGTCCAACTTGAGAACTGCAGGCAAAAAGATGTCATTGTTCTAATGCCTATTAAAGCGCTTGAAAATACGTTGTCTCATAGTTAGTTAATCGTGTTGCTTCTCCTTTAAATAACTAATACTTTCTCTTGTTTCCTTTCAAATTCCATTCATTTTTAGTGCAAGTGGAAAGTCTGACAATGACTGAGATTCGCATACCGAAGCATATTATGCGACATGAGGATGCCGTCTTGGGCTGCAAATTTGATTTGGATGGCGAGAGTTTGTACTCTGTGAAATGGTATAAAGATGGCTTCGAGTTTTATCGGTATGTGCCACGTGATATGCCACCCGGACAGGTATTTCCGTTGCCCGGCGTTGATGTAGAGGTGAGTGAACAGTTAACTAAAAACATCACCAAAAATTGATTCAATTGAATTCAATTCGTTGTCGAATTGAGTAGGCAAAGTTATCAGAGTCAATTACTAGTAGGCGAAAGAACAGGAAATAGTTTATTCGTTCGATAACATTTTCGGAACTCAATGTAATGTACTCCAAGAATAAATCGAAAGTGCTGCAGACGCTGGAGGAATCAGTGCCTCCATTGAACCAAGAGGATGCCGTTGAAATGATAGCTCAAATGGTTCGCCAGCCAGAAAGCAATCCCATTGAGGTTGGTCTGCGTCTCGGCAGGATTGACAAGGACAACAGCATTATGCATATGGAAAGTCAAATGAAACTTCATGCGGCTATGGAACATTTCGATGCTACACCGGAACAGCTGGACAGTGTTTTTCCAGTCAGTGATAAGGAGCTGAGTGATTTGGTTGACGCATCTACGTCACTAATAGACGATGATGATGATGTCGATGATGATGATGATGAAGAGGAGGAAGACGATGCTGATGAAATTGATGATGATGATGATGACGATGAAGACGTTGATGATGGCAATACTGATACCCTTCAGCGTTATAATGTTGATCATAAAACATTTTGAGCATTAAGAAAGCAGTTTGTGGTTTTTGTTTAATTCAAAGAGTTGAAAATTATTGATTAAATTGAAGTAAATGGCAGCCTGATGGAAATTTAAGTTCTTTCTTAGTGTCTCTGTTAAAGTTAAGGCTTTTAACCTATTTAAATGTAGAAACTGGACACTGAAAGCCATTATCTACTTATATATTCATAATTTATTATTTGAATTGTTGGGGAAAATGAGTGTATATAAAATAGGTAAAAGGCATTTATTTTTATGACCCACTCTCAATTAATTTTTTGTTTGCACATTTGTATTCTTCTTTCTGTATTTCTGTGTTTCTGTTGCAGTTGCAAAACTCAACGGACATTGCCGTTGTCCTGCGCTCGGTGAGCCTACAGTCGACGGGTCGTTATCGGTGTGAAGTGTCCGGCGAGGCGCCTTCGTTCCAGACAGTTTCCGGTCATGAGGACATGATTGTTGTGGGTAAGTAAACAAAATGAAAGAAAGAGAGAGAGAGTAAGACGCTGTGAGTAGCGAGTGGAGTGAAAGAGACGCAAAGCAAGATTAATTGCTTTGCAAGAACTAAGCGATGAAAAGTAATCTGTTTCTTTGTATAGAGTGTACACACAACAACACAGATAGACAGTTACTCACACATATACACACACATATATTTTTATACGCATACATACCTATAAAATATTTCGCATTTATTTAGTTTATGCTTCGGCATTGTTTCTCGCTGCGATTTACAAATTCTCAAGCATGAAACCTGTGCCAAAACACAAAAAAGAAAACAGAAATGAAAAAATAAAATAAAATAAAATGAAAACAAAATATAAAACAAAAGAAACCCAAAAAAAAAGATTAGATATAAAACTGACTATGCTAGGCTACGCAGTCAGGCACTTGGCCAGTCGGACAGCGTTCAACAACCTTCACACATACACTGACATACACACAGACAACGTCTGCATGTCTGTCTGCGAGTGTGTATGTGTGAGTGTGTGTGAGTGTGTGTGTGTGTGTGCGTGTGTGTATACGTGTGTTTTGTATTATTTTGCTGGCAAATTGCCCATGTACGTGATGCAATTCTGTTGCTCACTTACAGCTCCAGACCTGGTTCCGGAAATGGCTACGACTACGGAAAATGCTTCGTATACATACAGAGATTGGGGCTGAATCCGACACTGGTCCTTAGCCAGAGCAGAAGCTGTAGCTGTAGCTGTAGTTGTAGTTGTAGCTGTAGCTGACGGGCTGTGCAGCAACTTAATTTGAAATTTTTGCGCAATCCAACAAAACATGGCGAAAATATGGCAAAACGCAATATGAAAAAGTGCTTTGGGGAAAACTTAGAATAAACGTGTTTAATAACAGCCGCAAAGGCCGTTTGAAGCACCAGCAAACGGCGTTACGATAAATCCCAGTTGCTATTTGTATATTTCGCATTTTGCCTCTCTTCCTTATACTTTTATTTGGCAACGAACTACAGTTATTGCCAACTTGATGCTGAACATATATATGAACTGTAACAAACTCTCAACACTCTACCTTTAACTATATACAGAATATATGTATAATGTGCAGTTATTGGTTTTCTAGTCGATATAATGATAGCCAGTTTCTGGCCATCCACTTTCATCACTATTAAATTATCAGTTATCGGAAGATTATCTTCTTTAAAAAGCAAACATTTGCGATAGTCTTATGGCTGAAATAGAAATCTTTCTTTTAAGCTTCAAAACAAAATTGATTATTAAATGAAAAATACATGCAAAGTACTTACTGAGCTAAATATAGCTACTAACTCATATTAACATTATCTCAGAGATATATACTACTTTGTGGTTGGGCTCAGTGTTGAATTTCAAATATTAATTTGGTTATTTATAGTCAGCCCTACCTGTAGTATATTGTTGGGTGCCAGAATTGTACCACAACATTCACATCCACATCGCCATCATTATGATTATCATTGACATCGGCATTGGCGCTCAATTGTTACTCCCCAGGCAATTTTGTGTTCATTTCCGTTAGAGGGAGAGTGAGAAGGACTATCAAACTGTGTATATCGCATAATTAGGCTAACTAACAAACTGGGCTTATATATATGCTAGTTTATGGGGCCATATGAGGCATGAGGAATGGTTCATGGGGCATGGGGCACCAATCAGAGCAACACGCTTCCGTTGTGCTACGGGAATTACTTAATTATGCTCGACTCTAATGTTTGCTCGACGATCTGTATCAAAATTCCAATCTTTAGCTTCATCTGTACTGGCATCAAAGCCTCCACTTACCAGCCCTTGATGAGGTACTCTCACATTTAGATGGATTTTGAGCATAAGCGGATTATGGCTATACCTATGACTGTTGCAGATCTATAAAGTTAATGAATCACCTGTAAATGGCTGTTGCATAAAAAAAAAGTCATTTACTCACGCCTGGAAAATGCATAAAAAAAAAGAAATATCAAATGATTTAAATTACCGGAATATTGAAATTAATGCGGCTGTATATATATGGTGTGTGCGTTGTGGCTGAAATAATTGAATGTGATTACAAGCGCACAGCTAAATGACGAGGCGGTATATACATTTGACCCAGTTAGTTGGCTTTTCACCTGCCGCTTTTCCCTTTTCCACCCAACGTTCCACTTCGTTTTCGCCTGACGAAAGGGATAATTGAAGTGCAGACGCGGAAATTGAAAAACATAGTCGGAAAATATCGTAGTCGAGGAGGAAAAAACTGATAAAGTAAACAAAATTAGATTATTATAAGCGGCTGTCAGTTGAACTGAAACTTTAAGTTGTAAATTAAATAAACTTATTGTATAATAAATTAATAAATAATATTGAAAGTATAAATAAAATAAAACCAAATTGTCGAACAATTATTATGGCCAAAAACAAATGACCAACAAAATGAAAAACTTTAGATAGAAGAAAGGGACAACAACAAGCTTAACGAAAATAATAATAACAGAAAAAACAGTAAAAAGGGAAAGGCAAAGAAAGGGAAATGAAAGAAAGTATCAACAGCTCAATCAATGTCAGGAGAGCGTAAAAATAGTCGCGGCCCATAAAAGACTCAAAACAATAATTTATGCAGTTGAGTAGAGTCGAACAAAAGAAAGTGAGCAGACAAAAAAATAAAACAAAAATTAAATGGAAAAGAAAAAGGAGAAGAAGCAGAAAATAAGGCCAAGAAAATGAAGAAAATGAATTGTAAAATATAACAAGCCCTTGTCTATTTCTTTATGCTTTCTTTGTATTTTCTTTGGTTTTCTTTGTTATTTTTTTCTTTTGCTGAAAATGCAGATGACAAATATTAATACAAGAGCAATCAAAATGATTATCATTATTAATGCGAACGACGATTGTGAAAAGTAGAAGCATTCTAAAACAGTTTTACAGAGGTTGGAACACAAGATGCAGAACTATTTGAACTATTTCTTTAACAGAAATCTTTTCCTCTCTGTGTGTGTATGCGTCTGTGTGTGTGTGTTCAATAAATTTGGATTTACTTTTTGCATTTCAATTGAAGCTAAGAGTCTTTCTGCTCGTTCATTGGCTGACCCAATTGGCAAACATCCAGGTCAGAGCCAGACACGATGCTCAGAACAACAACAACAACAACAACAACAAAAATGCCAACAATGTGCAAAAAATGCACACAAACTTTACGGCAATTGTTGCAGTTGTGTTTGGCTATTTGGTAAAAGTGACCACCCCTTACACTGTCTTTCCCTGTCTTTTCCACTGACAAATACAAAGGACTTATTTTCCAATATTTTTGCAGAACGAATGCTCTTCAGTTGCTCGTGTTATTGCAGAGATTTGAGTTGCTGATACTTTTGAAAGTATTTTCCATGACAACTCATATCCAACTTAAATTAAAAACTTTAAGTTAAAGTTTCATAAAATTGTGTATACGACATGGTGGTAAATTAATAATAATTTTAGATCACTGAGAGCTTCAGATAGGTTTCTTTTAAAGTAGAAGATATTGATTTATATGCAAGTCTTGAAGTAGCATATTCCTGAGCTTAAATTCTATTGGTTTCATCGGTGTAGTTTGGTTAACAACAGACTCAACTATTTGTATTCCATTTGTATTACGCGTCGACTAATCGATGTGGCCACATTTACCACTTTGCTACTTATCACTTACCACTTACCACTTGCCTCCTTATTGCAGTAACGCCAAAGCATGGACCACAAATCACCGGCGGTCAACCTCGATACCAAATTGGCGACATGGTTCGCGTCAATTGCACTTCGGCGGCATCGAAGCCCGTCTGCCATCTCAGTTGGCTGATTAACGGTATGCATGCGAATCGCACCCTCCTACGCCCCTACGAACCGAAGGTGGTGGGGCGTGAGGGTCTCGAGGTGGCTCGACTCGGATTGGAGTTTCGTGTACGCGGATGACATTTCAAGCATGGCGACATGAAATTGAAGGTGAGTTATGACTGAAATGGACACGGTTGGGTCCTATCGTGTATGAGTATATCGTGGATCGGCTTTAAGCTGATTAAGTAGCGAATTGCTTCCCTTTCTCTGAAATTGCAACATTACATTGAGCGACACCAAGAGACAACGCCAACGCCAGTGACAACGACAGCGACAACATTTTGATTCAATTTGCGACAACATTACATGACAGCGTATGTTGATTACAATCTGGCCAAGAGGCGAGTGCAAATGTGTGTCGTAAAGGCCACAAAATTTCATGGGCTTTTATGCCGAGCTGGTCACTGGCCACTGGTCACTCTCTTCGCGGTCTTCCATTTCCATATGTGGGTCATTTTTGGGTTATCAGCTCAGCGCGTGTGCCAGTTAATGAAAGCATAAAACTTTTAGTGCGCCGTCAACGCGCCAACACATTTCCAACTGACCATTTCCCATTACCCATCTCCTGCCTGTCGGCACAGATTTCATGTGGTGTGTATTAACTGTAGTACTGTGCTCTTCTTTGCAGTGTGTCGCCAAAATCTCCTCTGTGTACTGGCAAAGCAATGAGGAGAGTGTGGAGAGTGACAAGCATCAGCGTATACCTGTGTTGGAGTCTAGAGAGACGGTGAGACAACTGGACAAATCAACGGAAGGTGAGTAGAGACATAAATCATCCGCAGACCACAAAGCAACAGTTGTCAGCAGTGCACTAACTTTTTTCAACTTGCACACACACACACACACACACCCACACACATACATTCTCTTTCATTTTCCGCATCCCTAAAGTAGATAAGCAACTCAAGAAGAGCCGTCGTCCTGCGGCAGCAACCTCTGCTGCTGCCGCAGCTGCCGCATCATCATCGAGTGCGTCAGAATCGGAATCCATTGCACGCATTTCACTGTACGCGCTTCCCGTCTTAATAGCATTTCTGTGTAATGGGAGCGTCAGTCTGCTGAACGTTAAGCCGGACACGCCCACAAGGCGTCAGTGTAGAGGGTCGAACGAGGAGAAGAGCAGCTGGCGGCAACATGACCGCTGCCTGTTGGCCCAATTAAGCGAAGACTCCACGCCGTGCAGATAACAATTAACGAAGATGTATGGCCACAACCAGGCATTCTCTCCAGGCAACGCCAAACTCATTAAATCTGTGTAAATATTTCAACTATGCCAATCCAAAAAAAAAGGAAAAATAATATGATAAACCAAAAAGAAAAGAAAATCACTTGGAAAAGAAAAAAGGAAATTATAAAAATAACACATAAAGTATACGCTGCGTTTGCCACGCGGTTGAATTTACAGCTGCTTAGCTAATGTACATATGAGTATTGCAAACTTAAAAACCTGTCATAAAAGTGAAAGGGAATGCAAGTTAGTTGTACCATATTGTGGTTCCTTTCGAGCTTCTAAGGCATTCTAAGATATTGCTCAAAAGTTAATGCAAATAACAAGAAAAGAAATTTATTAAATATCTGAATAAAATGTATTGTGCAAGTACTTGAAATAGACCTACATGTAAATCTTTAGCATATAAGTTTAATCTAAGCTAAGAGTTACTCAAATTAAAGTCTTCGTTATTAATAAAGTTCACATTTCGTGTAAAATATAACTAGATTAGTATAATTCGAGTCTAAAATAGATTAAAATAAATATATTATTGTTGAGATTAGTTAATAAACACAATCTACAGCCAAACAATACTGTAATAATTAAGAGTTTAGATTGTTGGGCTTCAAAAAATGTTAAGAAATTATAGAGAAATTTGATAAAGCTTTAAGTTTATATAATGAAAATGGAGCAGAGGGAAATTTCAGTTTTTCAATACAGTTCTTTCGGGAAACTTCCAGTTGCAGCAGAGGCATTTTAAAATTTACTCTTAGAGCTTAAGGCGCGCCTGTACATTTCCACAGCATAAGCGTAGTTATAAATTGTACAAATATTTAGTGAACTTATCAATAAATTATTCAAAGCATACACATACAGCTGTCACTTGCGCCAAAAATCTAGTGCATATCTGGATGAATATATCATAATTGAAATGCAAACTGTTATCGAATGTTTAGTCTAAGTTCAAATATGAAGCATATTTAGCAAAAGACACATATTTTAAAGACTAGTAATAGTAAACAAAGAGTCACATGTGTAGCAATGTAAATTATGATGTAATAAATGAATGTTATTAAGTCTTTAAATAAATGCAAATGAAAATTTAAGCGATAAAATTTTCTTTAACTTGCCCCAAAAAGTAGGCAACATTTTTTTCCCTTCTGCGCTGCATTTGAAGGAAGCTCAAACTGTGCTGTCGCTGTCAAAGCAATTGTCCTTGCCTGTCATTGTTGTTGTTTCTTCTGTTGTTGTAGCTGCTGTTGTAGTTGTTGTTGTTGTAGTTGTTGTTGTTGCTGTTTCTGTTGCCACGTTGTATGTTTTTTATTGTTGCTTTCACTGCCATAATATCTCGCCTTGGTTGTATTCATGCTGCTGCTTCTCTTTTTTTATTGTTATTATATTTACTTGTCGGATTTGCGAAGTAAATGCCTCGATTTTGCCTTCACTTTCTATACGTTTCTTTCGCTTTTAATGGGCCATATTTATTTTGACTTATACGTTCTACTCGGTGTACACTTCTGGGCCAGGGCCGGTGCTGCGTGTGCCATGCTCTTAAAACATTTGATTACGTGTCATATATCAACACATTGTACGATTGAATTTCGGCTATGTGCTCGTGATTGGCAACCATAAAGCAAATACTACGAATTATCTACAGGAATCGAGTAGGAAATCGGTTTTTCTTTGCTCTGTAAGTTCAATAACCAATTGATATGTTTCTGCTACTGATTTATATCACAATCTATTGTTTCACTACTCCCAGCAAATGACGGATAACCGAGTTGACGAAATTTCTTTTGAGTTTTCAGCTAAAATGTAATTTAAATCAAATTCACAACAAATAAAAAATAATTTCCTTACAGTTTTCTGATTTAATTTAAAAGCAGTTTCAGATTGGATTAAAAGATAACTCTAAAATACCGTGTTTTGTACGGTATTCTCTTTGCAAAGTTTGCTTAAAGTTTTATGACTTCAAGCGTCTTGTCATTGCAGTTAAATCTGACTAAGTTTGCGGCACATTTAAAGTTGTTGTAGCAATTAAAAATTATGAAAAACCATGGCGAGAGAGAGAAGGAGACACAAGGATTCCGGCTAGAAAGTTGCTAGGACTCTAGTTCAGTGTGAATATGAGCTCATGCTCGTGCTTATTTGCTTAATTTCACAGTACGCGTATGCACAAAAGGACATCAACAGCAGGCTGAGGCTCAGGCTCAGGCTGAGGCCAGAGGCAGTGTATATGCAAGGATAATGTGGACATGTAGAGGTCTTAACGGGTGAATGTAAAGGGGCTGACGCTGCTGGGTTTTTATTTATCACAGCCACTTGCATTGCATTTTGTTTATATGCTTTTAATGCAATTAGCACGCTTTTCACTTTGATTTACGCCCAGGCGTCTGAGTGCTTGAAAAGCATAGAGTGAGACAGATAGACAAAAGACACGTCAGTTGAGTGAAAGAGAGAAGGCATAGAGATAGAAGAGTGCTCTCTATCTCTGTCGAGGCACACATGAGTGGTTTTCAGTTCTGCTGTTTTTTTTCTCTCATCTATTTGCCTATTTGTTTGTTTGTCTCAGTGTTTTTGTTTGTTTGGTTCGTTTTTGTCAACGTATTTATGAGTGGAAGCATGGCTTTCATCTTTTGTGACACCCATTTTGCCTCGTTTTGTTGGTGCCACTGCTGCCACTGCTGCTCATGCTTTTCATGCTTTTCTTGCTGTTCATGCTGTTCATTATGTGCTTGCTGCGCTTGTTTATGCAACCATTTTCATTAGCAGGGCCATTGCAGCGGCGACTGCAGCGACTGCAGTGCCATCAGTTAGTTAACTTGAAGTAAGAGTTAGAGTCGCATTCAGAGACTGACTCGTAATGGGATTTCTTGTCAACGTCATCTGAGTACTTTGACCCTTTCCTTTAGCTTACTATGTGGCACTAATGCATATTGTTTGTGCCTTCGAGTGTAATTTGTTGAGTTGTTATCGTGCTTGGCGCAATTTTAATTACAATCTGCTCACTTACATTCCATTTTGTTTCTTATACTAGCAATGCCATGCCCCACGCCCCGTTTCTTTACCCTTTTTGCCCCTCCTCCCAACTGGCAAACTGCTGATTACACTTCAATCAAACGCGCGTAAATATCAATCAACTGGCAAAGCTTGGTTGCTGCTAATAGTAAATGGCAAATGGCAAAAGGAGAACATAGAACTGAGAACGGACAACGACAAATAAGTTAGAAAACGCCTCGAGCAAAACTCATTTAAAAGTAATCAACAAGTGGCAAGAGATTGCTGCTAAAAGTGTTGCAACAAAATAGAAAGTAATCAACGTATTGAGAATTCACTCAAATGATAGTGAACAGAATGCACAAGAAAACCAAAAAGAAACAAGAGTTTTCTTAACTGGTTAACTGGATTATGGCCAGACATTGGATATTTGCGCAGATAATTATTAGTTAAATTAAATATCAAGTTAAATTGATTGGTTTTCAAAGGGGTTTTCGTTTTATTGTGTATCTGAACTGAATTTAATATAAATCGTAAGCAGTTTAAAGCTAAATACAATGTTTGAAATCCATTTGGTCATACCTTAAAACTGTTTATAGTGTACAGAAATACAACTGCCCTTGCCCAATCTAAAACTACAAATTCCTTAAAAGCTATCTGGAACATAGCTAGACACATGCGATCACTGGCAACACCCAAAAATCTATCCACTAACAGGCGACACTAAGGGCAAATTCTAGCCACAGGACCTAGTGCCATAGAAAAAGCGACAACGTAGAAAATAATATAGCATACTTCTGAGGGCTTGCGCTCTCGATTTCAATGAGTTATGGGCATAAATAAATGTCAGCATCGCTGCTGGACGCTGTCGATAATTTATGTTTATTGCTTATGCAAAACGCAAGTCCAATAAGCACAAAATCAAACAAATTGCTAAAAGTTCAGAGTCCTCTCACACTCCCCATCGGGCAAAGGCAACTCAAGAAGTCGCTGTCTGGTGTCAACTAAGGTCGCTGGGGAGTCTGAGGGGTACATGGGAGGGGTCGTGTCTCATGCTAATGGAGGCTCGTTGATAAGCCGTCGCTCGACTGAAATTAGCAAACAAAATGCGTAGCTGTAAATGCTTTTGCCTTTTATTATATTTCCATTTTTTTGTGAGCATTTTTTTTTTTTTTTTTTTTGCTAGCTGGTTGTCTTCCTCTGGCCGCAAGGTGAAAATTGTGTGCGAAAAATCGTACGTGCGTGAAAATGAATGAAGGGCGCGTGCACGAAATGTAATTGTTTGCGGTGAGTGTGGAGGGAGATCTGTGAATGGATCTGTGTGTGTGGTCAGGTGGTCGGCAAAGATATGGTCGAGCCATGTATATGATTTAATGTTAATCACTTTTAAGAGCCACCTGGTCAGAGGTGAAGCCACAAATGGGGGGGTAAAAAGGTGATGCGGAGAGGACGTGGATAGATGTTTGTGGCCATATTGAAAATACAAGCTCGTAAATTAAATTTTACACCGGCTGGCACAATGAATAGCAAGAAGTCAACGGCAAACGCGGCCAAATGATGCTGCCACATCTTGTGCTGCCATTGGGCTGTTGTTGCTTCAGCTGGCGTTGCCGCTGCTGCTGCAGCTACTTCTACAGGCTCGACTGGCCCATAAATTTGTGCTAAGCACACGCAGTGCGCTGGTCATCCATTGCCATCTTCTACTGTACTTCACTCCACTCCATTCCATTCCACTCTACTGTGCTCTACTCTACCCTCTGCTGAGGCAATGTCTGTTGCCCTTTTTTATCGTTTAATTAAAATTCGCAACACGTAAATCCATTTGAGCCGCTGCTGCAATCTTTACTTTAACCTTAAGGCATTCGCATTCGCATTCGCCTTCTTAGCCACATCCCAAGTGAACAGCATTTCTATCATCATCTCTCTTCCCTCCTCTCTCTCTGTCTTCTACCTATGTGTATATGTGTGTGTGTGTCTGTGGTAAATCCCATTTTTCTATTTTGTTGCTCCATAAAACCACTTTACACAATTTTCGTCTTTTGTTTTTCGATTTGCTTCATGTTGTTTTGGCTTTATATTTCTTTTTTCTGCTTTTTTTTTTTGCTTTCGACTTTTACCAATTATTGTGTGCCTTGGCAAGCAGCTCGCCACTCGAATTAGCCTTTGTTGGCGCTACCAATCAGGCAGCCTACAGACTTAGTTTCTTCCAGGCTCTTCTATCCTCTTGCCACTCAGTTCCCTGCTCGTTTCTAATCCACTCCCTGTTCAGCTATTACTCGAGTGGCTTTCATTACTTTTCTATCAACGTACTTAGGCCCTATTGTTGAGCAGTTATTTAGCACAATCAACACCCGATGCCGCCGATAGCTGCCTCTGACTCTGTAGTTTCTCCATCTTTCTCCTTATATCTTTCCCTCTCTCTCACTCTTTTACTGCTCTATGTATACCTGAAGGCGTCGTTGCTTTGTTCACTTACATTCCAGCTGAATTGCCCGAAGAATTAATAGAAAATTGTACTCTGTGCATGGGCATTAAAAAATTAACTAAAAAGAAGACTCAACACATCTGCCAATTGGCATTGGTTCGGGCCAGGTTTAGACGTTGCAACTGTTTTTTTATTTTGTGTTGTACAGAACTCAACTGTAGTCAATTAGAAATTGCAGTTGAAGGAGCTCGTTTCGAGCAGCAGAGAGAAGTGTATCTTGACAAGGTACTCAAGTGTTTGCCACGTTTTTAAGCAAGACCCCATTGGGAATGCAGATGTAGTTGAATGGAATTGAATTGAATTGAATTGAATTGAATTGAGTTGCCAGGCAACATTTGAGTTTGACTATTCAAATACTCAAATCGGTTAGTAATTGAAGGGTTTAATCACGCTTACATATAGCATATAGCAAGCAGCTTACTCGTATTCAATTTTCTGCTTCACCAGATTGCCAGATGAGTTAAAATCAAGTTTGTTTTTTTACGCCAAATATCGTTCAGCTAACCGGTTTATTCATCAATTCTAGGCATGAATGTTATTAACTTGGTCAGAAAGAAGTTTAATGCGGCTCGTAAATGTTTGGCCATAACAAAGCGTTGCAGAATTCCTATGCTCGTGGCATGCAGCTGTGGCATGCTGCGTATTTTGAAGCGCTAACTGGATAAGAAGTAACAGCAATGTGGCAGGCAAAGTAAAAGCGTAAAAACTTTTGCTAATACAATAATAAAAAGTTGCAATGTGCATTGTTGCATAGTTAAGGGCACGAGGGGTGAGGTAATGCAAAGGGGAGGGGGAACAGCAGCACCAACATCAGCAGATGATATAAAAAGAAAAATATATATAAAAATAAAGTAATGTCAAAATTTAAGTGCAACTTTTGCCGCCGACAAGTTGGAAAGTTTTGCGTTGCGTTAACCTTAAAGGTAAACAGGAGAGGGCGTTGCATGGGGGGAGTGTGGGGGTGTGGCAGCCGTAGCAGCAACGCGGTTTAATATTGCATGACGGCCGCGACACTTATTAGATTTATCAAACGCGGATAAATGAAGTTGCACACGACAACAGTTGCAAAATGGAAGTAGACAGAGTTGGAGGCAACTGTAGCATAGTGAGATTCACTGTGAGAGGAGACAAGTTGTCAGCATAATTGCCGTTGAGTTGTTTGGCATTGTTGCATTGCAATTTATGCAAAAATGCCAGCAAGCAATCAAAATTCAATCAGACAGCAACAGTTGTCAGTTTTAATGCCACGCAACATGCGAAACCATGCTGCGTATACGCAATATGCAAATCAGTCAGACAACAGTGTGTGCCACAAGTATGCGTACAACATGACAGCTGCATGTTGCAACTTGTAATGAGTGCACAACATGAGGAAGCCACTAACTTATCTCAACAATGCAATGTAGCGATTAAGACAGCTGATTTTGCTCTTATTGCATAAAAAGTTTATTGCCCTACAAATTATAAAAAACATTTTTCACATTATCATAACTTGAAAACGACTAGAGCTAGAGAGATCGAATACACATAATTTGTTTGTAGCACCATTATAAGTATCCCTACTAGGTTTGATAAAGTTTGTATGAAGACATGTAGTGCATGTTTGGTACGATTCGGCCAACAACAACTTATAAAACAATCTGATCATAAATGCAGAATTACATTAACAAATTGTTTGTGTACACTTTCTTGCAATTAAAGAGTTAAGCTTATGTTTTCCTACACCAATTAATGTGAGAAGTGTGGTCTAATCAGTAGAGATGCCTGTCATCGTTTTTCATACTTGCATGTTAACCGTGAGGTCCGTGGATCAATGCCATCACAGACATATATTATTTTTTGTTATATACGAAAAAAATTATTATGTAAATGAAGATAATCGAAATTCGAATGAGAGTAGGGCGTGGTGCAACTGGCAGAGGTGTGGCGCATTTGTGTAAGGTCGAAGGTTCGAATCCCGTGATAGAATTGTTATGTTTTTTTACTTTTTTAAATTTTAATTATTTATTTTAAATTTCAATTTAAATTATTTACTTTTTTTAAATTTCAATTAAACTTAATAATATTAATTTTGTATTATAATAAAATTTCGAAAGAAGGCAATAAATACCCAACAAATATTGCATGTATTTTCGTCATAACACTACTCTGTATAATGTTACATAAAATAATTTCGCTGATAATTATAAGTTTATATTTGTTTTAATATATATTTATTAATTTTGCTGTGTCCCCCTCGTTGTTGCTTAATTAGTTATTAGTATATGTCAATAGTTTTCCAATATTCTCCGTCAGCGCAAAAGCTCTGCTCCGAAAAGCTCAATTCGATATTAAAAGCTTTCAGCGTGAGCAAGCTCACCTTCGCTCATCGATAATTGATATTTGCTAATCGTTTAGTTCCTTTTGCGCATCGGTTTTTTCTGCACGTCTAATTACGTGCTCCGTGTTACGAGCGTGAAAAAATAATTAATTTCGGTTCAATCGGCTTAAATTATATATCAAACGAAAGAGCGTTCTCGAATGCACAATATGCATATAAAAAACTTGTAAGTTATAATGAAATAACTACTTTTATTAACGTTTGAAAATTTTTCTATTAGCGGAGCCCCTGGTGGCGGCCATTTGCGCGCATTTCACCACATTTTTTCACACTCTCCCACTCCAACTCTAACGCATTATCTTTTGTGCGCCAGTTTCTTTGCTCTCTTTTCGCCGTTGGTCAACGTTGTTGTTGTAATCTCTTACGCTCGCTCTCTTACATATGCAGCAGAATGCATGCGCAGCGTCGTGACGTGTCGTGTCGTGTCGGTTTCTCTTTTAATTACGTTCGCTCGCTCGCTCTTCGCTTAGAACATGTAAAGCGCGTGTCTCTTCGGCCAGTCTACTTGTTGTTGTTTTTTTTTTTTTTTTGTGTGGTGCAGTAAATCAATGGAAATAGTGTAAAGTGAATGTGCAAATTTTTTTGTGATTAAGCTCGCAGCCTAAAAGTATGGGAGGCAATTGTGTTTTGTGAATTAAAATCAATTCATGCCGTCGGCAAATCAAAAGTGAAGAAAAGTGAAGTGCAGTGTTGTAATATCAAGTGTCGTGCAGTGTAAAAAAGTGAAGTGCAGTGTAAAAAGTGTAGTGAAGTGCAGTGTAATAATATGGAGTGCAGTGAAAAAGTGTATAAAGTGCAGTGTGAAATTGTATAAAGTGCAGTGTAAAAAGTGTAGTGAAGTGCAGTGTAATAATGTGGAATGCAGTGCAAAAGTGCAGTGAAAAAGTGTATAAAGTGCAGTGTTAAAGTGAAGTGTAGTAATGTGAAATGCAGTGTTAAAGTGAAATGAAAAAGTGTTGTGCAATGTAAAAGTGCGGAGTATAAAGTGCAGTGTGTTCGCGTTTTGTAGTGCAAATATGTACAGCTGATCTCATTTTTTTTTATTTTCTTTTTTTTTTGTTGTTGTGAAATTCATTAATATGGATCAGCAGAGTCAGAGTCAACAAAAATCTGCAATGCAGTAAATAAAGTGCAGTGTAAAAAGTAAAGTGTAGTGTAAAAATGTAAAATGCAGCGAATAAAGTCCAACGAAAAATGTGTAGTGCAGTGTAAAGTGCAAAGTAAATTCCAGTGTAAAAGTGTAGTGTTAAAAGTGCAGTGGAAAGTGCAGTGTAAATACAAAGTATATATAGAGCATTGTTTTTGTAGTGTAATATCACTCAATGTGTTTATTTCTTTATTTTTTTTAATTGGGCTGCCCTGTCGCTCCTGTCAGGCATGTGATCCTGTCTTATGCAATAACAAGAGAAAGTGAAATAAAAAATGTGAAAGTAAAGTGAGTGCAGTGATTTTATAAAAATGAATTTAGCGGATGTTCATAATGAATTTAAAAATTTATAATTGTGAGTGTTTTATAAGCTCAATTAAGCAAGAAATTTTTACTTGAAATATATTTTACTTTATTATTGTATTCCTTTTAATTATTCTAAAAAATTTATTATTTGATTAACTACACTTTATTATTCTCGTTTATTTATTACTTTATTAGCTTCAATATTTTAATTTGATTTTTTATTATATTTCAGTCCCCGTTCACATGCATCGCTATTAAAACTAGAAAGTATTAAGCGGTAAGTGACTTTAAACTTTTATTGAAATTGAATCCTATTGTATAAAGTTGTTTTAAGCTCCTGTCGTTGCTTTTTATTACAAGATAGTAGTTTTCGTAATAGGAACTGATTAATGATCAACTTTTTATAGTGTTGAAAGAACGAGTATATTAGCCAAATCTGTCAAAAATGGTTAATTTGTATGGGAAAGTTGCTTATTTGTATAGAAAATGGGCACTGGAATGGGTACGGGGTCTTTTACAGCCAGCTTTCCTACTAGCATGATCGAAATACGTATTTTTCCGGTCTACGTTGTCTTGAAACTACTTATTCTTCAGACTCAGCTTAACAAGCTGTCGATAAATATATTTCCAGCTATTATTAAGTAAACATGCTTGAAGAACTGACAGCCATAAACACAACCCCAGCCCGAACTATAACTCTTGGGGAACCATGTCCTTTTGCTCTGGGTTTCATCTGATTTCGTTTTTTTCTGCCAGTGCTGCCAGTTGACAATGTCTTTTCACAAATATGATGCGCGTCCAAATCATAAATGAGCAATAAATAACACATTGCCACATGTAAAGCTGCTTTCTGCTTTTTGCTTTCTTGTGGCAGCAGAAATGGAAAGAATCAAGACAAGACGCATATGAAGATGAAGATGGAGATGCGTATCAAAATGAGCAAAATTCTCTCGTATAAACGTCTCGTACATAAATACATTTATAGATGTCGTCGAAGCTGAAGAACGTGCTTCATATTGCTTTTGGGTATGGTTACTACAGTGGCACTGGCACTGGGACTGGCAGTGGCAGTAGCATCCATCCACTTGAGTTGGGGTTATGTTTCATGTTCTAATGTTGGTCTTCTTGCTTGTTGCTTGTTGTATACTTTGCTTTTGCTTTGTTGTTGATAAAATTTAATCATATTACACATATTTCGCTCTTTACGGTCTGTTACCCCAATATGGCTTGAAGGCATGGCATGGGATCTATGAACACACTTGCCATGTATTCTTGTTTACATGCTCACCGACTGCCAAATGGCCAAAATAACCAATTTGAAAATTAATGCCTTTAGGATATTATTCATAAAACTCATGTACTCATGTACCGCATTCTTGTTGTTTGGTGTGTATGTGGGTGTGTGTGTGTGTGTGTGTGTGTGTGTGTTTATGTTATTTAAAGCAACACGAGCCTGAAAGTAAAAGAGAATACGTGAATGAGACCAGAAATGTAAGCAAATCAGTTAGCAACTGATGCACAAGACCATCATGCTTATACTGACCAATGAACGCTTTTGCCCTGCGGACCCACACAGCATATTTATGCATGTAGATTTTTGGTTTTCTCTCTCCTTTCTCTGGCTACCATTTTGCCCGTATCCGGGTTCGAGTCCGAGTTTCGGGGAGCCCTTTTATGCTGTAATTGCCCTGCGGTATTTGGCGCGTTGAAGTTTTGCCAGCGACCGCAAAAGTTTATTGCACGCTATAAATTTAATGCAAAAACATTTGACTGAGACGACGTCGAGTCGTTGGAATATGCAACGAATGCCATAATTCAATTTCCAACAATTTTCGCTAAAATGCCATTCGCAAATGAAACCGAAAGTTAACTGTCGGTCGGTCCAAATTGCCGAACAATGACAGGGCAGCCAGAAACTAGCTTAAAGTTTAGAAATGTTGAGTCTATTTGGTATTTCCGTAATTCTGTTTGAATTTCAGTTGGATAAAAATCATGCTCAATAAAATACAAAATCAGCCAAGGTTTAAGGGCAATCGTCAAACAGTCACACAGTCAAGCAGTCAGTTAGTCAGTTAGCCAGTTCCTCATTTATTCTATCTCGTGCTGTTCAGTCAGACAAGAAGCGCTTTGGGTATCGTATCAGTTTGCGCGACGGAATAAAATGGTGTAGGAAATGATTGCGGAAATTACACTAAATCGCAGTCAGGCGCGTGTATGTCGCCCACACATAAACACACCAACGCACAACCACACACACACACCACAACACATACGTACAGCCTTTGGCGCCATCAAGCGCTTGGGCTCAAGCGGCGGATGAGTAATGTAAATATTTTGTTGAGCTCTGCGCTGAGACATTTTTGATATTCTTTCCATCAGAGCATCGTAAATTTTGCCTAAGTATAAGCCGGACAAGCACTGACAAGTACATAATAATGCAGGGTATGCTAAAACACTTAAAAATTAAAAAAATATTCCTTTAAAAAAGCAATTAAAATAACAAAAAACAATAAAATAATAAAAGAAAATTATATTAAAGATTATAATAAATTTAGAATTATTACAGAGTCAAATAATTATGTTAAATATTCTTTATTCAACTTACAAAAAATTAAAATATTGTTTATAATATAAAAATTTTCATTTAATTAATTCGATTAATTTAGCTAGAGTATTTCCGCTTCGTTTTGCTTCAAATTTGATTAACATATTTGTATTTTGTCCTGTTCCTGTTAAAGCTTGTCGCATTTTAAGTAAATAAAAGCAACAGTAAATACATATAACATGTTGCTTCTGTGGCTCCACTCGCTGTCAAGTGGTTTTTGCAGTCTGAAAGTTTAATAAGACTTTCTCTTTAATTCGTGGCACATGGCACGTGAAAAGCAAGCCCCAAAAGAGTTGCAAAAGTCAAAACAGAGAAAAAAAATGAAGGGAAAAAACAAAAATTTTGACAAAAAACCCAAAAGAGCAATTTGCTACGCGACACGCACAACAAACACACAAAGAACACAACAAATAAACAGAGTCTGTTGGTTGTAAAAGATGTCGCTTATGGCGATCAGTTAAATGCCATGACTTGACTTCAACCAGCCGTGTTCTGATGCCAACTAATTTATTTTGGTCGCGTGCATCGGTTGGGTCAAAACCCCACACTCAAGTTGGTGTATTAACTCTGGGTCTTGAGTTCGTTGACCGAAATAAATGCTACTTTATTTAAGCGAACTCTTGGTAAACATCATTAAAATTGCAGTTCATGCATTAAATTGTTATCAAAAGGCTTAATTTGTTTTTAATGCCACAAAATAATTGTCAAATATTTGCCATTGAGTGCATATTTTAGTTTGTTTCGCGAATTAACTGAAATGCAAATTTCCAAAATTATTATTGCATGCTATTTATTTAAATGATTTAATTAGCAGCAACTGCATTTTACGCTGTAATTCCTGATTAATACACTGATAGAGATAAATAGTTATGCATGTTGCTGATTGAGGCTTATTTAATTTTATTTAATTTAATTTAATTAATATTCTACTTTTTTTTTTGGCACATTTGCAAAATAGTTGAAACAAATTCTGCGTTGAATGCAATTAAAAAATTCTTTAAATCGCCTGACGACCAATAAATTTAATTAGTTTAAGTAACGCGCTCTGGACTTTATTTTTTGTTTTTGTATTTTTTTTGGGAACTTGTAACCAAAGCAGCTGCCAGAGCCACACGCAGTGCAGACCGAAAACTTTGCCAAATTAGTTCAAAGTTCAAATTTGGGGCAACACCACAGACCAACGGCAACAACAACAAGCCAAAAAAAAGCCAAACAACGCTGAGTCAATTATTAAAAATAATTACTTTAGGCAAGTTGGTACAGTGCAAGTATTTGTAGGTATTTGTATAGTATCTGTCTAAATTTACAACCACGCCCCTCCCACACACTCATACACTCATATACACACACAAAGTTGAAGAGCAAAAAGCAAGTTGAATCATTTGTTATTTATAAAAGATTAAACCACAAAAAAGCAAAGAAAGACCGCGCTATGCGATAAAAGCAAAAATTATAATAATATTTACCTAAATGTGCCTACAGCTCCAACTTTGGCTGAGAGTCTTGAGCCTGAGCTCTTACTCTTTGTCCCTTTAAGACTCTGTCGGTGTGGGCTATGTATGTGTGTGTGTGTATCTGCCTGTGTGTTTGTTTGTATGAGTGTGGGTTTGGCTTATTTATGGCCACGTCCCTAATTGAATTGCAGTTTATTTGGCCAGCATACTTATACAAAAGCTTACCGCGCAATGGCCACAATTTTTTAATTAACTTTGGGTGTTGTGGCAAAGGTCATTTCACTGCGAGTTAAACTTGAGGATGGATGGTGCTGGGGTTGGGGTTGGTGTTGGGGTTGTCTGCCCAAATGATTTATACGAAACAATTATCAGTTTAAATGGCTTATTGAAATACGCAAAACATTTCACCTGAAGCTCACCTGCTGCTTGTTTTTCACCAAGTGGCTGCATCAAGGTTTAATTTTATTATTTCACAACGTAACAAGATTAAAAGTTTGCGACAGGCGCCAGTTTTCAGTGAACAGTTTACAGTTAACAGTTTCCAGTTTCCACTTTCCCTCTTCCGCCATTTGCAATTCTCCATTGTTGTTGGCCATTGCCAATGGGAAAGCAGTAAACGCATACAGTGGCAAAGTGTTTGCTTTAGTTGCTAAGCTGTTGCATTAGGAGTTACTGGGAAAAACTTGTTGCTTAATGAAAATAAAAATAACACTCAGCATTTTCAACTTACTAACAAGTGTCAGGACCAGTCCCAGCACAGCTAAATACACAAAAACAACGTTTCGATATACTTCTTCTAGCCACATTAGTTATATTTTCTGGTCAAACCCATTTAACATAATACCTGAAACAATTTTCAGTTAAGCCTTAGCTGTCAATGAACTTGTGAATCTGTCGTCAGCAAAAGTTTAACTAAAACTTGTTTAAATCAAAGAACACGCATTCAAATTTAGCAGTAATGATGATGTCCTGGCAGTACAAGTCCGTACTCGCCATTCGTTGTAGGTGATGGTTTGTAGTTGGCCATGTGGCTCATGGACCAGACTCTTTTGAAAGACTCTCTCTTGGGATCATCGATTGCAGCGGTATGAGTGGAGCGAAGAGAACGCAATTCGGCATACTTTTTGAATTCCTCCTCACCGTATTTATCCAAGCTCTCTTTGTATATTTCATTGAATTGACTGTAGAGCTCTTTCTGGGCACCAGGATACCAGCCAAATGAATCGTTCCAACGATCCCGCAGGTAGGGAATCTTTTTGGCAATAACCAAGTGATAGTTGAGTTGCTCAATGGTAACAATATCTGCGTGTTTCATGTTGATTTTTTAATAAACTTTCTTTTATAGTATTTTTTGTATTTAAACAATAGTGTTGAGATGTTTCTTATGATCAGTAAATGTTCAATTGTAACAAAAACCAAAGGCATACTCTTACTTTAAATATCTGACAATTTGAACTGTCAGAAAATGAATCTTATACAAAACCAAAATAAAATCAGCTGTTTCGTTGAAATAACTAAAATAAAAGTGTTCAACGACACATTTGGGATTGTTTATTTGGCACAATAAATACATTTGTTTTAGTTGCATACGAAATTAAATGCCATAAACTCTATGTAATTTGTGATACATAAACTGACAATACATTTGCGTATTTAACAAATTTTAGCGGCAAAGCAATTAAAACTGCACACTGAACAAACTGCAAACTTAAATGTAAATTTAAATTCAAAATCTAAAACCAAATTCGAATCCAGTCAAACACAAAATGAGTTGCTTCCGCTGTGTTGGGTTGTTGGGGTTTGTGGAGTCTGTGGGGTCTGTGGAGTCTGTGGGAATACAGAGTGGTTTCGGTTGAATTAGTAGACAGATGGAGAGGGCATCAGACTGGCTGCTGATTGTACAGAGGAGAATGAAGAGTGTGTCACGTTTTGTGTGCCATAAATTGCGCATTATTGCTCGCGTATCCGTGCATAGATTTTCATGCATTTCGGTTAATAAAAAAGCAGCACAACAAAATAACAGAACAGTAAATGGATCAGAAAAAAACAGAGACAGACAGAGAGAGAGAGGGAGAGAGAACGAATAAAAAACAGAGAAACCAAATGCCAACAACAATGACAGAGAGGCCATTTTGATGGGCAACATGGCGTATGCTTAACCACATCCGACTACACACTTCCGCGCATTTGGTGTAACAAAACCGCGCTCTGGTTGTTAACAAATGACTCGATGTGGTCGTCGCCTTGCCAACGCTGCGGGTTAGATCCCGACACCAACAACAACAGTAACAGCAACAGCAACGCAGCCAACAACAACTGCACGAACAACAACAATAACATGTGCGACGCGGACAACACTCGTTGCCTGATTGCATATCTGTAATGACTCATTTCGCATGACCATTTGCCTGGCAAGTGCATGGAAGGAGTCGTGTGTATAGAAGAGTATGGGTGTGTATGCGGTATGGTACTGGGGCTGTGGGAGATATCTCTTCTGGTTTTCACATTAAATCACATTCAAATAACGCGTTGCTGGCTGCTGCATCAGCACTTGGCATTAGCACACACAAGCTCACAGTGAGTGGGACAACAGTTTAAAGTTGCAAATTACAACAGCATGTCGTCTGTCCTGTCCCATTCCATACCTACTGTACCAACCCTCACAACCCCTTCACTTCTCTACAAAAGAAAAGACTGCATGTTGCACTCCACTCTTGTGGCAGCTGCGGTCAAAGTGCACCCATTAGTCGCCGCCAAAAATGAAATCTATGCTGCTGCCTCAGCTTACACCGCAAGAATTGTTCAACTACAATTAAAACGCAGATTTTGTAAAATTTTAATGTTAATTTAATAAAAACCTATTTAGTAGTAGAATTTTTATCAACAAATTGTTAAGCCAGTTTGCATTCAGGTACTGATGGTGGCACTGGCAACTCCTGAGAAGCCCAAAAGTTTTGTCATCTGTCAGTTAAAAATCGTATTTTTCCCATTCACAATATACTATTATATATATATTTTTGGTAGCAGTGTATTCAGATGTTCTTTCTGCTCTACTGCTCTGCCCTTCTATCTCTTACTTCCCTTTCTTCTCCTGCTGCATTTCCTCTACCAAATCCCTTTACTCCGTCCTGTTGTACGTGCGCGGCCTTTAATTAGTCGCGTTGACCACACAGCCACACTGGGGCACAGCCACACTGGCAAACAAATGTCGAGTCGATCTGCCTTTGCTGGCATAGTCCATTCACCCACATGGTGTCAAAGGGTTATCACATGCCCGCCTTCTCTGCCTGGTTTACAGTAATTGAACTAAGTACACGCACACCTTAGGGTCTTGTGTGAGTTTCATGCTCTTCACTCCGCTCCTGGCTAGAATTGTAGCTGCTGCTGCTGCTGCTGATGGCAACATGTTTTGTTTATGCATTGAAATGCTGCTGGCGCATTTACCATTTGGTATTTAATAGCCACAGTCAAGGGGCCAGTAATGTCAGTTACTCACTGACTTCATTGACAGTTGAATGTGGATACAGAACAAGCACTTTCTGTCTTAAATATGTTGCTGACAAACACACAGACAGTTTGACAGACAACTACTTGAAATAGGTATTAGTTTACACTTATTTATTCTGTCTTATTTACTTAAAACAATATTGTATTTGTAGCTGACATGGCAATCGACCTGTCCAAAGGTGACACTACTTCAAACATTAAACTCCCTCTTGACTTTTAGTTATTTTCAATATTTTTCGAAACTAGCTTCAAAGTTTTATCACTAGCCAACGGTCAGGGACAGCTGTTGAGTTGAATTCCGAGGGTTGCTTAAATATTGGAAGCCCACAGCTAATAGTTTTTAATGTCCTTTTGGTTTGTTTTTTTGGTAACAACTTTGGTTTGCCCAAAAGGTCAACTACATGCGCCAGATAACTGAAAAATCTGGCAAAGTTTTATTTTTTTTTGGTTGTTCGCTTGTTTTTTTAGTGGACAAAATGCTGACACTGGCAGGCGTAGGATAGTTTGCAAGTTGCAAGCGAACCAATTGCAGGCAACGTTGGCTGCAACAATTTTGAGTTTATCACACGTGCCAAAATTGTGCGACCAACTCGCCTGCAGAGTTGTGGCGCCTCAAAAAACGTGCAAAATTTTGGCTGCAATAACTACGTGAGAGCTGAAACTGCTGCCACACACCCCTCCCCTCCCCCATGCTCCACTAACCAAATGGATTGTGTGTGTTTGTGTGTGTGTGTGGCAGTTTAGCTACCATTTGTGATTTATGCTGCGGGTTCAATGCAAAAAGTCAACTAGCCAAGAAGACATAAAGCACATAATTTATGTCGATTTTTCTGATGCTGTTCAGTAGCCCAAAAGTATACCTAAACCATCCCAAAGGGAATGGAAGTGAGGCTAAGGCTCCTAATTGACTGATTCTTGCTGGCAATTTGAGAGTCTAAGCACATTAGCTTATTTCCTCTCCATCAAAACAGCATCGTACTGAGCAGAACAGAACTGGACCATTGGCTGACAATAGGCAGTGACCCTTTTTGTGTAGGTCAATGGTTACATACTCTATTATAGCAGTTGTCACTTAGGGAAGATAACAGCTTTAATTTGACAATTTCGTACCGAATTTCCTTAAATAAGACTTAAATGGAATAAAAAGCTTTTCAAGAACTTAACTTCAGCCTGTTTTGGAGTAGAATGTTAAATCAGAAATATTTATTACTTAAATTAATAAACTAAAGCAGGGAAAAATATGTAACTTAGATATCAAAATTCTCTAGTTTTCATTAAAAACAGCTTTAAATGAAAAAAGCTGTGCGTCTGTATTTTCTGCAGACATTTCTAACTACAAAAACATATTTACTTACCTGTTTTCTGACATTTATAATTCTAATAATTGATAGCGTATTTCTAAGTCGACTTAAAAATTTCTAGCTCTAAGAAAAGATGTTGCTCGCTTTTTGCTAGCGAGTTTTTACTATTATTGTTTGGCTTTTATTTAGCCATTTTCATTGTTATGCGATTTTGTGGGCCATATTATTGTTACGGTTGGCCGTTACCCACGCTTCAATGCCATCACTTGGCATCTTTTCATTCTGATTCTGATTCTGATTCAGATATTTTAGCAGCCCTTCATGTTCTCATCCCCCCTTTTGCTCACATAATTTAAATCAATGTAGCGTTTCAAATTGAATATGTTGAAAGCAGCCCAGAAAAGAAAATAAGCTAAAGTTCTTTTTTTTTATTCTTTTTATTTTGATTTTCTTTGCTGACTTGTGGGCCACAGGAAGTTTCCATTAGCAAAGAAAAAAGAAATTAGACCAAAATGCCAAACAATGGCAGCAAATGTTTCAGGAGTGCTGCTAAATTTAATTGAGCAATGACAGCAAATGTGTTGCTTAATTTTGGGTTTTTTGGTTTCCTTTTTTTTTGGCTTGACCACATGAGCAATGGGACGCAGCTGACCAAAAGTCAACGCAGACAGCCTCGACTAAGGGCTTATTAGTCCGACGAACACAAGGATAACAACACCCACGTGCACTTGAAACAAAAACAAAAACTAAAACTGAAAACTGAAAACCGAAACTAAAACTGAACTCAAGAAAATTAATTGCAATAAACGTAGCGAGAAGTAGCTGAGGGAAGCAGGAAAAGGAACAGAAGTTGGAGATGGAGAGATCCTTGCACGCCCAAAACTAATGAAGTGTCGCAATGGGATAATTAAGCTTTTAATCGCTCGACGTGTCCGTCCTTCAGTCTGTGGCAACGTGTTAACGCGTTAAGTTTGCAGCTAGTTGGTAATTAGTATTTTATGATCGATTTGTGTGCACACATAAGACTATAATTTAATTTGTGATTTCCTTGGGCATTGTGGGAGAACCGGATTTGACAATGAAACTTTAAATCACACCAGAGGCGTCATGTGTGACCAAAGTTTTTGCGGCCTTTTGCCTAGACAAAGCGCCAACTTAAACAGTCAACCAAAAGCAAACAAGCAAACATCCAACAACTTGAACAACAATGAGAATCAAGAATGTTGTGGGGTAGAGAGAGGCAGAGAAGGAGGGGGAACCAAAAGCTTCTTGGCAAAGATAAACATAGAAGGCGTCGTTGTCGTTGTCGTCGTCGTTGACGTCGTCTTCGCAGTCCGCCAAGCTAATCCTACAGTCGTGTGAAAGTAGCCAAAGCCGCAGCCTTGAGGCTGTTAATCCTTTAAATACAATCACAGCCAAGTCAAACAAAGGGGGCTGTTTCAAGAAATCGAAACAATTTGCACGACAAGTTTATAAATATAGCAAATATAGGCAAAGTTTCGACCCTCTCTGATGAGTATAAAGTGCTAGAATCAACAAAACTTAAATTAAACACTAATATTTTAATGAGCATGTTAATGTTAAAGTGACGCTGTTAAGTTAACAGTAATTACAATTCAACTTTTACGCGTCTTAAAGTTAGAGAAACTTTAAGATCAGCCCACGTTACAGTTACAGTGGAAAAGACAGAGAGCGTGGCGCATGTGTGTGTGTGTGTGTGCGTGTGTGCGTGTGTGTGTGGTGTCTGACATTAAGCTGATTGTTTTGTTAGGCTTAGCATTGAAATGTTGATATAAATTAATTAGTAACAAAGGTCGGACGTGGCAACTGAAATATTTATTTATATTTATAAAGGTCCAACACAGTCCAATACACACACACACACACACACACACACTACTTGGCAGCTGTCTGCTTGCTCTACAAATTGGCAAGAGCCCAGCAGCCACAGTCAAATAAATAGACCAGAAATATTTAAAAGTTTTGTCGTTTTCGACACCCTTTAACACTGGCAACAAATCATTTGCATAGCCCAAGGATAACATTACTTTATTTTTACTGAATTATTCATGCATTCATGCTCAGATTGCTTTGCTGTATTTTAATGCTTTTTACAGCAGTTAAAGGAAAACAAAATATTGTATTTACCTGTCCATAGTGTAACCAATAGTATAGTGAGTTCAATGTCGTGTCTTAAAGCAAACAAATGTACAATCATTTATTTATGGAATATTTTTTGACAGGTTTTCGTACGTAATTGTACAATGATTGAGTTTTTGTTGAAGTAAATAGTAGATTTAATTGAAATATAATACAAATCATAATGCTTAAGAGTAACCAGTATATTTGTTTGCAAATGTAGACACATAATGGCACTAATTGATATTTGTCAAATGGCAACATTGTTGACTGACAAATGTTGATACAAACTTTTCCCTCTCTCTCTCTCTCTGCATCACATGCTTCATTATCATCATCACTGCCATCATTATTTATATCAATTTGTTTTGTGGAAATCTCTCTCAATGCTAAATATGTAAATACACATTTAAGCAAATTTATATTAATTTATTGACTGAACATTGACTGATTGCGAAGGTTCATTTGAACGGACAAGCATTGTGTTACAAAGGCAATGCAAATGTGATTGATTTTGTAACTTTATACGATTGTTATTTGATTATTATAATACAAATATTTTCATTGATTGAAAAGTTGACTTTTCACTTTTTGTGGCAGGAATTTCAAAATTTAAATTTGCTTTAAATGATGAGTTAAACTAAAGTTAATTTCAGTCACACTTTTGTCTCATTTTAGTCTTTATTTTCTTTTTCTTAAACTTTCGTGGTCTCATCAGTGAGTTTGCTCCAATTCAATTGCTGTCCGACAAACATATTCGTAGAATTCTTTCATTTTTCATTCAACTTTTTACGCTTCTCATCTGCAACAACAGACTAACGCTCAGCTACACACACCACACACACACACACACACCCTGGCTCACACATACTCGCTCACACAGACGCAAATTGGACTATGTTGTGATGAGCGATGCTCTGTCGGATGCGTGTCTGTCGCTTTGTCTTTTGGGCAGTTGTAAATTTGCCCATTCCATGAGGCAGCTGTAGTTTAATTGCAACTAAAACAGAAAAAAAAGCAAGCTAAAAACAAAACACAAGCTAACAAAAAATTGCGCTTGCAAGTTCTCTGAACTGTGTCAAAACATAAGGGGACAGGCAACAGGAGCATGCAGGGTATATAGAAAAGATAACACTAGGCTCGAAGATACCCTGTATACTTATAATTGCCATATGGTAATATATAGATATTTAACTGTATTATTATATCTATTATTATACCCTGTAAAAGCGAACACTAGAGTTTTAGTTCAGCAAAAGTTTTTCAATCCTATATTCCAGCCGCTTATACCACCTTTCCTGCACTTACTCATTATAGGGTATTTAAAAACAGTGCGCATAGTTTGTTGTATAGCTGGCTCACTGTCTGTTTGTTTGTTTGTTCGTCTGCTTTGTCGCTCCTCGTTCGCTTTTCGCCATTTGCTTTTCGCCGTTCAACGTTGCCCGGTTTCCTGCGATTTGCGCTCAGTCGACGCTTCCTCTTAAGCGCGGCAGCGCTACCGAGGCCTCAGGTGTTAGTGCAACGTAAGCGTCAGCGTCGGCAGCGGCGTCGATGTCGACTACTTGCTATCTGCTGCAAACAGCGATGGCGACGCTGCTTTCCTTTTTGACACACCATTTTGCATGTTGCATGAGCTGTGTTTGTGTGTGTATGTGAGTGTGTTTATGTGTGCATGTGAATGTTTATTTGTGTGTGAGTGGCGCATATGTCACTTGTCTAAATAGCAGCGGCGTTCACCTGTACAACTAGCCGAGGGCGCAGTGAACGAAATAGTAATGCCAGGGTACAGGAGGGCGAAGCAGCAGAGAGAAGAAGAAGAGTAGCCGAGGCCACTGGCAGCGTCTGGCCATGCATGCAAATGCAACATTTGCAACTGTTTGTGCGGCCATGTTGTTGTCTTCCTACTCTATTTTTTTTGTGCTTTCCTCTATGTTTTTTTTCTTCTTTGGATGCCCTACACAACAAGGTGGCAACACTGACACCAACTACAACAACAGGAACAACAACATGAGCTTTAGCAACACTCACACACACACCGACACACCGGCAGTAATTTGGCCACCTTGTCGCCGTGTTTGTTTTGGGCGTCAAATGAAAGCAGCGAGGCGTGGGAAACTCTCAGCTTTAGGTTGACTACCAAATTCAACCGACTGAAATCAGTAAACACTCAGTGAACATGTTTGAACAAGTTCAAGAGCTTAAATTAAACAACTTAAGGACAAGTGGTCCTCTTCTAATCCTTTGAATGTTTTTTTTTTAGTTTTAGTAAATTATGATTACATCTCCATTTCTCTATGATTTGGCAAAACTTTTAAGCCAAAATCGAAGCCAAAAGATAAATATATCCAACATTTTCCTGATTATGTACACAAATTTGAGGACATTTCGTTTGGAATACGCATTTAAAAGTTTCAGCATATCGATATATGTGTATATATGTTTGTATATATTTAAGTATGTAATAGTTATTCATGTATGAAAACATACCGATTGCAAAGCATTTTCATTCCCTTCCATTTACTTGCCACCCTTCGATGTGTTGTTACTCTTTTGCTTGCCCACTCACATGAAATTCAAACAAATGGCAAAGTTAAATTTGAAAATAATAGAAAAACTTTTTACAGTCGCTCCGGCAAACGGCAGCAACAACAACTACAACTACAACAACAACAACAACAATCAGCAGCAACAAGAGTAGAAGAAACAACAATAACAATAATGCAACTAAAATGAAACTATTTCGAGTGAAATAAATCTGTTAGAATGTGCAAAACTCCGCCAGCGCATTGCGGCGGCCATTTTTAGGGGTAGCAGGAAAATTTTGAAGGGTAACGGCAACTGTAGAGGGCGCCAGGGAGCGCCAGCTGAACGTGGAGTGGAAAAGTGGAGGAATCAGTTTTATTGCCAAACGTGTTTGTTGCTCAATTTAACTAAAAGTGCTGGCATCGTTGTCTGTCGACGAAAAAATATCGAATAACAATTAAATTGACAACTGCCCGACGAGCAAATACCCTCTTAGAATTAATTTGAGCTTTTAAAAACAATTATATATTTGTTTATATACAGAATAATTTTGCATTATGCAATTTTATATAGTTTTAATGCATTTAATAGAGCCAACTTTTTAATCGAATGTATATAGCCTTTTTACGGCTGTAATTTGATAAACGGATGTGAGGAATAACAAACCAAAAGTTGTTGGTTTTTAAACTGAACATTGGTTGTCATTTAAACAATGCACAATGATATTTATCATGGATATATAAATATACTTGTAAATAAATTTATATGCATATATTTTTTTTTATTTTATAAACTATTGCATTAGTCATTTTAACATTTTTACATTTGCCTTCATATTGGTTTGTTTATTTTCAAGAGTTTTTGTGATTTGATACTGTTGCATAAATAATAAATGATATCATTGTCGGCTATCTGGCGGCATTTGCTTTCACATCCACATTCACTTCCACTATTATATTTATATTTATATCTGTATATATTTTTATTGTTTGAATTTCGATTTTGGTTTTTGTGGTTTTGAAACATTGAATTTCAATCAAAGCCAAACGCAAAAATAAACAAAATAATTTTTTTTTTTTTTTTGGCAATTGCATCATGAATATGCACAACGCGACAATTTGAAATAAAGAAACAAACAGGCAAATGTCAACAATCAGCGACAAGGCCCAAAAGATCGTCAACTTTTTGGCCTAGAAAACAAACGGTAAAAATAAACAAAACAAAGCTAAACAAAACAAAACAAAACAAAACAGCAATAATAAAAGGAAAAGGCGTGAAGGGAAATTCTCCATGGCCAATTGCCTGGCAGGTGACGTGCCACTTGACAATTGCTACGTTTTCGATTTGCCGAAAAGTGGCAACACAGGGAAAAGAACAACAACAAGAGCAGCAACAACAGCAACTGGCATCAGAAGGTGCCGGCACGCCCATTTAGACCGTGTGCTCAGTTCAACGCCCCCGCAGCGAGGCAACGACATTTACGTGACTTGTTTCATAAACAAACATCAGGCAAAACTGCACGAAATTGCCAACCGTAGGTGCTAGATAACCAGGCAGACAGACACTAAGGACACAGAATGGAACACACACCAACATAGGTGACTCATTGAGCTCCCCCTTCCACTCCCTCTCTCTCTCTCTCTCTCTTTGCCTTTTGCTGCCCTCGTGGGGTGTGTGTGTATGTGTGTGTGTGACATTGCTGGCATTTTGCACTTTTGCATACAAGTTGGTAATTGTTTCCGCCAAAATTCTGCAGCTGTGTCCAAATATGCCCCATGTCTGCCTGCCAGTCTACCAGTCTGTACAATTATGGAAGTGGGGCCATTTTAATCATTCAAAAGTCAGTCGACCATCAGGGCCAAGTACAGATGCGTCCATTTCGTTGAGGCTTCTGTCATCTTTTGTATTTTGGCCATCAAGTTGGTCGACTGTTGTTGCTGTTGATGTCATTTAACCAACTTGTATAACAATTCAACCTACATTGCTTTCAGCTCTAAATGAGACATGAAAGGACCTGAAACTTTTCTCATTATGCCTCTCACACTCACACACACACACTCTCACACATACATTGCATTTAAGCCACTTATGGCCACCCTACATAGCTGACAAAACTTGTCGCAGAGACACAGTGTGGAGTACTGTAAACTAGTTGCAACTTAGGGGCAAGTCAGCGATGCGGGCAACTAGCGACAGGTGAGGCAACAACTCATTGAGGGGGAATAGGTAGGACAAGGAGTGTGGAGAGAGGAGAAAGGGAATCAAGCCAAGTTTTGTGCCAACAATTTTCGCGTAAGGCAAAACTTTCAATGCATATTCAACATCATTAGAAAGTCAGGACAACGCAGCTTGGTGTAAGCTGCAGGCTGTCGCTGAAATGTAGGCTATAATTTAAGTAATTCCCTTTAGATGGGTACGAGGGTTGCTTGAGCTTTTCTCTTAAATATAGTGAGACAATGCTTTAATGAGTAGAACTATGAAAGAGAAAAGAACATATATAAATGCCATTACATCAGTGCACAGGAGGCACAGCAGCGACCTCTAGATACCGATACAGATACTGATACAGTTTCTAGTTCATTTTGATCCTTGGATCTCTGATTCAACGATGGCTCCGTATCGCCCACAATCTCAATTACATTTGACAGCTGCATCATAGGCTCAATATCGCATTCATTCCGTGATTGCACCTGTGTCCTAGGGCAACTCTCACACCAGATGCTATCGTAACGGGGTCCATACGAGACAATGTCACCCGAGGCGTTGCTCCAACGTGGATAACTCGTCACTGCAAAATGGAAAAACAATAAAATCTGATTACTCTCTTTCTGGACTGACAATTGACTTACGTTCATCGACTATTTTAACGGCTAGAAAGCGAGCTGTTACGCCTGGCACAAAATCCGGTGCATCGGGATTCAAACGATTGTCCAGAGTGCGACTTCCACTGGGCAGTAGTATTGGTGGTTCCCCGGCTAACAAGTCATCCCTCTCCACCTCCGAGCTATCGTCCAAGTCTGAACAGTCCTCTGTGGCTGTTCCCACATCAATTCCCTTACTTTCATTCAGCATATTTGCCAGTTTCTTGTTTAGAGCTGAAAGAATTTCAATTTTAACTACTCACATATAAAAATGCTTCCTAAACTAATGAGATCAGCTTTATGACATGACATTAAATTCATGACACTCAAGTCTTTATAGATAAAGAGTGTTATTTCTTTACGTAATTTTGGACATTTCTTATACCATTTATAAAAAAAATTGATAAAAATTTTAAGCTATGTTATTAAAATTCTTAGAGATTAAATTTCGATTTTAAAAGTTAATTTTCCTATGACATTTATCGAGATCTTTATAGAATTTCCAAGCAACGTTCAGACTATTTTTAAATTTGTTATAATTTTAAAACGAACTTAAAGGGAATATGAATCTTTAGAGTTTGTGCCATTTGCAGGTGAATGGATACAAGCAAAATGTGAAAATTCAACAAATTATATTTCATCGACTGTTGTTCCATTGTCCAAACTGCACTAAATAATATTCTTTTGTGAAACATTTTTACAATTTCATGCCTGCCATATACCATAGTATATACCATATACAATAGTATATAGTATACTCGAAATACAAATAAGAAGAATATTTGTACGTAAAACCCGTACAATGAACAGTGCTAGTTTTTAATGCTTTTGTGCTATTTGAGCTGCTTTTCGTGTTGTTGGCAGCTGTCACGCCCACTGCCCAACGCCCACAGTTCACCGCCCAACAACAGGCACTAATGTAAACAGCAACTATTGTATATATTGCATGTAAAACCATTGCCAAAAACACAGCATAAAAATGCCGTGCGTCAGGACTTGCCAAATATTTTGGCAAACCAAATAAATCCATTTCAATACTATTTCAGTTCGATATATAAAAGTGAGAGAAAGTGAAGGAGAAGGAAACTAAGAGAGGGTGTGAGGGGAAATCAGTAAAAAATGAAACCAGTTCGGGTATCCGTATGAACTGCTGCGAATCTGTATCGGCACAGTTGGAGTATTAGTGGATTAGAGAGAACACAGTGCAAAGTGAGCTCACAAAAGTATCGTCCTATGTGCAAAAACCACATAAACAAAAACGTAAATAAATCAATGTAAACAATCGAAAGAGTCGTCAGTAAATTGAAATTTCAAATGCAACGTTGCAGTTGCCAATTCAGAATCTCATGTCGTTCCCATTGTGAACTAACAACATATGAACAAAATAACAGACAGATCACATATGAAACTCGGCAATGACTTCTAAAAATATCAATTAAAGTTAAGAAATGGGAACGAGTAGGAAATGACCGACACAATAAGCGTTAATTGACAAATACATTGGCTAAGCTCTTGGTTGGCCAGTTATACATTAGTTTGCCTAGACAGCTGTCAATTACGTTCAAGGCTCGTATTGCCAACAGGAAAGTATCTGTACATCTGTGTATACAATGAATGCAGAGAAAAGTGTGTGTTATTCATAAGATTTCTTTATATTTATTATTAATTTCGTTAGTATTATTCCTCGTTTTATCTGTTGTTCTTTTACAGAATGAGTCTTGATTGTTACAACAGCTTTAAATGAATCTTTTCTCAGATTTTCAGCATTCTATTCCATTGCCAATCATTTTCATTAACCCCTTTGTAAACAAATTTTTCATGTAAAGTCAAAAACTGTCTACGAAATGGGGGCGGTGGCGTCATGTGACACGTGTCATGTGGCACTGCAGCAACTGCTGAATTGACAGAGCAAAAGACACAGACACAGACAGAGACGCAGACACAGACAGAGACACAGGATCAGAGTCACATTCCCAGTCACTGTCAGAGAGTTGTAGGAGTAGGAAACAAATGCCAACGCATATTTTGTGAGTACTGCGTGCCAGGCAGCAGCGTAAAATGAACTCTGCATGTAACAGTGTCCTGGCAACGAACAACTCAAAGTCACTTGCCGCCTGCCGAGCTCTGAGACTTAGTAAAAGTACAACAACAGGAGCAGCAGTACAAGAGCAGGAATACAAAGGATACTGGGAACTGAGAACTGGCAAGTGGGAAGAGGAGAGTGGCAAGTGGCAAGTGCCATGTCCAAGTGGCATGCGAACGCTGTCCGCTGCTTTTGGATGCCATTTCACACCGCATAGATTTTATGTACTGTGAAATTTTCAAGGCACCAAGCCAAAAACTTGTGCAATAAAATAAAGTAATTAAAAACCGCAATTTCTTTTACTCCCCTGCGTTAGCCTCACAGAGAATTGGCTAATCTGAATCGTTTTTATTGAGGAAATACAAGTAGGTAAGCGGAAATGTAAATGGAAATGTCTGATCATGAGCAGGTGCCGCTTCAGTTCGTCTTCCGCTTGTCCCACAAAACGACAGGCAAATACAACAAAAAATAAAGAGAAACAACATTTTATGATAGAATTACAAATTTTAATGTTTGCTTGTTTGTAATTAAATTTGCTTTTGGCTTTGTGTTGTTGTTCTTGATGTTGTTTGTTGTGTTCATAGTAACTTTTGTTCTTGTTTAATGTGTGACTTTTATGGGCGTGACACGTGAGCTATTTTTATGACATTGAAACGAAAGCAGTTGTTTGTTCTCGTTGTTGTTGTTGTTGTCCTTTTAAACTTTTTAATCACGCAAATGTGCCTAGCGGGCTAGTGAAATTTTAATTAAAATAAATTGCCATCAAATTGGCCCTATTATTGCTTTCACTATAAACATGTCCTTTTAAGTCAGCTGGCTGCTTTAAAATGCTGGCAAATTGAATCTAATTGCCACTGATTGCAACTTAGACCGACAGTACAAAATAGATAATAATAGCCAATCGATATGTGCGTTCCAGTTGCAGTTATATTTAACTTTTGGCCAAGTCAGCTAGCCACGAATTGGCCAAGTTTTAACTTTGCTAGCGATATGTCAGAGTCTGAGAAACTCAAGTTATCCACTGAATCAACATTTATATTGGCGTCTTTTGTGGGAAAGGAAAATATCTGAAAAGCTTCAATACAGCCACTCAACAGTCTAAACTAGCTGCAAATAAAAAGTTAAGAGCAACAATGTCTGGAACGTCTTGGCTCGCAAGAACTAAGCTCCAAAACTGTCAGAAGTGACTGTAAACTTTTTGCAACAATAAGTTAAACTCGTCTCTGCCTTTTACTTGTCTTTGCTTTATACATACTTTTTCGACCCTTGCGGATGCGCCAATGAAGCCACAAAACAATGTGGCACTTTTGGTGTCCGTTCCACGCGACGATCAATGCGAATAGAGACATACGAAAAATCCCTAAATATTTATATACGACGGTACAAACAATCACATATCTACACACGCACATTCACCCTACAGAGCTCACACAAATAAATGGTATAGCATTTGGCTGCTACAAGTCAATTTGTTGCGTATACGCCGCATGGTGGCACAGGAATTGCCCGAGGCTTAGCGTACACCGCCCAGCGGCCATATTAAAGCCAAAGTATTTGAAATTGCAGTTGTTGTACAATGCAGGTTGCAAATGCTCTGAAGTGCACTGCAATTTCCGGCCAAATCGAACCCAAAGCAGTTAGTTGTTCGCATGTTTTGGCGTCCCAATGTGAGAAGGCTGCTAATGGATCAGACATTTAAAATATTCACCAGAATTACGGCTGCTATCAGAGAAGGTCAATGACACTAAAAAGCCGTCACAAATTTTATAAATTCGTTTTCTATACTACTCTTTATAATTACTCTTTAATTTTTGCTACTAAATTGGAAGCCATTAACTAATCTTCCATTTGTAACTGTACCAATCATATCAAAAACATTCATATGCTAAAATTAAAACAATTTCTAGGCATTGAATTGAAAATAGCTGCTATGTTATAATTTCCCGACTCTATGAACATGAAAATGCATTAAACCAGAACTGAATCTAATCGCATATAATCCCATCAGCATCAATTGAAATTGACATTTAATAGCTAAAAACTCTCTATCAATAACAATTCTCGATGCTGTCTGTGTGAGTTTCAATTTGCTGTGAATTCGAATTCTATTTGACGTGTCCCTTTGCTCAATGACACATGCCAATTATGGACATGCATTTTTTATGATGTTTAACATATGCACTCGGTACGATTTTGACCTTCGTTTGGTAATTTATCACAGAGCGTAATTTAGCCTTGGCAGCGTTAATAAATCATTTAAAATGAATTCATGTCGTTTCCGTTCCATGCTCAGAAAAATTATGGTGTCGTCGAGGGTGAGGGTGGAGGAGGAAGGAAAAGACAACGAGGGGGCAAAAGGAGCAAAAACAATAAGCAAATGTAAATCAACAGAATGAAAAAGGCTTTCAAATTGTCAGACGCTGTGAAAAAGAAAAGCGGCCAGATTATTAAATCCCTACATGATAATCGACAGCAACAACGACAACGACGAGAACGAGAACGAGAACGAGAATTCGAACGAGAACAATAACGACGGCATCCTTCAGCCTTGGAGCCACGGCGACGACAGCTCTGTCAGGAATGTCAGCCTCGCGCTCACCAACAGCAGATCAGCTCAGTTCATTGTCAGTGTGTGTATATATGGATGTATTTCTGCCAGGAGGCAAGGACACGGCCAGCGAGTCAATAATGTCAAAGTGGAACCAATGAAAGTTACCAACCCAAAGGCGTTTCATATACCATATGGGTAAAGTGTGTATGCTCCCAGCAATTATAATTTCTTTTCTTTATTTTCTCAGCCTTTTGAATTAAAGGCAATTAACCTTATGCAAATTATGCAGCAAGGACACCGAAGGGCTGACAGCTGGCAATTTAACTTGCAATTCCAATTGCAATTGCATACTCGACATTCTGTCAACTGACCAATGAATGGTAGTGGTTCTTGGTCCTTCATATTCCAATTACTTCGCATAGTCTTATCTGCAGAATTATCAGTTAGAATTATTCTGATGAAAAGTATTATTTAAAAGTCAGTAGTGTCTGCATGACGGTGACTACAATTAGTTGATATGTTAAGTAATTATTTTAAAAAGCAAGAATTGAGTTATGAAGCAAGGTACCAAATGAAAAGCTATAGCTAAGCGAATACTTTTTGCTTTATGTATTCAAAACTTTATTTCAATAGAAATGAAAGTAGTAGTTTTCTAGAGGCCTTTGCTAATAGCATTCCTTAACCGTACATTTTGTAGCTCTTGCGGCTCAAGTTTTTGTTTGCAAAACCTGTAGGAAAAAAGTAGTAAAAGGGTGTGTTAAGTTTGTCAAAAGATGGATGGAAAAGTCTGAGGGAGGCAACAATGTTTAAACTAGAAAGGAAATGCCTCATTTGAAACTCTTTATGAAACATATTCATTTACAGGGAATTTTACAATCGACTTACTTAACTCATACTACACAAAATATTTAAATGAAACTTATAGCAGACAGTTTTGTGCGACCACTGGAGTTCTTGCTGTTACTATTTCTTGCCACTCCTCGTTGTGGTTCTAGTTTTGATTCAGTTTTTCTTTATTGTAAAGTAGTTTTCACTTTGATTGATGCTCAATGCACAAATGCTTTTCAGCAAATGGAAAGCCCAGTAAAATTTCAATGTGTTGAGTCAAGCGTTGTAATTTAATTTGTCTCTTCTATTAGTTACTTTTATGTTTCACTGACAACATTTTGTCCATAATGTTTAACATTTTTCGCTCAAACTACGCAATTAGTTTTGCGGATTCCTAAAAATACCACAAGTTTGTTATTTGCCACATTATTTTATGCTTCAAGTAACTAAATACATTTCGTTTGCTTAGCAAAATGTTTAATAATAAAAACAAAAACATCCCTTTTATCTGCATCTGTGATCTTATGGTCAAGGCTGTCAGACTGCTTTGATTTTTGGCCACAAGACCGCATTATTTTGGTTACTAGCATGTTTTTCACTTTGACCATGTCCGTCTGTAAGTCCAAGACCATTTTCTTGTCTTGTTCATGCATTCGAAATTTTGAAAATTTAGTTTACGATTGAATGCATTCAACAACTGCTATGAAATTTGCAATAAATTACAGGCAACTTCTTCTACATTATTAACCATTGTTAATTGACGGATGTTCACATGCATGAATTACTCATTTCCGATTTTGTTTTTAGTACAACTATTATAAATTTGTAATTATTTATGTATAAATGGAATCTCTTGAGTATGTCAATGTGGCAGCTAAAATACCAATTGCTTAAAAGGGTATATTATGTAGTTATAATCAAAAAAAGATTTTACTGATTAATAAATAATTATAGTTAAAGAAAATAATAGACTTTCTATTATTGAAAATTTAACAACGTTCAAAATTATAGTTTGTGAGTTGGTAGAGCATTAAATCGTCGTTGTATTAAGGTTAATTTCTATGCATAAGACACAGCTCCGTTAAGCCTATTGGCATAATACAGGCTGTATTTGGTTTGATTGGGCTGACTAGTGGTTTGCTTAATTAAAATGTCTTCGTAACAATTCCGTTTGTAGACAACATGCTTGTCAACTGCACTACAAGCTGCAGTAGTATGTGTGTGTATCTATGTATTACACAAACATATAAGTTTATATACGTATATACAGAAGAGGCAGCAACAAACTCAAACCTCTTAACCGCATATCAACAGCTAGCAGATTTTGTGATTGTGTTTGAGTCAATCAAAACTACACACACACACACACACACTCACACACACACACACACATTGAAACTTGCTCACATAGGTGCCTTTGTACCTGGGCGTTGTAATTAGCTCATTTATGTTGATTTGCTTTGACAACGCACCTTAAAATATAAATTGCTTCAATTAATTCGGGTTATTCATTAGACAGCAGTGATGAAGGGTTCCTACTGAAAGCCACATAAACCAAAAACCAAAGCAATTCATAAATTTGTGGCTAAATGTTATCGACCATTTTCCAAATGTTGCGGTTTGTCTGTTATATGCAACTGTAAAGTGTATAAAATGGACATTTTGATCAGTTTGTCAAGCATAATTAAAGACTGTGCTCACTGTGAATAAATCAAATAATATTTGCATTTCAAATTATAAGTTAATTAGTTATATTCAGCAGTTCTATTCAGTTTTTACAGCAAACTGCAATTAAGTTTATTATTTAAAGCTAAAGTTTCATAAAATTCCAGGGATTTTGTTGTTCTCCAGATTTAATTAGCATTCAAAATTAAGGCAATAGTTGTAGTTTTTTCTCTTTTCTTTGTTAAGGGCACTGCCGATGTCTGATCGTTTGTAGAGCATACTCATTCAGCGAATAACGTGGCGTATACGTAATGTGGTTTAAGCAACCGCTGCAGCTCAAGCTCGAGTTGTATTACTATCAAAGATCCATTTGTGTATTTCGCCATAAGCCAAGGACAGAAACTGAAGTGCAGCAGCTAACAGAAACCAAAAGAAGAAGAGAAATAAATTGAGAGGGAAAGAGTAAGTGAGAGATGGAAAGGAAGCGAGGAAGACACTGATAGAGAATCGGGTACAGTGCGTTTCATAATCTCATAATTGCAACTATGAAACTTAAGCTGCACAAATTGAGTTGAAGCAGCCGCATATGTTTGTTTGCCTTGCAGCACACACAACCACACACACACACATACACACACGCCCGATTTCCGTTTTCTACACAGACCAGTTTCTGTGCCATAAATAGAAAATACTTAAAAAGCAATTGCTAAAGCGCTACAACTGAAGTGAAAACTCAAACTTGAACTAAAACTGTAGTATTGCGCATACGCTATGTGTGTGACTTAGCCGTTGCCGTTGCCGTTGCCATTGCCGCAGCCATCATCAGCATCATCGCTGGCTGCTTAAAACAATTAGAAATGCAACATTGTTTTAATCTCTTTCGCATTTAACGCAAATTGCTAAGCATTAAGATGCTTGCAAACCGCACTTAGAGAAAAGCAAAATGCCAACGAATGAACATGGCTTAGCGAACGTTCTGCAGTACGGCATGGCATTGCGTTGTCTGTGCCTCAATAATTCGAATTTAAGCATTTTCTCAAGCAGCACAGCATGACGCTGGCTTTTCATTCCTTTTGCATCTTGAATGTGTGCTCATAAATACTTGATGTCCAAGTGCTGTCTGTCAAATGTTGCCAACAAGTTTGCATCCTTAGATTCACCCCCATAGCTTGTGCTCCTCATTTTACATGGCTTATAAACAGATGCACAACTCACCAAAATTCACTTGATGGCTGCCAGTACCAAGTTGCGTGATGTGTTGTGGGTTAATCATTCGGGTTTGCGTAGCTATTGACTTGATGCAGTTGTGGCTTTTTCGCATTTCAAAAACTCTGCAGTAACTCTGGAACATCGTAGGAGCTTGCTCAGACAGATGGGAAGAATGGTTTATAAGAAAAGCTGAGAAGAAGACAGTTCAAGTCTGATTTTAGAAGTAAATTTTGTTTAATTGACAGATTTACTCTCAATTTACAAAGTTTAAATTTATTTATTTAATAATATTAGCAACTGTTATAGCCTTAAAATGGTCAGTCAGCTAACGAGATATCCCGTTTTTTTCCACATTATTTGTAGCATATTTTCGCTTCTAGAACTTCTGTAAAAATAACAGCAAAGAGTGTGTGTGGAAAAGCGTAGTGAAAATGCAGATTCTTCTGCATAAATGCATCACATGCATATAAGCTCGTCAGAATTTGTGATTCCGTGTGTTTGTTTTCTTATTTTTCACAGTTGTGTAGAAGTTTTTTATGTGCCACATATGCACACGAAATTTAAAAAACAAGAGAAAACTGCCTCGAGGGGCGCCGCGAGGAACATCGAAATAAAAACACAGAAATATTTAAATGTATAATGAGCAGCTGAAAGCTTTTTAATGGCTTTTCAATTAGACGAGGTCAACGCGTGGAGGTGTGTGTGTGGGTGGGTGATGTGACGATGTCTGTATGTAGAGAGTGTGTGCCGTGAGCAAATTAGGTAGTCGCACAGGTGGTAGCTGCAGTGTTCTGGCTAATTATGCTCAAAGTCGAGATTTAAATTATAATGAACATGCTCTTACAACCAACAACCATACATATTTGACCCCCTGACCCCCTGACCCTTACCCTAAAGATACTTTCACCTCCGACACACAACAAGCTTAAGTACCAGCTGCTAACTGAAAATACTGCCACACCTGTCTACCATAGACAGCTGCGCTAACTGCAAATTGGGAGTCCACGTGAGCTGCACAAGACGCTAGAAAGTATGCTACATTTTTAGACATTCCTTAATTCATTGAATTTTCATTTGTGGAAAACGATCAATTATATACATTGTTTAAATATTTAGCTCAAGGCGATGGCGTTTATAAAGGTCTGTATGTCAGTTTTGGGATTTAATTGCAAATCAAATTTGGCTAAAATTTAATTAAATAATACACTTACAGCAATTTTAATAAGCCGTATAAATAAATTTGAATAAATTTCTTTACACACACTTATACAAATACTGGCATGCAAATGGCACACTATGCCTGACACTTGACATAACATAGTTCACAGTGTGTTTGTGTGTGCGTGAGTGTGGCAAATTTAATTTTGTCAAAACCACAAATTGACAAATATTTTAATTTGCATAACAAACACAAACACAACACACACACACATACATATACTCTCATACTTTTCGTGTATTTTAATTGATTTGCGCTGAATTTATTGATTTCATTTTGTCAACAGTTGTTGCCAGTAGAGAACCGCAGAGTACCACAGAGTGCCACAGAGAGCATTATCCAAGTCGGCAAACCCAAGTTCAACTCATTTGGGCTCTTTATGAGCTTCCAGCCTCTCTCCCTTCACCACACCAGACAAATTTTGGCTTCAATATTTGCATTTATTCTGCTAATTTGCATGTGCGACTCTGTGAGAATCATAAATTACGAATTGTTCGCGATGCTCTAAAAGAGCAAAAGACTTTTAGCTGTTGGCTGTTGGTTGTTGGCTGTTAGCTGGTTTGCCATTAAGCCATGTTTGCAATTTATTGCCTAGTTCAGTGCAGTTTGCTTGAACTCATGACCAATTCCATCGGCTTTTTTAAGCGCACTCTTTTATTGTATTTAGTTAATTGCACTAATTGCTTGCGCTTATTCGCTGACTATCTGAAAAATTTGTAGCTGTCATTTAAATAAAATATTGTTAACAAATTATTGTTCTCTTCGTGTGGTTTATTGCCAAATGAGTTATGTATATTAAATTAAATGTGGAATAATTTTTAGGAAAATCAATTAATTTATTTTAGAAAACTGTTGATGTGGGAATCTTTTAAATGGAATTTAATTATTGCAAAATAAGTTATGTGATTTATTTAGTTTTAATTTAAAATACTGAGTGTATTTATTATACATTTAAGCTGCATATAACTTAACTGCTTTGCATCGAGTAAATTAAAGAATTTAAATACTTTTTCAGACTTTTAAATAATCCCAACTTGTCTGCTAGTATTATAAAGTATATCGTTTTTGTTCTTAGTTTACTTTATTTATAAACTTGGGTTAAATATTTATTTAAACTTCTTTGGAAAATCTTTAATTCTGCAGTCAGTAGTCAATTGCTTTGGCTTAAGCGACAAATTTAAATAGAATTATGGTTGAAGATGATTACAAACTTAATGAACTGTTTTGATTGCACACTCTGTGAGTGAGTGTGTGTGTGTGAGTGTATGTGTGTGTGTGAAATGTTTGAATTTAAGCAATTAAACTGACCCATTGAAAGGAGCACAAAAGACACTCGGGGATAAAAACTGCTTTTGTTTTCATCAATTTTGCTTTGCTGTGACTTCGTCTCTCCGCCTTTCCGTCTGACTGTCTGTCTGTCTGTCTGCCCAACTGTGTGTCTGCCCTTTGCAGATGCTATGGGGCTTCTTAGCCGTTAGTTGCTGTTGTTGTTGTTGATTTTATATATATTCAAATTAGTTCGTTTTGCACGAGTGCCACTCGAATAAAAGCTGCCACTACTCTACTGCGATATTTTTCAACTACGGCTGACTGACCAACCAGACAACTGACTGACTAACTGACTGGGTGACTGAGAGACTGAGTGACTGACTGTGGGACTGACTATTCTTCTGAGTGGGCTCATTCAGCAGGGCTATCAAGTTGCCTGCGAAGTGCTTATCCTCAAATCAGTGACACTTGAATGTGCAGCACAAGTGACTGACCAAGTGGATGACGGTGAGCTCACTGTTCTCCGGTCTCCGATGTCGTCTCGTCACTCGACTCTTCTCTCGACTTGTCTCAACTTAACTCAGCAGCTGGCTGCAGGGTATAGAGGGTATAAGGGCAGACGTAGAGCTGTGACAAAAGTGCGAAGCTCGCCTTCATTTATTTACTTTGCCGTTTGTCGTTTGCCATTTGCCATTTGCCAACTGGTCAACAGCACAAATGCCGGCATCTAAAGTGTTGTTTGCGGCCCTGATTGAGTAGCTAAATAAAGTTTCCCCTTTGTCACCGTTTGCTGTACTGCCGAAGCTGAGCGATTTATGGAACAACATGTTAGGTCTGTCGATGATGATGGTGATGATGATGATGGTGATGTTGCCCTCAGCTAAAAGACTTAAGCGTATCAATTTTATATCCACAGCTCAAGTTTCTACCTATACGAGAAGTGGCTACTGAGTCGTGTCCAAAGATATCTACAAAATAAAATAAAATAAATCTTAGCTGCTGTCAAGTTAATTATTTAAAGCAGTTTTTAGAGGGAAATTGAAATGGAGTTACTCGCTTTGTTACCATTAAAGTTAGTTAACAGAAACTAAAAATTTATGCAATTGCCTGCAGTGTCAGCGTTTTGTTGAGAACTCATGACGCAGCATTTTAATTCCGCTTTCAAATGTGTGTCGCAGTCTGAAAGTAAAACGGTGGAAAATTTTTGGAAAAGGGAGAGAAAAGGGGTTGGCATTTGTAAGCCAAACTCTACTTATTTATAGTTGACCGAAGCGACGCGTCGCAATTTATCGTCATTAGCGGAAAACGCAGCGAAAATTTCACTTGAAATTTTCACGAGCTAAAATGAAATGCCTGCGGTCATTCAGTGTTCTCCTGTCGCGTTTGTTAATGATGCCTCTGCCGCCTCTGAATGCGGTAAGAATGATGACTGCGATTGCGTTTGCGACGACAACAGTAATGATGATTACTGACGGTTTTAAATCATTCGCTAATTATTGCAATTGTTGTGCTTGGTCCACAATTCGCCATACTTGGTCCGCAGGTTGTTGATGACGCTTGAATAATTGATGATGGGCATAGCGCCAAGGCTCAGTAATCAAATGTTGAAAGAGTTGACGCGATTTTTTGAGCAATTTCACAGTGGTTGGCAAACAAACAATTTTCTAGTTGCCCATTTGCTTTGTAATTTTTGTGGTTGTTTTGCAGGCGAACCAAAAGAATATACCAAAAACCAAAAACGATTTTAAAAGTCAACAACTGTGTGAAGGCAACTGGAAGTATAACAGCAAACAGCCTCACGGCAATCAACCTAATTTGTTATTACACTCCTCCTCCTTCTCCTTTCTTCTGTCGGGAGAACGTTCTTCTAGCCCCTTGCCATATGCCATACACCCAGCAATTGCCACAAAATGCCAACAACTTTGCCGGCATTTCAATATGAATGTTAATACATAATTCCAAATTGCAATTGCAATTGCAGTCTGAGCTTCGCTGAACACCTGCCCATCTATTTACCTGTGCACACCTGAACTAAATACTTGCCACAGTCGCATTTCCCACAAACTGTTGCGGCTTTGTATTCTATTGGGCTCGTGTTCCATTGCCAATTGAAGCCCTTAAGCAGCCCCCCAGTTGATCGTAATGACAATTGGTAATATTTTGTGTGCTACATGTGGCGTATGCGTGTTATTTGAGTATTTATTATTGTTTATTAAATTATTGAAAGCATTACATGCTTTTGAGTTGCATTTCTGCGAAATTTATTCTAAAATTGTGAAATATTTCTCAATTTATATTTTATTAATTGCACAATAAGTTTATGTGCGAACAACAAATTATAGCAATTTGTAATTTAATCAATTGTATAGAAAAATTAGTACACAATGTTAAATAGAATTAATGCCATAAATTTTTTACAAAATATTTGCGATTTTTTTAAATTAAATAAAAAAATTATTAATTAATTTGTGTTAATTAATTTTATAATACTAAATAAACTAAAATAAATATAAAAACTGAAGAATTAATATTTTGTCATATAAGACTCATTCATTCAACCGTTGGTTGCTATGGTAGAGAGAACAGCCCCGGGTCAGCAGGAAGGTCGCCGCTTAATGGCCACACATTGACAGAAATGTGAACTAACATGAGCTGGAAATGGTGAAGTGGAGGGGGAGGGGCGTGTGGAGATGAAAGGTGAAAAGCAGAGGTTCAGGCAGACAAACAACTCATTTCGCTCAGTGAACTCAACAATAAGCATAAAAACATTCATCACTGATTCACTACGTGAGCTGGTTCACCAATTATTTGAGCAAAGGTGCATACAGGATTTGCTGATGATGACAATTGTAATGAATATGATGATGAAGGCAATGATGATGGAAACCGTGGTTTGAGTATGTAAATGTGGATGATGAATATGATGAGTGGTGCTGATTGAATATCAACCAGCACACAAAGGGCAACAACACAATCGCAGTTAACACTTTCGGGTCTCGTTTTCGCCTCTTATGCAGCATGTAATACAATATTTGCCATGTGTCAGCTAAAGTGTGTAAGTGTACGTGTATGTGTGACTGTCTTTGTCTGTCAGAGTGTGTGTCGGTGTGTGTGTGCTTGGAGCATATTTTCTGCGCTAGTCAACTGTCAGATTTTGCGTTGTGCCAGCATAAAATGTTAAAATAATGCCACAGTCATAGACAGGCCGTCTTTATTTGGGCAGCGCCCGCATCAACAAAATGGTGGCAAGCAGGAAAAAAGTGGAGAGGAGGCTTTGGGGCATGCCACATGCTCATCATGCCAGAGCTCCAAGCACCCGCAAGCAACCTTCTGCAATATCCAAAGTCCCAAAGTCCCTTGCTACCAGGCAACATTATCAGCCATTTGTCGCATACAATCTGCTTGCTTTCTTTTTCCACTCGCTTTCTCTTTTTGCTTTCTCCATTTGCTTTTTCATTTTCTTTTTTGCTGCTGCTGTTGCTGCTGCTACTTCCGGTGACAGCGTAATATTGTAATATGCTTATGTCTCTGTCTGTTTGCCTGTCTACAGATACGGCTATCAAACTGGCAATGCGAATGCGAATGCGAATGAGACTTTACTGATATACGAGACTAGCTGTAGCTATGGATAGTTTGGTTCAGTTTCTGTTGAGGGGAGAAGGGTGTGTGTGTGTGTGTGTGTGTGGGAGGAGGAGGGGTTGTGCTATGTACTCGAATTTGCATTGTCAGCAGTTGAAAGTTTTCAACATGTTATTTATTATTGCGTTGGGTTTTGTGTGCTTTACGCTTTTTGCATGAAAATCAATCAAATGTGGCATTGCCACTCCCACCCCCTACTGTCCATCCCACTCCTCCCCCTTCCCCTTACTGTCCCTTTGTAACTTGATCAAATTAAAAGGCAGTGAGTTTATCTTTAGCCAGGCAAACTCCCACTATCACATATGTGCGTAGACATTGCAATTTGAAGACATGCAGTTGAAATGCATTTCATGTTAGCTGCCTGTTTCATTTGGCAGCAACAACAACAAAAGACAAGCAACACTTCATTTTGTATGTATCTCCATTTCCATCAGCATCTCCAGCTCCTATCTCTCAGCTCTCTCAGCTCTCTCTTAGTTCTCTCAGCTGCCTCCATCAGATTCTTCTCCATTTCCATTTCCATGCTACTACCATTTACTCCATGCACACCCAGTTACGTGCTAAGAATTTTAATTAACAGATAAATCAATAAGAAATATGGACGACGGCTGTCAGTGTAAGTCCCTTCTTGTGTATGTATTAGTGTCTATTCGCATATATGTGTTTGTGAGATTGTGTGAGTGTATAAAGAAACATTGCTCGCCCAACTAAATAAACTTCTGAGGCTGCCACTGAGGCAGTCGTCGTAGTTGTCTATTGCTGCCTCTAGAAAGCGGTAGTTAAAGAAAAGCGCAAATGCTAAAAGCCCCATACAAAAATGGCTAACATTCAAGGCGAAATGCAGAGAAATTAGAGGAAAACGGCAGTTAAAATTGCAACTACAACAACTGAGACAGCGACAGCATCCTGTGTCCTGCATTTGAAAACTATTGCCAACAGCTTCTTGGTCATGGCAATGCCATTGGGCTTACTTAATATCCCTGCAGGCAGTACGAATGAGCTACAATTCCAGCGAATAGCCTAAAATTGCAAAATAGTTAACTAAAGATTAAAGAAATATATCTAACGATCGATTTGGAGCAACTGTTTTATAGTTCAGTTAGTTGAGTGCTTCTTTCTTATCAGACAGTTGAAATTTTTGTCCCATTTGGATGGAATTATTTGCTCAATTTTGAGAGAGTTCTCGTTCTAAAAATGCTTAATATACCATAACTTTTGCCCCATACTTAAACATACTCTACCTTCCATTAAAATAGTTTCAATATAAGTTGAAAAGACAGTTTAGGAAAAAAAGGTCAGAATTTTTCTGCAGTCGCATTTAATAGCCGGCTAAACTGCTGCAGCGCATTTTGGCCAAAGAACGTAGTCAGCTTAATGGCGAATGCGGCAATAAATAGAATTACAGTCAAGTGCTTGATAACTTGCTAAATTCGCTGGCTTTCCACTTTAACCGAGACTGCAATTTTCATGTGTTTTCTTTTTATGCTTGCTGCCCTATCCGCAGTCTATGAAAAGCGCCAATTTATTATTTTTAAAGTGAAATAACTAAAAAATGCTATTCAAGTATTAAAGTCGAGCTGGAGACATCAGAGCTTGTTTGAACATTGCTGAATGACGAAACGTGCCACAGTTTCCATCACAATATATTGTAGCACCCACACTCTCACACACACACACACACACCAAAATACACACATATGTTTGCCCGCAAGCAACAATCTCTTGATTCGAATCGACGAGGTGGGGCACAAAAGTTTAATTTGAATATAATAGAAAAACTTTGCACTGAAAATAGCCAAAAGCCAAACGGCAATAACAATGTGGCCGAGTTTGGCCAAAAAGCAACAGCCAAAATATGCAGCAGCGTTTGTTCAACCAAAAATAGTTTTCGAAATAAAATACACATGTACACACACTCACTCACACACACACACACACACACACGCGAGCACACTCACAGGCGAAAAGACAACGTGAGGATATATAAAATGTTTTATGGCATTTGTGATTGTTGTGTCATTAAGTTGAAATTGTGTAGGTGGTCAAACACACACCTCACTCACACACACACACACATACGCAAACTTAAATATATGTACATATATAAACATATAAAAACTTGTATATTTATAGGGGGGATTGGCGTTATAGGTGTCTGGGCGTGGCGCTTTCTGCCAATTTTATTTCTATTTCCAAGCACACGAAAAGTTGTAATCGAAAAACTGACTTCAGCTTCCTTTTTTTCGGGCTTCCTTTTGTTTTAGGTTTTATTTTTTATGTTTTTATATAATTTTTATAATTATTTTGTCGCAATTTTATTTATGTGTCGCGCTCCTTGCTGCAAAGTTTGCTCATATATTTATTTGCGTTCAATAATTTGTGTACAAATTTGTTAGCCAACGACGCGTCCCTTTATGGCCATGAAAAAGACAGTCTCTGCACGCATTGCCAATTCACACACACAAACACACACACATAGTGGAAAATGCTGAGAGGGCAACAGAGCTAAAGCCAGGACAACGCCAGGACCACATGTTTCACCTGCTTGGCTTTTGTGCCAAGCTGCGCGTTCATTCATATTTCCCCCAGGACAAATGTGTGTGTGTGTTCCTGTGTGTAGATTCGGGATGTACAAGTTTTGCAGAACGCTTTGCTACAGCTTTGTTCTCACTAAGTATGGTGTTATTGCACTTAAAGGATGTTTGCGATCAACTCGATAATGTTCAAGATTTTCACAACACAATTTAATAATTCGCTGAAATCGTTTATAATTTGACAATTTATATAAATCAATAAGTATTATATAAATATATTGAGTAATGTTGATGGTTTAATAATCACAAAAAATGAATTAAATGCTGGCATTAAAATTAAGTGAGTATAGTTGTTTATATTTTGTGAAATTGTCTGTAGAAATAACTAAATAATTTCCAACTTTTATTGCATACTTAAAATGTTTTAAACTATTATACTCATTTAATCTTCTTAGGGAACTTTATTTTATATTTTTAGATACATTTTGTATTTATAAACTTATTACCAACTTTATTAAGGTATTAAATCCTTGTTGTCCTTTTGAACATTTGCAGTGTATTTGTGTATTCGGTTTAACGTTAGAAATTAAGTTTGTTTTTATTTTTGGTACTTTCGTTCTTTGTCAGTTTTCTCGCGTTTCTTGTTGTTTTTTTCCTTCCGTTTATTTTTTTTTTTTGGCTTTTGTGGCTTATTAAATATTTAAAAGCAACTTCAGTTACCTGCCAACAAAAACAAGAGCAACAACAATGCACAGTGGGAACCACAACCGCAATGCAACAAGCAAAAAATTAGTTTAAGCCGAGATTTCTATAGACACTCAGCAGCTCAGGCGGCAGTTGCTGTCGATTTGTTGGCCAATTGACGGCGGTGAACGTTCGAGTTTCATCTTGGCATTTAGCTTCCGGCAGAGACTTTATTCTCATACTTATATTTCTTTTTCTTTTTCGAATTTCTTTTCAATTTTCGCCTAGCGAGGGAAAAGAGATTTCTTTTTTGTTATGTATGTTGTTTACGTGGCGTATGCGCGTTATATTTGCATACATTTGCGGTGGAGACTTTTGTGAAAATTGCGCATACGCCGCGTTTTGTTTTGAACATTGCTGACACAGTTGCTGCGCCTGCCGACCGAATCAATTTGCCCTGCATATTTGCATAATAAGCAGAGGCCCAGTTGCCGTTTGCCATTTGCCAGTTTGCCAGCTGCCAGTTTCTAGCTGCCTGCTTCTAGCCGACAGTTGCCAGTTGCCAGTTTGTTTGTCACTCAGCCTGTCACTTGATCAATATGTGCATAGCGTGCTCATAAAATGTCCCCCATGTCAATACACCCACGCCCCTATCCCAAGTGTATATTACTTTGTTTTCTTCGACAAAATTTGTGTCACACAAATGTTGCGGCAAATCGCTGGGTGGCTATGAAGCTCTGCGGGTTCTGGTTTGGGTCAAGGGGCTGCTTAAAGTGGCAAATTGCGAAACTGGTTCAGTTTCGTCTTCGAACTTTCAACCTTTCAATTTCAACCCTTTACGCATAAACACAAGCTGGCATTCTTGCTCCCAACAGTAGCAGTAGCAGCAGCAGTAGCAGAAGCAGAAGAAATAGCTTCAGCAAGTGCGACAAATGTAGTGAAATAATGACTTTATTATAATATTTATATTATAGACGACATGAACATGTATGGGAAGTGCTTCGATAGATTTTGAAGCGATAAGCAAATTTTTTATACAAATAGAAACTGCAGTAAATAATAAAGATACTCTTTACTCTTATAACTTTAATGTTTATTACTTGATTATATTGAATTAACTTTACTTTTAGTTAAATTTAAAAAATAAATATTCAAAATTTAAATTTTGCATTCCATTAGTATCATAGTCCTTTGTTAACAGATGTGATTTGTGTTGGAAGCAAAATACTTTGATTCAATTTGCTTTCCGTCTTGAATCGACTGAGCATGAAATCTGAAGGACCTTCAATTATAACGAGTATGAGCACAAGTTTTTGAACGATGACGATGCGAAAACCGACGGCTCAACAGTTTCTGTTCCACAAGCACTTAAGCTTAAGTGATTTTTATTGGTCACTTAACGCACCCAGGACCTAATACTCCTTGGCGTTGTGACCACAACAACAACAACAGCACAAAACAGCAACAAGCTTACAACAAAATCGATAAACAAATTGCCAAATTAGCACATCGCCCCCAAAAAGCAGATAAAAATAAAAAAGAACGAAGATTGGTGAATAGATGAGATGGAAAGGCAACGGGAGGAAAACCAGGAAAACAGATCTGTTGGGTTTGTTTCTTGGCTGGCTGCTGCGGGCCAAGCAATTCATCTATTCAAACAAAGCCATCCATTCAGTTGGTGTCATTCATACGGCTGCCCAATCGTGCGAGGTTCCGTGGCCATTCATCTAATGCCACCAGTCAATGTCTAGTCCAATCCCTCCCACCCTTGGAGTCTGCCCGACTCTGTCTGTTGTTGGTGTGACTATAAGATAAATGACACTCAGATTATGATCAATTTGTAGCAGCGGCAACCATGGCCTTGATTGCCACGCCCTCGCAACTGGCAGGCGACGTCTGCTTATGACAAAGTAAACATACTCCCAAACTAAGCCAAACCAAACAAAACAAAAAAAAATGGTCTCTTACTATTGTGTGATAAATTATGGCAGCTTAGCTGCAGTGTGTATCAGATTAGCATACGCCCAACAGGACGTATACGTAATATAGTCCGAAGGTATTAAAAAAAGGAAACTTTTAAATAAGTTATAAAACGCTATTCACTTAATTGCATTAACTGTTCAGTATTTTCACTGCTTTCTTTAACTTGCAACTCCTTTCTTATGGCTGAGTTCTGCCGTAGAGCGGGTTAAACTCTAGACAAACCTTTCTTAACCCCTGACAGGTATTTCTGTGTATGTGTGTGTGTGTTTGTGTGTGGAAACTCAAATATTTATTTGCGCTTTTATTGCAGGCCAAAAGCTTAGTTCGCGTAGGGATCACACGGCGTATGCGTGTTGTTGCTGCATACAGAACACGCAATGCGGGCTCATGCGTGCGTTTAACTGCTGCAACGAACGATAAGGGAATCAGAACGAAAGTTCCCGATGTTGTTGCTGCTACTGCTTCTGGTATTGCCGTTGCTGTTGTTGTTGTTTATGCGTGTTAATTCCCTTTGATAAAATAATGCCATGGATAACCTTTAAATGGTTTTGCCCGCATTTGCTACCCATAAAGCAGACCTGGTCCCATTTCCATGCCAACATTTTGGGAGTTACGCTAGGCTTACACACAATTAAGCCTTATTTATTCTTGGCCTACAGTCGGCTGCTGCCTGATACTCTTACTCTTGCTCTTTCTCTGCTACTGCCTGCTGCTTACTTCCGCTATCGATTGCTGTGATAAGCAATAAACGTATAAATAAATATTATTGAGTTGGAAGCACACAACAACGAAAAAAAATATATAGAAAAATTCGTCAGCCTTTCGAAATCAAAGTAGTATCAAAATCTCTCTTTTTTTCTGACCCACACAGCATTCTGACATTTGGCCGTTTACTAATTGCTGCCTTTTGTGCACGCACACTAAGCCAATGTCTCCTTGTGGCCCAATCCACACTCCTAACCATTCATTGGTTTCTTCGACTTCGGCCAGGCAGCGGGCTCACAAAGCATTTAGCAAACATGACAAAGTGTTAATACCAAGGCTAACGCCGCTGTTGTCGTTGCTGCTGTGTCAGACCTGCTGCCAGCCAGTGGCCTCAGGCAGCAGGTAGATGGTGTGAGGTGGCAGGTGGCAGGTAGGTGGCCAATGGCTGGGTTCAGGTGGCAGGGAGCTTGAGTTGCTTAACGAGCTCGGTTGCGTGTGAGCGCAGCAAGAAATTAAAAAGAGGTTCGTTCTTAAAAGCAAACAAAACTACATACATCTCGTGAGCTTAAGCTTAACGGACTGCGAGCTAAGCTTTGCGTGCAGAGGAGTTAAAACAATGCTTTCCCTATAACGAAAGCACCACGCTGGGTGTCAAATATGTTTCATATGTCGTATACTTGATGTATTCAATGCGTACACTGCCCAGACATTTATGTTGTTTACGTAAACACAACTGCAGTTTCAAGGATAAATATCAATTATATTTTCTTTAACTTATTACAATTTTTAGTTTTGCTACTCCACTGTTTTACACTGCAGCAAGTTCAAGTTTGAGGAACAATTAGCTTTAAATACTCTAAAGTTGTTTTGATATTGGAAAACCAGAAATTAAATTAAGAAAAATGAGTAATTCTCCTTGGCAGGAACTTCTTCAAGAAACTGCTTTTGAGACACTCCTGAAAGTCTTCTACTTATTCGCACTCTTTCTATTTTGGGGCTCAGCTCTTGAAGATGCTGCTGCCCACAAACTGCTTACCGCTTATGTCATTAACGCCAGCCAGATTGCACAATTATGACAGCAAGCTTCAGTGCATATACTGACACAAGGAAATATACACAGGGTCCTACATACACGGTCAACGGAAAAGGCTTTAAGCACTTAACGAGATGAAAGCGCCATCAAGTATGCAACACAAATAGAACTGACTGACTGAGTGTGTGTGTTTGTGTGAGTGTTTGAATGTGTGGGTGTGACTGGGTCAGTAAACGAAGCGGGAGGTCGACAACAAGGCGAGGCAACATCAAATATTAATAATTTTGTGCACAAAACTAGACCAAAACCAAAAATGGCTGTGGCAGGTGTCGTGCTTGGCTTACACAATAAGGCAACGCATCGGCGATGCCAGTGGCAGTGCCTGTGCTGCGTGCCTGGGACCAGGTGAGACGAGGAGGGACCACAAAAGCTGAACTCGGTAAGGGTAGAGCGGGGCTCAGACAATGCCAGCGACCTCTGGCTGATGGCATCCTTTGGGAAATTAGTTTAAAAGGGCAACGGCAACAGGAGGCACAAAGAAATTAACTGCGTAACTTACTTGTAAACAGATTATTTATGATGCCAACTCAAAGGCAACACAAAACGCCGCGAAAGGGCTGTCAAATGTCTATATATAAATGCATATATCTAGCTAACTGCTTCACCTCTTTCTCTCTCTCTCTCTCTCTCTCTCTCGTTCTCTAAGCGCAATATCTTCCTCTCTTAGCTACTTCACAGCCTTTGGCCAATTTCAAACAATTTTATTACACTTGCCAAAATAAATTGCACTAAAAATTAACAACTTCACAAACAATTCCACTTAAAATGTTTATTGCGCTCATTAATTTTTTGGACTTGGACTTTTGACTGTTGAATGTGAAACTGCGGCTATTGTTGTTGTACCAATTTCCACCACAGTTGTTGTTGTTGTTGTTGTTGTTGTTGCGTCTGCTTTTGCTAGTTTTGGCCAATATACAAAAAGCTTATAAAAATTCTAGAGCCAAGTGCAGAGTGAACTCAAATTGCATTAAAGTTTTAAGTGCTTTAATTTGTGAGGTGGTTCAAGTTTTCTCTCTCTCTCTATCTCTCTTTCTGTCTCTCTTATTCCTCTGCTTCGTGAATGTTCAATAAAAATGCAGAACAAAATATAAAAATATAATTTATGCCTTGTATATGGTTTATTGAGTGCGATTTATTCGATAACAGACGCCGCCAGTCGACTGACCAAAGACCCATTCTCAGAGCCAATTGTCCGGCTGTTCAGGCAAACAATAACAAAAGGCATACACACATGCATTGTTTATATATATGTATACAATATACAATATATATTAATATTAATATTAATGTCGTCTGCTCGTATAGTATAAATAAAGCGGACTTAAATTTTTAATGAAGCGCATAAATAAAATGCGCAAATAAAGTTAATTTCATTTGTCAGGCAATGAGGAGAGTACAAAAACAAGAGTGTTGAACTGAATACGAAGAAAACCAATGAATAGCCAGAGCAGCAGCTTAAAGGCGACCAAAGCTGTTGACAGCTTCAAGAGAAGCAAAAGAAACAGGAAAATTCACCATTAGGCACTCCACGAATGTTGAACAAAACTAGTAAAATGCAAAGGCGATACGCACACATAGGTGAGTGTGTGTGTTAGTGTGTGTTTGTAAAGAGAAAGCAGAGATGCGTGCAACCAATTGGAATAAAGTGACACATGCTGAGTCCTGTAGACAAGCAGCTGAGAGATAGCGGATTGAACGAAGAGCACGGGAAGCCAAGAGGATGGAAGACCAACTAGAAAAGGAAAAGAAGAGATCTGCTTTACTTAAACATGCATGAAAAAAACTATATATATATTAAAGCACAGAAGGAGTAAAGGATTTAGAGGACAAACGTAGTAGTAGTCATAGTCATAAATACAAACCAAAATAAAATATTAAACAATTTAAACACATAAATAAATATTTCTTAATTTAAATTAAGCTACACTGTCCAATTTCCAATAAATAGTTTTCCCCTCATTCAACATGCTATAATCAAAATTCATTGCAATAAGTTTTTCTGTTCCTCATGCTGGACGGGGAAGATCAAAATAAATATGCGAAAATCATTTTATTATGGCTTAAAAACTCGCAAATTGTTTAATTGGTTTTGAACTTATATTTTTATTTTTATAATGTCGACTTGGGGAAAGCTTTTAAAATATCATTTGGAAAAGCGCCTTCAACTGCAAAACTTTTCCATTAAAATTCTTAATACAACAAAAGCAATACGATGATAAAAAATAACAGCAGCAGAAAAAAAACAGCAGAGAGCTAGTGTTGTTGGCGTAGCCAGTGCCAAAGTTGCAGCCACGCCCTCTTCTAAAACAAGGCGCACGTCGACGCTGCAACAACAAAAACAACAACAGCAACTACAACAACAACAGCAGCAGCCACGGACGCCGTCAAATGCACTTCAAACTCATTTCATTTGGAAAATAAAACCTGAACCGGGCATAAAAGACTCTGAGGAAAAGCGGCAACTACAACAACAACAACAGCAACAGCAACAACAGCAACAAAAACATCAACGAGTTGTACCAACATTAGCAACAATAACAACAAGATCGTCGACAAATTTAGTTTTTTTCTTGATTTTTTCTCGCTTTTTTGTCGTTTTTTCTCTCTATTTTCTGTACCGTCAAGTGCGCGTGACTTTTGGAGACTCCAACAAATTTCGGTTGAATAATTTAATTGTTGCAAAAGAGACGCAAACCCAAAAACCTTGACAGCAGCAGCAGCAGCGGCAACGGCAGCAGCAGCGGCAACAAACGCAATGGCATAAAACCAGAGCAAAACTTTTCCCAGCTTCCCTTTTTTGTTGCCTTTTTTTTTTTGTTTTTCGAAAATGAGCGCAAATAAAATATGCAAAAAGGCGTAGCGAACTTTATGATGTTTGACTTTGTACAACGCAAAAATCTCCTACTCCCATTGCTCCGCCCACTACCCCTATTACCTTACACCCCAGTCTGTCCCTCAATCCGCTGCACGATTTTGCCTTGCCCAGAAAAGGAAAAACTTTTATTTTAAGTTCAAGTTAACTTTCTGGTTAGCCCGCCGCCAGGCAAAGGGCCTCAGTAAAGTGTGTAGGCAGCCCGCGCGTGGAGTGTGGCAGTATGGTGGGGACAAGAGGCGGCAGAGGGTGATTGCCACACCCATAACTGCTCAAGCTGCACCGCTCATTTCTGCTGCTTCTTTTGCTCGAAACTGAGCTAAAAGTGATGACTCTAAAATACCCTACTTCGACTGTTAACTTACAATCAAAGCTCAAGTAGTTAATTCTTATTCCCCTTCATAGAAATTCCAAAATTTTTGAACTGAAAGATATCTTGAAATAATTATAAATTATCAGGAGAAAATAAGAGCTATTAGTCTCTAATTTCGTTTAACAAAATTTCTATGGCAGCACATACCTCCCATTTGCAAATCTTTTTGGCTTACAGGGAATTCAAAAGTATTGTAAATTTAGCAAGCGTTGGCGCCATGCTACCTTGCCAAAATTGCCTGGCAAAAGGCACAAAATAATTTATTCTCAAATCAAAGTTAGCAGCGCGTTGCGTATATTAGCAATCTGCACTCATTTCAATACACTTCCAAAGCACACACTCACACACATGCAGACAAACACATTGAGGTTAGAGAAATGCGTATGTGTATGTCTGTGTGTGCGTGTGTGTGTATGTGTGTAAGCCTAGTCGAAAATTTAATTTCCCTGCTCTCTGTTTTATTTATGATCCAGATATGCTTATTCGTACCTTTCTGCAAGTTTTCACAATTCGACTTCAAGTCATATTTCATATTTTTTTCCATCTTTGAGTTGAGCTCTAGCACAACTTGGCCCGCCCACTCCCGACCAGCCCTTGGCCCCTTATCATACAGTGGCCTCTTAGTAAGTGAGCCTGCCTGCTGGTTTTGCTACCTGGGCTCTCTGCTTTTAACATATGACTTCCGTAATGTTTGCGTGCACAATGAATAACTTACTTCAATGTTATCCTTTTGTTGCCAGCTTGATGTATGCAACTTTGCGTACCCCTCACCCTCTTGCTTAGTGTGTGTGTGTAAGTGTGTGAGAGTGTGTGAACGGGGAACAGTTTGAATCCCCAGCTGCGCTTTAAGTAATCATTTTATATGCAGGCAGCGACAGCTGCTTAAAAATGTAAGCATAGTCAAGTTAGATTAAGATCGGAAGCTGAAACTGAATCAAGTCTGAAATCTGCCTAAACTTTTAAAAGTCCAAGAGATAAGTCTCAGTCTCGTCTTAGATCATCTGGTGGATCGAAAAGTATTTCATTTTACGAATAAAAAGTTTATTTCATATGATTCTGCTTTTAATTCTAATTCAAGGATCGCTATTGTATCTATAGCTCCCAACTTTGATCTTAAAATTATAAAAAAACAAAAATGTATTTACTTCTGAGTTTTTGTAATGATTTGATTGCACTCAAGCTTGAATGTGAATCAAAATTGTTAATGCTAAACTCTTTGCTTTGGAGTTCTTGAGCTCGTTAGTCGACGCTTTTTGTTTGTTTCTTGTTTCTCTGTTTATTATAGAAGTTCGATGTCTCTAATCAGCAAGTTGGGCTAAATTTCATTTATCAAAGACAAACATGAAATGGCAGCAACAACAGCAACTGTGAGAACAACAATAAGAAGCGTTAAACAAATTACGCTTCTTTTTACAACTAATCAAAAGTAATCACTTTGCAATTTTCGATGCCGGAGCCTGACTGAAAGACAAACAAAAAGTGCGCCAAAGAAATTTGCTGACACAAAGAACAAAGAGCTATTTGTAGGTTGAAGGGATGATTTGATGTAGGGGAAAAGACTCCCATATACACCCTGTAGGTTGTGGAGTGTCTGGTGTCATTGGGTGCCATCAACAGCTGCCATTTGCTGCTGGCATTCAAAATAACAATGCCAACAACAAAACAAACATTTGCCGCCTATCAGACATACATACGCACACACACAAACTCACACATATGACGACAAATTCGACAAACAAATCATGATAAATGAACCAACAACAAACAGGCAAAAGAAAAGCAAAGAAAAACTTATTCCTGAAGCTTTTTAATTTGCCAAAAGAGCGCACAGGAAATTAGCGTAAAAGGACAAGAAAAACACAACTCGAGTTCTGATTAAAAGGGTTGTCGTGTTGGCGATTTACCGACTCCATTCACCAAAATTGTCAGATCAGATACTTTTGAGTATATTTAAAGAGTATTCTAAGCTTACAGCGTGACTGTACATCCTGTGGGTTGATAGAGTCTATGAGTTGTGGCATTTTCCTGCTTTAAATCGACATAATAATTACATGAGTTAACATAATGCTAATTACTAATTACCACTGTGAAATTCTTAACTGCTTGCCATGCACAATTTATATATCAGATAGAAATTAGAAATTGCAACTAATTTCCAATAAATGCATAAATTTGCAAGCATTTACTTGCTTTTTACTTTCTGTCCAACAGTGACTCCTTCTCTTTCAATGGCTCCCCATTTAGCCCAAATGCTTTACAAATTAACTATCTATCAGAGGTCATATAATAATATGTGTAATTTTAGTGTATAAATTAATTTATTTCAATTAATTTATGCAATTTCAAATAGTGAATCATAAAGTGCCACAATAAACATTTAATTCGAGTTGTTATCGATGTCTAACACTCTAATTTACGCCATTTATGTTAACTAATTGGAAGTGTTAAGTTTTCAAAAGTATGCCAATTATTTATATTTAATCATTAATGCTTCTTATGTAGCCGGTTTCCCGTATTATTTATTGTAATCAAAGTATTATTAACATATTTTCTTAATCGTTTATCTTTTAATCTCTGTTTACGGCTAACTATTAAGAGCGCGAGAGCTGCCCATTGTAGCATACACAAGCACACACAGATTGGCACACACCCAAGTTCTCTCTCACGCACAGTCTTACCCTCTTATACACACACACACACACACACACACACACATACAGTCAACAGAATTGGACCCAGCTCAAGTCAAATCAAATTGTGTCAGTCGTCGAGTCGAGCTGAGAGTGGTCGAGGGAGCGGCATAAATGATTGAAATGTATTCAATTGTTTGATTGACTGAATGAGTCAGTAAGTTGGTTTCCCTGTCCGTCTTTCTGACGGTCACAACAATGCATGATTAATGACCAGAGCTAGCTGTCAGTAGGAGAACTAAAAAATTATTTGCGCCTAATTTGCACACAAAATGTTAAAACGTAGCACATCATTATTGTAATCGTTATCGTTATCGTTATCGTTATCATTATCGCGTATTGCAATCGTTTTCGCATGGCGATAGGAATAAAATCATGAATCAATTACTTGTCGACCGTCTACTGTCTGCTAAACATTTGTCATTCATCAATCAAGCAATTTATGTTAATTGATTTGACGGCGATTTAAGGCAATTTTTCAATCACAGTTGAATGCTCGCATAGCACAAGATAGACATATGAAAATGCTAATAAGGTTCAAGCCAATGATGATGCAGAGAATGATAATGATGATGGACATGCCGTAGATAGTCTACTGTCCACAGTGACATACTTTCAGCTTGATACATCTGAGAGATGCATGTGTGTCGGCTGTCTTCTAGTTTATAGCCAAGTTTAGCGGAGCAATTGACCCACATAACCACACACAAATGTCTACACACACATACTGCCACAAAGGATGTTGATAATGTGCATTTAAAGGATAGATACAATAGCTTATTCTCAAGCTGACAAACTTTAAATGTACCAAACGTAACGAAAACTTGTCACATTGGCACTTGGATAGACCTGAACACTCAAACCCATATTTGTGTAGCTTGATTACAGCCCAAATGTGATTTAAGGCACGTTAAACACACACATTCACACACACACACACACGCACACAAATCTAAGCATTGCCCAATAACAACAAAATGCACACACAATAACAACTAAAAGTAAACCATTACGACCCCAGAGACAGAACTTCGCACAGTGGGGCAAAATGCCGATTTCATTCCGACTCGAATCTGTGGAGCATAGATCCATAAAATATGCAGCACATGGCACACAACCAGGTCTTCAGTTGGCTAATGCATCAAAACACACATTTCCATTGGGCAACATCTTGTTCCACTTGCCCCAGACGATTCTTTCGAATTATTCTACTTTTGAGCTTCCCTTGGAGTCGATTCCACTGGGTGTATATTTATTCCAGTAGGGAGACTACTCTAGACAGTCTTGATTGATTTTTTGTCTAAGTTTTCTGAGGGATAGAAAAGGAGATTCCTTGATAGATGTCTAGATTATTACTTAAAACTTTTCCTTTTTGAAATAAACAAAAGACTTGTGTTCATTCTGAGAATGCGATCATTTAGAGTAAAGGTTGGGAAAGGCTCCGCTTACAGATATTCTGTAAATTCAAATTCATTTATGTTAACAGCGCAGTATAGACTGTAAAGCAAACTGCATACTCTCTGCACAAAATTTGAAAATAGATGCAGTTAGATGGGAACGCGTTAACCGACAAGTGCACAATTCCATGCATCGAGTGATGCTGTCAATGTTGTTTCTCTTGTTGTGTTGATGACATCGCTGCTGCAACCGCAGCCAAAACAAACCAGTGTCGCCCTCACAGGCAAACAAACACACACAGAGACAGACAGACAGACAGACAGACTAACAGATACAGATACACACAACCACATATAGATACAGCTGTTGCCTGCAGTTGCTTGGATGCACATGTTGATATTGGTGTTGGTATGGGTATTGGTATTGGTATTGGTTTGAGCCGGTAAATGCCGAGACTGGCCAATGGCATTTGCATCTGAATTTGGCCAAAAGCGAGCATTGAGGTTTCGAAATGCCAGCGGCTGTTTGTCTGATTTGGTCGAGCCAGTTAACTTGTTACAGTTTCCCTTCAGTTCAGTTCAGTTTAGTGTACTGCAGTTCTGTTCGGTTTGACATTGTTGCTTACATATATTCTGTGGCTTCGTTTCCTAATTAAGTGGAATTCTTTATTGTACTCACTGCAGATTTGAGGTTGGCTTTCACTTGCTGGTAAGGAAGTCATTTTAGGACCAGTTTCGACTGCCCTCTTTCAAAAGAGTTCCATAAAATGGACAAATCTTTTGATTTGTGTGCGTTTGCATTGCCAAATTGCTTAATCCCCTTAGCACGCATATGCCACTTGACCCAATTTTTAATCACTTTCCATGCATACATGAGAACATTCGCTGTAAGTGTGTGGGTGTGTGTGTGTGTGTGTGATTGTCACATAAATTTGTTCCTTAAAACTTACAGGTAAAAGTTTGAGCTGCACGTTCTAAGCCATTCCATTGAGCCACAAAACAAGCTTAAACACCCAAAAGGTTACAGCACAGAAACTAGAAGTGGAAATGGCACTACAAATAAAGGCAGGCAAGAGTTGTAATTGCAGTTAGAGATGAACAAATGGGAGATTTCTGGTACAAAATTCGGATATAGTCCACCATTTTGTTATATCAAAGCGAGCGCACAAAAGTATGCTATATAAATCTAAACATTGTCTGACTTTTCCTTATTCCTTCAGTCACGCTGCCATCTCTAGCTCGTTTTAACTGCATACGCTTAGGTAATGTTGTACTACAACATTTCTAAAAACTCATGCATATGCAGCGACCAAAAGAGAGCAGCACGTGTTGTTCTTGTTGCGTCCTGTTGTGGGCGCAAAAAGTTTAACAATAATAAGCAAATGCCCAAAAGCCAAAAACTTTCAGCCGCATGGCTACAATTGGCACTAAACCCAAACTCACTCCATGTCCATTCAGTACTTCGTTTCATTGTCCTCTCTCTCTCTCTCTCTCTCTCTCCTCTTCTTCCTCCGATGTCCTAGAAATGTTGTTGGCGTTGCAAATACGATTAAATATGGCAAAAGTTGTGCGTACACACGTCGCCCATTTTATTTAGATTGCGCAACATAGCCAAACGACAACAACAACAGCAACTACAACAAGTACAACAACTACAACAAAAGCAAGTGAAAGTAAAACAAAAACATTAAGGTCGCTGAGAGGCCTCGCATTTTGTATACTCCCTAACAAGGCTAACACATGTTTCTGTGGCCAAAGCACGGCACAATTCTGTTAACAATTTTATTATTAAAATGCTGTCAGAGCATTGCGTGTGTAGCTAAGTGTTCGTCTCTCTTTGTATGTGGTGTGTGTGTGTGTGTTTGTTGTCTCTCTCTGTGTGGCAGAGCATTTTCAGTTGCCCACAAAATGCATTAGTGGCTTACCTTCTCCCCTCTCCCCATTCCAAATGCATACAATAAATGGTGCATTTAAAACTGTTGCCAAACTTAATGCTTAAAAATTGAGAATACATGTTGGTATGCTAATTATAATCAAAGCCGCACTCAAAATAATATCAATGCTATAGTAAATCGACAAGAGATTAAATAAACTGAGCATAAAATATATAAATGGAGCTCTGAATAGATTTTAGAATATTCCATGTACTTTTTAACGTAATATATTATACTTCAAAATAAGCTTTCCCTTATTACTTTAAGTACTCATTATATAACAAATATAATTTTCCATGTAGAGCAAAGAGAAACCATTGTGTACATATAAAATAAATTATAATTTGGCTACTTTGAACCTTCTGCGTGTGCATGTGTGTCTGTGTGTGTGTGTGTGTGTGTGAGTGATTATTTAAAACTCACATGTTCTGCATTCTCTTAGGCCGCATTGTCCAGCTGCCTGTTGCCAAGCACTTGACATGTAATTATCGCTTATTAAGCCAGCGTACTTCAAAAGCGCCAATCAACAGTTGAAACAAAGTGTTGAGCAAATGGGGTGGAGAATGGAGGACGGTATCTGGGAGGGTATCTGGTAAATGCTACTTAAATATATTTAAATGTGGCTCTCCATTAAGCTTGACATGGCTATGCAGTTATTGAGGTCTCTGCAACTATGTGAAATGAGAGTATTTATAATTATGCGACTGAAAATTGTGCTGAACGACGCAAAAGTTAACAACGTTTGGTTAACGGGGACAACAAAAAGTCAAAATGAGCCGCACATAACAATGAATTTTAATTGCCAACAGCAACAGCAGCAACAACAACAACAATAACAACAATAACAACAACAACAGCTGCTGGCATTGTCTACCCTCGATTGGTGTTGAAATTTATGTGTGAAAATTATATTTAATAAATGCATTACAATAAAAATAAGCCACGAACATTTTGTCATTAACTTGTAGCACAATTGTTATGTGTTTGTATGTGTGTGTCTGTCTGTCTGTCTGTGTGATTGTGTTTGAATGTCTGATTGTATGTGTGCGGTATGTGTGCGGGAGGACAATAAAAAGATCAGTAGCTGTCAAGCCAAGGCGTTGAGAGACCCGAAGGGAAAGTTAAATATGAATATGAACTCGTAAATATTATTGTAATAAAGTATTGTCACATAAATTATTGGATTGTAAGTCTCGAAGTGATAAATAACAATCGCGTTCACTGTATTAATGATAATCGCTGGTAAAGCCACAGCTTCTGTGGTCAAAGCTCAGAAACACTTTCTGCCAAATAGTTGGAAATAAGTTGGAAGCTATGCTAAGGCTTTTAGTGAGTACCATAAACTAATTTGTAACTCACACAAATTTGAACAAATCGTGTTTAGTCTATCGTTAAAATCATGCATCTTTATTAAAGATTATATATTCTTTGAAACCTCTTACAGATTTAATCGACTGAAATCAATTTAGTTTTTCTGGCACATCCTTTAATTGTCTGTTAAATAAAGTGCTAGACTTTTAGCATTCACTGTAGCACTAGCTGCACTTTGTCATTGCTGTCGCTTTTGCTCTGCTACTTTTCTGGTTCAAAGCGCCCACAGTGTACCTTAGCCAAACGCGGATGCATTAGACATGTGCTACACGTAAACACTTACTCGGAAAATGTCCAAACAACTCACACCTGCTTTTGGGCTAGCAAACACATACACACACACAAACACACACATACACACCTATGTACAGTAAGCAGTTGTCAACAGCTTGCTGATTTGGTTAATTTTTCACTTGCTTTCATTAGATTTACACGGCGACTGCACTGAAAGTGACATTTTTCTCTCACTTGCGAGGCAACTAATTTGAATCAAAAGTCGTCACTTGTCAGTCACTAGCTGAGTGCCAAATGGAAGTTGATCCAATGTCCAGTTTACAACAAGAAAGAAAAGTACAGTCGGGCACGCCCGACAGTATAATACTCTATGTTAAGAAAATCGGTATTGGTAATTTGTCAATATTTGACAAAATTTCGAAGGTCAAGTCTCATCATACAGTTTGACAAAATGGGTTCGATTTTGAGAATTTTAGATTTTGATTGCGACTTATTCTGCTAGCTGTCCAGAGTATAAAAAGGTATGACTTTTTAAGATATCGCTTCATTTGGCTGAGTTACGATCAGCCAAAGTTGGGAAAATTGTGAATTTTAAATATTGAGCTGTTGACCTCATATCTGAGGACTCTTTGATACAAATTTGACAAAATGGGTTCGATTTTGAGAATTTTAGATTTTGATTGCGATTAATTCTGCTAGTTGTCCAGAGTATAAAAAGGTATGACTTTTTAAGATATCGCTTCATTTGGCTGAGTTATGATCAGCCAAAGTTGGGAAAATTGTGAATTTTAAATATTGAGCTGTTGACCTCATATCTGAGGACTCTTTGATACAAATTTGACAAAATGGGTTCGATTTTGAGAATTTTAGATTTTGATTGCGATTAATTCTGCTAGTTGTCCAGATTATAAAAGGTATGACTTTTTAAGATATCGCTTCATTTGGCTGAGTTATGATCAGTCAAAGTTGGGAAAATTGTGAATTTTAAATATTGAGCTGTTGACCTCATATCTGAGGACTCTTTGATACAAATTTGATAAAATGGGTTCGATTTTGAGAATTTCAGATTTTGATTGCGATTAATTCTCCTAGTTGTCCAGAGTATAAAAAGGTATGACTTTTTAAGATATCGCTTCATTTGGCTGAGTTATGATCAGTCAAAGTTGGGAAAATTGTGAATTTTAAATATTGAGCTGTTGACCTCATATCTGAGGACTCTTTGATACAAATTTGACAAAATGGGTTCGATTTTGAGAACATTAGATTTTGATTGCGATTAATTCTCCTAGTTGTCCAGATTATAAAAAGGTATGACTTTTTAAGATATCGCTTCATTTGGCTGAGTTATGATCAGTCAAAGTTGGGAAAATTGTGAATTTTAAATATTGAGCTGTTGACCTCATATCTGAGGACTCTTTGATACAAATTTGACAAAATGGGTTCGATTTTGAGAATTTTAGATTTTGATTGCGATTAATTCTGCTAGTTGTCCAGATTATAAAAAGGTATGACTTTTTAAGATATCGCTTCATTTGGCTGAGTGATGATCAGTCAAAGTTGGGAAAATTGTCAGTTGTAAATATTGATCTGTGGATCACAGATTCTGACATCCAAATTTGACAAAATAGGTTCGATTTTGAGAATTTTAGATTTTGATTGCGATTAATTCTGCTAGTTGTCCAGATTATAAAAAGGTATGACTTTTTAAGATATCGCTTAATTTGGCCGAGTTATGATCTGTCAAAGTCAAACAGGCAGACGGACAGACGGACATGGCTATATCGACTCGGCTTGTGATGCTGACTAAGAATATATACACTTTATGGGGTCGGCCACGCCTCCTTTTGCCTGTTACATACATTTCACAAACCCAATATACTCTTTCAGTGAGTATAAAAACAGAAGTTGTGTGCTTTATGCTGTATGCTTGGTAAAAGGGTCACATCGGAAACATGCTTATAATGTGCGCTAATGTGCATAATGTAAGCGACACGCACACCTGCACATCAACTCACCTAGACTCACCTGGACAGGCAGCAGCTTCAGCATGATGCTGCCACTGGATGTGGTATTGCCACATCCTCGGTCAGAGCTACAGTCAGTGGTAAACGTGGCACGCGGAGACAGCAAACACGAAACAGGCAATTTAACAGGCCATCAACGTTGATGTTGTCGACAATGATGTTGTTGACGGCAGCCTGCCTAACAATAACAGCCAGCCAATAACTAGAGCAACTCCCACAACAACAATAACAACAACAACTGCGGCCACAACACGTTCATCTGCTGCTAAGCCAGCTAACAAGGCAAACACAAAACTTTCACAACATTAAAAATATGATTTGGTAGCTTAAAGCGAACCTTATCATCAGTCAGTATTTTTAAAGCCAATTCAACTATTTACTCAAACTCTTGAATTCATTGAAAAGTGTGAACAAGTGTAATAAATTATATTTAAACTATTTGAGAGTAATTGCAATTGCATAAATTTAACTATCAAGGTTAACACGCTGGTCGTATGCGTGATGAATTGCTTTGCAGTGACTATAAATGCTCTGAAACGGAAACTAAAATGAAGCACTATTCAAGAGCTAGACACCTTTCAAAAGGATCGAAGCTGCAGAGTCACGTCTTGGTCCTGCTGCCAAGTTGTAATAATCACGTAAAGGCCACGTTAAAAGGAATGCCTAATTCAAAACTTTAGCCCAGTTGCACGTAAAGCGAGTAGGTTAGCTATCTTAAGGGCAACTTAACATTCAATATTTATTGCGCATACGAGCCGTAGTACCTTGAGCCACACAAATTATTAAGTCGCTTAATTAGCACGACAAACTGTTTGTCAATTGAGCTTGACGTTTGTAGCTGTCATTGCTCAAAACTCTTGTGGCTTTTAATCAGCTTACAGACCCTGGACTCGCAGTGAGATCTGGTTAAGAACCTGTTCCTTTCACCATTGGCATTGCTTAAGCCGCTTTGTTCGGATCATTAGCTGCTGTTGCTCTTTGAAGCCACGACTGCAACAAAGTGACCAACAGAGTTTGCTCAACTTTTTTTTAACTTTTAATACCGTATAAGGTAGAAAATTGGATAAAGGTCATATTGGTTGAACATTAATCTGTTATCAATGTTAATGCAAGTCTTCTGCTATAGCGAAATGTACTAAATAAATTAATATAAAAATGTTCACAATCAGGTTTTCGCTTAATTAAAGGGCATTCTAAAGTCTCTGGACTGTCAAGTCAGTCAGTGTGTTTTAAGCTGCAGTTTTGCTTTACAGCATCTCATTCTCAGACTCGTGCTGCTTGTGGCATACACAAAAGACAGGAAATTGAATAAAATTGCCATGTTATGATTATAGAAAGGAAGCATGCAAAAGTCAGCCACCAAAGGAGTTGCTACAGCGGCAAAGGCTTCTGATTCGCAAAGTGTATAAAAAATTTCTCGTTTGTGGTTTAAAAACTGAAGCAGTGATTTTGTTGTGCTTTTTCCATCTTTTTTACTGTCTGTTAACTATTATGGTGGTAATGAGCAAGACGACAGTTGCACTTTGACTTTTTAACAGGCCACAAAGTCAATTGCAAGCTCTGAAAATAAAAACATTATTATGTTGATTATTTTTTTATTACAGTCGCGAAATAAACGCGTACCGAAAACCATTATTAAATTTGCGTTTTAATTTTATTAAACAAGTGCGTTCACTTTGCACATCAATAACGCCTCTGACTCCAACTCCAACTCCACCTCCGACTCCGACTCTGTTTCCGACTCCGGTTTCAATTGCTGGCAGTGAAAAGCCGGGAAAGCGACCAAAAACAGCAAAAATATGGCTGCATCTCCTGTGTGTGTCCCTTGTGGTTGAGCGTTAAAATATTGACATGTGCTGCGGCAGTTTCTCCTCTTTCTACTCCCTCCCATCCCTATCCACTGCCAACCACGCCCCCTAGAGGAGGGCATGTCCAGCATATCAAATGGCCAACAGTGTTGTTGGACATCGCACAAATAAAGCGTAAAATTGTGTTTTATTTTTCACGCATTGTTTGTTGTTTGTCTTTTAAAAATGGAAAACACAAACAATCAAATGCATTTCACTGTGTATATGTGTGTGTGCAGTTGTGTCTGCGTGGTCGCGTATATAAGTGTTAAAATGACCTTTAGCTTTCAGTGTCGCTAGTGACAGCATTGTGTACCTTATAAACTGTAAAGTAAAAGACAGTTTATGTTTTTAACAAAGTCACTTAGTTTTAAATAAAAAGTGCAAATAAATTATTAAAATTTTAAAAGGAAAATCTGCTGGGAATACTGTTATAACTTAAGTTAAAAGTCTAGTTAATTTTTTATAGGATATTTCATAGTCGATCACTGCTTTCAGCGCTTTTACTTTGCTTGATTTTCAGCCTCAAGCTGTTAATTGCATATTTAAATTTATGTTGTTAATTGTTGCCAACCCGTCAGGATGCATTGCCCGGCTTCTTTTAAGTTATGGCTTCACTATTGCTTCATCACTTTATCCATTTCCTCTGACCCAACGCCATTTTGTACCCTTCCACTCCCACTCTATACAGCTTCTGTTGCAGTTTCCGTCCACTGGCGACTGAGTAGCTGAGTTGGCTCAACTGAAACGACATCCATTTAATGAAACCTTACACAAAAATAAATAAAATGGATTCCCAGGAAGTTAGTGAACATTTGCCGAGCAGAGATCCTGTTGGTCAGGACAAGTGAGTGGCATTGAGATGCCAGTTTGATCCATAGAGACTATCGTTGACTGCACTTTGTGCTTGTATCCCTGGTTTTATTGGGTTTGATTAATTTACATTGTGCTTCAAGGCTTTTAATTAAATTCATATTGCTGTAATAAAGTTAAAAGAAATATTCAAATGTTTTTTTTTATACCAATTTTAATATTTTAAAATAAGTATGAGTTTGATAAGATAATTAAGTTTAAAGCCAATAATTGAAAGCATATTTTATTAGTGCTTTTATTGATTTTCATTTATTTTTTTAATTCAGTCTGTAATTGTATAGATGTAACCACTTTTTTTTAGTTACTAAATAACTATGTATTGAATAAATTATCAAAATAAATGCAGCTTTATTCTAATGAGTATTAAATTTGTTTTTAAACTCAATTTTTGCTGCAATTTGATTTTATTTCTGAATATTCAAGCAATTCCAAATGTACATAACATACATAAATATTACACATAAATAAGTAGATGAAATAAACTGGAAAAGCATTTGCTAAAACATCAACTATGAAGTAATAACGAATTAACTGAAAGAACAAACAGTAAAACAGACAGACAGTGAAATTTTTATAAAATTATCCAACGATATATGGACTATTCGCTAATAAATCCAAGCTTGCAGAGTGTTTCATTAATCAATGGTTTCTGCAGCTCATGTGGCTGTGGCTCTAGAACGAGCAGTTCATCCATTCCATAGCGCTTCACAGTCTTCATAGACTTTGTCTCAATTGGCAGCTCATAGAATTGTTCAGTGAAATCATTGGGATTTTCGGCACCAGGAAGTGTCGGTGTTGGCAACAGGCCACAATTGGCAAAGGCACGTGAAATGTTTCGGGCATGAGTCAAGTTACCACGTCGCTTCTCACCACATGCTACCAAGGGAGCTGGTGGCCAATAGCGTGGCACAAACAGTTCTCGATCCTTGCCTTGTTGCTGTTGTTCCTTAACGATATTGTTGTTACCGATAGCTGAGGGTATAATATTGCCGAGAGTGGAGGAGACCATAGCGCGTTGCAGTGGTGCATTCTCATCGGAACGACCTTGAGATTTGCGAGCCATTGTGTTCTCCTTGTTGGCCGCTGCCTCATTGGCCTTGGCCTTGCAGCGCTCATCCCACTGCTTAACGGTGGGTATATAACGTCGTGGTTTTTCTGGCTTTTCCGGCTTATCTGAATCTGCCTGTGCTTCTGTCTTCCCCTCCTCGGCCTTTACATCCGCCTTGAGCTCCATTTCCGCTCCGGTTTCCACTTTGACCGCGCGTTGCAGTGCAACATATCGTCCAGTGGATTGCATGGGATGAGTCTTGTGTTGTTTCACTTCCAATTCCTTTCGCATCTCGCGCAGCACACGTTCAATGTGTTCCTTTTTAATTGCACGCAATCGATCCACACGTTCACGCTCTTCCGGCGTAAAGTCCACCGGACTGCGAGTGAGATGCACAATCACTTGTGGCTTCTCCTCGATCGACTCACGCATGCGTCGCTGTTCGACAAGTTTCAGTGCCTCTAGAGCAACTTTACGCTCCTGTTCACGTTTCTTTTCATCGGGCACTGAGTCTTTAAGCGAAGTCTTTTCCTTTATTTGCTTTTTGCGTGTAATCGGCGTAGTTGTCTCTTTGTCTGCCTGTGCTCGCTTCAAACTCGTTCCGCTTTTGGCTTCATTTGAAGCCTTGGGAAACTTGGACTCTTTGCCAAGAGCTGTGAATGAATGTGACAAGAGTGTTGCCAGTATGTAGATTTCGTATGCTTACCTGTATTGTGTGGACGTTCCACTCGCATTGGCTTCGGAAATCCTTTCCAGGGCAGCAGCAATCTTGGCTTTCGTTCATCCAATGCCTCAAAGTGACGCTTTAGTTCGCCCAGAGTTGCATTCTTGGACTCGCTGTTGTTCTTTGAGCGAGGCACAAACTCACTGGCATTCACATTGAGCTCTCCTGTTGTGGCATCTGTGGCATCTGTTGCTTCTGTTGTTGTGGCAGCTGTTTCCTCGCTATCGCTCTCGATTTCGATTTCGCTTTCGCTCTTCCTGCGGCTAACTTGTGCCAACTTTGGCAGCGGCTTTTTTAGCTTCTTTAAGGTTGCTGCACGGCTCTTGATCAAGGTCTGCATTCTGGGAATATATATATGATTACCTTGTCGTATTGATACTTAAGTGGGAAGCTCGGCTAAATGTGACGAGGCTGAAAGCTAAGGTTTGTTGACTGCTTCGATCATAAACGAGTAATAAGTTGTTTACTTATCTGTTTTGTTTACACAGACCTTTGACAGTTCGACGCAGGCCTGCTCGGCAGTTATCGATAATACAAGGAGTTTGACAGTAAATTCATTGCACAAATATATTTTGTTATTTGAAAATATATACATAATTTAAAATTCATTATTTTGGTTTGTATGTTGTTATAAGCAAATCGTTTCGTAAGCTAAAATTGGCATCCACTTAACGAATATTTTATGTATTTAAGTTGTTCTACCAAATACATTTCAGCTTTATTGTTGAGTTTTAATTTTTTAAGAGTTTATTGCTAGTTCAGAGGACAGTAAAGGTTGAAATGGGAATTTAAAAACTGATTTTTGTCAGTGTATTTACAGAAAATACTTGAACAGGCGGCCAAGTAAACAATTCGGTCAAGTGCAGTCAGCTTGAAGATGGCAGCAACAACGGTAACGACATTCAATAAAACGTTTGCTATTATTACAGAAACACGCACAGAAACAACTCCTCCCAACACACACACAAACACTCACACACACACACACACAAACACACAGTCTGCATGGCAATGCAATGAAATGAAAGAAACTCACAGAAAATATGCAATTTCACCTCAATCACAGCTGTAAAAATAAACAAACGATGGGGTAAATGCTGAGTTTCTCTAAAGGGGTTCCATCCTACCTCATGATTGCTCCTTCTTCGCATCCTTATGCTGCTTACTCTGTTCTCATTCTCGTTCTCATTCTCGTCCTCGTCCTCGTCAACGTTGTCATGTGAGCCACATGCTGTTTGCTCAGCTCGTAACGCTCTGTTCTCCATATCATTTGCCAAGAAAACAACGAGTACAGAGAATGCAATAAGTAAAACGTAATTACTGTTCTCTGGTTCTCTGCAAGAGGAGCATTTCCCTCTCCCCTTTGGAGAGTCCACTTCAATTGGCGTAACTGGCACAGAAGAAAAGAACTGTCATTGAAAGTAACAACTCTTAGGCACAAAAAATGTTCTGTGGCAGCTTAAACTATTATTACGAGTATCTTATCTAGTAACTATGTATGTAAATATATGCTGATTGTCAGCAGTTAATTTGTAATTCTTTGAAATATACCTTTCAGAATAAATTCTCATTTGCGGCTTATGTTCGTTCACCTCTGCTTATTCAATAATCATCAATTGGGATTGTGGAATATTTAAATGCATTATGCATCGTTATTGTCTATTGGAGAAAGAGTTTTCAATGGCTTAACAGATCAGTTCTTTATATGGCTTGTTATTGTCACATCAAATTGACACTAACTGTCGCACAACTTGCACATTTTATTACTCATTAAATTGACTTTAGTCCACTTTTTTTTTTGTATTTGGTTCACTTTGGCGCTTTGGTAACTTTTTGCATTAATCCGCTTGTTCAACTTTCATTACATTTGCGCTTATCTGCATAATTGAAATGCGAATTTGACGGCATTTGTAATTTAAAATTCGAAATTAACAGAAAATGCAAGTGAGAGTTAGCTCGGTAAAAGCGCATGACTAGAAGTTATCCTACAATAGTTGTGACAAATGACTACAAAGACAATTTGAAAGAAATTTGATGAATAATATCTAAAAATTAATAAAGATTATTATTATTTGATAATAATAAGACTGTATTTACCCCTCTGTTTTAAGATACTGGGTATATATACGAGCAGAAATGTGCAATGACATATGAAAAACACATCATTAATTCACAAATAACCAAATTAAACAATTAATTGCCAAAGACAAGCACTACAGTAAAAAAGTTAAATAAATAAATTAAATAAAACATTTATATGATGGTGTGCATGTGTGTGCGTGTGTGAGGACAGAAACTTAATCATTGACAAGTGCAACAAATTTAATTTCGCATTTGAATGCACAATTTAAATGCATTCATTGGGCTATTCAAATACTCGCATTGGGCTCATAAGTAATTAAAAATTAAATAACTATCACTTGACCGTACACTATCCAACAACACATACATTTGCTGGCTAAATAAATAAAACACAAAACAAAACATAAAAAAATATCACGCATACGCAACGAAGGCGAAAGTGGTCAGGAAAAGGAGTGTAAAGAAAAAAAAGCAAAAGCGTCGACAAATGAAATTCATTAACATGCTTCTAATTACAGCAGACAATGGCAATGACAGTGAGAGAGAACGAGTGGTGGGCGGCAGTAGGCGGGGCTGCTGTGTATGCATTTCGCATACAAATTACCAAATTAATGAGCAAAGCACAGCCGCAGTAAATAAAGGCAAATTATTTATAAATACAAATACAACAAAGCAGGCAAATAGGCATCCCTAAATGGAAAGTGCGTGCCAAATGCTACGAATACGAATATTATGGCCAAAAATTGTTCAACCAAATTCATAACTTGTTGGCCCGGCTAATTGGAGGCTAAGCAAATATTTGCGCTTCAATATTCTTTGCCAAGCTCTGCTAAATGGTTTGGTAATGAGAACAATTTGCAGAGCAACCCTCTACCTCGGATACATATTCAGTCAAACAATTAAAACAGATACTTTAAATAGCGCTCATTATTCAAAGTCCAGTTTTAAGAGCAAATAAATTAAATTAAATTATTTAACTTAATTGTGGGAATTTAAGTAATTTTTGGCTCTTTTAAAATAAATTTCTCATGTGCATTTCAAGGTAAGAGAATTATGTGTGCTATACTAGAATGGAATGTTAACTTCACATGCTTCAGTTAATAAGCCAACCCCATTTGCAGACCTGCTGCATTTTACTAGCTTACCTTTTTGGCTTTACCAAACGATTTTAGCCACACCACACACACACACACACAGACACACACAAACTGGCAATGTTAATCCTGCTGTGGTGCTTTCATCCTCGTCCAGTTACCAGTTGGCACTTGCAAGTCAAAGTTACGCTCGCCTGCCGTGTTTTGGTACAGGGCATTTTGAGGTATCTCTGATGGTCGAGTGCCAGTTGTGCCAGTTGTGTGGGGGCACATGTGGCGTATACGTAACCTGGCCGCAAACAGAAATCAAGACACATACAATTACATTTTGTTGTTGCTAGTTTGGGTGGTGTACTCGACAGAAAGTAGTAAGTAGTAAGCAGCAAGCAGCAGGCAAGTGAAACGCAAACAAAGCCAACAAACAGACCAAAAATCTAGTTCACTTAAAATTTCTCATTTCCTTCCTCAACTGGACTTCAACCAGGACCCAGCACTCACATGTTGCGAAAATTGTTACAGGAAGCCGACACGCTGTCTCAACACACACAGAGAATGGGGTGGTAGTTGAGTGTGGTGTCGGGGAGGTGGTAAGGAGGGGTGAGGAGAGAGGAGAGTGGAGTGTAGAACTTTCTGTTTTGTGGCAAAAAAAGCTTAAGTTAACAACTTATGCCAGTTAGTTGTTGTCGAGCAGGCCAAGAGCTCAGTGCTGAACTGAGAACTGAGAGCAAGTTTGGGTCGACAGTGGCCTGATTGTCACCAAACGCATTTAGGAAGGAAATTAGTACGTAAATGTCATAATTTGCAAAAGGACTTTGTGCACAGGATTATTAAGTCATTATACACACCCACACAGACACACACATACTTACTCACATATATATTTTTGGATATACTTACACTGTGATGTGCTCGTAAATGCAAATGAAAGCTCACCTTTGGCTGCCTCACACATTTATTGGCCTGAGTCCTAAAACTGTAGCCAAAGCTAATCAAAATGCAAATTTCAATTTGCCAACTGCTGAAGTAAAAGACAAAGAGCTAAAAAAATAATGAAAAAAAGTAAGAAAAAACGCGAAAAACAACGGAGAAAAGAATTGAGGTGAATGCAAAGAAAAAAAAAAGAGATGGAAGCAAATGCCAAATCGCAAAATTCAGTCAACTAAAAATCTTTGACTTTTTACCTGCGCACCGAAAGATAATCATGAAAACGCAGTCAGCGTTGGACCCCAGGGCCACATTGAATGTCCCCAAACCAGGGCAGAGTCCCCTACCACACACAAACACACACAGATTGCCTCGCGGTAATCCTTTTCAATGTTAACTTCCGCTCTGCCCACATTGCCTTTAGCAAATTACTTGTATCCTTTTTCATGACTCGCTTGATTTCTTCTTTATATATATATATATATGTATATATATATTTTTACTCTTCTTTTTGTTGTTGGTTGCCCACAACTTTTGATAACGTCAACAGCATTGAACACAGCCGCAAACCAACAACAGCAACAACAACAACAACCACAACAGCAACAATGTTTGGCATATTTTCTTTGCTTTGAATTTTTATTTGCTCTATATATTTTTATACACTTTGTTTTGTTGTAGTCTTTGTTGGATTGTGGATTGTGGACTGTGGACTGTGGGCGGTGGAAAATTCCCAAGCTGTTTTATGCCTGCGACGAGTTTGTCAATTTGTGGCAAGTGCAGTAAACATGATCTAATTGACGTTGAAACTACCCAAAGTCCACCATCAGCTCATACTCTGTATTTCACCCTGTTTGCTGGGCTTGACACATGTCCAATGAGTCTTTCTTTCTGATTCTTTTCTTGTGCCCCACAGCCATTTTAATCTCTGCGCTCGCAGCTCACTTGTCATTGCTGACAGCTGCCTGATTGGTCCAATGGGGACACAAAACTAAAAGACACCGAATCCGGACACATATCGACTGATATTCGGCGTCCACCCTACAACATGTGAATGTCAGTTGGTTTATGTGCTTTGCATAATGCTTTTAATTGAGTGATGTATGTTTCAAATTGAAATTGATACGACCATGCCCTCATGACCTGCACTTCACTTAACTGAAACCAACTAAAGTGGCTGACAGTTTAGCACTTTAATAGTTTGAGTTACTCTAAAAATACTTGTTTTAGTTACTTTTAGTAGCGCCGCAAAAGCTGTCGCCACATCCAACAAGTCTATCAGTCAAGTATCAAACGTCTACGACTTTTCCGCCGGGAAAATCACACACTCACACACACACATACTCTAAACTGTACATTGCAGAGCAGCGGTTGCGCGGTGCAGCGCTCACTCAACTGTTATCAAGCCAATGTGTATTTATTAATGTTTTTTGCAAGTTTTGGATTTGTGACGAATTGTGTATATCCTGTAAAAGGATTCAAGTAATACATAAATACTTTTAAGAGAACTTAATTCAGTTTGAAACAAACTTCTTTTAATCAAAAATTATATATAGTTTTGATAACTATTTTCAGTTTAATATTTAGTTTACTTAAATTTAAGCCGTCTTTTGCAATCTCTTAGTCATAAATCTCGCTGTCAAATAATCATTTTTTTGGAATTGGCATTTTTTTTTGCTTTGAATTTAATTTTGGTTTTAACTCAAGCTATTAGCGCTGTTGTTGCTTGATTTGTTGCCTTTTTGTAGTTGTTGTTGTAGTTGTTGTTGTTTGCGCTTTTCGCGCTTTACTTGGCTGCGGTTCAACGCGCACTTTTCCCTTTGCCTTTGCCTTTTCACTTCTCGCGCATTTTCATCATCAACAATTTTGGTACGAAAACTTTGCCAAAAAGTTTTGCACATGCGAAAGGGTTTCGCATGCGTGCAGCTGCAGCTAACTTAAGGTGTGTTTCGGTGTGCTAGTGTGTGCGGGTGTGCGTGTGTGCGTGTGTGCTTGTGTGTGCAGGTGTGTAGCGAGTTTAGCTTAAGTTTTAGCATACAGCAAAGGCGATGGTGAAACTTCCATAAAAGACCAGCAGTCAGACAGGAGGCGATGAACGCTTCGTTGCCGCTGCGTGCCAGGCACACCTTGCCGAGAGTTTTGTGCGGCTGCCACAAGTAGACATTGGTTAAAAACTTTTCAACTACCCATACAGCTACACACTTACACATACACACACACACACGCGTATACCCACACGCACATACACGCGCAGTTTGAAAAATTATTATAACACGCCACGTTGGCAACCTTTTCATATGCCAAAAACTTAGACAGCACAGGCAGGGGAAGGTGTATGGTTAAAGTCGGCTCTGAAAGACTTCTGTAGATATAAAATTATGCGCGTTTATTCGTAAATTAAGTGCTGGCTGTTGCTTTCTGAAACTTGGCCAACAACAACAATATCACTACGAAGAGTAAGCGCAAGCAACCAACTAACTTGCCCCTGCGGTTCTTCCACTCAAAGGAATTTGCGTTCGAGTGCATTTTGTAGAGGGGAGGACAAAGTGGTGGGACGGGGTGTGGATGTTCCAATGAATCCAAACTTTGTGATATCTTAAAGACCCTCTGAATTTTGCTGTCTGAAATAGAATTCATTTCACGTCACATTATAAATGTATAAGGCCTAAGTGCTGTTGCCTATCAATAGCCACAAATTTAACAAGCCCTATTTATAAATAAACTACATTTGCTTCAATTTACACGGCACAACTCCAAGAAATAAACTTCAAGTCCGTTCAACTCGGCACACGTGAGCTGCTATGGTAATAAAGCAATGATAAGAGCCAAATTGCATGACCAAATGCTCGGCATGCAACTAAATGTAGTACACGAAGAACGAGGGATGTGTAGAGGGAAAGTGAGAAAGAGAGAGAGAGGGGGAGGGGGAGAAAGGGATGGGTGGAGAGTATGAGATTTAGGAGTAGACTGCATGTTACTCAATATATAAGCTCAGGTTTCATGTTGTCTAAGCCAGCACTTCAGTCGTTCAAGTCTTAGTATTTACTTCAACGTAACTTAATCCGCATTAAAGCGTAATGATGGTAAATTAATACCCAAAATTAAGCTCTGAAAAATAATATTGAATTACTAAAATATTTAAAGAATACATTTGAGTTGTAAAGCAACAGATTGAAAAGTCTAACTGGAGAAAACTAATTGTTATACAGCTTTTGTATCCAGAACACGTTTTCAACTAAAGAAAACTGTTTCAGGAGAATAAATGTTCAAACTTTTGCTATATATCTGAAAAGTTTTGTTGGTGCAATTTTGACCGATAATCAGTTAATATTTCTACAATAAATAGCTTTATTAATCATGACCAATAAATATTTTATTGTATTCTAATAAAAATAAAATTTATTTCAATTTTATAAATGCCACTATATATCATTTAACAGCTCCATTTCATTGACAGATTTATTTGCTCACTTTAGATGATCTTTCAGCAGCTAGTCGCGAAAACACACTCATGTGAGTGGCTGCTCAGAACAACATTGAATCCCAAGCCATGCAACAAAATAGACAGCATTTACCTGTAACCGTAGATATAGCTATAGTTGTTTTTTGCCACACAACGAGTGCTTGGCATACGCCATGTCTATATCTCTCTACTTCTGGCTTCTGCACCATTATTGGCAGCTCGAAACGGAAGCAGCGGTAGCATCAACAATACCATCAGCATCAGGAGTCGGGATCCATTTCTGTGGTGAGGATGGGAATGGGATGATGGGAACGATGGTGACGATGAAGGCGGCATATAGCGAACACAACGCTTTGATGCGCGCTAAAACTTTCAGATTTTTAGAACATAACATTTTACGGTTTCACGGTTCATTGCCACATGCAGGAAAGTGAAAGATACATCGACGCACACACACACACAGACTCTAGATGCAGCTGTGTGTGTGTGAGCGTGTGTCTGTGTGCTGTTGGCATATGAAAGCGATACTCTCGTTTGCTCGTTTTTAGAAAATCGTTTGAAGCATTGGCCGCCATCACAACCGGCAACGATAAAAGGATTGGATGGTAGGGAGGACAGAGTTGAGAGTGGTCTGAGGGTTGGTTGTAGGGATGGAATACGAAGTGAGGCAGTAGAATGTGTGGAGCTGGGTTAACTTTTAGGGTTGCATTGGTTTTGTTTCTGCTAAGCTTCAACAAAATATTTTAAGCAGTTTAGAAAGTGCCAGGGCAATGTATGTATGTGTGTATAAGAGTATCTCTCATATCAGTTACGCGTGGGGAAAAATGGGAAAGATATAAAATGTTTGTGTATCTGTGATGCTGATGCAACTATGCTGCCGGCAGCCAAGTAAAGCCTTTTGATTCAAGATTTAGCATATCAGATTATAGCAATTTTAATTTGTTTAAAACTTGAGCACAACAATTTGTACAATGGCCATATTCTGTCGTCTAAATAATTTGAAGCTTTTTAATTGCTAAAGATTCTTGGTTTCGATTGAACAATGTTAAATTTATAATTTTGTTTATTTTTTTCCAATTAAAAGTCGATTTGTTACTTTAAACTCGCGCTGTTCTGAGTCGAAGCAGTATTGCTGCCACACATTGTTGTAGACCGCTCCTCTTCAGTGCCTCAAATGGGCAACTTAAAAGTGCACTTATGTGTGCAGTCGAAATCGGGTAACGTTTTTCCAAAAAAACAAGTTAAGAAGAAAAAACGGAGGCCACTTGACAGCCACAAAGCGCCTGGCTTGTCACCCGGTTCTTGGTCAAAGCGTTGCACGCCAAGTGCTCTCCAAGCAGTTAAGCAGCGTTGCCGATGCCATAAATGTTGCAAGTTGGCAACGCGACGCGTCGCGAAGCGACACGATGCTGTTGCAGACACACTCGCTTCACCCCCGAATACCACCACGCCCCCAACACCCTCCACTAGCACTTAGAACTCGCCGCAAAGTGTTTAAGCATGGAGGCAAGTGGCAAACGTTTGCCATTTTCAACTCGTTCTTTTGCACTTTGTGAGCATCTTCGAGTTGAGTGAGTTACGATGGCTCAACAGGGGCAGGAAGCAAGCAGCAAGGGGCAAGGAGAAGAAGAATAAAGCACATAGAAGGTAGTACTGGAACAAAACGGGAAAGGCATGCAGACAATTTCACAGCAATTTAAGTTTTGCTTTTGTTTAAGCAACACTTCAATTAGAGCATCTTAAAAACTATGTCAACTGCCACCAGGATGTGCATCTCAATTTGTAGACATGTTTCTCGGCACTTTCGCAAGGTGATTAAACTCATTTGCCACACTAAAAAGTACTTCTCTGTCTCTCACTGTTTTTGTCTTCTTTCAGTTTGATTCTTGGGCGTTAAAAATGCTTCTTGTTCCGTATCTTTTGACTGTGCACAATTGTTATAAATTTGGCAGCAAAATAGTTTACAGCAACGCATTCAGCACGTAGCAAATTGCTGTCATGTGCTCTTCGCTTCTATATGTTTGTGTATGTGTGATTGTGTTCGCCATACGTGAACAGGTGCGCTTTATGGTTGACTTCAACTTTTGCTATTGCCACTGCCTTTCGCTGCGACCGCTGTGCTCATGAAATTGGTTTTTTGCCACACGGCAATGGCAAAAACAATAACAACGCCAACAATTTCTTATGATTTATTATTTTTCAATGTGCTTTTCAGGGTAACTTAAGCCTTTGGTCTACTTTAGTTGTGAACGCAATTTTGTCACATTTATTAACTGATGGATTGGGTGTAATCCTAACAAAAACTTTGAGCCAACACAATTTTGCTGTACAGCTGACCTTTTCCCCTTTTGCTTCTAGTTTTTTCTTACTTAACTGTTTGAATACTCTTGTGCGTTCTACAGATTTTAATGGTCTGCACTTTGAAATTGTGCTGCCTACTTTCAAGCGCAAGGATATTATTAATAAAACTGTAGCATACTTCTAAGGACATACTTTCTTTGATTATTGTTTTACTGCATTATATTTGTTTCTGTATGTATATCTTTTAAAATAAGTTTCAATTACAGTATGTATATTAAATTAAAATTCTTATATTATGTAGAGTATTTTTAGTTCGTTAACTTTCGACGATACTCGACTACTTTTGTCGTTGTTCAGGTAGTTTGGTCAGCGACGCCCATTAAACATTTAATGTGCCAGCCAATAAGAAAGTTTTGCGCTTATCCCGGCTTATACTTTGAGCAGTTAGAGGTTGTGCTACTCTGCTCTCTGCTGTGCTGTGCTGGCATGTGTGTGTATGTGCTTTTGTTTTTGTTTGTTTGGCTGAGTGCCAAGGGCACTCTCCTCTATATAAATATATGTATATAGATAGATGCATGTATTTGTGTATATTCTCCTATACTGATATATATAATTAATTACTGTTCGAAAAGTTTGACACATTTAATTATTATTTTATTAGTTTGGCTATTAACTGGCGGTAGAGCCATCTGAATCCCATTTGCTCGTGTGAGGCAAATCACGAAGGAGATCCATTCGTTGCCTGTTCCCGCATTCCTGATGTGAGTTTCGAAGGCAAATCAGACAATACAACAATTACAACTACCTCGATCTCGTCAGCTAAAAATATTTAAGACTGTAAATCTATACGCTGTGGTCGATGGGCAGCGTGGAGTGTAATTTCTAATTGCTTGCTTGGGGTGGAAGTTACTTTGCTTAGGTCGAGAAATCTGGATAAGTGTGCGGATTGCTGGGCGTATTATTCTTTGGCTTTATCAATTGCATTTAATTGTTGCCACAAAGTAGCAACTTTATACATGCACGCATGCACACAGCCATACACTCAAACACACACAGCTGTGTAGCCAGTACACATACGTGAATGCAAGATTAGATATACAGTTTCTTGCTTTCGCTTAGTTCGCTTCACTGGCTTTGGGGGTTTTTCATTATATTTTCTTTCATAAAAGTTTTGTTTGGACTTTTGGCAAATCAAAATCGACTCGACTCAACTCGAGTAACTCTTGTTGGCACAAATCTTGTAAATCCTTAATGCCGGCCAAAGTCGATTGTAAAGCGCTTTCCAGTTTTTGCCAACTATTTACAACTTTTGCAGCAAATCAACTTGTGTAGTTTGTAAAAACATGCTTTAAAATATGTGAGTCTGTGAAGAAGTATTAAATCAAATTAATTAAAATGTTCTTCAACATATTAATTAAAAACAAATAGCCAAAATAAAAATTCTGTTATTTTCTTCGTTTAACTTACTCAACATTTAATATTAAATTGCAAACTAACAACAGAAAATCGGTTTCAAACCGTGTTAATATTAAATTTGTTTCAGCACTTGGTATCGATGCCTAAATTTGCTGTAAAGTTGCTTTGGTGCGCATTCAATTTGCTTGCCGTATGCAGCCGGCGATGCTTGCCACCGGCTGCGGCAGCTGTGGCAACTGTGGCTTATGCAAGCGCATTAACAAACAGGCGACGCCAGGGATCTGCATTTTTAACAGCATATTTTAATGGCTGATTTTTAACGTCAGCTCACTGCGCACTTATTGACAGCTGCGACAGGCATGTGACACGCCCCTACGGCCCCAATAGCGCTCCCATACCCAGACTCCCCAACTCCAGACTGGCTACCGCTTTGATGCATATGTCATGCGATACACGCAACAATACAAAATTTATTTGCAACGCGCCTGTCAGACTCTCGCCATATGCAGGAGTCCCTGTTCATCCTACCCATTCTTCCTCATCTTTTGCCTTCCCTTTCGCCATCATATTCTTCACTGTATGGTAGACATAAAAAATGTTTAATTTAATTTCTCTTCGCAAAAAAATGCTGTGTCCCAACCATTGTTGATGTATATTCTGGTTATTTTTTGCTCTGGATTGGCAACTGCTGTGCAAACATAAAATGCTTAAACAATTTTTATAGGTAAATATTGACAGGGGCTGTGAGAAAGGGTGAGAGTGAGGTGAGCAAGGGAGGTGGAGGTTTAAACTCATGCTGTGCTAATCGACGTACGTCAACTGTGACTGAATTTTAACATGAAATATCGTACACTTTGGTCGCGTGATTGATAAACTTACCGTTCAGCTCAATCAAATTTTGTACAATTGAGTTAAGCCGGAACATATAAATAGATAATCAATGGAATTAATCTAGACATTGTTATTATAATTAAATCAAAATTATACTGCATTTGCACTCGAATAGCATCTTGTATTGTTAATTTGCATTTTATGCATAGTAATTAAGTGACAAAGAAGTAAATGTTACTCGGTAACAACTGTATTCAATTGCACAAAACGCAGCACGTTCCAACAGACACATAATCACACACATAATGTTAATGTGCGTGTGTGAGTGTGTGTGTGTATATGTGAGAAAGCAGGCAAATAAACAAATATGCTCGCAATGGGCTTTAATTTATACAATAAACACACAAATTGGGGCGTCTAATGTTCGCACAGAGACACAGAGACACACAACAGACACCGCATTATTGACCCACCCTCATGTGGAAAACACACACACACAAAAACAGACACTCACACACTCGAAACGATGCGCATACAGACTCTGGCTGGCACGTGACCCGTTGCTATTGAGTGCGTTTGTTTGCGTTGCGGCCAAATCAATTAAAAATTACGCATACGCACTGTAAATATTTGGCACGCGCATCGCCATTTGCACAACGTACGCAAAATATTTGCTAATTTTTGAAGCATTTCGATAATTAAAGCAATAAAGACCATACCAAAACCATCAAAACATGAACACAAAGACTTTACACATACGCATATAAATCAATTTCTCTGCTCAAAAAATAATGGAAATTGACACATAAATTTTTGGAAACAATCAGATTTAAGCATAAATTTTGTGCAATGCTTAAATCAAAGATTGATTTAATGTTAATTAAAGGGAAATTGTTTGCTCTTGAGCATGTGCATAAAAGTAGTTGATTTCATCTTTTTGTTGCCTTTCTCTTTCCCTTTCCCTTTTTCTTTGCATTCGCATTCTGATTTGTTCTGTGTTCTTGGCTGTGACAAGTGAAATGAATCTCTCTGCTCAATGGTACAAAGTTTCTCTTCCTGCAAAGTAAACACACACAAAGCATAGTCAACTTGCTGCCAAGAAGCAAAACTTCTCCTGTGCTGCAACTACAACTACAACAGCAGTTTGAGGTGTTGGTATGCGTGTATATAAGCGTGTGTATGTGTGTGTTTGTGTGAGAAAGTGCGTTTGTTTGTTGGGTTTGTCACAACTTTTGCATGTCTGTTTGTCAGACTGCGAATCTCTGTGTGTAAAACTCAGTTGCTCCGAATATCTATACGCCTGTCTTTATTTTTCTTCGTCCGTCTGTCAGTCAGACTATCTGTTTTTCAGTCGCTTTGTTGGTCTCTCCGACTGTGTCTGCTTCAGCGTGTTTACTGCTGGTGCCGCAAAAGTTTAGGGTAAATATGCAAGACGCTTGCAAAACTCGTGGTATGCGGCAAACATCAACAGCATTTTTTCTCCTTTTTGGATGCTCTCAAACATAGCATTGGGCAATTGTTTTTAAGAAGATACTGACGACTATTAAATACTCTGAAAACAGTTTGGAGATAATAGTTTGGCAGGGAACATACACAACATAAAAATTAGCTTAAAAGTTTAAATGTGGAAAAGTCCATCAAATAAATAAAGGACACAAAGGTAATGCGTTTTATTGTGTGTTTATTTCGAACATTTTGGTTTCAGTGATTAATTGTTTGATCCTCGCAATCACTTCAGAGCCACGACTTGATTCGATTAGCTAAGTAGCGCACATTCGCTGCTCATATGGCCACATAGAGCATTATGGAACCCAAAATGAACTTGTGCATTTATCTTGACGCAGACGCAGACAAGTTTTGGCTGATTGCAGCCACACAGCGGGACAAACGCAACGGCGCAGAGTGTCGTGCAATACTTTTAGTGACATTTATATCTGCTTTCTCCGCATTGCACCCACTATCAGACTCCGACATTTAAAAATTTATGCAATAAAGTTAGCTGGCAAGCCAAATGTATATGGTATATACTGTATACTGTGTACGTAAAGTATATGTTTGTTTTTGCGACTTTTGAGCAGATGGCTGAGCTTGTCGAGGGCGCACATAAGTTTTTCCAGGCAGTTTTGAAGGTCAAGTGTATTTCAGGCTGAAGCTGATGCTAAGGCAAACGCCTTGAGTTTTAATTGTATGAAAGAAGCATTGAGGCTGGCAGAGATACTATTTTTGCCACGAGCACTGACTATGCTGCTGCCCACTAGCAAATAAATCAGCAACACTTGACAGACGCACTGAAGTTACTAATTTAATTTACATTTTTAATTTATTTTTTGTGCGCCCGTCAAGTGAATAAGTAATGAATTTACAACTTCTCAAGAATTTCAAATTAAAAACAATAACACAAAATGGGTGCGACCAACGGCAAGTCCAAGTCCAAGTCTAAGTAGAAGCTGAAGTAGAAACAGAATCTGAGGGAGTAGGACCCAGGAGTAAACGCAAGCGCAGCCTGTGCAAATTAGAGAAACGGACAAAACACGAAACAGGTGCGTTTGCATATTCATCTCGTTTGCCATTTTCTTTTAACGCAAATGACTAATTAAAAACTGTAGTGGGCGTGGCAGTTAGTCAGCATAGTGACAGCGTTACATAACACACTCACACTTTTTGAATGAGAATCAGCGCAAATTTATCTCCCCAAAGGCGCTTTAAAACTTGACTTTAAAAGAGCCGCTGAAAAGTATGCTACACTTTCTGCATCTCCTCCATTTTTGCTTGGTTATCCCTGTTGTTTGCGTGGTGCAATCATGGTGCGCTCCCTGGTTACTGTCATTTGCACCTCTTACATCTGCAAAAATGTCGGCCACAGTCTCATGCATATGCAAATTGCATTTACGTTGCAAACGTTGCCCCTACCTTTGCAGTTCCTTGCGCCCACTTCAGGTGAGATCAAGGCAGGAACACTGCCACTGATGCTTGACCACAGCAAGGGCAAGGCGTTGCACTTGTTCGAATGTTTGTTTGCGTGTGTGTGTGTGTGCGCGCGTCTTTGTATTCGTGCCAAAAGTCACGCCGAATGACAAATCAGAGTGTGTTGTTTGAGTATGTGTGTGCGTGTGTGTTTGGGAGTTGGTGGATGAGACACATAACAGAGATTAACATATGGGAATACCACGTGCTTGCCTTCAGGGACTCAGCCTCAACAACATGTGTTTTTGTTTATCGCTCTTAAATATTATTTTCAGCATTTTTCTTGAGCATTTTACATCTTGTTCTTTAGTGAAGCCAAGGTTAAATGAATTAGTGCTAAACAAGTTGTGCTCGTCACAAGCTTCTCAAGCGGAAGTAGACGCTCTTCTGACTTTTACAACTAAACAAATTAAGTTTACAAGATTGAAATTTGAAAGAAATCTTGTACTTCATAAACTTAAACTACATAAATCTTAAGCGCAAGCGGCTTATTTACCACTCAGGTCAAAGTAAGAGCATTGTTAGTGTCAATAATTACGAATACGCCGCGTTGACTGCACCGCTTACTCATAACAATTAGTTTCAAGCTCCAGGGTCGGTCACTTGACCTTCTTCAGTATAATTAAAGAACCTTCCCATTTAACAGCCAACAAAAGCATACACATACACTAACAAACCCCTTTGACTTATTCAAAAACATTTTTTTTTTCGTTTTTTTTTTTATACTGCAGCTACACACTTTATAGAAGAGGAAGCAGAAAAAAGGGGCAAATGGCGAATCAGCCAACAAAGCAGCAGAAAGCGAAGCGTAAAAATTAACTTTGTTAAAAAGTACGCACTTTTGTGAGATTTTTCTGCTCAAATGTCCATTGAGCAAAAAGGCAGCAGCAAAAACGAAAAAAGTTACACAAAAATACAAGAAAAACAAAAAAAAAGGAGAAAGAAAAAAACTGTTACGCAAAATGAAAATTAAACGATGCTTAAAATTACTTTTTCGTCAAACTCTTTACTCGCTTTCCAACACTCACCGTGATGTTGTGGGTTGTCCTTTATGTTGTTGTTTCTACTCGGTCCGTTAAGAAATTGTTTGAGCTCTGCAATTGGTGTGGCAAAATTGTTATTCTTCTTAAACCCGATACCCTTAGAGTTGCATAGAAGATCGTGTTGGAAAAACAAGTTTATTTTTTTTTATTATTACATGAAAATATTTATTTTTCCAGACTAAAAATTCAATATACTAGACCTATCGCTCTAGACCAACAGACACGTCTATGGAAAATCGAGAAGCGAGAAATGTGCATAAATATAGAACAAAGTACTGTAATAATCACATCTTTTCTCTTCATATACATAAAAAAAAAACATTCACAACCCAGCTGCATATTTAATTAAATTATGTTATTTATTTTTAATATTTAAAGCTTTATTTTCTTTTATTTAATTGCATTTATAAAGTAAACGAATGCGAGCGCCAGGTGTAGGGGAACACAGAGAATAATTAAAGAGAGATGACGAAGGGGAGGCAGAAAGTTGGTATCAGGGCTGGAGAGCATTAAAATGTTAATGAAGCTAAATTAACATATGACGCTCATAAAAAGGTATTAACTGACAAATACACAAACATATACTTAAAGCGCATGCATTTAGTTGAATGCGTAGTTAAGCCAAACACAAACACATACATTTACACACACCCATACATGGAAACGTACACACATGGGGACAGTCAGGACTCAGCAGGACTCACCTGGAAGTACCTGCTGACCGCATAGCTTTGTTGTCGCTTTTGCCTTTTGCCGCATAATCCCTCCCCCATGGACTTGTGTGCCGTGTTGGTGAGAAGGTGTATCTATGGTGTAGGGAGAGGGTCGGGTAGAGGGAGTAACACACACATGCTGACAGACTTACTTATGTCTGAGGCCAAATGCCATAAGGTTTAAATAAAAGTTGGGTCTTCTGCTACCACAGGATATCAACTTTTATACCAGAAATCGGGCAGTACTTAGCCAACAACTTTTTGATCAGACTGTATCATATGGAAAAATCTATGAAAATAAATGAAAGTTAGTTGTAAGCCACTTTTTAAACAGCTGATCCGTGATATCATGTAAAATTGGCATAGAACTATTTAAAAACTTTCTTAAAGTATTTAATTTCTGAAATCAAACCGAAGGAATGGAAAATATAAACGACCATTTATGTTCTTTCATTTAAAAATTCAAGCTGGAGTTATTTACTACCTTTCAATATAAAATGTGCAACAACAAACCTTAGAAACGCACCTCGGAAAACCCAGTGTGCTGAAATATATGGTTATTGAATTAGTTACCATTCCTCGTTTCCATATTAATTCTTTTGGTATGTGGCTTTTGCTATAGGACAAGTTAATTTGGTATTTTGCTAAGCCACATGCGAATAGAATGTGTCATGAAAAAAAAAAGCCAAAAGAACACTAAAAACTGGCTTTATTTATGCCCGGCTGGATGCATGTATATTTATACGAGAGACGCACATAAATTGAGAGCCCAGCTCGGCTGGAAGCGTTTACATTTTATGCATAGAAAATGTGCTGAGCCAAGCGCCGCTAATAAGTTGGCTCGAATGGGAACAAAGGCACTTGCCTTAGTCCCACGACCACACGCCCACACGCCCACACTCCCGCTATTCCTCTTGCCACAACTTAATGCACATTTCACGCATTTTGATATGCAAAGAAATGCACTGAATAAACCAGGCAGCGGCAGTGGCAGTGGCAGCGGTAAAGTCTGCGCCAGAGCCAGCTGCATGCCACAAAAGGTGGCCAACACAAAATAGGAAAAAATACAAGAAAAAAACAAACGAAAAATAAAGAAAAATAGAAAATGAAAATACCAAAATTTGCACTTTTAAACAAAAGAAACAGTTTAACAAAAAAGCAAAAATGCAAAAACCAGTGGCACAGTCAGGTAAATGCAAACAGGTGCACACAACTGTAGCTGAATATGGGCATCAAAATGCATATGCATATGTATTTACACGCATATGCATACACACACATACATAATGCAGTCATGTTGTTTATTAAAAGCACAAACAATGACTGAAAAGAAATGGGTTTCAGCCAGATGTGGAGTTATTTGGAGGAATCTCAAAAGCATCTGTAACTTTTTAGTGCAAATTTTATTATTTATACAATGATATGTGCAGAGCGCAGAAGGAATGTAAAAACTCCTTTGATGAATATATGCTAAGAGTGACAAGAAGTAAGCGACCTGAATGCCAAAAGAGTTCGCTTGGGGAAGAAGAATACTCTAATGAGTTGTAGCTAGAATAGTTAGAATAGGAGTTAGATCACTGAACTATGAGTTGGAAAGCGAATTAAAGTAAAGTATACAGAAAAAGTATATTTAACAAGTATGTGAAAGTTTTCTTTGCTGTTATGCAATAGCAGGAAGTTCTAAGAAAATCAATTTTCACTATAAGACAGCGTTGGCTCAAATTGCAGACATAAATCAAAGTAGAAACACGAACACGAAACCAAAGACAAAACTTGCAAGACCCTAAAGCAATAACAAACAATTTTTAACAATAAACAAAAGTGAAATCATTTTTTACCTTGTGTTACTAGTACAACAAATATCACGATAACAGGATGACGTGGCTTCTCCTACCTCTCCTCCCCCACTGCTTGTGCTATCATGTCAAACAATTTGACGCACGTAAAGGGAATCTTTCAAAAGTAAAGTAAGCAGGAAGTGCGACTAAAACTTGAACTTGGACTGGACACTTGAGTGGTTTTTCAATCAGCTGCAGTGCTCACCTGTTGGTTGCCTGTTTTACCAGGCTACTCACGTGCCAAGTCCCGTTTTCCCCCCATCCTCTAACCACCGGGGACAATGCCTAGATCCGCAGCTTGTTGTCCTTTCCAATGGCAATCTCATTAGCCCAACTGAGTGTCGTCTTTCATTAGAAAATATATAAAAACAACAGCAGGCATTCAAATAATAAAAAAAAAACAAAGAATGCGACGTGCGACATGCGACCTATGACCCCGGTGCTGGCAACAAATTAAAAGCCATAAAAGGCATCAAATTATGTGAGGCACTTGGGTGTTGCGCTTAAATGGTCTCCCACACCACAAAGCAGATACGAGTCATCCACCCAACCAATCCACTGAACCATACAAAACTCTCAAGCCACTGAACCACCAAACCAAACCAGTCATCCACTCACCCAGTCAGCCAGTCAGTCAGTCAGGCTTCCTATTTGTTAACCCCAGCGTGCCGGCAAACAAAGTTTTTCAATTTCTGTCGCATAATAAGCGGCACAAAGTCGTTGCCGCTTGACTCCATTTCTCCCTTTGCCTTTTCCTTTACCTGCCTCTATTGCCTCGTTCCTGTTGTAGGTTCGTGGCGCCGCGGGAAAATGAAATTATGAATGTGCGTTGGCACAACCGCACCCCAGACGCCATCACCTGGCACCGCTTGGTGTTTTCCTTTCCATTTCATTTCTTACTTTATTTTTTTTTTACCTGTGTGTGCTCATTTTTCTGTCAAGGTGTCATAAATGACGCGACGGCGACGCTTACGCTGAAGCCGACAGCGACGCCAACGCTGTAGGAGACGCCTCCGCATGCGTGTAAGTAAAATAAATGAGGCTCGGCACAATGGCAAGGACTGTCAGGCCAACAAAAGCCAAATGAATGACACAAGCCTCAGCTACAAGGCAACAGCTCCAAAAACACATCATACAAAGCAAAAAAAAAAAAAATTAATTAAAATACTTTGTCTAGTCGACTTGGAGATACTCTTACTAACGATGATGGCATTAAGAGATACACTAATATTGGTGGAGCAACAATTCTCTTAATAACCTTATAAAGTTTAAATAGTTTTTCAATAGAAATATAAAAATATTAATTATATTAAATGCATTCTCTTTTAGTCCTGGTTATATAGTAACAATAGTCAAAAACATCAGCATTTCATGTAATTTATTACATTATTTGCATATTTTTAGTTTCAAAGGGTCGCGAATTAAGTTCTCGTGGCCAAAATACAATTCCTTTGACTGAGTAAATTTAGGTAAAGAGATTTACTCTGCAAATTAAAGTGTCTAGAAAGGAAAGAGTTGTGGGCGTGACTTGATCAAGATTTTTCTGTAACACGTTCAAAAATGAAATCAAAACTTGTTTGCGTATATTTTAAGGTATTCATACTCCTACCAAATTATCATAGAAATTAATTTGATGCTCAGTCGTATACGTAATTTTAAGGCAACCAACTCTGTGAGGGAGAGTCCTTCTCTAGGTCTCCATTTCACATTGACTATTTTAACTGACAATTTCAACTAATTTGCTCAACTGACGCCCAATAAATCTCCGAGCGCAAATCAACTGTGCCACGCCCACATCTTGCAACCCAGTCCATCCACAAGCCACAGAAGTCTGTGTCTCTGTCTCTTTCTCTGTCTGCCTTCACTCACACAGATACAACTACAAACTACAATGGCGTCGTTCTCGGAACTGCAAAGAAATGTAATTTGATGTAATTGAAACCATTTTCGTGTTAATTAAACTCTTCTTTTTCCCCCAACCACTTCTTCCCCTTTTTTCTTTGTGTTTCAGCTCTCTGCTGCCGGCTGCCTTCTTACGGCATTTACTCTTCCTGCTTCTTGTGCTGTTGCGGGCTTAAAGCATTTTACACTTGCCATTAACGTTCCGTGCGCCCAAAGTGACAGCCGCAATGAAAACAAAGACGCGGGGCCAAACACAAGTCATAGTCCACTTGCGAACTGAAAGGGAAAGGGGAGAGGAGAGGAAAGGAAAGAAGAGAAGAAAAGGGAGAGAAAAGGAGAGATGTGTTTGAGTTGGGTCCGAGAACTTCATCGCCATTGCAGTCATTAAATTGGATTTCTTTTTGAGCTTCACTCTCAACTCCCAAGCAGTGTCCTCTTGATGAAGGGATCTTCCTTCAACGCACTGTGATTCCACTCTAAATGAGTATTTTGAATAACAAGCACTTAGTGCCTTTGAGCACATTACACATTTTGTTCTTGCAGCTTCTTCTAACTTTGTTTTATGCTCTCTCCCATGTGACGGTGTTAATTGAAGCTCCCCGAAGAGAATCTCTGGCAATGAAATCAGCAATTGAACAAGTTAATTCTTCCAAATTAGTTGAGAATGTAGAAAAAGCATATTAATAAAATATACCGAAATTGTTGCAAGTTTATCGTTTAATGAGCAAGTTAAGTATTTAAATCGGTTGAAATTTAATTAAATATTTGTCTGATTTCTATGGGGATAAATCGATGTTTGCATTTTAAATGCTTGCAAATCCTGCTCAATTATTTATCAACCAGTTTAAATATATATAAAAGTAATGTAAAAATCAATAATAAATTATATTAAAGCTTCTTCTAAATTTGCAGTTTTATATAGTTGCAATGCACTCTAGAGAATTTTTATTTCGAACTCGGTCGTCGTTCGTCGGTCGTTGGCATTATTGACACATTAATCAAACAATGGACAAGTACTTTCAATTTATTTTACCGCGACACACAGCTCCATTCAATTTTTAAGCGTCGCATTTATAAAGCAGAAGCAAACAAAAGCAAACAAAATAGGAACCGAGAGAGACAGAATGATCACTTCAGAAATGGAGGGAAAAAAAGCAAACACAAACACACACACACACACATACATAAAGAAAGGACACTGCAATTGTGACCCAATCCAGTGGCTAGGCCAGGACTCTGTTCCGAGCTATCTTTTTTGTGCGCTATGTGGCTCGCAGTCGCTCATTAGCTTTCATTATAAATATTGACTGGCTGACTGGACAAAAGTGTTTGACTGACAGGCAGGCGGGCAGACAGACAGACGGATGGGCAGACAGATGGAAAGGGAGACAGTCAGACTGGCAGGTGATTGGGTGGCGTCAGGTGAGCCGGGTGCATATGACAAATTAGGTTGATTGCTTTGGGAGCATCGCGATGGCAATCGCCAGCGCAATTGAAATCGAGAAACGAGAAGACTGGGAGTGGAAATGGGAATGGAAATGGGAGTGGGACTCTTGTCATCAGTCGACGGCTTTCAATTAAGCGGCTCTTAATGTACTTTTCATTTAATTTGATTCATCTATGTTGATAACAACAGCTTGCCAGGTCATTTGCATTTCAGCTGCACAACAGACAAGCAAGAAACAAAAACAACGAAATGCGAGAGAACTGAAAGAAATGTCAAACCAAACCAAGCAGAGCATAAAATTACGATTGCTTTGCATATTTTTAGCGCTTTCGCATAACTTGAAACGCTGACGGCGAAAATAGCAACAAAAGCCACATACTTTCAGCTTAATAGTCATAAATTTTACTTTATGCCCAGTTCCAGTTTCAGTTCCACAATCTACTAGCCATCTCTCTCTTTCTCGCTTTCTCTCACTCCCTCTTCTTTTTGGGCCCCTCTTGGCATGCCGACAACGTCTTTGCCTTCTTTTGTCCCGACCTCATTTCAGTGAAATTGTTTCGCTTTTGCTGTTGCTTTTGTTTTGTGTTTATACTTTTTGTTGTGCTTTATTTTTATTCGCACTGAAATTTAACGCCACATATTTTACATTTGCACATTCATCACATTGCATTGCATTTCAATTTGCATTTGCTTTGACGCCCAGTGCCACAAAACATGCATAAAACATTTATTGAGCCCAGCCCCAAAATGTATGCTATGTTTTTTTTTCTTGTACTAATCATCTATTAAACCACAATTATTTACTGCGCTCCATGTGTGTGTGTGTGTAAAAGTGTGTTATTGCTTTAAATCATTGATCCATGCCCTGGGGGCGTTTATAATTGTTATCGCTTCACCACGCCCTCTACTTTAGTTCAACAAGTTAAACGATTCGTGCGCAAATTGAATATATTCAATTACACATTTAAATCTATGGTTATATATATATAAACAGAATTGATTTACTTTTCACGTTAGTAAGCAATTACCACACATAATTTTCTTTGCTTTAAGGTAGAAACTTTTTTTTGCAAAATATTAAACTCTTTAGACTTAAGCTAATAAGAAATATTAATTAAAATGATTTAATTTTTGTTTTGCTAATTAACTGACCAAATTAAATTTTGTTACTTATATTTAAGCGGTTAAATTAGCTTTGTTTTCGGCCTGTGAAAGGCGACACATATTTGGCATTGCTTTGTATTGGAATGACAATGATAGCAGACACATTAAGTGTTCCAGGAGAAGGCAGTGAGATACGATATCACATATAATTCACACCCAGCGGGAACTGACCCATCGTTTTAGCTACCATTCCTGGGAGAAATTCCTTGGCTCTTTGTCTCCAGGCATTCTCGGGGGCATTTAAATTTTTGAACAACCCATAAATTATGCGCTTTATCAGCGATAAAAGTAAATACAGTTGTTGCTACAAACGCCTACTAGGCGGGGTCCGTTCACCGTTTACCGCTCGACTCTCACCTCTGAACTACCAACACATTCCCCAGCTGTCCCATGGCTCTCAGCTTGTATAAAAAAAATCGTGTAAATGAATAATTCAAATTGTCCTGCAACATTGTCCTCTCTTATGCGTGTGTATGTGTGTGTGAGTAATGCGTAAAGCACGCAAAAGATTACACATACCAATGCAAGCACGCATGTTTTCTTTTCTCTATGTGTGCGTATAAGTGTGTGTGTGTGTGTCTGTGTTTGTTTGTGTGTATTTGAGACTGTAGTTAACGCTTTATCTGAGGGGTGCCAAACCAACGACGGCAAAAGGCGACAATGCCAGGCAAATATTTAACATTGGCATATTTTTCACACACACACACACACATACAAACACTCACAATCGCTGCTCTGTCTGCCACGCCCCTTGACCATTTTCCACCTGGCTTATGCATGTTTTATCTTGCCCACGTGGAATTTGCGTGCGTTTAAACGTTTTCGATAAGGATTCGCTTTTAACCCGCAGACGCTGCCCCCCTCCGCTTTTCCACACACTCACAAACACACACACGCACACACAAAGTTCACACACTTAATTTGTGTGTGAGTGTGTGTGTGTGTCTGTGTGTGTGTGAGTGGCATATTTGTGTATGCATGCTAAGACCTTTAGCTGATAAAAAGCATACCTTTGCCCGAACAATGCACAAGAGCGTTAACTTTCATTCCGGCTGCAAAAAATTTAAACAAATTTTCGAAAAGTGTTGCCCAAAGTGAGGCCCATAAAGTGCTTAAAGCAATTGGATATGTGCTCCAGCCATAGAGAAAGCGTTTGTCTGGCCTCCTTTTCAACTTCCCCTACTTCGTTCTGTATTCCTTTCTCTGCACCCACTGTTGTTTCCCTTGTTTCGTGTTATTAAACACGGATTAAGTGGCAGACTCCGTGGCTTTCATGCACATAAATTATTTTGCTACGCTTTCTGCTAGCCACGCCCCTTTTAGCTTAAATATTTTTTGCCCCATTTCCGATATTTTTACATTTTCCAATTTCTCTTCCATGCTTGGCACACAATTTCATCCTTAATATTTCGCCAGTCACATGTGTGACGATACTAAGCTACCTCCTTGCACCTGAACATGCACCTGCACACTGGACCTTTACCTAGCTACCTACCTTTGGCTTCACCTGAAATTGAGCCAACAGCTCTTTTAGATTGTTAGCTCGTGTCCACAAATATCTATCGTAGTACATGCAATATTTAAATTGCAGCTCCATAGCTCTATTTTATCCTTCTCTCAAACTCTAATGCATTGACATGGCCAACGGCCATGGCATTGGTCAGGGCCATAGTCAGGGAGTCAGAGTCAAACAGGGAGTGCATAAATTCGTAGAATTTTTTGCAAATGATGTCAGGTAAGACAATGAAACGCTGCTTGGTTACTTTGAGCATCAGCAGCATTTTTGAAAACTGTCACAACAATCGATAACAAGAGTTTCTTCGTAGCTAGCATGTGTAACATAAATATTGCACTTAGAATATAGGTTGAACATGAGTTTACCAAAATGGAATAATGACTTTAGCACTTTAAGAATAATTTATAGCAAGAATGTGGCCTTAAATATAGACTTAAATAGATAACATTTAAATACATCTTTGAGAACTCTGTTGCAATTTAAACATTTATCTATTATATTTCGCTTTAATAATGTTACCCAACGAAGTGCTTACAAGGTAATATTGTAATGAATATATCAATATTTGCTCGATGTCACATTTTAAAAACAATTTTCCTATTTCAATTAGGACTGAGTCCTTTTCGATATGCACACTTTAACAATTGTAGTACTCAAATACAATTGAAGAGATAGCTTTTACTCACACAGCTAACACATGTCACACTGCAGTTCACACACACTCAACACACACACAAACACACACACAATAATAGAGGAAGACTCACAGGCTAAAAACAATAGATTATTGGCAATGCTGTTGCATAAATTTGAGCATTTTGTTGGCTGCCAAAGCTGCAGCTTGGACTCTTATTGTTAGCAGTTGCATGCCACAAACGCTGAATCAACATGCACTTAAAAAAGACCCCACTCCTCCCCTCCTCACAACCTGCTCCTATTTCCTTCTCCCTTCTCACTCCACAGAGTCTCTATAGTCTCAGTTGCTGTTCTAGTTGCCTGCCACTCTTTGGCTGTTGCCAACAACAAACTAATGCCTCTTTGTATTTGGTAGTTGTCGACGCTAAGCAAATAAACAAAATGCTTGTTGATATTTTGTGGCAGCCAATGAAGCAAACAGCTGTCCTCTGTCCAAAGTCTACAGTCCACAGTCCCTTGTCCGTCTGTTTGCCTGACTGTGTGTCCGTCTGTCCATCTCCGTCCATCTATTGGCCTGTAGCAAAATCGACAAAATCAACATGAAGAGAACCCACAATTGAAGGACGACTCTTTGTGTTCCTCTCTCCCCATCTCTCTCTCTCTCTCTCTCTATCTCTTTCCCCACTCTCACTGTTCTATGACTTGCCATCGGTCTCTATTTCTATCTTTGGAAAAACAATGCAGCTTTCAACTGCAGCATAATTGCAAACAAAAACTGCAAATTCTTATATGCATTCTGCAAACGAAGCCAATGCTTTTCTGGTTTCCATATGCCCCAATTGATCCGCCAAAATGCTATCACATTTCACTTATTGCTTTCCCTCTCTGATAAGCGCTTCAAGCTTAAACGCATCTAACTATCTTACTTTCTCTTTGTCTAACCGTCTCTCTCTTTATCGTTGCTATCAAATCTGCTAAGTAAGTTTCAGCCAAAAACTCTGCCATATATCGACTTTAATAACTTGATACCCAATTTGGCACAATGGGCCACGGCTCGCTGGAATATAGGCTTTAAAACAAAAGAATGTCCATTTTATTGGGTATATCTTATGTTAGTCTGTAAACAACATTGATATGTATTTCACCCTTAACACTGTTTAGAAATAAATTCTATTTTAACTAGGTAAAAATTAAATTATTTTATCACAAGCTTCAAAATGTTGTATAAATATTAAAATTCTGGGTAACTTATAGTTTTATTATACGGTGTTAAAATTTTGAAGCATATATGATTTTATTTAGTATTTAATTTGATATAATTTTTAATATACCTTTCAAACAGATGTTTTTTGCTCTTTCAATATTTACATAAATTTTCATATGCATAGTTCTAACCACAAATTGAAGCATTTGTTGCCACTGTTCAATGTGTTCGCTTACTGTGTTTGTAAGTGACACATTTCAGCCGCTTGTTAGTGGCTGTTCAGTGCTCTAAAGCAAATCCAGCTACGTAGCGCAGCTTACTGCTCACTCTTTCATAAATCCACGGGGCGTACAGGGGACTAAGAGGCGCCCTAGAGGGGATCCCGTTGGGGTGTAGGGGGGGCTAAATGGAGTGAGGGTTTGAGCTGTCACATGCTGCGCTATTCGATTTTCGATACTTTGAGCGATTTTTTGCAGACTCGTCTGTGTTTTCTGCGCAACAAAGCAGCGTTTACGGTATAATGCATGGTAAGACCGAAGGGTGGTACAAGGACAGGGACTGGGCGTGTGTATATGGGGGTTAGAGGGTACAGCGACCGCAGGAAGGTATACACATACGCAAACACACACACACACACACACATACACACATGCACAGCGAGCCATATAAATAAACAAGCTACAGTAGCTTGTTCCAGTTGCCAGTTTGCCGGGTTTTGCTCGTCCTGGGCCAGGACATCAGCCCTCACGCACTTTGTCGTAGAGTAAAACGAGAACCAAACTGTCGAAACTGTCAGAATGTCAAATAAGCGACAGAGCTGGGAGTCACCAACAGCAAAAACAACACCAACAACAGCAAAAATAACAACAACTGTAACAGAGATCGGTGCACAACAACAAACCGCCTAGGCCACCCTAGGCATATTTATTGGAAATCTGAAACAGCTCGAATGTCTCTGTATCCCTGTATCCGTATCTATACAGACACACACACACATACGTATACATATAAATATATGTATATATGTATTTATATCTGTATCTGTGTGTGTCGCATGTCCAGCACAAAGAATTTGTTACATGAAATTGTTAACGGGCTACAGGAGCTTCGCCTGCGTTTGATGCCTTCCTGATATATGGCCAACCTTTGACATCCTTTAAACGAGCAACATGATGCTCTAGATTATGCTTTCACGACTCCTTGCTTCTGGCTCCTTGCTGCCTGCCTGCTTGTCTGCCCGCTTTCCCGCCTTCCCGGCAGTCGTCCGCCCACCAGACCACCATCTTGTCCGGGCGATACGTCAATGTGACAGTTTGATAATTTATTTTGTTCAAATTTGTTGCTCTACGACGGCGATGGCGTCGCTTAAATAAGTTATCAACGGCATATCGCAATGTAAATGGCAGCACGTAAATGAATGAAATTATTTTGCAACAAATTAAGGCAAATTTATGCGTCAAGTCGACAGAGAGACAGACAGAGAGAGACACAAAAGCCGGAACGGTTGCCCTGTAACAGGAAACAAAATCCGCAAACAAACAGACAAAACCGAAACAAAATGAAACGACAACCGAGAAGCAAACAAAGTGAATCCCGAACCGATGAGTTTTCCCTAAGAGATTCTACGAAATCTGAGCAAACGCTTTGGCAACCAGATCGGAACTCATTTCGGCGAGTCACGCAGTCGTTGGAAAAGACACAGGGAAGAGTTGAGCGGACATCGGTGGAGTAAGGAGTAAGGAGTAAGGAGTTGGGAGGTGGCAGGAGGTAGGTGAAAGCGGGTCGCATTTGTTTTCCCTTTCTTCATATATTTTTTTCACTCTGTGATTTTGTTGAATCAAATGTCAATAGAGAGTACATTTCATTCAGTTGGTGCTGTTACCAAACGCTTGTTTCATCCTTGCAACCACACACCCAACCTGATTCCCATTCCCAAACAGAGTCCCCATTCCTATCTCTGTTCCAAACCCAATCCTATCTCTCCTCTTGCTTCCCCTTGCCCTGTCACGCCCCGCATTGTTGCTGTCATAGTGTTTGTTTGTGGATTTGACGCTTTTTTCCGCTTTGGCAACGCATTTTTTCTTCCTTTTCATTTATTTCATCTCTTTTTTAAGTGGGTATAATACATTTATGCAGCTTAATGTTACATGGAACTGAACAGATTTACTGAGCATATGAATGAAACATTTTATTTGACATTTTTTAGTAATTCTTTAAACCGATCGTACAGATTGGTTTTCAACAACATTTATTGTATATAATTTTTAATAAAATCAAAAGATCGCCCAACGCAACTTAGCTCTGAAAACTATGCTGAACTCGGTAAATTTAGTAATTAAACCTGTGTTCTTTGTGTAGATTATTTAAAACTTATTTCGTACTGAGACTTTAGTATCTTTACAATTCTTTAAGTCACGTTTTAAATCTCCTTCCTTCTCGGACTCAGCAAAAGCTCCTTTCTCATCGTAAATGTACTTGACTTAGTGCATTTCATATTCGTCAATAATTCAAAAGCTGAGTTTTTCCTTTAGCTGCCTTTGCGTTGCTTTGCTTTTCTCGTAAGCAGCCACAGCTCTCCCTCCGTTTCCTTGTCCATGTTGTTTTTGCTTTTGCTGTTGCTTTGGTTTTTTATTTGCACGGAAATGTATAATTTTTTTCAAGTCAAATGTAAATACTTTTAGCGTATTTTTGTGGGTTTCATTGGTTGTTGTTCCCATTGCTGTCATTTGGTTTCTGGCATGCAGGCGAAGGCGTTTTGGAGGCACTCAATTTTTGGGTGTGGGCGTGGCGCATGCAAATGACACGCCTGATGCTGCGTAAATAATTTTAGCGCTTGCCATGCGCCAAAATAAAATGCAAAATAAACATTTTATTTCTATGTTGGCTGACGGCTGGCATTCGGCAGTCGGCAGCTACAGACTAAAGTTCTGCGCAAAGTGAACGGAAACGAGAAATGGACAGGGAAAGAAACAGACACACAGGGAGAGAGGGAGAGAGGGAAAGAGTACGTATTTGGGTCAAGTGGTTGTATGCGAATCTTACGCAATCCACAACGAAAACCAAGCTGCAAACTCAGAATTTAATTATGCATAAGACAAGTCGCGAGTTGCAAGTTCTTGTCTTAGCCACAAAGCGTCAAAATGCAGCCAAAAAACCCAGCTGCACTTTTCCAAACGCGACAACAGCATAAGTGTTGTATTTGTGTGTGTCGGTGTGTAGCTGTTTGTGTGTGTGTGTGTTTGAATATGGTTGCTAAATGTCACGTTCCAACGGCTCAATTTGGCTTAGAGTGGCTGCCATGGTGGCAAAAAAAAAAACAGGAAACTTGCAGCTGCAAACCAATTAAATACACAAAATAAAATGGCCAACCTGACAATTTATGCCTCGATGTTTTGCGAACGAGGTTTGTCTATATGAAACGTATTTATTTGCATTTGGAGTCAGACGGTCGACATATCGATATATCGATAGCCAGACAATGCTAACCACATAAATAACATTGTGTGACAGAAATTAAATGAGGGTCGTGCTGGCCCACATAAATATGCAACACATTTTGCGTTATCCTCGACTAGCCGAAGGACAAAGCCATGTCTAAAAATAAGGGAGGGATGGCCAAGAAATCTGAGCCAGCATCCAAAAACATTGTGCTGACAACTTGGCAAACAAATTTCGTACCAAAAGAGATGCGATAAACGAGAAAAGAGTTTCGTTTTTTGTATTCTTTTTTTGTGGATCGGTATCGAGGCCGTGTCTTTGTTGACAAGCGGCACAAGGTTAAACATTTAACCCAGAAGGGTTTCAGGCAAAAGGCAAAAGAAAAAAAATGAAAATTGAGCATCAAATTATGGAATTGAATGATGGTGAAAAATGATAAAATATTTATTCATGCTAAGATGCTTAAATATTTAATAACTGAAATAAGCAAGCAATACCGAAACTGAACTGACTTTTTCCCAATTCAAGACGAAAATGGAGAGGAAACTCGAAGTTAAAGTTGTCTTAGCTAAGTCCTAATAAAGTTCTTAGCTCGCTGTGTCCAGTATTCAGTATCCTGTAGCCAGCTTCCCATTTTCTCATGGCAATGTACTCTTGTCTAATATTTGTCTGTCTGCCCACCCTAGTGTATTCTTAGTTTGCTTTTGAGCCTGTCTACGCCTCGCCATCAATCCATTATACGCACTTATTGTATGTGTCGTGTCGTCAGGGCGCATTTCTTGTGCTTTTATTGCCGTTGCTTTAACCGAGTTGCCAATGGCCACTGTTGACATTTCCGCTATTAGAACCCAGCCTCTCCTCCTCCTTCTTCATACATGGCAAATCGTCTTGTCATGCTTACAGTATACAACTGCATATCATGCTGATGGACTCACGCACACACTCGAAGGGAGGAAAAGAGAGGGTGGAAAGGAGACTATTCACATATGTGGGTGTCTGTGTATGCATGAGTTGTCGTTGAGACACGCATACACACAAAGAGTCTCACACTCATTGAAGATGACGCATAAGGCGATAATGTTAAGCGTCAGCTTTTTGAAACAATTTCAACACATTGCAAGACACACATACTCGCCCACACACACACACACACACACACACACACACACACATACACTTGTATAGTGAGGCCAAACACAAACACATCGAGCGGCTGAGAGCCATAATAGGCAACCCGTTATGTATGTAGATGTTGCCATTATCGTTGTTCCATACTTAGTTATCCTTTTGAATGTCGCACGCAACACATTCAAGCAGACTGCGCAGTATCTTCATATATAAATGTGACTTTCTGTGTGTGTGTGTGTATATTCAGTTCTGTTTGTAGTGGCAACAATTATTATCCAGACAGAAGCCAGTTGCTTTGATTGTTCTCGCTTTCAAGTTTGACTTCAATTACTGTCTTATATAAAGCTGACAGACTAATAACAAAAAGATACAAATACTAGAAAATCTGTGCTAAATAATAGACTTTAACAATGTTTATTAATGATTTAAACTGAATATGTGAAATCATATTACATTGGTAATAAATTTTCCTTTAAAACAAATTAATACCCCAATGGTTAACAGATTATAGAGGGAGAATCCTTTTAAGAAATGTTATATTATAACACAACAATGTTTCTCTTACTTTATGTGTAAAATTTACGAATAAGTATTGAATAAGAGACTTTAAGCTAACATTTTTATTAACACAATCGTTTTGTTAACTAATTATCCAAAGTAAAACTCGAATTTCATTGGGTTTTACGCCTTCGACTAGGCAAATAAAAATCATAGCATACTTTTGTGCGCAACGTCGCACAATTAATACACACCGAGATTTTGTCTAACAAAGGAACACTCGAAACTATGTCGTCGAGAGGAGGAGGAGAAGGGTCAAACCGAACCAGTTGGTTTCTGTGTTTGTGCTGCTGATATTATTGCGCCATCATGTTGTTTTTGTGCTTGCTCAGCAGCTGACCTTCAGCGAGGGACAGAAAGAGAGACAGAGTCGTAGATACAGTTGTAGGACAGACGCCCACACATACTTGCACAGTGTCAGTTGGCCATTATTTCTGTTGACTATTTACGGAATTGCGCACAAATTGATGAATAAGTTGTTTTGCGTTGTTGTTCTACGATGTGCTTGCTTTTTGACTTGAACTTAATCTTGATCACAATCACAATCAACATCAACATCACCATCACCATCACAATCAAAATCGTTGCTTTGTCTACTCAACCGTGTTACTGTCTCTGTGTCCCTCTGTGTCCTAATCAAGTGAATTGTCTGCCTTTAAGCTATACATATATGTATATGTGTGTATTTTGCTCATTGCAGCAATTTGACCGTGTTTTTCTCGCACTAAGCAAACAGTTGAAATGACAAACAACAAAAACAACAACAGGCAGCCACAAACAATAACAACAACCAAAGCATTTATCAAGCGTGTGTATCTAAGACTAGGCAAAGCAACTATATTAATAACAATCAACTTGTAGTCCATGCAGATGTGAATTTTGGCCAACAGCAGCAGCAATAACAGCAGCAACAACAACAGTAACAGCAACATCAAAAGCAACAATAGCAATAACAACAATGCCAAAAGTCCATTCAAGTGAAAACAACAAGCAAGTTGCTGTACTAGTACACACATTAGCACACACATAAATACTAGACTCTATTGAGGCAAAAACACACACACAAACACCCACACAGACACAGACACACACATACATATACATTTACTATCTAACACACACTTGTAGACATGTGAAATTGTTTCTTTATGCGTTTTTGGAACCATTTGCAGCTGTTGAATTCGAATTTTGATATTTTGTGTCCATTAAACATTGTCTTCGCTTTGTTGTTTAATGGCTTGAGGAATTATAAATAAAACTGCTGTTAATTCGGTAGAAGTAGAAGTGTTAGTACTTGTGTTTAACAACTCAATGAATCTAATAAGTGAACACTATTAGAGTGATGAGCTGTTCATTAATATCCCAAGACAAACCAGTTGAGAATATGCATTTTTCTGTCTTTAAATTCAAGCTTTTATGTACAAAGCAGGGTATAATTGCTTTGTCATCAATTAGGATTAATGAATTATGCGAATACTGATGGCAGAAGTGTGCTTAGTGCAGTCCTTATGTTGCTGCATTTTGGGGTCAGAATGGCAACAAGGACACACTTAATCAGTTCGACGTTATCACCATGATTTGCAATATTACTTGGAAGCCACTTGGCATGACTTGTCGCTTTTTGAAAGCCAGAGAGCCTTTGAGTTCGAGTAGGGACAAAACGCAGTAAACATTAATTAACTGACTTGCGACACACAATACAATAATGACTTTAAGTGCGGTCGACTTTTAGCAGACATTGGTTTTGAGTTTCAGTTGCTGTTTTATTATCCTCTGGTTTTTCAGGAACGCAGCTGTTAGCCATTTTGTACTGTTGTACTGTATTTTTTATGCATGAATCAAATGGGTTCGTACAACCCACTTTGTCTAGACAATTGATGGACCTTTGCATTTGAACCAGACAGACAACAAAGTCACCATTGCTGCTGTCGATTGAAGATCGAATAACTGATTTATTTTTTCTTTAATCCAGCTACATAGAACTCACACATTGAGTTCAGGCTCCAAGGCATTGATCCAAATTGAAATGAAACTCAGGTCATCTGACCCCTGAGAAACTACACGTTTGAGTGCCTTGATTGTGTGTGTGTAAGTGTGGAGGGGGAAACCTTTTGATTGCCATCTTTGTCGCTTCATTTAAGCTCCTTTCCATGCTGCCAAATTAATTGCAATTGATATCAATGTAGCTACAAAGAATACTTTTGAAAAGTTGGCGAATATGGAGTGGTCGTAGTGGAAATAAAACATAAAATCGACCCAATTAAATTCTTTTTGGCTTCGTTGTAAATGTCGAACAGCAATCACGCACTCAGTCAAAAATGTAACAGCAATTGCAGCCAGAGGCTTTTCACTATCCACTTTCCACTTTCCCCATTGCAAGCAAATAAATCAATTAAAAATATTTAAATGAAAGCGAAACCAAATACAAAGTCAGAAAATGGAAAGAAGAGAAAGAGAGTATGAAGTGAAAGTTAAAAAACAATAAAATAAAGTAAAAAGTATAATCTGTAAAATGAAAGAACAATAAAAATGTTCTTGGTGACAATAAAAATCTTGTTTTATTCAAAAGTTAAAGGAAAATATCAAATATTACTTACTAGCAATAATAACCATATGTGTATATCAATTATTTATATAAGACACAAATTACATATTTTTTGAAAATAATAGCCATTTGTCATTTTTCTTTTCAATTTGGTAAATTAAACAAAATAAATAAAATCATTTTACTTAAGCTTATTGTGCGTGAATAAAAGAATTCATTCATTTATTTACTTTAACTTAAATCCATATTAAATTCTCTCAAATTAAGTTTATTTTTAAAAAATGAAACCTTTTCAGAACTTATGTAACTTTTAATAAAGTTACTAAGCCGAGAGAAACAATGACGAATTAACAATTTTTAGTTGAATATTAAATAGTGCAAACTTAGTGCTCTCAATGCGTATTATTGTTATTGTATTTCTAAGCAAATTTAGCTAACTTCATTATTTCAACTAAATGAAATCGTTAATAAATTATAACAGACAGTTTTGCTCTCAAATGTACGACTTTAAATTGTCAACAGGACAGAATTTGGCGAGCTTACTTTAGAAATAGCGACAAATTGTTAGGCATTGTTGTATTTTGTGCATTGTATCTATTTGCACACTGGCTTGCACAATAATAATTGTACTAGGCGACATTTAAATAATTAATAAATTATGCTGCTTACAGCGAGAAGTGGATAGAAAAGAGAGAGAGAGTATGAGTGGGAGAGGGAAAGGGCAGGCAACATAAGCTTAAAGTTTCTCATTAAACAAATATTTTCACATCAGTTAAAATTTATGTTAGCAGCGGCCAAAACACATACACTCACACACACACACACACACACGGCTGCACACTCTTACCAAAATATAAAATTTATGCATGGAAACGGCTTGGGCAATGAGGTGTCAAGGGTAGAGTAGCAAATGCAGCAGAAGTATGTAGTGTAGTGTAAACAAGTGCAAGGCAGAGAAGCTAGTCAGAGAGCTGGAAAGCAGCTCAGCAAGGACATGCCAAAGGACACATAATGCAAACATGTGACTTCCGCATGCGGTGCAAACACTTATACTTATACTTTTCCCTCCCTTTCTCTCTCTCTCTCTCTCTGTCTTGCACAACATTCATAAAGTTTGTGCCATAGTCTCATAGTTGTTAACAACTCGAGCGGCAGGCACTCAACTCCTCGTCTGTATGTCCTTGTGTCCTTCCGACCGCTTGTAGTTTGGCTTGTACGCACACCCCTGAGTTTCGAGCTTAACTCACTTGCCACACATACACACACACTCACACGCACACGCACATAGATTACAGAGCCACAAAGACATAATGTGAAATAACTTATTGCCCTTAAAATGTCATTTATGTCAACGGTAAGATAAGTTACGCATACGCACCGTACACCATACACAGTGACAGTGCAATGTGCAGCGCGTGCCCAACTCCTTAACCAGTTTCCCCTCAGCTGACATGCTCACTCGAATGCCCCTCGCTGAGCTGCAGCCCTCGTCTGCCTGTCAGGCTTGACAACAATTAAAGTCAACAGGAAATGTGACACATTTAACTTGGTAAATAATATTTTCAATTATTTAGCATAAATAATATGCAATACACCCACCCACACACACACACGTATGCACACACAATTGTGCATGTAATTCAACACATGTTTTGAGTATTCACATTGAAGTGCCCTGCGGCATTTCCAAAAACTAATTAGCTATTTAGGATGTGCTGTTTGCTGCCGTTTGTTTTAGCATTTTGCACTTTGCGGGTTTCAGTTTTCAAAAGCAACAACAACAAAGCTAATAACAATAGACTTATGCAAGATTAAAACTGACGAGTCGTGTTCTGTTTAAATTTGGTAAATGTTCATTGAATGTCTCATGTGAACAACACGATACAAAACTGTTTCGAATAATTGAGTTTTGTTAACTGCTCTAAAGGTTAATTTTATATAAAATAAACTTAAATATATTTGTAATTTCAATTAAATAGTTTTATTACTTGCCATTACTTTCCAGAGTTGCCAGAGTTTTCAATTAGACCGCCAACGAGCGAATATTTCCGTTTGGTTTTTAGCCAAAATATCAAAAATAAAACGAACCCAAAGCCACAATTTAACAGTAGCTGCCAGCATTTAACCTGCACAGCACAAAGTTCTTCTTTTCTTCTCTACACACGCACACACACGCACACACATGTCGCAAGAGACAGGAGACTCACACACACACACATACAATTACCAAAGATTTATCGCTTGTGCACTTGGAATTGATGACCAGGGCCTAATTGTCATCCGATATGACTCCACCGCATGACTCGCATTGTCGGTCGAAGCGTCATGCCCACAGCCAGAGGAGCATGAGAATCAGGTGGTTGATGAAGAAGAGCAAGAAGAAGAGCAGCCTGGTCGGGAGTAAGTGCAGTTAGCTCTCGCCAGGGGCCGCCACCAACACATTTATACACTTCAAACGGCACGTGCATAGTTTTGCATGCTGCGCATAACTTGCACGCACACTAAACCAAACCAGCACACACACCGACACAAGCACACATACGCAACTGGGTCGTAATTTTTACACACACATACGTACACACATACACAGAGACAACAACTGTGGGAGCGATTTATGTTTGACTTTCGCATGTGGCTGGCGGTTTGGGTGGATTTAAAAGTCTCCCAAAGCGCGTGGGCTGCTGAGAGTAGCAGACAGAGACAGATAGAGTAAGCAAGAGGGAGCGAGAGGCAGTGAATGGAACTGAGAAAGGCAGCAAGTCTCAACTAGAGAATTTCTGTTTGACGCTGTCGCCTGCTGCTTGCTATGGCCAAAGTCATAGCCAAAGCCGTAGCCAAAGCCATAGCTAAAGCTATAGTTGTTGTTCCAAAGTAAGTTAAGACTGTAGCATGAGAGACAGAGAGAGAGAGAGAGAGAGAGTGATATAGAGCGAGAGAGAGAGGTACTGGCAGAGAGAGACCGCATTGGCTGATAAATCGCCAGCAATTTATTATTGATAACACATTGGTACATTGATTGTGTATTAACTGAAACTGTTTGCCAAAGTAAAGTGACATTGATATATAGCATGTACATGAAATATCGCTTGTTCCGACTACATCCAGCAAGTGTTTGTATTTCTCTTTCGCTCTCTCTCTCTTTCTCTTTCTCTCTCCACCCACTCATTCTCTGTTGCTTTTCTCTCTCTCTTGCATCTTTCTCTCTGTGGAATGTTTTGTTGGCGCTACGCACCAAATATGCCCACTGTGGCAATCAACACCAGAAGTTGACGCAAGTTATGTGGCAATCCGTCTGTCCGCCTGTCCATCTATCCTGCCGTCCATTTGTACATTTATCCGTCTGTCATTTAGTTCAGCCCAATTCATACGAATGTTAAAAACTTCATGTTCAAACATTTGACATGGCCTTAAAAATTATGACAACATTTTGTTTTCATTTCGCATGCCGTCATTCGTTATTACTTATATTATTATTTATATCAAATGAATACATATATATAATTTTATTAATTTAAACGGGGGGAAGGGAAAAGTGCGGAGCAATTAATGACACTGTTTGGCTTAAATGCTTTAGTTCAGCCACTGACAAATGCATCAATTAATGAAATGAATCAATGCAAATTAATTATACTTATAAAATATTCCAAATTAATTGCCAGCAAACTTATATGTCTTTGCAATAACCGATAATTAAAATGTTGTCATTCAAAACTAAATTTTTATATTTAAAAATAGTTTTAAAAAGTATCAGTTAAAGTTACTTATTCTTTACAAATTTTTACATAAATCTTTTTTATGCAGCAAAGCCACAAATAGAAAAATGGATGTGGAGCTTATAAACAAACTGGCAGCTGTTTCATATTAACAATACAACAACAACAACAACAACTACAAGTAGACCAACAAAAACGACAACAACAAGTAGAAGAAGAAAAACTACAAGAGATAGTGACAACCAGCAGCAAACACGAAAGTGTAATCAACGCTTAAACACTCGCTACAACGAGACAAACATGTCGTTCTTCTTGCCCAGTCCCGACCAGACCAGGCCAGACCAGACCAGTCCTGCCCAGCTCAGCACAGTACAGCCGCAGACAATGGCTGACTGTATGACTGCCTCAATGGATCTAGCTGTCTGTCTGTCTGTCGGATTGTCTGTCTCTCTGTCTGACAGTGGCAGACAAAAAAGCATGGACAAACATTGCGACACATTACTGTCAAAACTCATGAAAATATTTCACAACAGCGACAAGCGAACTGCCGCTGCAGGAAGAATGCTGAAGAGGCAGATCAGCTGCTGGATGGAATGATGAGAGGCCCAAGAGCAGGGCGAGGGGATGGAATATAGTGTGGGAAGGGGAGAGGAGGAGTTGTACAGAGCATAGCATAAAACATACAGCAGCAGTAAGAAACAAAAAAGTCACTAACAAGCATCATATGCCAGCAGACATGTCAACAACAATGCAGGCACATACACACATATACACACACACACACACATACAGCTCATTAGAGCCATGACAAGGGGGCGTATAGCAGGCACAAAAAAAGGATTTAGCATGCCGGCTTAGCGGCAGCCGGAAATGCAGCCAGGATAACATTCATTTGTTGTCCTTGTTGTTGCCATCTCTCGTTGTCTTTTTCCCATGCATCTTGTGCCCATTTTCGTTGTTGTTGTTGTTGTTGTACCATTTTATGACAGCTACAAAAAGTTGCTGATGATGTAATGTTTATGTGTCGCTGACACTGTCAGCCTCGTCTCAGGCAGCTCCCACCTCCCTTCTCCACTACCCCATTACTCCATCCACATTCACATCCACTGGCAGCGTCATAATTGCACCTGCAAGGCTAACAGATGCAGGCAACAACAGACGAAAACAACTGTGGCAGCAACAGTGGCAGCTGCAAAAAAGACGCACAAGCAACAATGACAGGACAGAAATATGCCAAGTAGCTGACTCCCCGTTGCACTGTGACATCGAGGATGGAATAGGAGAGTGGTGAAGGGGCAGGGGAAGGGGACGGAGGCAGAGGTGATGGAACCAATGTTGGTGGAGGCGTGAAGGCATATGATGCATATCGCAAATGTCGTTTGCTGTCAGTTTCCGGTTGTTGCAGCAGGCATTTTGTTTATGCATGAACACGAATGCAACGACAACTGCAGCATATCGTGTACTACGTTGCCACTTTCAGCTAAAAGTGTCTGTTTTACAGGTGGCAAGCAGAGTTCAACCTTGGTGCAAGTGTAAACTAATTTCAGCTGCTACATTTGCCCCGACATTGAGTTATGATTTCAGTGGCACGTGACCCTCACGAGATGAGGTGAGCAGACCAAACCAATCAACTGTCAACCCAAGAAATTGTGTACCTGATCGAATCAAATTGCTTAACGATCAACTATCGGATGAATTAATTGAATAAACTCTGGTTAATGTCAGACTGTAAAAAGCAATGTAAACTACATGTAGTTTGTTCTATCAAACGCATATCTAACTAATTTAACGAACCAATTATACCCTTTCTATGGACTACCCGTAACACAAACAAAAACCCAAAACACAATAACTAAAACAAAAACATAAATTGTATATTAATTTTTCGTGGCGGCAACCACATTTGACCATTACACACAATTAGGCAATGGTAACAATGGGAAATGGCGGCAGTAACAACATCGAGATATCTATAAACACATGTAAAGCGAAACAGGAAGCCGCATTGATAGAGGCAATTAACAGCTCGACACGCCATATTTTCTATGCGTATACGTATACGTAATATTCATAGAAATCTATGCATAGTACGTAGCGGTATACGTGTGTGGGCAGAAAAATTAGACACATAATTAAAAATACAAAGCATAAAGCGTAATACAAAGACTAATGGCTGTCTAGTAGCCCACTCTACTCGTAAGTCGACGATTAATTTATTGTTATTGCTAAGGTAAACAAAGGAGCCAAATCAAAGCTGCTGGAGTGGGAGAAAGTGGAAGAGTGGGACAAGTATTCGATGAGCAGACCACGACTATACAATATTATTGGTAAACCAAATGCGTAGCCATAAATTACCACTCAGCGCCCACTGCTTGAGCGCATCTTAAGAATGGAGTTCGAGTCAACGGAATGAAATGAAAACGCGCACGCTTGACAGCTCCAGCTACAGCTCCTTCTTCTTCTCCTACTCCTACTCCTGCTTCAACTCCCACTCCAAGTCCAGTTTATTCTGGCAAGTGGGTCAGGAAGCATCGCCAGTCGTGGTACGTGCGTGCTGCGGAAATGCTCGCAAATTTTTGCTTTGAATTTTACCGGAGCGATCGTGGACTCGCATATTTTATTTGCTCTTTCAATCAGCAAAAAGCGGAAAGCCTTTTGCCAGCAATAAAATTATTGAAAGATTGATGAAAGCCGCCGCCCAAAATGTAGGGCCAACAAATTGCCAGCAGTAAGTAAGTTTAGATGTACCTTAAAGTAGGTTTCGAACCCAAGTAAAAGAACTTCAGAGACACCCAAAGAATGTCAAGTCGTTGACATTGACATGGGACCAAGGAACACAGCAATAACAAAATACAGTGAACAACAACAGCAACAACAACAACAACAACAACAATCAGCGGAAAAACTACAGTCAGTGCAAAGATTTATGGTCAAATAATTAGCAATGCCGTCAGCTGCCACGCCCTGTTCTGATACACTGCAAAGTTTGAGATGCTTTGGAACTGACAACTGACTGATTAAATAATTGAAAAGGTTTTGGTAAAATAAAATTGAAATTAAAAAAAAAAATATTAAAACTGGTAAATAATTTAAAATGTTCAGTAGAAAATGTATATAAATACTTTACTGATTGTTTTTAAATTTTAATTAAAATTATATTGTTCGCAAAATATAATAAATTTCATTCCTGACCTCAATTTGAATAAACTTCATTTAAAAATTTACATAGTTTTCTTGTTTCTTGCTAAAAACTCAAAGTTTTCAAGCCAAACTTATTGAAGGGAATTCACCAGTCGTCATGCTGTAGATAAACCTATTTCATACACACACTTACTCTCTCCCTACCAGTCTCCCTACAGCTCTCCCTACCACAGAAACACACACTGCGACATACAGTGATGACCAAGTGAGAGGGGCAAACGCTGCTGGCGAGGTGTTTTAATTAATTAGCTTTTTGTTTTAATGCTGAACTTTTGTCCTGTGCTTTGTGTCCGGCGTTTCGATTGCGTTTTTACGACTATGCGCGACTAATTTGTGTAAATTAAATTTATCGACCAGAAAATGCCACACAGCAGCCAAAGCGAACACCTTCGATAGCAATAGCCTCGAGGCTTTAGCTTCGCTTCAATGCTCTTGCTTAAATTAATCATACGCAGTGTGCTCGCGAAAATTGTATATATAAATTGTAGCTAACTCAGTGCCAAAATGCACGGAGGCAACTCACAGTGCATCGCAATGGTTCTCTGTGTGTGAGTGTGTGGGAGAGTGTGTGTGTGGGAGTGTATTTGTGAATTTGGGTCAGTCGTGTGCTTCCATTTCAGTTTCGTAGCCGTTTTCCATTTCCATTTTGTTTGTTAAGCATACGCAGTGTGTACCCAAGGCATGAAAGAGTGGGTGCTACTCATCAATAGGCTTTGATGGCCACTGTGCCTTAATGGCCACCTCACTCACAACCCATTCTATCTCTTGCCGTAAACAGCAACTGCACAACAAAAACATTTAGCCTGGCCGAAAAGTGTTCAACGAATGGCAGTAAAGTTTTCCATTTTTTGGCCCGTTGCCAGGCCGTAGAGACGGCAACGCTCATGCACTTTCATTAAGTTTAATTAAATTCTCACTTTGTAAATGTCAATGTGTACACATTCACACAAAGTCCATGACTATCTAGCTGTTGTGTTTGGAACGAAAAAAATGCGCCAACCTGAGCGAATTTATGGCCCTTGGCGCAAGGCGACAAAAATCTCTTGGATACTTTGACTCTGACTCTGACTCTGACTCTAACTGTGACTGTGACTGTGAGTGTAAATGTGACACTGTCGTACAAATAGCAGCACGTCGTGCTCGTAGTTTTGCTTCATTTGGTGCCTGTTTTGCAGACATTGTTGGCTTTTAATTTGGCCAACACGCAAGCTTACTTACACTGCTGCTTATTATGCAACAACTTTTCTTTTTCTCTCTTTTTTTTCATATTAATTTTAGCGTACTTTTCATGAGTTGCTCGCAAAGCAAAAGCAAAAATGCCAAGAAATTTCTATGCAGCGCACAAAAATAAATTCAGTCTAAAAATTTCCCCATAAACTTAACTATAAATAATTCAAAAAATGTACCTCGTCTTTAACTCCAGTACACCTGGCTGTATTTATTTTCAGTATCTGAAAATGTGTGAGGATATTTTCGTGCAAGGATATTAACCCCAATTGTGATTGGCACTTGGCGGTCTCAAAGTCGTGGGTTTTTCTTACACATATGTATATATCTGGTTGCCCTTTTTAAGTGTTTCTTTAAGCGCCATAATCAGGCGCACCAAAAGCGCAAATATTTTAAGCGACACGCAAATATGCAAATATTCGTTGAATGTGAGTATAAAGACATATGTGTATTGTATGTGGTACATATGAATACATATGTCAATGTATGTGCTGCTACTTAAGCTGCTTAGGAGCTAAGCAAACAACTGGCATTGCTCTGCTCTGATAATACCCTTAGGTCACAGGAACCAATCGATGTATTCATAAATATGACTGACTAGCGAAGCAACTTTAATCATACTCTTATTTAAGCTCTCCATTCAGTGAAAAGTTTCATCAATTTTCAAATCAAAGTTTGGTTCGAAAGACTTTCTTATTTGTCATCAATAAATGTTTAATTGGGTTATTTAAGTTTGACTTCAAAGTTTTTACTCTATTTTTCTAGGAAGTGTAATCAGAATTCGTTTTGTTTCAAACGTTTCTTGTCTTGTACTTTTGCTTTTTTCTGTGCTTGTTTATGTGTTTGTATTGTATTCTGTGTTGTATTTTTGGCCTATGCATGTTTAAATTTTATGTTTGCCAATGTGTTGGGACTTGGCCATAAATGCACACCCAAATGCCTGTCTTAGTCCCAGCCTGCGTGTGTATGTATGTGTGTTTGTGTGTGTGTGGGTTGCTTGTCGAGTCAAATGTTTGGCAACATGTGCTTCACTGTGGCAACATGCGGCTTGCATATAAATTTCTAAGTGACTCGCAGTTTTACTTAGATTTGTTCTCATCTTTTCATGTACAGAATTTTCCAGCATTGTCAAGCATTGCGCAGAACATTGATTTCCGTAGCGGAATTAAAGAAAATTCATTTTTAAATTTGTTTATTTAATGTGGAAAAGTTAAAGCGATCAGATTGAGACCAGAACTCGTTGGCCTTTCCCATAGGAGGTCGATCCTCCAGCTGTCAGCACCGTCATGACAGCAATAGCCATATTATGATGTCAACTGTAAGTGAAGGCTTTCACACACCAACACCCACACACACACACACACACACTTAAGCACACATTCATTAATCATAGCACAAAAGCTGCACACTTTTTCGGGTCTTTGACTTCATATTTTGGTAGCATAATTGTTAGATATAAAGTGTTCAACCCGAAAAGGCATTAAAATTAATCTATATTTCTCGGTTAATTGCTTCTAAGTGCATACTTAGTTGTCAGTGATCATTAACTGTCCACTTAAATAGATCTAGACTTCCTAATTACAAGGCTATAATTAATACATGAATTAACAATTCTATAAATACTATGCTAACTCTGAAAAAGTTTGTTTGTCCTACGAATTAATTACAAGTTAAGAGTTATAGATAAAAATATAATTAATTCCCACAGCAGCTAAAATTTCCTATTTTCAAAGATAAAATTGTGCAAAAAATGTAGATGCATAAATTATTTATCCGTTTAGATTATATTAAATAAAAAACAAATTTTTAAAAGAAATATAAACATATTTATAACAAGTTATAAAATTTTTGCTTCAGAGCCAACATATATGGTACGGTCTTGTCCACATTGCGCTCGGAATCAGCAGACAATTGACACTAAAAGTTATGTTAAGACAACATGGCCCAAAGCCAAGCCGATGAAATAAGAGTTTGAGTGCTGCAGAGGCGCTAACGCAATTCGCTCTCCATGAGAGACTTGGCCAAGTTAAGTGCTCACTTCTATATTCTTGCTCTCTTCATGCTCTATACTCTCATGCAATCGGCGCGCTCTCTCTCTCTCTCTCTTTCTCTCTGTCGCCTGTTTTGTGGTCGCAAAGCTCTTTGGCAATGAAACGACGGCAGTGAAACAAAAACTAAAGCATTTCCCGCATTACCAAAAAGGGCCAACAACAACACATTTGTTGGCCAAGCACCTGCTGTTGGCCGCTGCAGGTGGCTAAAATTTTCTTCAATTTTTAGCTGCTTTTTCTGTAAGGAAGAAAATATATTCACTTAATGCGCTCTCGTGTCCGTTTTGCTTGATGCGCCACGTTCTCTGTTTGTCTGCAATCCCTTCAGGCCCGCCTTTTGCCCTCTTTTAGCCAACTACATTCAGAATTTTTTTTTTTTTTGGCCCGTTAACGCGTGACTTCGAGTGCCCTTAATGCTGTAAATGAATATTTAATGTTAAAAGCACTTGTCGAAAATGCAGCTCTACAACGCTGAGGGGAGAAGGGTGAGCATGGGGTGAAGGGGCCTGAAAGGGAGTAAAACTGCAGCCAATGTCTACGTTGACTTTCTACCTCTTCCACCCTTCACCCTACTCCTTTCACCTCTTTTCTGCCGCTTCACTTAACGAGCGAGTTGATTTTAAATTGTTTTTGCAATTGGAGCATGCGATTAAAAATAAATAGTTGCAGTTTGTGAGCCAAGTTGAGAGGGCCACGCAAATTAGCGTTAACTTAAAGTTGGCCTGCTGTTTGTGCCGCCTGTTTGCACAGCCAGCAAACATAGTTAACTGGCCCTGGCTACTGCTAACAGAATTTACAGCCAACAGCAACCAAAAACAGCAGAAGTTGGCATATATAATTTGTAGCCAGTTTTCTCAACTCTAAGCTGATAGCTCTTAGCTGAGCACTGAGACCTGAGAGCTGGGAACTTTGAGCTGAGAACTGAGAACTGAGAGCTCTGTTTGCTCAGCCGTCGTCTTGAGCTTCAGTTTGTGGCTGTGCTTCCTTTCCGGCTAGCTGAGCTGGCTGAGACAAATGTTTATAAACCGCTTAATTATTCACTTGGCCCAGTTTTTAGCCAGCTGCGTGCATCGCTTACCATTTCTTAGGGCACACGCAAAACAAATTGACACAGCCCAGCACAGCACAGATTTCTGCGGTGTTAAGTTGAGGCCACATAAATCACAGCCAAAGAAGCAACCAGCCAAACAACAAAAACCTCAAGCTGTATCTGTATTTGTATCTGTATCTGTAAATGTATCTGTATCTGCCTGCCGCCATTTCTCATAATTGTTGAACTTTCTTATGATTTAAGGGTTGATTCAACTTTAACACCTTGGCCAAGTAATCTTTCTTTATCCTCAGCTGTAAGCAGAAAAAAGATTGTGCTCAAATTAATCTCTAGAATTCTTGATTTTAGATTCAGAACTTTTTTTGTAAACTTTAATTTTGTTTATTGTTGTTCCCGTAAAGAGTATAGTGTCACAATTTTAATTGTATCCTTTGGCACACTTCACTCCTCACAGTCGCCCTACTCCCACTCCGCTCTTGAGCTGAGACACGCCCACTGTTGCAATTGCTGTTCGCCGCTCGGAGCTCGGCGTGCTCCTAAATTGACCCTGTTTACAATGGCAATGCAATGTGAGACAGGCGCGGACCCAATTGGCAGCATGTCAAGTCAGCTTAAGTGAAATTTATTTGTAACAGCCCCCAGCCAGAGGCCCATCTGGCCAGACAGGGCGGTGCAGGCAGCTCAAGTACGCGTTGTCTAGTGGCAAGTTTAACAGCAAAGAGATGGAGCAAAGGGAGTGAGAGACGTGACGTCATTGTGGCAGCATCTAAATATAAACTGCTCTTCAGTGTGGTACACAAACTGAGTGTGTTCCATTTTGCTTTTGCCTTGCCTGTCAACGCAATTGCTGTCATTGCTGTTATTGCACTTAACGCACTTGCGTCCACGCACACACACACACTTGAGAGGAGACGGAGGGAGGAGGAGAGGCAGATAGAAAGGTAGGTAGGGCGGTAGGGCGGTAGGGCGGTAGGGAGACAGACACAACTACATGAATGCTGCATGACATACAGACAACTGGCAACTGGCAACCGGTTGCAATTATGGCGTCTCAATGCGTTTTGTGCGTGGCTTTGGCAGTTAGCCTACAAGCCTGCTATTGCATATTTGCAGCAAGAAGAGCAGCAACGAGAGGAGACAACAGGGCACAGGACAGGAGGCACTGGCAGCACTAGCAGCAGTGGCACAAAAGCATTTTACTAGACAAAAGCATTGAATACCCACGGGGCAACCATTAGCCTAATAACGCCACGCCACGCAACACACACACACACATAGTTTACCCTATTGTCGTCTCGTCTGAGTTGCGTTTTTGAGCTGTCCGCCATACAACAACTGCAATAACAACAACAACATCAACCAAGACAATAGCCAACAATGACAAACAGTCAACGTGATGAACGTCTCTGCTCCTCAGCTTCAACTACAGCTTAGGTTTGGTCAATTAACATAAATAATAGCCAAGTGGTTAGTTACTCGGTCGGCATTCTCTACCTTTCGTTAACCGTTGTTCTTTTGGCTCATAGTACTTATATTTTTTTCACTTTTCATTTCGACTCATAACTAAGAGTCCCCAACGACATGCTCCAAATACCAAAAACAATTGTTTCCCACATGGAAAGGTGCGACAATTCGTTATCTCTAAGACAGCTTTTGTTATAATTTGACGCAAGTATGATAACACTATACTGATAAATTGAAGAATAAGTCCTTATTCCAATGTATTACAAAACACTATTTAAATTTAAGCATTTTGTTATTGATAGAGGTCTGAAAAATAAAATAAATGCAATCAATTTAAATGCCATTTCAATCACATTTCTTTGGCAGAAAGTTATTTGAAACTTAAAGGAAATGTTTTTAAGCTTTCGAGAGTTATTTTAAATGAATTTCCACATGTCAGCAAACTTAAAGTCAAAATTTGCCAACTTGTTAGTCGGAAAAAGTCTGAAGAGTCCAGTAGAAGTTGAAACGGGAAGTATTTGTAGCATCAGACCACAATGCATGGCCTGGCAGCTGTAGCATTTTGTGGCAGCGATGGCAGCTTGGGTTTGCGTTACGTTACGTATACGCAATGTCTGAGAGATGGCAATAAAAATGCGCATTGTTGTCGTTGTTCTCATTGCTGTAAAATTCCAACCATTGCGAGATTTATATGCTTAGCTCGCTTAAGTGGCAGTCAGACATTGGTTTTTTGGGGGGCCGCATAAGACAACTATATAAGCTAAGCTCAGGGCTTGCAGTCTAGACAGACGTTCCGACGAGCTGACGGCAAGTGAGAATGTCGACTCGATGGTGACTCAGTGACTCGGTGACATTCAAATGCTTGGGATGCTGCCTGTGTAGTATTCAAAACCTCCAGCCAGGCAAAGATTTATGCCAACTGGCCAAAATCAGCTGCAGCATCAGTTTCTGTTGCTGTTGCTGTCTCTGTTTCTGTTTCTGTTACACTTTCTGCAGGGTCAAGCAGCATAGTTTTCGGGGACGAAAACTTTTGCACATTTCCTACAGAATAAACATTTTTGAAAAGAGCGATAGAAAGAGAGAGAGAGAGAGAGGGAAATGGACACATCCCTTTGCAATATTATTTTGTTGCTTCATTTTTACATTATCAGGGGCAACTTTCTGCTATTTTGGGCACAACTTATGGTGCAAAAAGTGAATTGGACGGCAGCGTCGAGTTGTTCGGGCCAACTTCCTACTACCAAGGAAGTCGCAGACCGTGCGAAAAGTTGATATTCCTGTTTCTCTTGCACATTACAGCAACTTCCTTTTACTCAAAATTTGTTTAATTAAAATTTTTGTTAAAATCAGTAAATTGTTTTGTTGTTTCGGTTCGTTTTGTCCCCCTTCCAACTCAAACTCCAAACCCAACTTGGACTCCATTTCAGACTTATGCTCCTTTCAAAATAGTTGAAATAACAAAATATAGCCACAAACTATAAAATTAAATAATTGAAATGTGAAAATGTGCAGATCTCTTGACTGTTTATCTATTTCGGAAATAACTTCAATTTAGCAGTCCGAAAATTACTTATTATTCACTTTAATCTTGTGATTTGGATGGCTTGTGTTGCTTTAAGCAGAGGAAATAAATAATTTATATGTTCCCTCTCTTCTCTCTTAATAATTCCCATTGCGTATTATCTTTCATGTTGCTTTATCTCTTACCTAGCCATCAATTATTTACTAATGCGCACATAATAGAGTTATATAATTTAACACTCTGCCATTTGCACAGAGCAATCGGTGACAGTTTTTGGTTTTCCCACAAAACGACCGCAACAATTTCATACAGAATTCATCAATTCATCATGCAAGGGAAAGCCGAGAATTGAGAATCGACAATCGAGAATAATAAATAAAACCAAGGGGAAATAAAAAAAAAAACAACAAAATGGGAGAAATGGGAGACAAACTATGCGTTGCGACCCCAAAAACGACAACGCACAAAATTATTCAAGTCAATGAACAATTTAATTTATCATTAATATAAAATCCGACAGTTTGTATGTAGAAGTGTCGCCTTGGCGTGCTGCCATCCAGCACCAGAGTCACTTGAGCTAATCTCATATATCATCGTTGATCTGGCAGCGAAATGTTGCAAGGGCCTTTGCCAACAAACGTGCAACGTCTGTTTTGGTTCGAACATTTTTCTAATATGTATGATTTTACTTTCAAATATGGCCAGAACATGCCACCCTTGTCCTTGTCTGTGGCCTGAGCTATAGCTGCGGCTGCTGTTGTTGTTGTTGTTGTTGTAAATGTGTGCGTGTCTGTGCTTGTCTGCCATAATTCTAAGCAGGAAACTTGCTGGCATCAGCAGCCGGCAGTCTGACCATTAATACTCAATTGGCTGTGCTTCCCGTGCGGATTGTGGTCGGTCCTCGACCTCGTGCTCGTCCTCGTCCTCGTCTGTTGTCCTCTTTCTTCTCTCTCTATCTCTCTGTCTCTTTTGCTACCACCTATCTCTTTGCTGCTATCATCTTTGTCGTCTTGTGCTGACACTTGAATTGAATCGAAATTGGTTATTAGCAATTCGAACTAGACGATGCGGCGTTTCTACTTGAATTCGAATATCTTGAAAAATAAAATTGGAAATTGTAAGTACAAAAATATTGAGTATACGTTCTGCTTGCACCTTAACACTGTGACTTACTTTAAAGCGCCACAAGTTGTAATCTAGGGCTGCAAGACATGTTTCCAGTCAGTTGTCAGTTGATAACCGATCCGTGCCCATGCAAACGGCAGAGAGCCGGGAAGAAAGGCAGACGAATGGACAAGCTTGGGAAGAAGCCTCTGGCAAGTGCATACTATATCAAAAGTTATTCGGCGCAAATGAAATCGTTTTGTGCAACTTCCGTTTCCGTTGTTGACAACAACGCCAGCAGCAACAACACCAACAACAACAACAACAACAGTGACTGCTACAGCATAACGGCAAATGGCAGCCATGTTTACGACTGAAAGTCGCATTCGCACACGATTTTGATTTTGATTTGTTTGCGAAACTCACTCGCACAGAGCTCTGCACATTGCGTGCAGTGTGAATGCATTCGTTTGGAATATCTAAGTTTTCTAGCCCAGCTAAAGTTCTGCACAAACACACACATACATGTGTAGAAAAAAGAATTTACCACCCAACCCTCCCCCACTCCTTGCTTTTCCCCTGTAACGCTGCTTATCAGTGAAGCACCCTGCATTCTGCTGATGCTCGCATAAAGCGCAAAAACTGCATGCTTTATGCATAAATAAACAAATCAGTGAAATCAAAAACATTCAAAATGACTTGAAAACTCAGCTCAATATCCATTGTCGTGTGTGCACTTCTGAGTGTGTATGTGTGTGTGTGTGTGTGTGTGTGTGTGTGAGTCGGATATGAGCATTGGAATATTGTTGTATTTATTTTTGGGTTTTATATTTGGTCGATTCATATGATGTTTGCCAAAGAATTGAGTACATGTTTATTTGATCTTTCGCTTTAGAAATATGCAAGGCAAGATAAATAATATTGAAAATTATTGTAAAGTTTAAAAATCCAGCACAAGTATGCACTGCATCTAAAAAGTCATTGCTTAAATTAGTTTACTTTACAGAGCTTCGAAATTTAAATGCCACTCAACTGCAAGTAGTTGTAGAAATATATATATTTTTTTTATATCCAAAGCCGACTTTCTTTTTAAGAAGGAACTTTTGAATAAAACCTCTCAAAGCTGCAGCCAGGCATGGAATGTCTGCAGCAAAGTAACTTCAAGGCTGCACACATAACGTAGAAGTTCTGACAGACGTCTGTCTATTTGTTGGTAGGATTTGTAAGGCGACAAAGCTAAAACTGGGCCAGAAGACAGCTAAGGTTTCAGATACAAACATGACACATTAGACCATTTTGGTGGTCTCTCTATAATTACAAACTTATGTTAATGACTTTCACTCTCGACCCTCGACTTCCTAGCTTAAATGAAGGTTATGGCTTGGCCTTCTCATGCATATGCATATTCATGGTGCAGATACTCTCATGCGTTTGGCCCTAAATGAAGTTGCTCAAATCATCATCCAATTAGAGCTGTAAAATTATACTAATTACAACTTTGGAATTAGAAATATGCAAATGTGTTTGGCGTCACAAAGCGTCGAGACAGGGACTGAGACTGAGACCGAGACCGAGACTGAGACTGAAACTGAGGCTGAGACTCTGTTGACTACGACAAAGTTTTCTGATTAAAAATTGGCAAAGTTAAATGAGTCACACACCCATATAAACCCATACACAAATACATATATACATACTATATAAAGTTGCATAAATTTGCCTAAATTATATTGACAACTTAGAGAGAGCCGCTGCAAGTTGCCTGCAACACTGCTGATAAGTGCGCTAAGCTCTGACAGCAGCACAGGACAAAGAGGAGGAAAGTTGAGGGGCTGGAAAAGGAGTTGAAGCTGATGTCACATATGAAGGGCCGGCAAAGCCGTGCATAAATTATGACAAAAGGCAAGTCACAGTTGCAAAAAACGGCTCGTAATAATTAAAACAAAATATGCTTAAAGAGAAACTTTAAATGCAGACTCGTTTGCACTTCAAAAACGACACACACACGATTCGAGTGTGAGTAAGTGTCTAAAAAGCAGAGAGAAAGAAGACAGAGATAGAGAGCGAGAGAGAGAGGGAGAGAGAGAGAAACTCAGCCCTTGAGCGAGTAACGAACTCATTTGGCAACTAGAACTTGAAATAAGTGTAAAACAAAATCCTTGGCTGACAGTGCGTATACACAATATGGCATACAATGCACGTCGCTCGTCGTAAGTCACGCGCCCAGCAAGTAAATTCAATCAAGTCGCCCCGAGCAACAACTCTAGTGACAATTGCTGTAACTGGACACGAATAATTTGCGCTAATTGTAATGCATTTAGTGGCACAGTGCAATTGCAGGTCACCTTGAAAGACAATGCCCGCTTCAAGCAGTGCAGGAAATGTACAAAAAAAAAATAGATGTGGAAAAACAGAAATGAGAAACTAACAAGCTTAGCACTCGTCACTTGATAAAAGGGAGAATGCATCCCTGGGGGTTGTCAACGCCATTTACAGTTATCTGTTTCACATCCTATGCCAATTTCCATTATCATTACGAGTATTTGAAAGACGCGCGCGCGTCACTTTATCATTTTCCAATTGACAACACACACAGCTGTTGTCAGCTTTCAATACTTCCCCTCTTACTCACTCTCCCTCTTACTCTTTCTCTCTTTCTCTCCCTCACTCTGTCTCAGAGTTTCTGTCTTACTCCATCCAGTTGCCGGCCTGTTTTCCAATTGTCAAATTAAAACGGAAAAATGTTGAATTTGATTAGCGAAGCGTTAAAGAAAAGAAAACGGCACACAGACAAATGCAAAAAAAAAAACAAATGAAAAGATAATGAGCCTTAGTTTGGGCCAAAAGCAGCGTTTAAGCAAAACTTTTGTCAGGACTAACAGACGTGTAATCCAGGGCTGCAGAGCAAACATTTTGTTAATGCTGCCTGGTTGGAAAATAGTTCGAAAGTATAATATCTTTTACTACATTAGAGTTTTTAAGTTAGAGATAAGTCTATTTAGTAAAAAACAAAGAAAAGTATTGTTAGTAATACTTGACATCGGCATCCCTGGGCTGACAGTCAGTCAACCAGGCAGCTATCATTGTCAGTTACACGGAAAAGTGCAGCTGCTGTTCAGCTCAACGTACTGCTTACTGCGTCTCACCAAAGTTGCCACTCTACCAAAACAAACACGCACTGAGGCGCACACACACACATTAATACACACATACCAACACACACACATACATATTCGCATTGGTGAAACACCAAGAGCCTTTGAGTGCTGGATAATTTTGTAATTATTTAGCTTAATGGAAAACAAACTTAATTTTCGTGCAAAAATTAAAAGAAGCAACTTGGCGCGTGACAAGCCAGAGTGAAAGAGAGAGAGAGAATGAGTGAAAGGGAGAGTGAGAGGGGAAGAAAGGGTAACAGTTTTAGACAAGTTGAATGGAAAGCTGCCAATTTGTTGAGCACCAAATTATTTAGTGTGCTTTCCAGTGTATCTGGCGAAGCATCTGACAGACGAAAGGCAGGCAAACAATCAAGGCGATACGACTCACCAAAAGGAGAAAGGGGAAAGAAAACAAAGGGGGAAAGAAGGGTGTTTAGCTGAGTGGCGTGTTAATGTGATTCGGGCAACAATTAAACTGTAATTCTATTTAATTATGCTCCGTTGAGCTGCTCGTGTTTGCCAACCAAGCAGCGGTAGGAGCAGCTAATTGACAGCTGAGACCACCGAAAAGCGCACTTCATAAAATCGATGAGCTAATTGTTAAAACTGAGCAGCCCAAGAAACCAACGAAAAGTGCAGCTACAACTTTGGCTCACTCCCATCCTGTCGACTCCTGGCAGAAGTTATTGCGCTAGGTTCAAAGGTTGCCATTGAGAAAAGGCGCCTTGGAAAATTGATAATCCTACCAACCCCAATCCCAACCCTTAGCTACCCAAACACTCAAAATGCTGGATAAAGTTTGAGTTGCACAGCAGACCCGAATGCTGGCAAGGCGTGAGCAAGTTTCCAGCTCTGGATCCGGCTCTGGCACCGGCTCAGTCTTAGTCTCAGGCTCTGGTTCATTTATTAAGTGCCGCAAAAGTTGCCAGCACACAAATGATAATTGGGCATTGAGCCGCACCACCACCGCCACTAGAAACATCAGCAGCACCCAGCACCACCAGCCCTACATCTCAGCAGACGGCGAAAGATGCATAATTAACACAAAATAATGATAAAGTTCAGGACGCTGAGTCAGCACAATGATTTCTTATAACTTGAGCTTCTTGAAATCCACCAAGGGCCCAAAGTTAACGTCCCAGCTTCTGGAACTCCCACTCGCGATTGTCCAGCGGACAGACGGAGCGAGATTTGAGCCAACGTGAGATGCAATGGAAGTGGTAGGCGTGGTTGCAAACGCCCCAGGCAACGGTGCATTCCTCGAATGAATTCTGATTTGGATCCGCTTGGCATTCGATGCACAGATCCATGATGGAATTGCGGCAAATGGCGCAAGTATCTACAGCAATATCTGGGAGTAAAAAAAAAGAAGGAGGAAAGAAAATGGTATAAGCAAAGGCCAATGGAAGATGGTAGATGGAAGCTGGGATTAGTAATAGGAGTTTGTTGAAATCGGAGTACGAGCTGCAGTAGCACTCAGTTGACCACCGGAAATTGTTTAATAATCTGCTTTTTAAGCTACTTAAGGCTTTGTCTGGCTTTACCCCAGGCCCACATGGCCACCGCATTCCATTTCTTGACTGTAAATCGCTTTTTGTTCCTCGGCTGACAATCCGCACTACACATTGGCCCCTCCTCCAGTTCCGTCTCCAGTTCCGCCTCCGCCTGCCCCTCCTTCATTTCATTTGCCTCCGTCTGTGATGGCGTTTGATGTTCACTGTCTGTGTCTGCTGTTTGGAATGCTGAGCAACTCGAATCACTTGACGGTTCCATTGTTTAAATTTAGTATTATTCTTCTACCTATAACTATACTATACAAATACAACTGTTGTTCAAAGGGTTTACAGTGTTGCCTACATACTAATATTGAAGAGGCAACTTTGTTTGCATTTCATTCAGTTTCTCAATTATGCAATTACATTATGTTATAATCAAATTACTCGGATTTTGGAGAGTCTTTTAGGACTTAAATTATTAAGCTAGTTTATTTTACTAATTACGCATTATTTATTGTGTATCCTTTACTATTTACTCGCTGCTTTCTTCTCCAAACTCGTTACTCTTTACTCTACTTCGTTGTTTCCTAACTACACAACATTGTCTCTTGCTCGTCTCTTTGAAGCTTCTCCTGTTTCGTTGTACTTGACCTTGATTCCTCACTCGTTTCAGCCACTCGTCGCTTTTAGTCTCCTTCTTATGCATGTCCTTCCAAAGGCCAACGCTCTACGTGGTGTCCCATTCCTTCCTTACTGACATATCTATTATATAACGAGTATATTGCATTCTAATTACATGACGAGCGTTTTTGTGCTAAATCAACGAGTGCAAGTATTGCTCCATTATGAGGCCCGTTGTCAGGGTCCTGTAGTGCATTATGCTTATTAAGGGTTGTGCCAACCCACATGCGCGATGGGTATTGCAGTATGCAGAGTCGTCTACAGCCCTCAAAGCACCCACTCCCTACTGCACCCCCTGCTGCAAAACTAACTTCCCTTCCATTTGCAGTGGAATTTTTCTGCTCTCCGTTCGCCTTTGCTCGCCAAATGTTTTGCTATGACGCTTGAGTCAACATTAATTTAAATGAGTTGCCACTTAACTTTTAATTAAAAATTCACTTTTTATTTATTTAGTTGGAAATGGAATGGACTGCAGCAGTGCTCCTCTTAGCCCCCTGCCACCATCCTCACTCCTCCTTTGTCGACCATCCATCTGCTCTCTCTAGCTGCCGTTTTTGCTATGCACTTATGCCTGCTGCTGCCCTACACGGCATGCCCCGCACTTTGATTTAAAAGCCACGCCAAACTAAAATAAAAATTGCTAAAAAAAACTGAATCCCAAAAAGAAACTGAGCAAAATTCTCCGACTGACGCGCGTTCATACAAATTAAAGTTTTGTGTTATTTTATTCTGCTTGAAATGAAGCCAAATGGTTTTATATTTAATTTTGTATGCTTTAATTGCCAACTAAATGAATAAATAAGTGCAAATAAGTGAGCTCGAGTTATGCAGCGGGTTGCGTATTTGAGCAACTGATTGCCTGTACTATTTACTCCTTCTTCAACTTACTCTCTCTCTCTCTCTCTCTCTCTCTCTGAGTTTTCACCTGTGATTGCCGCTTCGGCGATTTGCATAATTAATTTGCGTTAATTAAAACGTTACGCGTTATTTTTCTAGCCATTTATTTATATAAATTTCAATTTCATTTTGCGTAGATGCGTTTACTCTGAGTGTGGTTTTAAGCCTGTGTGCTTACTCAACTAAAATGTCTACAGATTTGGCTCGAGATTTGAGTTATAACATGTTCTTGTTCTTAGGGGTATCAAATAAACCTTGGACTAGACTTAAAGTTGATTTTGTGACTTTTAAAGCAATCAGCATTTTGATAAATAGTTTTCTGAGTGTATTAAAAGTGCTTAAACTACAAAGTAAAATAAAGGCAGAATATATATTTAATTTACATTTTTTTAGCCTCATTTAATTTGCATAATTTACTCACACAAAGCATAGTCCATAGTTTTGATCACTAGCCAATAGTTATATTACTTTCAACAACCTTTTGAACTTTCTCTGCTCCAACAAATTCATAATTCTTCTAGAAAAGACGTTTCTAAAAAAGCCCCAAAGCATTTCTAGCAACTTATTCTTTGGATGGCACTTGGCATGCAAATTGCAGACAGTTAAAATGCAGTTAGCCAGAGTTGTCGACTTGCCAAGAGTTGTCAGAGCTGTCAGAGTTGTGCTCTGTTGTGCTGTAAGTGTCGATTGGCTTCAATTTATTTTACGAGCAGTAATAGCCAATTGATGGCAAAATGTGTTAATTTTGTCTACAAGCCACTTGCAATTAATTGCAATCGCTGCTTGTCAGCAACACACTAGACACACCCACACCAACACACGTACACCTACCCCCACACCCACACACATACAGACAAAAACAGGTAAATTGTCAGATATTGCACTGTCCACGCATATTAAATTGTTTGCATGGGTTTATTGAACTATTTGATTTGGTTGTTGCAAGTTTGTCATGCATTCAGCGCCACCTTAATGCGCCAACCCACCCAGTGCCACGCCCACCCATTTGATACTATTGAATGAGCATGCTCTTCATTTGGAATTGATGTATTTACATCCGTTTGTAATTTCCTACGTGTGCTTGAATATATTTTACCAAAATTTGCCAAATTCTGCAGTCACTCAACCATCTCAAACACCACACACACACACGCTGCAGAACACACATAATACACACACTCCTGGAGCCAATGAAGCGTTTATCGTTGCCCCAATGCGGCGTCTATTTCTATGTGTATCTACATCTAGTTCTCTCTGTATTTGGATCTGTATCTACGAATACTCTATATGTATATAGTGTATCATCTATGACAGCACGTTGTATTGCTTTAATTTTGCCATCATTTTCCCAGTCGCTGCTCAGCTGCATGCAAATTCAGTTTCACCTTTGCTCCATCTCCCTTCTTCCCTCCTCTCTATATACCACTGTCTCAGTGCTTTGTGCACCATCTTCTGCGAGGAGTAGGGGAAACAGTTTCTAGCAGCTAAAGCAATAATATTGATCAGGCATCAAATTTTGGCAGCAACGTTACCTGTTCAAATTGTGGCACATTTCCATTGACAGTTTTGCTGCACGACTTCAGTCGCCATTAAGTGTACACGTGTAAGGTGTGTGTGTGTGTGTTTAGTGTTAGATTTAGTTTTGAGCGAGTTGAGGTGCAAATTGTCATTATTGTGTATTTCAAAGCAATTAACATAAGCTAGTGAGAAGCAGGAAAACATAAATTGGATTCTGCGACAAAGTGATACTCTAAAACAGTTAAAAGATGGATTATATAAAACTATGATTCAGTGTAGCAAAGCTCCCCAGACTCTACCCACAGAATTGGATTCAAATGAAATAAAAGTTTTGAGTTTTATAGTTTACAATTGTTTGACTTAATTATATCACTTAATTAAAGTTGAAAAAAGCTTTTAATAAGCCGCACGGAACCAACGGAAGTCAAACACAAACAAATGCTTTATTTCATTTTTTATATATTTTATTAAATTTATTTCTATTAACAGAAAAAAATGAGTTTGCATATTTAGCACGATTATTTTTATTGCTGACCTATAGTTGGGGCAGAATTTGTTATGGAGCACAAAAGACTTTGGCGTCGCCTATAAAATTTAATTGAGAGTCAAACGAAGCAAAAAACTGAATAGAAATAGAAAAAAACTGGCACACGCCAAACAACTTTCTCACGCACACAAACAAAGATAGAAAGAGAAGTGGAAAGAGAGAAGAAGAAGGAGACAAAATGGAACAAAAGGAGACAGACACTTAGATAGATCGACACACAGTTTATTGCACAACGAAGCAGCACTTGGTTGGCGCTTTTGCGCCTTATTAATAAAACAAATACAACATAAAATAGAAAATGGAAAAGCGAAGCAAAGTAAAGAATATAAGTGAAAAGAGCTGAAGAGAAGTAAAAGGAAAATATTTATCCATGGCATTTCCATATAAGCCGCATTTTCAATAACAAACGACGCCAGCGGCAAATGTGGCAAAGGCAACTTGTGCAAAGTTGTTGCTTTCCGCAAGTCTTGGCTTTGCCACAAGTTTGTTTCAGCTGCTTTCACACACACACACACACTAACACACACTGGCACACACCTACAGCAGTACACACCCATACACTCTGCTCGTGTTCTCTATTGTACTTGTTTCGTTCGGCTCTTATTTCTTGCGCGTTTTATTTTCATTGAACATTTCATTGACACTTTGACAGCAACATTGACATTTGCGTGACTCGAGTGATTAGAATATGCGCCGCAAAGTAGGCAACCGACAAAGTTTCCACCTTCCACCAGCCTCTACTCTCTCCGCCCATCTCCTCTTCTTTTCCACTCTCTTTAAGCAACTATCCCCATGAAACTCAATCTTGTGCACATAAAATTCCTTTCTTTGCATTCTTAAAGTTGCTTAAAGCCTGGCCAGGCTCTGTGTCTTTTACTCCCTATCTCCTTGTCTTTCCCTTTCTCTCTCTCTCTCGTTGTCTTTAAACGACATGAGCAAATCGCTTGTGGATTTAGCTGCCCAAAAAACAAGCAAAACAGTTCAGATATGCCTCTAGACTGACACTTTTTATAATGAAAGGTAATTGCTATTTTAATTTTATATGTCGATAAACAAAAGAAATGGATTTAATTTTGCTTATAAGCAAATGCCTGTTGGTTTCCTAGTATATATGCTGATCGAACTTGTTACCCATAAATTGCAGACATTTATTCAATTATTCTTCAAAATTATCTACCATGTGTCCCCCATAAAACATTGATTCCAAATAAGACTTAAACTATTTCATCACCCCACAGAAATAGCTCAGAGCAAAAAAGCAAGACTTCGAAATTGAAGAGAACCCCTTAAAATGTCTCATTGTTTGTACGAGTGCTGGAAAATTTATTTGCTATACTATATAAAACCAAAGATGTTTGGGGAAACTGAAGCAGCTGCTCGACATTCGAAACTGAACGTTTTGCCGTGAAATTTATTTGGCTTGTAATGCGATTCAATTGCTTGTCGCTTGGATAATGCAGGCGTATCGCTTACTCCGGTCCAGAACAAACGAGTTGAGCTTAAAATGCTTCATGTGCCAATTTTCAAAGTTGACTCTTTGTGAGAAATAAACATATATATCTCGATATATATATTTATATATAGAAAATAATACACATTCACTAAAGACAATGCGTTTGATTTAGTGTTTTATTGTTTATTGCTTCAAGTTTTGTTGATACTCCGATACTCAACTTGAGCTCAAGTAGCAATGACTGTTGTTGTTGCTGTTGCTGCTGTTACTGCTGTTGCTGTTGTTGTTGTTGCTGATGCTTGTGCTGTCCAGTGAGTGGCAGAAGTTTTTGCATTTGCTGCACTTTATGCGACTGCTGCTCATTTTTATTATTTGACTGCAGCCATGACAAAGTTTTGTTAAGCCAACTTTTGCACTTTACTCAGATCTTACGTCTGACAAAGTTTCTCAGTAATTCCACAACAATAAAATAAATATAATAAAAGCAAAATGAAAAGAAATAAAGAGCATAACGAACGAACGGTACATATAATAAAGCAGATTTACCTTAAATGATTCAATTTACCACACACAACAAAGCCGAATTCAATTAGCGATAATTGAGTTCGACGTTGTCGCATGCTATAAAAATCGCAAGCAACGCAAAACTCGGCCAAACACTTAGTAGCCAACTCAAAATAATTTAATAAAATCAAATAAATTAAATTATTTATTGTAGGTAACATTTCAAGGCAGTGAATGGGTCAATTTTGTCACACAAATCAAATTTATTAAAAAAAAAAAATTGTTTAAAATTCTTAAACAGCATAAAACAATAGTTTTGATTAGTAAGTAGCAGAAAAAAAACTTTGTCTTGGATTAAAGATTTTATTTAATTTAAATTTATGGAACATTTAAAATGATTCACAATTTCAAGGAATTCTCTTGAGGTTTTAACTTAAATTGATAGCACATCAAGTGATTTAAGTAAAAACACTTTATCCATTACATATAGTTTTTGAAGAGCACTCCACAGCTGTCAATCGAAGAGATTAAGCTAAATAAAATCGAGAAACAATCAAATGTCAAAAAAAAAAAGAAGGAGACCAATAATGATTTGCATGCAGAGTCAGAGACAAACTAACTGATTGGCTGACTGACTAACTAACTTGGCTGACTGACAAAGTGACTCACCAAATGATAGACTGACTGAGCGAATGTCTGAATGTCTGACTGGTTGTCTGAGTGACTGAGTGTGTGTCTATTTTACATTTTTCTAAGGGAGGGCATTTAATTGAACGAGTGAGCACTTTATTAAGATGTCACTCAACGTGTTTATGGTAGTTGAAGGGATGTTGCCGACGTGGCCTGTGCAAATTTCATTATCGTCGTGTCAGCCATTTTGACAGCCGGTTTCACCTACATTTAACGCTACTCACACTCTGCTCCATTTGTTCGAATGCAACACCAACAACAATAACAACAACAACAGCAACAACAACAGCAACTATAACTAAAAACTCATATGCATATACATATTTAATAATTTGTTTTTGTTGCTGTTGCTGTTGCAATAGAAAAGTGGAAACCCGCAAGCCGGCCGGCAATAGAGAAAAAGCAAAATGAAAAAAGGTTTAACTAGAAACTACACTACACTACACTACACTATACAACACAAAACACAATACACAATACAATGCAATACAGTACGAAACAGAGAACTCAACTCGTATATCATTTGGGCCATTTTCCCTGACCCTTTTGACTGGTTTTGCTTGGCTTGGCTTGGCTTGGTTTTGGCTTGGCTTGGATTGGGTTGGCTTGGCTAACAAGAAACACAACACAGCCAAACACTGGCAAAAAAGTTTGAAATGAAAAAGCAGTCAGCATATGAAATGAGTTTATTACTCAAATGTGCACACTTGCACACACCAAACACACACACGCACACACACATATATACACATGTTTAGAGTAATGTAGCTAGTAGAAAACTGCGACTCGCTTTAAGTGGCGTGCAGCGTCGCTAACGGGAACGGATGACGTTCTAGTTGGTAGATTGGTAGCTCGGTTAGTTGGTTGCTCAGTTTGTTGCCATGTTGGCTTGAAGCAGGAGACGGCTGGAGGTGTGAGGGGAATTGCTGCCTGTTTACGCCCTGCAGTCAAAAAGTTGCATTTATTTATAAATATTTAAAATATACAAAATTGTGCAGTGCTTAATCAAATTGCATGTAAATCTATGTGTTTGTGTGCGTGTATGTGTGTGTGTGTGTCTCAATTTGTGTGTGTTGGTGCATGTTATGATATTTGCAAAATGGCGGAAGCACTTATGCAACGTCATCATCGAAATGGCATGAAAAGGAAATGCGCCAAAATGTCACTGTGTTAATTGAGCGCGACGCAACAACAACAACAACAACGACGACAACGGGAACAACAACAACAACAACGAGAGCAAGTACAGCAAACAGGAATAACAACGAATCGGATATGTTTTTGCTGTAGCTACGGAAATTGGTTTATAGATAGATCGCATAGATACGTATTTAGTCAGCATCCAAATTGTAAATTGAAGATGCGAACGTGCATTGCATATGCAAATTGTTTGTCGTCCTGAGTACCTGAAATTGCTTTTACTTGCGAATAACGCCCCAGAACCCAAATACCCTCCAGCTGGACGTGGGTCTATCAAACAGTTCTGACACCACAAAAATAGCCAAGTTCCTTCAGCAAAGCTGAAACCTTAAATTTGCTTTAAAAACTAAACTAAGATTTAAGTAAACATATCTGATTAAACTCCCAATTGAGAGAAATTTCCTTGATTTAATTGTGTACTCAAATATTTTTTTTATATGGTGAAAGTCTTCGTTATACATTTTTAAGTTCAATCTGATTTTGTAATAATAGAAAAGTTGAGTTTTGAAAATTGTTTGCCAGAAAAACTATCATAAACTCAAAATAAATTAACATAACACTTAATTATTACACTAAATTAAAAGTATCTAAGCTCTTAACAAACTTTTCAAGCTACCCTCGACTATGGTGAGCTGAGCACATTAGCTTTAGCCTTTAGTTTTAGTTTTAGCTTAAGCATTTTTTGCAGCAACCTCTTCCACTTGGCCAACTGGCACATGGCACATACATGGAAAATACTCGGCGAGAAAAAAGACAGACAGAGGCATATATGGAGAGAAATTGAGTGAGAGAGCTTCCTCTGCCTCTGGGCGTGGCTGCTCGCCCATTTGGCCATTTTGGCTGATGTGGCAGGTCGTTGGCTGCATTAGCTGCTGCTGCTTTTGCTGCTTTTGGTGCTGCAAGCGGCTCAAGTGCAAAATCGAATTTACTCGTTGCTAACGGCATTTCGTCTTGGCAGCCAAACTGAAGTACAACCACAGCACCCACCTCTCCCCACTTTCCATCTACCAACCTAACCTGTGTGAGTGCTTCCCCTCTGCCTGCCTTATCACCTTGTCTGTCCCTTTCTGCACTTCTTTGAAGCGTTGCGACGAAGGCGATAAGCTCTTGCAACATGCGTGCCAAACACACGTGAATGCTCAAATGTCGGCAAAACAAAGAAAAAAATGAAAAGAAAACGAGTAAGAGAGGTAAAAAGGAAGAGAAACGATGTATACTTCCGACTTTAAAGACCCTGTAAATGACTTAAGCACTAACACAAAAGAGACCTGCACAGTTTTTCATACTCAATACAAGTTTTGACGGATTGTTTAAACAACAACTGTTAAAATATTGTCCGTATGTTATTCGAATGTTACTGGGGATTTGTTGGGGTTTTATTTATGGATATATTTGCCATACTTAACAAGTTCAGTTTCAATTCCATTTAATAATCGAGATATTTAGACAAACTTAACAGCTGTTTTATATTTTCTTTACAGTACAAGTTCTTAAAAAAGTAGAGCAGGTTGCACAGGGTGCCTACGGCCAGGGCAGCATCAGCACCTTTGCCATTAACCCTGCCGCATGTGGTTGGGTTGCATGCCACCGTTGGTGGCACAGCATCTCTCTCTGCTATTAGTTTTCGCCACTTCTTGTTTCTGCAGCTAAACTCACCTTTTCTCTATCTTCTCCTTCTTTTTGCCTTTGTTTTTGTTGTTGTTGTTGTTGTAGTTGCTTAAGTGCAACATGAATTGTGCATACCAAGAAGAAGTCGACGTCCAGTTTCAGTCTCAGTCTCAGTCCCAGGTTACCGCTCATCTGCATGCAGCTTCCACTCAGGTGGCAAGCCAGTCTGCAGCTCTCCCTCTCTCTCTCTCTCACTGTCTCTCTTTCCCTCTCTCTCTCTCTCTCTCTTTCTCTCCCTCTCTTTCCCTTTCTTCTCTTCTTTCTGTTGTTTTTGAAGCTGTCGTTAGTGCTGGCCACAGACTAATACAGTGACAGTGTGTTTCCACCTGTTTAGATATGTGTTTGTGAGTATGTGTAATGTTGTGTGCTGTGTTCTGTCACATGTGTATATGTGCGTGCAGTTTACTATGTATCCAATGTTTGTTAGTCTTGTTTTAGCCCCGTACTAAGATATATGGCAGCTGCCAAAAGATGCAAAACATGACTTTTCTATATGTGAGCATGCAGCACATGACCCACTGTGCGGTTACTCAAAAACAAGCCAGACGCAGAGAGGGAGAGAGGGACAGGGAGAGGCAGAGGGAGAGGGAGGGAGACAGGAAGTGGTCATGACAGCTTCGGCTATCGTTTTGTTATGCATTTAGTAGAATGGCACTTATTATGTTAGTGGCCTGCGAATAGGCAGCAAATTGCAGGTATCCATAGAAATAAAGGAGGTATTAGAAGACAAAATCAAAATATATAGTTGATTTGATTGAAATGCGAAAATCGATAAAAGTCAGGCAAAGAAAACGGCAGGACAGGCAAAAATTCAATCCTAATTTCTATGGTTTGTATAAAAAACTGTTTATTAAAAAGAAGAAGCTGCTATCTATGTTTTTGAAATAACACTTATAGACGTGACTCTCAAAGACTCTCCGCCAAGGATTGACATTTTGGATGATGCCCTCGATGATAAGTTGGCCCTTCTTGAACTCTCCAACAACAGCTCGGTGGAGCTTATACGTTGAGTTAGATTTTTACAGGTATTACGTAGCTTTTCAACACATACACGCTTTGCATGCACCTCGGCAACGGTTTTGTCATAGTCCAGAAGTAAAACAGGATATTCAAGCAGAGTGCCATCGGTCTTAAGTTTGTGAATCTCTCTGACGATGGCATTATGCTTTAACTTCCCCTGATAGATCTGGCTACGATAGTGATTCTTCCATTGAATGCAAGTAAGTAACTTGATCTTCATTCGATTATGTGACCTGCGAGACATGTGCTCCTTGCACTTCAAATGGGCCAAGGCATGAACATCACAGTTGATTTTATTATGCAATCGAGTGAGTTCAGCATTTCGCTCTAATAATCAATTATTTTACTATATAGATTTTAAAAGTGCTATTTGATTGAATCTACCTTCGATTTTGAGGGTCAGTATTTGGGTATCGACTTGGCGTGAGAGATAGTCCTGCATTTTGAGACCATAGCCAAGATCCTCGAGTGCATCCAGTTTCTAATTAGTATATTTATAAGATAGTTATATAAAACTTAGAATACCCTAACTTACACTAATCATATCGGCAAATCGATGTTGGGTAAATAAAAGTTCCAATCTCATAGTGGAAAGTTCATTCCGAGTCGTTGACATATTATGCAAAATTTTATTAACCAAATCCTTGAGATGAACAAAACCTTCATTTACTAGTAATGTTTGTCTCACATTATTTTCAAATTCTTTGAGTTTCTCATCACTGAATTTCTGTTGATCCTCAAGTTCCTTATGCAAATCCACCATATTTCTTTCAATCTTTTCATTTGTCTTTTCAGCGATCGCGAGTTGTCTATCAAACTCTATTACAGCAGTTCTCAACCGTTTATAGTTGATGGAGTCAAAAGTCTTTGGCTGTTTTATGAACACGAATCGCTTCTTTCGCAGAAAATGCTCTGTGGTCAATCTCTCAAGTTTGTCTCGAATCAGTGACTCTGTATGCAGTTTTTCCAGCATATTCCTGAGAGTTACCCATAATTTATTCTTATCCAACCAGCGTAGTAATTTCGCAGAGTCCTCTTCGCATCTGATGACCACACGACCAATTACGTCATCCACAAATTGCAGGCAGATTAGTCGAGTCAGTTTAAGCTGTTCTCGTGCCTCGGCATCAAGGAAATCAATCTGACTGTTTCGAACTCTTACCTGAGTCAGCTTCTTTTCTATATCTTTGGTAAATGAAGGCGATCTTTCGTCGAGTGGTTTAAACGCAGATAAAATGTCATGTGAAGACAAATCTGGTAGATTCAGCAGGGTATCATCACTTCCATATGTCGTTGATTTGCTGACAGAACTCGATTCCGAGGAAACACCATCGCGTTTTTCTTTAGACGGTGCTTCGGATAGTCCATCAAATGAACTAACGGGTACCACAAAACTTCCATCGTCCCTCTCTTCTGTAACCTCAACTTCTTTTATTGTGATCTGTGGCTCAGAGTAAACATGCAAACTGATATCAGACAGATCGTTAATATCTGGCAAATCCCTGAGTATATCTAAAAGTCTATTGCGTTTATCCAATGCCACCTCTGGCTCAAATGGCCCGTCATATTCTAGTGACGTTTCTGACAGATCAGATTCGTTTTCCGATTCCGAATGGAAAGTTCCATAATCAATTTCTTCTTTTTTTATTACAGGCCGAGCAGTTTTTTTAGCTTTTCTTAGAGACATACCCTTCATTTCCAAACTCGAATCGGCCGATACAGTTATAGAAAGTTGAGTATTACGAGCTGATCTGGGCATGCCAACCAATCGATGAAAACTCATGGTGGAAAATGAACTGAGTTCGCTCTGACGAGAAACCGATGAACTTCTTGAACTCCTCTTAGTCTTTTTCTTTCTATCAATGGGTAATTTACCAACTTTGCTTGATTTACTTATGTTACTAGCTCTACTTGTTTTACTAGACTTACTTAGCTTACTAGCCCTACTATTTTCACTTTCCCTACCCGTCTTACTTGCTCTATTAGTCTTAGTCTCAGTCTTAGTCTTAGTCTTAGACTTAGACTTAGTCCTACTTGCAGTACTGATAATACTATTCTTGGAATGATCAATGCCATTTTTATTTCTCGATGGCATTTGCAGAATCGAGAACAGATTTTTTCTTGGTGAGGAACTTTCTGTATCTTTTGATGCAGAAACATCTTCCTCTTCCAAATGGTTGTCTACTGCCGATTCTTCGTTCGTTCCTTCGATCAGTTCGATAAGATCGTCAGGTGGCATTAACGTATCATACTTTTCAACACCTTGGTCAGGATGCACTTCTGCCTCAGTTTTAGAAGCTTCTGAGAATTCCGGCGGAGAACTCGGCATCTCTAGCTCGTCTTGGTCACTCATTTTTAGATGTTTTAGAAATAATCAACTTTAACAAACAAAAAACAACAATAAAAACTCAATGTTTTAATGACAAAACGAAAAGTGTAATGAATTGATTCAAAATAAACTGTAAACGAAGTTTAATATTTTGAAAAAGTTACTATGATGTTACAACAAAAGAATTTCATTTGCTAATATCTGTTAGATTAAGAGGAGTTTTCCCTTCTAGTCTACAGATACATACACTGAGGTCTCTCTATCTTCTAGGTTAATGCTGACCACCAACAAATTCTTAATTTTTCAGACCTGTAGTTGAAAAAGGTGGAAGGAGTGATATCGGTAAGTGTTAGTGACTTCGTAACTAAACAAATAAATTTTGTACAGAATCGATGCACATTTTCTACTGATGGAAAACTTGAACCAAATACAATGAGGAAAACCCAGTGCATTTTCAAGTCGAGCAGACCCAAGAAAACACTTTTCTTGCTAGCTCACTGGCTGGTTGACTGTCCCTGTTTGGTTGCTAGTACCTGCTCGGTTGCCTTTCTCTGCTCACCGCTTTCTGCTGCTTTTCTCCTGGCCAACTCCATGTGTGCCAATCCTGTTGTTGGTTAATATCATCACTCATGTATGCCGCATACTAAAGAGAATTTATCATGTCTGCTGCGGCAGCTACAGAAAAAAATGAGGAAAAAAACGGGGTTTTTGGGGCTGCCATTGTCGCTCAAGTGTTTCGTACTTCTTCCGCTTACCACTTTCCTTTTCCCTCTTATATATATACTATATACTTTAGACGAGTAGAGCAGAGAAATCTATCTAACCATATATGAAGCTCCCTGTGTACTTTTTTGTTGGATGTTGCTGCTGCTGTTGTTGTTGTTGCTGCTGCTGGTGCTGCATATTTGCAAATTCGTTTAAGTTCAGGCTTTGCCCCCATCTGTTAAGTAGATTTTGGGCTAGCTACCTGTAACTTATTCTACTACCTGCATGCCGTCGACGAGCTCGTTACAGCTGCAGTGCATTGGGGAATTTTTGCTCGTTTTTATATTATTTTTATTTTCTGCTCTCTTCTTCTTCTTCTTTTTTTATTGCTCTCTGTTTTTCTGAAATTTTTTTATTGCGCCGTTGAGCGAATTTTTGGCAAATTGCCTAAAACTTTCTTTATATTTGATGTAATGAATTCCTGACGTGCTGTCGTCGTGAGAAATGTTTCCACTAATGCAGACTCTGTGTGAGCCCAGTTTTACGACAAGGCTTCCATTGGTCTCTCTATTGATGCAACACCTGCATTGAAAGCAGCGCAATCAGTAAAAAAAAAAACAACGAGAACGATAAAAGCGAGTAAAGCTAAAGTAAAGTAAGCCACACATTGCGTATGCGTAATGTGTAACAGATATGCCGCTTGTCTTGCCCCAGTCCCTTCCATGTGTGTGTATATATGTTCAAGTGTGTGTGTGTGTGTGTGTGTGTGAGCTTGTGTGAGTTCCGTTTCCGCAATTAAAATGTTGATTACATGAAGTACGACTGCCGCTTGTTTGTTTGCCGCTGCTGTGGGTGCTACAAAGGAAAACGGAAATTATGTGTATGCGGGCGTTAGCTGAGCGCTTAGCTCTGCTTCACCACCGCCAACACCACAACAATTGAACCAACAACAATAACAACACACACGCACACACATACACACTGTAACAGTAGCTGCTACAACAACAGACGCGTAAATTTGAACAATTCAGCTACTGCGATAAGATTTGCGAGCTTGCATTTTATAACCCGAACAGAATTCCCGGACTTGCTAACAATTAACCAAGGTAATGAAATAAAGCGATAAAACATTTCAAAATTTCCACACATGCATGCTGCTAAAAGTGGATCAAGTAGAGACAAAGGTAATCTAGCAAAATATACAGCAAATGAATTGGGCTTGCTTTAAGGGAAATGGAATATAAATTAAAAATAAATAAATGTTTCATAAGAAGTAATATACTTATATATAAAATAAGCAATGACTGACAAAAATTTAATTCTCACAGACGTTAAAAATAAATCAAAATCCATAAAATACAGATTTAATAAAATATTACTTTATGTATGACATTAAGTATTTTCGAATCTTGTTATTGGCACCCCAAGGGGTGAAATGAAAATGGAAAATGGAAAATATTAATATATTCATGAGAATATTGCGCAGTTACTTTGGACAGCAAGCAGTTTAATAATTTTCACTGCCAGACTATTTATTTGGTCTACTCAGCTGGAAAGGGCAAAGGTCACATGGTCACTGAGAAATAAAAGAAAATAAATTCCTTGTAAATTCAATGACAGCGAGCATTTTGGGACTCCGTTTGTTTGACAACTGGGACTGTGCGGTAATTAAATCAATCATACGCCCTGTGGTGGCTGCAGCCAATACCTGGGTAAGTAAAAGCAGCAGCAACAGTAGATGCCACTGTTGAGGTGGCAACAACAAGTTGGCTAAGAAAGCGGCTCACACAGACACCTGGAAATGCTCACGCGTCGGCGCTTAGCATAAATGAATATTTATAATTCAGTGTCTTGGCAGCGTTTCTTGCCACTTTCCACTTGCCACTCCCCTCTTGCCCATTCTCTATTTTTTTTCCTTCTCTTTTTTTGTACGTCGTCTAAGGATCCGCAAAGTGCTTTTCAGAGTGCAAAAATATTTTTTTATGAATATTTATTTGCTGTTGAAATCGAAGTTATGCATTTGTTGCTCTCCTCCAAAGTTTCCCAACCTTTGACCCCGTTCCCCAGCGAACCTATGTTTCCCACCTCTCCACCTCTTTAAGGTCGTCAAAGTTTTTGCCCTTTAGCGAGTTTTGTCTGAAAGGTGCGTAAGACAATTTAATTTATTTGACGCATTAAAGCAAAAATATTAACGCTATAAATCAATAAAAATCATGCCGCTGTGTCTACGACTGCAGACAGCGGGAATGGGAGCGAAAGAGGGAGCGGGAGTGTGGTGCAGAAAGTGAAACAGAAAGTGCTGCAGAAGGTGCTGCAGAACTTTCTTTTCTTTTTACACAAAAAAATACAAGAAAAGAACAAAAGAAATATATTTTATTTTTATTTAAGTATGCGGCAAAACGAAGTTTACAGGCAACAACAACAACAGTAGCTTCTATTAATTTATGTGCCATTTGGAGAGCATTGCCACGCCCCTTAAGCCCACACCTGCCACCTAGTTGTCCCCCTTTTGGCACATCCCCACAGACCGTAGCGCATTTTTATGACAGCTGCAAAGTTAGAACAAGTCAAAGTTGCTTTATGTTATGGGCCTTTTGGGTATTTGCTCTTAATACTCATACACCTGATTGAGATTCCAAAACTGAAACTGAATTCTAAATTGGCTAGAACCCGAAAATTAAGTGGGAATTGTGACGATGATGTCTGTGTTTATGAAAGACTCATAAGAAGATTTAGTCAGACAAAAAGACTTCAAAATTCTTTATTAAAATTAATTGTATAATCTATAAAGAAAACGACAGTACATAAATTTGAACTAATCCCTTTAAACCTCAATATGAAATTTATTTAATTTAATTTTTTCCTATAGTAAACAAGTTTTATTAAAATATTTCTTTTAAAATCAAATTCTTTCTGACAGGTAGTTTTTCCTTCTATCTGTTTACTTTGTCAATTTTTTGAGCACACACGTTCACACACACACATAGCAGCAGCAGCTTCCAGTGGCCAGGACAATTGACCAAGCATTCAAAGGACTTCCGCAGCTGCTGTAAAGCTGCTGGTAGAATGAAGTTAAATGCCATTGACCCAGAGTAGAAGCTGCTTCTAACGTCAGGATGCAATGGTTTAACATATAATTTTTCCTTTTTCCCATTTTCCGACACAATTTGCATATATATGACTTTAAGTGAGCTAAAATAAGTTGACTGTATGTGCCTGAGTGTGTGTGTGTGTGAATGTGTGTGTGTCCTTTGACTTGAGGCGACACTTTTGGCAGACCTTTAAGTGCTGCAGGTTGTGAGTTGCATGTTCCATGTTGATTGTTGCTTTAACTGAACTGAATTAAATTGAATATATAAATTAAACATATATAATAACATTTATAAATTGCACATTTAAACACTTTCAAATGCCCAACTCTTAATTAACGCTCAATACCTATTTAATATTGACTACATATTATTTATTTAATTCAACTTAATTTTCTGCACAATTGTTGGAATCCAGCATTAAATTTAATTATTAACTGCGCACTATATAAAAATTAAATTATGGCATTTTTAAACAGCTTTGAACTTTTGCCATTGTCATTTTTTGGCGTCGCGTTTTCTCCGAGTGACACTTTTCCCTATTCGACTTTCCCGATTCGCCATCGTGTGCATTCAATAGATAAAGTCATATATCATGTATTACATTTAATGCGGGTTGCAATACTTGTTGTTGTTATTGTTGTAACAGTTGGCTTCTCGGTTTGTTGGTTCATTAAATATTGTGATAATTTCTCATATTTATTTTCAAGTGGTTATTCCAGTGACATTAAAATTTGCATTTTATTTAATACTTTTTATGCTGCCAGGCATCCCTATTTATGGTGCATAATTGTGTGTTTAATAAGAGGGCAAAATAGGGATATAATATGTTTATACATAGGAAAACATTTGCTTTGGCAGCTGTTCAACAGTTCGTATGATTGATGTGAGACCTTAAATTATCGCCAGCTGTTTCACTGTATTTGTACTTATGATTTAAGGATTACGCTATTAAGCTTTCATACCACTTTGTTAACAGTTAATTTAAGCTTACAATTTAAATTGAGTAAGTTTTCAATGTAACAGATTTATTACTAATTATGCTTTAACTGCAAATTAATAATTTATTTTAATGTTTTCAAACATTTATGGCTATGCAAACTAAGCGCTCAATAACTTCCCAGTATTTTAACAGTGGCAGCAACTGAGAGCTTTTAGCAACAACGTTAACTGAAAGCGCGGAACGCATGAGAAATGAAAGAGAGTGAAAGAAAGAGAGAGAATACGAGAGCATGAGCAGAGGAGAGTGAGCGCCAACGTGAGAGCGTTCTCTCATCAGCCGAGTTGTTGTTGCGCTCTTTGCTCCTGCGCATTTTTAACGCCTGTACTTTGTTTGCCGCTGCAGATTTAGTTCCAGTTTTATCCGCCAGAGGCCGCACCTTCTGCTCATACGAGAAATGGAAATTTTTTTTAGTTATGATTTGCACTTCGAAACGAACGCACGTCGTTTTTATCGCGCGCGACGTTCAATATTCAAACGGTTTGAAACTGAACCTCAACCGAAACCGAAACCAAAAAACTAACGACTGACTTACACACATACACAGGGACACACAAACCCATACACGCACACGCACACGAACACACACATACTAATGGCTGGACAAGTGCCGTGTGAGGACACTAAAAGTTATTTCGTGTTAGTTTTGAATGTTCCATAACAAAACAACAAAAATAAGCCAAGAGAAGAAAGGAGCAAGCGAGACGAAAATAACAGAGAAAAAACTAGTGCAAATCTTTAGTGCTTGAATAAATTGTAATGAATAAAATGTAAAATTATTTAAAATGTACGTGAATTGGGCATAAAAATAGAAAGCGCTTCGCGTGCTTCAAACATTTGTCAAACACTTTGTATTATTGCCATATGCTGTTACCGCTGTTCTAATTATTGCCGTTGATGTTGTTTTTGTTGTTGTTGTTGCCACTGCGGTTGCGGTTAATTAAAATAGAACCTTAAAAAACAAAGTCAAAAAAACAGAAGTGAAGGCCTTAAAAAACAATGCGAACGGCATAATTTTATTTAACGTTCTGCTTCCATTTTTTTTTTGTGTTTATTTCAGTTGGGCTTATTATAATTTTAATTATTTTTATGTCTCCGTCGCATAATTGCCACGCATTTTTTTCTCCATATTTCGTTTGGGCTTCTTCTTCTTTTTCTTGTTCGTTATGTTTTGTTGTCACTTTTTTTTCTGTCTAATTTAACCTAATTAAGTTGCCTCCTGTCGATTCTCACTCTCCATTCCCGTTATTAAAGTTGTGGTTTGGGCTTTTTGCTGACTCGCTCGCACTCGTGCTCTCTGTTCATATAAATATTCTACTGCATAATTTTAGGCGCGCTCGCGAAACAATGATGCCGCGTTTTTTAGTCACTGTTGTTGTCAATGTATTTGTTTTTGTAATTCAAGCACTTGTCCGTTGTTATTGTTGTTATTATTATTCTTGGTGTTGTTGTTTTATTATCTCTGCTCGACTTGTTAGCTGTCGTTTTGTTATTGTTGTTGTTGCTGCTGTTGTTATATTTGCCATTGTTGTGCAAACAAATTGACAACAACGACAAAAAATCGCTTAAATTGCTTTTTTGTGTGCAAAATGCGCGTAAAAAATTTGTCAAGATTTACATTTATTTATGTTTATGTCGTTCAATTATTGTTTGTCGTTGTTAACTTTCAACAATGGCATTTGACTAACATAAATATTTAACGCTAACTAGAATGCCAAGAATACTGACCTGTCCTAACAGACCCCGTGGAAATTACTGCATTTTTAATATAAGTATATTTTTAGAGTAAAAGTGAACCAGGAATTTTGATTACAGTGAAATTGTTTAAATTGTGTTTTGTTTTATTTCTAAATATGTTCAAAATATTTATATTTCTGATTAAATTAGTGTTTCTTTGCTGTGGAGTTCCTCAAGAAATATTTATAGATTATTTGGGACAGTCTATTTATGGCTGAGCTTGTAGGCAATGCAGCCTGGAAGTATGCTATGTTTTTAACAAAAGGTTTATTATTTAAATTACAATTCAATCAACTCAATTTATGTGCGCTGAAAATTTCTAAAATTACATTTCGCTCTGGCACTTCTCGCCGCGATTTGTGCACACTGCGGATCATTTGTAGGTGAGAATCGGAAGTTGTTTCGTGAACCAAGCATGTCGGTTTCTAACAAGGAGACAGACAGACAGTCAGTCATACAGACAGTCAAACAGACAGACAAACTGTTTGGCGCTAATCAAGTTTGATGGTCACTTGGGCAATGCTGCTGCTGCATTGTGGCTCATGTGGGTCAGCGAAGCGTGTGGCATTATTATACTAACACAGCATTGACTGCGACAACAACAACAACAACAAGTAGTACAACGCCAACAACAATAACTACGACAACAGCCTCAATTGCCTTGTTGTAAGCATTGCCAGTTTGCCGTAAATCAAATGCTAGGCACAAGAGCAGGAGATGCAGAAGAAAAGGAAGGGTGGAGAGGGGGAGAGGAGCAGAGGGCTTGGCAATGGAGAAGCATTTTGAATTTATGTTGCATGCGCCTCAATAGTCGCTGCGTAGCAGGGACAGAACCAGGGCTGCTGTATAATTAATCTTTGCCCAAAATGCTGCAAAATTTATGTCTTTAACTTGGCTCGTGTCGGCGCTTTGGGACCGTTTAATAGTTTTCTTTCTACTCCTTTCACTTCCTTCGCTGTGCCTTGCACACTTTTCTCTCTTTTCCCCTTTTTTGTTGCATTTCGCGGGGCACGATTAAAAGTGATTAATTGCCGACACAGCTAAGGCAGCAACAACAACAACAACAACAACAAAAACAACAACGGCAATAAAAGCAACAACAACAGTGAATGGCGCAACAGCAACTTAATGTCTAAATTAAATAAGTGAATTTTTCTTTTGGCACACCCACAAATTCACACACAAACACACACACACAGAAATTAATAAGGACATCAGAGTGTGTATGTGTATGTGTTCAGAGAGAGAGAGGGAGAGTCTCGTGGACAGTGGACGAATAAATAAATACACAGAAATAACTGAAGTTGGCCTTGGCAGAAAGTGAAAGTGTATAACTGCCAGAATGTGTGCGTTGGAACCATACACACACAGTCACCCCCACACTCACACACATGCTCGCACACACACAGTGGAGGACAGAGGCACACACAATCAGCATCGGATTCAAGAGCAACAGCAGCTGGCGACGCACCACCGACACCACCAACAACACCACTGCCAGCATCGACAGCAACAGGCTGCCCACACTGTTAGCCCGGCCAAAAGGGCATCAACTACAGCCACAGCAGGAACATCAACAACAACAACAACAACAACAACTACACATCTGCAGCTTTGGTATATTCTACATGTGATATTAGTGCTAATCGGTGAGTGCCTCAGAGTCCAAAACTTTCCTTTTTTTTATAATTATTTTAAATGTCTTTCAATTAATAATCCCTTTACTCTGTGTAATACCCATTTTCCCCTCTATTTGCCATCATTTACACCGAGAATTAGGAGTAAAATGCCCCTAAAAGTTGGAAAATATTTAGGAAAATTAAGATGAAAATGTTTGGTCATTTATATGGAGTGTGTGTGTGTGTGAGTTTATGTAGCTGAAGGTGTATTCCTGGGTGTATTCTTTCTTTATCTCAGTCTTTCTCTTTGTGGCTACGAGTGCACAAAGTTGTAATTAGCAATTATAAATTAAATAATTTGAGTACAATTTCTATCTGATTAATATAAAAATAAAAACTAAATAAAATAAAACTTTTTTAAGAAAAATATATATTATGTATAAATTTTATATGCATATTTAAAATTTAATATCAATAAAGTGAAAACGGCCACTTAATTAATATTTCTAATGAAATCAAAACGCTACTTCAAAGTGCTTGAGCAAAATGATAAAAATTCTGGGAAATTTTGTAATCCTCATTCAGCTTGTACGAACAAATGGAAGCCATTATACTTATATACCACTTGTATTCAAATATTTCTCTATATTGTATTGAAATTAATAAGAAATCAATTCATTTAGAATCGCAAATTGATTGGATTTCAGTTTTGTTTCAGCTGTCAGAGTGGACTTGAGACAAAACAAGATTCTTCAATTTCTTAAATCGAAGCACGAACTGTCAAAAACTTAACTAAAATGTGCTATGATTCTCGTCTTCCCCCACTGATCTATCGCTCGTGGTAGAAGCTGCCACAAAAGCGATAAAAAACAATCAACAAATTGAAAGCAAAGTTCAAACAATCGAACCGGCAACTGGTACTTAAGTAATTTTCTGGCTAAGAAAAAGCAAACAACGCAACAAATTACGATACGCACGCTGCATAGAAATTAATAAATTGCCTGTTGCCGGGCGGAGAAAGGGAGTGAGAGGGGGCGAGAGAGTAAGAGGAGAGTGAGAGAGGGGAAGTCTCTCGAGAGGTTCGACAAAACAGACATTCTGCAGCTTAACTTTGCTGTTGTTGATGTGTCGCAAAGCAGCAAAAAAAAACTTAAGTTGACATTTCCGCACACCCACACACAAAGAGCAGGGAAAACGCCAGTCACGTTTGCGGGGAGCTGAAAACTCAGACAGAGGGAGAAGGGGAAAGAGAAGGAGAGGAAAAGCGCTAGAAAAAGGGAAAACATTAAAGCCATTGAGAAGCGTTGGCTTTCATTATTTTTAAATCATATCAGAAAATGTGAAGAAGCGAGCGCAAACGGATATGAAACCGACTGATGTTTGTGTGTGTGTGTGTGTGTGTAGGGAGTGCGTGTGTGTGTGTCAGAGTGTGAGTTTGTATCGGTGTGTGTGTGTGTGTGTGTGTGTGTGTGTGTGTGTGTGTGTGTGAGTGAGCTTAATTCAACGTCTCATTTGCATACATTAAAATGTCACATTTTACATGCCGTTTGTGCGTCTCTTGTCCTTAAGCCAAAACAGCCCGTCAGTTAACGTTAAGAAGCAGCCTCCCCCGCCTGCCACACCCCCCCCCACTCTGTTGCTGTACTCCCCGTCTGTTACACATAAACTACATTAGCAATTGCTGCCAGGACGCAGGACGAACTGTGGACCAGAAACGGCGACAGTCTCGGCGGCATTGCGGCCATGTTAAAATGGCTTAACGCGCAAATCTTTCAACTAAACATTAATCCTAATGGTTTTCAATTTTTTCTCTCTCACATTCCCGTTACTTTATTTTATTTTTTTCACTTTTTTTTCTGTGGGCCTCTGTGGCAAGTCAACTTAGCTTAAAGGAAGAGACGGGGACACGATTCCTGCTTTGCATGTAAATACGCTCTTTGATATTGCCACGCATTTTGCCTGCAGCCTGATTGCTTCTGACAGTGCCCCATCCCTGGCTAACAATACTCTGTCTTCAGCCCTGTATTGTTGTTGCCCCCCGAACACATTCGCAGATTGACTGACTTAAATATGAATTTCAGCGAAATGCAAAAAGCCAACTCATAAAATTGTGGCCCACTCTCATTAGACAGGGCCATTAATCAGACCCTTTGCCCTTGACTCAGTCCCTATTCCGCTAGGTTTGTTAACTTGGCCAACAGCTGCTCATCTATATGTGGCTGACACAGTGGGCTAATTTCCCAGCCATGCACAGCAGGCAGGCTCAAGTCTTTAATGTGCATAATAAAAGCTAAGCTGAGCCGAACTGTAAGACTATTAGATACCCTGTAACTGCATAAAATTGTGATAAAAGGTTGTTAGCTACAGGGAGTTATACAGAATAGACTACGCATGTCTTACCCTGTACTAATTGTAAGCCAGTAAAATGTAGAGTATTTAATGCTCTAGATAATATCCTGTTCCTAAGTTTTTGTTTAATCCAACTTAATCATATTTTGTGTAGCCAAAAAAGTATAAATGTTTAAACAAATGACTAAGTAATACCCTATAAACAGCGAATCTGCATGTAATGCCATTTCAAGTGCAGTATTTAAGCTTAAGCTTATCAAATGGCAGTGCATATGTTCTGTATACTCTGTAGAGCACATGAGTAGGGTATGCTTGGTTTGCAATTTTAAGCAATATATGTGTTAAAAGTAAACTTTACTTAAAAGTGACTTTGAAACACACTTGCGAATGACTTCAACAGCCTATTCCATAGTTCAAACTACCCTCTTTGGTTAAAATACTGGGTGTTTGGCGCTCGCACTATCGCATTAAATTGTTGCTGCGAACTGAGCAAAAGCTCAAGAGGGCTTTTGTTTAAATAAAACTGTGTCGCTTCAATGGCACAACACAAGTGTTTTTGTTTTCATTATACACACACACACACATATACTCTGACTCACACACACATGCATATAGTGACAATAGATGATTATAGCTGTCTGATTGCGAGATATGTGCGCTCTCACACTCACACACGCACACACAGTCACTCAAACACTCACACACTCTGTGTGACACATAAAAAACATTTGAGCCAACTAAGCTATTGTTGAAGTTTATCTTTTGCATTTGCCAAATGCTGTTAACTTGGCTTTGTTCCTGTGTGTGTGTTTTTTTCCTCTACTTTTTTATTGCATATGTTATGCGTAATTTTCTTGTCGTTTCTTTTTGTTGCTTCTTCAATTGACTTTGATGCTGTCAGCAGGTAGCTTAAATACTCATAAATTCACTTGTCCTAATGCCACTCTAAGACAATCTATCAAAGTTTATCTTATTTGGCTGTAATAATGTAGAAATTACATACTAAAAAAGCTGTCAATCAGCAGCGAGAGATTCATTAAGATAAAATAAATGTAATCAAGACAGAAGTCATCGTGTAATAAATTTCCATATAGTTTCGGTCTCCTCAAGATCTATTTAACAGAAACCTTATGCCAATTCAACACTACAGTTTTAATACGTGACCTTGTCATAAATTTTCCAATTGTGTTATTAAGTTAAGACCACAATTTATATGAATATTCCCTTTCATCGTAGCGCTCATACAATTATCGTTGAAAATCTGTGGGAAAACCCACACTAATACTCCAGAGACACTTTTAGTCTATCATTAGAGCTCGACTGACCGCAATTTGTGGCATTAAGCTGCATATCAGTCTGTTTGATTGGGATTTGAAAAAGAATGGAAAAAACGACCAAAAAATAAGCAAATGATATTTTCCCCAGTCAATCAATTAATTTTCTTGGGGGTAAATTGATATGCGTTGTCGTTCCCAAGATTGTAACATTTCAATTAAAATTGATAGCTATAAAAAATATATATATATCTATATGTAAATGAAATAAAATTCTCGGAATAGAGGTCGAGGTTCGACTGTCTGCCTGTCTTCAGGTCTGGCCGGACAACGCCCCAAAAAGTATGCTAAGCAAATTGAAACAACCTAAAACATTCTGAAGGTGCGTGTGTATGTGTGTGTGTGTGTGTGTGTTGACTTTTTTCGATTTGTATTGAAATCATTAGAGCGCAGTGGAAAAAAAAAGCAGGAAAACGAAATGGAAAGGCACAAAGTCAAAGACAGTTTTGAGGGCCAAGGGCAAAAGGCGTCGTCTAAGGGGCGTGCGGGGGAAGCATTAATGTCTGACGAGCAAACAAACGAGCGACTGACGCCTATTAATCATGCAGACTTTCCGTACCATTAAGCACGAATATTTCAACAGGCCGTAAGGCAGTCAAAATGAGTGAAGCCATTTCGACTTTTTGGGATATCATTGCGGCATGATATGTGTGAGTGAAAGCGAGCAAGAGAGAGGTGAGAAAAAGAAAGAGATATCAGATATGCAACTGTTAGATTAATGAGTTGAACGACTAGCCTATACCCTGCACCTTGGCGGGAGTGTGACCTCCATGGGGCATTCCAAAAAGGTTCAAAGTGTAAGCAATATCAAACAAAAAGGGAAAAGAGCAACACCTAAAACAACTTAACTTCCCCTCAAAATACTTCCAACACAAACACAAACATTGCGAGGCAAACAAAGTAACTGGCCGCATTTGGCCATTTGCCTGCCTAATGGCAAAAATATTGTATTACAACAATTTGTGCAGTCAAAGCCCTGAAGTCGAACCCCAAAACAAAAAAAAAAGAGAACAAACATATATAAAAGGAGCTGAAAATGAACAGCAAGCAGACCTTAAAGCGCATTCATAGCATCACCCCAAAGGGTCGCTAACGATATGGTAAATTTATCAAAAATACAAGGACCCAAGCAACAAAAAAAAAAGAACAACAACATCAGGCGTTGGCAGGCATAAAATAATCAGGCAGTCGCCAACAGAAATGGTCCAGAAAGGGCAAATGTTATGGCTAAAAGGCTTTTCAGGTCATGACATGAACCGGCTGCAAATTGATTTGATTTCCCACTCCCTTATTCCACTTTCCGTTTCAAATTTGCACTTGTGCCAATAAACCAAACACTTAAATATTTTAAATATTTTTGCTAAGCAATCAATTCGACATAATCAATCGCAGCTAAACAAATAGTTTGACTCAAAACGGAGACGAAGGATAGCTAAAGTCAATGCTTAGTTTAAGTCGTTGTAAGCAGCTCACAAAAGCGTAAAAGACAATTCAATCGATTTGCAACTGTGTGTGTGTGTGTGTAAGAGTGTGTGTCTGAGTGGGTGTGAGAGTGTGCGAGAGTGTGTCTGAGTGTGTGTGGGTTGGAAAATACAAAGAGTCGCGCAAACTGCTTGAAATATTTTCACTTTTGTCATTTCCTAGAACACATTCCTTAAATTCAAACAAAAAAGCGACAGTCGCTCGAATATATGTTTAACACACAAGATAAAGAAAATGAACCATAGTTTTCCGGCCAAATGGCAGCTGAAAAATGTGTCGTTCGAGATGGGAGCGTGTACAGAAGATTTTCACGCTGAATCTGTTAAATATTTAAGAGATGAAAAATCAAAATTAATACAGGAATAATACAATTTCCTTTTGAGTAAACTAAATTTGTTACATTTAATACTGTGAGAAAGTATTGTTTAGTATTTTAAGTATTCTTGATTAAACAATTCTTCTTAAATGGGAGTTTCCCATTTTTAAACGTTTATATTTTTCAGATTTGTTGTCAAACATTTTAGAACTGTCAGGAACTGTTCAGGCACGATTTGAGTTTGTCACGTGACCAGCGCTGGGTGATAATGGTTGAAATGAAGATATGGTGAAAGAGGAAAGGCAAAAGAGGTAAAACATGAGAAGGGGAAGTCGTGCGAGAAAGGAGCCGACAGATGGAATGCCGTGCCCAACACTATCGCTCTCAAGACGCACTCAAGCGCGGTTGGAAAGTGCTGGCAAATGGCATCTCGATGTTAGTTTTAGGTGCTTGCAGTGAATTTGGCAATAGACGAGCGCAAATAGAGCAGAAAAATTGCGCCTCCGGCTGTCGCTGATGCCTTTTGAAAGCAGCGAAAAGACTGAGAGAAAGCTGTAACTGGGATTTGGGGCCAGTGAAAGTTGTAGAGAAAGTTTGTTGCAACGGACAGTTGAGTGGAGCGCCAAGCAAATGTCCGTTGTCCGTTTTCCGCTGTCCGCTGTCCTCTGTCCGCTGTCCGATCTTCGAGTAATTTATTTGGTAAGTGGTAATCAATGGTCCGCTGTCCGGTGCCAGCGTTGATGGTGATATACGACAAGGCGAATGGGTTAAGCCAACTGTTGGCACCGCAGAGAGAAATCAAGAGAAAGAGAGAGAGAGAGTTAGTGAGGCAGTGAGTCAGAGGTGAAACGTAAGAGCGAGCGGAAACTTATCGCAGCAACTTTCGCTACGGTTGGCTCTTAAAGCTGTAAAGTAGAATGAGAGGCAGTTTTATGGGCACCAGTTGAAAGGTCACTGCAGATGGGCGATTTGTGGCGAGGATTTATGACAACATGCTGAGCATTAGCATTCCAAACATGCTGTTAACATCAGCATTTGCATATGCATATGACTAGCACTTGTACGGGCACTCACACACACACTCTCACACACACACACACTCGCAGTCATATTCATTCGAGTGTTTGCATCATATGTGCGAATAATGTGCCACAGAATGCGGCCATCCAAAAGTATCCATAACAATAAAGCAGCATTAGCAGCTGCCTCTGCAACAATAACAACAGAAACAACAACGACAAAAACAATAATACAACAAATTTTTAGCTAAATTATGACCATCATTTAAAGTGTTATATTCCCTTCATTTTCGCTATTTTCTGTTCCTTCCTTTTTGCTTTTTTTGTGCTCTGATCTAACAAAAAGCAAAGCTCAGCACTAAAATTGTGGCGCAAATTATGCAAAAAAAAAAACAAAAAAATAACTGAAATTATTATAATAAAATGGCAAGCAAATTTCACATATGACAGAAGCTGACTTAGAGATACGCTTACTTTATTAGAATTTAAGTAAAATGTATTTCAAATATAGAATATCAAAATTACGATCATATTCCCAAGAACACAAATAAAGGACCAAATTCCTTTATAAAGAGAACAGTTTCATATAAAAATCTGGCACTATGAACCGTAAACTACTACAAATTACAACTGCATACACAAAGTGTCGCATGTCATGACATACCCCTGTTAATTACAGGGTATGCTTTATGCTAGTGCCAAATGCGCAGCACTTGTGTGCAGTTGGTGCCACCGCAGAACTGCCAATTGCCAGCAAACTACATATGTATGAGTTAAGTGTGACTTTGTCAGTCAGAGTGTTGGTGCTTGTGTGTGTGTATGTGTGTGCCTTGGCATGGCCATGCAGCTGCTTTCATTATGACAGTCGACAATTTCAGGCCGAACATTTGGACTATGCGCATTTGTCGCGACTTTTATGCGCTGCCTTTGCTATTTTTATGGCTCTCTTTGCTTGTGTGTGTTTTAGTGTATGTGTGTGTGTGTGTGAGGGGTGTCGAGTGACTTCTGGTGTGGTTTGAAGGCACTGCTCCTCCACCTTCACTGACCTCATACACCCAGTGACAGCAGCTTTGTGAAATTTTAATTGAATTTTTGCTTTTTATTATGCGTATTTGCCAGAAAGAGATACCAGAACAGAGTGAGAGTGATAGAGAGAGGGAGAGGGGGTGAAAGGGTAGTAGAGGTTGAGTAAACCAAATGATGCAGAATGAAATTTTACAGTTGTCAATAGCTTTGACAGTGTCGCTTGCTATATGCAAGCCCCACAGCGTAGGAAGCGCATCACTTTATGAGGCCAATGCAGCACTCATACGCCACGTTGGCCGCCTGTCAAAAGAGTTTGGCGAGCCGAGCTCATCCAGTGACAACTACTTTTCGGCTTTGGTTAACATTACGAGTATGAGTATGAATGTCTGTGTTCAGTTCGCGACCCCATTGCGAATTATTTTGTTATTCACATATGTGTATATATATATAAGTATACATATATATGGATGCCCTCTCGTTGGCATCATTCATATTCAATTTTTTATGCTGCGCTGCGTAGGTTTTGCGGCTCCACTCGCCATTTCACAGAATGCACATATACATACATATATTTTTTTAATATATTTATTTTTTAATTTTATGGATTAATTCAGCGAGGGAGAACATGGCTGCTTTTCCAATGGAAAATGTACATTTCCATGACATTTTTAATGCAATTTTAATATGCGCGCGCAGCTTAATTAAATATTTAACATGGCATACGATTGAAAAAAACGACGAAAACGACTAACTGTTGATTCATTATATGTTTTTCAGTCCGCTGCCCCAGCGAATCGAACAAATTGACTTTTCCCATGTCCTCCGACTGCAAAAAGTTAATTATCAGTAATGTTTGCTCGCATCACTTAATATATTAAGTAAATTCCATTGACTGTGACTTTTCTTTGCTTCAGACTCAGGCAAAATGACGAAAGTGAAATCAAAATATATACTATAGTTATTAAATTAAAAATAAATTATATTTTCAATTCGAATGTGACAAGTGAGAACGTAGATATTTTCTTAATTAAACAGAATGTTTGCTTATCCTTAATTATCCAGTGAAACCCTTAATTACCTGTTAAGTGGCAGAAAGGTCATTCAATGTCTTTGGCACTCATAAATCTTCTTTTATTGAGCTTTTAGTTTAATCAGTTTTTAAAATAACTTAAGAACATAGAGTTCCACATTTTGAAACTATTTTTAGCCTCAATAAACTCTTGAATTCCACAAAAATTGCTAAAATACTTTCATTAGTGCTAGAAAGTTGTCATTGCTTAGCCAGAAAAGGTCAATATTTAGTAAGTATTTCGTATATCAAACAGAAAACTTAGTAAATCGTGCTGTTAAGTGCCATTGGGTCTTAAATTTCACTTAAGCCTTTAAGTAAATTATGGCTAATGGCTTGCAAACAGCCACAAGAAAAGCACAGAAACAGGAAGATTTCACAAATACTCTTGAAGCGATTGGCAGACAGATAGACAGAGTGAGAGAGAGGGAGAAAGAGAGAGAGAGAGAGAGAGAGCGAGAGAGAGAGAGAGAGAGACGGAATGGTGCCAAGATGTGGCACTCCAGTAAAGTAATCACAACATTTGATTGATTGAAATCAATTTCCCGTCAAAGGCATTCGATGAGCTTACGAGTGTGTGAGTGTGTGGCTATATCTATGTATGTGTGTATCTATTTGTCTATGCATATTTACTTAAACTTCATTTCATTCATGCGCTGGTGTATCTGTGTGTATGAGTGTGTTTGTATGTGTATTTAGATTGTGCCGATAAACGCCGATACGCTTGAAATCGAGCAAAGTCTTGTCTGTCCCTGATTTAGACTTCTCCTACACAACTTCCTACTCTCCATGCTCACAACGGGAATTATCAAAGAGGACCTGCTATAGATGCCATATACAGACATGCGACAAGCTTCAACTCAATAATGATAGCAGTTGAAGTCTTCTCTCCCGCTGCTTTCTTCCGCGAAATTAATTTCCAATGAGTGACTGATGCTGTCACCAGTCTGTAAACAGATATATGTACATATATATATACATGTATATATATATAATATTGTATAATCATTTAAATAATAAATGCATTTGGATAACAAAGCATTCAACTCTAAAATGGTTTTGTCTACGCTTTAAGATAACCAATCTTAAATCGCATTTCTTGCAGACAAACACACAACACACACACAAAATACGTGGCTGGGATTTTTATAACCAAATCAGGACTAAGGCTCCATTCTAACCAAGTGGTTGTGGCCCCATTTTTGGCGCATTGTTTTCTCTCTGCCAAACTCCAGATGCTTTTTGGCATTGCTTTTTATTGTTTTTTATGATCATTTGTATTCATCAATTTTGTATTGATTCGATGTTGACTTCATGCCAAAAACCCCATTTCAAGCAAAAAGCAGCGAAAGGATAAATATATATAGAAACATATATAAATACATACATATATAAAAATTTATATATATAGAAGTTGGCAGAAGGCAATGAATTCTGATGTCTTGACTCGGGCATTGCCAGTGCCTTTTGCCAATTCGCAAACAGCATCTTACGAATTTATGAGCTATAAAAACAGCTGCTGAACTGCCCCCTCCTCTAAAAGAACTCCTCCCCCTTACTCTCACTTGATACTAGGGGCAAAGACAACAGCGAGCGTAAAGTGAGCCAGTTTTTTGATTACTTTTCTTATTGTTTTTATGCTTTTCGCATATTTGTTGATTTTATGCTTCTTTATATTTTAATTATGCGCCAAATGGATGATAAACATAAATAAATGCTTATATCAGACCATTATTAGCTATGGCTTCGTTTGAGCTCTCTTGATTTCCAAATATACCAATTTATACATATATATTTTACTATTCGATAGCAATCTCGTGCTGCTTTCGTATTGAAATGGGTCTTGCAGAAGCTCTTAAGCTTCAAGTTCAAAGTTATGGCGTTCAATAAGCACAGGAATCAAACAGCAAAACTGTTTAATATACCAGTCAATTCTTCAGTTTGTCTCTTTTTTAAATACATTTGCTTAAAGTCCCACTCTCAGTATATTTTGCAGACTTATTACCGTTATAAGACTCTCTTACTGTGCTCCCATTCCAATTGTGTCTGCCGATTTTGCATTAGGCTAATCAGTTCGTTAGCCAGCTCAACTGTCAATTGCATTAGCATTATCATTAGCTGCAACTACAACTGGCACAACTGTTGACTGAATCAGCTTGGCCCCCTCCCACACACACACACACACACACACATACACACACACATACACAGAGACTTGTGGCTGTTTGTCCTTCTTGTTGTTGCCACTTTTGAGTTGGCTTTTGGCTTGTCTTCGGTTTATGATAAATTGATTGATATTTGAATTTAATGATAAGCGGCACTGTTATCACTGGATGGATATTTCTCTGCCTTCAGTTGGCAATTCAATTTGTGTATGTGTGTGTGTGTGTGTGTTTGTGTCTGTGTGCGTCCCTTTCATTTTTCAACTTCAACTTCAGCGCCATCAGACGGCGTTATGTCTTGGTTTTTAGTCTTCGGTCCTCGGTCCTCGGTCCTTCGTCCTGAGACTTCAGTCCTTACTTTTTTTGTAGACCTCCGTCTGCCTGTCGCTTGTGTCTTTTCAAATATGCAAATTTTTTGTTACACTTGATGGTTGATTTAAGCAAAACTTTTCCACTGATAATGACATTTTTATAGTGCGTTGACGAGCTTGCCAGCCATTAGAGGTCCGTCTATGGGGCATGAGTTATTATACCACAAATGTAAGAGTTGCCACAGTTGCCACAGCTTCAATTTTTTCATCGTCTTGGCCGAAATTGTCGCCGGTGTCGAACTAACAACAATTTGTGGGGTTGCTGGCGATTGCCAATCGATTGCATAACAATTTGCATAATCATTAAGCTCACACAAACGCACACGGGACTAACTGTTACACACCCATTTAGTTTGCATACATTTTAAGCCTTATACAAATACCTTTACACACACAAACACACACACATTTGTGCTGAGTCCCAGACATATTGGCAATAACTTTTGCTCGTGCAAAAGGTTCACATAAAATTTGCTTGAATTTTTATATGAAATTGATTTTCTTCTGCATTGCGGGCTTCGTTCTCGTTCCGACACTTCCGCCAGACATGTTTTCCCTCCCCCTCCCCCTTTCCCATCCCCCATTACTTTCTCCTTATAGTCCTTCTTGACATCCCCGAAATTTGCATGCTCTGTGTATTTACCTTTTGAATCCTCTGGAGGCAGCGCTAACGACTTCAACTTCAACTCTTGCTACATGCGAAGGTGAAAAGCAAAAGCCTTGGGACTTGAAGTGATTTTCGTGTCCATCTTGTGCTCTGTGCTCTCTCTGTTTCACCTCCATCTGAGCATCTACATCAATATACATATATTTGTCTCTGTGTTTCTTTGTCTGTTAAATTTTCATAAATTTCAAATTTTTCAACTTTTGAAAGTTACATAAATTGTTTAAACTTCGGACGAGTGGACTGCCAATCTTCATTCATTTTGGCCTCATTAAAGCGCCCCGGGCAGACTTGGCTCACTGAATTATTTATACACAGCACACTGGGCTAAAGAAATGTACAAGTGTTGTACGTTTAGGTATACGTATACGTTTGTGTACATACGTATACGTAATATATACACACTCGGACATGGACATGGACATGAACATAGCATGGCCATGGATATGGGCATGGAGATGGACGTGGGCATGAGCTTGGTAATATGTACAAGCCGCCTCCTTTTTTTTTGGCTATCTACTCCCCCATCCCCTTTAGCCTGGGGGCCCCGAAAACTTGAATAGAAGGAAGTGCTGCAAATTATGCCGGTAGCACTTTTCGTTAGCAGCAGCAGCAGCAGCAGCCAAAAAAGAGGATGTCAGGTGGTTCACTTTGGCCTTTATTTTAACTGGTATATTTAGGCACACTCTACACACATACACACACCCCCACACACACACACGTTTAACCACACTGACACACATGTATTTGTATTTAATATAGGCAACACCTCAATTAGGTAACTGGGCTATGGTTTTTGTGAGCTCTTTCAAATTAGAATTTCAAGGATTTGCTTTAGTTCATGCCACTAGCACATTCGGTACTCGTAGGATAAGCAGATTTTGAATAAAATACCAAGTTTTGATACCTCAATAAAATTTTAATTGAAATTTTGAAAGAGAAATGTTCAGAACCAATTTAGTAAAGAGTCACTGTTACATAAATAAATAGCTTCTAAAGCACTATAAGATATTGAGGCATTTAGAGAAATATATTGTTAGAAAAATCTTTAAGAAACGTGAAAAATATTGCTTCCTGAAGTGGGTTTCAATGTACTCTCGTTTTAAGTATTTTATACAGCTAAGTTTCTATTTAAACTGAACTCTTCTAAGAACGATTCCCATTAAATCATTTCATTAGTCTCGCATAAGCTTCTTTTTTCCCAGTCTTAAAATGTTTTTACCGCCTGTAGCTCATTTCTGAGCATTTTAAGCCGCTTTTAGCTTGATTTTTCACTGACAAATGGGAAACACGTTTAAATCCGTTTTAGACTTGGTTTTGGTCTCACTTGAGCTTAATCCGCATTCTCAGTGCTAGAATTGTTGACTTCCTGATAAAAGGCAAAGGAAAATGTCGGCGACCAAGTCAAAGGCTGCTGGCTGTGTGGAATGCCACAGTGGGTTCCCTTTGAGCCAACTCTTTGGGCCACAAATTGCATTAAGCGTATTAATTTCACCCATTAACTGGATTTGCTTTATAAGTTAGCTGCATGTGCTGGAAAATAAAATCCTTTTTGTATTTGTAATCCTTTAACTGCACTTGCCACTTGCCACTTGGCACGTTCATGTTTTCCCACTGGCTTTAAACTGAAAGTCAGATTTTAAGGTTCTTTGTTTCTTTTCAATTTAGCGCCACTTGAAGCGACACAATTGAAATATTACGTTTGATAACTGTCGCCCATTTAAACGACAAGGTAAGTGAAGTTAACTCCTGGGTCTGTTAACTGAGTTCAGTGGGTACTGATTCTGTTTCTGGTTGTGGTCCTGGAAACACCCAACCCAAGGCCAAGCAATTCCCCACGATTCACACAATGCAGGCCCAAAGCACGACACGACAGTCAGCGAGCCGTGTCGCAATGCCATTTGTTACTTTGCCTTTTGGCCTCTGACTCTGACTACTCTGACTCTGAGCGCTTTGATGTCGTCGCTTCCCTGTCGGAATTGAGCTTGAGGTGTGCGGTGTGGGTGTGGGTGTGGGTGAGGGTGTGGGTGGGGGGCGTGGACGAAGGCGCGGAAATTGTGCGCCGCAATCTCTTAAGACCGGCGACAAATATACTTGAGCGCCGTGACGCGACTCGGCTTTGGGCATTACCAAGATTTAACAACAACTTCCCGGCTATTCTCTCTCTCTCTCTTCTCTCTTCCTCTCCCACTCTAAGTGTGTTCACCTTTGTGTATGTATGTGTGTGTGTTCTGGTCTGCGGGTTAAACGACGTCGCGACGTCGCACAGGTAGCGAAAGGCTCGTAAATAATTAATCTGGCCACAAAGTGCGATTATCAAAGTGTTGGAAAAATGTTAAATAGCTCCCTGGAGGCAGCGCGACATTAAAATGTGGCGACAGTTGGCGCCACTCCTACTCCTACTCCTACTCCTACTCTTCCTCCTCCTCCTCCTCCTCCATTGTTAAGGGTTGTGTGAGAGGAGAGGGAGGGAGGGCAGGAGGATTGCCGACGGCCATTTTGCTTGGCTAGAAGTTGCCATTTTGATATTTGTCTGCCAGCGTCACTTGATGTTTTTCAATTATGCAAATAAAGGGATTAATTTGTTGCCAAAGTAGAAGGCGTTCCAACGGGGTGTGCCCGCTAGCAAGACACCCTCTACAAGTAGCGGGGTAGTAGGAGAAGAGACACTAAAAATTGTTTTTAAGAGTGCGCCAAACGCTGATAAAAGTTTCGCCCCCGAGAGACGACGACAACTATAAAAATTTCAATTACATGACAAAGCTCGAGTAAAGAAGAAACAGAAAGCAGAGCGGAGGCGGAGCGAAGGGCAGGGAAATGCTCTCAAATTGACTTCATTAAATTTCAAAAGAATTTAGAGAAAAGCAGCAGAAGACGTGTGAGAATGACAAGTATAAAATGCCAGCAAAAGTGCGAACACAAATGCAGTGTTTAAACTTTTTGGGTAGCGAGTTCTCGTTGTAATTGGGAAGGAATTAAATAACTAAAGATACAAGTTTACTATCTATGAAGCTAAAGATTTAAATCATATATGAGATGATATAAAATATTAGTTAATCTGTTAATTTAGTTTCTGTCAAATTTACATAAGGTTTTTTATTAATTTATATTAATATTTTTTTAATAGTTCTGTTTCATTCAATTTAAAAGATTTAAAGGAGTTAAAATACCAGCTGATGTTTTTTTATATAAACTTTCTGACAATTCTCTTGACTATATTTAATTTGATCTTAAAATCATTTAATTCAATAAATTGCTACCTTTTTTGCCATTCGAAATTTGCAGTGAATGCTTTTGTGGATGTGGCTGATGTGGCGGATGCTGGCAAGTGGAAACATTGCAAAAGGGTTGCCAGAGACTCAAGTCAAAAAGGATGAGCATTTTTCGGCTGCGCTTCATTTAATTTTATTTCTCTCAACATTTTTAGCGTCAATTTCTGTTGTGTGGCTGTGTGTGTGTGTGTTGTGGGTGAGTAAGTGTGTGTGTGTTGTGGGTGTTTGTGAGTTTTGTTTAGTTGGCGTCTGTTGGCATTTATTTTATTTGCCGTTTCAATTGTGAGTTGACGCTGGAAGTGGCTGTTGGGTATTAGGTCTAAATGGGGTATTACAACATTGTAACAACTGTAAGAACTGCCGTCATATGATATGGTGAGTTCTGTTTGTCAACTGAGGCTTGTCGGTAGTGGGTTTGAGAGGCAGTTGGAGGCGGTTGGAGGCGGTTGGAGGCGGTGGGCGTTGCACAAATTAAACCCGAATGAAAATTAAACGATGCATGAAATTACTTTGCTTCTTTTTTTTGCTTTTGTTGTTGTTGTTGTTCACAAACTTCTGATGCTTTAACTTTTCGTTAGCTTTGGCTTTGCCTCTTTCCGCTCCCCACACCACTCTGTCAAATGCTCCTACCATTTTTTGCCTTTACCGCTGGTTGCTTCTTCGTTTGCCTGCGAGGAAAGTCAACGTCGACGTTGGCTTTTTTAATTTTTAATGTGCAGTCTGTTGTTGTTGGCCCTGCCCTGACTTGACGCGCTTTTTTTTAGCCATACTTGACTCAAGCCAGGGCAGCAGCAGAGGCAGAGACAGCGGCAGAAGGACACACGCCATTTACGCAGCCCGCATTGCACTCGAAAAGAAAGCAAAATGGAGTTGAGGAAAATGGAAAAAAATAGGAGGAGAAGAAAAACAAGCAGAGAAGGGGCTGACAGCCCAGCCAATTTATAAAGTCAAATGTCAGTAACTGCAATTAAGGCGCATTTAGCTGAACGAGAGGGTAATAGAAAGTGGGCTGGTGGGCGTAACCAATTCAGTTCAGTTCAGTAGCAGTTGGTCACGGTCTTTTGCAAGTGGTCAGCAGAAAAATATTGACATATTTTCGAAAAGACTCAACATAAATAAAATTTAATAGAGTTTGAAATGCCTTTCGTTTAAGCTCTAGTTAGAATACCCTCTATAAATCTAACTGTTATGTAAATAATTCATCATACGTTAAATATTCTGTGATATGATTTATTAAATATGTAAATAATTCCAGGCAATTGTTAAGCCTTCTTGGAAAGTGACACAAATCTTTTGCTTATTAGCACATTTTATTGCCTTCTTTAACCCATTTTCATGGCTATGATTGTTGTTATTGTTGTGCAACTTTTGTCAGCCGAACAAAGGAAAAATCATGAAATCATGAAATTCCGAAATCAAAGGAAGCAAAGCTAACGAAAACCTCGCATAATATGCATAAACGGAAATGAATTTATAATGTACGATGTCTTTTGTGTTTATCCTTCTGCATTTTATTTTGTTAGCTTTGCTGATGTCTGCCATAAATTTTTTTTTTGGCCAAATGCACGACAGTCAGGCAGACAGACAGTCGCACACTTACATGCAAACAGTGGCTGCAAAAAGACGCGCACACATTTGCAATTGAACTGGCAAACAACTAACTCATTTTGTGGTTTCCACCTCTTTTTTTAACTGTGTGTGTGTGTATGTGTGTGTGTGTGTGGCAATTGTCTGGCTTGAAGCATTTGCTTTCTCTTTTTATAGAGGTGGCAAGTGCGATTCCGATTTGAATTCTCTTCGCATTGCTCGTATCTGATGAGTTTTGGCCTCTGCTCAGTCGATTTGTGTGCACATTGTTCAATATTAAAGGCATGTATGCGAGCTTGTGTGGTAGCCCTGGTCTGGGTGCGAGGTTGGGCGTGTGACAGCTCAATATATTCGCCATTTGTCGCCGTCGTTCGCGCCCACAAAGGAGCAAGGTGAACGCTCCGCTACTGCGGTTTGTCCCATGTTGCAAAACTGTTGAGCGCTGCCAGAGACAACACACAGCGTGTGGCATGAAGCACGGGGCGTGGGGGCAGAAAGGGTAAGGAGAATGGCTGGGAAGGACAACGGCATTCACATGTGAGCGCGTTCAAGTCGCAACTCCTTCGCTTTTCTTATTGTTATTGTTGTTGTCGTCGTCATCGTCGTCGTCCCCGTTGTCGTCTTCGTCATTGTTGTTGTTGTCGTAGAAATGCAGGAAAATCAATTTCGTTCTCCATTTGCAGTTGGCAATTTGCATAATAAGGTCGTTTGGCGCAATTTGCATGTGAATGTGATAAATTCAACGTGGGGCTGTGGCACACGCGGCGTATACGTAACGTTACCCCGTTCAGCCATAAGAGTCGAAACAAATGTGTGCGCTGTTCCACAAGAGTCTCTCTCTGTGTGTGTGTGTGTGTTTGTTTTGTGCGCCTTTTCAGTTTCCACATTCGCCTTTTCACCTTTGAGTTTGAAAAATGAAAAGTAAAACAGTATATTAAATAAGTAGGTGTGTTCGTGTCACGGCAATGCCAACTACCGACTACCGACTACCAACTGGCAACGGCCAACTGCCAATTGGAGCAGCCACAGGCAATACAAGCTATGGCCCACGGCAATGCTTTTTGGGCCAAAATAGCTCAACTGGTCAACTGCTGCTGCTGCTACTGCTGCTGCCACTGCAATTGTCGAGCAATCATAAAAAACGTGAGAAACGTGAAAACGTTCAACGCGCCAAAATGTCATCAAAGCAAATATGAGAATTTTTGTGATTTAAACGCTTTGTCTATTGGCTTTTTTTCTACCCTCCACATACATATATATATATATATAGGAATATACATATATATCTGCCTAGTCTTTTCTGGTCAACAAACTGACGTTTTGAATTGTAGACTGCAGTCGCAGTGACTGCCGCCTGTGTCCCTATCGGACCACTCAACGGCTTCTAGTCTCTAGGCCATAATTTTGCTTCTTCTTCTTCTTTTTTTTGGTGGTTTAGCCGATTTGTAATAATGGAGCTTCAAGCTGGTCAAAAACTGCTGCCGGCTTATGCATATGTAGTGGTGCGAGCATAATTCATGTGACAGCCGGCGGTAAAGCTTTTTTATGCTTCCTGCGTTCTTCTTCTTCTCTTTTTTTGACGATGCCGCTTGGCTGCACTTTCTATTTTACATGCAAAATATGACCAACTGGTCACACTGTTAGGCATAGATTCGAAAAACCAAAAGGAAACAAAATATAGTGTGTCATTTCGATATTTTTTGCCTGAAAGGATGGAAATGTTTTTCAACTGTGAATGTTTAGTCAGATAGCAAATATTTTAAGGTACTAGGTCACTCTGTTGAATTAAAGAGGTTTCTATTCAGTATAGATAAATCTGTAATAGATAAAGTGAACAGCTGTAATTAGGGCTAATTTTACTTCAAGCTGAGCAGCAAAGGGTTTGTTGTAGAAAAATCTAATAAAATTTTAATAAATAGCTGACTTTAACCTGTTTAAATATATAGTAAAATACAATACTTATATCTGTACACTTAAATTAAAATCTATTTCATATAGCCATGGTAGTTTATTGGTTTCCTTTGGAGTTTTCTGCTAACTCTATTCAGTGATTTGAGCATTTGATATAGTGATCTATAATATCCTTTCGAAATGAAGCACATTTGCTGTCTCCTTCTATAACAATATAATATTCATATTTTATTACACTGCTCTAGATACAAACATGCGTTTGCAAATCCTTATGATTATGGCTTATGATATATAGTCATACTAATATTTATATCCCTGTCATTCGTTTAACGAATTGTGACCCAATTTCTGGTATATCTAATGCAAGCAGCATATATGACCAGCACTAAAATATATCCATAAAACTAAGCTACCTTTCGAAGCGAGGAGTGCAGAGAGAAAAGAGAGAAGTAGAAGAAGGAAATTTAGAAAAAAGCAAATGGCTTAGACAATGAAAGTTGCTTAAAAAAAAAAAGGAAATGAAAACTTAATGGGTTGCACTAAAAATAATTCATGTTCTAAAGCTTTTTTGCCTTTTATTTTTACTAATTGCAGACATTACCAGCTCGCTGACAATGACCGAAGTGAAGATACCCAATCACATAATGCGGTTGAAGAACGCTTTTCTGGGCTGCCGCTATGCACTGGATGGAGAATCGCTGTACTCGGTTAAGTGGTACAAGGATGGACACGAGATCTATCGCTATGTACCGCGAGACAAGCCACCCGGACAGGCGTTTCCCCTGCCCGGCGTTAACATAGATGTGAGTAGAGACAAGAGAGCAGAAAAAAAGGGGCAACAGGTGCTCAGAGCACTCGCAAAAATTTAATTTAAAATTTTATTGCAATTTACAAGGAGGAAAGGGGAGTGAGGTCAGTGGTTGGGCTGGCTTAAATTTAGTGTTATGACCTTATCATAATGATTATTTTTAAAGCGTGTAATTGCCAGAGCAAGAACGGGTAACGGGAAACGGGAATAACGGGAACAACAGTAACAATGCAACGCCGTGTTGTTTAGTTGGTTTCATGTGCTGATTACGTCGTCGCAAAATGAAATTGCTGCCACGTAGTTTTGCCATTTAACTTTAATTTAATGTTGATGTAATTTTTTGTTAGCCATAAAAATGTTTGCTTGTGTCCCTGGCAATGTCTGTGTATGTTTGTGTGTGTGCGTGTTAACCAGGGTTAGCTCAGGTCACGTTGCGGTCTACACTGTTGCCTGTTTCGTCTTCCCTTGCTTCCCTTTATGCCTCGCACACACACGTCACTCAGTTTCAATTGCGATTGAAAAGGTTGCCTTAACCAAAATCACTTAAAGCTGTCAATTCTGCAATCCTCCACTTGAAAAGGACTTTGTTCGACATTATCGTTCCTTGGCTGCAGCTCAATATTGGGATTGTTGCTACTTTCAGCTGAACTCTAATAATAATAATTTGCTAAAGCACTTAAGTGCGTCTACTTTGTGTGTGGCATTTTGTTGACAGGCGCGTCGCCAATACATGTTCCCTAAACACGACTCTTCCTCATCTTTGGATTCCCTCTCTCTCACTCCCTGTTTCTCTCCATCTCTGCCCTAGACGAAGGGAAATAAAGCAAAGCCCGCAATTGACGTACGGCTAACGTGGCGTATGAGCGATGAGAACGCGACTTTTATGACCTGTGCGTGCCATGTTAACGTCCTTCGCATCCTTCTTCTCTCTGCCGCTCTCTTTCTCTGTTTCTCTCTGCATGCGTAATGTGTAGGCGTAAATGTCTGCCCTTAGACATAAAAGAGTTAGCCCATTTCTTTCATAATTCTCTCTCTCTCTCTCTCATCCCTTTCCCTCTCTTTCTGTGTGTTTTGCCTTTGACCAAGTAACAGTAACAGATAATTATGGCCATATGCGTGATCGAAATAAAACAAAGTTAACACAACTACACGCAATTGCAACTGATTGTATTTTGTTGTTAAGCGGAATTGTATTTCAGATAATTGCTAGCCTTTTTATGGATATTATAGCTCATACAATATGCATTTCAATATTTCAGAGACCGAGTTTGCCTCTGAAAATATATACAAGAATTAACATAGCTGGACTTTATGTAGGGTTTGAGTTAATGTATAACAATTGGAGGTATAAATTATAATAAAATATTCTTATGTTATTGTTGTAGCTTTTATCATGTTGCTGAGTTTCAATTTGCTTCAATTTTGGTTTAATTATTATATAATAGATAAAGTATTTAAGTTTTTTATATCACTCGATCTGTTTAGTTTAGAGTCCTCTATTTATGACTCTACTGACAAAATGCATTGGAAATCAGAATAAATTGGGCGAATTGCATTTTGTTGCAGCCATCATAAACAAAATGGGGACTGCACATAACAAGGGAGTGCAATAAAAGCGGCCAAAGGCGATTCGCATCCTCCTGTACACTCCCTCTACACTCCCCTCTCTTTCTGCATCCTGTTTTCTCTGTTTCTTCTTTAGAAACATACTGCAATTTGAATTGTGGTGAGGCGATTCTTCAGAGTCCCTTCCACCGACTTGATTCAGCTTTCTGCTGACTGTTTGAGCGTTCATAGAAATTGGCAAGAGGAAGTCAACTACGCCCCGCTCTCTCTCTCTCTCTCTCTCTCTATCCCCAACTCCCCCTTTCTCTCTTTCATACTCTCTCCTTCTTCAGTTGTGGAAGGAAGGAATCGGCTTAAGCACTAGAAAGACACAAACAAAGCCAGTTCGCAGTCATTGTAACGGGGTAATGGCAGTAACCAGTAGGGGAGGGCGGCATAAGAGGGCGTGGTGGGGGCTGTGGAGTGCGGGCAACAAGCAACAAACCAAAAATAATGTTGAACGTGACTTTTGTGATTGTTTGCGCAGTGAAAAAGAGACAGAGAATGTGAGAAGAGCAGAGAAAGGGACAGAGACAACTGATGAAACTGAAGGAAGAGCAAAAGAATTTTCATAAAAATTTGCTCGACAAGTTTTTCGGGTAGCCCCGTCAAGTAAAATGGAGAGAAATGAAAACTTTTGCCAGCACTTACAACTGCGTATGTGTGTGTGTGTGTGCGTGTGTGTGCGTGTGTGTGCGTGTGTGTATGAGTATGCGTGTGTGTGTAATAATAAAACTGCAACTTAAAGAACTTGACTGCAATTGTTTCTGGCAAAGATGTTGAGTGACTTTTACAACAGCAACTGCCCCACACTCCCACCTCCACCTCCACTCCCTCTGGCACTCTCACTGCTACTCCCACTGCCACTCCCCCCACCACCTTCCTGCTGAAATTCTCATGCGTTCTTTCATCGGTTACAGAGTTGCGTACGTATTTTCTCCACTTGATGTGATTGTTTCTAGATATTTCATGGTATTTTCTTCCATCTCTTACTCACTGGCCGTTTTATGACTTGTGCTTTTGCTTTTTGACCAAATTACATTTTGGCCACGCCCGTCTGTGGCTTAAACTAATAATAAATAAACTGAACTGTGCACTGCCAGCGTCTTCACTTAGCTCTCTCGCTCTCCTCCCTCTCTCGGTCTACACAAAAATCATCATCAATCTTAATTTTTCACACAAACAAAAAAAAAGCCGCAAATCTGAAAATCCAAAATGTGAAAATCTGTAAATCTAATTGCCCTCATTTTGGAATAACCAGAGGGGAAAATACGGAGGGACAGAGGCGACTCAGTGCCGAATGTCGAGTCATGGCTTTGTAATTTATTTGAATTTCGACTTGCAAATATTTAACAAACATTTTCGCTAAATTTTGCCATTTTCCCATTTTCCTATTTTCATTTCTATTTCCATTATAGCTACGCAACTCGTCGGATACGCAGGTAATGCTGAAGCGCGTAACCCTCCAAAGTTCTGGTCTCTATCGCTGTGAGGTGTCCGGAGAGGCGCCAGCCTTCAATACAGTCTCCGAGTCGGAGACAATGACCGTTGTGGGTAAGTCAAAGATTTTACTTGTTAATGGATTTTTCTCTCACAAAAAAGTACAGTACGCAATGGGAAGAAGAAGAAAAAGTAGGGTATAGAGTAGGGAAAGTAGGAGAATAAAGGCAAAGTGACAGAAAGAAAATGTGTGTACGACTTGAAGAACAACAAAAATTTAATTAAAATGCTAATAGTTGAGAGCAGTCAACATTGTTGTTGAATGACAGCACCAAGTGGTCTCTCAAATGTGGGCGTATGCCATTCGGGGCGTGCCCTGTCGTGCACTGCAATGTGCAACATAATTGTTCGGGTGTATGTGGTGATATAAAAAATACAGAGAAAAAACGAAAGTAAAGTTGGCAAAAAGCTGACATAAGTTGAAAGCACAAATGACAGGAGTAAATCCAGGGATGGCAACAGATTTTAAGGATATACACACAACACATATATACACTTGTCGGTGTTAAACTGCAACTGACCCGAGAATGAGTGAATTGTAAATTCTGAAATATGCAAACAGGTGAGAACGGCCAACTCTGGGTAAATCTCTTAATTAATTTCAACTGTAAATGCGCTTACAGCCCGAGGTTCTTGGGACTTTCTGAAAAAGTCTAGAGCTCAGCTGAGACCTTGCCACTCGTCGCATGATGCAATTCACTTGCAGAATCCTTGGCCTCTGTATGTTGGCCTGGCTTTAAAGGCTTGTGCTCTACTTCGTTTCATTTTTTTTTATTACAGTTGGCAACCCTGGTTGGCAAGTCTGTTCTGCTTTTTTGCTTAATATAACTGCATAATCTAAGCAAACAATTGAAATGGAATTTTTGCTGTCGTCTTCTAACAAAAGGCAACAGCGCACTCACATATGAATGCGACTCTTTGTCTGCTTAAGTTTGTGAGAGTGTGTGTGTGTGCGTGTGTGTGTGTGTGTGTGTATGTGGGTTGTGTGTGTGGCTTGTGTGTAGATAAAGAAGTGCTCTGCAAGTGTGTGGGCGTGGCAGCTGCAACTGTCATTGCAATTTGAAGTAAAATTATGTTTTCATGTCGTGCGATTTAGTTGAGTGAAAAAAAATCAGAAAATGGGTTAAGACAAAAGCGCCATCTGGCGTCGCCAACTGTCTGTTGTGAAAAAATTCTCTCAGTTTCTGTCTGCCTTTGTCTCACTTATCATGTAAAGTATATGAGCTTTAAAAATTTATTTGAATTTAAATTTTTCCCCCGCAAAACTCAATCAGAAGCCACCGACGTTATCAGCAAAGTCACCAGCAACCACCGTGTACCACCACAGCAACCACCCATCGCGAGTTAATCACAAATTCATAAACTCATAAAAAATCAAACAGTTATCAATATGTGCAGCAACCGCAGCAGCAGCCGCAATGGCAAACCACTGAAAGCCTCAGTTTCCCCCAAGGGCAATACCTCATCATAAGCATCATAAGCATCCACATCATCATCGTCAATATTAACATCATTATTAGCATTATGCTGAACTGGCTTGAGGCTTTGTGGCAAATGGCCACAACACGCCCACATCAAGCACATTTCATGCTGATTTGGCCGCCTTTGGCTACTGCCAACACAGTTCCATACGAGTTGCGGCTCCAATTCAACTCCTACTCCTCCTCCAGCTCAGAGTGAGAATTCAACTCCGACGGAGACTAAGACGCATTGGTATGGCTGCGGAAATGGTTTTGCATATTAAACAATGTGCCTGGCTGGCAATTGGGCGACAAGCTCCCAAGGATACAGAGCTAAAAACAAGAAAAATGGAATGGAAAAGGGCTGCTTCTATTCCCATAGCCCCCAAAGAGCTGTGGGCGTTGCAAATCGAACTGAGAGAAGAAAAAAATGAATCAAAAAGGAATATAAAGGGGCAACTGACTGACTGACTGGCTCATCGTCAACAAACTGCGCCCAGCATCATCATCATTCTTGTCATCATTTAAGGTTCTTATGCCTTTCTTCCCTCATGTCCTCATGTCCTTCTTCAGCCCTCCTGCTCTACGGCTTAGCTCTGCTGCAAGTGAGCCATAAAATATGCTTTAGTGCGTTTATTGCGAGTGTCCCACAGCCCCAGTCTCAGTCTGAGTCATCACAGTGGGCATAAACCTTAATAACATGCTCAAAATACTCAGAACTAGCACATTATTTATATGTAGGTCAAACGGTTTAAAGAATTTAACTCTTTCCTTTCCTTTGTCGAATTTTTAGGACGTACTCAAAGCAGTTGTGTTTTCATTGCTAATCCAATTGTATAATTAAGTAACATACTAAATACTTAAGTTTCCGTTTAACTAATTAATGATTTCCATTTACAGAAAATCTTATTTACTTTGTTGTCGCATCGATTTTTACCTTTCAATGGAATTTTTTTCAAGAATATGCTGGCAGTTCGCTTGCATATCCCCCTGGTTAACCAGATCCTGTAGGGATTCCCTTTGAGACTCCCAGCCAATTGAAGTTTACATTATGCTGGTTACTGCTGATGCTGCTGCTTCCTCAGTTGCGGTCAAAATATGTCGCAATGCGCCTTCACTTTTGTTGCCTCTGCTTTCTGTTTTCTGGTCTCTTGTCTTCTTGGTTCTTGGCTCGCTGTGGCATCCATTACTCATACGCCGCGTCGGCCAGCTGAGAGCATTGGCGACAACTTCAAGTAAAGGCAACAGTGTAAAATCGCGACAGTTGTTGCTCCGCTCACTACAGTGGGGGTATTCAGTTACCCCCTCCGTCTTCCTCCACCCCTCTCCATTTGTCCACGACCTCTCCATTTGCAATTCCCTCATCCGTTTCGTTTGTTATCTTTCGCTTTTTACATATGGCAACGATTTTTAATGTGCGATACGCGTCGAGTCGCGTCGCCTCGCGCTGCGCTGCGCTGCACTGCGTTTGCGTCGTCGTTGAGGGCATGTTTGAGTTAAGAAAACATTACTGTAACCAGTTACTGTTACAGTTACTGTTATACCATAGCACAGGAGTTAAGTCCTTGCCGTATCTGTATCTGGCGCTGTGCCGCGACAGAAATAAAAGTAACACGCGTTGTTTTATAATTAATGAGCACGCAAGGCAGTCGAAGAGGGCGCAGGAGCAGCAGTTGGAGCAGTAGGAAGAGCAGGAGCGGCCATCCAGCTGCATATGTCCTGTCCCCCAAGCACATATGTATATGTGTGTCTCTGTGTGTGTGTGTGTGTGTGTGTGAATTTATGGTTAAGTGCACTTTAAAGGACAAACATACATATAACTCACTTCGCTGCTTCCTGCTGAGTTTCTTCTTTCGCGCACACGTTCAACATGCACACATAATGTGATCGCTTATCGATTTTACAATATAAAAAGCAATTGCCTGCATAAGGACTAACGGTACCCCCATCCCCACCCTCGACACCCTTCTGACCTTTTCAAAACGTAGGCAAAAAGAGGAAATTTTACAGTCGAGTCAGCCGACTGTAAAAGACCCCGTACTAGTTTCAGTGCCCATTTTTCCATACAAATATTTAAATTTCCCCATACAAAAAAACAATTTTTGACAGATTGGTCTAATATACCCTATCTTTCAGCTTTATAAAAAGTAAATCATTCAGTTTCAATTAATAGTAACTACTTTTCTATAATATTAAGAAACAAGTAAAGCAACAAATAAAAATAAGCAATGACAGGAGCTTAAAACAGCTCTATACAACAAAATTAAATTTTAATTAAAGCTTTCAATCACTTACCGCTTAATATCTTTAAGTTTTCATAGCGATGCGTGAGCTTTTAAGGGGGCCTGAAATATAATAAAAAAATTTAATTAAAAAACAAGAAAGAAAAGTACAGTCGGGCACGCCCGAAAATATAATACTCTCTGCATTTTATTTCCGATTATATGGTTATTTTAAGAAAATCGGTATTGGTATATTTGTAAATATTTGACAAAATTTCAAAGGTCATCCAAACTGGAGAAAATGGGTTCGATTTTGAGAATTTCAGATTTTGATTGCGATTAATTCTGGTAGTTGTCCAGATTATAAAAAGTTATGACTTTTTAAGATATCGCTTCATTTGGCTGAGTTATGATCAGTCAAAGTTGGGAAAATTGTGAATTTTAAATATTGACCTCATATCTGAGGACTCTTTCATCCAAATTTGATAAAATGGGTTCGATTTTGAGAATTTCAGATTTTGATTGCGATTAATTTTGCTTTTTGTCCAGATTATAAAAAGGTATGACTTTTAAAGATATCGCTTCATTTGGCTGAGTTATGATCAGTCAAAGTTGGGAAAATTGTGAATTTTAAATATTGAGCTGTTGACCTCATATCTGAGGACTCTGTCATCCAAATTTGATAAAATGGGTTCGATTTTGAGAATTTTAGATTTTGATTGAGATTAATTCTCCTAGTTGTCCAGAGTATAAAAAGGTATGACTTTTTAAGATATCGCTTCATTTGGCTGAGTTATGATCAGTCAAAGTTGGGAAAATTTTGAATTTTAAATATTGAGCTGTTGACCTCATATCTGAGGATTCTTTCATCCAAATTTGATAAAATGGGTTCGATTTTGAGAATTTCAGATTTTGATTGCGATTAGTTTTGCTTTTTGTCCAGATTATAAAAAGGTATGACTTTTAAAGATATCGCTTCATTTGGCTGAGTTATGATCAGTCAAAGTTGGGAAAATTGTGAATTTTAAATATTGAGCTGTTGACCTCATATCTGAGGACTCTGTCATCCAAATTTGATAAAATGGGTTCGATTTTGAGAATTTCAGATTTTGATTGCGATTAATTCTCCTAGTTGTCCAGAGTATAAAAAGGTATGACTTTTTAAGATATCGCTTCATTTGGCTGAGTTATGATTAGTCAAAGTTGGGAAAATTGTGAATTTTAAATATTGAGCTGTTGACCTCATATCTGAGGACTCTGTCATCCAAATTTGATAAAATGGGTTCGATTTTGAGAATTTCAGATTTTGATTGCGATTAATTCTCCTAGTTGTCCAGAGTATAAAAAGGTATGACTTTTTAAGATATCGCTTCATTTGGCTGAGTTATGATCAGTCAAAGTTGGGGAAAATTGTGAATTTTAATTATTGAGCTGTCGACCACATATCTCTTTCATCCAAATTTGACAAAATGGGTTAAATTTTGAGAATTTCAGATTTTGATTGCGATTAATTCTCCTAAGTGTCCAGAGTATAAAAAGGTATGACTTTTAAAGATATCGCTTCATTTGGCTGAGTTATGATCAGTCAAAGCTGGGAAAATTGTGAATTTTAAATATTGAGCTGTTGACCTCATATCTGAGGACTCTGTCATCCAAATTTGACAAAATGGGTTCGATTTTGAGAATTTCAGATTTTGATTGCGATTAATTCTCCTAGTTGTCCAGAGTATAAAAAGGTATGACTTTTTAAGATATCGCTTCATTTGGCTGAGTTATGATCAGTAAAAGTTGGGAAAATTGTGAATTTTAAATATTGAGCTGTTGACCTCATATCGGAGGATTCTTTCATCCAAATTTGATAAAATGGGTTCGATTTTGAGAATTTCAGATTTTGATTGCGATTAATTCTGCTAGTTGTCCAGATTATAAAAAGGTATGACTTTTTAAGATATCGCTTCATTTGGCTGAGTTTTACTGAGTCAAAGTCAAACAGACAGACGGACATGGCTATATCGACTCGGCTTGTGAAGCTGTTTAAGAATATATATTCTTTATGGGGTGGCCACGCCTCCTTCAGCCTGATACATACTTTCACATACTCCAATATACTATACATATAAAGACATTAATAATAAAGTAAAATTTAAATATAGTCAATGAATTGCAATATTAAAGTAAAATTAAGATTTCTTGCTTCGGTAGGCTCAGAAAACACTTACAATTTGTAATTATTAACTTCGTTATGAATATTTGCTGACTTCACTTTAATTATTACACTGCACACACTACACTTTTAATTCACTTTCACTTCATTTATGAACAATACAGGATCACAAGCCTGATAGGAGCTACAGGATAGCCACATTTAAAAAAAAATGATATTTAACTACGAATACACTTATACACTGCACCATATACACTGCACCTTTCAACTGGACTTTTAGACTTCACTTTTAACACAGCTTTACACATTTTTCGTTGGACTTTATTTGCTGAACTTCACATTTTTACATTACACTTTATACGCTGCATTCCAGATTTTTGTTGACTCTGAAACTGCTTATCCATATTAGAGAATTTCACAACAACAAAAAATAAAAAATACTAAAATCAGCTTTGCATATTACTTTTTCTGGATATTGTAGTGAAAATATATATTTGCCGCCTTTTAATTCACTACAATACACTGACACACTGCACTTTATACACTGCACATTTTACACTAACTGCATTCCACATTTTTACACTGCACTTCAGTTTTTTCACTGCACTTTATATAGAACACTGCACTTTTTACACTGCACTTCACTTCACTTTTTTCACTGCACTTTTACACTGCACTTCACTACACTTTTTACACTGCACTTCACTTTTTTACACTGCACGACACTTGATATTACAACACTGCACTTCACTTTTCTTCACTTTTGATTTGCCGACGGCATGAATTGATTTTAATTCACAAAACACGATTTCCTTCCATACTTTTAGGCTGCTAGCTTAATCACAAAAAAATTTGCACATTCACTTTATACTATTTCCATTGATTTACTGCACCACACAAAAAAAAAAACAACAACAACACGTAGCCTTGCCGAAGAGACACGCGCTTTACATATTCTAAGCGAAGAGCGAGCGAGCGAACGTAATTAAAAGAGAAACCGACACGACACGTCACGACGCTGCGCATGCATTCTGCTGCATATGTAAGAGAGCGAGCGTAAGAGATTACAACAACAACGTTGACCGAAAGCGACAATGAGAGCAAAGAACAGAAAGCACAACGCGTTGGAGTTGGAGTGGGAGAGTGTGAAAAAATATGGTGAAATGCGCGCAAAACGTGGGCCGCCACCAGGGGCTCCGCTAATAGAAAAATTTTCAAACGTTAATAAAAGTAGTTATTTTATTATAACTTACAAGTTTTTTATATGCATATTGTGCATACGAGAACGCTCTTTCGTTTGATACTAATTTTAAACCGATTGGACCGAAATTAATTATTTTTTCACGCTCGTAACACGGAGCACGTAATTAGGCGTGCAGAAAAAACCGATGCGCAAAAGGAACTAAACGATTAGCGAATATCAATTATCGATGAGCGAAGGTGAGCTTGCTCACGCTGAAAGCTTTTAATATCGAACTGAGTTTGGCGGAGCTTGGTGGAGCTGAGCTTTTGCGCTAACGGATATTCAAAAAGCAATTGACATATAATAATAACTAATTAAGCAACAACAACGGTGAATCAGCAAGATTAATAAAAGAAAATTAAAGTAAATAAAAACTAATAATTATTAGCATAATTATTTTATTTAATATAATGCAAAGTAGTGTAATGAGAAAAATACATACAATATTTTTTGCGTATTTATAATTTTGTTCCTTGACTTGTAAAAATAAAGTGTATTGTAATTCGAAATTTAAAAAATATTTTAAAAAGTAAATAATTTAAATTTAAAAAGTAAATAAACAGAATAGTTCACTGAGAGCAGTTCACTTAGCAGTTACACCAAAAGTCCGTGACGGGGTTCGAACCGCAGACCTCACGTTTAACATGCAAGTACGAAAAATAATAACAGTCGTCTCTACTGCTTAGGCCACACTCCTCATTGGAATTCGTGTAGGTAAACATAGAGTTTTAGAGTACGGGGTCTAAAAAGAGGAAATAAAATATATATTATATGTGATTTTTATGAGCTTTTACTGGCCGAGTACCACTAACAGCTTCATATTTATAGCTGCCGTCCTTTTACCCCCCTTTTAAGTTCTTTGTCACCCTCTCCGCCCCCCATTGGGTTTACTGCCCCGCTAATGAGTTGTAAACTTTAAATGTTACTGTCTAAAGGTCAGTTGAGTGTTTAAAATGTTGTTAAAGCAACTTTAATGACTGGAACATAAATTTAAAGCTACTGTTAACTGTTATTCTAGTTCGACTTAAGCCTAATTTATTAGCCTGTTTTCTGTAAAAAGCATATTTATTTCAATGGCCATTCAGGTGAAAGCCATAAAAGATGAGGCACTCAGATTTTTGCACATAATTCATGTCTGCAAATGTTTATTAAAATTTTCGAGAAACACTTAGCAAAAAGAAAAGTCGGCATTTGCGACTCAAAGCTCAACATGTGCATAATCCAAGCACCAGCACACACACATACACAGAGAGAGAGAGAGAGAGACAGAGCACATAAACAGGCTTTGCATATAGATCAAGTGGCATTCTCATTCCCCTCCTCTTGGGCTTATCGGCTGTTCTACAGCAGCTGCAAAGTGCGCTTACTTGCCAAAAAAAAAGGGAACGAAAGAGAAAAATAGAAATGAAATAGGAAGGGGGAACGGGGAATGGGAGAGGGGGAAAAAACATACCGCAGCGTATTAAAAGGCACCTCCAGCTGTGTTGACTAGATGCGCAGCTTGAAAGCAGTCTTCTCTCTCCTTTCCCCCTCTCTTTTTACCCCCCCTACCTGTCCTCCCTTTGCTTTTTGCCACTTAAAAAGCACCCAGTTGTTGTTGTCGCTAGCATTTGGCTGCCTGCAGGCAGCTGAGTTGCTTTTTCACCTTTTCGCCATGATTTTCGTACTATTTTGCCCCCATTATGCTGTTTGTTTCTTTTTCGTTCACATTCACGTTTTCGTTTTCCTTTTGGTTGCACAAAAGGTAGCAAACGAGCTGCCCAAAATGCGATCCCCAAAAACTGCTTAGTCATAGGAAAATGCTTGAGCCAAGCGCCAAGCTCCATGTACCAAGCTCCAATGTTTCATGCTACGAATTTCATGCTCCATGTTCAGCACTTGCCTCGCTTTCAACGGCATTCATTCGACTTATTGCAGCTGCCCCTGTTCTGGCCACTATGGGGGGGTCTTGCTCTCTGTTTCCCTCAACCCGCCCCTGGGCAGGTCCTTCGTTGTGGCTCTCCTGCTGCCAACGGATGCCGCAGGTTCGAATAATTTTGCTGGTGTTGTTGTTGCGTGCAAAGTTTTTTTTGCCAGAATAAATTGTAAACACACTAGCAATGCACACACGCACATATCACATGTGTGTGTGTGTCGGTTTGGGTGTGCTGTCTGTGTGTGTGTGTGTGTGTGTGTGTGTGTGTGTGTGTGCTGCGGGGCGCCTTTAGATTTATGCCACAAATAAAAACTAAAGTGCGACAATATGGCGTTGGCTTAAAAAATAGCCATATAATATGAAAACAATTATCAGAGGCTGCCCAGAGGTGTGTGAAAAAGGTCCTTGATCTTAACGGCCAGACACTAAAAGTGCCAACAATTGGCTGATAGCAATAACTTTAAGCCATAACTTTATGAATGAAAGCATTTAATATACATTAACGAGACTTTAATGCGTTAACAGCTTGAGATTTAGTAGTTTTCCGCTAAATTCAGCTTATTAAATTAATATTACAATTATTTTTTGGGAAGAAAAGTTTCAATTTTCAATCTTTCTTTAGTTTAACTGAAGTTTTTTTGCTTTTTAGCAGTAAATTTATTAAATTTTTTAAACTTATGCAAATCAAATCTCTTTAAGAGTAATTATTATCGGACTTTGTTAGCTCTTGTTCAGCTGACTTTATTTATTTATATATTTTTAATAACAGCCATTTTTTTATTGCCAATTTCTGCCTTTCATTACCTTGTTAAACATTTGAATAGTGGCCAGCAAATTCCAGTGAATTTGATTTCATTATTACAAATTTAACTTTAATTTTCAAACGTAGTCAAACAGAAATGTAATTTACAAGCCAAATGCAATTGCCATTCATTTAAAATGTACGCATGTACGCCCCTAACCGCCCCCTTTACCTCCCTTACCCCCTGATTCTACCTAAAGTCCCCTAACTTCCCCTGCATCCCCTACATCCCCTACATTTTATCATATATATGTCTGGTCATATTTCATAAAGCTTCATATTATCCATATGGCTGTGTCCACGCCCACACAAGAGGCTGCTGCACTAAATTGAAATTCTGGATTGGACAGAAAAAGTAAAGAATGAAAGAAAGAGAGAGAGAGTGAAAGAGATGGAGAAAAGTAAAAAGTGAACAACGAAAGTAAAGTAAAGTAAACTTCACTTTATAAATTACAAATAAGCAACAAACCTGAATACTCGCTTTGACCTACAATCTGTAGCTGGGCACAGACATACTATATAGCCATATATGGAGAGCTGAAAGGGAATCTGCAGGTACTGGGTACTGATACTGGTAGTGGTCTCTGTGCCTGTCATGCGGCCTGTTCCAAGCTTGAGCTGAGAAGCCACAACAAAAAAAAACTCCGGCAACTTCTAAAGAAAATTAATTTTTTTTGAAAACCATTAAAAATTAATTTTATTTTATGGCAGAACGAAAGCACACACACACAAACACACACACACACACACACATACTCTTAGATATATTACAGATACATATATGAAAGGGGCAGCTGCAAATGTTATGAAATTGTGAGCCTGGCTAAAATGAAACAAGAAATCCTAAGCCAGTTTTTATTGCAGCTAGTACAAGTATATATCTATGTATGTGTGTGTGTGTGTGTGTGTGTATCTTTGGATTTGGCACGGTATATTTATAATGCATACAAACACTCGACTGCGTCGGGGGGTGTCCTCACAGTGGGCGTTAACTGGACGCCAGGGGGCGCCACACTTGACTTGATTCCTTTCATTCTTTTCATTTTTGTTGTTGTTCTTCTTCTTTCTCTCTTTCTGTTTTCTGTTTCGTGTATGCCCAAAAGCGCTAAGCAATGAGCGAGCGTGTGGCCAAGTGGTCGTGGGCGTTAGTCCTAGCCATATCCAGATGCCTTAACACCAACACGCCTACACACACACACTCACACACACACACACACATGTTGGCTAAGATACATACGCTAAAATAAACTTTGAATAAGCATTTCGTATGCGTATAAAATGTGCTCCCCATTGTAGGTCTGTGTGCCGTGTTTTTCGTATTTTACTGGCACAAATCTCAACATAAATCTTAAGTATGCCCAACTCCCCATCCCAAATTTCAGTTCTAGCTCCCAGCCCATAGCAGCTGAACAGTATACTCTCCTTAGAACTGCAAACGGCTTTCATTATGGCAACGAAATGGGCACAAAAGTAAGCCAAATACTCGTATGTGAAGCTGCACATAAAATAATAAAACAAACGAAACTGAAGCAATCTGCCATCTGGCCAAGGCGAAATGAAAGCCAATGGAAGCCACACAGTACAGTAAACACAGTCTACAGGGCCAACAAAATATTCAATTTACTCGACTCATTAAAATAGAAGAAATAACAAAGAAGAGAGCAACAAAAGGCTTCATGGAAGTAAATACTATATTTATATTGTTCTATTTATTAGCTTAACAATGCAAAAAGCTATGCATTAAAATGAAGAATAAACTAATTAGAAGAGTTTAATAAATAAACTGTTTGCTAATTGTTTATACAGCAAACACTCAACGGTTTCTTTCATTGAATGAACAACTTTTCTAGGAATTTCTTTAGAACTGGCCTCTTGGAAAATTGCATTACTTATTGTTATAGCATAATTAAAGTTTATATATTTATAACCAAATGAAAGGTACGTTATTTAAGGGCCAGTAAATGATGTAGTAAATCGTCTAGAGAGTCGATTATAGTCTACTATATACTCTTATCTAACTCAACGTTATGATAAACTAAAGCTCTACTTTCACTCTGTCTCTGCTTACAGTAACTCCCGCCCATGGGCCTAGGATAACAGGCGGACAGCCGCGATATCAAATCGGTGATACTGTGCGTGTAAACTGCACCTCGTCCCCGTCCAAGCCCGCGTGTCACCTGAGCTGGCTTATCAATGGGGAGCCGGCACAGAAACAGCATCTAAAGCAGTATGATAAGGTTGTGGTTAATCGAGATGGTCTAGAGATGTCACGTCTGGGCCTAGAGTTTCGTGTACGTGCCTTTCACTTCAAGCACGGCGACATGAAGCTTAAGGTGAGTAACTAAATTACTAATTACTAAGAGCAAATCACTAAGTTTACGCTTTGCTTTGCAGTGTGTGGCCAAGATCAGTTCACTCTACTGGCAGAGCAATGAGGAGAGTGTGGAGAGCGATCGTCAGCAGCGTGCGCCAGCCTTGGAGTCCCGTGAAACGGTAGCGGCCAAATCAAGTACAATTGGTAAAAAGAATGAAGAGGGAGAGAGATAGAGAGAGGGAGATAGAGAGAAACATTTCTAATACTGTTTACTTTACAGGTGCCGCTGCTTCGAGACAACCCTCGCATCTAATCTCGCTGCTTCCAGCGCTGCTACTACTACTCTGTGGCGCAGCGGGGTCATCCTGTTGGCCAACTGAAGCCTCTGGGAGTTAACTGTCTACATTATATGTCTAAATTCAGGTGCACAGAGATGTAATGAACTGCATCAAAGTGTTGCACAAAATGAGGGACTCTGTCATATCTCAAAAAAACATAAATTTAAAGTGTAAAAGCAAACATATCCTATGCCAAATTTCATAGAAAAATCTACATACACTACATACACTATATATATATATAAATATACATACTTATATATAATAAATGCAATTGATGTGTATGAATATTAAATGCAAAACTCTTTCAAAATTTAAATGAAAATTGAAACTGAAAACAAAATTATAATTAATACTTAAACTATGTAACTACTTAAATATTAACATAAAGCAAAACTACTCAATTTGAGCATTTAAGTATCCAATAAGAACTTGTACATATTAAGTGTTAAAAATAAGATCGAAAAACTTTAAAAAATAACAAAAAGTAATAAATCAAATAACATGTTAAAATTCAAAGAAATTTAATAACAAATTATTATGAAAATGTAATTTTCATTTAGTGTAAAAAATAAACAATTAGTTACAAGTAATAGAAAATGGTCTGTAAAATATATTTTTTTAATGTTCAAAATCAATTTCTCGCCACAGAAGTTTAAAAATTTAATTGTTCTAGTTAAATGTTATAATTTTCTCAGATTTCTATATAAATTTTGTTCATAATATTCCTATTAATTTACTCAAAATTATATGTCTAACAATCACTTAACATTTCAACGCATTTGGCGCATATCAAATTTAAAATTTTCAATTGTATAAAACGCACACTTCGATCTTCATATTTAAAACTAAACTTAAAATATTATTAAAACCTAATAGAGTTAAGATTGCACTCCAAAATAGTCATATGTCAAGATCATAAGTTATGCTATACGAAAATTGTGAAGCCAGCCCAAGTCTAATCTGAATTGAGTATGAATTACAGGCAAAAAGTTACCCGAACTCTGTAATTTTCATAAGAAAAGCTAAAGAACTTTCCTTTAAAAGTTTACTGTAAATACTTTAATCAATGAAGAACACTTAAAACTATTTGAATTGTTGTCATTGCCATGAAAAGTCACTAAAATCAAAACCAGTTAAGAAATATTTTCGTATTTCCATACAAAAATATCAATCAATGCCAAGTTGCCATAGTCGAATCTACCGGGAAAATCCCCAGCACTTATGGGCTTAAGAAATGCAAATACTATGGAATTTTATAAGATAATTTGTTAATGAGTTTAAATTTTTTACTTAAATAATACAGTTTGTTATATTAGCTGTCTTTCTTGTAGCAACAAACCTTGTCAAAAGCTGTTTTGCACCAAAAGGACAAAAAGTCTTAAACTGTGTACCCAAATCAGTCCTTTAAAATAATTCAAAAGCCTTTAAATATATTTTTAAATTTTAGTTTCATTCACTTTACCCTAACAAGGCTCGTTAATCATTAAACTGATCTTAGTTTAAGCCCTAAGTCAAGATAATAATCATGTGCTTATGCTAATTTTATAAGCTTGACTCACAACAAGGCCGACAAAGGCAACAAGAACATGTCACACCCACTTTGAGACTGCCAAACAATTTGTACCAGAAACCAAAACTAAAAAAAGTCCAAAAATGGCAAGAAAGGGGAAAAAAAGAACTGAAAATAAAGTGGTAACACGAAGGTGTGCAGTAAACCGCAAAATGCATAAAAGCCAAGACAAACAAATAAGGCCAAAGTGGTTTGAGCCAAAATGACTCATAAGGCTTAGAGTATAGCATGCCAGAGGCTTGAACCTCCAGGCAGCCTGACAGCCACGAGTGGCACGTGAGAAATGCATTTCAATGGAAAGATGGAAGAGGTGGAAAGATGGAAAGGTGGATTACAGCCTATTCCAACTTGTACTTGTTCTTGTTGTTGTTGTTGCTGCTGAGCCATGCAACTCATTTGCATACAAAGGCGTTCGATTGTGGCCAAGTGGAACAGCTGCTGGGCACGCGGCTCTTGGCCAATAGGCCAGTCGTTGGTTCGTTGGGCTTATCTTACACGTTTTTTTCGAATTAGCCGTCCAAATAGTCCACATGAACTCAGGCAGCTTGGCATTGGTATTGTTATTGATATTATAGAAAGATAATGATAACTTAACTGGCAGATTGAGCTGAATGAAAACAAGCCAAAAACAAAACAAAAATTAAGGAAAATCAAAGTAAATATTTGTGTAAATATGGAAAATGTAATCGAAATGTGTTGCCATTTCCCTAATGAAAATGAGCAACTGTAAAAGAGCCAGCTCCTCAGCATACTCTCCATTAAATCTAAGCTAAACTTGTGCGTGTTGTAAATTAACAAAAAGTGTTTAAACAAAATGAACAAAAATGAAAACTTAATAAATTCTTTTACTCTTCGTACTCGTTGGGCTCATCAAAAGTTCTGTTTAAACTTTAACTGTTAATTTTTAATTGATTTTTTGTAAGCGACAGTAAAGTGTTTAAGATTAGTTTGTAAACTAAATAAAAACTAAAAAAAAGAACAAAAACAAATAAAGCAAAACAAAACAGAATCTTCTTTAAATGAAATCAACGTTTTCAATGAATTTCTTAATTTCTTTTTTTATTTCCTTTAAATTCAATTAAAACATTTTTATCGCAATTCGATTAAATGTGATAAATTCATCAAATCAAATTTCTGTAAACTTTATGTCCTTTGGCAGCTGCAATTATTTAATTAAATGCCATTCAAAACTGAAAAATATATGCAAATAGACAAAGTGAAACATGGAATTCCTTGCGGGCAACCGAGCTAACAACATTTACAATTTAATAAATAAAGATAAAAATTTTGTCATAGAATGCATTTACTAGTACGTTGTTTAGTTATGTATGGATTTAGCTATGAGGTAGATAATCTCAAAAGTGGGTATATTATATAGAAAATGTTGTAAATTTATACTGGTAATTTTTGCAAATTTTAACCAAGCATAAATAGACAAGAAATTGAACGAATAAAGTTCAAATCACTTCCCTGAACAGTTGACAGTTATGCATTAACTTTAATTTTTGGAAATAAAAGAAGAAATATATATCCATAGATGAAAAAATGTACCATAAATTTACTATTAGTCATTTATACAGCCATAAATTTAAATGTCATTAAAGCACACACTCCCTGCTCTCACACAAACGCTTAATTTCAAAGTGAGTCATCAAAGGGCTACGCTGGGGAGGGAAAGTGACACATACCGGAAACGCGAGCGTGGCGCTTATTGCATTTCCGTTGGTTATTCATGGTCAATAAGCAGGGAAAGAGAGGACATGCAATTGCAAATGCAGGGTAAATTAAGTAACAGAAATAAGCAATTTGTAGTTATTATTGCTATGTAAGTCTGATATTTTGAATGCAATTGCTGCGATTCTCGCTGCTGCCTGACCGCAATCCTCTCACGCAGCTATTATCTTACTTAACTGATTGTGAGGTTCATTGGTTTTAGAGCTCAAAATAAAGTTTTGCCCACTCAGCTCGAAAATTGTGCCAGCGAATGCAGAAAATTGAACAACAATCAATGTAAATTGAATGGAAATTGGATACAAAAAAGTATTGCATACTTTTCAGCTGCGCACTGAATAATTTATGAATTAATTTCTGCAGCGCATTATTACGCTTTATCTATTCGATTGTAATTTAGTTTATCAATTTCATTTAATTTGGCCACACATACACAGTGCCCGCAAAAATTGCTGACACGCACACGAACACATATATGTACACACATATACCAATAAAGAAGGCTGCAAAGTAAGCATGTGCGTGCCGTTTTTATCAAATTTACGCTTATTGCATTTTAATTAATTATAAACAGGTAATTATGGTAAACAGTCTAAGGCACCCACACACCCAAACACACACACACACACACACCTTCTTCCTCCTCCTTCCGGTACATGCATATATTTTGCCAACAGCCCATAAACAGCTCACGTAATTATCAGACGGTTAAAAAAAAGCAAAACAAAAAAATATAAATAAACTCAAACAAGTGCTTAACGTTAAAATGTGTTAAAGTTCGATGTCAGTCGGCGGTAATGGATAATGGGTAATGGGTAACAGAGGGCGGCATAAAATTAACTAATTTAAGCCATGTCCGTCGCGTTTACTGCAGTTTTAAGTGCCGTATCCATAAATGTTCATTGCCTAAATGTTTCCGTCATAAATTTTGCATAATGCTTTCCACATGTGTCAATAATGTGCGGGAAATCGTTTCCGAAATGCAATCGAAGGCTGCAGCGGAAAACGCTTTATGACAGCCGCAACTGTGCTACTGCAAATTTGCATTTTACATAAAAAAGTAGCCAATTTTACATACAGCCAAAGCACTTTGATTGGCATATTCAATAATTTCCTTCGGATATTTGGTTAAATCTATTTTGATTTAACTTTTTAATTAAGCATTGATATTATGTAGTTTATAGACAACTATTAGCTTAAGGTTTCTCTAATAAAACTGCTTATCAGCAAGTTTGGCCAACAGTCACGTTAGCCAAAAAAGTTTTGATGCGTCTGCCACAGAGTTTGGTTTGTTTATCATTTGTTTTTGTTTCGGTTGACTTTTATTGCTGCTCGTGAGTTTTGGATGCACATAAATTTCAATTAACATAGATTTTATGGCAGCACAAAGTTTTGGCCAACCAAACTCAGCGAATGCTACAGCATTTTCAATTATTGTCTGTTTGCGAAAAGTTTTCTATATTTTTAGCTGTTTTGAGTGCAGTGTGTGTAATGCACTTGACTGCCAAGGCTTTAAGGGCAGGATTAAAGGTACATACCCGTATGTGTGGCTGTAAATGTGGTCAGGCTAGAGAATTGGTTAAAGGCGCTTATGCAAAACGATAAAAGTTGAGAGTTGAGCCAAGAAGGCGACATATCCATATAAAAAGCATGAAAAGCATGACAAGCCAGCACAAATCTAACCCCAAGGCAATAAAATCCATTTGAAATTGTTATTTTAAGCGAAAAGGAAATCGCTGCACCCAACAAAAGCGAGTCAAAGCTCTTGGCCAATGACTGAAGAACATTTTAAGGTAGAAACCGAAGTAAAGCAAAAAAAAAATCCAACCAAATCAAACCAAATAAAGAAAAGTAGCCAAGTCATAAAAAATCAAATATCGGTTGAGTTTCCATTGCGTAGGCAACAAATGGACAGTCTGCACTTGGGTTTAGCTTAGGGTTTGGTTGTGGGTTCGGGTTTGGGATTGAACTCAAATGAAATGAAACATTCTTGAGTTTTGGCCTTGTGGCAGATAAGTAAAGTAAAATCTTGCTGCTTCCACTTCTAACTGGCGTCCAAAGAGCACATACTCTTTTAGGTAGATAAGGAATCGGGGGAGGGGGGGGCTATAAAAAATCAAGGTAACGAAATGCGTTTTACTGGCGTTTACTGATGAAATCAGCTAGAGATATGTGTGTGGACCAATGCCTTTTGGGTGTGCCCATTTTGTTCAGCTGAAAATCTTTAGAAGCTAATAAAACTGGCAAACAATAATGAGGCACACGCGCAGATAGTCAGACAGACAGACAGACAGACAGACAGACAGACAGACAGACAGACAGGTAGACTAAAAGGGATGCAAAAATCAGGATAATATGTAAATTTGTGCGTTTAAGATTTGTTCTATCCTTTGCTTTGGCTCCTTTTCGTATACTTTATTAATAAAGTTACGTGAAATTTATCTACTTATAAATTTGGTGAGTGGAAAGCTCAGGTAATTGGCTATATTCGGTAAGTATTCTCAAGATATTGAAACTTAGCCGTGTTTGAGAATATTTCCATTGAATTTTTGAAGGCAACAGTTTACTTAAGTCACTGTTGAAGTACCTGATTTTGCTATCACTTCAAAGTTTGTCATCGATTAGCTGTCTCAGTGAGAGAGAAAAGAGCTTAACGATTTTCAACAACTGCAACTCAAGTAGTTTTTCACCAATATCTAGAGCGCACTCATTGAGTTTTCCGCTTGAATTGACTGTAGATACAGATACTTGAATCAATATTTTGTTGCACCAAGCTGCAAAAAGTTACTTTAAGTTTTGGGTTGACGGATTTAATGTGAATTGTGTTGTTGTTTTGTTTGTTCTGGCAGCTGCCAGTAGTCGGGATCACGTAGCTGCAATGACATGAAATCATTTCCATTTCCATTACCAGGACTAAAATGCCTTTTAATGGCCAAACATGCGAGCGGCACTGCGACAACCAGTCCAGTCCAGTCCGGTCCAATCCAATCCAATCCAATAGAATCCAATTCAAGTCCTCGGCCTGCCAAAAATGTTTTGCAGATTCTATATAATTTATGGGAACAACCATTGCCAAATTATGTGCCAGCAATTGCAGATGAGGAGACACTCTGTCCGTCTGTCCATCTCTCTGTCTCTCTGTCTGTCTGTCTTACCAGACAGACTGAAATTGGCAGTCGGCAGCATTTTATGAGCATTTTTATTTTGCCACGCATTTTTATTGCAATACAAAAATTATGATTGTATCTGCGACTATTCTATTGCATTGTTCTGTCTCTCTGTCTCTGTCTCCTTTTTTCTTGACTGTCTGTCATCCTCAGTCTTTCTCACCCTCTCTTTGCTCTGTTACTCCATTTATTTATGCTTTTCATCATTTCATTGCTTTAAGCCAGGGGTGTATTTGGGGGCAGATGCACTTTGGGCGCTGTTTAAATACATGTAAATGCAACTCTGTGAATTAAACTATAAAAAATGAAATAAACAAACAAACTTTAATATAAATATTTGATTGGATTGTAAAAAGTAGTCGCTGTAACTAAAAAATAAAATATATACACGTAAATAATCCCCTCAATTTGTTATTGGGTGCACTGAAACCCCTCCAGGATGCGTGTAAAAAATAAAAGCAAATAAATATAGACAACAAATATAAATAAACAAAGACAATGAAATTACGTGATGGTGACAAGGACTATGACAATGACAATGACAATGGCCAGCGACGAGGCCAAATCAGCAGTAAGAGGAACAACAACAACAACAAAAACAACAGCAAAAAACAGCACGTAATATGCCAATGGGGTGTGGCCAATGGACAGCAACAGACACTTTTATTGCAAATCATTTCAAATGCTGCAAATGATAACAACAACGAAGGAAAACAAAGCAATTTTCATAGCAAAAGCAAAGAACAAAACGACTTGCAAGCAGACATGACATTGTGTTGCAGGGAAAATGTGTAAGGAAAATGGAAAATGGAAAGGGAAACGAGAATGAGTATGAGAATGAAAATGTTAACATTGTCTGAGTGTTGTCTATTTGGTTAAGGGGCAAACAAAGAAAACTGGTTGCGGAAAAACTGCGTGACAATTGAGAATCGAACAAAAGCATAAAATTTAATGAACCCAGATATGAGTACAATATTTTTCTAGCACAAGTATCAAGTGCTGGTGTCAATTTAAAGTGCACAAAGACTCAATGGCAAATTGATGTAGGTATAAATATATATTATATATATATAAATATCTCAGATTTACTCACTGCCAAATTGGATTGCCATTCGAGTGTGTGTGTGTGGACTTTGGACACGACACTTAATGCACAGTTTAACTTATCATTAAGGCAATCAAAACTTTACCTGTGCGGCAATTTATGCCGTCTTATCTGTGCGAAATCAAACATAAAACTTTTAAGCTGCCAACAATTGAGCTTTATATAAGTATATGCAAAAGATCTGTCTTCCACTTTCTTTTTTATTTAACTAGATTACATATACATGTATGTGCCATATTTTCCCATCGAATAAAAGCTTAAGTGGCAGGCGAAAATGAGGCAAGAAATGTTTATAGAGCGAACGTCTAAAAGCAGCTTAAGCTTAACATAAGCCATATTTGAGACAAGGTTTTTCCTTAACGAATTTACCAAAACTCATACAATGTTCTTGCTTTCTTCCTTTGTTTACTGCTGTTGTTGTTGTAATTAAATGACAAATCTGATTTATGTGACATTTGATAGCCGCAACAACAGCAAATGGCTAGGATGCTTGACCAACGCTTTAGTATTTGGCTTTATGGGGAGGATTTTCTTTGTCATTCGACGACAGCTACAACAACTGCTGCAGGTGGACAGGTGGAAAGGTGAACTTGAGCTCAATTGTGACAAACATGGCCAAGATTTTGTTGGCTAATATATATGTTCTGGCTTCCCAAGCTGTGGCTGCTTATATAATTTGTTTGGCTTTGTCATCTATTTATCAAATGTGCTTATTTTTGGCAGCTTATTAGCTGTGCGACTTTTGGATAAGACGGACAATAAAGCGATTCTGGTTTCTGCTAAGAATGACTAATAATATTTTAGATAATTATCTTTAACTTGGATAGAATATGCATACTGCTGTTTTAGTTGCTTTAACTATGTAGTTAGTCATGTAAATATCTTTCATTTCAGCGCCATTTTCCAAAACGCTGTAAAGTATGCTACATTTTTAGACAAATAGATTATGTTTGGCTTGGAATGTTGTGCATAAAACTAAAGGTGTAAAACAATATTTTTAATCAATGTTTTAAAAGTAAAACTCTGTAAGTAACTCATTAATAATTATTTAAAAATTGGTTGCATCTTACCCAAGAACTCCACTGATAAATTCTATTTTCCAGCACCAATATCACATCGCCATAAATTATTTTTTTAGCTAGATTTATAGCTAATAGTATTTCATAAAATTTTATAACATTTCCATTTAAAAATAGCTAGAATTGCTTTGGTATAGCTAAAATGGCAACACTGGGTATCACCTATGTCCAAGATGGCTACTCCTCCTTTTACTGCCAAGCGCTGTGGTCCGCCCCTTTTTCCTATTAATGCCGGACAGTCGTTGGAATTGTGTTGTCACGTACATGCAGCACATTTTCACGTATTTGAAATATTTTGTAAAAATTACCCAATTTTCTGTGTGCAGCCTCTTAAAAAGTATGTAACAATTTGCCAAGAAGCTAACATTTAAGCGCATAAAACATGCGACTTAGAGCAGCTGGAAGAAGTCTTCAAGAAAATTGAGCAAAAAACTTGAATTGATTTTGAAACAAATATAATTTTTTGTTTTTGTTTATTAATTTCTTCATAATTTTCTTTTGTTTGATTTGCTTCTGTATCAGATTCTCGTATCGTACATTGAATTATGTTTAAAGATATTTACAGAGTTTTCAGTTGTTTTTTGTGTTTTTTGTAGCTGTTGGTAAATTCAAGTTTAATTACTTTATGGCATTTCTTTAGTCATTAATTTGTTGTAATTTATTATTTTTTTTTGTTTGTATGCAGCTCATTATGTTTATATTATCGTACTCGTATATATGCGAATGCATTTTTATCTTACGTGTGTTTTTTTTTTATACATACATCTAAAAATTGATTTTTAAATACACAAATAATTTACACTTACAATTAGCACACAGTTATAATTTTTTATTTTGATCGTTTAGTTCGACAATAATGAGTTCTTATTATATGTTGTTTTTTCCTTTTTTTTCTTTATCGATATATTTAATGTTAATTGTAGTTTATAGCGTTGACATTAAGTGAGACTTAAAAACAGTTTACAGTTTACAACAATGCACATTTATTTTTATTAAATTTGTATGTGTATTATATAAATTTATTTTGACCTATGCTTTCATTCACTCCCTCACACACACACACACCACTTTCACATACATGCTACATTTAAATAAATTTAATTATTAATACTCTTGCAGAGTGTCTCTTTCAGAAAGTGTAGAGAAGTCTACTTAATTAACTTTTTATTTAACTTCTTTTTTATACGTTTTTATATTGACTTCCTCACAAGAGTATTATAAATTCGGCTTACCGAAAATATTTTTTATTTAAAATTTAGTTGCTTATTATTTAAACAAATTGGCGCATTATTTTGTTTTGCACTTTGTTTTTATTAGCTGACATCTTAACACTTATTTAGTTATCATTTTAATAGAAGTATTTACACATAAAATCTAAATTTATGACAAATTGTAGTGAATATAATTTTTTGTTTAATTAAAATTCAGCCAATCGACAAAAATGGGGGATTAAAAAACAAAAAAATATGTTTATTTATATGTACATTGATAGACAGAATCGTTTAAGGAAATTGCATTAATAATTGTAATGGACAAAGCATTTGATGTGGCGCTGCTCTCTGGCTATTTACATAACATTTAATTGTATTTGAATTAATTTCAATTCTTTATTAAGGCTTAATCACAATCATTTCGCTATTGTTTTGGTTTTCATTTGCATTTTCATTTTCATTTAAATTTTTAGTTCTTTTTGACCTTTTTGCTATTGTTTCTAACTTTTGGCTAACTAAACAGTTAACAATTCAACAATTTATAAATTGAAAGCGTTTTCACTCGCAGATGACAGCAAAATAACATGGAATGTTATTAGTAGTAATCATTATTTTTTTATTTTTTTTTTTATTTATATTCTAAGAACCAATAAACACATACGAGTATGGACAATGAACGGATTGAATGTTGTTTACTTAATTAGTTAATAGTTTCATTACAATGCTTCGTATATCAATTAGTATTCATACAATTCATTCTGTATTCATTTCATAATTGAGTTCACACATACATATTACATAAAAACTTTGGCAATTTATAAATTTACGATATGTTTTTGTTAGTTTTAAGACTTTTCAACAGTCACCAGCTTTTAGACGCTAACTTTGATTAGATTTCATTTTTTTCGAGTTTTGTTCTTTATCGTTTTTCATTTTAATAATATTTTTTTATTGTGTGCTCTTCTTCTCTCCCATATCTCTGACTTAATTTACACAAAACTTCATTGAGTGCAATAATTGTTATATTAATCAAATAAAATTTTGAAAACTTTTACAATGAATTTATATAGCCTAAATAATGCATTCGACTTGAATAAAATGTGCTTGAATTAATTTTTAATTATATTTTACACTCATAAATATCAGATTACATTTAAGTTTTGCGCATTTATTGAATATTTCATTGAATATTTTAATGCTTAGGTTTATTTCTTGTTATTTTACTAGAGAATTCTTACAACTATTTATTTAGAATACATATTTGTTTAATCTTTTCATTGTTTTTGCAATGTACTACATTGAAATTGTTGAATTAATTTGAGCTGTAACTTTTGCTTTCACTTATTCAAATTTATTTATATTTTGTTTATGTTTTTTTTTTTATTTATTAGTTAGTGCAGCGCCGCTTTATCATTTTGTGTGGAAGTACTTATAAATTAATAACATACAATACATACATTAAATATTAACTATATATACAGTATTACTTTTAATACGCTTAACAATTTCGTTTCCTCTTTTAGTTTATTAAAATTAATTTTATTTTTCGTTTTTTTCTTTGTTTCTGTGGCAGCTAAAAACAGTTTTTTGTTGTGAGAGTTTGTTTTTGTTTTAATTTAATTAATTGTATGCACTTTAATATGCTTTTGTTTATACAAATTAAATTCAAGAAAGCTTTTGTTTACGACATAAATAAACTATAGGGATTTTGCTCAATTCTAATTTTAAACATTTTTATTTAGATTCATTTTTTTGTAAAGTTTATTTTGTTTGTTTTTTGCAACTTTTTCTGTTTATAAATTTTTGTTTCTTTTTGCAAAGCGAAGACGGAAATTCAATGGAAATTTTTTTGTTTTGTGGGCGGGGCTGAAATGCATGGGCAGGTGGGCGTGGTAAACTTAATGTAGCTACCGTGCAGACAACAACAATTGCCCCTGTGGCTGTCGCTGTTGTTGTTGCTGCTGCTGTTGCTGCTGCTGTTGTACTGAGCAACGCAACTGCCTCACAAATCTTTTGAGCTTTTGCCGCAGCAATTCAACAACTACAATGGGTTTATCTTTATTTAAAGGTTTCTCTTTCTTTTTCTGTTTATCCTTATCTTTATCTTTGGGCTCATTAGCAACAACATTCTTACTCTCGCATCGATCTCGTATCGATCTGGCTCCGGCCTTGCTGTGCATCGTCGTTGGCCAACTGACGGTGATGCCAGCACCGCCGCAACCGCAGCTGACGCCAGCCAAGGTGGCAGCTGTGGCCAACGCGAGCAACAGCAGCGCACTCGGTGCACGGGCCATAAGGAGCGAGTCCGTTTTGCTGGCTGCATTTGGTTGAAGGAAAAGCGATAAGAATTGTGTAACAAATAATTCCCGGTATGACATACCTTGCACCGGATCGGCACGCGAATTGCTCGCGAAGGCGCTATCACTTTCACGCGATTCGAGCACCGGTGCCTTCAATGGCCGATCACCTTCGACTGACTCCTCATTGCTCCGCCAATAGAAGGTCGACAACGATGCCACACACTGTCAAAAGTAAAGTATTTAAACATTAGGTAACTCTCTCTCTCTCTTAAAAACATTATTTCAGCTTTAATTACCTTCAATTTCATGTCGCCATTTCGAAAATGTTGCTGTTCTACACGAAACTGCAGTCCCAGCACTGAGGTCTCAAGTCCTTCACGTCCGGATACGATGGTATCGTATTTGCGCAGCTTTTGCGGCTCGGCAGGCTCACTGTTGATGAACCAGGATAGATTGACAGCCGGTTTGGATCGACCAGCAGTGCAGTTGATGCGCACCCAATCGCCAATTTGATAGCGCGGACGTCCTCCACTTATTTTCGGCGGTCCTTGATCCGGCAGAGCTACAAAAATCAAGCAGACAAGAACCAATATCCACTGGGTTAGTAAACGGATGCATAAGGCTAACGAATTCAAGCTGGGCAAAATTTAATTTACAGCTAGTTGCAGCTCAGGTCTCGACAGTCGGACAGCTGAACGACTGGACAGTCGGACAGCTTGACAGACGGTCTTTCTAGGGCCAAGCACGCAAGCACTGCGAAATGCCGTAATAAACCAAAAACCAACACCCAAAACCGAAAAAGGAGAAAAAAAAACATCTGGAAGTACAACAAAATCGTCGGCAACCAACCGGAAATTCAATAAAAGTTCCAGCCGCTGATGCACTGACAGACTGTTGATAAAATTGCATTAAAAAACGAAGGAAAATCACAAGAAAAAAATGGAAATGTCGAGAAAATCGACACTTAAAGCAGCGAACATATTTATACACTAACAAAAAACAAGAACAAGTCCATAAAAATAAATTAAATTTGGCAAACTTAAACCGATTTAACATTAATACAAGTGATTAGTGACTCTTTTATATATTCCTGGACTCAAACAGGGATTACGATAATGCCAAAACTTAGACCATTGATCATAAGATACAGAAAGAGAAACATAGCTGATCTTTATGCTTCCTGTCATGCTGAAAGTGTAGTCTATGACAAAGTTATAATACCCGACCGAAGACTATAAATCGTTTGCTAAGCAAAACTATGCAAACGGAAACGGAAATGGGTTTTATTTTCACTGCTGGCAGAGTAGTAACATCAGCTGGGTGACTGTAGCTGAAAGCTGTGGCATATGCGTGTAGTTTGTTGTTGAAGCTTTTAAAAACTTTGATTGAAAGCCAAACAGGCAGGACACAATATGAGCAGCAAAAATCAACACAAAACAAAGCACAACAAAAGCGCGTTAGAGCAAAGACAAAAGCACACAACTCATGCCAGTTTTAGGCACTAGACAGAGTGCTATAAAGTTTGGAATGTAGACAGCAATTGCAGTAATAGAAGAGGAAGAGAGACAGAGAGAAAAAGAGAGAGAGAGAGAGAGAGACAGAAAGAGCTCAGCCATAATGTTGAAACGCCCATGCGAAAGTTTTATAATTGAACAAACGAAATGTCAACGGCAGCTCAAAGCATTCCGGTTGTGTGGCCCACGTGTGTTGTGTGTTGTATGTTGTCCGTGGCAATGGGCGTGGGATTCTTACTTTTTGATATAAGTTAGAGTCGAATTGAGTCCTTCTGTGAGTTCTGTGAATTGAGTTCATTTGCTAGTTCCAACCTATTCAAGCATGCTGTCAGTCGGCACTTAAAGCAGCTGTTGAATTTTGTTTTGTTTGCATTACAAGTTTTGTCGCTGTGTCTTCAAAATATTGTTGTTGTCTCGATGTTGTTGTTGTTGTTGATGTTGTGCCCTCAGGAAATTGTTGAACAGAACAGTACAGAGGACAGACAGTTGCAAAATTGAGTTAGATGTTAAGCTTTGGAAGGTTAAGGATACCTTAAGGAGTAGAACACACCAAACACATTTCCTACATCGGCTTAGACGCTTTGGGGGACAGTTGAGTTAAGTTTGCTAAGCTTATTATAAACAAGAAATCAAATGAAGCTTGTCAAATGCAGTTATACAGTTGAGCAGCCAAATGAGCGATTCAATTGCCCAAATCAAATAGACTTTGTTAACCTGAGAAACATTACAAAGAACAAAGCCCACATATCGTCTGTCTAACTGTCTGTCTGTCAGTCTGTCTGTCTCTGAAAGGTAGTTAAAAGTCAACGATTATCTGGAAAATCAAACCTACTACTAATCACAACTCAAAGGTAATTAGAATCCGAGTGAAATCTTTTAATTTTACTTCAAACAAATGTATCTTAAATATAAGAAAAAGCTTAGCAAATACAAATTAAATTAAGTACATTCTTAAATGTTCAATTCTACTTTTTTTCCGCAAATTGTCGAATTAACTCAGACTCCAGAACAAGTTCTTACTCAGAGAAGTTACAATGATTCTTTAGCTTCGCTTCCTACTGCAATTTCTAATTAAAATTACAAGTTTTCGCCAGACTTTTGCAACACACACACACACACACAAAGAAGATTGATACTTACATACTACAACCATATCGCCATGTTCGGTGACCGTTTGGAAAGCTGGCGCCTCTCCGGAAACCTCGCAACGGAAACGTCCCGCACTCTGCAGATTGACATTGTGGAGGTTAACAATCGCGTCGCTCGAGTTGTGCAACTGCAATTAAAAATTGTTGGATGAGTAAAAACACGGTAGCAAAAATAATGTTAAGAAATAACAAATGAAAAATAAAATAAAATAAAATAAAATAAAAATGAAATCCAGTTGCAGCTGGGACAACAGCGGCCAAAGCGAATGTAAACGAAAAGTGGTAAAAGTTGTAGGGCTTACAATACAAAAAGAAATAAGGAATATCGTCGTCAATGTCCGTGTCGAAGGATCCTCGACTGTAGACTGACGGTTGCCAGTTGGCTGTTTCAATAGCAGCCACTTTGGACGTTAATGTAACGTAATTGTTTTTTGGCCCAAACAACAGAAGCAGCGAAAATGCTTTTTCAATGTTTGTGCTTAAAGTGAGTGCGGGAACCACTTTAAGGGTCAGATACAGCCAGAAATAAACCCAAATGTTAGGCAAATATTTCACTTGAACTTTAAGCCATTAAGCTGACTATGGACTGTTGTTGGCCCTGTTGTTAAGGTTCGTTTTGCCACGAGTCGAATGGGTTTTGTTTATCTGGCCAACGAAAAGTGCACTTTGTTATCTTTTATTGCGCATTTTTTATCCGTTTGTGCTCATTGTGCTTCTTCAGCTGCTGTTGTTGTTTTAACCTAATTTATAGTTTACCTAGCACACACACACACACACACCTTAGCTAAAGCTCAGGTCTAAGCAGCCAACAATTTCAAACTGCAATAAAACAAAACAAAATCCAAACAGAAAGCAAAGCAGCAGCAACAACAACAAGAATGTTCTGGCCAAAAAGTTGTTAGCCTGGCCACGTCAGTCACCTGAATCGATTATGCTAAAACAATATCCGCCAATAGAGTTGGATATAACCATTAGCATTGGCTTCCAGCTAAAACGTATCCGCAGCTATCGCCTCCATTGTATCTCTTTGCAACATGTTTCGCCTTTTATCTGCGGCCCAACATCAAAGTTGAGAAGACCGACAGTCCACGGTGCGTGAGTGTGTGTGTGTGTGGGGGAGGGTGTGTGTGTGTTCTACTCTCTTGTTATAACGCGCATTATAGACACGTTCGGACACGCCCAAAACCGCCGCCAGTCACTAGTGAAAAGCGCAACGTGAAAAATTTATTGCATTCGCAAGTTGAAGCACATGTAGAGTCAAGGAACAGAAACTAAACAGGTGAGTAGAAGAGCAGGTAGGGGACAGGGGGGAAACTAGGAGTAGCCAGGACATGCATGCCAAGCAGTTTCACTTTTTCGGTAGACGATTAGTGCGGTACTGCTATACTATATATATATATACTATAGTTATAGCCTCAACGAGTACTCGTCTCTCAGTTTGGGAGGCGTCTGCTCAGCTCACGTGCTTATCTTGAATTCACTGAGCCGTTTACCAGCACTGGAAGTGCCACTGGCACTCTTAACGTGTGTTCACTGTTTGCTTCATTCTTTTTTTTTTTTTTTTGGGCACACCATCTAGATAAGCGGGGCTGACGAGAGGGGTAAACGTAACCAAACCGGTAACGTGCAGCGCATTTTACGTGCAAAAGTTTTAGTGGCAAAAATAATGGAGCAATGGCATTTGAGTGCGCTACTTCTACACATTTTGTTGTAGTTCTTGTTCTTGTTGTTGTTGTTTTTGTCTTTTTTTTGTTGTTGGAGTCCCGTCAGTCTATTCAGTTTTGTCCATGATCATTGTTCGATTTGGGGGCAGAACTTTTTGTAGAGTCGTACATGTCTCTAACTGCCAATCGATGGGCACTTTAACTATCAGATGCTCATATTGTGTGAATGGTAACTGAATACACAATTAAATACTAAGTATCAAAATAGCACAATTTACTAGAATAAAAAGTTGGTACAGTTTTGGCAGTTTTTAAACTAGTAAAAGATCGAAAATAGAGATAGAAAATAATTTCTTGCTATAGAACGATTTGGGTTACTGTTTTCCTTATCCCTTCACCGAGAAGTCTCTTCTTTCAAAAAATACTATTAATATTGAACATATAAAGGTTTGAAGCACTAAAGCACACAAGCACTAAAACTTCAAAAACTAAATACTAGACTTAATTCCGAAACCTTTCAAAAACCTTTCACAGAAAGTATTAATTAAATTTAGTTCATACTCTTAGAGTCAAAAGTCATTGCTCACTGCGTGAATTACAATTTCAGAACTCGGGTCAAAGTTTGTACTCATGTCATTTATTTGTCTGCTTATACAAAACAACACAAAGTGTATTTTTTTTGAAAGCACACAGTCTTTGTCTGGTATTTTTTTTGGTATTAAATTCTCATATGCAGTTACAAGGTCTTGGCAAAAAATCGCATTCAAGGTAGCGCATTGTCTGCTCTGTTCGACGCAGTGATAAAAATTGTTGTTATCGTTGTTGTTGTTGTTGTTGTTGCTGTTGCTGCTGTTGCTGTTTGTGCAGTTCATTTTAAGCAAAGCCACAAGACACAGGCCGCAGAGTTGGACAGACAGAGAGATAGAGCGGGAGAGAGGAAGGGAGTGGTAGGTGCTTTCCATTGTCTGGCAACGCCGCAAAGTATGCACTGTTGTTTTAATGTTTAGTTCTACACAAATGTACACAATGGCGCCCAACGTGGGTCGTACTTTGTTATACTCTCTGCAAGAGAGAGTATATTGGGTTTGTGCAAAAAAAAAAAGTATGTAACAGGCAGAAGGAGGCGTGGCAGACCCCATAAAGTATATATATTCTTGATCAGCATCACAAGCCGAGTCGATATAGCCATGTCCGTCTGTCCGTCTGTCCGTCTGTCTGTCCGTCTGTCTGTCCGTCTGTCTGTCCGTCTGTCCGTATGAACAAACAGATTTCAGAGATGGTAAGAGCTACAAGTTTGAATTTGGTCTCTATCGACTCGATATTAAGTCAGTCAATACAAGAATCTTTTTTTTTTCGATGCCACGCCCCGTTCGCCCACAATGAGCAAAAAACTAGAAACACCTCGTAAAAAAATGATGTTTTAGGCGAATATCTCAGTAACTATGGCACCTAGGAACACCCATTTTGGTACGCAGGTTCCTAGAGACGGCATAATTGTATTGTCATCAAAAATTTTGGACTGCCACGCCCCCTTTTCTCACAAAAAATAAAATAATTTGCAAACTTCAATGCCGATTTTAAGGCATATGTTCTTATCGTACAGTATTGTTATTTCACATTCGTTTGAAGACAAAATATATTAAACTATCCTGAAAGTTGCATCTAAATCGGACAATAAACAAAAGAGCTAGACATGTAAGAAAGTTGATAATTGAACACAATATCAATGCATGTGTGCGAGCGAGATAGAAACATACAATCATGTGAGCGAACGTTTTCGCTGCTTGCGTAGCTTAGCGACAGCGCTGCTCGCGAATGCTGGCTGTGCCGAGCAATTGTGTATGTATAACATATACACAAATACATATGTGCGTGCATACTTTTAATGTCAAATGTATATGTGTGTGTATACATACAAACAGATGTTTTTGTTTCAACGTGTTTTGTTGCAAGTATCAATTGATATTCTCGGATACCGACTTTATTAAAATGATCGGGAATAAAATGCAGAGAGTATTCTACGGTCGGGCGTGCTCGACTGTACTTTTCTTTCTTGTTTTTGTTGTCATTGTTTTTTTGTTTCGGTTTATTTGTCTTTGTGTTTTTTCCCCGTTTGAAAAGCATACTCACATCAACGGCAACACCTGGCAAACGAAAGATTTGCGCCGGTGGATTATCCCTGGGCAAATAGCGATAAAACTCATTGCCATCCTTATACCATTTGACCGAATACAGGGCCTCATCCTCCAGATCGTAGAGGCATTCCAATTGCGCTGTGGCGCCCTTAATCACGTAATTTGGTATGCGTACCTCGAGCAGACGCAGTCCGGCTGTGAAATCTGTAAAACGAGGAATATTTAAATAGTTAGTAGCCGTTTTTTTCTTGTTTTTTGATGCAAACACACTTGCGTATGTTTAAATTTTTAATGGGACTCGCCCAACAAGCTCATGATTGATTTATGTTTAAACAAATTGCCTGACTGGCCGGTTCAAAAAGGACCCTCTTGTTATTTTAATGTTAATTAATTATAAAAGTTTGTTTGCTACTCTGCATAAATGTCAACCCGTTGGCCAAATGACTGATTGTATCAGAGTTGTTTTACCCTTTTTGCTTTTATAATTCAACACAATTTATGTATATTTAATATAATTTATAATAACATTTTATCATCGAGTCATGGCCATTTTATTTATTTATTTTACTGCTACTGCTACTGTTGCTGTTGCTTTTTTTCCATCTCATTTTTAATTTACAAAAGTGCACAGCTGCATAAAGGGATACAAACTACTCGAATATATGATGTATAATGTGCGATATAAATATATATCATATATATATATATATATATATATATATATATATATATATATATATATATATATATAAATTGGTAATGGTGCGAGTATATTCCCGATTAATAAGTCAATGTGATGACATGTTGGCTTCGGGTTGGAGTTGGGTTTTGGTTTTGGCCTTCAGCTTGATTGAGTGCCTGATTTATGGGTCCCCTTTTGGGCTGAACATTAAACTTGTTGTCCTGTGGATGAGTGTGTGCCACTTGAATGTTTCACTGCCTCCACTTTACTCCTCTCCACTCAACTCGACTCATGTAACATTTTATGGCAAACTTGTTTATTGTCAATATTGACAATGATACAAGCACACACACACACACACACACGTACACACTACACTCACATGTAGGTCATTGTGCGTGTATTATATTATTAGAGAGCCTGGGGGCAGACAAACATAGCTAGAGCAACAGCAAAAACATCCTTAACTGGTGAACGCTCACTCTGTAGCATCTGAAGAATCTAGAGGACCTTTTGCTGCTCTTGATACCTCTTCTCCAAACTCAAAGGAGCAACCAATCGTTGCACATTACAAGTGTAATAAAATGTGAAAGGATATTATTGTACTAGAAGACATACACACATGCACACACATACCCAAACACACACACACACCCTTAGCACACTCTTCAGCTTTCATTGGTGCTGGCAAGAAACATTCTTCAACAGCAGCAACAACAACAACTAAAATTCATTGCAATTGTTGTTCATTTTAAACAGAGTAGAGTGAGATGGGGAGTGCAATGTCATGTCCTTAAGACGTTCGATGACAGCTTAAAAGCCGAGCAAAAGTCAAGAGAAATGTTTAAATAGAAAATGTAATAACAATGTAATTTGTGATATAAAGAAACATTCTTCAGATTTATTTCATTTATACAAATAGAAAATGCGCAATTTAAAATAGTTTTAGTTGAAAATTAAATTTCTATACATCGAACCAATGAAATAAACATATCAATTTAAAAAGTGCATTTCATTAAAATTGTTTTCAGCATGAAAATGCAAATATTTTTAAATATTTGTAAGCTGAAAAGCTTGAAGCTTCCACAATAACAAAATATTTCAACAAACTGAATTTGAAATGCATCAAAGGTGTTGATCTGGCAGCAGATGCATACATGAAAAGTGCATAGAAGCATGCACAAAAAACAAAAACTAGAATAAACTGCAAAAAATAGCTTTCAACTAAAACAACAACAGTGTGAACAATGACAACAAAACAGTAACAACAAGAACTTAAGGCCAAAGACATATCAAGTGCAAGTGAAAGACATTCATGACTCTGAGTTCAACTTTAAAAAGAAATCGAGCCTTGGACGGAAACTGCTGTCAGGATATACATGAAAACACACACACACACACACACACATGTAATAATAAAAACTTTGCAAAGTGCAATACATATAGATGTGTATGTGTGTGTAGTAGTAGTGTTTGTGTGTGTACATAGAAAACATATGAAAACTTTCACTCGAGTTTTTTGGGCTCTTAAAGTGTATTCGAGGTTGCATGGCTCGTCAGTTGCTAAAGCAAACTGCTTGCAATGGCATCTTTTGACTTTTGGCACACAGCAGCATGGAAAATAAAGAAAATTTGAGAGGAAAACCAACTCTCCACTCATTAATTCTGCTTAAAAGTCAGCGTCGGCAATGGCAATGGCAACGACAACAACTGAACCAAAGCGCAAATAAAGTTTTGTCTGGTAACTTAAGTAACTTTGTCATTTGGGTTACACACACACACACACACACATACACCCACTTACACACACTCGCACACTACAAGAGAAATGTCAACGCACAAAGAGCAACACGATGTGAAACTTCAAGTAACTAAAGCGAATGAGGGAGAGTTTGGCATGGGGGAGTAATGGGCGTGGCTGAATTAATATGCTCATGCTGCAAGCATATCCAAGTGAAAAATCAATTTCCCCAACCCCTCACACCACATACGAGGCCAAAATTTCTTTGCGCTTTTCTTATAACATCATCCAGTGACAACTTTTCGCCGGTTTGCAAAAGTTTTTCGCCATTCTCCGGCTTTTATACTTCATTGGGGTTAAGTGATTAAATTTGCACAACAAAAAAAACGAAAAGGAAACGCACAACCCATGGAGGAAAACTCAAGGAACAGAAAAAAAAAAATGAGAAAAACTTGAAGACACACACATGTGTGTGACACACACACAACACACACACAACACACACACAACACACGCTTCGTGTGCCGCATAATTGCTACAGAGTCAAAAACTTTATGCACCATACACTTTTCGATGGAGACGCACAATTTGATTATGCTGATTATGATGGGGAAGTTTCTCTGCTTTCTCTACTTTCTCTGTTTTCTCTGCTTTCTGTTTTGTATTTTGTGTGCTGTGTGTTCTGTGTGTGCTCTGACGACAAATCATTTTCCGTCCAAGTTTTGAATGGCAATTTACCCTTTTTGGACTGCTTGAAGAATTCTGGGAACTGTCGATGCAAACTGTTGCTGAATGGGATTTCGACCCGAAGTAAGGTTTTTGGCCCATCGGTTGTTCTGAAGCTATAGCTATCAGTTGATAAGTTCATTGGTATGAATGGCAGATTGACAAAGGGAATGGGAAATGGTGAAAGGGAAATGGGGAATGGGAAATGGAATGGCAGGCAGCAGGCAGCAGGAGCACGACCAGAAATAGTTCCTGCAGCACCAACGAGCCTCCTTAATGTCCGTCATTTTTGCTCTTTTGGCCAAATTAGCGACCGTTGTCTTGCCCTGCTCTGCTCTTCATCTCCTCGCCTCCCCGCTCAGCCCTCAGCTTCACTTTAGCTCACATTTCATCGGGTTTTTGGTTATTTTTTTGGTTTTTTTTTTTGGACTGTTGTCCTCGGGGCAGTTTCAGCTTAATATCCGTTGCCATTGTTGGTGCTGTTGTTGTTGGTTTATTAGTAGTTCACAGTGCGGAGGACACAGACATACACAGTCAGGATGCCAACCAGGATGGCTGGATGGCAGAGTCCTGCGTCTGCTGGGACTGCGTCGAGCTGCCACATAAAAGCAGAAGCTGTTTGCTTATGTAAATGTCTGCACATGAGCCTCGCACCGCATCCTGTGAACCACTCTCCCACTGCTGTTCCTCCACCCACTCCCCCACCGTCTTTTGATTGGTCGTCCTTCGTCCTGCTGGCAGCAGCAACAGCAGAAGCAGAAGCAACCAAACAATGCCTTTCATGTGTGTTGTGCGTGTGTTTGTGTGTGTGTGCCGTTGTGGCCATCGCCCGAGGTAGCAATATTTGTTTTCTTGCTCTCATCATTTGCATATAATGGAGACGTAAAAGTTCATAAGATGTCCTAGTAGCTGGAGACCAACAGGGATAACTATTGCCTAGCTTGCATTCAACGTTTGCATCTCCACTTTTCGCACTCTCCCGAATCAAATTGATGAAATTTAATAAGCCAAGCTATGCATAGCCATTGAAAATTGAAAATTGAAAATCGAATATAACGTTGAAAATTGAAATTGATTCAATGATGTTATATGGCTGCAAAATTGGCCAACAAGAAACCGAAACAGAAACAGAAACCAAAAAAGATGCTGCCTTCAAATCAGTTGAAACAATAAAATGCACAACTTTTATTGCCATAAAAAGTGAACAGAAAATGAAAAAATATTTGACTAGTATTACGAGTTTGCCAGTTTGCCACGTTCTCGAGAATTCTCGGGCATTTCAAATGCAATACGCCAGCGAAATGAGAAAATATGCCCGAGTTTTTCACGCTTTTCACATCGCATCGAATGGGAAATGGGCAGTGGAAACGGCAATGGAAATGGGAATGAGAATGAGACTGGGAATGGGTCTGGGATTGGGATTGGAACTGTGACTGGGACTTCACACTGGCCCCGGCTTGACTTTAATGTGCGTTGTGCCCAACCGGCCGCAGGGCGTGGCAAGCGCAACAATTACTTCAGCGCTCCCCAGGGTAACATCAAAATGCAAAAAAAAAAGAAAAGAAGTTACAAAAAAATGGGGAAATGGAAAATAAGCGCAGAGACCAGCAGCAGCAACAAAAACAACAACAACAACAACGTATAGAAAATGAAAAGAAAACAGACAACATGGAGCGGTCTTTAAGTAGTGACCTCAGGGCCTCTGGGTTCAACTGTAGGTTAAACTAGGCAACGTCTGTAGTTTGAGTGTCCTTTTTGCTGAGTATTCCATAGTCTGTAGTCTGGTTTTCCTTTTGCTGTTGCTTGAAAAACTGCACTGCATAAATATTTAATTGTTTTGCCACTCGTCTGCCAGATAAGACAATTGTTGGCCTAATTAGACGGCGCTATCAAATAATTGTGATTGGGGAACATGAAAAAGGCGAAGGAACCTACGAGTTCAGGATGTTGACAGTTGTGGACTGAAGTATAAGATTTAAAACTTTTATTATAAGAACAAACACTTTCAATTCTTGTTGAATTCCCATTGAACATACACAAAATTTATTTTCAAAATTGGCCTTAAAACTCACTCAAACATAGACAGGTTAATACTGTAAAGACCTTTAAAGTCCTTTGAATATTTATTGTAGCCATTACTCGCTTATCTGCAGCTAACTAAATTCATTCTGCTAATTATAAAATTCCAAAACTATAATTCTAAATTCTTAAATCGAATCTAGCGTATTTTTGAAGTCCCCTCCCCATTTGTGTTGCGCCTATTAAAAGTATTTTGATTGCTATCGAAACTGTTTTCACAGCAGCATTATTAATTTCGCAGAAATGCTTTTGTATCTGAACAGAATTTGTGGCCCAAATATAGTTCTATATGAATTTCAATGGGAAAACCTTGCTGTCCATACGTATACACATACACATACACATACATATTAATGGTATGAGAGTGGCAGTACGAGAATTGTGTTTATCGTTAAACCATGATTTACGCTCATTATTTGCTATTCTCCTGCGCACACAATTACACAAAACTTTCCAATTCCAGCTCAATGTACCGCTCCCTTTCTAGTACTCCCTCTCTCACTCCCTCTCTCTCTCTCTCTCTCTCTCCCTTTCTATTGCTTTGCACTCGCTTGGAGTATATGTAAAAATTTCCCACACATCAATGCCAGCAAAAACAAGAGCAGCAGCAACTAGAATGGTTGCTAGCTCTCCAAACGGGGGCCAAGCCGCCATTTATGTAACGCCATTATATTCATTAGCGCCCACACACACCGCCAAGTATAAACACACACACGCACACACACACACACAGTCGTACACAGACAAAAGCAAACGCTCAAAACCAAATTGTTGCTATTGTTATGCAGTACGCGAGTAGCCCAATTCCCCTTCCTTCCTCCCTCTAAGCCTTGTTCCCTCACTTACTATCTGTGTGAGTGTGTGTGTGTGTCTGTATGTATGTGTGATTATATTTATTTGTATGCATATGTACATAGTGGCGTGTGTGTGTGTGTTTATTTTTTCGCTGGATGGCGTCAGTAATTTGCTCCTTATTGAGATGTTGTTTATTTACCAAGCAATTTGTATTCATTGTGCGCCGCCAAGGCTCGTGTTACCAACATTCCCGCGACCCCTGCTCCCTGCTCCCTGCCCCCTTTTGCCTTCCTTGCGGCGTATTCCGTTATTTTGGCTGAGATGTGAGAAATCTCCACGTTGTAGTGTTGCCTGATCCTGCAGCTAACGCTGACTCGTAAGTTATAGTTTCCGCAACTCATTTGCTTGTTTGTCGAATTGATTTTGATGCCACCACATGCCACACACACACACCCACCGTATGCCACATGCCGCATGCCACATGTTGACCAGGGCTTCAACTTTTGCGTATTTAAGCACAAAATAATTATTTTCTTTTCTCTATTTTGCTGCCTTTATGCTGTCGAGCTGACCCAGCCAATATCAGTGGCTGTAACTGTTGCCGGCCTAAGCCATTAAAAGCCAAGTTAATTTATTTGCAATTAGTTGAGTTGTATTCGAGCTTTCTATTATTTTTTTTGTTCTCAGACAACTGTGCACAGTGTGCTGCTTCAATAAATTTGCACTCAAATATAGAACAAATCTTTGTATTGAAAAATTTGCTTAAAAACTTCAATTAAATAAAATGTGTTATATATAAAAATTGAAAAATAACGAAAACTTGATTATTCAAATTAAGCTTTCTACTTTTTAATTTATAAATCAAGGTTTTAACAATTTACAATTGCTTGAACATAGTTAAAAAAAAGTTATAAAAGCTTTTACAAAACTTCTTTAAAGGTTAAAAGGCAAAAAAATTAAATTAGTTTTCATGGAAAGTACTTTGGGAAAACTACAACAGAGCGTTAAACAAATTGTAGATGTATTTGAATTGCAGTTTAAACTTGGTCAACTGTAATCTTGATTACACAAATTACCTAAAGGCAACTCACACAAACACATACAAAGATGGAATGCTAGTTAAGGAATGGGCTGTATTCAACAGAGCATGTCTTCTAATTTATGTAGAAATTAGCCCTGGTTCGCCTTAGGTAAGCAAAAAGTTTTCTTCAATGTCCAAAATTTGCCAGGTTTGTAATATGCATTTCATATTATAATAGAGCAGACCGAATACAATAACCAACTTTTGTTGCACTTGAACTTTGAGCACACAAACACACACACACACTCACTCACAGTGTGGGAGAAAAAGAGAGAGTGAGCAAGGGAAAAGAAATGGAGGAAGAGGAGGAGGTGAAGCTGTACACTTGCACTCGTTTGCGGCGGGTTTACCACACGTAGCCTCGGGTGTGGTGGCGGTAACATTTTGCTAATGGAGCTTAAAATTTATGTAAGCCATTGTCAGCCATACACTGTATGTGTGTATGTGTGAGAATGAAGGAGAGAGAGAGAGAGGAAGAGAGAGCTACAGCTGGATGTCATGCATGCATAAGTGCAGATGCATCGTGTGGTGTGTGGGTGGGTGGGTTGGTGGGTGGTAGATCGGTAGGAAGAAAAAACATATTGCATACTTTTGTGCATGCAAGCTGAAAATTAAAAGCGCTTACGTTGGCGAAAACGACAGTGAAAACGAAAAGCGTCCGAAAAATGGCAAAACGACAGTGAAAACGAATGTAACGAATGAAACGAATAAAACGAATAAAACGAATGCACAATGCTGGCCAAGTAAATGAAGTTGTCTTTCAGCACACACACACACACATTTACACACAAACAACCACACACAAACAAATACAAACACAAGCTGAAATACACACAGAGATATAAGTGCACAGTGAGTTGACAGTTCGGTTGTCTCCTTCAAGTATACCCTGGCAAAAGCTTGAGAGGTATTTGACGGGAATGATCCTTTAAAACTTTAATCAGCCCCAAAATAGATATTTTAATAAAATTTTTTAGTTTTTATAGTTGTCCAATTACTAAAGAATTTTCATAATTCCATATTCTGCAGTAATCAAGTTATTATTTCATTATTGTTATACAAAATATGACTGATCATCAAAACAAATACATACACTTTTTAAGTAACCCTCTAAGAACTGGCTGCCCTTTTTTCTAAACCTTTTCTACAGGGTATTTCCAGTTGATCATTTGCCAATTGCAGCATTCATATTTGATTTTTTTTGTCGTTCTTTACTTCTTCTCGTTATAATTTGCGCATATTAATGAAAGGCGCCAAGTCAAGTGTGAGGATAAAGGAAGCTTCAGCTTGTATATTCCCTTTTTTTTTTGCTTTTCGTTTCTTTTTCTGGTTTTGTAACTGTTGTTGTTGTTGTTGTTGGCTTTTTATGACTTTTGGCACGAGTCACAGTCGCAATGGTAACGACAACGACAACAACGGCAACGGCAGCTGTTGATGCTGATGACGATGATGATAATGTCGCCGATTTGCCACATGAATACAAACAAAGAAAAGGAAACTAAGCTACAACGTTGAGCTCTTCCCTGAATCTATTCACAATTGGTATTTGTAAGCGTATTTGTAAGCTTACTCCTATTCACATTCACATTCACATTCCCATTCGTATTCGTATACGTATTCGTATTCGTACTCTTACTCGGATTTTGTATCTTTTAGATGGCAAGTCAAGCGGAGGAATAATTTAGTGCTCTCTGTAGAATAAATGTTTCAGTTAAATTTAGCAATTCGTTGGCAGAGCACAACTTTAGTCCTCAGGCAACTAGGAAATTGTTTAATTTTTCATTTGTCAGTTCACACACACACACATACACACACAGATACACTCTTTGTTCTTCTACTATTTCATGAGTTTCCATCTTTCTCTCTCTCTGTCTATCCATCTCTTTCTTTCTAAGTTCATTCTTTATGTCTGTGCATTTGGGTTGTAATTACTCCTTGGATCTCCTTTTAGCCATTTATTTGACTTGAAATTTGTCAGGATATTGCGTTTGTTCCAATACAAACTTCAGTCACGTATCTACCAGATACATTTAACACAAACAATTATTAATCAATTGAGCCGTCAATGCAGCTGCCTCAAATCGAATCAATCAGCAACACTATACAACATAAATTCCTGAAATAAAACACAATTCATTTAATTAAAGTCCAGTTCTTGTCAAATTAAAATCATATTAAATGCAAAATATTTAAATTATAATCTCAAACGATTTCTTCTTTTTTAAGTCCCTTATACCTTTATAAGGTTGTTCAGTGTAATCAGATAGAGCTGAGGGCCAAAAGCAACAGTCTTTGGAGTTCCGATAGCCATCAGCTGGCTGTGACCTCTTCAAGAGTGTGCTGTGGCAGGAAGTGCGTCTTGTCGCTGGCTGCTTATTGAGGCTTAGATCCGATTTGGCAAAAGACAAGCCGCCCATGAAATTGTTTGTTTATTGAAAAATGATTGTGCGCTTTGGAGTAGAGACAGAGGCAGACAGCATAAAATTTATATATACGAGTATAAAAACAAACCAAAGACAAGGAAACCGATATCGATGCCCAAAAACAAGATGAGACAAAAGAAAAAAAAAAAAAAATGTAGAAATAATAAGAGAAAGGACGGAAGAATGAAGGCTAACGCGGCTGGCAAGCGATGCGATTAGGCGATAACCCCAATGCGAACCTTAAGCCGCCAAATGGTCTGTGAATGTTGCCAGTTGATATTGCTGTTGTTGTTGTTGTGGTTGCTGCTACTTGTTTCAGGAGGCTTTGCGGCTTTGGCAACGAGCTGGCTAAAGCACATTATCATTTTCGAAATCAATCTGTTAACAACACTTTGGGGCATGCCAGAAGCTACAAAGTAAGTAAATACTCGCAGATATGTAAACGTATATCTCACAGATACATAGATACAACAGCGTTGCCAAAGTGCTACCATGGGCAACTGCATTTTTTATTGTACTTTGATTGCTTTCACAATTGTTTTTTATGTTTTTTTTTCCTTTTGGTGTTTGGTACTCATTTGGTTTTTGCAAAAATTGTTTGTAGATTTGACCATTTCCATTTTAGCATTTCACTTTGCGCCACACACACTTATCTACAGCACTATAAATTTGTTTTTTTGTTGCTTTCTTTTTGGGTGTTTTTTTAGTGGCTACAATTTGTTATTGTTTGATTTGTTTGTTTGTTTGTTTGCAGTTGTTATTTTTTGATGAGAGCTTTTTGTGTTGAGTGTTTGGAACAAAAGGCTGCTGTTTCTGTGTGCATTGATTGAGTGCATTGAGTCGTGGGAGTTGTTGCCAACATAACACACACATAACACACCCACCCCCAACCCACTGTCCTCCCTGAACTCTTCGCTTTCCATAAACAACTACAGCGTGCAAGCTGGCGAACAAAGTTTGTTGGCTTTTTGCGGTTTTCAGATATGGCCAACAGACGAAAAATAGACAAAACAGTTGACAACTGAATGTATTGGCCACTTTTTAATGGACAAGTTGAGAGCGGTTCACTTTTGTGACTGAGATTCTATGTGCAAGTGTGTGTGGCCATTAAACAACACTTCGTTTTGGTGATATTAATTTCAAGCTAACTTTTAGATTAATGCGCTGAAGTTTCCTGGGGAAGTTATAGATTAATCAGACTATATTAATAGAGATGTATGAATTCAAGTTAAAGTTGTGTACAAAAACATTGGTTTCTCTTTTATAAAACTCATCCATTAAGAGTGTCAAAAATGTACCTCCAGACAGGAATTAAATCGAATTTAAAAAGATATAAAACTAATTTAGTGTCTTAAACTAATTTGGCGTTTAGTTTTAGTATTTTTTCAATTGCTTCTCGAATCAGCCAAGGACCTGTGCTTAAGTACCGATTTTTTGCGTTCATCGAAAGCTAAGTTAGAGTGGCAGTTTTACCCAGTGAGAGTCATAGCTAAAATGTTCCAGAAATTCAAGAACACTTCAGAAATGTTTTGGTAGAATGCTTTCTATTTGCATTTGCAGCAAAACAAAGTTTTGCATCCAAGTGTTGAAGTGCATTTGAACTGTTCCAAACTGGAGTGTAAATATACATTCCTTCAAATGGTGCACTGTATGTGTGTGTGTGTGTGCTTGTGCAGTCGATAAAAGCATTAATGGAATTAGTCATGTCTGGTCTAAGAGGCAAACTCCAGCTGGGCGTACCAATTAGTAACGCTCCTTGCCCCTTAAGACCCCCATCAAGTACTCAACTAACACGCCCACCAGGAGCAATATGAGTTTAAGGCGAAGCCAAACTGCACATAAACCTAAATTACCAAACACTCGCTACCATCGCTACCTTTTTTGGCATTCATTAAACTTTGTGGCTTTGCTGATGCCACGCCCAAGGAAGCCAACCACCCCAAAACGCCCATACCCCATACGCCCCATTTGCATTCGGGTGTCAGAAGTTCAAAAGTCGTCGCACCTTTTGACAGTCAGCAAGAGACAAAGAAAGAGACAGAAGAAAAAGAAAACGAAAATGAAAACACCTTTGGAGAGACATTGAAAGTGGCTGACATTAATGTAAGGTAAGTACCACAGCAAACGTCTACGATTACCAGAAAGGAGCGCCAACCTCACCTTTTGACTAATTGTATTAGATAAATTGTGAAACCTTAATCATGTGGGCGCCTCTTCCTTCTTCTTGTGCTGCCTAATAGACACTCGAGGTAACAGAGAGGCCTTTTGACATGCCAAAGTGCAGCGCCCAGTGCCCAAGAAACCTGTAGACAAAGCTTGAAAATTCACCGAATGCACTGAGCAGAGGGAAGGGAGTGTATAGAATATGGACAGGTATAGCAAAAAGGTACTCGAAGGTGGAGAGAGAGTCAAAAGTTGGCCCAGAGTAGAAGTCGTTTCGCATGGCCGCTTTGTGGGCACATTTTACCGTTGATTTTCGTCTCTGGCATTGTTTTACATTATTTTTCCTTTGTCTTGGTTTCACTTCCGCCACGGCCTTCGTTTCCGTCTCCTCATTCCGCCATGGGCTTTATTCAATTTCAAGTTTCACTTACTGTGCACGGTTTGTCTTTCCTGTTTCTTATTTAACTTCTTGGTTTACCTTTTTTCTTATTTAATTAATTTGTGTCTGCGTATGTGTATATATACTTATCTCTAAGGGTGTAACTGTGTGTGTGTTTGTCTGTTTGTGTCTTGGCTGTTTGTGTATGGGTCGCCCACTGCCTAAAGCCCTTTGTCTTTTGCCTACATCACAAAATTGTCGGCTGCGGGTCATTTATTTTAAAGCTTTCTCATCGTTTCTTGAGGTATCAAATTTTAATTTCATTTTTTAGCAACAAAACACAACTTTCGCTGCATTGAATTACATTGGCAATAATTTTATTAGCATTACATGTCTCAATTTGCCATAAATTATCTGATCATTTGATAACACACTAAATTCAATAAATTACGGAAATTTGTATGAACACATTAAATTGAGTACAACATCAAAAACAACAGTTAATAAATAGAATTAAATTATATTTTAGACATTGTCGTCAAGGAAAAACCCACGAAATTTTCTTGAGAAAAAAGTTGCCTTTTCACTGTCAATTAGCGCGTCTTGGCTTTGCTCAGCTGTGCCCATCAGTTTAAACTGTAGCGCAATTAAAACATAAAAGTCACTCATACGTCATGTTGGCCAGGCCGACACGCACACAAACAGTCGGCTCGTGTGTGTGAGCATTAATAGCATTTGTGCACAGCGTGAATTATGTTTATGTGTGACGCATGTCTCGACAGGCTGCCAAGCAAGACTACAGTGACGTCCGATAGAGTTGGAACGCAACAAAAAGTGTTGCCTACTTTACAGGGCAAATTAAACAATTTTCAATGGGAACAACAATAAAATTGAAAATTATGTTTTTTAATTATTATAAATAATTTAAATTGTTTGGTTTGATTGTATAAAATTTAATTATTTGATATTTTTGAAACAAATTCATCCATAGTACACAGTTTGTTTTGTTATATGATATTTACTGGAGTCGTGCTTGTTTGTTTGTTTGTAATAAAAATAACAAACACACATTTACAATCATACAATCACACAAGAGAGCACATGTTGTTGCCATGTATTCAAATGTTGTTGCTGCTGTGTGTGGGTGTGTGTGTGTGTTTGTATTTGCTTTCGCCTTACAACGGAATATAATTTGCGCCTTTTTTACGCTCCTGACAACGAGACGTTGGCAGGAAGAGGGAAGGAAACCGGAGCAACAACTTCTTTCACTTCCGCTATGCGACGACACTTCTACTGCCGTGTGTGTATAAGTCTTCGCGTTCGCGTGTGTGCGTGCGTGTGTGTGTGTGTGTGTCTATGTAAATGTGTAAAATTGCTACGCGCCGTATGAAAATTCCCACACATGGGAGAAGGACGTTTGGGGGTCTGGGGACATGGTGCTGTTTGCTTTTTGTTATTATTATTTCTTCGGCTCGGCTCGACTTCAGTCGACTCGCCTCGCAGGCACTCAACGTCAACGTCATCGTCACTGTTGCTGCCTCAGTTGCTATTGTTGTTGTTTTATTCTCTTTTGTTTTTGTTGTTGCCGTTGTTGTTGTAGTTGTTTTTTTATTATTATTATTGTTGCCGCGCTGCCTTTACAAAGCAAATATGAGCGTCATGCCGTGAGCTAAATATGTTGTTACTTTTCCTTCATTCTTTCATTGTTTTTCTTGTTTTTTGGAAAGAAAAACGTGTCTAGCTGAAGGAAAAAGCCCTGACAGTGGCACTGTGCCCCAGCTGCGTTCTGCGTTCAACGTCTTTTGTTATTTGTTGCTCGTGTTGCACATCAAATGTATTTAAGACATGCGCTGACTTGTCGACTGCAACGTTGATCCTGCTGCCAAAGGTAAGCCAAAGCGGCTTAGCTCTCACTCTCTCTTTCTGTCTCTCTCTTTGTTTTTCTCTCAGGTCTTAGGAGGCAACGCATTGCAGTTAAAGTTGCAGTTGCACGCACCACACACTGTTGTGCCACAGTGCCACAGAGCCACAGAGTCGCAGTGGCTCTGACTCGACAAAAGTTCAACAGTCGTCACAGTGTGCTTATTCCACGACTTTTATTTGTTTACTTCAGCGCTATTTTTGCTCTTACATTACAGAATGCAAACAATGAGGGAGGAAAACAGGCTGAAACAAACATGGCAAACAGCTGAACTGAAATCCCTCAAGGAAGTCAACGGCACAAAGGGCTCCACAAAGCATTATAATTCTGCCGAATACCAGAAAAGAAAACTGAAACAAAAACTGTGAACTGTGAGCTGTAAGCTGAGTGCTGAGAGCTGCCACGCCCACATGCTGGTTACAAACAACGCGCCATGTTTCAAAATTCATTTATTACAATTGCAAAGCATGTGTGTAGATGTGTGTGTGTGTGGGAGTCAGTGTCAGCTCATCAGCCGCTGCTTTGCTCCGCTCTCTGTATCAAAATGGAGCCAAAAAAAGAAAAAAAATGTCGCTAGGCAAAGCCACAACTCCCAAAGCGCTGCGGGGCGCCATCAAACTGCTGGGGAAGTGTGTGGATTGTCTAAGTGTAGAAATTGCATAACATTTTTCAGCAAATATACACACACACACACACACACACATGTATATATGTAAGAGTTGTGGCAGTCTTAACAGTCGCATATCGGGTTAAGCGAGCGCCTTGACTAAAAGTTAAGTAGCAATGGAAAGACGACTAAAAGTTACCCTGTTTGGGTGAATTATATATATTTTGTTTATAACTTAATCATATAAATTAATAATATTGGTAAAAATTTTTTTAAACTTGGATTTCTGGAGCCTACAAATAAAAACGTAATAGCCAACTAAACTACCCACTCTCTGCTTCAATTACAGGGCAGCAAATGGCAGCGCTGCGAGCTCTGAGCCATAATCAGACGACAACGTGAACGACAAGGAGCAGGACAACAACGAGTGGGGCGTGTCGGCGGCAGCAGCAAGGCACAAAAATGAGGGGAGGAAACGGAAAAAGGTGGTAAAGGGGGTTAAGGGGGTTAAGGGGGTTTAGCGGGGTAAAAGGGGGTATGGTGGTAAACAACAGTTGAAGGACGAAATTGCAGTAAAAAAGGCAACTCAAGTGCGTTGCCTTAAATGAGGAAAGTTTAATGCTTTCATAAGCACAACAAATCCTGAGACAAACCCCTCCGTTCCGACCAAGTGAAAAATAGAAGCTGCGTGAAGCCTTTCGCATATCTTGGCGTTTTATGCCCGTTATCCTTTTCCATTCCTATCCTATTCTATCCTGTTAGATCCCATTCTTTTCTGCCCGGAGGTGGAGCTGCAGCAGGTATTTCAGCTCCTATAAAAATCAAGAGTTTGTTGTCTTTGCTGCGGGGCAATATTTTCTTTTGCCGTTTGCATTTCGTTGTCTCGCGTCTCTTGTCTCTCGTCTCGTCTCTCCCGTTTTTCTTTTCTTTTTCTCTACGGCTTTTGCAATGAAAGTGCACAAGTTTTGCGTTTAATGGGTCATTTGTCTTTTTTTATAGGGTCCCTGAGAGGTGGAAGGGCTGAGGCACTTGTGGGTGGCAGCGCTGCTGGCGCTTTGGCGCTTTGGCTTACAAATAGACTGCATATAGGCTAAATTAAATATTGTTATGGAAATGTGCGTTATGCACAAGAATGCGACATTTCCAGTGAATGTATTTCGTGATAAGTTTATCCCAAAATTAATTTGATGATCTCATCAAACTATAAATGAAAATTAACTCAATTTAACTTTATTTCTAGCGTTCAGCTTTAATTTGTTTAATCTAATTGAGTTAATTTCATTCCCGCTCATTTAATAAATGCTCTGTTTAACTCTATTCTCGTGTAATAATATTTATTTTATTTGGGGTTCTATGTATAAAGCATGAAATTTATTAATTATGCAACATTTTGCAAACATTGCAGTTTATTTACTATTTCAGCTGATTCAATTACATATTTTAAAATGCCGAATTCGATTTGATTTTAATAATATAATTATGGTTACATATACTGTAGCATCGGTAGAAGCCTTTAAAGACTTTGGCCAGTCTAATGGTACAAAATGGCTAACTGGCTGGCTGAAATGAAACGTCGGTTTTTGCTAGCCATAGCCATTTTGCCACAATTAAATTCACGCAAATTATGTGGCACATAAAAAACGTTCTGCCTTCAACGGTAACAGCAAAAATTATGGTCTTGAGTAAAAATTAAAGCGAGCTTAACGAGCAACACTCAAAAAAAAAAAACAAAAATGGGAGCAGAAAAACTGATGGGAGAAGGGGCAACAACAGCAACTATAGCTAACGAAATTGATGCAGCTGGCAAAAGACAGACGCAGTAGCCATTAAAATGCACAGAAGGAGCACAAAGATCTCACAGTAGTAACAGGATATGCTACAGGGAGAGAAAGAGAGAACGAGAGGGAGAGGGAGAGAGAGAGAGAGTGGTGGAGAGGAAGCAGGAGCAACGGGAAATTGTGAAATGGATATTAAAAATACACGCAGCAAAGAGCAACGAAATAATCATAATTTCTGCTAATAAATTTTATATATTGCCATCCCGCTGACCACTGACCGCTCTCCACCCGCTGCTCACATCCCAGCCCAACATGAAGCCAGCTGGAAATAGCTAAAGGAACTGTAGCCAGTCTCAGTATGTGCGTGTGTGTGTGTGTGTTTGTGGCATAATTTTCCCGCTGAATCGGCTAGAATTGAAGCTGATGATGGTGATGGTAATGCGGCCGCTTATGTGGTCATAAAATTTGAAGAGCTCTTTCAAGTAGAATGCGCAGCATGTGCACACGGCAACAAGGATAACTGCTAGACACATACACATAGAAATACATGTACATAAGTATATATAAAGGGTATAAAGAAAGCAATGCTGCTGCAACTACAATTACCCTCTAAAGCTTTTACACTGCACAACAAAAAACTGTGCACAAAATTAACTTGCACACACAAAAGGACGCACATGAAATGCACTTGCAACCAAATGAGCACAAAACAAACAACAGCAACAACAACAACAACAACAGCAGACAAACAAAACTGTGAGTGCCTTAATTAGGTTTATGCAGTTGTTCTAATTACGAAAAACTCAGTACTGAACTTTAAAGGAAAGTGACTAAAAACAAGTTAAGTATAAAGTTAAGTTGAGTAAATTTAAAGTTTGTTTTTGATTTGAAAAGCTTTAGAGAAATGTGATTGGAAAATCAAATGGGATTAAAGGTAGACATAAGTAACGTAAGGAGTTTAAAAATTAGTTAGTATATTGATTACGATTACGCTGATGGAGTAATAAAGTCATCTATTGAAAAAAGTGATCTCTTTTAAGCTTTTTTGCTGCTCAACCGCTCAACAAATATTTGCAATTAAGCATAGTTCGCGTATAGACAACGCATAAACGAGATTTTCCCTTGTGTGTATGTGTGTGTGTGTGTGTGTGTGTGTGTGCCTGCAAAATGTTACGTTTCATAAATTCCGTTGCTTTAATTACAAATTTGACTTGGCTGCTGCACAAACGGAGAAGCAAACGGGCAATGAGCCAACAGACTGTCAGGAATAAAGCAACAAATGCCATGTCGTTATACGGCCATCATACCCACACACCCACACACACACACCCACACACACAGGAGTAGATATACACCCACATGGAGAGCAGAGAGAGTGTCCGTCCCAGGACAGCACAGACTTCTCAGGCGTTTACTCTAACGGCATGTAATTAGTGTGGCTCTATTAAAAGGCAACGCCTGCCAGACGGCGGCATCATCGACAGTGGGGAGGCAGCGGAAAAGGGGGGCGTGGAATACTAGTAGTTAAAGGGGGAGAGTCGCGTTTACCGCATTTCTTTCTCATTTTTGTTGTTTCTGTTACTTTTGTTGCTACTTTCATGAAAATTAGTATTTTAATGTATGCTAAGCGAGCCATTATCCCGGCCATGTCCCAAGCTGATGCTCGTAACTCACTGCAATTGGCCGAAACGAGCAATGGCATTCACTTGACTTGGCCAACAATAAGTACATGTCTATGCGGATCCAGCTGTTGCTCAATATGAAGACATTCTATTTGGCCATTATATGTCAGCGTTTTCAGGCTAAAATTAATATAGTCATAGTCATTCTAAATAACATTCAATTAACAGGTGCTGGGCTAACATTTCTAACATCTCAGCTCTTCATTGTGCCCAGCAGCTAAACATGGTAAGACAATTGCTTTGTAATTGACTCAACGACTGAATTTCTGGGCGTGACAGTTGCCATTGGCGATTAACGGACGATTGTTGAATTGGACCTAAAGCCAGCGAGCTCTATGACATCTAAAAGCCCTTTGTAGCTTAGAGAATGTTAGCGTGGAAATTCATGGAAAATTTGTCTTAACATTCCAATCAACTAAGATTTAAAGCAGCATAAGAGGTATTTTCATTGTGCCATAACATTTTCCAGCATTCATTTATCAGAGAGCATTCAAAAAATATAAGAAAATGTCAAACTAAAAGAAAATTCGAGCAGTGGAAAAATAGAGAAATAAATATGCGAATCTCTTTTTCTTTTGTATGCAATGTTTTTATGTTTTCTTTTTGCCAATTTATGACAAGTAGCACAGGCAGTGAAGTAGAGGGAGCAGAGACAAGAGAGCACAGAAAGCACAGCAGTTGCCTGTCTCGACCAGGAGTTGTCTCCTTTTGAAGATGCAACAAAGTAAAAGATGCAAAACCAAAGATAAGCTAAGCAAAAATGCCAACCAGAAGAGCGGAAAGTTCTTGGTAAGTGTATAAGTTACGCTAAATGAAATATTTATGAAAATTGCACACACAAAAAGACAAACAGTGGGAGTGAGACAGGGGGAGTGAGAGCGAGAGAGAGAGAGCGAGAGGTGGATAGGAGAGCAGGAATGTTATCAGACAGTATGCATCTCGATTTATATGCATATGCAAACAAAAGTACATTTGATAATGCCAGGATACGTTTGTGCTCAGCATGTGCTAGTAGTTGAGGCAACAGTGGAGAGTTATAGACTGTAAAAAGACCTGTACATAACACACATATATAAAAATTTTGCTCACTTCTGCAAACTGCGTACACTCTTTAAACTACTGCTCTACAGGGTCTAAAAAAATATAAAAACAATTTTATTTATGACCCGAAAAGAGTTAGAAATGCTGCAAAACAAGTGCCAAAGACAGGCAGCAAACAAAATTATGGACACTTGACAGCAGCCCTTTGAGGTAGCTGCCGTTGCCGATGCAGTTGAGGCAATTGGCAAATAGCTGTCAATATTTAAAATACGTTAAGCAGACACTACGAAGAAAAGAGAGAGAGAGAGAGAGAAGGAGTAAGTGAAAGAGAGCGAAAGAAGCACAGCAACAAGATGTGCCATAAAGCAAATGGCAATGGCAAGTCATGGATGCAACTGCGACCCTGACTGGACACGCTTCGTTGGCTCGACTCGCTCACTTCTGTCTCCGGCAGATAAGAAGAGCTGCAACAGGAGCAGGAGCAGGAGTAGCGGCAGAGACAGGGGAAGGGGCAGACGGGGTCTGTGGCAGCAGCTGAAAGATGTTGCAGATAGAAAAACGCAGTGAAAATGTTTGAATGCTGTATGGATAAATGGGGTAAGGCAACTTTGGCTCTTTCATATAAATCGCTCAAACGAGTCTAAGTGGCAAAAACAAAAAAAAAAGACATAAAAAAAAATGGAAAAAACTGTGGCATAAACCAGACTGAAGAAACAGCAGTTCTATAGCTGATGCTAGATAATTTCCAACAACTCTGAGATTCATTACTGAAATTGAACGCATAAGAAATTGTTGAGTGTGGAATGGAAAAGAAATATAAAAATAAATTTAACTGAGTAAAAAACGCTTTTAATTCGCACTGCGTTTTGTCAGTCAATTTTTAGTTGTCTGAGTGAAAGGGGGAGTGGGAGAGAGAGAGAGAGAGGGACTGAGAGAGAAGAGGGAAACTGAAAATCAATTTTAATTGATTTATGACTAAAGTGTTTTTGACTGCAACATTGCGTGGCATGCCCCAAGTGCCCAAATGGCACTTCCCCTGGATTGATTGACAGGCGTCTCTCTTTTAGCGGCTCAGTTTATCTGTGTGGTCGTTTCCCCACTTCCCCGCCCCACAGTTCACCCTCAAACGCCAAAACTGATCGATTGTGACTCATAAAGTTGCACTCTTAATTGCACTCGAGTCTCGTTCGGGTGTTGATACTTAGCAGCACTAAAGCGGTGAGGAGAGACGTGCACCGCAGTTATGAAGTCTTAAGTGCGGTAAGTCAGGCACAACTGCCCTCCAAACTTAACGGTACAGCGAAGAGTGCAATGTGCGATAAGAATTGTGGGGAAAAAAGCAGATAAAAATATACTTAAATAAACAATTAAGAATTTTTTTAACTGTGTTAAATGTAAGTTTAATTCTCCTAAAAAACTCATCTAAAATAATTCTTTTTTTCACTTACAATATTTTGAATAACAGATCAAAAATTGTGTGATTTTATGGGCAATGTATGAATTAAATATTTATATACTTCAAAAAACATATGTAAAATTCCATAAATATTCTTTAGGCATTACTGCATTAAAGTCCAAATAAATGTAAAGTGTTAATTAAATAAATCAAGTTGTTTTTGTAACATATTTGTCAGAGAAATCAACAATTGACACAAATAAATAGTTGACAAATAAATAGGAGACTAATTAGTTTGTAAACTTGCAGTGTCAATATGAAAGAAGGAGTCATCTCAGGGCAAGACTTAGTACTTGTCTAAGTTAGTCGAATGGGGCAAACAAGTACGAACATGTTCAACTTTGTTGACAACTCAAATTAACACTCATAAAAGTTTTGTGCCGCAAACAAAATGTAACGAATGTGCGAAAATGAAAACGAAAACGAAAAACTTCAACATAAGCAATGACAACAAAAACACAAATTTATGTGCATATTTCAACACTACCAGCAACAACAACCACAACAACAATTTAGCCTGTGGCAAGTCGGTTTGGATTAGAAAGAAACATTTACTTTCAGAAATTGCCATTCTGTCTAATTGACGCATTTCGTGGCTGACAAGCAGCCGACGAGACCAGAAGACAGAGAACTCAATGGCTTGCAACATGCGTGGAGTGGCATGCAACTTGATTTGGCTGCACAACACTAACGAGTGCCACATGACTAAAAACGGCCAAAAGCAGCAGATGCAGCTGCAATTGCAACTGTGACGGCAACTGCAACTGAAGCTGAAGTTGAAGCTTGAGCTAAACTGAACTGCAATTGAAACTGGTCATGGCAGCAACTGGGACGGCAATGGCAAAGGGGCATGTGGGACCTTGCCACGTAGCGGCAATGCTGGCAACTGTAATTGAAAATGTCTTACGTTTGTCGAACCGCAAGTCACACATACATGCAGATACTTAGCACACACACACACACGCAAGCACACCCACTGACAAGTACACAATGCTGAATGTCAGTCCCTGGGCATTTGCCGTGAGCCCTAACAATGCAATTCGAGCAAAAAAGGGCCAAAGAAAAATGGCGGAGCAGAAAGCGAAATGAAAGCGCCGCCATTGCGAAAAGCGAAAATGAGCGTAAAGCTCAAAATGACAGGCGGAGAAAGAGAGAGAGAGGGAGAGAGAGTGAGAGTTGCGGATAGAGGCAGTCTGAATCCTGGTCCGAGTTGGAGACAGAGACAGCGATGGAGATGGAGATGTAGCCAGAGTCATGCCACTTGCAGTGCTGCCAACTTGTTTATCTCGTGACTGCACACACACACACACACACACACTGCTGCACTGCACGATTTCAATTCGAGCCAGGGACCTAACGCTTGCACTGTAATTGCCACACAACAACAACAGCAAAAACAGCAAGAACTGCAACTTGCTACTCGAAGTGAGCTTGTGTCAGTAGACTGAGCCTGAGAGCAGCTTTAGCAACTTCATTTGCACTGTTCCGCTTCTTTGCCTGCCCCGTTAGTCCCAACTCTGCCGCGTATTTCATTTCTCAATTTTTAAGCCACTTACGAGGGTATACAAGGTTAGTGCAGCGTTTGTTAGGGGCACAAGCGGGTGTAACCGACCTAAAGACACCTGTTTTAGACGAGCAGGATATCCAATTCTTAAGCTAGATACCTCCTTTTGTCTTAAGAATTGCCCTACTACAACAAAAATGATCAGTTGTTAATAGAACGGAAGTAAAATGAAGTTTCAAGCAAGCGCCTCAAAGTATGCTAACTTTTTGTAGCCTTTGAGTGGCCAACTCAAGTAACGGGTATTACAAAGTCGCAAGTTCTTCCATATTTCCTGTCTCTTTTCTCTTTCTTTTTTTACACTGTGCAACATCATTTTGATGTTTCTTACTGTGCGCTGGCTTGACAGTTTTTCTTTTTGTTTCTCTTACTCAGATGTTGCTGCTCTGATGCAGCGTTCTGGCTACTTGCGATGAGGTCAACTGGTTGACACTTTTTGCCTTACTATTTTTTCTTTTCCTCCTTGCCCCACAAACTTGTGCGTGCCACTCGCGTTCTTTGGCTCGTTGACTGTGAAGCAATTTCTGGAATTAGTCGTTGGGTAAAATAATGCAGCAAAAAAAAGGCAAAAAAAAGAAAATTGTTGACATTGCAAATGATTTTTATCTTATTAAACACATATATTCCCATTCAAATTGAAGCGCTGGGGTCAAAGTGTTTCATCTAGATAAAAATCATTTTCTAATTAAACGACTGTCAAGCTAAATGAAATCATTGAAGTGTTTACTTTTTAACCCTCAATCGTAAAGCTAATTACTACGAACACTCGATGGTGATAGAAATTTTAATTTTGAAATAACTATTAAGTTTATTAAACTATTTATATTAAATATATGCAATAAATAATGTGTTAATAATTTAAAACTGTTTGCAGAACATAAATTTAAACAGTATTTTTATTTGCGTTTATTTTAACTAAAGATTTCACAGCGATAAAATAGTAGTTCAATTACAGATAAAAGAGAAATTTAATTTTTTAAATTAATGTTAATTTAAAATTCCTTTGTTTATACTTCAATTAACCCAAAACATGAACTTCACTTGTGGTCTTCACCAAAGAATCTAATCATAGACAGGCACACACAGCACCAACACACACGCCCACACATCCACACACACGCACACATTTACCGCCCACAAATGTTGTATAATATTCTCTATTTCCAATGAAAATCATAATTTATTATTAATTGACTGGGGGCTGCTCAAGGGTTAAGAACAGTAAGTATGCGTGTGTATGTGTGTGTGTGTGTGTGTGTGTGAGTTTAGTCATTGGGGGAATTATGTGACTAAACATGCGATGCGATGCGACTTTCTGGCAATATTACGGCCGCTGAACATTTCAATTAAGGACGAGTCAAGCGGCAACATAACATATTGATAAAATCACAATCAAATACAAATAAAATAGAAATTGCACATAAAAATGAACGCAATTTAACAGCTGTACGCGGCGTGGTACAGGAAAAGCCGAAGAGGGAAAGGAGGAGGAGAGAGGGAAAGTGGGAGTGGTTGTTGTGTGGTTTGGAGTGGGTTAACCCATGCCAGGGGAGGCGTTCGTTGGCTGCACGATATTTGGTAGTTGCGTGTGAAAATGAAACAATGACATGACCACAAAAGCCATGACAGACAGACAGACAAACAGACAGCTGGACGGACAGTACAGAGCAGGCCTGATACAACTACAGCTAAACTAACAAAAGTTTAATGCCCATGAAAATGGAATACGCAGCCAGGAGGAAAGCAGGGAAATGAAAACAGAATATAGAATTGACATTTGTGCTAAAATGGGGCAAAATGCGATGTCGCTTGCCAGATGCGTTGACCAGACAAAGTCAATAATTGCAGCTAGACGGGAATTGCGTGACAGTGGGCAAAAGAGGGACAGAAAGAGAGAGTGAGGGAGACAGACTGATAGTGAAAGAATTAAGGACTAAAGGCAAACAAAACAATACAAAACAAAAAAAACAAAAACACACACTGCATTATAGTTTGTAATCGTTTTTCGATTTAATAGACCAGTCCGAAAAAGGGGTTCATTTTTGACTGGTTGGTTGGTGGAGTATCGGGCTGTGGGTAGGAAATTGTGGTAAATGGAAATGTCCGATGCAGAGTTGAGAAAAAAAAGAAGAGTGCGTGCCAGCGTCAGGAAGTGCCAGGATATGCCAGGATATGCCAGGCGAGGCCAGAACATGAAGGCGTGCTTGACACAGCAGAGAACAGCACGTAAAATACTCCAGTTTTGTACTCACTCCAGGCATTGCCCCCTGTACCCCAGTCACACTCCCCACTAGCAATCACCTCCCACACTTCATGCAACTGACAGGCTTACAGTGAGTACAACAAAAACAACAAAAAGAACGGGCACATCAACCACAATAGCAATATCAATCCCTAAAACTAGTTCCACTTTCAGTTCCAGTTTCAGTTCCAGTTAGAGCACATTATACGCTCCGCTGACAGCGATTTTCTTTGGCTTTTCTTTGCCCGTTGTCAACGTAATCCGCACGCGCCCAAATAAAAACTGCAATTAAAGCGTATTGACCATGAGAATTTTATAATTGAATTACGCAAGACGAGATGCCCAAATCAGTCAAGTAGCTACCAAAAAAGGGGTTGTCAGACCATGGACTGTCTAACTGACCAACTGACCAGCTGAACAGACACAGAAAGACCCAAAAACTCGTAACGCAGTGAAGCGTAACTTCAGGCCAAAGGTCAGTCCGACAAAAGGTCAGCAATTAAAGCGGGGCAAGACCTCGGACGTATACACTGACGAATGTGGGATGTGCTGAAGGCTTAATAAATAGCCATAAGATTCAAGCCATTTTCGAGGGTTGGAGAGTTGGTGGGTTGGTGGTGTGGCATCTGATTGTTGACCAATGGTCCGCTCTACAAAATTGTGTCATCTTCAACGCAAATAACCCTCCGCTTGCGCTCGTTGACCCTCTAACCCTCTGACCTCCTGGCCGAAGGGTACATTGACCGCCGACTGTTGAGTGTTGAGAGTGGAGAGAGGAGAGAGGAGAGTGGAGAGAGGAGAGAGGAGAGTGGAGAGAGGAGAGTGAAGAGAGACGAGTCGACTTCCTACTGAGTGAGAGCCTTTAATGCGCTTACAACAGATGTTTCTGTGGCAGCAGGTTTTTAGGGATGTTTCTACTACAACCAAGGGACGTGGCTTGAAATGAAAAAAAGGCTAAATGAATTTCTGAGCTGTAAGTCAAATACTTTTCAGAAGGTCTGGCTAATAATAGTATTAACGATTTCGCAAATAGAAATTGGATGGCAAAAACTTTGCAAAATTAAATTAAAATAAATTGCGGAAAACTCTCAGCTGGAATTATAGCCAAAAGAAAAAGTTTTTCAATTTGAAATGAACATAAATATAATTATTTAAAGTATTTAAATATATTTACTGAGCTTAAGTATAATTATTTTAAATATTAAAATATATAAAATTTAAGTTACTTAACTTAAATAACTTAAGTTAATTTCTACTGCCTCTGTCTACTTTAAGTACACATACTAATGTCTGTCTGTGTTACTAATTAAGTTTTATTTGCTATCAATTAAGCGATAAATAAACTGTCTGAGCTATTCATAGAAATATGTCAGTGTCTCTCTAGTGACACACTTAGGCCCTGACAATGGGGCTCTTAAATTGAGCTCAGCTTGATATATAAAAATAGTAACATTTATTAGTATTATATTTAGTTAGCAGCTGTGCGACACACAAAAAACTAATAAACATGAGTGTCCATTGAGTAGATTGAGTGTAGGAGCAGATGGTAGGGCAGGCAGCTGGTGTAGCTACTCCTTGGGCAGCTAGGCAAACACAGGTAGAAGTAGAGGTACAGGTACACACACTCAGGTAGGTGAACATAATCAATACAAACATAAATAGGGCTAAATGACTCTTATACGGGGGCACAAAGGACATTGGCTGCACGTGCTAATAAATTCATTAAACATTCATGTGAGCTAAGTAGAAAGGGGATAGGGGAAAGGGTGCTCCGAGGGGGGTACAGCAAGTGCAGCGGTAATAAAACTATTAGCATAATGACAGCAATAGGCAATAGCAAGAAATGAGCAAAGAGGAGCAAAAGGAGCAAAGGAACAGCTGACTGAGCTAAGACTTAAGACCTAAGACCTAAGAGTTTGCTGTCAAGGATCTGACATAAAAGGGCCGCGTTGGGGGCAAATTTGTAATGCTCAGATAAATTGTTATTTTATGTGGCATCGTAATAAGCGCATTATGAGACAGCAGCTAAAATGTATGGGAATGTGTGCCAATTCATACAGAAAACTACGCACGTTTCCATGGCACAAGCACAAGCATGAGAAGTGCTACGTTATTGAGACGAGAACGACGATGACGCCTTGGGGACATTGAACCCTAAATACTATATATACTCAGCTTGGAATCAAACGGAGCTAGGGGTAGAACCTTGGCGCGTGCCGAGGCCAAAAGGAGCCACGGCCCAGTGGCACAAAGGTGCAGACGTGGCGTAGACAAGCTGTGAGTCTGCTGCGTTGCATGCCACTCAAAATTATAAACATTTTTAAAACACTTTTTTGGCAGAGTGTTGAGAATTTATAGCCAAAAAAAAATATTGTACGTGCTGCGGTCACGCATCAATTTCAAATGTGCCCTGTAACCCATACTAACTGGCTGAGTAGATGCTAGGCTCCGAGCCAGATCGAGTAGCAGGGCCAACTCTTGTCCAGACGTGCATGAAAAGCACGCTGGAGGACAGTACACACTCACACCACATACCCATACACACCACACACTCATACACACACACACATACACGCACACACACTCGCACACACACTTTTCCACTTAATAAAGTGTTTGTTTGCGTCAACTTTCGTTGCTCGTTGGTGTCTGGGAAAGTGCCCATAGCAGTAATGACTGTATCCTGTTGTTGTTCCTGTCACTTAAGTGACTTAAACATTTCAATTGTGCTTTTCAGTGAAGAGATTTAAGTATTTAGTTCATTTAAACAAAAGATTCGATTGACAATCCCATTCATCTGTCACTTTTAGTTTAATAAACCAGCTAGGAATTTAATACTTTAACATAAATCAATAGCGGAATAGATTTTTGATACCCATCAGAAATGTCAGCCTGAGTTGATAACATAGTTTGAAGTCTTTTCAATTAGCTATCAATTACTGTAAGCTTAAGTTAAGTTTTGTTTTCTAAAACTATGTAAATTCACATTTTTATGAAGTTTACTTAGGAATTCATCCAATTACTTCAAATACTCTCAATACAATAAAACTAGTTTCCTTTACCTTCTGCTCTACCACACTACAGGGTATTTCCTTAGTCGACTACACTCGATTTACTTTAAATAGACTTGTCTACAAAATACATTTTGACATTTATAAACCATATAGTTCGCTGCGTTTTATACAGAGCACACTGTGCAGCAAATTTAGCCGCAGACAATTACACATCATTACAGGGTTGCGGTCTTTGGTCGTTTTTGGGGTTCTCTCAGTTTTGGGCTCAATTCGCTGGCTGCTTTACAGTTTTATTTACATTAAAACATCATCAACATGTTTATATCAACATCAAACTCATTTTACGCATCACCAAACTTTTCGTAATCCTTTGATCCGATGCAGAAAAAAAGGTTTAACTTGGTAGCCAAAAAAAAAAAAAAATACCAAAAAATTGGAGAAACAGCAAAACGAAAAAAGAAAATCAAGGCAGAGCTCATAAAAAGCTTGGGCCCAAAAATGTCTGGGAAGAGAGGGAGTCAGGCAAAGGCTAACACAGAAAAGGGTTTCATATGTCCTGATTGTTGCTGTTCCTACGGTTCCTGCTCCTACTCCTACTCCTACTCCTACTCCCACTCTTGTTGTTGTTGTTGCCCACTCATTCGTGTGCCGCTGTCAAGTAATATAAATCCAAAATAAATCAGTAAAGTTTCTGAGCCGAGTGCTTGTTAATTTGAAATTTATACGAAAAACAATTTAATCGGTTCAACCCAAACATTTTCCCTGAAAATGGAAACCTATAACACGTATGTGTGTGTGTGTGTGTGTGTTAGTGTGTGCTCTATTTATGACCTTGCCAAGGCCAATAAGTGAAATTTGTTTGTGTCTCAGTCTGTTGAGGTAGGTCTACCTCAAGCTAACTAAGTTTAAACAGTTGAATTTATTCTGAGTAAATTTCTAAGAACGCCAGTAAATGTGAGCTGAAGTTGTTCGCAATACACTCTCTTTAAAAATACTAAGAATCCCCAAAATCGGATTGGAATAAATATAGCAATAAAGTTCCAGCAACTACTTCAATTTGTACTTATAAATCGTTAACAATGTTAAACTGCTTATGAACTAAATAGGCAAAAATTATAACTTAATGTTTATAGATAACTTAGTAGAGAGGAAACAGCTTTAGATAAATGTAACTAGTTAAAACTTAGAGGAACACACAGCTAAGCTAAACAATTGTTCTATCAACTAAGCAGTGTTTGCAGTGTTTTGGTATTAACCAACTCTGAACAAAGCCACAACAGCTCAACAGCAAAGCGTTGTCAATTAGCTGCCAGTCTGTCCGCATTCCTGTCTCTCTGTCTGTTCCTCTGTCTATCTGTCTCTCTGTCTATCCTTCTGTCGTTCTGTCTGACGCCTTACAGCTGACGTGGTTTTTGCTCAACTAACAAACAATGTCAACGTCATAAAACCGCAGCCTCATTACGAAATATTTAATCATATTTAGCGTGGAAAATGAAAAGCGCAAACGTACGAAGCAGGAAAGCAAAGGAAAGTAAGCGAGGAAAAGTGAGGTAAGGAAAAGCAGTTAAACCACAGCCACAATTTGAACAATACAAGAAGTAAAAACCTCAGCAGCCACATGCCACAGATATCACAGCTGCCTTGGCTCTTTGCAACAGTTAAGTAAATGTGACAAAATGGCAATATTTTCCACACACACACAGACAGAGCACACACTTATGCATAGATGCACAGATGCAGATGCAGATACAGATACTTGTAGATACTCAGGTTGTAGTAACAGACAAAATTGTTTCATGTGACGCTAACAGTATTTGCTATTTGGCAATAATATCAAATTGCACTTTTCTGAACACCCCCACACAGTGGTACACACACACACATACAGTCGCATGCAGTCACAGAAAAAGATACACAAATATCTGACAAATACAAACAAATGTGCAAACAGAAGTCGCAGGAGCACAAACCAAATGGGAATGAGAGCAGTGGAGGAGCAAAGGAGCAGGCAAAAATAAAGTGGCAACTGCAGCAGTAGCAGCAACAGCAGCAACTGCGGCTTCGTAAACATCATTTATGTCTATTTGTGCATAGAGCAAAGCCAGACAGAGTCGGAGTCAGACACAGAGTTAGAGCTACTGAACATCTCTTTGGAAGTATCTTGTAGTTTTGCCAGCGTATGCAAAAGTCTCTGTTCTGTTATTTGATATGCGCGGTTGTTTGATAATAACAGCTGGTTGACAGACCGACAGCAAGAGGGTTAGAGAGGAGGGTTAGAGAGGAGGGTTGGAGGTGAAGGGGGTGAGGTAGGTTAGAAGGAAGGCAGCCTGTCACCATGCCATCAATCAAATGTGCCACATTTACCGTGTTGCTGATGAGGCAACTCAATTGTTTGCCAACTGATTGGCAAATGAAACTACAACTAAGTAGCTAACATATACATTAGCTTAAGGCAAACATTAACTACTTAGAGATCGTAGATAGCATAGATACAACAAGATGTTTAAGCATTATTTAGTGGAAATATTGAAAGGAAATACAGTTGAAGGACTACTTTAAAAACCTTAAAAGTACAGAGTTGTCTTCCTAGATGTATTTCAATTTAAGGACTACTTTAAAAAGCTTTAAGAAACAGTATGAAATACCCTCAAGTTATCCTCATTGATTTCAACTTGAACTTTTTCAGAGCTTACATAAATCCGGTAATTAAAAATAAATAAAGTCTTCTTCGTGCTCTACTTTAATTTCAAAAAAAAATGAAGACAAACTTAATTTTCAGTTTGAATTGAATTGCGATTCATGTTTGGGGCGATGTATGTCAATTAAATTCAATTGAAATTTATTTAATGCTGTTACTGTAACATTTTTCTAAGATAGTCCAAGTAGAGTCACTTACGGCTTTGTCAAGCCCAAGTCAAATGAAAGGGGATTTGGGGAGGGACTTAGGGGGTGTGGTCAACAAATCAATGTACTATCCAAAAGTTGAGCATGCGTCACTCTGACTTTCTGGTTACCTTCAAACTGGACACTTAATTAAATTGAGGTTGTGAATGAGTTGGGATATCCGATGGGCTCTTGTAACTGAGTTAGAGTTGGAAAACCAAAAGCAAATTTCATTTGCACTCTTGTCATGGTACGGAGAGGGAAGGGGAGGGAAGGGAAGGGGTGGGTAGGGAGGGAAAAATTAGAAATGCATTTGGGCAAATGGAGCTGGCAGCTAAATAATTCATCGATGACACACGGCCTCAAAGCAGCATCGATAATGTATTTACATACATACATAGAGAGTCAAACATTAGAATGTAACTATGTGTGTGTGTTTAAATGTGTGTGTGTGTGTTGAAGTGTATTTGGAATTTACTTGCAGTTTTTTTAGTCTTCTTTAAGCGTTGAAAATTTGTGGTTTGTTTGTGTTCAACTCGTTCCCCTTTCACACATTCCGCATTTGTTTGTTTCAATCGATTGACATAGTTTAGTTCTAATGGATTTTCACGCCAACGTTGACACAATTGTGGCAAACAGCAGTGGCAAGTAGCCGCCACAGACTGTGCAACTTGAGTGTTTTGGCTTCTTTGTTATTGTTACCTTAGCCAGGGAATGCAACTTTTACAGCAACTTACCTGCAAAGAGAAAAGCAAAGAAAAGAGAACAGAGAAAAATAAGAAAATTGCATTAAAGTTTTAGTTGCTATTGTATGTTACACTGAGAAAAATACTTTAAAATAAGTTAGAATTTACACTGTATAAAAATTTGGTTTGTAAGTAAGAAGTTTAAGTTCTAAAACGATCATCACTTTCTTTCCGCTCCAGTTTCCCCTGATCTTCAGCTCATAAAGTGCTCGACTATCAGTCGCTGCAAATAAACATAAATTTCTTTAAACCTAATTGCCAGAGATTATCAATAAGGCGAGCGACCCCTAATCAACTCAAGTCAAAGAAAAAATAAATCCGATTTTCATTTTCATTTTCTATTCAAATGTTGTACGAAAATAAAAATAAAATTTGATATATTTATGAGCTCATCGACTAAATATGGAAGATCTCTCTCTCTCTGACTCCTCTCTCCGTGTGTTTGTGTTATTGTTTTCTGTCATGGCATTTCAGATTAAAGTATGAAGATTTTCTAAAAGCAAAGCTACAAAAAGTTATCAGTGATGAGTTTTGTTTTGCTCTTGCTTTAATTTTAATTAAAAATTCAAGTAAATGTTCCAAAAAATATATATAGTCAGTATATGGAAAGACAAAAGTTGGTATATGTATTAGTTAAGGCAGCAGTCTGCACCACTCTACGGCGTTTTATCGCAGCTGTAATCTGTCAGCGGCACAGAGCCAACATTTGAGGGCAAAGAAGTCGAGTGCATTTTGTAGGGGCAGGGGGGACGGGGGCAGACAGACAATGCCAGAGCTCTTGCAACACTCTGCTGGGCGGTCTGTGTTGCCCATTGATGAATGCTACAACAACAACTTCGTAGGAAGTGCAGCAAGTGAAGTGCACTTGTTGCTGTTGTTGTTCTTGTTGTTGTTGTTGTCTTTGCTGCTGTGTTTAGTTATTAAAACTGACAGTTTTATTTGTCAGTCTCGCCTCGTGTGTGCACTCTTCCATCTGCAGCTGGAGTTTAACTCGAAGCTGAAGTTGCAGTTGCATTCGTTGCTGCTGTTGCTGTTGGGGCATGTCGCAGCACCCAAATGCCTTATGACACTTTTATTTTATTTTTTTGAAACGGATTTTTTTTGTTCTTAGTTCTTGTTTTTGACATGTGTCATGAGTATGACTGCGAGTATGTACGATTGGGGTGAATACAATCGATTTTTTGTGTACAAAAATAACTGAATATTTTCGAGTTGAGCGAAGAATAGTTTTCTTGAATTTTTTGTTGACAAAATGCAGTTGGAGTGCTTGAAAGTTGACATTGGTATTGCCAATCAGATCATTTCAATTGATTTTACGAAATTCATCAAAAAATTCAAAATAAAATAAAAACATATGCCATTCAGCTTAATATAAATAAACTTCCACTAAACATAAACCGATCTCAACTAAACAAGTCGTAGAATAATTTAATTATAAATAAAACTTGGATATTTACGTGTTTTGAATAAAATAAAAATATTTTATTTTTCTTATTACACTTTTCTATTTTATATTTCATAAAATAATTCTGCCAATTATTATTAGTTTTAATTTATTTTAATTTTCTTTTATTTATATTGCTGATTCCCCGTTTTGTTTGCTTAATTACATGTTATTTTATGTGAATTGCTTTTTTTGAATATCCGTTAGCACAAAAGCTCAGCTTCGCCAAGCTCAGTTCGATATTAAAAGCTTTCAGCGTGAAAAGCTCACCTTCGCTCATCGATAATTGATATTTGCTAATCGTTTAGTTCCTTTTGCGCATCGGTTTTTTCTGCACGCCTGATTACGTGCTCCGCGTTACGAGCGTGAAAAAATAATTAATTTCGGTCCAATCGGTTTAAAATTAGTATCAAACGAAAGAGCGTTCTCGAATTCACAATATGCATATAAAAAACTTGTAAGTTATAATGAAATAACTACTTTTATTAACGTTTGAAAATTTTTCTATTAGCGGAGCCCCTGGTGGCGGCCATTTGCGCGCATTTCACAACATTTTTTCACACTCTCCCACTCCAACTCTAACGCATTATCTTTTGTGCGCCAATTTCTTTGCTCTCTTTTCGTCGTCGGTCAACGTTGTTGTTGTAACCTCTTACGCTCGCTCTCTTTCATATGCAACAGAATGCATGCGCAGCGTCGTGACGTGTCGTGTCGGGTTCTCTTTTAATTACGTTCGCTCGCTCGCTCTTCGCTTAGAATATGTAAAGCGCGTGTCTCTTCGGCCAGGCTACGTGCTGTTGTTGTTTTTTTTTTGTGTGGTGCAGTAAATCAATGGAAATAGTGTAAAGTGAATGTGCAAATTTTTTTTTTTTGATTAAGCTCGCAGCCTAAAAGTATGGGAGGCAATTGTGTTTTGTGCATTATAATCAAGTTATGCCGTCGGCAAATCAAAAGTAAAGAAAAGTGAAGTGCAATGTTGTAATATCAAGTGTCATGCAGTGTAAAAAGTGTAGTGAAGTGCAGTGTAAAAAGTGTAGTGAAGTGCAGTGTAAAGTGCAGTGAAAAAGTGTATAAAGTGCAGTGTGAAATTGTAAAAAGTGCAGTGTAAAAGTGAAGTGTAATAATGTGAAATGCAGTGTTAAAGTGAAATGAAAAAGTGTTGTGCAGTGTAAAAGTGCAGAATTTAAAGTGTAGTGTGTCCGTGTTTTGTGGTGCAAATAAGTAATATGTACAGCTGATCTCAGTATTTTTTTATTTTATTTTATTTTTGTTGTTGTGAAATTCATTAATATGGGTCAGCAGAGTCAGAGTCAACAAAAATCTGCAATGCAGTGAATAAAGTCCAGTGTAAAAAGTAAAGTGTTGATCAGTTTAAAAAATGCAGTGCAGCGTAAAAGTCAAGTATAAAAGTGAAGTGTAAAAGTGAAGTGTAAAAGTGCAGTGTATAAAGTGCAGTGTAAAAGTCAAGCATAAAAATGAAATGTAAAAGTGCAGTGTTATAAGTGAAGTATAAAAGTGCAGTGCTAAAAGTGAAATGTAAAAGCGCAGTGGAAAATTGCAATGCTAAAAGTAAAGTGTAAAAGTCCTGTATAAAAGTGCAGTGTAAAGTGCAGTGTATCAGTGTATTCGTGGTAAAATATCACTCAATGTGAATTTTTTTTTTCATTTTTTTTTAAGTGTAGCTCCTGTCTGGCTTATGATCCTGTATTATGCATAAATAAAGTGAAAGTGAAGTAAAAATTAAGTGAAAGTGAAGTAAAGTGTTTTAATTAAAGTGAATTTAGTGATTATATTTACATAATGTGGTTAAAAATTACTAAGATGTGAGTCTTTTCTTAGTCTAGCTAAAGCAGAAATCGTTACTTAAAATACATTTTATTATTATATTTCAATCGCTTTATTTTTTTAAATATACCATTATTTCATTGAATATATTTTATTATTTTCGATTATTTATTATTTTATAAGCATTAATATTTTAATTCAATTTTTTTTTATATATTTCAGTGCCGTTTTACGAACATCGCATCGAACAACGCATCGCTATCAAAACTATAAAATATTTAACGGTAAGTGACTTCAAACTTTAATAAAAATTGAATTCTTTTGTTTAAAGCTGATGTAAGTTCCTGTCCTTGTTTAATATTATTTATTGCTTCCCTTGTTGCTTCTTATTATAAAATAGTAGTTTTTCTTAATAGAAACTGAATATCAATTAACTTTATATTATGTTGAAGAACGGGTATATTAGCCAAATCGGAAAAAATTGGTTATTTGTATGGGAAAAGTTGCTTTTTTGTATGGAAAAATGGGCGCTGGAACTAGTACGGGGTCTTTTACAGTGGACTCACTCAACTGTAGACTTTCTTACTATTTTAAACCCGAAATGATCTGTAATGCAGTGAAATATATTATAACAAATTAAAGTAACTAATTTATGCTCTTCGCACATAATTAAAATACCAGATAATATCTGGCAAATGAGCTCAAATTAATTGATATGCTATCTGAAGAACATAAACATAATTTAATAATTTAAATGCCATACCAAGGAAATTACTGTCAAGTTTGTCCTAAATGTATTTAACTAATGATCTGGCTGTAAAAGAAATAAAAATAAATATACGAATGTATATTTGAGTGGCATGAAATTAGAATAAATGAAAAGACTCGACTTTTTTTTTGCACTTTTCATTTTTCCAACTAAAAGAAAGAAAGAAACAAATGAATCGTGTAATATTTGTTGTCGTTTCTCTATTTATGATAATTAAGCTTTGACATTTTTATGATATTAATTAATTTGATGGCTGGCGGGGAAAGTGTGAAAAGAAAATGCTGCCCATCACTCCACACTTCCCCCCTCCTTCGCTCACCTCTCCGCTCACTCACGACTGACTCAACGCCAACGCGCTTCTAATTTCGTCAAACACTCGACGGATGTCGCCGACCACAAAAAGTTAATAGGCCCTGGCATGACCCCAAATTGAAATGGGATGAAAATGAGAAAAACCAAACACAAACACAAAGACACACATAGAAAAGAAATGGGACTGTGAACGGGATCTCAAAGGTGAGAAAAGTGTTGTTGTAGTCACTGTGTTTGTTGTTGCCCCACTTAATGAAGGAGGGCTTTCCTTCGTCTGTGGCATTAACACTGATCGTCAAGCATTTAAAACTGCAGCGGGGGCGACCCGCGACTCGGGTCATAAAACTGACAATAAACTATGCAGATCCCCATAAAAAATGCTAACCTATCTCTATATGGCGCTCCTCAGGCTTATGCACATTCTTTATTTCATCTCTTCGACTCATTTTGGTTTAGTTCATGCGTTAAATTAAACAACTATTAGAGTTTTAGCATCCATAATGAAGATCAAACATAATTCGTGGACCAAATTTGCTTATTCAAGCTTGAACTTTGATTATATAAAATTAACTATATAAATTATCTAGTATTATTATGAATTTATTTCCACCTATGTACACAGTCTCGTGCTTTAAGTTTGTGTTAGTTGATGTCCAAAGCTTCCTTTCCCTATTCCCATAAAACGCTAAGATCAGAAGCAACAAGCAAAGAACTTTAGAAGACATTGAAAAATACTTGAGGAAATAGTTGAATTGCTTTTTCTTTTGAATTTGTATAATCAAAATTCAGTTTGCTTTGGAGCTTTAAAATCAAATTTGTCCCTGTTCGTTGTTCCTTCCATATGTTCCACTGCAAGAATTATGTGGCGCAAAACTAATGCAGTAAATTTATGCGTTGTGAAAAGTTCTTTTCCTTTTCTTTTCTTCGCTTTTCTTTTCGGCTTTTCGGTGGGTGGCAGCAACTGGCCAGCTGCGAACCACTCAGTGGAGTTTTTCTTTTTTTGGCCAAATGTAAGACAGGCCCAACAATATTTTTTTGACTCTCCTACTCCTGTCCCCCCACCCCCATTTTGGTTTTTTGCAAAATGAGGCGCAACGAAGCGTATGACAAACAGATTTTTCTCAAACGCAAATCCGTGCGCTGAAAAGAAAAGGCAAGAAAAAGTGTAGGAATTTCCATAAAATTAGAATAACAGCAGTGATTCTTTACGAAGCCCCCCAAAAAAACAACGACAGACGACGGACGTCCAAATTTATGAGCAGCACCAAAAATGTCTATGGAGGGGAAAAAAAAATTGAAAGAAACAGAAAGCAAAAAAAATGTGAAGAAAAAAAGAAACAAAGTCGAGAAAAAAGATGGAAGATCGTCGGCACAAGAGTGGACAAAAAAATGAGTGTCGCCTCGAAAGAGACAAGAAAATTGTGTAAAAAATAATTGAAGTTGAGGCAGCGACAGATTTTCTACATGCACGAGATGTTGGCAGGGAGTGAGAAGAGAAAGGGGAAATTTCCCCATGAAAAATGGGAGCAGCGCGAAACCCTTTTCCACCAGAAAACCAGAAAACTCCCTTCCCAACGCTGTCTGTTTAGTCATGGCGCCTCGACATTTTTGGCAGTACTCGTAGTTTATACCTCACTTCTTTGCCCCTCTGTGGAATCATTCCATTACTTTTTCACTGCATTTTTCATGTTGTGCACCGGCAGCCTCGTCGCCAACTTACATTAAGTCATTTATCTTGATAGTGCAGTTTGTTGCTTGTGTTGTCTTCTACTTTAATTCATTGTAAATTCATTTTTTATTTTTACATATATTTTTGGAACTGCGCAAATGTTGTAAATGTTGGGGAAAGGACTCACATCAGGCGCCAAATATTGAAAACTATACACAATTTTCAATCTGAATTCTCTGGGCCAAAATCATTTAACTCCTGTTATTAGATTCCTTTTAGCCAGCTCTATTTACAGTCAATGTTTGTAAAATGGTTTTAAAGCTCAAAAGGCAATTATTTTTATGAAAGGATTTTATGTCAACGCACTGAGTAGACTCTTCAGTTTGTCAACTAATCTACACTTCATATAACGTCATAAAAAACTAGATTTTCAACAAATTTTGCAGTATTTTAAAGCATTCAAATATATAATTATTTTTAGTAATTTTTTCAAATTTATAAGAATTTTTTAAAGTTACTTTTCCTTGATTTGCAGTTTCTACACAGTATATCGCAGTCGTGCAAACTCAATTTTGCACATTCAATTGCCATTGCAATCTCTTGCATGTTGGGCATTTGTGGCCAACGGGTTTGCACTGATTTTAAAAGCATTTTTTCAGCATAGCTTTCTGAACTTTAAACTTTAGTTTTTCTATTTTTTCCCCACAAATTTTTCTCATTTTTTTTGTTTTGCTTTTTTTTTTTGAACTCGTACGTTTTGGTTTTTGTTATATTGTTACGCCGTTTGTGGTATTTTGGTGATATTTGGCAGTGAGCAACTTTTGCGTTCAGTTTTCATTTCATATTTTTTTTGCTTTCTTTGTTTTTTTTTTCGTATATTTTTTTTTTAGCTTTGGCGTTTACTGAATTGGAATTACAACAATTTTTTTTATTACTTTGCGGGTTTTTCAGTTTTTCAGCTGGTGAGCTGAATGTGTGTGTGATTTTTTCATAAATCTTTAAATTGAGATTTATGTTAGTTTTGCATATTTTAGCCATGTCCAAAAGCGGTTTAGCGGTAACAGACGAAAGCAAAAGCGGAGAGATGAGCTACGAATATCTGAAAAGGATGAAGAAGGATGGAGAGTGGAAAGTTGGGAGCAAGGACAAGCGTGGTTACAACTTGTCTTGACTTTTAAAGTTTAGTTTGCTATCTCCCACTGGGTGTTTGTGTGTGTGTGTGTGTGTGGCTGAGTGAATGTTTGGATGAGAAACGGGATTAATAAATTAGTTTGTGGTCGAATTGTCGCTTGGCTCTTAACTTTTTGATTGCTGCCGGAGCGCGGTTAGCTGACATATGGAACGTAATTAAGTGTTAAAGAGGAGAAGCCATTAAGTTTTTGCCAACATTTAATGGCGTTTGGAAAACTAGAGTTTGTTGGGTATAATAAGAGACAGCACCCTGAAATATTAATCCCTGATTTATCATATATAATCCTTGATTTAGTTCAAGTTCCAGTTAAATATATCTTAAGGCACTGAGTCCTGTAGGATATTTATATAAGCTTCGAACAAATATGCATTTAAACCTTTAATAAGTTATGCTCGATAAATTTATTAAGCTTTAACTTAAGCAATTTCGTTGAATTGTTTGCTTAAGTTTTGATTTGCATACACTTGTATACTGCCAGAAATCAACTTATGCTTAAATGAATAACGTATATTTAAGCCAATATCCTGGACAAGCTGGTCCAATATTCTGAGAAATGGTTAAGCGTCTTACTCAAGCGGAACAATAAGCCAATGGCCAATGGCCAATAGCCAATATTGCAACTGCAATTGCATATATCTGTCAAGTGTTTACATATACATATACATATGTATATGTGCAGCAAATACCTTGCAACGTTTGGTATAATGAGGCACAATCTGGTGGCAAGTGACTGGACCTTACACCTGCAGGTATTATAAATGGATATGAAACCAAGTGATGTCTTGGTTGTTATGAGAGTGTGCCAGCGTGTGTGTAACAGTGTGTGTGCTCATGTGTGTGTGAGTGATGGTAATACAGGCCAAAACCACAGCCACAATGATAGCAACAACAATAAGGAGCAACAACCGCAGTAAACTTGAGACCACACTAACCCAAATGCTGCCTACGATCTAGGATATAGGATATAGGGTCTCGATGGGGCTGAGACAGGGCTGAAAAGGGGGATTTTAGGGCTTGGGGTTGTTCTCTGGTTGCGGCTTAGCTGAGTCGAGCAATTTTAATCCCAGGATGGAGCTTAAACAAATTTTGTTTAGGCCAAGTCAACCCAAGCGTCCGGACATATGGCATAATTGAAGCAGAGGCAGGCACACACAACACGAACTACAACAACAACAACAACAACGGCAAACCCACACACTGACACACACATGTACTCATACAGACACAGACAATCCCTCCACCTATTGTATTTGCATTAGTGTAATGCAAAGTGTTATAAGCTTTATTATGGTAACCAGTAGATCCAAACGACCCAACGACCTGCTGTCTGGAGTTCTGCCTCACTTTGGGGAATTTTATGTAATGATGTGCTTAAATCCCCACACAGGCACATGTGTGTGTGTGTGTGTGTGTGAGTTTAGTATACGCTGTGCGCTCATGTATTTTGTTGAGGGTAAAACCCAAAAATGGATTGATAATATCCCACAAATGATTAACTTGGCTGAAAGTTCTTCGCATGCCTTTGGCCAGAAAATTCCAAACGAGCTTCTTTCTCTCTCACTCCCTCTCTCCGTCTCCTTTCAACTCGATTTCTTCACTCGTTTCACATATGCTAATAGTTTTTCGGGGCCCCGACAGATTTGTCAATCTGTCTAATACCCTTTTGTTGGGATTTGCCGGAGAAATTTGTCGCACATTTAAATCAATTGGCATTAGCAGTTTTAGTTTGATACCCAGACTTAATGTTAACTGATCCCTGAGTTCGGGTATCGAATTAAATTTTATTGGCCTAGCCAAATTGACAGACTTAATAGGCTTGCAATTTTTTATTTTCGTTTATTTTACTTATTTTCTCAGCCACATTAGCTGGTAATTGATAAAGGGTTGAGTGTACCCTTTAGAGTTTACTTTTGGCCAGCACTGTAAGCAGACCACATCTGATTTTGTCAACTGATTTATGCAACTATGTCAATGTCAGATGTGTTCCATAATTTAGACCGAAAGAGAAGCGCAATAAATATTGTATCACATGCTGGCATCATAAGGAAATAATGATAAATAACCAAATCAGCGAACGAAATGACTTCATTTCATTGCATCCCCAATGTGTCTGAATATGCGACACATTCACATCCATATCCATAAACATAAACATAATACACAAAGCAACAATCGAGACACACAACAGTCCAGCATCAGATTCCAAAACAGAAATGGAGATGAAGATGGAGATGAACATGGAGATGAAGATGAAGATGATTTTCACCCCGCTCTTTATATGCGTAAATCTTTTATCCGCATAAAACGATAATAAATCTTTGCAGCAAAACGTACAGATTATTAGGCGCCCTCCTTTTCTACTGATGCTGCGACAAAACATCTGGCAACATCAGCAGCAGCAGCAGCAGCAGCAGCAGAAAATCATCACAGACAACAACACTAGACGTAATCACTTGCTTAGAAATGAAAATGGGATGACATTTTTCCAGTGGCTAGCAGCAAACGGCATTAGCATTAGCATTAACATTAACATTAGCATTATCTGATTGCCGATGGAGCATAAGTAAGCGAATTCAGTTAGTGAACATATATCGGAATTTAATTATACTCGTAAGCAGTTATCTGCTTTTTGCCGCTTAAGTGCCCATCCATCAATCTGGCCACAAATTTAATAGTTGGCATTTGATAGTAGAAAAGCAGTCAAAGAAACAAAACAATATAAGGAGCTGAGACTTTAAGATAGTTAAATTAAACTAGCCAGTAATGGGGTGAAAATAAAGGGTAAACGAGTGAAATGTTAGTTAAATAATGAGTAAGTTGATTGAGTATTAGGAGTTGAGGTGGGCTGAACCACTATGTTACCGAAATCAAACAGTTTATGCCACTTTGCACTATAAACTTCTCTTCAGGTTCCGTCCAATAATCTAAGTCGCACTTTCTCCAATCTATTGCCCACACTTAAATCGGCTAAACGAAAGTTATTGCGAAATATTCGTTCTCTTTGTTGTCAAATAATGCGATTTGGCTATTAAAGCTTACGGCTTAGAGTTAAAGTTTAGGGCCAACAAATTTGTGCAAGTTTATGGCCGACAGTTTGCCGTTTTGTGCTGACTTAACACTTTAAGACTGCCACACTATGGCACTCACATATGATTTATGGTTGCCAACGAGCGCTTGAAAATATGCAACACAAAAGCGACGCAAGTTTGTGCGGAAAGGGGAGGAACGGGGGAAAAGAGGCGTAGACGGCAGTCAACAGTCGCCACGGTGGCAAATGTCGTCGGCAAGTCACTTAAAAATGGCTCAGCATAAGGTGTACACACCCACACCCAACTCACACACACACACACATGTTGCAACATAGAGTGAAATGTGTGCGGCGTTGCGCCGAAATGCACTTAAAATGCAAGGCAAGCTGAGCGGCAGCTGAGAATAAAAAAATAAACTGAAATAAAAATATATTTATATATATGAAAAAGAGCGGAAGAGGAGGGTAAAGAATACTGGAGGATAATGTAGGGGAACAGGCAGAGAAAGAAAACGGCAAACCAGTTAAAGGCGGGAATCATGAAAAGAGCAAAAACCAAAACTAAAAAACATGTCGTGAGTGTGTGCAGGGAGTGTGTGTGTGTGTGTGTGTGTGTGTGTGTGTGTGTGTGTGTGTGTGTGTGTGTGTGTGTGTGTGTGTGTGTGTGTGTGTGTGTGTGTGTGTGTGTGTGTGTGTGTGTGTGTGTGTGTGTGATTGTGTGTGTTTGTGTGAAGAGTGCTATAAGCAAACACTTTCGAGTGCATTTAAAGTGTGGCACAAACAGTGGCAGCTACTTCAGTTGCCTCATCCACAATCTATGACGATGCCTCTCTCTCTCCCCCTTCTCCCAACATCTCACTCTCTCAACATCCACTCCAGGCAGTCACTTGAGGCAGCTGCTGCTCTTGATGCTACCATTGTCAGTAGAATCTTGGCAATTTTTTTCGTTGTTGCCAATAATATATACTAAAAAATTACATACTAAAAGAGCAACGTTGCAAAAGCCGCCAAGTTGAGTAGCCGCCAAGTGCAACAAGTCTCTCTCTCCCTTTCTCTCTCTCCCTCTCTCTATCTCTCTCTCTCTCTCTATTATTCGTAGTCCTACTCAGCTGCTCACTTCCTTGCTGAATTCACACTTAAGAGTGACAACAACTTTCAGCTTTCATATGCCTGCCAAGTTGTGCGCTTTTCCGCACAACTTTCCGCCCTGTCGCCTCGCCGCTCTCTCCTCTCCGCTTTCCGGTCTCCTTTGGGCTTAAAGTGTCCCGACTGCGTCTGCAACTGTTACTGCCTGTGGCGCTCTCATTTTGGCCAGCGCAACAGTTTGAATTTGCCTAAATATTTTCAGCTAAAAGATTTCCGGCAACTGTCCTCCCCCCCTTCCCCTGCCTTTACAACCAAAAGGCAAAACTTGGAGTCAGGCCGTGCGCATAACATGAGAATAGTTTGCTAATTTTGGCAACCTAATTTGAGTCATCCTGTTTCCAAAGTTTCCAGTTGCCAGTTAGTCAGTTCTAGTTGTTGTTGTTCTCTGCAGCAGGAGTCTGGCAAAACGCTTTTGGATTGGGTTTGGGATTAGAACTCAAGTTGAGACTTAGTTAACAGCATCTCTTGAAGTGATTGTCACACATAAGTAATTGGACTACGGATAATTAGTTTTTCCTCTATTCAAATGGTTTGCAAGTAGGCAAAAGGATGGATAATATCACACTTAATAACACATTATACTCGTGTAGTAACAGGAAGGAAAAGGAAGACGTTTAAGATTTAATTTTAAACAGCAGACTGAGCGGATTATATGATATATATATACATGGGTATATGTAAAGTATGTTTAAAATGTATTTAGTCTCAGGCTTACTCAGGCTGAATATTGGATACATATATGTCTTAATCTATCAATCCGATACTTTCGTTTGCTTAATTAAAGTAGGTGCAAAAATTTTAGGTACATCTGCAAATGACGTAAGTTATTTGCTCACATTTCACATTCACATTTATTGTGGTCCCAATACAATTTCAATTCACGCGCATCCTTTTCATTATACCCCCTCTCCCCCCTCTGAAAGCCAATGAAAAACTTTCAGCCATTGGAAAGGTGGAGTAACAAATGTTTTTACCTGTACCCCAAGCACCTTTCCGGAATTGCTGAATCGTCGCAAAATCACTTTTACGATTTTGGTTTATATAGCAATAAAAAAGAATCTGCTCGTATTTGCAATAGTTGTTGTTAATATTGTTGCTGTTATTGTTGTTGTTGCTGCCAACGGCGGCTCATTGCTCGAAAACTAGCGCAATACAACTGAGAAATCTTTTCTGACTTTTCCCACCTCACACTCTCTCCCTTCTTCTCCCATTCTCCCTGCCTCCCTAACATCATTTGCTGAGATTCGCGGGAGCTGGGTGAAAACTTTTGGCAGAGCTCGTATGTGTCTGTGTGTGTGTGTTCTTCAAGCTCAATAAAATTGCATGAGGCAAACAAAGTAATTTTTATAGCGCCTGCCAGATACATAGAGGAGTAAAAGACGTATGGAGGGGGAGTATGGGAAGCATAGTATACTATATATATAGTATAGTACATCGCATGTTTACTTATATGGGAATACTTTCGCTCTGATTTCCTTTACTTTACTTTGCACATTTGCCTGATCCTTTTTGGCAGCGTCACGGCGAGCTATGCCAATCTGTTGAGGCTGCTTTAGCTTCCGTTCCCACTACCGCTCCCGCTCCTGCTCCAGTTACAGCTACAGCTACAGCTCCCATTGAGCCCTGAGCATTGCTTACGACCAAATTCCAACGCGAAAAAGGTGGAGCTGTAGTTCAATTCGTTAACAAGCTGACGGGAAGTGTGTGTTAGCGGTAAGGTATTCGCACTGACTGAAAATTTACGCGTCGCCTTACATAAACTTTGCCATTTCATTCTGGTAACATCCACGTCTCAGAAACCGAATCATCCTACGAGTTGTCCTACGAGTTCTCCTTTGAGACCTCCTACGAGTTCTCTCCTTTGCCGGTTTTTTGTCTCGTCAGGCTTGTGTAATGGCGGCATTGATGACGCTGCGCGACAGTCAGCATGACTGTTCAGTTATACATATACATATACACATACTTTTGATAAAGAATAAGAAATATATGGTTTGGCATCTTTGGGTGTGCTAATTTCGCGCTCACTGTATGCGTGTGTTTGTGTCAAGTTATTGAAAACGAATGGCGTGTGAAAAATGTGAATTACGAGTACGAGAACGAGTACGAGTACGCGTACTCGTTTCTTGCTTCATGTCTCTTGTTTCTCATCTTCATCCGCGTATGTGGCTAAAAGTTGTTCTTTCTTTTAGTACGGGTAAAAATAAAGGGCTTCCTGCATTGCATGACTGTCAATAGAGATTGTTTTATATCGTTTGGTTTGCTGAAAAAGCAGCACGTTGATAAGACAGCCGGAAAACTGAATAAGCTTTTAGCATATCGATTTTTGTTGTTTTGTGTTTAACCAGGAATATCCATAACATAATAGACACGTGCTTTGTACGGGGAAGTTGATCTATAATAGGTTTAAATATGTATGCTCATTCCTTAAAGGATTTAATCAAAATCGATTAAACATGTGTTTAGTAATTTTAATAAACAAACAGTTCATAAATAAATAAATTCAAATTTTAAAAGTTCTATCTACTGTACTTCAAATAAATTCTTTTTCTTCTTTTTAACTCCGACATTGAATTGAAATTCGACCTTGACAATTCCGTTGCACTCAAGTGAATGGCATTTGGAAACATTTTATAAACTTCAGCGAGACAAAAAAAAAAGCAGAACAGAATCAAGTGAGCGGTAAAACGAGAACAGACGCCCTCGAATGTCGTTTGGAGCAGCACAGAACAGAACAGCTGCCGTTTAACCCTTCAACACCCGTCTAATTAACCCATACTGGTTTAGCCAAGTCGTGCCGTCCGTGCTGTCGTCCTGTGCTGACTCAGCTGCCATTGTTAGCTGAGCTCACATTGACTTTTTGCTCTACCCCGATTCCCGATTTTCAATTCTCGACTCCCACACTCTCAGCCCCCTTCGGTTCCGGCACATATGTTTTTAATTATAATCACATACAGTACCCCTCTCTCGTTCTCACTCTCTTTCTCTACCTCTCCCCCTCTCTGTCTCAGTCTCCGTCTGGGTTTTAGTCTGGCAACCAGAGACTCTCACTCTCACTCTCACTCACTTATTCTGGTTCTTTGTGTTCCTTTATGAGGTCGGGCTGCTCCACTTTTTGGTGGCCTGACTCGTTTGCCATAATTTTGCGAATTTATGATGCGTTACATTTACAACAAACGAGACATTTTATAGCAGATCATCAATCAATTTGTCAGCTTCCCAGAAGCGGCTGTGCCCACATTGACAATTATGGAGTAGCCCATGGGCCATGGCCCACAGCTCCATGGCCCATAGCTCATGGCCCTTTGCAATAATTAAACATTTGGCTGCCTCGGGCGACCATAAACTTATTTATAACGCTGGCACATGCTATAAAATATATGTTTATGGCACAAAACCGCAAAATGCAGCAAGGCACACGCTTTTCAGTGGGGAGGGCGCCACCAAACTCTGTGTTGCAGGCAAAAAAAGTGTCAGGAGCAGCAAAAATGAGCGAGGAAGTTGCCGCCAGTTGCATGCGCAAAATGATCGGAAAGTCGAGTGGTAATAGTTTAAAAGGGCGGGGAGCACAAGAGCAGGGGGACGGAGGAGGGTTCTTTAAACTTTGCCACATTAATTTCCGCAGCGTTTTCATTTCTTTTTGCCGCTGCTGTTGACTGAAGATGGCGACGATGGCTGTCGATGTTGCTGGCGTGTCGTGCATGTTGCTGGCGTGTCGTGCATGTTGCTGGCGTGCAAGACGAGCAATGTTGCTGCTGCCGTTTGACAAGCACAAACATACAGTGAGCGATGTTGCTCTGCTTTCACTCCCTCTTTTATCACATCTTCCTCCTCTTTCTGTTGTACTTGTTGTTGTTGTAAAGTGACAAAATGAAGACATATGCTTGCTTGCTGAAAGCTGTGCAAAGTAATTAGACAAACATTTGCCCGTGGTCGAGGCCAGCTGCAAGCTGCAACCCTCACACACACCGACACATACCACATACGACACACACACACAACAACAACTGCTAATTGCTTCAATCAACACGTCGTCGCTGTTTTGTCGCCGTCTTTTGTTGGTTTTAACAGCTTTGGCCCCAGCTGGACCAAACAGACAGTCAGACAGAGGAACAGGGAGACAGTCGGTCCATAGAGGCATAAGTTTTAAAATTATATACATATATATTTATTCTTGAGCAAATGTTTTCAATATGCCACGCCCACTTGGCGCTGCTTAGCTGCCTGTCTGCGTTTACTGCAAAAATTTGTAAACTTTTTCGAAAATTGCACCAAAATTACAAATGATGTGCGGTGGCGGCCCAAGAGGAAAGCAACAAAGAAGGAGAAGGTGGAGAGGGAGTGAGAGAGAGAGAGAGAGACAGAAAGGGGGTAGCGGGAGGTAAGCTGGCGTTAATGACAACGCCATGGACAGCAGCCAACCATGGGACGAGTCGCGGCTGTTTCTAATTGTTTTCGCACTCGCTGGTGGCAGTAGGGGAAGTCCCTCTAAAAAGTAAGGTTATTGTTTTTGTTTCGCGTGTTTGTATGTTGTTAATAGGATTGAAGGGTTCTATAAACGGGGCACAGACGAGTACGTCAATTGCAGCGTCAGCATTTAAGTTTTCCTAGTTTGTATGTGTGTGTGTGTGTGTGTGTGTGTGTGTATAAGTGTTAATTACTATTTTGCGACAATTTGAAAGATTTTCCGTGGCACAGACAAATTATTACCGATCTGGCAACTCCGCGAGTAAGCGACAGGGAATTACAACGCATTTTGTGTTGGGGGAATGAACGGTGTGCAAATGGGTTTTGTGGTCTGAGGTTTATAGCCTGGACCGAGCCATGAGCTGCTCTATTTTGAAAATGAGTCGGTCGGTCGGTACTTTATTTAAGCGCACATATACACCCAAAACACACACACACTACAGTAGAGCTTTGTTTCGTGTCCGAATTCGCAATTTGCGATTATTTGTTAAATGAATCTCATTAGGGTTACATGTGTATACACACGCGCTTCAATCGAATTCGTAATTTGCAATTTGCGGTTGCGTTTTGCGAGATTTTCACACTGCCACAATTCAGTTAAGTTTGATTGCAATTTTTGAAATCGCTTAAAATTTTACTAGATATTTATTTGATATAAAATAAACATTTTTGCAACGTTTCAATAGGATCAAATTAATGTTTTACAATTTTCCAGAGTATAATCTAAATTAATACCATTTTTTGTTATTTATATCTGCATTCGATTTTTGAATTTATTTGAGTTTTGAACGCTTTATGATAATGTAAATTCTAGGAAAACAATAATATTGTTTTGAATTCAGAGGAAGAAGTAACAATGATATCACATGGCCCATGGTAAATAAAGCTTTTTCAAATAAATGATACGAACAAATGTCAAAAAGTTTTATACATGGAATTCCAAGAATTAACTGTCAGCATTTAACAAGAACTTGGACTGTTTTGCAAGTCAAAAAATGTTGCTTCCCAAAGTTAAATAAAGTAAAGTCGCTGCTTCCAGGGCAACTGTCACGCCTACTCAAAGTATGCTCTCAACTTGAGGCAAGGTTAACCAACAAAAACACCACCAACAACAACAACAGCAAGTTAAGGAGCTGAGGCAACTACGACATGTAGCATCAGTATTAATTTGCACAATTCAATGTGCCACTTAATACCAAAGACGTGTCAATTTCATGGCTGACAAACCGTTTGAAATGCCGTTGTCGTTGCCATAGCAATGGTTGTTGTTGTTGCTGTTGTTGTGGCTGCTGTTGTTGCCGTGTAGAAGCAGAAGAAGCAGAGGCAACACCACATGCATCATGCGACAGGCAGCGCTTATGGGAATTAATTACAGCCATCAAAAGTTATTAGGCGCAATTATCACAATGTAGGCGACGTGCAAGTGGACGATGACCACGAGATCATCATCACAATGTCTCTTAAAGTTCTTGTCAATGAGCTGGAAGATGTGAATGTGGATGACAACGCATTGTAGCTCCCTTTTGGGGTCATTTAGGTCCCAGTCAGAGCCTTGTCTCAACCTGATAATGGGCGGTAAGGGCGGTAAGGGCGGTATAAAAAGAGACAGAAATGTAAAGAACAACCGGGAAGGAGTGACAGATAGATGGAGAGGGAGTGGGAGAAAGGGAGGAACGCGACTCGAAGCTGCCAAATGCCAAATAAGTTGTGCATTTACCGCCACTTGAGACACACTGACACGGCCCTTTTGGCCGTTGGCAAAATGAAGGAAAAATATGAAAAAGAAAAGAGAAAAAAATAAAAGAAAATGAACGGGGAAAATGCGCCATAAATTAAAACTAAATGCCGCTTCGCCTGTCAGTGGCAGAAACTGGAGACAGCAGCGACTGCAGTGAAGATTAACGCACACACGCACAGAGTCACAGCGGCACGCCCACAGCATGCAGAAGAAGGCGTTGACACCCACACAAATACACACATTCATACTCACATGACAGGCTCGGCTGGCAGGCCGAAAACAAAAGTCAAGCATTGCCTGCTTGATTTACGGCCAAAATGGAAAATTGCGCATACGCAACGTACCCACCACGCAGGAAGGCTACAACAACAACAACAAAAACACATACACATACACACACATAAAAAAAGGCTCATAAATTTAAACGCTCAGCAAAAGCGTTTGATGCAAATAACAAGAACTCAGATCCATAGAGAAAGGATTGTATTGCCGCTTCAACTGGAACTTGCCTCTTTCAACCTCTCGACTACCCAGTTGGGTGGTCCGTTTCTGACACTTGGCAGACATTTGGTCATTTGTTGCCACCGCTTGTTGCTGCAAATTGCAAACAGTACAAAGTCAGAAAAAAAATATTGAAACGGAAGGGGACGCCAACGCAGAGACCACGTCACAGAGACATCATCTTGTTAGCATTTTGTCAGCCAAGTTGTCACATTCGCTTCTCTCAGTGTCCCGCAACAAGTTGACTAGAGCAACGCGACAGGCATCCACCCATTCAGAGTCTCAGTTTCTGTCCCACTCCCAGTCCCAGTACCAATTCTACTCCCCATTTTCCGTTTTCCCCTTTTCCTTGACTCCACGTACTTCATGCCTCACTTGACTTACATTTGGGCTGACGTCGCGTCGCAGTTGACGACTCCAGCGAGCAAAATCTTTAATTGTCGCGCAATTTTCCAGTTACTGCATTTCTCGTTCTCAACTACACTCTACTTTTACTGCTGCCCAATTGCTATGGAATTCATGTATTCATTCATTTGCCACCCGGTTGCACAGTGGCGCAAAAGCATGAATAAATTAAAAGTAATTGCAGGTTACATTTTCAATATAAACTAGAATATTAGTTACCTATTACTGAAGTTGTTTCTTTACATTGAAAAACTTTATTTTTAACAGTTTGAACTATGCCAAAAGCGACTGATTAATCATGACTATTTTCTAAAAGGTGCATAAAATTCTAGAACATCATTATTTTTAATATGTTTGCATATTAAATTGAAATAAAAGAAAACTCTCTAGACATTTATTATTTTATGGGTTAAAGGGAGTAATAAAATCAAGAAGCAATCACTCTATCTCTTTTCAACTTGTAGGATGATTGTCCCATTCACCAAGTTAGCTATAACTTAGCTCGTATCTCGTGTAAAATACTTTTAATTGCTAAGCAGACCAACAAAATCATAAACTGGAATTTAAAATTTTATAGCATTTCAAGATATGCGTGAAGCTATTAAAATTGAATTCTTGAATTTACGTAGAGCTTTGGAATCAGTGTGCAAATGCCATTGGAAATTCATTCATATATATTTCTTTTGGTTTTTCTTTTTTCTCTCCCATTGTGGAGTCTGTCGGTTGCATTCATTTGAACGCCACTTGGGCATGCAACTGATATGCCCGATTCAGTGAGACTTGCGTGCTTCCAGCTTCAGTTTTCTGCCCCAAGAATAAGAAGAGGAAGAAGACGACGACGACAATGTTGAATGCCGAATACAATAAAAGACTTTGCACAGTGAAGAGTAACTACCAATTAGGCGGGTAGTGACAACAATTTCAATTAAAAGAATTAATTGCGTGTGCGGCAGTCAGTCAGTTGAAGTACTTCAAACACTATAGAGTAAGAGAGACAGAACGTTAGGCGAATAGAAAGAGGTGGAGTCAAAGAAGTTGCAACACTTTTGGCAGCGATAAGCACCACTTATCTAAATACATATTTACTTTTGTTTGAGAAGTACGCCCATCGGCATTATTCGCCTCAAAGTATGCAGAGAGAGAGAGAAAGAGAGAGAGAGAGAGAGAGAGAGAGATTGAGAGCCCGCATTGTCAACACCCCAGTTGGAAGTGTTCTGTATAATGCTATGTAAACGGAGGTGGGAAATGCTGCAGCTTGCGATTTTTATCGCATTTCACGTAGCTTGACAGGCGCCAGCAACACTCTCAACATCTGACAACAACTTTTGAAAGCAACAGCAACAACAAAAACAACAACAACAGCAATATTAACACCAACACCATCACCGACAACAACACAAAGCCCTTTCCTGTTTCCGTTGTGGAAGCTGTCGAAAGCGGCTTTCGTTAGCCGCAAAGAACTTTAAATTCTGTTGTTTTTTGTTAACTTACTTTTTGGATGGAGTTGGAGCTTTTGAAACCGGAACGAATTGAACAATATCGAAACGCCAAATATGCCGGGCTAATTAGTGCCCACACCGAGTTGAGATCAAAGATATACCGAGCATGGCATAAACTAACAATAAGATAAACATTAAGAACTGCAACTAAACAAAAGTTGAATATACTATGTGCCAAAGGTGCCAAGTGAAACGGGTCTAAGATCATAAAATTAGTCAATCGAGTCAACACTATTTCTCAGTTAAACAGTTTCTCATCAAGAAATGCCAACAAATCAATGTCTAGAGATTCCACAAAGCCTGGAATGAGAGCACATAAAGTAGATATATACACTAGAGTATACGAATTTTACGATCGAGTTCTACTTTTCATGGAGCTACTAAGGTAAAAGCATTGCTGACTCATGAAAAGCGGGAGAGATAGAGGAAGAGAGGGCAAATCGAGGAAAATGTAGGTGAATTTCCACGTGTAAATGCGCATGTAAAGTGTCACTTAAACTCGCTCAATATTTGATAGGGCCACAGGCAAATTGAGCCACCTACGAAAATGCAAACGCTTGTCATGGTCAGGCAAGGAATGCATACAGATGCAGATGCAGATACTGATGCAGACCGAGATACAGATACAATGTGGGGACGACATCGCCATCGCCATCGAAATCGGGGCATTATAAAAATGTTTTACGATTGCCGGCACAAAAAATAAAAACGGAGAAAAAATAAAAAACAAAACAAAGACCCAGCAACTGGACATAAAGCAAGTTTTATAGTGTAGTCGTGAGACAGACAGAGATAGCGTGAGGCAGAGCAAGAGGGACAGAGTCAACTTGCATTGCATTAAGCAAAGTAGCCACTGAAGACGACGGTGACGACGACGACGGTGACGATGTCTGGACATGAGCGTGAACACATGAATAGCTGCCGGCAGCTTAATGGATATGGATATGGATATGGATATGCTACAGCAACAAATAACAAATAACAAACAACGAGAGCAACTACAACAACGACAACTCACAAATGGAGCGAGTTTCTATATGCACATTACACTGCGCTTGACTTTAAAAGAGGTCTACTTATATGATCATAGAATATGTAACGTGTTAGCCAGTTAGAGAAGAGATAAAACATTAATATTTAATATAAAATCATAATAGTTACTTAAAATACAAATTTTATTTAGCTAAGATGGTAATAGAAGCTTTTGATAGTTCAAAAATCGCTTTCAATCTGAATTATATAGCATGTTATACATATATAGGAAATTATTTCATATAATAAAATCATTTCTTGTTTGAATTTATCATATTTTATAAACTAGCTTAAAATTGAGGAAACTTCATGATTGAATACAATTAGACCGAACTGTTTATATTTCTGTAGAAATAGGATCACTAAAATTCTGTAAGAGTATTAAGTCTTCGTCATGACTTTGTTTATCCCCCTTTCTTGCTGTTTTGCGTGGCATTTTTTCAATTTCACTATCAAGTTTTATGCGCCGCGCCGCAGATCGGTTTACTTAGCAGTCGGAGACATATGTGAAAACGAAAAGGTCTTTGCGGTGACCTTTGTGACGACTCGTCTCCAACTCAAAACTCAAACTTATACTCCGAATCGGAGTTGGACTTGGACTGATTGCTGTCTGGAGTGAGCCACTCGATGGCGATCCAACTGTCCATTTGGGTTTGCTGCCCGCATCTTTTCGAACTTTTCGTTGTGCCTTTGAGCATTTTTTTTTTGGTTGAGGCATTTAATTGAACATTGCGGCTGACCAACAAGCGGCTCATTGGCAAAGTCAGCTGAGTATGTGTAGCTTCAGCTCATGGCGAACTGACAGTGGATTGTCTTGCAATGTTTTCTCGTGGTTTGCATACACCACAGAAACAGACACAGCAACAGCAACTCGAATACCACCAACAACAACAAGAAGAAGTATGACAGCAACTTAAACTTTTTTAATCAGTGGCAAATTGAATTGTTGCTGCTGTCATTTTAAGCATGAGCCACAACAGCTGGACATGACTCGAGATCTCGCTCATTGTTTTATTGGTCTTTGATTTCAAAATGGGATTAATTTTGCATATGATGTCATTAGTTGAGGCATGTGTGTGCACAATTTATAATGAACACTCCTTTAAATTAATAAATTTATAGCAAATTTAAGAGATTAGGAAACGGCAATAAGATTAGAAATTAGACTAAATATTTTAGTAAACAGGAATAAATATAAGCAACTACTTTTAAGGCTTTATTAAAGTCTGTTTAGAGAGTACTTTAATTATCTTTTCTGCGATGAAGTGTTTCTACACTGAGCGCTTAAGTATACGTATACAATAAATTTACTTAATAAATCTTAACCTTTTTACAACTCTATGATTAGCTTTAGAGGAAGTTTGCTTGTGGTTAACCGTAGCGTAAATAATTATTTTCTTGTATCATTTTATTGTTTTAAGTGAATAAAATTGCATTCGTTCACATGTATGCATGGAAATAAATCTAATAATATTTTCTTGAGCTGTTATTTATGTGTGGCAGTTGTCGTTTTTCATTTCAATGAAATAAACTTCTCATAAAACTATTATTCATATGAATTTCCCGCCATTGAGCCTTCAAGCACTCAGCCTGCAGCAGCAGCAAAAAGAACAACAACAACAACAATAAATACAACAACTACAACAACAACAATAAGTTGGAATGGTCTCTGGCCCAATATGCAGTTTGCAGCTTTTGCTTTGGTTCCCTTAACTTTTCTTTTAATGGCAACCAAAAAGTGCTCAGCAGTTTTACAACGGCAGCAACAACAATTGCTCTCTTTGTTGTTGTTATCGTTATTGTTGTAGTTGTTGTTGTTGTTGCTGTTGCTGTTGGTTGCACACAAAAGGAACGATAACAACGATAACATTTTAGCACATAAATTACAAATTCATGAAAAATTTTACGCTCGTGTTGTGCAGTTTTTGTGTTTTATTTCGTTGTTGTATTCGTTGTTGTTGTTGTTGTTGTTGCTTTTGTTTGGTTTTCTGTTTTTGGCGGCAAACGGAACGTATTGCATGTTGCCGCCGTCGTCGTCGTCGTCGCCGTCGCCGTCGCCTTTGCCGCTGCTGCTGGCATTTATGTTGCTCGCCGGCAGCAACATGCATATAGAACAGACAGATATCGCGCATGGATTGTGTGTGTGCTTGTGTGTGTATGAGTGGGGGTTAGGCTTCGCCTTAGTTATCCACAAAAGGTGGCACCAAAGGTGCAGTGCGGTCAATGCGTTATTTGCAATTCATTGCTGCTGCTGCCAGGCAATGGAGTTTGCGACTGTGCAACTGTGACAGGGCAGCAATAGCAACTACAACAGCAACAACAACAACAATAGTAGCATTGCTGGCTGCAGGCGGCATCTGTTTAGTCAGCAATCGGCCAAATTGTTGGCCACATGTGAGTTATTCCTTCCCCATTCGTTTCCTTCTTTTCGTTTTCTTTTTTTGCATTTGTTGTATTTTTGGCTGTTATGGCTTCATTTTTATGCCACATTGCAAGCAATTTAAATGTTAATCAATTGCTGGGCAAATGTGAACTACAAATAACGTACACATGCGTGTGGTTAACTTGTACAAATGCATTTATCAAGCGTCAGACAAATGAAATAATAATCATAGACGAGGGAAAATAAATAAACCAAAGGAAAAAATTCTCGGTGCGAATGGAATTTAAATCAAAATAAATGCAAGAAACGCGATTTTGCGATTTGTTTGCTTGTTTTAGGGCGAAAGTTGGCTGTGCAAAGCGTCAGAAGTGAAAAGGGAAATGGGAAATTTGAAAAGTGAAAAGTTATGAGTAGCGTCGTGTCGCGTAGCGTCGGAAAAGCAACACGTAGCATTTTCACACTGTTGATTTTCAGACAAACCAACATGCGAGCAAGACAACAACTACAACAACAGCAGAAACAACACTAACAACAGTGGCAACATTTTGTGGCACATAGTTTGATTTATGCCTCTGAATTTGCTTATATCTAGTCAGGCGTTGGTAGGCAACTTAATTTTCGCCAAACGCATCAAGCGAAAATATTTATACAAAAAGTGCAACAAAGAAATGTGTCTGTCTGTGTGCAGCCCTGGTGGAAATAAACAAAATGAGCAGCAGACTGCTCACAGCCAGGATAAACTCTGGCAGTCCTCTAGTCCTCCAGTCCTGTTGTCCTGCCAACTGGCCAAGAAACTGAAAGAAAATGGCAAACGCCTGGACGTCAAGTCATCGGAGGAAATTATGAAAAAATTCCATAGCTAAAATTGCATTATGTCGATTTTGCGGATTTCTCATCATTTTCTTTGGGCTTTAATGCAAAAACAGACAGCGTTCAGTGGAAGCATAAAAAAGAGTAGATAAAAACGGCTAAAAAGAAGGGAAAAAAGAAGCGTAGCAAAGCTAGAAATAAATAAGTCGAAGCTGCTCGCCTGCAAGTGGCTTAAAGAGGGGAGAAACTCTCCCCACTCATTCCCTCCCCCACGACTTGGCTGAAACGCCAACATTGGTCGACAGTCCATAAAAAAGTTCCTTTATTTTTGCATGCTTTAGATGAGCAGCTACTGCTTCTTGTTGTTGTTGTTGTTGTTGTTGTTGCTGTGTTTTCGCTGAGCAGCTTGCTAAAAAAAGCTGCAAAAATTTTAAAAGACTTTTATTGGTTTTAGCTTGGATGCTGAAAGCTGAACGAAAAGCGGAAACAGGTGCTGCTCAAATCGGTTTGCCAGTTTATGAATATATCTAGTTAAATGAAGACTAAAAGATTAAAATTTATTTGCATTCCAGTCTGCACAAATTCAAATTGCTTATAAAGTTTTATTTTTTTTATAAATTTTACTACTAAGTTATTGAAAATGTACATGATACAAATAAAAGTTTGTAAAGTTATGTTTAGATACAAAACTTCCTTTATTTTATGAGGGTTCAGAATGTTTGTTCTCTTTTATGTTAGAACTATCATAGATAATTTATACATTACAATAGATGGAAGTGACTTTTAAAAAAAGTCGTTGAAGGACTTTAAGGTATATAAAAAGTGTGCCCTTCACTAAATAAAATTCTATTCAAGTCCAAATATCTATATTATGCTTCCAACGGTTGCAACCCTTTGGCCAATAAATTTGTGAACCAAAAACTTTGCACAATATAATTTGGCTCATTGTTGTTTTTGTTCTCTTTGTTGTTGTTGTTGTTGTTGTTGTTTATCTCGGCACACGGCCGAGTCAAAAGACAGAGCTGCTGGGCGTGTTTTTAATTGCCGAGACAATTAAAAACAATTTTGCAGGCACCCAGAGCGGGGCAATAAATTTAATTGGCCGCATTGACGCCCCTAAAATGTGACGCCCCCTTTGACTTTTGTTGGCTTACGCTACCTCCTTCTTTCTCTTGCTTTCTCTCCTTTACTCTCTCTGTCGATCCTTGTGCTGTCTTCATTCTGCATTCCCATTTCCAGTCTCATCTCCGGGAATATCTACGTCTCCGGTTTTCTGGCTTGGCAGCCATTTTCACACCTACTGACAAGGTGTCTGTGGGGCGCGTAGCAATTTATGCGGCTGTCAAATGCAACCCTGGTTGATTTTTATTGGCAGCAAGCATGCAGCCCCTGGCAAATTCTCATGCACCCCCTTTTAGCCCTCTTGGGCCCCCTTTTGCTTTTCGGGTAATTGCATTGAGCACATAAATCAATTGAATTGCATTTTCATGCGACAAGTTTGGCCAACCCTCATGGACCAAGGGCTGCTAGCTGTTTGCTGGTCGCGCCCTTGGCTGCAACTGAAAGCTAAAGTAGTTTTCTTTTCAAGCTGTCTTTCATCTTTTCTGCACACTTATCCTCCCCCGTGGTCTCCCCCACCGACTACACTCCTTCGAAACCCTTTCAAGCGAAGCATAATCAATTGAAATGGCATACAATGCGTCATCAGCACGCCAAAGTCAAAGCCATTGCAAATGGATGGAAAAGTCTTAGTCCTGGTTTGCCCCTTTCCCCGAGTTTTCCTACGATTTTCCCTCATTTTTATAAGCATTAGTTTTTGGTTTTGTGGTTTTGGCCCTGTTTCTTAAACTTGACTTTCCCTACACGTAAAAAGATTATCAGAACTTCGTTTATTGCTTATCAAATTAAATGATTAATGTTTTTTTTTTGGATTCTTTCTCGCTTTTCCTTGTTTTGCTTATTTTACAGAAATGTCAGCAACAGTTTTCCACACTCCAAATGTTTTACTTTTCTTTCTTATATTTATTTTACTTATTTTTGTTGCTGTTGTTGTTGTTGTTTTTCATGTAGAGGATTCTATTTGAATCAAATTGTTGAGCATTTTATTGAGAAAGTTTTGTGGCTCTGAACGCTCTGCTGATTTTCTCGTGCTTCTCGGCTCCACTGCCATGAAAATTGAGGGCGACAAATCGTATTTTACATATTTTGAAATATGAAATTCTCTACGACAGTTTGCGCCAAAGGCAATTATGCTACAATGAAGTCAACAAGTGACACAAGCTGAGAATTTTGTTCCATTTACAGTAAAGAAACTTTTTTTATAAATAAGCTAAATTTGCATATAAACTGATAAAACAAGAATTTATGTTTGAAGTTCACAAGTTCCACATAAAGTCCACAGAGTGCTGGGTTCCACATTTTATTAATAAATATACTAACATTTATTATGCTTTTTATCCACATGGTAAAACTCAAAATTTCTTAGTTGATAAAAGTCTTTCTAAATATAGCTCAAACATTTTACACAAAACTTAAACATTTTTCCACTACTTAACATCCACACGCAGAACCCACATGCATTACATTCCCTTAAATTTCCCAAGTTTATCAGGAGTTTGTCAAACAATATAACTTTAAAATTTTCTTACATCACTTATTTAATGGGCTTTGAATACCACATGACATCCACATAGAGTCCACATGAGTTCAACTAAAACAATTTATTGAATTTCTTCAGCTTTTACAGAGTTTCCACAAATATAGATATCTTTAGCTTTTTAAATAGAGCCCAGTAAATAGGCCTCACAATTTTTGTGGAAAGTTGTAAGTAACGCACCCGCATGTACCACACATGATCCACAGACCATTAATCAGTCGGAGCATCCAAACAAAAGTATAACTCATCAACGCACAAATTACAAAGACAAACGATGACTGACACGGCGAGAAGCAGCAGCAGCAGTAGAAGCTGCAACGTCAGCGTTGCTCTTGCCACCACTTAGTATCCACAGAATCCACATAGGAGGGGGAGGTGAATGGCGTTGTGCGAGGGGCTTTGTTAATTAAACAAATGCCGCAGTGACATGTACACATCAGGATGATGACTGGCGTTTGGCGTACGCTGAAGTGCAATGCAGTTTTGCGGTTATGCATCTGCATGGCAAAATGGGCAGTGCAAAGGGGGGAGTGGGCAGAGAATAAGGGAAGCATTTTTGGGGGTGTGGATCTGGAGAAGGGATGGAACTGGAATTCAAGTTGGGGCTGACTTTTTTGGTGGCTGGCTTCTGAAAACTACACACAATTCCGGTTGACAAAAGAGCGCGCAAACAAGCAGTTAAGCAAGCAAGTGTGGAGAGTGATCGACTGCGAAATACCCTCCCATTTTTAAAACATAATGCATAAAAAAATATACTATTATTTCATGCATAGTTTGTTAGGTATGTAAAATGTTAAGTCTCTATTTGATACTTCAGATAATTATAGTTGTGTGACAGTTGTCTGGAAACTGACTTGATAGCTAGGGTATACCCTTAGCTAGGGTATCACAACAGCGAACTGTGACCGGTGGATGGAGGCGCCTCCAAATGGAAATGGGCTCCGCATGCAATTTAATTTATTTCAATTGCAGCAGAATTATTACGACAGGCGACAGGCGACAAAGTGCCGTTATTTTGCGGCACCGCAGCAATTTGTGCAAGTGTGTGCGTGTGTGTGTGTGTGTGAGTGTGTGTGCTTGCTTTCTTTGTTTGTAGCATGGCATTTTCTCCTCTTTCTCCGCTTCATATTGTTCATAAACAAATTCTCAGTGTGAACTAACCGAACGCAGTAAGCGTCAATTTCAATTAAACAGACGCGTGGCCCCTTCCAGTATCATTATCATTATCATAATTATGATAAAAATGACGATGACGATGATGATGTGGATGATGTTACTATCAGCTCTGTCATGTGTGTGCGTGTGTTTTTGTTATCTTACCACTGACGCCACTGCGCCAAAATTCGCGCCCAACTTGCAACAAAGCGGTTAAACGCGCTGACATCGCTTGAACCACACACTCTGAATGAAACACGATGCAACGGAAAAGACAGCCAACTACTAACAGGACGGAAAATCAAAATTTTCATAGTTTATAGTTGTTAATACTGGAATATTCGTAACTTGTTGGAAGCTGGGCAGAAACTGGGCTCAAATAGGCAAATAAACTGAATCGATTTTGAAACATTGCAAACTGAAAATATTCAATTAATTTTTTAACACTTTAAGCTGTGCACAAATGATTTAAAAAACACTTTTCTTTCATTATTTAATTGTTTAAATTGTCTAAATAGTTTTAATTTATTTTTCTCTTTAAATTAACTTAATTGGATACATTAAGAGCTGTTGATAAAGCTGTAAAATAATAGTCCCACTTCATGTATTTTTTCACCATGTTGCTGCTTTCCCCTAAAACAGCAACAACAACAACAGCAGCTGTGGAAAATACTGCACAGTTCAAATCTTTAATGTGGCTATAACAAACTGCACTTGGCCCAAAACACTGCAGACTTTTGCAATGCCATTCGCCATGGGTGGCAGCAGATTCAGTTGCATTTGATTTTAAGCTTTTAAGCATTATTGTTGCGGTTGTACTCTGCTGTGTGTTGTGTGGTGTTGTATGGTGTTGTTGGTCTTGCTGTTGTTGTTCTGGTTGCACAGCGCCACAGAGTTTCAAGTGTAAATTAATTTATGAGGCATGCGGCATCAACGGCGCCGCGCTCTGCAACTGGGGTCATTTTCAAGTGCCCCGCCCCCCTTCACACCTCTCTCTATATGTGTGTGTGAGTGTGTGTATGTGTGTGTTTGTGTATGCACCCTTGCCATTTTGACCATTCGCCATTTGAAATGTCAGCCAAAGTGTGAAATTCCATATTGAATGACGCCGTTTTGCTGGCGACAAATGAAGCTGACCGAAGCGAAATGCATAATTGAGCACCAGTTGGCAGCGATACACACACACACAAACACACCTACACAAATTGGTATACCAATACACACACACACCCACAAACATATATAAATTAATATGGGTTTTTTGACTGTGATCACTTACCTTTCAGTGCGCCAATGACAAAGAGTATGACAAATAAATGGAAGCAGGCAAACATTTTGTTCATTGATGTAAAACTCGTGCACGTTTGAATCTCAAGCTGTAAAGAGAAAAGAGAGAGAGTGAGATGGTGAATGAGAGTGAATGGTAGAGAAATAAATAAACCTGAGTTGATATGCATATCGTCATTATAATTGTTTTTGTCGGCCGCGCCTTAAGAAGACGCCCCATCAATGTGGCAGACACATGCAATTTGTCGCTTGTTTAGCACGCCATAATAGAGACATTACGGATATGCCCCAGACCCACCTGGCCCCCTACCACTTCCCCATTTTCCTTCTTGTTCTCTACCTGCCGTATCAAAATTCTGGCTCTGCCGAAAACAAGTGTCAAGCGGAAGCGCCACCTGTGTCGATGTTGTTCTTGTTGTTGTTCATGTGTGTGGATGTCGATGTCATCATTCAAATGTCATTCGCTCTTACAAATTGTTGTTTGACATGGCATGCCGCTAATCAAAACGGAATACACACACACACACACATACACTTGCAACATGTGGCACATGTGTCAATGTGGCACCCATGCTTATGTGCAATTAGGCGGTGCTTTCCCCCCTCCACTCTCTTTTCTTTGTTTAGTAACGCCACGCCCTCAGTTATACAACAACAACAAAAAAAAAAAGAATTTTCATTAGTTTGTCCATTGTTCAAATTGTGAATCACCATCAGCATTGAAATCCAAATCGAAAACCAATTCGTAATCACCTCCTCTCCATTCCGTTCCAATCCATTCCGATCTGATCCATCTCCCGGTACATCTCATCTCATCCATGCCAGAAGGCTTTTCATTTCATTTGAAAATCATTCGATGATTGTCATCGTAGGTGTGACTAATTGTTGGTCATTTATCTTCTTGCCTTTTGCTGTTCTACCTCTTCTTTCCAGTACCTCTATCTCTACCTCTATGTCTCCCCTGTATCTGCCTTTGCCTCTAGTATCATTACGGTTACGAGTACGGTTCTGCCTTTTGGTTTTAGCTTACATTTTGTGCCTTTTGCATTTTGGTTTCCATTGAAGCCATGAATTATTTCCGTTCCATTTGGTCAAGAAGAAGAGAGGGGTAGTAGTAGTAGTAGTACTGGTAGTAGTAGTGGTAGTGGGAGGGCTTCTTTAACTGTTCTGTTTGTCTGAATTAGATACACGTTGGCCTTATGTCTACCTCTAATTGATGGCCAATTGTTGGGCTTGAATCAACGTTAAGCTAACACATTTCCAACCGGAAGATAAGCAACAAATTAGACTTAGACTGAGGGAACAGGTAATTGTCATAACTACTAGTTAATTAAACTGAGCTTTAAATAATATTATTGTAAAGAATACTCAGTTAAGGAATGTTTATATAATAAAACAAACTATTTTAATTAATTAGTTTATTTATATTTTTGTATGCTCAGCTGGTATTATAGCAGATTCTTTTGTATCGAATATATCTTATATATTTTATCCGACTTATGTTATTAATCAGCGTATTAGTTCATACCTAAGTTTAATCAATTTATTTCCACAAAATTCAAACTTTTGTTTAACAAGCTTTAAACTAAATTGTCCACTTTCCATACTTATTTAACTCCACTTAAATATTGAAATCAAATCTGTTCTCATCAGACTTTGTGTATGTTTTAATGTTGTAACATATGTGTCATGTTCGGCATTTTTGTTGATTGACAAATGCTTTGAAAGCCGCCACATGGACTGACAAATATTATATCGGAGGAAAATGATTGTCAAAAACGAATCGCATGCAATATTTGTTCGGCCCAAGGCCCCATTTTGAATGTGCACAGATCTAACTTGGCCCGAAATGCCCCAATGACTTGCAATACATGTGTATCTGTCGGACTGTCTGTCCGTCTGTTTGCCTATTTGGGCTGGTCGTTGTGTAGCTGACAGATACATAGATAGTCAGATACATGTACAGATAAAAGTAGTTGTAGCTGTAGAACAACCCCTGGAAAATGCCATAGTAACACTAACACACAACACAACACCCTCCACTGCCCTTTGGGGTGTGTATTTCCTGAGTTTTTTTTCTCTCTTTATTTTTTTGGACAGACAGGTGCACAGACACACGTCTCCATTTTCAAAGTAATTTCAAAGCAAATGCACGAATTGACTGATAAGAGGGGATAGAGAGAAAAACAACAGATGGAGAGAAGGGAGAGAGGGAACAAACTTGTGCTATTCGCGTGCCTTAACTAATTTGCATAATTTTCCCGTTAAGTGGCGGCAAAATGTAATCGAATGAGCAGATAGGCACCTTAGGTGCCAGCTACTTTTCTAGCCCCAACTGTAATTAGAATGTAACACAACATTTTGCCAGTGAAAAAGTACTAACTCATCGACTTGAATTGAAAGCGTAACGAGTCTCAAATGTCATTTAAGCCAAGTTACAAAACAAACAACCCCCAACCACTCTACCTTTGGCCAAAGTCAAGCCCTACAAGTGACCAACTTGGGGGCGTTTGTTGTGTCTTGTTTTCAACCAATTTTTTGACCGACTCAATAAAAATGTGCTAACATAACAATGTCAAGATTCGTTTACATTTTCAGTGGCTTTTGGGTCAGCTTCAGTCGCACAAATGTGTGACTTTTCAACTAAAGTATAAATTACAAATGGCACTATGGAAACTGCATAAAGTTATCGATTACAATATCCATTGAGTTTCAAAAATATTTCAATTTCTTCGCCTTCAAGACAAATGACTCAGATTACCATTAGTTGCAGTAATTGAGTTTATTTTCTCCTAGACTATAGGGGATAACACAATGAGTGTTGATATTTGAGTTGCGTCAAAGAAATTAAAAGTAAATTTATAAATATAATTTAAGATAAACTTGCGGTTTCTTACACTCCACCGAAACCCTCATTTACTTTATATTTAGACAATGCTCATTGCATTTTATAAATAAAATATTTTAATTTCAAGAGTCATCCATATGATTTATAAGTAACTTGAATGCAGTTCTTTCCTGACTATCGAGATGAAAGCATTACTGGCTCTTGTGCTCCTGCTGTGGATTGTACAGATCCACAGCTCAAAGACTCCTGAAACTATCCCAGGAGATCAAATTTTCACAGTCGAAAGATTCTCCTGCATGACAAACAAAGTAAAAGTGGATTTTTTAAAGCGAAGTGAACGATTCAAAAGATGCTGCAAATTCCTAAAGTTCTTTAAGGAAACAAGCAGCTGTAAAATTTGTCAGGAGCATTTTTCAATCGAATCACTACTCAAACTGGTGGAAGATGAGTGTTTGTCAAACTGTACTGCCCTAACACCTTGTTGTCGAACTGTCAACGGACATTGTAGAAAAAGGAAACCAAAGAAAATTAACTGAACTAAACTTAAATAGACTGATTAATAATGTAAATTTATTTATATGAATTAAATTGAAAACCAAGTGGAAAACGGCGTCAGTTTTTAAGTAAATATAAAAAGTATTTACTTATATAAATAAACTAAAAGAAAAGTGGAAATTTGTTTGTTTTTTTTGCATAACAGATTTAATTAGTTATGCTCACTACAAATTTAAAATCTCAGCGTTTTCATTTTAGTTCACTTTTCAAAGCCGAGATGAGAACATGTCTCACTTTGTTACTAACTGTATTAGTCATACATAGAACGAATTGTAATTTACAAAATTGCAACGAACTCAAAACTGCTAAGGAAAGAGTTTGTTGTAGAATGGAGTTCAGTTCAGAATTATATTTCAAATGCTGTGACACACTGCAAATGATTATTCCTCTAAGTAATTGTGAAAAGTGTAAAAAATATATTGATAAAGAAGCAGATGAGGAATATAATGAATGTGGCGAAAATAAACCAATTATTTCTTTGCGAGCTGCACTGGGAAGTCGCTGCAAACGCGTAGGGAGAAATTGTACACGGATTATTTTTCTTTAGTAAAAATCAATTAGTAAATGAAACTACAATGTAATTTCTTTTAATTAAAAAATAATAAAAGTTGCAAAAAACAGGTGTTGAAGGAGGGAGTAAAGAGAGTAAAGACTTGCTGCGTTGCCTAATCGATTTCAAAACTACTCACACATAAACAAAACGATGAGAAGGCATCACAAATGGCCAGGCCATAAAAAGAAGAGGCGCATAAAAATCTCAGCTAATAAACTAACAGGAGTCGAGTCGAGGAAAAATGTATAAACAAAACTCGTGAAACTCATTGGAGTATGCAAAGAGTTTATATTCTCCCTTCTTCTAATTTGTTTATTTTGTGCTAAATGCACAGCAAGAATAACAACAACAACAGCAAATGCGAGTGCCATAAAAACTCAACTCAGCAGCGAGTTGAATTATAAATTTTTAAACTGAGTGGGAGGGAAAATTGGAAAATGCTGTAAGTACTACAAGCTGAATATTTATGCAAACGTCAATGCAATTCAGTATTTTTTTGTAGTTGTAGTTGTTCTTGTGTTTCGTTTGTATTTTATTACAAATCATCCAACACACTGGGAAACACACACACACGCACACTAATACAGAGACCCTACAGCATGCCAAATTGATATGTAGTCGGGCAACGTGACGTATGAGTGATGATGCCTATGTAAACATTCAGAGCTGATTTTATAAGTGTGTGTGTGTGCGTGTGAGAGTACTTATAGCATATGATTGGAATAGTTGATATAGCGCCACTTGCTGGATTCAAAATTAGGTTGCAGTTGGCGGTTGGCGGTTGGCGGTTGGCGCCCGACCATACAAAGACTCCAAAACGTCAACAAATCAAGCGAGACATTGGCAGCAGTTACTGCCACCACCACCTCCCACTCTTGACTTGTTTATGCACATTAGAGCCACTTGAGGCTGTGCCTATGCCCGCTTATAGGCCAAACTGACAGTCTGTCTGTCAGTCTCTGTCTGACTGACTGATTGTCTGCTGCACACTTTTTGCCTCTATCGATTTGCATTTGTATCTATTCGATTGATTGTACATATATTATCCACTTCCCTTACCCCCTTCCCCTCCCTGCAGCCACCTCTCAGGGCTTTCATAATTTATATGATTGATATGGCTTTTCAGTTGGGCGCTTTTGGCATCATATTCATACAATAATTTTATAAATTATCTGACATACGAGCAGCGAGACCTCCATTTGATTGCCGCTAATTTGACTGTCAATCAATGGAAAATGTTGCAGTTTTTCTATCTATCGCTTTTTCATCATTTTGTCCCCATTTAACATACATTTGTTTATTGCCCTGCTTTTTCATTCTTAAATTATTTTTTTCCATTTACATATATTTTTTTTTATACTTTTAGGGTTATTTACTGTAGCGTGTTTAATTCTTATGTGTTATGCATGATAATTCGGAACACGAATTTTTATTCTGTTTATGCATAAATCGTATTGTTTATTTGGTATTGTTTATGTGTTGCCAATAGTTTCTAGGATTAGCTGTAATACTTGATAGCTGTAAATATGTATATAGAGATTAGTTAATTCAGCGTGTAAAAATTTAACTGAAATGGTTTAAAAACACTGATTAAAAAGCTTGTTAAATAGTAGAAACATATAGACAACAATTCATCCAACTTCATATTAAAATTTGGTGTAATTTATCACATATTTTTAGAATGCAACTAAATCTAAAACTCACGCACTTTCAATCCAATCCATTGTAGGGAAACAACCTCTAAGAATTGAGCTCTTGAAATTTCATCCACTTCAAATGAAATCTCCAATTTTAAATACAATTTATTGATTTTACCTAGCGGTTGCCCTTGAGAGCCACTTGAGTGAAGTGTGAATGAAAAGTGAATTGGATTTAAACCAAATTCGGTACATTTAATAGTAACTTTAAAATATTGTTTAATTAAAGCTGTTTTCATATTTTATTAGCAAGTATTTTATTAACAAATTCAAATGAAACTCAGCACTTTATGCATACATTTTTCAATACACTTATTTGGCTCATGTTTTAAGGGCCCCTTTGTGGGAATACCATTGTGTAGGAGAGCCTGTGTATGTGTGTTTGTGTGAGTATGTAGTGCAAGTTCAACTTAATTGCCTGCACGATATTTGTCTTTCATTTTATGATTTTCAGCATACGAGTAAGTATTTTTAATGAATTGCCAGAGCAAAAGTCGACAAGGGCCTAGACAATTGGGAATATGCCATAAATATTCGTTCAGATTTATCTCAACTCTATTCCCCTTTCCCTCTTTCCCTCTCTCCCTCTCTCTATTTAGTCACAGAATCGAGAGCATCAATTATGCATGACAACCCTGGCATCTCAGGAGTACATCTCCATTGTTGTCGACGTGCTTTTACTTTTTTCCCCATTTTTTTTTTGTTTTTGTGCTATTATTAGAAGCAGTATAATAGATCGTCGATGGAAGGCTATCAATAATGCAATTTCGAATTTCATGTTCGCCACAAATTGAAGGAAATTAAAAAGAAAGTGAAAACATTTTACCACCCAAATGCAGCAATGCATAATACAGAGTGTTTTCCATAACCAGTCTTTGGTAGTAAATGTGGGCCAAAAGCAAACATAAAGAGGGCTAACTAAGTGTACACTAATGACACTGGCTTGAAAATATAATAGAAGTTTAGAATTGGATTTTACTGAAGAGTTTTTAGAGCTCACAAGGAAGATTCTAATTTTAGTTTAATTTACTTTTATTTTAATAAAGTTAAACTTAAAGTTTGATTTAATGCAGTTTTAAGTTAGAATAGAATAAGAGATTTAAATGACAAAATACAGTTTTCTATAATTCTAATTATATTCAGTACAACAACTAAGTAAGTTGTAAGTTGTAAACTCTCTAGGAAATGATTTAATTCTCAAACTAAATTAGGATTTTTAAATTAAAAGGGAGTCTTAAAATTAAATCTCTAAATCTTTTAAATAATTTATAACACTTTTCACAAAGTAAGGAATATAAATTTGGTATCACTTTCATCCGCCAAAGCTAATCGAGTAGTGAGAGATAGCTGTCAGCTAGTGTCATTGCATCATAACCGCCACGTCCATCAACAGCAAACAACACTGTAGTAAGCAGGGCAAAAGGGTAAAGACGATGATGACGTCGCTTCAACTGTGTAAATGAGTTAACCGCAAAATGTCAGTGTTCAACTAGTTCACCTCAGGACCGACTTTTGTCTCCAGCTCTCACCGTCTTTAAACCACAGACACGCACAGTTATTTGTGGGGGTCTTGAGAGGGGAGGAGGGACATGAGGAAGTAAAAGTCATTGGATATGAAACGTGGGGAAGGAGTGCAAATAAAATCAATCAATTTATATGGCAACAACAAGAACTGGAAACCCGACGGAGTTTAAGTGCACAGCGACACTGAAATCTATTTACCAGAGTGTTGAGAAAAGTTCAAAGAGCTGGAGAGAGAGAGAGAAAGAGAGAGAGAGAGAAAGAGAGAGAGAAAGGGAGAGGGTGAGAAAGAGAAAGAGAGGGAGGGAAAGGGAGAGAGAATAGTTCACACGCTTCAATACTTACTATACTTAAATGCTTAGAGTTTAAAACTAGAAGACACACTTCAGTCGTGTATGTGTGTGTGGGGGTGTGGGTGTGTGTAATTAATAAACACAACTAACCCCAAGAAAGGGACAATCGACAAATGCAGCTCAAGTGTCGATAGATTTAGCAGCTGACTTTGGCTCAACATTTTTCATAGGTTTTTCAGTTTCTTAATTTTCGGATGTTCGAAGAGCATGGAAAATTGTGAAAAACCGCATTGGATATTTTTGAGTAACAGTTGGAAATAAAAATCAATCAACACGCGCGCTTAATAGTCATTGTTTAGAGGGGGAGTTTGCTGCTCATCAAATCAACTGTATCTGCCAGATACATTTCGTGTTGCATGTATCTTTGGCTAAATCAGCGTTGCTTCGTTCCTCCGTCCGTCTGTTTGTCTGTTCGCTCGTCGCTGTAAGTAAGTATATTGAACAATTGCCAAAGACAAATTGCCTTTGTCTCTAATTTTTAGACAACTTTCGTCGCCTTTTTGTCTTCTTACTTTAATTTGTCTTTTTGCCGTGGGATTCGAAAAGTTTCACACGGTTTTTCTTCAGTATTTTCTTGTGATATTTTGTATTATCTGTCTGTGTTTTTTAGTCATTGGTCCAATTGATTGGCGCACGTTTTGCGCGTGTCGAGACGAAACAAAAAATGATACAAAACAGCAAGTGGGAATGTTTAAGTCGACTACCGACTACGAAATACCCATTACGAATACTTTATATAGATTAAAGAAGACAGTAAACGCCAAAAAGAGACTTTGTTTTTGGGTTATAAGAAAACTATGGATATTTTTAAAATTATCAAAGGCGGGTGAGGCGTGGTTAGAATCTAAAAATGCAAAAATCTCCGCTAAAATATAAAGTGTGCTTATACCAAATCCCAGATCTCCAGCTCTTATAGTGTAGAAGTTATATACTTTTGCGTACCGAAAACTTACAACAAACATAACTTTTTTGGCCTCAAAAAATTTGGTGTTCAAACAAACCCATCCAAAGTCTACCACTAACGGGAATAGTTAAAGCATTTTCATATAATTTTTATGGGTCTAGGCTTCGCACCTAGAAGATACAAGATAGACAAGCACAGACAGGAATGCATTTACTGAGCTAAAAATTTTCCTTTTAACATTTACATTTACAAATTCGATTCTTTTTTTTTTTTTGGGGTTTTTCTGTTTTTGGTTTTCTCATCTGCGCTTAAATTTTTATTGAAATGCGGTGACTTTGTTGTTGTTGTTGTTGTATTGGTTGTTGTTGTTGCCTCAACAGCACTTTGTGGGTGCTTAAAACAGCTGACAGGCCCCACTGACAGATTGATGAATGTTTATGCTGCCTTTTTCGCTCTGGTTCTGTTATTTCAGCCCTCTTACATTTTATATATCTCTCTCACTCTCTCGCAATCTTTCTGTCCCTCTTTCTCCTTACATTTCTTTATTTTTATGTTTTCCATTCTCAATTTTAATGAAAATATTTTGGAAATGCGCTATTTTCATTTGCCGTTGCCAAAGATTTATGGCACAAAGAACCAGCAATAGAACCTGCAACAACTCACGGCTCTTGGCCCCTTTCGGCCAATCAGGTTAATTTGTTTGTAAGCCTAATAGCCTGGTCGAAACGAACGATCGACACAAATGCGTTAAATCGTTGACAATTGGGATCAATTTGGCTCAAACTGAAAGAGATCTCTTTCCCTTCTTCCATTGTTGTTGTTGTTATTGGCCTTTTATGAGTGTGGCAAGCGAGGCGCCCACTTCTAAGTGTGTGTTCAGAGTGTGTGCGTGTGTGTTTGTGTGTGCCACATGCTTTTCCTAATGCGCAACTCATGGGCATTAGCATGACATGCTATGGGGCGTGCCTCGAGAAGGTCAAGCTCATCTCTGGCACACAATGGGTTAAGTCAATTAAAGCTGAAACAATTTTAACGTGCTCCATTTTATGGAGATGAATCATTGTAAAGATTTAAGATCAAATCTGAAAGCAATAAACAAGATTTTCTACAGTCTTTAATTAGAAAATATATTCCAATTTGGTACTATATAGAATAAATGAGTCCCAGTTACGCCAGCAATGCTTCAGAAACTTTTGAAAACTTTACTCAAAATTATTTTTTAGAAATTCCTGACGAAGATCATTGATATTTTCCTTCTAATGGGTTTCTAACGCCTTCATTTATTAGAGAAAATTTGAATACAGTTAATAAAAAGTTTTCAATATTAAGAAATTTGTATTGTTTGAGCTGTTAATGATTGCCAATCATTTTCTCATGCTGTCAATCAATCAGTACATTAATTTTGTAAGAGATTTATAAAAGATTCCCAATAACATTATTTAAAAGTTGTCAAAAAAAAAAAAATTTAACAGAAGTAAAGAAATTCTAAACTTAAAAAAAAGAATTTTGATAAACCATGAGTAATATTTAACAGATTATTTTATTTTAGACAAAATATTTATTTTCCAAGCTTCAAACTCTTATCAAAATTCAAAATACTCTAATCTCACACAACTTACACTCTATATAGAGCTCTTGTTATTTTCTAGATGATTGTATCGTTAGATATGATAATACTTTCTTTAGGCTAATTTTCCAGTTGTTCGTCACACATTCAACACCTTTTTCTTAAGAGGGTTAATCTAATTGAAATCTCAGCTTAGGATCGTTTACTTAATGGAGACATTTCTAGGCAAATGTTTAATGAAATCAGATCAAACTTTTAATGGGCAATCTATTGTTATATTGTAAAGAAATTCTAAGACTGAGAATTTCTTTTCAAGTGTGTTTTTTAGGAACGAAAAGCTAAAAAACATCAACCGTAACCAACGAGAAAAGGGTTCGAGAAAAAATCTTTGCAAGAAATTTCTCTAGCGAAATGTGTAAATAATCGAGAAAAATTTTGTGGAAAAGCCCACGCACAGCAGCCGTGACAACAGCAACAACAACAACAATAGCAAGAAGAAGAAAAACAGCGACAAGGGGAAAAACAAATATACAACTGTTGAAAATCTCGCGCGGAAAAATTGGACGCATTTGCTGACCCAAAAAGACAAATGACCGAAAAAATAAATACAGAGAAAAATAGAGAAACAAAAGGGACAACAGCCGCATTGGGTATACAGGAATACCCATTTTTTGGAGGCGGTGGGTCGGCGGAGGCGTGGCGTGGTGTGGGAGGGAACTGTGTTTATTTTAATGCAAATATTTGTTTATTTTTTGAATGGCATCCCTGTGCTGCTTCTTCCCCCCATTCCAGTAGTATTTTTTTGGGTTCTTGTAAAAGAATGTAAATTTCTAGGGAATTCGCTTTTATTGTTGCTGTTGTTGTTGCTGCTGTTGTTGTTGCTTAACACCCACATGATTTAGTGTAGATTCGCGTTTTTAATTCAAATTCAACGAGTTTTATTTGATTTAATTCGCCTAACAAGTGTCTTATGCTAATTTTTACAGGTGGACAAATCATACCTGGAACTCCTTCTGTAATTTTTCCAAAAGTTTCGTTAATGCAGAGATCGACGAGGGGAGGCAGAGAAGTTGAGAATTTGTTCTGTTTCGGTTTTTTCGGCTTTTTGGTTTTTTTTTTCTTTCTTTCTGTTTGGCTTTTGATTAGGCCGAAACTGATAAATGAGCGATTTAAATGCTAATTAATTGTTAAGCACACAATCAAAGCACACGAACACACAGACACTCTCACACACACATACAAAGCTGCACGCTTACACACACGTAGAAGAAAAACGCTTAAACACGCACAAACACGCACAATGCACGCTATGGAGTTGAGTGCCAGTGAGAGAGAGGGGCGACATCAATTTTACACGGGATGCAAACAAATTGTGGAACGATTTTGTCTCGTTTTAATCTCAGTTCATTTATCAAGCAATGCGCTTTTCGTTTGGTTATTTCGGTTTCCCTTTTGTTGCGCTTTTCCGATCGGCAGCATCTTTTTTTGATTAATAATTTTCGAAATTCAAATCAAACCGTCAAACGGTCACACACACACATACACTCGCACACTACTGCACAGCATTACGATTACTACGAGCACGAAGCTAAAGTTGAAGCCGAAGTTAACAGTAAATTGTGGAACTGATACTGACTGATAATACAAAGAGAGGAATACACTGAATGCGCTTATTGTTTGAGGCGTCCGTGACTGACCGTCCGTTACGTTACACGCGTCGTGAAAGACTAAATCGGACTGAATCATACAAGTATAAGCAGAGACAAGTCAAACGCACGAAGTGCGTTCGCTGCACACGCGAAGCTGTCGGCTGGATACACGAAGCAAGCACACGACCGATGCGTGGAACAGTTGCAATGCGACCAGCAACAACAACAGCCGAATAACAGGGCAAACGAAGAGACAACCCGACGCGCTAGCTAGCGCCATCTAGCGTTACCTACTACGAACTACAGTCTTATACGCTGTTGGTGAGCCATTAACAGCAGGCTAACATAACAGCTGCCTGTTGTGCATCAAACACTCACAGGTTCGAAGAGGGGAAAAGCTGCTGCTGTTAAATCCTGGCAAGAGTATAACAACAACAACAACAACAATAATCTCTCCTTTTCCGCTGCACAAGTCAATGTAATTAATTTCTGGTCTAAATTGCAGCCTCAACAAGAACAACAACAACAACAATTGGAATGCAGCTTGTTTCATTAATACACACGCATTTGGTTAATGTGAGAATGTCAGGTTGTAATTATATGTAAAGGTAATGAAAACAGATGAAGAGAGGGAAAGATTTGGAGATCCTTCTAAGTGGGTTTAATAGTATTAGTGTGGGAACTGTAGATTTGCTTATGAGCGGACTAAAGGGAGTACGTATATGTAAAATAGAGATAGAGAGACAGAGTGATATATAGTAGAAAGAGAGTGAAATCTGTTTAAACTAATTACGCTAACAGACCTGATCTTTATATTAGCTTTGATTCAGTACTAATTAAAGTCAAAAACTATTTAGCGATCTATATTTAACAGTGTTTTTTTTTAAAAAATATTTTTTGAACATTCAAATTATTCAAAAGAAAATTTTTAAGAAAAGTATTATCTTTGTTTTTCTGTATTTTCTGTTATTTAAACTATTATCGGCGTTCTTTTGGCATACTCCGTTGTTTCTTAAAAAACTTAAGCTAGAAGATATGCCTTATCAGGCTAAAGACGATAAAACAGAATTAGTATCGCATTTTATCTGCTTTGAGTATGAATATCTTCTTCTTCTTCCCATTTGCACTTCTCTATCTCTTTTTGCATCTCCTTCCTCCTTTCCGCGTGTGTTGTGATAGGCGGCACGCCTATAAAACAATTTGCTAGTCGCATAAAAACCCAAGAAAACAAATATAACACTTAATTGTATTAACAGACAGGGAAGGAAACGGAGTCGGAGACGTAGAGCAAGACAGAGGCACAGCCCAGTAACTGCAGGTCAAGAGCTACTGAAATAGACGCACCCCGAGGGAGGAGGTAGAAGTGGAAGGGGGCGACGTTGTCGTGTGTTTGCTTAAACAGTTAACAGTCGGGCGGACAAACAAATAGCCCAAGACAATGGCTAAATGGCTCAGGCAAAGGATGAGATTCGAACTGAGGCCCGTGTCCGTGTCCGCCTTCGACTGGGAATCGGAGTCAAAATCGTGGACTGAGTCGGAGAACACACATTTGATTGATGATTTTATGACATTGTTTACTCAAGTGATGATGAGCGGAGCCAGCGGCACAAAGCAACGCAGTTAACTGACAGGAGGAAAAGAGAGAGGGAGAGGGAGAAAGGGAGAGACGAAGATAGTGTTAGAGAAAGAGGGAAATGGAGACGGAGGTAAAGGCGTGTGTCCTTTGGCTGGTGTCGAGTGAGTCTGAGATTTGAGCAGGGAATGGAACAGGGACTTTGCCTAAGACTTTGACAATTTCAATAATTCTTTGGCCCCTTTTATGAGGCCGAGCACTTGAGGCCCTTGATTGTTTTCCCTGGAATGCTATCAATCTTTTGCTTATTAGGGATAATATTACAATTACTTGTAGGCGAGATAAGTCCCAAAACAAGGATAAGCACTCTTAAGTGCCACACCGAATGAGATCTACAGCAAAGGTCAAGTAAATAGCACAAATTTAGTGCTGCCCAAACAAATAGGTTCAGTAGAGAGTTGTGTTAAGGAATTATATGCATTCACTTATCTTAAGGAACTATGTCGTTTAACTACTTTAACTATTTTGTTATTAATTTTCAGTTAAAAATGAATACATTTTATAAGTACTTTTATATTAATAACCCAAAAACGCAGAAATTTTCCTTAAAAATACATATATTATTGTGCCTGGTTCTATTTAGATGTCCATGACTGTAGTTCTTGAGATTGCAACTTGCATATGCAACAATTCGTTGTAAATAGATACGATAGAAGAAGACGCCAGCGGAGTGTGTATGTGGGTGTGCGTATGTGTGTGTGTGAAGGTTGATTGACATATTGACAGCGCCAAGAAATTTGCTTTCGCTGGAAAGTCAAGGAAATGCTGCATATCCTTTCTTCCCTTCCACTCTCTTCATTGTCCCTAAGAGCCTAAAACCTGTTTCAATTTAAGCCATAAACTTTTAAAGCTAACTGTAGAGTGCCCGCAGCCAAACGCTTCTTGGCCAACCAGGAAGCCAGCTGTTCTGTGAGCTCACTTTGCCTTTGCTCCTTGATGTCCTTGATGTCCTTTTGTGTCTGCTGTTCGATGATAAATTAGACCTGGCCAAATGCACTAAACAAAAATGAACAACCAAAAAAAAGGAACACACACACATGCGCTGGGTGTGCATGTATGTGTGTGTGTAGGTAGCATTTGTGGCTCTTTAGCTGCCATTTACCTGGCTTGTTTTTTATTGCTTTATTATGAGCTGGACGAGTTTGTGCCTGTTGTTCGTTATGCTGGCCTACAACCAGGAATAAAAAGGTATGGCCAAGAGACCAGGGACGAGTGCTATTTTATGTCGGCAACTCCTCTTTGTTTGCTGCCAATTGGCAACGCTTCATCATCGAGGCATCACTTTTGGCCTATAGTTAGCCATCTGGCGACAGTTGCTTAGAGATTGGTTACTATAAACAAACAAACAATTAAATCAAGCTAATTAGTTAGGCTAAGTAACAGTTAATTAAGTTAAAGAAAATATTATGTTTTAGATATTTTTATTGGCTTAGAGTTTTAAAAAGGTTATAGCTGGAATTGATGAAAAAGAAGCTTTGAGTTAGGCTTTCCACAAAAGCTTTAAAGTCGTTTCTACTTTTAGAAGACTGCTCGCTTTGTCGGCACTGAAAAGTGTAAGCTGTAGCTACCAAAAGAGTACAGATTTCCTGTGGTAATTGTAGCGCTACCATTTCCCATAAACGGGCGTTACGAAATCAATTTGCACGCCTTTCAAGGGACTGTGAATCCAGGGAAATTGAGGTCACAGTCACAGTTTCAGTCACAGTCGCAGTGAAGCAATGAATTCTGCTGACAGGCAGCCACCAACCATGGCCCTGGCAAAGAAGGGGGAAGTGAGGGGAATGTGGAGTTGGAGTTGGGAGAAGGGAGAAGGGAGCAAATCGAGGTAACTTTGAAGCTAGAATGTTGGCTTTCAGCTGCTTTGCAGCACAAATTAGTGGCAAATTAAGCCATCAATTGTGTTGCAGCTGTTTATATTTTGGGGTACAGTCTACAATAGCTGCAGTGAACCCTTCCAAGCTATTACCATCACCCCCTTGCCCACTTGGTTCGCCCTCAAACCTCAACCGCATTTGACAGACGCGCACTCAACACTTTTGCCAGCTGACAGTTACACTAATAACGACCAGCAAACGCGGCTCCCCTCTGACACGCCCCCCCAACCATCACAAGCAGGCCCACCATGGTCCTCTACTGCCTTTTGGGCAGATGCCAATAACAACAAGAATGGGAACCTAAACAAACAAGGTCGGCATCCTGTGGCTCGAGTCCTGGCCGTGTTCTTGTCGAGTCCTGTTTGGCATACGCTTATCAGTTTTCAATCACATTTGAAACACATTGGTATTTGTGTGCTCATAAATCAAGAGGAACACACCGTAATCCTCAGAAACACACAGACAGGCACACTTCGACACTCACACACACACACACACACACAGAGAGGCACCTTCAAATAGATAAACATTGACAGCTTGACATATGTAGAAAATATTTTTTGAGAGCAAAGAGTGCGAAGAACTAGAGATGTTGGGAGTTAGAAAGAGAAGGAGAAAGTAGCAGAAACTAAAACAGAATCCATTTGAAAAACAAACGTGTTTTAATTTTTATTTTGCGGGTTTTTTTCCAGCTCTCACTTTCACCTTCTCTTACACTTTGTGAGTGATAAGAGCGTTTTTGTCTACGACCAAAACAAATGGCATTGTCAGCGCTTACCAACTCTGTCTGATATGGATACATATCGTGGCATATCCTTTCTAGCCTTTTTTAGCCAATTGATAGGCCCAGCACGTTTCAGCCACGCCCACGAAAACAATTAGGCTTCAAGGTCTCCTGAGCAATAAATACTTGTGTGTATAAGAAGTTAACAGATAGCAGCGATAAGAGATTAAGCATCAAATGAAACTTTTTGTAAATAATAAAAAAACTTTTTTGATAGTATGACACACATTAAAAATTATCTTTATATATCCCTTTATATAGAAAATCAGTTTTTGTGACTATATTCCAAATATAAATGAGCTTTATGCTAAAATCAGCTATTGACTTGATTCGCTTTTGCCACTTTTTAGAAGTCTACTTTATTTATTAACTGTTTACCTAGTAACTCCTCGCGACAATATTTTCCAGGGTAGTTATAGAAACCAAATTAAATTATTTTACAAATAATTTTTACAAATTCTAAACGTTATTATGCTGATTTGACGGCTTTCGATAAAAAGTCATGTTATCAAATGGTTTATTCCTGCCTTTTTTTGGCACAAAAGTGTTGGCAAGAAAGGGGAGGAGGGTAAGCTAAAAGGGGGTTTTAAGAGGAGTTTGTTGTTGTTCGGGCAACGCGTTGTAGCGTCAGAAATTAAGTGGAAATAAAGTGCACTCTTGAATTTCAATTGAAACGCTAGTTCATTTGCCCTCTGACCTCCGCCAAGAGCAAGGGTTAATCTCAAACCACAAATGGCTATAAATAAAAATAAATTATTTCTTCTTTTTTTCCTGCGGTTCTTGAGTTCTCAGGTAGCAACAGTCTCCGGGGACAAACAAAAGGGGTTTTCGTTCAATGCACAGAAGAAGAAAAAAACGTTGACTAATGATTATTTAACTGAATTACCATTAAGTACTGTCGCAAACCCTTTCCTGTCCCCCAAAATGCCTCCACCCCCCCCTTTGCCCCTTGGCTGTTTTTGCCCCTTGGGCATTTTGCCTTTGGTCACAATTGTATAATTATTGCCTCTTCGCATTGGGCATTGTAGTTGTTGTTGTAGTTGTTGTTGTCCTTCTTATTGCCGGCAGTTGTTGTGCTTAATAAATATTAATAAAGTTGATTAAAAGGTTTATGCAAAAACTAAGCACACTCACAGACTCACTCACTTATTCACTCATTCATTCATTCACTTACTCACAAATCCACTCGTTGGCATTCGTCAGATGTTTTGGTCTCAAGTGTTTTCGTGTGTTTTGCCTTAAGTGGCAAATGCGTATGTTTTTGGCATTTTATCCAAGTTGTTCACAATTTATTTAAGCCATAACATAACAAGGATTATTTCATTATTGTTGATTAAGGCTCTTATGACACAACGCATGAGGACTACAAACAACAGATTTATTGGATTTGGCCAAATACATATGTTTTAAAACAGTTAATGGCGACAGTTTCAATGTTTCTATTTAGTTAGCTGTATTTGGTTTAGAGATTTGCTAACAGTAGAGATTTAATAGATAAATAATTGCAAAATAAAGCATTAAATTAATCTTCTAAAACTAGAGACAAGCTGAGTAAAGTGATTAATTTGTCAAATTTTGAATGCAGAAATATTTAAGAAGCTTTGTATTTATAGGTCTAATTATTGACAAAGGTATATAATAAAGTTATCCTATACGTATTCCAATTCTGCAGAGTCATGGCCTTATTTATGGCCAACAAACGAGCTCATTTCCACACATAATCATTGTGAATCGCATTATGTTCACTCACATTATTTGCTCTAAGTATCACAAAACTTTTGACTAGTCCCTCAAGGACATGAACGTGGCTCGGTGTGACTAGCCCAAAAAGAATCCAATGGAAAAAACCACAGACACGCCCACATTTGAAGCGTCTACCACCCACCACCCGCAAATGATACGCACAAGACCCGCACGCGACACAGAAATGACTCAGCATTCGTGTGAATACCGCTGAGTGTCTCTGAGTCTATCAGTCTGTCAGTTAGCCAGTCTGTCAAGGGTTCAACAAACCAACTGACCATAAACTATAACAAAGAATTCAAATAAATACTCAAAATTGAAGTTTATAGTCAGCGCAGGAGTAAAACTTTGTTGTCGTCTATAGCGGGTGCAGACTGTAGTTGTTGTTAGGGGTCACGCGTTGTCATGCAGGGCGAAAGTGAAATATTATTAATATAAAAAAAACGGAAAATAACTCAAATTTAAAAAACGATTCCACATAAAAAGATGAAAAACGCAACTGCAGTTTGAGGGGCAGGAAAAGCGAAAGGGGGAAGGAAAAGCAGTTACCCGCCATATGCCGACTGCAAATGGGGAGATTTAATTAATTTCGACACGCAAAAACATATATGTATGTGTTAGTGTGTTTGTGTATTTGTGAGTGCAAATATCAGTTATGAGTATACTCGTAAATAATCATAATGATTCATGGCAATGTAATGCATCAAATATTTAACTTTTGTTGACTTTTACAACACAAGGAAGTTGCAACTGCAGTGCACACAAGTAGGCAAGTGCTCGACTTTGAGATACCCTTGAATACTTGAGATACTTATATAGTTTCTGTTCATATCGAACTGAGATACTCATAATTTCTGATCACCATTCTTTATGCATAAAATTGTTACTTATAAATATGATTTTAGTTGCTAAAATACCCTGTAAATAATCTGGCATTTTACTAGTTAAGTTGCCTGTGTTAACTGAATACTTTAGAGTCCTTTGAATCCTTTTAAAAATCATATGTTATATTGTGATGCATGCAACAAAACGTGGCAAACAAACTAAGGGTGCACGCAAACTGACGGGGTAAAGAATAGAGTAGGGAAGGGGAAGGAAAGGTGGGGGAGCGGGAAGAGAGAGACAATGATACAATTCTTATCCATACAAAATCCTTTGTCGTCACATTTGGCACGCGTCATCAGGTGCAGTTCCCAAAAAGGGTCCAACTCGCAGTCTCCCAGTCTCAGTCCCCGTCTGGTTGTTCTTCCCCTCCTCTCTCTTTCTCTACCTCCTTCCCTTTATCTCCATCTCCGTCTCAGTATCTGTGTCTGCAGCTGAAGGTCTCTGTTTGTGCTTCTGTTGTTGTTATTCTTGATTGCTTTTATTGTTGTTGTCGACGCTTTTAAACACGAACGCCTTCTTGTGTTGAGCGTGCCAAAGGTAAAGATGCCGACGGTTTAATGCAGGTAGACAGAGTAGCAGGTGAGAGGGCAGAGAGGAGATGGGAATGGTATTGGGTATAGGGGCAGGAATTGGATACTGCGACTTTTGACTGCGTACTGTGTCTGAGTGGCCACTGTGTTCGGCAAGCTGCTTTGCATGACAACCGGTACCGGTTGCAATGTGCCATTCTACTTCAGAGTGTTTAAATTGATTGGAGGATTTAATTTCAGTGGCAGCTGCCGACCAGATGACCAGGTGATCAGCTAAACGGAACACCTTTGACTAACTAAGTTAAATTGCTCATTTATAGCAAGTTCTTTGTTTTTTATTTTGTGGTTTCTCTGTCCTTTATTTATTTTGCACATGTTGTTTAATACTCAAAAATTTTAAGCAGCTTGATTTCAGCATTTATAAGTATTCAGCAGAATTAAAGTTTATATCTTAAAATTTCAGTTTAAAATAATTTAACTTTAAATTTCCATAACTCTACAAAATAGCGTTAGTTTAATTATTCATTGCCAAAAGTTTTTCTACAATTTATTAATGCATTTCGTCTAGTTAAACAATCAAATGTTATTTCAACATATTTTAAGTTATACTACAAAACAATAATGACTTTCATAACAAAGCGGAAAATAAATCCCTTTCAAATATGCGAACACATCAAATATGAAATTAAATCAATTTTCCTCTTTAAATAATATACTACAAAAAAACAACAAACAATGAAATGATAATTTAATTTTTTATAAATTAACTTTTGCAATTGTTATATGAATTTCGCTAATAAAAAATGAGTAAATTAATCACAATGTATTCAGTAAAATTTTTGGGATTTATATTCATTTTGTCTCAACGTTATTCAACAGATTATGTAACACAATAACTCGGATCGATGTATAATTATATACAAATAACGATATCAGATTACAGTGATTGACACGTGAATCAATTGCAAATAGTTAATAATGATTATTATGCAAGTTGAACATTTGTTTAAAAAAAAAAAGTAATAATAATTTAAAATTAATGCCTAAAAGCAAAGATTAATTCGCTAATATATTATGCGATTATATAAACTATTTTAATTAGTTTAGTAAGTACTTCTAAAAGCACTAGTTAAGCTTGTTTGGAACTTATTTTATTTGGTATTTATGGGATTTTCTATTCAAAACTAAAATACTTTAATGCACTTAGTGCTTTCTAGGGCATCGCATGTATGTCATCCAAAAATAGCTATTCCTCCTTTGTTCACAATTAACCAGAAACCTCCAAAAACCATTGCTTTTAAGCCAAGTTACTGATTGAGTAAGCCAAGTATTCAGTGGCTGGAAAAGGAGCTGGAAAGGCAGCGAAAAATCAGCGCAAAACTTAAAACATTAACGAGCCATTAACAAGTTGGGCCAATAAATTTGTATTATGGCCAATTAAAAGCGAATAAAAATAACAACAAAGACACGCACACAATACCAATGCGAAAAATACATAAATAAATACCAAAGAAATTACAAAAGACAAAAAAAAATGTGGAAAAATAAAAATATGTATATAAGAAATAAGAAATGAGCACAAATGGCCAACAAATTTCGATTAGGCAAGAAGGCGGGCGAGAAAATTTGTGTTTGTCATGCGGCATAGACCCGCCCCCTTCAACGAGTGGGTAAGGGGTCCTCCCACTCCTCAAGCCTGGCCAACGAAACACTCATCAAGTTCACTTACACATTTGCGCCACAAAATGTTGCTACTGGCGTTGCAGCACGTTGCATTGATTTATTGTGGCTGAATTAGAAGTCAGCAGATAACGAGCCATGAGAAGAGTCAACCACACAACGGGGAGTGGCAGAGGGGCAGGGGGCGTAAGGCGTGAGGCAACTGGCAACCGGAGAAGTAGCCAAAGTGATGCCAGGCATTGTTCTAGGCGGCATTGTTGACTCTGCCACACCTCTCTCGCCTCTGCTGGAAGCTGTGGAGGAGAGGAAGTGGGTCGGTTAGGTCTCGGTTGGGGCAACTTAATACGCACGCGTAATCGTATATTTATTTAAATTTATTGCCAGCAGCTACCGTGCTCGACCAATGGTTTGGGGGATTCAAATGCCACTAGAGGAGGTAGGAGTAGGGGAAAAGGGGAAGGGAGTAGGGTTAGTGCGAGGTGCAGAGGGAACACAACGCATTGTTGGCGTAGCGGAAGAGTTTTCCAGCAGCACAGAAAATTTGCCAACTAGCCAAAGTACTCGCCTTCAGTCTGTCCCATTGAGGGCAACTCCTAAGTGAATTCAACAACGATGAGAGAAGGGGTGAGGGGGTTGGGGGAGTGGTGGCAACTCTGGTCGTATTCTATGCTACGTGCAGCATAAGAAATATTCAATTAATCACACTTTATGGTTTAGTTCAACATTTGTTGCAATTTTTCTTGCTTTGCTCTTGACGCTTTATTACAATTGTTGCTTCAATTGTTGTTGTTCTCCTAGTTGTTGTTGTTGTTGCTTGTTCTTTGCCATGTTTCCAACTTGTAAGCAATTAAATTTGTGAGTGCGTCTTACTCTCTCCCTCTTTCTCTCTCTCGCCCTTCGTCTATCTCTTTCTTTCTCAATGTGTGTGCATGACTTTCAGCTTTTGCTTAATTAATTGCACTCAGTGTAAAGCTTTCTAGTGCTTGTCCAGTCACAGTCCAGATCGAATTTATTCTCCCTTACTCTCACTATCTATTACTGTCCCTTGTTTGCTATCTCTTTCTATCTTCCTGAGCTTATGTAGCTATAGCATTTTCCAGCAGATTTTCAACTAATGTGAGCGCGGGAGTCATCTAAAATGGCGTCTGATTTTACGATGCATCTCCAAAATGCAACTGTGCTTTAACTTTAAGCAGCCACTGTGACTTAAATTTAAGAATATTCCCTAATAGTATTTAATGTTTACTTGAATCTACCAGTTTTAAATGGTATTAAGTATTATTTCAGTTTAATCCACACATTTAAGGTGACCATTCCATGCACAATGACATTTCACTTAATTTTGGCGCAAATCATATTAATTTATAGTGATTCATATAATTAGTAATCTGCACAAATTATGTATATTAATTTAAAATGATGAAATATCAATTATAAAAGCAAACGACAATAAACTATTGTTATAATTATTTGCCAATATATTAATACTAATTAATATTTGTATATTATTATAACAAAACTAAGACCGATTTCTGGTATCAATCATTAATACCGACCTACCCGCCCCCACGCCCCTCCCTTCTCTTTTTTTGTTTAACCCTTCGCTGACCTGCATTTTAAATATGCATTGAAAACGCAATTATAAAATCATATAAGTGTGTAATTTGTGCAGAATCCTTTCATTTGTCACTTTCATAAATAAGCGGCAATAATTTTTCATGTAACATTGTTTGTATGTGTGTGTGTATTTCCGTGTGTCTTGTTTTAAGAGAAAAAGTGGAAAACAAAGGGGATTTTCACAGATAAAAAAAACATAAAAATTGACAATTTGTAGTCCTTTGTTCTCTTTATTATTTTTTAATACTTAGATATCGATAAGAAATACTTAAAGTTATTTGTAATGAAATTTTTCAAGCTCAAATTTTTAACTCTATTTTCCTTTACAGGATATCTGCGAATCGAGTACCACAAATGGTAAGTTTTACTACTTATATTTATATATATATGTTGATTTATTTGCAAATACATGCAATTGCCATGGCCGCATAATTTAAAATAATTGAAGGCCGCGATGAGTTTGACTGTGTGGAAGAAGCGACAAAGGCAAAAAAGACAAAAAAAAAAAAAAAATTATTATATATATTTTAAATTGGAGCAGGAGAGAAAGATAAAAAAATTAATCATTATCAGTGGTGATAAGCGCATGAATTATTTCACATTTGGTGGGCATTAAAAGTGCATTAAGTGCATTAATTAATAAAAATGTAATTTTAACTTAACTTAATAGAAATGTGTGGGTCACAAATCAACTCCACAATCTCTTTATTATTTTGGTTCAATTTGTTTGTTGGTTTTTTTCTGCTTCCATTACATTTTGGTATCGTATTTCATGCAAATCTAACATTTGGCTAAAATTATGACCAGCAGAAAATGCCAACTCAGTTCGGCTATAACCGCTAAATAGCCATTTCGTGACTTGCAGCTGAGTCTGCGCGACGGTTGCCCCATTAACCGGGGGCTAATTAGACGCGACTTTGGCAACAATATCGCAAAAAAAACAAGAGTAACAAAAACTGAAGGGAGAAAACTTCATACAAATCGCCTTAAAATTGGCAAATCATGCGAGGCGCCTTACCGCAATGGGCGTGGCTGCTTCTTTTCGCGCCCCTTCTGACTGGGCGTAAATTAGAGCAGGAAATTAGCACGTTAGCGTGATTCACGCGACAGTTTTACGAGCTGCCCCTTCCAGCCCCGCCTTGTCTGACAAATGCCCCTTTTATAACTCCACCCAGCGTTGAGTCTCTGGATAAAGTAGCCAATTGGCAAAATTGTTTTGTCTCTGAAAATGCAATAATATGTCAGATATATGTACGAAGTCGGTCAGGTTTGGTTGGAGCGTGTATAAACGTACGTATCTAAGAGCAAGAAGATAGATAGACGTATAGAAAGTTGTAGATAAAGAACAACAGAGACAATGACATAGAGAAATTAACTACGGACAATGATATATAATTTATATTTCTTATAAAAATAGCACACACTTCCTTGTATCAAAACTTCACTTACTATTCAATCACTTCACTTACTATTCCTCATACGTAAACACAAAAAAGCCAAATAAAATATAATAAAATAAATACAAATTGAAAGTGTTTATGTACAAGTATGTAATTACACAATTTATTCGCACAACACACACCTTCTGTGGAATTTTCCCCCCTTTCCATTTGTCAGGCACATTTTCCTCTTTAACAGTCATACAAGAGCGCCGTGTCTTTATTGAATTTGTGTAAATATTTTACAGTTTTTATTTCAACGTTTTTTTATGTTTTTTTTGTTCAATATTCCTGATGGATGACTGTGGCCATGATAAGCCGACTTACTGCATGGTCTGGTCCACCCGTACAATCCGTCTGTCTGCCCGACTGTCTGTCTGTTGATTGACATTAAACCAATTTCGTGTTGCATATTGATATGTTTATTGACAATTTGTGGCAAGACTGGAAGCTCGTTTGCCGTATCGTTGCGGGTGGGCGGGTAAAGTAAATCAAATTACGCAAAAATGTTAAAAAAAAAATGATAAATAAAAGCAAAAAGGCGAATGACAACATTTGCCTGGCTTTTAATTGCACAACAAACATTTACAATTGTTGCCTGTCTTAACTTACAACACGCAGTGGTATAAAGATATGGCAAGAGCCAACTTTGGCCAGACGCCTAGCACGCCCCCTCTTCCAGCCCCTCCCTTACCAATCATGCCACATAAATTGCCAGGCAAAAGTGCAAAAGTTAAGGCTCATTAATCATAAATGTAAGGCCTTTCCGTGGGTGGCTCCCCAAAGCGAACAAATAGAAGGGAGAGGAAGAGAGAGGGACGAAGACAGCAGCAGAAGAGATAGCAGTAGACGTAAAAAAAAGAAGGACAGATGGATGAGCAGGCAAAAAGGCACGCGAATTATTTATAAAGTTGACTGCGGCGTAAAACTGTAAATTGGTTGGCAATTCTACGTATTGTTTATTCAGACAGCTCGAAAAGTTTCTATTTGACAGAGCAGAAAGAAGGAGACAGATAGTGGGGAGTTGGAAAAGGATGGAAAGAGTTGAACTTAGGTAGACAGAGTTCATTCAATCATTTGTGAGCTAAAAAATTATAAAACTGTGACATCTACACACTCACATAAGTGGCAGAAATTTTCAAGTTATTATTTTCATAAATTTTAAATTCCATTAAAATTTCAACAAAGTAAAATTTTTGTAAAAGACTTTAATTAGTCTAGAGTCTAGTGTCAGCTATTAATTTAAAGCAGTTTCAAAAACTGTATATGATTATAACTTAGACATACTAATCTACAGACTAGTAGCTAATTACATGAGTAGTAGTAAATATCTGTATGATCCAGATTTGTTGCATTTTTGTGCCCATGTCAGAATAACTGTCAGTTAGTTTTTTAAAACTGTCTATTTATTAACTTTGTGAGAAATTAACAATTTTAAAGAATTTTTAACTCAAATCTTTAAAATATTCTTTATACATTTAAATAAAGTCATAATATTTTGCTAAAGCTCTTGGCTCCTTTTAGATCTTTAACTGGATATGGTCACCTTCTCCCTTCCCTTCTACCAATGCGACTGCCTATTTAGCCGTTCTGCTTGTTGTGTAGCGTGACACACACATCTACATTTCCTCATGGCTTATTTAGCATAATTACAGTCCATTACCTGGTCACGCGCCCCTATAGCAGAGGAAGAGTGCTCTCTTTCCCTCTCTCTCTCTGTCCCTCTCTCTCTCTGTCTCTTTTAACAACAGAGGTGCCATATGTTGTCAACTGTCCAGTGCTACATGTTGACCAAATTGTCCCCTCACTTTTAAAATTATGCTATTGCCTCTCCCTCTCTCTTTTTCTCACTCTCCCTCCCTCTCTCTCCAGCTACTGTTTTTTAACTGCAAAATGTAAATTTAATGAAGGTTCCCGCGAAGGACAACAACAAATAGAAATGAGAGCAACAAATATTTAGTAAAATTATTCACATCAAAGGCGGCACAGCTGCGGTTTCTTAAGGAGCAAGTGAGAAATAAAGGCTGAAAAAGGAGGCTATAAAAAAGCCAACGCTAATCACAGAGCCAATAAAAAAACGCCCATGTCTAACTGTGCCCCAACTTCCACCAAGAACAACAACAACGACAACAACAATTACAACAAATAGAAGCCACAGCAATGGAACACAAGTTTTTCTAATTTGTTTAAAGGTTGCTGCGGTCAGTTGGTCAATTTAAAGCAAATTTCCACATGACTGCCATTGTGTGTTATTATAGCCGCCGGCCATTGGCAACAGCAGCAACCACAGAGAGGCAAATAGGGCGGGAGATGGTTGCCATAAGAGGGAGAGAGGGGGGTAGGGGACAACGGGGGAGGCATATTTGACATTGGCTTGGTTTTTAGTCAGTTTAATTAAAATGCAAGTAGGCAATTTATATACACTTCATGTTCTTTATATGGATGTCGCATGTGGACCAACAGTCAGTGGAGGAAACAGAGAGAGAGACAGACAGAGAGTCAAAGAGGGAGAGAGGGAGAGTGTGGGCTGATAGTGGCCAGACAGACTGGCTGCTATTAGGCCATGCTTTTTGATTTATGTTTTTACACGCTTAAATGAACTGTGGTTGTTGTTGCATTTCCCTTTTTATTGTTGTTGCCTTTGTTGTTGTTGTTATTCCTGCAGTTGTCCTTGCTGTTTAGTTTGGGTTGGTTTATGGTGAGTTGGTTCAGCTCGGGCTGCCATTGAAACAGTTTTGCACATGAATGGCTTAAACTCGGAGCAACAACAGCAAAAAATTTAAAAAGCTGAGAAAGAAAATAAAACAAAAATTGTATAAAAGCGTATTAAAAAGGCGGAAAATGTTTTGCCACATGACTGCAATGCCAATATGCTGAGCATTGACTGAATCGTCCTTAAAACAGCTTCAATAGCTGTAAGTAGCTTAACTACTTTTCAGAAAAATAACAACAACAAAAAAGGGTTAAAATATGACTCTGAAATCTGGCTAATAATTCAATTGCATTTTAGATGTTTTAATTAAATTTTGTAAAAATTTATTTACAGAAGAATTTATAAAGAAATTTTGTTACATATTTCTTAAAGTAAATGACTAAAACTTAAATCAAATAAATTTTACACTTGATATATTTATTTTTGATAATTCTCTTTACATCAAATAGTTTATTTTATCAAGTCAACACTCTTCTTTATTAAACCATTAAATCAACTAACTAATTAAATTATTTTAAGCCCATTTTCATAAAAATGTTCTTGACTTTGTTAAACAAAAAGTTTAAAAACCATTTTGAGTATTTTAATAATTTTTAGTAAGCTTATTTTCTTGTACTGATGCAGTTGTTAAAGCTTCAAGAGGATTGCGTATTGATGCTATTTAAAATTCCTTTGATGACTTGACCAAAAATGTGGGATTATTTATGCCGCATTTTAATGCTTTAGCAGGAAGCCAATGCAGTTTGCCATGGCCAAAACAGAATGTCGAATATCGAACATCGAACCTCGATGCTCGAACAACGTTTCAGAATCGCTTTTTGGTGTTTTTGGTGTTTTGAATTTTGGAAGGCAGACGCAACGGGAAACGAGCCAAAATGCATTGTCAAACTATCAAATTCTTAAATTGCAACTGACAATCAAGTCACGTACAATAGCGGGCACAAAAGAGGAATCTAAAACCAAAAGCCACCCACAACAGAAGGAAAGGAGTAGGGCAACAAAAAGGGGGCGTGTTCGAAGTTAAAGCACTATAGAGTTGTGGAACAAATGTTGTTGAATTTTGTTTGGGGAGTTGAGTGAAAGTGGAAAAATTATTTAATAAACTCTGCGTTTGGAGGCAGTGCATGCAATTAACTTGGATAGCTTCATCAAAATTGATTTAGTTGGCAAAAGACCGAGCTGAAATTCCAGGGTAAAGCATACAACGACGATGGGAAAAAAATACTAAAATAAACAACTTTCATTTTGCGGTTCACTGAAGTTGTAATTTGCTTCTGCCGACCACACTGAGATATTTAAGTTGTAATTAAAATGCAACGCAAGGCTCTCTGGCCAAAGCAAAGGCATCAGCAGCAACCGAAGCAACAGCAACAACAGCAACAGCAACAACAACAGCAACATCGACTGAGAGCTGCACATTTTATTTAGATAAACAGCTGTAACTCAATTTGCGCTACTCTTTCTACTTGCTGTTGGCCAAAATATTTGCACAGGTCTAATTGAATTTTCAATTAAGTCGCTGAAATAGCAGCGAGGGTAGGCAGCCAAGTTCACTCCTCGAGAGCAAGTCTCGTGGCGAATGCCAATGCAAACCAAATGAGGTGTATGAGTGGGCAAAAAAACACATAAAACATAATTTCAAGCGGCTACTCAAATATTAAGCATACGCCATGTACAACCGCAAAGTGTAAACCAACAACACGAGAAAAAAAATAAATCCATTAGCCAAAATGTGCAAATAGCAGAGAGACGGACAGACGGACTGACTGACGACTGCCTTTTTGGGCCTAACCAAGTAAATGAAGCCAACGTCAACAAGTAACACACACGCATAAACAGTAAAAAAGGGAAATCCACACAAAAAAGTAGCAATAGAAATATCGAAAATATAAAAAAAGATAAATGAAACCCAGATGGAAAAGCAGCTGTAGAAAATGTGCCATCAACAGTCAAACGTCGAGCAGATTTGCATGTTACTGATCAAAATTCGGGGCGTTAGAAGTAAGTGGAAAGTGAAGCATGGAGTATATGGTAGATATATACACACTTCTTCTACACTTCGTCCATGTGCAGTGGAGTAAAGTGAAGTTTCGTGCTGCAAAATGCATTGTAGCTGCCCAGTGGAGTAGTCCCATTTCGGTCTATGAAATCCATAACACTAACAGATTAGTGTTGGCAGCTTTTGGTGAAGGAAAACTTTAAAAATGTGGCCTGAAAATGTTTTGAGGGGTTGGCTTAAGATCTTAACAAATGATAATCAGTTTTTAAACGTTTCCTCTAGAAATTCTGTTAAACTTAAACTTGTGTTTTAGTCATAACTCACGTTCATAATTTGTCTGCAAAAGATAAGACGATAAAGTTTTTAGTTAGGACTTTAATCAAATCATAAAAGTTTAGAGTTAAATAATCCCCTATTATATAAATATTAATTTCTAGATCTAAGTTTGGAGTGCAAAAATGATTAGCCATAAAATGGCTAGTTGCACAGCTCTACTGGCATGTGCAGCCATAAAAGTTTACAAGTGCGAAATTGCATTTCATGAAAAGTGTCCTTGGCTTTAGCATGAGCTTCTATTTTCCTGATTTTCTCTTTTCCCCTCATTCCCTCTTTCCCTTTATTTCATTTTTTTTGGTGTTGCCTTTGGTCGCCGCCAACGCTTTTTAAATTCACTTATTCAAATTTCTTTTAGGTACACTCACACACACACTCCCACACACATGCACAATTCTCTTTGGTTGTGTGGGAGTGAGACTCTCTGGACTATTTTTTGGACATGTCACGTGCATAACAAATTTGTTGCCAAAATCTGTTTTTGATTTAGTGAACAGCTTGCACTTTTTTTTTGTTGCTGCTCTTTGTGATTTTTCTTCTTTCTGATGTTTTTGTTGCAAAAACTTGAAATAAATTGAATTTGTCGGCCTATGCAAAAGTGCATGTCCAAAATTGGCCACTTGACAGTTAGCGGTAATCAAAGCCTGAACAAACTTTTCCTCTATGTCTGTCTCTATGTCATGTATGGACTGTTTCATGAGTGTGCTTGTGTCTGTGTGCATGTGACTGCCTAATTTTGCTGGCTGGCAAGTTGAAGCAGCAATCAGACAAGCGCAATGCTGATTAATGTGCTTCTGGCCACCAGAAATCAATCAATTCTTCAAGTTTTTTGTGCCGTAGCCATTGCCGTTGCCACTGCACGAATATCTCGAATTTTATTGGATACGTTTTTATTTCTTACTTCTTTCACTTCCCTGTTTGCTCTGTATATCTTGGTTCGTTTTGTTTAGTTGCCTTTTGTTAGATGTGCGTAAATGTGCCAGGAGTAGACCTAATTAACACGTCCATACATCAATCATCTGGCTGGAGTAATGGCAACAGCAGAGTTCAACGAAGCGCATTATTGTGCGTAAATTACTCAGCTGGTATGGCAATTTGTGTGCCTTCCCTCGCCTATCGACCCTAGATTCACTCTTTATCTTCATTGAATTGTAGTCGCAGCCGAGCAGAAGCAGCGACATACGTGACGTATACGCATTGCGCATACACACACACAAACACACACACACAACTCTACTTTAAGTGGCAAACACTTAAAGCTCAACATTATTCACGGTGGTCCTATTATTGTAGCTGTGCTCTGCGCTGTCATGTTAAGGTTCAAACTTGTGCCATGCAAAAACGTCACTTTGCATTTGTTGTCGCGTTATGGACAGTGTCCACTAAAAAGGGAAACAGCGGCAGCATGAAAAGGGAACAGTTTCTGACAAAAGCAAAGTTGCGGGGCAGCCGTTTATAAATGGCATAGCATCAAAACTTAACAAGCGGCACTAAATCTAAATGACACACACATACAGCTACACGTACACAAACACACACACACATACGCAAATCTATACACACGGTTAGCTGTGGAGCTGTTAAGTCGCCGTCAGACAGCGCAGTCACATTCGCATTCTGATGCGTGTGGTCAGTCGGCCATTTTGTGGGCGCATTGGCTTTAGCTTGTGTGGAAAGCGGTAGGGGAAATGTGAAGAGAGGGAGAAGAAGAGGGAGAGTACTACACGGCACTCCCGTGACATGCAGCAATAACAAATTTGACTGAAACAAGTGTTAAAACAAATTGTCTAAGCTTTTGACTGCACTGATTCATCAACTTTATTTATGATTTAATTTGTCAAACATTTTGTTATTTATGAACAGCTAACTAAATTTTAAGCTAATAATAATTATATTTATACTTTATTGCTATTTCGATTGGTAGCTAATTAACTCTATAATGAGAAACTTGATTTAAAAATTGTTTCAACAACATAAACAAAAATGTTGATTGCAATTTTAACTTTTAATATATTTAAAATTAACTATTTATGCCAGATGCTCATTGAAAATGTTGCAACAAGTAGAATAGAGTTAGCTGTAACTCAAAATGTTATTTAATTCATAGAAATATTAAACAATTTAAAAATATTTTCATAAGTCGGAGATGGCAAAACAAATTACAGGGTATGCGGCTAACAACTACAGTGAAAAGAGAACAGAATTTTTCGTTAAATTTGAAACAGGGTTTAAAGTGCTTTAACGTAAAAGTGTGTCAACTGGTTTTTGGCTGTGCGAAATAAATTTGAAAAAATATTTTCACTCTGAACTTTGGGCAAACATGAACATCATCGTAGTCAACCTTTTGGCGTAGGTAAAATTAAAACTCGTTTGCAATAAAATCAATGAAAATATTTATGATGCAGCTAAAAACAAATAACAGTATATTTATTTTGCATTTCACGCATAAATTTTCAAACCAACGTTGAGAATTTTTCCCTTTAAGAAAAAACAAAATATATTTGCTATATATATTAATTTTTGTGTGTTGCCAATGAAACCATTAATATTATTATGTGTATTTATACATATTTCATTTATTCCTCAATTTTTAATAAAGTCTAAACAAAATGAATGTATGTGTGTTAACAGAATTTGGATTCACTGACTTTTCACAGCATTTATCAAATCCAATATGAAAATGAAGCAACAAGATTTAAATCAATTTCTGTTTGTTGCATTGATTTTCTGACTATTCAGGGCAGCAAAACTATGTGAAAAGTTGAAAATGAAAGAATTTGTAGCTGGTAACTATTTGGGATGACTATTTGTTTTAGACCTATCAGTTTTCATTGGGCTTTTACTATTTTATCAAAACAAAAGCAGCCAAACTCTGTAGCAAATACAAAGCTTTGACTGGCTTTAACTAGCAAAAAATGTATAAATAAAAGAAAAACATATATTTAAAAACATTTAAGTAAATTTGAAAAAATTGCGTTTAATTTGATCATAGTTCTCAGTGTCAAAGACAAAAATGTTTGCTTTGTTTTCTTTTGCCAGTTTAGTTATTTCATTTTCAGTCCATCAAGTGAAAGTTTTGGGCCTTAGTTGAAAATTATACCGCTTTTGTACGAGTACTTACTTTGGCTCCAAAGTTTTCCGCAAAACTTTGCGTTATTTGTGTGTAATGCCAAGTAGTTAAGCTATGGATTTTTTACACTTCTTATCCTTAGGTCCCGGCGCATTTACTGGGGGTCCAACTTGCCACGGAAGTGTTTACATATGCGCATAAAGATGCTGCATCTACAGAGCTGAAGCCACTAACATAGAAGCAACTTTACTTAAGACAAACTTTGCTTCATTTGTTACAAATCGTGACTGCATTCTGTGGAAATAATTTACGCTTAGTTTTTCCCTACACACTTTCCCTTACTAGTCTTTATTTTCATAGAGTACCCAGATTTATTCTTGTATAATATTATATCTATATAATACTGCTTAAATTGATTATCCATTTTTATTCTATTCCAAAAAACTTCCTAATTTCATACCATTAATTTAATTTCTTTACTAATTAATGCACAGTTTCTGAGTAATTGAAACTATGCGCAACTAAATAATTTTATTTTTTTACTATTATGCAAATAATTGGAATCGTTTATTAAGTGTCTAGCCGTTTATAAGATTTATGAGCATAGAGAATGCAAACATTAAGTAGAAATTCATATTAAAATTGCAAAATAATTTGCATAAATTATGCAACTATTGCGTGTTGTGTCATAATTATTTTTGCTTTCAATTTATGCTCTCATCGAGTGACAGCTGCGAGTTTTTAGTTAGACAGTCCAGAGACTGAGACAGCTGTCGTACATTATCTGATAATCGATTACAAATAAACAGAGGTGGAGAGCTAAGAATGCTCGCTGGATATTTACTTAGGCGATAGAAAAAAACCGTGTACTAAGCCAAAAGGGGTGACCTTTTTGACCCTGACCCCTGACATGTGTTTGTGGACGACGTTGTAAGCCTGACCCACCCCAAAGTCAGAGTTTTAGTCTGGCAGAACAGTTTTGTTTGACCAGGTGCAATAGTTTCCAAGTCGCACTTCAGAAAATCAACAAACTTACGTTCAGTAAACTATATAAATGCATTATTAGCTTCATTTGTGTGCTGGCCACAGAGCGTAACGTCAATTAATTAGACAATGTCACTTGTTCTGCAATTTACATGATGCTCAGCTCTCACTAAGCTTCTAAGCAATGCACTTAACAAGCAGGAACATTAAGAATACCAAGGACTCCATCAGTAGACACAAAGGGAGAGAGACAGAGAGAGAGAGAGTGAGAGGGAGAGAGACAGAGGAAGAATGTGAGGGGAATTGACCGATGCTTAGAGTAGAGCTTTCTAATGAGACTTAAGCTACAGACTCCAATGACTTTCATCTCCTTTAGTGCTCTTTTTGCCTTTCTAACTATTTCTCCTTTTCATTCTGCCCCTCCCTGTATTTCGTTATCTGTTTTTTACACTTGCTCTCTCTTTCTCTTACTTTCATTACATATATCTATTTCATTCTATCTATCTAACTACCATTTTAGCTTAGCTTCTCATGAGTCGAAGTTAAGCTTAACCAAACGCATCATTGATGTGTTCAAATTAACCCATTTAGTAATGCATATAAAATACTTGTCGTTATAAGGTAAATTTATTACTATAAGTTTCGAAATCATAATTAAAATTAAGGCTAAATGTTAAAATGTAATTTTGATTACTGTTTTATGCTAAACAAATTTCACAGGGATTTTTCTGTTAGACCTCCAAATCTCTCTGTTTTTCTGTTTCTTAAAGGCCACTTTCCAGTAAATGAAAATGTGTTGTAAGGAGTTAAAGTAAACTTGGAAGACAACTACACCTCATATGTACCATATATGATAATGTTTATCTATGCTTTCATCTATTCCACTTTCTTTTCTATGTCCAACTATAATTTTTCAAATCTATTTGAGAATATTTACAATGCATTGTAATGTCACCTTTGGGTTAAGTTAGAGAGAACGAAGCAATCCATTAAGCTGCAACTGGCAGCATTGGCCATTTTATAATTTATCAAAATGAAAATTGATGTGCACGAGCTGAGTGTACAAGTATTTGTCGCCGTCTTCACTGACTCCCTCTCCTCACCGCACTACATGCGTTCCTCGCGCTCCATACGCTGGAAGGGAGGAAGGAAGGGAGAGCAAGAGATTTGTCGAGCTGCACCTTCGAGCCGAAGGTGACCAAGTGGCCGCATGCCTCACGAAATGCCGTCGTAAATACCAAAAATGCTTTGGCAAATATTTAGCTGCACTTGCACTGACACGAGCGTGCGCGCGTGTGCTCCAAATCCCCGAGCTGTCCTCTCTCTCTCTCCCTACCCTCCCTCTCTCTCTCTGCTGTCTCTTTCTGTCCACACCTCCTCGGTTGCTTTCTTGGGCAAAGATGGGCGCCTGAAAGTATGCAACGTCTGCTTTAAGATTTCTGTATATTTGTTGTGCGGCTTTCATTGGTTGGTTCTTGGGCTGCTTCCACGGACTGTTAAGTTTGTTGTGTGGACCAGTTCGTGACTGCCGTCCTCTTATTTACGCTTGCATTTTCATTTGTGTGCCTGTAAATAGCATTAAAAATAATTTTCCGGCTTAAAACGCAGCACACGCAGCGCTGACAGGCGAAGGCTTATGCACTTAATGAAATGTACACGGCAATTGTCGGCACAGCAACAACAACAAGAAAAATAAGAAGAGCAGAAATAAGTTGCAAGGATATGAAGATGGCAATGTCGGCGGCTATGGCTATAAGTGTGGTTCTGTATCTGGCTATTGGCCAGACTATAAATTGGAGCAACTTAAATTTCATTTCGCACATGTTGTTGCCAGCAAATTCGCATTAAATTCTTTGTCTGCCACAATTACGTGCCACCGATTGTTGCGACAAAGAGAGAAGCGAAAGAGCGGAAAAACAATTGCATTAAATGACATACTTTTCACCAATTTAAAGTGTTTTTTTACAATACCAATAACTTAAAAGCATTGCTAGACAATTAAATAATTCAGATTTATTTGTTAAGATAATTCCCTCCCAGTAGGAAAGTGTTAAATATAAATATATTAGTTTTATCAAAATGTTTGTTGCTAATTAAATTTAATACTCATGTTTATCTTAATGCCTTTCCTTGTACTTTCTATCTAAATTATTTTATGGCAACATCTTAGGATTATGGACAATTATTTTAAATGGCCAAATGGATATTTTGGCATTTAAGCCACTAATAAACTGTGCAAACACGTTAACGATGCCAGAAATTAGTTTGCATCTTTCTCTGGCCAAAAACTGTATTTACCAAGTCTGAGGTGCGCCTACAATAATAAATCAAAATTAATTTATTTTGCACATCTTGTTTGGTCCTGGAAAGGAAGTTGGTCGAAAGGAATTTTCAATTACGTTGCAGGGCAACAAAGCAACAAAACAAAATGTTCAAAATTAGTTATTAAACAAAGTTTTGAGACAGTCAAAGCAAATAACGAGAGATGAAGAGTTTGAATGCATTACCAAACAATGGGTCTCAAGAAACTGTCTAGATTCAGGAAACCATCTTGGCTAAGAGACTAGGTAATTAAATATTCAACAGTCAAAATGAGCTTGGACAGGAAGATGCCACAAAACTGGCCAATCATATTGTTAGCAATTGGCCAGCTCCGTAGAATTTTGGTCAATTGCATGCGTAGCCATTTCCGGAACTTGGCTCAATACAATGAACTCGACTCGTCTTGAACGTAACAATTTTAATAGACATTAAACCAGTTTGTTGCCTTAAATGCATAACATAAAATACAGATACTGATGCCGATTTAATCTGTTGTTAAAATTTGTGATTTTCGATTAAGATTTAGTTAGTTGGGCGGTAGCTCATCCCCAGAGTCTGGATTGTGGGATGTGTCTGTGTCTCTTGGTTCCATCATTTGAGCCCTCAACTTCTGATAACATCGATGCTCGGGATGTAAACCAGGTTCAACCTCAAGTAGTGGCGGTACAAAGTCCAGACTTGGCTTAACCGAGACCACGGAAACAGCAGATTCCTGAGATCGATTGCTTGCCTGCGGTGATGTGCCATGAAAACTGGTGCACTCTTCGGGTATACAACTCTCCTCCTTTTGTAGACTTGGCTCATCGGAAATTGTACTCTCTCCGCTGCTCTTGTCACCGAATTCTTCGGCAATTAGACGACGAGCCAATGGAACAGACATAAATTCCTTGTAATGCAATTTTCGACGACGTTCGAACTCCAAACGACGCACCTTCTCATCAATAGACTCGGGATAGTCATCATCATCAGATGAATCATCCGAATCGGCTTCAATGCCAAAAGATGGAGTCTCCGATTGTGCTGCAACTCTCAGTTTCTCCATCAATGTCTCTGTGTCCAGTTCGTGTGATAGATCATTCTCAAATACAAATGGAGTTTTTGGTTCATCAATTATCATATGCCCATAATCCTTGTTGGCTGGATGAAAAGTTTCCAACACATTGAGCTCATCGAATTTTGCCGTTTTCAGAATATTACTTTGAACCCCCTTGACCTTTAGAATACCCTTAACGTCGTCATCCATTTTGTTGGCAGTTTTCCTTTTTGTGCACTAAGAAGTATAATATGAAATTTTCTAATTGAATTAATATTTTTCTGGGCGAAGTAATTTTGATAACACTGTTTTGTTGTGCAGTCGGTGAATATAAAAACACTTTATGATTTTCTTACACTAAAAATGAGAGCAGAATTAGTGCCTACTACTGGAATACTATACATATGTGGACTATTTAAATGAAAATTTAAGTTTTAACTAAATATTTATTGGAATTAACATAGCTTTTTAACTGCACAACCAATTTCAAAAGATTGAAAAGAAAGTTATCTAATTAAAATGTCACTATAAAAGTCAAAAACCAGATTTGTAGCACAATTGCATTGCCATAAAGTGCTCTTATAGGAGACTGCTCCAAATGTCGAGCACTGTTAATAGCTAGAGGGAGAGACACAGAGATGTAGAGAGAGAGCGATACAGTGATGGTTAGATGAAAGGACAAATCCTTGTTAAGCACCAGTGGGATGATAAAGGAGCTAGAAGTCGATGGTTGCAATCGCTGCTATCAAGCCACAAAGTAAACTCATTTTGACGTGTTCATCAGCGGCAGCTGGCACATGCATTGCAGTAAACTCAAAGTTGGCTGGCAAGGCTTCATTATTGACCCGAGTTTTTGTTATTGATGTAAACATATTCATCACGACATGCCAGAGAGAACCGCTGCTGTTATTCCTGTTATTCTAGTTGTTGTTGTGTAGTTGGTGCCGTGGCAGCTGGCGCTTCAAAACACTTGAGTGCACATATTTTTTCGCTGCAACCAGAATGTGTGGCATGTCTGTCGGAAAGGAAATAGAGTTCATGTATTGCGAATTGATTGCAGCACATTATTTCACAATTTTGCTAGCAAATAAACAGAACTTTGCCTTTGGAGTCTAGAGTCGAGTGGAAAAGTGGCAAGTGGCAAGTGGCATGTGAAATGTGGATAGTGAAGAGAGGCCGGAACCAGGCACTCAGGCATGCATATTACGAGCTCTGCTTATCAGCTCTCGTCTCTCAGGTCTCAGGTCTCAGCTCAATGCGACAAGCATTCATGATGATTAAGTTCATTGATGATACTACTCCAGTTGATAGTGATGAGCATTAGACTGAGCATGAGATCAATACTGGACAACTTTGATTGCTTGCTTTCTGCTGAATTCAGAATTTGAAATTTAGAATACAGTACACAGAATGCAGTAAGCAGCATGCAGTTTACTGCGGGTTTGCTTCGATTTACGAAATGGCAGTTTGCACGATTGCATTTCTTATGTACTGTGCCTAGTCTCGGCATCAATTGCAACAATGTATGTATGTATATCTACGATATGCGTCAGCTATGTGCGACGTGCTGCTATGAGCATAAGTAACAGCACTCGGCAGCTCAGGCATCCGTTGCAAAGCGGCCCAGGATCTACTTGCCACACACAAGCAGACACACACACACATATGCAAACACTCATACAGGCACTTGCCACATATCCACGCAATTTTATGGCAATCATAAATTTCCCATGATTTTGGCTTTCCGCAATTTTTACGCAACACAATACTGCATCCGTTGCAAGTCCGTATCCGTATCCGTAAGATGCTGCTGCATAAGTCGCTGCGCCCCTTTACGTTATCGATATTAGCTGTTGGGGCTTTAGGGCGTGTCCAGCCCTTTTGCCGGTTGCAATTTCATTGCCTGCAACTTGCCGCTGTAGAGATGAATCTACGAGAGCTTTTCTCTCCCTCTCTCTCTCTCCCATTCTCACTGTCTTGTTTGGTCGCTCCGTCTCGCTTTCGGTTGGCAGCGTTATGCATATTTATTAAAAACTGTCTGCTGCGATTAAAAGCCAATCAGGCCAATTGCAAATTCCTTTTATTGGCCCCAGCTTTATAAATATTTAAAATTTAATTTCAGTTCCACAGCGCGTATACTTGATGCTGTGGGTGTTGGAATACATTTTCCTGCAGCTAGATTAAAATATGTGTGTGTTGTGTATGTGGCTGCGCATTTCTGCAGTAGCAACAACTGTAGCTCAGTGTGTAAACACTGTGTCTCTCTCTCTCTCTCTCTGTCTCTATCTCCTTCTCTCTCAGGTAACTCGACTCGCCAGTGCAATGCAATCGAAGCGTTAAGCGTTGAAGCTCACCAGGCTCGCAAAAGGCAAACAAGTTGAGCGCAAATGTAGCGCATTTCCTTTCTGGCTTTTACACTGTACTTGCCACCGGGACAAGGACCACTACAAAGATCCCTCACTCGCTATCACTACCACTGCCACTCCCACTTCACAACTCTCAAATCCAAAGTCCCCAAAAATGTTCAGATCCCTTCATCTATTTCGCTTTTCCTCTCTTTCCCTCTCTCTTTATTTCCTTTCTCCCTCTCTGTCTCTTTTTTCATGTGTTTCTGGTGTGCGAGAACTTGTGTGTGGCACTGTGGCAGTTAGCTAGCGCTTGACAGCTTGGCAAACAGTTAAATAGAGTTGGCAGCACTCCCGCCTTGTGGTTGGGTGCCTGTTATCCCTTCATGACAGCCTGATGCACATACGACTTATACCCAAAATGTTGAGGATTTTAGCTTTATTGCTATGTTTGCAACTGAGTACTTGACCAAAAAGTAGCTGTATTCCTAGCATTTTATCTGGCTTGACTGAATCAGTGCAGAAAATCTTACAGCTAAATCTTTTATTCACATAAGGGTATAACACAGCATTATATCTAAATTTTTATAGTGTATTTCAATTAATATTTATGAAATGTTCAACAGGGTATTAATAATTTTGTTTGATCGACACTGATGCTTGTCGTTGCACCACAAAATATAATTTATATCGAATATAATTATATTTTAGCCATTTAATAAACTTGTTGTGGCTATTACTCGCGGCCAAACAAAAATTTAATTAAAATAGTGTAAACAAGAGTTCAGAGAAATATTTTTATGCAATAAACTGCAGCCAAATTTAAAGCCAACTATTTACTAGGCTAATAATCATATACACTTTAGACTTGGGGGTTAAGATATTTATTCCCAATTCTTACATGACATCAATGACCAAAAAATTAATTGATAAGATTATGATTGAGGTCCCCTAATGGGTTAAAAGAAGAGCTGATTTAAGGATTTAACCGGTTTAGCATGAAGGTCCACAGCTACTGCAACAGCCTCCACAAGGTCCACAACAGGGGCCACCACAGCAGCCGAAGCACGGTCCAGTCGCACAACACGGTCCACATACATTAGGCCCAAAGCAGCCGCCGCCACAGCAGCCACCGCATGGTCCACAGCAGCCACCACAAGGTCCACAGCACATGATTGATCCTTTTATGTTCTAAAAAAAAAAAAAATACTTAAAAAAATTTAATTTCTCAGTCTGAATTTATCAAGTTTTTTTTCTCACCTAAAACCCAACACTATGAGAGACTACAAAAAAAATTTAGGTGTTGTTTGTCGAGCCACAAATGTAAGAATGAAATAATGTTGAGCTGAGAACATTGAGGTGTAGTTGGATGACAAGTTTCTCAGAGGTAACAAGATAAAGATTTTATATTTAAAAACTGTGAAATATTTTATTTAAATACTGCCGAATTCCATAGTAAAGCTAGTGACTCATTTGAAACTGCCCTTAGCCAAAAAAAAAAAAATACTAAAAAAAAGTATTTAATGTATTGGTCAATACTTTTTCAAGTTTTCACCGCAATTGATTGTGTCACAGCTGCTACTGTTGGTACTCAAAATTTGTATGCATTTAATTGGTGCCATAATTTGGAGTTCTATTACAAATTCATAGCACACAATGGAGTGCTAATGAATATGAATAACAAGAAACTCATGTGAGGCCAAAGACAGACATTCGCGAGAAAAATACAAGTTGGCAACAAATAAACAAAAAACTTAAGTCAAAGACAAATGGACGGCAAGAGGACGGCAGTCAAAGTGGAACATAGGAACAGAGGAGAGCAGAGCAATCGGATCCGGACAAACTACTTACTTACTTACGAGTACTTACCCACTTATGTTTTGAAAAGGGAAGAGGAAAACGGGGACAGGAACTGAAACTGGGAATGACAACAAACTTATGCGGCAAGTTGGCCCATTTGTTGTTGTTATTGTCTGCACTCTGCAACAGTCTTTTCACAAAATGTCACTCGTTGTTAAAGTTGCCTCTTTTATTCTATTTTTTTTGTTTCTCTACCCGCTTGTCCTCTCGACCTTCCCTCTCTCTCTCTCTCTCTCTCTCTCCCTTTTGCTTCTGTAGTGCCCTCGAAGCCAAAGCAAACTTCACAGTGCAAAACTCACATAAATTACGCGCGCGGCAGCAAAAGTCACAAAATGTCAAATGCAGCAAAGAACACAAAAACTAAAACTCAAATTGCAACGAATGAAGACAAAACTCGAACACAAATAAAAAATGAAAAGAATAAAAAAACAAACAAAAATTTTTATATACCAAGGAAAAATTATGCCAGCTCGCGGCTGAATCATCTGTCTATAGTTTCAGGTCCACATTCGCATTCAAAATCTCCTGTGCTCCACAGAAAAGGAAAAAAAAAGAGAAAAACTTTATGTAAGGAAAATGCTACCAATTTGTAGTCATCGCTGCAATTTAAATGCCACGCCCCCTGGACTTGCACCTTACACATCCGCCTCAATTGTCTGTGTGGCCAGCTTTGTGGTCGATACGCTCGTGTTGGCCTTCAAAACTGTCAGCCAAAACGACAGCGCCATAGGCACGACAATAAACGCAGAAAAAATTTCAAAGCTAACTATGATTTATGGCCTCGCAGCACAGGAAATGGCAATAGAAAGTTGGCTACAAGGTGCCAATTAAATTATTGAATATCCATAAACTTGACACTAAAACTGGACTTATAAAAGATCAGGGCCAGTAACGAAATGGTTTAGTAGTTTTAAAAAGTATTTTAGTTCTGAAGGAAAGTTTAGAGCGCTTAGAGAGTTAGGCTAAAGAAAAGAAAAGCAGTCAAAACTCATGCAAATGAGTTTAGCCACAGAAATGCAGCGAAATGTACAGTAAATGGCTAAAAATCGTTCATGTTAGATGCAGTTCGAATTCTCCGGGTCCTCTATGTCTGCTGTAGTACCAAAAATAATGGTTCTGAAATGAAAACGAATCAGGGCAATTCAATGTCCGCCAACCAGGCAAATAGAGACAGAGGCCGGACCAAGGCAATGACAGGGATTCAAAGCCACCAAAGTCTCGGTAAAAAAGGGGACCACAAAAAAGTGGCCAGTCAGTGCCAATGATAAAGATTATGACGGGAATGACGATGATGATGATGATGCGAATGTGGATGCGGATGGCGACGAGCCATTGCCAGAAACTGTAAATGTTGAATGCGATGCGATGCGATGGGATGCGATGGGATGCGATCTGATGGGATGAGATGGAAAATGGCATCCCGTTTTCGTCTGCCATGCAGTTGGGCGTGAAAATGCAATTTACTGGCTCTGTCTGTCGAAAGCTGGGAGGGAGAATAAAACTGAGGCCTCGGGATCAAACAGAACCTGGGCATGATTGTGGACTTTGTTTAAGGGCAAGTGCAGCAAACAAACAAACAAATAAATAAACACAAAAAAGCCGAGCTCGCCACAACAATTGTAATTAAAAGCAACGCTAACCAAAATGATAAATATCTTGGCAAAAAGCAAACTTGGCAAAAAGTAAAACAAAAACTTGTACTTTTACTTTTACTTTTACTGTTTTGGTTTTAGCCGTTTTTGTGCGCTTTGTCTGGACGTTGAGCTGTTTGTTACTTTTCACACAATCTACAAAATATACCAAGCCTTCTCTATCTCCCTCCCTCCCTTTCTGTCTCTCTCCCTGTCTGTACCTCTCTTTCTAGCTAGCACACATAAAATGGCCGGCTTGGGAGCTGCCATAATACAATTTATACGACAACACTTTAGTGCAAAGTTTATGCGCAGTGTTTACAACGTGCCATAAAAGCCGGACAATGCAGAGGTCAGGATGAGGTTTAACAAGAGAGAGACAGAGAGAAGAATGAGAGAGAGAGAGAGGAAGAGTAGTGTACAGGATTAGGGCAACGGTTGGCTATAATGTTACCCGTAATTGTACTCATTGCACGCTGCGGGTGCGTAACAAGTGCAACTCAGAGCCCGCATAAGCAGGATGATCTGTAGACATAGATGGAGCCAGTACCGGTGCCAGAGCCGGTGCCGGAGCCAGAGCCGGACCCAGAGTCCAAGTTAAAGTTCCGGAGTGTTATGGAGTTCATTGGCGTCTGACTTAGTTCGTTGTGCACAGAAATTGTCGCCAGAAATTGGCAGCTAGTAAAAATTAAGTAATAAACTAACTTGAAAACAGGTTGTGTTTTTCATGTTGCGGCCAAAACCGACAAATGTGTTTTAAGAACATAATCCCAGACAGGTTAAATGAACAGAAATAAAAAAGACGACATTGTCTGGCTGTTTATAAGCATTTAACTTAAGTGATACTGAAATTTATCAGCAACTTTTATATGCTGTTTAACAAAAGAAAAGTTTTAAACAACTCAATTAACAGATGAGTACTGAAATATTGAGTGTCATGTAGAGAATTAAAGACCATAAGGTTTCAGAGCTCTTATATTACTAATACAATAAGTAAATCTTCTAAGTAGGCGTTTATACAAATCAATTGATTAATTACAGTACTTGGAAACGAGTTCACTGGTTGAAACGTGTTTACAAAACTCATACCACAACTACACTCAATTAGTGTTATATAATTTGGAAGATAATTAAATGAGATAATTATATATTTGATGGAAAATAGAAATTTAATTAAAACAAACAGCAAAACGCCAATGGGGCTGCGAGTCAGTTACACTCGTTCATTTTGTCAGTCAGTTAATCAATTTACGACAAAATGTTGAAACACTTTGGTACCTTTCAGCCCTTCAGCCTTTCAGCCTTTCCCTCTCTCAAACCTCAAAAACACCATGTTGGAAATGTCATGGAGGCTGCCGGGTGAAAGTAGGAAAGTAGGAAAGTCGGTGACAATCATAGTAGGTATAGAGCTGGGTGAATTTCGTCATTACCTGAGGTGGCAAATGCCGCAATCTAATTAAGTTTTTGCCGCCTCACAATTAGGCTGGCAGGAAATGAAATCAACGCTAAACAGGCAGGAAAACAAAACAAATTATAGGCAAATGAAAAGCCGGAATGAAGCTACAAATGACAGCTAAATGGAGACAGACACAAGCACTTGTGAAGATTGAAGCTAATGATAATGTTCAACATTCAATATAAACAAACTGCTGCTACTGCTGCTGTTGCAGATACAATTTGTAATCGGTTGAGCAAACAAATCAATAAATTTCACCAGACCATCAAAATTAATGTGATATTCGCAGGCAATATTTGTGGGGGAAGGGGGGACGCACAATGTGGGGAAATGTGGAAAACAAGAAAATGCAACCAAAACTAACACACGCTCCATCAATTTCAATAAGACCCATGCGGCCTAATCAAATCACTCTGCCACACTGTATATACACTTGCCACGTGCCACACTTAATTGCTTTTAATTTAGACACTCAAAGTGCCACAAATAACACGACCAGCAAAGTCGGTAAGAGTGACCACAAAATGTCCGATTCTCTATGCTCTGTTTATGCTCTCTCTCTCTCTCTCTCTTTCCTTTTATTTGTATTCTTTCCTTTCTTTTTATCATTTTCATAAATTTTACTTAAACTGACTTTATGACGCGGTTCTGTTTCAAACTGAGACACTTGCGACTAATTTACAACACGATTCACTCAAAACTTTGCCACCAAAAGTATAGTTATAAAAAATACTATAACAACAAAAATACTCAACATAAAAATACCCAACTGAAAAAAAGAAACGAATAAAATGAAAGTTTTTATTTAAAACTGAAAAAAATACCTTATTATAGTCTAAAGCTCTGATTTAATGCTGAACATTGCCGTTAGTAGTAAAATATAGAAAACTTATTTCCATCAAAATATTTTCAACATGCTACCCCTTTAGTTTACTACAATCTACAGGGTGTAATAGGCAAGGAGGAAATGACAAAAATCACTGCACAAAACTTGTGTCAATGGCAAAAAAAAAAAAACAGAGAAAATCAAAACAGGCAATGGAAAAGCCATGGAAAAGACAAGGAAAGGAAAGCGTAAAGGCAGCGTTGAAAATTAAGTGGAAATGAATTGCACGCTTGAATTTCAATGGGGCGTCCGGCACGTTAATGTTTGCTCAAGTGGAAATCGAGTCACTCGCGACTTCGAGTCCCATTCGCTCTCAGACTTCGGACTCGGACTCGGACTCGCACTCAGACCCAACACAAATCCCTTACCATACACAGCCCATTTCCGACCGACGACAACTTTCTGCACAACCACAAAAGCTAAAAGTTACCCAAAAAAAATGAGGAAAAAATAAATAAATGGTAGAAATAATGAAAAATATTTGTGCAAAGGCAGACAAAGCTAAAAAAATATAAAAAAAATCACAAGTAAAAGTCAATTTCTAAGTGGTTGACTGGGAACAAAGTGCGCCTACATTTTAAGGAATTTCTTCTAAAAGAGAAACTTGGTTAACTTAACTTGGCTATATTTAAATTGAGTGTATATGTGAGTTAGTTTTAAACAATTTAAAACTAAAGTGTAGCCGAAACTTATTAAATTAAATACATTTTAAAGTTTCATTAAAAATATTCAAGCACTATAATCCGATCCGATCATTGATCTGTTTCCACCTTCATATATCTTTTAATATCTCTCTATACCTTCACTGTATCTTATCAGAAGTTTGAAGGTCTTTTTTTATACGTAAATCGACAGACAGTTAATAGTCTGACCTCATGGGAGATACAGCAAAAGTTGCTCAACTTATGATATAATATTTACCAATATTATTGGTGTTGCCGCAGATGCCATATAATCGAGGTCGAATGCAACGAATGTTATTCTTACTGTTAATGTTGTTGTTGTTGTTGTTATTTAGGAAAACTTTGGAGCAGCAAGTCGAGTTAATTTGTATCCACAACTCAATTGCAAAAGTTTAAGCCAGCAAAAGATTTATGAACTTTATATGCAATAACATGGCAGACAAAGTAGAGCGAGAAAGAAAGAACGAAAGAGAAAGGGAAGGCAGAAGAACTGAGAACATAATGAAAAAAGACAAGACAGAGTCAGTGTGCAATAAGTATGCTGAAAGATTTTATTGCTGCAGCAGCAGAAGCAGAGAGAACGAATCAGAAGCTGCAAAAGGAGCAGCTACATTGAGGCTGGAGGCATTTGCAATCAGCTTTGATAAGCAACAAATGGCCAGTGAAATGATAACGATAACGACTGTATCGATAACTGGTGCTACTGCCCCAACCAAATAAGCGAATACAGAGGAACAGTGAAAGCCAAAGTCAATGCCGTTTGCCAATTGCGTTTTATGCCAAGCAGCAAACGAGAAGGAACGCCACAAAATTAGTTTAGCTTGCGGCTAAAAAGTCAATTTTCATAACAATTTTGCTGGCTGTCATAATGAAGCTTCATTTTCTTGTTGATTTTACTGCTGATGCCGTTTGCTACTGCACTTTTCAGTTGCCCGTTTTCAGTTCCAGCTACAATTATTGTTGTACTTGTAGTTGTAGTTGTAGTTATGAAGTTGTTGTTGTAGTTACAGTTCAAGTTATTAAAATGCATGTTGATTTACCGCGCAGCTGGCAAACGATTTGTGCTATCGTTAAATATGTATTTGGCAGTATTATTAAAAATAAATCAACAGCAACAAAGAGTAGGTGCATTGTTAGCAACGCTCTCTGTGTGTATGCCATTGAAAGCAACTCAACAACTTTTGCCTCATATACATGTACATGTACATGGCGTATACGCAATATCAACTTTGCATATGCATGCAAGAGACTTCGAGTTGTTGCTGTTGCTGTTGTTGTTGCTCTTGCATAATTTCGCATAAATTTCGCTGACATTTTTTAATCTATGTTGAAAAGTTTGCTGCACACAAACACACATACATAAATAGTAAGAGAAAAGGGGAATAGTCAGATAGAGGGCCCCATATATACACATATATATAAACAAATATATATATCACCATTTGCATAAATCCCAATTGCAGTGCACTTTGCCATACCCGTGTGTCTCAATGGCCAAATAAAATATCTGATCCGGCTTCAGCTTCAGCTCCGTCAAAAGCAACAGCAACAGCCAAACGGAAAGGCAGCTTAGCTCAGCTGCACTTTATTCGTTGGCATCTTGAAGATTCATAAAATGTGTATGAGTGCAAAATGTTTTAAATTTATTACAATAAAACGAGCTGGGAGCGTCGTGTACGCAAATGCGACATAAAACGGCTAAAAGATAAAGCGAGCCCAAAACAGGCCCCAAATGGCAATGGACATTTTTATGCGCCTTAAAGTGCGCTACATAAAAATTGCTCACACACACACACGCACACATACACAGAAGGAGAAAGAGACAGACTAACTGGAAGACAGGTAACATCTGATGGAATGCATTGATGTGACTACACAAAATGTGAAAATTGTTGCAAGCACGCAGAAACCGAACAAGAGAAAACCGTGAGAGTGTAAGAGCGAGATAGGGTGAGGGAGAGGGAGAGAGAAAGTGAGTGAATGTGGGAAGAGAGAGAGAGAGAGAGAGAGAGGGGCGTGTCACGTTTATGGGCCAAAGGCAAGAATGCGGCTTCAGTTTTACGTTTCCCCTCATGTTGTTGTTGTTTCTATCGGTCGCCTGTTTTATCATTTGCCTGTTTTGCTCTTGCGGCTCTTCATCAGCCTACCGATGTCGATGCTGCTGCTTCTACTGCTGCCACACAAAGCAGACGCATTTATTACATTGCTTTCTGTTCTTTTTTTTTTTTCCTTGCACAGTTTTTTCCATTCCCCGGCCTTTTAACTGAAAAATTGGCACACTGCGCCGCTTGGCATGCAAAGCAACCATTTCCACGTTATTCTTTTACTTGTATTCTGTTGCTCTTCTTTCTCTCCTTCTCTCTCTCTCTCTCTCTACGACTCTTTCATTTTTTTAGAGCTTTGGCTGCTTTCTGCCTTTTGCTTTTGTTGCTGCCATTGTCAGTTGGCCACGCGCCTGACACGCTTCACTGGCTCCGGCCCTGTACTTCATCCCATACTGTGGATCTGTCGGCTTATGCCGCGCCGCAAATCAGCTTCATTTTTGTTTAATACCCTGTATAAGCGAGATGTCAACAAAGGGAGTGACAGGCTGTAGGCTACACATAGCCAGTAATATGATTATAAAACTTAAAGTTACGCTATTTTAAGTTTATTTAATTTCTTTACTTAAATAGATATAAGTAACTTTATAGAACTACCCTGTAATGTCTCTAAGAAGTTAGAGAAATTGACCGTTAACCTTAAAACATCAGAGTTATAGTTACTGCTGCATAAAGAGTATCATCAAGGCGTTCATTTTAAATTTCCCTACTAGTTGTAGTTTCGATGTGTGCGTGTGTGTGTTTGTGTGTGTATTCGTGTGAGTGTGCAAGGTTGAATGTTCATTCAAGTGTGCTGGAAATCAATTAATGTGCTGTTTCCTTTTCAAGTTGTTTTAAAAGATTTACGCATGGCTTCAGCATGTGTCAAGTGCAACTCAAACAAGCCTGTGACCCGAGAGAGCAAATCAATTTTGGATAAGCAGCACTGTCCCCTTAATCCCACAAACCCTCCACCAACCCACGCCCTGGGCAGTTAAGACTTAAGTGGAAAGAGGAAAAGTTGATTGTGGTCAGAGTCTCTGTTGTGGTAATTTTTGTAGTTCGCATTTTTATAATGAGATCAAGAACACAATAGTTGATACTGGGTTCTTGGGAGTAGGAGCTTAAAGAGGTTGGTGGGTGTGGCATTGGGGAGAAGGTGGATATATATTGAGCTGGTTGAGCAAATATTTGGCTCCTTCGCTTTTTGTTGCTGTCTACTGACCACAAAATTTGTTTAACATGCCAAGCAACTCAAATTTCATGCCGCATTGCCTGTGCAACTGACCCACTTTTTCATCAGATCCTCTGCCACTCCCCCTTGCCCCAGCCCTCGGCCCCTTTGGTGCAGTGTGTCCGATCGGACGGTGGGGAAGGACAGTGGGACATTGGGCAAACGCTTGAGCAAACAAGTGAGTGCCAAAGATGATGATGATGACGCTGATGACTCTGACTCTGACGTTGACGACTCATCCAAACCGCAGAATTTGCTCCGTTTCTGTTCCGTTCCCTGGCAACTCAGGAAAGCCGCAACAATTTCATTAAATTTACTTGTTGGCATGCCGAAAATATGACAAAGGGACTATGCAATTGTATTCAAGTAATATGCCAGCTGCATATTTACACACGAGCGCATCTTTCTCTCTTTTTCTCCTCTCTCTCTCTCTCTATCTGCCTATCTCTTTTCTAGTGTGGATTAACACAGCTGCACAGGCACACCTATGTATGTAGAAATGTTGGTAATTGGAAAAGCGTTAAACCACAATGCAATGCCTTTCAGTTCTAGAGTAGAAATAAAATGAACAAAACTTAAAATGCTTTCTGGGACAAAAGGACCCAATTTCGTATGCTCCTTGAAGCTAATTTGGGTAGAATGCAATTTTACTTTTGAAAGAGTTTATTTTAAAATATTTTCTTCAACATAAAGTTAAACATAATATTAATAAATACATGTAATGTTAGTTCAACTATTTTGTTGTTAAATTTACAGAACTCAGTGGAAGTTGCTTATGTAATTGCAACTCTGGAATATCCTGGAAACAAGAAACTGATCAAGTAGAAAAAATAAAATAAATTCTTTACGTTTTAAACTCTAATCAGTTTTAACCTGTTAGCTAATGAGTGCTATCCACGTCTGTACAGAAAAGTACTGCTGTTAGCTCAGATTATAAAATTAAATATACAAAATCATAAGATAAATCGCATTGCATTGCTTTCACATTAATTACATGCAAGTCATGGGCCAAAGTCATTAACCATATGAAGAGAGTGTAGAGTTGTAAATGTAAAGTGGGTGTGAAGAGGTGTGGTATGTGTGTGCGGGTACGCGTGTTGGTCCGACTAACTGTTGCTCTTGGCTGTTGCTTATCGACCAAGGCTAACGGCAGGCAACAGCACTCACTGGCAACAGCAACGAGCTGGATTCGAGTATAACAGCGTTCAGTGCGACAAAGCGCCGGGGCCAATTATACGGTCTGTTAACACACAAAACAGAAAATGTAATTACATTTGGAGCCCAGAACTGTGTCGTTGGATTTGCCTTTGAAATCCGATTTAATATTGTTAACTGCGTGCAAAACTTTGTCATTTCATTCTGCAAATTACACTAGATGCGCGACAAATACTAGAGTGTAGGAGCAGTGAGGTAGAAGGAGGCGTGTCGGGTTAAGGCTGCTACAAGATACAATCGGGTGGGAGTATGCAAATTGTGGCCAAGACGTTGCCAACTGCAAAATGCAAATGCAACGCGACCAATTCAAAGCGTAATCCCATGCTCGTAATGGTGTTCATAATACTGCTTTAATGCGCCAACTAATGAGCCTACATTAACTGAATTCGGGCACGCAATGCCGCGAGAGCCACCTGCTGCTCCACCTGCCTTTACATTCATCTCACCCACCCATCCTTCTCCCTTTTGCCACGCCTCCCTCAACTGTATTTTCTCTGACTGGTTCATGACTGTGTTAGCCACATGGGAAGGCTTAGAGCATTGCAGTTTGTCACGTAATTTATTAAAATGCTACACACACGCACACACACATGCACATACATCACATGCACGTACATTGCCACACACACACATAGACACACACATCGACACACACTTACACACTTCTATACAATTGGCGTAATCATCGTTATAGCATCGTCATAATCAGTGCGACTATTGTATTGCAGCTCATTGATTTGCAATTATGACACGTGCTAGGCACGCTTTAAAGTCACATGCACACACACACACATACACATGAACACCTTCAAACACACTCACAGAAACTCACAGTTATTTGTCAAGTATTGGCATTTAAAGTCGCGTCTCTGCGATCAAAAATATATAGCAGAAAATCGCTTTGTGAAATGTGCAATTTATGCGTCCGTGTTGCCATCAAATTAAAAGCGATTTGGGAATTCATCTCAAGCACCCGCATTTAACAAGCTCTTTAAACTGCCCACAGTTAAATGTGTTAAGGAATTTAAGTGGCATATGGCTTTGGCTAAGCAGTTTGTCTCAGTTGGTTCTAAATTCTTAATAATGCCGTTTAAACTGCGATAATTAAGCAAAAATTTATTTAATTTAAATTTTATATAGACAAGTTACCAAGTTGCCAACTAATAGAACCCAAAAGACTGTCTTGATTTAATTAAATAATATAATCATTAGTTAAAATAGAAGGTACCATTAATTCATTCAAAGATGTATATTTTTAAAAGAAGATTCCTTGAAAAATGTTCTCTGAAAACATATATTCAGCTATGAATGCCTCCCTTTATGCCTCTTACGATATTCAGAAATATATATTATTTCCCAAGCACAACTTATTGCCTAGTTTTCCACTCGATTTCGCACAATTACATCTTTTCTTTGAGCCAACTCAAGGCAACGAGAGTATTTCTAATTCGTTTTGCTTACAGATTGATTAGATTTCTTTCATTGTTCCACGAAATTTTTGTGGCACCATATTACAATGCTTAATTTTATTGTTGTTTTTATTATTGTAATTTTGTAAATCTTTTTGTGAAAAACTTTTGCAATTGTGTTTTCTTGCCGTTTTCTGCTTTGCTATCTTTGGCAACAATTTGGTGCTGCAAACCATTGTTGTTACTGTTGTTCCTGATGTTGTAGCAGTTGTTGTTATTGTGGTTGTTGTTGTGTGTAAAAATTAGCATCATTTTGTGTGTATGTGCCTGTGTGTATGTGTGTATGAGTGTGGTTGTTGGCTGGCTTTTGTGTTGGCTGCCTAGGGCACAGTCGAGTGGGTTGGAGTCGGAGTTCGTTGTCGGAGGAGTTTGGAGTTGGCCTTGTTGGCATCTTGAGCCGTACATACACATACAAAGACATAATCAACTGAGCACAGGACAGTGCAAGAGGAAGAGACTGCGAAAGCTAGCTAGAGTGAGGCAGAGAGAAGACATGCTCAAAGTGCGCAGTAAATCAAAAGTTGAAAATTATAATAAAGTCACTTTTGCTGTTGCTATATCATGCACTCCCTCTTCCTATCTCCTACCCTATTTTCTGGCATTTCTCTTGCTCTGCCCCATCTTCTCCTTTCTCTGTAAGCTCCCGACTCTTGTTCGGGCTTTGGCTTAACTTTTATCAAGTTCAGTTGCAGTCGCAGCCGCAGAAACTTCTGCTGGCTAATAAAAACCAACATTTAGATTAACTGTAAATTGTGTTATTTTGTTTTGCTTGTGCTGACAGTTGTTGTTGTTGTTGTTGCTGTTGTTGTTCTTGCTGTTGCTGCTGCTGCTGCTCTTAATTTGCAATGGCGCGTGCTGCCCAGAAAAGTAGGCAACACTTTTGTGCGCAAATTAAGTAAATTGTGCCAAAAGGAAGTCAATACTTATACAGCTGCTGCCAGTTGAGAAATTATGCTAGAATAATTCCAAAAAACATGCACAGTTGATTTTAATGCCCAAAAATTGTAAAATTCAACTCGACAAAACTCTGTGATGCTGCTGTGAGGCTGTAAGTTTTGCATTTCAAAAGAGCAACTTCCGCAAGTTTTATGCTGTTGCCGTTTTTGTTGTAGTTGCTGTTGTTGTTGTTACTGTTGTTGTTACTGCTGTTGCTGTGACATTTGGGCCCCGTTTGTGCTGCCAGGCAAGCTTTCAGTCAGTGAGGCTTTTAGTCTTTTGTATAGAATTTGGCCCCATTCAATGCGCTCTGTTAATTTGTGTTGCTCTAGAAAAGAGCCAGCGTCTCGAATGAGCCCAAAAGGGCAAAAATAGGCTTAAAGGCTGTTATCAGCTTGCGCTTGAATTATTTATAAAAGCCATATTCTTGGTGAATTTAGAACAGAGAGTATATGCGTCTATATTGTGTAGAAATGCTGCAGGTAAAGCGCCAGCAGCGGAAATGTTAACTATGTTTTGAGGCAAATGGAAGCAGCTTGACAATGGCATTAGAATGTCGAAAACTTAGTCACTCAATTAGCACGGCCAATGGAACTACTTCTACTACTACTTTCTATGCAAATCTGCAGACAGTTGTGGCCGGGCCAAACCAAGGACTCTTGGTCTTGGCCAAGCCCATTAGAATGTACATCAACTGTACATTAACTTGTCTGTTTTTGTTTCATTAGTGAGGACAGCAGTGGCAAAGGCAGTTGGAAAAGCAGCTGTAGTCGCTGCAGGATGACATCCTGCGGCATCTGTCTCAAGTTGGTGGATGCCTGCCCCCTAAAACCCTCGACAACTTGACATCCTACGACAATCACCCTGACGCAGCATGCTACATTTTGTGGCACACCGTGACAAACTCCTCTTACTCTCTCTCTATCTCCCTCTCTGTCATTCTGTGTTTTTTCATTCTCAAGTACTTTAACTGAGTGCTAGAAAATTGAGGAAAAGAAAAATAGATATAGTTATTGCAATGGAAAAAGTGCAAAATGCGCTCAGTTGTAGATTGACTTTTGCATATGCAAATCGATGAATGTTGAGAACGTTTTTAGAAAATTGCTAGAGAAGCTCCACAAGTGCCTACAGCAACTGATACTAACTTATCAAGCTGCTGAGCAGCAGGTGTGTCACATAAAATATCATTAGGTTATGAAAGTATATATAGAAGATAACTAAGTTAAAGATAACTGAAAGGAAAATTTAAAAAATGATTAAGGAAATATAAGAATTTCTATGAAAGGTGAATGATATTGTTGTTTTGGCCTTTATGGCTAATTTAAATATATCGATCACAACACATAACCATTGCCAATCAATATTTATTCAGTCCTTTAATATAATTATGCGCAATTCACAGAGTTCACGATTGAGAAAAAATTGCTAAATTAAATTGCGAGTGTTCTGTGGAATTTGAAGCATCAAAAAAAATTGTGTAAAACGATTTGTGAAAGTTTGGGGAAAAAAGCCTTTTATGTATTTCGATGCAGCTCTTTGCAAACAAAAGGAAATGAGTTGCGGTGGTATCGACTAGATGTTTCCCTGTAAAGTTAAATATGGTCTTAAATAAGGAAAAGAGAATGTGTTACCTTAAACAACTGCTCTGAAATAAAAAAAAGGATTATTGAGACTGACTTTTGTTTGTAAACTCAATTGATTTTCTTACCCGAAGTACTCGTTCTTCCTTTTCTTGGAATAAATAAATTTGCACTGATCCGATAAACTTATATTTATATATCAACAAAAGATTCACCGTAATTCCATTTGCTATTCACTTTGAAAAGTATGTATGTATGTACAAACCAAGCGGTACAATCGAACCTTCATATATACATTATTAAACAACACACAATCGGGTTAAAAAAGTGTGCTCGTAATTTTTTCTCACGCACTGTCGAATGCCTCATCAAAGGCTCATGTGGCGTTGCCATGTACTATATATGAATATAATATTTTAACTTTATTTGATTTATGCATCATTCACGCGCAATTTATCGGATAGCGGTTGGGGTGAATACGGTGGCTTACTAGTATATGTAAGTTGAAGGCATCATATTCATATTCATATAGTCGAATACTCGTTTGACTTTCTGATACATAATGCAGTAAACATAACTGATTTCAATGTTTACTCGACTTACAAGCATTTTGATTTATACGGTGTGAGTGTGCGTGTGCGTGCGCGTGTGTGTGTATGTGTGTGTATATCAATAACAACATCAACATGCAGCTACAACAACAAATACAACAGAGAAACTGACAGTCAGGCATGCGTAAGCCGCTGTATGTTTATATATTTACTTAACTTTTATGTCGTTGGCTCATTGTTTCTGTATATAATACATATGTATGTGTGGAAGTGTATTTGTTTTCTCACGCTCACACACTCACACATGCACAACAAATTTGCATAATGATATGCACATCTGTACACACTTACATACAACCGCATGAATATTTGCATATGTCACACGCACAAAGAGAAACAGAGTGAGAGAGAGAGAGAGCGAGAGAGAGAGAGGGGGTTATAGAAAAAGAATGAGACGGAAATCGCGATGTTTGAGTGATGCCAGCAATGCCTATTTTTAAGTTCCCATTTTTGTCTACCACGCCTACAAATTTACATTAAGATACAAGTTGCGATTGTTCCAATTTTATACGTAGCAAAGTATTATAATATTAACTCAATGCTAAATGTAAGTGATTGATAAACAAGATGAATTGATAACCCTTCAGTTTGAGTTACTGAAGGACGTCAGAGCTCAAAAACAAATTAATTGATTGCTTTAACTGAAATGAATATTTAACAGCTAAAAGTTTATGTTTAGGAACTAATTTCTGTTTAGAAATGATGTGTTAGAAAAGTAATTTTATAATGTGCTCAAGCCGCACGCAATTAAAATTGTCATATTTCATTTATTAAGGTAACCACATGGAAATAAAAGCTTGATTTTTGTAAATGTCAAAGTTATTGACAATTTATAAAGGAATGAGTTTAGCTTACAGAGACCACTTTAAATAAAATAAAAACTTAAACGGAAGTGGAAGTTATCAATATTTAATATTTTTTAATTCATTTAGAAATTGGTTTGGTGCAAATAAATAACAAATACCCTTTATCAAATGAGGAAACGTACACAGAAGGAGACAGAAAGTTCATTAAATCTTTAAATATTACTCTGAAAAAGATAATGTTATTTGACCTAATAAAACACATTGAGAATTCTGTTACAGATAAATATTTATTTTAAACACCAGCATGTCTGTTAAACTGATACGACTTGATTCTACTGTTGTCTATTCAGATGAAACAACAGAAATACGGCAAATGCGAGTATTGTGCAGAAAATGGAAAAGAATCCAGTGTTATAATCATCGTAGTACACCTCCATGATTTCACCACGATGAGTGCGCCTCTTGGGACAATAGTTGTTGCCAGCCATGCTGGATTGTTACTTAACTTTTGGTAATTTTTTCAAAAAATTTCATTTTGTTGAATTTGAAAACAAAGCACACTTTACTTCCTTTACTCCCACACTCCTCTCCATTTAAAGGTACTTCCGTTTAGAACCCACTCCCAAAATATTTAACAATGATGAATCATCAATTGTTGCTGCTCTAGAACAAAATTCGACGGACATAGTCACTCCCAGAATCCCTTACCGCCTAGAAGATAATTGAATTTAGTGCTAATGATGACATTGATGATAATACATAATATTCAACATTAATTCGGGTAGACATTAATTGATTGATTGTTTGATTGCATTATTGTCATATCGCAATTGCAATTTGGTCTCGTCAACATGTCCGCAATATTATTACCGTCTATATCCTTTTGTCATAGAGTTTCTATACAGTTATAGATTGCAACACAGTTTTGATAATAATTTAGCAAAATTTACACGATGACAGGCCTAATTAACCGCACACATACACAGAGACATACACCATCTGTTAAGTTGTGAGAAGTTTGGCAGTTTCAACGGATATCAATTAATTGGTTTCCAGTATGGCATATAAAGACGTGTAATCAAATTTGGTATCTGTAATGGTCAGTTCTGATTGGGTATGAATAACTCTTATAACTTTGTGACAAAACAGAAAAATAAACTTTATTGATAAAAAAAAAAATAAGTTATGAATGAAAAATGGTTTTAAAATTTAACTAAGCATTTCTCTTGATTGATAAACTTTCTCTGCAGTGAAATTAAAGGATTTTACAATCAATACTCATAAAAATAAAATTTATTATTCTAATTCTCTCGGCAATTGCTTTTTAATTTAGTAAACTAAAGTAAAATGACAAATACCTTTAATTATTTATTGCAGTGCAAACTTTCTCTCGGTTCACTTTTCTTAACATGATTGAATGCGTCTAATTTATAAAAATGCCCGTACAATGCCTTGTTTTCCATCTCTCTGGAGATGTTTGCTTGAGAACTCGTCTTATGGTTATTTTAATTGTTAGTTATCTTTGCACTGGACTACTGTTGGCTCAGACATTCCCTTAGCACTAAATTGAGAGCTAACAACTGGCAATTTATATGCGTATACGAATGTGAATGCGAATGCGAATGCATTTGGATTTGCATTTGCATTTGCATTTACCATTTCTATTTCTGTTTCTATTTAGAATGTATATAAAATGCATGTATGTGCGTTGAATGTCATGGCATGACATTCGTGTAACATTTATAGTTGGGGAGCAGCCAACCGTGCGTATGCTTAATCTTATGCACACACGTTGCGCATACGTCAAGCCACAAAAGTTGCAGGAAACTGAAGGAAATGGGCAAAAACAGGAAAATGGCAAAAGCCAAATAGCAAAATGCCAAATGGCAATATTTTCATAAGCAACAACAATGGAAGCTAAGAAAAACATATTTGCTACAAATTTAACACAATTATGTTTTTGAAGCCTGACATGTTTTCATTTTCTATTTCGTTTACCAACGTCAACAACAGTTGAGGCAGCGGTAAAAGTGTTGCAAGACGAGACGACGTGCCACAAGCTGCTGTTGCTGCTGTTGTTGCTACTGTTGTTGTTGCTGCCTCTGTAACTTGCACATTAATTAAGCTCTATTTCACTTTGCTCCTCGGTTTGCTTAACTTGCTTAGCTGGCAACGTTGTTGTGATTCTTGTTTGTCTGTAATGTTATATGCAATTTCCTCGCCATAATGAGCTTTATGACTCGCAACTTAAGCAATAAAATAACACGAGAACAACGGGAACAACAACAACAAGAACAATGTCGCAAATGTTGACTTAACAAAAAGCAAACATCTTGTGGTCGTTTCTGGTGTTGCATAAAAATCTCATTTACACTTCATTCGGCAGGGACACCCAAGGACACATGATGACTCGCAGCTCAAAAAACAGCCTGCAACTGCAACTAGGGGGCATGCGGCACACTTGCGGTTGCCTCTGTGGCTCTCTGACTTTAGCTGTTGTGGTTTCAAGTGCAAATTAGTTTTGTGCACGCTACAAAACTGAGAGAGATAGAGAAAACGAGAAAGTGCCACAATAGTCTGAAATTTCATTGCACTATAAAAATGGCACATAAATTTACATTTACTCTAGTACTCCTGTCTCTGGCTTAATGACACCTAAAGGTCACAAGCCAACTTACACGAGTTAGAAAACTCTCTACTATTAAACTAAACTAATTAGTCTAAGTCTGGCATGAATTAGTATTGAAATATGTGCAATATCAGGACTAAATAACAAACTTCAGTATGTGTAATAAAGGCAAAGTACAAAAGAGCTCACTCGATCGTTCGATACCCTGTGCTGTTGGCCAAAGTGATGGAGTCCAACAAATCCCAATTCTACTCCCTATTATATATCTTGCTAGCTATATTAAATAATTAATTTTAAATAATTTTAAACTAAAGTCATTAAATAGATTTATGTCTGCAGTAAAAGATATTAACCACCAACTGTTTCAAGCGCTTCAATGAAACTCATTTAAGTGAGCAACGAATGCGATCTGTTGTGGTTTCGAATTTCAATTAAATATAATTAAAAGGCTGCCAAACAGACGCCAAGTGCAACATGTGACGCTAACAATTTGGGACAGAAGGCGGCTCCAACTTTGGCGACGACTTTTCAATGTCTTTGGCTTCTTGAATCTGGAGTTCCGCGCCACATGCCGCATATGCCCCCCACATACCACATGCCACTTACCACTTGCCCTGCGACAAATGTTGCCAATTTGTAGACAATTAAAAAACTTTACATGTTTTTGGCATTAAACGAGCAAATTGTTTTAAAATTGCTACACACACAACAAGTGTGAGCAACAGATAGAGAAAATAAGGCAGAGACTGGAAGAGAGAGACAGAGAGAGAGGAACAAGAAGTGGCAAAAGGAGTAAGAGTTGGGGCAGCTACAAATTCAATTCGCTTGACGCTGCCAAAACTGATTTCAATCGCGCACATGTGCCACGGCAAATACAGAAATACCGAAATACACACAAACAACCCAACCAGCCATGCCTCTTTTGACACCCAACCCCTTTCCCTACCTTTCACCTACACCCCCGACATGTTCGGGCTTTTCCGTAAGAAACTTTGTTTGGAAAATTGTGTACATTAATTCAATTAGTAAGCAATGCCACAAAAGTAAAAGCATAACCAAACTCGGTACCTACACGCAGACACACACACACACACACGCACACACACATGCCCACATAACAGCTTGCTAGCCTAAATTTCAGGCCACGTAACGTAGTGGCTTCTCTGCTAAAGCCCCGAATCGCATCCTGGTTGCTGTGGAAACTTCTCTCTCCTCTCCCTCGCTCTCTTCCTCTCTTGTTGCCCCTGTGAAATGTGCCGCAAAAGCGTTTAAGCTTTGAAAGCGTATTTGATTGCACCTGACACATGTCATCGGTAACTAAGTCTCAGCACAAACTGAAAGTGCTTCGATCTCGTTCTATTTAAACGAAGCATTTCAAAGCTTCCACTGTCAATTGCCAAACTACCAATTACTTAGTTGTATTAAATATTATTGGTTAAATGGTAAAATAAACAATAAAATGATTGAAGAAAACTATTGGCATTTACTTGCTAGCTAAAATAGGTTTAAATAAATATTTTTTGCACTTTTTATTACATTTTAAAATATTGATTTTATGCCAATTAAAAGCAGAATGCCCTTAACTATTAAAACTTGAATAAAATTGTGAAATTTAATATACATTAAACAACAACAATTTGTACACACAATTTAAAGTTAAAGCTCTAAAACAAACAATAGAAATGTTAGTTTAAAATACCATTTAAGATTTTTTTACAGGTTTTAAGGATAGAATTTAATATTTTATGATTTCTTGTAAAACTGCCACATGTTACAGTAAATATTTTTCAATTCAGTTGACCAGCTGACCAAAAGATTGACCTAATTATAATGTTGCCAATATATTTATGGCCATAAACGCTGCAGGCTTTTAGGCACTTGTCTGACATATAAATGTGTAAACACGCACATACACACATGCACACACACTTGACTGAACTTTCTCAATTCAGTGCAAAAATAACATAAGTATATGTTGCAAAAAGCAATTGGGGCTTACAAGTTCACGGCATGTAATACGAGTTGTTAACTAAATCAGAGACACATGTAGATGTAATGTAAATGCACAGACTACAGGGGAGAAGAAAAGTTGAGAGGGAATGTGGAAGGGAAGGAAAAATAACAACTGTGGCAGGTTGCAACTCAGGCAACTTTTATTATGTGGCACTGAGTCTGGCCGTAGGCACAAAATAACATGAAAACTATAAACACAGCATAAAAGTCTCTGAGCAACAACAAGAACAACAACACAATGACAATGGCAATGGCAATGGCAACGGCAACAGCAATGGCCGCAAGGACAAATGGCAGGGCAACGGCAGGAGCCTCAAAATGGCTTAGAGTATTTGCGTAGACAAGAAGAACAAGATGTACAGCAATAACAGTGAGGGAAGAGAGAACGGTAGGGAGTAAAGTAGGTAGCTTAAAATATACTTTTTAGTGTCAACAATGAATTGAATTGCTGCTCTTCGGCTGTCGTAGCTGTCGTGGCTGCCACAAAATGTTGTTAGAACTGCCAGGCAATTGTAATGTAAAAAGAAAATTAATTAAATGTCCTGCATTGCAAGTTCATCAACTGCCCAGCAGCAATTTGCTTGCATTGTGTTGGCATCAGACAGACAGACAGAAAGGGGACTAGGGAGTAAGAGAGAGGAAGAGAGATCATGAGAGCGCTGAGTTGCAATCTTTTGCATTTGCATAATTATCTGTCCTTAAATCCTTTCAAATGCAGTGTCGTTGCGTCAGCCGTTAGTCTTAATAAGGACGCAAAGCATGTCAACTCTCATTTGCCCTTATGTGTGATTGTGTGTGTGAGAGTGCAAATGTCATCCCAAAAAAACCCCAAACAAAATGCATTAAACCAAGACTGAAGGGAAGTCTTTTCGTCGAGTCCTCTACTGCTGCTTGGCTTGTCTCACGCAGTTTCTTGGCAGATGACCCAACCCAACCCAGAAAAAAGAAGCAAACGCAGACACACACCCAAACCCACACACATAAGCTCACACACACAGCATCGTACAAAATCCATTAGCAACTAAAGTGAAATTCATTGTTTCAAAAGTACATGTTGAAATAAATTGAGTTGTGGCAGCAGCAGAAACAGCAACAGTAACAGTAACGGCAACAATGGTAGCCAACAAAAAAATGCTGCATGCCTGCACCTGTTACACACTCAAAAGGAGATAACTTCAACAGAAAGAGACAGAGATAGTGTAAGAGAAAGTAAGTGCGAGTGAGATGGGGTGCAAAAAGCATGCATCTGTTGTCGACAAGCAGTCAACAACTGCTTGAAATGCATTGAATTGGCCAAAATACTCTGCAATGTCTGCTAAAATGGCAATAGCTGATGTGTTGTTTCACTGCGGCAACGTTGCGTATGCGCAACACACCATTTCAATGCAATTTATTAGCTAGCTACGAACTACTACTCAAAATTTAAGGGTTCTATCATATCTCAGCTAGATGAAATACTGTTTGAAATTTGAGAGACATTTATTTCAAAATATTTGTTCTGAATTCGGTATTTTCTTTAACGTAACTTTTCTCAGTATATACTGTCCTTAAAAGTGCTTTAAAAGTATAGTTAAAACTAAACAAGAGTTCAGGCTTAATTCACTGTAGCATAAGTCAGTATTACTGGCCACACAAACTACTGGTGCCATTGCTTTTGACATTTTCAGGCGTAATTGCGTATACGACACGTGCAACGCACTCAACGCCCATAAAAGTTCAATTGCGACAAGTTTCCGCAAAATTTCAACAGTTTTTGGTTTGAGATACAAGAAAAATTTAATTTTAATTTGCGTGGACATGAGCCGTAGTGTGTACGAGAGCAGCTTACTTAATTGGCCAAATACAGTTATACACACAAATTCCCACACACAAACACGCACAAACCATAGATAGCCGAATGACCCAAATTGTGTCATCTTTGGTTTTGGATGTCCGCCTATTTGGATTTCGGTTGGCGACCCTAACATCTGGCTGCGTGTGCAACTAGGCCCAAACAATTTGTGGCTAATTACACAGCATTGCCATCAATTGTAGCCAGCCTAACGTTGTTCTACTGGTTGTAGTATACCAAAAGTGGGTGGCATATGTAATTTTTTTTTTTGCACACATGTGCATTTACTGTGTTGTTAGCCGTAAAACTGGTCAAAGTTATTTTATAATTAAAAAGTGGTGAGCAAAGGCTTGTTAAGTAAATTTCAAGCTACATTATTGGAAATAAAATGGATAAAGTTGCACTTTCTTTTGGAAGTTTTAGCAGACAATTTGGTTTTCTGAGCTTAAAGTTATATACTAAAATTTGTCTGCTAGAAAGTCGTGTATTTTATCAAAATTTAGGCAAATAAATTTAGAACAATAAAGAAAAGTGCAGTCTACGCTCTTAAAAGTCACAAAATTGTTTCAATTTTTATTTAGTACAAAAATTCAGGAAAGAAATCATAAACTCTTGGCCATCATGGAGTTGCCTAGTTAGTTGCCTCATGCTTTAGTCCCGACAGTCGCTCCGTTGTTCATGAAGAAATTAAAGTTAAAACTTCCTTGTCCCGCAGCAATTCCCTTGAAGTTAAGTACATTTAGTTGCTGCCAGCAACTCAGCCCAAAAAAGTGCAACTGAAAAAGTTTAATCAGCCGCCTGCCATAAAATGCATAACTTTCCAAGCCACGGAAGAAATAAAAGAAAAGAAAAAAGAATGTGGAAGGAAAAAAAGAAGAAAAGTTTTGGAAACACTTGAGATTTTTCTTGTGGTTCACCTGCAAATGAAGTGCCAGCCAGCATTTAATTAGCAATTTTCTATTCTTTTCTTCAAGTGTAATTTTACATAGCATGGCAGCTACTTAATAAAAGAAAATTTTCAAGATTACGTATACAGCATGTGGCAGAAATTTAATCCAACCATATCGACATTTCTGGCATATAGAGCGTTGCGTTTTTAATGTACCTTTGTGGCGTATAATAAAATCAGCACAAAATTTCCAAATTATTTAGATTTACCGGCAACAACAACGTTTCCCTATGGAGCAAAACACAAGAGATGCAAGCCACCATATTGTCAAATGAGCAATAAAAACGGTTTTTATGACCAGCAGAAAGAAAACACCATTATACCTTTCCTACTCACTCCCTCTCTATATAGGGATGCTCAGATCTACCTGAAACACACATAAGGCATACATATATTTTACATAACTCTCTGTGAGCTTGGAATAAATAGGCCGTTAAGGGTTGTGCCCAAACTCCTCAGCTAGACTTATGTTTAGAAATTGCTTATTAAAATAAATAATAAAATTATAAAATACAATTCATGCAAGGCAGACAAAAAGCAGTTGATATTTAATCCTGAAAATATAACAGAGCATAGAACAAACGACTTTTTTGGCATTGAAATGTAATTTTCAATTCAAGAAATCTGACTAACTTAGCTTCAAGAAAAGATATAAAGCTTATAATAAAATAAGTACTTCTAATTAATTTATCTCAAGTGTCAGTAATGAAATTTAATAGTACTAGTGTTCAAAACACAAACAACTGAATCAACAAAATAAATAAAATTTGTACAGAAAACTGCTGTTTGCTATCAGGCTAAGCGCCAAAGAAGTTTGTCGCATTGTATTTTTCTTTTGGGGTTCGATGAAAAGATATGAGTGAAAAACTGAATACACAAGTGTAGAAGGAGGAAAGTGAAAAGCAAAAGACTGCAGTAAACTTGGCATATTTGCATAAAAAGCGTTCCACTCTGACACCAAAACATAAACAGACAACAGAAAACACAACAGAGGTAAAAAGTGATATCGTAACAAAAAATATCTATATAAATATTGTCAACAGCAAAAGCAAGCGATAAACAATGCAAGTTGTTGGTGTTAGTGTGGGAAATATTTACATATACATACATATATTATTCAACAGATTTCACTGCATATAATTATGTGGAAAGCCGAACAGTGTTTTGCGCCTAAGCACGTGCTAGTTGCTGTTCCTGGGCTTTTCACGTATTTTTCAGCTACAACAACGACAACAACAACAATAGCAGCAACAGCTGCAATCAAAATGAAAAGCCACACAACGTTGCCAACATCGAATTCGAATGCAATATTTACATGCAATGCGTTGTTGTAAATGTTTTACATGCCAAATTATGCAAAAATACCAAATAAAATACATATTCAAATATTTGCACACACACACACACACCCATCTATGGTATCCACATATATAAAGAGATATCTCTACATTTATACAGTTGGATTTGTCATGTTTATTCGTGTATTTGTGTATGTTTCTGACACGCCCAGAGGTCAGGCAATCGAAGCTGAATTTTGAATTCTTCTGTCATAACAACATAATGACATCTAACGGCTTTTTCTTTTTTCAGCTTTTAGTCAATATATATATTTTTATATATATTTTGATTTTTCAATATTTTCCATGGATAAACTATGTTTATTGCGTTTAGTTTTTGCTCTCAATGCAAGGTCATTGTTTGATGTCATGTTTTCAGTTGGTTTAGATAGTTTACCATTTATTTGGACACACACTGTGTGTGTGTGTGTGTTTAATATTTATTGTTACACTGACATTTGAATGCTTAATTATGGCATTGACAAATCGTTTTGATGGCCAAGCAACAGATCGAACAGAAACTGTAATTTTGCGCACAAATGAATAAAGTCGCAATGAAATTTGGATTAAATTATCCAAAGTTTATTTCAATTTAGTTTATGTAATCTGTGGCATTTTTAAAAAAAACTTTACTTGAAAATAAACTAACAAGTTTCTTCCATCTAGCTCTGTCTATTTTACATATTCTGTAGTTCAATTTTCTTTTGCATTTTAATGTAATCATGTTTAACATCATTTTATTAGCAGTTTTCTGCTTTTATTCGATTTTTGTCAGTTTGATATTGGAATATTTGCTGACCATAAACGAGGTGAACAAAAACTGTAGCATACTTTCCGGCTGTATCTAGACTTTAAATAGCCAAACGATTTGTTGGCTTGCTAAGCCAAACGCATGACATTACTTTACATATGTAGGACTTCTTTACTCTTCCCCCTACCGCTCTCTCTTTCTGTCTCTCTCCCTATCTTCCCATGTCTTTCTCTGCTGTACCGTAAATTCATGCAACTGTCAACGATTCTGTTGGTTTGGGGCTGCCCAAAGACCATTAAAAATATTTTTTCTGCCCATTCAGCATTCAATAGAAATTTACATCACGTCTGAGTTTTTACATATACGATAGCCCATCACATATACATACGTATTTTGTGTGTGTGTGTGCGTGTGTGCGGTAAAAGGACATTTTTGATAGCAGAGAGCCGCGTGGAGCATACTAACACTTTTTTGCATGTCGACCAAAATGTTTGCTTAGCTTACGTTATACCTGACGAAAAAGGCAACAACAACAACAACTGAACGAAGTGAAAAGAAAGCATAACAAACCGAAGGTAACAACAATAAAAGGTGAATACAACAACAGTAATAACAACGACAACATTTATGCTCAAAAGGAGCAGAAACTATTACCACATAGGCAATTTCATTGTTCGTTTCTGTTTTTTTTTTATGGCTAAAACGTATTTTGGCCAAAAACGAACCAAAATTGGTTACCCTTTTCACTTCATTTTATGTTGCCAACAAATTGTTGTTGACAATGAGGCAAATATTATAGGATACGAACGAAGCACAAACTGTGATCAGAGCAAGGGTACAAATTGTGGGCGTGCCAGGCAGCCGCCTTCAATTTTGTGGCTTACACAGGCGCCAATTTGCTAATTAAGGTAATCAAAGTTTAATTCGAATATTCCCCAAACAATGCGACCAACTTCAAAGCTCAAAAACTTCAGCCTTCAGCTGATAAATTATAAATAAAAGTGAATTTTTGAAAGTGCAATGTGGTTTGCAAAGCAGTTAGTTCAGCATGTTTTATTTTCCGGTATACCCTGTAATAAGAGGGAATATACAACATTTAAACGTGTGTCATAATCTTCTTTCCAAGCCAAAGCGTTTTCTCCTACAGGGTATTTTTCGCTTGAGTTAATCTTTCGTTTCTGTTCATTCTTGAATAATTTAGGAATCCAACTCACTGCCAATATTTCAATTAGGTTCAGCATTTATGTACTAGACTACAGTTGCCCTGAAGCCGAGTCAGACCATGAAATGCCAAGGCAAGTTAACTTAAGTCAAGTCAAGTCGCTTACAAGTAGGCGTATTTGTCTCAAGGCGAAATTAGTGGCCAAAATGCGGCAGATTACAGAGCACCAAAAATGTATTTCAAATATTTATTTATGCTTTTAATTTGAACTCAAATCTCCCGTCTCCTTTATCGCTCTCTGTGTTCTCTCATGAATAATGCACAGTTGGAGCAAAAAGTGTTTTGGGCTAATTGACTGGAATACAAAAATTGGCATGCGGCTGCTTAAAGTTCTCAACAAAGTTGTAGTTGGGCAGTTGTCAAAGGATTCTCTGCAATTAGCAGTAGCAGCACTTAGTCATTTTCCTTAAAGTCTAACTGTTAGCTGAGGTCTTGGCCTTGTTGCTACTGCTGCTACTACTGTTGCAGCAGCCACATGTCCTGGACTTGACTTGTCCCCGTCTTGACATCAGCTTCAGCTCTGGGCCTGCACTTAGCGACCAAGTTGCCGTGTCCTTCGCCGAATCCTTTTTTCATCACATGCATGCCCGTTGAGACATGTGTGTATGTGTGTGTGTGTGTGTGTGTGTGTGTGTGTGTTAGTGTGTGTAAGTGTCCTTGGCATGAACTTTTAATTTACAGCTGCGGCAAAATGCAAGCAAGCTGCCTCTCTCTTGATTTCATTTATTATGCAAATGCACATGTATGCGAGCCTTTCAATATTCGTATACGTGTGTGTGTGAGTGCTATCCATCTGACTTTATTTCTTACTCAAAAGAAGCGTCCATTATTCAAAACGGAGCTGGCTGTTAACACGGCCTAGACTGACTGACTGACTCAACAAATGACAGGCAACAACGTCGAAACTTTTCTCACCTCGATTTTTCATTCCATTCCTGTTATTTGTGAAAGACATGTGCATGTGAGGGTGTGTATAAGTGTGTGAGTGTGGAAGTGTCTGTTTTTTGTGTGTAAATGTGTGTGCTCATTTTCTGGCGCTTATCAGTCACATAATGCCGGCATGCTGACATCATAACTTATAACATGATAAATAACTATGCGTTCTTACCCTTTTTTTGTACTCTTTGTGCACAACATAGAGGAGTATTACAATATTGTGGTAAAGTATGTAACAGACAGATAAAGACATCAAAGTTTTCTATAACATAGGATCATTTTTAAACTATCAACTGAAAAATTTACAATTATACTAAATACATAAATATGTGCCCCATAAATTTATCATTTAAATTTAGAGACAATTTCTATAGTTTCTTAATTTTATTTAGTCAATCATCTTACTGTCGAGTAAACTTCGTTGCAGACTGTTTATACTCGTTTCCTTTTCCTGTGCAGAACCCAAAATGAGCGTTGATGAGACGGCTTCGCATTCAGGCAGACAAATGACTTGACTACAGTCGCCAGTCCCTGACATGGATATACTTACTACATTCCACAATGTGTGTGTGTGTGTGTGTGTGTGTCTCTTTGTCTGTGTATTTTGTGTCTTGGTTATCCAACTGCAGTATGTTGAATTACTCGTTGTCTGCTCAGTTTGTGTTTCGTCTGCTTCGCTGCTTCTCAGTCACGCAGTGCCATTATTTTTTTTCACCTTACCACTTCTTCCACTAGCTCTCATAAATTCTTGTTCCTTAAAGCAGTCTAGAAACTTTATGTTATCTAGTCACAGAATTAATTAAATACACTTCTTGATAACATTAACATACCTGAAATTCAGGTAACTTCTGACTTGACCAGCAACTGCAATTATGTTACGGGTCTAAATGCCCACAACATCAGCATCAGCGTTTGGTCAGCATCCCAGCATATCCTATGTGCATATTACAGCCATTTGTGAAACATCGGGTACTAGCCATAAAGTTTGAAAAATATTGTTCACTGCAGCTTTCGACATGACTACACCACACAACAAAAAAATATTATAAAAAACCTGAACATGCAGTTAAAAGTCTCGTCTCACCCACTGAGCACATGTGTAACACGCTTAACTTTTGTTTACCTACAATACCTTTAAGTGACTACAGTCAATTGGGTTGTGTAAGTTCTAGTCAACTAAGCAAACAGTTAACTATCGTGGAGTAAGTAAGGAATGAATGGTTTCTTTGGCAAACAATGTGATCTATATAGAAATTATATAGAATTCGACCCATATATGCTATATATACTCCCAGCAGATCTCTTCGTTTCAAGCCAAGTAAAATAATGACCTTATAAGATTGTGCTTTCAAACTTTGTTTATATCAAAAATTTCACCATGTAAGAAGCTGTTAAAAAATAAAAGCTCTTCAAAGCTGCAACTTTAGTTGTTGAATGTTATCATACTTGTATGTTTACAACACAACACGGGCAATGCCGTCCATAACGAGTTACCTATAAAATGCATGTCTGACAACAAATTGTGCATAACTGGGTGTTGGTGTGTTGTGTTGTCAGTATGTGTCTGCCATGAGGCATATGCCAACGCCAGCTCACAAAAATATGACTAGCTTCATACAAGACACGAGGGAGAGAGAGAGACAGAGAGCGAAGTAGATGTGGGCATGGCAGTGGAAGTAGATAACGCTCTGGTGAAAGTGTCCGTTGGGCAGGCGAACGAAGGCAACGAAGTTTTAATGAGCTACGTTGACTGGAGATTCGCTGGCTGTCGTAATAGGCTGCAGCAGAAGGAGTTGCCTTCGAACTTGGCTAATATGCGATGTGGAAGTGGCACAAAGTGGTAGAGGGTTTCGGGTGGGGGAGAGGGGGCATTTCAACATAGGGGAGTTGTGAAATATTAAAAACATTAAAATGTTGTTTACTACTTTGGTATCAGCAAGGAATTTCCCAGTGTGGTAAATAAAAATATGAGTACGCAAAACGAAAACATTTATTTATGCGTTGCAGTTGGAGCATAAAAAGGGAACTAATGAAATGAGTCGACAGTATGCATAAACTATGAGTTAGTAATGCACTGGGAAATACTCAAAACTATTTGGTTCTCATAATTGCAACTGCACATTGCACATTGCACATTTCGCAATGCAAAAGTTTCTATTATTTTTCTTTTTCTTCTACATTTTTTTTGTTTGTGTTTTTCTTTGTTGTGCACCCGCACTTTAAATGCGATACTTTTGAAAAGGATGAGTATGGTCCGTAAAATAAACAGCATTAAAAGTTTCTCACACTTAAAAGGGTGTGCGTGCGTGTGCTTGGGTGTATGTGTGTGCGTGTGACTGAACAAAATCCACTTAAATGTGTTTTCCAATTAAAAAAGTTTTCTACACTTGAAAATTTTCGAGCATGTGCGAAAATCTTTTATGCGAATGCCATTCGGCAAATGGCAATGGCAACAGTCAGAAGCAGAAGCTGAAGCAGAAGCAAAAGCAGAAGCTAAAGTAGATTGAGAAACCAAAACCGAAAGCGAATCAGAGCCAGAATCAGACTCCAAGCCACAAAAACCTAATGAAAAGTGATTACAAACATGATAGATAAACGCTGCGCGGCCACAAGCACACACACACACATACATACCCTTACACACACACACCCACAAACACACTTATACGCACAACAGTTTGGTTCTTAAGTAAAACATCTTCAGCTGCTGACTTTGGCCAGGCGCCACTAAATGGCCAAATAAACTTTTAGCCAGTTGACTGTCTCTCTCTCTCTCTTTCTCACACTTTCTTGCCCTCCTCTCTTTCCTCCTCTATGTCTACATTCTCTGCTTGGCTATCGCTGTAATGAACTTCTTAAGAGCTTTTCAGTCTTGCGTCTCCCTCTGAAGAGGACTTTTTCTCGTTTCTTCATCATTCTGCTCTTCTTTCATTGTTATTTTTTGCATCTCTATCATTTGACTTAATGAAAATCCATTAAAAACTACAACAATGTTGCGTACAGCAAAAGTATCTACGAAATGCCAGCAGCTGAGCTTTTGGCTTTTTCTTGGTTCGCGCGTGTGCAACCTGTCGTATGCGTAATGTGCTTCTGCTTTGCTTAAGATGCAACACACACCAAACAGAGTTTTTCCAAGCAGGCAGTTATATATTTTAAAATGAATAATTTGATCATAGAATAAAAATAATCTTTAAATATATATTATTTTAAATTCAGAAAATATATATATTTTAAACTTGAACAAGTAATTCTTTTACTTACTCTAATTCTTAAATTTTTCAACCCATTTTTATTAAATATAGCTTTAAATAAACCCGTTTATTAAGCTAAAAAATCCAAGAAAGCATAATTTATGTGTTGTTGCCTGATTCGAAATAAAAATTGTTCTGGCTGCAATAAAATATTTGAAAGCAACTCTGACGCACAATTCCGATGTTTTAGACTTGCTTGAAGCGGCATTAAATTACAGTCACCCACATACAATAACAGACCTTTGCCACCCACGCTCCAAACCCTCCTCCCCCCGGCCCCTTCTTATGTGATTCGACCTGCCACTGACTCACCTCTGGCTACACATACTTACACGTTCGAAGGTAGGATCAAATATAAAACAAAGCGGAATTGTTGTTGTCACTTTGAAGCTGCTCGAACGCCTAAAGTGTCCTTTTCACTGGCCATTATGAAATGTTCAACGAGCAACCTTTTTGCGACATCTATTTCAGAGGGGAAGATTGAAAGATTGCCGAGAATGAAGGGAGAATAAAGGTTGACATATGTGAGGAGCAAACAAATCGAAAAAGCACAATCACACACGCTAACACACACACACACACTCTCACACATAGAGCCAATAAAAATTTAAAGACGTTAAAATGTCAACTGCATTTGTTTTCTGCCTTTTGAAATATGAAATTGTCCATGGCTCGCATGAGAACCTGTTCCCTAAAATAACTCGTGAAAAATACAACAAAGCAGTATTAGCTCGGAAATCATAAACTACAGTTTATTGAAAAGAACAAACACAAAACTGTTTCCTGCTCAGCAACGTTTCTTGGAAACGGTCAAAGAGGTCCTGAGATTCATTTCAACTTCTTGTTCTCAGTTCATTATCATGCCCATTCCCCATTTACCATTCCCCTTTCGGATAGTACAAGTGGGATTATGTTTCACGCAAGTGTAAAACAAGCTTTCAGCGAAGTAATCAACACTTAAGCTATAATTTTTTTTTTATCTAAAGAAACTTTTAAAAAATCCTTGTGAGCTATGATCGTTGGTGCGTGTGGTGCATAGTTGTAAGTCTCAAAGATTCTCTTGAAATTGCCACAAGCACACCTTTAAGCCATTAACGTGTCTTGGATATTGCGGCCAAAATGTCAATTTATACAGCCACATGGCAGCCGCTAAGTAACCGATATTAGCAAACATACTTGGCAGCTGTTTACAGTAGATACACACAACAAGATAGAGACGGAGAGAGTGAGTGAGATACACTCTGAGCAATATACATACATTTATTTATAGTCAAGCTCATATCAAGTGACATTCAGTGCCAATATTGACGCTGATGCATTGCCAAGTGGCAAAATGTCGATAGCAGACGCTTAACTGTTGCATACTTTTGGGCGCGACAGGCGGAAATGACAAACATCAACAGCAACAAGAAGAACAACAGCAGCAAGCGGCATACAAGGACAGCAATGCAGTTTAGTGCGAAAATGAAAAACGACCTCGTGTAAGAGGCGTGAAAGAGGCGAGAAACGCGACCCCGACCGCAGCATTGCTTTTTGTTTGGCTAACCTGAGTCTCACAAACACTTGCGAGTACACTTACGCACTACTGTGTATGAGTGGTTCAGGTAAATTTACTTTAATCACTGTAAAGTGCAAAGCGGCAGCAAAGAGAGCAACACTTAAAAAACTGAACTTGAATGCCTTTTGTCTTATGTTAATTACTGGTGTCAACTTGCAGAAAACGCAACTTTGAGTGCGCACTCGTATATCCTTTGAGTTTACCCACAGTCCACTCATTGTTTCACCTGTCCACCCAATCTACCACTCTCACCATATCTCTCTCTCACTCTTTCTTTCTCTGTCTGTGTCTCTTTTACACTACCATAAGCCAACTGGTATTTCTTTTTGCCAGTTTCCGCGTTTGAAATTAAAAACCAACAGTGGCCAAGGCCCGAGCCACGCTTAACCTACAATAATAACGCTGGCTTGTTGACATTTTCCATAATTACCGTGCGCAAAGTGAAGCAAAATTGTTGATTTTATTCTGCATTATGCTCTGCACTTTCCATTTTATTTTTTTTCATTCATTTTATTTTATTTTTCCTTTATTTTGTACTTTTTTTTTTCAAATTACTTATAGTAAATGTAATAAACAGAAGTCAATGCTGTTCGTTAACATAAACAGCGCCGCTTTCGTTACTGCTATCGCTTTTACATTCACTGTTGCTGTTACCCCAGGCTGGAAGCAGCACCCCAACATTGTTCATTTCTGGAAACTGTGCAAAGCACTGAGTTGGTGCTGTTAGCTGTCGCTGTTAACATAGCACACGTTGTAAGCTGTCGCTGTTAACATGGCGCTCGCTGCTGTCGGCTGACGCTTTCTGTGCGCTGTTATTGGCTCTTCTTTGGAGGACTGTCGCTGTTAGCGCCAACAGCTGTCTGTGAGCTGTCGCTGTAAGCTTTCCTATCTATGGACTGTAACTGTTAATATGTCAATCGCTCTGTTAGCACAATGTTTGTTTGGCTGGGAGACCCACACACAGTCACACACGCATACATTTAAGCACTCTAGCTCTTTGCTAATAGACACAACTTTTTAAGCCAATTTCAGTTGTGGGCGTCACTTGACGCTTGCGGAAATGCATTTAAAAATTATGTGAAAAGTCGGCACAAAATGAATACGCATATGAGAACATGCGTATATACATATATTCACTTATACGAGTACTCTCACTAGAAGCTATTGCTACTGCCACCCGTTGTATACTCCCTCCACTCTCCCCACTTATTTAGCCGCAAAAAACTCACAGCAGCCGTATGCATATTTGCATAATGGTTCCAGTGTTTCAAAAACTTGCTAAACACTCTTGATAGACAAGATAAAACACTGGCGTTGGTATTTTTGCGCATAATTTATGTTGTTGCTATGCAGATTTGTTCCTCCCTCGCCCTCTCCCTCTCCCTCTCGCGTCACGTCGCGTTGTCTTTCCTCCTAGTGATTACCATGACGCAGAGTTATTCACCTGCCAGCAGACACTTTATTTATTTTTATACCCGTTATAATTTTTTTTTTTTTCGTTTCAGCGAAATTATTTAATGATTTTAATTAGTTTTACAAGAGATTTTGGGATTTGCAAGTAAATCGTTTAATAAATATTATTATAAATTTTCATAGCAATTTAAAGAGTTTTTCCCTTTCGTTTCCATGATTTTCTTCTTCAGCAATATAGATTTGCACACGAAATGAACTAAATTTGATTCAAGCTCACAAGCTGCACAAAAAAACGAGAAAAATTGGAATATTTATTTTGATTGAAAAATAAATCGAATCTATGAATTTATTATGAAAACATAAGCGCCAACAATGGCAATGACAGTGTGACGGCAACCTACGACCCATGACCCCCAGCCCTTCCCACTCCCACTCCCCATCGCCCACCCGCCTGGCTGCTTCAATATTGCTGTGCAGTGAAAATATTGTCGTAAATTTTAGCTGATTTTCTTTTGGGATAACAACAACAACGATTGTCCCCGCTTCTATCAATCTTGACACTTGGCAGAAAGTGAAATTTTCTTGGCTCTTTGTTGTTACCATTAGGTTTAAGTAATACCAATGAATATTTACTTTAAGCGACACACGCATACAATAATTTTCTTTTTAGATTTTATTTTGGGCCAGGTGCCAACATGGCCCACAATAAACTGTTAACTTGTATGCCACTTGTAATGTCATTCAGTTTATTTGCCTAATAACAAATTCAATATGCTAAAGTGTGTATTGGAATAAATTGCATTTGCACTTGAACTTACACCGAAGTCTCCTCCTCTTCTTCCTCTTCTTCTTCCTCTTCTTCTTCTTCTTCAGCGCATTGTTATTTTCTTGCAAATGTAACATGAATTTAATGTTTATTAACACTTGGCGTTGCAAATTGTTGTAGATGGGTGACAATTTTTTCCAGGTAAATTGCTTGCTGCATTTTAAATGCCACATAACTTTTGTGGAGTTTCCCATTTAACGAATATTTAAATTAAATACTTTCACTTGCTGTAATGTAAAATTTTAAATGGCTTGCGGCTAATGTGCAGGTATACAAAAATGTTATTAACATATATTCTGAAATTTAGTACAAACTTCTAATACCAAAACAAGATTATGGAATTCTTTGAACATAATGGAATTTTTGTAAAAAATAAATAAACAAAACGTTAAATTAAAACTTTACATTATTCGCATTCATAACATTCTTTTTGGGAAACTACAACTACTTATCTGAAAAATAACTCAAAACTTTACACATAAATTTTAAAATAAAATTGTTTCTTACTTAATTTATCCACACTGTTGTAGAGTACAAATTGTTAATATGGTTTCACTCTATGCTCAGTAACATGCAATTTTTATGAAGCCCTAAAGTTAAACAGGAGATACAAGTATTCGTAACAATTATGGTAACAGTTATTCCATGAGGTTGCCTACCAAAAACTTTGTGCAGTTGCATACTAAATAGACTAAAATACAAACACATGTTTTTTGGCCATCAGAAAAGATGAAAGTACAATTAGATTGCTGCAGAAAACAAAAATGAGTAAAACAAAATTTACTTAAAGTTGCGAGCCTTTTTATGGTCTCGAGCTGAAGCTGTTCTTGAGTTAATTAAATGGTATTTGTTGTTGCACAAATACTTGAAATTTTCCAAATATTGTTGACCGCTTGCCTTGTTGGCCTTTGCTTGCGGCCCTATTAATGAAATTGCCTGATAAAATTTGTAAAACAAACAGAAGAGTATATAACTTTCAGGCAGTAACTGAATTGCGTCAGATTTTGCCATAGATAAAACGGCTTTTAAACACTATGCTCTGTAGATAAAGTCAAAGGATTAATCAACCATCAGTTGTGTTGCCATTGAACGAAAGGGAATTTGTCAATTGAAAGCCGAATGAATGAATTTAAGAACTGATGAAAATTTATGATGAAATCTCGTTTTGGTTATTTCGTATTTCCTTTTGCTTTTTGGGGTTTCACAGTGCTCTCTGCACTGCTTTTATGTGATTGCTACATTTGCTTTTGGTTGTTGCTGCCATAGAAATTTCACAAAATGCGCTTAAAATCTTTACTTATGGCCTGCCGACACAAATAGATGCAGCAAAGTATAGAGACGAGATGCAAAGGAGGTGGAATCTCAGAGCTACCACAAGACAGAACAAACAATCACACACACAGACACACACACATTCTCTCACACAGGATAACAACAGCAACAACAACAATAAGAGTGGATAAGAAGCGACAGGAACAATGACCAAAAGCTTACAATGCAATGCCGGTACAGATGTGCATAAGCAAACATATTGCACATACGCCATGTTAACCATAAGCTTGGCTCGTTGTCAACAGCTGTTTCTTTACGCCGCTTGCAGTTTGCCGCCTGCTGCAAAGCGTTTAATGACAAATGACTTGGGTAACTTCACGTCAGCTTTTCTCCGAACTGGCATACCCATTATATACCCTTTCTATACCAATATGCACTCTTAAACAAGAAAGAAAAGTACAGTCGAGCACGCCCGACCGTAGAATACTCTCTGCATTTTATTCCCGATCATCTTAATAAAATCGATATCCGGGTATATCAATTGATACTTGCAACAAAACACGTTGAAACAAAAACATCTGTATACACACACATATACATTTGACATTATATGTATGCACGCACATATGTATGTGTGTATATGTTATACATACATACACAATTGGTCGGCACAGCCAGCATTCGCGGGCAGCGCTGCCACTAGACAAGCAGCGAAAACGTTCGCTCACATGTTTGTATGCTTCTGTCTCGCTTGCACACATGCATTGACATTGCGTTCAATTATTAACTTTCTTACATGGATAGCTCTTTTGTTTATAGTCCGATTTATATGCAACTTTCAGGATAGTTTGATATACTTTGTCTTCAAAGGAATGTGAAATAACAATACTGTACGATAAGAACATATGCCTTAAAATCGGCATTGAAGTTTGCAAATTATTTTATTTCTTGTGAGAAAAGGGGGTGTGGCAGTCCAAAATTTTTGATGACAATACAATTATGCCGTCTCTAGGAACCTCCGTACTAAAATGGGTGTTCCTAAGTGCCATAGTTACTGAGATATTCGCCTAAAACATCAATTTTTTACGAGGTGTTTCTAGTTTTTTGCTCATTGTGGGCGAACGGGGCGTGGCATCGAAAAAAAAAAAGATTCTTGTATTGACTGACTTAATATCGAGTCGATAGAGACCAAATTCAAACTTGTAGCTCTTACCATCTCTGAAATCTGTTTGTTCATACGGACGGACAGACGGACAGACAGACGGACAGACAGACGGACAGACGGACAGACGGACATGGCTATATCGACTCGGCTTGTGATGCTGATCAAGAATATATATACTTTATGGGGTCTGCCACGCCTCCTTCTGCCTGTTACATACTTTTTTTTTTTGCACAAACCCAATATACTCTCTCTTGCAGAGAGTATAAAAAGACCAACTTCCACAGTCGAAAAGTGGAGCTAAAAAAATTAATCCTTTTTTGTGTAGACATAAAAGTTATTTTAAATTAAGATTCGTCGACACATCCTACTCCGATTAAGAAAAATATCCAATTTCATACAAATACCTTTTTTTGTCAGTGTATTTACATTTGCAAACATTCGGATTGACCAGTGGGGAGCCGAAAAATGTAAGGAAACATGAAGGATAACAACTGACAGAAACTCTCTTTCTCTCTCTCTTTCTCTCCTTGTCTCTTCACACTATCTTTCTCCTGATCTCCTCTTTTTATTCCCTTTCTCCCGCCCTCAAGCTCTCTCTTTGAAGATGCCAGGATATTTTGTGACCCTAGACATGCATAAATTGTCTCGTCTGTGCGACAGCTGAGATTGATTTGCATGCGACAGTTTCAAAATGTTTTTGTTCTCTGGACTGCACAACTGCAACAACAATAACAAAAACAATAGCATATTGTAACGGCAATAACAATAACGTAAATTTGAAAAAAAATTTTAAATTAAAACATATTTTAGTTTTAGCTAGAAAGATGCCATTTTCGAGCTAAAACTAAAATATGTTGTAGTGACTATGGAAATAGTCAAGTTATTTATCAAAAAATTGCATTGTAAGCAATTTAAATGGAATGCAGAGTAAATACTGTATATTTCATTAAATTCTTAGCTTTTTTGCTCTTCTACGCTGTCTGAGTCTGTCTCAAAATATTGAAAAACGATATTGTGGCAACGTCAAAAAGGCTTTTACCACATCGTTGGGTTTTATGGTTTCGCGCACGCACAAAACTTTGCCAACAGTAGCATTTACTACAAAAACAACAACAACAGCAACAACAGCAGAAGGAGCATAAGCAGCACCAGCACCAGCAGCAGCTTAAGCAACTAAAGTAACAACAAGAGCAGTAAGAACAATAACTAAGTCAACTTCTGTCTTGCAGTTTTAGAGTTTATAGCGCCGAAAATGTTCATTTTCATTTTCCTATTCCCTCATTCCCCCATTTGTTTCTTACCTGAAGACACAAACTCAGTTGTAGTACAGCAGCTGGTGGCTCAATGGTTTCTTCTGTTTTGCATTTAGCTTGATGCACAAAACTTTTGCACTGAGCAGCCAATCAAATTGCGGTTAAGCGTGCGTAACCGAGCACCTGCGAGGGTTGTATAAAAGGAAATTAAGAGTCAAGGGGGCAACTACAGTGTACAGCAAACTATAGCGAACAACGGAACAACAGAACAACGAACAACGGTTAGTTGGCAATCAAAAATTTATGGTAAGCGAAAAGTGGCGGTTGCCTTAAATTACCAGTCAGCCGCTATGGGTCTGAGCCTGGTCCAGCATTAAGTGCCACATAATTGCTTAATCTCTGCGGCTTTTACACGACAGCATAATAATTTATTTGACTGTCAGCTGAGCCAAAAGTGCGAGAGAGTGAGAGAGAGAGAGAGAAAGAGTTGAAAAGAGAATGAGGGAAAAACATGAAAATTAAAATGAAAAAAAATTTGACAGTTGCGAGCTGAACTGAACTGTGCGGAAAAGGACAAGAGCAAATTATGCAGTCACGTCCCCAGCGCCACCGAAAGGGTTCATATTTTTTGGGTCACTAAAGGATTTATGTCTATACATACTATATATATATAGATATATATAATTTAGTCGAGATGAGATGAATTTCTTGCGGTAGGTCAAATCTCATTTTGAGTAAATTTTGTTGATTTCTGCGCAATTGAGCGTTCCTTTTTTTCTTTTTGATGTCCAACAATTTCCTTTAAATTGAATGTAGTTTAATTATTAATAATTATTTTAAACCAGTTTAGTTAGAAGAACTATAAAATATGCTCTCAATATGTAAACTGTGTACACAAATGCCAAATATTTTCAAAAGGAATATGTGAACTATTTTCCAAACACACAAATTTGTGCAAATTTCAGTTTGTGAGTAACAAACATTATTATTTTACTGGTTTAACCACACTTTAACACACATTTTAAGTGGCAGGAATCTTAACCAATTCGAAAATCAATAGAAATTAACCGCAGTCCAAGTTTTGGCTAAAGGCACGTGCATAAATTATGCACAGATAGTGGCAAAATCCTAACAACAATAACAAGAAGAAGAGGGAGAGGAAGAGAAAGAAGAAGAAGGAGTCGAACAACAACTAAAGTAATAACAATAAGAACAACTCATCATATAGACTCTGCATAAATTTACACCTAATCAATGCAATATTGAATGGAATTTGACAGAGCGCCAGGAAGTATGCTACATAAATGCATATATATAAAATAGTGCTGCCCATGTCTGTGTGTGTGTGTGTGTGAAATATGCTACATAATGTTGTGGTATTTTGAAGATTAATAGATTTTAATTAGAGAGCGAATAAATAGGCAAGTGCATTGGCTTTTGGCAGCTACGAGTGTCTGTGTCTGTCGACTCAATGGAGATTGATTGATCGCATCGGAACTTAATAACATGAACTTGTGCTTTATATATGCATATTCATATACATATGAATCTACGTATATTTTATTGAGAGGAGGCGTCAATGTGGGCGTTTAGCCGCCATGTTTGTTTATAACAGCATTTAATTACAAAATCATAAGCTGTCAGCAAACTCTCGCACACATGAGCAACTCTCTCTGGCTCTCTTTCTCTCGCCCACTTTCTTTCCCTCTATCTCTGTCTGCACTTGACAGGCATCTGCCTAAGGCGTTTATCTGTGTAATATGATGATGTTGTCTCCTGTGTGTGCTATCTTCTCTCACTCCTATCGCTCGTGTTCTCTGTTCCCTGTCCTGTTTGAAGTGTCCTGTGGGAGGAGCACATAAAATATGCACGATACTGCACTTTGATATATGCATTCAAGTTTGTATGTTTGTATGCATGTATGCGCCGCCATGTTGTCGCATTTATTTACCCATCCATTGGAACCACTTTACTTCCCTCTTCTCTACCTCAGTTTCCCATCTCACTCGGCTTCGGGTCCCCATTTTCCCTCGTCAACTCAGCTGACACAGTGAAAAGTGCAAAAAAGCGCATATTTTCAATATGATGCCGTGTCAATAACAGTTATATTGCCCGACCATACACATGAGCAGTCATAGGTAAGGAGATGAGAGGGAGTTTGTGGTAAATAAATATAGAACGGTTTTGGTTGGGACGCATCACAATACGCTTCACTATTATTTGTAGGGAATATGCACTTGCAATTTATTCTAACGTAAAGATTTTAGCTATAATTTAACAGAGTTGTTGGCTTGAAAATTTAAGCCCTTCTAAAGCTTAAACAGAGATTTAAAAACATTGTTAAGTCGGATTAAGATTGTAAAACTTCTGGGAAACTTTTCTACAGCGTTTCTAGGTTCAATGCATTACAAGAAAATGATGAAAGCTGTGAATCTTTTTCTATTTTAATTAAAAATAGAGAAAAAGGAAACTTTAATTTAATACTTAAGAGTATGAGCAACAAAAGCAAATAAAATGAACAGTCTGTAAAGTTAGAGAGAATAATGAATAGCCTACAGCAAACTAAAGGTAGACAGACATAAAATAATTACTCAGATGTTCGTTAATTATCGTGGCATTTGCTCAGTTCCCTATTTTTTGCAGTCTATTAATCAGAAAAGGCAGCAGATATCAAAATCAGCTTGCAGCATTGCAGTGCATACGTAGGAAAGCAACAGCTAGTAACTGAAAGAGCATAGGAAAGGCAACGTAAAGGGGGACTGAAAGAGAGGGAGAGTGAGAGTGAGAGAGAGGGAGAGTGAAAAATGGCAGCAGCAAAGCCAGATGCTTGGTTTCCTTGAGAACTTCCATCTACTTCCGGTTTGATGGTAAGCAAACGAAACGCTTTCTCGCTTTCTTGATCGCCGCCACAAAGTGAAAAAAGCGCTACAAGCAGCAAATATTTCATGGCAACTGCACACACGCCTCCCCTGTGTGTGTGTGTGCGTTTGTGGGCGTGGCATGATGTCTGTTTGTTTATTTACAACGCCTAAGCACAAAGATTTTTTGGATGGCAGCCAAAAGAAAAAACACAACACAAATACGCAAATCACAGCAGGAAAAACTAGTGGCACACAGAACGAAGTCTGTATTTATGTATGCGTGTGACAGTCGGTGTTTGTGTATATATGTGTGTGTGTATGTGAGTGTAGGGCACACTCAAAGAAACTTTTGACTTTGCGTGCAACTGAGCATATGAGCGTGATTTCTGAATTTGCCGTTTGCTTTCGCCTTTTGCCAGAAATAAAAGTTGAGCGTTGGGCCAAAGGGCAGAGTCAGGCAACTGTCCAGTTGTTAGCCCACTTTTGGTAGCAGACTCTCCCTCACTTTGGCATTCAACATTTCTCTTTCTCTCCTTCTATCTCTCTCTCTCTCCCTCATACTCTGACCGTCTGTTTTTGTGCTGAACGCGTTAAGCCTGCTGAAATTTCAAGCACTTTTGACACTTTTACAAACATTCGCACCCAGAGAGAGAGTGCGAAGGAGAAGGATATATGTAACCAATACCACCCAAGCGGACAGTGTCCCTTGAATATGACAACCCCTCGCATCCCTACTACCCCTGACCCAACCGTGACCAACTCTGAACCCAGGGCCAAAGCGTTTGGCATAGTCTTACACAAAGATTTACGTACAACATGTTGACATAAAGTGCGCAAAAGTGGAATTGCATTTCGTATGAAACTTGAGTATGCTCTTTTGTTAACACGATGATGATGAGACTTCGTAGAACGCACACACATACACACACAGATAAACATACACACACAAATAGGCACACACCTTTACAACATTTCTCTTCAGTATTTGTGTTGCTTTCACTCTTTGGGCATTTTTAACAAGGCATAATGTGACACACACCGATAAACACATACAAAAACAGTGACACAGACACTCAGTGACATACACACGCACTCACACACGTACACACACACCTGTAGTTCACACTTTAAGTGTTGCAGCTTAAAATTGCTGACGTAGTTGTTGCATGTTAAGCCAGTTTTGGCACTTTCCAAAAATTTAAATGTCAAAAAGCAAAATTCGAATAACGATAAAACCCAAAACAAGATAAATATAAATAAAGTAAATAAAACGCCTACAAAACAATCAATAAAAGTAAATATACATAAATTGAATAGCAAAATAATTGAAATAACTACAAGAGTTAAGATAAATGTCACTAGAGAAAGTCAAAGCAAAGCTAAATTGTTTTAACATTTCTGAATATAATATTTATAGTTAATTTGCCTTAAATGCACATATTAACATTGTTTTGTATGCTGTTATCACAGCTTATTGTTTTAAATCATTTGTAATTGTTCAAAGTCGTATAAATTATTTTGCCATTTCCGTTTCCGTTTCCTTTATGGCATTAACATCCTTTGGAATAAGCTGCTAAGCAGTTGTAATTAGTTAGTTCACATTAAATTCAGTTCGCTAACTTTAGGAATTTTATTAAATTTGAAAATATTTGCAATTTAATGGAAGATGTTGCAAGTATTGTGGCTACCACAATTTCTAGTTGCTGCCAGTTGCCAGTTGCCACTTGTTTGTGCATTAACCCAGACAACAAATACACCTCGGCTACCTTCTGGCATGCCATGGCCAAGGTAATTATGCCAGGTGGGTTGCTGCAAACCGTACTTAGCTAAAGCTCCACCTGCTAGCCAACATTTTTCAGCACTTAAGTGGCCTTTAACACCCGCTGTTACCATTTTTGTTGTTGTTGTTGCTGTTCTTGTTGATGTGGCAGCTGCATTGTTTTCTTCTTCTTCTTTTTTTGCTATGTTTTGCAACCATTAAGAAAAATCTAAAGCAAAATAGAAACGCTACGTGACCATAAATAATATTGACAAATGTTGACTGAAATATTTCTACATCATTTTCATGTCTTTGTTGATCCATATTTTCTTTCTGAGCCAAAAAAAATCCACAGCATTTTCAGTTTTTCGCAAATTGAGTTTGCGGATTTAGAGCTAAGCAAATTTGCTATGCAAAACTGTGCGTGATAAATATCAAAAAATGAATATACATATATAAATACATAAAATATGCAGTTATGATGATGATATTAAGAGTCAGCCCAAAGCAAATCTGTTAACTCAATTAGAAGCTAAGTAAACACACACACACAGTCACAAAATGCAAATCTCGCATAAAAGATTTTGCGTTAAAGATTTGAAATAATGATTGCATAATCATAATCACAGCATGCTCCTGGCATTTATCCGATATTTCGGAACGAGTTTGGCCGACGGACACGAAAATTTTGATTTCATTGAGCACTTGATTGGCATAAGTAAGCATTGCTAAATTGCCAAATTGGCATTGTCGATGATCGGCCCCGGGAGCCATTGATACAAGTATCCGCCAATCATCTTCAGTTCAGTCTCTCTCCCACTCTCCCCCACCCCTACACACCGCCTCTCTTTTTATCCACTTGTGTTCTCTTTAAAAGCTTACATAACATTTAATTTGATTGCTGCATACGTTCAGGCGCTCAAATGGCCATGAAAACATATTGAGCAGCGCCCCATAAAAGCCAGTTTTATTAACTTCAATACAAATGGCCGGGTGAAGAAGGGTGTAGCGGATGAGGCTGGTAGGGATTGGCTGCAGCAACAGCCACAACAGAGCAACAACAAAGTGGCCTAAAAGCACAAACACAAACAGAAAACAATCGAGGCGCAGAGACGACAGCGGCTGATTTTCCAGCCACCCGACAAGGTTGTCAAAAGCAAAATGAAACTTGGCAGAAGATCTTAACAGAGTGTAAATTGCTAAAAATTTAAACTAGAAATATAACTTTAAAGCTGAGCTATTAAAGTTATTGTTTAAAGCAACGTTTAAATACATTGATGGTTTATTTTACACATTTAATATATTTTCTTATTTAAATACCTATAATTATAAACATTGCAGATTAATTTAAAAACAAAGTTGGCTTTTACTTCAAATAATAATTTTTTTACATTTCAATACAACATTAACTCGTTGGTGACAATTTTGTCGCCTGCGCGAGCAGCAGCCATGCTTGTACAGACACAGTGAGTCTTTGTCTGCATGTGTGCAAATATGTATACTTGAAGGCACATTTAAGCACATACAATTCAATTTCCTCAAATGTTGTATTTATTATTTCCTCATTGCACTGCCGACAACGTCGCAGTCGCTGTCGCTGCCGTCGTCGCTGTCGACGTCGACTTCTTGGTTGGAGTTTAGTCCGTAAATCGCAACAGTTAAACACAAGCGGGCACAGCCATACATAAATACAGATAGCAATACAGGAATACACCCAAAGACGGCACACACACACACATACCCATACACACAGAGTAACAGAATTGTGTATGAAATTTGACAATATTGTCGGCATGCACACACAGACAAAGAGACAATGTTGGCCTGGCTTGCAGGCAGGTAATCTGTCTGACTGTCTGTCTGCCTGTCTGTCGTTCGGTCGGGCAGACAGGTAGTCTCTATGGCAGAGCAAGTGGAGGCATTCAGCAGTGCTGCTCAGTTCCTGTGCACAGTGCAGCGCTTCATGCTTTAAACAATGCGATAAAATGGTATTAGTCACGTTAAATTGAATTTATTTAAGCGCGCTTTTAGGCGCATTCCCAGGCAAGACTCGACATAAGCTGGTGCTGCCTCACGCCGCCATGCCACATGCCCCAGTCGCTTTATGGCACACACACAGAAAGTGTGGACGTGTGTGTGTGTGTGTATGTGTGTGTGTGTATGTCTGTGTGTGTGTGCGAGTTAAGCCTCATTGTCAGCATATCCTTTGAGTGTTTTATGTCGGCGGCACAACAACAGCACAACATGAGGTACAGCCGGGGCTGTTTCAGGAACTAGAGCCTGACGATTACCTGCCGCGAACTGCGGCAGCTTCAATTGCTTCAGCTACCAGCCATTGATGTAGTTGCTGCTGTTGTTGTTGTTGTTGGCATTACCGTTACTTGTGCCTCTACCGCTGTCTATTAAATACGAGAATTATGCAAATTATGCGGGCGTTATTAGATTTATTTGTGGCATTATTTGGCCGTCAAGTAGGTGAGTGTATCAGAGTCTCTGTGTGTGTGTAGAAGGGGAGTCACATGTATGCGTGCGAGTATTTGAATAGGAGTGGGCTTGGGTGTGGGCGTGGCATAACAATTGCTCGTTTTAAGTAACTCGCAAAGGCAACTCACGCGCCAAGCATGATTTACACGCTTTACCTGCGCAACACTCTTATGAGACAGTGAATTATGGCTACTGTGACATTTGCCGGGAAACTCAAAGTCACAGAGCAGCAGCAGCAGCACAGCAAAACGACTGATAAAAACACACTGATAGAGTGAAAGAGCAAGATATATGAAGCTGAAGTGTAAACGCGGAATGTAAAAGACGTTTTGAGGTAATTGAAATCAATTTGTCTTCATTTCAGCTGTACTTTTTAAACCAGCTAACTGAGTAGACCTGCCATTCTGCTCTACACACCTTAAATAATGTTCCAGAAACTATTGTGATTTTAAAATCAATGCCATAATATTATTTTTTGTCTGAAAAATATATGGACAATAATCCAACACTTGCTTTGGTTTGGGCTTAAAGAAGCCGGCTTTACTAAAGTAAAGTTTCTCTTATTCTCTCTCCTTTTTTTTCAAATTTCCTTAACGTAAATTCAGAGATTTTCCTAATTTCAAGAAATTCCTCAAGTTGTTCTTTGTGCACTGCTGGCAAGTGCAATTTTACTCATTTGTCTTAAAGTGTGTAGCCACTTTTTGTAGCATAAATGCTGATCGGAATGATATGAGATATATGCAGACCTTATGCTAATCCAGACACTCGGAAACAGCAATTTCAACTGTAAACCGAAAAACTGAAACGGATTAAGCCATTTGGTTTTGCAATTGTTTTTTGTTGCAAGCGTTGGAGCTGAAATATTTGCAGTTGCTATTGTTGCTGCTGCAACTGCATAAATATTTAAAATTTAATTGAAATTGCATTCGCCAGACACACTACGGGCTAGAGCGAGGAGAGAGGAGCATGTAGGCAACGAACAACGTACAACGCACAACATACAACGGGGTCACGGTAAGATCAAAAGACAAGCGTTTGGCAGTTGTGGAAATCAACGCCTGAAAGCATGCAGCACGCACACACACACACACAAACACGCACACATACATGCATGAGGGAAAACACAAAAGCGTGGGCAGCTTGACAAGCGCCAAAGTTACCCCCTACCCAATGACCAAGTCAGGGAGTAGCAGGAGATGAAGGCGGGGAACATGTGGAAGTCTCTATCTCTGCGTGCTTGTTTACTGTTGTCCGGGCTTTGGCAAGCGATTGTGTTACTTGCACACACACACACACACACAAAAACACACCCATACACACGCAGACATACACCCAGCATGACGCCCACATGCGCTTCCTTTTTGCATAAGCAACGCACGCCTGCACTTTGGACACACAGTGCGTATGCGTTATATGGCTTGTTATTTATCTTTAGCTCATTGCTCTCGGGGCACTATTTTCTGGCAATGGCAATGCCAAGCCAATAAACTCCCTCACAACTACACGCAGTGGGAGAAAAGGCGAGAGAGGGAGTAAAGGAAAGCCAAAGAGATGTACTACGCCCAAAGGCGTGTCCGGCACTCAAGGGCGTTTAATTGAATGTACGTGCGCCCGGAACGTAGCCGTAGACACATTAACAGTGCATCGCCGTCTGCTCCATGTGGCACCTTGACACCGTTTCAATGCAACATTGAAGCTGCCACAGTTGCAGATGCAGATGTAGTTGCAGTTGCAGTTGCACTTACAATCGCATTTACAGTTGCCAGTTGCAGCATGCAGCACCTTATAGGTGCATAAATCAATGCAAATTACACAGCTCGAACTCTGACATCACTTAAAACTTAACACATGACCATGTGCGATTGTATGGGTAACCCTGTAAGTGTGCCAGTGTATGTGCATGTGTGTGTGTGTGTGCATAGCTATGACAATAGTCGTATTTCAACCTTGCTGCACCACAATTTTTTTTTGCATTTTAATCACTCACTCAAAGAATGCTTACAATGATAATCTTTGGTCGTTTTGCTTCCACATTCTGAAGCCAGGTTGCCATTTTTTAAACTCACACACACACACATGATGCTATGCAAATGTAGCAGATTGCATATGTATACAGTTTATTCCTATCTCTCTCATATATTTCTCTCCAGCTATCCCGCTCTCTCTCTCTCTCGCTCTCTACGATATGTGCAATTCCCATGCATGTTCAACATGATTAATTTCTGTAATAACTCGATTGGAATCACGCGCCAGCAGCAACTTTTCCATCACGCATTACATGCACAGTGGCAATACTGAACGAGGGCTGTCACAAAAGTATGCCAATGGGATTTATCACAAAAGATCTTTATCGTTAATCTTAAAAAAATACTTAAATTTTAAATATTTGATAAAGTAAAAAAAATGTATAAAAATTTAGTCATAGAGTTGACAAAGTTGGCAGACTCCATCTGTTAATTACTGCCCAACCCCATAAATGGTCAACAAATACCAACAACTGCCCTCGCATTTGATGTGCGTGTATCTGTGTATCTGTGAATCTGTCAGTGTATTTGTTGCTGTATCTGTTGGCTGTCCCTGGTGCTGGGGCACGTTCGTTTTCCTGTGCTGCCGCGTACGTGAGTGTGGATTGTATATAAAAGTCTGCGTGTGTCTGTGTGTGTTTTTGTCAGCATGTGTGTGCATGTATGAGTGTGTGTGTATATGTATGTATCGGCATCGCCTCTGTGGCGGCATTTAGCATTTGACTGCACTCAACCAGGCGAACGACACAAATGCTCCGACGGGCACAGACGCAAAGCCCGTGTGCTAGTTAAATAATTTTTGCATGCAACTGGAAAGTGCTGGTCCCTTGCAACATGCCGCGAAGCTTGTGCAATCTTTCTCCTGCCTCAGCCTTCTGAGTTCTCCCTTCTTCTGCTTCCTGCTGTCTGTCGTCTGCAGCCAGATTCATCCCACATTTTACTCCGGTTTTCATACAGCTCAATAAGTTTTAATGCACTTAATTAATTCCCGCTGCGTCTGTGTAAGAGGAATGGAAAATGGCATTTGCCATTTCAAATTCGATTTTGAAAATATGTTTGTTTGATTTTCTTTTAATTTATTTGAAAATGTCAATAACATTATCAAGTCTTATAGCCTTCAATCGACTAGTCTCTCTCTCTCTCTCTTTCTGTCTCTATATCTTTATTTAGCTCTCTCCCTATGTTTACCTAATTTAAGTTATTCTAATTCAATTAGTTCATCTTCTAATTAATCGAGTTCACTGTGGTCCCTTTTACAGTAGCTGCGCTCAATCACAAGTCAATTGGAAAATGTAATTTCGTTGGGTAAATATAGAATTTGTTTGTTGCAATTTCCAACAGAATTTCTTCTGATATCGCATTTGCATTAAGGATGAATAACAGATGGTTTAACTTGTTTCAGATGTTACTTGTTCTCGTTTAGATATTTCTAGAAACATATATAGTTTTGGCTTTCTTTATAAACATATCAAATGTACAAATGCACAAATTAATATAATACATAATAATTAATACAATATGATAATTTTAAACTGTATAATAGCTAAAAAGATAAAGGTACACTTCACAAAATTTTTAGTATCCCAAAGATATTAATGCAAAACCATAACAAAAATTTAAATTTAAAGGTTTTCTCTAACATTTATTATTTCTCATATTGATACTTATTTAGACTAAATAATATATTTTTATCTAAACTCTATAAACCTAAATCTCTACAAAGTTATTATCTTTTTTGGTTTGACATAACTTTTATTACTTGTTGTATTTTTCATTTGAATACATTCCGTTACACTTCTGTATTAGGTCTTTTGTTAAAGCTAGTTTGTTATAAAGGGCCATCAACAAAGCATTTGATTGGCACGTGTCCATCCACAGCTTATTAATGTTTAAGTCTTATTTAATCTATATATGCAAAAACTAATAAAACAACAAAAATATATTATTGATTTAAAGACAATGATTGGTTTCTTTTTTATTTATTTGTACATTTGAATAAAGATTAAATTCCCATCAAAATGAATTTAATGTGGATTTCGAGACTTGAAGCTATTGTTCTTTAAAGCACATGGAAACAGGGTCATTTATGAAAAAATATTTCTATTTTGGTTAGCATCTGTCCGTATGGTTCTTTACTGGTTGCGGGACTCTTTTTGGAATCATCCTGCTAAAATGTTTAAGTAAGGGATTAATTAGAGACTGATGTTAATAACTAGTGAAAAGTTTGCCTGTCCAATAATCTAAATCAAATAAAACAACCTCGAACAGACGAAAATTGCTATATCAAATCAAGAACCGGAGCAGGATCTAGGAAGACTGGATTTCGAACTGTATTAAAAGTTTACCTGGTATTATTGAATACTCGGGAGGGTGGAAGTAGAGAACTAGTATCCACTAAACTACAGAAAAAAATAAAAAGCACAAATTCGAAGAGTTTTTGATATATGTTCATCGTCAAGCTGATGATTTGGGACTAACGATCGATGCGAACGAAATGCCTTATAAATACTCCAATTCAGGTTTTGGCCAAATTTGAATAAAGCAATGCTTAAAACAAAAGATTTGTGAAAATCGAAAATATTGTCAAGTTTCAGATAAATGACAGGAGATATTAAATAGTTTTATAATAACACTCATATGGCATTTTGAATTTATTTTTTTTTATATTTAATTATGTGTATGGAGAAGTATTCTTTAAAAGTTTAGGTTTATTCAACTTTAACATAGTGCTCTTATAGACCAAGTTGGCTAACAGTTGGCAATTTAAAAAATATATATATGGTCTTCAATGTTTCAAGCATCTATATATCCATACCATATTTAATCCGGATAGGACATCTATATCGTAAATCTCACATAGGCCAATTCGGTCGAATATTAAAAAAATTTGTGTCCATTACAGTCTGTTGTTGTTTTAATCACTTAGCAGCAGGGTCGATCATATAATAAAGTTGGTGCTTGGATAAGCGACTTTACTTGTGGGCTTTGGGTTTTGCGATTCTCTTTAGAGTAGGCCTGTAAAAAAAATATGTGGATTGAGGATTTAACTAATAAACAAAAGCATTTTAAAAACATTTTTTAATAATAATTAAAATATTGTAAAAGGTAACAAAAAGTATTCCGTTTTAGTTGCTGGTTTTTAATCAAATGTGTCTATGCCAGCTTTATAATACCTTAATGCAGTTATAAGCCAGTTTGGTCAGCGTAAATACAGTCAAAATCACATACACAATGTGTGCATTTGGTTCAGGCATATTAATGAACACAAAAGTTTACCATACTTATCACTGATTTATGATCAACTTGTTGTATGGTTAAAAAAAAGTGGAAGTTTGGCTAAGAGTTGTCGATGCAAAACTCTGAATCATCGATTTGTTTGAAAACACGATTAGACCGATATTGGTATAAGAAATGGGCTTTTAAAAAGACATTGGTAATAGTTAACTGAATTTAGAATTGTATGTAAAGTTTACCTGTAATTATTAAATACAGTAGAGCGTGGTTCTAAACTTTTAGTATCCACTAAACTGGAGAGAAAAATTAAAAGCACAAATTCAAAAAATTTTCGATATAAGTTCATCGTTGAGCTGATGTTTTGCGACTAACGATCGATGCGAATAAAAAGCTTAATAAATACTTGAATTCTGGCTTGGACGTATTTGAGCAAAGCAATATCTAAAATTAAAAATTTGCGAAATGTGAGAATTGAAAGCATTACCAAGCGTCGGATTTATGGTAGAATCGATTATATTCTTGGGTAAACACACAACTGTTGTGGGTATAAAAGTTGTATTAAATCAATAACAATAGTTAAATTAAAATGTTAAATGGAAATAACACTCGTAAACTATTTTATTTATCTTACAAGATAAGCGGCTGTCAATCAAAACATCAATGTAGGCTTTTTAGAAGCAGACGGGGCCTACCCCATTGTCCATATACATTCTTGATCAGTATAAACAGCCGAGAAAATAAAGCGATATTCATATTATATTATTAAAATTACTTTCACTTAAATATTCAACAAAACAAATGCATCTCCATTCTACTTTGACGCAGTAAAAATCAGCGGAGAATGTATGACAAATCGATCGATACCTTTTCTTAGAAAAATGAGCCAAATTAGCGTTAAGTCAACATCAAGAAGCTAATTGTTTGTATTAGTATTCAGTATGTCTAATTAATATCAAATTAATACGTCTGCGGTAATCAACTCACAAAATGAGAAGTTCAAGAATATAAATATATGAAATGGGTCAAGTTTTGTTACCAATATAACATACATACAAATTTTGAGCTCAGAAATTTGCATAGTTAAATACTTAACGAAACAGGTAATAAACCTTAATAAATTAATTTCTTGTTTCATGGTTAGACAGTTCTATCAATTACTCTATATTTTAAAATCATTGTATATTAATTGAGTTTCATGCCTGTTTATTTAAGTTTTCTGTAGAAGAATCCATCAGATGTGTAGTTAATACTCTTAATACTCTTGAATTGTTGTTGACAGAAGTACAGACACAAATACTGTTTACCAACCATAATCTGTAACTAAAACAGTCTACCAGAGGTTGCACTTAAAATGTGATCTGTAAAAGCAAAATAGTCACTTATATTACATACTTACTATACACATTGATAACGCTCAACTGATAATAGTAGAATAAATGTAAACCGGTCAACAAATTTCCGATTAGCATGTCAATCTACAGGGCACCCAGTAAAACAAGTTATTCAGATTAACACAATTGATTTATTGGCACTTAAATAAATACCTGTCTTGAATGTTATGACATTGCCAGAAGCATTCAATGCTATTGACTCACCAGACCAATCTTATAAATATATAACATAAATATACATAATTTTCTTAGAGTACTATAGTAATTTAAACTTATTATTGAATTATTTTCTTCATTCTTTTGTACCGCGTAGGTGGGGTCTTCGGGTATTTCTGAATATTTTGAAATTATGTCGATTATAGCTTAGGGAAACTCGATCATCGATTGATGTTGGTGTTATTGCACTTTCCTTGATCTTTTCTGTGGCCGCTTTCTCTGACATTTTATCACAATGTTTGCACTCTTTATCCGCACTTTCCAGACAGCATTTTTCAAAGAATTCATCTTTCAACTTATAATATCGTCGCACTAAGGCATGACAACTTTCCTTTTCATCAGCTTTGACAACATCGCAGTTTTTTATTGATGCACAACAAGTTATTAAAGAATAAGCAAATATTGCGAGATACAAATACGTGTTTGGATTCATCTCGTCAGCAGTCAATCTACGACTAACATGGAACTCTCAACTGTGACTTAGCTTATGGTCTTATCAGCAGCTTAATTAAAGCTTAAAGCTCGCGATCCCTCTCTCTTTCTATCTTTTTATTATCTCTGACTTGCTCTCGCTTCACTCTGAGAGCTTTGACCACTTCTCAGTCTCGTCCGGAAGTCAGGCTTATAAAATGTGTTCCACTTCTCTGGAGTATTTAAAATGCAAATTGTGTAAAAACGTTAATTTTATTCAGAATGCATGCCAAGCTGGTGAATTCCCCCCATTAACAAGTTTATAGCATTGCAAGATATGCAACTATCTTACAAATGATTTAATCGATATTTATATATAGATGGAATAAGAAAAGTTGTATTAATAACCCACTTCGGGGAATTTCTAACGTTACTAGTTGATTGAATTGGAAAAACTACTGAACTTTGATTACTTCATAAAATGAATAATATCTGGATGAGTACAGTTTGTTGAGTGGATGGAAATCTGACTCAAAAATATGTATATGTATATACATAATATAGCTATAATTTGTAGTAATTCAATGGAAATAAAACGGTGTTCGAAAATATTTCTTTTTATGCGAAACATTAACATTTTTCTGCAACAAAAGACTTTTTGTAGGACTGAAGACTATATATTTTACGGATTTGTATTATCTTTTCTACTCAACTAATAGTAATAATACTAATACCTATCAGAAATTATCCATTTGAAACGTTGAACTTTCCACTAAGCCCTCTGCCCATATTTATTTTTAGTCTATGACATTGGTTGGCTCAAACTTGTATTGCAAGCCAGATTTAGAAAATCTCAATGACCGTCAGGTCAAATCCCTTTAGCAAGCGAGACGATTCTGCAGTCCGCTTAAATTAAAAGCAAAGTTACAACTGCAGCGACAAATTGCTGGAGAAGCGTTTATTTGTCATAGGATTTGGCCACAGCAGCGAACAGTGAGCAAAGCAACAGTACAAACAAATACACGCATTGACAGCCAGCCAGAATGAGACTAAAAAACAAAGCTGCAAAAAGGGAGGAAAGAGATGGAAGAGATGTTGGAAAGGGAGAGAGAGGGAGAGCAGGCGACACCAGGCAACGGCCACAGTGGTTAACACTGGCGATGACTTAACGGATTTTCAATCTCAGCCGCGTTCCGTGCAACGTTTTGTTGTTGGGTGGTTGGATGGTTCGGTGGATGGGTGGTTGATACGTTGGTTGGTTGGTTGGATGATTGGGTGGTGTACAGCTGTGGGTTGTGGCTGCTGCTATTCTCCCCTTCTTCTTCTGCTCCCCTGTCGCCTTGGCCACTTTGCAGCCGATATTTATATTTATTTTTTTTTTATTTTATTTGTATATTTACACTGTCGTACATGTTTGCTTGTCCCGACTGTCTGTCCAGCAGTCTGTCTGTTGCTCTATTTGTTTGCAGCATCAACTTTTGCCAGCCAAGCCATGGGCAATGGTCACGGCAACTGCAAAACTGAATGCGATGGGTGGAGATCAGTTCAGTATGGGATGCTGCGCGGGGCGTGGCATGGCGTGGCGGGGCGGTGCAGGGCGTTACATCCGCATTGCATTTCCTTGCGGAGTTGAAATAAATTGCGAATAGTAAAAACCACCAATAAATTGTCATTTCCGTAAGAGGGATATTACATTTTTTAAATTTATGAGCGTGTATGTGTGTGTGTGTGTGCGTTCCACTGTAGCGTTTTTAACCAAAAGTAACAAGCTGTAGTTTGGTTTGCATCTGTCCATTTACGAATTGTTTGCCATTCCTTTTTTTTATATTTATCACTTTTGTTGTTCTTTTCCCTTATTTTTCTCTTCATTTTCTCGTACTTCTACATCATCATCAAGCGAAAGTTAAATTGAAACGGATGTAAAAATTTTGTAAAAACTTTTGTCATTTCCGGCCTCTAACAATCAGTTCCAACTTTCAAATGCCAGACAGAAATTCTAATTAACTGATAAATACAAACAAAATATGGCATATTTGAATTATTAGCCACTAGAAAACTAGAAAAATGTTCAAATTGCAGTCAGAACAAAATATGCGGATACCATGGCGTATGCGTAATAACCAAAGCATCATACCCCCACCACTAACACAAATTATAATACAGTTTATCGATTAAGCGCTGAATGGGTCATGGGTAGGAATGGAACAGATTTGGGTTGCAATAACCAACATTCACGACATGTAAACTGTTTCAATATGTTACCTCAACTAAATATGCTGCAGGCGTGCAACCAGAAAACATTCACCCATCCAGACAGTTTATGAGTTCTATGAGTAGAAAAACTTTACAACAATTGTAATACAAAATTTCACTATCAATTTTATAGAATTTTTAAAAAATTTCATCATTTAATATTTTTTTTTAGCTTTTATGACTGCAGCTTCATTTTGTTAGTTTAAAGTTTTCTACTCAAAAGAAGTGTATTTAATATTCGTTTATTCTCTATATTATTATATTTATACACTTTGTTTTTTCCCTGCGTATATGTGTGTGTTGTGGTTTGCTGCAAATTTCGTTTTGACATTTCAATCCCTTGGAAAACCTCTTTTGCCTAGCGCGTAGATTATTATTTGTAAATTTTCCAATCTGTGTGTGTCGTGTGTGCGTGTGTGTATGTGTGTGTTTGTGCGTTTGTGTATGATGTTGTGGGTTGGCAATTTGCATGTGGTTATGCGCAAATTTCATTGTTAAGCGCACTGAAAACTGCAATGGCTAAAGGTCCTAGACAGCCCAATCGGACTCAGGACCAGCAGCAAACACAAACAGACAAATAAACAAACTAGCGGAAAAACCTTCGACAAACAACAAAAAAAAAAGAAAATAATTCAACTGCATGCAGATTTGTGTTTCGTTCAGAACAACAAAAACAAAAGGAACTGGGAGATAGAGGGAGAAAGAGACAGAGAGTGAAAAGAACAACAAAATAATGAAAACTATCCAGCTTTCATGTGCAATAAGCTGCGGCAACGATTGTGGCGTGTTGCTGATGTGGATGCAACTTCTGATGCTGCTGCACAAATATGAATATTCATTTTGTAATTTCTGCATTAGGTGTGGCAGCTGCAGTAATTAGAGTTGCGAGTGCTTGTGCGGATATTAGGTAATTGGATGCGGCAATCCTACAGCTAATTATAGCCAAAAACCAACTCTCTTTCACTCCCTCTCTCACTCTCTCTCTCTCTCTCTCTCGCATGCTCTTCCTTTTCCACTCTCTTATCTCTTACACACCTACAACTTTTATCTTTGCCAGCAACAAAAGCAAATAGGTAACAACAATTTGGCTTTTTTATCCAAACTAATAGCTGCATATAAATCGCGAAGAAAGCACAGGAAACAGGAAGACAATAGAAAAGCCAAACAGGAGGCATACCGTACGGTATACAGCAGCTAAAATGCCTTAAGCCAAAGAATACGCATAAAATTTTCACGATAAATTTCACAAACAAACACCTGAGATACATCATTAGATTAAATAGAATGATACAGCGCTCTAAAGACAAAAGTCTGAGTAGAAACGCGTGCCACGACAGTCTGCAAGGGGACTATAAACTGCACAGTGATTCAAATGCACTTGAAAATGGTCTACAACTATTGAAATTTAAATAAACACAAAACAGTTTGTGATTTAAAAAAAATAATGAAAGTTGAAAGTGATTGAGCATTTTATCCTTTTATGCTTAAAACGTTAAGCTTTTAAACTAAGCAGTTTTAATGTTGAGCAGTTAAACTAATTCTAAGCCCACTGTGCGACAGTTTACTCAGTAGCTGTGGCAAGCTCATTAGTGAAAAATTACTTTCGCGGTGACTTATGTCATTTTGCATGAATTTGTATTTGTGCTTTTATTTGCCATACGGCTGCTTCTGTGGCTTCTACTTGGTCTTGATCTTGGCTAAGAAATTTCAGCTCATCTTTCATTTTCCCAGCTTCAGGAGGTTAGATGGACGACAGTTTATTTGACTACAAAAAATATATAAAAAATTTTCTTATTGTGATTTTTGTTGTAAAAGTTTCTTTGGCTATAGTTAATGCTGTGATTTAGAATTTATTAGAAGAAAGCAGTTGATATTAAGTGAAATTCATATTTTATTGAAGGGACATGGAAATATTTGCTTAGTATTTTTTTAAAACTCAAGTATTTTTTTAAACGCTGTCAGTCAGAATTGGCAATGTCAACGAAATAAAATGCAAAGAACGAAACTTATATAGAATATATAAGAATATTTAAACTAACTATATTGTCACTAGCACTGTCGGCTTTATTGCTGTGCTTGTTTTTTTCTGGTATTTGATATAGCTTGTGATGTTTTTCGCTTTTCCGTTGAGCCACGCAATTTCCCGTGTCGTTACGTGCTGCAATTGCAGTCATGTCAAAAATGTCAAACTCGGTTCAAGCTTTTGGTATTTCGGCATGTGAAACATTAAATGAATGCTTTGCATGCTGGCTACGTTGTCTCAGCTGAAGAAGCAGCTCAGCAACTGTTTTTGCAGCTTAATGAAGCCAAAAATATTGCTCATAAAAATGTATACGCGATATATGGGGCGTATGCTTAATTAAAAAATTGTGCAAACGTAAACGAAATATGTTTAATATTATTATAAACGCCAAACAGTGAACAACAAATGCTTTTCTTTAAAATTATCACACGGTGAAAATTTAATTCATTCACTTTATGAAATGAAACAAAAACTCACGCAGTTTTAAGTTTTTGCACTGCAAGCGAGTTTTTTATGAGTTTAAACTGTGCACTTGACATTTGTTCAACTTGTTGTGGATTCAACACATTAAAATGTTTGCAAGATTTACAATCAGATTGTGGCGCCTTATCAATGCCACAAATTACTTTAACTCGTCTGTTGTCTCAAACATGTTGGCAAATTAAATAAAAATTCCAGTACACGGCGTTGCTTCATGCACCATTTTACAGCTGATGTTGCAAGAGCTTCAACTGTTACTTTAGCTGGCACGCATCATATTGCAACGAACTGCGGTGCACACACCATTTTCATCAGACCTCCGCGGTGTCATTTATCAAAAAAGCTAAAAGAATATATTTGCATTCTGAATTATGGCATTTTTATGCATTGGTGTGCTGCATTTTGCGCTGCGTCGCTTCGCAGAAATTACCCATGCCATATAGCAGCTACCGAGGCAAGAAGAAAATTCATATAAAATACGAATTCATAAGGCGAAAAATATGCGAACGTTGTGCGTTGCGCGTTGTTCGTTGTGCGTTGCTCGTTCTGTAGCAAGCCACGTTGTCCGCAATTTATGCATGTATACGTATTACGTATACGTATTATCGTTCACATTTTCATTCGCATTTTCGTATTTGTTACATGTCTTTTCTGCTATAGCTTAATACGTGTGTGAAAAAAGTTTGTCATGAGTGCATTGGCCGTTTATCCTGCAGACTGATTGCTGTCTCATCTTCGTGCCACGATGCCACCTGTGCGTGTTGGCTGATTGAATGGCCAGTGGAGTAGCAATGCCACAAGTGGTACTGGTTAAATTGTGTACATATATTTGGACAGTATGTTAAATACACGACGTTATCATTATTAAAGTCAATCTTTCTGTTAACGTCGGTTTTTATCTCAAATATATATGCTTTTATACCATAAATAAATTAAATAATTATTTCAATTATAACAAGAGATGCCTTCATAAACAAGAAGTGACTCAAAGTGATTCAGTTACTCATAGCAACTAAAAGATATAGACACTTCAGAGACAAGATCTATGACTCACATTGTTACTCATTCTAGTAAATTGAATGCTTAACAAATTGTTGTCAATTGTATAAAGTTAATTCTTACATTGTTACAAGATCTTTTCATTTTCAATTTAGTATATGTTTAAGTTTCGTGCCATCACGAGTAAATGAACCGATGGCTTTCATAAAGTAAGACACTTAATGCTTTAACAAAATGATGCTGGTAGGAGAAAGAAACACACACATGGTATTCAATTGTTGACTGACCAGGGGATGATGGTGGGGAATAGAAGGTTTGGCAGCAGCCACAACAACAGTAATGCCAACAAATTAAGCATTGCCTCTTCCTGTGCCATGGACATGACCAAAAGGCACAGACGAATACAATAGCACTTTAAGCATAGCTTAACACTCGGAGGTGTCTTCTTTCACTAACTTTCTTCCTTCCTCTCACCAACACTCTTTCTTTCTTTCAATGCCCTTTTTTCCTTACCTGCCACAGACTTTTGTTACAGTAAATATCCTATGGAGTGCACGAAAGTTTACTAAGGCTAAGACTATTTCGATTACAGGGTATTTCGTGTTTGCGCAGTATTTACACAGCGTCTGCCATTTCCTGTTTTCTACGCCTTTTACTATTTGTAGCTCAACCATTTCTTTTCGTTTTCTTTGCCTTCTGTTAGTCTCTTTTTGCTGTGTTTACTAATTAACCGAAACATGCGCTCCTTGTAGCTACGCCTTCCATTGCCACTTTCTTTGTAGTTCCTTCCTGTGAATGGGTAAGTGTGTGTGTATGTGTGTGTGTGTGTTTGTGTGTGTTTGGCATTGATGAAAGACCCAACGCTAGTCCCCTGGCTATGTGTATTATTTTGCAATTAGACTACCGGCCGTGCTTGCTGCCTCTCTCTCTCTCTCTCTCACACACACACACACACACATACGGCCACGCCCATTCAATTTGCTATAGGAAAATTGTTTGGCTTTAAGGCTTTTCACATGCCTGAACAACGATTGTTGAACTTTTTCGCTTACGCGCATTATTAATTCGCTCTTTGCCGTCATGTCAGCAATTTTTTGTTTATTTGGCTTTAATTGCACTGAAGCCCAATATTGCGCATACGCCCCATGAGTCCGTCGTTAATGAGCTGATAATGAATTTATTAAATTTACTACACGTTGCATTCATTCCGCTTCTTTTTTTTTTTGTTGTTTTTCGTATATTTTTTTATTGACGACAAACTGCACATAGATAAATTAACCGGCCATGTAGTAATAATAATATTTTAATAATCGAATGGGAGAACATTATGCATGGTTTGGTTGGAATTACTTAATGTTGGAATGAGTGTGACATAATTTATTATTTATGCAGGCACACCGTATATACATATATATTGTTGTTAATTTATGCACTTTGTTGAATAACTTTAATGCTCTTGTTACGAATGAGTAATAAAATGAGAATAAAACAAAAAAGGGGAGAAAAAAGGGGAGAAAAATATGGAAACCAACGTGGCGTTAATATATCAGCATTAACAGCAGCCACCAGACCGCAATTTAAAAATCATATAAAATTATTTATATATCGTTTACTATATATAAAGCATTCAAATACAAAAACAAACACAAATTTACAAATTAGTTCGATAATAAATGGAGTTCCACACACAAAAACTCACACTCGAATGTACCCACAAAATTTGTAAACATTTAATGCTAATTTCATTTAAACGCAATTAAGTCGAGTGCTTGATTTGTTTGAGTTTATACCCTGTACTAGCATACAGAAAGGTTTGATTAACAAATATCAAACTTAAATACACAATAAACCGGTAAACTTAATTTATAAATAGTATATTTTAACGAAAGTGTGTGTCATTGTGTGTAATTGAGTACTTTACAGGATAACCTCGGCTAAGGCTGTCTGCTTTTAACTCATTTAAATACTTCTGTAAAAAACTAACTCTATAAATATAAATTTGAGTGCTAAATTAAAACTTGGATACAATTAGCTAAATAAATTGTCTAAGCTATAAAACTGTAGACTAAACTGCATCAAAAATTCTACTGATTATAATAATTACAGCTATTTACTCTTCAACCAAAGCTTTGATTTAATTTAATAAATTTGAGCTGAATAACTTGAACCGATTTTAGCTTTTTTTTAGCGGTAGCTTTAAATGTTATTACGTGCACAGCTTTACGTAATTTAATAAGCCGAATTGCTCACAGTTTTCGGTGTATTGTAAATATTTTCTGACTGCGTCGGAACTATAAAATCACAAGCACAACACACACATTCACACACACACACAAACACACGCATGCACACAAAACAATTGAAAAGCACACCACGCCCACTGGCTTGGCCCCAACGAACAATAAAAGTTACTCTCATTCTAAGCAGAGTGTGTGAGTTCTTTGTTTTGCCTATGAACGATAGGGAAAAAAATTAAATAAACATATACTAGAGACAACAAGGCGTATACGCATTATCAGGCGCATAATAAGCTGAAAGTCCCAATGCCACGTGCATTATTTATTTATTTAAAAACGCCGCCTGGCCACAGCTCAATTATGCTGCAACTGGCACGGTATTCCAACCACAAGGAAGAGGGGAAGGAGGGGTAGGAGGGAGAGAAGGGGCAAGTATTGCTAGAGTAGTCGGGCAGTCGGGCAGTCGAGCAGCCCTGTAGCCCTGTGGTTTGAGCCAACCTTTTTAGCCACTTTCGTTTTAATGTAATCAAATGAACGTGCCTGGCATTATTCCATTGCCAATAAATTCCACGCGCCAAATAGACGAGTTTCAGCTCAAGCTCCAGTTCCTACAGCTTCTGCTGCTGCTGCCCGCGGGATGCCCTCCCAACTTTTTCCAAGCTTCAGGAGTAACACAAAAAATAACAATGAGTAGCTCTTGTCGGTTGCCATCGCTTTCTCTTTGGGAAACGTGTAAAATTGAAAAATGCTCGAGTAGCCGAAAACCGCAGCATTAAGACGAAGTAGGATTGGGCCTGGCCTAAAGCATGTCCTGGCCTGGCATAATTGAAAGGGACAACACGTCGAGGCGAGGCTATTAGATTCGCCCGCTATCATTGCTCATGGGACACGGCAGAAGCTCTCGAGTAACAACTAATGGATTTCGATCCAATCGCCAACACTTGAATGCATTCACCGCATATTTATTTATATTTATATTTGTATTTGTATTTGTATTTCTACGTATATTTACAATATTTATTTATTTTTACTTAACGCAAGTACTTTAAAATGTTGTCCCTGTAAACACTGTGCACAGGAAAAAATAGGGAACAAAAGGACGAGGTCGAAAAAAACAACAACTGAAAAGCATTTTTCGTTGTCTACCTTAAACTGGACGGACGATGACGACGAGTGTATGAAAATATGCAAAATAGCTGTGAAAAATATTTCTATTATTTATTTAGTCGCACTTCTAACGGTATACATATACCCCTCGATGTGTGTGTGTGTGTGTGTCTGTCTGTTTATACGTACGAGTACAACTCAATGATGTGAAAGGAATGTGCTTAGAGAATATTTCGTATTGTATATTTTTCACATTTCATACATATAAGTACCCGAGGGAGGGATCATGGGGGTATGAAGCATAGGGAAGTGTCCAGGGTCACGTTAGTCCGCATTTGTCATATGTGAAACTGGAATATGAAGCGTGTGATTTAAGGCATTAAGTGCATATATTCCGAATTATGCAGATTTTGACCTACAATTTATTACAGTCCACAAAAAAAGACTAAAAAAAAATGTTTACTTCGCTTGGGTTTATTTATTAAATACACTTTTAATAGAATTTTTATGCAACTCTATTTAAAACAAATTCAATCACAATCTTCTCCCTCTTTTATTCCACTGCATTGGTACACATTTCTTATTGAATCGATCGCAGTTACTGCTCAGCATTCTTTCTTCCACATCTACAACATTCTGTTCTGATAAGAATCCAATTGGTGTATTTTCTCGAAACTTTGCTTCGCACTGGTCACAGAGATATTTCATTCCAATCGAGATAAGAGCTTTACAGCATTCCTGGTAATGTTGATCCTTCAGTAGATACCAACGCCTTACTGACATTCTGCAGTTGCGTAATTCTTCTTGATTTTCCATTTCAGCACAGTAAGGATCTGCTTTGAGTATAGTGGGCAATAGAGCTATACAAATTACACAAATTCCCGCCACAAATGACTTCATGATGAAGCGAATAAATCAAGACTGAAATTACTTTTTCAATTTCTTCAGTAAATGTATTTATTTTTAAATATTATAAATTTTATTTTGCCATTCATACACTTAGTAATAGTTTATTTTTGTTTTTAAATCTTAGTCTTTAAATTTTAGTCTTCTTCTTTGATTTTTATAGTTCCTTCGTGCATAACTGGCTAATGAAGTTCTTGTTACAGTATCCACTGGCTGACTTAATATTTCTGTAGCATTTATTTTGGCAATTGTTTCACAGGTTAAATTTCGAATAATGTTCCGCTCCTTAATGCACTTTTGGAATATAATATCCACCTGCTCATAGTATTGACGTAATTGGGCATGACAATCTTTCAAAAGCTCTGGAGCGACGTGATCGCAGCTGGGCTCCGAGGCGACACTCGCTATCAGCAGCAGAAGAAAGAAATAAGAGAGTTTTTCCATTTCAAAGATTGTGGACAAACTGTAAATAAACAAACTCTGACTTTAATTTCCTTTGTTGAAATAATCAGGGATTAATCAAGTACTAGTACTAGTGTATTTTGTATAAATTAATCAATCGATTTATCATCGTTTTATATATGAAAATATATTTTAGATTACTTTACGGCACTTTTGAGCTTAGTTTATTAGTCCATGAAAAGAGTTTTGGAGTTAATACTTAAACACACTTTAAATCAACTCACTTATAGCGTAACTAAAGCTTTACCACTGGTATGAAAATTTCCTTCATACTCTTCTTTGTTTGGTGACTGTGAGCGATCGAACTATGTTAAGTGACCGTTTGTGACTGATTTTTTTCAAATGAATGATCAAATAATTCTGTTGAAACTTGAGTAATACTGTGGTATATTTGTTTATGCAACATGTTGCTTACAGGCCGGAAGCTTACACACCAATACATGTTCGCCCACATACCGATTGTGTATTACTCACCAACTAAGACAAGTCTTCAGCTTCGTACGCGGCACGACACCATATCACTCACCACAAGTCAAGCAATGAATTCTGCTGCTACTGGAGCGCCCGCAACTCATACGCTTATCAGACAAAGCGTCGCTTTGATTTCAGCTCAAAGTAAGCGATCACACTCGACTGCGAAGATACCCATTGCAGTTTTCCGTCACTTAATATGTAACACACTCGTACAAAGGCAAAAAGAATTTTCATTTAACCAACTGTAGCTCACAATTGAATCTTGATGCACGTGGCTTGGCCCAAAGCCCAATAGAATTGTGTGCGTGTGTGTGATTGTGTGAGGGGCAGTCGTTCCCAAAGGGTGCAAGGCAACCACTCCAGAAGTCGTTAGTTGCCCCTTCCTTAAACCCTAAAAACAGCGTAACAAAGAAAGGAAAATGTAGGGGAAAAGACGGAAAATGTGATGCCCAATTCATTCGCTCAAGGGCTTAGGCAATGGGGGCCAATGGGTTTTTCTTGTTCTTGTTCATTCATAATAATTTTTATTATGGGTCATCGGCCATTTGTTTAACGTAACACATACACACACATACACACACACACACACGCGTGAGTGTTGGCCTGCGGGTCTCATGACTAGGCCCATTTCATTCAGCCCATCTATTAGGCCAAATGTATTCTGACCGTGGACCCTTTTTCTCTCTACATATTTGCTGGGAAATATTGTTGCCGGCTATATTTCAATGGTTTTTATACTTTTTATTTTGCATATTTCTGTATTATTTGTTTTATTTATGGGACTTGGGTGCTGATAAATGGCTCAGCTCCTGTCCCGTGTCCAAGCTATCAACGTGTTGATGTGATTTCTTTTACCCAAATTATTTTCATTGCTTTTTGAGCTGAAGCTGTAGCCTAAGGAAATCTCGATTGATAGATTTACTGTGCAAGCTTAGCAGCTGCGTCTTAGTCTTATTAGCTGTAATGACACAAGGACTAAGTAAGGACTATGCACTTTGTTTAATCACAATAATTACGTTTGAAAGCAAACAGCTTTTGACATAGTATCACTTCTTTCTAATCGCGTTTTCAATTTAACATTTAAAGATAAAAATATATAATTTTTAAATTATAAAGTGTGTGTATTATGTCCAGAGACTGTTGAGTGAATTAATTGACCCATTTACTATTTATGAGTGTAGGCCAGCATTCATCAGTGTCTAAACTTCCGCCCTCAATAAACTAGAGTGTTTTAGTTTGTATATCTTTTAGTCCTATATATCTAGCACTATCTTTTATATACTTGTTTCTTGTCTGCATGCACCTCATTATACCCTGTCTAATTATGCTCTCTTGAACAGCCCTAACATAAGTTTATTTCATCGAAAGTGTATTTCAACTTCGGTTCGCTTGTGTTGATGATTTTCTATTTGTTTTCAATTACTCTTACCTCACAGCCAAGTAGGTACTTTGGCCATTGGCTTGTTGTTGCTGCTTTTTGTTTTCTATACTTTTTTTTTTATTAATTGCTTTAATGGAAAAAAGCATTAATAAAAAATATGTTATGAGCGGAAAATAGAAATAAAAGCTAATGTAATTACTATAAGCAACGCTTGTTACGCCTTGTTGGCTGCTGCAGAGTAAAGTCACTACAACTACAACAACTACTACAACTGCTACTGCTACTGCTACTACTACTACTACTGCTACTGCCATTGCAAATTAAATTCAACAGCTTGTTGCCAGGTTTCTGTTGCATTGCGCATACGACGCGTTGGCTGCCAACTGCCGGCGGCTGCTTAAAAGCTTTGCATTAACTATTAAACGCAACTTATATTGCATAATGGGCATCGTTACTGCAACGAAGCGGTCCAAAAACAACAAAAAAAGAACACAAGTAGAGTAGTAGTTGCAACAAATGCGAAACAAATAAAACGTAAAGTGTGCACCGGGAAATTGGTGTCAGCAAAGGACCCGGGGCCAGACACGGCTGAATGCGAATGCGAATGCGCATAGGAAAGCGGAATGCAAACAAAACTCTAACTAATTTATTTGAATTGCTACCCGATTTTAGTGCTCCTTTGCATTCCTCCTTCCCCTCTCCCCTCTCTATACCCTTGACTTTCTCTTCCGACCCGCTTCAATTTTCGACACAATTTGTTTTTATGATTTGTGTCAATAAATTGCAGGCAATATATGTAGAAAAGATTTTAGCTAAAAAAATTTTTATTTCTTTTTATTACACACACTTGGGCAAAAAAAAAAAAAAAGTGGCAGCAGTAGTAGCTGCTTTTAGCCATGTTAGATGACATTTTAAAAAATTCATTCGTGGCACAAAGCAAACAAGCAAAGGGAGACACAGCTGATACAGTTAGGGTGCTATAAAATGCAATCAGCTGCAAAGAAAATGGGTTTTGCTTCACCTGCCACCAGTTACCAGTTGCAAGTACCAAGTTACCAGTCAGCAAAGCAGACAACAGGAATGTAAAGACTGCTCTTCTTAGTGGCACCAGCACTACTAGGACAGCATAAATTAAAGCAGCAACTGAACTGATGCGCAGCATATGCCGTGGCGTATGGTGTGTGGCATGGGGCAAGGGTCAGGACACACGGCGTAAGGAGAGACCGACATATTGTGGTAGCTCAGCACGCCAAATGTGCGCTTTGAATGCAGACAAGCGTGTACTTTGGACAAAAGCATAACTGACAACTTGTTGAAAACGACGATTATAAGTCACTTAACAGCAGCTTATTGCCCATTGAGAGGATTTATCAATTAGCTGAAATGATTTGACACTAAGACGTATTAAGATACTTTAATTTAATGCGCAAAAGTAGAATTTTTAGAGATTAGTAGGAAAATGTATATAAAGAAAATAAGTTTATAACTATAATCAGCTTGAAAATATAACTAAATTTAGTTTTCATAGCTAGCATTTCCCTAACGAAATGAGAATCTTCTCAGATAAACCAAACCCTTAACTCTTGACAGAAATGAAGATAGATTTGGTTTATGCAACACAAATATGAATTGCATTGTATTTCAAGCAAACTGAACTACATTCCTCTTTTTATAAATCTCATAAAAATAGTTTTTGGAATTTACAAACTTCTTTCAATAAATAATTTATTCATTTTGATAGTTGTCAATGTTATGAATGTAAAGTTTCTATCAATTGCTTTGCAGCACATTCAACCGCAAAATGCATTCAAAAATGGCAAAAGGAATTGGCATTGAAACTGCATTTCATTTATACTCAACTAAAATGCATAAAAGAATATGTTAGCCTAAATTTTCAGTTGCTATGGCAGTTATCAAACTACCAGATAACTGACAAAAATTGAGAACTGCAATTGCTTTCTATTTTGTTTTTTTTTTTTTTTGTTTTTTTTGTGGCTTTTTGTGCGAATTGATAACGAAAGATTTTGATGAAGTTGCCTTTGTCATGGTGAACTTTATTAAAAACTCGACAGTCTCGTGATGTCATCCAACTTATATTTTATTCATTTCGTTTTCATGCAATGCAATAAAATCGCCAATCGCAAGAAATCAAAAAAAGATATATAAATGCAATTTTAGCTATTGTATAAAACAGTTAAAGTGTGAAAATGGCTCAAAGCTATGCCATTGGCAAGGATCAAACTACCAAAAAAAGTATGGCAATTGATTCAGCCAGAAAACTAGTGGACTTTCAATAGCTTTATTCACGTAAAATATTATTTTAATGGAAATTATGCATAATTATAATCTTTTCAATAATATTATCTGCTAAATTATTTCTTAAAACGATTAATTTTCCATTTAAAAATTACCAAAAGTCGATGACAAATAAATTTCCGGAATTTTCACAGAAACTGACAACTACAGGAAGCTGTCAGTATAAAGTTTTCATAAGCATCGTCAATGATATCATCTTCTCAATATGTGCAGCACATGATTATTACACGCACTCACACACGCACCTATGTATGTGTGTATATACTCATCTACATATACAAATAGCTAGACATCTGGTCTGATAGACAGACATCAAAGTTTGGCACGAAAAAGTTGGTGGGTTGGAAAACGCCAAAAAGTTTTTAAGTAAACGCGTAGCAGCAGGACGACGATGATGGGCGATGGGTGATGGGAGGACTGGAGCAGGATTTAAGAACATCCAACCAGATCATAGACCGCAAAACTAAAAATCAAACTTTAACTTAATGAAAATGCAATATTTGCTTTAAAAACTTTTGCCAGCCTGACGCAAATTTATGCATTGTGCCAAAAAAAAATAAAGGAAAAAGTGAAAAACGTTGATTCTATTATTGAAACGAGAAGCTGGCGACGCACAAAATGATCTCAATTTAAATTCTCAATTTCAATTCAATCTCAATTTCATACTCAATTTCAAAATCCCAGTTCTAACAAAGCACAATTTTCAAATGGCTATAAAACGCAAAAGGTCTTCTAAACCAAGTGTAACACAGAGCACTTCATCTCGTCGGAAGAGGAAAAGTGGCTTCAAGGCATCAAGAGGCAGCGGAACACAAAGCTTAAACAGTCTGAACAGCAGGGAATTATTAAGATTTCAATCAGCCCTCGATGCAGCTGCCAACTTGAATACAAAGCTTACTTCACACCACAATCGACTGTTTCAAGTTATCCAAGTCTTTATGTATATGATAAGTCCAAATAAAATCGAAGATCTTAGCAGTGATGATGTTCCCAGCTCGTCTCTAAAGCAATCGTTAAGCATTAAACTTATGAGACAATTGAAAATTCTTGCAGCTCGCTACAGCGAAAGGAGACTTTTATCACCACCAAGCTTTGCCATGTTTTAACTATTATTAATTTAATAAATCGAATTTGTTACTCGAGTTGTCTCTGCCTTGGTTATATTTAAAGAGTTTAACTATTTACCTACATTTACCTACAGAGATACATCTCATAAAATATTCTGTAAGGTATCTTTCTTTTCTCCGAAAGTATCTTTCAATAGTCAATTTCAATAAATGAAAAATTTAAAAATTCTGTAGCTTTAAGCCACTGCTCATTAAAGCTTAAGACAGTTTTTAAGAGTCTCGTAGTGTAAGATTTTTTATGCGTCGCGTTGCACGTAAATTTCGGTGGTTGCACGTTGTGTGGGCGACTTTGTGGGCGAGTGTGTGTGTGTGTGTGTGTGTGTGTGTGTGTGTGTGTGTGTGTGAGTGTTAGGTAGGGCTGCGCAGATAATCCAAATCTCATTACGCGAAAGTCGTACTTAAGATTAAAAATAATTATTGCAATTTTTGTGCCGCGTCGCGCCATCACGTAGCCGCCACGTACGCCCCGCAAATTGCGCCTAGGCTGCAACGAGGGCAGACCGAAGAAGCGAAAGACTCGGGGGAGAAAGAGTTGATAAAAAAAAAAGTGAAAATTCAATTAGAATGCGGCAACTTCATGTGAACAAGCTCGACTGTCACACTGTCAGTCTGGCAGCCTGGTAGCCTGGCAGGCGGTTCTAACTGTCTGGCTCCGTTACCCGTTGGCGACCCGTAACACCATTCCCATGCTACAGTCTGTGGCATGGTCTGTGCTCCAACTGCAATTGCGACAAGTTACAGGTAGCTGCAACAGTTACAGGAGCATCAGCAGAACCAGAACCAGAAGCAGTCGCGTAATCCTTTTGCCAGCCCGACAAGCCCAACCACAATAATTTGATTTTACTTTGCTTTAACTTCATTAACTTCAAGTTTTTTCACACACACAGACACACACACATACATATATATGTATGTGTTTGGTCACACTCCTGAACACACGTGCGAATGAACACCCTTTTTTTGTTGTCGTTTTTTTTTTTTTTTATTTTCTTTCACACTGATAAAGTTTTTAATTTTGCTGCTGAAACTCATTTAGAGCAATGAAAGTGCTCCGGCTTCTGCTCCGGCTCTGAAATCTGAAATCTGATACGTGTGTGTTTTGAAATGTCTGTTGAATATTAAATGTGCTTTAGTTGCAGCTTTAAAGTGTTTCTTTGGCATAAAGAACAAAGCTCATATAATGCTTAAGGGCAATGACGACCAGAGAGCCAAGTTAAAAACACCAACGGAAACTTTGGACAAACAATTTTCCAAAAAATGTGCCGCGAACTGGAAAAATACACAATCTCCAAATTCATCTTCATTACGAAAATGCATTCAAATGAGCTTCAGTTCGCGGAAGAAACTTTTCAAAGGGATTGAATTTGGGATTGGCGGGTGAGACGAACTGAGACGCACTGAGAGAATGCTAAGTCACAGACGCAGGGGTAAGAGAGTAGGAGGCATAACAACAAAATGAAGCCAATGGAAAAGAATTTGCTCTCAAATTTGCTCAACTCTGCGCGGCCAAAATGCCTTGGTAAATGAACAAAAAAAAAAAAAAGAAAATCAAATAAAATGTTCATATATTTTGAATAAAATAATATTTGAATAGCGTCACTTAAAAGGCTCTAAGTTAAGCATAATGTCTACAATCCTTGAATAACATTTCTTGAAATGCTAAATCAAAATATTAATATTAAAATAAAATGAAATTAAAATAAAAAGTGTAAACAGCGGGATATATTTAGATATTCCTTTAGCTTCTAGGCAAATTAAAAATTTCTTGAGATATTGAAGGGATATATATTATTCTATAATAAACTTTGTGAATAATATTACTCAAGAGTTGACTAAAATGTTTTTTGATTCAACACAATAACAATTTCTTCAGAGAAACATAAATATTTGTTGAACTGAGTGAAATTGAATGAAGCTTTATCAGTCTCTTTGGATTAATGATAAGAATTTATTAGTTGACATTATTATTTGTCTTTCATAATAAATTGTATTGTAATTATTATTATCTGTTTAGTTGACTTGTGACCCAGGTTAGGTTAGCTATTTGAACATTGTCATTTTGGGGGTTCATTAGCATAAGTCACGGGCACAATTGTCGTTTGACAATTTGCGGGCCATAAACTAAACGATGGTGACACATAAACTAAGCACAATTAGTACTTGCTGCTTTTGGCTTGTTGGTCATCAATTACGACTGCTTGTATTAGGCCTGCCTAAGGTAATGCTATCACTTATTAATAATTCAGAGCATGAAGCTAGCTTTCTAGCTCTTAGTTCCCATTTGCCAAGGGCTAAACTTTGAGTGAGATGGAAAAAACAGAGAGACAAGGAGAGAGGAAGGGAGAGAGAGAGAGAGGGTAACCCACTCATTTGTCACACTGAAATTTATTAAAATGATTATCTCGTATCTACATTTCGCACGGAATGCGTAATTTCTGTCAGTTGATGGGAACTCCCACTCCCTCCCACTCCAAGAAGACTCTGTATTTTTTGCTTGCCACAAATTGCACTTGGTTTCTTATTAAAGGCAGCTACTTGCCTCCTTTTTGGCCCCTTTGGAGAGACAACAGCTTTTGGCATTTCCTGCCGATAAGGCCCACAGTAGCTGGCATTGTGTGTGTGTGTGAGTGTGTTTGTGGTTTTTAGTCCTTTGTCCTTTGCTTGGGCATAGTTTAATTGTAGCGCGTGCCGGAGTAGTGACAAGAAGAGGCGTGGCAGGATAACAGGATTTTGGGTAAGGGCAATTAGTTCAACTACGCCCTGGGGAATTGCGATAATTAAAATGCTGCTGTATGCCGCAATATTTTTTAGCTACCATATCAGACTAATCAGATTGTTCCCATTTCAAAGTGAGTCCAACCTTTTCTTTTTGCCATGTCCTTGAATGTCCTGTTTCGCACACCGCCCCCTACCACACCCCTATTTCGCACACACTTAGGCACTTGGTTGGTAAATCAACATTTGCGTTTAATTTTATGGTAAAAAGCACTTTAATTTAGTTGCCAAAGCCATCGAGCTGGCATCAATGACCATTTCTCTAATCCTTTTAATTCAAATTCAAAGCGTTTGCCGGATTTAGTTGGTTATTTCCTTTTGCAAGGATACCACCCACTACTACTACAACTGCTGTGCTTTTTGTTACCAAAAAAAGAATTGAATGCATTGTTTTCATTGGAAAATATTTTTTGTAACTATTTTATGAACGCTTCAAGCGATGCAATGAAGTTTTCTCCTCCAACTTTCACCCCTTCCTTCCCTACCCACATCACTTTCTGTTTCTCTTTCATTCGATGGGATTTTTCCTTGAAGGAGAAAGACGATATTCGACTGGCCAACTAACACCTGAAGCAATCAAATCAACCAGTCGGATATTGGGTAAAAAACTGACTCTTATTTGAATGACTTTTGTGAGTGTTTGATTTCGATTATTACGAATCACTTTCAATTCAAGTTTTCTATAAGTGGACGAGAACGACGGAAATTGCTTAAAGGTTTTCAATTTCAATTCGTAGCCACTAAGCAGTTAAGATTAATTAAGATTTATTCATTGTGTTTTTTGTGGTTTTTTACAATTACGCATAACCAGCAGATAGTCAGCCAAATCAAAAGTTTTCTTGGCATAAAACGAACTTATTTACTCCTAAGGAAATAATTTTAATTAAGTCATAGTTTTTATTTGAAACTAATATGCAAACAATACAATAAAATAATACGACCAACAATTAAAAACCTTAGCTACAATTTGAACTAATGTTTTCATTGGTGATTCCCAGAATCAAAGACGCTTGATAAGGCAGATAAGGTCACAAACAAATTTCAAATAAAACAAATTACTGATTATTTTACTCTATATAAATTTTGAAATTTATCTCCGACTGTCTGGCTTATAAAACTGATCTGATTTATTTTAATCTTCAGTCTGTCTCTAGCTACGAACAACGATGCATTCAGTATACATCAAGCTTTTCATGAGTTTGCTTCTGATTTGCCTCATAGGCAAGAGCATTTCAATAGACGTGGGTTTGACGTTATCTCCTACTCCTACTACTAGCTGGTCTTCGTAGGTCTAATTTTCTTTGATTTTTTAATAAGCATATAAACACATTTATCTACTTACAGGAACACTCGAAATATTACAGACACACGAAATAAAACAACTAATACAACTTCAACACTATAATAGTTTAAATAAATATACTCAACAAATTATTATATCCAGTTCCAAAGAAAACACTTGAAAAATATAATAAACTTCAAAATCTTTAACACTTGCTGTTTCAAACCCTTTGGTGTCGAAATCTTGTTACGTATTTTTATCCCATTTAGACCCCGTACGCAGATATAGTACAGGGTGGATTAGGAGCGACCAGATTTTAATTTTTCAGACAACTATAAATATAACAAAGATTTGTTATCATCTGAATTCTTTTGCCAGTACGATTATTGATTGTACGCGGTCTTTTACAGTCGACTCACTCGACCGTTGACCTTTCCACTAGTTATTTATAAATTTGCTAGTCCTCGCCCGCAGGAACAATAAATTCCATCAATTGCTTACGTTGGGTATTATGCAAATTTTAAAACTATGTGACGGGGAAAAACTTTTCTTTTCCGTTTTTCCTCCATATTTGTTTCGCAGCTGTTTCGTGGATGCAAAAATCGTAGGCTGAAAATTAAAATCCTTGCGAAAAGTCGCTAAAGAAAATGTTGGCTTTTAGTAAAAAGAAAAAAGAGTATTTGACAAATTGAAAATGCGTGAGTTTGTTTTCTTAGCGGAAAACAAAAGAAAAGAAAATGACTCAGGCGCATGTGTGCAAGCATTTGGGAAAGATAACTTTTTGGGTATATTGAATGAAAAACTTTGATATAATGAAAGTCGAGTTTACGTCTGACAAATTCAATTTATTTGATATAATCGAAGACTTACAGTTACAGTGCATAGTTCGCTTCGTATAAATGTTTTTGGGGCTCGTAGAAAAGTAGTTTTCCTACAGGCTACAGTTAGGACTAAGCTACATAATCATTATATAAATATTCGTATATGTATATGACAAATGGTATAATGTTTATATATATCTATATAAATATATATGTATTGATTGATCGTTTCATACTTAAAACAGTATTAATTCAGTTAGTTATAACTCTATTGAATTTTGGCCAAGTTGTGTTGACAAACAGCTAAAAGTATAACAGAAACAAATGGCTGAATGTTAACATATACAGTTTGAGATGCTCGACTGATTGTTGCCGTGCAGGGCATTCAAAACCTCAAGACAATTAACTAATAATATAAATTCATAGTATGACAAATTTAATAAATACTTTTTTGTGACTCTAACTCAAATTCGTTGGTATATGTATGTGTATGCGTATGTATAGGTGTATGTATGTTTTGGTTTCATTGTGTTGTTGTTTCTTTGTGTATTTACATAAACTTAAATACATAAACTACTTGTCTAAATGAAGTTTAACAAAAGCATATGACATCTTAAATCACTTGACTACAAAAATACAACAAAATGAGAGCCAACTTTCAGCTTGTTCACAACGTTATGCAGGAAACCCAATGTGTCCAAAGAAAGTCCAAATTTAACATTTGGTTCACGTGGCAGCATCAAAAGAGAAAGTCTCTATCCCTCTAGACTAGTGGTGTTGGCGATAATGTGGCACGTGATGTTCTGGTCGGTGATTTGGTTGGTGTGGCAGCTCCACTGCTGTTGCCGCTTCCAGTGCCACTGCCGTTGCCCACCAAACCACAGCCATGCAGTCGAAATAGTTCACCCACCGTGATGGACACCTGGACGGCACCTTTGCCCTCCAACACATCCGCAGCGCAGCAAATTAGATTCTATACATTAAGGAAAATAAATTTAAAGAACATTATTAATTATTTACGTTTTGCAGTCACAATCTCAAAGCTAAACACAAACAAAAACTAAGTTTAGCAGTGTTCACAGTTTGACAGCCAACGTCCCATAGTATTGGGTTCGTGTCTTTGCTAAATCACTACAGTGTTTAACAAACTGTGCGCACTGTGGTCAAAATAATTACTTGTACTGCTCAATGTTTAAATATGTATGTATGCATATATATATTTCTTTAATTCTCATATAGTTTATCGGTTTTGTGCTTACAATAAATGCAACAGTTTTAATGACTTGGCTTCACTGTGCCTTGCACATGTTTATAGAATTTTTTATATAATTTCTTATAAACAAATGCAACTTGTTTGTTGTTTGGCTTCATTATAATTATAATTATTGTGGTTCATAAATAGATTCATATAATTGCTGTTGTGATTGTTTTTTCATTTCGTTTACAGTGTCCAAAAAGTTATTTGTGTAGATATATGTATGTATGTATATAGAGTCTATATATTTTTCTTGTCAAATGTTGTTTATAAAAATTAGTGTTCTATAAACTAATTATATTTTTATGCATTTCTTATAGCTGCCTGAATGTTTTCTTCATCTTTTTGTTCTACAATTTTGTTAGACAAAATATAAATATGTGTATATATGATTTATCCATCTTGTTAAGTACTATATATGCATAATTGTATAATACGAATGCAAGTTTTCGAGTGTGTGTATGAGTGTGTGTGTGTGTGTGTTACAGTTGTTTCTTTTAGAAATTTGATTAGCTTTTCGTCGAGAATTCATTAAGTACTTATGCAAAATATGTATAATATATAATTTATGTATATATAATATATATTAGTCTTAGGCAAATAATATATGATATTTTTAGGAATGTTATTTTTAGTAATTTCATTATATGGTTATACATAATTAATACAATTACAGTCATTGGGAAAAGAAGCACTCGGTTAACACTCAGTAGTAATCATGTTAAATCAAATTAAAAATATTGCTTAAAGTGTGTGTGTGTTTATTAGTGTGTGTGTGTGCGTGTTTTTCATGTGTCTATATGTATATAGTTATATAGCTGATTTGGACTGCCAAATTTACAGTCAAAGGCACTATTTTTGTGAATTTTATTATTATTTTGTGTGCATTGAGAAGAAATTTGTTTAAAATGTTGTGTGCTATGGGATAATATTTGTATATCTTCAAGTTATCTGATTTGTTACCTATATAACTATTTCACGCTTGTTTCTATCAACTATTTTGTGTCCCTGCTTCTGTTAAAACCGTACATCGTCTGTCCTCTGACCCATAACAACTAACCTTTCACTGGAAAACGGTTAACTCACTCTCATTTTCTACCTCTAAATTCTACTTAGTACAATTATAAAATCGGAACTCAAATCAATTTAATAGTTCGTTGTAACTTAGTGTAGTCAAGTGTTCTTTATAAATAATAGTCGAGAAATGGGTAATAACTTCTTTGAGATTAATGAATTGTAAATGTTGTAAAAAATCTCACATGAGAGCAAATTACAATTGGAAAAAGTGATTGCGCTCTTCAAAGTCTTTGGGTTGTATATATATCAAATAAATGCCTCAAAATTGATATACTTTTTGTGTTTTGGGGAACTTAAACTACATTATAAATATAGCGTATGTATATGTATTGTTTGTAGTAGCACTTAAACAAAAAGCAGCCTCAAGAACTCACTACAAGAGTCAAAAATGTTTCATTATCGATTAGTATAAGCGCAATAAAAGCTGCGAATTCTCTTATAAACTATTGGCAATACATAAAGGCAGTAAAAGCTATTTTGGGAGCTAATTCATTATCCCTGCCATTGCTAGCCGGGCAATGGAAAGAATACAAGCCACAAAAAGGTGGCTATGAAGACGCAGGATAAAACGATGGTCAGTGTATGGGAATCGTGTTTAAGCAAAGAAGTTCCAGCTTCATGTTGCTTCAACTTTTCCAGTTTATGTTGCTGTTGTTGTTGCTGTTGTTGATTATCGTTGCGACAGATGCTAAATACTTCCAGTTTTGGTTTCTGCTCGAAGAATTCAATGCGTTTTGACAGTGGTTTCACCATTGGTGTCTCCTGTTTTTGCTGCTGCTGCTGTTGTTGATTTTGTTGATTTTGCTTCTCATCTATTAGTTGATAGTGTCCAGCCGGTCCAGCGGCTGCCACATCGTGTTCATTCTCAATAATCGTTTGCAGTGTGCGATTGTTGTTGTTCAATTGAAAACTATGCTGGCCATGTGGACTTATTAGATTGTGTTTGATCTTTTCAAATGTTTTTTGTTTCGCTGTCCGCAACAATTGCCCCACTGTGCTCAGCTGTTGTTGTTGTTGTTGCTGATGTTGATATTGCTGTGGCTCATAGAGCCAGCAATTTGTGGTTGCTGCTGTTGCTACTAACACATCATCCGACATATGCGCTTCCTTGCCATTGACAAATTCACAATTCTCATAAAATGTATTATCTAATTGTTGATTTTGCTGCTGCATCTGTTGTGGCTGTTTGGTGCAGGTTACAGTTAATTGCTCTTGCTCAAAATGTTGCGCAACAATCTGTAGCTGTGGCTGTTGCAATTGCAGCTGCTGCAACTTCAGCTGCAACTCTTCCTGCTGCTGCAGGTAGCGCATATGCTGATGATGTGGATTCGCATCCAGGGCAATCAATGCGGCAACTGTGCGCAACAGGGCCACCGCATTTGGCACTTGGCAACGCATATGGCCAGCATTGTTATCAATGTTGTTGTTGTTGTTGCTGCCTCTGACGCAGCTGCTGCTGTTGTTGCTAGTGCTGCTGTCGTTATCATTGACATACACATCAGCATCATAGTCATCGTCAGCGCGTTGTTGCTCGCTTTGTTGTGGCACAACATCTGCACAGGAGCAAATCAACTCCTGCAACCAACACCAATAACAGATTTTATGCATCATTCATCAAAGTGTATTTTGAGAAGTGTGGGGGGTAAAAATTGTGGATAGAGGAAAGGAGATAGTAGGATATAGCGGGATTCACTTAAAGCTAAAACTACAGTCAAACAAACTCTTTTACGTAAGCGGGAAAGCGTTCAACGTTCTGCGTTCAAATAAGCACTTGGATTGCCCCATAACCGAATGATATCGAGTGATTCTCAACAGACTTTACTTAGAACTAAGGACTTTAATGGGTAATATCAGAGAAATACGCACCTCATCCACACCAATGCGTCGACAGGCCTCCAAAAAGTTATCCACATTGCGTCGACAGCGCGCCATTGACAGTTTATTCTATAAAAAAAGGTAAATTATTAATAATTTGCACAGTCAACACCACTGAAATTGAGTGTGTGTTAAAGCACTTACCACACCAGGCGACGGCACATGAATGCTGGCCACTGATCGAGGCCTCACATAGTTGGCCAAATGGCAGAGTATAACACCATCGGTTAAAGCAGCTGCAATATCCTCTGGCAGCGTCATCTTTAGGCGTGTCTCAATGATCTACACATACGACAAATGATTATATAAAATTTATGAATATTTGCAAATTTATTTGCACTCACACTGCGCAGCTGTGACATGAGTTCAGTCTCCTCACGCTGACGATCAAATTCGCGACGCATAGTAAAACTCAGTTTCTCAGCAGGTATATCATGATTCCAGGTGACTGTGCGATGAGTTTTAACTGTGCCCAATTTACTGGTGGCACTCACAGGGGACTTAATGACGCTGCTTGTGGCAGCTCCTCCATTGGACGAATTAAACTTGCTGTTGCTGCTGCTGCTACTGTTGTTGTTGGTGTTGCTGTTGGTGAGAACACCAATGCCATTCTTCAATGGACTATGCGGCTTCACATAGCCCAGACAATTGGCACCGTTGGCCTCTGGTGAGGATGTGGGCGATGATTTCAATGATTGAGATGACATTAGTTCTGTGTTGCGTGAAGGTATCACTTTTTGTATGGGTTTCTTTGGTATAACAACATCATCGATGCCGTTGACGATGCCATTGCCATTATGGCCAGTACTTCCATTACTCCCATTACTGCTCGGCTGTTTCATGATGGACTTTGGCAGTGTTGCTGTTGTTCCATTGCTTAGACGAGGCAATTCCTCATCATTTGGACTCTGATTGGCATTGGGATGCTTTTGCTTGTAGACGCTACTAATCTCCTGATTACGCTGCTGCTTCAATGCCTCCTTGTACTCCCTAAAAAATGAAGGTATATTAATAGATTTACTTTTGGTTAGGGTGTGTTTTCTCACTTGTAGGTCTGTATGTTGTTGAGGCTCTTGTTTAGCTTGCCATTGCTGCCGTGCACACTGCGCTCCTGATGATCCAGCATCAGATCCTCATCGTGATCCGGCGATGAGCCATTACTTGAGCTATAACTAAGTTGATCTGCCGAGGATGTTGTGGCCCGCTTACAGGGCGATGACATGGGTGAAAGGCCACCCGCACTCAATGTCAGGCTCTCATCTACAATTGTGCTCGTGCTGGATGTTAACGATGCATCCATCAAATCACCGCTCAGCAACAGCTGCTGATGCTGTTGGTTGTTGTGATTGTTGCTACTGTTGCTGTTGCTGCCGCTGGAGGTCAGTGCCCGCGGCAATGTGGCACAGTGCAGTGGCGAGTCTGTCTTGGATTTACCAGGTGCATCGTGGGACCAACGTTTGTCCAGGCCATCACTGGTGCTGTAACCCGAATCGATTTGATGTCGTGCGGCATTACGTTGACTGGTTGACGTCTCCAGCATGTTGCCACTGGAATTGTGACGCGGTGCACGTCGCAACGTCGTATAGCCATCGTAATTGCCACCAGCTCGAGCGCCCTTCTCCTCCCTCGTTGCCTGTGTCTCCAGAAACTTAAACACGTGCACCAAACCACGCATGCAGAGCTATAAAAAAAGAGATTTAAATTAGTTTTCAGTGAAACTCTGAACCTATATTTATTCCAAACTCATTTTGAGATAATTTACTTCTCTTTCGGCTATTATACCATATCAAACAGTCACCCAAAGTGTTTCCTGTATCGAATTCTAAGTTTTGTTATGGATCGTTTTACATTCTTCAAATCTGCTACAATACACAAATCATTAAATTGTTTGAAAATATGATAACTAATAACAAAAGGCGACATTGTAACAATGGTTGTGTGGAAATAGTGAAATATGACGACATTAGCTGATCTATTTTTTACTCTGAGTGCACTTGAAGAATCGATAACTTATCTTATCTAATCACCGACTGCTGTTTGTCCATAACAATAATAATAACAAACTATTAGTTACTTACGCTTGCCGGCGGAGCGGTTAGTGGATTGTTCTCCAACTGCAGTTCGACCAGAGTGCTCATATGCCTGATCTCTAGTGGAAGACTAGCGATCCGATTGTTGCTCACGTCCAGTGAGACAAGACTCAGGCAGGTGATCTCCCGCGGCAGATACAACAGCAGATTGCTGCGCAGTGAAAGAGATCGCAGAGTTCGAAGTTCTCCCAGGCGTACTGGCAACGCAGTCAACTGATTGTAGGAGGCATCCAGATCGGTTAGGGTCTGATCGAGTCGTCCCAGCTCATCGGGCAGTGTGGCCAAACGATTGTTGGACACGAGCAGCACTTGCAGCGGCAGAAAGCAAATCTCTCGCGGCAAAGAACTCAATTGATTGCTACGCAAATCCAGATACGTAAGTGACGAAAGTTGTTTCACCGACTCCGGTATGCTGCGTATGGCATTATGATACAGCAGCAGTGTTTCCAGAAACGCAAACGTTGTAATCTCCTCGGGCAGCTCACAGAATCTATTTCGGGACAGATCTGTAAATGACAAATAGGGGAGATGGCATTAATTGAGAAGAGCGACACAAAATGAGCACCCTGTGGTGCGTGTTTCAACGCAAGGGAGTGTCCCACAGGGAGAGGGGGTATAGGGGGTGGGGAGTAAGTAGGAGGAGTTTAACTTTATCAGTTTAGTGCCTCATGTGGCGTTCCACTTGCCACGCATTACGACTCCGACTCTGCCACGCGAGACTGAGGCGCATGACCTCAATATGCCCGCAATTCAAGTTTCCCAAATGCCCGTTGCCCGTTGCTCGCTTTCCCGGTGCGAGAACAAGTGGAAAAGCAACGTGGAATGGGCAATTAATTTACTAAATGAATTTGCATGCAAAATGAGCGCAAACAACAGCAAAAAGGGGAGCAAGCCAACTGGGCGGGAAGGGGAAGGGCCAGGAGAGGGGACAGTTGAAGAGCTCGCAAAGCGGACAAAACTCAACCAAAATTTATTGTATACATGAAATTGTGCGTTAACTTTTTGGAGTGGGTGTGGAGTGGTAACGGGAAAGGGAAGGGAAAGGAATGGAAAACAAAATGAGTATGAAAATAGTACTGGGAAAATTCGTTCTGAGGTGCAGCATCATAAAATTATGTAATTTAAATTTATAGTTAGTTTAAGTTGAGCAAATGGAATGCATAAAATAGCCAAAAATAACTATGCATAGGTCTTTAGGGCTTTCTTAGTTTAGTTAATTAAACTAATATATGTAAAATGTAAAGTTAATATTAGTATAAGTCTTGAAAGTTTTATACTTTTATCAATTATCCCTCTCTCAAAAAGATTTACTGTCTCTTTCCTAAACTAAAGTTAATTTTTTTATGTTGCTTAAGTGCTTTTAAATTTTTAAAGTGACCTTTTAAACTAGTTGAGACCTTATAAAAAATAAACACATAAAAGTTGTTCATACGATGATATCTTTAAACCAAGTTTCTACAGCTTTTCTGGTTTACAGAGAACTCAATAAAATCTAAACTTAAAAACTAAATCGAATTTAAATTAAGATAACAGTCTTAAAAAACACTCTTAAAAAAACTATCAATCAAATATTTGAGCAAGAGTTCGATTGACTGGTTCGAACTAGTGGCGAACCAGTTCCCAGCTGGCAGTTCGCAATGCGAATCAGTTGCGTATGAGATTCAAACTTATGCAACTCTTTGGTAAAACCAGAAATAGCAAATTCAAATCCATCAGAGGCCCAAGAGACTTCACTTCAGTTCACTTAACTCTCTTGAGTGTGCTGAAAACTCAACCATTTATAAAACTGGCTGACTGACGACTGACGACAGACGATGGCATTTTGTACTCTGTACTGTTTTTGTTGTTTTTGGTATTTACGCATACTCAGTGACTCCTCAACCTACGTGGTTTATGGGCCGAGTGAAGATTGCTTTATGTTTCTCCGTTCAATGTTTGTTCGCTGCTGTTGTCGCTTTGGGGTGCGGCTTGTGTAGATTCTCGCTATGGCTTCACATTAGTTAAGTCTCCCCATTATCCAACTACACCCCTTCCCAAGCCCCTCCCTCCCTCCCTTCCTCTAGTGCACAAAAGGCAAAACTTCAGACAAAGGCAACGCTTAAGATGGCAATGTCTCCATTTGCTTCTCACTCTTTATTTTTCTGTTGCAATTTGCAATTCTTGCTGCACCCACATGCGCTGCTGGGCCCAGGTTGAATAAACCTTTTGCCTGGCAACACAGGATGTGCCGAAGGACTCCGCACGTGACGTCATTATCAGCAGCATGTTATCAGTTTGAATGTAGCTTGGTTTTTTATGCGGAAATTGGATTCGGTGCAGCATCCGAGACGACAACAACAAATTGACTAACTGTGCCACCGACTTTGTACTATGAACCTGCCACATGCCTCATGCTTCAATCCCCATGCCACTTGCCATAAATCGGTCGCAGCCCGGGCAGCTTGAGAGAGAGAGAGAGAGAGAGAGAGAGAAAAACCACTTCTCATCGGGGGAAATTGGCAGCTGGCCAACAACGCAATGCGCCAAAAACAATTCGCAAAACAAAAACTACGCAAAATAAATCAAATTTTTATATAGTTACTAGTACTACTCTCTTCTCTATCTTATTTTGTGTCTGTCGCCACAACAAAATTGCGAATTGGTTCGTTTTGTGGTGTGCACCACAACACACCTGCGACACCACCGTGAGCTCATAAATATTGCAGAACACTAGCGTACACTAGCGAAAAATGTTTTCTAAAATTAATAAAAAATAGAGACCTAAAAATAAGGTTTTTTAAACATTTAGTGTGCTGAAAACACAGAGTGTTTCTCTAAAATTTTTTCCAGTGCACACGCTGCAAAAAAAGGGCAACGGCAATTACCCCGAATTACTCATACATATAGTGTATATGACAAGGGTGCAGCACAGGATCAAGCTACACGCAAAGGACACCAGAAAATAGAGTGGACCAAAAAAGAGGCAAACGAAGTGAGGAAACAACTTTACAGGGCGTCAACGGAAGCAACAAAAAATTAAATTGATGGCGCCACATTCCATACAACTCAACTGAACTGAACTGAACTGAAGTCAACTCAAAGTGAGCACGTGCCCCTCAACTAAAAAACAAACAACTCATCGTTTTATGTGGCACAACAGGGCTCTCAATTTGGGAAACTTCCCCTCATGGTCCCCTCCTTTTTTTGGCCCCCGTTGCCCCAGGGGAGGTATCCATGGTCTCTGGAGACCATTAGGCAATTCCGGCTGTTGTTGCCTATTGATGGATTTATTGAAATTAATTTACTCAATTTTATTGCCAACGACACACGCTCTTGGAATTATGATTCATACAGAAATACTGAAAAAAAGGGCCAGTTTCCCGTTGCCAGTCTGCCTTTTATAGCCAAGTTAATAGTTTGGCTTTGCTTTCTACCTAACAGATAAGGAATAGTAATATACTTTTATGGACACAAACTGCAATCAGACCTTTTAAGGCACTAAAATGCAGAGATAAAAGCAGTTTTTATCAGCAAATGCTCAGAAATATGTACTGCAGTTCCTACAAATCAGTTTAGTTGATTCATCATAGGTAAATCTTGAATATATACAATAGATATAGTTATCTTGTTAAAGTATCTATTTCACTATGGCCTTTGTTATGCTGATTTCAACAATTTTGAACTTGAATCGCTTAAAGATCAATTTCGAAACGTTTTGCTTTCATAACTCAAGAGCTAGCTGAGCTAGAAAGCTGAAATTTGCTACAAATATTAACAAATTTAGTTATTAAATTAAATTAAGATAGAATTTTACATTTGAACTATTTATTTATAACTCATACTTCAATCAACTCCAGCTTTAACACAAAGAAACATATTGATTGACTGATTGCCAGTGTTAAGTCAATACTCCAGAAATAGCATTGGACTCATTGCTTATCTCGGCATAAATTTTAATCGCAAATACCCAGCTGAGAATACAAATAAGAAAAACAGTTGACATATGCTCTTCTTCTTCTTCATACTTTACTCTCCTGTTCTTCAATCAAAACCCTCTGATTCAACTGGAACTACAACAGAAACGACAACAACATCATTAATTTTGCCCACTTCGATGAAGAAATCGCTTCAATTGATTACATTTCTCATGTGCAAAGTGAAGGCCCCGCCCTCTTTCAGCCCCCATACCCATATTAAACAAACGATTCTGCAATTTATCGCATTTTTCCAATTTATTCATAATGTAAACTCAAAAAGCAATAACAACTTTTTGTTTGCCAACATTAAACAACTATAACAAAGTAAATATTTAAACAATTCAAGCATATCCGATAGTATTTGTTGTTGCTCTTGTTGTTGTTGTCGATAATGATGAATTTTCCCTTTTGGCCGCGAGTGGCTTTTCCGCTTAGGCAGCATTTTCCAACCGAACTGGAACAGCTGTGCCAAGTTTACAAATTTTCATAGACAAACAAACAAATTCAAACACACACTCAATCACGCACACACATACACACTCACACACACACACACACAACGACTGGCGTTTGCCTAGCGCGCGTTAAATTTGCTGCTGCTTTTGTTGTTGTTATTGTTGTTGATCTTGTTAGTAGTATTATAATTATTGTTTTTGTTGCTATTGTGGCTATTGCCCTTAATTTATTTGCAGTCGTTGTAAGCTGATACCAGCTGCTGTATCTCAAGTCGCCATTGAGTTTGGCCAATGTTTACACCATGAATGATTTCACGTATTTCATATCATGAAAATAAAACACTACAGAAATGTGTTCATTGGGTTTTTCAATCAAAACTCTAATATTTGGTATTTGGTTTTTCTTCAATTTGTCTGCGCATAAACCTAGTTCCAGTAAGAAGTCTGTGTGTGTGTGTGTGTGTTTGTATTGGTGAGCGCGTGCTATGCTCAGCAATTAAACTACATAAATTGTTTATGCCTCGGCATTACTGTTCTTGTTGTTGTTTTTGTTGCTTTTCTGCCATTGCCTCTTTTCGTTGCCACACATTGGCTGTGGCATTAAATGTTGCTTACACTTAACCATACGTTTGTACATATATATATGAATAAATGAAATTGAATGAATGTTCTTTTTCTGTGTCAAGTTTGCAGTCGTAACCAAACGAACGGCCTCAATACGAAATGCCAATTTATCTATAGATAGAAATGCCGTCAGTTGCTTGAATTATCTAAAATTTTCAATTATCGCGCATTATGCACAATTAACAAATGATAAACTGAAATGATAAACAATTGTTTAGGTGCTGATTATGCAAAAATAATTAAAATTCCAGAAAATAAAACTCACGCACGCGGTGAAGATCAGTAAAAAGTGTCATCTCTAGTCGTTTTACGCATTTTCATTCATCTCGCATGCAATACACGCAGTCGCAGTTAGACAGTCACTGGTGTCTGTGGATCGTGTGTGGACTGCATGGACGGACGGACAGGCAGACAGAGAGGCAGACAGACTACGTGACGGCGTCGCTTCCTCTCTGTGCTGCTCTGCTGCTGCGTTTTTATGGCGGAGCAACAAATAATCATAAAAACAACAACAAAGCTGTCGCTTTTAGATTTATCTATTACAGCAAAAGCAACAGCAGCAGCAAAAGCAACAACAACAAAGGGGAACAAACAACTACTTTGACAGATACACAAACGACAGTTGTCTTTTGCGCCCCCTCCCCCAGCACTTGGCTTTGTTTGCCAACTCTCCAACAACAACAACAACAATGTATAGTAAATTTCTAGTTTAGCAGCAGACGCTCTACTTGCTGCTCGGCAACACTGGCAGCAGCAGCACAGATTCACTGCGCACTGCGCAGCTGTCAACGGTAATGCTACTACCTCTTTGCAAGTAAGTAGTAGACTTACTACTAACTACTAAATACTAAACACTGTTGCAGCTGCTGCATTGCATATTTGTGTCTTTCCAGTTTTTCAGAGCTTGCAACTTGCAATTATTTTAAACAATTTCCTGCACGTCGCCAAGTTGATTTTTCTGCCTTGCAGTCTCTCATTTTTCATGGCTTTTGTTTGATTTACTACGTGACGTGCGTCTTAATCACGTGCTGAAGGGCAGACGTTGATAGAGAAGAGGAGGATGGGGTAGGGGTAGGGGAGCGCAGACCACAACAACAAATGGTTTTAGGAAACGTTGACAGTCTGCCAAATAAGTATGTCTCCACCTCGGTGTTCACTGCTTTTTGAGGGTTGCTTTGCAGTAAACCAAAGAAAGAAGAAAATAAAAACACTTTTCTTATGGCTCTCATTGATTTCTTTTGGCCAGGCCAAGTAGTAACTTGAAACCCGCCCGGTTTTAGCCGTTTTCTCCTTTTTTTCTGCTTTTGGGGTTGCAGCTCTTGACTTTCTTGCAATATTTTCACAAATATTTTAGCAATAAAAGTGTCATAATGATCTCGACTTCACACCATAAAGAAAGGGGCAACAATTTAATTGCTAATTAGTCACGCCTACACAAACACACAGACACCAATACACAGACACCCCCACACATACACACGCACACGCACAACTCTTGAGCTGATGACTCAATTGGAGTGCTTTCAAAACGCATTGAACCACAAAGAAAACTTAATTGGAAAATGCCGGAAGCAGAAGGCATGAAAACGCGGGGGAGCGGAAAAGCTGTGAAAAACCAAAAACCAAACATTCTTTGGAGTCACGATTTCCCAAGCAAATTGATTTGGAGCCACTGTATTTAACTTTCTCACGAAATTCATCTGGAACTAGTTAAAGAACAGTTACAGCGCGAGGTGGAACCAATTCAGCTGATTTGCTTGGAATATGTTAACATAGAAAATAGTTAAAATAAAATTGTATATTTTATGGTTTTAATACCGTTTTGTTCCCCCTTAGTCAGTATTTAAATATACAATTGTGGTTAAAATTTATAATTAAAAGAACAGCTGATTTATTGTTGTTAAGAATTAAATTAAAACATTAAGAACAATTCACTAAACAAATGAAAAAAGGAAGAAAAATTGGAATGGAATGGAAGAGGAAAAGAAAAAAGGGAACAAAGGCACACACACAGCTGAAAATCGATGCGGGGGGAAAGTCTGTTAAACAGATGGTTCAGTCGTCAGGGTGGTTATCTCTAGGGTGGAGTGGGTGCCAGTATCGCATAGGTGTGTATGTGTGTGTGAGTGTGGAATGCATTTTGGGCACAACAAAAACGAAAGTTGGCTGAACTTGAAGCGTGCAGACGAAATCCACCAAAAAAAAACTACTCTCTCACACACACAGAGACAGACCAAATAGTGCAAACTGCAAAAACGAAGCTGAAATGAAACGCAAAGAGTGGACGGAAAAAACAGCTGCAATAATTACTGTCCTTGGCATGCAAGCGACAGGGAGTGCATGAGCGAGAGAGACAGAGGCAAGCAGTAGTCGAGAGCAAGTGCGTGTGAACGCAATAAAAAGTAATAAGTCGCCGGCAGGGAGAAACATAAAGGCAGAGAGCTAAAGCGAGTCATAGAGACAAAGAGAGAGAGAGAGAGAGAGTGAGCGAGAGCATGCAGGCCACGGGCTGCTGCAAATTATTGATTTTCATAGCAAAATATTTTTGGGATTACAATCTAAAAATTACAGCCACAGCCGCGCCCTAACTAAGGGTACTAGGTGATTTTCCAAATTTACTTACCGGCAATAACGGTGTCCGTTAGACTGAATTTACTGCCCATTTTGGGAAAATCCTTCAGTTTGCGATTGGTCAGTATCAGTTCGCCGCTGAAGTGAGCCTCCTCCAGTATGCGCTCCAGGGAGCGCGTCAGCTGCGAGTGGCCCAGCATGGGCGAGGAGCCGGCCAGGGAGGCGGGGGCGTTGGAGGAGACTGTAAGACCGCCGCCTCCGCCAATCTGTAGGCGTTTATACACTGTGGCTGCCATGTTTGTGTGCGTGCGTGCGTGTATGTGTGTGTGGGCGTGGTAGCAGCGAAGCTGGCGGTAGCTTCACACACACACAAACAAAACAACAGCAGACGCACTAACAAATCGGCAACGACAACAACTCAGCTATAGACGTGTTAAATTTGCTGGCATTTTTTCATTGATAAGATTTCCAAGAAAATTGAATTTTCCTTTGCGGCTTCTTTCTTGCTCACACACACACGCGCGCGCATACACAAACACACATAAACACACCAAAAAGCGAGCGGAGTAGCACCAAAACTCAAACGCACGGCACGAAATCAAAAAAATACTAAGAGGCCCAACTGTGAGTGGGACCAAGCTGCGTTTCAAATATAAAATACCTTACAATCCACAAACCTATCGACATCTACTGTTTTCGACATAAGTTGGCAGCCGCGTTAGCTATCGAATGATAAATATCAAAATAAATGCATATCAAGTAGACATAAAAATACTCATTTTGAAACCAGCTATCGTATACATTTTAATTTGTTTGATTTAGCACACGTGCATAAATCGTCATGCCATCAATCATTCAACAAATCGTTTTTGACGTCTTACTTACCGATATATCGATATATGATACACATATCGTTTGCCTCACTGCAGCAGTTTGTTACCATCCCTAGTGCAACAACAAAAATTCCAACGCAGCCAACTAAAATTTCATAGTAAATTGAAAATCGTTTAATATAATATAAACGCGTTTTCGAAATCAATTCGTTTCATTTGATACCGGTGCACTGTCGGGAAGCGTTTCCCATCGTCGTCAAGCAAACGAGTGCAACGTCATCGCCGCGTTTAAAAACTGTGTCAAGCAAACGGGCGCAACAACAACAACGACGGCAACTAATAAAATCAACGTTCATGCTCCCAATACGCGCTGCGCATTCGTGTGATCTTACAACAACAGCAATAAGAACAATTTGATTCAATAAACGGTCGATTACTGCTTGTGTGTGCGAGTGTGTGTCGGTGTAAAATATGCATAATTAATTGAAGGCGTCAGTTCCGCATATTTCAAATTATCGCAAAAGAACGGCCACACCGAAAACCAATCAAATCCAATCTGAAAACAACAACACGAAACAGCGGTTATTGTTTGTTTTTCTTTCTTGAGCTGCCTTCAACAAAGTATAAAAGAGAAACAACAAAAATTCAGCTCCAATCAGCTGTTTGTTGTATGCGCGCAAGCCGACGCGAGTGCGAGTGAGATAGACTGAGTACGCGCCAAAACGTCAATTGTGGCCGCACAGTGTGTTAATGTGCGGCGAAAATCCTATGAAAATATAAATGAAATAGAAATTTCTTATTTTTAAGACAATTTGAAGGTAAGTAATCAGCATTCAAATTAATTAAAATATTTTACACCTTATTTTTGGCAGTACATATATATTAGCCAAATTTTATATCGATTATAATTTTTAAACGCGTGTGTCTTATAAAAGTGAATAACTAAAAATAAAAGTGCAAAATGAGTGAAGCAACTGCAAATGAAGCAACAAATATTGCTGCTGCAACACCAGTGGCAGCTGTAAAGCCTACAACGGATACGGAAACGGAAGTTTCCGCTTCGAAAATACCCAAGGCACCAAATCGCTCCAATATACCCACACCGGCAGCATCGATAACGGGTATACCCGTCAAGCAGAGGCCGCCCTCAAATTTTGGTTCCTCCAACTCGATATCGAAAATCGGACGGCCCTGTTGTACACACACAACTCCAAAATCGGGACCGCCACCCAGAGGTGAGTTAATTTTCATACCTTTGATATATAAGTAAAAGTAGAAAGTAGTTAGAATGCTCTATATAGTGTTGTCATCTCTAGGTACTCGTGATCAGTCGATAGTCGTTGGTAATTCCGGTTTAAGCCAGCTGCTTTTAGGTTCAACACCCACTACTGGCTAGCAGTAAATGCAACGATCTAATCTGATCGATGACGCACCCACAACTTTCCATAAAGAAAATGGCACCACAACAACAAATAACAAAACAAAAGTAAATTTGCAAATTCGCATTTCCAAAGAGAAAGACTGGTCTATAATTAAAGCGGAAAAACAAATCAGATCAACGATCAACGACATTCGTCAACTTCATTTCAATTGAAAAGTTGACCAACAACACAATTGGCACTTCAACTGTTTTATTTGTAAACAAATGAATCGTTCCATTTGCCCATTAAAAAACAACTCAGACAGACGATAACCAAACAAACTCTTTGAATTGTTTACCTCTGAACAGACTGCCTGTCTGCCCATCAGTTTAACAGTCTACCCGTCTGTCTGTCCGCCTGTCTAACTGACAGTTAAGAGCAATTATCGCCCACGCAGTTTAACTCATCAAATTTGCAGTGTTTTTGCTTCCAAATTGAAACATTGCGGGCAATTAAATAATGCGGCTACCAATTAAATTAAGCCATGCTCTATATGGTAGGCGTCTGGAGACATATTTCATTCACGTAATTGTGTTAAACCGCAGCTCCATGTGATTGTATCGGTATCAGGTTCGCATATCGATCGTAGATCGACCTAATAGCCCATATATTTATTTTTATTTATTTATGTTAGTGGATCAAGTCGATCTGCTGCGATCCTCGTCGTCTTTCGTTACACGTTTCATTCAACGAGGAATTGTTATTGTAACCGCAGTGTGAGAAATCCCCACTAAAGTTTCTGGTTTCCAATTCGTTAATTTATGGGGAATATGCAGGCAGATTTGCATACCCTGTAAAATGTCTGATTTGAGTAGTTTAGTGGAAATTTTCTTGAGTTAAGAAAAGTCTGTCGCTTGAATTTCTTGAAATAAAACAGATTGGAGAACTATATGAATTTAACATACAGTTTTTAAAAGCTTTTTTACTATTAAGTTCTAGTTTTTTGGGAATTTGGTTTATATCAAAACTTGATATGTGCATTAATTGAACATTTTGTAGCTGTTTGCTATAATTATTTTTATTAAATCACCTTTAAATACTTTGGCACACATTGCTACTCATGCCTTCGTTCCACTGCAAATTACTCTATAAACTTTCTAATGAAGTGATCGCACACCTCGCAAAAAGGGCATGTAAAAAGCAGCACTTTGAAGTGAGACACTTGCCTACATGTACCTGTCATTTATCTCTCTCATCACATTCAGTGTCAAGCCCGCAGACGAGCGAGTGAGCGACGATCACCGATCTTCAATCACGGCACAGTGGCGCACATCATTTACTCGTGTGCTCGATGTGGGATTCTGAGCAAAGAATCTTTCTAGAGAAAGAGGCTTGGGAGAGAGATCGGGGCTGCTTATAAAATTGTAGCACTCATAATTGAATTTGTGTTCTGTGTTTTGTCTGCCAGGCGAGGCGGTGATGACACACATATAGTTGTTGTTGTTGTTGTTGTTTTTTGGTATATACTACTTAATTTTGTCAGATTTTGCACTGCGCATTTGTCACACACATACAGAAACAGTAAGAGTCTTTTTTCCATCTCTCTCTTTCACTTACTCTCTCAGCTATCTTGTAGCAATATTTCTCTCACTTTCTAGCTGAGACGCCCGTGAACAAGCTTATGTCATTTTATTGATCTTGATCGAAAACACAAGCATGATCTTCACATTATAATGAAAAATGTGTGTGCTACAAAAAACCGAAAGCTCATTTGTCTTTGGACTTAAGATTGGATCGTCGTAAGCCCCTAATGGGTGGGTACATCCGTGATCTTCAAGTGGATAACTGTTTGCTTACAACTTCAAATCAAATTGAACTTTAATTGCGACGTGTCCTCTTATTGTACACAATTATCTTGACACGGTAAAGAACTTTAATGATTCACAGACACAGTTCAGTTATTTATTTCAAGCATATAGAATATTTATAGGGTACTATATATAAAAACATTCCTTTGAAAGATTCTATTCAAAACAAAAACATTCACTTTTTACTTGCGATACGATAAGTGCTATAAAAGCCAAAGACAATTCGACTTTTAGCTTCAGACTCAAATGGCATTATATGGGCGCCATGATCATCAATCAGTGCACGCACCCATTGTCAATATCAGCGATTTTGTAGACTAAAGCGACTAGAAGATACCCTTGTTTGCAGAGAAGTGCTTTATGAAGCTAAAATAATTTAAAAAGCTTTGGTTTGAAATAGAATTAAGAACGTCTTTCCAAGTAAAAGTTAGGAATAACCAACTAAAAAAAAACTCTTTTCAGAAATTGTTAACATTTGCCTACTCTTCACCGTGTCTAGTTACAGGGTATAAGTCTCGTAAAATGTGGCAACTCTAGCAGAGCTTTGCCCTGTAATAAAGAGACGATCAGCGCTCCGCTTTTGTTTGCGAAAATTATTAAAAAACGCGTCCGTGTTACGAGCTAAAATAAAAAAAAAATAGCTTTACGGGTTTTCGCGTCGTCGTTTATTCAATAAAAACAAAGTTGCCACACACACATGCACACACAGATACAAAGAGACGGCGGCAAACACTGCACTACAAAGCTCGGTTCGTGTGCGCTCTCTCACAGTTTTATCTACGCTCTCTCAAACGCGCTCACTCTTACTCTCTCGCTCTTTGCTTCGATCTCTCACGCTCGCAAAGCTCGCGTTTTGTTCGTGCTGCTGGCAAGTTGGCAAAACTTTAGCTGTTCAGTAACTTCAACGACTTTTCGCGAGACGGACGCGTTTTGATTTGGCAAAAATAAAATTACAGCTCGATTGATGCGGGCAAACGGATCTGGCCAGCACTGGCTCTAACTGAAAGATACGGCTATATACTACCATATAGTGAAATACGCTACAATTAAAAAACCCCAACAAATTTCAATCTCAACCATTTGAAAAGGTGAATTATTGTGATAAGTGTAAAAAGACATATAAGAAAAAGAGAGAGAATATGTTAAAATAGACTCTGAAAGTAAAAGTTGTGAACCTTTTGGACCCAATTGTTGTTCTTGTTATTGTTGTTGTCCCTCAATGTTGCCCTAAATGGGATATACACATATATATGCGACATTGTGTGCTCTCTAAGTGCGCTGTGAAATTGCCTTCTTGCCAGTTGGTTTCTTTTAAAAAAGATACATTTGTATATCATATCTGTTTCTGTAAATTGTATCTGTTGCCTTGAAATTGTGATTCTTGTGCAGCAGCTGTCTTCCCAGAGTACATTTATGAATAATATTTTATTTAAACTAATTCTGTTTTATATTTCACAAAATTTGCTAACAATGTCTCAAGTTTTTGTTCAAGTATTTCTTTTTTATTCAATTATTGATAAGATAACTGTGAATGAGCAACACTTAGTTGCTGTTTTTATTACTTTTCCAAATAAATTTGAACAGCATATTTCTTATTTAATTGCCGCCTAGTTCTTGGTTAAGGGAGTGGCTTCAGTTAGATACACTATTCAACATAGTTTGATGAATTTCTTTTAAATCAAAAGAGGGGTTTCCCTACAGCTATTAATAGTTTTTCCCGCATTTATGAGCTGGCATTCTAATGACAACTTTAACCCTGACTTTAACTATCTTAATTGTTAAATTGTTCACTTGTTAGATTGTTTTAATGCAGCAACACGTTTACCTGGTTTTGTGAGCACTTCAGATTTATTTGCTAACCACTTTGATTGCAATTAGACAGACATTTATTGCCGTTAATACTATTGGCAAATAGGCCAACTTTGTTGTCTCCAGTCTGTCTGAAGCATTGACAATTATCTGGCTAATAACGTACTCGTATTTGGTTTTGGCCACAATACTAACCTTAGTTCAAAATTCAAAACTACAACAAAGTTGTCGCCGCATCTCAATTAAAAGCTCAACAACAAAAACACGAGGCAGATTTTTTTGTACTGTATTGAAATTTGCGGTTAACCGCTAATTAGGTATAAAAATATATTTTTGTTTATTTATCTTTTGACTGCATAAAGTAGACACGAAGTGCAAAGGCTAAAAAGTTGAATAAGAAACTATAAACAGTAGCTAAAGTTTTATATACCCTGTAATATCTATTTATTGTTTAATTTCATAAAGGAAACTGTTTGTAATTGTATAAATTTTATAAATGAATCGCTTCTCATCTTTATGTGCAATCTTTGCAAAAAATAATCAAAAATTTCGTGCGCTACATTGAGTTTTGTGAAGGTCACCTTGAATAATGAGGGCAAATGCGGGAAGTTTAAACGCCAAATGCGTCATAGGTTCTGTAGTTCTCTCCCTCTCTCTCTCTTTCACTTATACCCCAACCACAACCCATTACAGGGTATATTAATGTATACGATTTGTATAACTTTCCCAAGTTTTAACACTTTTAAATGAAATGCACAAAATAAATGATAAACATATTGCGATTTGTTGTCAACCAAAGAGCTGTTAATTGTTAAATTGGCCAGGTGTTGTGACGTCTTATAGCCAAATCGTTTTACTTGCTAATACTTAATGCAAATTAGCCGGCTGCCAAAACCTACCAACTTTCTACCGTCCGTTGGGCTTTCTCTGCTTCATTGGCCGGACGCGACTTGGACAACATCGCATTGTTGTCGCTCAAACTGAGACACTGAAGGGAAGTTGAGGAAGACTCTCTTTCCAGTCAATCGCATGTCACATACAATTTTGGCAATTAGACGAGACAATTTCTTGCCGCATTTTGTTATTGTTAATGGCATTTTATCAGCACGAAAAAAAAACAAAAAAAAAATGGAATTTTTCATTCTTTCTGTTATTACTATCGCACCGGCTGCTCTTGACAACTGATAAAGAGACCGAATAAACAACAATTTTATTTTTGTATGAGCTCTGTCAGTGTTGCCAGTCCAAAATTTACTAGTTATACACACGCTATCTTGAAAGTCCCCAATTGGGAGGTAAACATGCTTTAAAATACTACAAAAGCGTTCAAGTCAAAATCACATTACAGCTGGCAGATGGTCTACGAGCCCCAACCACTAATAATTCGAACAGTATTTTTTTTTTTCAGTGGGCAATGTTTAACACACTATATTATCAATACTATTAAAGATAACGCATACCAATGTATTTTGTCTTAAAGAGAATTTTATTCTCTTAACGATGAAAAACAATTTTTTTTGTATTTTCAACAACAACAACAATATAAGTAATTTTTGAAAAAGGTCAACTTAAGAGATAAGAAAAATTTTACCACTATTAATTCGAACGCTAAGTAACATGATTAACTATCATACCAAAAGCTATAATTTAATTAACGTTAAAATTGTGTAACGTCGCCTTTGGCCTGTATTGCGCATTTAAGACGTTTTGGCATTGATTTTAATAAATTTTTGCAGTGCTCTTGAGAAATTGAGTCCCACATCTCTTGCAACTTAATTTTTAAGTCAGAAATGTTCCTTTGCGGCTCATTTCGAAGCTTGCTTTTCATTAGCCACCAAATATTTTCTATTGGGCTTAGATCTGGGCTATTTGATGGCCAATCTAAAACCTCCATTTGTTTATATTCCAGCCAATTTTTTGTTCGTTTGGCTGTGTGCGATGATGCTCCGTCCTGCTGAAAAGTAAATTCACCGCAATCTGCCAGTTTTGGTATTGATGGCAGCAAACTATCTTCCAAAATATTAATGTATTTTTCAGCATTAACCGTCCCTTCAATGAAATGCAGCTTTCCCAGTCCTTTGGCAGACATACATCCCCATACCATAGTGCTTGCAGGAAACTTTACTGTTCTTTTAAGGCAGTCTTTATGGTATGCTTCTGTCTTCTTACGGATGACGCGTTTTCTCGTATCACCGACACTAACATCAAATTTAGCTTCATCGCTAAATATGATGGTATCCCATTGTCTTTGAGTCCAAGACATCCTTTCCCGAGCCCATTGCAAACGCTTCTTTTTTTTGACGAAGCGTAAGCAAGGGTTTTTCCTTGGCCTACGAGTAAGATAAGTCATTGGATACTATGCATAGGTAATAACAAAACATACTTTATAAAAACCATATCCAATATTTTTTAAATGCAGTCGCGTCCATTCTCTCCCGACAGTTTTGTCAATATTTTGCGACCACTCAGAAGCCAAATTTCTTAAAGATTGGCGTCGATCACCCTTAACAATTTTGGCCAGTTGTCTTTTGTCGCGTGGTGTTATTGCTGATGTTCGACCTCTATATGCAATGTAATTGTCAATATTTCCATTTTCTTTGAAAATTTTTATCACCCCATGCACAGACGATTTAGACAAGTTTAGTTGGTTGCTGATTTCCGTAAGTGTCTTCCCACTTTTAAAATAATCACAAATCAATAACCTGATTTCTTTGCAAATAGGCTTTCCACGTACCATCGTTGCTAAACACTCACTGATCTGCTGCAATTTTTAAATTTTTTGCATGCTGTACTGTGATTTTATTTGCAGATTATAACAAGATAGTGATTCTGTTACATTGGTTGCTTTTGTTTTGTTCTTCTTTTGAGATAAAGGTAAGCTTACGGAGCGTTCGAATTAATAGTGGTAAAATTTTTCTTATCTCTTAAGTTGACCTTTTTCAAAAATTACTTATATTGTTGTTGTTGTTGAAAATACAAAAAAAAATTGTTTTTCATCGTTAAGAGAATAAAATTCTCTTTAAGACAAAATACATTGGTATGCGTTATCTTTAATAGTATTGATAATATAGTGTGTTAAACATTGCCCACTGAAAAAAAAAAATACTGTTCGAATTATTAGTGGTTGGGGCTCGTAAATGGTTCAGGTCGTAGTTATATGTAAATTTGAATTGATAAAAACAGCAAACACAGAATATCTTTAAGTCTAAGGTAAACTAGTTAACTGGTTTTGTAAATCTTTCTATCTTTTGGAGCTAAGCATCATAGGGTTTTATGTGAAGAAGAAGGCACAATAAATTATTATCTACACTACTAACTGAATAAATACAATTACTTTAACTTACTGTCAACAGTTTTAAATGCACTTTTGCATTAACTTTAAATTGAGTTTTGTTTTCTACAACGCAAAACATCTTTTACACTTTGAGAACTTACAGAAAATAAATATTTTATGGGACTCCCATATGGAGACAAGGCGGTGACGTCGTCGCCTCCCTCGCTTACACAACTGAATCCAAACAGTTTAATATATATTGATTGTAGACTATATATTCTAGATATTTTAAATCGTAGTTGTGTTAAGTTTGTGGGCGTGAAATGTTACGAGTCTTTTGCCATATTTGAACGGCACCTCAGCGCATAAAACTCATTTACAGGGCAAAGCGTGCTCATCCCGCTGCTTGAAAAGATCAAGTAGAACTCTATATTGTTAGCCAAGAGTTATATATTTCTTTTTGTAAACTGTTTTTGGGTTTTTGTGAACAAAATTAACAATAGATTCTGGCGTCATTCACCGTGTGTCGCTGTGTTTGAACGGTTTGTTTACCTATTTGTTTATTATTATTTTATATTTATTTTGTAGCCATTTTAGCGCAATGAGCTCAGCTCAACGAGACACCAAGTTGCCTTTAAATTTTTACTGTGTTTATATTTATTCTAGAACGCATCCGTGTAGGTGGCGTATGAGTAATGCTAGTGTTGCTGTGCTACGCATACGCATCATTAGCCGGCAAGTGCTGTATGCATTACATGCTATCATAAATTATTACGACTCTTTAATTGCTCTGCAATCGAAAAAGGTTAAGACTCCCGGCATTTAATGGCAATCAAATTGCTTTACTAATTGCATTTGTACACACCTTTTTGTTGATGTTTTTCCGCTGACACCTTTAACTTTTTTCTTGTTGTTGTCTGTTGTAATTCACTTGCAATTTCTGTTCTTTTGACCAGATTGAGGAGTTGCCGCTTTTGGTTAATTAATTTTTATGGCCCGCCATTTTTGCCTACCATGTTTTTTATCATTTTTTTATATTTTCTGCATAAAATTACACTTGTCATTTAATTTTGCAAGCTCCTCTTCAGCCAAACAACCTTAAATATCATATAATTTTTTATTCATATTTGTGTTTATGTTTTTTTTTTGCGCTTCGTTGCTTTCTTTGCGATTGCCAAAAAAGTTCTAAGCCGCTTTTTGCCGGCTTCTATTTTTTAGCGTAAACAAACCCATTATTGCCTTGAATTTTGTTTATGTTTTGCTTCTCAACGCTGATTCGACAAGAAATTGTTGTTTGTCCACTTGTTGTTGTTGTTATTGCTGGCCATGTCCAATGAATTATTAACCTTTTGAGCTTGTAATGTGCGCCTAATGACAGAGTTCATTATGTTTATGGCCAAAACCTATGGCTGCCAAGAGGATGTGGGCCACCCAACCATTAACTTTATGCTGTCCAAAGTGAGAACTTGTGGGGAAGTTTGAAAGAGAAGTTTATGATAGATTTCACTGACTTCATGCTCTAACTGCTGTTTGCTACTCAAGTATAAAAATAATAACTTCAACTGCCTACAAAAGCGTCAAAAGTTGTACGTTTAACAATTAAGCAACAATTTTAATCACTTTTTGTTCGCTTCGTTCGTCTGTTCCTCAGTTCGTTTGTGTGCATTGTTGTGGTGTGCTCAGTCGAGTGCTTTTAATTATTTTGAATACAATATTGTTCTAAGCAAAAGGCAAATAAATTAACGTGTCACTTACCGGTACTAAAACTCAAACACACACACATACACACACACACATACACACGCAGACAGACATTACGTTTTGCAATTATTAAACGTGGCACTCCAAAGTTTCAGTTAACACGTTGCTAAGTGTTCTGCCCGAAGGCTTACAAAAGACACCAAAATATAGCTTTGTTTGACTTTAATCATTTCCTTAGGAAACGCTTAAAAATTCTACAGAAATCCACTTAATTTTATCAACATTTAATAATTAGTATCTGCTACCTAATTAATGCCCCGATTTGCTTGCAATTTACTCCAAAAACAGTTAACAATTTTGCCGATCGCCCACAGTTTATTTGATTGATTTGCCCAGCCCCCAAAAGCGACTTTCAATTACGTGTGGGTTGCATAATTTGTAACAGAAATATTAACAACAAAATAAGAGGAGAAAAAAAAAAACAGCTAAACAAAAAAATAATAATAGCATATTTGTGGTATTATTTATGGCTACTGGCCAAAAGCAACAAATTACTTCAACTCTTAATTGTATTTGGCCAAATTTGAAGGCTCTTTTCATAATTTTTTGGCATAAAGAGCTAAAAGTAATTAAGTTGTTTTTATTTTTCTTCATTCATTTCAAACTGGAGAGAGACACGCGGCAACTGTTTGCCTATCTTATTGAGTTGTACATAAAAATATATTATTAATGTTCAATCAGTTAAGCAGACAACATGAACAACAAATAATCGAAATGAAAAGACAACAAATATAAAAAAAAAAAAAAATTAAATAAAAACAAAAAAAAATTGCTTAAATGCTGAATTCTATATTCAGTTGTTGCCTCGCTTGTTTGTTTATTCTGCGAGCTGTCGTGCCTCATTTTGTTGTTAATTATTCAACAATCAGACAATGAAGAATGCTGTAGTTAATAGCTGATTGACTGTGAGATACTCCGTATAACATTTTTGGGCCATCTGATAAGAGATTGAGCAAGAGGCGTGGCGTTGATATATTTTATGCTCTAACCATTTGATAAAGACATTTACAATATGCAAATAAGTAGCAAAAATGCATTTAAAGTGAACAAGAAACTTTCCCAAATTAATGGGAGGAGATGGAAGGAAATATAAAACGATTTCTTGAATGTTTAATACTACCTTAGAATCAAAATCTATTAACTGTTTCGATTGAAAAATATCAATTGTAATGGATTATTAATTTCCTGTTTGCCTGCTATGTGTGAAAAAAATACCTGAGACATGTTCGAAATGCTAAGAAAATTCTTAGAAAACTACTTTCATAAAGCAAAAAGAAAATCTAAAGAGATAATTCTTCTAGATTGTTTTCCTAGAAACATCCAAGTTCAGTAGATTACTTAATTCCCCATTTGTCTGTTATTTGTGCCGAGGTATCAGTAATTGTGCTGAGTATTTTTTCTAAATTGTGTGTACGTAGTCAATTTGCAATCAACCGGCATTTTTTGAGAGTCTTACGAGTACATAGCATATAGTATACGATACTCGAAACAGAATCTCATCGGATCGTTGGCAAAAAAGTCAAAAGTCAGAGTATAATTTGCTGATGCGATTTCTGATTTTGAGTTAAATTAACAGAATTTCAAATTGACGTATTTCATAGGTCATTAAAATGGTGTCTAGTTTCGTTTTGGGTGAAAAAAAAAAACAAGTTTCTGATAGTTAAAGGTCTTTAATTGATGGATTATTGTCAGTTTGTGTTGTTTAGGTTAAAGATGCTGCGCGTGTGGCGAAGAGTATCTTTAGTATCTGAAAAGTATCTTATAACAGACAATCGCTTATGCATATGTACGAGATACATTCACCTGAATATCGGTCTATCTGACTGTCTGTCTCTCTGTCCGACTGCCTGTCTCTTGTTATCTCAGCCAGCGTGTTGTTTATATAACTTGCTTAACTGTGCAATTTGTTAACTGCTCTTGTCCCAGCCCACACAAACACACACACCCGGACTAAGTTACATCTATAGATATATATACTAAGCATGCATATATCTACCTATATATATATACTATAATATATATGGTACATATATTGAGTTAAAGTCGTACAACTAATTGCTATTTGCACATTTTGCGCTTTGTTTGTTGTTGTGCCGCCGTTTGCTTTCTTGGCCAATTAGTTGCCCCGTTGTCTGCCCCCGTTTTAGCCTGAATATAATGAACCTTTTTTCGAGATTTTCTACTGTATCATTTGTAATATTGACGCCCTTTATTACGGGATCTCTTTTCGCATATATTCCATTCCCATTGTGGTGCGTAAGTAGCTTTAATTTGAATTTAATTTCTGGCTCATTTTGGTAGCTCGCATGTGCTCTCTTCATTCGACCAAAATATCGTTATCGTTATTGTTATTGTTATTTTGTTGCTTGTTTGTTACTTTTGTTAAGCTTGATTTTGTTGTTATAAGTATTTTATGTTTTTTTTTTTTATTATTTATTTATTTTCTTTTCTTTTCTTTGCTTCCGTTATACGTTATTTCGTTTTATTTTTAGATACAAACAGCATGAGTCGTGAAAGCGATGACAATTTGAGTTCAATCAATTCAGCGTATACAGGTAAATAATCCTTATAATTTATTTGCAAATCTATCACTTTAATCTTAATCTGTTAAAATGCGTTTTATAAGATAATTTAATTCATGATATGCCATACGTTAACTGCTTTGATATATTCATTAACAAATTCAACTTAAAATGGGTTACTTTAACACAAAAAGTTCAATGAAACTCAGATTTTACTGTTACATCGAAATGCTTGAAAAATAATGTTTTTAAATTAACAACAAAACTGGGAAATTAATCATAAAAATTATCTACCAGTTAAACTTGAATATTATTTGATTGATATCTTCAATGGTTTAGGCATATTTGTATAATATTTAATACCAATTAGTTCATTGATCTATCCCAATACCAAATAAGTTAGGAATCTTAATTTTGTATGCAACAACTGAAGTCAGTCTACAAATGTCTAAATAGTTCCACAATCACCTCCAACTACGCGTACAATAACTATAAAAATAACTATGGAATTAGCTATAATTTTAATTGATTATTACCGTGAAAAGCGAACGATTCAAACTGATTTTCATTAAGCAAATTTTGTGAGACAGAATTAAACAAAAAAAAAAAAACTCAATTTGCCCTTCGTCGTTGAGGTCTTTTCAGTTGTTTTAAATGCTAAACACGTTCTAAACATATGCGTACTGAAAATTATACAATTTCAAATGTAATGTGAAATACGCGACAGTTCGACACATAAAACTTTTAGACAACGGAAGGAGACAGGGGGTTATTCTATTGATTATTACCGGTATATACGATATATGGTAGATGGGTCTTCCCACAAATTTTGGTCTTTATTGTTGTGTAGCTGTCAATAAAATACATTCATAAGTAACGCCTTCTCTAAAGTGGTTTGGGTGCTTCGTGAAAACCTGGCCAACAACTACGCAACACCCGCGTCACGTAAGCAGCCAAATTCCATATCAAAGTATTATTCTAGAACCAGTTTTCCATTTGGTTAAATTCTAAATATATTCAACAGGGCGTCGGGTGTTGAAAATATCAAAAAGATAATTATCATAGAAAATCAAATGCAATTATTGTCAGCCAAACAAAAGATAATTAAATATGAAATGCAATTTAATAAATATGGTACAGTGGAAATAATAGATAAATATTTATTTAAGAAAATTCCAATTCACAGTGGAGATTAACTAAGTAAATACCGAGTCATAGTTAAAGATTTGCCAAGTAAAAGTTAAGCAATAAAATTACCACTTTTTCAGGATAAGTAGTTATGTAGAAATTTAACAAATTAACAGTCATCTTGATGAGGTTGCACTGTACTGACTTAAGCCATTCAGCGGCGCTTATTGTATGCTGCCCACAGTCGACAAACAGTTGTCGGCATTTGCCACAAAACAGCAAAAAGCAGAAAAACAAAAAAAGATTTGCATTTTACATGCCGAAAAGTCATGTAAGTCATGCACAGTGTGTCCAGTACAACAATGACTGTGGGACGAGAGTCGATGAACGGGTGCGAGTCCAAGCTTAAGCTTAGATACGTTTGTCTCTGTATCTCGAATTAAGATAGCAACAACCTACACGCTATGCAAGCTCAGCACACACACGCAAACACACACACTCTCTCACAGTGTTTAGTTTAATTAAATGTTGTTTAATCATTTCAATTGATAATGAGCCACTGACGTGGCTTGATGATTTATCGATCGTTTGAACGCACGCCCGATCCACAAACGATTCGATTGGATTCGATCGGTTGACTGGGAATCCATAAATGGACGCTTCTATCCATTTGGCCAGAATCGTGCGCAAAGTGGGTCGGCGTTTTGGCAGCGTTTTTGGCAAAAACCACATTAGGCAACTATAGACTTGGGGCGCCACACTCACTAGCGGCAAGAGCAAGTTGCAAGTTGCAACAACAGTGAGACGCGGTGTGCTTTGATGATTCATTGCGTATCTGTCAGATACATGAGTTCATTAGTGTAGACACTGAATGTCAACTGCAAGGAAATTGTCAACACAAATGTATTTTTAGCAGCTCGCTGACGTTTCACAGTTAAACGCTAACAAACCCAAACAAAATAAATACAATAACAAATAGAAATACAAATAAAAGTAAGAAATTAACAATTTAGATAAGCAACAGTCAAGTGAGATTAGTGAAGGTTCTAGCAAATCTGAACTGGTCGATCTATTAGCACGAATCAACAGACAGACTGACATTGAAAGTGTCTGCTTTTCATTACAATATCGTATCGTATATATATTTTTTGAGGGAGGCCTGAAAAAATCGAAAAATAAATAAAACTAGTTGGCTAAAAGCCAATTGAAAAACTCGAGAGTTTCGCCTGCTTGGGCACACAGTGAAAGTTTTTCTTTTCGTTTAAAAAGAAAAATTAAAGGGAGCCATGTAGAGCTAGATACAAATACAGGTACAGATACAGATACATTCGCCTGTTGTGATAATTAAAAAATTGCTAGCGTCACGAAATATAATAGCAAATAATAACAAATTGTCTTGACCGTTCAACATACACACGCAAAGCTCTCAGACAGACAGACAGATCAGGAGAGGACTGAGAGGGGGGTGTTCAATATATGTATCTTTTAGGCAACAATTGAACCTTGAAGTTGCTTTTTGCCTATGTTTTTTTGGCCAAGTCATGCATGGCTACCGTTCGGTAGGTTGATTAGCTTGGCTTAGATATCTAACAATAAAACATCGGTAGCAAAGGCCTGAGGCGCGCATCTTCCAGATACATACATTAATTTTCTGCACACACACACAGACACACTCTGCAAAATAAATTGAATAAAAAGAGCCAATTTGAGCTGACAAAAACATAATTAAGTGCGTCTACATGGCGTATACATCATGTAGCAGCAAATTAAGCGGAAGCCAAACCAAACAAAAATCGTGCAATTGAAATGAAAGAAAAATGTGATTTTAATTTTTCGCTTTCTTACCTGCACATTTGTTTCTCTGCATCTGACAACGGACAAAACAGAAAGCAAACGCTACCAAAAACTGTCGGCACTTTAATTGATTTATACTTTTATATTTTGGCTCTTGAGAAATTTACGACAATTGATTTTGAAAGTCAACCAGCAGTCAAACAACAAATTGCCACATTGCAATTTGTGTCGTCCAAAGTAGAGAAAGAGAGATTTATAGAAAGAAAGAGAGAGAGAGAGAGATAGAGAATATCTTGAAAGTGGAGTTCAGTTTATGGCAATGGCTATGAAATTTCATAGTTGTAGCCTCTTTTTTCCATTTCACATCAAAATAGTTTCTTTTGTCTGAGTTGCTTATGTCTTCTTCTGCTGTCAAATGAAGTTTAATGATTTCCTCAACCAATCAAACGGTAGAAGATTCTTGATTGATTTCAGTTTTAATTAGAAACGATTATGCTGCGTTAGGTAATTAAGGGAGAAAAACGGGAGATTAGAGAATTTTATAACATCTTAAAAAACAAAGTTCAAGTCTTCGAAAAGGTAGTCAAAATATTTTATAATAGTAAAATTATTAATCTTTATTAGTATACTCTAATCAAAGTATCTATTTATAGATTAGTTATCACAGTATATTATCAAGTCCCGTATGACTGTGCTAACAAATATTTCTATATTTGTAGGTAGTACAATAAAAGTAGACAGCTTCAATTTCAATTCTCTATTTCTTCTGCTCTTAAAAAGTTCTTTGGCATTCACCTGTCTTCCAAGACCACTCAGACAAAGTTCTTTCGCTGAAATATCAAAAGACTTTCAGGTTTTGTGTGATGCACCTTTCTAACGCTCCGATGAGACAGCTCAGTTCAGTTGGGTTTAGACCGAATAGTTCTTTCTACCAACTTTTGCTTGCGGGCTAATAACTGATTAAACAACAATAATGAAAAACTTTCACATTATAATAATTTGGCGAGCTTTGTTGTATTTGATTAACACAAATTTGCTAATTGTTGATTATTAACTAATAACAAGCTCAAAGTAAACAGATACGAAAGTGAGCTTTACCCCAAAACTATTATAACCAGAAAATGGCAAACAACTTTGCAACTGGCGCGTTGTTAACACACCCACAACAAACAATACACGTAACATTTTATGTAAATTGCATGCGAAACGATATAAAATGAAACGAAACGAAACGATACGTGTCCATACATGTCTATACTCGTAGATCTCTATCAAGAGACTGTAAAACGCTTCACGCGCTCCTCACTCTCCCCGACATCCGATTGGGAACGCTTCTCGTCCGGCCGCGGATCGCTTAAATCTCGAACAACGCCAACACTGTCCGACAATGGACGTCGCACATCTTGTAAGTTCACTCCTTTCCCTACCCAGTTTTTTTGGTGGGGATGCCCCCCTTTTGTTCAGTTGGGCTAACCGCATGCTGTAACTGTAAATGTGTTTTGTTTTTCATATTCGGTTCATAGATGATTATTATCTTGAGGCCACAGGTCGACGTCGTAGCTCAGGTAAGCAAAAGAGCAACATTGTATCTCAAAGGTGGTATATGTATCTCTAACTGCACACACACACTAAACACTGGCACAACATGTCAGTTAACTATTTGCGCAGGTGGTTTATCTGTATGTCTTGAATCTATGTCAGTTGCTCGCACCTTAAACGGCCATTGGACGTTACCCACGATTTATGACTTCGCTTCTCGTTCTCTGCCGCAATCTGCAGACAGCTCAAAGCTATGTAGATTTTGTCAGTACCATGAGATACAAATGTGATGCCTCAGTTACTGTAACACAGCAGCTTAAATATTGTCAAATTAACAAAGCCTAATGAGCCGCCATCTATTTTGACAAATGTTTGTAGGTGTTGAACGCATAATGAGGCAGCTAATATGCAGATACATTTGCTGATTGTATCTACAGATTGTTATATAAGCCGCTTTATAAATAAATGTAAGCAGTTAGGTGTGAAAAATCAGTACAAAGGTGTACTTACTGTTTAGAAATAAGGAAAAAACTGTAATATTAAAGCTAGACAACAGATGCTAACAAATCCATGTTCAATTATATAGAAATCTATTTGAAGGATTAATAATGTACCTATAAATATATAAGTGAAATTTTTGCTTAGTATTATTCTCTTTTAATATAATTTTTATTAGTAAATTTTCTATCAATTTTTTACATTATTTATTCTTAATTTTATTTAAAGCTAAACTCGTTAAAATTCTATTTTTGAAAGCCACACCTTGAAATATTTTCATTTACGAATTCTTCTCAATATTTTTAACTTTTCTGCTATCAATTTTCAAGTCTTAACTTTTCGCATTGTCTCTCCAGAATTTAAATTCTCAACTCAGAGTTAAACTAATTTCTGCTCTCTGCATACGCTTTAATCATTGTATTTAGCAATCTTTTAGAATGACACTTAACATTTATCTAAGCAGCAACTTGTCACCTGTTGAGCTTAATTTTATGTTAAAATATGCAAGATATTTAGTAGTTCATCCCACATAAAAATAAAGACGAATTTCTACTCGTAATCAACTTATGCATATGCATACTCGTAACGTTTGGATTTTTGGCAAACTCAAACTTGACACCCTTATGCAAGAGACCAAATAGAGAACACGTCTTGCGTAGCACAGCAGCAAATACTTGTGCGAAAACCGAAAATGATGAAATGAAAAATTTTATTTATTTATTTTTTGTTTTTTTTTCCCCTTTTTTTGTGCATATTAGCATATAATACGTGGGCGAAGTTGTTGCAGCTGAAAATAAAAAAAAATATATATACAGAATATAAAAACAAATTGTGACTTCATTGCTGTCATGCAATTTGCTGTTATGTTTTTGTAATTTTCCACTGAATGGTTTTCGCATTTGAAAGCCATTTATCAATCATCAACAAGTAACAATTTGTTAAATAAAATCTCACCATTTTTAAAGGCGTTGTCTTCAAAACTCACAAAGGCAAAATGAGGGGAAATTAGAATTAGAATCCGAAGCAGAGTCAAATGATCTTTAGATGATCTGTCAAGTGCATACGGATTTAATAGTCAATATCCGTTTTAAAATATACCGTGCGGGGGATCATGTTGTAGTCATTTTTATTTATTTATGACAGCTTCAAATGGTTTTCATTGAGAGCGACAGACAGGCAGACAAACAGACAGACATATGCAAATTGCACTAGAATAATTATTTTGCATATGACATCATATTGTACAACTTATATAGTATACGATTTGTAGAAAATCGACTTTTATAGATATTGTGCTCAATTGTAAAAATTACGAAACGCAGCGAAAACATATCAAGATGATTGCTGATTGATGATAATTCTATCTGAACTTTAACTTGGTTATAACCTCTCTCTCCTCTTCATTTCCTCTCTCTTAGATCATAACAGCACCGTGCTGACAGCCAACACAGAGCAGTTTATAATTGGCCAACGTGTGTGGGTGGGCGGACTGCGTTCTGGCCAAATAGCCTACATTGGCGAGACACACTTTGCCCCCGGTGATTGGGCGGGTATTGTGCTCGATGAACCAAATGGTAAGTGACAGACAGGTGACAGTTGACAATCAAGTGACCTTCAAAAACTTTGTTTTACAGGCAAAAATGATGGCTGCGTCTCCGGCAAGCGTTACTTTCAGTGTGAGCCAAAACGTGGCATTTTCTCGCGTCTCACACGTCTCACCACATATCCGCTCTCGGGCGCCATGACCCCCACATCGCCACTGGCCAAAAATTCACCAGAACGCTCACGCACAGTGTCCCCTACGGCCAGTGTGCGTAGCTCCATGATGCGTAGTCCAGGCATTGGCAGTAAGTCTATCGTTTAGTAAACTCTGGCTTAGCCTAATCCCTGTACTTTATCTATTTTGCAGAGAATGGTCTGACGGTGGGCGATCGTGTGATTGTATCCTCAGGCTTTGGCAGTCGTCCGGGTATATTGCGCTATCTGGGCGAGACCCAGTTTGCTCCAGGCAACTGGTGTGGTGTCGAGCTGGACGAAGGCAGCGGCAAAAATGATGGTGCCGTCGACGGCATTAGGTGGGATGACCTTTTTATAGCTATCACTAACTTCAGTTGGCAAATTTAGTGGCTTTGAGAAGTCTGAAAAGTATCGATTGTGTCGTTTGCTTAACAATATTTGAGCTTGGAAAGAGTTAGTTAAACTATGTAAAATTCCTTTTCAATTTAGATCACTTAAATGTTCTGTTTTCTAACTAAGTACTTATGTTCAGCTTAAATTTATGCCGTAGCTCAAAGTGTTGTTAAGCGCATAATCGATTATTTCAGCTAAGCTGATGTTTTTAAGCATACAAATAATTAAGTGCGACAATTAAAACAACTGTTTTCACATATTTTCAGATATTTTGAGTGTAAACCGAAGTACGGCGTATTTGTGCCCATTGCCAAGGTGTCGCTATCGCCATCAATAAAGAAGACGCGTCTTTCGCGCACCGGTTCGCGCGAATCTCTCACCTCGATTGGCACAATGAACAGCATCGCCACCACAAATACTTCGCGAATGCGCATGAATGCTCAGGTATAAGACGAAGCAGCAAATGATAAAACAAAAAACAAAACCGAAAAGAAAAAAAAGAAAACAACAAAAACTACAACACTTCACACTTCGTAGTTATCCGTTATGTGTTATCAGTTATCTGTTACCTGTTAGCAGTTGCCAGTTATCTGTTAAACAAGTTCTTCTTACTTACATGCTGCAGTTAATGTTATAATCGTTAACCGTGCTCTGTTAATGTTAATGTTAATGTACTAACGCGTATAATTCTATTTTAATCCAACCTTCCCCCCTCGCAGCGCAAATCGAGCACGCCCCTAAGGCCAATTGTAACGACGCCAAAAAGTCAGTTTTCCATGCAGGTAAACAAACAAAAAAAATGCATAATACTATTTGGCGCGCTGTTAGTTAACATGCACGTCTAGTGTACCCGCTGTTAAAGTCGCTTGAGCGTGTCTTTCTATATGTCTGTAAATTAACAACTAGCCCTAACTAATAACACTAGAATTTTAAGCCTGCCACAACTTACACACAACCACTAACACAACATACCACATTACACACTTGCCACAAAATGGTATCCCCACTCCTCTGAGCGCCCACCCACCAAACTAACCGATGTACAAAATAATATATATCTATATCTATATACAAATATATGAACATATCTTTTTTTGCACACCCTTTATTTTCGGCTTATCTGATGATGTGTAACTGTATCGAAATATCTTTTTTTATGTGTACATACTCTTCTTTTATTTTATTTTTTGGAATTTTTGATTTTAGTGTGCTTGTGCAGAATAAAAAATTTATGTTTTTGTGCACGCTTTATTGTTGTTATTTGTTATTATTGTTTCTTGTTTTCTATTGATATTTTACGCATGTGTTTTGGCTATTTTTTGGTTGTTTTTATATATCGTTGGATTGTAAACTATTATATATGCAATGCACACTGTACATACACCCACACATACACAACTACACCTACACCTACACTTGCCTGTCTTTGCCACCCTTGCCCTCTTTCTCCCCGTTTTATTGCTGTTACTTTTCAGTTGTAACTCATGCGCTTCTTGTGCCAAAATCATGCACATTTTCTGTATCTTTCCGTAGGACTTGCTGCGCGAGAAGCAACAGCATGTGGAGCAGCTAATGGTGGAGCGTGAACTGGATCGGGAGGATGCACAGAATCAGGCGCTGCAGCTGCAAAAGAACATCAATGAGGTAATTATCTTCACCGATACAATGTATATGCCGTTGCCCTATGCGGATCGCAGGCGACCTTATCGATTGCGACCCACGACACACAGCAGCAGCCGTACAACCATCAGTCCAACAACAGCAACAACAACAACAACATTTAAGACGACAACAGCCACAGCAAGACAACAGCTACAACAGCAACAATCGTTACAACAACCGTTACAATTGCCATTGCCGCGTTCCGATAAACCAAAGAAAGTTTGGTTTTGCGATAAAAAGAAATTATTTCCAGTTGGCTAAAAAGACACGGCTCAAATCATTGTTTTTTGAGGCTTTTAATTTGAGCTTTGATTTTGGGTTTAATTTTTTATTGTATTTTTAATTTTTGTTGGTTTATTATGTGCCACAGCTGTTGTTGCAACTGCAAATAATGCAAAACACCCACCCGCCTACACCTACACACATGCACTCGCACTCACACACACACACACACAGACATTCTCTACACTTGGTTGGTTTTTTCTTTGTCTGTGTTAACCATTTTCCAACGTTTCTTATTTTATTTTTGTTGGCTCACATTGTCTTGTTGTTGTTATTTGTTAATTTTACACACTTAATTTGCGCACGTCTCATTTTTGTTTTGTTTGCTTTAATATACTATTTGGAGCTCTCTCTCTCTCTCTCTTTCTGTCTCAGAAATTGTCAGTCACTTGAAAGTGATTCATAGCAATTTACTCAATTGGCTACAACTAAAAAAAAAAAAGATAAAACAACATTACACTTACCAAAAAAATACAAAAACAAGTACAAATTTCATAAGTTTAACTAGGCGTAATAAATACTCTAACTTTTTCTCTTCTTAGTCGGCCAAGGTTTATGTGGGTTCATCATCCTAACTAGGCGCTAACGAGCTTAACAATTTTTGTTGCCAATTTTGGCTCTTCGTCCGTGTTTGTATGCAATTCCTATTAACTTTAGACATGGTGTTAATAGACTGGAATTTGAAATTACAATTCCTTGGAACCCTAGAGTTTTACTTGATCTAAACATAACACAAAGTATTATCATTTTAAAGCTAATTAAAACTGTTTTTAAGTTTACAATTAATCATGCTCATGGTGTAAACCAAAGGGAAAAGTTTTCTCAAGACGAAAACAGACAACTTCCCAGCATCTCCTCAAAAGGGAATGATATCATCCAGTTGCACGTTTCTATTATCATCTATTTGACATACAAATTATACACTGGGTGCAAAAAAAAACTATACACACTATCAATTCAATATTTGCAGCATATTTTAAGCACAAATGCACAGCTTGATTGGAGGGGACTGAACTTTTGTGGAAAGAGTCCGAGATTTATGTTTTGTACTGCTTTTGTTGAGTTTGTTTTTTTTTGTGTTTCTTTTGGTTTTTTTTCTTTCTTTTAAATAAACTATTGAGTTGTGCTATAAGTGTGGTTATCTATCTCTTATCCTATTATACATACACACATACATAAGTAAATGTCGTGCGCACTTTGAGTTGTGTGTTTTTTATCCTGATCTCTTTTTTATAATTGGCAAACATTTCACAAATCCCATCCACCAAAACCAACCAACCAACCAATCACAGTTCTAATCCCTTGCTGAACTTTTTAACGCAAAATCAATCAAAGAACAAAACGAATTTCTGAAAACTGAAACTGAAACTGAAAGCAAACGACTTTTACGCACCACTGTATGTACACTGTTCACTTTTTATAGCAACTGCTGATCGAGGCCGATCGCTGGAGGCAACTGATAGCCCGCCATAGCATTCGTATATCTGATCTGCGCCGTGAGTTCCGTGGCTGGTCGGGTAAACACGAGAGGCACTGTATACTGCACACTGTCCTGACACCGTTGCGCATCAAATAGGAGGATGCATCACTTTTTTCGACCCCTCCCCCCAAAAACTACGTGTGCTCAAAGTTACCTTTGATGAATGATTTTTATTCGCTGGCAACCAAGATGAAGATCGAGATGAAGATGAAGATGATGATGATGAATTTGATGTCTGCACAGCGTTTTATGCTGAATACAACCAAAAAATATTTACAATATCTTCCATCACACAAAAAAGAAATTTAAAAATATTACATAGAGCCACAAAAAAACCAAATTGAATGGTTTGAATATTTTTTTAAACTGGCTAGTGTAGAATTGAACGAATGATGAATGAATATATTGATGAATATACATATATAATATATACTTAAAATGGAAATTGGAAAACCTGTATAAAATTATTCTGTATGAAAGCGAATTTTCTTGCTGTTGGTTTAGTTGTACGATCCTACGATATACTTAACTACTTACGATATAAAAAAAAAACAAACGTTTAACGTTAAAATACATACATTAACGATATATCAAATATACGATATAAAAAATATTATTGCAAATTATCTTGCTAAACTATGTTGTTTTATTTATATTTAACTGGAATATCTGTATCTAATCCTCAACTTTTTCCTGCTCTCTACCCTTCTTCGTCCCGGATTACAGCTGAAGGCACGAGTATTGCAATTGGAGTCGGAATTGGGCGAAGAACGCAAGAAATCCGAAGAATTGCAATTTAGCATTGATGAAGCCCAATTCTGTGGCGATGAAATGAATGTAAGAACGATTTCTATAATTGGAAATTGTGCATTGATTTGGAAAGGGATTGAAATGCTTAAAGGGATTGTAGAAGAAGTCTAATTTCTTGTCTTGAGGTCTTTAAAAATTCAAAGTATTAAAGATTGCGGAAGAATATGGAAAGTATTTAATTATTTATTGCTAAGTTTAATAAAAGCTTTTCTTTGTTGTAGAAAAGTAGGGATAGATTACACTATAGATTTTATTTATTACCTAACATCTCAGAAATTTTGATTTAAAAAATATTTCTTAAATCAAATCAAGTATTTTTTAATAGTTTTCAGTAGAAAATTGCTTATATGATTGATAAACAGATTCGGAAGAGTTGTAAATATTTTAGTTTTGTTAAAAAATATACAAAGATGGTTTTGCTCAATGAAATTCTTTTTGATTTTTTAATAGAGTTCAGTTGGAAGTATACTTCTACTGAAGCAAAAGTTAATTGCTTTTATATTTTACTACAACCTATTTTTTTAGTTTATAGATAATTTACATATTCACTTCAGCAAACAGAAAACTTGTTATATACTCAATATTTGTAGGGTTTCTAAAACAAATTTATAATTTTTTGTAAATTTATTAAGTTTTCTAACAGCACAAGTTTCGATTAAAACTGTAAGCAGTAAACTAACATATCAGTCGGAAAAATGAATTTAATGTTCAATCTATTATTCTATAGGATTTATGTGTATATATGTTATAACAGAATTTGTTTAAGACCCAATTCAATCCCGATTCCACGTCAAAGCACAGTCTCCAAACCGTAAATAATCGCAACTCCCACAAGCTAAACCCTAAAACTCTAAATTCCCCTCACAGGCTCAGTCCCAGGTCTACAAAGAGAAGATACACGATCTGGAGAAGAGAATAACGCAGCTAGTTTCAGGTGAGAAGTGAATTTTGTATATTTTCCATGTGCTGCAATTGAAGTTTGTCTTGTTTTCCCAGCCTCGCCCAGTTTACAGAGTGTACCGACGACTGTGGAGGACAGTGAAGCGCTGACAGCAGCCCAGGTACACGTAGCTCATTTGCAGGAGGAGTTGATTGAGCAACAGAAGTTGAATGAGGCGCGTTTGGCCGAGTCCCTGGAGGAGGAGAAACGATTGCGGGAGAACATAGGATATTTACAGTCCCAGAATAACACACTGCAATCGGAGCTGGTGGCCAAAGATGAAAGTCTGGAGAAATTTTCATTATCGCAGTGCGGTATTGAGAATCTGCGACGGGAACTGGCGCTGCTCAAGGAGGAAAACGAGAAACAGGCCCAGGAGGTTAAAGCTGACTTTGATCAGAAGCTGGCAGCTAAAACAGAGGAGCTTCAGCGAGTAACTGATGAGCTGCAGAAGCTCAAAAACAGTTCAGATACATTGGAAAGCGAACGAGCCACGGTCACAGATGAGTGCGAGATTCTGCAGACGGAGATTCGCATGCGGGATGAGCAAATTAAGGAGCTGAGTCAACAGCTGCACGAGCTGACAACGGAGCTTAATGTGCAGAAGGCGGACAGTTCGGCGCTGGATGAGATGCTTAAGGCACAGCAGCAGCAAAGCCATGAAAGCAAATCGGAATTGGAGCAGCTGCAAAAGACTCACAACGAACTGAAGACAGCGCACGATTTGGTTGAGCAGCAGAGAGAGGAGTTGAAGCTCCAACTCAGTGGCATGCAACAAGCTTCAGAGCAGCAACTGCAGGTCAGTGGCAATCACAAGACGCAGCTGGAACTGCTGCAGGCGGAGCATGAGCTGCTTAAACAACAGAAAGATGCGCTAGAGGAACTGATGGACACTCTTAAGAAGGAGCTCAACTTATTGCAGGAAAAGAATCTAGCGCAGCTGGAGGATAGCAAGGCAGAATCAGGCGAGAAGGAGGCAATGCTCAAGGAACTATCGCAGTCCCTGGAGCAAGTACAGCAGCAGCTAAAAGAGAAGTCCCAGAGCTATGATGAGCTCAAGGCCCAACAGGAGCAACTCAACCAAAAGCAACTCGAGCAGGAAAAGCAGCTGACAGCAGCACACACCAAGTCAGTGGAAACGGAAGCGGCGCTGAAGGCGACACAGCTGCAACTAGAGCAACTGCAGCAGCAGGCCACCATAAGCGGTGAAGCAGGAGAACAGCAGCTTTCCAAACTCCAGAAAGAGCTTAAGGAACTGCAGACAAAGCAAGAGGAAACCCAAGGTGCTTTGAGTACACGCTCCACGGAGTTGGAAACTTCAAAGTTGCAGTTGCAGACAACAGAAGCTGCACTGCAGCAGCAGACGGAGGAACTTGAGGCAGTCAGATTGCAGGTTACACAGACGGAAACGCAACTCAAGCAAAGCACCGAGAGCTGTGCTCAGCGTGAACTCGAGCTGGGAGATGTGCGGCGACAGCACGAGGCATTGCAGCAGAAATGCGAATCGTTGGAACAGCAGCAGCAGACGTTGCAGACCGAACTGCAGACCACACGAGGCAGCGTCACCCAGCTGCAGGCCACAGTGCAGCAACTGAACGAGGAGCTACTGGCCAAGCAGCAGAGCTATGCAGCGCTGGAAAGCCAGAGCAGTGGTCAGAGTCTCGAGCTGGCCAGTGCCAACGAGTTGTTGCAGCAGACGAGTGCACGACTGCAACGTGAGCTCACAGAGACGCAGGAGAATCTGGAGAAACTCAAAGCCGAGTCGGAGCTGAAGCAGAGGCAGCTTGGCGAACTGGAGCAGCTTGCCACACAGCGGGAGCTGGCCTTGGGTGATGCGGAGAGGCAGAGGGAACAGCTGGTGGCACGCAGCCAGTCCCTGCAGCAGCAAAACGAATTGTTGCAACAGCAACTAACGAGCCTGCAAAGCAGCTCCACAGATTCCAACGCGGAGCTGGTGAAGCTCTCCCAGCAGCTGCTAGAGCAGCAGCAAACGAACGAACAGCTTGCCACAAAGTCAAGTGAGGATCGCGCTGGTCTGGAGCGGCAGCTGCAAGCTGGACAGCAGCGTTTAGACGCACTGTGTGCACAGGTGGAGCTCCTCACGCAGGAGTTGGCCACGAGTACGGAGCAGAGCAATCAGCTTCATGGCAAACTCAAAACGGAGCAGGAACTAGCCGCCAAACAGACTCTGGAACTAAGTGATGCCACACGCAAGCTAGAGGCAGCTACCAATAAGTGTGTCCAACTGGAGCAGCATCAGGAGAAGCTGCAACAGGAGATTACCACCGCTAGAGCAGAACACGCGGAACTCACCAGCAAATTGAATCAGCTCACCGAGCAGTTAGCGACGGCACAAAAGGAACTGGGCAAGCAGAAGGATGTAAGCTCCGAGCAGCGTCTTCAGCTGGAACGGGAGCTACAGGAAGCACGACAACAGCTTCAGTCCAGTCAAGCCAACCTGAGCGAGGCACAGCTGCAGGAAACCGCGCAGAGGGACAAGCTTAAGGCTGAAGCGGAGAAGAGAGAGGCGAAGCTACAAGAGGAACTGAAGCAACTGCAGGAGCAACTCTCCAAGACTCAAGCAGAGCAAGTGCAGCAGAGCAGCGGCACGGAGCAGACCATTAAGGAGCTGCAGGAGCGTCTAGAAATAACCAACACTGATCTGCTGCACAAGGAGCAACTGGCCCGCGAAGACGCACAAAAGATAGCCGATCTGAAGACACTCGTGGAGGCCATTCAGGTAGCGAATGCCAACATCTCGGCTACAAATGCGGAGTTATCCACTGTGCTTGAGGTGCTCCAAGCTGAAAAGAGCGAGACGGCGCACATATTCGAGCTATTTGAGATGGAGGCTGACATGAATGCCGAAAGACTGATCGAGAAACTACAGGGCATGAAGCAGGAGCTGAAGGAAACCCACAGCCAGCTGGACACACAACAATCCACCAACAAGGAACTGCAGGAGAAGCTTCAGCAAATGCAGCAAAGTGAGCTTAATCTACAGGGCACAGCTGTGGAGGCAGCTGAGCAACTACGTCAGTTGCAGCAGGCCAATGGTGAGCTGCAGGATGCTGTGCAGCAGAAGGAGGCCAAGATAAGCGAGGCTGAGCAGCAGCTACAAAGTCTGCAAACCCAACTGGAGTCCCAACAAAACAGCCAAAAGGATCTGCAACAATCTAGCCAGGAACAACAGGCAGCTAAACAGAAACTGGAGGAGCAAGTGATGCAGCTACAGCAAACATTACAGCAGAAACAGGCCACGATTAGCGAAGTAGAACAGCAGGTACAAAGTCTGCAATCCCAACTGGAGTCCCAGCAAAGCAGCCACAAGGATTTACAGCAATCCAACCTGGAACAACAGGCAGCTAAACAGAAACTGGAGGAGCAAGTGCAGCAGCTCCAGCAAACATTGCAGCAGAAGCAACAGCTGCTGGACAAGGGCAACGAATACGATGCACAACTGGCGGAGTATCAAAAAGTCATCGATGAGATGGATGAAGCCGCTAAGGAAAAGTCTATACAGCTGCAGCAGCTCCAGGGGCGCATCAAGGAACTGGAGGCAGGACTGCATCTGGCACAGCAGTCGGAGCAAATGGTTAAAATGGAATGTCAACAGTTGACAAGGCAGCTGCAGGCTCTGGAGCTGGAGGAGGCACGTGAGATCATGGCACTGCGTGCAAATGGACCACCACACAATGAGCACACACAAGAGGTGGGCTTGTATAATGAAACCCCTTTCAAAGATTATTGATTACATTTTCCTCTTATAGCAACTGGACACAGAAACCAGTCTGGCGAAGATTAACTTCCTGAACTCCATCATTGCTGACATGCAGCAGAAAAATGATGCACTCAAGGCCAAAGTGCAGACGCTGGAAACGTTGCCCATGGACTTTACCAAGTAAGGAACGACTTGTTGATGCAATTGCTCAAAGTAATCCTTTAACCTTTATCTGCAGACCTCAAGCCTTTGACTTGCTGAGCAAACGCAAGCCGGCTCCGCGTCTCTTCTGCGACATCTGCGATGAGTTTGATAAGCACGAGACCGAGGATTGTCCACTGCAAGCCAGCGAGGATCGGGACTATTCACCCACACCACTTGCCGAAGCCAACAACAACGAGAAGAAGGAGCGCAAATTGCCAGCTCCACGCAAATACTGCGATTCCTGTGAAGGTAATGAAGCCACTGCCACCTGGAAGTATATAATTCATTCTTTACTTTCCTACTTCTAGTCTTTGGACACGATACTAGCGAGTGCGCCGATGATGAGACCTATTAGAGATAAGCTAATCCTGTTGGTTGTGCGAACACACACACACACACACACTAATTCTTTTTAAATTGTTTTTTTTATTTATTTATAAAATTAGTGAAATTTTTATCAATTGTTTCGTAAATGTCTTGTAAAAATAAATGAGTAACTAAATTTAGTCGCCGCCCTCCTTCTTTTCCTTAATTGCATCCTAAAAAGAATAAAACAGTTTAGTTAAATGAAATGCAGATGGTATGCGAGGAGCACTGGGACTCCAATTATCCCAATCGCTAACAAAAATCCATTTATGAACTTACTTTGAATCTCTCCTCGAAGAGTGACAACTCAGCAAGCAAATCTGTAATAGCGTTCATGAACGCCTCCTGAGGCGAGTAGTCCGCCGTGGTTTGAATGCGTATGACGAACTTGTGCTCCAGAGGATGCGGCACCTTATAGCCGGCAAACAGTACATTGGGATCCTTCAACAGTTGGCTAACAATGGATACATTTACATTTACATTTACTTTGCACTCCAAGAGCACCCATACTCACTTGCGGATCATGTTGCCCAGTGTGTGATCCTCTTTGTTTATTGTAAATATCGCCGCATTTGTTACCTTCGTGTCCAATTCTTTGATGATTCTACGCGCCGCCAAAAGCAAACAAGTTGTTATTTGTGGATCTTTAAAAGACTCGATAATATTACTCACTTCTTTTCGCCTTCGTAAAGCAGAAACGATTCAAATGTTGGTGGCGCATTCATTTTAAAGCTTTATTTCTTTAGTTTTCATAAATATTCCGCAATGTTATGAAAATTGGCTGCACGCACGAAAATGCGATAATTGTGTGTTGTAAAGCAGCTGTAGTAGCGCGCTTACCGGCACTGATTTCGTGCACCGATACTTTTCAGTAAAAATATCGTAGCTATCGATATAAGTGTTGAACAGATTTAGTTCAATTGCACGAACTGGTCGTGGTGAATCGTTCGACTGAATAACTCAACACTAATTCGCGATTTTTTTTTTTGCGCCAAACATTGGCGTTCCCATATTTTAGAAGTAATTAAAACAGTTGATTAAATTATATACACAGTAAAAGCAGACTTACAGTGTCGAGATAAAAATGAGTGACACAAACAGTGCCGCGAATGCCGAAGATGGCGGGGAAGCCAATCCATTGGAGCAGTCGACCATTACAATGTTGGATGTGCTTGAAGAGGAGAAGGAAATGGAGGAGGAATACGCAGCTGTGCTAGGCGCCTCCGATGAAAAGGCCTGCACATATGCCAAAGGAGCAATACAACGACAGGCTCTATATTCTTGCCTAACTTGTTGCCCCGAGGCACGTAACGATTTGTCAAAGGCCGCCGGCGTCTGCCTGGCCTGCTCCTATCGATGCCATGAGAACCACGAGCTGATTGAACTTTATACCAAACGCAACTTTCGTTGCGATTGCCCAACGCTGCGTCTCGGCGACGAGAAGCGTTGTGCTCTCAATCCGCAACTGGATGCGGCACAACCACCAAATCCAGATAATCTGTACAATCAGAATTTCCAAGGATTGTATTGCAAATGCAAGCGCCCATATCCGGATCCGGAGCGTACAACCGAAGAAGTTATGCTACAGTGTGCCGTCTGTGAGGATTGGTTCCATCTACCTCATATCCAAGCGCCAGATGCAACCGACAAGTGGCTAGATGCCTGCAGTGAAATGATTTGCGATGATTGCATGGAACAGCACGAGTTCCTAAGGGATTACACAGGCCTGGCGCTCCAACCAGTCAATGGGCTTAACGATTCCAAGCTGGAGGTTAATGCAGTGGCGGCAGCAGAGGAGCCACCCCAAGAGACAGCAGAGGAGTCGTCTGAGGAGCCGCAAAACAAGCGCTCCAAGCTGGCAGATGATGAGTGTCGGCGCCCCAAGCTCAATATGGAGTACAAGGGTAAGTAAAATTGTCATTGGTTCTTCAGAAAGTGTGAACTGTAAGATTAAGTAGAGATATCTTGGAGCCGAAGACTACTAGGAATCCAGGAAAAGTCTGTTTCCACAATAATACCCTGTAATTACATAAGACTTCTAGCTAGAACATTTTGAACAACATTAATACATAAAAAGTAAATCAAAATTCTTGCGACCATCGCCCAAATAGAGGAATCCATGTTTACGAGAATTCAACTTGTGGAAGAAGGTCATGCCCAACCAGATACAGGATTTGATCACCGCAATACGCTCATTGCTCTGCATGTTCAAGGCGAATGCCTGATTTAATGGTATAACACCATCAATAGTGTCCAGAAAGTCGATAGCATAGTTATAATCACTACGTTTGGACAAGTTTGTCTTAAGATCATTGCGTGGCAGACGATAGAGTTGATAGTAGGATAAATTATCAATCTGTAGATCATTAAGGCCGCGAAACATTTGATTGGGTATAACACGTCCATCCACCAGTTTGTAGAGAGCACCACGTGGACAAATGGCGCATTCTTCGCTGATAATAAAGACGATGGCAGCCAAACGTTCCTCCTCCTTCAGCTTAATCACTTCGGGACGACTAATGCTCACAACTTGATTGGCCACAATATTAAAAGTGGGATCCTGTAAGTCAACTTTAGGGAGATTCAAGAACTTTTACTTAAACGGCTTACCAGCTTAACGTAGGTCATTAGACTTGGATCACCGACAAAGGGTTCGGGTGCCAGGATAGCGGCCTGAAAGATTTTCGGGCTTTGCACAAAAGGCAACAGCTGCCATTGATATTGATCCAGGCTATAGAAATACTTGCGATCCTTTAGGCAATCACTTGTATAGCCAAAGGCAATATAGTAATCATTCTTTGTAGCCGTAATGCGGCCCCAAAAGTACATGCCCGAGAAACGATTCTCCTGCAGCAGCACAATCAGCGAATTCTCAATGAGTATGCGCTGCTCCGGAGAGAGTTTTCTGCCGGAATACATGAGGCACTCGAGCCCCTCTGTAAAGTATTCCACATTCATAATTCTTCTCACGAAATTTAAAACGCACACAAAATATATAGACTTAAGTTATAGAGAGGGAGACAGAGAGAGAGAGAGAGTTCTAGCTACAAATGTTTATTATGGACTGAAGTATCTGAAAAGTGACAGAACAAACTTTATATAGAATTAAGATAAAATATCCTAAAGTTAGTAGAAGTCTAATGGACTTCAACTTATAGGCTTAAAAATATCATTTATAGTTAGACTTGGCCACTCTTTTTAAAAGTGTGACCCATTTTTGAGCACAGAGTTTGTTAAAAAGTACAGCATACATTTAGGGTGCACTGCCAGTATATGAGCACACTTAGTTGTAAAGTAGTTTGCTTCCCATTCTGAAAGCGTTCCATTGAATATTAAACAGGCGCCGCTTTCTGGACCAACGATTGGCGCAAGTCACTGTGCGCCTGTGAGAAATGCATGGAAATCTACAAGGAACAGTCTGTGCTATTTTTGCTGGACAGCGAGGATTCGGCCAAGTGCTATGAGGAGCGCGGCATGAAGCAGGCCAAGGAAAACTCAAGCTATGAGCGAGGCATACGTGCGCTGGCCTCCATGGGTCATTCGCAGCAAATCGATGCAATTACCGAATACAATCGCATGAAGGACAAGCTCAAGGATTATCTACAATCGTTTGCTAGCAGCAATAAGGTGGTCACCAAGGAGGATATTAATACCTTCTTTGCCGGCATGCGCAACGAGAATCAGAATAATACCAATGCCAATTCCAACAACTCACCGTCCTATTTTTGCCGTTAGATACAGTTTTTTGATTTGATTCTGTCCTATATAATAGTATTACATACATATAATATGATATGCGCATTCCCAAAACAAGTTCCAAAGTCTTTTTTTTTTCAATTTGTTTTTATTGTTTAGCGTCAGAAGAATTGCTTAACATATTAGATGAGATTCGAATTAAACTAATTAGCCATAACAATAAAACGTTTCTTCTAGCTGTTCTACGAATACAATATAAACATATTTATATACAAATTCTTATGTTAGAATTATATTATTTACTATTTGGCAATACCCCTAGCAATTCTTTCAATATAACATTCGACTCGGATGTCTCGAGATCAGGTCCATCCCTCAGGTGGTTGATAAAGTCACTAAAGGACAGCTCCGAGGGTTGCTCCTCTGCTTCCTGGGGCTGAACTTCTAGTGGAGGCTGCTGTTGGACGGTTTGTTCATATGGCATGTTATAATTGGGTGTTGTATATGCAGTTAGACTCGTTCCATTTAGATTTTGGACAAATAAGTTATTATTGTTAATCATATTATTGTTAGAATTATTCAGATTCGTTGGGGTTATGCTGCCTCCGTTGAAACTTGTGGCAGTCATTGGTTGTAGTTGTTGGTAGACCAGACCCTGTGTATTCCCGTCATAGCTATTTATATACGAGTTATCCGTTACGGTGAGATGTCCCAAGGATTTCATCAAATCCTGCTCGTTGGTACAGTTCGGTTCGGGTAACTGTTGCAACGTCTGTTGTTGCAGTTGTTGTACCTGATGTGGTGTCATTGGTGCATAGCTCTCTCGGCTACAACTTGAACTGGGGGAAAGGGGAAAATTAATGCAATTGGTTGAGCTTGCCACCGAGGGGCAGCTGCGTGTGCTGTCCATTTGAAACATAGTCTGCTCGTGCTTAATCTCCGGCATATACGTGCCCGTGGGACTTGGCTCTGGGCCCTGGTACGTGGGCATGTGCATTTGTGGCACCATCAATGTTTCCATTGCTACAATTGTATCAGAGAAAATTCTTGATTAGCAAACTGTCAATATCATAAAAGTTTTCTTTTTTTTTTGTTTTTTGCTTGCAACTGAGTTAAAGAGCAACATGGCAACCAAGAAGCGTCAATAGAACGAATAGCAAATAAGGATTACTAATCAACTTGTACGGAACTTAAAAGGTCACAACACAACAGCAATAACATTTGTTATCTACAACAAAAGCAAAAAACAACAACAAGAGCAGTAACAACATCATTATTATATACTTAATAACTTACTGGCCAACAATTAGTTATCATTCGTCCTTTAGCTCCTCTTTCTCTTTGGCTAGCTAAACTTTAAGAAAAACTAATTGGAGGAAGCAGGAAGGAAACAGGATAACGTCGTCTCGGCATCTCTCCGGTATACCGAAGTGAATTGGCATTTCTAAGAGGCATTAAAGCTGCTTAAAAGCATTTTATATAGCTTTTAAAGGCTAGCCTAAATTTATTAAGTATTCAGAGTGTTTTCATTATTTAAAGAACTATTTAGCAAACTACTTATTTGGGTACTAAGACCAGTTTAAAAGCTTTGTGTAATAAAAACTTCGAATAGATATTTATAAAATAGTTGAAGAAATTACATAAACATTTCTTTTATGTTTTAGATTGAAGTTGAAAAGATTATATTGGAGATTAGGACGCAAAGTAGTTAAAAACTTATCAAAAGTATCTAAAGAAGGGGACTGGTTTTTTAGGAGACAATAAAAAATTAATTTAACTAAATAGGAAATTCTGCGCTCTTTAGAATAACCATTCAAATTTAATAGCCATTAACTAATTTGCTTTGTTACCAAATACTTTTATTCAGCAAAACGAATTACACATTTAAATTTCATAATTCTTTTGGTTTCTTTTTTTTATAATTTTTTTAATACGAGGCAACAGCAAACTAAATGAATACCGAAGTATTGAATACCGTGTAAATTCTATGAATTTCAAAAAACAATACTGGCCAAAAATGAATTGACCGATTTTGGTCCACATTTCAGGGGGGGATTATCTATATGTGTTTTATGCTAGCAATACGAATATCTTGAACTATAACATTGAGAGACAAAGTTGCGACAGTGTGTACGTGTGTGTGTGTGTGTGTAGGAAAATCCATTTGAAGAGGAACATGAGAAAGGTCGAAATAACTTTAACATATGATTTTTATGGAAGTTGGTACCCAACACCTGATAATACCGATAATGGGACTTACGTAGCAATCTGGACTGTTTGGTATTTTGGGAGAAAATTTGAGGAAATTTGCGCTTGATGCTTTCGGTGGAATTCTTCGCATTCTGACGGTATCTCTGGGACATAGTATCTACAAAGACAATTGGTATGAGCATTAACAAGCTGCGTGTGTGTGTGAGTGTGTATATGTGTGTGTGTGTGCGTAGACTAAAAGTACATTTAGTATATATAGTATTGCATATGTATAATACTGAAAGAAAAGACGACTAGAATTAGGTTTGTGGCTAACTATTAAAATGTCCCTCTCTCTCGCATGCTCCAACGCTCTCTCTCTCTCTCTCTCTCTCTCTATCCTCTCTCTGTCCCTGTCTTACTGCAGCCCATTTGCCTCAGCCAGACGCCTTGCAATTTCATCGGCGCTTAAGAAATCAGCTCCGTCCACCTCCCCGCCATCACCGCCGCTAAGCATACGCTCCGGTTCGGGAGATTTACTTGTGTAGAGCGCAAAGTGTTCTGCCTCGGAGAGATCCACACTTGGATCAAGGATCACACCGTAGGCACCCTCACATAAATTCTTAATGCTCTGCCTATCGGCAATCGCCACCAGCTCCATATTGCCATCACTAAGAGGAATATCGGCCAATTGCAAAGTGCTCAAGGTCTTGCGATCCAAGGGACGTCCATAGGACAAAGTGCTGGCATTCGAGTAGCTCTCGGGACGCAACAAACTATTCTCGCTGTCGCCGCCCTTGAGCGGGATGTGAATGACGTCCGCATCAAGATGGGCGGGTCGTTTCCCCGAAACACTGCTGGAGCTGCGACCCACAGGACGTCCGCTACGATTAACATTATTTTGAGGACTCATTCCAGGTGGTTGCAAGGACCGAATTGAGCTACGATTGGGATCGCCTAGGGCGAAGTGAGCCAGACTCGGTTCACGACTGCCCGTAGGCGTGGTTGCCTTTGAGCCCAGTTCCTGCTTGCTATTCACCGACTGTGTCTCCTCGTCCTCGGCTCGGCTGCGACGCCTTGAAAACAAACGAGAGAAGAAACCTTGGCGCTTTTTGGGTGAGGCCGTGACAGAGGCCGAACCTGAAGTCGATGGAGCCGAGGAACTTGGCAGTCCTGTGGGCAGCCGCTTGGTGGGACTCTGATCCGGTGTTCGCATTATAATAATCGGTGAGGGTGTGGTGCGTGTGGAGCTCACACTGCCATTTCTGGAGCGACTCAGGGACACAGAATTCGATGCACTCTGTTCGCTGACGCTTAGGTCCTGGGAGTGACGTGGTTTGGGTGGAAGCGGAGGCAGCCGATGCTCGGGATCGGGGGACGGTGTGCGCGGCGGCAATGGCAGAGGTGGCGAGGGAGGCGTTGCTGGCGTCTGGGCTGCATTCACTTTAATCTTGGGCGCCGGCGGATTGGTCAACACCACCAACTCCGCCTCGTCCAGCTGACTAAAGGGATTGGTGGCATGATAGGCTTGCTCGGACTTTTGATTCTTGGGCATCTCAACGGGATGATTGTAGGCAATCTGTAGACTCGTATACGTTGCGGTTTCATCAAAATTCTCATCGATGTCCACAGAGGCCTGGGCACTGGCGCTAACCAACTCCGGTTCGTGCTCGGGCTCTGGCTCTTGCAAGGATTCAGCTCCTGTGGGCAAGGACTCCTCCCCAGCGGGCAAGGATTCTCCGCCCACAGGTAGCTCCTTGAGCGTTGCATTCTCGAGTGTATCGCGCCTCGAGCCATTGCCTTCACCGTACTGCAGCTTCTCCTCATCCTCCAGCTGATTTGTGATGGTCGTATTGGCAGTCAAGCTGCTCACATTAGTGAAGGCCGTCTGGGCGGTGCTGTGGGAGAGTGTGGGTGTGTCACCGTTCTCCACGGTGAGACTGTCGGTCCGCTCGAACTCGCTGCTCTTCATCCACTCATTGATCTTGTCCACATTGCTCAATGGACGCGATTGCAGCTGCGGCTGCTGAAGAATCTCCTCCATGGGCGTAGAGGTCTGGGTGCAATCATCGGCCAGTTGTGGTAATAATTGTGGCACCTCCAGCTCTATGCCCATATCCTCCTCCTCTTGTTCCTGGTCATTGTCATTCTCATTGCCATCAGTATACTCTGTGGCCGTAGCCTCCGATTCGCCTCGATGACGCAGCTGTAACTTTTTCACGGCTATCTCGAAGTCATTCAAAGTTCCGGAACTTTGCTGCTCATCCGAGGATACCGTGTTCTCATCGTCGTTGAGCTCCACCGGCGGACACGAGTATTTCGTGGCCGTAGTTTCGCTATCTAAGGAAAGTATCTGCTGGAACACGTCCAGCTCCTGCTTACGCTTCAGCTTTCGCTGCAGTCGCGCAAATGTTAGCATACCTGGATTGGGATAGTACTCGAAGGGCAGCGGGGCACTTGTCGCTCCATCCGATATTCGCACCAGCTGCAACTCCACCTGCAAAGTACAACAGATGCGTTAACAAGTCAGGGTTACCCCCTTTCCACCACTATCCCACCTGAACACTATGCTGCGTCTCTGGATTATGATAACGCGGTGTCTTGAACGCAATCGCCGTTTGTTTGAACACATCCGAGCTCGTGAAGATTCCATAATCTTCCCAGACTTCGTCACCCTCGTCGTTTGTCTCAAAGAACCGTATTTTAATGTCATTCTTGCCGACTTTCTCGCAGAGCATGATTATCTCATCGCCACCGTTCATCTTTGAGGAGCAGCTGCAGATCTTGTTGATGGTTAGCTCATTGCTCTTTCCATAGATTGGCGCTGAGACGATGGGATCCAGTGGAACCTTGTTTTTGCCCACTGTGATGAATGCCTGATAGCACAGACGTAGCTGGTACAGATTCATGTTGGCCAAGTCGTCAATGTGTCCAAAGCCAGCTGCAAAAGTGGATCAATTGGTATAGAAAGTTAAATTTATACTTTTTCTCTCAGTGTATACACCCTTAGGCTTGAAAATAATTTCAATTGATTACGCATACGCACCGTTAAATGGATCAATATTCTTTTCTTGGCGCTGCAAAAGTGAATCGCGTACCTCCGTCTTCTTAACACACTGAATTCCCACTTTCTGAAGTTCCAGACGACGCTCATCACTGCCCAGTTTCTTGGTATAGACACCATGACGGCAATTTCCCGCCTCATCCTTGCTGACCAAATGATGTGGATGCTGATAATGGGGCCAATCCCGATAGACGCACGTGACCACCACATAGACTGGTCCATCATAATCGCATATCATAATGGTGGGATATGTCTTTGCGTTCGGTGTAGATTTCATGCCAGCTATGGAACCCGCGGTGCGACCCTCGCATTTGTAGCGAAAACGAATCGTGCGATTCGTGGGCTCCTCAATGATACGTATGTGGGGACGACGGCGGGTTGGCACCGAAGCCGGCACGTGCGTCGACATTGCCGGCAATGAGTTTGACGGCCGGACTGAGGGATTAAGTATTTCCTCTAGAGAGAGAGACAGACAGAGAGGGAGAGAGACACGGAGAATGCGTGAGCGGAAGGAAGAAAAATAAAGTTAAAAGAATTGTCAATAAGCCAAAGAAAAGAAAATCAATATGGAATGGCGAAAAAAACAATTTAGTAAAAAGGGACGTTGGCATTTCGCGGCACAAGTACGTGGCATGTATGTAATGTAGAGTGAACGCTCGTGGCATGTATCTATAAGATACATGTCGGCCATATCTTTATGAATTATGCATCTGTGTGTGTGTGTGGCATTAAATTGCGGTGTGCCATCTATCAAAGCTATTGTTATGCTCTACTTGAAGTGCTACAATAGACAGGGCAGAGCAGGGGCGGTTCTACCAAATTGTAGGCTCTATTGGCCAGATGTTAACGTCTGACGTCAAAAGTATCTCAAGAAAAACACATTGGGTTTTTAGCATAGTTCTTTCGATTTTCCTTCTCTTTTCTTTTTGTACTCTTGCGTACTTGTGGCAAACAACTATGAGTACAGCTACAATTGGCTTTTAGCTCAAATTTAATGTGGCCACTGGCCACTGGGCACTAAAAATTCCAGACACTAAACTGACCAAACTAATGAAGCTCTCTGACGATTGGCTTATTGTGGCTAATTATTCATCAGTTGAACCGCATAGCATCACAACAACACCAACCAGAATGAAAAACACCCTTGGAAAAAGCAGAGCACATGTTTATACTTGTTAATGATTGTTTGTGGCATTATCATTGCTCTGGTTAGTTATTAATTAGTGCTATTTGTTAACGCTTGTCTCGTTTATACATACGCAAATCATCAAAGGTTTCGTCCTGAGCCATTGGAGATTGATTGCCTGCAAATTAAAATAATAATAGATGAGTATAATCCATCAGTTTTACGTGTATATATAGAGATAAAATAAGGCAGGGTTTAATTAGGGTTTCATCTGGTTAAAGAAAACTGTATAAATATAGGAAAAGTTTTCTTTTATCTATAAAGTATACAGTAAATCAGTTTGGCTATCAACTAGGAGTTTCCTAAACCTCTTGAACTTTTCTTTAAAGATCTTTAATCAAAGTCTGCCTGATTTTAGTTTGAGTTGGTAATCTTTATATAGTAGTATAGAAAATCCCGCTATAAATATACTGATAAGATTATAAACTGAAATATTTTTGATTTTAAGCTGATAGGAAATTTTTGTTTGCTATCAGTTAATGTTTATTAAACAAAATTTCATCCAAATCTATTTATACTTAATGTTAGTATTAGTTTTGTCTTACAAAAGAATACAGTAAGGTATTCATAGAAGATTCGTAATTTATTATAACAGTTTATATGAAGTTTTCTTGTTGAATTTATTACACAATTTAAATAAACACTCGTGTTGCATTCTTAAGTGGCAGCAACTATTTTGTTTATAAATTTGATAGAGAGAAAAAAAATAATACAAGCTCATAAAACAAATGCAATGACTTGCATTAGTTTATTAGCTGTAGTCCTTGGCACCTGGAATATATGTAAATATTATGCAAATACTTGGCAATAACAACAACTTCCGTTTTTAGCTTGAAGTGTGTTTCTGCACATGTTTTACGAGCCGTATACGTAATATCTATCCAGCTCCGGTAAGCACTTAAGTGTGAGAGTAAGATAGAAAGAGAGTGGGAGAGTGGAAGGAAGAGAGGGAGTGAAGTAGAGTTACCGGTTTTTTATCAAGGTTATCATTTTGGTCGTACAATAATGCATATTTAATAGCATTTAGCTTAGTGTCAGAAAGCAGCAGTAAAACAGGCGGGAAAGTGGGCGGGAAAGTGCAGCATATGCCACCACTGGCGCATTTGCATTTTCTTCACATAATTCAACATTTCAACAGAAAATCTGGAATGACTCGGAATGAGAATTGAAGTCGCCTACTCCGCCAATCCCCTCAGCAGGCAGCTCACAGCAGCAATCAGACTGGCTATTTGTCTATAGGCCAAATACATACAATACACACATACACACACTCAGTTGAAACTGACTCAGATTCACATGAACACACGTGGGCACATGAAAAATTTGCATATGTTAATTTTGTTTACATTTATAACATTGCAAAAACAATTTGTACACAAGTCTTTTTGTCTTGCTTTTGTTTTTTTTTTTTCTTTCTTTCTGTTCTACACGTTCGCAATTCACACCACACACACATGCATGCACACACATACACACACACACTGCTCAAAGTGTGTTTACGGACAACACGTTTTACGGCTCTACATTTTGGGCATTTTGAGCGGGTTGGGACTGGGACGTACACCACTGAACAGTATAATAAGTGAAATGTGGGTCGATTGGACCAGGGACTGACAACGAGAACTTTTAAGTAAGTAGATGATCCGTTCATTGGCATTCGCCGTAGGCTCTTTGTTCACTTACTGCTAATAACACTGGCCAACAAGAATTTTTTGGCCTAAAAGGGTTATTTTTTTTCTCATTTATTTTTAGCTCATTATCTGCGGTTATCCCGCTTATATAATCAACTGTGTGTGTGTGTGTGTGGTTAGGTGAGTGTGGTTAGGTGTGAGTGTGGCAGCGCACTATATTGTGTCAGGTGCAGACAGGTAAATTGCTACGCATGTCAGGTATATCCAGGGAAACCAACTTCCTTTTGTTAGATCGATATTAAAGCGACACTTACACACACACACACACACGCACACACACCATTTATGTCTCTCCTACATATTTAATCAACATGAATTGAAGTACAAAAATTTTGTAATATTTAAGAACATTTAACAGAGTTAAATTAAGTTTAGAAAATTAAACTGAGTTTATAAAAACATGTGTTATTTTATTTTAAGACACAAAATAGTTCAACAAACTTTATTTTAAATATTTAACAGATTAAATTCAATTCTTTACTCATATTTAAAATTATTACTTAAGCCCACAATTCTCTATATATTTGAAGTCCCTTAATTTTCCTTACAATTTATTAGCTATTCGTCTCTTACAAAACTCTATTTGATTTCACTTTAACCCCACTTAATATATAAATAGATTTGTTCTACTGTCTACTTAATTATTTAAGCTATAAGTCGACATTGCATTTCTAAATGATTAGTTGCTCATTTTGGCTAATTGCCTAAAAATACACATTTAGCAAAGCCAAGTAAAGCTCTATACAGAAATGTAGCTCAAACAAAATATCAAAATCCAATTAAAAAGTTTGCGCTCAATTTGTGTGTTAGCCAGTGTAAATTTTATATTTAATTAAACGCCCAACGGAAGAGAACGCTTTAAAATTGCGCAATTGCTTTGGGTTCATCCAGGCAGTCACACACTGTGTCCTGCACGCCTCCCTCCAACCCCCTCAATCCCCCCAACAAACCAACGCCTGTGAGCATTGACTGAGCTACTAATACTTTAAGACAGCCTCGGCATAGCACTCAGCGAGAGAGAGAGGGAGAGTGAGAGAAACAAATTTAATTCGCATTTAGGCAAAACAAAACAATTTTTTTTTGTCGGTTTCAGATTTTTTTTATTTTACGAGTCTATTGGTTTTTTGGAATACACTTAAAGGAAGATAATGTCTATTTCATATAGGAATGATTGCATTTTCCTTAGTACTTTCTCACCTCATTTCTTAACAACATTTCATGACAGTTTGTGGCCACAAATTTTAATTTTATTGCCTTGCCAAAAATTTGTTAGAGCATTTCTTCCTCGGCTTAGAAAACTTTTTTTCCTTTGGATTTTTTTTGTTGAGTTTTTTCTATCTTTTGGGCGCTGGCGACATAAATCAGCGCTACAAATTGATGCGTAAATAAATGGAGAAAACAGCAGCAACAACAACAACAACAACAAAAAGGATATGAAGCCAGAAGCGAGCAACAAAGAAAAGTAAAAGTACAAGAAAAAAATTATATAAATGGAAAATAAAAGGAAAATAAAATGTTAATTAAATATGATCAAAAATAGAATGATATAAGCGGTAGACAGATGGATGGGCGGAGGGACGCTGGGAGAGAGCTACGGACGGAGACTATTGCTAATGGCAACGGGGCAAGTTAAAGACGGTTTCCGTTTACCGCACAGTTTTGAATTACGTGGCCAAAATGCCATTTGGTCTACGGCAGCAGCCGGTGCCATATGTGTGTCATGGCACACACACATACACCCACATATACGTATATATATATATATATATATATTTATAAAGGTATGTGTGAGTGTGAGTGTGTGTTTTGTAGGTTGTCATGTGTTCAATCGATTGGAAAATCGCGTTCTGAAGCGAAAATAAACACAGCTAAATAGAGAAAATGAAAATGAAAGCATTGGACAGCAAAGAAAGACTGAAATTCTTCACCAAGTGGCGCCCAAAAAGTGTCAACTCCCAAATTCCTGCCCGTTGGCCCAACAAATCCTGCTGCTCCTGTGCCCTGTTCACACACAAACACTCAGACACACACACAACAACCAATAAGGCTCAACATCAAACACAGATACACAACATGAACAGAAGCTGGTATCTGGTATCTGGTTGCTGGTAACTGAAGTCTAGAATCTGGAATCTAAAAATCTGGAGTAGGACATTTACCATTCCCATTTACACCTTAAGTACTTAAACGAAAGTTTGTCATAAGCTGACATGTGTGTGCATGCAAGCGTGCCAGCGTGTGTGTCTCTGTGACTGTGTGTATATGTGTGAGTTCGAGTGTGTCTGTCTGCCTGCTCACATTTATGGCCAATTTTCATTTCAAATTTCAAACAAAATTTATATATATGAAAAATTAAATTGAAGCACTCAAAAATCTGTGCGTGAAAAGTTTCCAGCAGCCTGTCACAAATTTTATTTCGTTGTTTATTTTTTTTTTTTTTTTTGCTTGCCGTTGACTTTTTTAAGTGCCCAGCTAGCTGCATATTTACAGGGTATATAGAGAGTGTTCATGTATGTGTTATAATCGATAGTTAGAGAATTGATGATATTGTTTGTCTGTCTATATCGATGACGTATACGAGTTGATAGTTTGTAGTGGCCTTCAGATTTCGTGTGTGTATGAGTGTGTGTGTGTGTGTGTTTTGCTTTTAGCCTGTCTGTCCCTTACAGCAAATCCATTAGAAGCCAAATTGAATTCAACTTTTCTTGTTATGACACAGCTTTCCAATGCTGAACAGTTATTAGTTGACATGTCCCACCCTTTAGTCCTCTTCTCTTCTTGGTCACACGTACATTTAATGTAGAGAAACATTAATATTAGACTTGTTAGACCCCGTACTCAAAAAGAGTAGAGGGGTATCTGAGGTTTGTCTGAAGCGAAATGTGCGTAACAGGCAAAAAGAGTGGCCGAGTGGCCGACCGCATAAAGTATATATGCTCTTGATCAGCATCAACAGCCGAGCGATATATGTTCGTCTGTCCGTATGAACACCTGCAATGGAGGCTAGAACTCACACATTTTGTGTATGGTACCATTATAACAATCTTTACCAAGTTTGGTCGGGCTCAGACAACTATAGCCTATAGCTTCCATAGGACTAATCAGTCGAAGATTGGTATTTTGTATGAAAAAACGTGCACTACAATGAGTACAGGGTCTTTTACAGTCGGCTCGCTGTAGTGTAGCCTTTCTTACTTGTTTAGTTGACATTAAACCACTATTATAAATCGTTATTCTGTCCTTTCCATAATCGATTAATATAAAGTTAAATTCAATTTCTACTCTATTTATTCTGTGGAAATTTCAAGCTCTTACCACTTATAGCTTAGTTGCCATCAGGTTATATTTACATATTTAACGTTTAATAAAGCCTAAATTGAAAGCAACTTTTGCGTAATTTAGTTAAGCAATTACTTAACTTTAGGCTGCAAAATAATGACACAAAATCTACGCTTCCTAGTTAGATTATTCCCTGTACCAAATTTGTCACTTAATTAGCAATGACATCGGTCACAATGAATTCATGATAAGCTCCTACACTTGTAAGGGCGAAATTTCACTAACAAGCTGCTTTTGTACGCAAAAAAAGTCCATTAAACTTTGATTGAGTTTGGCAAGCTTGAGCACAGAAAAAATATGTATATATTTATATATTATAATTCCAAATAAAATCTGTACACTCTGATGCTAAACATATACGGAATTACCCAGGGAGTAGATGCTCCTCGTAAAACTGAATTTATGGAATAGCCCAATACTCTAAATGTTAACACTGAAATGTGCTAATTTTGTGATTCAGGTGGACTTAATTGGCCAGAACTGAAACAGGTGTGGAAAGTTATAAATAACTCCATAGATTTTTATATATAAATGTACATGTATTTCTGTCATTATCGGAACTTATATATCGTAAAAGTTTCAACGAAATTATTTAGAACATTTCGTTCTCATGTGAATGGCAACTAATTAAAAAGCAATTAATTCAGTGGCTCATACGCCTCAATTGTTGAATATATATTTATGTGTGTTCGTTTGAGTAAATTCTACGAAACGAACTTAGTTCATTTTTTGGGCCTCTCGAGCAATGAATTACAAAGAGATCTGAAACGTGAAAGGTGCCAAATCGTTCAAGTGTACAACATCAAATACAATTAACATGAAATCGATTTTCATGTTTCTGCCAGGCAATCAAGAGAAAATTGTGCCCAGCACACAAAACGAACACCTTACAAAGTTTTCTAGCCAAGTTTATACCATCAAAAATGAGACGCGACGTCAAAGATGGAGACGGAGACCTAAAACCAAAAACCAAAAGCATTTTCAATATGCCCAAAAAAAAAAAAAAACCCCAAGCGAGCGTACAAAATTTGTTGAGCTAGAAAAATTTCATTCTAATGGCAAAAGATAGATGGGAAAAATTCACACGCGATGCCCGCAAACCGCAGCATTTGATTGTATTGCGATAAAACTTTTCACAATTCAATCAATTCAACTTGACAGCGCCCTCAGTGCGATAATATTGTCTTCTTCTTAGCCTGCAACGTGGCGGATGCGTGCTCTGAGCACCAAGTTGAAACATAATGATGTCCGGCCTCTGGGACGATCGGCAGCTCAGTCCCTTGGCCCTTATAAAGGACCTTTGGGTAAAGGACAACGCCTAGCATTATATAAACTTACTTCTTAAGCGAAAATCGTTTATTTTCTAACCAAGGGTTGTTTCGGGAAGGGAACTCAATTTGGAAGTTCGTTAACACCGGTAAAAGCCAGTTTAGACTTTCCTTGGGCTTATGACTGAATATTATATCAGTTTCTTAGTAACAGATTATGGGACTACCCAGTTTAAACAAAATATACATGTATTGTATATATAGTAGTGAATTCTATCCCTTAAAAATTTGTTTAAGCACAAAAAATAGTATTTGAATTCTTTGAAGTTTATTTTTTAATGATTTAAAATTCTTTTCAAGGTATGAACAAGCTTTAACTGGCAGATATATAATTTTTTCGGCAATTAAAATCAATTTATCAGTAAACTTCTAAAAAATTTGTTAAATATAAGAATTTTTTGTTAGTTTGCCTTAATTACTTAAAAATGTATTCTAAAATTTAAATACTGATTTTGTTTTTCCTTCTCTATAATTTTATCAGTCGGGATATTAAAAGTGTATTAACAAAAAAATTATATTTATTATGTTTTTTATCAGTTTGCACTGCACCTCGTTTATCTATGACATTTGTAGCTTAATTATATATAGAAAAGAATAATTTTATAAGCTGATATCTGCATTTAAAATATGAATCATTTCCGCAAAAAAATGAGCAGAGTATTTCCCGTTCGTTTATAACCCAATTTGTTACTGGATTTAACTGATTTTTTCTTTGCATTGTTTATTTTTCTTTTAGCTTTTGTTCTTTTCTTCGGCATTTACTTAATTACCAAAAGGAAACTTTGGGAAATTTAAATCTTCGCGCGTTTGCTCTACACGTGTACCACAATATATGTATATAATATATATATATATATATATATACAGATAGCTATGTATATATCTCACTGATCTGACTGTACAGGCAAAAGATGTGCGTGCAAAAGGTGTGAAATTTTCTGTTGTTTTTGTTTGTTTTCTTTCGTCAATTGTTGAAAACAATTCCATGCCGAGTTTGCAGAGTTCATAGGACTATAGATGGGGTAGATTGGGTGGGAATATGGGGGAAGGCTAAAGTTTGATCTGGTACAAGTATACTAAGCAGATAAATCGATATTCAAGTTGCTTTGACCATGAATGTCCGCTGGCAAACGTAAAACATGAACTATTTTTGTGCACGGTATTAGCCATGGCCGAAAGCGCCTTAAAGACTTTATTGGATTTGGTTCCTTCAATTGGCCCAAACCGGCTGAAACAGAATCGGGCAATTTCATTGCGTGTATTACGTGAATTGCTTTGATTGCAAATGAAATAATCGAAATGTTCCAGATGCCAAAGCACATTTTTATAAACTTTATTTCATTTGTAAAAATATTTACAAACTGATTATCTAAATATTTGCATATGGTCAATGGATAGAAACCTTGAAAAATTTGTTTGTCGATCGACCAAATGCGGATATATCACCATTATATACAGGAATACAAAATAATACTCGAATTTCCATGAACTTACCATCGTTACTAGTATTTTGAGCCATTCTGTTGCCTATTAATTGATTTTATTCCGTTTTTTTTTTGCAATTCTCTATGGAATTTTAACACATTTGCACACTTGCGCAATCTTAAGCGCAATTGTTTATATTTTTAATTTTGTTTGTTTAATTCTTTACTGGTTATCAATTATTTTGTTTTGAGTTGTTGTGCTTATCACAAGTTGCCTGCAAAATACAAAATGTTAATACTCGATCAATAAAATCCACTTTATGTACTTTCTTTACAGAAGTTACACGAATATTTAATAAGCTTTACATTATTTACACTGTACACTATACGTTTACGAGACCGATACACATGCAATTTGAGCCATAATTACTGCCGTCTACCAAGTATACAAAACAATTGCCAATTGCCATAAAAGGGGAACACGGCAAAAACTGTACAATAGACTCGTTAAATCTGCTATAACAACTATGATAAACACAATAAATTGCAGTTGCTTTATAAGTTTATGTATTGCAATTCATTATACTTGCCAAGAACCTGCTCCTTGACTTACGGAAAAAAAAGAGTTGAGTTTCAATTTCCATGAACTGTCTACTACGTATAGAAAATATATTTGAATTGTGACTAAACTTGTTGTAATTAATATAAAAGAATCGACAATAGTGAAGTAGAAATACTCTTGATAAACTTAGATACAGCAGAAGACTTTTGGTGTTTAACAGTGACTGCTATTAGTATGCAAACAGCAGGTCAAGTCACAAGAACAATGTATGAAATAGTTATTATAGCTACTTATCTATAATCTTATAACAGTGCTCGCTAATAGTATATGTCTTGCAATATTTAAACAACAATTAAAGATATTTATTAAACTAAGCTGAGTCAACGAAATCTAAGTTATTAACAGTATCTTCTAACAGTATTTGACCTAATATTACCTTTATACTACATGTTTTGCAAACCAAGTCCAATTTATAGCGAACTGCACAGAGACAGTGCCTGCAGATAGTATATGACCTTAGGTCAGAAGGTTATCAAGAGTTTTCCTTAAGTAAACTTTTCAGAATTTTAAAATATTCCGAAATGGTGTAAATACTTTCAATTGCTTCAAATGTAATAATATTTAATTTACATCTCATAGCATATAATTTAAAAGTTGTTTACTTTTTATCCACAAGAGATTAACAACTGAAACTACAGGGGAATTGTGCAATTTACTATACGTATACTGCTGCATATAAGTTTACATACACATACATATACAATCAAATCAACTTTAGATAGATTGCAAAGTGAGTGGGACAAAACTGCGCGTTAGATTTGTTAAATTTGTTTATTTAATTTATTACTGTTAACCTTTATGGTTTGTAGTTATTGTAGTTGTAGTTGTTGTTTGCATTCATTTAAAACTTGATTAAAACTCGCGACGAGACAATGCTGTTAATATATTATTTGTTCTCAATATTTACTGTGCGGTTTTAAACGTTTTGATTACAATTTTTCCTTTGATTTCAATTTTCTTTTACAATTTTTATTGCTGTTGTTAGTTTTTGGTTTTTCAATTATATTTTCTTGTTGTATTTGTAGATAACAAGACCTATCGTCTTGACTGAGTCACAACATAAACCAAATACCAAAATTAACCGCCAATTTTTATAGACATGAGAGCAAACACAAAAATGTCACATTTGCGGCTAAGTTATGAGACAAGTTGAACTTGTTAATAATAATATAATTATATTTTTATTTTTATTATTGTTGTTATTTCACTGCAGTTATATTATTTATTAGTGTAGATTGTTGATGTATAAAAGTCTAACTGGCTTTCGTGTCGTGTATAATTAACAAATATACACAAAACACTCACACACAACACGCGCACACACACACGCACACACACACATACACTCTCTCATATGGCGTATGCTTCGCGTTTTTGCGATCTCAAAAATTATATATATTTTGAGTTTCAAAACATTCCATACCAAATCACAACCGTCGTCGGTCAAGTTCCGTCTCAAACTGAGCACTGAGTTGATTGTGTGTTCGACTTGAAAACTATGTAGATTTTAAAACCCACTAACCGGGCATATCGTTTTGTGCAATCACTTTGTGATAAATAATTTTGAGTTTGAAATAAAGTAAGTTTGAATTTTGATTTATATATTTTTCTAACCGTTTACTACTTTCCTAATGAACAAATATATTTTTATTTAAATTTATTCAATTAGTTTATTAACCAGTTTTACTTTTCGCAGAGTACCGCACAGTCGTTATATTGACTTTAAAATTACTCTCGCGCAATTTTAGCCACAGAATCAAGCGCCGTCGGTTTTAATATGTTTTTTTTTTTCATACTGATACGGCAACATCGGCTGCGGAGCTCGGTTCGTTTCGTTGTAGCTCCGACTTCGTGTGGTGTTCGTGTGGCGTAATCAGCAACAAAAATTGCTTTTGATACATTTCTTATAAGCGTTATTTGTTGCAGTCTTTATAGAATTTAAATTCTAAAAAAATCAGATAAAAGTGGCACACTCCAAAAAAAAATATTTGACGCCTTAAAAGAGTTTCTGCTCTGGCTAACCTTGCGTATACTTGATATCGTGTGCATTAAGTTGCAGTTATCAACGTTTGATCGTCAGCAATTGAACTTTATTTATGTTTTTATTTGAGGCACACTCCTAATTTTTCTTGTTTTTATTTTTTGGCTGCCTTTGTTTTGTTTCTAGATGTTTGTTGATAAAATGCAGTTTGTGTTTTTCTTGCTTGTTTACTGTTTGTTATTTATGACAAAACAAGTGCAACTGCGAATTCTCATTGGATTTGAATTAATAGATTTATAAGTGGCTGGGGACATGTGTTGATGATTTTAAATGGCTCAATTTAATGATACAAATAAATTATAAATGCCATATGTAGTTCACATTTAAGTAAATCTAATAATACTTTAATCATTTACTCTCTTTATAGCTACAACGTTGAATCTATGTCCTATTGACATCTCTAATTTGAAACCTTTCCTAAAATTTGTGAATTATATGTATATAAAGCCAACTTGTCTGTGTCTGACTGACTGACTGACCCTCGGCAAAACGAAAATTATTAAATCTATAAACTAACGCTTATTTAAACACAGAAATTCCATATTATTTGTGTATGTATTTGTATTTATTATTTACAAAAGCAAATACAAACGATTTGACTAGAAACAGGCACAGACAGAGCATCTAAGGTCATGAGTCCGAGCAGTTATTGACTTAATTTTTGGGCTGCCATATTCCATCATCGGTGATTTTAAGTCTCTTTAAACAAATTGCAAAAATGGCAAAAACAGCAAACAATTCGAAAAACTGGAAGGCAACAAAAATCTTGTTGTTCGTATTGTAAATGATGCAGAAATATTTATATATATAATTTTGCAAAAACATGTACATATATATTCTAATTTATTTGCCGAGTGTGTTTATGTGTAGTTACTAAAAACAAAGTTTAGACAACATCAAGTATACGTAGCGTGGGCAATGATTGCATTTGGCAGGCAAAAATTGTAAAATGCACATGCATGCAGCACCGCCACCACAAAAAAAATTAAAATGTTTGCACACAAATTACGCAAAAACAAAGGAAAAATCCAAACAAATATAGCCACAAATCAATTTTTATGTCTTTCTTGTCCCAGACAAATGAGTGACTGAATAAAGCTATAGAAGATGCTCATTTAAGTTAAGTAAGTTAACTTGGGTTTATTTCTTTTGTATAAAGGTTGCGACCGAACGTGTAAATCAATTAAAACACATCTTGTGACGTCAGCATGAAATGACATCAAACAAAACAAAGACGTCACGAAATGTACCAAAAACCAAAACCAAAAACAGAAACAGAAATCGAAACCAAAATGCAAAAACAAAACTTGTTTATATCTTATCGCACAAAGGCGCACGCAAAAATCAATCACAAAGGCACGACACAAAAAACCATTGTAGTTCTTTGCACCACGCGTCAAAAAATCAACGTATTTCTGCAATTCTCTTGGGTTCCAAGGTCCCACAACACTCCATTGGGAGCTGTGAGACAAGAGACGTCACACGAACAACATTCAGTAAAAAGTAGTAGCAATTGAGCGGCTAGTTGGGCAACCACTTGTTGTTGTTGTTACAACTACAGCTGTTGTTGTTGTTGTTGTTGTTGCCATTGGCTTTTAAGGCAAAGCAAAAAAAATAAGCAAAGGCCAACACATTTACAGAGCCCCGTATGAAAGAGTCGAGCAAAAGGTCGACCTCAAGACAAAAAGTCTCTCCCTCTCTCTCTCTCTCTCTGTCTTTCTATCTCTCTGCTTTGTCTGGCATTAAAATTCAAGACACTCGCCCAACAAATAACAGAGTTTGAGTTTTCGACCACAAAGAGCGTATATCAATATCCGAAAAATAAAAGAAGCTGTTGATAAAAATACGAGTTGAGCAAATTACAAATGAACTCAAATATTGTCCAGCTTTTGATGTTGAAATCAACAGTCTCACGGCTTGCTGATGCCCTTTAAATTTACCAAAATGATTCAGAAAAAATATAAATATTAAAAATAACATTTTTAAATGATTTTTTTATCAGTACATAAATTGTTCTTTGACGTATTTACCTCATTTACGTAAATCAATTCGTCATTTGCTTATCATTCTTAAACTATGAACTGTGTCGTGAAAGAAAGTAGTAAAACCCAGTCTCAAAATCAACAACTTATTGTACTCCTGAGAGGGGAATACTCTTGTATATTGTTTATTTCTTTTTGCTGATAAAACTTAACATTAACAAACACTTAGATTAAATGCTGTTTCTGTTCATTAAGTAAATTGGTTTCTTATACAAAATTTGATTCGGTTTTGAGCCCTACAAAGTTAGTGAAAAAACAGCTAAGCTTTAGCTTTTATAGCTAATTATTACCACAAAAATCAAGTGGCTTAAAGACAAACTTTCGGTTTTCGCATACAAATGCCGCTTTAAATCGGACAGAAAAAAAACCAGTCTATAACCTGATGTTTGCTGTGCTTGCAGCACTTTTTTGGATTCGTTTTCGGTTTTGGTTTCGGATTCCCCGAATCGAGCATGAATCACACACAACAGAGAGTCAATTGCACTACATGTGCTCACAGATACTTTTATCTTGCAGATACAAGTGTCGATGTTAAAAATACTCTCTGAGAGTGATACTCAAATTGCGTTCATGCGGAAATCGTGCGATGCTCTCGTCAATTGGTTGCCTTTCGAGTTTCCATACCAAGTAATACGTAACTCTTCCAGAGCCAGTTATATATTTTATGTTTTTCTTTTCTCAGTTACGTCACAAGAGGCAAAGGCGAGTGAGTGCATTGGCAACTGGAAACATGGTAACTGCAACAAGTTAAAGTTCCGCATGCAACATTTAGTATGTTTGCTGCCAAACGCGTTCAGCTCAAGGCTGTCTAGATCTGGATCGAAGTATTTAATATACAATTTCACAATTTCATGTTGGGACTTTTGTTAGAAAATCAACAACAATAACAAGACATGAATAATCTGACACACAGACAGACAGACGGACGGACAGACGAACGGACGGATAGACAGACAGTAGCATATATAAACAAACACATCAACAGACTTTTATTTTGTTTTCACGCGAGCAACAACAACAATGGCGAACCGCAACGACAACTCACACAAACTCACACACACACACACACACACACACACACTCACACAGTCGAATGCACTCACACACCAATACACTCATTCACTGAGCATTCGAGTATAGCTGAACAATTAATTAATTAATACGACAGCGATTTGTGAGTGCCATCGTCAACTAAGGGAATGTGGGCGAGGCTGGAGAACTGGATTTAGAGCTTGCAGCTAACTACAGCATTTTTTATCTAGATTCTAAAATTGAGCATTAACAAACGACTAGTAAAGCTATGCATAACTCTATATATGTGTGCGACATGGCTGTATTCTTCAGAATTCATTACATATTCTTAACTATTTCTAAGCAAAACTTGTCAGTCTTCCGGCAGACAATGTTATTAACGTTTTATCTATATATTATAAATTCTTAATTTTAATTTAAAAAATTTTTAAACTATAAAATGCATTTATGGCTATGGCTATGGGAATGAAATTACTTATCATTAATTTCTAAATATATGTACAATTCATTGAATTCATTAGAAATCTCTCCAACTCCAAAAACTATTCTATCAGTCAGGATAGGATAGCAAAATTTATATTTTCTACAGAATTTTGATAAAACAGTTCAAAAAACGAACTTAAACCAGAAACTCTTTTAAGTTAATATAAACTATCTGTATAATTTCTTCTATATAACTTTATATTTATGCGATTTAGTATGTATAATTAATTCCAAGAATATAACAAAACGTATTCCATTTAGTAAGTCATAAAATGAGTAACTGTAGAGGAATTTTAAATTTTACATTTGTAAATTAACTTACACTGCACTTACAAGAGATTCAATAGACTCCCCAAAATTACCTTTATAAGTAGTGAAATTTATCAAACGTTTAATTTGCTAATAATTGCTAATCCTTTGCTTAACCGTCAGGAGCACTCTGCTTAATCTGTTTTGTTTTATTTCCAAGAATTTAGTTAATTTCTTGTTAATCGCGACGGCAACTTTCTGGGAACTGTTCGCTCGCGCCGTCATTTAACCTATTATATGATAAATCAAATAGTGAATAAACTGAATTCAAAACTGGTCACAGTTGATGACGTATAATTTGCTTAAAGTTGATCAATCTTCAGGTGACGCTACGATTACCCATTTTATTTAATTACTTTTTCCCAAGACGTAAGCTTTGTTTAGATAGACTAGAACTGGGAGAAGGGTGGGAGAGCTACGATCTTCCCTGACTAAGCAAGTTAGAATTGGAATTTGATGTCGAAATGGGTTAAACCCAATTTCATTGAGACACGCCAGATACTAGCACTTTGCATAACTTAGTGTTCAATTTTTTTTTGTTATAAACAATAAATGTTTTGCTTGAAAATTGTGGTCGGTGTGAGAGTGGGGGCAATGGAGAGATTTTGGAAGAAATTGTTGGTGTAATAACAAACAATATCGACACACAAAACACAAGACATTATTTATAGCTTCAGAACTCACCCAAAAGAATTCCTCGCGGTGTTCAATATTTATTTAAGGTATGTTTTTCAAATATGTTCGTTTCGATTTTCGTAACTCACGCACACATACACACACGTACACACACACGAACACCAAAACACTAAATAAATGCACGAATTTTATTTCTTTATTTTGGAAAATTTATGTGTTTAACTTAAATAAATTTTCGGAAGTTTTTACGTTTAATTGAAATTTCCTAAGTGCATTTTGTTATATTTGAAATTCGATTCGTTTCTCGCACCTGTCGATTCTCCGCAATTCGCCGACCAATCAACCGTTTACCAGCAGCGTCGCGACGTTAATGAAACCGCCAACGACCAACGCTTGTTGGCCACCACAAAAGCGGCCCAAAAACACTTTGGCCAACAAAATTCAAAACTCGCTGCAGCCCCACACAAAAAAAGCTTTTTTACACTACGCAAACGCTGAATTCCCCAAAGTGTGGTGAAATTTTCTGGAAGTGACTGTGTGTGCGTGTGTTGGTGAAAAAGCTTTCCTTGGGGTTAAATGAATTTTTTAAATTGCCCAAAAGGCGAGTTAACCGTTAAACGTATGCGGCCATTTGCCAGTCAATGTTGTGGAAAAGCAAAAAGTAGCCAGGGAAAAGGGGAAAGGGGAAAATTGTAGCAATTGGCAAATGACCCACAATCAATGAACGGATGTCTGTGGGAATATGACGGATGTTCTAACTGATTGGAAGGAAATGACACGATACAAGTTCTCCTAGATACACTATGCCCACGGCGATAGATATCCTAACACTAATTTGCATAGAAAACATTTCTTAAACTAAGAAATTCATATTTTGTTGAGTAAAAAATGCCATAAATCACAGTTTCCCTATAGAATATTTAACAACTTTTAGTAGGCATTGACCGAGTTATTTCAAGTGCTCAACAATTTCAAGTCTTATTCAGATTACAAATTTCTGAACCGCCTGAACGCATTGCAGTGACAAAATAACTAAAATAAAATACAAAATCAAATAATCTTAAATATTGCTAATAAACAAATAAATTAATCAAAATGTGGCCAAATAGTCCGCGTATACGTAGATATGAAAAGAGCGACAATTCGCCGCGTTCCAAGAAGAATTCTCCACGTGCTCCCTGCAACAAGGCATCGATTAATTCACAGTTGAAGAAGAGACGCTCCCAGGGCTATGCACAGCGGCAAAAGATACTCAGGTGAGTACGAGTATTAAATCAATGAGTTCTTCTAATATTTTACCACTTTTTTCAGCATTGAGAATAAGCAGCAGTTGACCAAATTGTCCAAGACGGTATTTTTAACGCCTTCGTCATCGGATCACTCACTCAGCACCAGTTTATCCAGTTCTGGTGAATCTGTTCGCATGGTAATGCAGCCCAAGTTACCAATGTCACCGGAAGTTACCACAGCACCTGCTGTACTTCCGCCATACTTGACGCTAAAGCGACAAGCGACGGCTGCCATGTTGAATTTCCGTGCACGTAAATCAGTCTCTCAAATGGATTTTAAGGAAGCACGTCGCACGGGTAACTATCAACTGGTTGCCCATGTACCCAACTCTGGTGCTCTGGTGCCAGCTGCGAAGCCTGAGAGTCAGCTGACCATAAAGGACGAAAGCCTCGCTCAGTTGCTGTTGCAGGATGCCGCTCAACTCTGCAGCCCACGACAGGGAAATGTTCGTTTTGTAGTCAACGGGGATCAGGATTTGCGCATTGCCAGTCTGCGTGTATTCAACACGATCATGTTACGCTCCTGGCGACGTCGACGTGAGGAAGTGCGTCATCTCAGCGAACAAGTCGAGGATTTCAAGCGAAGTGTAAGACTAATTTCTTAGGAAACATATATATATATATATTATTGATCTTTCCTTGCTTCATTCTTTATAGTTCGTGAAGAATCGCAATCAGCTGCATGTCTACAACACGCTCTTTGCCGTCGAGAAGCGTCGCAATGAGACACTCAACGATCAACTGAAGCAATCATATATGGACAGTGCCAAGACCAAGTTGTCTTACAATGAACTCAACATACTTTTGGATCAAGTCAACAAGGAGAAGGTACAGTTGGTGCAGGAGAATGTCCAGAAGCAGCAGGAAATAGAAAATCTACAGGAACTGTTGATGGACACCAAGAGGGAACTCTTCCAGGCCAACACACAGCAGCGTGAACAATTGGAGCAGTTGACACGGGTGCAACTGGAGTGTCAGGATGCCAAGTTCGACATTGAGGATCTCACAGGGCAGCTGGAAAGCCTTAAGTCCGAGTTATCACAGAAGCAGCAGTACGTGGAGCAACTGCGTGAGAATATAGCTTTAATTGCCGAGCAACTGCAGCAATCGGGATCACGAATGGTGGAATACAAGTGTGAAACTGAGATTCATATTGGGTAAAGTTCAATTAATTCCGTTTCCTATTCCTTTAATTACATTAACAAATTCCTAGCAAATTAATGAAACACGCCGAGAAACTCGAGCAGGAGATCAAGAAAAAGGAGGAGCAAGTGATTAACCTACAAAATTGTCTAGCTGCCACAGTGGGTCAACGCATTCGTCAATGCTTTGCCCAGAGTCAACCCTATCAACATGCCACATTTCGCTTGATGCACTTTGTTGCCTACTGTATGCTCCCCGGCACACCGCCCCCGCTACTGCCCAGCGCTACTATTCCCACTGCGGTTAAGAAAATACGTGGACTCTTCAATTCCAATGATGTTGAGGGATCAGAAACAGAGCAAAAAGCGTCACTTGGTGAACAAAAATAATTTATTTACAACTTTAAATTTTAAGTAGATTTTTTAAACTTCATGTTCTAGTTAAATTGTTTCCATTTTGTTTGTTCCATTTGATTTAATCTTGTAAAACTTGGTTTGAGAAATAAATGAATGAATTGTAAAGAAAATGTATATTGAGTATAAAGTAAGTAACATGCAGAAAGAGGCGTGGCAGATCCCATAAAGTATATTCCTGAGTGGATATAGCCATGTTCGTCTGACCGTCTGTCTGTCTGTCTGTCCGTCCGTATGAACAAACAGATTTCAGAGATGGTAAGAGCTAAATGGCCTGCGACTGCACATCTCATACCAGCGAACAACTATTGCCTACTTTAAGGCGCACTTCTCACTTTTTTTAAACGCTTTTTTCGTCCTTCCAACTGTATCCTGGCAAAAGGACACGTCTTTTAGGACTCCCAGAAAGCAGTTCTATCGATTGGCATTCAAAGATTTATCGATTTTTCCAAACAAATTTTCGAAAAATTTTATAGGGTTAGGGCTTGGAAAAATGGCCAAAATTCCAAAATGGCACCTTAACTCAGCCATTTTAAGGACTAGACGAATGTCCTTTGGTAGGTAGATAGTCCTAGTCAAACCATGTACCTTGATGTAAGAAAAAGGACGAAAGTCCTTACAGGAGCCAAAATACAGTGTAAATTTCGAAAACAGAAATTTATCGATAACTCGAAGGTCCTTTGAAGGATCCTGGCGTAACTCACACCAAACTGTTGCTTTTGAAAAGGACAATCGATGGGCCAAAGGACATTTCAATCATCCTGATAGTTTTTGAATTATCAAGGATTTTGTGTTTTTGGCGAAATTCCAAGCGATTTTTTGATGGAAAATTTTGTTAGGAATTTTTTTTTTTTTTTCATAAAATCCCATTACCACATTTGGGCGTTAAATGATAAAAAATGCATGAGTGCAAGCGAGACAGAATCATACAAACATATGAACGAACGTTTAAGCTGCGTACGTCACGGCAGCGCTGCCCGCAGATCCTGGCCCCAAATTAGAATTGAATTGTTCAATTTTCTTTTACCTTTACTTTTAATTCATTAAAATCTATAAAACTAAAACTATAAAATGTACTTCTAAAACGATTAATTTATTCGTATTTAAAAACACATTAAGCTAAAAACACATTTTACATATTTTATATCAAACACACAGAATTTAATGACTAAAAAGGGTTTTAGTAAGGTATTACGTAGATATTGATAGATTTGATATTTGTAGATCTTCTGAATTGAGGCGTAGCATTTGCTGATCCTCCGAATTGATACGGACCAACTGTTCGCTATCGAAGCTCAGTAAATTGCTGATCGTTGGACCATTTTCATTGTTGTTGATGTTGTTGTTGTTATTGTTGTTATTAGTATTGTTGCTGTTGTTGCTATTATCGTTGTTGTTGTTGACATTGTTGTCGTACTGCTGATGCATTTGTGCACCATGTTGTTGCAACTGCTGCTGTTGTTGTTGTTGTTGTTGTTGTTGCTGATGTTGCTGCAGGGTATGCTGGTTTTGCTGCAAGAAACATATTTAATTAACTAACTAATTTCATAGTTTAAATTACATTAACTTACCAAGTGATTTGTTGATAGATTCCATTGTAGATTAGTGGTAGCGCCTGCGCTGGAGGTTAACAGATTGTGCATGGTGAAGGGATTATTGAGATTGCTTAGATTGTTGCTGTTGTTGCCAATTGACGGGACTGTCGACACAGCAGCTGAGACAGCAGAAACTGAGAATTTATTATCCCAATGTGCAGGGTTGCCAGTGGTAACAAAGGGATTCGGATTTGGATTATATTGCAGCTGTTGTTGTTGTTGTTGCTGCTGCTGCTGTTGTTGCTGCTGATGTTGTTGCTGTTGCTGTGCAAGCAATTGTTGCGTAAATGCATTGTAGTTGTTGCTCAGCTCCAAGTTGCCTGTGCCACCACCAGCATATTGTTGCTGTTGTTGTTGTTGCTGCTGCTGCTGTTGCTGGTGATGATTGGGAGACATCAACTGTTGCTGCTGGCCATTGCTAGGCGTAGCCGCAGCCATGTTGTAGGGCGAGGGAGTGCTATTCTGATTATAGTTGCTCGACGGCGACAATGGCTGCGGTGAAGGTGTCAACTCTGGCGGCGCACGATACAAAGCAAATGGCTGCGGTGAGGTATCTAAAATTAAACACAAGTTTAGTTTAAATAAAAACTGTAAAATCGAAAATATAACATTTAAATTTACCTCTCGGTTCGGTTTTAATGGGCGGTATATTCTGGGCATTCCAACAGTTCAAGTTGTTTTGTCCTAAAAGCAGCGCAAAAATATGTTAGCATTAATCAAGCAAATAGTAAAAATAATCATTAATAATTTAAAAGCAGACAAAACTTAACAGATTTAAACAAAATAATTCAAATACAGCAAGCAACATTAATATAAGCAAAAAGTCTCTAAAGTGTTAATTAAAACAAATTTAAAAGTGATAAGTGAAAAGTAAAATAAATCTCATATTAAAATAATTAAGTCATGTTTAATGACATCAAATACAAAAAAAAATCATTTAAGCATTTGTACGTAAAGGCAATGCTTAAAAAAATACAACAATTAATAAACAAATAAATTAGAAAGAGCGTTTTTAGTACCATTTATCAAAAACATAAAAAAATATATAGAAATAAATTTTAAAAAAAAGTGTAATTATATTTTAAAGCTTGAGAAAAACTGTTGTTCTTTCCATATTAAATAAATATTGCAATTCACAAGCAAAGTTAAAACTTCAATAAAACAATGTAAAAAAAAAAGTTTACAAAGAAAATTCATGCAAAAACTGTTGTCTTTCAAAAACTTACTCGGCTTTAAAATACCCTGTATGTCTTTTTATTATAAAAACTATTTAAATTTCATTTTCATTGATTTTTATTATTAAACTACATGTATTATAAAATAGTTTGAAACTTTAAGTTTACAATTTTGTAATTTTCTTTTCTTGTTTTATGTTTAATATTTTTTTTTTTGTGTATAAAAATATCAAATTGTTTTCTGATTAGCAAAGCGACAAATTTCAACAACAAATATTGCTAGATATTTATATATATTTCGACTACATATTTAATAACTTATGTTTTGTTTATTAAATTGTTTTTTTTAAGTATGTTTTAAAATTCTTTGCATTAATCTTAATTTTGCAAATCGTTTCGTAATTATTTGTTTAAATTGTTATCATAACTTTAGTATTTTCTAATAGTCTATTCGATTAATACATCAGAGAACTTGTCAAGTCTTTGGTATATGTCAAAAAGTACGAGTATACTTTAATTGGTAGGATCAGTTTTATATCAGATTATCATTTGACTAGCTTGTTGTCCTTGACAAGGGCGAATCATCTGCTGAAAATCAGAGCAGAGCCAACAAATTTCCAAAAACAAATTCGCATTTTAGCCACTTTTATGGACAAATGCAGTTGATAGATCCAAAGGACAAGACAAACAACTGGACAAAGTACAGTGAACAACAGATAACAGGGACCAACACCATAGATTAAGATCGATTTAAAACCCTAAACCTTAACCAACACCAAAATAGAGTAAATAGAGAGAAACTTACTACCATCCTGATGATCATTTTGTTGTTGTTGTTGTTTCTGTTGTTGCTGGAGCAACAGGTGCATAGGATCACCGCCAGTCTTTTGACGTTTTCGCCTCAAATGTGCTGGATCTATAAAAAAGAGTATAGCAATGGGACAAATTTCATAATTGTCAACTTGGACAAGTCTGTACTCTTGGTTTTCCTTCTACCTCGAGCGGATTAGAAAAATAACCCTTAGATTACGTTTACTTAAACAATTCTATTAAATACAAATTCGGTTTTGGAAGCGATTTTTCATCGCTCCACAAAAAAAAGTATAGCAAATCAAATTTTCCTTGGGAAAATTCAATAAGATTTCGATGGGTAGTTCGAGAACTACCGCGTTTACAAAGTTGCATACCAATTGGGTACAGGTATGGGTACAGGTATGATTTCTCTAAAAACAAATACAAATACAAATACAAATTTTGGGGCGTAAGCCAAGTTACGCCCACTGCCAAGTACAAGTACAATTGTTAACCACACAAAAGTGTTCATGTCGTCGAGGGCTAAAAACAAAAAAACATTCTTTACGACGCCCCAGTTCTGTGGGGCCTTAATAAATAAGCAGTTCGCTCCTGTGCAGCATTCAGTTGTTGCTGTTGGCTGCCGCCAAGCGTTTGGCCACCTGATCGGGCGTGAGAATCTCACCCGCATCGACGGGAGCATAGTAAGCGGATGTCTCATCAAATTCACTGGCCGTCGCCTGGGGCGGCACACTGGTATAGAGAGCAAAGTGTTCGACCTCTGTGAGATCCAAATTGGGATCCATTTGAACATTGAAATGCGCTTCGATTGAGCTGACCAAATTGTGTAAACTCTGTCGATCGGCAATGGCCACCAATTCCATGCCACCCTCGCTAATGGGTATCTCGGCCAGCTGCAATGCAGATGCAGTGCGTCTGTCCAACTGGCCGCCCACTGTAATTGTGCTGGCATTCGAATATGCCTCATTTGGCTGCAAACTACTGGAGCTGTCACCCTTGAGGGGAATGTGCACCACATCCGCATTCAGATACGAGGGTCGCTTGCCTGATACACTGCTCACACTGCGTCCACACGGTTTGCCCGTTTTGCCGATCTTGCGAGCGACTGCAGAGCCACCGTTACCGGGTACCTTCAATGGACTCGCATTGGCGGATTTACTTTGGTTCAAGGACTTGACAGATTTCTGTGAGGCACGCAATGGATCACGTACTGCAAAGTGATTCAAACTGGGCTCACTACTCGCCGCGGCACTGGTGTTCTTTGAGCCCAAACGGGAACAGTTCTCGTTGCTCTGCTGCATCAGATCCGGTTTGCTCTTCCTACGCGAAAAGAGTTTGGAGAAGAATCCCGGTTTCTTTTGACGCGGCAAAGTATTGAAATTGGGATTCGTTTGAGTCTTAGGCTTGGGCTTCGTCTGCGGTGGCTCTGGCAAACGCTTTGTGGGTGCCGCCGCCAAGTCAGCCATACGGGGATGGATTACTGGTGGTGGGAGACGTGCTTTTTCACGCACGGCCGGAGCATTGTCGTCTCCATTGTTCGCCTCGATCGAACGATTCTCGGCATTGCTGTCCTGTTTGCGTAGGCGCTTCGGTGGCAGCGGTGGACGTTTCTCCTCCTCGATGGCCAGCAACATGGCAACAGCATCGCGTTCCAATTGCTGCTGCTCCAGATCATGTTCATTTATTAGTTGCTGCTCCATCTGTAGGTGTATCTGCTCGTGCTCCTGCACTTGGTGCTGCAACTGCTGTTGCTGTGAATTCACCTCAACGGCATCGTAGTGCAGCGCATCCTCTGGTGCACACTGTGACATTGGTGGCGTAGGTGGCATTACATCATCCATGGGTATAAGCACTGGATTCTTGAATGCAATCTGCAGACTCGTGTATGTGGCAGCATCATCGAAGCTATCCTCCACCTGCATCGGTGGTCGTTCCATGCTCTGCATCTCATTCTGCAGCGTGTTGTTGTATGTGTCGCGTTGCATTACAAAGTCCGTGTAGATCTCATCCAATTCGGCCACCTGTTCGAGCAGATCGTTCAACGTCTTGTCCTCGTCCGTGGCTGCCACCTGAGTCTCACCTGTGGCACCAGTGCCATCGCTACCTTCATCATCAACTGTATTTTGTCTACGCAACTCATTCGAATCCATCCATTCATTGATCTTATCGTTCGCTGTCAGAGACTGGGACTCTGGTTCTGGCTCTGGTACAGGTTCCAAAACTGTTTCAATTTGCGTTACCGCTTCCGTTACCGCTTCTGGTGCCGATTCCAGTGCCGTTTCCGGCTCCATTGCCGGCTGTGCTACAGCTGTTGTCACTGCCAACTGTTGCTCCAACTCCAGTTGCTCCAATTCTCGCACCTTTTCATCGATTATCGTATCGATTTCCTGCTCTGTGCGCAATCGTTGAGCCTCAGCTTCTGCTTCCGCCTCCGCTTCGGCTTCCGCTGCAGCAGCTGTGGCTTCCATATCCTGTGGTATCTGCTCCACAGCATCCACAGCTGCCACAGCATTGAGCAGCGACACCTCTGGCTGCTCCAGCACAGGTGTATTCAAATCAATAACCTCGATTGTTGGAGTCTCCCGCTTTGGAGCTGAGCTCGTATCGATCGATAGAATTTGCTGAAAGATGTCTTCATCGGGCTTCCGCTTGAGATGCCGATGAAGATTCCAGAACGTATGCCTACCTGAATCCAATGGCACATATTCGAAATGTAATGGCTCGCTGGTAACGCCGTCCGAGGGTCGACGCAACTGTATGAAAACCTATAAAATCAAAGAAAGCCTTAGTAACTGCTAATAATCTGTAACTGGATTTAAATTATTCATACCTTGGCGGGCTCTGTTATCTCTAGAGAACGATATCGTGGTGTTTTAAATGTTATGGCAGTTTGCTTGTGAACATCCGTATGCTGAAAATCACCCAAAGCTTCCCAAACAGTAACACCATCCTTCTCCTCAAAGAAACGCACTGTGATATCCTCTTTGGCCACCTTCTCGCACAGCAATATGATTTGTGTATTACCGAGCACACTTGCCGAGCAGCTGCAGAGCCGACAGATCACCAAATCCGACATTGCCTTCTTATCAAAGATCGGCTCCGAAACAACCGGCGGCAGTGGCGATGTGAAGCGTCCTTTCTGCTCACTCTCCATAAATACTTGAAAGCACAAACGCACCGCGTTCAGATCAATGCTCGAGGGCTGGAAACGATGTGAGAAACCCGCTGCAATAGAGTAACAAAAATTGTTAGAAAAGTGTTTTGAAGGAATTTCGGTTAGCAAATAATACAAATAATTTGCTTTCTAACTTGATTCACATATAAAATTCATTTAAGCTTACTTTTAAAGGGATCCACGCGAATCTCCTCGCGAGCCTTGAGCGCCGCTTCGATGTCCTTCTTCTTGACACACTGAATTCCCAGATTGCTGAAGACGGCTCTCATTGTCTCGCTGCTGATCTCCAGTGTGCAGACACCCTTCTTGCATCCCTCCTTTCCCACCAAATTATGTGGATGTGGACTGTAATGCAGAAGTATCTATTAGTAGAGTTCTTAAAAATGTATCTATAAGATACACTTACCGGTAGGGCAGATCCTTGGTGACACAGGAAACAACGACAACGGCGCGTCCCTTATAGCCCACGATTTCGATTGTCGGATAGGTTTTGTTTTCGGCCGTCGAATTGACACCGGGTATAGAACCCGCCGAACGACCCTCGCATTCATATCGAAAGCGTAAAGCTTTCCCGGCAGGTTGTTCCGTTATCTTTACATACGGTTTCTTTCGTGCATTCTTTTGTTGCTGTTGTTGCTGCTGCTGTTGTTGCTGCTGTTGTTGTTGTTGCTGCTGCAGTCCATTGTAGTTGAGGTTCTGTTGCTGAGCATCGTTCGCTGCACCCGCAGCGGCCAAATTATTATTATTTTGATTTGGAAACATTTCAAGGCCAAAATATTAACTGCAAAGATCAAGAAAATAGAGTTTTAATTCAAATTAGATACAGAAACGAAAAAAAAAAGCAGACAAAAGCAAGAATTCTTGGCAAGCAATGACGCTGCTATTTGGCCAAGACGACAATGACGATATTCAGCCAAAAATAATACACCCAAAGCAAATTTCGTTGCTTCAATTTCCGCAAAATGTACAAAAACATTCGACGGGAAACAGATATTTAAGGTAAGAGACAAGAGTTTCAACTTGTTATGAAAAGTCAACAAAAGGCTTAAACTTTAAAATGTTAACAATAAAAATTAGAGAAAAAACTGATTATTGATTGGTCTTCAATAAATAAAGAAGATTAAACGTTTAAAAACACTAGACTACAAAGAAAATCCATTACTCTTTGATATATCCAAAGACATAGAAATTACTAAGCGATCTGCAGTTTAGCCAAAACCATCTTTCCTATAAAAGAGGCGAAATGTTTGTGTACATTGGAATGGCAAATGCGGCAACTTTAGATCATTTTTCCGAACTGCAAAAACTGCAGTCAAGTGTGTATGAGTATGGGTGTGTGTGTGTGTATGCGTGTGTGAAACCGGCTGCTGGTCTGGGCCAACCTGGCCATAGCCAAGTTAGCTTCGGACAAACATTTAAAAATAAAATTTTGCGTAACTCGTACGCGACAGATAGAAATGCTCCACTAGTTGCTGATCTATATACCATGTGGCTGTCTATATATCAGGTAGTATAGCTATATACTCAGCTATATATACATATCGCCAATATAGCTTGTATGTGAGTGAATATAGACTGGCCTCCTCGAAGATTTTTAGTAGCCGATGCGAGTCTTCCAAAGCGACAAAGTTGCGGTTTATCAATGATGATGATGATGATGATGCTTTCAAATCCTACAAAAATCTTAGACTAAATTTTATATTTTTCCACTGTCTCATATAAACATATATATTATATAGTGACTAGCGCTATGACCTCAGACTTTCGTTACGCTAAACGTCTAGACATTGGTCTGCCATTAAGAGAATACGTCAATAGATTTGAAAAATTAATGCCATCTATTGGTCTGCGACGGCATGGGGTAAATTTGCTAAGCAAATAAACATATATCAACAAATAATGGTTTGTAAACTGTGATTTAATTAAATAATATTAACTAAACAGTGTTTATAATTAAATTGAATAAGGAATACTATAGTTTATAGAACGTTAATTTGTTCATTAGATTTAACCAATACTCTTATATTAAAATATATATAGTATCGATTTGTCCTTGTGAGTAGCAAAGCTATAAAACTTTTATAATTCAAACTAAAGACTAATGACAGATTAATTTTCTATACTCTAGAGACAAATTAAATGAATGATAGAAATATAAATTGTCAATTAGAAAATTATCAAAGGCAACTAGAAGTAGTGACAGATGTTCTGAAACTATATATTTTTGGAAAATCTAGTTTTGTAGAATCATAAATCTAATTGAAGGCAGCTAAAACATACGCGTTTTTAAGAATCAAAATAAACCTTAAAAACCAACACAGAAAAGACCAAAGACAAATTCACACGTCATAGCAAATGTGCCTGTCATTTTCAATTTAGCTTTTAGCCAAACTTATATAGGCAAAGTATATAGACTATATACCAAGATCTATCAAGCTATATAAAACGATTGGAGAATGTACACTTATTTCACACACAAAACTCGATACACTCACACACATACAGTATTACAGATATTACGTCATGAATATTAAAACATTGTAATTGGCCAAAAGCCAAAAATTGTTATTGTAATATTTGCACATAATTTTTGCAAAATTTTTAAGAAACTTTAATCATAAAACACTTTATTTTTATCACCTTTCACTTGACCCCGATACGAAGTTTCCGCTTAGATCAATTATTATGTTTTGAATATAATTGTTTTATGTGCTTTTTGGGTTGGATTTTTCTCAAAATTTTCTTTAATTTTTGGCACCCGAAAATGTTGACAACAATTTATGAGAGAGGCCGCACTAGATATTTGAATACTTTTCGTTTCGTCGGTTTCAACCGGTTCGCACAGGTCCGGAAAAATGTATAGAATTATAACACGATTTTTCTATTTCTATATATGTATGTTTTGTGTAAATATATATATATATAGACATATATATTCCTATGCTCATTTAAATACAAGTATGTTTCTATAAGTTTTTCAATATTATTTTCGATCCGCACGTCTTGAGTGGCTGCCTATCGGCTATAGACTGAGAACATTGAATACTGAAATCGAGCAAAAGTTTTCGGAATATATATATTTTAAGTATAGAAAAGAATTTTTCTACTCTCCTTTTCGCTCTCCTGTCTCCGAAAAGTTTTCTGTCGTCAAAGCTTTCTGCTATTTTTGTTGTTCTTTTAATCTTGTATATATTTTTGTTCTTGTCTTTTAAGTTCTTAATCTGTTAAATAAATTGAGTACTATATGTGCTTTTCTTTTCTCTGTATTTATATTAGTTTTCTTGGGGCTTTTGAGGAATTCATAGTTTTGCTTATTTGTAAATTTTGTTAAACAATTGTCACATTATAAACAAAAGTATGTATGGATAAATATCGACCGTTAAATTATGTGTGTAGTTTGTTTTTCGAAAGAAAAATGTTTTATTGTTACACTTGTGTCAATAAATCATTAGAAAAAAGTCTAATTAACTACGACACCTTTTTGTTACAGTACAGTACACTACAGAAAATAGTTGTAAAACAACAGCTGTTCACTGTCTAAAAGACAGTTGAAAGACAGTAACAAATCTGTTATTGATTTCCAGGAATTAAAGTTGTACAAAATAGCAAAATTAATCAACCAAGTGTTATACTTATATATATTATTTAGTATACGTTTGAGATCTTTTATATGTATTTAAATTCCTATAAAACTGAGTCACAATAACAAACAGAAAGCAAATTCATTGAGAAAAATGTGAAAAATAAATCTATTGCTTATATAAATAAATAAAGCATGAAATTCATATGAAATTGAAATTTGTCGTTTTGTGTGACCTTAAATCTTTATAGGTTAGGTATGAAAATCATTATTTTAAATATAAAAAATTTAGTTAAGCAAATAAATATATATTAATTTATTTAATTTAAACTCAGTACTTAAAGAAAATAAATAAATAACAAATTGTTAATTATGTTGTACTTTTTCAATTTCCTAATAAACAATTTTGTCAGGTATGCACACGCTTAAAAGATATATCTGAAAATGGCGTTTCCGTTCTGAAAGACACTTGTCAACATTTCCCCCTTCTCCTCATAATTTTTTGGGTCATCTGGCGCCGAGCAAAAGACTTGATATAATATAAAATTGTTGCCCAGCATGTATGTACAATACAAGAAATGTGATAATTATAAACAATATACGACTTGTTGTACAAAATGTTTTCGAACTTAACGAACAGAAAATTCAGCAAATTTCCAAGAATTGAGATGATTCATAAAGCAGAGATAATAATTACGTTTAAGATATTGCAGAATATATCTATAATTTTGAAAATGCTAGGAATTTGGCTCGTGTGGCGAATATTTTGAATAGAATCATTCAGAAAACGCGTGATGACATTCGAATCAAATAGCTTTATAAAGACACGAATCTGTGTATATAATTTAATGGATGAAAGGTCAGTTACCCAAGAAAGAATTGAGGCACAGTGAGAATTTCCCAATTGACTTTTTAGGCAATGAATGAAGACTGGTAGTGATAACACTAAACTGTTATATATGATAACTGTTTATATTAATTTTGATCAAAGAGCACCTGTGCACCATGTGACATATGATTATATGGCAATTTATGCGTAACACCATCGCTGCAATGATACAATGATAATGCCACCATATAAAGAGGACGTAACGGTTCGCACAAAAGTGTTAGAGATAAGCTACCGAATTGCCGACTTTGAGATATGGCCCAAAGCATTTTGGTACTATCAGTACCCGACTGATATGACGAGCTGGGGGTATAAAAATAAAATAATCGATGATATAAAACAAGTCCCAGGGATCGAAATAGAATAAACCCAAACAAAAATTGATTCACAAAAAAAATAACGTAAAAAACCAAAAATAAAGAAGAGAAAAACAAATAAATAAATAAAGAAGTTTGCTAGCCATAAAATTGATTAATGATATAATGCTTTTGAGAGAGAAAAAATGGGACTTTCGTTAAGAAGCGCTAAAGAGAGTAAAAGAGCTAGACTGTGTGAGACAAAGAAAGACAGATAGAGTCAAAGATTAACGTGAACGGCGCCAATTTGGCAGTTAAAGCGCTCAGCCAATGGCAAATCAAACATTTTGTTGATTATTTAATATTCAAATTTTATGCAAAGTTCAATAAAACTAGAGATCAAGAGAGAGAGAGAGAGAGAGAGATGGAAAAAAGATATAAAATTTTTGGCGCCAGGCACTACAAATTAAGATTAAGATCAACATCAAAGTAACAGCGAATTCTTCAACCTGGCCCAAAACAAGCCCAAACTAGTTGGGGAACCACAAACTACTGATCGACCCGAGAATCTTCGGCTTCAACGACGACTTGGCGCCAACTTTAATAGTAAAACAGGAATACAAAACCAACATTAAATGATCGCTGGCGTCAAGTAATTTGCAGCTTTAAAAAAAAACAGAATTTTTAAACTGATATGCCGCCGGCAAAGATAAGGAAAAGCCGTGAACTCTTGAGACACTCGTTGAACTGTAGCACTTAATAAAATTTTTGAAATTGTATTTTAACGAGGGTATGTGATAGTCGATTATTAAACACTTGGGAATTGGAACTTTTGTGTTATCAACTGCACGCCTAAAGTCATGTCACACCTTTTGACTTTGTTGCCAAAATTATTGAATTGATCTTCGATGATTGATGATTGCGTGTTGAAAGTATGGATCCAATATATATTTATAGAGTATAGACGAAGGGCCTTACCCGTATTGCGTGGGCATCAATCAAAACTCGGTTTAGCATATATGCGAAAGTTCCGAGAAATTTGCTATTTGTTGACTTTAGTTTTTGTAGATCTAGCTTTAAAGCGAGCTTTGTGTCAATATAGCACAGTTAAGATATCTATACTCTTGGTGACTTGCTATATTTGTAGTAGCTGTTTCCACTTATTTACACACTCCAGACACACACACACACCAACACACACATGTGCCTCTATATGTATGAGTCAGCAGCCGGTTTTTGCATTTTGTATGAACAAAATATGCATACTTATAAAATTACGTTGAATTAGTTAAAAGCATCACACCCGTAATTACCTGAAATGGTAGCCAAGGACGAGTTAAGACATGACTTGCACGAAATTTAATCATGAATTTATTTAAAGTTCATTTTACTGTTTCATTAACACACTTCTCATACGTTTTCTTAGTAATACCGTTTCTTTAGTTTTAACCTTTTATTTTTTTTATCCAACTTCTCACAAATCGCGCACAATTCTGTTGGAATTTCAAATATATTTTTTTAGCGGAATTTTTCCGGACAAACACAACCGTCAACGAATCGAGTCGATCTTAGAATGAAACAATTGAAAATTTCTCGTGTCGTTTTCGACGGACCTCAAAACAAAATGCAACTGAATCGACGAAGCTTTTCTTTTCTCACACCCCACACACAGCACACACACGCACACATACATATTCAAGCAGTAGCTGCGACGCTTACGTCGACTGCGCTGCCATGTACACAGGTGTTTTAGTTTTCTGTTTCAATTTATCGTTGCTGATGCTAAATGGTTTAATCCAAAAAAAGAAGACAGAGAGAGAGCGCAATATGGAGAGCGAACAAGAGTATGAGAACGGAAGCTCGCAAAGCTTTTTTGAGGGGTTGTTAGTACACTAAAAAAAATAGTGTTAACCAAACTATTTATCACACTTATATGGTTTTTTTTTAACATAATATAACTTTATTTCCTAAGTTAGACAGCAAATTGATAAGCTGTTAGTACCATGAACTTAAAATCTTTGCAAAAAATAGTTAAATTCCATGAAATAAGAACGGAAACCGGAAACTAATGTACATTTTAAGATAAAATAACTAACTGCATTTGTTGTGTTAGAAGATTATTAAATTCTACAGTTATGCCTTAGTCTAGTGATTAGTACATAAGCATCAAACTTACTTAAATCAGTTATAAATATGTCGAACGTTATATCGTTATATAAAACTAAATAAATTTAAAGTCATTGAAAGACAATAAATCACTAATTAATACTTGAGCAACAAACGAAACTGAATTCTATACAAATATTCTACATGAATGTAAATCCCCAGAGTTGCGAACTTTATATAGTATGCATAGGAAGAAGAAGAAGAGGAAGAAGTAGAGAAAGACAATTATATCTGTGTGCTTTTTAAAGCTTACCTTATTCGATGCGAATTTAAAATGCATTGAGCGTTGCTCTTTGGTTTCTTTACGTTAGCTGTACTCCAAAAAAAAAAAAACTTTCAATGCAAATTCGAACTCGGGTCTGGAATAGAAAATATGTAGGGAGATCTTGAAAACGAAAACAAAAGGAAACCAGCACACGAATTGTTTATCACTCGGGAAAATATAAAATGTGCACTTATGTAAATTAGTTAAATGCAAAATAATTAACATTTTTATAGCCTCGACACAACTTAGTATACAATATATAATCCATTTGTTGTAAATACTCAGTTTATCAGACACTAGTACAGACACGACCACACACACATATACAAAAGTATTACAGAAACCGGTTTGATAATTTAATGATATTTTTCTTTCTTTCTCAATACATGTATGTAAGTATAAAAATAATTTTCATAGCTTATTAAATTTTTGCGCGAAAAGAATTGCGGGTTTTTTGCTTAGGGCAAAACAAAAAAAAGAACAGTTCCATGCGATAATATTCATCTCCGAAAAATTGGAAAAAAGAGAAGAGGGAAGTGGGAATAAATAACAACAACAAAAACAAATATGCACAAAGCAGAAAGGCAAAAAACTGAAAACTAACAAAAAGCTAAGAAATCAATGCGTCGTCGAAAGCGAGAGCGTGTGGACTCCGAAGGAGCATAATTTTCACATAAATGAAGAGAGATGCAAAGAGAGAGAGAGAGAGAGAGAGAGAGAGGTAAGAAAGGTACAGCGAGATGTTAAGAGAGCGTGGAGCGCGCGCTTTTGTAATGACGTCGCTGTCATGTGGGGAATTCCGGGCTTTATGCTTATGCGATCATCAACAGTGGATGTTATATTGTGTTTGTTGTTGTTTTTTCTAACAGCGGCGGCGGATTTAATTTGAATTCGATGTTTAAAAGTAGTAAATACATACAAAGGTATGTATGTAAGCTTTTGGGAGTGTGTGTGTTGCCTAATAAGCTTTGCGCTTTGCGGCGATCCAAACAATTGGGCAATGTGCGACGTCTGTGGCGTAATCTAATCATCAAATTCTACTATAATTTATCAATTGTACGTGCACAATGCTGCGTTGAGTATTCGTTGCTGTTTTCATTTTATTATTGGCTATTTTTATATAGTTTTGTTTTTACTGTATTTTGTTTTTGTATTTTTTTTTTGTTTTTAAAGTTGTTTTAAAACTTGTGTGTGGAAGCTTGCAAGTGAAACTTAGCGAAATAACAACAATTGTGTATGCACCTTTTTTTACGTTTTCATTTTATTTTTATCTACAATTTGTCTACACTTGTCATGCACAGGTTTTCTTAGCTTGACTGCGCCACAAGTGCGCAAAGACCGTGAGAGAGCGAGCGAGAGAGCACGAGAAAGACGCACAGACACGAACACGAACACAGACACTGATTGACTAGAGAGCTGGGTGGAGGAGAGAACGAAAGAGCTTTAAGCACACACAAACGCAACACACACACGCATACATGCGAGCGCGCGATCGTGCAAAGACGTTAAAAAAACACAGTTAAAAGCAAATGGCGCAAAACAAAGACACAAACAAAGAGAATCGAACCGATCACGACGACAGCGAATTGAAGACTAAACTGAAAGCGAAGAAATACAAAAGTTACTCCACGCGACGCCATTTAAAATGCCGCCAAAGCGCTAAAGAGCTTTTCGTTTGGAGTCGAACAGCAGAAACAACAACAACAACAAAAACAAAGATCAAAGTTGAGCTGAAAAACCACAAACAAGACATGACGCAGCGAATTGACAAGTGCAAGCGAAACTTAAGAGCGATAAATTGAAAGAGAGCGAAACTGTGCGCTCTCAAGAGAGTGCATTGCATACGTCACGATCTATACAGCTGAGCCAACGAAAATCTAAGCCAAGTCAAGTCTAGAGCTGAGCTGAGTCACGTTCACATGCAAAACAATCGATGAGTTTTGTTGTGCGCAACAAATAGTGGAAAATTTCTTCCAGTGTCTTCGAGTGTGAGTCACTCACACGCGCCAGCCAAAAAGGGGAAAAGCTTTCATCGTCGCATTTTCGCCGATTCGCTTTTATGAATGAAAATGTTGTGGCACACGCTTCGCTTGTGGCCTTGTGGGTGGCTGATGGGGGTTTTGGGTTGTGTGTTGTTTGTTGGGTGGCTTGCTGCCGCTTGTTTGTCTGCGACAACGGCACTTGCGACTGAATCAGCCTGCGATTCCTGGAAAAGGATATTATCATGCGCCGGCATTTGTTATGGCATTAAACAAGGCCCGGAATTGTGACTCATATGGTCCCTGCAGCATGCCTCTTTACGTCGTCTATTCACTTTCATTTTCCGCTTGAACTCTGACATTTTAGGATGCCGAATTCCATGGAATTTGAAAATTGCTCGCTGCCGCTGATTCATAGAGTATCAGGACACTTAGCTTTATATCGTATCAAGCTTTAAATGTACAATTTGGAGTAATCTTTTAAATTTCCTAACCGATGTCTTCCTCGGCAAGTATAGATGTGAAGACTTCTCCAGACATTTCGAGACTTCTATAAAAACAATGATTAATTTTACTATTATATGTATATCCCATAAACATAAACTATTTTCTAAGAATTCTTGGAATCCGATTTATACATCAGTTAAATATTTTATACATTTCTCAAATTATTTGTTCAGAGCGTCGTCTAACACGCAAAGCAAGGTAGTCTATGCAACAGTCCTTAAAGTGCCAAAATTTCCCAAACAAACATCTCGAATGAGCTCAATCCAAATAAATAGAAATTATGTCAATGCTTTTGTTATATTATGTATCGAAATTTCACAACAAGCTCCCGACCCATAATGAATGTACATATAAAGTAAAATGCCTTGATACTCGTATTATGATAAGGACAACAACAGTTATCCTGACTGGTTAATGCCACCCGACAACTCACCTGTGTCTCAGACATCGATCAAACAAAACATCCAACTCCCGGACATAATACTACTATATCCAACAATCAGCCAATCAGAAAACGTTTGTCGGCAAAATCACGCGATACTCGTCCAATGTTTACTTAGCGCTCAGGTTTTTCACAGCAGGGTATGACTAAATACGCGATTTGGGGTTTGATATAGGGATAGAGCTTGGGCTAAAGCTATTGGGTTTACGGCCCCATAAAGCTGACACGTGCTAGCCATGTAAGAAGTCACTTGCTATTGTACCTTATATACATGCACGACATATATTGATTTTTCCTTTCGGCTAGGGCTTAAACTCTTTGAACTTCCTGCGAGTCGCGACCTTGACGGCAGACCTCGTTGAGGGTAACCAACTATACAAAGTTAAGGCGTTCAATGTGAAGGTGAAAAAGTGGTGAAGGACCTTGTACAAGTTTGCGGAGCTTAGCAGATTTCAGACGTGATAAGCTCAAACAAATTAATGCAGATGATGAGCTCAAAGTTATATAGACAAGATCTGCAATATACTTTTTAAAAGAATCGAACTATTTTTGGTTTCAAGCATGACTTGAGATTGAAGGTTTTTTATTTATTGAGGACTTTAAAAATTAATATCTTAAAAACTGGGCAATTCGAAAATATATGCCAAAAAAAATTGTCCTCCTTTTCCCCCAACTACTAACAAATTGTATCATTCGGTTTGCAGGGTATTCTATATTCCTCACTACCTTAGATCACTGACTACTATAGCCCCACCTTCCCCTCCTTCTTATCCTTTGTGCCGCCGCCTGCGGAAGTGTGCGTGCAATTTGCTACTTAACCTGCAAAGACCTTGGCCAATTCCTAGAAGTTCTCTGCGGAACACTGCGAACCCGCTAAAGCAATTAGATGACATAATAAACGATTTAATCAATGTTTAGGAGCCTTTTAATGTTGCCAAGTATGCATCGATTTGTCTTTCAAATCAAACAACACAAATTCGGTTAAGATACATATTATTTTTAAATCAAACATTTTTAGGGTTCGACTTGAGAACGTATTTTAATTTCTGTTATTATTTTTGGCCTTCATTGTCTTGTAAATTGCAGTTAAACGTATAACATTTTTGTATTTTATCGAATTTTAATGTAATCTTTCCATTTATGAAAATGATTTCAAGTCGCAATAAGGAGAATTGTTCAAATTCCAATGAGGTTGCAGTCCGTTCCAGTTGGAACTCGGTTAATACAAGTGCTCTGCTGACAGCCAGTAATCTCATTGAGCAGAGTTCACAACAATGGGAGTCAAATCTGGAAATCGAGCCAATTACCAGCATGAAAATCTTCACCTCTGTTATGTTGAATGCCTGGAGGAGACGACGTGCCGATGTCCAGAGATTGCAGGTGGTGGTTGAGCGTCTAAAGACCAATGTGAGTATCAGTACTGAGTTAGAGTGTGAGGTGGCACTGACTATAAGTATACCCTGCAGTCCATACAGACCAAAAATGAGCTGCATGTGTCCAACACGTTGATGCAGGTGGAGCAGAAGCGGTGCCAGGTTTTACAGTTGGAGCTGAAAAAGTCAAATTTGAGCATTAATCAAGTGCGTGACTCTTGTCAAATGTTGAGCACATCTTTGCTCAGTTTAACAGCTGACAAACAGCAGCTACAACAGGAACTTAGCCAAAGTAGAACAGAGGTCAGTTAACTCTTTATAACTAGCCAAATCGCTCTTAACCATTTTCCACTTTTAGTGCGGCGAATTAAAGAAAGAGACGCAAAAAAGTAAAGACGATCTTCTTGCTGCTCTCTTGGCACAACGCAGTCTCCAACAATTGCTCTCCACCGAGCAGAGCGTCGTCCAACAGCTGACATTGGAGAAGGAACAGCTGTTAGAAGAGTTGACCTATCTGCGCAATAAAGAGAACGACTTTCGTAGCAGAGAAGAATCTTATATCAGGGACTTGGAACTGAAGGAGAGCTTGTTGGGCAGCATGAGTTCCACGATCCAGCAGCTGGAACAGGAATTAATCAATCGGAGTAGGTAAGTCAATGGAATAATGTCAAACACTTTTATAGAAAGTGAATCTTATATTCCAGCCAAAATACTCTGCGATTGCCTGATCCAATAAATGAGCAAGAATTTCAGGTGTCTACAAATGAAGCTGACTTAATTCCTTCTACAAGCAGTCCTCGACGTCAATTGCAGCCTTTTAAAAGTTTTTTGACCGAGTTCATTGCATTCTATGGCATCGATCAGCTTTATAAGAAACTGTCTTTATGCACAACTAATGTCATGTATTTACTTTGGTTTACTCTGCTGCCGCACAAATCTGTGAGAAATGGTTGTATGCCGCCAAAGATACGCTTTTCTGTAGAATAAATATACAACTTATTTTTAGTAAAAATTAAAAGATTTACAAAGCCATATTTCTTTATTTATGTATATAGCATTCAAATTTGGTAAGTAATTTTTATAAATTTTAGCAAAAGAATGGGCAAATTGCTCGGCAATGCCGCGTACATGGAAGTGTTCTGAACAGCAAATTTATTACGAAAATCCGAAGCTAAGCTACAAAGTTACTTAACCAAGAAATTTTGAAAATGGCTGACTTGGGCAACTGTTGTTTGGCTTCAACACTAGCGCCCCCCCGCCCAATCCGTTACCATAACGCATTTCAATCAAGAATAACCAATTGAAATGCGCCGAGATGCGGAGATTGGGCGGCGGAGTATGCTGATGCATGACCGTGCGTCTGTTGCTAATCGACCCGTCGTCGGTAGCAAAGGCAGCGGAAAGCCAATCGAAACCTGTTGCCACAGCAATGCCAGGCAGAATTACTGGGAAACAAAGTGTGACGGAGGGTCGGCACTGAGCAGATCTGATAAACAGATGGCATCTATATATCGATCAATGCACAGAGAACAATCACAGAAGACACTTCCAACGTGCGCTGCTACGGTGCTTGTATTTATACTGCACTGTTGCCGAATAAGCACTTGGGAATTACAACGCGTTGGCTATCAATAGCTATAGCGACAAAACAAGGGTGAGTTTTCGCTCTGCGCAATGCGCAGTACGCGAGTCATGTTAGTGGTTTTAGTACGTGAGTAATAAATATAATGAAGTGGAGCAATTTTAAACTTCTGTATATCTTGACTAAGCAATCTTAATTTTAATTTAATAAATGTATATATAACATTTAAAAAATGTGATTAATAAGTTAAATAAAAAGTTTTTACATAGCGGTATGAGCTTCTTTTAGTTTGAGAAACTTTTACATCGGCTTGACCACAACTCAGCATTGCTGCTTCCAAGCCCTTGCAGCTAATTTTTCGCATGCCTAAAAGCATGCAATGAATTCAGCTGAGTTGTTTCTGCAGAAGCGAAAGAAAAACAAAGATACACGTATTAAGTATTAAATTTCTTTCCATACTTCTATCACTTTCCTTTTGTTTGTCTACAACTAATTTAAATTCAAATAGCTGCGGAAACATGTATAGAAACGATGTTTTGATTCAACTTGCGTGTGAGATAATAAAATGAACTAGTAAACAGGTTCTGTAAGCTTCTCAAGCATACAATTTGGGCAAAGCCTAACGGCAGCTTTGACCAAACCAACTATGCAAAGCCAAGTTAAGAAAGTATTCGATTGTGTGTATTTTGTTTGTGTTGTTTCTTCTTATTTTTTTTTTTTTGCTTACATTTCTGCAGTCACGATTGCGACTTTTCTGTGAATCTTGTAGCAAGCCTCTAGCAGCGGCGCCCACAGAAAAAATAACATAAAACAAAATAGAAAAAAAAAGTAACTGAACTCAGTTGAGGCACAAGACGATTCCACCCGGCTGGCGATAGGTTTCAGTCTGTATTGTGACTTCAGCACTACCGGACGCCACCGATGTGATCGTAGCTAACGAATAAAAAAGATACAAAGATACTATGAACGGCTAACGAATTTTAAATAATACATAGAAACGTCGCGCCTGCGCAATGAAATAAAAATACAAAACAATATTACAAGCATAGAGAAATTCAAACGAATTTGAATACTTTTCGATTGATTGACGTTTTGTCGACCCAACCTGATTCAAAGTCAGATCATTAGTATGCAAAAGTGATCAAGATAACTAGGCTCAAATAAAAGCCATAAAGCCACATAATCGCATTGTGTGCCAGTGCCTCAATCAACGATTCCATTTGCAAACGCGTTTCGCATACCAAAAACATAATTCGACTTGCTCCACACACGTGTTTGGCAGTAAATTAAAAATATTACGAATATAATTATTACAAGGCCTCTCTCTCTCTCTCTCTCTCTCTACAATCGAATCGCAAAAAAACGTTCATTAGTGAAAATAAAAACAATTTGGCTTTAAAATGACTGCTGCCACGCCCTCTGACCTGCTGCATATGGAGAAGCCCATGCGTGCTTTCTATCAGTTTTTCATGGATTTAATTATATTCACATTGAAATCAATATATTTCATATTGGAATCACTTTATTACACAATATTGCCACAGCGATTTAGAAAGTTGAAGGTAAGGGGAAGGAAAATCAATTCGATGACAAAAAATATATAAAACTCAAGTTTATATAATTAAATGCAAGTTTCATGTCTAGTTGATTTTTATGTCAAAGCTGTTAACTTTATGACGCGAACTCTAAATTAGTTAATTTTATTCCAAAACACTGACATCTGCCCCCTCAAATTGCACAATCTATATACTAAAATAAACTTGAAACTTCGCTCGATCACTCAACTGAAATTTAGTTAAAATCATATCTTATTGCCATTACTTAATTACAAAAAAAACTGTAATAAATTTTAAACTAATTGGGAGTTTTTTTGAATATACATATTTTATATATTTCCCTTCATAAAGGTGTCAGTCATAAAACTAAGTATTTAGTTTAGTTTAAAATAAATATTTTACTGTCAAGCTACAGGGTAATTTTTAGTCTATTTTACTCGCTTAAAACACTCAATATCTGTTGCGTTGTTTTCTTTTACTTTAATATTTTTTCTTACTGTCCTAATAAAAACACATCATTGAACCTCATTAAGTAGCAAAATAGAAAACGTGCCAATTTTATGTTGAAGGTTAAATTCGCTGGTTCAACAGTTATTATATTTTATTTATATAATGATTTTGCTTAAAAAATTTAATGATAGTTTTTTTTATGTAACAAACATTGTTTTAATAATCTATAATTAAATGAAAATAGGATCAGATAGTTAACAAAGTTTTATATTTTTATAAATCAGTCAAGCCAAATACGAGTATATATATTCTGTAATTTTAGAGTCCTCCTCCATTTAAAACTCCTCCAAATTGAACAGAGTAAATAAACAAATTTCATGGCTTGAAACTTTCCAATTTATTGCTTTGTTTGCCATTTTTACAACTGTTGTACGTTTAATTTTGGCCAACACTTGAGGATTTTTTTTAAACAAAACGGTGGCGTTGTTTTGACATCCATCAATGGTTGAAAAATTAAAAAACAAAATAAAAATAAATAAAAGACGGATAAAAGGAGCAACTCTGATAGATTTATGTTCACACGGCAGTGTGATTTGTTTGCGTTTTGGTCAATGAATGAAATCGTCTTTACTTTGTTTTGCCTCATTTTTATTTGGTATTTATTCGGAGACGTCACTTATAATTTGAGTGACCATTCAGAGTTTGCTACCAAACAGTGTCTGCAAATATTTATGATTGTCTTTCTGGGATTTACACTTCAATTGGGGCAGCTGACATTGAAATGAGTTGCGGCTCAAACAGCAAAACATCAAAAAAAAAAACAAATGAAGCTAAAACATTTCCATTGTTTAAATCTTTTTTTTTTGGGCTTAGCAGATGCGCACTTGGCTAAGTAACCAGTTGGCTCTAAGGTAGTTATTACCGAACCAAACGAAAGGAAGCGCTTTTCCAGCTGCCAACGGGTTTTCCGCAATCATTTCGATGCGATTGGTTACTTTTTGTCATTGTTATTATTTTTTTTCCATTTTGTTTTTTTAATTTTTCTGCTGGTATATAATCAACTGGCATAAACCACAACCTGACATTATACGCTTGATGCAATCGCAGTAAGGCACCAAAGAGGAAAATCGCATAAAATATTACAAACTATTCAAATATCCAAATTTGCGGATATGGCCGACCACTTCGAGCTGCAACCAACTGTTGTACATTAACTAACATGCAGCACTGTAGAGCCTTTTTGAACTTGAATGAACTTTGTTAATATTATTATTGTTTGTAAATTTAAACATTATGTCAAAACAAGGCTTGCAAAATAGATTTTAAATTATAATTCATGTTGCAATCAACATGCATCCGAACATGGCTAAAATGATTTATAAATTATTCAAAACATTACTCAGCTCATTAAGTATTCGTGTCGCACCTTTTTATCTCAAAAACGCATAGCTAAGCGATGTGTTGACATGCATTTTCTTATTTTTAAATAAGATAACTAAGTAATTTTAACAATAAATGAAGTATAAATAAATTCCCTTGTATAAATTATAGGTTTTACAGAGATGAACATAGTTTTAAGTAGAGTTACATTGCTCTCTTTTGTATACATCGTTTTGTATCTTATCTGTATCTTATATCTTTATCCAAAAAGTGTGTTGGTTTTGTTTGTATATGATGCTCATTCCAATGCTAATTTTCAGTTGTTTGAATCGAAATGTTATACAGTTTAAAATATTATGTAGATATATAAAATGAGCTTTTGAATTTGCTACGTTTTGGCACGTTTTTGTGAGATACATAAATAAATTTTAAGAAAATCTTATACAAATGTCTGTAATCTTAGCAAAATGTCATTGTAATATATCTCTTAGGTACAGTAACTGATTTGAAGTAAATCTAGAAGTAAATCATAAATGAAGTAAAGCAAATATACATTTCTATCATATAATATAATATTATTATGTTAAAAATACTGTTATAGATTCCGTTTTCAATTGTACAACATACACAAAACTTATTTAACTTAATTCCCCACACTCACTATTGACATAATCTTATTTTAAGCAACAATTGTTAATTGAGTTTCACTTTCGTTAACGCTATGTTTTCCACACTCTTTGACAGAACGTAGCGGGGCTGGTAGTTCTCATCACCGGTGGAGGCGGTGGTGTGGGACGTCTGATAGCTCTTAACTTTGCGAAACTTCAGGCGCGCATTGTCATCTGGGATATTAATCAAGAAGGTAGGTTGCTTTTCCACTCGCTGCGCTCCATTTGGAGTAATTAACATGATGCAGCTAAATACATGGAGCGTGAGCTCTTTCAATTAGCAGTTTAATTTTGTGGCGGGGTTAAGGAACCTCAGCTGAGAGAAAGCTGTAAGTGTTAGCTAACCAAATATTATGATTTCTTGACAGCCATCAAGACGACAGTTGAGCTGCTGGCCAAACATGGTTATAGCAATTGTAAGGGCTATGTGGTGGACATCTCGGATCGGGAACAGATCTATCAACGTGCCGCACAGGTGATTGAAGATGTGGGCCATGTGGATATATTGATCAATAATGCGGGCATTGTGTGCTGCAAACCCTTTTGGGAGTTACACGATCGTGTCATTCAGAATACGTACAACATCAATATCATTTCACACTATTGGACAGTAAAGGCCTTTCTGCCCTATATGATGAAATATAATCGCGGTCACATTGTGACTGTGGGTTCTGTTACAGGCATGTTGGGCACTTATGGTTGCAGTGATTATTCGGCTACCAAGTACGCTTGCATTGGATTCCACGAGAGTTTGTTGACTGATTTGAAGGCACATGGCTATGATCAGATTCATATGAGCCTTATTTGTCCGTACTACATCAATACGGGCATGTTCTCTGGAGTAAAACCCCGCATGCAGCCCATGTTGGAGCCACAATATGTGGCCGATCGCATTGAAGGCGCTGTTAGACGCAACGAGGTCTGGTGTGTGCTGCCCAATTCCATACGCCTGCTGACGCCTCTGAAGTGGTAGGATTAAAATTTGTTTATATAATTTATACTTACTCTAATTAAATTTGTTTGCTTGCAGTTTGTTACCTGCCAAAATGTGTTGGGAGCTGATGAGTCGCGTTATACGTGGTCCCGAGTCCATGATGATGTTCCAGGGACGTGGACGAGTGCCCGCTGGTTAATCTTACTTGAGTTTCTATCACAGTTATGATTTAGTTTAAGGGATTCACATTAAATATTGTTTTATTATTAAAATGTTTTTAACTTACTTTATTTTGTTTGATGAGACTAATCTCTGACTGTGGTTTGCTGGTAGTAATGAGGTGCGAGTTCCGTTAACCATTCCTTTTTGATAACCGTCACGTGGTTCATGAAGAGCTTCGTGGTCTGCAGTAGCTCGCCATAGACCACATACTGTGCCTGTGGCAAGGTGTACAAAGTGGAGATTGGATGTATTGCAAGCTCAGTGCCACTGCTGATTTGTCTGTAGACGCCCGAGTGATGCAGATAGGCCACCTGTGTAAAGAATCCCGCTGTGATGCACTTGCACAGCATTTCCACATCACCCTTGCAGGAGAATATGGGTATGCCATACTTCTTGCGAGCCAATGTGATCAGTTGCTCCCTCAGCTCGCAGGCGCGCTTTAGATTGCGATAGATGAGATAGTATTGACCGCAGAACTCCTTGGTCATGCCCTCCTCCACAAAAGCGGTGTAGATGTTGAGCAACGTGATTAGATCACCCTCGGCCACCTCAAAGTGTCGATGTGCAATGCGTCCGCTTTGCTGAGCCGCCGCCGAAGGAGGTCGTGAGAATACTGACTGCACCTGGAGCATGGCTATTATGGTAATGATTTCCTCGGCACATCCCATTTGTCCCGACACGTACAGCATTTTGGATAACATGGCGCTAAAGGGCAGCTCAGCGAGTAGGAAACCCACAGGTTTGGTCAATTGTCCCTGGTCATCAATGGCATCCAGAGCGAAGAGCGTCTCCAATGCTGATAATAGATTTTTTGCTGGCGGCGGTGAGGGGAAATCAAAGCGTAATATGTTACCAATGCCTAGTGCCTTGAGCTGCAGCACAGCGCCACTCATCTCACTGCGTCGCAGCTCGGGAGGCATACGTGGAGCTAAGCCGTCGTAATCCTGCTTGGTGTAGAGCCGATAGACCTTGCCAGGACGCACACGGCCAGCACGACCGGCACGCTGTATGGCCGAAGCTTTGCTCACGGGCACAACGACAAGACTGTCGCTGCAGGTTGTGGGATTGTACCACTTGACCTTGACGAAGCCACAATCGATGACATACACTATGCCCGGTATTGTGATGGAGGTCTCTGCTATGTTGGTGGCCAGCACTACTTTGCGAACTCCTTTGGGTGGCGTAAAGAATACAGCCAACTGGTCGTTGCTGGTCATGCTGCCATACATGGGCAGCACCTTGAGATTTGTTAGCTCTGAGCTGGCTATATACTCGCGCAGCAAATCCAAGGCCTCAAGCACCTCCTCCTGGCCAGTGAGAAATGCTAGTATGTCACCAGGTGGTTCTTTCTGGTGCAGTTTCCAAACTGTTTCCACCGTTTCGCGCACATAATCCGCACAAGGTTCGTTCAGATAAAAATGATTCACGGCGTGCATGCGTCCTTCAATGCTCAGCTTAACACTCACTTCGTTTGGAGCTCCTGGCCAGCTAAAGAACTCACTGAAGAAGCTGGCGTCGATGGTGGCCGAGGAGATGATTAACTTTAAGCTGGTGCGCTTGCGTAAAATCTTTTTCAGCAGTCCCAACACCATATCTGTGAGCATATTCCGCTCGTGAGCCTCGTCCACAATGATTACTCCGTATTGGGTGAGCAGGGGATCGGCGAGCAGCTCCCTCAGGAGTATGCCCTCGGTAAGGAACTTAATTTTGGTTTCGCTTGATATGCGCTCCTGAAAACGTACGACATAACCCACTGTGTCGCCAACAAGCTCACCACGTTCTTGCGCCACACGATTGGCCAACGTCACCGTAGAGACTCGTCGTGGTTCTGTGATTCCAATCATTCCTTTGCTATGCCAGCCCCACTCGTAGAGATACTGTGGCACTTGGGTACTCTTGCCGCTGCCCGTTTCACCCACCAAGATGACCACCTGGTGGTTTTCCAAGCAGTAGAGTATTTGGTCACGGTACTTACGGATGGGCAAACGTTCGCGCTGCTCTACCAGGCCGAGATTATGATTGGCATTGAACACAAATGCGGAGCTTTGGGCCTCTTGTTCACCGCTGCCCTCGGCAATGGCGTCATCTGTCTCCGGTTTAAGAAATTTTGGCTTAAATGTTGACATTTCTGCAATTATTTTCTATTTTATATGCCGCTGTTTCATTTGTTTACTAAATGAAATGTTATCGACGTGCCGGTTTCGATAATGTATCGATAGAGTGCTGAGAAACATCCCACTGTTATCGCGGGCAGTTTCACATATTTCCCGCTATTATCACATTTACCAGTATTTAGGTATTTATGGTCCTTCAGTGTTGCAAAGTCTGCTTAGCGCGCTATTCAAACTTGAAATACTGAGTGACTTGCCAAATAATTGGATTTCTAGACTTAAATTCTTTATTTCAAAACTTTAAAATAATAAAAATATTTGCTTAATATCACTGATTCTATAAATAAAATTACATTGTTTTAAAATTGTTTTATTCGGGGCGATTTAATTTATAGACATGTGCCATCGACCGTTTTTACTTTGTCAACAGTTTGGGGCTTATTTTATTTAGGTTCACACGAGATTAATGAAACTTGTTAATACTTAGAAAATTAACTTACATAAGCTCAGTAGTGCCATGTCTGAGAGTTGAAATCAATTTCTACATACTTATCAATCATAATACTTGTACAACTAAAAGCGATCGTATTTCAATATGTTTGTGTAGTTTCAATGTGGAACTCTGTGCTCTGTTCAATTTTGGAGTATTCTGTAACGTCTTGAACTGGGTATGTATTTGGGTACTTTCCATGAAAGTGCGCTTTTGCTAGGTGCGTGCATCTAAATGTAGTTATATTCTACTTTTTAGTATTTTATTCTGGTATATTTTGTATACATATATATATTTTAGTATATTTGTTGAGTTGTTTAGTGATATACTTATGTAAATTTGATTGCATTTTTATTGTTATCTTTCTTATAAGTACGAATATACTTAACGGCATTTCATTGACTTATTTCTGGTATTATTTTAAATATTTAAGTGCATTCTTACATTTAATGCTTGAATGTTTTATTAACTGTTTTTTCGATTAAAATTAATAAAATATAAACAAAGATGTAAATTGTATTTATTCATTCGTTTTATTTGAACATTTGTGTATTATTTACTTTAATTAATATACCATAGTTTCGTATACTCTTTTCAGCTGTGCATGTGATCCATCTTGAGTAGTATTACCAACATTTATCTATCATACGCTCCGTTGTCCATCATAACTGAAAATAAAGCCCCTGCTAAAAACATTAGAATTCTATTTATTTTATACTAAATTCCATTTAGTTGTATTTGACAATAATTAAATTGGATTTTGGCTTGTTATTCCCTAAATATTATACATATAATTTATATTTTAAAATTTGACCCATTTAATTATATTTCCAACACTCTATGGGTTTATTTGTATCTATTTATTGGGCCATAAAACGATTTTAAGCTACAGTAAAATATTTTTAATACTCGCTGCGAAGCTTAAGTCTTAACTGTGTAATTTGCTACAATTAGTGTGTATAATTAAAAAAAAAAAACATCCTCAGAAGTGTGGTGCTGTTTTAGATGCTTCTTTATGCCATCTATTATATTTTCTTCGATTTATAATTATTATTTTTCATTTTGTTTTTGTTGCTTAGCAGTCTAGAGAGTTGACAAGCATCAGTAAAGTTTTAATTGCTGTAAAAGCGTTTTGTTTTTTCTTTGTTTTTTGTACACTTGTACACAATAGGCGTAAAATACAATACATACATATATAAAGAAACAATTATTGTTACCAGAAGAAAGCTTTGAGTGTGGGTATTGCGAAGGCGAAAGCAGTTCCACGACCTTTAAGCCATAAGTCTTGCTGGGACACCAATAAATTAAATATTTATTTATAACATACATTTATATCTGAATAACATTTAATTGAAAATTTTATAGAATATTTCAAAGTAATCGGTGTCCGCGCATAGTCATAATAAGCCTAAAATTCAATAATTTGATGGTTCCTCTGTTCACATTCAAATTGGCAATTACAAACAGTCTGTCAAAAATTAGTTAAAACAGTAAAAATTTAGAAAAAATATAAAAGCAGTAAAAAGTGTTAAGATTTAAATATAAATAATTTATTGTACTTTTTGAATAGTACATTAATAGAATTGAACAGAAGCAAACCTTTAGCTGAAAGCTGAATCAATCCCGGCCACGCTAGTGACGAAAACAGCACACAAATTAGTTCAATAACAAACAGAAACGAATTAAGTATAAAATTTACAGCCAAAAATTATCTTGAATATTTTTAAAGTACCATAAAAATATATTTAAAATAATATCAAATGAAAAGAATTAAAAAAGTTCAATTAAAAATTTTATTTAATTAAATTTACACTAACGAAAAATTTTGTTTTAAACTAAATAAATAATTTAAGGCAACAATAAATAATTTTAAATTAAAAATTTTAAATAACTGCATGAACACATATCTGACAGACTGTATGTAACTGCACACTTATCGTATCTTATCACATGCTTGGCATTTAAACGGCTGCTTAAAACGTTGGTGTGTGTGTGTGTGCGTGTGTGTGTATTTGTTGTATAGACACTTAAGCTTACAGCTTGTCTAGATCCGCTTGGGGTTCAGTTGGACTTATTGGTGACATTTCAACGCTGTCCAGGAGCGGAGTCTTCTCCTCACTGCAGCTGCTGCCGGGCGCATCGTCCATGTCCATGACAAAGATGCGGGACAACTCGGCACCGCTCAGAGTACGCCTCGAAGGTGACTCATCCACAGAGCTATTGTCCTCGGCAGCGGCACTATGGGAGCTAGAACTGGAGCTAGAGGTGCTCTGGCTGCTGCTGTTGTTGCTGCTGCTGCTGTTGTTGTTGTGGGAGGTGGTGACATTTAGGGCTTGATCAAGGGACTTGGAGGGTGTGCGATAGCTGGCAGTTGTTGCTGCTGCTGCGGGGGCGGAGGGAACATTGCAGCTTAAATTCGTTTGGCAGGTGAGCGTGGCCAAGGATGTTGTCTTGATATTGGTCGTCTTCAGATGGTTTATGGAACAGCTGCTCCAGCTCAGTTTGCCACAACGCTGACCCACAGTCCCTTGCGGTGGTTGCAGCTGCAATTGTTGCTGTTGTTGTTGTTGTTGCTGCTGCTGTTGTTGCTGATGATGATGTCCATGTGTGTTATTGTCATCATTGAAGCTCATTTCATCCTCACTGCCACTGTGTGTGTTATTGATGGCCGTCTGCTTGAGTCTCACCAAATGCCTTTCCGAGTATGATTTGCGTGCGTCCATGACACGCAAATAGTCCGAGGATTCACCCAGATCCTCGCTCTTTGAGCTGCAGTAGCGACGTGTCTGTCCACTGCCCGCACCATTGCCAGTGGCAGTGCCACAAAAACTGGTAGTGACACTCAACATCTGTTGGCTGCCACTCAAGGATCGTCGACTGCCTTGACTGGAGCCATAGCTGCTCTCGTAGTGATTGTCGCGCAGTGAGCTGGGCGAAAGGCGTGCCGAGGAGTGGGGAGAGTGATTCGGTGAGTGCTCCAACAACGAATCATTACTCTTGGCAATCCGATTCTTCCGATAGAATTTACTATCCCTCCAGAGAGTCTGCCGCTGGCTACCTGTGGCGCTGCCCGTGCGTTGCAGTTCCATATTGGACGTGGGATGGTTGGTGGGGGACTGATCCTGGCAGCAGCCACTGGACGAGGTCTTGCTAATCCTAAAAGAGGCATGCGTTAACTTCTTGTACTTCTCGCTCTGCATATTGACGCGATTGTCGGAGTGTGTGCGGTCAGCCATTGGCATAAAGGCATTATCGATGCGCCTTTCCTCCTCCAGGGAACGGAAGGCCAGACGATTCACATGCTTCAAATGCTGTTTACCGGATCCTGTTCGCTTGGGAGACATGTCCTCAAAAGAGCTGACACGATACTTCTGCGAGAAGACCTCAATCATGTTGGAGCGCTTCGAAGGCGATGTGGTGTATATAGAATTCTGATCATTAACAAGTATCTTGGGCGGATCAAACTGCTGTTGCTGCTGCTGCTGTTGTTGGGGCTGTGCTGCACCTGGATTGCTGCTAGAGGCAATGGAGGAGCTGCTCGAGTTACTGGTGGCCGTCACAAGAATCTTTGGGGACAGCGACACTGGAAAATGCTGTGGCCTCATGTTACCCAAGGAGCCACAACCTGAACCCGATGAGGTGGATCCACTGCCGGACATGGCATCATCAATGTGCAGAAAATTACTCGGAGAGCTCTCGCGACAGGGCGACGAAATGGCCGAATCCTGAGAGACCATGCTGCGTGGTATGGTGGCCAGTTCCAGACAGGTCTCATTGCCACCTGTTGTGGTGGCTATAATGATGTCCTCGACTCCCTCATCGATGGGCGAGGAGATGGACTGAAAGCTGCTCAGGCGTATACTCGAGGAGCCAATGGACAAATCATTGTCAGTTAACGAACCAAAGGCCGAATCCTGCGACGGATTGCTGCGTCCATATTTCAAGCACTTGAGTGAGTATTCGAGACGACGACTCTTGGAATTCTTGTAGTTGCACATGTCTGCTGTCAACTGATGATTGAAGGAGGCGGCTGCCGAGGCGTGTAGCCTCTGGCCACAACCCGAACCACTGGCCACAGCATCATCTGCAGCAGACAGCGTCTCCAACTCCGCATGTCCCTGCTCTTGCTGCTCCTCCACTTGATTCTCCACATCTTGATACTCCTCCTCATCCTCCTCCACCTCCTCCTCGGTTTCGTTAGCTACACTGCCTTCGGCAAGCAAAACATTCAGATTACTCTGACTACTCGTACTGCAGCGTATGGTGGGCTGTGTGGGCAGCTCCTGGCCAATGTTGTCATCTGAGTAGAGTGCGGCATGGTCACAGTAGTGTATGGGTGACTCAGTTGGCTCATATTGTTGCCTATGCTGTGTGCGTGTGTTGGCCACAGAGTGCCAGTGTTGGTAACGCTGCAAACGTTGCAGACCTTTCATGTGACAACTGCTGCTCTTGCCACAACCCCCACCAATGACAATCTCCTCGAGCAGTCCCTCCTCCGAGTCGCTTGATATGTCAAATGAGTCCATTGTGCGGCTGATGCTGTGCAAGGCGAGAATAACAATCAGAGGGGAAAAGAACAAAAGTGTGTATACTAGACTATAGAAGGGATACGGCTTTAGATTTTCCAGTTTTGGCTTCGATGCAGGTCACCTGATTCTATTGTTTCCAGCAATCGCTTTCAGCGTGTGAATTTTTTTTGGTTTAGGCCGTTCTTAATATTCACTATGAGTATGCAGATGTGTGTGAGTGTGTTTGAGTGTGTGTGTGTGTGTGACTGTGACTGTGAGTGGTGGGTGTTTATGACGCTTGTGCTGCAGCTGAAGCTTCAATATAAAATACTCGTACAAAGACACGTGCAATTTTATTATTTGATTTTTGTTTTTTGTTCTCTGTTCCATATGCCTGGAATTTGATTAACCCAAGATTCAAGCTTCAAGATTCAAGATTCTTATAGCAATGCTCTAGACAGAGCTGATTTAATCATATGTGTGTGTCTGGCTCTTAGATATTCAATTTATTTCTAATCAAATTTTATTTAATTCTACTCAACGACAACTTTACCACAAATTTAAATACCCTCTACTCAAAATTTTTATGTTAAAATGAGCTTAGCTTCAAATATTTTAGTTTAAGATATTTAGACAAGTAATTTCTTTAAGTAATTTAATTTCCATTTAAATAATTTACTACGTGGAGAAGTGTTTTTCCTTAAATTTCAACATGCAAATTTAAATCTACAAAAAATAAATATTAAAAAAAAATACATACGTGCATTTTGTCTAAACATTTAAGTAGCAAAAGTTATTGAGAAATGCTAAGAATTTATTTAAGAATTTTAAATTGTTTTAAGGAGCTGGGAAATGTTTGTTAGTATTTGATATTTGGGTAAAGGTGTGTGTGTGTGTGTTCGTTTGCAGGCAGTGCAGTGCTTGGCATTGCAGTGGGCGTGGTGGAGTGGGCGGTGTTGTGGAGTGGGAAGTTCGCTGATGGTTTTAGCCATATAAAAATTTGCCACTTACCACATTTTTTCTTAACTTTTTTCATTCTGTTTTGCAAAACACAACAACAACAAATTAGTTTGCTTTGTTTAAGTGTTTTGTTTTTTTTTTTGGTATTTTTTTTACTGTTTGTTTTCCATTTTGGGGTTTGGAGGGTACAAAAATTGCATTTCGAGTACAAAAAAGTTGTTGTGATTGATACAGCTGGTTCATATATATATATAGTAGGTCATTATAAGTTTTATTCATGAATTTTCATTTTGTATTTTTTTTTGGTATTTTTTTGGTATTTTTTTTTTTAAGAGTTTTACACTTTATAATTGTAATTGTGAGTGATTTGTTTTGAGATGTTTTATTTAAATATTAAAGTATTTTTCTTTTTTCTTTGCATATTTAATTGTTTTGGTTTTTGTATTTATTTTTTTGGTATTTTTGTTTTTTTTTTTTTTGGTATTGTTGTTGAGGTTTTGTTAGTACATACGAAAGACTTCATAGGGCGCAGGCGGAACACTGTTGTTGTTGTTTTTGGTTATCGAACGGGTTATGTAAATAAACAAATGCAGAAATGCAACAATTTGTAAATCATAAATAAAACACACACGTATGTAATATAAACAAAAATGAACGTTGATAGACATTCAAGAGCTGATCTGTATGTATCGATGTATAGATGAGGCTTGTGTAACTGCAACTGGTTCATTTTGTTTATTATTGTTGGTTTCGCAACACTAACACACATATACATATGTATATATAGTAAATATATATAAATATATATATATTTGTATAGGTAGAGTAAGGTATAGTTTATAGTTGATTCACATAATACAGATATATTTGTTATTTGTTTTGATGTTGTAGAGAGAAAGAGAGAGTAAACATTGCATACAAAATACTTTAGTTGAAAAATTCCTCTACTACAAAGAATTTATTAATTTGATATATGTACGAAAGATATATATATATATAGATTTATGTATAAGGTATAAATATATTAATATATTTATAAAGACATGCGTTTTGGTTAGGCAGCAAAAAGATAAATTTACACTGAGATAAATATTTATATAGAGAGAGAGAAGGATGCTTTAAAATATATATATGAACAACGATGTGAACTTTGGCATACAAGTATACATACATATATTTATATATTATATATACAAATATATACTTTATAGTCGCCATTCCCTTCAACTTATTACTTAATTATATTCTTGTCTTGTATGCATAATTTTCAAGCACTTAACACTGACAGCAGTTGAGAGAACTGGAATCTCTTGGCCAAGAACATTACCATAATTACCGCAGGCACGCACAGCAAAGTACACACACAGTAACGGACAGACAGGTGCACGAAACACACACACACACTCACACATACACCTGTACACACACAAATACACACACAATATATATATACATGTACTTGTGTACATATGCAGAACATTTAGTTTATGACGCCATTTTTTGTGCTCTCCTTTTGTGTTTGTTGTCCGTTTTTTATTTCACCTTTCCATTGTTTTTATTTAACACATCGTTCTAAGTTACACACTCATTTGGGCAGCATTTGTGTGTGTGTGTATGTGTGTGTGTATGTATGTGTGTACTTTTGTATGTATATGAGTGCCTGTGTGTGTGTGTTTTTGTGCTTCTTTATTAACCTGAAAGGCACTAACCTACGTCTCTAACCAAACAATGGCGCCCAACGTGGGCGCAGTTGAAAAACTGCAATTACCGTTTAAAGTCCAGAGTTAAATTTTAATCTCTTAAAGCATAATTTTACAAATTTCTATAAGCAAGTATTTACAAAAACTTATTTAAAGGCCTAAGTTGTGAAATAACAGCTCGGTACTAAATTTGAGGTCCTTAAAATAAACCGCTGTACTAACTAACAGCCAAACTAAGGAACTTAAAAATTGGCGCCCAACATGGCCCAAGTAAAGCTTTGCTAATAATCAAAATAAATTAAATTTATTCATTTCCGTTTATCAGGGACTGTAGTCCACACTAGTTGTTAAAGCTTAATCAAAAAACTAGAAAAACATAAAACTATTTCTATGTATGACATGCAAAATTTACACAACGACTACGCTAACACTTTTAAGGACTAGAACCCCATTATTATGATGTTGAATCTCACTCAGGTGTACAACACACAAAGCTCTTTTATGCCCAACACTGAATACGACGATGACCATTTGCTGAGAACTGTTTTAATATGAGGATGTGTGTGACGAGATTTGAATGTATAATTGCCAGTGTGCGAGAAGTGTGTGTATGTTTGTGTGTGTGTGTTTGGGTGAGCTGCATTTGCTATGGCTGTGATACGACTATTTAAGTCGTGGTAGACACTTACCCAGTGCGTCGATCATGCGGCGTCGAGGGCGGAGTACAGGGTGAACTGGCTTCACTAAACGAGTTTCCCAGAGAGGCGCATTGGCGCTTCTTAACAGCGTGCAGTAAATTTAGCGTAGAACGGCTCAGGCTCGGTTTGATTGTCTGAAAAGAAGTTTAGGATAAGTTTGGGGAAAGGAAAAGGGGATTTTATTGCTCTACTTACACTAAAACAGGGACCGCGCAGTTCGCGCAAATCGATGCTGCGAAATAGATCGCATAGGACTAGGTCCTCAACGGATGGGCACACACCGCTTGGCGGCTCAAAGATGAGTCCCAATATTTCCAGTACCTATGCATAGAATAAACAGTTAGTTATCATCATCTCATGCCAAGCTGCCGTGAATTTTTGACTTACCTGACCAATTTGTGGATAATGCTGTAGCTCCATTTCGAGCACCCGCATGGACGGTTTCGGTGTGGTCAACTCCTGACCGGTGCTCATTTCATAGAGCAGATGGCCAAAACAAATGATGTCGACATTCTCAATTTCCGTTACGGAACGAGACCACATCACGGCATTGATGCGCGAACTGAGTCCCAACAGGCCATTCTCAAGCCCCGATAGCCTGCAGAACAAAACAGCAGAAACATCATGGTTATCGTATGGCAGCGTAAAGAAAATGCATAATTTAATGTTGACCCTTCCATTTACGCATAATGGCTCTTAGCCACGTTAAAACCGCACGACATATGGCTATTTTTATGAGCCCAATGTGTTTTTAGCTTGGTTTGTTGTATGTGTAAGCGAATAGTCACTGTTTCAACAGTGTTGACCAGTTTTCATTAGCCCGAAAACTGTAACTAGTTTACCTTCTCTACTCAAATAGAGTAGAAAAGAATTACATTAAAAATTTAATAGAATTAATATTTCCCTTGGGGATTTCTTTTAAATAAATATATTTAATGAAAACTCTGGCGTATCTAGAAGATATTTATATATTTTACAGCCTTTAAATTAATGAATAGAAAATATTTTTATTTATTTGCCATAATTGCTTAGAAATTCATTTGAATATAATTATTCCAATGTCATTGCTGGCAGCTAACTAACTATATTTTATATTATATTGTATGTATAAGCTTTAGTATATGGTAAATTGGGTCAGTTGAACTTTAAACTTTAATCGACTTTTAGTATATCTTTTATATTTACCGTTCGCAACGGATTTTACAGAAGAACGCCCCTAAACACGCCCACATTGTTGGACGCTATATTTCGCAGTATTTCTATGAAAATGGCAAAATGCTAAAAGGGTTTTATTTTTCACATTTTTTGCCACAGAAATTCTGTGTTTTTGTGCTGTGTGTGTGTGTTTGGTAGTGTGAGTATGTGTGTATGTGGCGTATGAGTGTCTGTGTGTGTGTATATGTTGTATACGCCCTGTCGCCTGCCCTGAATCGGATATAAACTGTAAGGGTTATGAGTAACACAAAATAAAAGGTAATTTTAGTTGCATTTATAATGCCTGGAAAATAGTCAACAATTTTGTTGAATTGCTTTTAATTTAGGCAATTTTGTTGACACAAATATTTAATGTTTTCCATTCTAAACTCAGAAAATTGGAACAGAATTTGTTAACTGGATTGCATTGTCAGTTTTTAACTCCATAAGTAATCAAGGTAAATGGTAAATGGAAACCCATTAGGCCAAGTTAATTAACAGTCTGTAAACTCACCTTGCAGCACCGTTCTGTAGAATGACATTGCCGCTGTGCAAATGACCATGAAGTGGAAAGCCGCGCTCCTTCAGGAAGAGCAGTGCCTCCAGTATTTGACGGCCTAAACGTTGCACTTGGCTAACAGGCAGACCATTTGGTTTGCGTGTGTATTTGCGCGCCCAAGGCTCGTTCCATTGAGCCTACAAAATGTACAGGGTATTTTAAGTTGAGTTTGGCTCAATACTGCAAATCAGGCTTACCTTATAGATGAGATCCTTGAGACTGCCGCGTGAGTTGAAGGGCGTAACCAGGCAGGCATAGCTATGCGAACTGTTGCGCAAGAAGCCCAAATCGAGCACAGGATAAATATATGGATGATGCAGTGAGCCCAGCAACTCCATTAATATATCCCTGGCACTCTCATTCGGCGGCAGATCCTCAAAGGCCACGCAGTCTGTGGGCAAGGGCAGCAGAGTCAACAAACGATCCGTGCGCACCTGAAAGGAGTTCGAAATAGTTCAGGTTCTATATATAATTGGACTTTATTTAGTTACCGATGCATCGTTGACCAGAAACCAGTTCTTGCCATGCCTTGAGCCAATCTCATCCAGATGTGCAATCACCTCGTAACGCCCATTAGCACTCTGTATCCATTCCTGTGTGGCATTCAGTGCTCGTTCCCGTTGTGCACGCTCCCGAGGACTTCGCTCCACAATCCCATTGCCGCTGTCGAGTGCCGAATATTGATACTTGATGTTGTTCGGTCTGTAAGTTGTTATCAGAAATTAGTTTTTTTCCCATTTTGATAAGAACTTTTCAGTTTTTTCAGTTGAGCGCATACAGGAAAGTAATTCAAACTATTATAAGTCAAAGAGGAACTTGAGAAACTAGCCATGGAAATGTCTACAAACAGTTTGGACATTCATGATATTATTATTATTATTATTATGATTTATGTACATTATGTAAGCGCTCATTAAATTCAATGAGTATTTAAAAAGCTTCGCTTAATTTTTGTTACTCTCTTTTTGGCTAAATAATTTGCATAAAACGACCGCACTTAAACACTCCGCAAAAACCAAATAAGAATAAACAAAAACAAAAACAAAAATAATTAGAAGATAAAGCATTTCAATTTGTTATGTCCCCATTTGACCCTTTGGTCCTCTTTTGCTTAATTTAAGCCATAAATATTCTTTAAAATTTGTTGTGTTTTTAATTTAAGATTTAACAATCAAATAATTCTTAACAAAAGCGTCTGCAGTTTATATAAGAATACACCCAGTGAACAGTTTATATAAAGGATAGTCACAAGAACTCAACAAGATCAATTTCAAGTCCTTGCTTACTTTAAAACAATCTCAAAGCTTGCCATACTGCGTATTTCCCTGTTTATCACACTCTAAGACTCACTTGCAAAAGGTCACAAGTATAAATTGTGTATATTCTTCAGGGACATACGTAATTGCTGATGTTTTATCAACATGAACAAGACATTCCTAAACCATTTCCAATTGACCACATTGTCACATGCCAAATGACAATTGTTGCACAATTTATTTTTGGCAATAAACAAGGTTCTGGCACACCATTGACATGCAAGTCGCATTCAAATTGAACACCGAAATATAATAAAAACTTGTTGAGAAATAATTTTCAGAACAGAACAGAGCAGAGCAGGTAAAAGCCTCAAACTTAACCGACAAACGAGCCGCAGAGACAAAAGGGGGTAGAGGCGAAGGGCTTAAATGAAAGTTGGCCAAAGTTGCCAAAATAAAATTGGCTAGAAAAGCTTGCCAAAACAATATTGGGCTGAAAGGGGGAGGGTCAGAGGGAGTTGGAGGCGAAGATGTAGACAATACCTGCCTGCACAATGGCGCAGCGGAAACGGAAGAAAGAGTTTAACATGATTTTTTTTTGTTCGTTGTGTTGTGCACAATTTATTATTTGTTTATTTTATACAGTGAAAGAGAAAAAACCGACAGAAATAGGGTCGTGAGAGGGTCTGTGAAGTGGTTTTTGTTTTATTTTTTTTTTTTACTTTGCTTGTAGTCTATTTAATTTATTTTTGTTGGCCAAAATGCAAATGCAAAGTGGATAAACTGAAAAGGAAAAGCGTGTCAAAAACGAAAGCAACTGCAGTGTCTCGAGTGTCGAGTTGCTGCGGCTTAATTGTGTAGTAAAGAGGCTAAAGAGAAGTGACAAATAAAAGGAATGAACGTTAACAAAAACACACACACACACATACACAAAAACTTGGTTTAAGTGTTGCCGAGACAGACACACACACACACACTTGTGTAGAACTTAGAAGAGGCAGGCTCATGAACAAACACTTAGAGGCCACTCAATCAAAACAGAGCGAAGGTTAAGCACATCCTCGGGTTAAGTTTAGCATGTGTTTGAAAATTTAATAAGCCAACAACAACATCAACAACTACAAGTACAATTCGTTGTCTGTCTGTAGTCGTGTGTGTGTCATAAAAGTTGGCCAAAAGAAAGAGAGGAACAGACACAAAGCTATGCTCTCTTCAAGCGGCTGAAGCCACGTATGCGGTATGTGAGTGGTCGTTAGTTTATTGCGTCAGAGTGAGAGGAAAATACAGCAATGCTTGACAAAATGTAGAACACACTCAAACTCACACACACACTCATATTTTTTGGCTTTATTTCCATTAACTGCATCGCTTGCGCTTTGGTCAACGGTGCGTATGGGTAACATTCTAGTTGCAGCACTTTAGAGTTTGTTGTACTGTTGTTCTGCTAGTTGTAGAGAGTCTAAACCTTGACTCTTCGTCTTCTAAGCTATGGCACATATGAAATTTTAAACATGCACAAACTTGTACATAAATGCAGCTTTCACTTGTATTTATTTAAGCTAATTTTAGCAGCTGCCTAAAGCGTTTAAATTTTTCTGCTCGTTCCGTGTGGGGAAAACGGTAAAAAGCTACATAACTCGATAAATATTTGCACAACACTTGACACACTTGTTGTGTGTATGTGTGCTTGCGTGTTGGAAGGCCTGACTTGTTAAGCAAGCGGAGCAAGAAATTAGAACTTGCTACTTGTAACGGATTAAAAAAATATAAAGTTCTATATTTTTTATACCTTTAAAATTCTAAATAATGCATTCTGTATAAGAACAAACACCTCAACTTGTAACTTTATTTTCCTTAAGACTCAATACCATATATTTTACTTTGAGCAAGGATCAAGGGAAGTAAAGTGTTTTCTAAAATATTAAACTTTCAGATGTACATTTTGAAACAAGTTCAACGAAATGTGAGCGGTAATAAGAAAGGAAAACTAACATCTTCACTTGAGCTCAGAAGATTTTATCTGTGGTGTGCAAAAACTTGTTTCGTTCCATTTGGGAAATGAAACTCAACTCATCAAGTTTGAGCTTGTGACCTTGCTGGCATACCACTCAGAAGAAAAAAAAAGAGCTGAATCTATAAAAATATGAACATATATTGCTATGGCAATACGTGAACAGCGTTGAACAGATGCCGAACGCGCTTTTCTTCTCTCACATCAGCGCAGTTCCATAATTAACGTGCTCGAGTGTGAAATTTTTTATTGCATACTTAGCAGCGCTACGTTTGGGTATAGAGAAGTGTATCTGTATGTGCAGACTGTACACCCATATCGATGCTCGTTAGAGGTCTCACAAACACACACACAAACACACACCACCAACTCACACATGGTGAAATCGGCTACGACACACAAATAGACGCCATTCCACAGACACACACGCGAGCAGAAACTTACGCTCGCTTGCACATTCATCACACGGCTCAGCACGCGGCAGAGGAGTGGCTAACACACATTCGCACACACAAACTAATACACACACCCACACATACAAACAGACAGTGCACAGGTATTCAGCAACACTCACAAACACTCAAACACATGGGGGACTTTCATCAATGCGCGGCAATGTTTTCATTTTGCGAGTGAAATTTTCCAAGTTGATAATTTAATTTGCAATTTTTGTGCTTTTGCGTCTAATTTGAGAATTTCACCTTGGCAACTTTTTTGCCCCAGCTACCACCACTTTTATGCCCCAGCCACCTGATACTGTGCAAATGCATTTTATCATCATATTTAATTTCTATATAAAAAAAGTTTGAACATTTTGCTGAGTTTGGTTTTCATTTGTGCGTCATGTGGTTACAAATCCTTTTGATGACGATTCACACATATTCGCATTTCTTTACATAAAAATTTCATATGCATTTTATTTGCTTTAAGCGAAATTCTTCCCAAAACAAAATTCGTTTAAAGAAAATAAATTTTTTATTGGTTCATAATCAAGTCTGATAATGGCATTTCATTAAGTTGATCTTGTATCTGTTGTTTTGTTTTAAAAGCAGAAAAAAAGCATTCACAATATGTGTTGCTCAGATTGAAATTTGTTAAGTGTTTTTTATATCTAAGTATACATATATTTTTGTTGTTGTTTAAATTGTGGTTTTTGTGCACTAGATCTAGGTCTACGTGAAAGCATTGCGAACGCCATTAGCCGCTATTTATTGAGCATGCAAAGTGCTATTTGGACTAGAGGAACAAAAAAGCGATTGAAACGAAATAAATGTTAAGGAAAAAGACAAAATAAAAACCAAAATCGAACTAAGAAAAATCACTTGGAAACAGTCGATAGTCGAACGGAAACGCAAAGGAAAAACTTTCAAACTAAAGCGAAAAATATGCCAATTGATTGTGTGTATATATATATATATACTATATATAGGTAAAAGTAAGAGTACATGTTAAATACAAATGGTTGAAGGTCTCAGTTATTGAGTGTCTGTGTGTGTTTGTGTGTGTGTGTGTTGTGTGTAGTCAAAGATACGAAAATTATTTAGGGTTAGGAAATAAACGATTTAAGTTTAAAGATAATACACATAAATAGAATATGCAACCTTGTTGTTAGTACTGAATCTATGGTTTCTCTACTTCCGGTTTCCGCTGGCATCGATTTGCTAAAAAAGAGCCTAGCAAGATTGTCTAACCTCGCGCTAACCAATGGCGATTTCTCCGAGTGCTCAGACTGATCGGAGTTATCTTGTTCCGAGCTGGCCGATCGATTGCTGTAAATAGAAGGACGCGAAAAAGAAACGTAACGTTCCAGAAAGTGTTTTTTTTTTTTTTTTTTTGTGGAATAAAAGACAACAAAATTTGGGAATAATTAACAAAAATATTTGGACATCAATTTTTAAACAATAAATGTTTTGTGTATTAATTTTATAAATTTTTATCAAATATGTTTGCATAGATTTTGAGTAAAATTAGAGCAAACGAAAAAGAATTGAAATAAAAAACAATAAGAATTTGATATGAGAAACCTGTGCATTAACTGTGTGGCGTTTCAAGTTCTTGGCGTACAGATGTGCACACGTCCCACATCGCAATAAGATATGTTATTCTGGACTCTGTTCTATTTTGCATATTGCATTTTGCATTTTGCATTGTCTGAATGAACTAGTGATTGTATGTACTTGTGTGTGTGTGTGTGTGTACAAGTCTGTGTTTGAGTGTTTTGTGTAAGTGATTTCACTGACAGTCTCTGCCATCAGTTGTTGTACTCACCTACTGTAGATTTGGCGTCGATTGGCGGCTGTCAGCGCTGAGACATCAAATTCAATTGCCGAATTGGAGCGTTTCAATCCATTTGCCTTGTGCAGCTTCTTCATAATGTGTTTCACTTTCCTAATATGTTTGCAGTTACATAAAGTAATTTTTTTTTTTGGGTTTGGGGAAGGAATATATAGTACCATGTGTGAGAATGTGTGATTTTGATATACAATAAACAAATTAAATTTGTATTTGCAGCACAAAACAATTTTGGAAAAGTGTCGAAAAAGCAAATTAAATATGTATAAAGATAGTTTCATTTTATTATAACAACTGTCAAGGGATTTTAACGCATTTCAATTGCTTTAGTTGTTCTTTTATTAAGTTTATTAGCACTCGGGGGATATTTGCAAAAATTGTTAATAAAAATTTAAGTTAAAAACTTTAAGAGGATTATTTTAAAAGTCTTATAGGCAAAAGGTCGAAGTATAGTTTGAAAAAAAATTTAAAATTGATTAAGAATTAGGTTATTCATTAATCTTAAATATTCTTCTATAAAAATAGTAAAACAAAACAATATAAAATTATATAGTGCTTTTAAATAAAGATTTTGTGCTCTGATAAAATAAATTTATTAATAAAAATTTTCTTAAAAGAATTTCAAAAATCTTCTCTATCAATAAAAATTAAGAAAATTTGCCATTTTGACACTTTCATTATTTCAAATTGTATTCAAATGAGAACTTTGAGTTAAATGCTTGCAACGAGTTATCGATAACTCACTTTTCCGGCACCGGAGGCCTGACGAACTGATCGTGTCCGGTAACGGCACTGGCGCGATTATCGAGCCGCTGCTGTTGAGCAGCTTTGTTGAATTTGAACATGGTGAATGACTTTTTGGCGCTGGCCACTTCACAGACACGCACGATGATCTTACGACTGCTCTTGAAGACCGTATTCAGTGTTTTGTAGACAAGTATGGAGACAGATTTGGAGGCGTGCGGATGATGATTGTGATGATGGTGCGGATGCGAGTGCGAATTCAGATGCGACTCGTTTGTTGCCTGTGGTTGCAAGTGGGGCAGTGGATTGGGCAGGGATTGTTGCTGCTTCAATTGATGCACTGCAGCATGCGTCGACGACGACGTCGATGATTGTGATCGGGTGATGATTTTCTGTACTGCTGGTTGTATTGACTTCGTTGGCTGCGGTTGCTGCTGTTGATGCTGTTGTTGTAGCTGTTGCTGCTGCTGCTGCTGCTGCTGTTGGTGGTAGTGGTGTTGCTGCTGTTGGCGGCGGCAGCTGATGATGAGCTCCGGCTCCTGGCTTTGGAGCGCTGGCGGTGTGACTTCGCTGCAAGTGTCCTGGTATGGATAACAGTAACGACAACGACAACGATAACGATAACAACACAAACCGGTGTCGATATCAAGTGTGTGCGTGTGTAATTGTTTTGATTATTGATGTAGAAGTAGTAGTTGTTGTTGTTGTTGTTGGTAGTTTGGTAACAAAAGTTGATTTATTCGAAAAGAAATGGAAAGAAATATGCAATAATAGTTTTAATAAAAGTTTTTTTGTCCACTGCAAACATCGCAGAACAGTATGGAACACAGCAACAAAAGGGAATACACAATAAACGAACTGATTAAAGCGATTCGTGAAAGTAAAATCAAATTGATATATATGTACTATATCTGCGGTTGCAAGTATTCTGTTGCAGTTGCAGTTGCATTTGCATTCGAGGCGTCTCCTGCTATAGTATGTGTTTTCTTGCTGACGTCACAATTTGCACAGTTCAATTGCACTGCAATCAATAACGAGTGCATATGTGTGTGTCTCGCTGTGTGTGTGTGTGTGTGTTTGTGTGAGAATTTGGTGTAATTAATTTGCTGTAAATGAAATAATTGCTTGCTTTTTCAACTATGAAATAATTGACAGTCACAAAAGCATTTTGCCAAGGCTTTGTTCTTGTTGCTTTCTTCCAAATTGATGCCTTCAATGACAAAACCGAAATTCGTAAATCAAAGTAAAGAAAATGTGAAAATAAAATCAATCTTAAACTCGATTATTTTGATAAGATTTTTGGGAAATAAATGTTAAGCGATTAATTGATTAAAAAAATAAAACATGCGATTTCAATTTTGCTTCAACTAAACTAATTGCAGCCAATATATTTACTGATAAGAAAAGCGTTTCAATTGATGCATTTTGCCAAAATATTGCGTGTATGCAAATTATAAAAAATAAAATTACTTTATTCAGTTTATATGTGTGTGTTTGTTTAAGTGAAAAGCCAATTTTTTCAATAGTGAAACTCAAAATTGCATCGTCTTGCTTTGAATGCTTTTAGTGAGTTTTGTATGTAAATTTTTTTAATATTAATATTTAAATTAAACTTTATTTTTTGATTTTTTTTGGTGATTTGCTGACTAAATTGCTTCATTGACATTTGGCATTTGGCATTTATTTAAGTTTGGCTTTAAGCAAAGTTTGCGAATTTACCTACCGATCGCTCAAGCAACAGTCCAATGCACGACACTTAAATCTGAAGTTCGATTATATTGGGGATTTCAATAGTTGGAATAAAATTGGGAAAATGAGCAGTCATTTCACTTGATTGTTGTTTTAAAATATTATGTTCAAAGTGTAGAGTTTTCACTTTATTATATTAATATATCTTTATGAAATAGTTTCGATGGCAAATACATAAACTAGCTTTAGTAAAGCTTGCTTTTATATTAAGTTTATAATGTGATTTTGAACACGAAAGACTTCACATTAAAATCGTCATTAATCAGGCTAAATGGTAAACAATTTATTCATTAAACATTTAACTAATTGATGTCGCTTTATCATACGATAAGCCAATAGAATCCCTGTAATTTACTACTCACAAATTCTAGTTTAATCAACAATTTAAATAATTATCATTTAATTCATATTCATTTTGCGACTGACCCCAAATAATTTTCAATGGTTTTTCAATTAGTTGTTTCTACTCGCAAATGGATAAATGGACGGCACGAATCTGTAATTATATTTGAATTTGTGTGCATAACAGATGTTATAGAGCTATAATAGTCGACGCTGGGATTAGAATTCAATATGTGTAATTGAAAATGGTTGGAAATGTGGATAAATTCTTTGGTTTTTATTTTAATTGAAAAGTACGCGCATTTGGTTGAGAAACCAGAAATGAAAACTGGAAAAACTTTTCAAGCTAAACACATTTTCCTCAATGTTGTGGCAACAAAGTCAACGCGTGCAGTTCAACGAATGTCCTTCACACGAAAAACCATAGTAACAACAACAATAGCAAGTACAACGACAGCAACACAATGACAAGAACTTTAATGGACGCTTAAATAAATCATACGCCCCGTTCGCCCCACCAAGCCGCTAGCTGTTATTGGTGTGCGTGTAGAGCAGTGTGTTGGTGTGTGTGTGTTGTGACATTGAGCTCTATATGCCACAACACATATGCCTGTCGTTTACTGCCTTGCACCTCTAAAACCCTCGAACGGTGCTAAAACATGTGCCTTGCACGTGTCCCAACCCCTCGGCATCTTTTCCATTTGTCTAATTGTCTTACTTTAATTTCTAATTTTATTTTCTTTTTTTCTTTTGTAACTTGCATATTTGCAGTTGCTGTTGTTTAGTTGTTGATGTTGCTGTCTGTTTATTTAATCACAGTCGATTTTATTTGTATACCCGTTAATCGCTCGGGTGGAGTTTATTGGTAGAGTAGGAGGGAAGCGGGGCAGATAACTACATTTAATTCTTTACCACTACTAAATGCTCAGTCTTTGTCTCTTCTAAGACGCATGATCTAAAGCAAAGATTTACAGATATAGGCTACCATGATTAATGTATTGTTAATGAACATATTAATTCCTTCAATGGCAAACAACTTGTTTTGTTTTTAAATTTTGTCATTTAATGAAAATTAGTTTTATTTAAACACAGCGAAGGATTTGGCTGATTAAAAGCTGCCAAAAAAGCTATCAAACTCCTAGCTTTACCAGAGCTACGGGTATTTCACAGTCGAGAGCACTCTTACTTAATACTTCACCCCCCCTAACGAGTTCCCAGACAATACTAACATTTATCTAATCGGACGCTCGACATTCGCCAAATGCTTTAGCTACTTTTTCTTTTGAGGCTTATTGATTTTCCTTTGCACTGCTTTCTTGTCTGCTGTCTTCTGTCTTCTGTCTTGTCTTGTCTTTTCTTTGCTTTATTTATTTATATATTTAGTTCTGTTTTGCGCCAGGTGTGCACCATGAGTTTGTTCGATTTCGCCAGCTTGAGTGTCATGTGTGTGCGTGTGTGTGTGTGAGTGCCAAACGTGTGGCAGCATGTGGCAAGTAAATTTTCAAATCAATTTTTATATTTGCACCTCAGTTTCTGCCTACTTTTCCCATGTGCCCATCCTACTCACAACCCGTCTTTGTAATTGCTCACACACGAAACGTCAGAAGTCAGGAGAGAGTGTGTCAGAATATATATACGAGTTTATAGCCATTTCGATTATTGCATTATCCTGTCACTCTGTTGTACCATTGCAAATTAAATTGTCAATTTGTTTGTGGCACGAACATTGAACATTCCATGCAACAAACGCGATTTGCGGCAATGCGGAGACAAGAGGGAATTCAGTTATGAAATTAACGAGCGTTTCATATTTCATAATCCACATCGCGTCGTCTAACCGATCAAATGTTATTTTATTGCTTTCTTACTTGGATAGATTGCAATCGTTTATAGTAAAGTATTTGAAATTGTTTTTGTTTTCTGGCGTCTCTTGGAATTACTTAAGTTTTTACAACACTAATTCCTATTTAACTTGACAAAGCTTTTGTAGGATTTTCGGTAATATTAGCGACCTTAGTCATATATCATTTTATAAATAGCATATAGTTTACCGATAAAATGCCCTACGATATTGATAAGTGTTCTGTTGACAAGGCTTTAGTGCTTAGTTTGAGCTTTTTATAGAAACCTTAGATAATTTTCCCTAACTATATATCTTTTATGCTATAATCCTATGAATGCGTCCAATATTTTGTACAGTATTTTAGTTGCCTATAATTTTTCCTAACAATCTTCAGTTTATATCTTTATTTGTCTACAAATTTACATTTTTATTTCGCATTGCTTTTTGCTATTTTTTATGTGTACACAAAGCACTTAAGCAACTTTCATTACCACTAAGCGTTGTACTTAATCAAGCCAAGTTTTTACAGTCATTGAAATGCCAAATGGCCAACGATTCAATTGCACATAAAAAATAATGATATTCTCTAGTTAAGACCAAGTTCTTAAAGTTTTCATTTGCCAAAAGCGTTGATTAGTTTTGGCCAAGAAAACACTTGACACTTGAGGACATGCACCTGCTTCTGTTTACTCCATAATCTTCATCGTCGTCATCATTATCGTGTTTGTTACTGTAATCATAATGAGCATTGTTAACGATCGCTTCATTAGCGTTGCTGTCATTTCATATTCCACTGAATATAACGCGAAAATCGAAATTAATTTTTAATTAACTCTTTTCTCTTAATGTCTGTGTGTATTTGGTCCCAACGGTTTAACACTTGGTGAGAAAAGTTTTTTCACAACTTGAACTCGACTTGTAAACACGCACGAAAAACATTTGCTGTTGCTGAAATATATATATATATATACTTTATAATATTGGAGCTTTGTTTCTTTTGGAGCCGTTAAAATAAAACGCGGCCACGCGGTTCGTCGGTTCGTTTGTTAATGAAGGTAAATTTCGAACATCGTTTCGGTTAAAGCGAAAACTATGAAATTTTCTTTATTCCAGTGCGACATCGTCGTCCGTCTGTATGTGTGTGTGTGTGGTGTGTGTGAGTGTGTGTGTTGTGGGTGGTTTCTACAATATGTTTGCGTGTCTCATATCAGCCAGTTCACTCTCTCTTTCACTGTATTTGTGTGTTGGCCCGACTTTGCTTCTAGGTCTGTCGAACGTCTCCCCTCTCTAACTGGATTATAAAAATTGATTTTTAATTTTTATGACAATTTCCAACTGACTCATACTGTTTACTCTTTCTTTTGCAATGCCTCTCTCTCTCTCTCTCTCTCTCTCTTTCTATCTCAGTCTATCTGTCTCTGTCGCTATTGCCATTCCAATTTATATTTGCTTGTCTTCATTTGACCCTCCAACCCAACACCCTTCTCTCTGTCCTTGCATACTCATGACATTCATGCTGAACTCGACATGTCAGCTTGTTTGTCTTGACAATGGGATAACAATGTATAATTTACCGTGGTACAAGTCCTGGGGTTGAGTTAATCACATTTAATTGCTTTGATCGATCGCATTCATTGAGAATTCACTGGGATTCACATAAATGGTTGCGTATTGTCATCAAATGTTGTCATTTGAGTTTTTGTTTAAACACTTATCGAACAAAGGGTTTAACTACGCAAATCATTAGTCACTCAATAATTAGTTTTCTGTCCGAAAGGAAGACTTACTAAGTTAGATGATCAATTAGTGTAGTCATGTGGAAAAAAACTATTGACTTTTGGAAGTAAATACAAAACAAAGTTTAAATTCGTTTACATAATTTAGCTATTTTTAACTTTATGTTAAATTATATTATATAATAACATAAACTTCAGCAGTTGTCAAATTATTATAAATAATTTTTTAGTCTAGTAATATTGTTTATTATTATTAAATTTCAAACCATATTCTCTACTCGATCTATTCTAACTATTCAGACAGTTTCTAATCAGCTGCAATTACCACTGTGCCATGTCGGCCACAAAGAATCGCGATGTCTACTTCGTGACACATTAATCATGACCAGCTCAACGACTGTTAACCTGAGCTGGCCTTTGTCACAAAACTGAAAACTCCCCTCACTTGATGCTTCAACCTGTGCAGTGTACAGTGTGCACACCCCCACACACACACATGGGTAAAATATGTATGTATGTGTAGAGGGTCAACATTTTTGGTGGCAGGACATTCGTTTGTATGCAAATATTTCAGTTTTGTTTGTTCGTTTACTGTTTGCTGTTTCCTATTTGTGTGTGTTCCATATGGAAATTGGAAAAAAGTCTTTCATGTTTTTTTCTCTGCTAAATATATTTATATTACGAATACGACGTGTTGGCCTTTAAGTTCGCGTGAAAGACACTCACAAACTGAACTGAAACGAAACCAAACGAAATGAAACGAAGCGAAGGGAAGGGAAAAAACTAAACACAAACGCACACCAAAGTTGTCCTTTTGTGCGTTTGTCCTTTAATAAATTGATGGGTGTGTGTGAGTGTGACTCTGTGTGTGTGTGAAGGGACGAACTGGCGCCAACCATCGTAATAGGCCCCTCGGCGGTGCTCTTAGTGGTCACCACACACTGCCAATCCCCCCCGGGGCGCCGACTTGAATGTCAACTGCGTCATTCTTGGGTGGCGGGACAAAAGTACATATTTTTTTTTGCTAGCTCGTTGTTTTGTTTATTTTGGAAAGGGGAAGGGGTAGGGGTAGGGGTAGAAGTAGGGGTAGGGGCTGTATTAAGGGGGTGGGTGGCAGTGCCTGGCACTTCCAGTGACCTTGCATCATTAACTTAATTGCTCGTAGCCAGTCCAATTGCCGACTTGAATTATTCAGTTGGCTTTCTGTACGGCCGAGTGGCAGCTTTTGTCTTTTCTAATATCAGTTTTCTCTTGGTATCTCTATCTTCCTCTCTCTCACTCCCTCTCTCTCTTTCTCTCTCACTCTCCCGCTCGGTCTATCTCTTGTCTCTTGGCACTCTTTGAATGCACCCATTCCTAATGCAAAACGCTTCACGTGGGGCTTATTGTCATAGTCACAGGCCTTTTAAGCCCCTTCCCTCGGACCCTCTTCTCCCTCTCCCTCTTAGCTGGCACGTTGTCTGCTCCCCATTTGCACCCCTTTGGGGATTTTGACAGTCACGTGCTGTGAGACTTAGTGCAATGACAATTTAAAAGATTTTACAAAGAAAAACTATTGGGAAATCCAGCTGTCATAGACCCTGTACTTAAGCTATATGGAAATCCAACTTTTTATAACACAATTTGTGAGTTTAATTTAGATATCTGAAGAATCTCAAGAAGACTTCTCAGTTTATTTGAAGAAACTTTCTTATAGCTTTAAACACCCTTTGTACATTTACTGTACAGAGTCTCAAAACTATAGTTTTATGCGCCTGAAAAGAATGCGTAGATTTTGTTGAATATTCCAAGACGCGTAGACATGTCTCGCTCTAATTGGATTAGTTTCAGCAGAAGGCAATTTTCACAATATATTTGACAAAATTTCAATATCAAGAACAAACTGAATACATACCTGCATCGTCTTATCCAGTATGAGATGACAACGATTCCGCCCAAAATTAAACCTCCCAAGGCACACCAAAAAAGGGTCTAAAAAGAAGGTTAAGAAAAAAGAATTTCATTAATTAATCAAATTGTAATTATTTAAACAAAAGTGATAAATATAATTTTAAATTTGTTTTGAGTGCACTTTTCTCCAATGCCTTTCAAACAATTTCCCATGATTTGTAAGCAGATTTAGTTGCCCCATAAATTTAATTGAATTCGCTTGATTGATTGTCCCTAAATGGAAGTCGTTTTCGAAGTGCCATTGAATCACTTAACAGCTTTATGGCAAAGTTATAGGGTTCATTAAGTATAGCACACAATTCCACGCCTACTCACAGTTTTTTCCTGTCTGTGCCCAAAGACATTGGCCAGAAGAAAAGGGTTTCTGTCATTTGACAGGAGAACATTGTGTGGTGTGTGTTTAAGTAGAGAAATTTTCTATTTTTTTTTTTTTTTTTTGGGGGGGGAAATTTTCTGGCAGCCAGGAGACATCATCAATTTTGCAAACTGAAATGTCAGTTGCATTGGCATTTTGGATCTCAGCCAGGCCAAGACTATGACATGGGCATAGAAATCAGTTGGTATCTGTCGAATCACTGTGACCCAAGTTACCCAAGATGATTTATTAAATTGAATCCCAGAGTCGAACTAGATAAACATGTCACAATCTGTGTACCATAAGTATAATAAATTGCAATGGTGGGAAAACAGGAAAATCTTTGAGCAGTTAATTAAGTGCATTGGCCTCTAAAATAACCATTATATATTTAGCACAGTTGCTATCAAAATCCGGTGAAAAGCCGCTAAATGAAAGCATAACGGCAAACTAAGAGATGCCACGGAGTTCTCATCTGCTCGGCAATTTGTAATTTTCCAACAATTTCAGCACAATAAAATTCTATTGTCCGTTGTGTGTGTGTATGTGTGAGTGTGTGTGTGTGTGTGTGTGTGTGTGTGTGTGTGTGTGTGTGTGTGTGTGTGTGTGTGTGTGTGTGTGTGTGTGTGTGTGTGTGTGTGTGTGTGTGTGTGTGTGTGTGTGTGTGTGTGTGTGTGTGTGTGTGTGTGTGTGTGTGTTTTTGCTAGTCGGCTTTTGTCTTGTCTCCTCTTTCCCCTTCCCCCTTTTCCTCTCCCTTGCTCGCTTTTTAGCTCGACTCTGGTTAGAGAAGTTCGTTTTTTTACTGTAACTGGCAGTCTGCCAATCTGTTTCGGGCCATGGCACAATGCAACGTTAGCCTTTTTCAACTTTATATGATCCTGCATTCTGCCATCTGCAGTTTGGCAACGATTCACAGCTCTTATTTCCAACATTTCTTCCATTTTTTTGGTAAAATCTTAATGGCGCCATAATTGTGGTAAAAAAAGAAGTGAAGTCTTAAAGTAGTTCCCTGTCAGCACATAAACTTTACGATTCGTCATCATCGTGGTCATGAATATTGTAATAAATACTTAAAACTAAATGGAAAGTTCAAGGTAATACTCACAATCCAGTAGTGCGTTTCAGTATGTTTGCTTGGAGTCAGTTGCATCGCACGTTCCTTTCATTTATGCACGTCACAGTTGGTCTGCCAATGGAAATGGAAATGAAAATTCAAATGAAAAATAGAGAGAGAGAGAGAAAGATGGGAAATAAATTAAAAATACAAACTTTGCTTAATTGAAAAGTTTTTACGCCAACAACAACAGCAATGAAATACAAAGAAGCTCTACAAAATATTTGATTAACTTTTAGTCTCAACATATGGCTTTCAATTATTGTTAGTTAAAGAATTAATGATGAATTAATTGTAGATTAAAGTTTTGTTTGGGAACAGAATTGTAGGAATTTTAAGCATTTAAAAGTAAGTTTTTCGCATAACAGATACATATAGGATATAGTTTTCTAGAACTCAGTGTTATTTCAATTATTTAAAACTCTCTTTGCATAGAACAAAGTAATATATTTTAAAATATTAACAACAATTCATATGAGACTTAGTTCATACATAGAGCTCCCTAATGGACCCCGAAGACGCTGTTGATTATATTAATGTGTACAGCAATATCCGGATTATAACATTTCATTGATTTGTTTTACTAAATATAATTGCCAAAGTGCAAACAATGGCGTCATAATCGAAGCTCCCGTTGATTGAGTGAGCCGTCAGATTAGCTTTCCTCATCGAATTTCAAGAGCACTTAATATCTGGACAAGCATCGAGCACTGTGAATAAGTGGGAGAGGTAGTGGGAGAGGAAGAGAGCACAGCTGGATGTACTGTCCTGCTGTGCAAATGATTTGGGTCCAAAATAAAAGAGAGCAAATATGCTGGAAGCGAAGGGAAATTCATTGCGTTTGATTTACGAGAACTTTACTCAATGGAGTGTTCCAAAATGTTCCACTGCGATGCCTGCACAATTATCATTATGACCATGAAGTAACGCAGTGCAAATATGACAGAGAGAGACTGCGATAACGAGGGGGAGAGTGAGCGAGAGAGAGAGAGACAGGTTAGTGAAATGAAGGTATAACATTTTTGGCTTTCGCATCGCTTTTGGCATTTACACAACGTTGGCATGAGATGAGCAAATGGCAAACTGTTGATTTTGTCTCGGAAATGCCAGTCATGTTCTCGGTTTCGTGTCGCATCGTTCGGCACGCGCCTGAACTTTGAACTTTCGCCAATGGACACAGGTTAAAGATGCTGCTGCCACAAAAGAGCGGAAAAGCGAGTAAAATTTTGGAACCATCACAACCACCCACAATATCTCACTTGAATTTATATGCAGATATGCCAAACTCTGTCCAAGTTGCTTAACTTATTTTGATTAATTTCACAGCAACTTACGCATAATTTAAGTCCCCAAAATCTTCTTACTACTCACAAATACCAAAAGACAATTGAATACCTTTTTGAACTTTTGCTTTACGCAAAATTGAGCAAATTCAAAATGATTTTATCAGTTAATTAATTTAAATTCCAGTTATTGTCTAGAGAGATACCGAGATAAATAGCTGCAGGGACTATTCTGTAATCTGTTGTATAACTAAGTGCATATTAATTAAATTCAAAGAATTATTAAACTTAGATATTCAAGAAATGATTCATCTTTAAGTGAACTCATCAAATTTGGTTAGACAGCCATTAACTTGGTTCAAACGAACTTTAATTACTTGTAATTACCATAAAGTAATTAACAATTTGGTTAAAAATTCAATATGGAAATGGAATGCTAAACAGAACAAAAGCAGCAATCGTAAATTATCTGGCCCAACACAAAAAATTACAAACGCCAAATTGTAATCAAATTGTGAGCCGACAATATTAACAACAACAACAACAGCAACGGCAACAAGAACAACAGGGACAACAAAATTACAGGCAAAACAACAAAAGCCAACAAGAATAATTCCCAAGTTGCCCATTTGCATCAAGTTATGCGACGTTATTCACACCACAGAAACAAGTGAGTGAGTGAGTGTCTTGAGTTTGACAATTGAATGTGACAGGGGCTGGAAAATGATGGGGGAAAATCGAGGGGAAAATGAAGAGGGAAAAACATATGCTGCGAATTAACAAGTTTGCTTTACGAGCGAAAAATAGCCTAATAAAAATGTCAATAATGCGACAGGCACACAATCAAACACACCCACACATACACTCAGAAATGCGGGCGAGAGTAAATTACTCATACGCAGCGTATGCCACATGTCTGGCTCAAATTCGAGTGCATTTGACCGAAAAGTCTGTGCCGCATGCAGCGTGTATGTTCATTTATCATCACTTGGCCCGTCAACGTGATTTGTACCCAACGTTGTTTCAGCCAAATCAACTTACCCACAATCCAACCCTCAATTACCGCCCAAGCACCGCCATTCCAGCAACATTTTTGATGGCTTCACTAGCGTTCAAACTTTTCTGACACACTTCGTGGCTGTGTGTTGCGTGTAAGGTCATAATTTTGTGGAGCAAAAAATAAAAAGCTAACTTTTTTGTCCTAACAAAATGCTCAATTTCGTGCAAAACACACAAAGACACACACACACGCACACAGTGGGCGTGGCATTTGGGTTTGAGCTGCCTGCCAATTTTGCGACATAAATTAGAAGAACATTACACTTGAGTGATTAGTTAATAACATTAATTAACGCACTACTTGCCCGGCTACAACTTTGATAAGCACTCATTAAATTTCATGACACTTACTGTAAGTGAATTTGATCCGAAAGTGGAAATTCGATGCCAATTACAAATTGATTTGGTGAATACAAAGCAAAACCAATTGAGCTTAATAAGTGTGTAAATTTGATTGAAGTGTAATTTTTTATGAGAGTGTTAGTTCATATCGAATAGAAATAAGTAAACTTTTAGGGATTATCCTTTGAAGTTTACTAAGAGTTTTTATTCAAACTAATTCAGTTGGAACTAAGACTTTAAAGTCTAATACAAAGAAAATTATTTAATAATAGAACCACAACTAAATCAGTTATTATTCTCTTAATAAAGTGATTGAAAATAGTTTGCTTAAACACACAAAGTTTTGAAGCTTTTTAGCCTCAAATCCATAATTAAGTTAATTACTTCTAGTCAAGTGCAGTTCTGCATTCAAAGCACTGAAACAATGTCAGAATTTTGTTTAAATAATTGCATAAATTGGCACAGAGATTTCGTCATTTAGCTATAAATCATTTAAGTAACTCATCAAATGTTTGCTATACAATGATAATATTTTCAGATACTACCAATTAGTGCATTTAGTCTTATTGAGTGCAAATATTGAGCTCAGATTCCAGACAAATTATGTCTGTCTCAGCTGTGAGCATTTCCGGCAGCACTTTGTGTCTCTCTGTGTATGTGTGTGTCTCTGTGTGTGTGTAAATAATGGCAATGATAATGGCCATGGCAAAGAGAAATAGAAATGGCCAGAAGCGTTGCTTTGCTTTCTTTGCACGACCAAAAGAATAATGTGTAAAGCAAATGAAATCAAAAAAAAAATCCACGTTTCTGGTCAGTTCCGCCCAAGTCAGCGCTGAAAATGGACGCCGGTGATTACCATAAAAAAGTATGTAAAATTTATTTAAGCTTTCAGCAGTGAATTTATCAGTGTTGTCCACAAAATAAAAATACAAATGGGGAACATAGTTCCAGACAGTGATTGGGAAAGCAAAAAGAAAAACTTTGGAAAATTGAAATTTTAAGCTGCGACTAATGAAATGCGTTCCAATCATTTCTTAAGCGTTGCAATCGAAATTGAAATTGAAATTGGAAATGCAATCAATAAAATTGATTGGTTTACAAGCAAAGGAAAAGAATACGGGAAAATAGGAAACTCGAATGAAATGTGGCCAGGTTGATAAAACGTGAAAAGAGGGAAAAGAAATAAACAAACTGTGCCACAAACAGACAGCGATAGAAAATGCTTTTAACGCCGTCTTCTTGAGTTCCATGCGTGTCGTGTTGTGTTCTGTCGTGTCGTGTCTTGTTCGTGACAGTCGTGATAACAGCTTCACACTAGCTAGAGATGGAAATGTGACAGTGTTGCGCAGTACGTAAAGACTTTCAGAGCTGAGTTTAATTAGTTCTAGAGATGAAAGCGTGAGATGTGCACTTGCAATACCACATTCCTATCGTGACACGATGGAACACGGCACGACTTCCAGAGCTGCCAACTTTATAAAGTGTAGGAATGTACTGTTCACAAATGTTATTTTCTAAGCCAATGCACGCTAAGGGCACTTCTCTGTGCTTTTGTGGGTGTGTCCCACAAGACGTTCACGCACTGACCAAAGAGGCGTGACTTGATTTTATGCGTTAAGAGTGCTGTGCACATTTCTCATAAAACGAATGATTTCAAATACGTTTTTATTGTCGAGCGCACACGCCGTGTAATGTCCACGTGCTAATCACATACTCTTTCCACCCGCCAACGATCCAAAGTAGTTGAGAATTCGTCGTCATCAGTGGCTACGGCGACATGAGGCTACGCGTGCATGTCCGTGACTGCAAAACCGCAACAGCTGCCGGATGTAATAAAGCTACGGAGTGCACTATGGGCGAATTAATGATTTTTTTGGTAATAAATAAAAGTGATGCAAGACATTAAACTTTAACACTATTTTAAAACTACTTTAAGATTATACACAAATATATTTACTTCCATTATATCAATCAAACCCTTTAACTGATATCTTAACAGTAGTTAACTCAAGATATTTGACATCAAAAACGTTAAATCGCCCATAGTGACACCGGAAGAGGCGGAAAAGCAGAGGAATCGGCAGTTGCAACGGAATTGCAAGCGGTAACCATGTCCCCTGAGTCATCAGGAGCAACATTTCGCCAACAAAACCGTCGACCCAACGAGCCATTGACCATTGTCCGGCATATAAGCTCCGTCGGGACATGGCCATGTTGTTGAGTATTGTTTGAGTTCGCAATGCTGTTGTTGTTGTTGTTTTTGCTGTTGTTACTGATGTCTTTGTGTCGATTTACGTAGCACTCGTAAATTTTGGCTTCTGCTGTTGTCGTGACAAGTTAGTCCGCGAAGTTTAAACATTTTTTTTACCTTTTCTCTTTCCTCTTTTTTGATTATTTACGGTCTGTTTGATTGCAAAACTATGTGTTTATATGTGGCAGGTGGCATATATAATTGCCAGCAACACAAGGGGTTTTGTGGTTGAGAGGGGAGAGAATGTGGTTTTTGGCATTTCTTTGCTTAACAAGCCAAGGCCAGAAACAATGCCACAACTTCAGGGCTTAAAGCTGCAGTTGAAAGACGTTTAAAGCAGTGAAAATTGTGGGGAAAAATCATTGGGAAAATTAATTTAAATATACTTTTCATAACAGACAAAAGAATGCTTCTTGTTTTTAATTTCTCTTATTTTCGGAGAGTAAAACTACCTCTGAAATTTTGGTGTGCAAAATTCCAGGTAAACTTTTGTACTGTACTGTTCCAAGTACTTCTGAGAAAATTACTGCAGCTCTTAATGCACTCGAAATCACAATATATTTTATGAAACATTTTATAATTAACAAATTTTAACTCATTTTATTTTTTTACAAATTTAAAATTTCGTTAAAATTTTGTTTTTTCTTTTAATTTTGAACGATTTTCAATATAACCTACGGATATATTGACAATGAATCATATTTATATTCGATTTCATATGCGACATTGATGCCTTTAATAAAAGGAGAGTAAATACGAGTATATAGTATCGATATCGGATAACACACGACATTCAAACAGACCAAACCAAGTGTTGATCAAATTTATTTTTATTAAAATGTCAGCTCGATTCCCTCTCTCTCTCTCTCTGTCTCTCCACACTTGCTCTCTCCCACTCTCTCTCAGTCTCTTTCTGGTGCTTGCGTCCTGGGCCTTGGCGCCTGATGTCCTTGTGATATTCGCTGTGTTGGTGGGTTTGTTTGTTTGTTTTGTTGTTGTCGACACACCAAATTGAATTCAGCAGAAAATCTCTTTGAGTTTCCAATGTGGTAGTGTGTGTGTGTGTGTGTTTGCCTCACACATTTTTATTATTTTATGGCACGGTAAAAAGCAGAAAGCTCAAATCTCCTGACAGTATATTTTTCTCCTCTACCAAACTCTTGGTCACAAGCCTTCGGCGAACTTTAGTGTTATTTTGTTATTGTCAAAATTGAAAAGTTGCTTGTGGCATGTGAGGTTTTGTGTGTTGCAACTAACAAATACGTGGAAGGCGTGCGTTTACCTCAAACCAAATTATGTTTCTGAGAAAAGAAAACTTTGTGCTTCTCTAGCGACTTATGTGACAAAATCTGATATTTAGTTTGCAGTTTTACAGACTAAAGAGATTTAAAATTCATGCCAACATTCTATATATTTAATTAAAGGCCTTTTTCTATTTGTCTCTTCACATAATTTAGTATTTTTTATGCAGCTTAAAAGTATCTTGGGTTTGATTTTAGTATAAGAACTCATTTTTCTATAAAATTCTCTGGCAAAACTCTTTTATCTCTCTGCTTGTCGATCACTTCCCACTCTACCCACTTTACAGGGTATATAAAAACATAGTTTGTTATGTCGATTTAGGATTCAGCCCACATATTTACGCTCATCCCGTGCTCTGTTTGTTATTCTCTCGTTTCGCATTTGAAATGTTGCCCCAGTTTTTCTTTTTCTTCCTCTTTTATTTATTATTTGTTGCCCAACGGCTTTTGATTTCCCGAGAAAAATATTGTCCGACCGGCATTTGAATATTATTTATATGTGAGCATACATAAATAAATTCTTTTTTTTTTTATATTTAATTTGCAAAATGTTGCACTCCAAGGACGTTGATGAATCTCTGACCGTCCCTGACACACATTCACGCGCGGAATGCAGGAAACCCGGCGAAATTCGCATCAAAACGCGCACAGCGTTTTCTTGGGCAGGCCGGTAAAGAGATTAATTACCCGAATCCGGCTGACAGTTAGCACATTTCCTGTCAGAACCGCGCACAGTTAATTAGCTGGAGCTGGAGACCCCTACACGCAACCCAAAAAAAAAAATAAAAGAGAGAGAAGAAGAGAAAGCAGCGGTAATTGTGTGTACGTGTGTGTGTGTGTTTGTGTGTGTGAGCAAGCAAAAATGAACTAAACAAAACTGATGACGTCAATCGACACAGAGAGTCGAGAACAAATATTCCACATCCGCAGGACACTTTGCAGCCTATAGTCCATTATGGTCAACCACAAACAGTTTCCAGCAGCGAATGGTTAGGGATAGAAATAGAGTAGAGCTCTGAGATTCTGCTGATTATTTATTTCCAGCTGTCAGAGAGTTGTCAACGCTTTTGTTTTACATGTCAAAGCATTCAGGCTCAAGATTAACGCGAATCAATCATCATATAGTGAAATTCTTTGAGACGGGAAATATTCTAATTTTTCTGTTTCATTGTAGGCAGCTTTTCAGCTGACAGTTTTATGTCCTTGGCCTATGATGGCACTTTTGTGTGTGTGCTCTTTTTTGCAGTGTGTTTTTCAGTAAAAAAAAATCTGCCAGAAAAGCTTGAATTTCTAACAAAACTAGCACTAACTTGGAAATAAATATATAAGGACTCTTTCATCCAAATTTGACAAAATGGGTTCGATTTTGAGAATTTTAGATTTTGATTGCGATTAATTCTCCTAGTTGTCCAGAGTATAAAAAGGTATGACTTTTTAAGATATCGCTTCATTTGGCTGAGTTATGATCAGTCAAAGTTGGGAAAATTGTGAATTTAAAATTTTGAGCTGAGGACCTCATATCTGAGGACTGTGGCATCGAAATTTGACAAAATGGGTTCGATTTTGAGAATTTTAGATTTTGATTGCGATTAATTCTCCTAGTTGTCCAGAGTATAAAAAGGTATGACTTTTTAAGATATCGCTTCATTTGGCTGAGTTATGATCAGTCAAAGTTGGGAAAATTGTGAATTTAAAATTTTGAGCTGTGGACCTCATATCTGAGGACTCTTCCATCCAAATTTGACAAAATGGGTTCGATTTTGAGAATTTTAGATTTTGATTGCGATTAATTCTCCTAGTTGTCCAGAGTATAAAAAGGTATGACTTTTTAAGATATCGCTTCATTTGGCTGAGTTATGATCAGTCAAAGTTGGGAAAATTGTGAATTTAAAATTTTGAGCTGAGGACCTCATATCTGAGGAATGTGGCATCGAAATTTGACAAAATGGGTTCGATTTTGAGAATTTTAGATTTTGATTGCGATTAATTCTCCTAGTTGTCCAGAGTATAAAAAGGTATGACTTTTTAAGATATCGCTTCATTTGGCTGAGTTATGATCAGTCAAAGTTGGAAAAATGGTGAACTTTAAATATTGAGCTGTGGACCATATATCTAAGTACTCTTTCATCCAAATTTGACAAAATGGGTTCGATTTTGAGAATTTTAGATTTTGATTGCGATTAATTCTCCTAGTTGTCCAGAGTATAAAAAGGTATGACTTTTTGAGATATCGCTACATTTGGCTGAGTTATGATCAGTCAAAGTTGGGAAAATTGTGAATTTAAAATTTTGAGCTGTGGACCTCATATCTGAGGACTCTTCCATCCAAATTTGACAAAATGGGTTCGATTTTGAGAATTTTAGATTTTGATTGCGATTAATTCTCCTAGTTGTCCAGAGTATAAAAAGGTATGACTTTTTAAGATATCGCTTCATTTGGCTGAGTTATGATCAGTCAAAGTTGGGAAAATTGTGAATTTAAAATTTTGAGCTGTGGACCTCATATCTGAGGACTCTTCCATCCAAATTTGACAAAATGGGTTCGATTTTGAGAATTTTAGATTTTGATTGCGATTAATTCTCCTAGTTGTCCAGAGTATAAAAAGGTATGACTTTTTAAGATATCGCTTCATTTGGCTGAGTTATGATCAGTCAAAGTTGGGAAAATTGTGAATTTAAAATTTTGAGCTGAGGACCTCATATCTGAGGAATGTGGCATCGAAATTTGACAAAATGGGTTCGATTTTGAGAATTTTAGATTTTGATTGCGATTAATTCTCCTAGTTGTCCAGAGTATAAAAAGGTATGACTTTTTAAGATATCGCTTCATTTGGCTGAGTTATGATCAGTCAAAGTTGGAAAAATGGTGAACTTTAAATATTGAGCTGTGGACCATATATCTAAGTACTCTTTCATCCAAATTTGACAAAATGGGTTCGATTTTGAGAATTTTAGATTTTGATTGCGATTAATTCTCCTAGTTGTCCAGAGTATAAAAAGGTATGACTTTTTGAGATATCGCTACATTTGGCTGAGTTATGATCAGTCAAAGTTGGGAAAATTGTGAATTTAAAATTTTGAGCTGTGGACCTCATATCTGAGGACTCTTCCATCCAAATTTGACAAAATGGGTTCGATTTTGAGAATTTTAGATTTTGATTGCGATTAATTCTCCTAGTTGTCCAGAGTATAAAAAGGTATGACTTTTTAAGATATCGCTTCATTTGGCTGAGTTATGATCAGTCAAAGTTGGGAAAATTGTGAATTTAAAATTTTGAGCGGAGGACCTCATATCTGAGGACTGTGGCATCGAAATTTGACAAAATGGGTTCGATTTTGAGAATTTTAGATTTTGATTGCGATTAATTCTCCTAGTTGTCCAGAGTATAAAAAGGTATGACTTTTTAAGATATCGCTTCATTTGGCTGAGTTATGATCAGTCAAAGTTGGAAAAATCGTGAACTTTAAATATTGAGCTGTGGACCATATATCTAAGTACTCTTTCATCCAAATTTGACAAAATGGGTTCGATTTTGAGAATTTTAGATTTTGATTGCGATTAATTCTCCTAGTTGTCCAGAGTATAAAAAGGTATGACTTTTTAAGATATCGCTTCATTTGGCTGAGTTATGATCAGTCAAAGTTGGGAAAATTGTGAATTTAAAATTTTGAGCTGTGGACCTCATATCTGAGGACTCTTCCATCCAAATTTGACAAAATGGGTTCGATTTTGAGAATTTTAGATTTTGATTGCGATTAATTCTCCTAGTTGTCCAGAGTATAAAAAGGTATGACTTTTTAAGATATCGCTTCATTTGGCTGAGTTATGATCAGTCAAAGTTGGGAAAATTGTGAATTTAAAATTTTGAGCTGAGGACCTCATATCTGAGGAATGTGGCATCGAAATTTGACAAAATGGGTTCGATTTTGAGAATTTTAGATTTTGATTGCGATTAATTCTCCTAGTTGTCCAGAGTATAAAAAGGTATGACTTTTTAAGATATCGCTTCATTTGGCTGAGTTATGATCAGTCAAAGTTGGAAAAATGGTGAACTTTAAATATTGAGCTGTGGACCATATATCTAAGAACTCTTTCATCCAAATTAAAGAAAATCGGTTCGATTTTGAGAATTTTAGATTTTGATTGCGATTAATTCTCCTAGTTGTCCAGAGTATAAAAAGGTATGACTTTTTGAGATATCGCTACATTTGGCTGAGTTATGATCAGTCAAAGTTGGGAAAATTGTGAATTTAAAATTTTGAGCTGTGGACCTCATATCTGAGGACTCTTCCATCCAAAATTGACAAAATGGGTTCGATTTTGAGAATTTTAGATTTTGATTGCGATTAATTCTCCTAGTTGTCCAGAGTATAAAAAGGTATGACTTTTTGAGATATCGCTACATTTGGCTGAGTTATGATCAGTCAAAGTTGGGAAAATTGTGAATTTAAAATTTTGAGCTGAGGACCTCATATCTGAGGACTGTGGCATCGAAATTTGACAAAATGGGTTCGATTTTGAGAATTTTAGATTTTGATTGCGATTAATTCTCCTAGTTGTCCAGAGTATAAAAAGGTATGACTTTTTAAGATATCGCTTCATTTGGCTGAGTTATGATCAGTCAAAATTGGGAAAATTGTCAACTTTAAATATTGAGCTGTGGACCATATATCTAAGAACTCTTTCATCCAAATTTAAGAAAATCGGTTCGATTTTGAGAATTTTAGATTTTGATTGCGATTAATTCTCCTAGTTGTCCAGAGTATAAAAAGGTATGACTTTTTGAGATATCGCTACATTTGGCTGAGTTATGATCAGTCAAAGTTGGGAAAATTGTGAATTTAAAATTTTGAGCTGTGGACCTCATATCTGAGGACTCTTCCATCCAAATTTGACAAAATGGGTTCGATTTTGAGAATTTTAGATTTTGATTGCGATTAATTCTCCTAGTTGTCCAGAGTATAAAAAGGTATGACTTTTTAAGATATCGCTTCATTTGGCTGAGTTATGATCAGTCAAAGTTGGGAAAATTGTGAATTTAAAATTTTGAGCTGAGGACCTCATATCTGAGGACTGTGGCATCGAAATTTGACAAAATGGGTTCGATTTTGAGAATTTTAGATTTTGATTGCGATTAATTCTCCTAGTTGTCCAGAGTATAAAAAGGTATGACTTTTTAAGATATCGCTTCATTTGGCTGAGTTATGATCAGTCAAAGTTGGAAAAATCGTGAACTTTAAATATTGAGCTGTGGACCATATATCTAAGTACTCTTTCATCCAAATTTGACAAAATGGGTTCGATTTTGAGAATTTTAGATTTTGATTGCGATTAATTCTCCTAGTTGTCCAGAGTATAAAAAGGTATGACTTTTTAAGATATCGCTTCATTTGGCTGAGTTATGATCAGTCAAAGTTGGGAAAATTGTGAATTTAAAATTTTGAGCTGTGGACCTCATATCTGAGGACTCTTCCATCCAAATTTGACAAAATGGGTTCGATTTTGAGAATTTTAGATTTTGATTGCGATTAATTCTCCTAGTTGTCCAGAGTATAAAAAGGTATGACTTTTTAAGATATCGCTTCATTTGGCTGAGTTATGATCAGTCAAAGTTGGAAAAATCGTGAACTTTAAATATTGAGCTGTGGACCATATATCTAAGTACTCTTTCATCCAAATTTGACAAAATGGGTTCGATTTTGAGAATTTTAGATTTTGATTGCGATTAATTCTCCTAGTTGTCCAGAGTATAAAAAGGTATGACTTTTTAAGATATCGCTTCATTTGGCTGAGTTATGATCAGTCAAAGTTGGAAAAATCGTGAACTTTAAATATTGAGCTGTGGACCATATATCTAAGTACTCTTTCATCCAAATTTGACAAAATGGGTTCGATTTTGAGAATTTTAGATTTTGATTGCGATTAATTCTCCTAGTTGTCCAGAGTATAAAAAGGTATGACTTTTTAAGATATCGCTTCATTTGGCTGAGTTATGATCAGTCAAAGTTGGAAAAATCGTGAACTTTAAATATTGAGCTGTGGACCATATATCTAAGTACTCTTTCATCCAAATTTGACAAAATGGGTTCGATTTTGAGAATTTTAGATTTTGATTGCGATTAATTCTCCTAGTTGTCCAGAGTATAAAAAGGTATGACTTTTTAAGATATCGCTTCATTTGGCTGAGTTATGATCAGTCAAAGTTGGAAAAATCGTGAACTTTAAATATTGAGCTGTGGACCATATATCTAAGTACTCTTTCATCCAAATTTGACAAAATGGGTTCGATTTTGAGAATTTTAGATTTTGATTGCGATTAATTCTCCTAGTTGTCCAGAGTATAAAAAGGTATGACTTTTTAAGATATCGCTTCATTTGGCTGAGTTATGATCAGTCAAAGTTGGGAAAATTGTGAATTTAAAATTTTGAGCTGTGGACCTCATATCTGAGGACTCTTCCATCCAAATTTGACAAAATGGGTTCGATTTTGACAATTTTAGATTTTGATTGCGATTAATTCTCCTAGTTGTCCAGAGTATAAAAAGGTATGACTTTTTAAGATATCGCTTCATTTGGCTGAGTTATGATCAGTCAAAGTTGGGAAAATTGTGAATTTAAAATTTTGAGCTGAGGACCTCATATCTGAGGACTGTGGCATCGAAATTTGACAAAATGGGTTCGATTTTGAGAATTTTAGATTTTGATTGCGATTAATTCTCCTAGTTGTCCAGAGTATAAAAAGGTATGACTTTTTAAGATATCGCTTCATTTGGCTGAGTTATGATCAGTCAAAGTTGGGAAAATTGTGAATTTAAAATTTTGAGCTGTGGACCTCATATCTGAGGACTCTTCCATCCAAATTTGACAAAATGGGTTCGATTTTGAGAATTTTAGATTTTGATTGCGATTAATTCTCCTAGTTGTCCAGAGTAGAAAAAGGTATGACTTTTTGAGATATCGCTACATTTGGCTGAGTTATGATCAGTCAAAGTTGGGAAAATTGTGAATTTAAAATTTTGAGCTGTGGACCTCATATCTGAGGACTCTTCCATCCAAATTTGACAAAATGGGTTCGATTTTGAGAATTTTAGATTTTGATTGCGATTAGTTCTCCTAGTTGTCCAGAGTATAAAAAGGTATGACTTTTTAAGATATAGCTTCATTTGGCTGAGTTATGATCAGTCAAAGTTGGGAAAATTGTGAATTTAAAATTTTGAGCTGTGGACCACATATCTGAGGACTGTGGCATCGAAATTTGACAAAATGGGTTCGATTTTGAGAATTTTAGATTTTGATTGCGATTTATTCTCCTAGTTGTCCAGAGTATAAAAAGGTATGACTTTTTAAGATATCGCTTCATTTGGCTGAGTTATGATCAGTCAAAGTTGGGAAAATTGTGAATTTAAAATTTTGAGCTGTGGACCACATATCTGAGGACTGTGGCATCGAAATTTGACAAAATGGGTTCGATTTTGAGAATTTTAGATTTTGATTGCGATTAATTCTCCTAGTTGTCCAGAGTATAAAAAGGTATGACTTTTTAAGATATCGCTTCATTTGGCTGAGTTATGATCAGTCAAAGTTGGGAAAATTGTGAATTTAAAATATTGAGCTGTGGACCACATATCTGAGGATTTATATATTCTCAAATTATACAACAATTCTATATGAAACTAAATTAAAAGCTTAACATAATCCCTATCTATGTTAACACTACACAAATAAGAAGCTAGATAACTCCTTTCATCACATTTGAACACTATATAGTCAAGTGCTAAGCTGACCACACCTTATAGCAGAATGTCAGAGTAATTTAGAGTCAAAGCTCTCACTCGTAAATTACAACGATTTACATATGATTAAAGAGCTGATTTTGTATGCATTCAATTTGTGCTTGGATAAGCGCTCAAAGCGTTGCACGTAAATCACTCAACGCACACACACACACACACATACGAACACAGCCAACAATATGTGCGTGTGTGTGTGTGAGGTGTGTGCATGCAAACAACGTAGCCAATTAATAAGGTCACATATGTAAATGATTAATGATTGACCTAAGAGCCAATGGATTGTTTAACTCTCGTGATACATGGCGTATACATAATTTAAATACGCACGTTTCCTTAGCAACTATTATAGCAATATATCTATGACTATATCTGTACTGTGTGCACAATCCAATCAATTTGAACTCTGCTTGCTTTGATTTCGGCTCGAATTTATAACAACTTGTTCAACTGAATTACGATCAAAATTTGTCCTTTTTTTGTAGATCTTTTAAAGCGCAGTCAAGTCAATTAAATATGTTTATAAAAAGTTTATACAGTTGGCCAACGACTTGAAGCGTTTAATAGTCTCGGCTATAAAAGTGGCAAGAAGGGGTTACCAAAGCGATAAACGTGGCCAAAAGTCATAAAAGTGGCATAAAAATGCGAATTTAAATGAAACTGAAAACTCACCTGCTAATCTAGAGGGGAGAACAGGCAAACCAAAGAGTCAGAGTCAGTCAGAGCCAGGCTAATACCATTTACCACTCGCTGCAGCTGGATTATGCAAATGACTGTGACTTGGTTTGGAGGGGGAGGGGAGGAAGAGGGAATGGAGTGAAGCGAAGGGAAATGTGCTCTAGTTTCTATTATCTTGTGTATAAGTAATTATGCTAGAAATTACAATAACCTAAAGCCATTTGCATATGCATGTCACTCCCATTCAAAACTGACCTCTGGGTGTATATGTGTGTGTGTATGTGTGTGAGTGTATATCAATGCTCTCGACTCGCTGGTTTTAGTCCTGCCATGCATCGTTGACCAATTCAGACAGCGATACGATGCTCTCTCTCAGTCCCCCCCCCCCATCCCTCTCTCTGACTCTCTCTCTCTCTCTCTCTCTCTCTACTACTCTCTCTTTTACATCTTTTATGTGTTTTGGCCTAAATGCGCTTTGCCTGCATCCGGCTGCCTTTGGCTTTTAGTTCGCTTTGTGGTAGACGTTGATGGCTAACGAGCATTGGAGCTCATCTGATGTTTTGTGAATGTGTTTAGTTTATACTTAGTCAAAGTACGATGAGCAAAGCAGCGGTTTTGTGGTTCATAAGCCAAAACCTTGAAACATTGCACTCACTACCTGTATGCAGAGGCTTATTTTATGTTGGAACTCATAGTCATAAATTCTTGGAAAATTCAAAAATTCTTAGGCTATTTGGTGGTCTAAATTTATAGAATTGAAAATCTTTAAGGGACATAACAGCAGTTCAAGTCCATAGTTACTTAAATAAGATTCTTTATTAAAAAATATTAGTTTTCCAGCTTGAAAACTTGTTTTTATAACCAGTTTTCAACTAAGCTTTAAATACATTACGTATACGCAACATATTGACCTGCCTGACATGAACTAACCGCACATTTTAATTATGTTTTGTGTAAGCCAAAACGAAATCCAAGTAAATCTCAAAACAAACGATAAACGCTGATTGACCCAGCACGAGACTATAGGAAAATAAGAAGAAAAAACAAAACAGTAGGTGATGAAAGAACAAATAAAGAAGGAAAAGGTGAAGAGAGAAAGAGAAAAACAAAAGGTCCGAGTATGCAAAACGGAAGCCATGAGGACAATTTGAGTCCATTAGCTGTTAAGCCAAAACGACAGGCCAAAAAAACAACAACAGCAACAATAATGATGACAACAACAGAAACCGCAAAAGGTAATAATGTCGTCGCTGTGCACCTGCAAAATAAGCCATTAAATGGACTATACTACAGCCAATTCCCAGCTATTTCCTTCTCATCTGCTGCTGGCAAACTGTTGATAGCGCAGCGAGAAAAGTGAGAAAACTCAGCTTAGTTTGCTGTGTTTTCCCAGCGGGTATCGAAACAATATTACTACCGTCATTCCGTTTGCCATTTGATTTCAAAGCTAGTAAATAAATATTTGTAGCTGTACTTTTGCGTGTATCGAACAGAAAATACTCAAATGAAAAGTTCGTCATATTAAATTTTCCATCTACAAACCATTTAAGTTTGTGATTATGTAAATTTTTCTAATCGGCTCATATCACTAGGGAGGGAAGAAGAGATGCACTTTTCCTGCCAAATTTGAGGCGGAAATGCAATTTGCATTTCAGTTTTGCAGCGCACCGGAAACGGAAGTTGTACGCTTGTCGATCAACGAAAGCCTTTCGAAAATACTCATTAATATTGTATTGACACAAGAGTTGCAATGTTTTCAACTACTTTTATAAACATTACAGTTTAAATATCAATATTTAATGTCATGCAATTTGTTTTGTTTATTTGTTATGCAAATGAATGCAAATATTAATTAAATTTCAAACTGTTTAAGCCTCAAGTGGTGTAATGACTATACAAACAGAGAGAGAGAGATTATGTTGTGGTCGGTAGTGGGTTTAATTTACTTTATAAGTAGCATAGTTTAAGAAGCATTGTGTTAAATTAAGTAATTTGACCATGAGTCTGAATACTGTATATAAAGAGAGTACTAACAAGTAAATCTGTAACCAATTTTAAGTGCTTTTTGTTTAAGAGACTCAATTTTCAAAGAAACTTTTCAAACTATGGGTATTTTACAGTCTAGCCTACTCTATGACAGCCTTCCCACTCGTTTTGCTAGGCAAACATAATAATGCAAATTGCAAGCATGATGAATTACTGACTCTGCGAATCACTTCTGACAAAGCAAACAAACGTTATTGAAATGATTTCTCATTAAACTGTAAAAGAGCAACCATTAAAGTTAGAGCAACTAACTTTAGTTAGTCAGTAGGTTAGTTGGAAAAACAGTTCATTGAAGCCATGAAACATTTAGTGTTTCCATAAATTATAAAATGGTTGCTATCTCTATACCACCCTCTTTCTCTCTCTCTCTCTCTGTCTCTCTCTCTCTCTCTCTCTCTCTCTCTTCCTCTCCCTCCCTCTCTCTCTTTCGCTCTCTCTCTCTCTCTCCTACATCCATTCTGTATGTCTCTTTTTCCTGGATGACAAGACACATTCTGTCAATATGTTGCCATAAATATTAGCATATTCATATCAAGACTTTTACGTTGACAGCAAATCAACTGGAGGTCATAATAATTCACGCACACTCTCACACCCACACACACAGTCGTAGATTGATAAGACTGTATGTGGGTTGATACAAAAGGTTAGCTAGTGATAAGTCATGCATCTTGGCATAAACTTAAAATGAGCCAATTAATTGAACGTTGAAAAAGCAACCATAAATTATTCTAACAAAACGTCCCCATAATTTGACCAAGTTTTTCTCTCAGTGTATTTTGAATTCCCTCCATCTTTCAATACGTTGTGTAAGTAAATTTTATTGCCAACATTTGTAAAATGTCAGCGTTTTTCGTCGCTGATATGATAACAAATTATAGCCAGATAAAAGACAGTCTTTGATTTCAATTTGATTAATGTGATGCCGTATTGAAGTGGAAAGCGTAATTATCACTTAAATGTCGTTAGCACTGAAAAAGTCAGCTGTGGGAGTAGTAAAATGTAGGCGGAAATTGCAAAAAGCTTTGACCTTTAAGTCAGCACTAAGTTTAAGCTTTACTCATAAATATTTTCCGACACTCGAGTCGATAATCCCTAGAATGATTTGTTTGCCTAACTATGAAATGTTTCCAGCTAGATTAGAAACCAAAATTTGTTATAGATACAACTTACAAAGCTGGGACATTTTAATGGCCTCTTTATATGGAGAACATTTTGAGAGTATAGCTAAAAACACACACACACACACACACACAGTTACACCCACACGTAAACTTTGACCTTTATGACTATGCGAAAAGAGTGAAATAAACAAACAAATTAAAGCAAACATAAAATAAAGTCGACTCTAAAGCATAACAAAATGCCACTCCGATCAGGTTGGGTTTTGGGTACAGCCCCCTCTGTCGGACGCCAAAGCAAACGTCTGGGAACGTCTGGGAGCGTCTAGGAACTCTGGCAACTCTGCATGTTTTTGTTGTTATTATTATTGTTGTTTTTGTGTTGTGGGCTCCACTGTGTGTTTGCCTTGGCGCCTAAATGGTTTGGGCGTGCCCAACGGGGCAAAGAGTCTGTAACATGAACTAATTTCCTCAGAAAAAAAAGAACTCAAGGCTAAAATAACAAAATCCTGTGTGGGCCAAATGTGGGCAGGGCCAATATAAATCACACAACAAGTATGCTGTCAAACAATTTGTTCACGTTGCTTTTTCCGCTCATCGTTGAAGTTCAGAAGAGTTTGCTCTATCTGATTGAATATGAAAATCTGTTGTATATTAAGCTGGACACTTTGGGGAATTTCCCTGTAATTACAATATAATCCAGTCAGAAAGAAAATACCTATTGATTTTCATTCCAAACAACGAATTCTGACTGTAATTCAGCTGTATGACAACGAAATCAATTAAAAGATTCCCCATTTTTATATATCTTTTCTGCTTGTGCATAATTTTCTTTGGTCCTTTCAACTGTCCAATGGATAAATAGATTTTCACACCAAAAAATATGAATAAAAATCTCGACACGAAATCCCAAATCAGCATGTTTTACGCATATGTATCTGTCAGTATCGATCAACAATTCTGTTTTATGTCTAAAAATAAACTTAAATACACAGAATATTACGCATACGCAGCGTTCGTCGCCAAGGAGCAAATTTTTCTTGTTATCGTTGCCGCCCTTGTTGTTGTTGTTGTTGTTGTTTAAACAATGCTCTATGGTATTGTTAATGTTTGGGGAGTCGGAAATTTTGTGATTCCACCCACTTGGGATTCTAAGGCGTTCGTATAATTAGCATAAATGTCATAAATACTCGGTACTTGTCCCGACCACCAGCAAAAAGCGATGCTTTCGACTGTAGTCGTAATGGGTTTGGTTTGGTTTGGCTTGGTTTGGTATTTTTAGCATCTTTTTTTCTTATTTTTTTTCGCTGAAACAATGAAAATATCGATCCAACTTTAGGCGCAACTTTAGCATCGAAAAAATTAACATGGAAATCAAATCAACAAATGAAACAAAAGAGCCTTAAGTGAAATCAAATAAAATGTTTGTACAAACAAATGAAGAGCAAAAAACAAAAGGGCTTTACCAAAAAGTTAACCAAGCAGTACACTGTAAAAAATGCAGTTCTTTTAAGTTTAAATTTGATTTTAAAACGCAGTATTTCAATAGAAAACAGAGTACATATTTTGCTTGTAAGATCGTGGCCAACTTAACTAATTTCTAAAAGCCAACGCGACTTTTTTGAATAGTGTAAGTTGGCGTAAAAGTTTGACGTCAAAAAAAATTGTGTTTCGTCATTTACCGCGTAGTTTTGCTGCCCCTTTCCCTTATTTTCTTTGGCAAGTGCGTGAGAACTAAAAACATTCGAAACAACAGAGCACATTGTCAGCGGGCTTGGCCAACGGCTAAAAACCGGGTGTGTCGTTCTGACTGCTGCTTATGTCCTTGAGCAGTGCTGCCATTAAAGTAACAGCAAAAGGCATTCAAAGCATTTGAAGCACTCCACACTCAAGGGCTCTGAACTCCACGAGACAATGGGTAGGGGGGGAATAACGGGACGAAGGCGCCAAGCGTACGACGATTGCGATTTGACTGTCTCATTAGAAGTAATTCAAGCAGCACATTTTGGTCGAAACGAAACGAAGCAATGTTAGCTAAGTTTCTCTCAAAACTACATTGAACTCTTGCGCAAAATGACATTTCCCCACACCCCAACTCAGTTTAGTGTTGTAGTGTGTGCACTGGGGCGTATACGTAATGTGCAGTCGTAATACTTTGCAAGCAGTTGAATTGCTGTACAAAGAGTTTGCAGAAACTCAACAGAGAAATGCACCTAGAGCGCATTATACTGAATTTCAGGAATTTTATAAAAGATTGAAAGCCAAAAGGAATAGAGTTTAAATGCTAAAGACCTTCAAAAGATTAAAAGACTATTATATGGAATTTAATGACGCAGTCTTTGACTTCTTTTTAAGCTGAAATGATGTATCATCAATTAGCAAAAACTTAACGATAAATATAATAAACTGACTGAAGTTTCCTTTCGAAAACTTTCAGTTACTTCCGTTAAGGCGAAAACTTGACTTGCGATTATCTTTTGCTTAAACTGATTCGACAATTATATTTTAAACTTTGTAGGATTAAGAATGGTGTAAGTAGCTTTTATAGCTTATAATTGGGTAATAAGAAGTTGATGTAAAGTTGTTGTATATTACCCAGTGGTGACGGAAATTTGAGCATTAATCAGTTGTTTCTTCTAACAGGAAATTGGAAGTTGAATATTAAGGGTCTACTCGATATAAAGTTAAACTTTAGTTAACATCAAACACTTGCTTAAGACTTTATAGTTTAATTCAAGTTGGACAGTCGATTCGATCTCTTGAGTAATTTCTATAGTTAATTTTTTCAGAATTTTCCTCCTTTAACTACTTTCTGTAAATCTAATTATACCTGCTGGCAACTGTAAATGCATAAGGACAGCTCAGATATAGGTCAAATAGAACAGCTGCCTACAAACTCCTACATTTTATTACAGAGTTCCTTACGCTACATACCAAACTTTTAACTTATTTATTAACTGCTAATGGCTTTCATCAGTAACATTTAATTTATACTATAGTTAATATTAAATACATTCTTCTGATGCACATTCAGTGCATATGGAAAATTGATTTCATAGCTGCTCGCCCATATTGCAATTGGGTCAGAGTTGGCCAACTAAGCAATTCGCATTTTCACTGCAATTTGTGGTAAACTCACCTGTAACCAAAACAGGAAAATGTAACTACAGGGACCAGCAGCACAAAGCGGCGAACGAGCAACGAGCGGCGTTTTTTATAGAACAACTTTTAGTTACTCAATTTTTAATTGAATTCTCTCACTTGTTTTAATTGAATTTGAAATTGTTAACGGTTTGACGGTTTGACTGTTAACTGTTGTTGAAACTGGCACGTTTATATTATTTTATTAACTCACACATAAACCAGATGATGACAACGTTTGGTCCTGTTTTATTTGTTTAATATTTCTGTGGATTTTATATTATATTTTTGACGAACAATGTGCGACAGATGCGGTCAGTTGCTCTCGCGCGACTGATGAATGAGTCTGATGAGGAGAATCGTTGTTGGTTGTCTTTTGAGTGTTCTTCGTTTTTGGTGTTCGGTATTCGGTGTTCGTTATATTTATTCGGTATGCACAGTATTCGGAATTACTGTTTGCTGATAAGGTGGATAGAGAGGGGAACTGGAGGGTTTAATATTGTTGTTTTGTTTTTGGTTTTGCTTTTGCTTTTCCTTTCGCTGGAGGCAAACGGGCAACAAAATTCAATTCGGTTCCGATACTGGGCCAATGGGCCAAGTGCGAGCGCAGCGAAAGCTCTCCAGCAAACAACAAAAACAACAGCAACCAGAAGAAGAAGAAGAAGCAAAAGAAGACGAGGAAGCACAGTAATAACGAAAGCGAAACGAAATAAATGCCTTTAAATAATTTATTGCATTCTTTTTTCTTTTTTGAAAGAAACACGTTACAAAAATAAATAAAACACAAGAACAAACTTGAAGCAGTGTGCGTGTGTGTGTGTGTGTTGGGAAAAGTCACTTGTAACGACCGCTTTTTAATCTTTAATTAATTTAAAATCAAAGTTTATTTTTGGCTTGACTACGAACTACCGTTAGAGCGCCTGGACACGCCGTAAATGTGTTTGTGTGCGAGAGTGTGTGTGTGAATTAGCGAGAGCGAAATGTGAGAATCAGAGCAAAACGACGTCCACTCCGCAGCGTATCTCGAACTGAATTGAAAAGTTGCCAGCCTCGAGGTGCGAGTGTTAGTGGTCTCTATGTTGCTATCTGTTCACTTTTCACTGCTCTATGCTCTGGTGGAAATGAAACTCTTCTCACAAGTTTCTCAAGTGCCGACACATTTGATGTTCGTTCGTGCTCCTCATCGGAACATGCGTATGCATGTGCGTGTGCAAGTGCGTGTTTCGGTTCTATAAACTTTGTACTTCCATTGACACTCTTTCCCCAAGTACTGCATGTTGTGCCGCCTTATGTGCAAGTTTGATTTCCATTTTGTTTCGCTTATTGAGAGCTTGCCAAAGCTCGCTCTCTTTTACTCCATGCCATTCCCGCTGTTGCTCCAGCTGTTTGCATTGCCTTTGCTTTCCAGAATTGCACAATAATAATAATAACAACAAACGAAGCTTTTTACATTGTAGCAAAAGTTCAGTATTGCTTTGGTTAGCTGCACGCTCAGCTGTTGGGCAAATGAAATGGTACATGGTAGATCAAAAGAATATTAAAATGAACAATTAGAAACATGTAATTTGACAAGTTTAAAATTTGTTATATTTTATTTAATATATGTAGATATAAATTAATGATTAAATTATATGAACTCTATTAAACACATTGCTAATGTTTTAAGTAGCTATATAAATATATGAATATTATTTATTGCAAATAACAACTTCAAGTAACTGCTTCGTTTGCTTTAACTGTGCAAGTTCTAAATTTAAGACGCCTTCACGGTACGTCTTCATATCAAAAGTAATAGGCAGAAGGGGAGAGACAGAGAGAAAAACCGAGAGCAACCTCTGACGACATTTGCTTGCTGTGCACTTCCAGTTGAGAGCTTTTCTAGCGCCGTTACTTGAGAGAGCGCATGCAAAGCAACTGAGCTTTTGCTCCAGCTGAGTAGCAAAGCTGACGAAGCTTTTACTCGGCAAGAGCCTCGTCAATGCTGCGCGTTTCATTGATGCCCAAATATAGGTCAACAACGTGCTGCGCTACAGTTGGTGGACTAGAGAGAGGATCAAGGGGAACGAGAGGGAATGAGAACGGAGAGACCAAGACGAAGACAGCGAAAAAGACATCGTTCTGTGGGTTTATCAGTGCAATGAAAACGATGCTGATGCCACTTTGTGCACATGTCTGAGCTTGTCTGTGTGTGTGTGTTTGAGTGTGTATATTTATTGTTTGCTTGTTTGCTTGTGTGTGCAAATATTGTGAATTGCTTAGATGGCCGTCGTTGTCGTCGTCGTAGTCGTTGTTGTAGTCGTTGTCGTTGTCATTGTCGGTGCCGACATAACCGCAGCTGCGGCCGCATTGAGGGCCAAAAACAATTTGCAAATACATCAGCGCATCGTGCATCGCGACCCGTTATCATCAATGACTGAATTTATGGCCGGCCTTGTCGGCATTCACAAATATTTGGTGCATTTGTCATGCTCTCGTCGTTGTTGTAGTTCTGCTCCACGCAGTAATTGAATTTTATTCGCCGACAGCTGACATTTCCACGACAATTTCATCGGTCTTTTTTTAATTCTTGTTCATTTCTTTTTCCATCTTTTTTGTATGCAACAACAGAGAATTTGCTTTGTTATTTCTTGCAGTTTTTTTCCTTCATTTCTGTTTTCTGTCCGAAATTGGGTCAAAAGTTGTAGTGCTGAACTGCTGTTGGCCCTATGATTGTTGCTTCAGCTAAGCACATTTTCAGGATAATCTTAATTGCGCTTTTAATACCAAACCCCACCCTCAGGCCACGCCCTCGAAGTAAACTCAGTGGCAGCGAGTACGTTGCAAGGACTTACTTAAAGGATATAAAGCAAAAGCTTGTTCATGTCGGCGTGTTTGACGCCTCGCTGAATGTGCAAGTGGTAGAGGATGAGAAGGGGAAGAGAAAGAGGAATAGGAAAAGGAAGAGCAAGCTATAGCAACGCCAAAGGAACTCAAGGATTTCCAAGCACGTTGCCCTGCTTCAAGCTAAAGCTCTCAGCTCGTGTGCATCATTCTAATGCCCCACAGCTAAACACAATTGCTACACGCCCCCTCGCACTCCCATTTTCACTCCCCTCCTACCATTTGTCGCCTACTAAATCCAGCTACGATATTTTATTTTCATCCACTTGAAAATCAAAAATTCCCTAGCGCTTATCGCCAAACAATTTGCTTGGCCAATGGCAACATTATATCAGGCAAATTATCTACGGGAAACAATGAATGAAATTGCCATTTTACTCAAGCTTAATGGCTATAAAAGCAAGAGCAGAGACTTCCTTTCTCTCCTCCACCCCCCTTTTGCCCAAAAATCTTAGTGTGGCATGAATAAATAATAATAAATCAATGCAAAATAAAGGAAAAACAATTTCTAAAGCAGACAAAAGCTAAAATTAAAATCGTATTACGAGTTTATTGGTAATAAAATTTCAAAAATAATCTGCTTAATTTACGAGACTTTCGGGAAGTTGTAAGTGGAATATAAGGCGTGAGCGTAATGCTCTGAGCTAGTGTACAGCTAGGCGTATACGCAATTCAATTGGTTAACGTTGCAGCAAAGCAATTACAGTTAGATGTCATGTCTCTTGAGTTTATCTTAAGTTGTCTAATTACTTTTTGTTAAGGAAAAAAGACACCCTGTATATTGTATATATATAATTTCACTGAACGGCCTTTAAAGATTAAACAGTACTCAGTATATTTACGGCTATCATTAAGATACAATCGTAAACATAACTGTTGCACCTGAAATTCTTGTCACTTCCTTTTGTTTATGTACGATTTATCAAGTTTGAGGAGAGTACAAAGAGTCCACAAACTAAAGTAAACAGTTTAAATATGACTTTTATAGATTACAAGCTCATTATGATAGTGTCATTTCATTCGATAACATATAAAGTCGTATGACAAATCGAATGAAACTGAAATCATCAACAGTTGAACTTTGTAATCTCTGTGAACTAGCCAGAAAAAAAAGGAAATTCACCATTAATATTAACGATCAATAACTATAAAGATATCATTCCTTAGCTTTATATGGAGATATATGTATGTAGGCATTGATTAGTAATGTGAAAAGAAAAAGAAAGTTCTTATCTTTAGTATCTCCAGCTAAAAATCACAAATTTCACTGCGCAGTAGACAGTTTAAAATTACAGTTCTTGTCAAATTCGAAGCTCTGATTACTTCTTTTGTCATTTATTTAATAAATCAATAAAAGCAACTTCTAGACAACTACTAAACTGTGTTCTTTGTAGTCACTCAACAAGTGACGAAATTTTCAGACAATAATTGAAATTAAATTTCTTAAAAGTTAGGTGTATTAGAGGTACTTTATGTAGGATAGTTTCTGTGTATTAAAAAAATTTTAAGAAAATTTTTACAACTTTTTCTTTTCTAATAAAATATCACTTCATTTAATATAAAAATATTTCCTTAAATAATATATATTCTTAAGTAAAGGCATGTGATTAAGTTTATAATAAAAAATTTATCTTAAAAGAAATATTTTACCATAAATAAAGATATTTTATTAAGCCAGATATTTTTATTTAAATATTCCTTTTTAAGTACTTAAAATGATATTCAAACTTTCTTTGTTCATCATGAAATTCAAATTGATATCCCCAATTTAACTCCATGAAAAGACCTCAGACCTGAGAAGCTTATCGAAAGTTCGAATTTTTATAGATTATAGCGAAAAGTGACAACACGCATGACTCATGGGGCTGGTCAGTTATACGAGTACGAGACGATAATAATAATGGTGTATATTACCAGCTCATCGTTAGATAAGAATAATACAAAAGCAGAGCGATCGATAAGCTTATAAATTATATATGTATCGTAGTAAAAATGACGTATTGACATGACAAACTGTCAAAAGTTGTCACCAACTCGGGTCAAGTTCTAGGCCCCAAAAAAAGAGACTGAAAGAGAGTGAGAGTGAGAGAGGCAGACAGCGAGAGAGAGTGAGTTTGAGAGTTGGATATCACATACGACACCTGATCAGAGTTCTAAGCATATGGCGGCGCTATAGTTAACTGATAAGGTCGACTGTCGTTGCCAAAAAGCATTCATTATTCATTATCAATATCAACAGTGCCGACGAGAGATAAGAAATTAAATGTCAGCTAAGGTTTTACTTCAGAGCAACGTTCATAAGTAAAATTGACTCCGTGCCGAACGGATCGGTCGTTATACAAGAGCAAGAAAAATAAACCGCTCATGAAACAGTTAAAAAAGAATAATAAAATTTAAACGGCTGTGAAAATAGAACCCAAATTGTTGAGCAAATATTTGTTAGAAAATAAATTAAATTCCACGGCGCGTGTGTCTCGGCAGTGCTCCGACTACAAAATACGGCGTAAAATACAAAGAAAAAATTCATTTAAATTTAGCAATTTTATAGACATGTCCGAATTTCTGCGGGAACATGTAAGTTATCACAGGGAATCCAGCTTATCACATTCTTGTGATAACAAATTATAACTGTGAAGAATTTGTTTTAGTTTTTTTTTTGCCACGCGTGTCAAAATCTTAATTATCACAACAAAAACAACAAAACCCATTTAAAAGTGACTTCCGCCTTATAAACAGACCTTAAAGTGTATATAGTTTCAAGTTTTTCCATGAACTCTACAAGTTTAAGACCCATGGAAGGTATCAGGTGTCTTGCAGATAAGTTTTTAGCATGCCAAATTTGTATTGATAACTGTGATAGCACGTGATAAAGCCAGGCAATTTCTTATCACATATTAAATGGCTAAAATAGGCTTAGATGGGGGACTAATAAATACCCTAGAAGCAGGAATGTCTTGAGCTTTGATGGCATTAATAACAGATGTTAACGAGTCAGCTGTTGTGTGGAATGCTATACTAAAAGATACCCTTGAGACAAGACAGTTGTCAAAGTAACTTATAAATATGATAGTTTTTGAAGGTTTTTAATACGCTAAAGTTTTGAAAGTAAGCATGATAACTATACTTGAGTGTACTCGACTTGTTTATACCCCATAAATAACCGTTTAATCTGTTAAATTCGTTTTTTAAAATCAGTTTAAAGCCCAATCTATCTAAATGAATTTCAATAAGATTAACAAACTTCAAGTTCATGTACAACATATTAAAACCATAACAAAATTCCAATGTTATTTTGCTTAATCTTCAAAAACATTTTTTAAAAATTTCATAATTGTTTTTTGTTTCAAAAGATTTTTAAATATCAACAATTGCTCACAAAATCACTTGAAATGCCCAAAAATTATTGATTATGACGTCATTCCCAGTACATAAATAAAATTTCTTTGCTAAATCAAATCAGATATAAAAATTTACTGGTCCCTTGTGTCAGTTGGCATTTTGATTATAACTTTTACTATCTGATGATTAGATCATCGTGCGAATTACTTTTCAATTAAAAATTAATTTACTAAATTTAACATTCGATTAAAGTACAGACTAATGATGACCTCATGCTTGACTCATTCGATTGTTAAAAGAAATTTAATGAATTTGCAGGAATTGTATTTAAATAACAAAAGAATCACTAGTAGATTAAAAGTATTATTTATTAATATTGTTTTTTTGCAGTAGACATTGGTTTTAATCTTATCGTAAAGACAAAAAGTCTTTAACTTTATAGATAAACAAGGTCGTAGAAATTTAACAACATTTTATATATAAAATAAAGTTTTAGTAGCAAAAACTTTTGTTAAGTTTACTGTTTTTCTCCAACTATTTTTCTATCATTCTTTTTTTTCTGGCAATAATTAACTATTTGTTGCTGTGTTCGATTTGGCGTCGTTGATTGTAAAATATAGATAAGACTACTATATTTCGTATATCGGTATTCTTTTTGATAAGATAAACGATTCAAACATGTTGGTAGTTGTGATACCAAACTATTTGCAGAGTGACTACCGTTTTGGTTTCCTGTATTTAAATGAGTTTAAGAGGAAGTTTAGCATTTTATTGTAGTCATTTTTCAAATTAGCCAGAAATTAATCAAGCCATAAAATGATTGTTTGTGGAATTTTTATTAAAGCGTAATCAAAAGCTAAAATTCTTTATGAATTCCATGAAAAACTTAAGCTGACTTCCTTTGGAGACTTTTCTAATAAAATATTATAATAATTTTTACTTATAAATTGTGTCTTTAAATAAAAGAATCTATATCTTATCATTATATATACCGCTTAGGTAAAGTCTTCATTGATTTTGTGCTTTCAAAGACTCCAGTTTAACTTTTACTTATAGCAGAGTACTCAAGTTAATACTAAGTAAATTTATTGTGTGACTAAAATAGTCAATAAGTAGTATTCTTATCTATTTACAACTTCTAGGCAGTCCATAATTTAGGTAGCTTCAACAAATAGTAATTTCAGTATCGATATCATATACCTTCTTTACAACAACCATTACAGGGAACATAAACTGACGTTGTTAGTAATCAGTTTTTGTTCTAAAATTGGGTAATATTTCAAATATGATTTCTTTACTTCTTGCCTCTCTTATATCGATATCTTATCGTTATTTAGTTGGTAAAGTCTTGGCGCGTGTACAACGTGATTATTACAACGATAAGATCTGTTCAAATATCGCATGCACTCAATAACTATTTGAATTTTCTTAACTTACAGGGTGAATATGTGTGGGTTAAGCCACAGAATACTTCATGTGAATTTGCAGTACCTTTTGGTGCACGCATTGTGCGCACGGAGAAAACCCAAACTTTGGTCTGCGATGATAACAAAAAACAGTTTTGGGTACCAGCTGGCGATGTGCTTAAGGCCATGCATCTTACCTCACACGAGGACGTGGAGGATATGATCACATTGGGCGATCTGCAGGAATATACGATATTGCGGAATCTACAGACACGCTATGCCAAGCAGTTGATCTATGTAAGTAGCTATAGAATTTGGGAAGAAATGGAAGAGTTTACTTGTTAAATAAGTTTGGGGTGAGAAGAATAGTTGCCATTTCAAACCATACAATTCTTTACTGTAACCAGAATCTTTATTTATAATTTCCACTTTTCTACTTCTTGCAGACATATACAGGCTCCATGCTGGTGGCCATTAATCCTTACCAAATACTGCCCATCTACACAACCCGCGAGATACAGCTGTATCGCAACAAGAAACTCAACGAACTTCCTCCGCACATCTTTGCGATCAGTGACAATGCCTTTCAGCGTCTGCAGCGGCACAAGGAGAATCAATGTGTGGTGATTAGTGGTGAGTCGGGTGCTGGCAAGACAGAGAGCACCAAACTGATACTGCAATACTTGGCGGCAATCAGTGGAAAACATTCGTGGATTGAGCAGCAAATAATTGAATCGAATCCCATAATGGAGGCATTTGGCAATGCGAAGACTGTGAGGAATGATAACTCATCGCGTTTTGGCAAATACATCGATATACGGTTTACGCCACAGGGTGCCATACAGGGTGCTCGCATACAACAGTATTTGTTGGAGAAATCACGCATCGTTTTCCAGAGTCGCGATGAACGGAATTATCATATATTCTACTGCATGTTGGCGGGTCTCAGTGCAGCGGAGCGTTCACGTTTGCAGCTGGAGGAGCAATCACCAAGTCAGTATCATTATTTGGCCCAAGGTGGCTGCTTTACACTGCAGGGAAAAGATGATGCCAAGGATTTTGCTGATATACGTGCGGCACTTAAAGTGCTCTCCTTTAAGCCGGATGAAGTCTGGTGTATACTTAGTCTCTTGGCTGCCATTTTGCATCTGGGAAACTTAAGATTTAAGGCCACAGAGGTGGCTAATCTGGCAACTGCCGAGGTGGATGATCCGGTGAATTTGCAACGAGTAGCAGATTTGCTGGGATTGCAAACAACGCCACTAAATGCGGCACTCACGCAGCGCACCATCTTTGTTCATGGCGAGCATGTGGTCACTAGTTTGTCCAAGGAAGCTGCTCTGGAAGGACGAGATGCCTTTGTCAAGTCCCTGTATGATGGCATCTTCGTACGCATCGTTAGGCGCATTAATGACACTATCGATAAGAAACCGGAAGCACCTGTGAATAGCATAGGTGTGCTGGACATTTTTGGATTTGAGAACTTCGATAACAACAGCTTCGAGCAGCTCTGCATCAATTATGCCAATGAGAATCTACAGCAGTTTTTTGTGGGACACATTTTTAAGGTTTGTATAGTTTTTTACCTACTCACACACCTTTTCTGACATCCAATTTGCTTGCAGATGGAGCAGGCCGAGTATCAGCTGGAGCACATTAACTGGCAACACATTGAGTTTCAGGACAATCAGGATATACTCGATCTGATTGGCATGAAGCCGGTGAACATTATGTCGCTTATCGATGAAGAGTCTAAATTTCCCAAAGGCACTGATCAGACACTGCTCGATAAACTGCATGTACAGCACGGTAATCGTTCCATTTATGTCAAGGGAAAAACAACACAAACGTCTCTTTTTGGCATACGTCATTATGCTGGCGTTGTCATGTATAATCCTTTGGGTTTCCTTGAGAAGAATCGGGATTCATTTAGCAGTGACCTCCGCAATTTAGTGCAACGTGCGAGTAACAAGTATTTGGTGGATATATTCCCACATGAAATGCCCATGGATACGGCCAAGAAGCAGCCAACTTTGAGTATTAAATTCCGGAATTCGTTGGACATGTTAATGCGCACCTTGTCGCAAGCTCATCCCTACTTTATACGCTGCATCAAGCCCAATGAGTACAAGGAATCAAACGTGAGTAGCAATTGTATTCATTTCATTCAATTAAAACAGTTTCGATTTCAAAATGGCTGCCTTCATTTTCCATTTGTAGTACGCTCAAAAGTATGCTTTGATTTTTTCTAGTAGTTTGATCTTGTAGTTAAGCACCATTAGTTTACTCGTTTTTCTAATTTAAATTGAAAAAATTATGATAATATTTTATTTTTAAGTAATCAGTTGATTATTTCTTTAAAATGTTGCTCTTAAAGTTATTCAAACTCAATGAAATCAAGTTTTCTGTTATGCGCTCAAAAGTATGCTACAATTTTTGAGTATTGTTACCTTGAAGATCAGCAAAGTAACTGAAACCCATTGAAATTATGTCTTCCCCTATATTAACATAAAGTTCTATTCCATATATATACAATTTTCAAACTAATTTCGTTTTCCGTGCCTCTGCAGAACTTCGACAAGGAGCTGTGTGTGCGTCAATTGCGCTACTCGGGCATGATGGAGACGGCAAGAATACGTCGTGCTGGCTATCCTATACGCCACGCATATCGCGCCTTTGTGGAACGGTATCGTCTGCTAGTGCCCCGCACTGGACCCTTGGATCAATGTGACTGCCGTTTGGTCTCCCGACAGATCTGCGAAGCAGTTTTGCCCGCCAACTCGGATCGACAATATGGACGCACGAAACTCTTTCTACGCGACGAAGATGATGCGCTATTGGAAGCAGAGCGTTCACGTGTAATGCTCAAATACATTGTGACCATACAACGGGGTATACGACGTGTGCTCTTCCGTCGTTACATGCTTAGATATCGTCAGGCTATAGTCACAGTGCAGCGTTATTGGCGTGGACGTTATCAGAGGCGTAGATATGAGATTATGAGACGCGGATTCCATAGACTGGGCGCCTGCATTGCAGCCCAACAGCTGACGACCAAGCTTACAATGGTGCGCAGTCGTACCATTAAATTGCAGGCACTGTGCCGTGGCTATATGGCCAGAAAGCGATTTGCTATAGAATTCACAGCAAAACGGCAAAAGAAGAAGATAAAGCAACAGGAGCAATTGCGTCTAAAGGCTGAACAGGAGCAGGCACTGCGACTGAAAGCGGAACAGGAACAGCAGCAGGCACTGCGGCTAAAAGCGGAGCAGGAACAGCAGCAGCAGCAACAGCAACAGCTACTGCTACAAAAGGCTCAACAGGAACAGGAGCAGAAGAAAGCCGAGGAGCAGCGCCTGAAGGAGGAGGCTGCCGCAAGGAATGCTTTGGTCATGGCGGCAGTGCAGCAGCCAAAACGCACAAAGTCCATTAAGCGAACAGAGCAGCAAGTGCTGCCGGCACCCACGTTGCAAGCCCGCATGTCTTTGCCCCCACCGCCGCCGGCCATGTCCCCAATTATCATAACGCCCATGGCAGGACGACCGGCGAGCAGTGCGGCAAGAACTAATGGCAATGTAGCAGTGCTAGAAACACCTGGTTATGAGTCCTCCAAACAGATTGTGGACGATGTTTTTGGTTTTCTCAACGATGAACCGGATGTGAGTGGTCCACTGGGTCCGAATGTTAAGGAGAAATCCTTACTATTCGAACGGGAGCTGCGCTTGCGCAAAGATATCCCAACGAAGCTGCTGTCCCGACCTGTCAACTACTATGAGGCAGCGCCTCGCAAAATTATCAATCAGACGCGTCTCTAGCAGTTGCCTGTGCTGGGACAGCCCTGAACAAATCTAGTCGATAAGTAGCATATGATAAACTATAACGAGTACAGTTGAACTTCGCTATAAATGACAAAATGAAAAGAAACAAGTAAAGAAAGTAGTTCAACTGTTGCTTATATTACGATATTACATCTCTTTCATCCTTCCCAAAGAGCAAACATCCGCAAAAGTTAATGGAAAAAGGGACATGTTTTGTGGCAACTGTACAAATGTTATATAAATGTCGGCTTTGTATATAAACAAACTATACAATATTACAAGAAAAGCCTTGTTCTTTGTGATTGTGATTTATTTAGCATATGTATATTTAATGAATGTATGTACTATAGTTTAATTTATTTTTTTAAATAACTGTAAATAAAATCCGCTTCGGTGATATCTAAGGAATTTAGACACTATATTATACTATATGCAAAATCCATTTGTCTTTTCTTCATTTTTCGTCTGCGTTTTTTTCGTTCTGGTTTGTGGTAGTTAATTCTCAATTGTTTATTGTTCTTGTGTTTTTCTCATTTTGCTTACCATAGACATAAGTATACTTAGAGTCGCTTTTCCGCTCAATGTCAAATGAAGATCATCCCCATATACCGTTTTAAAATTAATTTCAACATTAAAATTTTCGTGTCATTTGCCAGAATTAGAACGACGACGTCAGTCCTCTTAGATTTTGATCGCAATTCTAACTTATCTACGGAAATTAGACCATTCTTATATATATATATATATATATTTTTGTTCCACATTTTCAAGTTCTACTCAACTTATTGATAAGAATTTCAATTGTTTAACTGCGCCACTCTTGGGCCATATTTACATAAACAGCCAATTGATTAGAGCCCTATAATCTTTAAACTTTAATTGCCTTACCACAAACAAATTTATGGCAGCTATTTATTAATTGATATTCTTATATTTTATTTAAAGAAGGAATTGACAATGAGTTTTTAGTTATCTTATCATTAACTTACCTTCTGATTGGCATCTTTACTGCAGAAGAATATTTAATTATTTATGGCATTTATCTCTGATCTGAAATGGAAGTCTATCTATGTCTTGGACTTTGGAATATTGACAATTTCCGTCGCTAAAATTTTTTTTTTTTTAATATTTGAAAGTTTTACAAATTGAGCAAAAGAAATTTCTTTAAGTTTTTCTTTAAATACTTACCTTTATAAATTATTATTTTTGAGTTATTGTTTCCTGAATCAGTTTCAGAAAAGTTAATTTCAACATTAATTGAAAAAACTTTAAAGCTACGATTTTTTTTTATCATTTTCAGTATTAAATTCAAAGAAAATATTTCAACTTATTTTCTATAATTTTTCCATGCAATCCTCAATCTGGAGATAGTTTAAATTTATTCCCATTTTCCCTTCACTTACAAACAGACCAAAGATTTTTTTAAATAAAACAACAAACACCAATAGAATTCCCAATATTTGTTATAGAATATTATAGTTGATTTTCCAAATGATTTTCTATATGAGTCACAGAGTCGAGAGAAAATTTCGTTTTCCCAAGAAAACATTTTTTCAGAAAAATTTGGAAAGAATTTAGAAAATTTGTAGTATTCAAATCAATCTGATTTCAATATTTCTTCACACATCGAACCTTTGTTCAAATGAAACAACCAACAGCGAAACAAATCTAAATATTTATTAAAGAAAATTTTAATAATTTTTCCCAATTTTCTTACTGAGTCACAAAGTCACAGAGTCCAGAGATGCACACGGTTCGAATGGTAGTCAGCAACTAAGTTAGGAACTTGGTTTATGTTAGTTAAACAGCTCAGTTATCGCTATCGGAAGGCGTTGGAAGTTAATGCCTTCCCACAAAATGATAAATGACATAAAAATGCGATCGTAAATAAACGACAAGGTCTTATCGCCTTTTGGCATATCTTAAAGAAAAAGCTTACTATAACAGAACGTTTCGATAGCCTAGTACCTACATAGATTAGAGCTGACTAAGTACAGATGATAGCAGCACTATAAACAGTAACGATTCGTATAAGAGAAATATACTGTTAAAGTTAACATCTATATTAAAACCTAACCGACTTTTGTATGCCCTATTTTTCTATAGATTACACTACGGAAGAGCGACAGTATTACCTCTGTGGGCACTATACGTCTGCCCAAATTGGTGCCAAGTAATCCGGATACCTCGGACTTTAGTTTCCAGAAATATGCATCCACCTATTTCTGCAGTGGCAACACATCCCAACATGAACGAAAGCCACTCAAAGAGCCGCTTTTGAAGCATGAACTTCCCATAGATCAAATGGCTGCAAAGGTAAAATTTATTCCACTTATAAAGTCAGAAATGTATAATTTATTTTTCTCTACTTAGGCCATTTGGTTAATGATTTTGCGTTTTATGGAGGACCTACCGGAAGCTGCTGCTCCAGTGCCACCGAATTATTCCTTACGCAGTCCGCAGCTTATGCAGGACATGGCTCGGATACTTGGCTCAAAGCCACGTCGTTTTGTTCGTCAGACTCAGCGGCGTCAGCCCAAGCTGATCGGCAATGGCCAACGGGAGGCAGAGGAGTTTTACCAACTTTGGCTCAATACTGGCAGCAGTCATTTGGATAAACTGCACTTCATTATAGGACATGGCATACTGAAGGAGAACTTGAGGTATATATCATGTTTTCCTGGTCTCTTATTATGTACAGGGTCTAAAAAATGTGTTTGTATTAAATTTTTTATCTCCCCATTTCTTTGCAGAGATGAAATCCTTGCACAAATCTGCAAACAACTGTATTTGAATCCCAGTCGCGGCTCCTTTGCCCGCGGTTGGCTGCTGCTCACGTTGTGTCTGAGCTGCTTTGCGCCCAGCTCCAATTTGGAGCCCTACCTTCGCAGCTACATGATGTTGGGTACAGCCAAATTGCACTCGGCAGCAGCGCAGCAGCGTCTGGATCGTACCTTGGCCAATGGGCCACGTTCACAGCCGCCGTCGCTGCTGGAACTGCAGGCCATACGCAGCAAGCAGCCGCTGAAGTTGGCCATTTACCTAATGGACGGGGAGGCACGAAAGCTGCAGGTGGATGCAGCTAGCACGGCAAGGGAGGCAGTGCAGCAACTGTGCGATGGACTTGGATTAAGCGATAGTTTTGGCTTTGGGTTGGTGTTATCTTATGAGGAGAAACTCTTGCCTTTGGGAGCTGGAAGGGAGCATGTGCTGGATGCGATTTCCAGCTGTGAGCAGCGACAATTGGATGTACCTTGGAAACTATATTTGCGTAAGGAACTTTTTGATGCCTGGTATGATCCAGCACTGGATCCACAGGCCACGCATCTCATCTATAAGCAGATTGTGCAAGGACTCAGGTGTGGAGAGTACCGTTGTCGTTCCGAGAAGGATATAGCCATGGTCTGTGCTCTGGCCTGTTATATAGAACACGGCTCTGGAGCTGTGTCCCGTTTAAATGATGAACAATTGACGGAGTTTGTACCCAGGGATTTGCTGGCTCCTGGCGAACGGGCTGTTAGTAATTGGAGTCGTCTCATAGCAGCGACCTACGAGCGCAGTGCCTACGTCAAGAAGGGTCAAGATTTGCTATCCCAGCAACGCGCCAAGGAGGACATTTGCCTCTATGCTCATCTCTCCTGGCCCATGCGGCACTCACGACTGTTCGAGGTGACTCGCTTGTCGGGACCAAAGCTCCAAAGCGACGAATTAATCTTGGCTGTTAATGCCACCGGATTATCCCTGATCGATGAGACGGAACAGGTGCTCGCCTCCTGCAGCTATGCGGATCTGCTGCGAGTTCAGTTTGAGGAGAAGGACCAGTTACATGTGCTCACCGTGCAGCATGAGAACTTTGTGCTGCAGTGCAGCGAAGCTCTAGATGCTGCAGAGCTTATAGACTATATGCTACTCAATTTGAGGCAACGTTCCAGTTACGCTGTGGCCATCATAGCCTGTGAGCGCGATGATCAGTTGTTGCTGTCACCTGGTGACCTGGTTCAGTTCGAAGCAGGTGTAACCGGTGCCCAGTTGATGTCTGGAGATGCTCAGTGTCTCTGGCGTGGCACTGCCAATGAACAAAGTGTTGAATTTCCTGCCAACAGTGTGCGTATTTTGGCCACGTTAACAAGACCCAGTCTGGCTCTGCAGCAGGTGCTCAAGGAGCGCGCTGGTGTCGTCTCCGAGGAGTCGAATCCCAGGGTTGTGGATAAGCCCATTCCAGCTAGACGGCGTCAGCACTCGCTTGCACAATTTGCTGAACTGCAGTTTAGAGAGTCCATGGCGTAAGTTTCTTTTAGAGTTTTATGATGCCTACATCATAGACCCTGTAGTTAACCTAACACCTTTATTTGCAGCTCGGAGAGCGTTCCACTCTGGCGTTATTCCCCGGAAGCACTTAAGGCACCTTTGCTCAAATCACTGCACTCCAATCCACAGCTGTACCAACAAGCGCTAGTCATCTATCATCATATACTCAAGGTGAGACTGAAACTACAACGCAGCTAATACCCTGTACTAGTTGATTACTCACCCTTTATTTTCTTTTCCTAGTACATGGGGGATATAGCAAGGGGCAATCTGGCTGTGAATACAGATCTGATCTTTCAGCCAGCACTGCAGCATCCCTTGCTCTGTGACGAGGTCTTCTGTCAACTAATGAAACAACTCAGTGGCAATCCATCGGATCAGAGTGAACAACGTGGTTGGGATTTGCTCTATTTGGCCACTGGAATAATGGCACCCAGTGTGCTCATTATGCGTGAACTGATCCTATTACTCAGACTACGGTCGGATACTTTGGCGGATGCATGTCTGAAGAGATTAAAGCGCACTCTGCAGTATGGACAGCGAAAACAGCCGCCACATTTGATCGAAGTCGAGGGTATTCAGCAACGTTGCATGCACATCTATCATAAGATCTATTTCCCCGATGATACGGTCGAAGCATTCGAGATTGAATCACATACAAGAGGATCAGCCCTCATTTTGGACGTCACACAGCGATTGGAGATTAAATCCCAGTTGGGTTATAGCATTTTTCTAAAGATCGGCGAGAAGGTTTATGCAATGCCCGAAACGGAATTTGTCTTTGATTATATTACGGAATTACTGAATTTTCTGCGTCAACAGAAGACAATTCGTTCCACTTGTGATGGGCATTATCAACTTCATTTCATGCGCAAACTTTGGTTGAACTGTCAGCCAGGAGTGGACATTAATGCGGATCTGATCTTTAGTTATCCCCAAGAACTACATAAATATCTCAAGGGTTACTATGACATTGACATTCAATTGGCTTTAAAGCTCGTTAGGCTCATCTATAGCGCAGATCAGGATCGTGATGAGGCTATTCCGCTGCAGGAGTTAATACCCGAAGATTTGCTTCAGCTGCGGACCCTGGCTGAGTGGCATCAACAGCTTTTGCCCCTGCTGGAGCAGAGCATAAACCTTGATGAGGATCAGGCGAAGTTATTGTTCCTACAGGAACTAGCAAAGCAACCCTGTTTTGGTTCCACATTCTTTGCAGTGAAACAACTGAATGAAGAATCACTTCCGGAGAATCTTTTGATTGCCATCAATTACCAGGGCTTCCATCTGATCGATGCGCTCAATAAACAGCTACTCAAGAGTTATAGCTATACGGATCTTGGCATCTGGAGTTCGGGCAAAAATCATTTCCATATACGTTTTGGTAACATGATCGGTGCCTCTAAATTACTGTGCAGCACAACCCAAGGCTATAAAATGGATGATCTACTGACATCCTACATGAACTACTATAATGAGCACTTTTAAGCTATAGTAAATATATAGACACAAAACTTTTTATTTTAAATAAAAAGTAGCTATATTACTACATTTATTTTAGGCGATTTTAAATCAATTTTTATAGTTTTGAAATACAAATTTCATTTGGAAATTTCACATAAATTGTTTAATTAAATTTGAATTCTTTTTCACATATAAAATGAGATATATAGCTGCATACAGCATCATTCATATCATGTTTTTGGTCTTTATCCCACAAGCAGACACAATTCTCAACACCCCATTTATTATCTGGATTTTTAACACCATACCATTTTAGATAAGGGGCTTTTTCTCCAGTAGTTTGTGATACAAACTCTCCCTCTTTACTGATATCATTTAAATCAATCCAATAATTCCTATTAGGTTTTAACTTTGGTTTTAACAAATTATGTTCGTTCTCATCTTGTAGACTCGCCAAATGTCCACCCATTTCTTGACACTTTTTCAAAGCATCTGACCAGTTAAGATGTTGTTTATCCCCAATGTAGTAATATTTATTTCCAATTTTCTGAAATCCATTGAGTTCCGCTGGTGGAATTTCTGTCATCCTGTTATACACAATTGGTAACGAATCCTTTTGATTCTATAATTATAAATTTTAATAACACTATATGTATTTAAATTGGGTCTAACAGATTATTTGACTCACTTCACTATTGGCTACCAAAGTTAATGATAGTATTGAAAGTACGCAATATAAGATTTGCCTCATTTTAAAATTATAGCTTTCTCCAATTGAATAAATGGACAACAAGACTTTATGGTTTGAGCACAAAAATTGAACTCTATGGTTGGAGAACAAAATTTGAACTGATTTTATTTCTTACAATCCTCGACTTAAATAGCATCAGACAGAGCTCTCCTCTAAGATATTTAGAATTGTACCCCACGCACAGAATAGAGCGTGGTTTATATTTAGATCTAGTCTTATTCTATGCTTCGTTTCCAAGCATGGAAACGGATCGCAAGCAGAGATAAACAGAGTATTTTTAGATTAGACATTTAGGGTTTACATAGTTTCTTAAAATAATCCCCGCGTTGTTATTTTCTGTTTACATAACATGTTCATTTTTGAACATACTGCCAAGGGCCACAGAAAAGGGGGTTACTTAAATAAAATGACAATTACTATGGTTAACTACATTTTGTTGTTGTCGCTGTTAATGCTGCTGACGCTTCTGTAGACGCTTCTGCTGATGCTGGTGCTGCTGATGTTGATGCTGCTGCTGACGTCGACGGTGCTGCTGACGATGATCTGGTGTCGCTGCTATCGTTGACGCTGTGTCGCCGCTATCGCTGCTTATGCGGCGGACCTTATCTTCGGCACTTGGGGTTGTAAATCCTCTACCGTGCCGACCGTTGTCTTCGGCTCTTGGGGTTGTAAATCCTCTTGCGAGCCGATCTTTGATTCTGGCTACTCTTTGGCCTCTTGAATCTTTTTACGTATATATCTTTTACTTTCCGATGTTAGCCTCGGAAACGCTTACTCTGCCTCCTCAATGGGAGAACAAATCGAATCAGTTCTGTGCTTCTTATATAAGCAACAGACCAATTTTTACTTAGCAACCTTATCTACTCCACTATAAGGTGCTGGTTTATAACTCTGTGTTCCTTACCACTGGTGGGGGGAAACAACAGAACGCTTGAAAGACCAACTAATGGATCTACATCAAGTTTTTTAAGTCTGCCTCCTCAAAGGGAGAACAAGACGAATTAGTTCTGTGCTTCTTTTGATAGCAACAGACCAATATTAATTAAGCAGCCTTAAGTACTCCACTATAAGGTGCTGATTTAAAAAACTCTGTGTTCCTTACCACTGGTGGGGGGAAACAACAGAGTGCTCGAAGGACCAATGAATGAATGGACCCTTGATACTGCAGCTCCATGGCTGCTTGAAACTTTCTACGTATTTTTATTACACTTTCCGATGTTAGCCTCGGAAACGCTATAATTTTGTGCCCGCCGATTTAACTTTATCGAACACACACAATTTATTAAATTTTTATTTTTTTTTACTTTTACTTTTACTTTTACTTTACTCTGCCTCTTTTATTTCTGAGCGCTCGAGCCAAAAAGTTTTATTAATCCTTTTCGGATATTTATATAAACTCTGCCACACAAAGAGCAAGAGCAATCAGTTCTGTGCTTCTTATGATAGCAACAGACCGATTTATTTTGCAACCTTAAGTATTCACTATAAGGTGCTGGTTTATAATTCTGTGTAACTTACCACTGGTGGGGGAAACAACAGAATGCTCGAAGGACCAATGAATAAATGGACAACAAGACTTTATGGTTTGAGCACAAAAATTGAACTCTATGGTTGGAGAACAAAATTTGAACTGATTTTATTTCTTACAATCCTCGACTTAAATAGCATCAGACAGAGCTCTCCTCTAAGATATTTAGAATTGTACCCCACGCACAGAATAGAGCGTGGTTTATATTTAGATCTAGTCTTATTCTATGCTTCGTTTCCAAGCATGGAAACGGATCGCAAGCAGAGATAAACAGAGTATTTTTAGATTAGACATTTAGGGTTTACATAGTTTCTTAAAATAATCCCCGCGTTGTTATTTTCTGTTTACATAACATGTTCATTTTTGAACACCAATGAAATTCAATTTAACACTAAATGTGTTACTGGAAGCAAGGAAATATATATACCATTTGCAATATTTAATATATTTATGCTTTGCCTTTGTTTTGGCATTGAAATATATTCCACATATAATGAATTTGTATATTTTTATCAATTTAATGAATATACTATATAATTTATTATTCTATTTCAGTTCCTGGAAGAGCTCTACACTATGAGTTCTTCGCATGAAAGTAACCCCGTGACCTTTTTAATCATTAATAATGACTCAAATTTAGATTATTTTAAATGATTTTATATTTTAGTATTTTGAGCACAAGGTTTTATTAGCAAAATACAAAATTTATTTGGAAATTCCACTTAAATTTGTTAATTTTAATCATTCATACGAAGAGTAATGAATTCTTTCTCACAAATGAATTGTGAGTATGCGTCGCATTTTGCATCATTCATACCAAGTTTTTCGTCCAAATTCCACAACCAGACACAATTCTCAACACCCCATTTATTATCTGGATTATAACTGGGATACCAATTCAAATAGGGGGCTTTTTGTCCAGATGTTTGTGATATAAACTCTCCCTCATTACTGATATCATTTAAATCAATCCAATAATTCTTTTTAGGATTTAAATTTGCTTTCAACAAATTATATTCGTTCTCATTTTGTAGACTCGCCAAATGTCCACCCATATCTTGGCATATTTTCAAAGCATCTGACCAGTTAACACGATTCCTTTCCTCAATATAGTAAAACTTATTTCCAATTTTCTGAAATCCATTCAGAACATATTCTCCTACCGGGCCTTCTGTCGTCATGTAATTTCCCATTATTTGGTTCTATAATAATAAATTTCACATTATATTTTTAACAAGTGTTTAACAAATTTTATACACACTTCACTTTTGGCTGCCAAAGTTAACGAAAGAATTAACAGCACAACGAATATGATTTGCATAGCTTTATATATAGCCTTATAACGTTCTTCAATGAATTTGAATTTAACACTAAAAGTATCTCGGGAAATATGACTATTTATATACCAGATAGACAGATTAAAAAAAAATTGAACACATGACTATTCTTCATCATTCTTAAGAGAAACAATTACTTTATGAAATATATTAATCTTTTTTTATTTCAAAAATATTTAATTATAAAATACGCAGCATTGTTGAAAATATTATCAATATTTATTAAAAATTTAAATATATTTCCGAAAAAAATATAAATATAAAATAAATAAACCATTTCTTATCAACAATACTGACTCAAGTTCAGTTTGTTTATTTATTGAAAAATATAGCAACGATAACAAAGTTGTGCAAAATTTATTATTTTTATTCTTAAAAATGTAATTTATTAGAATAAAATAAATCTGTGACATTTTAAATGTATAAAAATTCCATTTAAAAAATTCCATAATATATGTTTTATCTAGAATTTTTGTACCCAAATTTTAAGAACTTATTTTAGACCCCGTACTCAAGGAGAGTAATCTCTTTTCATACTACCACAACTTAGAAGCGACTAGATTAGTCTGGACCAAGTTCAAAAATTATGTATATGACACCATTACAACTATCCTCAACAAGTTTGTTCCAGAAGAGACCATATCCTATAGCTTCCATAGGAGAAATCGGTCGAACAAAAAGATATTTGTATTAAGGCATGCAGTGTTAGTTGAGCGATCGCATCCCAACTCACGTATTATGTGCATATTATTACTAACCTACCTCACCAAGTTTGATACGGATCGGACTACTATATCCTATAGGCCCCATAGCACAAATCGGTCGAAAATTGATGCTTGGTGTGAAAAACGAGCACAAGAATGAGTACAGGGTATTTTTCAGTCCGCTTGCTCCACTGTAGCCTTTCTTACAAATTTTAATAAACTTTGCCAGCAATAATTTGAATATTTATTTGAATTTAGGACCTAAACACGGTCAAAATATTTAAGCTCTCCCGTCTTCTTAATCAAAGCAACCATGCCAGCCATTAGCTCCTCGCAGTTGGCCTTTATCTGGGCCGGAGGTAGAATGAATCCAAAGCGTCCTTTATCTCTAAACTCTATGGTAAATCCCACCTTGATGTCCAGCTCATTGAAGACCCAATCAACGGAGCTGCCCGAGGCGACATCTGCAAACAAGAAGAGTTTATTTAGAAATATTAATAAATGGACTTAAATCAAGATTAACTTACATAAAACGGAGCCTGTGGCGCCACTAACATAAGTGGTTTCATAGACTAAGTTCTTAATGGCAGCTGTAAAATCCGATCCAATTGATTGCAAGTCATCATAGTTATCAGGATGTACATCCTTTATGTGGCCATAAGGAGAGAGTAACCACTGTCCGTATGAATGGAACGATAGATAGACACTTAATTTATCCTTGATCTTTGTAACGTAATCCGCCAAAGCCTTTGTCTCTGGTTCCGACCATGGCTTCTCACCAGCAAAGGTCTCACTACAGGGCTTATCAGAGGCGCCATTATTCTCCATCCAATGTGAATCAAAATTTCGATTTCCATCGACTCCGATGCAGGACGAAGTGGGATGCGGTTGTCTTGTCTTTCGCCACATACGATCCTACAGAGAATGCAGCAAAGACTTGAACTAAATTAGAGTTACATCATTACAGCAGTATTTACCTTTCGATGGGAGTACTCAAAACCATCCACATTGAACACGGGCACAATATACCAATCATAATTCTCGGCCAGATTACGAACCTCCGCCTTTTCTGACGTCAACAGTTCATTGATAAACCACGTGGCAGTCGCCGATGTGATCCATTCACGAGCATGTATATTGGACTCAATAAAAATGCCAGGTTTATTTGTGCCATGCGATATCTTAATGCCACGAATTGTGCGTCCTTCATAGGATTTACCCACTATAAACTCTTCGGTCACACTTGGATAAGCAGCGAATATGCTGTCTAGCCACGCCTCAATCTCGGCCAACTCGTAGTATCGTGTCCAGCCAAAGGTACCGCTATCTCTGGCACTCACCAATTGCTCCTCGTCGATAAGCCTTAAATATTTACAAGAGCCAATAAAAACTAATCTTATCTAAGTTGTAGTTAAACTGCACTTATTGTATCCTTATATCAAAGTCAAGAAACAAATATAATTTGGCCTTGAAAATATCTCTTTTAGACACGACAAACAGAGATCAACTTAGTTTATATAAGCCCATAATCCATTTGTTACTTACTGCTGTACATTGGGAATGATCACCGCATTGCTGATGCCATAGACTTTAAGAAGTAGCTGGAAATGTTTAACCTCTGCAGGATTGACCATGACATGCATCTCCTTGGAGTATTCATCGTATTCCTTCCAAATGTCATACTAAACAGAGGAATTTACTCGTTGATTTTCAAAACAGCTGATCACTTACTAACCTTTTTGTTCAACTCACACAGTTTACTGATCAAGGATAATTGTACTTTATGCTTGATATTCAATTGAAATACACTGTAGTTATCATATCGCAATTTGGGAGGATCCTTAAGTGTCCCGGCACCGACAAGGACCACAAAGGAGGCGAGCAACCAAATCAAACGCATATCGATAAACGACTGATGTGTGTTATGGTCAAGTTAAGCACTTGATATAGTTAGATATACTAGGTGCAAATGCGTTTTATCTTGGAAATTATCTTAATTGATTTATTATTAGTTTCAGTTTGCAACTTTCCAGTTATTTACAACTTGTATTTAGGTTTCATATAGCCCAATTTATCGCTCTCGGCCAACAGAGCCAAAAGCCCTGTCATTGCCTCCTCACAATTGGGTAATATAAACGCAGCTGGCAGTACAAAACCATAACGTCCAGTATCCCGGAACTCTATGGTGTACGATATCTTAATGTCCAGCTCATTGTAGGCCCATTCCTTAGCACCTCCCGATGTCATGTCTGAAAGAATAGCCACATAAATTATAAGGAAAGTTAACCAAATTCAATGTACAACTTACAGAGTGTAGTAGATGAGGAACCGTATTGATAAATCGTTCCATAAGGAAGAGTTTTGACTGCATCTGCATAGGCCTTGGCTACCTGCATCATATCATCGTAGTTTTCCGGAAATACTTCGTTCGTATGGCCATAGGGAGAAAGAAGCAGCTGACTGTAGGAGTGGAAAGCAAGGAACACGTTTACCTTATCCTTAATGCTGATCACATAGTCCGACCAGGCTTTGATTTCTGGTTCCGAAAATGGATGAGAACCGCCATAGTGCTCGGAGCAAGGATCCTTTGAAGCGCCGCCATTCTCCATCCAATGTGAATCAAAGTTACGATTGGGATCAGTTCCAATACAAGTTGAGTTTTCCGATGGTTGGCGAGTTTTACGCCAAAGACGATCCTATAATGCGAAGTTAATTTAATATCTAAAAGTCTAAGTTAATAGTTTTGGTTATACCTTCTCATGACTATGCACAAATCCATCCACATTTAGCACTGGCACTATATACCAATCATGATTCTCAGCCATATCCCTAATCACTTTATCGTCGGAGCTTAAAAGCTGATTGATGAACCAAGTGACCGTGGCCGAAGTGATCCACTCACAGCCATGAATATTGGACTCAATAACCACGCCTGGATTACCCGTTCTATACGAGATTTTTAAGCCTCTTATATTCCTCCCTTCATAGGATTTTCCTATGACAAAACCCTCGGTAACAGCTGGATAGGCTGCGAGTATTCCATCTAGCCAGGCTTCAATCTCAGCCAAAGTATGATAGCGTTTCCAACCAAAAGTAGGAGCAGCCCTCGTATTTTCCACACTTTCATTATCGATTAACCTGCAAAATTAATCAGTAACATTTGAATTTAATCAATCTATAGTTCAAGTCTTATCAGTCTGCGACTTTTATCACAAGTTAAATTGTAAAGATTAAAAATATTAAGATTTTTGTTTGATAAGATCTAAATAATATTATTAATATTTATTTTATGCTTACCTTTGTACATTGGGTATAAGAATTTCATTCCCAATCCCGGACAATTTTAAAAGTTTCTGAAAACGGCTTTCCTCTGTTGAATCTACCATAATGTGCATCTGCTGTGAGTATTCACTGTACTCTTGCCAGATATCGTACTGGAATTAAGAATATATATGTTAATCGAGCTCTTATTTCTTTAATTTATTACGTTACTTTACTTACTTTACGACTCAGTTGAGTGAGCTTAGTTATCAGCGATAATTGCATTTTATTCTTGATGTTTAACTGATATACCCTGTAATTATCATAGCGCTTCATTTGTCCATTCTCTGGAGTCCCAGCACTAGCCAGGACCAGAAGACCAGTGAACACCCAAATCAAACGCATATCAAAAATGAACTGATTTATGTTAGACTCAAGTTGGCAACATGAAAACTTAATTGAGTGAAAAATACCGATTTTTATCTGCAGACAATCTTAATTAATTTATTATGCAATTTTATTTCATTTCGGTTCAAGATATCCCAACTTTTTACACTCGCCAAGGAGAGCTGTAATGCCAGCGAGTGTCTCTTCGCAATTGGGCATTATAAAGGCTGGAGGTAGAACAAGCCCAAAATGTCCTGTGTCTCGGAACTCTAGAGTATAGGATATCTGAATACCCTCCTGATAGGCCCAATCCCTAGAGGAACCAGATGCGATATCTAAAATATGTATTAAAATATATATTTTTCATCCCAGAAGGCAGAAAAAATAACTTACTGAGCGTGGTAGCTGATGAACCATATCCGAAAACCGATCCATAAGGTAACGCCTTCACAGCATCCGCATAAGCCTTGGCCACCTGCTGCATATGATCATAGTTTTCAGGGAACTTTTGATCTGTATATCCAAAGGGCGATAAAACTAGTTGACTGTAGGAGTGGAAGGCTAGAAAAACGTTCACTTTATCCTTAATGCTTCCCAGATACTCCGACAAGGCCTTGCTTTCCGGTTCAGAAAATGGTTGTGGACCGCTGTAAAAACGATCACAGGGATCATATGATCCTCCTCCGTTTTCCATCCAATGAACATCAAAATTTCGATTGAGATCAACGCCAACACAGGAAGATATATTCGATGGTTGTCTTGTCTTACGCCAGAGACGATCCTTTACATTTATAGGAATAGAATAAAATAATATCAATGTATTCATTCCATGAATTTGAACTAACCTTCTCGTGTGAGTAGACAAATCCATCCACATTAAGCACTGGTACGATATACCAATCATGACTTTCCGCAAGATCTCTTATTGCTTTATCCGGGGAAGTCAGTAACTGGTTAATAAACCAAGTGGCCGTGGCAGATGTTATCCATTCACATGCATGAATATTGGATTCAATAAAGACTCCTGGATTATTCTCTTTATAAGAGATCTTTATACCACGTATAGTTCTTCCCTCATAAGATGTTCCCACAACAAATTGCTCAACTACTTCTGGATAATTAGCAATTATTTCATCCAACCAAGCCTCGATCTCAGCCAAGTTGTAATAACGCTTCCAGCCAAATGAGGGACTAGTTTTTGTATTTGCTTCAGTTTCGTTATCGATTAAACTGTTAAAATAATTTATTTATTAAGCAAAATAAGAACTAAACAAGGGCTAACAAAGACGACTGACAATCGAATGCAAAACATATTTGCTTTAAAATCCCCCACACTCTTTCCCTTTCCCTCTCCCTATTCTCTCTCTCTCCATCTATCTCCCCCTCTGCCATTCTACTATCCCTTACAGTTGTTTTGCTTATTGTTGTATGCTTGCGTTTTATTTTAGTTGTGCCACGCTCACAATTCGTTTCGGGAGACCAGCATAACGGAACTAGAGAGAGAGAGAGTAAAGCTGGGAGTGCGATCGAGAGCTAGTGTGTTGAATTGCAAATTGCATGCAGTGCGCTCTCGCTGAAAGAGTCGGTTCAGAAAAAGCCATGAAATAATTGTAATAATAATACACTTAAAGAAATTATGTGTTTTAAAATTGGTATTCCCAAGTGCCATAGTTACTGAGACTATATTGAGGTGTGTCTAGTTTTTGGTATGATTCTGAAAACTTTTATGTGTTTAGAGATATCTCAACTAAACTCACAAATTATTTTTCCTATTTTCAACTTACCATTGCACGTTGGGGACGATGACTTTATTGTTAATGCCATTGACTTTAAGAAAGAGCAGAAAATGCTTTCTTTCCGTGGAATTTACCATAATATGCATCTGCCTCGAGAATTTATCATAATTCTTCCAAATGGTATACTAAAAATCAATATATTATTAGAAACCTTAGAAATCTAATATTTCTTCACCTTCAAACCTTCTGGTTTAGCTGGCACATTCCTTTAACCAATGATAATTGTATTTTATTCTCGATTTTTAATTGAAAAACACTGAAATTATCGTATCGCTTTTTGGCTGTATCCTGGGGATCCAAGGCGCTAACCAGAACCACAAAGCAGGCAAAGATCCAAAGGGAACGCATATCGAAACCAAACTGACTTTATGTATGTTGAAATCATATCAATATTTAATAGAAGGCTTATCTTGATATAATATTTATTGGTTTATTGTTTTAAGATTTAGATAACCCAATTTCTCACACTCGGCCAATAGTGCTATAATGCCAACCAATGTTTCTTCGGAATTGGGTATTATAAAAGCTGGAGGCAAAACAAGTCCAAAATGTCCTGTATCTCTGAACTCTAGAGTGTAGGATATCTTAACACCCTCCTGATAGGCCAAATCTACTGTGGAGCCAGATGCAACAACTGAAATATTATAATTCGATATTACATACATATATTTTATGCAACACTCAGTCAAAGAGCTTACGTAGCGTGGTAGCCGTAGAGCCATATTCAAAAATTGATCCATACGGTAACGCCTTCACAGCATCCGCATAAGCCTTGGCCACCTGCTGCATATGATCATAGTTTTCAGGGAAATCTTGATCTGTATATCCATAGGGCGACAAGAGTAACTGACTGTAGGAGTGAAAGGCGAGCAAAACATTAACTTTATCCTTTATACTCCTCAGATACTCCGACAGTGCCTTGCTCTCCGGTTCTGAATTAGGTTCAGGGCCGCTGTAAAAGCGATCACAGGGATCAATTGATCCCCCTCCGTTTTCCCTCCAATGTACATCAAAATTTCGATTAAGGTCAACGCCAATACAAGGAGAAATACTTGAGGGTTGTCGTGTTTTACGCCAGAGACGATCCTATAGATAAAAGGGATATTTACCTTATGTTATATATGGGTAAGTTTAGACAAACCTTCTCGTGTGAGTAGACAAATCCATCCACATTCAGCACTGGTACGATATACCAATCATGACTTTCAGCTAGTTCTCTTATAACTTCATCTTGGGAAGTCAGTAACTGATTAATAAACCAAGTGGCCGTGGCAGATGTTATCCATTCACATGCATGAATATTGGATTCAATAAAGACTCCTGGATTATTCGCCTTGTAAGAGATTTTTATACCGCGTATAGTTCTTCCCTCATAAGATTTTCCCACAACAAATTGCTCAACTACTTCTGGATAATTAGCGATTATTTCATCCAACCAAGCCTCGATCTCAGCCAAGTTATGATAACTCTTCCAGCCAAATGAGGGACTAGTTTTTGTATTTGCTTCAGTTTCGTTATCGATTAAACTGTGAAATAAATGAATTTATCAAACAACATAAAATTCATAAAACTGTTTAGTTTTTATGAGATTTCTTTAATCTTCAACTTACCTTTGAACATTTGGAATAAAAATTTTATTCTTAATGTCATAGAGCTTAAGAAAGATTTGAAAACGGTTTATATCAACGGGATTTACCATAATATGCATCTGCCTAGAATATTTATCATATTGCTTCCAAATGGTATACTGAAAATTTAAATAATATTTTTAGGAACCTTAGAAGTCTCCTTTTTCTACACCTCCAAACCTTCTGACTTTGTTGACACAGTTTTTTAATTAGCGATAATTGTATTTTATTTTCGACTTTTAATTCAAAAACACTGAAATTATCGTAGCGCTTCTTAGCTGTATCCTGTGGATCCAAGGCGCTAACCAGAATCACAAAACAGGCGAAGATCCCAATCAAACGCATATCGAAACCAAACTGACTTTATGTATGGTAAAATCATACTATTAAACTTTTTAATTGGAAATTTATCTTGAAATAATAATCTTTATTAAATTATTGTGCAATTTATTTGGGATCTAGATAGCCCAATTTCTTACACTCGGCCAATAGTGCTTTAATGCCAGCCATTGCTTCCTCACAATTGGGTATAATGAACGCTGGGGGTAAAACAAATCCAAAATGTCCCCTATCTCGGAACTCGAGAGTGTAGGATATCGGAATGCCCTGCTGATAGGCATAATCAGTTGTCGAACCAGATGCGATATCTGAAATATAATAATTAGTTATTATTTCACTCCGAAAGTGTTATATAGAATAATTTACAGAGCTTGCTGGCTGTTGAGCCGTGATCGTAAATAGTTCCATAAGGTAATTCTTTTATTGCGTCCACAAATGCCTTGGCAACCTGCTGCATATCATCATAGTTATCTGGGAACTCTACAGCGGTATGTCCGTAGGGCGATAACAGTAACTGACTGTAGGAGTGAAAGGTGAAGAACACATTCACTCTGTCCTTTAGGCTTACTATGAAATCCGACATGGCCTTTACCTCTGGCTCGGAATAGGGATGTGGACCAGCGTATATGTTTGAGCAGGGATCATCGGATGCTCCCTCATACTCCATCCAATGCAAATCAAAGTTTCTATTGGGATCAACACCAATACAGCTTGATGTACTCGATGGTTGTCGAGTCTTTCGCCACATACGATCCTTTTCATGACTGTAGACAAATCCATCCGGATTCAGCACGGGTACAATATACCAATCATGATTCTCAGCCAGATCTCGAACCGATTTGTCATCAGAACTCAAAAGTTGATTGATAAACCAAGTGCAAGTAGCTGATGTAATCCACTCATTCGCATGAATATTGGATTCGATGATAACTCCCGGATTACCAGCTTTATAGGATATCTTTAAGCCACGTATATTTCTGCCCTCAAAGGATTTTCCAATTATAAAACCTTCAGTAACATCTGGATAAGCTGAGAGTATTCCATCTAGCCAAGTTTCGATCTCTGCCAAAGTATTATAGTGTTTCCAATCGAATGATGAGTCAGATCTTGTATTAGCCTGAGTTTCATTGTCAATCAAACTGGTAAATAAAATTATATATAAAATAAATAAAATATATTCACAAGGATTTCTCTTACCTTTGCACATTGGGAATAATAATTTCATTATTAATGCCATAGAGTTTAAGCAAGAGCTGAAAACGCTTTACTTCAATGGGATTTACCATTATATGGATTTGCTTTGAGTGTTCGTCATAATACTTCCATACGTTATACTGAAAATTAAAATATTACTCTCTGAAATTCTGGAAATCTTGCTATTTTCCCCTTCAAACCTTCTGGCTATTGTAACATAGTTTTTTAATCAGCGATAATTGTATTTTATTCTCGAATTTCAACTCAAAGACACTGAAATTATCGTAGCGCTCCTTAGCTGTGTCCTGTGGATCCAAGGCGCTAACCAGAACCACAAAACAGGTAAAGATCCAAAGCAAACGCATATCGAGACCAGACTGAGCCAAAATAAATTGGTATCGTATTTAAGTCGATATATAATGGAAAATTTAACTTGAAATAATCTAAATTACTTTATTGTACACATTATTTAGGATCTAGATAGTCCAATTTCTTACACTCGGCAAGTAGTGCTATAATGCCAACCAAAGCTTCTTCGGAATTGGGTATAATAAAGGCGGGGGGCAGCACAAAAGCGAACTGTCCTCTGTCTCGGAACTCTAAAGTGTAGGATATCTGAATGCCCTCCTGATAGGCCCAATCGTTAGTGCCACCAGATGCCACATCTGAAATTGTACAAGTCAATTAATTGAATATTCGAAATTTGAGCGAAAAATCACTTACAGAGAACGGTGGCTGACGAACCGTATGCATAATCCGTTCCATACGGTAGAGCCTTTACTGCATCCGCAAATGCCTTGCTAACCTGTTGCATATCATCGTAATTATCAGGAAACGTTTCAGCGGTGTGTCCATACGGTGATAGAAGCACCTGGCTATATGAGTGAAACGCTAGCAGAACATTCACTTTATCCTTAATGCTTCCCAGATACTCCGACAAGGCCTTGCTTTCTGGTTCGGAAAAGGGCTTGGGACCAGCGTAGAACAAGCTACAGGGTTCATCAGATGCTCCATCATTTTCCATCCAATGTACATCAAAATTTCGATTGAGATCAACGCCAACACAGGACGATATATTCGATGGTTGTCTAGTCTTACGCCAGAGACGATCCTATAAATAAAAGGGACAAAAGGTATAAAATTATATCACCGCATGTGTATGATCAGACAAACCTTCTCGTGGGAGTAGACAAATCCATCCACATTCAACACTGGTATGATATACCAATCATGACTTTCGGCCAATTCTCTTATAACTTCATCCTGGGATGTCAGTAGCTGATTAATAAACCAAGTGGCCGTGGCAGATGTTATCCATTCGCGTGCATGAATATTGGATTCAATAAAGACTCCTGGATTATTCTCTTTATAGGAGATCTTTATGCCACGTATAGTTCTTCCCTCATAGGATTTTCCTACAATAAACTGCTCAACTACATCAGGGTAAGTAGCAATTATTTCATCCAGCCAAGCCTCGATCTCAGCCAAGTTATGATAACGCTTCCAGCCGAATGACGAGGAACTTTTTGTATTCACTTCAGTTTCGTTATCGATTATGCTGACAAGAAGATTAAATTTAGTAATTGCTTTCTTATCTTAATTACTTCATTTCGATTATAAAGCTTATCAAGACGATTTAATCTTAAAAGAACTGAATTTTTCTTACTCTTGGACATTGGCAATGAAGATGTCAGCAGTTACATTAGCTTTATTCAACAGAGATTTGAATTCTGTCACGACTTTTGGGCTGACCATCAAGTGAATTTCCGAAGGAGAGTCGTTCCATAGTTCGAACTGAAAATTAAAAGATTTAAGATTTATTTATTTTATATTTTTAAATTATTATCCCATCACTTACGCTTTTATGTCTCTTGGCTAGCTGCAGTAATAGTTGCCTTTGTATAGTGTTGGTATTCCTGATTCTATAGACAGCATAGTTATCGTAACGCTTCTGCTTCTCGACTCCTCCTTGTGTTAAACTTGCCGCATGGGCCAAGTTTAGACAAGTCAATAAGGCCAAAAGAGCGTAAAGTCGCATGCTTAACGCTTAGTACACTATAAACGACTACCAGTATTGGCTAGTAGCTTAGTTACTTATATACCTATTAAGATTGTAAAAATAATCGCAAGATAACAAAATTAAGTGGTCAATCAAAAACTATACCAAATATTCATTTTTTTTGATAAATATCGTTTTATTTAATTTACAGACGCATAAATGTACACATTATATATTTGTGTGTAACATCGTGGACACATATAGTTTTGTTTTTTTTGGTACATATCTTTTGATATTCGGTTAAAAAAACACCACATCGGAAAATTCAATACACACATACAAAAATTTTCAGTTTTGATATTTGGAAATGCTTTATCGTAAATATATAGTATACAAACATTGATATAAACATTTATCGGGAGTTTATAAATCATATACACATATAAAAAATCTACAATAAGGCATTTTGTTTTATGTTTGCGGCCAGGGGCATAACAATTCATTCTTTTTTTTTATGTTTTTTTTATCAACTAACGAATGAATGGTTCAAGATCATGTATATAGCATATGTTTGTAGTTTATCTGGTATGTCATAATTAAAATGTAAAGCTTTTGTTAAACTATAATCTGAATCTTAGAAATAAGTACATGGTATGTGCGTTTCTAACTATAAAATATATATTTATATTTAATGGTTATAAACTAAAACGTTATCTCTTGTGTTACTTAGCCGAGATTGTTTATCAAAAAATCATTCAAAATAGTTAACGTAATGCAATACAATTCAATGCTCTGTTTTAAATGCACTTTTTAAAGTTTACATCAATTAAATGGGCCTATTTGCATCGTTTACACCAAACATTTATGATATATATTGTTTTATATGTACGTTCTACTTTCGTAATAGATTCGTTTCGACATCAACAACATCAACATGGAATTTTGGCAAAAATAAAAAGCATTTTTTTCCTCACTATATATATATGGTAGGTCTGCGGCATTAATAATAATAGAGTGTGATCTGTCGGCTTATGACGTTACTTTGCTACCGCCAGCATGCATTAGCACTAATGATCCAACCATGGCAACCAGAGTGCGATCTAGCCAAGTCACTGGATTTGGATACAGAAAACCGCCTTCATAGAATCCCAAGTGTCCGCCATGTGCTACTTCAACATAAGCCGATTTATCGCGAGTGGCTAAAATGATATTTGAAAAAAGAGAAAAATTAAAAAAACCAATTTATAAATAAAAGAAAAAATTTAAAAAAGTAAGTTTTCAATTCGCAGCCGGTAGGATTCGAACCTACGCTCCCAGAGGGAATCTGATTTCTAGTCAGACGCCTTAACCGCTCGGCCACGGCTGCTTGTTGTGTTGGTTACGCCATGTTTCAACTTGGGTTGCTGAAGCGCAAATGTTATCATAGCAGTGCTGTTAAATTAACAGAATTCTGTTTTACTCTGTTATGTTAAGCAAATGTAATGCTAAGGTGCTGTTAATGACTTATAACAATGTTGCTGATTAAGAACTTAATTGATTTAAATATGTAAGTTATTTAAATAGTGCACTTACTTGCATATTCCTTAATGGGATGTAGCAAATCAACTGGAACCAGCGGATCATCTTTTGCATTAATAAATATCATGGGTTTCTCAATAGTATCAAAGTAGAAAAGAGATGAACTCCACTTGTAGAGCTCCTGTGTCGATGAAAAGTTGTAGACACGTCGTGTATAAGCCTCATCTAGTTCTGGCAATGTTGCAGCAGCAATTATCTCTCGCTCGTTGAGATTGTGACGTGCTTTCACCTCATCAGAGAGTAAAACATGGCGATGTCGCAAAATAATGCTCTTTACATTCTCTGTCATGATGTACAAATAGAAACGACGGAAGTTCTGCCAGTTTAGCAACCATTTAGTGCCCCTAAAAAAAACCATTACAATTTAGCGAATTGAGAGAAAGGTAAAAAAGGGGAAAAATGTACTCACTCAACAGCATTGTAGCCCTGGCATATAGAAATGCCACCAATAACGCTAGTCGGTTTTGTTTTCTGCTCTTCGCCCATATATTTAGTCACTAGATTGCCACCCAAACTGAAGCCAACGGTGACCATGCGACTCTGTTGATACTTTTGATGCAAATGCTCCACCATGGCAGCAAAATCATCGGTGTGTCCATAGGTAAAGATGCGTGTTGATGTCACCTGTACAGTTCGCAAAGCACCAATGTGATTCATAACGGCACAGCGGAATCCATTGCACTGGGCCAAGTGCACAAAGGTTCGTATATAAACAGATTCCGAACTATTAGCGATTCCCGGACAAATGGCCACTGTAATATCATCTGTAATAAAAGGGAGAGTGTGAGTTTCGTCCATTAAAACCAAGTTCAATAACTTACCCTCTTGCTCCTTAAGTGGCTGATACAAATCATAGGTTAATGTTGAGCCATCTGCCAACGACAAATAGACACGTTCACCCAATGGCCAAGGGCAACGGACGCGACCCACAATGCTATGCAAGACGGTCTGCACATGACCACTAAAACCCCATAAACGTGGGGGTATATACCTGTAAGAAAGTGAAATATTCAACAAATATTTAGTAAATTTCAATCGCGTGCCGATAATTTGTCTGAGAGACAACAGCTGGGTTCTTAAGTCACGACAAACAACAAAATGTTTATGCATAATTCAGAAAGACATTATCAAATTAGCTAAAACGCAGAAGCAAACTGTTGCTCCAGAACGCCAATAAGAGTTTTAACAGCGGCACATCAAGTAGACAAATTGCTTCACATAAGACATAAGCATCGGTGGTTCAGTGGTAGAATGCTCGCCTGCCACGCGGGCGGCCCGGGTTCGATTCCCGGCCGATGCAACTTACTTTTTTTTTATTTTCAAATTAAAACAGTATTTTTGATAACCATGAACTTGACTGATAGAAAGCTACAGATTTAACAAATAATATAATCAATGAAAATAATTACATTTAAGCAATTTAAAAAATTATGTGTTGCAAGCAAACCTAATTCATTGCCAACAAATTTTGGACAACGCCAACAAATGGCGAATAAAGCAACTCTTAGAATCAATTGAAATCAATTGAGGCTACAAAATCAGCGCATCATTGTTGTCAGGCGTGCAAAAACGTGCACAAAAATTACGCTGAATGTATCATTTTCTCTCCCGCTCTTTTGCTCCCCCCACTTCAATTAGAATCAATCAAAACAATTATTTAAAGGGAATTGCTACAAAAGTTCCAAAATTAAATCAGCAAACAGTTATACAAAGAAAATTTGTCACACAAAACAAATCCATTGTTTATTATTTATGAATAATACGACGGATTGGGGGATTATTAATTATTTAACTAGTTCAATGTGTATAGTTTATATCTAAAACCAGCTGGAGTAATTCCCTTGCTTAGGCAATGAAATAGAGTTTCTAAAAATCATGAAATCACATACAGTGGCTCACAGCTTATTTAGTGCAGCGATACAGCTCTATAATTATAAAATCCAATAACGACTGAACTATAAAAGATATGTATGTATGTTATATATGTATATATTTATTTGCATGTATGCTCGTCTGACTCATACAGAAGCCAATGCAACCACAAGCCTTTGCGGTTTTACGATATACAATAGAACTTTCATAAGCTCACGCGGACAAGTGTAAAAATAGGAAGAGAGAAGAAGAGAGGGGTGGACAGAGAGAGAGAGAGAGCTGCAGAGAGTGAGTCGTTTTGATGAGCTGTGTTCGCACTCATTGCGCTTACGTAATCTTTGTTGTCAAACAAAAGCTGCCCAAAAACAAAACGAAAACAAATACAAAAGCAAAGCACAAACAGGTAGTAACAGCCGGCAGCTGCTTTGGCATTTGCATAGGTAAAGAGAGAGCAGAGAAACATTTTGCCGGCATTTCTTTATGCATATTTATAAATGTACATTGTCTTTGTGGAATATAATTAAACAGCGCCCGCCTGAGACGTTGCTGGGCGTTGTTAGACTAGATTAACTGTACTCTCAGTAAGAACTGCGTAATTATGTTTAGCACTTTGCACCGTGCGCTTATCATCGGCAGACAGCAAAGAAAGGAATATGAGATGCCAAAGCAAAATCAAAACAATTTTGAATTTCAACAAAATTTCCATAGAACTAAATGTCAAAAATGCTGAGACACGTACATATATTTACACTGATAAGTATTTGTATTTTTATGGATTTTGTAATAAAAATAGCTGCAAATTTTCCATACACTCCCAAAAAAATGTTACTGAATTTCACCAAACAAAAATTTGTCACGAACCAATCAGTTCTTGGGTTATCTTTACTAATAGTGGATTTTCAAAGCTTTTTTTTTTATCAAAAATATATACTTATCTTTGAAATTCATTGTGTTACCACTTTCATTAAACTAAATCATATGAAAGTAATGAAAAGCAGACAATAAACAATTATATTAAGCCGAGAAATTGTGGATTTATACGCCAAATACTTAAAATAACACTCTATTGATTCTTCCTGCTGATAAGTCTATAGGTATTTCCAGTTCCGAACATATATGTAGATAGAAACTAAAAGCACTCAGACAGAAATTGAAGTAAAGCAACTGATATGAATTTGCAAATAGATAACAAAATTGTAAATAAGTATTGCGCAAATTGAAAGTTCGCTGTCTGTGACTATGTCACGGTCCGTGGGTCATTAAAACCCTCATAAAATTGACAAACTTAATTAGAATCTCAAACTCAGGTGCTTGCTAGCTGATCCCACAGATTGTTTAGCTATTAATCAGTCAACGCTTATTATAATTATTTAATTTTTAATAACTCGAGCACCATTCGATTGCTGGAAACTGACTATGACTAATGATTCATATGTTATAGCAGCTGAACTTTGTGCATGTGAAAAAAAAAAATCACAAATGACGCGTTCGTCTAAAAGCCAAACAATTTGCGATTGCGGTATTTGATTAAAAATGCTATAATTTGAAACAATATGTAATTGCAAGCTAAATAATGACATTGGTTGAAAATGGAAACTTAATATAAAACATTTTTCGTGTTTTACTTATACGAAGACAGTGTCATTGTAATTAACCGATTTTAAGTGTTTAACCGTTCGCTGTTAGATAACATTTTGGCTTGACTGTAATGTGGATGCCACACGCCACAAACAGCTGAGAGTTGAGAGCTGAGAGCATGATGGCGTGAGGCGATACACACCCACATGCATACATGCAGATGTATATATACAGTATGCACATACACACACACTCGCACACAAACAGTTGTGTGAGTTGTATGCGTGGGAAGCAAAACCAAAACACAACAAATGTCTCAATTGAATATCGATAATAACTTATATACTATATAACAAACACATAAATACATGTATGTATCATGTATGTATGTATATGTGTGTGATCTACTTACGGTTCACGCAGCACCGGCGCTATTTTGTATAAGCAATCCAGAAATTGCTCATCGAGACACCAAACGCTTGGCTTTAATGGCTGGCTGTGTACATTGAGAATGCGGAATAGGATGCACACAATGACGGCAATAAGTGTTAAAAAGGCGGTGGACATTTTTCTAGTTGGGCTGTGTCCTGCTGCGGAGGACCTGTAGTGAGTGACCTCGACGTTGGTATGTAGGTGTGTTTGGGTGTGATGATGCGGCCTTTAACCTTGTGCTTGTAACTGCGTTTCTTCAAATGGTTTGCTCAGATTTTCCGAAAATGGTTAGTAACTGAACACTGCGACGTGTGAGCTTTTAGTTAGAAATGTATGTGTGTAAATTTGTAATAAGGTTACTATGTTCTATGGTCGAATGTTGGAAAAGGGAGCGAGTTTAACAATAACTGTGAAATGATAGCGAAACACTCACTCGCACTCACTCTCGCACATACAACACACTCTCACACGCGCGCACAAGCGGCAATTGCCGCGCTGAGTACATAAAACTACGATTCAGGACTCAAGCGGTGAATAACAGCAAATATGTAAATAAATACTTATTTACATTATTTTTTTCTATCAAACACAATTAATTTTGTTTGTTGCCAACTTTGCTGTAATCCTCGCTCAACGGTGCCTCGCAAACGTCTATTTTGTTTTCGGCTGTAAAATGTTATTCATACCGCCCTACAGTGTTGCCAGAATTTGGGAAGCACCATAAGCTAGATTGAAGACAAAAATAAGCTAGAATAAGCTAAAAATTAAAAAATAAAGCTTAAAAAATAAGCTAGTCATAAAAACACGAAAATAGTCGATTTTTTGAATTTATATATATACTATATATATGAAGCTGATGGAATCATTTCAGTATTGTAATATAGTCGAAAATGAAATGATTCCATCAGCTTCATCATTCGAGTCCATATATTTGGCGGATGTTTTTATTAGTGCCAATTATTTGTTGGGAGAGGCTTTGCACGCTTTAAACTGTTCGACACAAAGTTGGGACAAATGGTCAATAGGTGCTATGGCCGAGTGTTTCGCAATGTACAAACAAAGTGCAGTCTCCTACTCCTCTGTTTTGGTGATCTTTCTAAAAAAAAGTATTTTGTAAGATTGTGCCACACTTGCAATGGATGCAATATGTTTTTTGATATTGGCATGCTGCCGCAATTCGTACAACTTGGCACAAATCAATGCCTTGCAAAATCAGGAGTACGCTTAAATTCGTCGAAATTTAACCACAAATCGCGGGAAATTTTGCTTGTAAGAACCTTTCGGCATTTTCTCAGTTCAAAAACGAATTTTATAAGCGAGAAATGACCAAAATACAAACAAAAAATATGATTTTAGTCCTAGTTATCGATTGAAATGGCCAAAACTTACAATACAATCAAAAAACAAAATTTTTTTTGTTCTAAATTTTTTTTAAGCTGAAAAAAGCTAAATGAAATTTGAAATAAGCTAGATTTCAAGCTATAAGCATTTTGCTTATTTTGCAAGCTATTTGATTTTAAAATAAGCTAAATCTAGCTTAAAATAAGCTAATATGGCAACACTGCCGCCCTAGCTGTTACTTAACAGTACTGTGCTCAAAAGAGACTGTTATGGAATGTATCGAAGAACAATCTGTTGTTCACGAACTGAATTCCTGCGAGCTGAAAACAAATCATAGCAAATCTTATTTAAAAACCCATACAATATTACGGCCACCCCTTTGGGGACACTATATACTATTTCCAAAAACATAATTTGGTTTTACTTACTTAAAGATAATGGTGCAAGCAATCCAGAAAATGAGAATTAAGCTTTCATGGCGATTACTCAAATGTTATTCATACATTCCTAATGTATAATTTAAAATAAAGCTAAAAATAATTTAGCTTCCAAGAAAAAGTCTAATATGACAGCACCAGTGTTGCCGTTTTGTCCTTTTTCCGGACAGATCTGTCCTGTTTTTGACTGCGTCAGCCGGAAAAATTTTGAAACGTCCCCTGTCCGGAAAAAATGCCTTTTTTTTTTTAGTTTGTCCCATTTCTATCCTTTTTTTAATTTTCTGAGTCTCATATATAATTTGTTATTTTCAACTGCATGTCATCGCTTTGATCATGATTTTTTGATCATTTTCAATGCAATGCAACCCTGTTTTATATGTGTTATCGAAATCTGACTTATCGAACATCGCTCACTCGAGTTATAATTGTTAAAAGTAAAGGATGCCGAAAGATACGTACAAACAAAAATTTAGAGATTCCTGGATGAAGGAATGCGACTCGAAGGATTGGGTTTGTCGGGATCCTAAAGATCCTGATAAAGCATTTTGTAAATATTGTAAATGCACGTTAAATGCTAAAATCGACCAGCTCCGCGCGCATGGGCATTCAAAAAAACATATGCAAAATGCAAAGCCCTTTCAACAAGTAAACAAAATTACATTTAAGCCCCTTGTAAGTAGTGCGAGTTGTAGGCAAGAGGCGGCACTTGCACTGTTTTGCGCACAACATTGTGCAATAAGCCCCATTGGTCATTTAAGTGAATTGTGCAAGTTACAATTTGATGCGAAAGAAATACAATTGCACAGGACAAAGTGCACATCAATAATTAAAAAAGTTCTGGCCCCGCACTTCGAAGAAGAGTTGAAAATTGAAGTAGGGGAAAACAAGTATAGCTTGTTAATTGATGAGTCGACCGATGTTTCAATTAATAAGATGTTAGGTAAGAAACTATCTTTAGCACCGCCAAATCGGCACAAACATGAATGTTTTAGAATCTGAAAATGAAACACTCGACGAAGTGTTATTAAATTTGCATGAAAATGTATAAATTTACTTAAACTTTTTGTTTAATTGAAGAAAAATTTTTTTGTCCTATTTTTTTGTCCTAATAAAAAAAAACTGTCCGTTTTTTGTCCTATTTTCTGGGTCAATCTGTCCTATTTTTTCGCCAAGCCAGCGGCAACACTGGACAGCACATACTGTAATATCGCAACCTGGTTATCGATACTCAATACTATCACGAAACGACTACCATCGCTAAACGACACAAACACGTATGTAAGTTAAAATGTTTGTGTGCGTGCGGCAAAAGAGGGAATGAAAAATTAAAGTTCAAGTTATGTTACCTAGCAGCAACAACACAATTAAACCATCCTTCGCTTGACAGACGTAAGCACAAATACATGAAATAAAGAAAATAATTATTAAATTCATTAATTACAGGTTATGTTTGGGTACAACAGCAGAGACACGCCAGCAAAACAAGCAACAGGAGCACCGTTGCCGGGCACGTCAACGTCGCGGCTGAAAAAAGAACATAATCTAAGAGACAAACAGCAAAGTGCATTCCAAAAAGCTAGAAAATGATAAATCCACTATTAAGCACATTAATTGGCCGACTGCTATATATACTAATTGCAACATATTCGCTATTGCAACAATTGTGTCATCGATTGCATGCACTCGCTCGCAGGTCATATGACTACTGGCAATGTGATTATCATCATCATGAGTTGTTCGAGCGTACAAAGCACGAGCTACAAAAATTACCTCAACACTTGGTGCTTGTTGTCGCCCCCGATGATCGCTATGTGGATGCAACGCTTTTAAAGCGCATTTTCAGTTATGCCCAAATTGTTGGTATACCCCATTTAAGTGTCTACGATACACGTACACCCAAAAATGGTTATGTGGATCTATCGAGATTCTGTAAATCGACTGGAAACGACAACAGAAGCTATCTGTGGTCACCTAAAGAAAATGAACAAAAAGTCCAATTAAATGGCTTCAAAACTCCCATTTCAAATGGCAACGCTAACCACGACGCTCAGCTGCAGGTGAGTTGAGTAATTCACGCACAGAGTCGCTTATTGATAAGCTCTTATCAGTTGATACTGGTATTCCTAGAACTTTACACTGTGCAATTAAAGAGAACACAAAGTGTTCAATTTTAAATTGTTAGCTATCAAAGAAGTTTTTTAATATATTTAATTATAAATTATCTCGGCATTTTCAAGTACATTATCAAAGCTTCCAATTCTTACTTTAAATTCATTAAATTTGTTTACTTTCTCTCATAATTTATTTTATAAATACTCAAACTTAACTAATCTCAAATAAAACATTTAATAATAATTTTAACTTAAACTCTTATATATTTTTTAGGTCTATCAAATCGGCTCAGCTGATGGCCATGCGCTCATCGCCGACGTTTGTCGTGAACTCTACGAGAAGCGCACAACGCCGCAGGTGCAGGAGCTGCTAAAGGAACGCCAAAAGCTCAGTGATGGCATAAGTGGAATGCTGAACAAACGTTTGGGTTTTATAGCACCCGAACCGGAGTTGGGCATAATCTTCTCGAGGCTGACGTGCATCTATGGCTTACTGCCTTGGCACGTGCGCTTCACCGAGTTCCATACGCACCGCAGTGGATGCCACTTTGATGCAGAATCGTTTGCCAATGTGCTTTATAAGTATGCGCGCTGTGAGCAGCGTTGGGGCAAATAATAAATAATAATAATTATTATAATTATAGTGCTTAAGTGCAACGTTCTACTAAACTAACTATGTATGTTTCCTTAGTTAGTTATAGCTATTTCTATGCTAGAATTAAGTTTATTTGGCGTCTAAATCGCTAGCAATGTTAAGCAAATAGTGGAAATCTGTTACAAAAGAAGGAAAAAGAGAAAAGAAAACGGGAAATAGAAAAATCAAATTTGTTTGTTTGTTGTTTGCTCATAAACGAATTGTATTTTGCCAAGATTTCTTTAAAGTCGAATTTAGCATAAATATTTATTGTATTTGATTAATTTAAACTGTAAGTTCGTTTTTCGCTTAGTTAGCTAATTGTTAGATTTAGTTTATAGTTTAGATAATGTTTAAAATTGGCTTGATGTGATCTTTAGTTTGTGCCCTACTCTTGCTCTGGCTGCACATGTCGCTTAGACAACAGATTCACATCGGTCAGATACTGATTCTTTTCAATATTATGCGTTCCCGAGCTGCTCGGCATGCGTTCGTGGATCATTTGAAAGGAGTTACGCAGATCCATTAGGGAATCGGCCAAACCCTTCTTGATGTTGGCGAATTCACTGGACATAAGCGACAGTTTGCCAAGCAAATAGTTTAAGTTGTCATCCATATCAATCATATGCTTCTTGGTCTCCTCCACTTTGCTGCTCAAACCCATCATGGTGGCAAAGGTGCTATTTACATAACCATCGTGACCGGATTGCATGAGCACCAGCAGCTCACGACTCTGTCCTAGCTCGCCGGTCATGATCTCGATGCGATGCCAGACCTGTGTCAAGGCTGAGTCCAACTGATCGCTTATGTTGTGACTAGCTGCCTGCTGGGAGCTAATCACATTCGTGTCCAGCTGATTGAAGCGCGCCTTCACCAGTGATGTCAGTTCGCCCAGTTGCTGTTCCACCAGAAGACTCACCTTTTGCACAATCTGCAGTGTGCCAAATTCGACTTTACGCTGTGTGTCCAGCACCACCTCCGAATTGGTCATCATAATATTGTTGAATTTACCCAATGCATCAAATCCTTCGTTCAATTTTCCATGACTGGCATTGATGGCCTTGTTGAACTCATGGAGCTGGGTCACATCTGTGGACAGCTGCTTCAGTTCGCCTTGAATGTTGGCCTCAGTCTGCTGCAGTTGCTCCTTGGCCTGACGCAGGGCTGTCAAAAGATATATCGTCTATAACAAGCAGTCCAAGGATTACATTTGCTCACTCACCTGTTTGCTGTGCCGAGGAGGCGTCCCCTGTGAGTGCTGCCAGTGCATTTAGTGTCTCGTTGTTCAGTTCCTGCAGGTACTCCTTATCCTGTTCGTTGAGTCCCTTGCTCACCGGTGCCGGTGTCGTTGGGGCATTACGTAACTCTGCCACATCTGTGCTCAAAGCTCCCAGGCGCTCCATCAACTGCTGCTCAAATTCCGCGTTCTTTGGCGGCGCCACTGTAGTCACTGCCATGGCGGTGTGCTGCTGCAGCTTTTGTTCGATTTGAGTCAGGAGCTCATCGGTTTTGGGCATATGACTGAATCCCTGTTCGGTCTGTTTGGCTGTCGCTTTGCTGCTGGCCAGAAGATCAGTTACCGTGCCTGTCAACTTCTTGAGCTCCTCCAGCAACTGTTTGTTGATCTGTTGCTGCTCCTGGACAAAAGCATTGGGCAGCGCTGGAGCAGCGGGTGCTACAGCTGCGACAGGTGCCACAGGTGGTCGCTTGAAGCATTCATCGTTCTCCCGCATCCATTTGAACATGTGTTCCATGGCCTGTGACAACTTTTCCGACTGCGAATTGTACTTCTCCTCTTGCTGTGGATCAAGCACTGACTATTTGAGGAGTTCCAATTGCACTTATCGGGTACTTACTGTGATCAGCAGTGTCTCAATCTGACTGACACGTTCGTCCAGTCTGCCAAAGATGCCATGGATGGGCTCCAAGTTCTTCTGGCCTTTTTGCAGTGCTTGCAGTGCCTTCTTCAGCAGCTCACCCAAAGCTCGTTCACGATGCTCGTGCCGCTCCAGCTTGTTGTCCAACTGATTGTACGAGTAGATCAGTGATCGAAGTGTGCCATTTAAGTCCTCATTGCTGTTAGAACAAAAAAGGTAAAGTTTTTATAATTTCCATAAGTCAAGCTTAACACAAACTTATAAGCTCTTAGTATGCTTGGCTTGCTGGGCTAAACACTGAACAGTTTTTAAAATTTAACAATTTTATGAAATTAATTTTGAAATTAGAGAAGAAACGATGACAGATGCGTTTGAGTTTTAAGAATTTGTATAAATTAGATTGATCTTCATTAAGCATTAGGGGTATGCAGTGTGGGAGCGACTGAGGAACACCACTGTCCATTTATGGCAGCTATAAACACTAGGAGCTATAAAGAGCGCGAGGGCGAGCGGTACGAAGGGGTGAGAGCCCGCCTGCAGTCAACATAAATAAGTGCTGGAGATGGTGATCAGTAGGAGAGAGAGAGGGAGAGAGAGATCGAGAGAGACAGAGACAGCAACACTTTGGCCACCCTGTCAGCTAATAATTTCCAACTGATCTCAGCGCCGTTCTCAGGGTCAGAAACCCTTTTAGTGTGTGATGGGTGTGCATCTGTGTGTGTGTGTGTGTGTGTGTGTGTGTGTGTGTGTGTGTGTGTGTGTGTGTGTGTGTGTGTGTGTGTGTGTGTGTGTGTGTGTGTGTGTGTGTGTGTGTGTGTGTGTGTGTGTGTGTGTGTGTGTGTGTGTGTGTGTGTGTGTGTGTTGTGTGTGAAATGCATTGATGCTGATAGATATGCAGATGCAGTCAGTTTCTAAGTGTTTCTTGTTTTCTGCCCCGATCGGAACATATGTATGATGTTTTCCCTGCCCTGTTGCTGCCTCCACCCTCCACCCTCATTCCTCCTTGATATTTCCATTTCCCAGACCATTTGCATGAAGTGTGTGCATGTTCTGGGCCAAAAATAAATAAACAAACAGACGGAACAGACTGAACAACATCTCTGTTTCTTTTGAAGGCAATAGTCATTAGTTTTGGCAGTGCCTGTCAGGGATAGAAATGGACAGAAAGCGGATCGAAAGGGGAGAGTTACGAGATCGGAACTGCCAGCGCTTAATGCCTGTCGAAGGCATTGCCCTGTAGCATATGGTAATAAGTCTAGTGGTTGGGGAAGTTGTTAGTTCTGCTCTTGGGGAATTGGATGAGGAAATGTTCCATCATTGAAATCCTGGCGCCTCTCTGATCTCTAGCACATTTCGCGCATTTCGAAGGGGGGAACTTAAAACCAAAGTGTGAATACTTCTTTGACGTGTGTCAAAATGCCTCTAAGTTGACTCTATTCGAGTAGTGGATGAGGAGGAGGAGTAGGAGGAGGCACAGCACACATCTGTTCAGTGCTAGTGACGAAAGTAGACCCCAAAGACACATAAAAAAAATCTCATAAAATAGATGAAAACAATTTTATATGTGTCCCAGGAAATCATGATCTTAAATTTTACGAAGCGCTATAATATAGAAATATTAAAACGAGTTTCTTAGAAATATTAATAAGCTGGGAAACTTTTATGATTAAGATTATTAGCTTTTTCTTTTGAAACTCTGATCACTACTACAACTCAAAAATTTAATTGATATACCCAATGTTGTGATTAAAGCTGAAATACATTTGTATGAGTATTTACTGATTTCCAGAATAGTTAAAAATATCAGTATTTATTTATATACATACATTAAATCGGAAGTAGACTTCCCAAGAAATAACGCAAACATTATACGACTGGGACTATACTGTAAACTCGACTATAATGATTAAGAAATCAAGTCCATATGCATATCTACGTATATTGAAAGTTTGTTGTAAATAAATGTAATATATATTCCTATTAGTCCCATGCATCGATAGCTCTTTGAGTGCCTCCTTTGGTAGAGATGCGTTTTAAAACTTTGTACCTGAGATGGAGGATCGAAGCTTAAAATTGACTAACAAAAAACATTTTTTTTTTAAATTATTAAACTAAAAAACTATTTTTTAAATTCTTTGTCTTTATTTCCTTTTTTCCTGAAGTCTATTTGTATCCAATAACTTTTCTATTTCAATCTATAACTTTAAATTCAATGTACTTACGTGACTGGCGATGCTTCCACAAAGCTTGATCCCCTCAGACCCAAAGCAATTAGTGCTAGGAATACGAAAGCAATTGATGGACGCATTGCAGTTACCATCTTGGTTGACTATTTCCGGTGATCCTCAATTGGTTACTTCCAAGTGGATTGGAAACTAAATTGAAGTTTAAAGCGGAAATGGAATTTAAATCAATAAATTAGAAAACTAAATTGGAAAACATTAAAATTTGTTTAACGGAAATTGTTTATAAATTTAATATATATATATATTTTAACTATAAACAAATGGAAGCTGCAGACTGCAGTTTTATACTCGAATTTGTTTAAACAATTCAAAATGCCATAGTGAATGAAATGTTATTTATCAAACAATGCGCCAATTAATTCCTTGTTGCCGATGCCTTTGTTTATAATCATATGTACACATACATATGTAAGTCAGTGTGTTTATATCTGGAGCTTCATACATATATAGATCGCCATAAAATCGGCAAATGACGCAAATCTTGCATTCTGCCTGCACTCGGAATACTTAAATCAGAAATCAGTTCACTCTTTTTTTTTTAATTTAAAAATTGGGTCAGATATATGCAAAAGAAATGTCAATAAATGGAAATTGTGTAAACAGACTTTTAAATAATTATTTTATTTTTATTTTTAATGAAAAGAGGCAACAAAATAAAATCAAGTGAAACAAAGTATCCTTATCAATTATTTGTATTAATTGGGTTAAAGGTTGATAAATTGTGATACATATACTGTAGGTATAGTATAGAAACCAATACAAATGCAATAAATCATGAGAGTTTACAAATACATACGTGATTTCTTGGATTTAAGTGTTTTAATCTCGACTTGAAGATTAAGAGAACCAAAAAGAAACACAACACAGTCTGATCACTTCAATATTAAATACTATTTATTTAGTAGTATTAGTATCACTTTTCACTATTAGACAGACAGAGCTGACCACGTCCTTACGGCACGAGCAGCGCACGGCGAATGAAATCATTAAGATGCTGGCGCCTACCACTAAGCATTATTTTTTTCAGATTCTGTTAATCGTCTGTCTGTCTAACAGACTGATGCTGGTTTCTGTGAGAGAGTCTGTTTCTAATTAAGTGTGTGTTGAAAAGAGAGAATGAGAGAGCAAGCTAAGAGTAAAGAACATCAAGTTAGGGCATCCCGCATCGTCTAGTTTAATTGCCGGCGGATCGTTAAAAACGCAATTGAATCAAAATACAATTTGTTTTAATACAAAACTATTCAATTCATATCTTAGGGGTGATCAATATGCTGTAAACTTTTGTGCAGCGGCAAAAATAAAGCTTATAAAAATCTAATAAATCACACAGTATGCAATCAATTTGCATTTATTAAACGCCAAATATCGAAACAATTTTCATAAATTCAAATAATCACTGTGGCGCCAATTCTAAAGGCATTCGCTGAGAAAGTGTTTACGTTTTATGTGAGTGGCAAGTTTTAAGCGCAGTTATTGTTGGGAGCTATCAAATATGTGTAAAACGACGTTAGTCTATTACAAATAGGCTTAAAGTAATTAATTTATTTATTAACTGTTCATTTAACTAAGTTTAATACAGTAAACCGTCGTCCTGGAGTTGTTTTACTTTTGAGCACCAAGACTGCTATCGATAATCTGCTGCGACGGGAAACGATAGCTCTCATTTATCGATAGCTATCAGCTGTTGCCGACTTTTTGTTTATATTCGCCACCAGAAGAATTTTGATTGTTTTATTAGTATAAAGTTGGATAAAATGCCAACAATTATAGCTTTGGATGCATCGCTATCGATGCTGCGTCCTGTACCGGGCCGCAATGAGCACACATATCAATCGTTGGCCCTAAAGGGCATTCAACATCTGCTGGACAATTTGACGGCAGCCGGAAAACTGGAGCATTTGGCTCTAGTGACCTATACGACAGTTTGTGAATTAAAAGTGGATTTTACTCGAGACTATGATCAGATACGGCAAGCGATAAAGAAAATTGAACCACTGGACAAGGCCTGTTTGATGACAATGCTAAAAACCACAGTCAACCTTATGGCCACTTGGGGCACACAGAATCTGCTACAGCTAGTGGTGTTTACGGACTGTGGACTGGGCTTTGGCAGCACATCAATAACCGGATTTCTAGAGGGCTATGCTGGCAAAGAAGTCGAACCTGAATATGCCTGGCTAAAGACGCTGGCCCACTACAATCTCAATTTTATCTGTCTTGGCATCCACGGGGATTCATATTTCACACGTGGACTGACTGTGTATCAGCAGCTTTTGGACGCCGCTTCACTTAAAGGTAGACTAAGCTAAGACAAAATCGACTACCACTAAACTCTGTGTCATCCATTAGGTCAGCTGTTCATGACGAAGCCGGTAAAGAGCGCGGAGGTCGGAGAAGCCACCACAGGCGTGAGCCACAAGAGCGAACTGGGACGCACGGCTGTGTTTGAGCTGATTGAACGACTCTGCGAGAACAGCTACAAGTCCACCGAGGTGACACTCAAATGCGGTCACTACTTTCGCCTGGAGAGCCAGGTGCTGCTCTGGCCACCACCGATGCCCTACGAGCAGGCGGCGATTTACGGTGGCGAGCCAACCATTCGGCACATTGAACAACGCATTGATATATGTGGATTCCTGGCATTGTCCGACATTGGTTCACCGGCTACGCTGAGTCGGCATTGGGTCTTGGCCAAGGTGGATCGCGAAAAGCCAAGTCGACGCTCGGGCGGATTGGCTGGTGCTGCAAAACCACCAAAACTAACACTAGACACCGGCAATCCTCACTATGAGCTTGAGAAGCTCGAGCAGGACATACGAGACTTTTACGCTAAGGATTCCAAGGATGCCGAGGAGAGTGGCGACGATGCCGACGTTGTGGTGCTGAAGCACAGTTCCACGACGCAGACGGAACAGCAAAAGGACAACTTGTGTGTGCTGCTTCATGGCGCTCTCAAGCTGGAGAATATGGCAGCTCTGGTGCTGCTCGGCGAGAAATGGTATGGTTTCATATACGCCTATACCGACACCAAGAAGAAATCCAACTTTATGCTTAACATACTCCCACCGGGCTCCAATGTTATACCCTGGCTGGGTGACCTTGAGTTGTTGGGCTTCTCCGATGACCTGACGCCCGGCGAGACGGCCAGTTTTCCGGTGCGTGCTGAGCGCCGTTCGTATTCCCAGAGCAGTGTCGTCTGGATACGTCAGGCGAGCCTTCAATCCGATGTGCAGAAGGTTTTGCGTCATGCCAAGAAAATGCCAGACAAGACGCAGCATTTCTACAAAGAGCTGAATCGCATACGTCGCGCGGCTTTAGCTCTAGGATTCGTGGAGCTCTTGGAGGCACTGGCCATGCTGTTGGAGAAGGAGAACGCTCAGTTGACCTTAAATGGCGTCAGCACTGAGTGCACCTTGCAGCTGCAGCATGCGGCAACTGAACTGCGCAAGACCTCAAATCGTGACATCAAGTCAACCATTGTGCCGCTCCAGAAGGCAACGGCAGTTGAGGCAAGTGCAGCCGCTCCCGCAGCTCCAGCGGGTTACCTTTATTAGATTTAAAAGTATTTTATAATAAACAAAAATGATAAAAACAAATACATTTGTTATCTTATTTTGTGAATGGTTTAAATAAGTAACGGCTAAGGTGGCGCTTTTCAGCACTGTCGTGACTTGCAGCTGCAAGTTATCGTTATCGAAAAGTTTGTTATTGTTATCGCTTTTATTGACTATTGTAAGCAAAATAAAAATGGGCGGCCCTGAATTACCTACAGATCCCGGAGATGAGCAGCACTTTGCCACACCCACAATTGAGCATCCCCATGTGGCAGAACGCAGCGATGACAGTGACGCATCCGATGCCTATGACGGGTACCAGCCGCTGGCCACAGAACTGGATGAGGAAGCAGCCGCGGCTGCTGCGCCCGGAAGCCCTGCAGACGATGCTGATGAAGATGTGGACCTCATGACGGCGCCAGTGACACATGGTGATCCCAATATGCCGGCAATTGAAAGTGCCGATATGGAGATAGAACGACAAGTGTGGAACGAACCGCGTCCACAGGTGCTGCAAATGGAATTGGACAAAACACGCACCGAGCAGGTGAGCTGGGCATTATCCAAATAGTACACCACATAAAATTGCTACTGCCTGTTGTAGATATTGAAAGCCATGTCGAAGATAACGCTGCCCAATGTGACAGTGCCCGATTGGGCCCAAGGTGTGCCCGAGGAGCGCTGGAAGCGTGAGCTCCTGGAGCGCATTCAGACACGCAAGGGAACGGGAACACCAACGGATAAATGAATATAAGCAATTGATTTAGACTAAGCAAAAAGTATTTATTAAATAAGTTGATCCTCTAAGCCACAACGTGCACTCCAAAATACAAAAAGAATTTAAAAACAAATGCTTGAGCGGCTTCAGAATGCGGCAAGTAGAGCCTGTCCCACCAGATTGACCTTGGCGAAGTTCTCGTCCTGCGGTGTATTGGTCAGCTCACGTAGTTTGTCCATCACATAATCCACGGAGACTACCTGGGCGACTGTCTCCTGGCCACATGGTGTGGTTGTTAAATTTCCAATCGCCTGCATGGAACGGTACCAGGCCTCCAAATCTTTGGCCCACTTGAGCAGCTCCAGAACACCCGATGTGGTCATATGGCAGACCTCCGACTTGGCCAAACCCTGCGTCTGCGATATGGTAATATTCAGATAAAATGTGGCTATAGCTATCTGAAGATTTGGACTGCCAGCTCGGATTCCGCTGACCAGCTCAATGATCTGTGGCAGCTGTGCCTCAATCGCTTGCCGTCCAACCTGGTGGCTCAAAGCATTGGCAAGGCAGCGGCAAACCATGAGTTGATTGGCTGCTCCACCACTCAACTGGGGCACAATGTGGGCCAAGAAATTGTGACTGTTTTGGAGCAAACTAAAGATCGCCTCGTGTCGTACTGCCAGACGCAGTATGTCCAGCACTGGGAAGAGCATGCCGGCTGGCCACTTGAGCAGCAGCATTAGTGCCTCTAAGGAGGTGGGATCCAGCTCGGGCGTCTTGTCTGTCAGCCGAATGACGGCGTGCAGCAATTCGTCTCCAACTTTGCCATCGGCGCTGGTCAATTTGCCGTTAAATTCTCTGGAAAGGAAGAGATATTAGTAGGCGTTCAAGGGATAAGGCGGCGAAATAGGCGTGGCAGATCGATGGGACTTGATTAGGCAGGTGAGTTGAGTTTAGCCACAAATCTCTTGCCCATAGACTATTTTCAGGGACAGTTTCAAACGAAGACCAAGAAATCTTTCCGGCGTTACACCTGCTTGCCTTATGGGATAACTTACTTCATCTTTTCCAGCACCTTGCTGGCATCGCAGGTGTCAAAGGTGCGATAACTGCTCACGGGGAAGTGCTTATCGCTGCCACGCACAAAGTTGACGTCGACAGTGCTCGGTTTGCTGGTGGTGGAGTAGCTGGAGGCACCTGTAAAGGGATCCATGTTGCCACCACCTTGGACGTTGCTGTTGCTGGAGCCGGGCACATAGCGTGAGCCACCAGTAAATGGATCCTGATAGCCACTGAAAATGGTTTGAGATGATTAATACCCTTTTTATTGCCAGGACAACGAACACAATACTCACACTGTGGCTTGGGTTGCAGGCGCTGGACCACCCTGAGAGTTCTTCACAATGAAATTGGCCACTTGGTCGAGGTAGGCTTGAGGAAGATTGTTGCGATGGATAAACGTTTGGGCAGCTTGCCAAGGATCTTCGCCACGATTGTAAGGCAATTTGATGGGTGGCTCCGTGTCGGAAATGTCCACATTGAACACATAATCGTACTCTTTGCCCTCGTGCAGTTTCTTGCCAGAGTTGGACTGTGTGCCGCCCGTGGCGCCAGTGACATCACCCACCAGATTCCACTTGCCCAGCTCCCAAGAGTAGCACTTGACGCTGCCATCGATTTCCCGCACCATTTTCGTTTGTCCTTCGCGTGTGCCATTCGCCAGCAATGCTTCCGGTCCAGCGAGACTAAGGAAGTAACCCGTATTAGAGGAATCAAATCATAGAGCTAGGTATGTGATGCACTTACTCTGTTTTCTTAACACCGCCAATTTCCTCGCTTAGCTGTGATTTGTGTGTCTCAACGGCCAGATTGAAGGCTTGCTGAAGGCTCTCCTTGGCCTGACGCACTGGCTCCTGGGTGAACACACGCACAATGCCATCACTGCAGCCGGTGACAATATCACCATTGTGTAGACATGCCACAGACCATACTGAAATCGCTGGATGGACAATGGGGGCACCGAGTTCTTGGCCCGTGATGACATTCCACATACGGAGTGTGCTATCCTCGCCACAGGAGACCACAATGTGCTCACCCAGCTGCTCATTGCGTGCCAGAGCATAGATGTAGTTGGTGTGACCGCTGAGCTCACGCACACATTCACCATCTTCGTTCCAGAAGCGCAAGACAGCATCGTTGCCACAGGAGAGCAGTGAATTGGCGGGTAAAGGAATCAATCCACGCACACAGTCCGTGTGACCTTTGAGCAGGCGTAGCTTCTCTCCCTGAGCGTTCCAATAATAGATGCACTTGTCGGCACCACCAGTCACATATTTCTGCTGGGTGGGCACTGTAGCAACAGCCCAAACGGCTGCCTCATGTCCTTGGAACGTCGTGTGCGTCACATCTCCCGTTTCACTGATCACCCACACACGGGCGGTTTTATCCCAGCTGCCGCTGATGATGCTGCGCGACTGGAGACCACCAGCCAGAGCACACACTGTAGATTCATGACCTTTGAGTGTTAAGAGCGGCACAAATCCGTCCTGTTGATAGATGCAAATGGTGGCATCATTGCTTGCCGTACAAATCCACTGTTCCGTGGCCAAATAATATATGTAGGATATGAAGTTTTTGTGATCTTTCAGTGTTACGCTCTCGATGTACTCATTACTTAAATATAAACATATAAAACAAAACATAAATCAATTAAATTCAATACAATTCCTTTGTCCTTCTCATATACGCACCCAAGTGGCTTCCAGAGTTTTGTGGTTTTGTCGCGCGAACCTGATAAAATCATTTGACCCCCGGTGGCTACATTGGCGCCAGTGGCCACGGCACGCACATCCAAGCTATGGCCAAGCAGCTCGCAGCTAAGTTTGTAATTGTCTAGTGTTGGTTCCATTTCTCCCAATACTTATAAACTGACTTTGCAATTTTTCACCGGCGTTTTTCTTTTTTTTTTTTTTGTTCGCAAAACGAACAGGGTTGTGCCGTGTAATACTAAAATTAATCGATTAACTGCGTGTTATCGATTTGGCAGTTGTCTCTAATAACGTAATTTAAACGGTTTAGTGAGTAAATCAGCCGAATTAGCTAGGCAAATATAATACAATATATACAGTACCAAATATAAAACATAAACATTTTTAATTAAAGCAGTAAATATTTAACTTAACAAATTTTGCAAATTTTCATAGCTTTGCACTGCGTACAAGTTTGGTGTGCAGCGTACTGGCCTTGTGCTGTTACGTAGGTGAAGCTTACGTTGCGCAAGTTACGTTTGTAAACAGAGAAGGGAAAAACTGAACGCAGCTGTAAAATCGAATATTGAGCGTCGTTTAAATTAATATAAACAAATTAATTGTGATAGGTTATAAAAACTAGAAATGCTGTCACCGGGCGCAAGGATCAGAGTGGCTGTACAGCGGTTTGCAGCTGTGGCCAGTCGCAGTTTTGCCGCCGCAGCCGCAACAGAAGTGCAACAACAACAAACTGAAGGCAAAGTGCCACCTGCGTCACCAACGCCTCCCTCTCCGCCACCACCACCACAGTCCTCCCTCCATAAGATGAGCGGCTGGCAGTTTCACTGTTATGGCGATGTGGATGAACTGCAACTATCGGACAAACTTAAATTGCCTCAAATACGCAGCTCGGACGAGTGCCTGGTGCGGGTGCATGCGACATCCGTGAATCCCATAGATGTGGCCATGTTACGTGGATACGGCTCCACACTGCTAAACACGGTGCGTTGTCAAACCGGCGATTATATTGAATTCCCATTGACACTGGGCCGCGAATTCTGCGGCGAATTGGTCCAAAAGGGCATGGGAGTCAGCAGCGGGCAACTGCAGCTGGGCAGTCGCGTGTGGGGCGTGGTACCCATACCAAGAACCTCTGGATCCCATGCTCAGTATGTTGTAGTGCCCGAATCTTGTGTAAGTATCGAGTCTATATCAAAGCTCTAAGCATAAATTAGAGATTTTATTTCCATCCTCAGCTCGCTCCGGCTCCGAAGGAACTGGATGACAACGAGGCCGCCAGCGTGTTGTACGCGGGTCTTACAGCTTGGTCGGGCCTTTATATATCTGGGTTTTTGGGTGGACCCTGTGGTGCTGTCACTGCTGCCGGTGGTGGTGCCAATAAACGTGTCCTCGTGCTCGGTGGCTCCGGAGGAGTTGGCAGTCTGGCCATACAAATACTCCATTCCCAGGGTGTTCAAGTGCTGGCCACGTGCAGCGAGAACGCCGTGGAGATGGTGCGTTGTCTAGGCGCTGACTTTGTTGTGGACTACACAAATCCCGCTGAAATGGAACAGTTGTGCACATATGGTCCATACGATATTGTCCTGGACTGTGCTGGACAAGGCGGACAGCATGCATCGGATTTAAAGTTTGACTTCCATCAGTATGTGACGTTCTCGTCCCCGCTGTTGGCCAACATTGACAAGCAGGGTATCTGCCTCGGTGCCCTGCAGAACGTCTCCGATCTTCTCCAGACAAATGCTCGAACAGTCACGCAACGTGGTGGACTGGTCAAGTGGGGTTACTTCTACCCTGCTGCGCATGGCATTCAGTTCCTGCAGCAGCTAGTCGAGCGGCATAAGGTGAGCTACGAGAATAATCTTTTAACTTATTTAAATTAATTTATTTTTTTTTTCTTTCAGCTCATTCCGCAAATCGACAGCAGTTTTAAATTTACTGAGCTGCCAAAAGCTTTCGATAAAGTCAAGAACGGACATTTGCGCGGCAAGGTTGTGGTGAACCTAAAAGACTGAGTAATTTGTTTTATTGGGCTTCAATTGATTTATTTATAAAATAAACTTGTTTAAATAGCAATTAAAACCAACTCTGTTTTTGAATTAACGTTTGTTATCGATATTGCCACTGGTGCAGAGTTTTATCGAGCTATCTATCGATAAGCTTAACATATATCGTGCAGCCTCCATAACCAATCAGTCGTTTGCAGCAGCCGTTCTGCATAAAATTAAAATGAAAAAGTGTTTTTACTCAAGAAAACAGTTAAATTTAGTGTAAGAAGTGTTTAAATTTCGTTTTGCATTATGAATGCTAACGAAGCGTTTACAAATATCAACAAAAAGTCGTGAGTGTTAATGAACTGTGAATCTTCTGCTTATCTCTTGTTGTTATTTTCATGTTGTGCACTTTTGTGCTATTTTTTGTTGTTTTACTTGATGTAACAATTATCTGCTGTGCAGTGAAAGTGAATTAAACTGAATGCACCAAGGAAAGAATATTCAATTCTTAAGTTTTTCTTGTTGTTAAACAATTGTAAATTATAAATAAACCAATACACATGCACCGCCGGCAAAACAGAGAGCGCGGCATTTGAGCAAGTCCAAACATGTCTCGGTAGAGCAAAGAGAGCCCAACCGCAGCAGTGTTGCCCTATTAACAGATTTCAAGCCAGATATGGCTTGCTTATTGTTTTGTAAGAATTTTTAGAGATAAATCGCACAAGGAAGAATATTTTTTGCAGGTATTTGATAATTTTAGTTTAAATTGAGTTTATTTTTGTTATATTTTCGTTAAGATATTTTGGAAACGGTAAAAAACGAAATTCTGAATTTTATTTTTATTCGTTTGCTTTATTTTTAATTTTAAGCTTGTTCAAACTTGATTTTTTTGTAGCCTTAATTTTCATTCAAAACTTGGCACCACTGAACTGCAGCCAAGGCTAGAGTTGTCTGTTTAAAAGCCGTCTTATTGTAGACAAGTTTAAATATTTCGTAAATTATGGTTCTTTGTTGTGTTGCTTTAAGGCATAACATTGATGTTAACAGTGAGTAAAAAAGAATTTCTGTCAATTATTAAATAATTGCTTAGTTATGCCAGTTTCAAGTTACAAGTGCACGTGTACCCAATAACAATAGAATTTTTGTATTAGTTCTGTACCAGAGAGTACTTAGGGCGCACACTCGCCCGCCCAAAGAGGGAGAGCGAAACTCTGGCAATGAAACGGCAGTTTCTTCCGCCGCCTTCTGGGAGAGAAACAATAACAAAATAACTTGAATAAATGTTTCTCAACATGAGCAAAGTATAGCAACATCTTGTGGAAGAATATTCGTATATTCAGTGGGATGTTGCTAAACATGTTTTGAGGGTTGTTGTCGTACCGAAAAAATTCACTCAACAGAGTTTTGGGCAAATGTGCCTCTCTTTTTCTCTCTCCGCAACATGTTTCACAACATGCTCAATTTGAAACGTTTGCTGCTTTGTGCTGCTGAAATGAAACTCCGACTGAGTTGTTGTTACGTCGTCGAGACAGTCGCGTGTTTATGTGTCGCGTTCGCGTTCTTGATGTCTGATGTTGCCACGGGCTTTGTCTGTTCGCAATGACACTGACTGACAACAGATAAACAACACAATTTTCGCCGCTAAGTTGTGAAAAAGTGCGTGTTCTTCATTTGTCCCGTTAATCAATTGCTTTAGTTAAAGTCTCTTGTTGTCTCTTTTGATTGTTCGTGCGTTGATTGTATATACATGCGCCTGGGTGTGTGCATGTGTGTGTGTGTGTGAGTGTTTGCTGCTAAACAATAATAAAGCAATCAATTGGCACATGAGTTTCTATAAATTGTGTTAAATTTAAATTGCACACAAATAAAAAGTGCACTAAATTATATACAAGCAGCATTTTGAATCATTAAGCAAACAAATACAAAATTAAATCATAAAAGCGGCACAAACAAAATAACACAAACATTTTTTGGGCAATTTTTCCAGATATTTTTCATTGATTTTTCTACTGGCGCGCCACACACACCTCCTGCCGCTTTCAAGAGAGAGAGAGAGAGAAAGAGCGAGAAAGATGAAAGGAAAGCAAGGGGGAGGAGAAGAAAGAGAGTGTGAGAGTGAAGAGAGCGTTGCCATGCCGCCTTGTGTTTTGTGCACATTTCGGCATTGGAACACTGTCTATGTATGTGTGTGTGTTTGTGTGGATTATCCTTTTTTATATATTTTGTTTATTTTCAAGTGCCTGTTTCCATTTTGTTGCGCACATTTTGTGCTGCCCATTCGTTTCGCTGCATTTCATTCTCGCAGCGTTTCAACACAATAAGCGTGCGAGTGCGTGTGTGAGTGTCGGCAGCTGCCCTATGTAAATTTCTCTCTTTTTGTGCTCGCTCTTGCTGGCGGTTTACCCCCCTCAGTGGCAGTGCCCACAGTTTTTGGGCTCTGCTTTGCTCGCACATTCGCATCGTAGCTGGCGCCGCTGTTCAAACTCTGGCGCCGTGTTCTCGCTCTCTGAATTTGTTGGTCTCTCTCAATTTTAGCACTCTCTATTTTCACATCTTTCGCTGTCGCTGCGCTGGCTTGCAGTCGTTGTCCTCTGGCCGTGCGTTGCGCGTTGCCAACCAAATTGCCGTGTGTGTTGTCATTGTCATAATAAGAAAATTTGTGCTGCGGTTGCGGATTTCTTTGGATTGCTAAATGCCGTCTTTTTAAAATGTGATTTCTTTTATTTTAAACATTCCAGTGTGCTGCAGCCAAGAGAGCTAATTAAGGAATAACAAGAAGAATAAAATAAACAACAATAACAATCAAAAAGAGAGTAATACACAAACACAAATGATGAAATCGTGAAAATCATGAAGTATTTGCATTGACAAATTTTAAAGTGTTGCATACTTTTCGCGTGTCGCGTATTTGCGTATTTTCGGTTTCGTCTCCCCCGCGTTATTCGCCGTTAACAATCTATTACTTTATCCAACTATCCGTATCTGTGTACTCGTGTGTGTGTGTGTGCGTATCTGTGTTTGTGTATATTTTATACTGCTCTCTGTACATATGTACAATATTTGTCGTCACCATTCATCATCATCATCATCGTGTTGTTGTTGTTGTTATATTACTCGGCATTTTTCGTATAAAGTAAAAATATAATAATAATAAATTTGTGTTCTTCGGTGTTGTCTCGTGTAAGTGTCTATAATTTGTTTAAATACGACAAGCGATCCGTTAAAAGCAAGAGAAAGAACAAAAAGAAAAGTGTATCATCAAAAAAGCAACAACATTTATCAATATCCATACTCGATCTTGCTTTCGATCCCGATATGGCATATATTAAATTGTCTGCTCAACGACTTGTATCTCAACTGTTCAAGCAAACAAATTTCCAACAACAACAACAACATCAAATTCAACAGAAAGAGCAGGAAGCAGCTGAAAACGCCTAGCAGTTGAAAAGTTTTTCAAATATCGAACAATTTCAATTTGAAAATCTTTCGGGAATTGTGGAGAAAAACCATCAAATTCATTGGACACTTGTAAAGGTAAGATTTAATAACTATTTTTGCTGTAAAGATATATAATAATAGGTTTATTCTGGTTGATAGTGTGGGGCTTTATATATCTGTTAAACCATTAAATAAATGATTAATCATTAACTTTTAAATGAAAAGTAGTATACAACTAATAGTAGATAAAAGGGATTTAGCTGTTCCTCGTTTGGTACCTTATCTTGCTTTCTTCCAACCAAACAAACAAGAAAACTACCCAAAGCACATAATCAATAACCACATTGAATTAACATAACAAAACCAAAGAAATGTAGAAATGAAAACAGATTGAAAGAAAATCAGAAATAATAAGAAAACCAAAGGGGACTTTAGAGGGAGGGGAAAGAGAACGAGGGGTAGACCACTTGGGTTCATTAAAAGATTAAACACATCAAAAATGCTGACAATAAACGTTTGTCAAACGGAATAGCTTCAAGATGATGACAAGATACTTTTGTCTATCATCAAAAGATATGCGCTTATTAAAAACTGCATTTGCATATGGTTGTGTTAAATCGATTAACTAATTTAGACATAAAAACAATCAAGAAGCGACTAACTAGATAACGAAACAAGTTAAGGCTTCAGGTTGACAATCCAATCCAATTCAATCCAATCGAAACGATGCGTTCCGTGAGATACATTTGAGTTGGTCTGTTGTTAAAGTGTTGTTTCGCTGTTGTTTCGCTTGTCAGCGCCAACACACAGCTACAGATACTGATGGAGGGACAGATAAAGATACCAATACAGATACAGATACAGATACGGATTGTGGTGCTGTGACTACTTCCAGTTGTTTTATCTGCATCTTTTAATGGCTTTGCAGGCGGCGTTTTGGCTTTTGTTTTTGTGCTCCGAGCACGAAAATGTGCGGGCAACATGTTTTGTTTGTTTACATTTCAAATGGGAATTGTTCTGCTATCTTACACACACATCTATGTGTGTGTGTGGCACCAGCAATATACAGATACAAACATATCTGCAAAATGCATTTTGCTATTTTGGTCAACTACTTACCTCTAGAAGGTCCACTCTAACGAGTGCGTATCGTGTGACATTAGGCAAATAGTGAACGACTTATTTTGCTTGCTGTCCCACTCTTTCTTTGTTCCTGTCTCTGTCCAACTTTTGGACATAATATGTCTGTGTTGTACAACGCATTAGCGTTTGACAAGAAAAGAACGAAAAAGAAAGAAGGCAAAGCAAAGCAAAAGAGAGACAATCAGCAGGACGTCAGACACACACAGCTACTCAGACACCTACACACACACACACACACAGAGATACACTAACACATGCATAAAAAACGAGACGTCACGTCACGTCCAACATCACATTTGAAATTCCAATATCCTGAATCTTTCGGTCTGCTGCACAGTGGCCACACATGAGCGACGATTCGTAGCTGCTTCTTAAATTAATGAGGCTCTACTGTAAATGCATTTAAGTATGTTTACAGATGATTAAAACTAACTCCCTCTCTTTTACTTACTCCAACTCTCTTTCTCTTTCTCTCTTGATAAGAGACTCTCATTGTATCTTTAGCTGTGCATTCGTTTAAAATCTTTGTTTAATGGACAGAAAGTAAGATCAGTAGCTCATAATCTATTTTATTATAAAATACACAAAAATGATTAATTTTGTGACTGTTCTTTTCGCTAATTGACCAACTGTAAGAAGCAACGAATCCTCCCGACAATTCTTGGCACCCTGGAAGTTTAGTTCAGTTTGGTTTGGTTCCAAGTGCAAGTATCTAAGCTATGTATCTAAGTATAACCAAAGAAGCCCGTATGTTTTGTATTATGTTACACAAATATTTAAGCTGCCTTAAGTAGATACAGCGAAACGCGTTTAAGATATACAAATAGTAGAGATGGGGGAAGGAGGGAAAACGAGAAAAAGCGAGGAAAAGCGCTACAACAGCAACAAATGTAAGAAAAGTTACATTAAACTTGCGACTGGCTTGTGTGTGCGGGTGCCCAGTAGGAGGCAAAAGTCGTGAAAGAAGTTATCACTACTCAAGATATACATATGTATGCATATAACAATATATATAGAGAGCTATCTGTGTGTGTGTATGTGTGTGTGTACACATGCCTTGACTGGCTTTGGAGCTGGGGACTCTCGAGTGTGTCTTAGTTTTTATGTGCTATTTGTATAAGTTGTCTGCTGATGCTCTGTTTTTCTATTGATACGCATATCGTTTACTACACTCCTTCCTCAAAACCCCCTATTCCCTGCCACGCCCCCTTTCACCCCTTTGCCCTGGCATGCGGCTCAAAGTCGACACAATTCACTTCAATTCAATTTCTACGATTTCATCTTGGCAAAAAGTCTTTTGGCCAAACGTTTGTTAGCCACTTGGCTGCAGCCTTTTGGCCCAGCCTAGAAGCGGAGGAGGGGGGTATAGAAGAGAAGTAAACGAAGAAATAGAAGAGTAGAGAGTTGTGAAGAGCAGAGTAAACCTGCATCCATGAGTTACATTTTCTTATGCTTATAAATTTCAATAAATTCATGAATTATTTTGCATGCTATTAGAAGCCATAGAGCACTTTAGGCCTTCTCATTCATTGTTGTTGCTATAATCCCCACTAATACGGAGCACAGTTAGTTTTTGGGTCTGTTTTCAGTCTCGCAATCCACAAATTTATAGTCAACAACAAAAAGTCAGAGGAGAAAGAATAAAAAAACATAAAAAAATAAAAGGAATCGATTGGATTTTCTCTTTCAACTCGCCTCGTGGGCGTTTTTAATCAAGATACACGATTGCCACTGTCCCGCTCTAAAATATTATTGTTATTTGTTTATGCACTTCGTATCTGCAGTCGGCAATGGAGTGGTGTACAGAAGACAGCAGGCCGAATGCCAATAGATACATGTATCTCGTAGGTAGCTTCGATTTATGTGCCTTAAACATTTTTATTTCAATTACCGAAATGGGTGTGTCCAATAGCATTATTGCACTCTCAGATTGTGCCATCTTCAAAGCTACCAATATATGGTACTTTACACACACATATTTTTCCAATTTGCAAACGAGATTTATGTGAGAGTTAAAATATCTAGGAATTTATGTATTGATACTTGGTCTTGTTTGGGAAAATTTGTCAATTTGTCGATTTGATGTGGCAGCAAAAATGAAAATTTTTGTTTGCTTTTTAATAATTTGACTTGTTCTTGGATTAGGGGTTGAAAGTGGAATAAATAATTGAAATTAGCAAGTTTTGGTTGAGTTACGATGGACAAAAATATATAATAATGCTATAATTAGACGAATCAAGCCAACTGTAAAAGACCCCGTACTCATTCTAGTTAGCATTTTGCCATACAAATAAGCAATTTTTGAGCGATTTGTCATACAGGAGCTATAGCATATAGTTGTCCGATCCGAACCAAAGTTAGTGAGGATAGTTATAATGGTACCATACATAAACTTTCATCCCAAATTTGGTAGCTTTAACGCTTGTAGCTTAGCAGACACATGTGCTCAAACGGACGGACAGACGGACATTGGATATATCGACTTTATGGGGTCGGAAATGTTCTCTTCTGAATGTTTCGCACATTTCGCTACTGACAAACCTACAGGGTCTAAAAACACTACTAAATTTCAGGTTGTTAAACTTATGCTTTGGGGGTTAATATAAAATATGACTTAAATTTATTCAATAATTTATAAAAGAGTTAATTTCTCAGGACATTCCTTAAGTTTCCTCGAACTCCCCATAGAAAATTATACTTAATTTATCGAATTTATTAGCCAAATTTATAGAAATTTGCCAAGAATATTCTACCAAAGCCCCAAATTGATTTAAGTGTGTGTGTGTGGGTGTGTGTGTGACTGACGGCACCTTCATTAGTTTAATTATAATCATTTTTATTTGTCGACGGCATCGAAATGGCAAAAGTAAACAACAAAAGAGAACAAGCAATAAAACATAGAGAAGAAAAAAATGGTAAAAAGAATAAAAGAAAATGTCTAACGAACAGGCAATAGAAATGCCAATATTCAGAGCCCATTCAGTGTTTTGGGCCAAATTAAGTTGCAAGTGGCTGACTGACCAAAAATGATTGATTTAATGAGGCTATCATTGACACTTTGCACAGCGACACACCCAACCAGATATGGAATCGGATCGGACCTTCAGATAATGGCATTTATGGTACGAATGCGAAGGTAGCGTGTGATTCGAATGACAATTTTCCAAGAAATCGGCTTAGAAATAAAGTTAAAACAAAAAAGATTTTTAAATATTTACAAATATTTGTGATAAATATTTATTAAGAATTTTTCTGTATGAATTTAACAAACTGAACTTAATATGACCCTGCTTATATTTGTATTGCGTATAACTTGTTTCGATCCAGTTTATTGTGCCATAAACAATTAGCCGAAAAAATAAGTTGGTTGTGCTTGCGTGGGCAGTAACCGTTAAATAACACGCAAGTGACCCGTTTCATGGCTCACTAACTTGGCCAAAGAACTCCAACAAATTGTGAATGTCTATTGAAATTGGACAATAAACACTTTTGGTGTCATGTGTGTCGAGTGTAGAGGGGGAGGTGGGGAAAATGTGGAAAATATATGTGCGTACAAACTAATTACCAAAGCAACTTTCCCTTTTAAGGATTGGTTTTAATTTCACTAGCAGATGATTAAATACCACTAGCCTAAGTATTTATTTAATACTAAACTCCCTTGGTTAGTCCAAATGAAAGGAGTTACGAAGCTTGAACAACTAAAATTCATCTAAAAATAAATCTCTGGGAAAAATTCTTATTTCTGTTCCATAAAAAACATTCTGAATTCTCTATTTACGCTATTTTAATTCTAGTGAAAAATCGCTTTAAATGATTCACGCAATTAATTCATAAAAATTGCGAAACATTTGAAAATTCCAACTACATATTGTTAATATGCAAAAGTGCAAATAACAAAAAAATATGTTAATAATTCGTAAAAACCATAATTTATAATATCAATAAAATGGTAGAAATATTTGCTTGGTAAAAATTATAGCAAATGCATAAACCAAATGGGATAAAATTCTTGTGTGGAGCTAAAAAAAAATTAATAAAAAAGTGTAAAATGCAAGTGGATAAATTTCTAGACCTAGCCACGACTAGCAAATACCGTTTAGTTAGAGATATTTACACCTTTTGATAGAATTATGTTGATATAAATAAAGCTTGTAGCATTTGGTTGTATACCCTATTTATAACTAAATGTAATGGGTATTAAAATTGCAAACATTGAATTTTTAATTGCTTGAAATTTGTGTTCTTTAGTTTCCATAGTTTTTTCTCCCACTCAATATAATACACAGTATGTTTATGTGTATGTATGTGTGTGTATAAGTGTGTGTGTTTGTGCTTATTGTATGTCTGTGTGTGGTTAGCGCAAAGCTTATTTGTGCATTTGCGTTTATTTGTTTTCCAGCTTTTTTATCGCACTTTTTTCCGCATCCTGTCGCACAGGCATTCAAAATATTAACTGCTTTTCATTTGAGCCTTGTTTTTTTTACCCATACTCCCCACCCCTCAGCCCGCACCCCCAAGCACATTTTCTTCTTTTTTGCGTGCTTTCTACGCGAAATGGCAGCATGGAAAATTTATACGTGCGCGAAATATTGTATGAAATCTAAATTGTTCGGATTGAAATCATTCAGCATAACTGTGCAAATACATATTTATACCCGATACGCATAGAGTTAGGGTATGTTGTCTTGGTGGCAGACAAGCTCAACTATATATATGTACATATGAGTGTATAGAGTGATCTTATCTTTTTAGATTGTATATGAATAGCAGATTATGTAGACGTTCAAAGAACTTAAGCAGTTCTCGCGCCTAGAAGTATACAACATTTTTTACACTTTTACAGCAAGAAATTCATAGATGAATCTCTGTAACGGGTGTCTGTTAGTCTTCAATCGCCCCAACTTTTTTCTATTTATATTTTTTATTACTTCGTTTTTCTATAAAAAAAAAATCTGAAATTTCGTGGCTCAATGGAAAGCTGCATTTGAATGCAGTAAGGATTGCTTTTGTTGGCCAATTTGCTGCTGTGAATACGATATGAAAATGGCATTAAAAATAAATAGTCGCACCGTTTGGTTAAGAATTAAGCTGGCATATACTAAATGATAAGGTCTGTGTTTGATCACAAAAACCCAAACTAGATAAAACTGAATTCATTTGAAAATTATTAAAAACTTTTAAACTGCTTAACAAAACAATTTTAAACATTTATTTCAATGGTTTATGTTGTACGAAGTTTTGCATATTTGTGTTGAATTTTAAATTTCTAATTAGGAAATAAATTTGCTGGCAATTTGGTAATTTATTGAGTCTAAATATTTGCACAATTATTTGGCAAAGAAATGTTTTTGGGCAACACATTTCAAGTATTTTGCAGGTGAATAAATTGTTAATCATTTGAACCATAAAATAAATATACAACATTTGAACAACAAAATCAAATTCCATTAGAGCATTCAAATAAAATTAAATGAAATTACAAATGCATGGCCAAATTGTAATTTGAGCCCAACTGTGGTTTGTGTCTCTATTTTTTTTATCAGCACTAACATGTCCTTTATTCGCCACGCCCACCCAAATGTACCACAGCTGGCGGCGTGGCCAATAACTTGATAAGTTTTCTGGCCGCTTTTATATATAATTGACCATTTTAATTTACCGCTTTGTTTTGTGTTTAATTAGCAACTAAATGTGTATAAAAATACAATTTTGTTGCTTTTTAATACGCTTGTGATTAGTTATCTTTGGTATTTTAGCTGTATACCCTGTAGGTAATAAATACGAAATAATAGTATAAAATTTGCTTTAGATACTGTATTTAATTACAGGATAACTTTTAGTCGTTATATTCTTTCTGTCCCTGTTTAACTCTTGTTCTGCTTTTTAGACCCATATACTAGTTAAATAGTTGTTTTTGTTAATCTACTACTTTTTGGAGTGTTTGCTGTGCAATTAACTTCACACGATGCTTTGTGGATCGCACAATCTGCACTTCCTGCAGCTGTTTTCAAATACTATAATTATAATTTAATTAATATTTTAATTACAGTGCTAAAACGCACATGATTTCAACAATTTTTGTTGAAGTGCACACATTTTAATTGGATTTTATTAAACAATTCTTTCTGTTCATATTAAAAATAATATTGTAAATCGACTAAAGTCTGTAATTGTCGACAATGATGAGTTGTCAATGATTGAAATCGTTAACTGGCATTGATTTTTTTAATTTTCCCTTTTATATATATAAAACTTTGTATAAAACTAGCTTGAAAACCGTATAATAGTAAGCAAAACTATAGAGTTTTGAATCCTTTAGTGGATTTGCCTCAAAAAGATCAACGGGAAATGCTCAATGGAAATTTTGTAGTGCTCTTGAGCATAAAACGAGACGTATTTTTTCGACAGAAGCATCATTAATGAACCAAAAAGGGTGCAACCCCCAGTAATACAAAAAGAGGCTTTGTAATATCTGCATAGTGGTTTTTTGGCTGTTGTTCTTAGTGTCTTGAACAACCCCCTGAAAATTTGGAACGTCGACATATTAAATAAAGTGCACTCGTTGCGTCGTTGAGGCGCAGAATTGAGAATCGAGAGAAACGAGTAATGAGAAACGAGAAGTGAGAAATGAGAAACAGCGACAGCTGCCAAATGGATCAACCCATCTAACACGATGTCAGTGAAATTGCGTAGCATTTTCGAAGCCTTCCGGCAATGCCAAAGCACATTTAACCCATATGCAGCCCTTGGGCTATAAAGTAGTACAGAGTAGTACGAGTAATTGGAGCGTAATTGAGTTTAACTTTAAGCCCAAATGTCAACATGCAGTTGCTTAAAATCATCATTAACAAATTTAAATTGTAAAATGCAAATGCAAAATTTCTTTTTGTTGTGGGTGGTAACCGATCTGTTGTTGTTGTCTATACTTTGCTAATGGAGCAGTAGCTACAACTTATCATACAAAATTAATACTTAAATGTTGCCAGATGTCATTTATCCTAATGGCGAATACTAATGTCTCAAATGGAACGCCACTAAAATCAATAAAAATAAATTGTTTTTTGCCAATTTCGTTGACACGCTTGTCAACTTATCATATTTGCTACTTGTGTGTTAATTTCATCAATAAAACTGCAAATAACAAGCTGCCTTAAGGCATAAAGCTGGTCTAAAAGAAGGTGTTTATGTGTGGTGAAAATCGATTAGAAAATTTTATTTTTGTGTTATAAGTAAGTTTGCTAGTTATTTGCTTTTATTGTTTGAAAAACATATCAATTTAATTGTTAAACAATATGTTATACAAGCTGCTTAGGATAAGCTATGGTTTATTGACAGAAAGTATTTAAGAAATTTAACAATTTAAGTATTGACTATAGAATTTATAGTGTACTCTGCTGATTTCTATACATTTTTTTATCTAAACTTTGAGCTGATCTTAAAAATATGTTCATGCATGTCTTTAGTTTGAAAGAAATGTTATGTTTTTGAAATTATTAACATAAACTTTGAAATCCATGCACTTCTTAGAATGCCACAGTATATGAGCTCACTTCAGTGCTGAACTTCATGAGACTACTTCTCTCTCTTTCTTCCTTCTCCCTCTCCCTCCCCCTCCCCCTCCCCCTCCCCCTCCCCCTCCCTCTTTCCGTTTGGTACCTTTGTCAACTGCCAACTGGCTTAAAGCCACCCCATCCACTTGACACTCCCATGCAAACAGTTGAAAGGAAGAAAAAAACCATCGACTTTTTATCCAGTTTGTTGAAGAGACGGACTTTTGACCAAGTGAGAGGGAAGTGCATTTCGCCCGCATTAAATAACTCAAAATATATACAAAGTCCCTAAAAATTCTTTTTTTTTTAAAAGAGGAAAATAGAGGGAGTTTTCGGAGGCAAACTTTTCTTTTAAAAAGTTACGTATACTGGATGACACTTCTGTTTTTGCGACCCTTTTGCCAATGGACAGCAAGGAGACGTTTGGTCGAAGCTTTTCCAGATGTTGCAACATCAAAAGTGCAATGCTGGAAACTGCCAACAGGAAACTTATTTAGTCCTGTGTTGTTGTTGTTGTTTTTTGTTCTTTTTCACATTTTCCACAGCACTTGACTTGAAAAAGTCCAAGAACTCCAAATGTGTCTTCGTTGAAAGTCTCATTTTAGGTACGTACACTGTGTGGCTACTTGACAACTTTGAAATTTCAATTAAATTCATTTGAACTGCGGCCGGAGTCGGTAACCCGTAATGAGCTGTGGACAGCAACTACTGTCACTGGGCATTGTTGTGACTCTTGTGGTGGCAAATAGCAAACAGTAAATGCAACTGCAAATGCAACTGAAATTGTAACAGCATTGACAACTCTTTGGGGAAGAAGAAGACACAACATAGATGGGAATGTGAAAGACTTGGATACATGACCTGCCACAGTGCGTGGGCATTACGAAATTTCTGAAACGGAAAATGTCTTCATCAATCAAATACTCAGTACAGACTCTTGACGCAGTCACTCAACTCAACTGAACTCAACTCATTTGATCTCAGCTCAGCTCATCTCAGCTAAACTCAACTGAGCTCAACTCAATTCAATTCCAGACAGCACTACTTATTTGATGACCATTTCTTCCATTCCAATGTTTTGCTGCTAAATTTCAATTACAACTGCAACTAATACTAAGTACATCAAGTCAACTTTTCTCAGCTAAAGTTACACTCAGTACTTCATTCTCGTACCGAATCAGTTGTTGTCTGTTTGGTTTATTCATTTTGTGTCAGCAAGAGTTGTATGCAGTTGTATAAAGTTCAGTACATGAAATATTGTTAAGCTTCATTCATTCATTCGTTGGCTAATAGTTCTCTTTTTTTGGGTATAGTGTAATGTGTGTCGAAAGTTTTTACGGAAAGCAGCTTATGGTAAGAAGGTTTCATTCAGAGTTCTAGATAGAAAATGAAAAAGTTTAAAATTCCTTAATAATAATTTTTATGAGAAAAGCCTTTTGAACAAGAAGTATTCAATGTAGAGTACAAAGTATTTTAAAATAGTATTTAGTTAAAATATATAATCGGAAAGTTTAAAATTGCTTAGTAATAATTTTCATGAGAAAAGCCTTTTGAACAAATAGTAGAGTTTAAAGTATTTAAAAGTAGTATTTTATTTTAAATTTCTATTGTATAAGTAAATGAAGTGTTTGATTTGAACTGCAGTTATTTAGGCTGTAAAATTGTTTAATTTGAAATTCCATTTTGTGACTCAATTTCAAATCGAAAGACGAGCTAGAAATTTAGTTAAGCATGGCTAACAGTTCCTGGTAGTGGTTCTGCACTGGTTACAAATGCCACCCTATATATTCTGCTTACCAATTTTGCTGGCCCTTCCCTGGCCTGGTCTGGCCTGTCATTGTGGTCAAGTGATGTGCCCCCAGTTGATTCTATGCACTGCACTGCATGGTGTCTCTAAGCCCGTAAATTATTGTGTGTACGTGTATGTGTGCGTCATCTGATATGTGTGTCTGTCGGTTTGTCCATCTGTCTGTCTGTCGGTCTATCTGTCCGGCATCTGTCTGGTTGTCGACTGGCCGCATTTCCGTTCCCCAGCGACATTTGCCTGTCATTGTTGGCTTGGGTCGTTCGTTGGTCGTTGGTTGTTGGGTATGGGTTTGCCCTGCTCTGCTCTTCGTGCTGCTTAATTATTACAGCATAAATTATCTGAGTTTGGTCAGCGTCGTGGGGTTGCATCTTGAGATGCGTCGGCGGTTTGTGGATCCGCTCTGCATGATTCACATGATTCACTTAACGACTGACTCTCGATTTGCATACTAAGAGGCTTTTTGTTGCCCATACTCTTCGTACTTCGGACTTTGCTGATAAGCTATACCCCTTTCTATATAGTTCCTGTCTTGCTATCGCTCCTGAATGTCCAGAAACCAGTTTGGTGGCATTGTCTTTGCTTGAGCTTACAAAAGATGAAACTGTGTTCCATTTGGCATTGACGCTGCCGGTGGCTGTTCGACAGATAACAGACATAATTCTTTTGTTTTATTTAAAATACCCTGTACAGTAAAAGATAAGTGTGTTGTTTACCAGTTAAATCAAGTATGAATCAATTTTGAGTTGAATGAATAAGAAAGTTTTTAATATTTTGTTTATTTAAAAACATTTGAAGTAACTTGTCTCTGAGTACTCCAAATTGTTTTCTTCGAGTTGTTTCAAATTTTTGCTGCATTGCGCAATTTTTAGGCACTCTAAAGTTATTTCTGTTTTATATTTATTTTTTTCTTCTTTCTTCGTTCTTTTTATTGAACTCTTTGGCAGTGGGACGTGATTTATTGATTTACTCGCACTTTTGTTGCCATTCTCTGGACGAAGAGAATCAATTTTTTTATCGCTAATGGCAGCGAGTTGAGTTAGGTTACGATTGGGAAATGGATTTTGATGATGTTGATAAAAATTGTTATCGATATCAACGTGACTGTTTTGCAACCCTGAATTAATTCATTCTATTGTCTGCGACGAACGCACTAACTTGTATCTCTTGAAAGTAATAAAATATAATTTGCGCATTATTAAAGTGAACAGGTTATGGGCCCAGAATTACGCGAGTAACGGGCAAGAAAGACTGATATAAGTTTGCGGTTTGACACGACGTAAGGCGCGTGGTAAAATGAGTTCATTTTACCAAATTGAAAAATTGGATGTAGGGAATTATGATTCCTGGAGCATTCAGATGCGCAGCGTGTTGGTTCACGCAGAAGTCTGGAAGGTGGTTGGCGAGCCTAGGCCAATCGAGGATCCAGCGGTATGGGATGCACTCAATGAGAAAGCTTTGGCCATGATAACATTAAGTGTGAGAGGATCTCAGCTTTGTTATATAAAGAGTTGTCTAACGGCAGCGAGTGCCTGGAAGAAACTTAAAGAAATCCATGAGCCGAGCGGACCTGTCAGGAAGGTGTCGCTATACAAAAAGTTGCTTGAGCTGCGGATGTCTGGAAATGGCGAGGTGAGCGAGTATGTAAATACATTTTGCTCAACGGTGGACAAGCTTGCGGAAGTGGATATCAAGCTAGGAGACGAGCTAGCGGTAGTGATATTGCTATCAAGTTTGCCAAGAGAGTTTGAGAATTTCGTCATAGCGATGGAGTCAAGAGACAGTTTACCGACTCTGGAGCAGCTAAAAATTAAGCTGCTGAGCGAAGCGTCGCGACGTCGTGGCGCCGAGGGTCCGTTATGTGACGAGCAAAACGCATATCAAGCAAGGGCTATACAGACAAAATCAGGGATGGAACACAAAAAGAAAAACAAGAAAGATTTTGCTTGTTTTAAGTGTGGCCAGAGTGGTCATTTCAAAAAAGACTGCAAAGTTGGAAAGGCGCAGAAGCAAAATAATCAGCAAACAAACTCGAATACAATTTTAGCAGCGTTGGACGCATGCGGTATCAATTGGTCGAGTTGGTACGTGGATTCAGGAGCAACGGCGCACATGTGCTGTTTGCGCGAGAAGTTTGCAAGATACATTCCACATACGGAGGATGTTATTTTGGCTGATGGTAACGTCATAAAGGCAGTTGGCAAAGGTGACGTCATACTTCAAACGGAGTTTGGGTCTTTAAAGCTGGAAAACGTGCTGTATGTTCCAAGTATGAAAGGGAATTTCATGTCAATTGCAAGAGCTATCGAACGAGGTTGCACGGTGGTGTTCGATCAGCAGTATGCAGTTTTTTGTAAGAACGGCAAAAGTGTTTTCAAGGCACATAAGCAAGGAAAGATGTTTGTGTTTAACGAAAAACGCAACATGTGCTGTAGCGCAGCACAGCAAAGTGCAGATGTGTGGCATAACAGATATGGACATTTAAATTATACCAGTCTAATGAAGCTTGTTAATGATAGGATGGTGTGTGGCATGGAGGGTGCGAACTTTAAGGAAAAGCTGCCATGCTTGACCTGCATGAAGTGTAAGATTCACACACAGCCGTTTCCTTCAACGTCAGGAAGTCGTGCTAACCATAAGCTGGAGCTAGTACATACAGATGTATGTGGTCCATTTGAGAAGCGATCTCTTGGAGGCGCAGCGTATTTCATTACATTCATTGATGATATGTCTAGACGCATGTTTACATATTTTCTGAAGTCCAAAGATGAGGCGTTTGGAAAATTTGTGGAGTTTAAGAACATGGCAGAACGACAAACTGGGTATAAAATCAAGAAGTTGAGAAGTGACAATGGCCGAGAATACGTCAACAGGCAGTTCGATGACTATTTAAAGCAACAAGGCATTGTGCGTCAACTTACAGTTCCATATTCGCCGCAACAAAACGGCGTGGCCGAACGCGCAAACAGGACGCTCGTCGAAATGGCAAGGAGTTTGCTTGTACATGCAGATATCGGAGAGCATCTGTGGGCAGAGGCAGTACAGACAGCGTGCTACATACGTAACAGGTCACCAACGGCAGCCTTGATTAGTAAGACGCCTTATGAGGCGTGGTTCGGCAGGAAACCTGACGTGCAGGGTATGCGAACATTCGGTTCAATAGCGATCGGCTTGGAGAAGACGCATCGTGGGAAATTCCGAGCAAAAGGCAAAGAATATCGCTTGGTGGGATACTCGCAAGTATCAAAGGCCTACAGGTTGTACGACAAGGAGAACAAACGCATAGTCGAGAAGCGTGATGTATTGTTCAAAGAGCTCGAAGGAACTGCGGCAGTTATTGGTTCAACAGACTTGACTAAAGGTGGCTTGGTTTTAGACACTGTAAAAGTCCTGCCAAAGGATATGGCAGAGGAGCAGGATTCATCTGATGAGTGGAGAGATAACAGCATATTAAGTGAGGAATATGCGAGTGCCGAAGAACCTGAGCTAGAGCAACGTATGCTGGCGCAAGAGCAGCAACAAGTAGAGCAACAACAACAAATGGAAGATTTTGGCCAGGAGGATGCGCGTGAGCCTGAGCAGGTGGAAAGCGTGAGAATTGGTCCAGGGCGGCCACGAATAATTCGGACAGGTAAACCCGGACGTCCGAAGAAATCTTACAATTTGTTGGGATCATTGCAGGCAAAGGAGATACCTATACCACAGACGTTTCAGGAGGCGATGCAAAGTGAGCAAACATTGTTTTGGCAGGATGCTATGGCCAAAGAATATGAAGCACTGGTGGCAAATGGTACGTGGACATTGGTAGATCTACCCAAAGGGCAGCATGCGATTGGCTGCAAGTGGGTTTACACAACCAAAAGAGACGGCTTAGGTAACGTGGCACGTTATAAAACCCGTCTGGTAGCCAAAGGGTGTTCACAGCGTTATGGCGTTAACTATATGGAAACTTTTTCGCCGGTGTGTCGTTATGAAACGATACGGTTGGTTTTGGCCTTGGCAGTTGAGTTGAAACTCTATGTGCACCAAATGGATGTGTGCACGGCTTATCTAAACAGTGAGCTGAACGATGTAGTCTACATGAAGCAGCCGGAAGGATATGTGGACAAGGCTAGAACGCAGCAGGTATTAAGGCTCAACAAGGCGATATACGGTTTAAAACAGGCAGGAAGGGAATGGAATGCCACACTGAACGCAGCGTTGTGCGATATTGGATTCAGTTCATGTCAGACGGAACCATGCTTGTATCAGCAGGACATCGAGGGAAGACTATGTCTGCTACTAGTCTATGTGGACGATTTGCTGATAGCTTGTCAGGAAAAGGAGGATTTGATTCAGATCAAGTCAAAGATTGCGACGAAGTTCGAATGCGTCGATAAAGGTCAGTTGCAAATGTTCCTTGGCATGCAGATAGAACGGGATGGCGAGATCGGTAATATAGCGATAAACCAGGCGCTCTATATCAAGGACATGTTGGCAAGACATAACATGTTGTCATGCCGGACTGCAGCGACACCATTGGATGCTGGATTTCAGGTGGGTTGCAGCAGCGAAAATTGCGTGATTGAGGATGCTACAGCATATCAGTCAGCAATCGGCGAGTTGATGTGGCTGGCACTTACTTCGAGGCCAGACATTTATCATGCAGTAGTGAAATTGGCACAAAGGAACAAGAACCCGCATGGAGAACATCTCTTGGGAGTTAAGCATGTCATGCGGTATCTGGCAGGATCGGTGGATTTAAAGATAAACTATCGAGCAGGCGGCCAGGCGCTAACTGGATATGTGGATGCGGATTGGGGCGGTGATGCAAGCAATCGGCGGTCATACACAGGATATGTTTTCTTCTTAGCAGGAGGGCCAATATCATGGAAGTCAGAAAAACAGAGTAGCGTGGCTTTGAGCAGTACAGAGGCTGAGTACATGGCTCTGTCTTCAGCGGCGAAGGAAGTGTTGCACTTGAGGCGACTGATAATTGAGATCGGTTGTGGAGAAGCAGACTCATCTACGGTACTGTTTGGTGATAATCAGAGTGCACAGAATTTGGCCAAGAACCCAACTTACCATGCCCGGTCGAAGCATATCGACATTAGGCATCATTTCATCCGGGAGGTGGTCCAAGGAGGCGATATTGAGTTGCGGTATATTGCAACAAATGAAATGATTGCTGATGTATTTACAAAAAGTCTGCCAAAGCAGAAGCATTGTCATTTTGTTAAATTGTTAAGTTTAAGTTGAATTTAAAAATGTATTTGGCAATGCAAACAGGTTCACATTGAGGAAGGGTGTTGATAAAAATTGTTATCGATATCAACGTGACTGTTTTGCAACCCTGAATTAATTCATTCTATTGTCTGCGACGAACGCACTAACTTGTATCTCTTGAAAGTAATAAAATATAATTTGCGCATTATTAAAGTGAACAGATGAGAATATAGGGTTCAATACCATGTGATGTTTAAGCATTGATGAGTGTGTTAGCGACTGCTAGAAACATTTACCATTTCACTCAACCGAGTTCAGTTCAGTTTGGTTATCTTCTGATGGATTTGCCGTGGGAATTTGTAATTTCGTATGCACATTGTGTCTGCGGTGGTGTGTATCTCCCTGTGTTAGTGTGTGTGTGTGTGGATTTGGTTACCCTTATATCCTAAGTAAATATGATGGGTAATTTCTTTTTAAAGGTTTTGCGTGAGCCATTAGCCAAATTGCAATACGAGTAGGCCTTGAAGTACCTTAAATCAAATTAAATAGCTGCTGTCGTATTCAATTCGTTAAGGTGACTCCACAGCTCCAAAGCTAAAGCAATTCCATTTACAAGCAAATTTTATATTTAATTTTAGCTTTGAAATTATAATAACGATTGTTTTGTATTTTTTTTACCTTTTTCTTGCAGGTAAATATGCTAATTGATTGGATTATGTATTTTTGTACCAACAACTTTAAGTTCAAAGCCAGGAAGGTAATGAGTAAGTTAATGAATAACTTTGTAGTATTAAAGGGAAGGCTTTAAATGCAGTTACTACAGGTTTCAATCGATAAAATATACTTTAAGCTAATTTATTCCAGCCCATCCTACTCTGATTTATACACCACAGTTACTACAATTGATTGATTACACAGGCGTTCAATCAGTTAGTAGCCAAAAACAGTGAAAAACCTTAGCATTTTATATAACTCTCATATGTCTATTTTCTGTGCATGAAAAATTAAAAAAATATACGGTTTCATGTGTCTAAAGAAACGCTGAATCTATTGGCTTGAAATGTCTGCATGACATAAGCAAAAGGAACAGGAAAACCAAAATCCAAGCATTTATGAAATGACAACAGAAATTTTCTTACTACTTCCCGTTGTCGTCCCTCTGAAATGCTCAGCCTTGCCAGATTTTTGAACGAAAAAGGAAGCAAGAGACGAAGAAAAAAAATAATCTCCTTGGCACGCGGCGGCGACACTTCCAAGGAGCAAAAATTTTGCCATGAGAAATGCTGTAGAAGAGGGGAATGGGGAAAGAGGGAACTGGGAAAGGAGAAGGGAGATCGGGAACAAGGACACAAGACGCACGATTTTTGTGCATGTTATGGACATTTTGTTTGGGCAGAAGGAGGCAGGGTAGTAAAAGCGTACCGTTATACAAACATTACATAAAAATATTAAATTTATGATGCAATAAAAAAAGAGTGTTAAAAGGGAGAGAGAGAGAGCCAGAGAGAGCGGGAGAGAGAGGGAGCGAAAGCGTGCGTGTTGGAAGGGTACGTGACTTGAACTTGGGTTTGGGTTTTCCGAGTTTTTTCTGACTTTGGGCCTGTTGGGAAAAACAAAAATGTGGAAACGAATTAAAGAAAACGCGCATAATGAAAATGGGACAAAGCGCGGAACATTTTCATACATCAGCAGTGACAGAAACGACCCTAAAAATGGTCAACGTTTTCAACGATCTCAAAACTAAACCTACTGACCGGTTCAACACCCTTGGTAAATGATCTCTTCTAACCAAGAAGCGAAAACAATATCGATGTCAAATGTTTTTAGCTAAGCTCCTCACGTCAATGATAATAAAGGGATGGCAGTAAGCGCTAAGGGATGAGGGTTGGGCTGTGGTAAGAGAAAAGAAATATACATAGTGTGTGTGTGTGTGTGCGTGTGGGTGATGGGTGTGACAAAGCACACGCTTCTCTCTCACGTACAACTCAACTTTGTGTGTGTTTGTGTGTGTGAGTGTGGCTGCTTTTAGCCAAAAACTGTCACACGCCGTCGGCTTACTTTGACTTTTGACAGTCCCAAAAGTTGTGCAAATTCATGTTCCAACATTTGCTCCGATATCTCTGCTTGTCTCGATTTGTGTCTGGTTCTTGAAGTCATATGAGAGCACGTGCCAGACACAACTGACAAAAAGGCTGCATCAATTTGATTGCTTTGCCAGAATTTTTCATTATTTCTAAAACATAATCAAATTGGCCAAAACAAAAAGAATTTGTTAGTTCTATTTTTGTGCTGGAAAAGAAGAAGAGAGTAAAGACATATATATATCTGCTATTTCCCCAAGTAATTTATTTACTATCAAAATTGTTTTTTGTTGTGAAAAAAGTTTTCCATTTTATTATAAAATATTTTAAATAAATTCCATGTGAAACTTTGGCTATAATATTTTGCCAATATTTAAGTAGAAACCATACAGCATGTCTTTAATATCACCTTGGGGTTATCTGACATTTATATTTGTGTAAATAGTTTATTCTACATAAAACAACCACTCGAATGTCGATATATGGTACTAAGATAGAATGCATAAAATGAGAACTCCCCGTTGTTGTTGTTGTTGCTTTAAGACCCACTCCAAATGCAGTGCCCCATTTAATTTGCATTGTATGCATGGATTATATGACCTCTTTCCCCGAAAATAAAACCGCTATTATGCAATCACGGACATGTGTTGTGACCCCTCTTCAGAACCCCTCTTTTGGGTGCTTGGACCCCTTTAAATGTTATCGCGCTGGCAAGTAAGTAAATAATCGTAAACACGCGACAAAGCAACAACAACAATAACAGCGAAAACAACAACAATATTCGCATTCAAAATCTCGTAAATCAATTTTTATACATTCTAATTATGTGATTAAGTGATTTATGACCTTTTTGTGCTGTTGACTGCGACGCTGCGATGCGCCACCCGGTGGCAAAGCAACACACCTATTCTCCCCTCAATCCTCACTTGTTCTCTTTCTCAGTTACTCACACTCTCCCTCTCTCTCTCGCTCGCTTTGCCACACGCCCTGTGCGTCATTTTATGGTCAGCAAATGTTCCAGTCTCTGTATAAAAGGGAGAGAGAGAGAGAGAAAGAGACTGTCTCTATGTGGTAGCATCTCTCAGCTTCAATTGGGATTGTTGACCCTGCTCAGAAAAAACTAAAATGAAAATAACAAAAACACTACAAAAATAATAAATTTGGTAAGCCGAAGATTTAATACACTGTTAAAAAATATAGTAATAGATTCCTTTGGCTAATTGTTAGTAAATGAATTCTTATAAAATGTATTTAAAGTACCTTAAAAACCCTAGTTTAAAATACAAACAGCAATTTGTAAGATATATTTTATTGAAATTCAGATTTTAAATCAATTTTAGACCTATAGTTCAATTGATTAAGTATACGACCCATTGTCATAGAATAAATCTTTCGCACTGAAAGTCAGTCACTTTGCAGCAGTTGCCTATAACTCTCTGTTAAGTCTAAAATATACTTCGCTAGAGTATACAAATTGATATTACTCTAGATTCAGTTTCGGATTTCATTCTGGTATCGTTTGCTCCTCGTTTCGTTACGTTTTGTTTGTTGTTTGCACACTTGAAGAAATTTTTATGGTCGCACTAAAACGCACAAAATGTGTCCGTGACATTTATGATGTGACAATGTTACCTAACAAACAGGGTTGGCACAGTATGAGGAATACCCCTAACCATATTCTAGTTTCTGTCAAAGTCACACGTTTATGTTTCATCTCCGTCCCGCTCGCTCTCTCTCTGTCTCTTTCGATTCCTGACTCACACAAATTGTTTGCTTTTTGGTTACTTTTATGCGGCTCGTTTAGTTTTGTTTGTTCAATTTTTGTGGTTCTTCTTGAGAGAGACGTTCTCATCCAGTACTTCAGTTTGAAATATGATTGGGTTCGATTTAATTGATGACTTGATTGATGCATTATACGAGTGTTTGCGTGTGTGTGTGAATGTCTGAGTATCCATTTCCCGCTGATTTATTACGCTGATTGAAATTAGTACGCGTGTGGCATTTTTAAGTGCTATTGGGATAAATCTTTTGGGTTAAGTGCTCACTAATTTGTGAATATATGTGTGTGTCGTTTATTGAGCATCAATCGGATGTTTAAACCTGTCCGATATGCTGCTTTGCATTATAATAGGCTTTAGCTGGAAATCAAAAATTCTACTTCCATTAATAATTTGGTCAGCTTTTGACAGTGGCTGTAAATTGTATCGTGTTTAGCTGATAAAGCATCACAAGAGTGGTCCATTGATTGATCGTTTAAAACTAGCAGACACTTTGTAAATGTCAACTTTGTTTAATGATACTCATATTGATAAATATTCGGTTAGATTAACAAGATAAAAGCTTGAATGAATAGCTTTAACTCGTTTCAAACATTCGTGTTGATTCGTTAAAAGAAGAAAACTATTGTTTATTACCCAAAAAGAACACAATTAAATGTTATTTTTCAAGGCATTTCAACCACTTAAAGAATTCTTATAGTTTTTTTGTTGTGTAGATTGCTTCAGACCCACATAATTTATGAGTTTTTTAATGCAAGCCAAACAAAGTCAAATGCCCGTCAGTTGTGTGAGTCAGAAATGCTTAGAGAGTGAGCCCAGTGAGCGGACGAAGACCATACGCAAATTTAAAGGATTATCAAATGCAAAAGAGCCTGTATGCCGGCTCTTTCACTCTGAGTTGAGGGTTTCTTGAATCCCATAAATCATGGAATCAAAATGCCACGTCGAGCTAAGCGTTAAGCTCTTTGGATGAAGCATAACACGTAGTAAATATGTACAGAAAATAGAGGGTGACAAAATGAAAACTCAAAGGGATGGGGAAGGGGTGGTAGGATGCCTGATGATGCGCAGACGTAGTGCAAACATATGCCCAAAACATTAGAATAACAAATGTACAATATGAGAAATTGTGTAAGAAAACAAACTCAGCTGATGTTTTGGATATTTTGTTGGTAGTAAAGTAGAAGAAGAAGAGTATTCAAAAGCTAAAACTGTGATTCTTTAGGGATTTTAATGAATTTATATTTTACAGAGATTGTGAAATTTTAACCTGGGCTAAATTTTTTTGAAAGCTTTTGTTTAAAAATTTGATTTAAACACAGTTATCTGTGGTGTTTTTGTTAGAAAACTTGTTATATTAAGAAAATGGCTTAACATTTTTAATTTATTTTTAAATTATTAAACATATTTTATACTAAGACTTCTCATCTTTCAATATACTCTGTGAGTTTTTACCATAAAACATAAATTAATTTCTTGTTTAATAATATTTAATAAATATTATTCTTTGTTAAAGGATTCAAACTGAATCATAAATTCATTCTACATAAATTTGTTGTTGTTTCCAACAGAGTTTTCTTTGTTTATGATCTGAAAGAATGAGAATACAGTATATTAAAAGCATTTATCCACTTGGTTAATTTATCTTGAATACTTTTCAACTCTCAATTTGTTGCTTACTTTCTTCAGTCAAAGCGAAGGCTTAAGATTTAAACCTGACTAACGTTCGGGGATTTACATATTTCTTATGCCATGTCACGTTCACGCCGTTGCAGTCCTTGAAGCGGGCCTTTCTAAGCTCCTCTCTGCCCCCCCCTCCCCTCTCAGCCACATCCCCTGCTGACACTCTTGTTAAATTTTTACTGCGCAGAACTCAAAGCAAACTTTGCTCGTTGGTCGCCGCCTCCTTCATGGCTCTGTTCTCTCCTTCTTTTTGCTGTTGTGTGACTTATTTTTAGTAAATAATAGTTAGTTAGTTGAGGTTTTATTTATTTTTATTTGTTGTCGTTGTTGTTGTTGTTGTTGCTGGCAGTTTACTTTGGCTCTCTACGCTTTTCCTTGCGTTTCTTTGCTGTTTTCCTTCATAATTATTATTCCTGTTGGCTGTGTGGTGGCAAATGGCAGCTGCTGCCTGCCAACTAATGCTTCCTGCAACAAGGACGAGGAAAGCTCATTGCCACAACAGCGTCTAGAGGACAGCGAGGGGAGATTGGTCTTTTCTTTGCTTTCGCCATTTTGTTTGGCCTGGATTAGCATAATGCTATTTATTGTTGTGCTTTCGTTGTCATTCCCATTCGCCATAGTAGTAGTTGTTGTTGTTGTTGCTGTTGCTGGTTTTCAGTTAATGTTGTTCCCAGCTACTTGTATTTCTTTTCTTTTGTGGTTATGTAAATAAATTTTCAACTTCCGCATTGCAACTGCTCCAATGCCAACTGCTCATTCTTCAGTTTACAATATGCATTTGCTTGTTGGAGCTTTCGCTTAACTCTCTTCATCTTACCATCTCACTCTCTTTCTCTCTCCCACTCTCTTTATCTATCTCTTTTTGTGCTGCTCAGCTTGTTATGACAAAGTTTGTTGCTGATTCTCAATTCATTAATAATTCCGCCGTTCCTGCCACATCACAACTTGCAACAGCTCAAATTTCCAATTTACACTTTATGAACATGCAAATTGAAGACCACGCCACAGACGCCACCAACTATTTCCTTTTTACTCTGCAAAAAAAAAAAAAAAAAAAAAAAAAAAAAAAAATTGGAAAATTTTACTTCAAGTACTTTTACTTCTACTTCAACTGGTGCTTCGACTTGCAGCTGGCAAAAACTGCAAAAACCAAACTCGAATCGAGCTGCACAAACAAAATTGGATTGAAGTACTTCAGTTAAGTGGGCGAGAATCTGCAGCAAATGGTTATAACCCCAGCAAAACCATGGCTAGAAGCTAGCAAATGCAATTGGTTTACCAACACAATAGAAAAATGTTTACGCAACTCTCTCTCTTTTTTCCCCCAATTTCCAAACGTTGCAACATTGATTCCCTTAGTTTTTGGGGGTAAAATAGAGCAAAGCTCAGAGAGTATGTAAAATGAAAAATAAGTATAAACTATAGTCTTAGCTGGTAGGCCAATATATAATAATATATATATATAGTTTTGTCTTTAAGTCCATTTTATGTTCCATTTTGCAAACCAAAAACATTTAAGAAAATATATATTTTTCTTCTTAAAAGAAGTTAATTCTTACTCAAAGATTAAACCGTCTTTTACTTACACACAAATGCTCATAAAGAAATTATGCATAATTTACTTATCTTGACTTAATGACACTTCAATGACATAATTTCTCTGGAAACTGTTCAAGTTAGAAAAGTAATTTAATGTGCATACAAAGGAATGTGAGGAAAGCTTTTAAGATTCAAAGGAAATTTGAATCAAAAAAAAAAATAAACACATTTATTTCCATTTAGAAAGAGAACTTTCTTTATTTATGACATAAATTCCAATTAAGTGGTTGCAGTTCATATAAAATGATGTTTTGATAAAACCGCATAACTCATTGTTAACCCTAAGGCAGTAGACCGTATCGAGGGCCTTGCACACACACACAAACACACACACACACGTACATATAGAGGTTTACATGTTAAATTGTCGTAAGCCTTAAAAATTCCATTATGATTATTTACTCAAGTACCAGACCCCACATATTTCCCTATCTCCTAAACAAAAAAAAAAGGAGACATGAAACACAAACAAAGACACAAGCGGAGATAAGGAAACAACGTTTTCTAAACGAATAAATCTGTTTGTCCTGGTGCCAGGATCACACACACACAAAAACACACACACACACACGCACATAGCTTATAAAAATTGTAAAATATTTTTACACACAGAGAGAGAAATAAAGCTAATAAATGAGAAGTTTACGCGACGGCCCAGGCAACAAATCCCATTTACAAGGATATATACAAAGGACATTTGTTGTCGACATCGTCGTTGACTTGCAGCCCAAACTCAAAACAAAGCGAGGAGCAAGAAAGAAAAAAATCGCTGCAGGATATGCAGACAAGACAAACAAGAGTCACGAAACACTGAGAAACGAGGAGACAACAACAACGAAAATATAACAAAAAGTAAAAGAAGAGAGAGAGAGAGAGATAGAGAGAGGGACAAAAACAACAACAAGTTGTAGCCGCAAAGATTTGCAACATAAATATTTTTGTAGCGCCGACAGACATAGACTTAAGTGCAAAAGGGTGGGGAGAAGGGAGAGAGGGAAGAGAGAGGAGATAGGGGAGAGAGAGGAGAGAGGGGAGAGAGAAGGAAATAAACGATATAAACATACTTGTATTTATATATGGAAATGCGGCATTTATATGTGTATTAAGAGTTGATTTCTGCACAGCGTCCTTCAAAATATAGCCGAAAACGAGCAAAATGCCGCAGCGGCCATTTTGTAAACTGCAACAAAATGGCGGCCGCAAAACAAATGGCGCCGCTGATGAGTGTTAACAGTGGGTGCGGTGCAGCTTTTATGGCATGTATAGGGCCTGTCACTATTGGGTATAAAAAGTCAAAAAGTTTCAAAACTTTTTAAGCACGATAACTTAATACTCTACAAAAAGTGTTCTACCAGAATTAAAATAATCAGAAATTATTTAATTATAGTTGTTTGTAGTAAGCTTAAATGAATAACAATAAATTCTAATTTATTTTGATATTAATTTTGAAAGTCTCTGCATATTCAATAACAAATTTATAATACCCATTGAGAGCGTATAAATATTGTGGGAAAAACTGAAATCACAAACTGCCGTCAACGAAGTTTTCTGATGTTTTTCATTATTTTTGAGTAATATGCGCAATGCATCAGGCTCAGACTGGGGCTCAGTACCGAGCCATTGTTATTGTTGCCCACAATGAGCTGAGCCCCAGCAATGCATACTCCTGTGTGTGTGTATGTGTCTGTGTGTGTGTGTTTGCCACACTTGACATATTCCTGGTGCATTTATTTTGGGTTACCAGAGAGAAAGAGAGACAGTCACTGAACTAAGTACACACACACACACACAAATAGATGAAAATGACGCTGACCAACAACAGCCACAGACTGCAACGAATGCAGCCAGAAAATACGATTACTAACGTTCAGTAGAGAAAAGGGGAGAAAAGTGTTGCCATATTTGTTGTTGGTTTATTTGCAGTAGAATTTTAAATGCCCGGCTCGTCTACTCTGAAATGTTTGCTATACTTTTGCGTTTTAACTTGTATTAAAAAATAAAAATAAAATAAAATAAAATATAGGATAACAACACTCTGTGCATAATCTTCTGGCAAGTAATAAGTTTTTATAGACAAATTGTTGAAATATATTAATAATTTAAAACTAAACATTTTCGTTTTGTTTAATATATTTTAATTGAATACTTATTTTTTTTTATTTAAAATAAAATTCTAGAGATTTTGCATTTTATGTAGATTTTTTGTGTGAAATTTTTGTAGTTTAAAACTTTATGAATAATGCATTGAGTTAAGGGATTTGACAGCGAAAAATGTTCTTTTTTTTAATTAACTTTATTGCATTTCGCATTATTTCAATGTGTCTGGCATAAATTTTGTGCTCGATTTAATGTTGAGACCAATCGGCTTATTGTGCAATCATGTGTGTGCACACACACACAAACACCCTCTCACACACACACACACACACACACCTACATTGGGGCATTTAGAATGCCTAGAAATGTTTGCCATGCAGATAAGTTGTCGACCTTCGCCCACAAAATGGGGGGCTCAAACAGCATAAAGGAAGAAGTAGACTGAAAAGAAAGAGGAAGAAAAGAGAGAGAGAGAGAGGGAGGGGGTGGGGGAAATGAGAAGGAAAATGTTTAAAAAACACAGAAAGAATGAAAGTACGCAAACAAAGCGAGCGAATGTGGCAAGTGAGAACAAATTGTAAGAAAAAACCAAAAAGTGAAAAAAAGAACACAAAAAGGAAAAAGAAACTTGCAAAAAAAAAGGTGCCAAGTAGCGTGCACAGTTAATGAGTTTTTCAACATTCGGGGAGGGAATTAAAATGTAGCACGAAATGCAGAAATGTAGCACATACTGATGGAGAGGGAGGGGCGCTGCAACAGTTTGAGCTTATGGTATAGGAAATGGGGTTATGCGGTGTGGTGTCATAAATCTGTGCAGGAGGGCACCAAAGTGCAGCGCAATTTGTTTTGAAGTCATGTGTGTATGTGAGTGAAGGTGTGAGCTTTGTGGCAGGTGCGTTCTAATTATGATGTCAACAGTGCGAGGTGAGAGAGGTGCGTGGTGAGAGCAGTGAGGTGCGACTTGCCCCAAAGGGGAATGAGGTGGGCCAATTGGCAAGTGGAACACAAGTGTTAAAGTCGAGTGTCCACTTGGTGAATTCACTTTATGGTGTTTTTTTCTGTTTATTGTTAGTTTAGTGTAAAGTGCCTGAAAGTAGACATGCAGAATTTAACATCAAATAAGTTTAGACTTATTAAATACCTTAGTTAGTACTGTCCATAGGTATACTGAAGACTTACCTTTATTTTAATATTTAAATTATACTAACTAAGCCTTTCTTTCCTTCTTCTTCTCTTTACAGAATGACTTGAAAATCCCACAGTCAGTTGTTTAAAAGTTACACACACACAATAATTAACAAAAAACAACAAAACTAAAAACATAAATAAATCAAAACGCTCAGTTTTTATCAACTTTGTTAAAGAATTTGTTAAATAAACGAATAACAAAATAAATTGTATTTATACTTAATTATATTTGACACAAATGAATAGCATTTAAATACTAAAGTAAATAAGAGGCAGTAAATAAATTTAATATAATCTATAAAATACACGTGCATAGAGACCACAACAACAAAATATTTATAACAAGGAAATTAAGTAAATTTATGCAAAATAGAAATGTTTCATTTCCCCAACTCGGTAAATAAAATAAAGGAAAATAACAACAGCAGTAACCACAACAGAAACTACAACAGTAATAATAACAATAACAATTACAATAACAACAAAAATAACAACAAAAACAGTAGCAACAACAATTATATAAGCCACAAAATGCATCTGCAAAGTGCAAAAACACTGAGGAGCCATCGTTTAGGACAAAATTATTATGGATGGATGCAAGTCTTCCTACTACTGACACTCTTCGTGATTGGTAATCAAAGTGCCTGGCAGGAGAATATACGACCAAAACTCTATGTGGAATTAGGTAAGTTGACAAAAAATTACAATTTACTAGACATAAATTCAAGTTTAGCTAATGAAAACGTCTTTAAAATTATGAGTAATCATGCTGAGATTTAAAAAGTTAAAGATTTTCTGTCATAATCAACTTTAATCGTTATTTTCCATGAGCTAAAAAGAAATGTAATTTAACTGCGAATGTGATACAGTTAAAACTTAGCTTGAGAAGTCGAACTATCGTCACAAACTTGGCTTAATGTAGTGCCTCTGTGTGTGTGTGTGACAAGGTGAAGAGCTTGCTGAATAAATGAAGCAATAACTTGTAAGGGAGTGTAACACACACACACATAAGCTAAGACTAGTTCACATATCATACAAATACTAATGCACACTTTTAGTTGTGAGACATCCACACGTTTGGTATCTTAACTATAAATAGCATGAATTCCTGGAAGACATTATTTGCATAAAAGTGGCGAAGCTTTTTATACATATAGTAGATAGTTATGGGTAAGGGGTTAAAGGGGGGTAGGGAGGGGGACACTGAGACGGGCAGTCGGCCAGACAGACACTGTGAGCTGCCAGCAGATATTTCTAGTACCCGGTAATTCCTGCTGCTTCAGGCTACGTCATCGTCGTCAGTTGCATATATGCAAATTTGGCTAAAAAGTTCTGCGACATCCTCACGTTGAGACGACACAGGATACACACTCACACACACATACAACCAGACATATATAAATAAGTAAAAATATATGTATTTATGTATATACATATAATATATATGACTTTGTTTGTATCTTGTCGCTGGGTGCGCTAAAAGATGAAGCGGAAAGTTGCCGAAGGAGAAGCAGAAGAAAAGAACTAAATTCTAAAAATATCTTTTGCACGCTTCAGAAATTACGTTATTAAATGTGCATTTGGCACACACTAAATGTGAATAACACAACCACTCCCACCTCTAACGCCCACGCCCACCTCTACACCCACACTCACACCCACTACCAGTTACCCAACCATTTCCCCCACTTTTCCCACTGCAGTCTACCCGGAAAAATGGCAACTGAGACTGGGTAATGGCAACTCAGCTGAGCCTTTTTAGACAAGTCACATCAGGCGCACATGTGCTGCTTATAAATGAGCCAACGAAATGGAGTCAAGCGTCTTTCTTCTCCTCTCCTCTCTTCTCTACTCTTTCTTTTTTTTTATTTTTTGGGTGGTCTCTTTGTAGTAGGAGTAGTGGAAATTGTAGTCTGGGAGTCTGAGGGAATGGGGCACTCGAGGAGCCTCATTGCAGGCAGGAAGTAATTCAAATGAATGTGTCACTGCTAAAGAAATGCATAAAGAAAATGCAAGAGATACCAATGAATGTATAACAAGATATACAGTATATATGTATATGTACTTGAGTGTTATAAGAACAAGACAACAAATGGCCGAAAAACTAGAAATTTTCTTCCATTTGGTCTTTCAGGCTCTGACACAATTGGTAATGTATGCCAGTCTTTTGGCTAGATAAGCAAAAAACGTGAGCCAAAAGAAAGGAAACACTTAGGATATGAATAGGGAGAAAGCTTTGTGTGGTGAAAGCACTCGTTGCACAGAAAAAATATATATATTTGTATATTAAACTATGTAATCCACTGCATTGTAGAGATAGAAACATTCCTCACTGGCACTAACAATACAACGAAATAAATTCACAACTTTTTGTCTTAATTTGCCGATTTTTCCCTCCAACTCAAGAAAATCTGTATAATTATTTATATCTAATTGAAAGAATTTTCTTAAGTTAAAACTCCAAAGAAGTTTCTTTACATTATTCTCCCTCAAAATCTCATTACACGGTAAAAAGTTGTATTGTTTCTAATTCTCCCTGAAAAGTCTCATTAGGACTTTCCGCATTTACACCCTCATTTTGATTGGTGGCATTTGTAGAGCGAAGATTTCCTTGAGCTGCCTTTATCAGAGCCAACTCAAGGTAATCTCAATGAGGGACGGTGTACTCCCCTACAAAACCAATTACTTAGCCAACGCCCATTTTGGTCAGAAGGTGGCTTGAGTGGAAGTGTGGGTGGGGGCACATGGCATGTGTTAAAGTTCATTTAAAATCCATCAGAGGCGGATCGTAAAAACCTTGGGGCTGGTGACAATTTTTTCTTTTTTGTCGCACTCATGCATAACAGGAAAATAAGGTTAATGTGCAAATTATGAATGCGACGAGTGGCAGTGGCAGCGGCAGCGACAGTGGCGAAAATAACACAGAGTTGTGCCAAATGAGCAGGAGCCACTACGATGCACCAGATTGATGAAGAAGAAGGAGAATAAGAAGAGGAAGAACAAGATGACAAGGACATTTGTGACCAAGTAAAATGAAAGTGCTGCCAGGCAGAGCAGGAAAGCAGGATGTATGTGTGTGCAGGTGTGTGGGTGTGTGGGAGTGTATGTGTGTGTATTCTGGTAATGCATTCATATGCCATTGTTGGCCCAGCGAGCAAAAACAAAAAGGCTGCCACACAGTTGTATCAACCACTCTCCCTCCTCTCTCTCTCTCATTCTCCTCGTCCACACATTTGCCAACCGCATACGCATAAAATATTACAACGCTGCGTGGCACGCCCCAGAGTTGCATTTGACAGCCGCAAGTGGTTGTCATTAGGCGAAGCTAGCATTTCTGCAAAGCAGTAGCAGCAGCAGTAGCAGCAGCAGCAACAAAACGACCATTTAAATGCACAGCACTTGGCCAACACTAAAGAGAAGTTAGGGGAACATAAACAGCAGGGGGAAAGGGGGAGGGCTGTATTATCTTGCCAACAAAATTACTTCTATCAAGTGGGCGGTTAACGTTGATCGTTTTGTGGCACTTTGGCGTTGCATTTTGGTCCACCCCAAACTCCAATTCTAACTCATTGGACTACTTCATTTTGGAGACATTTTGTAAAGAGCTTCTTATGCTGATTTTTTGCTTTCTACGCTACGTGCCGAAATTGCAGACAGTTTCGATTAGGGTAAAAAGAGGAGAAGAGTAGATGGAGACCGTGGGGAGTTTAAAAGGTTTCTAGCATATGCATTACAGTGCTTGATTGAGTTAACGATGCGACATGCTTCAAAAATGTTGCTACTCAAGTAAATTACTTGGAGTTTTTGCATGAAATATTGCAAACTTCATTAAAGTGAGTGATATTTTTCTGTCGTTTAAACTAAACTATTTATAGTTAGTTATTCTAGTAGTCCTAGGGATGCAAAGTGATTTACTATTTAAAGACTGTAGAGTCGGGTAAAGCCGGCTTACACAATTGTGGATAAACAACAGGAAATGCTATTTGCTGCTGATTTTAATCTTATCTCTAGGCAGTAACTACTTCAAGCTCTGTAAGTTGTACTATGTACTATGATAAGCACACAAGTATAAGCATTATATACATTTATATATCTTATTGTAAGTCTACAAATTCCAAAGCGCTAAAGGAATTATGAAATTGTGAATTCACAATTTTCTCAAGATGCCATTCCATAACAGTCAACTGTGCCTACTTAATATAATTTGAATACAAGTAATATGCAAATGGAACAGAGAGGAGAGAGAGGCAGATAGAGGGAGAAAAGGAAAGCGAAAGAAGAGGAAATTGTGTGGAGAGGAAACAACAGAGCCAAGAACCCAATGTCAGATGTAATATTTTTAGTTGTCGCATTTCCGTTGACGTCGACATCGTTTCGACTACCAAAAATGCATATGCAAATCCGCGATGGGAAGCAAGAAAAGGAAGTGGAGCAGGTTGGGGGTGTGGGAAGTGGGAAGTGGGACAGGGGGGGTGTATAAAATTATGTGAGGCGCGTGTCAAGTGCCGACGACGACAAAACTTATTCTACGTCTTGGCGGTCTTCAGTCTTCGGAGCTCACTCGCTCGCTCGCTTCGCACACAACTGCAATTACATTGTGAATTAAATTGTAATGAGGCGCATGCGACGAAATATGAAAATGAGTAGCACAAATGCTGTCTTCCTTTTAGAGATACGGGGTATGGTAGGTCTGTGGTAACAGTGGGAATTTCGTATAGCTCCACAGAAAATGGCAATTAACAGTTATGTTTGCTGTTCCGACACGTTGCAGACAGTTTTAATGACGGCGTCGCCGCGTCGCGAAACTATTTTTAGTCGACTTCGATGAAATGTTGAAGAAAAAAATCTACAAAACGCAGAAGAAGAAGAAGAAGAGGTAGAAAGAAGAATCATGTCCAACTTCCCATTTTACCAAGCGGAAGCAACGTCTGCAATGAACTTGCTGTCTCAATAACCAAAGGTCTGACCAACGTTTTGTTCGCCTAATTGGCTGCAACGGAAGTTCATGTAATTTCTAGTCGATGTCACCTCCACTTTGCTCAATTTCAAGTTAAATTGCGCAAAAGATCATCGATATGCACCACCCTACTGCCGCACCACCTCCCTACAACTAAACACTGTATTGCCTTGGAGTCGTCTACGTGTCGAGACATACTACATAATATTATAGTCTAGTCAGTGTCATTGCCAGTTGAATTATGCGTGATAGTTTTGAGAGATTATGCACTGCAGAGCAGGTGGAGGAAAGGTGTATTCAAGTGGAAAAGTCGCAAGAATTTAAAAAATGAATTTTTACGCTTAACCAATCAAAGGCAGCTTGAATTTCACAGACAGAAAACACGAATTTCAGTTAAAAAGTTTTGGGCTATAAAATCAGAAGGGTAATCAAAGCAGTTTTATTATTTTCAAGTATATAAATCTTATCGAAAAAAGTTTTAGAAAACTTTTTTATGTTTATTTTATGCGATTACTTCTAGTTTATGTAAAGAAATTGGCTTATAGTAGAACTATATGATTTGTGCCTATTTGTACTCTAAATACGCTCAAAGGACATGCTATTTTTATAGAGTATTTTAAATAAAACTCTTGCTAAAATACTTGTAGAACTTGAAACATTTGGCTTGTAATTTGAGCTGGGAATTACAAATCGCCGCAATGAGCTTTAAATAAATCCAAAGGCACACCCTATCAATTACGAGACACAGCAATTTTACAGACCATTCGTCGAGTCGGTTGGGCTGTGTGCTCGGGTTTAATTTGGGTGGAAAGGAGAGGGAGGGGTATGGTGGGGTCAGGGGGAGGTTTTTTCGCACTCGTGTGCAATTGGAGAACGTTTCATGGATTAAACGGCTTTCTTAATTGAGTGCTCATTTTCCGGTTAGGAAGTTTTTATGCCGAGAAAATAAATTACACACATGAGTGCAATTTGGTAGACACTGGCGACGAGGAGTCGTACTCCGGCTAAAAGGACAATCAAGAGTGTAAGTGAGACAGAAGTAGGGCGGAAGAGGGAGAGGGAGAGTAGAAGTAGCTGCTACACAGCAGGCACTGAAGCATTAACCTGGGTCAACTGAACAATCAGCTCATAATAGCGTTAATCAAAAAGTTGCAACTGCAATGTTGCTGATGCAGCAACAACAGCAGCAGCACCAGACGTAGCAGCTGCAGTTGCAACACCGACTACAGCAGTCTGGCAACCTGCCGCATGCCGCAGATTGAACGTTTAACGATGACGCCAAAGATGTACACTGACATCGAGTTCAATGGCTTTCCAACCGACAACTGGCAACTTTCTACTTGGGCTCGTGCCCATGGTCACCAGGGAAATTAGTAATACGACAAGTGCAGAAGAGGCTGCTGTTCCTACTCTTTCCTCCCATTTTCTGTGCCCTTTTTCGACAAATGAGTTGCATGTCGCCAACGTCCAAGCTCACACACATCAGCACACACTCTTCACACTCTCCACACTTTTGCCATTTTACTTATTCTCTTTGTTCTGGTTCGACGACGTCTCCAGCTTTTTGTCTCTATAAATTTTGTCACTGATCGTCCTGGCTTGGCGCCTGGCCAGTAATTGAAATGGCGTAACGACAAAATTTCAAGCGAATTTCTTCCTTCCTTCCACTTTTTTACACTCTTTCCCCCTCTTCGCTCTAATGAAAAAGTTAAAGACCTTCCATATAGATGGACGAGAAAAAAATGGATTTTGTGTGTGTGTGTGTGTGTGTGTGTGTGTGTGTGTGTGTGTGTGTGTGTGTGTGTGTGTGTGCTGTTCAAAAGTTTTGCGCTCACAAGTAAAAAGTTAATATTGATAAATTGATTAAAAGTTTAATAATTGTACATTTTGATATTTTCTCTTTTTGTCCTTCTTTTTTTTTGTGAAGCCTTTCACGTGCGCCGCACTCTGTTGCTGATTAGTTTCCGAAGCATGGATAGAAAATGAAAACCTGAGGGACTATATCATCATCATGATTATCAAACTTATTGTCTCGCCTGGCAAAAGTTTGTTTTAGCTTTTGCAAAAATTAAAAATTAATTGCCAAAGTGGAACTTATGCCTTTTGTTGTCGTTATCGTTTGCTTTTGGCATTGAAATTGTTGCGTTTGGTTGTGCTCTATTCGTGTTAGTTACACTGATAGTCGGTTTTGTGATAGTTTGTGATAGTTTTGGGTGTTTATCGATTAGTTTTGTTAAACAAAGTTTTTAGCACGCTAATTTCTGCCATGAAATTGAGAACAGTTACTGTTAAAAACTATTTTCATTTAAAAGACATATGATTTTTAACAGACTGTTATCTCTAGTTTAAGCTGTTTTTTCATAGTTTTAATAACTCCTTATAGTTTGGTTGTTTAAATTCCTTGGTTTGCTATAGGCAACTTTAATTGACACACTTTAGTTTTAATTAATGTCTCAACTGTTATGCAATTCAAATGCATTTTGAATTGCAAATAGACAAGATTTTGAAGTGTTAAAGTGGCTGTTTTCAGTTGTGTCGACTTGCTCGAGGTACTTGAGAGACATTAAGCATCGAAATGTAATTATGCATGTCATTCGCACAACAACTTCGACATTTCTTGGCATCATATATACAAAATATATATAGAATTTGACTTACACTTGAGCCATTGGTGCTCATTAAAAATGAAGTCACGCCTGCGAAAAATGTTTACTATCAAATGGCTGTGATGCCGTTGTGAGCAACACAGCATACAAATCACAATAGCAGAAGAGGAAGATGTTGGCAAATAGTTTTGCCAGAGACAAGGAAATGCGCGAAAAACGAGCACGGGAAATCAGCATGACAATTATAATGATAATGAGAGTGGTAAAAGAATGTTTTTGGATAGAGATAGAGAGGTATGCAGTTTGCAAAGATGTACGTAGTAGTTGTCTTGATGAAAACGTCATTAAATGACTGCATGGAATCCGAATACGAATCCGTACCGAATCCGAATGCGAATCCACAAAACCAAGTCCACAGTTGTCCCCCTGACAGTCAAGTTGGCAATGTCATCAGCTGCTGTTGTCTCTATCTACATCTCAAAGTTCTACTGCTCATCGTTGGCAGCAACATTGAATGCAATTAAAAAAGTTTAACTTGAGCGCGTTTTTATGCCCGTCATATGTAGTAAAAGGGTATATAGAGACTATAGACAACATATTAAAACGTTTGATTCAAATTATTTGGTTTTAAACTGTTTTGTTGTATTACTGTCTGGCATTTAATATAATTTTATCAAGTTTAGATATATTAACTAAAAGTTATTGATAATTCAAATTTTTTTAAGGAGTGCCTAAAAATATGCATTACATTTTAAAAAATGCTACGACAGGTATTTAGTAGTCAGTAGCATTTATTCACTCTACTTTTGACTCTTAGTCGAGGGTTAAGTGGTTACTTGCAGCAAAGCACGTTTGTTCATGTTCTTTTTTTTTTAACATTGAGTGGAAAATGCTCTAATTAAATTAATTAACAGGAAAATGAGTTGCTCAACAGTTGTCGTTGTTATCGCTATCAATGTTATGGCCGTTGTTGTTGTTGTTGTTGCTGCTGATGATGCTGTTGCTGCAGGTAAAAGATTTGCATGCATTTGCGCTGTCTCTTTCGCTCGTTAACTGTGCGACATAAACAACTGGCATCAGTTTAATATATGCGCACACACACTCACATATGAAATAAGTTCTTGTATGCCGTCATAGCCGACAGGCAAAACAGTCCAACAGTCTCACTTTAAGGATGCATAATTATTGCACTCAAATTTATGAGCCCATAATTAGCTATACTATAAACTGATTAAAATACAGAGCGGATTAATTATAAGCATGACAAGTTTAAAGGGAACTTTGTGTAGAAAGCTTTTATTAAGACTAAGAAACTACGACTAAGAAACTTTCATTAAATAACGGAAAGCACTTGGTGAGCCAAATTTGCCGCGATCACTTTGGCTGTAAAGATTAATCCCAGCTTCTCGAATTCCAAAATCAAAGCTTATACTTTCCTCATCTTACAAAATCAATAAAGTTCCATTGAAAACTCATAAAATACACACCGATATATAGATATACCTATGTAATCCAATACTGTAGGAGCAATTTATATAACTTGAACTGATGCATTTTTGTGTTGGTATCGCATTTGTGGCATCTACGAGATATACGAGCTAAAATAGAATTGCTGGAGTCATTTGTAATGCTCTAACAAATTGAGCGATATAAATTCCATAGTATATCCAACAACAACAACAACAGTAACAGCAGAAAGAAGAAGAAGACTAAAAGTATTATACACACATTTGGTCATCTATTTTATTGGACGCTCAATTGAGCCCATTAATACCATCGGGGTGTGAGTGTGCGTGCGTGTGTGTGACTGTGTGTGTTTTTTGTGGTCAGCCTGAAACTGAAGTTAATATTAGAAATGCTTTCAATTGGCTTCGTTGGCCCACGCTTGCTGCTTTTTATTGCCTGGTCGCATATCGCTGACACCAACTCGTCTCATTTGCCGTGTTGGCCCAGTTAAGAGCCTTGCACAGTGGTATCAAAAGTTAAAAATTTATAAAGTCAGCTTTGTTTGGCATTTAAGGCAGTTTCGACCACTGTGCTTAGGCTAGTTAATAGTGTCTTTATCTGTCTCTACTTATTTTTTCGTTTCTTCTCGTCAAAGAGGCGTTTACAGTGCCTCACATTAAAATAATAAACACTTGGCGACAGCAATAACATTTTTAATGTTTGCCACTTGCCACTTACCATAAAACATAAATCAGGTTTTGGCTTTGACACGCCCCCACTGCCCCTCACTGTTTTTGGTTACTGGCTAATGTAAGTTGCAGTAGAATTCCCAAGTTTCCTACCGTTCGGGACAACTGTTGTCGCTAATGATCTGCACCAATGGGGCGCCCACGTAGCCAGTTGCTCTCTCGCTTCCTTGTGCAAAACACTTATGTGTTGGTTTGAGCCAATGCTTATTTAACGTTGGCTTAATCCTATGTCTTTGTTGTATTCCCACTCTTTGTTATTGTTGGATTTTGTAGTTTAACTTCTTGCATACCAATGAGCTGTGTTTAGAGTTGGACATCAGGACGAAGTTTCCTTTGTTATGGCGGCTAAAATATTTTCTCTGAGCAGCGATTGTATCTGGAAATCAATACTAGATATTATAATTCAATATTTGCTTATTTTAGGCATGTTATTTTAACATTTCTCAACAAAACTTTTATCCTTATCAATAAATGATTGATTAAAGCGTTTTATAAAGCTATCGATGTCTATGAAATAAACGTATTATGTCGTCTGAGTCAATGTTATCGCAACAATGCTTATTGAACAATGTCATTAGTTACAGTTTGTATAAAGACATATGCGTAACTAAGGCTTATTTTTGGGTAAGTGAATCATTCATCACGAACTGTTGTCGCAACCCTCGCTGTCAAAGTCGTCATCGATGGCATCGGTAACTGACAGCGTCTTTTCGCTCCATACATGCCATTCACTTTGTACAAATCAGCGCACGTCATCAGGCAACAACTGCAACCCCTCTCCGGCTCCCCAAATGATGCCTCTTCTCCCCCCACCCTCCCACTGTGTTTGTGGCATGCCCCAAATTCATGAAACAGTTGGTCGCATCTTGCAAACATAGCCTAGCGTGTGGAGCTTGAAACAAATGTCTTCCGTCTTGCCAACTTCCGTCGTGCAACTAACTGTGGCACGTTCCCACTACCTTCTTTCCCTCCTACCCCCACCACTACGCCCACTTTCCGTTACCATTTTCGTACCTTCTGTTTTGCCTTGACGCAAATCCGTCGCAGAATTTCTTCTCGTTGTTGGTTTTATTTTTCTTGCCTCTGTTTTCTGTTTTTTCTTTTGTGTTTTTTTTTCTGGCCAGATTTATCGCCTTTTATTCATCATTGTCAGTCAGGCGTTGTTTTTGTGGCGAGACGTGAAACCGCGTCAAGAGCAGCTCTGCAACAGAAGGTGGCACTGAAGGGTGGCATGAAAGCGTTGCCAACGCAATTTGCCGCCATGTCGAAGGCCTTCAAAAATGTATATTCTCGGAAAATGGGTAAAAAGCTAACGCGTCTTGAAATCCTCCCAGAGGAAAGAGAGGAGAGGGAAGAGTTGGACGCCTTCTGTTTTGATGAATTATTGCTACGCATGTCGCACTGACAATCGGCAAATCAGCGAAACTTTTCAATATGGCTGACTTTCAAGTGTATGCGTGTGTGTGTGTGTTTGTGTGTGACTGATGATTTCAGAGCAGAGTACAACAGTGGCAGCAAAATGTTGTTGCCTTTCGAAAACATTTCTCGTTTTAAACTAGATTAGATTTAAGTCATTTAGCTCCCAATGCAATGAACTGTCTCTTTCGCTTCCGCTCTCTCGCTTTCCTTTTCTCTACCTACCTCCCTCCCTCCTTCTCTCTCCCTCTCTCTCTCTTCCTTTTTTGTTTGGTGAAAAGCACTTCATGAAAACGTTTTACAATTTGTTCGCCGTCGGAAATGAGAGAGGATGCCATTTGCACTGCTTAAAGCGAAAAGCTTCTTTTTTTTTTTTGTGGGTGGCATTATAAAAAGAATAGTTGTTCCAGTAATTGAGTTTGTTTGTTTGCGGTTTTCAACTGGGTCGACAACAGCAGCACAATCAGTAGCAGCAAGAGCACTAACAGCAGCAGCACCTACAACACATAAACTCTGACACTGTGTGGTAACGTGGCTAATTCATTTGCAATTTAATTTTAATTTTTCAATTCACTACAAAGAAGTTGCTTAACTAACTTATATATGTATGTGCCCTGCAGTGATTAGCACTTGAAAAAGACAATAATTTATAAAATTATATATAAGAAAATCTTTTAGAACTGTAAACTCTAGAACTGTAAACTTTACTTTATAAAATGCATTCCCAGCTTACCCTAAAACCAATCCCTCTTTCCTAACTTGCATCAAAAGACATCTATAGTCAAGTCCCACCTTAATTAGAAATTACTTCATGCTGTTCATTCCTGCTTTTAGTTTTAGCTTTTTTCTAAGCCAACTCTTAAAAACCACTAAAATGGTTAAAATCACCTCGTTAGTTCACTTATTTTTCTTGCTAGCTGACAAAAATAAAAAAATAAATGAAATTGCTTAATTTCAACAAAAAATTCTGAGCGCTTTCATAATTTACAGCTCGTTAGCTTTTATGGCTGACTGCTTTTCGTATCAAGATATATATATATATATATATATTTATCTGTATAGTATATTTATAAATTTGACAACCATCGTTGGCAGCTTTTCACTTTTCACCTCTTTTGATTGGCAGGGGGTCAGTCAAGGATGCGGAATGTTAGACCGTGTAGCCTAAGAGTTGCGTAGGGTACATTCAGTTTGTCAAAAATAGCTGTAGGTTACTTTAACTTTGTTGTACTACAGAGTCTTTAGCAGTCGGATCTTTGGCTTGTTTTGTTTTCCAGCTAGTTTTTTCTCTCTGTCAGTGCAACTGCATTAACCGCTGTCAAGATTCTCCTTTCTCAAAGACATTATCGTGAGCATCGTTATGGCCTTCGCATGCTTTGATGTTGGCCATCGTCATTTCAATGGCGCAAAAAAAAATAGAGTAAAGAGAAAAAAAAAACAATTGGTAGAAAAAAGGAACATGCGCTGACATTTCTGTCTGTGGCTATGGTTTTGGCCATGATTGTGATTCGAATTGCCAGTGACCCTACCGTTTATGGTGTGCGGTCTCTGACGGTAGGCAGACAAAAACATTTTAGAATTTTAATGTGCCGCCTTCTGCCTTTTATGGCCAAGCACAATTGACAACAACAACCGTAACAGCTTTAAAAGCAGCAGCAGCTGCCAACTGTCCATAGCTGAAGCCCAGACTTGACCACAACGTTTCGCATCCAAAAGATACTTTGCTGTGGCTGTAGGAACCTCCATCCATGCGCTACTGTTAACATGCACATGACGTTTGTCTTTGGGACGTTAATCTCATTAAATAAGCAATGTGGTGCAGAACGAGGCGCCTTCTACGTCTCTCTGTGTGTGCTAAATTGTCAGATTCTTTGAACTACAGTGGATAAAATCAACAAATTTGCAGAAAGTTCCTGTTGATAAGCCTTGGATAGAGTAGGCTGCCTGCAGTTAGTAATCGGCTTGAAATAACTGAATTCTTGTAGTAAGAATTAATCTTATTTGAAATCTTTTTATAGTTTTATATACGTTTTAAATAGTATAAGATTTTATTATTAATTGTTTTTGTTTCTTGATTACATTAAACTGTCTGACCTATACTAATCTGATCTTCCCTGTATAGTTCATATATATATATATATATTTTGTTTAATTATAATGCCTTAGTACATTGTTAGAAGAAACATTTTGATAACAAATTGTTTTGGAAATGTATATACATTTTTTTCGACTGCCTGTTGTTCACTTTTGTCCCACTGTATATGATTTTAGGCCTGTGTCCCGGCTTGTGGCTCCGCTTTTAATGCAAATGCAAATGCAAAAGCGCATTAAGAGCGGCACAAACGAACACTGGCCGCAAAGTAAGCCGTTTTGCCATGTGCAGAAATGGATGTGGATGTGAAAGAGGCAATGGAAGTGACAGTGGAAGTGGCAGTGGAAGTGGCAGTGGAAGTGGCAATGGCAGTGATATAGACAGTGCCAGTTGCAAGAATGCTGTAAATGCATACTATGAGTTACCATATGCATCATTTATGACAGGCGTGGAGAGATGTGAATGCAGTTTGTTCGCTTTGTGTCTGGGTAAATGTTGAGCCATCGATTAGTTTGCTACCAAATTGCTAAAGCCGCACATTTGCCGTTGCAATACTTGCAACAATACCCGGATATAGTACTCAAGAGCACTACAGGGATGGCAAAATAGGGATAGATTAAGAGATGGAGGGGGAACGACAACTATCGATACCACAAACTGTGGAAACAGCTAAAAGCCTCACCTGACCTCGAAAACGTTTTCAGCATTTGCATTTTGTGTTGCATGTTGCAATATCGGTTATTTTATGAAGGCAGCAGAGTTTAATTGATGAATTACTGTTGCATTTGCTTGCCACTCAAATGCATCTACAAGATACTGTATCTGCTGTCGTCATGCCACCAATGAGTTTTGCGGTTTCCCTACAATCAAATCGTGTATATACATATATTGTATATATACATATCTACATTATCCCTTATAGTATGACAGCACAAACATATATATCTAATGCATCTGCTTTGTAGACATAACGATGCACTCAGCTGTATGCACCTGAATCATCACATTTCAATTATACAACATAAGCTGTCAAATTGTTGCATATAATTGTAGCTACCTTCTGATTCCATATCCTGTCTATTTATCTTTTATCTCTGTCTATAATACTATACCTATCATCTGTCTCTCTATGGTAGAAAGGTGCTGATTACGTAAACTGGTTTCTCCCTCATTTCACCTGACACCTCATGCTATACAAGATTTCAAAGGCAAATATCAGTTGAGTTTATAAAGTCAATAGTTTTGGTAAATTATATGGTTGAAGCTAGGAAACTGAGTGCTATCGATTCGTGATTAGATTAAGCAGTTAATGAGTAGTTAATTTAGTATTAGCACAAAAATATTTCAACTACCTTTTATTTTAGGGTATTTATAGAAGGTACAGGGTAACTTGTGTGAAAATTATTTTTGTTTATAAAAAAGTTTATATTAACATAGACATAACATTTAGATAAAGTAAGTTTCTGATTTTATCTAGCAATCACACATAAGTTGACAATAAATTTAGTTTAAACTACATTTGTTTATACGTTTAAATGTTTTTTTTTTTAAGCTGACAATGTTTTTTATCTGTCTGTGACTCGCTCATTTGCATTGTTTATTTAAGTTTGACGTCGTTTTTTGTGTGTGTAATACATGTGTATGAAATTAGTCATTGTTGGCCATTTCGGCTCCAGTCTGTCTGAAGTGCAATCAGACATTGGGAATGGGTTGATGAACGAAGCAGTTTGGGTTTGTTTTGGCTGCTGGCAACGAGAGCGTAACTAAATCGCACATGTCATCGCCAACAGACGGCTAGAGGCCCAGAGCAGAGCCCTGCCCCAAAAGCCTTCATAGAATGTGGCAAGATGCCGCACTCACACTCACACTCGTATTCGTATTCATATTCGCATTCAGAACGATATTCACATACAGTTGCATTCGCTATCCGTCTTCACTGTTGACTTATTTGCTTTGAGATAAACGCCAAGTTGATTTATACAACCCACCGACAATTCATTCAGCCATTTGCACCAAACAGCCAGTCATTCACCCACATACAGTCACTCACTCACACACACACACACACACAGTCACTCATTCATTCGTTCATGCAAACATGCAGTCAAGCGTAGAAAATTCTTGTTTGTTTGTTTCTTTATTCATTGAGGAAGCAGCGCCGGATTGTGAATGTGGATGCCCTGGGTCCACAGTAGACCTTCAGAAGTTCAGAGCTCTACTAGAAGTTGGTTAGCTCGTTGCCAGATACTTATCGTTTAGCCAACTAACAAACTAGCAAACAATTGAAGCCAAACCGGGCGAGAAACTGTCTAAAGGGCAGTTCTCAACGTCACTCGACAATCAATCCACATCGAGAGTTTGGGAAAAAGATATATAGATACTATAGAGAGAAGGGGGGGTTATTATTCAGGCATTGCCTCGAGTTGCATTTGAATGTGGCATTTTTATACAAACTATCTGATGCCTCATGCCACTTACCACTTGCCACAAGCCACACAGCGAAGATGGCGCCAGCAGACAACTTGTCGACGGCGCCGTTTAACTTTGCTTCCATGTTTTCGAGGTCAGAGGTCACAAATTAGACGATGACGATGAGGTGGTGTTCATTCTAGTGCGTGCCACACTGGCAACGTACCAATAGATAGTTATTGCCACATGGCATTCAACTAAAGCGAAACTATTTAATTTCATTGTTGATTAAATCAAGTCGTGAGTTTCTTTTTCCATTTGCTCCAAATTGATTTGCCCATTTGACATTTATTCATCTGATTTCGTATTATTAGTTGCAGCTGTTTGACTTTTTTGTTGTTTCCTTCTATTTTTACTTTGATTTTGTTGTTCTCTTTTAGTTGTTGTTCTGTCAATAAGAGTTCAATGGTTCATTTGTATAACCTTTGCATCGGATTCGATGATTGATCGAATTTAATTTGCACTCACGGGCAATCTATTACAATCAGGTCATGATGATGCTATTGGCCAATAAGCAACTTTCTGTTGACATTGGAATCAATCAGCAAAGCACAATAAACTCAGGAAACTGATTTTAAGTTAGTTTATTTAAGTTTAGTTTCATTTTAATTTAGTTTTAGTCAGAAATCAGGAACGTATTTTTGCAGACTTTTGAATTTTAGCTTAAAGTTTTAAACTAATCATGATCTGCACTTTGGTTGGGTATTTAGAAGTTGAGCCTACTCCTGTTTGCTACACACGCATATTTATGGGCAGCAGTTTGTGTGTTTAACAGCAATTAATCAGCGGAACTGTCCGCGCCCGAACATGCGTAAACACCAACAAGCACACACACCACACACACGCACTGAAAGCTACGCACACCCAGTCGTAAAGTGGTAGTTAGACCATTGAATAGCAGCCTTGTTCAGGGCTGCACACAGCTGCAGAGGGAGTCGAGCCTAAAAATGTTTTGCTGTAATTAACTTAGATAAACAAGAAACCGACCATGGGACATTAGCCTTTGTCACTCATAGAGGCAGCTACCATTCTCCCTCTCTCTCACTCTCGCTCTCTCTATCCTACTCTTTCTCTCTACTACTCTGGGTATCTATTACTTTCTCCTACTTGGCCAGAGACACTTTGTTTATGCGCTGCCTTGCCTACTGCAAGAAAGCCGCTTCATTAACCACACCCACACATACCACAGAGGGATGTGTAGTGCTGTAAGGGATGCTGACGGCTTCTCAGTAAGATATTTTGTCAAATAAATCATAATTACCAAAGTAAACATTTGACTTACACATGCGGTACATAAGTACGAAGAGAGTGAGAGCATTGAAAGCTATATAAGTTGCTATAAACTAAGAGAAGAAGAAAAATTATATATATAGAATATATTTAAATATATTTAATATTATCTAATTCAATTAGATCTCGCTAAAATTCTGATGTTTACAAGAATTCTTATATCTTCCTTCAAAATTCATTTATTTGGCCGTGGGAAAGTCTATCGTTACTATCGTTAAATGTTATCGATAATCATGTAATCCGACTTCACATAAAATGCTATCGTTTTTGGTTTAATTAGACACGTGTCGAACATAATTTCGAGGTGTTACCCCAAAACACTTCACTTAGTCTGATCGTCTGTGGTTCATTTTATTTTTATTTGTCTGTTGACTGTTAAACATTTCTGTAATTTTCATAAGCCTAATTAAAGTAGCCCTGCTCCCCGTTGTTGTTGTTATTGTTATTGTGTTATTATTGGTCTCGTAGTGCTGCATGGCATTTATATTGTTGTCCGTCTGTCTGTCTGTCCAGCTGTCTACTTCTCGTTTAATTTCTTTCGCTTAATGATGCGTAAATTACTAGACAACACTTTTATTGAAGCCATTGTTTAATGCGTAGGCGTCTATATATATATATATATATGCATGAAGTCGGGTCAGTCTAGGTTCTAGTCCACAAGGGGTCGAGGTCAACGACGCGTCTACGGTCATTGCATGTTATTCATTTCTTTCCTTCTTACTGCGATCCTTTGTTGTATTTGTGTAAAGAGCAATGTGCATAATTGATTTCTTACCTCTTTCTGAGCCATACTTACACGTAATTATAGCTCACAATATTACCTTGACTTCGTCGCTCCTGCTTCGTTTTTTCCCTCTTATTATTGTTGTTGTGGTTGCTTTTATTGTGCACCCCATTGTGTGGTAAATTACAGGGTTTATTACCAACAACAGTAGAGGGTTGAGTTTCTTGGCAGTCTTGGAAAATGGGGCGTTTGCTTTGGAAAACGAATCTTTTAATTGGCCTATCGCAGTGATTTTTTACGAAATTTGATTTTCAAGCTGATTTACTTTAACGATATAACTGGTTTCGATACCTATGCGTTAACAAAGAGTATTCCTACCAATTAAATAACTATTTATTTAAGTGTATTATAATTGGACTGGTTCTAATTAAGGTTTTCTTCTTTTCTTATCTTTCAGGTACGTAAAACTGTAAAATGAGTTTTAAAAGGAAATTTGTTATGGGTAAAATGTAAAATTTTGTACAAATCAAACTTTGAAAATATTATTAATGAAAATCGAGTGGAGTTATCATAAAGATTTGTCATCAAAAAGTTTTAAAACAGGATCATTAGTTCACAATCTTATTAGTTTATTAATATTAAATCAGTATTAATTGTTATTCCAAACAATTCAGCAGAGTATGGTATTCCTAAAAACCAATTAATGTTAAACTGTCAAATTTTTCATGTCATATTACATTTCACCGGTGAAAGGTTAAGCGTTACTTCAATTGGGATTTATGTATGTAGGTGACCTTCGTAGTGTACAAGGGTGATATGGGGAGAAAAAAAAACTGAACCTTATGCTGCAATTTATTTCAACAGCTTATCAAGTTAAAGTTTGACGGGATCTTTCATTTCGTTGCACGTAGCGAACGCTTTTTGTGGCAGCTTAACCTTTTTGGACGTCATGAAAAGTTGACTCCAACCAAAGTGGAAACAGAGTGTGAGGGAGAGAGGTGGGGGGGGAAGGGAGCGGAATACGCAATGGTACAAGTGCACTCACTTTTTGCACTCACTGTTGTCGCCATTTGCGTTGAATGCGACAAGAGCAGCAACAAATAGCACTGCGTAATAGAGTCGGTTAGTTGAACTAAGGGCGTTTTTTTTTCTCTTTTTTTTGGCCAGAAAACGGACAAAAGCGGGAAGAGTTTTTGGGGTTGAGGGTTGCTGACCCCGCACTCTACGCTACCCTCCTCAATTGGCCAGCTGTGTAAGCGAGCACGCTGAATTAAGTCTTTCAAACAGTCAACGCAACAATGAAAGCTCTGTGCTATCTCTGGTGCACAATGTTGGAGTTGCACTTAACTTCAGACACAGGAAAGCCGAGATCTCTCTCCTGTCTCCCCCCCCCTGCCCCTGTGTCTCTCTTTGGCCCACTCCTTGTGCTGGCAGAGGAGACAACCGTTAAGCATTGGCAATGGTGTGTGGCTGACAAAAACAAAAGTTGCATGAAAGTAGCATGAAATAGCTGCAGTTGTTGCTGCTGTTACTGCGACACTCATTCCTGTTCCTGTTCTTCTCCTTGTTCTTGTTCTCGTTCTTGTTGTTGGCAAAGTCAAGTACCAGGCGATTTTTCTTACACAATAATACACTTTTCCTATTTTGCTGACAGGTTTTCTTTACCCAGTCCCCATTCCCACTCGCCACCCCCTTTGCCTGTTAGACACACACAGCTTTAGTCGACATTCTTGTTGCGCCATTTCATGCAACATGCCGCATACACGCCGTGACGTCACTTAGCGCAGACAACTGTGATAATGATTAAATTAGATTATGGATGCTTTCCATTTTTCACACCAACTTCACATCAGAAACTCCGCCTCATCCCCCCTCCCCCACATTCCCATTCGTTGCCCCTCCCACAATTTGAGCAGCGTATTTTCAATTTATGGCGCATCGCATGGGGGAATAGCATGCGGGTGTGTTATATAAATAATTACCAGCAAAGTTTTATGTTACACATATTGTGCATTGTGGATCTATTTGTGGCAACATATGTGAGTGTGTGTATATGGTATCCAGTATCTTATGGATACATACATACATATAACTCAAGCAAGTGCAATGAAGCGAAAATTAAAGTTTATTGACAGTTTCTTCTCTCAACTGCAAAATGCCCTTTGACTTTCCAACTCCATTGTTCAATGTCTTTTGTCTTTACTCAATATATGAAAAGAAAAGATAGTAACGAACTTTCTGCTCTCATTCGCAATTGTTGGCAAGTAAAAAAAAAATGATAACTATATTTGTCTGTGAAATTTAAACACACACCAATTTACTGTTTAAGTAATTGAATTCAATTGCAGCATGAAGGAAAAGAAATGTTACTTCATTCTGTAAAAGATACAAACTCATTTCTCTGATAGTTATGAGTCTTCTAATAAAAACGGTCAGCAACATAAGCTTCACTGTGTTTTACTAGTAATTCAATAGTTTGTTTTGAACTTCATTATCAATTTCTGTTTGTTCCAAGTATCTTTTATTCTGTTTTCAAAGGTTTACAATTTTATTACCAAAACTCCGACTTGAAACCATAAAAAGTACTTAACAAATACTAGTATGTACTAACTTATTTTAGTGTATACTAATTACGCTTTGCTTGCAAATTTTAACGTTGAGTGCCTGAATAAAACTAAGGTATTTTAGTGTAAACAGATTCATGCACAGACAGTCTGTGACTTGGCTGACTAAGAGGCGCCACAAAAGTGTTTTTGGGGCGTTGCATGCCACACACGCGCAAAGAGATGCACACACCTACCCGTAGCTGCAAACAGACAGCAGTTACAGATACATTTGTATCTCATTCTACGTTCAACTGCCAGTTCGTCTGGCTGTTGCCTGAGGAAGTGTCGTGCCCATGTAAATGCCATTGTGGCCCTGCCTACTGGTAGATCTTTACCACTGCAGGCGAATTTCAAAGAAGTTGGAGCACTTTAAAGGACTGATTGACTACGAGATACCCGTTAATGATTTAACAACTATTTTAGGACTTAAACTTTAGCTGTGGTGATTTTTAAAACATTGATTCAAGCAGTATATCCCTGTAGTATGTCACTGCAACAAATAACTCATGCCCTAACTGCCTGAGTACCGGGTATTAAAAGAGATACAAAAGCGACTGCAAAGATGCAAACGCATCCGACGTGTCTGGCTTGTATGTATCTTCTTCTCAGACAAAATCGCGCTGGTACGTGTACCCAGCTTTTCTCTCTATCTCTTTCTCTTTCTGCCTCTCTGTCTGCTTCCTCTCAGCTCTGCAGTTCCCTCAATTGCTACATATGTTCGGAAGTTCATCTGTGGCAACAACAACGTCCTGGTAGCAGGCAGTCAGGCAGTGTGTGGCATGCAACGCGGCAGGAAAACTATTTGTCACGACATTCCTTCATCACTGGGAATAAGTTGACGCTCGCTCCTGCGCAAAGTGTCTGCCAGATTTACTTTTCAAATGAGAACACAACAACATGCACGCAAGATAACGAATTTAATTTAACCAAATATAACAACAACAATAAAGAGAAAGAAAAAAAAAACAAGAAAAATGTGTAAACGAAATATAATAGCGTCAATAGAACGTCTGTTGACGTATTCAGTGGCATGTTCTACCTGACTTTCTTGCAAAGACTTTTGCAATCACCACACTCAGTGGCAAATCAGAGCTCAAACAGCCAATCAAGTGGTGAAACTTTTCCCAATTACATTTACTTTTACTAAGTTTTGACTAAAATGGGTTAAGCACATGTTATATAATATAACTAAACAAATATCGAAAATGATTTTTGGCAGACAAACAAAGCTTTAAGGAAACATATATTAGTTTAGCTCAAAGTTGTTAGATAGAAGTTGCGGCAGAGGTGAAGTAAAGACTATAGAATTAGACTCACATTTGTTTATGTTTTTTTTAAACTTTGACATAATAAATAATGAGTTTTCACTAGAGAAACTTTCTTTTAATATTCCAACATAATTTCCCTCTGATTTCCCTTTCGCTATCTGTTTCAATTTAAAGACAAGTGTGAATCAGAAAGAACACAAAACAAATTGGGAATAAAGAATTGCAATAAAACTCGTTTACATGAATACAACACGGCAGAGCTCTCGTAATGCTGACGTTTGATATGTGCAATACACGCCCCGCACCGCACCGCCCTTTTTCGGTTGGCAGGCAACAAAGTAGGTGTGGCAACTGTTAAAAACATGGCGAAGCGAGCTCTCAAGCAGCAATAGCGTACATTAAAAATCCACGCTTCCGGCTGAGCTGTGAGACCCTCCTCCTACAACACATACCCCCACTCCATTCCCACTATGATCCACAACAGGAATCCTTATGCCTCATGCCAAAGCAGCTTCCACAGAGTGGAACGTATGGGAATGGTAAATGCATTTGGAGTGTTTGCGGCAATGCCAAAATGAAATACATAATACTTAGCAACAAAAAATAATATATATATATATATATATATATATATATATATATTTATACGACATATAAAGAAAGCAAAGTTGTATATTGTATTTTGTTGCTGAGTTGCATTATTGCCAGAGGGAGGTGGGGATTGGGAAGTACTTCCTATCTGTAGATTCAGCCCACATACGTATACGTAATATGAATTATTTTGTTTTATTTTTTTCTCGGGGGTTGTTTTCGTTTTACTTTTTTAATTCAATATCGCTGGGAGGCATTTTCATGTTTTTGGAGCGACAGGCCCGATGGGCAATCGCACAGGGACTCTCACACCCACATAATACACACACCAACACACACACCAACACACACACCAACACACACACACACACACACACACACACACACACACACACACACACACACACACACACACACACACACATACAGTCTCAAACATATGAAAGTTGTTTTGTAATCCGCTTTTAAAATAATGAAAAAAAAAATAGAGAAAAAAGCAACAACTGCATTTTGATTTATGTGGGTGAACAAAAAACAAAATAAATATATTTTGGTGATTTTTGTGGATTCATTGAAAATGTTTTTCATTTTTTATTTTTCTTTTAGAAATTATGCATGAATGCATAAAAGCTTTGATTAGATAATCAATTGAAGTGCATTTTCCCATTGCACAAAAACTTTTTGAAATTTTTGGTAATTTAACTTAAGCTTCAACTGCATGAAATGCTTTTGTCAAAGTTTATTACCAAAAACTTTTAGTTTATTTTATTTTCGGTACTTCAATTCCGAACTAAAGCCGAAAACAAAAGCATGTTTTCTGACTTGCTTCCGCCTGAACCAAATAAATCTTTTACAGCGAATCAATAAAATTGCTAATTTCACGCTCCAATTAACAGATTATTCTCTCCACAAATCTGGGGATAACTGTGAGGTGAACTTAAGAAAGGGTTGAAGTAATCGAAATAAGTTTAACAACAAACGTTGGTCTTGACTTATATATATTTCTTTTAAGAGTTAACAGTGTATATAAAAAGTAGTAAATTTAACTTTTTTGTCTTTCTTATTTGAAGTAAAAGTTTATTAATTAAGCTCACTATTTGAAAAACTTTACTCCCGTAATTCGGAGAAAATCTTAAATCATTTTTAAGCACAATTGATGCACCCACAATATATTTTTGCCAGCAAATTTAAAGCTGAATTGGTGGAGTGTTTTCCGCAGCACAAGATACAGATACAAAATATATATACAGTATAAGTTGAGAGTAGCATTTGCTGCATTGCAAGCGATTTGGTCACCAATACCAAAGTTTGTAGCTGATTTGTTGCATGCAGCAGGCAATAATTCAATGCTCTATGAAGAGTCGCTGCACGAGCCACAAGAAGGCGTGGCATGGCAAAAGGGAAGTACAAAGAGGATAAGGAGGGGGATGAGTGGAGGCGTCTGTCTATGCAACACATTACTGAAAATCCAAACACCTTCGACGTTGTCGTTGTCAGCGTGCCACTGAATGGGGCAAACACATTGTGGTGCAGTGGTGGTGGCGCCGTGTTGAACTGTAACTGCAATCTGTCCCAGCCCTCGTACTCGTGCTCTTCTGTCTGTCTGCCTCTGTGTCTCTCTGTCTGTCCATCCATTTGTCTCGCTCTTTGTCCGTCGGTTTATCTGTCCGGGGTTAGAGCTGGAGGCATATGCGACTGGCTGACGCCTTGAGTGCAATCGCTTGCACCTTTGAAGCGTGTCCGTGTTGCATGCACCATGCACCATGCACCACCAACAGCGTTTGCTTTCGTTCTGTGGCAGTCGAATGTTGAATTCAAAGCTGAAACGGCCCAAAACGTCATTCTCAGTTTGTATCTGCAACTGTAGACATGTATCTGTATCTATATCTGTTGCTGTATTTATATTTCATAATCCAAAATGCAAAGTAATCCTATTGCCTAAGCTCGGTTTCGCTCTTGTTGATATTTAAATTGAATTTATTGTAAAATGAGGGAAGCTTTATACCTCTTAAAACCTAAGTTTTTAGTAAAGTCTAGAAAATGACTGCTTTAAATTTAATATAAAACTGTTAAGTTCTATTTAAATTATGTTGAAGACATGCTTGAAAACTTAACAGATGGAAGTACTAGTTGTTAAACAATTACAGGGTATAATCACGTTCAGTATACCTCTGTGTGCCATTCCGATTTGCTGTTTTTGTAAACACATGCGCGCATTTTCAATGCAACATGCAATTTGTCAGAGTTGCAGCCGTTGCAGAGACAATTCCCCGCGGTGCCAAAGAGAGAGAGAGAGAGAGAGGCAGGGAGAGAGAGAGGGGGACAGAGAGAGAGAAAGCTTCATTTGCAACTCTTCATCTTCACCTTGATGCACAATGTGTTGCCTTTGCTGTTTGTCATTGCCATTATAATTGATAGCGTATAATTTCGTTGCTTTTCTCCCAACACCATTTCTCCAAAACTTCCCCACAGTTTCTATCACTCTCTCCCTTTCTCTTTCTCTCTCTTTCATTCTCTTTCTCTTTCTACTTTTCCCCTCTTTATCGTTTACTTTTATGCAAATTTTCGTGCAAATTGCTTTTAATGCATTTTGAATGCAATTTGTGTTTTGTACGTTGGAATTGAAGTGGCACAAAAACTCGTAATTGAAACTGAAAGATTTTAATTTAATTTGAGTTTCTGTTTCTCTTATCTTCATCTGTATCTCCATCTCGTCTGTCTGTCGTCTCCTCCCGTCTGTCTGATTTTCCATCTGTGTATATTCTGTTTGTTTTTAGAGCTAGAAGAAAGGGAAATTTGTATTCAGTGTTGTTTGTTCTGTATTCTGTATTCTGTTGTTTTTGAGAGTATTTTTAGCTGTGCTGCACATGCGGGATGTGTTCATATCGCCGGCATTGCTGTATTTTAGGGCTTTGGCATTCATTAAATTGATTTAGATAAAATCGTGTTTTTGTTGACAATAATTACAAACGAAATGCTGGCCATTGTTGCATACGAATGCAACTTAATTATGACAAAACGTTCCAAATTTGTGCTTTAGACCTTGTCAATGATATGTTTTAAACTGTTGATAAATTAAGGGTGAACCCCGCCCCGAAACAACCAATTTAGGGCGAATAATGGAAATTTCTGGTTAGAGTTGTGATTTATCAAATGCTAAAAATAACACCGAGATTTCAGGGAAATTGGAGAGTGTGAAAAGAGTATGTTTAAAATATTTTGATGGCTTTAAAAGTTTATATAAAATACTTTATTTGAACTAATTATTGTTATATAAATGAAAGCATTTAAGTTTTGTTTAAAATTCGTGTTTGGTAAGGTCTTTAAAACTCCATACTACATTGTATCTTAAAAAATTCATAATTTAAAAACTGTCTGATATCAAATATTCAAATATATTGCCATCAATTCCCAGTGTTAATGCATATTTTGTGAATCCAAAGTGAGCATCAGGAAAATCCCTATATATATTCTATATATACAAATATATAATCCATATCAGCACTTAAATAAATTGTTGTGTAAAGTGTGTTGTAGACCGTAAAAAGGGCGGCGGAAAAAGAAGGAGGGCAGAAACATATTTAAACCCTCAAACATGATCCCAATGGCAATGGTAAAATTTGGCTAATTTTGATTATTTTACTGCCGCTTTTGGGGATTTTTGTTAATTACCAACAACATGGACAAACACACACACACATACACATGCCACCCACATAAGCATAAACAACACCCACACCACACACACACACACACTCCACACTCAGAGAGTTAGTGTTTTATGCAGTCTATTAAAATGGTATGTGAGCGTTTTTGGGTCCCTGGACTGCGGCTGCTGCTGCTGCTGTTGCTGCTCTGATAGAATTTGGGGATCCACTTTATGCTTTTTACGGGCTTTGCCATGAATGTGACATTAATGAGCTCTTAGCTTATCCCACAGGCACAGGCAGGACAGACGACACAGGACATAATACAGTCGATGGCTGTAAGCATAAAGTTTATGCCATAATTTGTCCTTGAAATTTAACTGGCACATTGTTTTTCACAGAGAATGGAAGAGAATGAATGTTCATAATTAAATTGCTATTTAGACAGAATGCTAAACTGCCTGCTCATTTAAAGGTTATGAAGAGGTCGACAGCCGTTCCAACCCTTGTCAAAAAATAAAATAGAAAACACATGAAACAAAAAAGGCAAATGCATTAAAAAGTGACTTTTTGAAATGGTTTTCGTTTTTAGAAGCCTCTCACATTTTTAGTAGCCACTTCTGAAGAGTTCAAAAGAAAAATAACCAACTTTTAACTCAAAGTAAAAGTTTCGATTTGGCAACAAAAGTTAAACATAATCCGAAAGGTAAGTCAACGTGCTCCAAACTTGACTATAACTTGGCATTAATTTCATTAACTTCATACTCAGACAATTTCCGGGGGGAATGGTATAAAATTGGTGTATGAGGGTTCTATTCTTACAACCCAAAAGTGCACATTTAATTTCATTCTTTATTGTTTCTTGGGATTATAAACGTACTCGGAAGAAAGTAGAAGCTAACGGTATTTGTGCTGAGCTTTCTGAGGTGTCATAACAATCTGCAGATGGTCATTATTAGCATGATGAGGAGAGGAGGGTCTTTCCCTCCAAAGGCACCGCAACTTCAAGTAAATTAAAAAGTTATGCAAATTTCTTAAATCAAATCAAGTGAAGTATTCATTTTGTAAATAGCTCGTGCTCAAGTTCAACGATCGCTAATGGAATAATCCACAGCAGAGTCTGTGCTCTTTTCATTGTTTCAAGTTTAAAAACAAATTTCGTTATTTTAATGGGATTAAACTTGGAGAAAACTTCAGAAAGGCCAATGATCTTTAACTTAGTAAGATACTTAAGTAAGTTAAATGGTAAACACAGATGGTGTTTTCTATATTTAATAAATACTATAATTTTTAATCAACTGTTTCGTTTTTAAATTATAAATTTTATTTCTCAAAAAAATTTGCTTTTCCGATTTTTATTCATAAATAAAAAATTACCCAACTCAAGTTCAGTTGAATGTCTTTTGGGCAAAAATTCAGTCCGACTGTCTGGCTAGCCAACTGGCCAACAAGCTAGAAATTGCTTTGGGGCCAGCAAAGAAGAAGCTGAAATAGAACAGGTGAATCTGATGCAGGATACAAGCTGCCAGTTATATGAAATGAAAAGGTGACAGACGCTGCTGCTGCTTTGGCTGAAGCTCGACTCGTTCTTCTGCTCTCTACCTTATTGTTGTTATTGTTGTACTCCAGTGGCTAAATTTATGTTTACCGTCGCTCTAATTAAATTTAATATGCATATTGCCAAGGCATTTGAAGTGGGACACAGACTGTCCGTTGCTTCAAGTTGCCCGTTGGTCTGTCAGTTTCCACCTGCCCAACCGCCCATCCACCTTCCCTAACTACTAACCTTGTGGTTGCTGCCTCGACCATGTGTGTATAGGTGTATGTTTGTGTGTGTGGTGGTAATAAATTTGATTAGTTGGATTTACGGGCAGACGGCAACGTAAACGTCAAATGTTCGTGGTGCAGTAAATTTTATGCTAAACAGGGACATGAAATGGGAAATGGGCAAAGAAAAAAGGGCTTGAGTTTTTGGAGCGGTAAAAGTGTGAGTAACTTTATGCTTTGGTTCCCCTGTCGCCATGTTCCTTTTTTACTTATTCTTTAAGCATTTTCTTCCTTTTTTTTCGCTTCTTGCTTTTGTTTTTCATACGTTTAACGAGTTGTTACAATAAAATGTTATTGCATACTTTATGGCGCTGTGGAAAGCGACAGGCAAAAACGGAAGTGCACACACAAAACACAGACAGACTGAGAGACAGTCAGACAACGAGGCAATGGGGAATACGTAGAAGAGCTAAGAGCTGGGAAATGAAAAGAAAAACGGAAACTCCGGGCATATGCAGGCACTAAGCGATTCTCAAGCTTCAACGTCAAAAGCTGCCGCAGAATTCAAAACGCAGAACACTTTCGCGTGCGCCATTGTAATTCTAAACACAAAATGGCGATGCGACGCCATTTTAAAGAGACAACAAGTTAGTAAGTGCAAGCGAATAGGAAACATCAAATGACAGCGAGTGAGAAAGAGAGATAAAAAATGAGAACAAAGTGCTTTTGTCTGCTGCAGTCTTTGCACAGTGGGCAATAAGAAAAGTTTTGTAATAAATGTTCAGCAAAGTTTAGATTTCAATTAGTTCAGTATTCAGTTGTGAGTAAGATACTAAGAAAAGAGATAAGTGCTTCTAAATTCAAGAGTATTTCATGTGATACCAATTACAAAATTTGTTAGATTATGCTAAAACTCTGTTACAAAATGATGTATTTTGCCCACTGTGCTTGGGCAACATTTCCGCTTGTTAAATGCTTTCGCATACTTTCGTAATTAGTGCACCAAAAATTTGCTTACAAACTGTTTTTGAATCGTTTTTTGCCCTTTTGACCGCGACGTTGCCGTTGTCAGATAAACAATTGCAGTGAAAATTGCATGCAACATCAAAGCTGCATCATCTGCAGCCGTTGTGTCCATCATTAACATCATCACTATCATCATCATCATCAGGTCATAAAAAAAAAAAACAAGAAAATGTTGTAATGGAGTATAGCCAGAGTTGCCAACGCGCTGTCGAGATTACGCGATAAAGCACAACGTGAAATGCAGCAGAGAAATGGACAAGCGACGTGGCTAAAATGAAATTTATGCTATGCTTTATGTACTCCTTACTCCTTCATCCAGCCCTCTCCCTCTCTCTATCTCTCCCTCTCGCTTTCTTCCCCCCTCCGCCTCTGTTCTTTAAACATTTTGGCACATTTCACAGAACTGGCAGTGCCTGCTGTGCCTGTGCCGCCATTTTGTTTGCTGCCATTTCTTTTCTCCTTCTCTCGTTTCTTTCTTTTTCGCAACTAAAAATGAAATGCAACCGCTGTGGTAGGTAGTTTTCCGATACAGCCACTCCCCGCTAGAGGGCCATTGTAAAATTATGCGCATTGGGCTGCTTTTAGTATTGAAATTTCGTGATTTTCAAACTTGGCATTCGCAATGAATGGCTTCGAGTTGCAATGGTTAGCGATGGATGGTTGATGGGGAAAATTCACAAATTTTTCTTATTTGGCAGAAGCAAAATTCTTGTGGTTTTGTAAGAGAAAAATTTTGTTTGGGAAATGCATTTGAAGTGACAGTCACAAAAAAGAGTTCAATAACATGAATTTAAACTATTTGATATTTAAATTGAGTTATTTAGGGAAAAAATATTTATATTTTTTACAAAAACCATTGAAATTTTTATTAAACATTAATTTCCCTCCTCTTTTCTTTGCAGGTAAATACAATTTGAATTTATTTCTAAACAGAACTGCAAGTAAGCTTTGGCATAAAAGTGCAAAATTCTAATCAATTTACTATATAGAAATATATGCACTCTATTTAATTATTGTGCATTTATTTAATTCAAGTATTGGAAAATATTTCAATTATTTTTTTTTAATATTCTGGTTGATTACATTACGCAATTCATTATTGCCGTCCACCGCAAAGATAAATTAAGATTTATGTGCACTTAAATAAGTTGAAATTTCAGTGCGGCAAATTGTCGAGCAGCAAATAATGAAATTAATTTTTTTTCGCATAGACTCCAATATATATTTAATATATTTTATAATTAATATAATATTTAAAATGGAATATTTGAAACGATTCGCTAAGTTTGCGTATGAAGAGCTATTGAAAAGTATGAGATACTTTTGGCTGTATTCGTTAAGTGCAAAAAGGCTAATAAATCAACGCAAATGAAATGGAAATGAATGAAATAAAATTGTCATAAATGAGTCTCTTATTGACATTACAGTTATGTGGCATAATAACAGCACATTATGTATTTTAATCCAGACTATAAAAATGCATTGAGAACCGCAAACAGAAGTCCGTCTGCCTATATAAAACTGACCAATCCATTGAAATGGGGAAATACCAATATATATAAATTAAATTATATAAATACATATAACTTAAATCGATTCATATGCGAGTATAAAACATGCATTGTCTTGTCAGTTATGTGGCTATGTTCGTAAATTGCAATTAAACTTGTTAATGATCAGTTTAAAAATAGTGAAAAAGAGCTTTATGCATTTATAAAAAGCCAAACTCTGAACTTTTGCAGTACGCAAAATAGTTTAATCTGTCAATTTAAATATTTTATGTGACATTGAGAAAGGCATTTACTATATGCCCTGTACAAATTAAATGTGTTTAAAGGGGGGAATTATAATAATTGCTAACAGAGTAAGACTTAAAGTTTCTTTAACAATTTAAATTGGCCAGCTTTAATCGATTTAAAGGGTATCTGTTATTCAAAGAGCCGTCATAACCTCTTAAACCCTTTTTTTAGTCAACTATAAAGTATCTTAGACAGTAAATTATTATTGTTTGTTAGTCGATTCCCATATTGTGACAAGACAAAAGGGTATTTAACAGTCGTTCATTCACTTGTAAAGCCTGTAATAGATAATCCAATATTTGCGTCTCACTAGCTGTTAATAAGGTCTCACATTATTTAAACTCAAGTTTAACCCAGAGAAGGGAAAATAGATTATTTAGTGCTGCAGTATCAGTTACATTGCTTGAATATTGTTGTTTATTCAATAGAATTTTAAATCAATAGATTGGTACATGTATATATATATATATATATATTTTGTTGATATTGAACATATTGGTGTATTAGTATTCCACATAGTTAATTTATAGTTGAAACCATCGACAGCATCTCATTTGCCACCGTGCACATTGCAGACTCGGCAATCACCGTTGATGATCACATTGCCAGGATTCAGAGGCGTAGCTGTAACACAAACACACAAACACAAATATTTCAAATTAATTTCATAAATTATGTAATTATTAGATTTAGTTCATTTGAGTAACCCACCACTAGCCAATGCCAACAGACCGAGCAGAAAAGCAACCGATAGGAATTTCATTTTGTATAGTTTTGATTTGGTTTTGTTTTCTAGTGATTTGATTTGTAGTTTGTAAGAACTCAAGTTCAACTGATGCCTTTCTGTTGATTGTTAAGCGTTTTTATACGAATCGACGATTGCAATCAACTGCAGCTAATAATCATAGGGAATTACCCTCATCTTACAGATTACAACTAGAATTTCCCATACACTGGCGGACAGGTTGGGAAAACACAGTCAACGATAAGCTTCAATGTTTAATGACGTTGGGATTTAGTATATATATGTATATTTGTATCTCTATGAAATACCAGACGTTTAACTACGTTGAATTAAAACTGGATTTCAATCATAATCTGAGAACGTTTGAAACGTGGGGCAATCAACGATACTAGTCTATGGCTTTTCTTCAGAACTGAAACTTGTTCTGTAATTCTGCTACGCTATAATATTTTTTACAATTACAAATAAAAAAATATCTCGACACACGTTGCAGTGCGTATAATAAATTTGCATTTTTCTTAGCTATCTGCTATTTTTATTTGCATTGCATTTTGTAGCTGGAATTCAAGAAAGAATTCTGGATAAAAATCCAGCGCTGTCAATTGTATTATTATCGGCTTAGCTGCAAATTGATTAATAAAATAGTTAAGTATTAGTTTGTTTATGTGTTCTTTAGTGGAAGCGTGATGTAAACAGTGTTAACTATTGCTTAAACTATTAGTGGAAATTAAAGCAATTATTTGGAAGTGTTTTTCCCCATCAAATTTCTGCAGTTCCTGGTGATCAGTTTACCACACTGCACTGTTAACTATTACTTTCACTGTTAAGCTACTGTTAGGTAACAGTTCCCCTAAGAACTTCAATCATTTTGCAGTTAAATTATTACTGAACTCAGCAGAATTTGTTAAATTTAGTTTATTTCAAATAGAGTTTCAGCTGCAATTTCTGTAAGCAATCAGCGCAACGATGTTTGAAGCACAGGTAAATGTGTAAAGAGGAATGTGAAATAGAAATTGAAGTTGAAATGGAAATGAGAAAAGAGAAATGGAAGAGGAAGACGAAAAGGAAAAAGGTGTTGTAAAGTGCGATGAAGAGAATACGCAAACATAAATCAATTCATCATCAATTGGATGTTCTTCTTTCTTCTGTACTTTTTCTGTTCTCCGAGCGTATCGACAATTTTCCGTGACTGTTTGTTTGCAAAGTGAATGCCAAGTGAACTTGGAGCATTTTTCAATTTTGCACAGCGACGTTTCTATTCGATTCGTTTCTTTTCTTATCCCTTACCTATGCAGCAATAAACATAATTCGTGAAAATCAAGCGGGAAATGTACGACAGGAAGGAAAAAATAGAGTGAGACAGGGGAAATCGTGAAGGATAAAGTAAATCAAATGGGAGTAGACGTGGAAGTTGTTGCAGAGGGACGATAATAAATGATAAATGCACAAAAATTTACCAAAATCCAAATCAGAACGATTTGGCTTAAGAATGAAAAAACCGCTAGAAATGCATTTTTATTAAATTTAGTTTTCCTATGCAACTTTTCTTATGGTGTGACAGCAGATTTAAACAAGGACATGACGATCTTCTATAGAATTCCTAGAATTTTAATTTGTTGTGGAAATAGGATAGTAAATAGTTATACTAATTAAATCCTTATGGGTGATAGAAGACTCAGCTTGAACCTACAATTATGTGGGTGTGAAATATTAAGCCATTGAATATAATAAAGCATTACGTATACGTAATTTAATAAGCAAACTCATTGAAGTTTGTTATTTAGTCGCTTTTTAGTCAATTTTCCCATTGATATTCAAATAGTGAAAAAGCTGACAATCGAACATTGTGTAGTCCATTAGCTTAAGACTATTAAATTATAGATGAAAGGACATATCATGCATACAATATGCATAAATAGCTACAGTCAACTAAGAGATTACTTCGTCTTTCTGGCCAAAACGACAAACGACAACCGAAAAATGATAAATGCTCTTATCAAATTGATAATGAAATGTATAAAATGCTGTTAGCTCTTTAATCAAATTAAACTCTGAAATGTCGGCGATGCATGCGGACAATAAAGTTAATTAATTTACTTGCCAAGGCTTACACTTAACATGCCTGACAGGATGCCTTCTGGTCAATACACCGAGTTGCTCTCTCTCTCTCTCTCTCTGTGTGTATATGTGTGTGTGTGTCGGTTAAGGGAAATATGTCTGTTGCACAGTAAATTAAATTTCAAGCTACGTTGCAAGGTCTTGTGTCCTGTCTTGTCTAACAACATGCAGTTAATAACACCAGGCCGGAGATTGTGTAAATATTTCCATCAATTTCTGCTCAACTAAATATGCAAATCACGACGCGATTCGATTGTGAAATTGTAACACAACACGATTATAAAATATTAATAAATTAATTTAAATTCAAATTGTTATTTCACGACAACGTGCTTGTTCCCGTTAATTTCTTCATTTAAGATTGAAGCCAACTCTCTATATAACTCTAAAGTTTCCCCCTCACTAAAAAATTCATATCGAATGCGCTGTTGTCAATTTTCACGCCACAATTTATGTTAATTTGGTTGTAACCTTTTTGATACCATTAGAATTGAGTTTAGGGTTCATCCCTGGCAAACCCAAAAAGCATTAAACATACTCCACACACACACACACATACAAACACACAATGACTGGCAACAGTCCATTAGTGGGTTACGAACGGTACCTTACTTTCCCCGACGCCATTTTGAGTAACAACTGCAAATCAATGCCCTAACATGTGAAAAATGGCAATGGCGCTTTTGTATGCCATGTCTATTATAATATCCCTATATTATTTTATGCATGCAACTCGTCTATCTCTCTCCCTCTTCTTCTCCTTCTTCTTCTTCTTCTTCCCTACGTCTCTGTATGTTCACATTTTGTGATTGTGTCTGCATTTTCGTAATCAACCTCATGATAAATCGTTTGCGCAAAATTTATTGAGTTTTTGCATGACATCGCCAAGCGGCAACAGCAGCTGCAACAATCCAGCCAATTCGTTGGGGATAACAAATTTTTCAAGGGAGTAAAGGGAGGGATGAGGTAAGGGTGAGGTGGGTTAACTGTAAGCTATATTACATGTCACAATTGTGAAAAGCCCTTTTCAAAATCTCGCATATTCTCTTGGGCTCTGACCTTATTTTCAATTTTAATTTATATACTTGTTAAAAAATATGCATAAATGGTATTAACAATAGATGTAGATGCAGTAAAAGTACGTGCAATTATAGCGATACTAATAATAATACTACTTACTACTTCTTAGGTGTTCAAAAATCAGATAGAATACAAAAAACTCAAATGATTGCTTTTCAAAAGCATCTTATTCGGTGTTTCTATGTTTTTTTTATAATTTGCACATATGTAGCATATTTGTAGTTACGTGTTTGTATTTAATTGATGAGTAAATTGTTGTGGCTGTTGGAAAGCCTTTTTGTCTGCAAGAACAACCTCAGAAATGTTGCAGTATTGTAAATTGTATTTGCTTGAATTTTGTTGCCAGACATCAGTTAGAGTAGGGGTATTCACTGTCTGCCTTGTTGTCTGTCTATCTGTCTGTCTTGATGATTGATGAACTATTCAATTTATTGTAAGAATGCTCAAGTAAGTCAACTTTTTTAATTGAGATGCAAAATAACTCAGATAAGTTGTTAAATATCTAAGAAATACATTTAAATGTGTTGACTATTTGTTATTTCTGTTACGCATTGAATTTGTTATTTTATAAATATTTTACTTATTTGTGTTGTCTATTAAAAAAGAAAGAAAAAAAATATATTTTGCTTGAACACTTTCTGGTCCAAGTGCTGAATATTAAGTGACATGTTAACAATTTCTATTGTGTGAACTGTTTTTTAATAGGACCAGGTGATAAAAAAAAAATGTTTTTAAAATTTAATAAAATTTTAAAATGGGTAGAAAGCTTAAGTTACAAAAGGAGTCATTAACTTAAAAGGAAACATAAATTCAGTTAGAAACAGAATTAAAGGTTTGATTTAACAGTTTGTTTAGTTAATTTTTACTCAATCTATTATCTTTTTATCTATTTGAATGCTCATTCTTTATAATCAACATACTACAATTCAAACAAAGGTGTTCAACATAGCACTTAACCAATGCTATGGAATGCCAAAATCACTGCAATTAAATAAACCACTATTTCTAGGGAGCATAGAAGCAAAAAATGAGTCCACTCCAAAATATAAACACACTCAGCACGAAGAATGATAGCCCCACAGGCAGGCCACAAGCTCGGGCTCAGGCTCATGGCTCATGGCTCATGGCTCTGGATGGTCGTCAATAAAGTTAGAAATTATGAGTAGAGACCCAAGAGGGATAGGGGTTATTATGGTTGATGTCCCAACTGCTTTATGTCCACTTTTGGCCACTCGACTGCCAGACTGTTGTTCTGCTTCTTCTTCTTCTTCTAGCATTTCCGTTTTGTGCAATTTATGGCACAGAGATCAAAGTCAAAGAGGGATAGGTATATAGAGATAGGGAGGGAAAAACAACGACAGAGTTGGTTAGAAATTATTTTGAAATATTGCAGACAAAAGCTGACTTCGTGTGTGTGTGAGTGTGTGTGTGTGTGATGGAAGGATAGAAGTTTGTATAAATATGAATGAAAAACTATTAGTGGCACTCTATGTATGTCTCTCTGTGTGTACGTAGAAGCTTGAATAGACCGGAATTGGGAGCTTAATCTATGACTTCTTTTTTTTTTTTCTTGAGGTAAAATATTTCAGAAGCTCAGTTAGCAAGGTGATTCACAGGTCAGAAGAGATATTCATACATGAGCTTTGTAGTAAGGCTTTTGTCATGCTGTTGACCAGTCAGCCTTATTGGCCGGAAATGTAACAAGGTCTGCTTTTTGTATTGGGCCTAAATACGTGAAAATATATGTATGGTATATATGTATGTAGATGATACACGGCTTGGGCCAACAATACTGCATCATTTGCTGTGTTTTGTGCTCTTGTCGCGTTCCGTTTCATGTTTTTGCCAAATTGCAAAACAGTCGCAGGCCAAAAGTTGGAGTATTCAAAACGAATTTGAACGTCAAGATACCCTGTAACAAAAGTTTTTAAAATAATAAAAAGAAAAATAAAGTGAAATTAAGTCGTTATCAGGTCAATTTACTGATTTAAGTTAATTTTAATTATTTTTCTTTTAATGCCCCTTAATTTCAGGAACTTGTTCATCTCTGTAGGACAACAGAGTTTAAGTACTAAAATTCCTTTTTAAAATTGATCCTAGGGTATAACAAAAACAATTGTCAACGCTGATGTTGTTACCGAAAATACTTTCCAGCTGAAAAACCATTCGCCATTGGCCATTGTCAACACGTTTTTTGACTCCCAGTCTGCTTTAACTGCCAAAATACAATGAACGTATATTTGTTCAGTTGACGCTTTTGTTGTTGTCCTTCTGGTTGTTGTTGTTGTTTTTGTGCTTTGTTTTCATTTGGTAATCAGGTTCAGGTTTTCCTTTGCTAACTGTTTGTTTTTTCTCACATGCCTTTTGTTTTCCATTGCATTGCAGAAATGATGGGAAATATGACAGAAATTGCTTTAAGCGTTAGCATACTTTTTACTTATGCTCTTGAGTGTAAAATTGTGTGAATGTATTCATGAGTGTATGAGTGTATGTATGCAATAAATTAGCATCAAGTGTTATGTAGCGTTTAAATTCGCTTTAAGTGCTCCGATGCTGCTTACTTTTATGGCCTTTATCGGAGTAAGTTTACTGTTGAGCAGAGCAGCTTAAGCTAGTTTCATTCTGTTAACATTATTGGTCTTAAGTTTAGTTTTATTAGCCTGCAAACTTGCGCATAAACATTAAATTTAATTTATGGCCAAATAATGGAATTTGCCACATTTAAAAGTGTTTTGGGTTTAAGTTAAAGAAAAGGCTCTGAAATGAGTTAAGATAAAGTGGAGATTTACTGGGATATCAACGAACTTTTCAAGACCTAAGCTAAAAATTTTAAATTAAGTAAAATATAAATATTAAAATTATTCGATTATCGTTTAAATAACGTAATTTAAAGTATAACGAAGCTTTTCTCGAAATTCGCACCGATTTTAAAATCAAAATTGATCCAATTTTTAAGTACTTAGCCTCAAGCATAAATGATTATATTTCTTTGATTGACTGTCTATGTGTTCGCCATTGTCTGTCATCAGTATTCATATTATTGTTATTGTTATTTCTGTTAACAGCATAAAAAATAAAAATAAAATAAACCAAATAAATATGGCGTCCAAAATATCAGCATAAAAATATGAAATAAACCAAGAAAATAACAGAGAGAGAGAGAGAGAGAGAAGAATTGTGTATAATATAATATTTGTTGCCTTATTAAAATTCCATGCAAATGCGCTTATGTGGCCCTGCGGCCCTTCGGCCCAGCGCACCCAAAGTGGGCGTATGTCTGCAGTACACCCCTGTCCACCCCACGCCCCTTCTGTCTGACAACTCTAGGCCCTTAATGTTGTTGGCCACTTGGAGCTGAGACACGCGCACGCCCTAAAATCCTCAACATGCTCATCAGCCTGGTCATACAATTCTGAAACACTTTGCAACACAGCCACGAGTGTGCGTGTGTGTGTGAGTCGTGTGTGTGCGACTGCTTTGGGGTTGAGTTTGTGGCAACAATTGTTACGCTCACTGTATTGCGCACAACAAAATAAAAATACAGTAAAAACCTAACCAAAAGTTATTTCATATGCGAGTCAACAAAACAACAGACAAGGAGCAAACGATATGAAAGAGATGGCAATATTAAGGGTACTCCTGCAGAAGCAACAATTGCAATGTGGGCGTCGAGAGCGCGTGTTAAGCATATTTAGTTCATTTATTTCAAATTAGATTTTTAAGCGACAACACAACACAACTGTAGAAGCTCTAAAGAGCTCAAGGGACACAAACCAAGGGAGAAAAATATTACCAGACGACTGCCAGGACTGATAAGAGAAGAACTGGACTCAGTTTGGGTTGCTTTGTGAATATAATTTTTAAAATTATGCGCCATTTATTACAGTACTACTGTACTTTAGCTCTTTTTAGCTACAATTTTCCTTTACTATAATGTTTTTTTTTTGTGTTTGGTTTGGTCTCTGTTACGCGGCATATATTTTTCCATTTGCTGATTAAAGCGGCCATGACAGGGGTGATTTTCTTTCCACCAAATTATTCGGTCGTCTCAAGCAACAGTGCCAACCCAAAAAAAAAAGGGTTAAAATAATACCAACTGTTTGATGTGGGCTGGTTTTCTGGACTGGTTTGGTCTGGTCTGGTCTGTTCTGGTTTTGGGTCTGGGTCTGGATAACTTTCCGCATGGTTCATTAAGTTATTTGTTTGAGCACAAAGCATGTGATCCGACACAGCAAATGACTAATGAAATGTGTTCTAAGAGTGTGCCCAAAAATGGTTATCCTTAGCAAATCGTCCTTGTTGTGGCTACATCTTTTTAAGCCTACTTCTGACCTTGTCTCTCGAAGTGCGTTTAAATGTGGCCAAAATTGAGCTGATTATTGTTGTTGTTTTGTAATTTTTGTGTATTTCTTAAGAAAATGTTATGCTAATGATAACTTAGTGTGTGGTATTTGCTTAAGGGAAAACTTATTAGGGACAAATTCAAGTTTCATTTACTTGTGAGTCTTTTTTAACTACTCAATGAAAACCAGTCTAAGTATAACAAATTTAATTTTATTACTTTTAACTTTCTTAACAAATTCAAGCTTTATTTCAAATATCTACAAAATTCATTTCTTTGATCGATTTTTTCATTTAATTTCAAGTTTTTTCCTGTCTGCCATTAATTCATTTCACTTGAATGTCTTTGAATGTATCCGTTTCAGTTTGAATCTCTATTCGCAAACACTTGAGCTGGCAAATGCGCCAAAAAGTCTGCAACATATTTGTGTGCCACTGCTGCATACCTGTATGTCTACCTGACTCGCATTTGTATCTCTTCTCCTCTCGCTCTACACTCTTTCTTCCTTTCCCTAACTTTCCACATCTTTTATCTCACTTGTTGTCTGTTTTTTATCTCGCTTTTTTTGTAGCACTTAAATGTGTTTGGTTTTTGCTGAACGCAACTGAAGCTGAAGTGTTGTGCTTGCCACGCCCCTTCTCATGACGGCTGCGACTGCCAGCCTTCTTTGTTTTCATAAAAAATTTTCCATCGAAATGAGCAGCATGTGTTGTGCATGGCATTTTTAAAAAAACAATTTTATATTTATTTTTTTTTTGTGCTACGCTTTTTTTTCGCTTTTCTCGATGTTCGCTACTTGACTTTTGTTGCCGGTGAAGTTTGAACTTAACTTCTCTCTCTTTTCTTCCTTCAGTTTTTTCTCCACTTTTTTTGTTGGCTTTGTTTTTATTTTTGCTGCTGCTTCTTTTCGCTCTGTTGGCCTTTTACGAAATCAGCCAAAAGTCGTTGAACGCTGAGCGCTTGGCCAAAAATGGCGCAGGCTCGTCGACATTTATGCGACGACCCCAAACCGACTGAGAAAAAGCAATGAGAAATAGTTTGGTTTAAATTTCGACTGTAAAACACCCGTAGCTACCCATAAAGATTTAGAAAATGCTGCATACTTTAAGGCGTTCGAGTTAATTTGTAACTTTAAACGCCCATAACTATTGCAAATGGATTGTGAATTTGATACAACAAAGTAGAATGATTGTGGATAACAAAAGGGAATAGTAGAAAAGTAATGAATGAATATTAATTGATAAGGGTTTTTAAAGTATCTAATGCTGGAATGCCTTCCAATTGTGAGTACCTAAGTATTTTATGCTCTGGGCATCAAGATTATTATACAAACTGACATGGTTTTCGATTCTTCTCTTTTTCTACATATATTTTAAAAACTTCCTTCCAAACGAACGCAATTATACCTTTTCCGACTTGGTTTAACGGGTGTAAAAAGCAGAACTCTAGCGGGACAAAGTACGCCAGGACGATGGACAAAGGACTCGAGGGGAAAGGACAGTGAGGCAGCTGTCAAATATTAGTTCTTGTTAGTGGTTGTGTGGAGCCACTTGCTGCCTCCTTTACAAGTGCCCAGCATGTGTGTGTGTGTGAGTAAGCGTGTGTGTGTGTGTTGTGACCAACATTGTTGGTCAACACACTGTACCTCTGACTTGCCCCTTTCCCCTGGTGCTGCCTTTTGCTTGTTCATTCATGCCGTTATATCCGCACAGTCGGCTGTGTTGTAATTTTCTTCTTCTCCTTTTTTTTGTTGTATTTTTCGCTCTTCTTCCTTTGCCCGCACTTGTTATAATTGTGTTTGCGTTTTTCAGTTTTCTTGCCTGTCTTCCATTCCCCTTTTCTACACTCCTGACTCCTCCCTTTCCTTACCTCGTGACTGGCACTCATCACTTGTTCGCAATGTCATAAAATTTTTGCTTGTTCAGCAGCATTCTTCTGTCTACTCGACATTATGCCACGGTACTCTACATCCTACTCCACACTCTAGTGTAGTTTTCTACTTTCCTACATGCTGCTAGCTCTCTCTCCCTTTCTCTCTCTCTTCCTCTCTCTTTTGCGGAACATCTTTGGCATTTGGTTTTGCTGTACTTACAGCTGCCCTGTTCACTTTACTAGATTGAACACAAACTGCGAACAACGTTGAATGTTTACTGTAGTTAGCTGCTGGACACATTGTGATAGCCCCTGAATATGGTTGTACAGTGTACACCCAAGGTGACATCAACAATCTACCAATCTGCCAATATACTTACGTATTCGTATCGGTTGAAAGCTTTAAGCAGCAAACAGTATTCCATGGTCTAATACCAAATGAAAGTGGATCTTAGATAGTTCAGATAGCCTATATTGCTGACCTTAAAATTGCATTAGTTGTCTGCATTTCTATCTTCCAGAAGCTGTAACAGTAGCCAATTAAAGAAATTTTGGGCAGTTAATTATTAAATATTTAAATGCTTTAAGTTTTGATTAGTAAACAGTTCGATTTCTGCACTTTAACTGCCGCTTTCTATTTCACTCTGCTTTTTTCCCTCTCTTTCTCTTGCTTTTAGGTTTATATATAATTGACTTATTGTTTGATTCGGCTAATAAATGCCAGACGTTTCAATTAAATGACATAAAAACTTTGCATTCGCTCTTTCTGATTTTCATTTTGATGCTGATTATATAGGAAAAACTTAATTAAGTCGCTGCTGCCTGGTAGCGGGTGGAAAACTGCTGAGTAACTTTAATAGATTTACACGCTAACCTAGTTTTGGCTATAACTGGGAAAGTGTGTGAGGGTTAGAAAGGGATTGAGCAGAGAAGAGGAGTGAAGAGAAAGAGAGAGAGAGAGCAGAGAGAGTAAGTGTCAAAGTCGAGTCAAATGCATTTTTGAAAAATTGCTAAACTTGATTAGAGATTCGTGTGCGTGTGTGTGTGTGTGTGTGTGTGTTGCATGCCACTCACTGCAAATTTGCACACAGCTACACTGAAAAGTTCTCTTCCTTCTCTGGTTTTCCCTGTCGTTCTTTTTTTTTTTTTTTTTGGCAAAATGTGCGCTACGGAAAGCAAAGCTAATCTGGCTCTAACTCACAAACCAAGGCCACCTGGGCAGCAGATGTAGCAAATGCAATGAGAATAGTGCCAGCGAGAAATGGCGAAAAACTAGCGAGAACTGGTGAGAACTTTTGCCGAGAGTAGTGTCCCAGAGTCCCAGTTCACTTATCCATTTTGCTGCAGCTCCAACGAATAATTCCCAGCGAGGAACGAAAAGAACTTGCCAAAGTTGCCGAACTGAAACAGAATCAGAAAACCAGATGGAGATGGAAACGGAGACGAAGAGGGTATGAATTTTCATAGAAAAGCCCCATATGTAAACTGATAAAAAACACTCGAGATTCGGATAATCACAACATATATTATTAAAATTAAGAACTCAAATTGAAAATTGTGAAACTCTGAAAAGTTTTTAACTTTCTACCACTAAAAAGAGTTTAATGTAGACATTTAAATCAGTCTAATCTTAGTAGTTAGAAAGAACTGTCTCTGATAGTTAACATCATTTTTGTCAGTGTATACGTATTCATTGAAAATCCCCAAACGTATTTGCAATTTGTCGGTGTGTCTGCAGAAATGTTTGGGGCGCGATAGCGTGATTGAATGGATCGACACTAACTGGACAGGTCTGTGTGTGTTACTGTGTGTGTGTGTATGTGTGTGTGAGCTCAGCTTGTGTGCGGCATAATGAGAGTTATTGCTAATGCATGGCCCGAGTGCACGACTTTTGGCCACAGTCCAAACCTTCTTTCCAACAACAACAAAAAAGATGGATGAATGGATAGTCCAGCTGTCCCCGTTCTCAGCTACTAACCCTAATCCATGTCTGCATCTGCATTCAAGCGCAAAGCTTCTAATGAAATTCCCGAAAATGAAGCATAAAACTCTTCGTATTGGTCACTGCAGGTGCGTTTGTTGAGACCGAAAAAGATTTGCATAGCAGCAGCATTTCAATGGGATTCTGGGCACTCAGTTTCCTGACTCTCTTTACCTTTCTCCCTCTCCCTTTCTCATCAGTCTTTCCTTTTCTAGTGTGCCCTTGGCTGACTGAAAGTTTAATCAATAGCAACGGGGCAATTCAATATTTTACTTTTATACATTTTTCTTCCTTCTATTTTGTGCTGAAATCGATGTTGTTTGGCTTTTAATTTATTTAATGGTCGGCAAAGGGCTTAACTCCTTTATATTGTCGGAGCACAAAGGTTAGCCATTATATCATTGTCCAGACAGTTGCTGGAAGGGGAAAAGATCGAAGACTAGAAAGGGTTTTTCAATGCAAAACTGTTGCTGTGTGTTCTAAAATCACTCAATATGGTTGGATGACGAAGGTGGTGCGTATACTTGATATGTATTTTAGGTTGACAGACATCAGTCGAAATTTTTTAAAAGGGTTTTATATTGAATAATAACTAAGTTATATTTCTTACTAAAGATTCCTTCAAAACAAACCGATTATGTATTTTAAAATTCGCATTTCTCAGCTAAAATCCACACTCAAAAGACTAATAAGAAAATATTGTCTAATATTAACTTTTATTAGTCGAACTGCCTATACAAATAGTTGGCAGTTCAACTGCCTCTGTGATTGTGATGTCTCTCTGTGTTTTTTTATGTGCGATTGTAAGCATTATTTTTTATTGGTTAAAGTTGCCTAACGATTTATATTGGATATTTTATATGCGGCAGCTTAACTGGTACGCATTCATATAAATAACCCAATGCACACACAGATGGAACAAGCGAAGGCTATGAAAATGAAGATGGAGAGTTGGAAATGGAAATGGAGATGAAGAAGAAGAAGAAGGCGAAGAAGATACAAGACAGCTTCTTTAGCCGTGTTTATCAGACCAGGTCCAGCTATTTGCCTCCACACTTGAACTGAATGCTGCTGAATTTCACACACAACATCATTTATATTCAACTTGTTTTCGAGGCGTCTGGAAAACTTTGAGGACGGCGACCGCACAAACACAAACACACACACACACACACACACACATACGCTCACATATGCGATTTATATCTATATGTGAGTTGTTGTGGCAGCCATTTTGCGTTTTTTGTGTGTGTATGTGTGTGTGTGTTGCACGCTTCAGTTGAACGCACAAGCAAATGTTGTTGCTCAATCGAAAGTATCAAATTGCCCACAATAACACTTAAATCCGACATCTAAAGCTGAAGTCAAGGCAAGAAATAGTTTCCACCTCCAACTAAGAGCAGGAAATGGGGTTGGAGCTAGAAGCTATATGGTTGGAGCCAGGAGCTATGAGCCTGTCAAGTGGCAAACGGAAATGAGCAGCAATAATAAAAATGTTAAACCTAAAAGTAAGAAATACAAATTTCAAGCAGCAGCCAGATAAAATGGATATATGTAAAGAAGTGTGACTTAAAATTTTAAAGTTTATAGAAAATATTTAACTAAAACTGGTAGAAATAACTAGTTTAATAGTTTCGCAAGAGTAGGTACATTAAAGCCATTCTAACACTGGTAAATTTGCTGATTAAGCCTTTTAATATATTTAGAGAATTATAGTAGACAAAATAAACTAAAGTTATAAATTTGAATTAAATTTTTATATACCTTAAAGTAGGGAAAAATTCGCTTAGATTTTCCAACTAAGGAAACTTCATGTACAATTTAGTTTTTTTTGCTTTTATGATTTTACAGCCAACAATTGCCAACTGTATAACAAACTCGTTCTCCTCTTTCAGTTTCTTCGTTAGCCATTTTGTGTTTTGGCCATTAGTAAAAAGCAAAAAATCGTGTACAGTTTGCTGCTGCTGCTGTACTCCATTTCACACACTCTGCCTCTCTGCATCTTTCTCCTGGTTTTTGTTTTTTTTTTCTAGTCAGAGATTTTTTTTCTGTTATTGTTTTGTTCTTGATTTGCAATGTTTTGCTGCTGTTGCTGCAACAGCAAAAATATTGTAAATATTTTGCAACTTATTGTGCACAAGTTTCTTGTTGATTTCTTGTTCTCTTTTTGTGTGTGTGTGTGTGTATTTGTGACTGCAGCACGTTTAATATTTATTTCATGTTTTAATATTTGACACGATTGCACAACAGTTGTGCTCTGTTTGTGGTAGCATTTTGCTTCCTTTTCCTCTTCGTCTCTATCTTTATGTCTTTTTCCACGGAAAACTTTTTAGTGTTCGTCATTTTGCTATTGAGATTTGTACGTTTGCCAATTTTTTCTGTGCTGTCAGCCAGTAAATGTTTCTTATTGTAAAAGTTGACTTTAGCAACAAAAAATATTAAAAAAGCAAGTCAAGTTGTAAGAAAGTCTAGGCATTTAAAATGGTATTTGACTAATGATTTTAATAAAACTGAGTTCAGACTTAGAGGAATAGTATACTATACTATAAAGAGAATTTACAAGGTATCCTTTTGGTTGAGTTTAAGGATTTAGTATGAAAAGAAACGATGAATTCTTACAAAATTGGATAACATTTCTTAAAAAAAAAATATTTCCAATATTATTCTGAAATCAAGTAACATATTCAATCTTTTGATTATGATTTGATATCCTTTCTGCTCATATCTATCTTTTCAGCTTGTTTCATCTTTGTGAGCATAAAACTTTGCTCAGTTTTCATAAGCTAGTGAAAATTTTAAATTTTCTTTCTCTTTACACTTCGTTTGTTTTTCCATCTGTTTGTTAGTTTTGGTGCTGTCCCAATTTCAATCAGCCGAAAATTTAATGCAACGACACACGCGCTGCAGTCATCAAATCAGCTCCCAGCGCCACAAAGTATGCAATTTAAAGAAGTTTTTTTTGAAATATTTTTGTGGTTGCCGTTGGCACTTGAAATTGGTATAACAAAAAATGGAAGACCAAAAACTGAGAACTTCAAATTCGAGTATGGAGTTACGAGTGCACTGATAAAAAATGTTTTAACCTCTAAAATACTGATCTTAAAGTTAATCACACAAATGAGCATTTAAATATATGTCAAAGACAGAGATCTAATTAATATATCATTTTAAAATCTCACAACTATTTTGAACTTTTTTCAGTCGAAAATGTAAGTTTCTCAAACTTCATTTTTAGCAGTGTTGTGAATAAGAAGCAGCAGCTGAAGCTAAAGCTAAAGCTACAGTTTCGACACGAACTGATTTATAAAGTTTACAAATGCGTGGCAAAAACCCCGTGACTTGACTTGACTCACTGACAAACTGACGGACTTGAAGCTTCTTCTGCTGCTGCTGCATCTACTGAAGCTGAAAAACGTTTGCCACTTAACACGTACGCCGCATATTTTGCCACGCCCCCTGCCAGCAGTCGCTCCTCCCACCCGGCAGCTGTGCCAATAGTTTTTTTTTTTGTTTTAAAGTAAAAAAAAAATTTTTTTTTAGCGCTGATTTGGCAGTTTTCCAAAGCCAGAGACGAGAGCTAAAATTTATACGCGGCACACACAGATGCGATGCCTTGTGCTTTGTTTGGTTGATCCTTGAATAATCAACAACAGCAGCAAGACAACACACAGCACAAAGGAGGCAAAGAGAGGGAGTGAGGGAGAAAGACTGAGCATTTTGGTCTAAAAAAATGACTCGAGCGTAGCCAACGTACGTTGTTCAAATATTAATGTTGACCCTCGACTGCTCGTTAGCCTGGCCACGCCAAACTGGCTGACTTGCCTTGCTGGCCATGTGTGTCTAGTATGTGTGTGTGTGTGTGTGTCTTGTCTCATGTGCAGCATGTGCACACAGTTGCCCCCAAAAGCATCTGTTTTGTTGCAAGCTGACCGCAGCTGTAGTTACTCATCAGAGTTTGCTGCACTTAGCTTCAGCTCAGCATCTTTGCGCTTCAAATCAAACTAAGCAGCCTAATCAGAGCCAACAATGTAGAAAGAGCCGGGAGCCACGCCCTGAATTCACAACCAGTCCCGTTCCAGACATGCTTTAAAGACCCAAATTAGTAGGAAATTAAATGATAACAATGCTAACAGACAAGTTAAAGAATGGAAATTAACATTATGTCAAGCAATTAACATTTAATTACAAGAAACTTAAAATGCTGTAAAGATTAACAGTTGTTATCAAAAGCTGTAAAGCGATGAACTGTACCCGATTTCTGTTAACATTTACAGCATTTAAAGCAGCCTACCTCTGTTAATAACAGATGATTTTAATGCTTAAGCAATTTACAGCACTTTAACATACTTTTAAGTAAATTTACAGCAGTTTTCCACTCTATTTCGAACACATTTCAATTGTCTCTGCCTAATTGCATTTGAAATCCATTTTAATTCTTGTAAATACTTTAACTAAGTTCTCAATTAAACACGCTCAATGAATGTCAATTGCTTAACTTATTTCTCGTTGCCAAAATTGTACAAAGAATTGATTAATACATGATATTGAAGCAAATGTTTCGCTTCAATTAAATTGTATGAAAATATTTGTGAAAAGCAACACAATTAACTAAATGCTCCTTTATATATATGAATTCTATATTTTCTGTATATAATTTTGGGCATTTCATTAATTTATAAGTGCCCGAGGGTTGGAGCTGTGAGTTTTGTGTTTAGTTTATGTTCAACAATTGTAATTCTAATCAAATTTTCTATACTCTTGTCGTTTCAGGTATGTATATGACAGTATGAAATCCGAAATGTACAATCAATTTGATGGCGTACTGAAATTAAGTAAGAAATTAAATTAAAAGACACTCACACAAACACACACACACATACACTCACTGGGAAAGCCAAGTCTTTGGCTAATAAGAAATGCCATTGTTACAACTTTAATTAATGACCATTAAGCAGAAAATGCCATGCCATTTTATACGGCTGTAGACAGGCTGGCGGCTAGCCAGGACACAGCACTCGAAGCACAGTGAGGAAAATTATATGTCGCACACACACTTTCACCACACACACACACACATACACACACTCAGTCACACAGACAAGGACAATTGCTTGGCGCTTACTCTGCATCGAAGCGTTTTCTGCTTTAATAAGCAATTTTTAATTTGCAATTACTCGAGCATTACAAACACAGTCGAACACACACACACACACACGGGGGCAGACACAATCGCATATGTAGGAAAAGTGCACTGAAATTATTTTTAATGAAAATGCGCATGCAAACATATTACGCATACGAGGCGTTGCACAAACATCCTGCCACTGCCTTTTGTCGTTTGCCGTTTGCAGCGGCCACAAACGCCAATCAATGCTTCACACACATACAATCACACACACACTCTCACACAGACACACATACACATACATACATATTTCCACATGCCTATGCATATGTAAGTTTAATAACTCTGCTTATTGCATTGCCCGTGGCCACGCCCCCCTATTGTGCATCCCCTCTTTTTGCTTAGCTTTGGCTGCAGCGCCATTTCAGTTAAGTCGACAAGTTGGTCATTAGGGAGCTTTGGTGAATGTTAATCACATTACCGCAAAACGTTATAATGTTTGGAGTATGGATGCGGCAACTTGAACGCGTTTGCATCAACTGCTCAAGTAACAATAACAATTATTTTGACCGCACACCCACACACACACACAGACACTCACACAATCGTGTTGTGCCCCATTGAAATAGTAAACCGCAATTTGGCTTCGTCTGACTCACCGACTAGTTGCAAGTGCAAACAGAAACCGAGATCGAGTTCAAGTTGGAGTTGGAGTTAGTGGAGTCTTTGCATTTGGTGGGGAGTCACGCCCATCTAAATGCCCAATGCGTACGCATAATGTTACTGCGCACTGTAAGTCGCCTGCAACACACAATAACAACTAACAACAAAAACAGCAACGAAAACAACAGTAACAACAACATAATCAAAGTCTCAGCTCCAACCCTCGAATTTTGGACAACCGTTCCCCAAAGGCAAAAACTTTTTGAAGGGGCTGTTGTTGGTAGCGCGTTTAGTTTGATCTGAAACACACACACAAGCACACACACATACATACACTCTCACACAAACCCAAAGTTCACAACACACACACGAATGCACACACACAGTGGCATTCTGGTAATTGTCGGAAAGTTACATTTCCTGTGTGTAACAGCTCATGCACTGCAACAAATTGTAAGCAGTTTTTGAGCACTTATAACTCTAAAAATTAGTTAATAATTATATGACTTAACTGAAGTTACTAAAAGTTCTTGCAAAATATGAAAACTGTGAGCATAAAATTCAGATATATTCATAAAAGTTATGAAATTGTTTAACAATTTCAATACTTATCTCAAATCTAGACTTAGTTTTTATGCCATGACAAATATTCCTGTTATTTCTAGTATTTTCAATGTCACAACTCAAGTGTTCCGCAATTTAGAGTCATTCCCAAATCGAATCATCAAATTCGCTATGGTTAAGGCATTATAGTGGAATGGGCTATATGATTTCTTCAAGTGTAACACGTACGATTGGTAAATGCGTTGTGAGTTCTCTCTTCTTCTGCTGTCTCTCATTGAAGTAACAAAACATCAAAATCGATCGATACAAATTACAAAACCAACGTCAGCAGCTTTCTGCTTTAGGGATGCTCTTCTATGTTGGTTGTCCTTTAGATGATGCTGGCTGGCTGTGGTGATGGCGGTGGTGGTGGTGGTGGTGATGGTGGTGCTTCTGACAATACTCCACTGTGGTGGTGAAGTGGTTATCCCACAGTCTTATGGGGCAGCAAATCCACCCCTCCTGTTGCTCTGTGCCGAGTGCCGTGTGTCTTGTGCCTTGTGCCTGGATGCATAGTTCCGCATTGATGACGACGCCTGCCACTTTGCTCTACAGTTCGTCCGAGTCTCCTTTGTGTCCTTTGTGTATGTGTCTCTCTGTCTGTGTGTGTGTGTGTGTTTTACTTCCACTTCAATCATAACTGTGTTCAATTGTTGTTTTTATTACCGCATTTCTTTCACCTTTCCTATGTCGCACGAGAGAGACAGAGATTGAGTGAGAAAGAGAGAGAGAGAGAAACATTTGCTGTGTGGCTGGCAAAATTGGTTGGCTCTTCCGTTCGTTCTGCTTTTATATACCCTAACAAAGGGTAGTTTAAACTTGTCAACACGTTTGTGACATGTTAGCTTTAAAAAACAGAGAACTTTCTAGCGAAATAAGTTAAAAATTAAAAGAATTTGTTAACTAATCGAATCTATATTTCTTAACACAAAATTTCATAAGCTTTTAAGTAGATTTTTATATTAAAGGCAGATCGTTAAGAGCATTAAATCTTCTACTGTGAACTAAACTAATTTTCTACACTTGGTTGCTTGTTTGTTATATTGCTTACATGGTGCTTATGCTGCCCACCTCAGTAAACATTTTCCGTTCATTTTCCTTGCCGATTTTCCGCATGAACAGCATGTGTTCGTCCGAGTTCAACAATTGCGCATAATATAAATTAATAATGCAACAATTGCATTTTGTTATGCTTGTTCTTCTTCACATTCTGCTGTTTCTGTTGCTGTGGCATTGTTGATTTCATTAAATATTTGTGGCTGCTCACTGTTATCAGTTTATTTCTTTTTTTTTTTCTTTTTTTTTTGAAATTGTTTTGCATCATTCAGGGCGTGGGCGGGGCTAAAAATGTGTAAACGAATGAGTTTGAGGCACATTTGATGTCATGCTCTTATTGCCCATGTCTCTCGCTTTTATGACAAGGCTGACCAGCCAGGGTCACAGACATGCTCTGCACTGACTGACTGAGCCCCTCGACCGGGACCTGAAAGCTAAGCCCGCTGGCAGAACCCGTACACAATCACAATGCATTTGGCATACCGACCACGCATCCTGCGGCACATTTGCTTCAACATTTTACGAGCGTGTTACAACTTCAGATGAGAATCAGAATGAGAACGAAAACGATTCCGATTTTCCTTTACTCTCCAGTCAGTTGTTGTTGTTGTTGTTGTTATTGTTGTTTGTTTTAGCAACATTTGTTGAGCATTGAACATGGAACGTGTTGGGCTTTTTAATTTGCAACACTTGCAACACACACTAGCACACTCAAACACACACACTTTGGCACACTCTGTTGAATGTTATGTAATTATGGGATTTTTTCTATTGATCTGTCAAACGGACTGTAGAGCAGTCCTTGATTAAACCAATAAAAGAAAAAGCTACGTACTATATTTAAGTTTTAAGCAACTGGAAGAAATGTTACAAAAGTCTAAAGTTCTTTAAGTTTTAGCATAGAGTAACTAAAATTATAATCTGTAGTTAGCGTATTCTTAGTAATAACTCCATAGACCAAGCAATCAATTATTCTTTTCAACTACTGTCATTTAGCTCATTAAATCTTAATATTCCCCCAACAAACCAAGCACGAAAACTTCAATTAACGTTTAGTTTTATGGCAACAAGAATCGAGTAAAAGTTAACTCTGTCATGATGTTCCATTCGGTTGTGGTACTAATTCAGACACTGGTGTTTTCGGGCTATCAAAAAGTCATTACTAAGCAGAAAGCAGAAACTAGAATATAATTAGAGTTGGAGGTGTCTATACTCCCTCCCTTCCCGAAAATATCAATATTAATTAGTATGTATTACGTGACAACATGCGTTTTCAGCTGCGAGGCAGTTGCGGTGGCGCCATCTACAGTTGGAAGTCTACTAGTCATAGTCCCCAGTTTGATTAAGATTGTAATTTAGCGATTCATCAAGGCGATAGGGGAAGAGTTTTGTGAAAAGCTGTACTTAATTGTTTTCGATTTTCTACAGGAGGGGAATTAAGTGTGAGAAAATAGAGAACTAAATCAACTAACCAACACTGGACGGATTAACAAAGTGATTGGCAACGACATTAACATTTTCATCAGGCGCACATTGAATGAGTCACACATTTTGAGTAATGATGAAAAGAGCTAAAACGGGATAGGGATGAAGGGTAGAGAAAGTGAAGGGCAGGCGCAGGCAGTGAAAGAGAGGAAAATGGAGCTTGTTTAGGAGCAAACGAGAGGCATTTCACGGCACTGTAATCCATCATCATTGCCAGTTGGAAAAGCTTTGAATTTTTATTATTATTATGTTTATGTGTGTAATTTTTTTTTTTTTTTTCCTCTTTTCCATTTTTTGCTTTTTGTGCCTTTCTTTTTTGTTGTTGCCCCGAAGGCGGCAACAATGGAGCTAAAATGAGGGAAATACCATTGGTATATGAGAGTATAATGAGTACTATATCAGTGAATTCGCTGTGTTCGCCATTTATCGCTAACTCATCCTGCACGTTTCTCATTAGTCTGTTGTGCTCATCTGTCGTTTCTGCCATTTCTGTCGCCTGTCGCCTTCAATCCGCTCATGGACAATGGGCAGAAATAGAGATGACAGATGCTTCTGACAGCTCACAAATTATCGATACATTTTTATGGCAGTTATGACAATGTTACGATTGAAGTTTCTGTGCTAAAACTGCTACAGTTCTAACAGAGCATAATTAGAAAAAAGTGGAACTAAATTAAAAGCTGGAAATACTTTGAGATTTTTTCATTTAGTAAGTATATAAAAGGACCTGTTAAAGTTCCAATTTAAAATGATTAAAAAGTGTTAAAAAATGATTTATAAATTATTTATCTTAGTTTATAAGAATTAAACCAAACTGATCTCAACAAGAGTTCAATTATAACAAGTTTTAGTTGCTTTGATTGCCAATTTGAACGTATTTTGAAAGCCACAAGAATTTGTTTGTTGTCCACTGTCCTCCATGCTTCAGTTTGGCTGGTGGCAAAGTGGCGATAATCATGACTGACTTTTACAACGTCCGCCTGCCAGCGACAAATGCAACTCTGCCCTCCCCCGCAATTGTTTTCCCATAGTACTTTAGCTGCTGTTGCTGCTGCTGCTTTCTGTAGACTTTCAGCTACTTTTTCCACAACTCCCACTTATTGTTGTAGTGCCATTAGTCGACATTGCCTCCTTTATCCACTGACTGGGACGAACACGTTTAATCTGCTTGCCACAGATTTCTATCACTGTCATTGGCTGTTGTCGCTGTCGCTGTCGTTGGCATCGGCGTTGGCGTTGCCATTGTCGGATCGAAAGCGAGTCAGCGTCAGCGTCTGAGTTTCAACGAGGCTAAAAAAGTTGGGTTTGGTTTTGGTTAAGGGTTTCAGGGTAGGGGACTCATCGATAGGGCGACTGACTGACTGTTTTTGCTATGGATTAACATCAGCACAGCGTTTGGCTGCGCCCTGCCGCGTCGCCTTTTTTTAATGATACACAATTAGTGCGATGATAAATGGTCTGTCAAATGCAGCTTCAATGGCTGACACAACAGCAACAACAACAACAACAGCAAGAAGAATGAATGAGACTCGACTTCCATTTTTCTATACTATATATATATATATATACTTTTTTTGCTTTCCTACTTAGCCTGACTTTGTTGTTCATTGATATCATCAGTTTTTGCTTGTAGTTTATTTTGTGCTTTAAGTGAAATATCCATCCAGTAAAGAGACAGTCAGACAGTTAGACAGTCGGGCGCTGGATAAAAACTAATGATGGCAACGTTCAGATATTGGATATTAATTGTTACAAATAACAAGAAACTGCAACTAGGCAGCTCAACTACTAACTTACTCAGCCTTTCAATTTGGTATATGTATCTTGTCTCTGGTCTCAGCGACGAAATCAATTAAAACGAAGCAAATAAATTGTAGACACAAAGTATACGACTAACAGACTGTGTATGTCTGTGCCCTGTATCCAATAGCTTAGGCAGCAGCTCAACTGAATTCATCCAGCTTCAGTTGTGAACGTGCATCAGGGAACTATTTCTGATTAGCCGTTAGACGATGCCTGGTTGCCCCTCCCTCCCCTTACCATCCCTACGCCCTTTCCCTGACTGGGGAAAATGAAAATGAAACGTTCCAGAAAATATGGCATATTAAAGTCACATCATTTCCAATTTTCCCAGAAACACAGACAGACAGATACATTTTGATGAAATTTGATTCCGTTTTCTGTAACTTTATCAACTTGATGTTTGACTTCAGTTTAGTAACAAAGATAGTTGCTATTGACACTATTTCATTAAGTGAATTGCACTTCGTTCACTGAATTAAGCCAAGGACTTTTTAGAAGTCAAGTTTAGTATTACATAACTAAACAATTTAAAGCAACAATTTTACCAAATTAAATGTTAACTGAAGCCAGAAAAGCACTTTAGATAGCTATTAAGAGTAACCTAAGAAACCTCAGTATTTTCCATTAAAAATTTCTTAAAAAATTTAAAAAATTCTTTATTAAACTTTAATACTTTAACACAAACTTATATAATGCTGCGCCTGGTTTCAATAAATGCCAGTAGGGAAGGGACAACGACCAAAAATCAGATGAGCAGTGTTTCACACACACACATAATACACCCACACGCACATGCACAGTAAACAACATTAGGCTGATGTAGGCAGGGAGGAGCTTGAAAACCCCAAAACCTCCGCCTAAATCACAAACCAAACTGAAACTGAAACTCAAACTCAAAACCAAATGTGCAATCTCTGTAATCAGCTGCTGGTTTTGCAACTGAAAATGCAAATGCGAATACGAAATGCAATTGCAGAGATGAAGATAAAGAGAGAGAGAGAGAGAGAGAGAGCGAGAGAGAGGGGGCTAAGAGACGCAATAGGCAGCTGTAAGCGAGCTGGCAGCGCTGGCATAACTGTAAATTATCGTTAGCAAATCAGGTTGCCACATCGGTTCAGATAACGCGATGTCGGCCTGTGTCTTGTGTGATTTAATTGCGTATTGAATGGGGATGGAAAAGGGCATAGAGGATGGAAAGGGGCAAAGGGGGAACCCAGATCAAAGCCACAGAGCATAACTTCATTTGCATGGCAATCGCAACGGGCAATTGCCTCTCACTCCCCCCTTCATCCCCCTCCACTCACACCCATCTCTATTGATATCGAGTGTCGCGGCCGCATTGTTATCGAACTGCCAAAATGGTCGTTGGTGGAGATGGTCAGGGGGGGCGACTCACCATACAGTGGGATGTCTGTGGACTCTCTGTTTACTTGCAATCCATTTTGAGTGCATTGTGTTTCCCTTTCAAGCGTTCGCATTTAACATTTTGAACTTTATTATTAGTTTTTGCGGTTGATTTCAATTCGAATGCAATCAGAACGACGTTGCCACAGTTTGCGGTACGAATGTCACATTAACCAGCGATACTATAGCAGCAGATCGGAAAAGATTAAAAGAGTAAAAGTGACAGATAGACTGCAAAAGAGGGAGAACAAAGTTATAGTAAGCGACAAGTGGCAGCGTCATTTGACTTGTCATTCCAAATACAGTTTTCTATGGGCATGATATGCCAGAAATCTTACTAAAAAAAGCTGATTAATTGATAGAGACTGTAACAGAAACAATTAAAGATAAATATAGTTGAAAGGCAGTTCAATTTTATTGAGCTGTAATCAAAGAACTAAAACAAACTAAGTTATATGTGGAGCTTTTGAGAAATAACGATTTATTGTTAGAAGTTTGACTGTAGTTATTTTTAAAGTAAATAAGCAAAAGTATTAATATTTTGTTATGAAACTATTTTAATTATAGTTTCCAAAGACTTTTCTTTCTTGAAAAGAAATACTTTCATATACATTGAAATATTCTTTAGCTTTACTTTCACTTCCCACTAAGTTGAAATTATTTATTTGAGCAACTAAACATTTAAGCCTTTTAAAATATTTTCCTAATCAATAAAAAAGCTAAAATCTGTTTTATTTTTAATTATTTATTAACTGTTTGCTTTGGTTGTCATCGTATCGTATTGGTTCGTTTTTTTTTTTTTTTTGTTTGATTTTTTTGTTGTTGCTTTGAAACAATAAAGAGAACTTAGTAGCTAAATCGAAAATCGACATGGTCTAGTACTCAAAGGAGTAGTCAAATTCACCGAATTTGGCATACTTCTTCTCGAAGTACTTGGCAAAGGTGTCCTCGTAGTAGATCTTGACATCCTTGAAGAAACCATTGGGCACAAAGAAGTCAAACTCATCGATGGAGCGATCGAAGGGATAGCCGAATGGTTTGCTGTCCACGAAACGAGTGCCGGTTCCAACGCCCGATGAGTAGGTGTAATCGTAGTTGGAGAACTGCTCGTATTCCTCGGCATAGGGAGAGACAAAGAAGTAGAACTGCATGGGCATACCCTGTTCCCAGCCACGTGGCAGGATTAGACGATCGGGGAAGGCATTGTGGGCTTCGATCAAGTCCAAGGGGAATTCATAGGATCCCTCGCTGGCCAACATGATGTACTTGTAGAGTTCAGTGTAGGTAATGCGATCCTTGGTGGTCCAGTAGAACTCGTTGGAGCTGCGCTTGATGACATTCTCGCCGGCAACGAAGGGATAGATGAAGCTGTCCAATTGCACAAAGTTCTGAGCATTGTATTTCAATGGGATGACACGACCGTATTCATCGAATTTGGGACCCAAGAAGACGCGAACGACACCCTTTTGTGCCTTGTCGGAAACGATCTTGAACTCAAAGTTGAAGGGCTTGTGGTTAAGACGAGCCTGACGAGCCAACAAAGTCTTGTCCCAGACGAATTTGCCATCGACGAAAGTCATCTTATCGTTCAACAGATTGGTGACATCAAAGTCAACGAAATCGAAGTAGGTATCCAGTTTGCTAACGAACACATCCTTGATGGTAACACCCTCATAGACGAGATCCTTCTTGGTGTATGGAGCCAGATAGTACTTGAATTTGTAGAAGACATCAGCGAACTTCTTGTAGAAAGTGTAGAAGAAGGGATCACGCATCATGGTCTCAAAGTTCAAGAAGATGTTGGGGAAGACTTCGGTATCATAGTAATCCACATCAGCGAAGTACATATGGCTAAGCACATAGTAATAGTTGAAGAAGTACTTGTCGTAGGTATCAACATTACCCTGCAGATAGTTGCCAATGAACTTGACAGCCTCGGGTTTGTGCAGATCGAAGACAGTACCATCGGCAGTCTTGTAGTAGCCGGTCTCCAACACGTTGTAGATGCGATCGAAGAAGTTCTGGATCTGGTAGAGCATATCGAACTTACCATAGGTCTCGAATTCGAAGTAGTTCTTGCGGTAACTGTAGCCAACACCGTTGTAGTAGATCAACTGAGGATCATAGCCATGCTCGATCTGTTTGTACCAGAAGTACTCAGGGATTTCACCGAAACCGTTGGCCAAACGCTCCTGGTAGTAACGGGCAAGGATCTGTTGAACATTGTAGATCCAGAATTCACCACGACGATCCTTGTCCAAACCGAACTTTTTGCCATCAAGGAAGAAGGCGTAGTCCATGTTCAGGTAGTACCAGTATGAGTTCCAGCCCAAATCCTCAGTGAAGTAGCTCATTTTGCTTTCGGCATTGAAGAAATCAATGTCACGGGTATAATCGACGGGCATGTAGAATTTCTTGACTCCCTTCATCATTTCAGTGTATTTGGCATCCTTGGTGTATTCGGCAATGTTTTCGCGCAGGAAGAATTTCTCCTCAGCGTACCAGTGTTCGCCCAGACCCATCATCTTCCACCATTGCCAGGTCTTCCAGTCCTTGGTGTAGAAGTAGAAGTTGTCGTGATATTCGCTAACATCCTTGTACAAGATATCCTTGTATTCCTTCTCGTACATGATGTACTTGCTCCACACATCATAATCGAACTTCTCGGCCTCATACACGAATTTGCTGTTGAAGAAGTATTGTGGGAAGATCTCATAGATCTGGGGCAGCATATAACCCTCGAATTCGGGCTTATGGATAACAGCCAAAGTCAAAGCATAGACAAACATGCCCTCGTTCACATGGATGCGAGCCCAGGCAACGTTGTGCTTGAAGGTCTCAAAGTCCTTGGCATAGTAGAAGAAGTTGAACAGACCCCAGGCCTGTTTGTGATGGGTCTTGACCAGAGCACCGAAGAATTCACCCTTGGGCAATAGAGCACCTACTTTGTAGGCTTCCCAGAATTTCTCCATATAGAAATCATATTCCTGATAATGTCAGAAAAACCGAAAAAATGAATCCTGAAATTCCTCAAAAAAAAACAACACTACCAAACTTACAGTGTATTGAGACTTCTCGGTGATGAGAACCTTGCCGTACTTGATATATTCCTCGAATGCCAAAGGATCCTCCACACGATGTGTTATCTCGACGAGGAACTTTTGCCTTTCCAGGAATTCAGCATCGGCGACTTTCACCTTGGTTGTGGCTGGCACACTGAATGCCGCCACACAGCCCACAAGGGCCAACAGGACTAGTGTCAATTTCATCTTTAATTTGATTTCACTAACTGCTCCGGTATTTTGTTTTGGATGACTTTACTCAAGATCCAAACACCTAAAGACTGTTGATTTTACCTGGCTGCAACAGCGTCTTTTATACCCCAAAAAGTATCTCTAAAGTCCGGCTTGTCCAAAAATAATGACAACAACAAATAATTGAATCACCATATTATGTGCAGTTCAAATTGAATTCTTATCAATAACATTGGCCTTCAAGTGCACCCAAAAATGATTTCAATTCAATTCAGAGATAAGACCATAAAAATTGCAACAGCTCATTATTCAAATTCTTATTGTGTAATACTCAACTTGCAGTTGTTTCTATGCTTTTCTGATTATACAAATATAGAAAATTATGTCTTTGAACTGACAGATTATTTGGCTTCTCTGGGAGCTGATATGATTTTGGGGCGATGCGTTTTGCGTGCTGCAAAAAGTGTATTTCATTTAGCAAAAAAACCCAAAAAATAAAACTTTGAAATTTAACAAAAGTTTCAATTTATAAATTAAAGATTTAGTATATATATTACTTTTTAAAGTTTGATTTCTAGATCTCTCTGGAGTCTGAAGACAAACTTTAAATATTTTAATAATTACTAATTAAGATAATTTAAGAATTAGTTCACATGAAATTCATTTAAAGCAAATTGTTTATAAAACAAATAGTTAAGCATGCAAACTAAACTTCCAACATGTCTGAAAACAGTTATTTTTCAAAAGAATCCTGCACGCATAAACAGGTCTGCAATCATCTGACGGCAATGCGTTCTCACCGTTAGTTACAGCCAACTGTTTTACACGATAAAACGCAGTCGAGGAAAACTAGGAAAAGCTCAAAAGGTAAAAGGTAATAGGTAAAAGGAAATGCGAAAAGCAAACGCAAAGGGAACATAACAAAGCGTAGAACAAAACTCAGCGAGTTGTAAAGAAAACGAACGAAAAACTCAGTCAAATAAATGCGCAATTAATTTTCATGGCAAAACTCGAAAAGAATTTTCGTTTACGGAAGCTACGATGAAAATTGTTGTTTCCACTACAATTCAATGGTAGAAGAGAGTACAACAACAAAATACTGCCAGTTGCCAGCTGTCAAGAGGTCCAACTTCCGGATGACTTAGAAGCTGAAAAAGAAGAAAAACTCAGCGGGAACACAAATTTGTTCTATTCTTTGTTTTTCAATCAGCACAAGCGTGTGAAAAATTTATACATTTTTTATGAGCGCAGTGGTAAAAAAAAGTGTTCTGCAGATACCCTGTAAAATCGAGAATTTTTAAATTTTTAATCGAGTTAATACCCTGTAAATTGTTGAGAGTATTTATTTATAGTTAACTTAGCAGAAACTTTATACAATTAGTTACAAAAGATTTTCTTAACACAAAAATAAGTTTTATATTTTAATAATTTATGTATGTCTTAAAAAGAAAATTACTTTTATTATAATTTTTATTTATTTATTAATTTTTTATAATTTTCTATTACCACAAATAAATTCTTACGACCAAAAGGGCATTTTTCAAAATGTACAGGGTATTGCTTCTGTTTAGAAATCACCAGCAGAGCAGCTCTGCTACTTAATAATTTTAACGTTATGTTTTGCTAAAAAGTTTTTGTTTTAATAAAATATTGAATGTTTTTACTTGAGTTTTGCCACCACGTCTCGTTGCCAACTCTTGTAACAGTAGCAATGAAAAGTTTACTACACTTTTAATTTGTTGTTTTGTTGTCGGTGTGTGTATCTATATGTGTGTGTGTTTGTATGTGTGTGTGTGTGTACAATTCTTAATTTATTTCTGGCCCTTTTGCAAACAGGAAAAAAAGGAAAGAAAATGAAGAAAAAAATCAAAATCGCGCAAATGAGCAAAGTTTGCGGTGGAAGTTTCAGTGCAAAGCTGCAGAATTTATTGCTTTTGAAATGCGGTTGCGCATAAATGTGCAACAAACAGTGGCATCAACATCTGCCAAAAGAACAAAACAACAAAAACAACAACAACAAATGCAACTAAAAGAAGTAAACAAATATTTTGTTGCTGTTGCAGCCCTTTTTCCCTTATTTTTCTTTTTAATTTTTTTTTTTTTTTTTTTTTTTTTTTTGTTGGCCCTGTGCGGTCCATGAATGGTTCGTTTCGGTTCTAAAGCCGCGAGGCCACAACGTAAATGAAATGTAATGAAGAAATGAGGAAATGAAATGAAAAATCCGCACATAATTGCAAATGCGTGAGATATTTTCCAAATGGTAAAATTATGAAAATGTAATGAAAATGAAAATGAAAATGTTTTTCCCTCACGTTCTTTGGTTAAAATCATTTTTTAAGCATTCTGTGCAGGTTTTCTATTTTGTTCCCTGGGGCCATTCTGACGCCTTAGCCACGCCCACGCACTGTTAAAACTTTTATTTTGATGGCATTCACTAACTTGGGACATTTGATTAAATTGCTATTGGAAAATTTCGAGCTCATCAAAGCAAACGCAGAGAGAGAGAGAGAGAGGGGGAGAGGGAGGGGTAGAGAGAGAGAGAGAGAAAGTGATTTAGACTTGCCTATAAATAATTTCTAATCTGACTAGTGACCTTCGATGGTCGCCAGACAGTTCTAGACGAAAGACATGAATAATAAGCATGATAAGCTCATAGTTTGTGAAATTGACAAACTTTCAGTTTCTATAGCTGACTCAAATACAGTTTTTTGAACCTATTAAATCAGCATTATCTTATTGAATCTGACGCTGAATATTATGCTCAGTGTACCCTGTAAAAGTAGTTTCAGATGGGTGTTTTAAATCGGAATGCTTTTAAAGATATGTCGCATCAGTTAATGCTAATCAACAATTTAAATATATATATTTAGTGTATATATTTGTTAAATTAGTTCAAAGTACAGTCTGTTGTTTCGCATTCTATCTAAAATTATGAACAAATGCCATTAAACATGCGCTAAATTAAATGCGCTTTAGCTAATATGCTTATTCAAATATTCTAATCAAATTGAGCAATGAAAAGCAGCTTAATAGCCCAAAACAAAATCTTATTGTTTAAAGCTGAAATAAAATAATTATAAATTCCACACGATGTTTAACTAATTAACAGCATTTTTTTTATATATATATTTTACCATTGCATTGTGCAGTAAAACTATTAATCAATAAAATGGGATTGTGTGCATTAAAAACAAGAGAATTTTTAAAACCACTTTATAAATTTAATGGAGCTTACAACAATAACAACAACTGCAATTATATTTTAAAAGTTCTTTACAGCTTTTCATTTATTACCATATATTTTCATATATATATAATTTTTATACATATATGTATTTTTTTTAAAGCCTTTGTGTTGTGAAGTGCTTGTTGGAACTGGCTGACTGCCTGTTTCTGGCCAAGATTCACTGAGCCCGAAACATAAAAAAAAGTATAGTATTTATCGTGCCATGTTGTAGAAGTTGGATAAAAAAAATATATTTTACTATATAGAAAAAAAATTGTAGTACATGACGCTGGGGGGCACAATAGCGCAAAAGTTTCAAGTGGTCTCCCTTGTGGGCGTGGTGGAGTAAGGGTTTGTGGCATCTGATATGTTTGCCAGCTTGTGTACATGTATGTATGTGTGTAAGTTTGTTTGTTGGTCGTTGGCATTTGTGGCACATATTCCCACTTTTGCCTTTTATTGCATGTTGTTGCTTAGCCTCCTATGGCCCCTCCCATGTTACTACGACCATGTATATGTACATTCATATGTGTTTCATTGTTTTAAAACAATGTATCCCATTTGGCTGCGCAACTGACTTTGATTTGTCCTCGCTCTCTATTGAAAAAGGAACTTAAAAGTCTTTAAACGTGATAGTTTTAAAATAAAAGCCCTTATAAATATTATTTCAATGCTTTAAAAATGTTAATAGTTATCAAAATGGCTTTAATAAGTAATTTTATATTTTCTTTTTTATTTAAATATACATTTTGGTTCACTCTAATGCTTTTGGCTTGCGCTTTAAATAAATCACGCCATCCCGTAACATCACAGTTCACTTTAGTATTCTTATCAGAATTTCTCTCTCTGGCTAGCGCGCTCACCGTTTAATGTGTCGTGACTTTGACGGCATCGGCAACATAGTCAGGATGGCCGAGTGGTCTAAGGCGCTGCGTTCAGGTCGCAGTCTACTCTGTAGGCGTGGGTTCGAATCCCACTTCTGACAAGAATATTTTATTTTTTTAAATTTTGAATTTAATATTATTTAAAAACTTTTTAAAAATATACAACAATTAACACTTTTTCTAAAAAATTCTCATAACTTTTAGCAAATAAAATAAAGGTAAAACTCGAGTAAAACAAAAAAGAATATATATAAATATTCAGCACTTGCCACAATTACAAACATAAACCGAAAAAAGCAACTTTATTGCATTTGTTGTAGCTTTATTGTTGTTATTCTTGTTGTTTTTCGTGTTATTGTTGTTGTGGCTGCCCGTCGGCACTTGAAAATGTCTGTGAGCTTGCTTTTTGGAGCACATGGCGAACATTAACAAAGTTTCACTTGAAAATTAAGTTGCTTTTCTGGCGGCTGCCACTGTGAGAATTCAATAAATTTGCCATGGGGCATGTTTGGAGCAATTTTCGTGGGGAAGGGCGAAAGAGGGGGAGGCAAAGAGAGCCGAAAGTCGGTGGTATAAAGCAGCAGCAATAACAGAAACATAGCAAACAGCAGCAGCAACAACAACAACAACAGGAAACAGCAACAGAAAAGTTTGCGCAGGTTTTTCTTCTCGTTGGTTTTCCTTTTTTCTCTTCTTTTTTTTTTGGTTTTATAGATGGCAGCAGCCACTGCAACATGACGACCAACAAACGGAATACAACCAACACATAGACACAAGCGAAAGCTCATAAAATATTTAACTGCACACACACACACATACCTCCACACACACACCCACACATGTACAAGGGGTCGTTTGAAATCGTAGAATTGCAAAAAAGTGCGTTCAAAAATTTTTTTTTTTTCTCTTCGTTCAGTCGCTAACAATGAAACTTCTCAGAGCCCTTTTTTTGCTGTCCGTTTCCTTTGGCCTCTCATTTTCCGCCATTTGCAGCTGTGCTGAAATGCAAACGACACTCACATACACACACACACATAAACACGCACACGCACATACACCTGCTGCCAGAAAATATCGAACACCAAAAAATGTTGAAAAGCAACAGAGACGCTTGGTATTTTCTACCTACCCCCAAAAAAAGAAAAGAGAAAAAAAATGAAAACCTCGAATCTGGGTTACAAAGTTGTATTTTCAAATGTTGCTTTTGTGGGTGGAGTGCCATGTTGGGCGTGGTCCATCGTTTGAGGGCGGAGGAGGGGAGGCGTACTACGAGTATCATGCAGGCCAAAGTGAATTTATGCCAAACGCGAATATTTCCATTGATTTTGGCTTCTTTATTGCAATTTCTCTTCCTCTACATTGCCATTCTCCAAATGTTGTAACATTTCTTTTTTTTTTCTTTTTTGTTGCTTGTTTATTTTGCTGTAGTAACTAGCAAATAAATTGCTACAATGATAACAAAAAGAATACTAGAAAAAAAGAGAACAGCAGCTGCAACCGAAGTGCAGAAGTTAAAAATATCGAAAAAGAAGTACATCAACAAAACTGCAAAGAGGGTCACAACAACAACAACAGCAAGAACAACAACAACAACAATATTTTCTTTTGATTTCCATTTGATTATTGTAAGCTGAGCTATAATACATCAAATGATATATTCGCAAGTTATGCAAATTTTCATGCAATAAAACATTAAATGATACGAAAATTCACACAATTCACAATTTCAATTTGTAGCTCGTAAATCTAACGAATAATTTTCAATTCTTTAATGGATATTTGATTGGATTTTCACACTTTATGTGTATAAAATGTAGTAGAATAAAATATTTCTGCATACAATTTATAACTTTTATTAATTTCTTTATTTTTATTTATCTTTTCAGGTGCGTATACGTAATATTTGGAAACGTGGCTTTAAATAACCCTTGCTAAGTATACCAAATGTGGATTTAATGAGTATTTTTTTAACTTTTCTATTTGTCAGCGGTAGATATGAAATGAGAGTTTTATTTTTGCCCTATCAACTGGAATATATACTATATTTTAATTCAGTTCCCCTCAAACAGTTCGTTGTAAATTTTCTTTAGCTGTTGTCATCTTCATCTTTATCATTGTCTTTGTTCGTTTCATTGCCACAAGCGCTTTTATCTTTACATTCAGTTTACTTTATTTCTTTTTTCGAATCTCCTTCTCTCTCTTTCTCTCACTCTTTATCATTTTTCCTCTTCTTTACGTCTTTTGTATGCTTGCGACGTGTACCATAGACTTTGTGTACACTCATCTATGTGTGTGTGTGTTTGTGTGTGTAAAAGCCTTCAACCTACAGAAATGAAAATCTGTCTCCTTTCCCTCCTCATAGCATTAAAATGGCGGCAGCTTCACACAGAAAATTATGAAAGGTCCTGAATAGCGTTACAGGCAGAACTCAAAGCGAACGAATGCTTTTTCAGCACTTAAGACTTTGGGCTTCATCGGGTTTTTGGGGGCCTCCGCCCTTTAAATAAATAATACCAAAACCAAAGTCGCTCAGGCAAAAACCTAAACTGTATGTGGGGTCGACTTTGGTTCGTTTTGAATCAGGCACAATAAGCTGAAAGCCAGCCACAAGTAGCTCAACTTTTTGAACACTCACACACACTAAAGTAAACCGCAAAATAATGATAATAATGATGACATTGACGATTTCAATCGTTGAATGAATTGAAAGTCTAAAAACCTTTTTTCCTTTACTGGCGAAAAGCGCTTGTAAGTCATGTTTATGTATATGGAGCAAAGGAAAATACCAAATAACACTGCTATATAAGTTAAGTCCTTGGCTTTATCTAACTAGGTTGTTATGTTTTAGATAAATCGGGAATTTATGTATAAAAGCTGTGTTAGACAAGTATTTTCTAGTTTGGTATAACTGTGCATAACTTTAATATATAAATAACGGTCTGCTTTAAAATCAATTAAAATTGTGTATTGGGTGTCTTACAGTCTAACAGACTCAACTGAAAGCGTTTTACCTATTATCTTACCCATGGCGTCCTTTCTCCGCTGTTTTTCTCGCTCAATTTCATTAGGGTCAACTCAATCGACTAAGCTGTACTGATGCCAATTGGCGCAGTGCAACGAGGCAGCAACTGCAGCACCGGCTACATCCCTGGCTCCATCTCCGGCTCAGGTGGGAAGATAGAAAGAGGTATAGAGTCGCTTTATAACGCTCGATTTGACATGACCCGCTTTATTTTTGAGCGCGTGCCATGTGAACCACAAAAGCATCGCGTTGACTGTCAGCTTGTTGCAATGGATTTCAAGTCCTTGCACTGATCCAAACCGATACCTTGGTCCTGCTCCTGCTCCCAGTACTGTGCACTGTCCGTTTTATGGGTCATTGGAGCAGTAGCTGTGCTATACAAAGCTACAAACTGACATGCTACTGGCTGCCATAGAGGCAATCATTGGGTTCGAGTTGATGAAAAGCCAGAGAGCGTGCTGCGACATAACCTACATGATAATGTTCATGTCACTAGACGGGATGCTCAAAAGGAGCTAGAGGCACTGAGGGCCAATCGGAGAGGTATAGCCGTTAAACTCGGCCAAGTTAAGGGAGAAGCTGAGGTGAATCCTGAAGCAGTAGCAGAAGCAGAAGCTGCCGGGTTGACAGGCAAACAGCATCATTAAACACGAACAAAGTATCATCGTCATGCTCATCATCAGCATCTACCATCAGTTGGTATACATAAACTTTAGCACGTGCCGCAGTCCCGTCGACACTGAAAGAAATCATCAACTACCTTCAACAGCAGCATCGTAAAGCTTCAAAGTGCATCAAATAATTGTTAATCAAGTTTGTGGTGTAATTTTACGATTTTGCTTGCAGTCTACCTTAAGTTGCAATTGCAGTTTAATTTATAGGTGCAAATACCAAGCATATTAATTATAGCTGGGAGAATTTTGTAGCAAGCAGCTATGAAACTATGTACTGTAACTTTGGAATACTTTGAAGTCATCAACTTCTTTTTTTTCTCAGTGTAGTGCAACTCATTTTGAGCATATGCTTCATATTGTGCTGTGCATCTCATAAAGAGTTTCACATGCCTCCTTCCATAAAGTAATGCCAATTTATAAGGCAATGCAAGTCATTGTTTGATTGTGTAAACGTGTGCGTATGTGCGTATGTGTGTGTGTCTGTGCCTGTGTGTGTGGCATAACTACAGCATGAGCTCAAATGTCTGAGCTTGATCAATTACACCCACTGACACTGTTAACCCGGATGAGAGTACAGACCGGCTTTCCCCGAGCTCCTAACTGCTGCTGCTTCTCCGGCTGCTTCTCCTGCTGCTACTCATACTTGCACGGGCCGCATATCATTGTCAGTGTAATAAGTGACGCGTGGACTTAATGCACACACCTGCGCTCTCGAATCTCCTAACGTTTGCAGCACTCCACTTCCACTTCCATTTCCATCGTCATCCTCCATCTTCACTTCCATCTCTATCTCTTTGACTGTTTGCTATTCATTCATGCATGCCTCACTGGCCCAGTTCCGAATGGGATGCGTGTGCTCTGCTGTGCTCTGCTGTGCTGTGCACCTGACAGACTCATCTCCTCGTCTCCTTGTACCTTTAGTCGTCGGGGCATGTGTTTGTTTAGGCACATGTAAAGCATCTTATCTTTGCGTCGTGTAAATTGTGGCCCTGTCTCTGGATTATGCACAGACACACAGATATTCCGTTAGTAGGCAGCACCAACATATAACACCGAACCCAAAATGTTTTGGCATATATACATTTTTGGATGAGTTTTTAGCTAGCTCATGCCGAAAATATCATTTAGTTACTTGTGTTTTTTTTATCCTTTGTCCTTTCTTCTGCTTGAAGAGCAAGTCATACAGGCGTGAGCTCCTAATGAAGCACACAACTTGAATAAAAAGCGAAGCATTGAAAGTGTTGTGTAAGAGCACTTAGCAGACCTATTCCAAGAAATCCTTCACAAAGAAGATGCTCTAGGTATCTGAAGGTCAGTCAAATTGACTGAAGGAATATAAACAGTCTAAGAATGCGAATTCTAAGGAATTATTTATAATACGTAAGGCAATAAATAGTGAAAAGCTTAAACTGATTAACAGATTTGAGGGAATAACAGTTGTCATAGTATTATATTTTAGAGCTTCTGTGAGAAAAGAGTGCGAATTTTTATACTTTTTCAAAATTAAACGATTTGGCAGCACCGTAAAAGAACTGTCGTACTGTTAACCAAAGACCACGTGCATTGTCTCCGGTCTCTGAACTCTCTCCATTTGGTCACCAGAGTAAAATGTAATTAAATTTACTTTTTAACATCAATATAAATATCCTTTGGCCTTTTTTGCCCATTTGCGCATGAGAAAATTCTGTGAAACTTAACTTGGCTCTTAAATAAAACACCTGGCAATTGGTTACGACAATTTGTTGTCATTAAGAGCTCTGGCCTTTTCGAGCCAGTTGCACTTACAGTCGTAGCAAGCCGCAGCAAGTCGTAGCTGGCAAAAGTCCTTTATCATTAACCCGGTAAAAAGTAAAGAGTCGGTAGATCCTTCACAAAGGATTGTAGAAGCTTGCGATGAGCGTAAATAAATGCAAAATAATACAATAATAATTAAAAGAGCATAAAATACGATGGCTGTTTGGTTCAAGGCACTACAGGACATCGGATATCACGAGGGATAGAGTGAGAGAGAGAGAGAGAAACCTGGTGGACCTGGTCCTGAGTCCTTGAACCACACCGTGTGCTGTCCTCGCGCTTTCCACTTGACGTAAGTTGCGTTAATTGCTGCATAAATGGCGTGTAGTCCATATCCTGTAACATTTCGTGGCAACCGCAGTACATGTGGCAGTTCCGAAACCCGCTTCCCACTACCCTCCGCCCTCTTCCCTTCCCTTCCCAACTCACTTCCCTTTTCCGCATTCAATGCCTTTTGCTCTTTGCGCCTAAATGAATTTAAAGGACTTTTTATGGCAATTTCTTAACGTTTCCCGATTAATTTCATTTTATGCGTATCACGTTCAGTATAAGTTTTCGCTGCGCCAAACAGCCGCCAGGTAGCGCTTTTATTAGTAGAAAACATCGATATGTTCTTTTTATTTAATATACATTTCTTTAAAGGTGGAAAACGTATACATAAAAAACATGTTAATCAATCTCGATTTCCGTTCCGTTGGAACTTGAAGTTTTTAATTTGTTTTATTGATTTAAAAGTGGAAAAAAGGCAAAGTTAAAAGTACTTTTTAAAAATGCTATAAACAAGCATTTTTAATTATTGCAATCATTCATTTTTCTGCACGCACCGGAAACCGCAATTTAATATAATTATTTAAATAATTCGATTTGCCTTTCATTTAAGTTTTAAATATTTTTTTGCCCTATTTTTTGTGTAACTTTCAATTGAATTCCACTTGTAATGCAAAAAGTGTAGAAGAAATTAAATTTAATTGACAACGGTTTGAAATATTAACGAGGCTTCGATTTCATTGTAAATATAATATTATCTAAAAGGGCGTTGCCAGTTTTCCCGGAATTACACAATGGCAATAAATTTGATTTGCTCCAATTGTCTGTACATATCGATTTGGTATTTATGATTTGTGATTGAGTTTACTTGTATGTGTGTGTGTGTGTGTGTGTATGCGACATGGCTAATTTCATAATTCATAGGAATTGCTTGAGAAAATGTGATTTTATGGTGGAAATATGTAATTTATATACAAGCATGGGATAAAACTTTTACTGCCCACTGTTAATACGAATGTAATCAAAATTATTGCTAATAAATTGCGACAGTTGAATTAGAATAAGAGAATTTCCTTTGGATTTAGAAGTAATTTGGTTTAGCTTTTAAGCTTTGCTCTTTTGCAGTTAACCATTACACTTTTGTCCCTCACACACCTGCTTGTAATCCCAATTAGTACTGGCAATAACTCTGTTCATTATCCATTGTCATATTGTGGCTTACATCTGTCCTTTTTATCGTGTATTGCATCAGTCGGAACAAATCTAAACCATGCAATTACCAACTGACAGTGTCATAAAGGTGTTCCACTCAGTTTTGGAGATACCAGTTCCCTCCAAAAAAAGCTAAAACGTATTGCAAGTAAATCCCGAGATGTTATCAAGATGCACATAGAAGCAGGAAAGGAAATTGGTAAAGAGAAAAGTGCTGCATTGGCAAGGGAAACAATAAAGAAAACAGAAAACAGAACAGAGGACAGAAAAGACAAAACAAAGCAAATGAAAAGCTAAATCCAAAGAAACCAGAAAACCAAAAAAACCAAATCAAACAAACAGTGCAACAGAATGGGGAATAAGGCATGTGGCAGTGCCGATAAGCCTGTGGCGAATGCCGCTCCACAGATAAGAAGACACAAGGACCGAAAGGACGTCGTCGATTTGTGATTCCATTTCGTATATAGTACCACTCCGGTGGCTGTATGTCTGTCTAAATGATTCCTTTTCCCCTCTTGATTTCTGATATTTGGTTTTTCTTTTGCTTTTCTTCCATGCCTTTTGTGTGGGTGTGTGTGTGTGTGTGTGGGTGTGATCCTGTGTGTGCCATTCGGCGTTCATTTCAATTAAATGCAAATCTCGAATGGGGATTTTTCCCATTGAACGCCGCATGACCAAAAATAAAGGGATGGTGCGACGGACACGGACCCGGACACAGACACGGACACGGACAGGATTGTGGACAGTGACTGAAACGTAGATTGAGACTGGGATTGGCAGAGGAAACTCCATTGGGTTCCCAGACTGCCGTTGCAGAAGTCGTGGAATGTTTTTCACGCATCGCTGCGTTTTGTTTTCCGGTATGCAGAAGAGCTCTTCTTCTTTCTATTTTCTTCTACTAGTTTTTTTTATATATTTTCCTTTGGCTTTATAATTTTTATGTCCTGAATTTTACATGGTTGATAAAAAAAAAGAGTATATTGCATTTTAAGAGCAGTTTAACAAATTATTTATTTGAAGGAAAAAGTAAAAAACGTTACATATATAAATTAATATTTAAATCATTAACTCAGCTGTGTTTATAATTCATTACATTAATTTAAAAAGGGGAAAACTTATAGAAAACTCATTTAAACCCAGTGAAACTCAGCGAGTTTTAGCTTCTTTTCGAATGGGTTACATTACTTTCAAATGTCCCCCGATCAGGGAATTATACTATTTAAATATATAGTTATTTCTAGTGGGTATTTATTCAGGTATGAGTTGAAGATTTTTCCTTGGAGAAATGTTGTCGCTTCCTGTTCGCTTTTACATAAACTTTTCGTAGTTAATTTGTGCAAGTTGCTCACGTTTCCATTAGTGCAACTTTCATTATTTAGTATTTTTCTTTCCTTATTGTCTGTCTCCATCTACGTCTCTCTCTCTCTCCCTCTCTGTCCTTCTCTCTCTCTCTCTTTCTCACTCATTTTCTATCAGAGTAGTGCAGCATTTTGCTTGCATTTATTAAGTATGTGCATTTTTAATAAACCCTGTCTTTTTGCTGGTTTCCTGCTTCCTTTTTTACTCATTCTGGAATACTTCCTCTCTCTACCCCCTCTTTCTCTATCTCTCTCTCTCTCTCTCTCTCTCCCACTGTTTACCTTCCATATCGACTTATTCCTTAAAGGTGTGCCAGCAGGTAACCTTAACAGAAGCGTTTATTTATGAAACTGATAGGAGAATTTCTGGTCACTCAATGTGAAAATTGTTCAGAGGATTTTCAGTCGAGCCGATGTTGAGTAAATATTTCCTTTTCCGCTTGCCAATGCTGCGGTTCATGTGAGAGCTGCCAACTTTTGTTGCCACAAATGAATATTTATAAAATTCATTAAGAAATATTAAATAATCAGCTTATTGTATACGCAGCTCTCTCAGTGATTTGTTAAAGATCTTTAAGTGGAAATTCCTATGGTAAAAATATGTATGAGTGTGCGTATGTTTGTGTGTGTCCGACTATTTTGGGAGCATCGTCATAAGTCTTCTGATTCTTGCGTTGTCACGTTTCAGCCATGGTCTTTGCCCTATGACCGAAGGACAAAGTCAAACATGGACACGTTGTCGCCATTGTTACCGCAAATGTAAAATCCTTCCACTGCAGTCAGCACATAGACAAAGACAAAAATAGCGAGAAAAAGAGAGAGAGAGAGAGAGAGAGAGAGAGAGAGAGAGAGAGAAAGAGCGTGGGAGCTTGTCCGGCATTTGTAGATTTCGAATGTCAGAATTTACGTTATTTTCGTTGAATTTGCATAATTTGAAGCGGCAGGCCCAACAGTCCTCCGTCGAGTCAGTTGATTAAAGTGATAGACTCTGTCAGGATATATATTTTACTTTGTTTTTCCTCTATTTTCCCCAGTTTTTCCTCTTTATTTTTTTAGTTTTTTTCGTTACGTTTCCAAATTCGCTCCGTTGCTTTTGTGAATCGTCTGGCGTATACAGTTCGGTCTGCTGCGCCTTTGTTCAAATACATATATATGCATATATATATATAACCCTAGGATTGGTTCATGGCATGGGAAAATAAGGGGAACTATCGTTTGGGCAAACTGTTGCCTCGGGATGGGAACGTGTTGAGTTGCAGTTTACTTTGGCGTCGCATACATTTTGAAAGTCAAGGTAAATATTAGATTTTGGGTTGTGAAATTTTTGGCTGTTTGCAACTGGCCAAGCTGTGTGTGTGTGCGTGTGTGTGTATGTGTCTGAGTGTACAGAAGTAGGTAAAACAAATATTAGCTTACAATTTGTGGGCTTACATAGTTTGCTAGGGTCGGTCAAAAGGCCCGCGGTGGCATTAAACATAAGTTAGGTGCAACGTGGCCAACACATACTATAAACTGATATGCTTTAGGCCAGTAAAGAGGAGAAAGATGGAGGAGGTCGTCGGATAGAATAGAGTAAAGTGGCTGAGAATAAGAATTAGTTGACTTAAGTGTGATTCGATGTATATTTTATAAGAAATGTGCACTGAATTTACTAAAATAATAAAAATCATATAGATTTTTAGTTCACGTCTCTTTGTTATAAATGAAATACGAATAAAGCATACAAATTAAATTAATTTCTTTAGCATATTAATAAACTTTCAATATAAATTCCACAACGCATTAATAAACTTCTCTCCCTTTTCTGCCTCTTTCACTTTCCTTATAGGGACACTTTTATTTCTCAACGTTTCCAAGGCGTTTCCAAGGCGTTTCACTTGTTCTTTTCCCACTCTTTTTACTTAGAAAGAAAACATTTTCACAACATTATTTATAGAGTAATCCTTGTATCTATCTATCCACCTACATGTACTCTATTCTGTATACATATTTTGATTGTCTCGTTTCATTTATTTTCACCTCCACCTGTGAAGACATTCATCACTTTTGAATATTTTATTACTATTGCCACTGTTTCGCTTTTATTTTTTTTTTTTTATGCTGACAACTCTGGAACTCTCAACTCTACAACATTTTGAACGTTTTTTGTTTCAAAGCTTTGTTGCTTTTAATTAAAGCACCAAATTAAAAATGTCGCTTTACCTCCACTGCGCGCGATGTGTGTGTGTGTGTGTATTAAAACTTTTGCTGTACTTTTGAGTAACCCCTAGCCTCCCTTACCTCCCAGTCCCCCCTCCCGGCCCTCTATCCCCGCGTGTGCTTATCAACCAGACAGTTGTGCACACGTCCCATGTGTCACGTTAAACGTCATGCAAACAAAAGGCCTGTCCTATTTGAAAAGCTCCTGAATAAAAGCTTTTTTTCCGCCCATTAATTTCGAGTCTGTTATTTTTTACTTGTTGTTCTTGTTGTTGTTTCTGTGCTCTTTTTTGGCACATCCATTGAAATGAAAAGTGTGAAAAGAGTATGAGCTCTGGCTCTATAAACCAGGTTGCATCTAGCTGACCATATCTCCTACTTTTTTCGCCACTCATCCCACCCAAAAAGCGCATATATGGAAGGGAAAGATTCTGGCATTAAAACTCAAACAAAAAACAAAAAAAAAACAGTAAAAAGCTCTGAAACTTTTTCGCTCTTTGTGGTTGACCGACCGCTTGCAGTCAAAGTTAAAAGCTGGGTTAAAAAAAGTTCTGCCGCTGTGACATCATTGATCAAATGAGGGAACTGACAAAGGGCGTGTCTCTTTATCCGTAATGATTCCGCAGCGGGTTGCAGGAAACAGAAATACGGGACTCTTGACGCTTTTCGAAATAAAAACCCAAAGGTTATCCCACAAAAAGTTAAATATTTCAAAGAAAAAGTAGGTTTAAACAAGGCAAAAACTGGGATGATAAAGTAAAATAAAGGAAAATTTTGAAGTGACTTCTAGCTTTAAAAAGGAATCTTTTGAAAAATTATACTTGTTGAGAGGGATTATTAAAAAAAGGTTGAGATACAAATGGAATTTCTTCTCGAATGTTTAAATTTGTTGTGGCGAAAGAAAAGTAAAGAAAATTAAATTTTCAAGCCAAAATAGATAATGTTTTCTAGCCATTAGCTGTAAATGCAAAGCTATTGACTTTCATTAAAGAAACTTGCTTTTTGTCTCGCCAAAACGTCATTATTGTAACAGTAATGAGTATCCCTTAGCACAACACCTTAGCATGTAATTACCGACAACTCGCAGGGAGATTTAAGTACTTGTTGTTAAGTTTCTTACTCCCACACCTACTCTCCCACTCTCACTCTGTTTCTCTTCTCCTCTCTCTCTCTGTCTTTGTCAGTTAGTTTATCAGACAGTGGCTCAGCTCGTGACAGCTGACAACTATCAGTGGTTGCTTGCTTGCTTTTCCAGACGCTAAAAAACTAAATGCAAACTCGCTAAAGTAAACAAATGATAAAAACTTTATTACTTCTGATCCTGTTGTTGTTGCTGTTGTTGTTGTTGTTTTTGCTGCTAAACGGGCAATCCTTTGTGCAGCTGCCCGCATTTGCATATCAGGCAACAGACTCGCTTGTCGTAACTCCAACTCCAGTTTTACCGGAAACTGCCTGGCAGCTGCATTGTTTTCCTCTGTCATGCCGTCATTTTAAGTTTTTTCCCCATTTTACTTTTTAGTTGGCTTTTTTTGTCGCTTTTAACGCCGCCTAATTGCCTAATTAGGCATTTACTCGCCCTCGACATTCGCCCTTCTCGCTCTATATAAATTTTTTTGTGCCTTATTCACAGTACCAGCAAGTTTTTAATATTTCTCCGTTTACTTTTTACAGGTCCTGAAGATATACTGAAATTTCTGGGCAACGAGAGTGTCGTGGATCACTTCAAGCTCGTCACCAAAGATGGCAACAGCCTTCTCATCGGTGCCAGGTGAGTTTTCTGTGATATTTACTATTTTTAGACCCTGTACAAAGGCTGCACAGAAGGTGTTTAAAGGTTGTCCATGGAAAAAAGTGAAGAAAAGGTGAACAAGACCTTAAATGCTTTATAGAGCAATTATAATCAAGGGCAATCCGTTCTGAAAGTTTCATGATCAATTAAGAATAATTCACTGGAAAGTTATTCAAGAAGTGCGGTAGAATATTTTTCCCCAAACCGAGGTCTTCTTCAATCGGGTACACTCCATGCCGGCCTTTTGACTAGTTTTTTCTGAGAGTCTTAGACGAAACTAGAGACGCAATTCGTTGCATCAAACACGTGCGGATGCTGAGCCAACAAGGATAACAGGCGATGGGCGTGGCACACTGAAGCCTGGACACTCAACCCCAATCCCCAATTGTGCTGACTCAAGAGGCCTTTGGCTTGAAACTGGCCGCCTACTTTTTCACTTTTAATACAGCATTTTTGTTGCTTTATTGTTGGTGTTTTTGTTGTTGTTGTTCTTGTTGTTGTTGCTCCTCTTGTTATTCCATTGTTCGTGTTGTTTTAGAGGAGAACAGCGGCACATAAGCAAAGGGCCAAAAGGAAAGTTTCTTTTTCCGCTGCCCCATTTTTCATTTGCTTTCCTTGTTTGAGAATGCGAGTCTGGTATGCTGCCTGCTTGCCTGACTCCCTTCCTGCCTTCCTGCCTCCCTGCGTTTTTATGAGTTTTATGCCAAACACTTTTTTGATGCCTTTAGAAAGTGGTTTTAGTCTCGGATTAAAGTTTTATAATTGCATTACCAAGAGTGCTGGCTTTCTAAACTCTAGACAAACGAATCAGAATACAAACGTTTTCCAGTTGCTAACAGTTGGTTAAAGAAATGCTTTAACAGTTCAGGAAATGTATAGTAAGAAAACGAGAACAAAATGAGCAAAAATTTAAGAAAAAAGTTAACCATAAAACAAGAAATGTATTGCTAATCTAATTACATTCAAAAGTCGTTGAACGTTCAATTTACTAAAGTATTAACAACATAATGCCTGCTTAACACAGTTGCTGCAATAAGTTTACCTACGCTTATGAATTTACTTATTAGCTAACCGTGATTACTTTGACTTAACTATAAAGGTTTTAAGTTGGAATTTTTGATTTAAACCCAAAAGTGTTGTCAGCAGAAAGTTCAAAGCTGAAACCTTTAACAAGTTATACTCGCTACTCTGCTACAACTTTTGTAATGTCAACTTTTTGGAGGTAACACTGTGCGTGTGGACGTGTGTGGGTGTATGGGTGTGTAAGCCTTGTCGTCAGCATTTGTTTAACATGTTTTAAATGAAACTCTGAAAATGCTGCGAAGGAGTACAAAATCCACATAAAACAAACTTCAATTTACTTTTCGCACACATTGTATTTAATTTAAGTAGAAAATTCTGAGTATATGAAAAGTTCGCAAGGGCACAAGAGTAAAGATAGAAAGAGAAAGCAGATGCCAGACAGCAACAGCAGCTAAAGTTGCAATCGGAGTTGAAGTTGCTCCAGAAGAGTGCCCTAAGATAGACAGAGAGACAGAGAGAGAGAGGGAGAGTGAGCGAGGCTTATTGAAAGAAGAATTGGAGTCAGAGCCAGAAGCTAACGTGCGTGTGGTAACTTTGATTTTGCCATGCTGGCAAGAAAAACAACAGAAAAAAAGAGAAGAAAACGAGAACAAAACTTTGTAGCAGGTGCCCTAAAGATATGAAAGGTTGACAGAGGTGCCTTGGAGGTGGAGCAGTTAAGGAGAAAAAGTGGGGAAAACTGGAACGAAGAGGAAGTTAAAGTTTGAAGCCAAACCGAGCATCAAGTGGTAAACTTAAAGGGTTGCCACAAGTAGAAGAGCTCTCTTTACTTTTCCTACTACCAAGAGAAGGTGGGAGGGGGAGACAGTCGTCGTGTCACACAGGGGTGTAGTTAGGTGGGGTGCATGGAAAAGTTTTGGTTAAATCAAATAACTTGAAAATAGAAAACATATTATAAATCAACTTCGAGTTAGATAAAAATCCATTTAAAATGGAAAATATGGTAACGTTTCAATACTACTCTTAAAATAATGTCGTTTCAGCATTTCATCTTAATTTAAAAGTAAAATAATAAAAATTGCTTGACAATAAGTAAAGTGTAAATTCTTTCTTGAATAACAAATACAAAAGATTCTTGCTCTGGGTTTGCCAGGTTTATTACATGCGTCTTTAGAATCCCCCTTTTAATCCCCGCCTCTGCCAGCCCTCACTCACACATGCAAATGTGCGCCAGCTGACACACATATTAAAATGTTGCATACTTTCGGTCTGCCCTGGCCAGAAAACCAGACATAATAAACTTGTGTGTATCTCCCTCCCTCCTCTTTCCTCTCTCCTCTCTCCATTCTGTCTCCTTCTCATCGTCTGTCTTATTGTGGCAAAAGGACCCTAGGAATTTGTGCCAAAGGAATGCGTGCAGCTTGTAAGACAAGACGTCGCCACATGCCTCCGTCATCTTCTCGTGCTCCTTTTACTCCTTTTACTTGCCAGACAGTGCAAAACTTTCAAAAATTGCAAATAGTTTTTGGTAATTTAATATTAACACGAGTTGGCAGTCCACTTGGGCTATGTACAACTCTGCTAACGGCAATATATATCGCTCTCTATCCTTCTCACTCTCACTCCGTTTCTTTTCCACACTCCCCTCTCCGTCTCTATTTCTAAACCTGTTTGTTGCGGCTTTCTCTGGCCACACTTGAACACATATAGAATTTTTGGAATATAGCACAAAATATATTTCCAAAAAGAGCTGAGGGAAAATGTTTGGTTTTTGCAATTAGTGCGGTTTCTGCCAGCGTTTCATTTTCATATTTTCCATTTACTTTATCCCCACATAACTAAAAATAATAATAAAAAGAATTGCATCAAAACTGTGTCACAGCTTGTGGCAGCGGTTTTTTGGATTTTTAAAGAGTTGATTCTTGATAAAATTTTGAAAAGTCAGCTGCTTTAAATGAAATTATATTTCGGCATGTAAATGCTGTGGTAAAAGTGAAATTAATTAATAAATATTTTAAATTCCTTGTGCTTTGTTTTTACATTTATATTTTTCAACGTACTTTTTATGTAGTTAAAGCATCATAATGTTTTTATACGTTTGCCTAAAGCACTAGAAATATTATTAAAAATATTTTAATCCTTTTTAATTTATCCAACAATATTTTACACATTCCTTGAATCAGTCTTAATTAACTATGCATAAACTATTACATTTTTCTTTGGGCAACTCATTGTATTAACATAACTGCATATTTTCATAACATTTCCTCTTGCTTGCGGTTTTCCATTTTCCCCTTTAGCTGTTTAATGAATTAAGCATGAAATGCGCGTCAGAAACTACACTTTAAATAAAAAAATACAACTAAATTTGCCTTTTTGCTCACACATAATGCATTTATCGCATTTTTGCAATTAGAATGTCCAGAGTCAAACCAAAAACCTTAAAAAAACTCTTGAAGCAACAACGAATGCAATTTACGACGCCCAACTAAAACATTTATGATTTTCTTTTACTTTTCCTTTATTTATTTACTTGTTTTTACTTTTTTTTGTAAATTTAATTACATGCATAATTTCCGGCTTGCTTATTTCGTCGGAAAAACGTAATGAGGAATAGAGGAAAAGGTGGAGTGAGTCAGTGTAATGTATGACTGATGCTACACAAAGAGAGGAAGAAAGAGAGCAGCATGAGAGAGAGAGAGAGAGAGAGAGAGAGCGGAGCATAATGAGCCAGCAAAATGCAAACACAACAGAAACGCAAGCAAACCAGAAAAAATTAAGTGAGCGCCAAACACACGCATACAAATTAGTGTTGTATTAGTATTAGTATGCGCCAAACGCGTGCGTGTGTGTGTGTGTAGAAGTGTGGGAAGTAGTGAGCCAGCGAAAGGAAGGGAAAAGGAAAGGGGCAAAGAGAGAGGGGGAGAGAGGGAAGGCAGCGAGAGCTTTTCGGCTTTTTGCTAGCTGAGTTTTTGCACGCATGAACGCATTTGTATGCTGGCTTTGTCGTTTGCCAGAGTTGCCACTTACGTGATTAATGGATTTTTAACAAGTTACACATTCCAAAAGGAGACCCAACTATACACACACACACACACACACACATACATCTCAACACAAACAGACACATACAGACCCACTTTGGCAAGCCGAGAGCGTCAAAGTAACCAAAGGACGGCAACGGCATCTGTGGGTGAAAGCCAAAAAGCTCTGTGTGCGTGTGTAAATATATATGTATATGTGCGTGTGTGTGTGTGTGAGTGAGTGAGAGGGTAGTCATATGTATGCGTAGGGCACCCTACTAAACTAGCATGACAGGGCGGAAATGCGAATGTGACACGCGTTTTGCATGTGAAACGTCATGAACAAAGTCGGCAAAGGGGCAAAGGAAGAAACAGAAAAAAGCTACAAAAACAGCAGCACCGGAAAGAGTAACACAACTAAAATAACGGTACCTTAGAAAGGTAGGGAAAGTGAAAGAAAGAAAGCAACATAAGTTGCCCTAATGTACGATTATTCATACACCTGCCAGGTAACCTTCGCTGTAATTCTTTCAATCTCAAACCCAATTCCAGTTCTTCAACGTGTCCTATGCAAAGTCAAAGTGAATTTGTTAACTTGCCAAAAACAGGAGCTAAAAAGAATTTGAAAATTGTCGGAAACAAGGAAAAGGGGGACAAAACAGACCACAAATTTCCAGCAGGTAATCAAGTTTTTCGTCTTTTTTCTGCTTTTGAGTCAAATTAAATCATGTACCAATTGGTTGAATACGAAAGGCAGAAAGAAAGTAAAAATACGGAAGATTTAAGTGTAGCAAATTTGGGCATAAGATATAGTAACACTTAAATTAAAGAACAGAATGAACATACATTCCTGCCCCACAAATACTCCAATAAGCTAGTGGCATTGATAATGACATAACTTGAGATATTCTTGAGTTTATTTTCAAATTACAGCTTCAACTGCACAATTTAATTATGGCAAAACTTGAGGGCAAAGTCAACGTAACTGCATAGCGAAAGTTTTGACATTCATATTGTCGTAAGGAAATTCAATCTAATTGTCAACGATGACGATGACGATGAAGATGATGGCGACGACGACGACGACGAGTGAGCTGAGTATCATTAACATCATTATCGTTAGGATTTGGATTTGAATTTGAAGTCGGCCTTAATCCTTCGCTTTGCCATCGTCAAGTTCCTTTATGTAAATCAGCTCAAGGCTTTTACAAACTTATTTCCACACTTTTTCCCATTTTCGCCACTTGACTTTTCAGCTATTTAAGGCAAATTGCATGTGGACCTCGACCTTCTCTTGTGCTCGGCTTTGAATCGTTAATTCCATGATACTAGAGCTGGCATAGTATAATCGAAATCGTAATTTAGCGTTAAATTTGTTATTCACAGATTTCAGCGCTACACTTTATCTGATCTTCCTTCAAGCGGGTATTTCTCGGTGCCGTCTGTCCCTCTGTCCGTCTGTCAGTCTGTCTGTCGAGTGCTCAACATGAGAATTGGGTTAACACATTAAGTCGGCATATATGTAAGGCTGTATGTACTATATGCTGCAATGTTCCCATTTATCCATGTCTGCCCACTCTTCCTATTGCTCTTCCATCGTCCTTGTCACAGTTGTTACCATCAAGTTGGCAATCGAATAAACGGCGACAAAGGCGGAAATAAACGAAACGACAAAACGAAAAAACCATTTTAACGTTTCCATCCCATCTCTCTCTTTCCCTCTTTACCTCTTTCTAATTCTTCCCCTCTCTCTCTTTCTAACTTTGTTTTCCTTTCCTACATGCCATATGCCAGCCTATCTATTTTTTGGCCTTAAACGTCTTTTTCTGTGTGCAATGGCCTGCTGCACAGTGGCACACATCTACGAATATTTGATTAATATTGATTTTGATGTCAGTTTAGATCTATAATTATATTTTTAAAAAGACAAATTATACGATGTATGTACAGTAAACCAGGAAAGGTACAGTTGTGCTGTCATAGACATATAAGTTTAAAACAGAATAGTTCTTGAACAAACTTTTACAATCTTTTTGAATTTCTCAATTAATTCTTTACTACCAGTGTATCTAATAAGTTTCCATCAAGTTTTGCCAACAAGTTTTTTTTTTTTAAAAAATCCTTTTAACTTAAAATTGGTATAATTTTGTCCCACTTTGCTGTCCTCTCTCTGTAAATTGAAACCACTGTGCTTTGTGTTCTAGCAATTCAATTTAGTGCATACAATTTTCCATTGGCGTTTTTCGGGCGCATCGCAAATTCGTTTACAAACACACAGACAAACACGCACATACACACATATAAACACACACACACAAACAAACTGAATTTTGTTGCTTCCATTTTTTTTTGTATTCCGTTTCATTCTTTGCCTTTGTGCAACTGTGCAACAATCATTGTTGAGCCACAAATTCATTTCCGTTTGTGTGTGTGTGCTGAAACGTGTGTGTATTTGTGTATGTGTGTGTTTGTGCACAACAATCGTCGGCTAATTTGGTACGATTTATACGCATACGCGATGCGCATCTGTATTGCATAACGTCATGCAACTCGGCAACTCGCGGCTACCCAAAATTAATTTTCATGGTTATTTTCCCTCTCCCTCTGTCTCTCTCAGTCCCTCTCTACCTCCTGAGGCTACTACTGATTTTAATCTGCTACGGAATGCACAACGCCCACTCTTTCCCTTCCTTAGCAAGCGGCTTGATTGAAGATTGTGGATTGAATTGTGAAACAAATGTCCTTCCACACGCTCTGCTCGGCTCTACTTTTCTTTTCTTTCTCTATTTCCTTCTCTTTCATACACTCTCGGCTCGGCTCTTGGCCAACTGCAGTAAGAGCCTTCATTGTTAGCCATTGTTTAGTGCCATTCAGGCTCTGATACCTTGACTCAAGTGTGCTGCCAGCAGAGAATAGCAATTTTTAGGACAAATTTTCAAGCACAATGAAGCGCTACAAATATACTTTTGTATCTAGATAATGGCTGTATTTATAAAGACTGCAACGATAGATATGAGAAGTTTTCTAGACAGTCCAATCGTTGAAAGATGTAGCTATATATTTTATTAAAATCTTCTTTATTTATTCTTTTGAGCAAGAAATAAACCAGAAATCTACTTTAGTTATTTCCTTACCAGACCAGACTCTGAACATATAATAGATTAATAAAACGCATTCACTTGTGTGCATGTATATATATTTCCATACCGCAGTTATGGAGCACAGAACTCATTAAAATATTAACCCAATTATTGCTTGCAGTCAGATCAAATGATGAATTATTTGTATGCTAGCAATTTCCTTTGTCGTGTTATGCAAATCACAAAACTTTTGCTAATAATAACAATAATAATCCTCATAGATTGCAAATATCTTCAGGCAGCAGAGAGAGAGAGAAAGAGAGAGAGTTCCTGAGAGCAGTGGAGTAAGCAATTTGGCTGGCATTGTTATAAGTAATTAATATTGCATTCATTAGCCAAATTAAATTTTGTTAGGTAACGAGTGTGGAGTATGAAGGATATGCTCTGTAAAATATTGTTTCCAAAATTTCTACTTAAAATATGCAAAACGTTTCGAGAAATCAAAATCAGTCAGAGAAAGAGAAAGAGGAAGAAACCTTTTGATGCGACTAAAAGCTCTTTGCCAAATGCAAGCAAATCCTGACAAATTGGAAATGAGTGACCTGTAGCTAATATTTTATGTAGTCAAGTCAATGGAGTTGGGAGATGTGAGTTGTGAGAAGTGAGGAGTGGGATGTGAGACGGGAAAGGGTAATTGCCTTAGTGAATAGAGTACGCTGCACTTGGACTTTAATCATGCTTATGAATCGGACTGTTACTGGGATTGGAAATGCGAATGGATATGGGAATTGGAATGGGTATGAGAATGGGAATGGGAATGGATCTGGACTCAAAGTTAGACTCGACTCGAAGGCAAGCAGGAAAAGCAATTCGGTTTGTCATGTGGCCGTTGGTCATGGCCTAGACTGAAATGGAGCCAATGGGTGATATATGGCCGAAGGTAAATGTCCATCCATCTCTTCTAACTAAAGCCAGCACACCTGCATCCCAGTTGTCTCTCTTTCTCGCTCTCTTTCTCTACTCTCTCGATACTCCTCAATGACACATTCACATTTCGCTTTTTGGCATTTGACAGTTTGGACATTTTCTGCTTGCATTGAGTGCTGACGAAGGGAGTTGGACTTAGAATGAGAGAGCAAAATGGACAGGGAGCAAAAGAGAGAGAAAGATGGAGTAAAGGGCGATGCCCTACGAGATGGTTGGCTGAAGCTCAAAAGAAAACCGTCGGTCAATATCATGAAATTCAAGCCGTCAATTCGATGCATACCGAAACAAGCGAGTGGAGCAGCCAAGCGAATGGACAGACTGAGAGATTGAGAGATGTAGCTGAGCAATGGCACTGACAGCAAATTGAATGAATCCATCAGTTGGAAAATGTGGCAACTCTGTGTGCAAGCGATTTATTTATTTAACAAATACTCTATTATCTGCATATAGAATGCAATTTGTAATTTTTAAACTAAACTAATAGATTACTTATAAGTATAAATCAACTAAAAACTAGAACTGCCATTAAAACAGGTGGCAACTCTTTTTAAAAGATAATACAGGTAATATTAATTATATTCTTAAGCTGATTCCACACTCTTAAAGAAAAGACCCTTTAAAGGGGAAAGAGTAAAGAAGTCTTATAAGAGGAAGAATGAGTAATCACACCAACATATGGCAAATGGCGATGACATTGGCAGCAAACTTTTAACTTTGTCCAGCAGCCAAACATCGCAATTACATTCACAAACTCAAACTTACAACCACACACACCCACACATACACATACACATACACACACAAAGAAGTTAAATGGCAGCGAAGGAAGTAGATGAAGCGTTGCCATATCGGTTTGAAAATTCGCTTGATTTGCTTAGCTTTCTGGCCATACAGAAAAGCCAGTTACCGTTATGCGGCGGTAGCTCTGCTGCCAACATGAATGCAGCTCAAACGTGTGTGGAATGAGCAGGAAATTGGGAGGGGAGGAAGTGGCGGGTAGAGTAGGAGGAGACCAGCAACAAAGGCTGTCAAATCAAATGCCCGAGCAGAGTCAACATCTTTTCAATGCCTCAAGTGTGCTGGCGATGGATGCCGATGGAAACTGAATGCAGCACATGCAAAGATGGTAAAGAACAGGGAAGTGAAGGAATGAAGGTGGAAAGGGTGAGGAAAGGGAATGCTTTCAGCCCTGCTGCCAAAGTAGCGCAAAAGTTTGATGACGTGTGACATTGAAAGTTGACTGGCAATAGCAGCATCAGAATCAGATCCGGAGCTGAGCATTCCCAGCCAGTCTAGAACCAGTACCAACTTTATCTCCTTTTTTTCCTACTTCCCACACTCCCCGTCAATGAATCACAACTGTAAAGTGCTGCAATTTGCCAACTCAATTGCAGAGAGATTCGATTTCCCAACACGTGCAATGAGCTCAAAAAAGGTGAGAAATTCATGGAAGGCAAAGAACTTGCAACTTGGATTTGTTGCAAGTGGCAAGTGACAACTGACAGGCGACAAAGAGAGTGACAGATAGACAAATAGTGGGAGAGAGAAAGTAAAATATATCTAGATATCTGCCCTTAAGTTTTCCAATTGCATATTCTGTTATTTTGTTGGAAAACTTTGCTAATCGAATTACAAGAATATTTAAAGTAATGTGGTCAAAAACTTTACTACGTGTCTCTAATTTGTTGACAAAGCTTTCGATAATTTTTGTTTATTTGTCTAAATATTTAACGTACACAAAAAAAACACTCAGCAACTGGAAAACTTCTAATTTGTGTTGCAGAAAAGTATGCTACACTTTTTACACCACAATTTTCTCTCAATTTAATGTTAATTTATTAATGTTGAATACATGTAGTATTATTTTATTTCGACACAGTAATTGAAGTATTCTTCTGAATTGGGTGTTAGTTTGCCAAACAAATTACTCAACAGTGTATGACAATTTTTGCAGACGTTAGTAAATAATCAAGTGGAATTCCAAATAAATTACGAACATTATTCAAATGGCGCTAATGATGCTTAAATTTCCACAGCAAAGCATCAACAATAAACGCATAATATTTCACTGCTTTTCACTTATTTTCTTCGCATTTTTTTCTATCGTCAAATTTGTGACAATGGCAGATGAATAAGTAGAGCAAACCAGAGCGAGAGAGACAGAGAGGGAGGTAGGAAAGACAATATATAAAAAAAGTGTATGTAAAAAAGGAAAATATGAAAATTAATCAGATATGACGTATAGGCATAGGCAAAAAACAGCATAATTTATATTCATCGTATTTGGTTGCCACGGAAAGTACGGGAAATGGAGGTAGGGAGGGAGGAAGAGAGAGGGAAATAAAACGTAATAAATATATGCGATCTGCTCGACAGTGCATAATAAATTTTCCCATTTTATTGGCCACACGCAAAGCACCCGGCTAAGCACTTGGCCAAAAAGAAAAGAAATAAGAACAGAAAAATATGATAACCTCGTGTTTGGATAATGATGAGCAAATGCGTTGCAAAGCAACCAAATGTATATATTTCGGGATTTCTTGTCAAGGTCATTCAGCAGTCCTGTTTGAGTGCTTCTACATTTTTTTGTCTTTTTTTGTTGTTGTTGTAATTCGATTTCGTTTCATTGTCGCTCGCCATCTTTGCTTCAACGCGTCGTATGAGCAATTTGCATGATTCTATAGGGTCTAGACAACAGAGAAGCAGAGGAGGCTACAAATTGAAGACTGAGGCTTTTGACTGTTGTTACAGCTTCTTCGTCTTCTTCTTTTTCTGGCGTTTCTTGACTTTTTTCTGCTTTCTTGATGCCATTTTCTTTTTTGTGGGTCAAGCCACAAAATGGCGTCGCAACGTTGACGATGATTTTATTTGTTTCTTATGTTTTGTTTTCCGCCGAAGCAAGGTTTCCTCAATCTCTTTTATGGCATTCCCCAATCCCCATTCACATTCTATGGCACTGCAGTTTTAACGTCTTTCGGCAAAAGACCGTCAACCACAATGCCGTTATTTATGTGAATGTGGCTTTTGTTTTGTTGCTGTTTTCAAACATTTGAAAAGGGTCGCAAAATCACCCAGCACACATTTCATGTCCTTTCTGTCTTTTAGGAGCGTCCTAGACATACTCTCTAGCAAATAAAGAAATGGATTTTCGATGGAAAAGCAGCAAAAATGAAAATGATGACTTGTTATAAACATAATTTGAAATTTATGGCGAAATCATGTGAATGGGTTTGTTACCAGGCGACAGCTGAGGTCATAACATGTTAAATATGTACATAGAAACATATTTTAAATTTATATAACGCTTTCGGTGACCCTTGTATCATCTAGTTTTCAAAACATTAATGGTTTTAATTGAAACAATTTTAAAACAGCCTTTGAGAACGAGAATCCCAATTTAAATATTTCAATATTTTTCTCATTTATACTTATAAGTACCATAAATACTTTAATCAAAATAATAATAAATGGTTGTGGGTGTGTGGGTGCGTGTGATTCTGCGATAACTAGGCAAATCAGGCAAATACATTGACCAAAAATGCAGTGAGGCATTTGATGCTTCAACCATAGTTGCAAATATCTGCGGTGTTTTCATGCCGTCATGCCGAAAATGATTCGCGGTTTGCAAACTTGTGCGATTCATTGCATTCATGAATAAATCGTGTACAAAATTTGTATACAAAATGCATTCAATGCGACATTTAACATATGCAGTTATGTATGTTGTGTTGTACACATTAGCATAACCAATGCAATACAGCTGTTAAACGGATTTAGCATGAATTTCATTAATTGCTTCCAGTGCAATGCAATAAAATATTCAAATATTTTAAAAAGCAGAGAGAGAAAAAGTGCTATATTTTTGATAGGAATATTCTCTATATACTGAAATGCAAAGCGGATATTAAAATGTTAGCGTTATGCTTGTTTTCTTTGACAATGTTATCGATAACAGCTTTCTAGTGCTCACATACACTTTATAGCCTTTTATTTACTCTGGTTGAATGTAAGCTTCCTTGCTTATAAGTACGTGAATTGCTTTTAAGTTGCAAAGTTAAACTAAACTCAGTACAACAACACCAGCAACTGCAACAACTGCATTGCACCTAAATGCACAACAACAACAGCACTATAACAGCTAAAACCAGAGCATAAACGAAACATGTGCAAAGCAGTGAAAATCCTACGTAATCGTTGCGTACGCCAGCGGCAAACACTGCTTGCAGGCAGAGTAGAGTAGAGCAGAGCAGAGTAAGCAAGCAACAACTGTAACAAGCTGCCGTGTGGAAAATATTTATGGACGCGGTTTATACGCCAAATGCATTCTATAGAATGTGTTCCACTCTCTACCTTCCACACACTCACAAGTGCACTTGCTCTTTCTTTCTCCCGCTCTAACACACACGCTTTGCCTGCAGTTAACGTTGTCTCTGCACTGCTTTACGCTCTCTGCTCTCTCTGTCTCTCTGCATAAATATCATTGTGTGTGTGCGTTAAGCAGTGCGTTAAAGTGTTTATGTGCTGGCTTGTCTACCAGCGTGCATATGTGCGTGCGTGTGTGTGTTTAAACACAGACAGAACGCGGCCCGTTATTTCTTTTTGTTGTTTCATTTAACGCTTTTTGGCACTCAACGTTACAGTGCCACCTGCCGTGCTATCGCTACTTACTCTCTCGCTCTTCTTATCTGTCGCACTGCTCACTCCACTTATATGCTAATTTTGCTCAGCACATTTTATATTTATACGTTGCTGACAACAGCAGGCAACAAAAGTGTAAATTGCAACGAACTTAACTGTAAAACCACAGGGTTGCATTCTCTCGTTCGTTCGTTCGTTCGTTTGAAGTTGCCTTTTGCTGTCGTTGTTGTTATTCCGCTGTTGTCATAATTAAAACGCGCTGCATAATTGCCAAACAATGGCACAACGGCACTGCCAGAGCAAAGGAGTGAACAAGAGAGGGTGTGAGGTGGGGAGTAGGATGTGGAAGAGAAAGGGGGAGATTGTGTATCCAGCTCCCCTGTGGTCTTCTCTTGGGTCCCATTGCAATCACATCCATTTATTCGACTGCCTAACAAAGTGGACAATGTCCAATTTTTTTCCCGCTGGTTCCCTGTTTGCATTGCGCAGGCCATCAGCCAACACATACACAAACACACACACACATAAGTACACAGCGAGTATTTACAACGAAGAGCTCTACAAAATGTTGCCTACATTTTGGGCCATCATTGTATATAACGGTGCCTGGCAGAGCGCCAACAAAACTCTTAAACATTGTTCCAAACGGTTGTCACATACGGCACACAACTAGATATATGTCGTTAGAATGGGAGCATCAAATGATAGTGGAAATTACAAAAAAAGCACGATAGCAATATGGTGTAATAAGAAGAAAAAAGTAGGGGAAGGAGAAGTAGCAGTAAAAAAGATACAAGGCAAGCGAATGTAGAAAAGTGCAATCACTTTTGTTGGCAAAATTTGTATACCCGTTACTCGTAGAGTAGGGGTATACTTTAAACGTTTCAAAAGGCAACAGAAATATTGTCATTATCCTTTGTATGAAATTTTAAAGCATCTGAGCCCTTAAATCAGTTAATTAAATTCTACTTGAATCAAATACCGGGTATCACATAGTCGTAATTTATTATATTTGCTAAATACAACAAAATTGTAAAAGAAATTCACTAAGTCGGTCTAATTACTTACTTTATATCTTTCACTCGCTCTTCTCTTCCATTTCTTATTTACCCTTTCTCCTCATTTTTATCTCTTCCTTTCCTTTTACTTACATTTGAAAATTTCTTGTCTTTATTCGCCGCACTTTGTTGTCTTTAATTTGAAAGTTGCGACCCAAAAGAAGTCGAAATGCATTGAACAGAAAAAAAGGTCTCTCAATATTATCACAACTGCTCGACATACCGGAACTTTGTTACCAAAGAGATTCACATTTTGAACCGCATCATTTGGCCCAAGACCCATGAGCGCTCAGATACTTTACTCGGATATAACCTGGGCCAATTTGCCCTCTGCTTTCTATGTAAAGTTAACTACATATTTATTTTAAATTTTCCGCACTCTTTGGCTGCATTCAAGCCAAAAACGCCGGAAGTTTCGATAAGGTTGGCTGTCGATGTTATTTTGGGGTGGCTCTACTTTGGGTACTTCTTTTTCGGGTGGTTCACTTTTGGGTGGTTCATTTGTGTGGTTCATAGGTTGCTTGCTCGCTTGTTTAGGTGGCCTGGCTTCGATTGCTTTGGTCTCATTTTGCCGCATGACACGGCAACCATAAAATATTCGACCAAAGTGCACTCACACATGCACACACACACACATAGACACTCCCACACACACACACACACACACATGGACTGCCACACTCACGTCGTTGTGGTTTCAATAATCAATGAGTTGATTTTATGAAATTTTCTGTTTTCCTCACATGCCACGCCTTGCCACTCCCTCCCCTCATTTCATAATGTTTTGCTTTAAAGCACACACACATACGCACACACACACATACCTACCCACAAATACTCTCGTTAAGCTCGCTTGCATGTGAGTGTGGACAAAATTATATTAACGAGAATTTTTGGAATTTTTTGCATTCATTTTCGCATTACTGACTTGGGTCTTTTAGTCTGTGCCTACAAAGCAAAAACCGCCTGTACCCTGAGCCCTGAGCCCTCAGCCCTGACCCCTGACCCAGGAACGCAGAGTGCTTATTGTGGCTCAAAGGTCAAATGAATTTTAATTAATATTTTAATTAATAAAACCACAAGCTTTTTGGCCCAAGCGAAAAATCTGCTTAAATTGATTTATGTTATGAATAAAGTATCGAATAAACTGTACTTTCTGTATCTTTTTTCAGAAATACTGTATTTAATTTAAGCATACATGATCTCGCGGAGCAACAGCGTCTAGTTTGGACGTCGCCGGAGGATGATACCAAAATGTGTCTAGTCAAGGGCAAAGATGAGGTGAGTACAGTAATCTATCTATATAGCCAATAAAATTCTTAAATTTATACTCAATTCCCGTTAATATTGTGGAGTATTCAATATCACACAATTTAGCTGTTGGAATAGAAGTGTTGTGTTTGAAAATATCGATAAACTTTGCTGGTATTTGGCTTTATGATAATTTCCATTTTCATTTCCATTTCCATTCGAATTTGTATTCTAAGTTTTTTTTTTTGTTTTGTGTTGTCGCTGTTGCTGCAAGTTGTTTTGGGTTAAAATGCTTCCGTTGCAGCGGCAACTTTGCAAGAAATGGAAAATAGATGAAAAACAAAGCAATAAAATAGTTTTTCCACCCACTTTCCCTCACACTCCCGTTAGTTTTATCGCGCTACAAATGTGAACAAGTGCAACAACTTTTATTTATTTTTTTTTTGGGTAAATTGATTTATGCAACTTGGTTCGTTCTTTATTTATTTCCAGCTTCTTGTTGTCCTTTTCTTTCGTTCGTTCTGTGGCTTTGGCTGAGAAATCGAAATAAATATATATATTGTTTGCATTTGTAGACCAGTTTGACCCATTAGGAAAAGTGCTGCAGCTAAAGGTGGCTTATAAGCTCGACCGAAATGAACTTTCTGTCTTGGTTAATGGAAATGGCAAACAATTTCGAGTTGAATTCGTTATTGGCTTGGCTTGGAGCGGTAGTAGCGGCAGTGGCGATAGTGGCGGCAGCTGTGCGTTCTGTTGTTGTTCGCCTTCCGTTTCCGGTCAAGTAAACAAAATGGCGCAGCAGCACCGCAGCAAGGAGAAATGAAGGACATGCCGCCATTTTCCGACTCTCGTTGCATGCTCAAGTGCACTTCTGGCATTGCCAACAACGCTGACGTAATTAAGCAACACTTGTTGTTGCCCCAAAACACACACACACACAACACACACTCACACAGACACACGGAAAGTGCTGCAACAACTAGAAGCAGGTGTAATTTGTTGAACTCAATTTGCTTCACTTGACTTGGCTCCCCAGCTTGTTATTTATAGCGTCAAGTTGGCCAGAAAGGAAAGAATTAGCCTTTCCCTTTATTTCTTTGGCGCAATACTAAAAAAAAAGGGCTTCAATCCAACTAGATTGCCTCTCTCTTTCCCCCTTTCCTCCTTCGCCTCCTCCTGATATGCCATGGCGTGTAAGTTTCCCATTCTTTTATCACAAAAGAGGAAAAAATATATATTAATATGTGTGTGAGAGTGAATTTGAGCGCCTAATGAAAAGTTCAAAATTTACAAGTTTAATTAGCTGACATTTTGGCTAATTCAAGTCGGAGTTAAGGAGAAGGAAATAAGCGCAAAGTTGGCCTAAAGCAGGTCTGACCTTATGCCTGGCCAAAGGAAATTGCAGTGAGAAAACTCACGCGAAATTTTTTCTTGCACACTCAGTGTTGGAAAACGCCCCTGAAAATGATTCATGTCTAAATTATACCATAGTTAAATGGTCTGTTAAACTAGTTTAATGTTTAACAATTTAATATTCAACATAGCAATTTTGTTAGCCTAATTTTAAACAATCTGTTACATCACTTAAATGCGTCGCGTTACGCAACACTGCAAAAGAAAGAACGGAAACAAAAATGGCGCAGACTAACAAACAAACAAACAAAGAAGAGGCGCCAAAAACTTTTCTCATTTACGCTGAATATTTTAAGGCCAATTGTTTGAAGAGGCGCTGAAAAAAATCAGTGATTGTTAAATTTGTTAAACGTTTCCAGAAAAAGTCAGAAAAGAAAAACCTGGTCATTTTAATAAGCCTCTCAAAATGGACGAATTCGTGTTGTTTTTATTTTGTGAATACCCTTTAATAGACGCATACAAAGGGTATTCCATGTAAAAATAATTAAACACATAAAAACGGTAAAACTTAAATAGATTTTTTACAGGGTAACAAGTTGAACTAATTAAGTAATAAAATACTGACAAATATGCTTTAGGTATGGACTATATTGTCATAGTACTATATACTTTAAATATGTCTCATTTGGTGTTTAAAGGGGCGTTTGAAGAATTGTGGAGAATTGTGAGTTAAAAGAGTCTTTAAGTGACTTGAAATGCACAGGGTATTATGTAGTCGATATACAAAGTATTACAGTAAAATATGTACATATATGTTCAATACAATAACCCAAACAATGAATGTCTTTAACAGGGTATTTTGCAGTCGCACAACATACAGAAATGATTTTTGTGTGCTTAAAACCCATAATGGCGGCCATTTTGTTTAAAATGCGAGCCGGATGTTATAAAGTTGGAGTATCAAAGCTCTTTATATTGAACGTATCGCGGATATGAATTTTTCAACCTCACACACACATCCACACACACACGCACACACAGCGCACACCACTAGGTGTTTTTATAAAGACACCGGTGTATTTTCACACAACCATACATGCACAAACAAACACACACACACACACACATATTTGCATTGTCGTTGTCGCTGTTCGTTGTAAATTTTTAATTGATTTATTATTTGCCGCAATGTTTTATTAAACTTGTGTAAACAGAGGTAAAAAGCGATGGTTGACACACGCCAGGCGTCAGTCCACCGCCTCCGGTGCCACGCCCACATACCTTCTGGGTTCGAGAAATGAGCAATTGGTCAGCAGTCAGTCAGAAGCTGAATTTTCTCCCTTTGGCCAAAAATCCCGAATCGTTCAAACAAAGTGAACATTAAATGCGGTCAGCTGAATACCCCCTACAATTTACTATGTGTGTGTGTGTGTGTGTGAGAGAGTGTTTGTGTGTGTGTGTGTGTGTGCAGATGGCGTGAATTAATTAATGAAACCGAGTTAAAATATTTGATTAAATTGTTTAAGCCAAATATTACGAACGTCACGCTCTGGTGACAAAATATTTGCACAAAAACTTTGCATGTTTGTTAAATATTTGCGTAGAAATTTTAATTGTGTTTCACGGAAATCAATAAAAATATAAAATCGTTCATCATCGAGCTTAAATTTATAGTTATATTTGTTAGGTTTTGGCCTTTGAGGAATTTATTTTGAGCTAGCAAACGCTCCGTATACGTGACGTTTATTACGCATTCGCTCTAAAGTCATTAATTTGATCTGAATTTTATATATTTTACTGTCTAAGATATTCGCATTCTAAATTCTTTAATATATTATCCTTTAGTTTATTAAAAAAGAATTATTTTTGGTATAATACAAAATAATTACCAAAATAGTTTATTTGGGTTTGTTTTACTTCTTAAATTCCTGCGCAAAACTAAAATCAATCATTCAAAATGTCAATAAGTGGACTACTAAAAATAAGAATACCTTTTTGTACTTGTTGTTGTTTTGTTTTGCTGGTTTTGTTGGCCATGGTTTACTCCCAGAGCTCGGCGTTTCCAAATGAAAGACAAACAGACGATTAATTTTGAATGGCAGACGAATATTTGGTCAAGCCTTGGGCAAGAAAGGAAAAAAGTAAATAAACAAAAGAGGAGCAAATGGCGGCAACCTGCTGAGCGCAGGACCGAAGTCAACAGATTACTAGTATGAGGGACAAAGGGAGGGGACAAGCAACGACTTCAGCAGAATTAATGAAATTCCAAATGCCAGAGCAAAATGTCAAAATGAAATGAGTGATTTGAATGGATGTACGCATTTGAATGGACCACAATTCGCCCTAACCCCTCGAAACCCTGAACTCCAACTGCCGCTACACCTGCCAACAACAAGTGAGATAAATGAGGAAGAAAAAGGGAGATAGGGGGTGTAAAAAGAGACAGCAAAATGCCAAAGTCCTTTTGCGGTCGTGTCGTTCTCACTGAAACTCTCGGACAGAAGGCCAAAGTCGATGTGGAGGTTTAAATGTGAATGTGAAAAGTGTTGGACACCTGTGCATAAATTAAAAGCAATTCCGTATTCCAGTTGAACAATAGCTGTGCCTCGTTTCAAACTCTGAACGTTGAAATGAATGAGAAATTGTGTACTTCTCGTTTCCTGACCACAATGAGAGAGCAACAACTAAACATCTCTGGGAACGCAAGTGTTTAATGATGAGTTTAACATACAGTCTGTCGAAAGTAGATAATGGGCGTTGGTAGGAAGAACAATTCAATATTTGGTCAACCACTGAATTGACTACAACCTCAATCGGCATAAAGTTCTCACACAAATACACAAAGCATTTAAATTATTTTTACTTACTTAATGAGCCTCACAAAAGGGCTTGATGTACATTCATATTTAAACAGGTCGTCCTTTAGCCTTTTTTTGGCTAAATTTTACAACTGTTGCTCATTTTGGCCATTTCATTAGCAGTCCCAACATAAAGTTTACTTCGGAAAATGGCATAAACTGGCCCAAATAAAATAAATTCTTTGTTGTACGACCCTAAAACGGACTAACAACTAGGAGGAAAGTCTACAGTCGATTCACCCAACTGTAAAAGTCCCTGTACTCATTCTAGGGCATATTTTCCCTTAGAATAAGCAACAATTCCCATAAAAATAATAAGTTTTTTACCGATTTGGCAAAGAGCGGCTATGAAGTCGTTCTTATAACATAATAAAAAGCTAATCAATATTCAGTTTCACCAACAAGGTGGCAATAAATAATAATAAGCAGTGACAGGATCTTTATACAATGGAACTCAGTGGTAATAAATGTTAAAAATCACTTACCGCTCAATTCTCCTTGTTTTCGTGAGAGGAAACTGGAAGATGAAAAGAAATTGTATTAAAAATAAGCTAATTAAGTTATAAATAATGGACAATTTTTAAAATATTGTCAATTAAATTAACATTTGTAGAAGAATTAAAAGAGAACTATTAAATATATTGAAGTAAAATAAATAAATAATTGCTTAGTTAGGTTATGATAACACTCACATCTAAATTAGCTTTAATTAAAACACAACACTCACTATACTTTCACTTAATTTTACTTCACTCTCACTTAATTTTAATTCACTTTCACTTTATTATTGCACAAGACAGGATCACAAGCCTGATAGGACGCAACAGGGAGCCACATAAAAAAAAATTAAAGAAAAACACTGTGTGTAATTCCACTGCACTTTATACACTCCACTTTACACTGCACTTTTCACTGCACTTTACACTGCACTTTCAACACTACACTTTTAACACTGCACTTTATACACTGCACTTTTAGACTTCACAACACTTTTTCACTGCACTTTTAAACTGCATTCAAGATTATTACACTGCACTTCAATACACTTCACTTTACTCCACTTTTGATTTTCCGTCGGCATAAATTGATTATAATGCACAACAAATAATTGCCTCACATACTTTTAGGCTGTGATCTTAATCAAAAAAAAAATTGCACATTCACTTCACACTATTTCTATTGATTTGCTGCTTCACACAAAAAAAAAAAAAAACAACACTCAGCCTGGCCGAAGAGACACGCGATTTATATATTCTAAGCGAAGAGCGAGCGAACGAACGTAATTAAAAGAGAAACCGACACGATGCGTCCCGACGCTGCGCATGCATTCTGCTGCATATGTAAGAGAGCGCGCGTAAGAGATTACAACAACAACGTTGATCGACGGCGAAAAAGAGAGCAAAGAAAGTGGCGCACAAAAGAAAATGCGTTAGAGTTGGAGTTGGAGTGGGAGAGTGTGAAAAAATATGGCGAAATGCGCGCAAAACGTGCGCCGCCACCAGGGACTCCGCTAATAGAAAATTTTTCAAACGTTAATAAAAGTAGTTATTTCAATATATCTTACAATTATTTTATATGCATATTGTGCACACGACAACGCTCTTTCGTTTGATACATAATTTAAGCCGATCGGACCGAAATTAATTATTTTTTCACGCTCGTAACGCGGAGCACATAATTAAGCGTGCAGAAAAAACCGATGCGCAAAAAAAACTAAACGATTAGCGAATATCACTTATCGATTATCGAAGATGAACTTGTTCACGCTGAGAACTTTTAATATCGAACTGAGCTTGTCGGAGCTGAGCTTTTGCGCTAACGGATATTCAAAAATAGCAATTGATATATAATAATAACTAATTAAGCAACAACAACGGGGAAGCAGCAATATTAATAAAAGTAAATTTAAATAAATAAAAACTGATAATTATTTTATGTAATATAATATAGACTATTGTAATAAGGAAAATAAAATATATGTTAAATACTGCGGGGCGGTAAAGGGCGTACTCTTTTTTAGAGTACGGGGTCTAACAACACCACAGTCCCACTTAAAACAGAGTCCAGTTAATATGTTTGTGTAAGGAGTGAGTTTAAGTTTACAAGCAAAAATACTTTAAAAATCGAACAAGTCGCTTCATTTTCAAGCCCCAACTCTCTTGCTTGTGTTGTCTCTCTATTTGCGTATCGTTAACAAAATCTGTTGCCTACCTGCAGGCGTTTTTGCACTGAGAGACAGAAACTGCCAAAAGTTACAGAAGTCACATTTCATGTCTGCCAACTGGTAGGCCTTTAAATTGATGTCCTGTTTCTCCAGTTTTATCCTTCGTTACACGCAAAGCCAGAAAAAGAAACAATTTGGTAAAATTTTGGTAAATTTTCCAAAACGTTTACTTTGCCAAATTGCACCATATTTGACTTCTGTTCACTTCTGCTCTGAAGCTGACAAACACGTTTTCATTGTCATCGTGATTAATGCCAAATTTACTTGATTTGGTTGCTTAGCTGTGATTATGTCAGGTCTTTTCACAAATGTATCAGACAACAAATGAGAGTGTCATTAAATCTAGATTAACAAACTTTAAAATTTAGTTTAATTTATGCCAAAAATACTAAAAATTACACGCTCAATAAATTGTTGAAACACTAAAATAATTAACAATTGAAAAAAAGTAGCACATAAATTGTGACAACTAATAAAAATATAAGAGAGTTTAATTATTTATTAAGCAACTAAAAACACAGTGCTAAATAACAATAAACAGCAGCCATAATTTCCATAAAACCGAGGCAAATTAATAAATTGTGAACTTAATTGCAATCTGCTCACATAGAAATATTCCAGTTCTATGTATACCCTGTTTTAGAATGGTATGCGATGGTATAAACTATGCTCAACAGTGTCGCTGTCTGTGTTCCTGTTAATTACAAAAACAGCAATAATGAAAAGTACACCAAAAGCACAAGTGACAGTTTCCCAGTCCTATGGAAATTCCCTTGGAAAAACCGACCTCATTCCATGCTGCCTGTGTAATTGTTGTAAAATGTGTTTTGTTAATTTATTTAAATTTATGCGAAAATGCAGGCACAGCAACAATGACAACAACTCTATAACTAACAGACTGGTAACTGCCAAACCGCAAACTAAGCAACAACAACCGCAACAACAACAACAACAACAGCAACTACAACAATGACTACTTAAACAACAACTGTGTGAAACAGCAATGCAAACGGTTTAAATATTTAAAACAATAAACAAAATGAAATGGAATATGTTGTCTGTTCTGTCTGTTCTGTCTGTTCTGCAAGTGCCAAAAGCTTTAAAAGCATTTTATTAAAATTATGAAATCATTAAACAACAAATTTCTAAATTCTAAAATAAAGTTTCTTTAAAACTTTTAGTTAAAGACATTTCTTTTGTATAACTTTCTGATAACTATGTTATGGTTATTAATAGACCCCGTGCTTTAAAAAATGAGTTAGGGGTCTATTAGGTTTATCAGAAGCGAAATGTTCGTAACAGGCAGAAGGAGACGTAACCGACCCCATAAAGTATACATATATATTTTTAATCAGCATAAACAACGGAGTCGATATAGCGATGTCCGTCCGTCCGTCCGTCTGTATGGACACCTAGATCTCAGAGACTATAAAAGCTAGAGCTACCAAATTTGGAATGAAAGTGCGTCTATTTCGCAAGCAGATCAAATTTATTTCAATTTGGTGTCACGCCTATTACCGCCCCCGCAAACTGTATACAACTATTTTCACATCATCATAACTTGAAAACTACTTAAGCTAACGGGACTAAATTCACATATTATGTGTATGGTGTCATTATAACTATCCTTATCTAGTTTTGTCCGGATCGGACAACTATAGCCTATAGCGCCCATAAGACAAATCGGTCGAAAATGAAAAATTTGTATGAAGACCTGTAGTATTAGTTAACTGATCGCAAACAAACTCACATATTATGTGTATATAATGATTATAACTATCCTCACCAAGTTTGGCCCGGATCGGACAACTATAGCTTATAGCGCCCATAAGACAAATCGGTCGAAAATATCTTATTTGTTAGGAAAAAGCGTACTAGAATGAGTGCCGGGTCTTTTACAGCCGATTCGCTCGACTGTAGCCTTTCTCACCTGATTTTGCTTTCACAAATCAAAACAATTTTTGTTTTATATATTTTTTCTTAATTTTCTACCTTTTATTTCTTTAGCTCTCAGCTCAAGTAACTCGTGTAGAGCTCTTCAGAAATTCAGCAGAAAACTAACAAAAACAGTTAACCTGAAAACCATTTATTAACTGAAAATTTAAGGTTTACTTTTAATAAATTTCTATTGTTCTGCCAAATTCTGTTGTAAGAGGCTTAATAAAATGTGCTTTAAAGTTAGTCAATTAAATATTCCAGCTGATTTAAAAGAGGCATCAGTTTAGGTAGGAAATATGTATGGGAGTTTGGAGATTTTACCAAAAATAAATTGTTAAAACTGATAACCAAACGACACTAAATTCGCGTCTGAATTGTGTTTTGTTTACAAGCAAAACGATGTCGTGGGTAAAATGTGAAAATTAGTAGGCAAACAAACGAAACATTTGAATAATTTAACAGAGAAGAAGAGAAAAAGAGGGAGAGAGACAGCGAGATTGATAGAGAGAGACAGCAAGCAAGTCAGCTAGGTAAATGGAAAATGTTTTCTGCTGAGAGTGCCGGGAAATATTTCAAATGATTTGTCATGACACAGTGCAGTATTCACTTCCGCTGTGTACAATTTGTAGGGGTAGGGCGGTAGGTGGTAGGCGTGTCACTCTGTTAAAAGTTCTCGCATGCTGCTGCCTTTCGTTCGGGCGCACGATGCGTATGCGTATTTTATATGTTAAAGTGCAAAAGGTGAAATGGAATTGAGAGCACAGCAGCCTCCCCATCGTTACCGGCATTACCTTTTAATATTTATTGAGTTGCAACTTGGTTAGTTTGCCTCCTGCCACACCCACTTGCCCCACATCTCCCCCCTCCCCCCCATGCTCGACTGCATAGTAGTTTAAGTGTATTTGTTACGCATTATATATTTCAATTTGCAAAACATTTATGCTAAATACACATACGCATACAGATGCAATTGCCGATGGAGAGAGATGGAGAGAGATGCAGAGAAAATGGCATACAGCATTTTGCCGGCTTTCTTTCCGGCCTCGTTAGTCGAAAGTTGCTGCATTCTCGTACACATTCAGGCCAAAATGGCAAACGGAAGTGCACGTTCTTTTGATGAACATATGCATATGTTAGTAGTCCCCACTCTCCCTCTCTCACTCTCTCTCGCGCTCTCCCTCTCTCTTTTAGTCTTTCTTCCTCTCTCGCTTTCACTTCATAAAGCATGCATTTGTGTATGTTTTTCCATTACCATTTTTCATTTCCCATTTCCCATTTGCCATTTGAAATTAGAGCGCAGTTCGGCATGACCATAAAATAACCGACTTGTTGTCCAATTTTTAAAAGTCAACCATACACAAAATACGACTTTTTTAACTTTTGTTAAGTCTGTAGTTTTAGTAAAACAACAAAAACGTTTCTTATTTGAATAATAAACTATTATTTTCTTTAACGAGTGTTGAGAAATGTGAATTTATTGAAATGTCTATTGATATTCCTATAAAACTTATGATTTTTCCTATAGTCCTAACTCCCTAAAATACTTTTAATTAATTACTTATCTCTAGTTACTTAATTCTTCTTACCAAACACTTACTCATTTCTACTTTCTACATTTCCTTATGCTCTTTTCAGGAGGCCTGCCAGAACTACATACGCATTATGGTGGTACCATCGCCTGGACGCCTCTTTGTCTGTGGCACGAACTCATTTCGTCCCATGTGCAACACGTACGTCATCAACGACAGCAACTACACACTGGAAGCGACCAAAAATGGTCAGGCTGTGTGTCCCTATGATCCACGTCACAATTCCACCTCTGTGCTGGCGGGTAAGTGTTTATAATTGATTCATAAATACTTTGGAGTTAGAGAACTAGAAAGATTAAAAATTTTGGTGGAGTTTGTCATTAAAATAAACTATAGAAAGATAACAGTTCTTGTAAAGTAAAGACTTAAGATAATGTTAACAATCTAATATAAGAGTAATCCTTTAAAAATTTAATAGAGGGCTCTACAGATTCTAAAAACTTTAAGGGATTTGTTTATATAAGAAAATCTCATTCCTTTTTCTGTAATTCTCAAACTTCAATACTTTTATTTCAAAGTTAGCTTTTTTCTTGCTTTTTTATATAGTTCACTTTCAAAAAGTTCACTGTATATTAACTGTGTATTTAAGTAGAGAGTGTTTATACCAAAACTGCGGTATTTTCCTTTGCCTTTATTAATTCCTTATGCACAAATCGTTATTAAATTGTCATTTGTCATGCAAACTTATTTCAATAGGGCGCTGTGGCTGACACCCCAACCCAAACAGCCCTAACTCCCAGGTCTTAACACCTCCATCCCTAAGGTCCTAAATAGCACCCTCCACAGGACACTTTTTCCCCTAGCTTTAACCCATTTCCCCCTATAAAGTTTCCTTTGATGAATTTTGTAGTGTTTTCGTTGGAGCGAAACGCGTTGAATGCTAAGTTAATTATAGTATAAAATGATATTTAAAATGGCTTTAAAATACATTATAAAATTATAAATAAATTTATAATTAAACTGTATACTTATATAAGAGTTAGTACAGCAAAAAGAGCAGTTTTTTAAGTTCTCTTTAAAAAACATTTTAAATTCATTTCCAACTTAAAGTTTATTCACTTTAAACAGGGTATTTTTCAGTCTACTAAGCACTTTCTGTTTGTTTCTTTTTTACTACAACAGTTCTGTATATTTGTTTGAGGAGCTCTCCACACCAAGGTAGGGGGGGGTAGGGGAGTTGTGGTCAGAGGGGTATGAGGTGAATTTGAATTCGTTTCGCATTTACGCTATTGACGTTGATTTTATTGTTTGTTTAACATTTTATTGAAATTTATGACAGTATTTGTTGGTATTTTTTTTTTTTTTAGATTTTCCTTTTTGTTTAGGGCAGTGGGGAACGGAGGGCGTGGCATTTGCATTTGCCATTGTTTGACAGCCAAATAAACCGCGAAAATTCCAAATGGTTTATTGCTTGGAAAAGTCAATAGAAAATTTTCAGAGAGGGAAAAACAAAGGGAAGGAAATTTTAAAGAAATACATGAAAATTATTTAAAGTTCACTTTAAATTGAAGTAAAGTTTAGTGCTTAAACTATTTTTGCTCTCATTTTCAACAATTAATTAGTCAACATTAATTTCGATGATTTATGACGCTTTGTGGCAACTCATCGCTTTCACTTGATGTCAAAATTCAGTTGCTAAATTCTGACTTGGCAGCAGAACTTTTAACTGCAAAGGGAGGGGGGAGAGAAAGGGAGAGAGTGGTGGAGAGAGGGGGAGAGAGAGGGGGAAAGAGTGGGTTGAGAAATCAAGGCAGTAAACATGCAATTTTGGTAAGCGACTGACAGCAAACATGGTTAACTCTTGTGCACTCTGGCTCTTTGGCTGCTTGCCACGCCCCCTACATTACCTCCTGCCCTACTCTTAACTATTCTTGTATGTTGCTCTGCTCTTGGTTGTGATAATATTTCCACTTGGCGCCCATAAATCGACGCTTTTCGCGGCATGTTGAAGTTTTGCCAAACGTGATTTGTTTGCATTTCATTGTCTGCACACAAGTTTTAGACTGAAGGCGTGGCCAGAGGGCGGAGGGTGGTGGGCGGAGGGTGGAGGGGAAGGTCAGGGTAGTTGCTACCAAAAACTTTTGCGCCAGAATCAGAGCCAAAAACAGCAGCCAGTTTGCTCTTGTGCCATAATATCGATAAACGTTTATAACTAACTTGAAAGTGTTTTGTGGTCATATGCGAGACGGTGTGTGTGTGTGTGTGTCGGTGTGTGTGTGTGTGGGTGTGTGTAGCGAAGTGTTGCGGCAAACTTCCGGCGGATGCAACCAACATGTGTGCCACGTCCATTGAGGCTGCTGTTATTTGGGCCAATGTGGGCCATAAGAGTTTATCATCAACAAGCTGCCACATCCGGCGTCCTGAGCAACCTGAAACAGCACTCCCCCTCCCCCCACTCTCTTCCCCTCCCACTCTCTTTCTCTCCTCTCCTTCTTCCTACTTCGCTCTTTGTTTTGATTCCACTTTGATTGCATTTTATGGCGTTAATATTAAATCGACATTTTTACATATTGGCCCCATTTCGTGTGCTGTCGATTTATCGCTAACTGAATTTGGTTATTTAGCAGTAGAAAAAATCACAGTTTATGGCAGGGGTAGCCGCCATCTTGTTTAGATTACAAATTGGCCCAAGCGGAACACAAACTGAGAGAAGAAAAGCAGGGAAAGCAGGAAAAGCGACAGCAGCTAAACTGAATGAAAATGTTATCAATTCAGTTTTCATTCGTGACAGTGGGCGTTTGTGGTGGCTGTGGGAGTAATGGGCGTGGCACTTGATAGGTACTTTCTAACATAGAAAATGTTTTTTGGGTAACAACTTTGTTCACAGGTTTTTCATGCAATGTGACAGTTTTTCTAACGGTTTTGTGGAAAGTGGGAAAAGGGGAAAAAAAAGAAGTTCGCGGACAACAATTTTTGTGGCAATTTCGCTGTGAAAATATTGCTGTAACCATGATGAAGTTTCCAATTGGTTTTCCCCTCAGCAATACAGGCCATTGAACCATTTATTCGTACAGTATTCGGCATTTACCATTCGCCCCGGCACGACGACAATATGGCGGAAGGCATTTATTATTGTTCGATTTAAAAGTGCATGCGAAATAAATTTCAATTGGAGACAAAAACTTTACCAATAAAAAAATTAAGCTAAACTTTTTGCTTTCCTCTCTGTCTCTGTCTATTTCTGCTTTTCTTCTTCTTCTTCTTTTTTTGGCTGTCAGTCATTGAGATTGGGAATGCATTTCGATTTGGATTTGGATTTGGATTTGGTATTGTGATCGTTATTGAGTCTGAATTTCAAGCAATGAATCGACAATTTGTCTGCCTTTGTCAGTTAATTGGCGTAATGTTTTCATTGGCAAGACAACGGATAACGGAATCTGTTTGGTTATTGAATTATAAATGAGCTGTTCAAGCCAATGTCAAATTCCGGCAATAACAATTGGCTGAGACAAATGAAATTGTTATGGAAGTTGTCTTCATTGGTGGCACAAGATTCGAGTTAATTATTGTATTCTAAATGCTGACAATTAGTTGAAGGTCGTTACAGAAGATTACAGTATTATTTTTAACAATTTACATGTAGTTAAATGTCCAAAATAGTTTAAAAAAGTTGTTTTAAAATTTTATTAAAACCTTTTTCTCTTCTTCTTCTTAAATAAATTTCTATTTCTATACTAAGTCTCCCTCAAAACTGCTTCAAATCAATATATCGATATTCCAGCAGCCTATCGATAACTTATTGCTGTGTAATTAACAGTTCGACACATTTAAAACTCTAGGCAGCTCTCTGTTAACTATTTTTGACATTTCCTGTCTTGAATATTAAGTTTACGTATTTATTAAAATATCATGACCAACACCCGAACACCCCTCCCCCTCTCAATCCCCCACTCCCACTCCCACTGCCCTCCCACATTCATTTGCCTTTTGGGGCACTTGAAAATATGGGCTTAAATGTCTTACCAATTCGTGCACGCCTCACAGAACAATGCGAACAATAGTAATAAATAATTTATAAGTGCGCATTTGCCACATTAATCACGAGCTGACGCTGCCGACTGGAAAAGCGAAAAGCGAAAGGCAAAAAAACAAAAAAGCTGCGAAAAGAGCTAACGGGAAAATCCCTTGGTAAAAAGTTTTGTTCACCGGCTCCTCCTCCACCCCCCTCAGTGCTCCTTCAAGCCAAAGTCGACGCATATTAATTTCGGCACAACCTCCGGGGTATCCTCAACGCAGGACAACCCTACGCCCTGCCCTCTGCCCCCCCTCAGCCCCTATTTCCTTCCCTTTTTCAGGGGGGTGGGGGGTCGTGGGAGTGGGAAAAACTGGCGAAGCGTACAAATTGCCATCACTTGCGTTCAATTTTAGACTTTTCCAAGCAAATGCACAGACGCGATTAAAACGCTGACGAATGGCGACATCGTCTGTAGGTGCCAGCGGTGCGGGGGGAGGGGGTGGTCGGTGGGCGAGAGAAAGGAGGCGTGCCTGTGGACTGTCCGAAAAATGTCAAGGGCCAAAAAGGCCAACGTTGAAACTAAACTGAACTGAACTGAAAGCCTGGACAAGGACATGGCCAAAACGGTCTTGTAGCTCCTTTTCACCCCCTTCAAACAGTTTGCCTATTTGCATATTCAACACGAACAACAAGAACAACAATAACAACAGCAACAACAACGACAACAAAAAACCAGAATTGGTCCAATTTTGGCCGCGTCGTCGTTTTGGCCGTTTTAAAGCCCAAAACTCAGTTTGAAGTCCATGAGGGAATATGGCGCATTATCGCATTTGCATATGGCGAAAAGGGATGTGTGTGTGTGTATGGGTGTGTGGGTGTGTGTGTGTGTGTGTATGGCTGTGTAGCAACTTGACCTTTTTCGTCATGAGCCTAGTAGCAAACTGATTCCACACATGCAAATCCCCCGGTACATGGAATATTTCCCTACAACAAGTAATTTAAATTTGTTACTGAAAACTGAATAAATTAAAAACAAATAAAAAAAAAAGTTCACATTACTATTTAATATATAATCAATAATTTAAAGAGCAGTTATTGAATCAGAGTTGCCATTTCAGCAAGTTGACCACCATTTTATTAACTTTCTTAATTTTATTTTAATTTAGTTAATACTGCTTAAAACCTTTGCTTATAAATAATTTAAGTGTTCCCAAGAACAATCATTTTAAAAGCAGCTTGAAAGTATGCAACATGTTTTAGAAAACTGTTCCCAAAGAATGGTTCGAAATTAACGCCGCACGAAAGTATGCTACAAGAATTGCGATCGTACTTTCCCCTTTAGCAGTACGTGAAAATTGTTCAACAAACATTTAAGCAAATCGCATTAACTGTAATTTTATTTTTGTTGTCAATTAATTGCACTGCAGACGCGTTCAAGTGCAAAAACAATAAACGTAGCCGAGCTTAAAGAGTAGAAAGTGGGGACAATGCAAATGCTTGAAACCGATAACATATGGGCGTGGCACAAACGGCATACAAAATGAATATCAATGAACTGCAAGAGCAAGAGAAAACAATAAAAAAAACGAAGCAAACAGCAACAGTAAATAAATACAACAACACAAAAAGAATATGCACTGACGCGATACATGAAAAGGGAAAGAGAAAACGTAGGTTGTTGATGGCGGGGCTTGGGTGTATCTGGGTGCTTTTTGGGTGGTATGGAAGGGAAAGGGAGGCTTTTGCGAAAACTGGGACAACGCTCGCAGCAGTTAAATAAATGATATCCCAGTGCTTGTCTGTTGTACACACATCTGAATATACGTAGTATGTGAATCCGTATGTGCTTTCCTGTGTATGTCTAAGCGTACTTGTTTAAGCGCTGCTGCTGCAGCAGAAACTCATTAACTTTTGCTAAATGAGCACGGAAATAACAACAGTCCCGGAAGAACAAAAGCAACAACTTTGCTATTAAATTTGATATGATCAGCGTTAGAATTAGAACAGCTTGATAATAAGAAAACAGTTGGACAAGCGGTCTTCAGCATCCTCGATAGTATAGTGGTTAGTATCCCCGCCTGTCACGCGGGAGACCGGGGTTCAATTCCCCGTCGGGGAGAGATGTGAAAACATTTTTTATTTTTATTTTCCTAAAATGGAAAGTGGTATATTATTATAATTAATTTCAAATTGTCGAACACAATTATTACTCGCCTAATAATTTAATTTATATGTGACAAAACAGACTTTAAGATCATATGTCCAACTTGTTAGAATAAGAACATATTAATTTTGTTAAGAGATTTTGTCTGACTTCGTTCAGCTTCCTCGATAGTATAGTGGTTAGTATCCCCGCCTGTCACGCGGGAGACCGGGGTTCAATTCCCCGTCGGGGAGATGTGCAAAGATCTTTTTTTTTTTTTTTTTTAAATGTATTATAATATATTTTAAAGACTTTTCGTTACTGTACTTAAAATAAGTTGAAATATTTCTGAATTATTGCATTAGCTGTTGAATAGTCTGGGTATTTTCTATAGCATACTCTCCTGATCACTGATTAGTTTATTAGCAAGCTTAACAATACAATTGCTCTTACTGTACTACGGTGAGGTTTATTAAAATAGAATTACATTGTTATAATCTATGCACATTTTAAAAAAAATTATTAGAAATCATTTAAAAAATATAAAATAAAGATTTTCACATCTCTCCCCGACGGGGAATTGAACCCCGGTCTCCCGCGTGACAGGCGGGGATACTAACCACTATACTATCGAGGACGTTGTGTGTTCGCCAGCCAAATAGCCAATTTATTTCGGACAGAGATCGTTACGAGGCATTAGAAGAGCTAAAAAGAGCCCCCAAAGTCATGTTATAAGATAATTAAACGCAATTTTTCCTCAACATTTGCTTTAAAGTTGTTTTTCTTCAGTTCGCAATGGTGTTGTCGTTGTTGTTGTTTTTGTTGTGCTTTGCGCTCGTTAAAAGTAAAATACAGCTAATTTATTAGAGCCAACTTAAATTGGCTTAAGCGAATGACCAGAGGAAAATAAATGGCACGTTATCTGCAAAACCTAAGACTACACATAGAGGCGAATGAAAATGCGGGTGACAATACAAAGCGAGCGGTATAAGCAAACAGCAACAACACCGAATGAAAAAAGCAAATACCACTACAGTGACAACTGTCAGATTCATTAAAAACAATGAAATCAGCTAAGAGCCAAGAGTTTAAATGAGCGGCTAACTGAGCTGAGTGAAATCATAAAAAAAGTACGCAAATAGTCACACACACGCTGTAGACACACACACACACACACACACACCGATAGTGACCACAGTTAACTGTTGGAAAACAAAAAGCCAAAAACGGCTGCTGCAAAATATCAACTGGAAACCAAAGTCTAAACACAATAAACAAAATGGCGGAGAAAAACAAACAAAAGAAACGAAACGAAACAAACAAAATGGAGAAAGAAAAGCAGAAACGATAAAAAATAAGCACACACAGCTTGTGACCCTTTTTCAGGACAATGCTTATATATACATATATAGTATTTTGCGCTTTTCCTTCTATTTTTGTACTTTTAATTTAAAGCAAAAACATTAACAAGAACAATTAGCTCTTGAAATGAGCATAGCAACAAAAAAACAACGACAACAACAATGGAGAAAACAATTGCATTAGAGATGTTCAACTTGAGTTTGGTTGAGGTCTCTCAGCTCATGAACTACATAAACATAGAGTAGATTAACAATGGCAACAAGACCTTCTCTAAAAGGGTCAAAAGATCTGAAAGAACGCGAGTAATTAATTCTATTCTAATTACAACAATTACTGTCTTTGAATTTATATAATTGATAGGCATTGTTTTTGAAGAGGAAACAGATTTCAAAAAGATATTACACTTGAAATACTTTTATATATAAAGTTTATCGCTTTTAATCAAAGCTTAAATCTTTAAATCAAAGTTTCGAAATCGCTTCTACTGTTAGTAAAGTTCATTCACCCCAAATTATAATATAAACTATTATATTATCTATAGTAGATATATATATATATTATGCTATCTATAGCTATGTTGAACTATATAGCTATTATATGAGCCCCTTTGTAACTTTGTAGCTAATTACATTCGGTCCGTAAACTTTCATGTGCTTAAGGCTATGACAAACATTTGTTACACTAACCAGAGGCAATAACAGGAGGTGGAGGAGAAAGAGGAGGAGGAGGAGAGAGGGAAGGACAAGAGATTCTCAATGATTCATAGACACATTCAGTAGCAAACAAACGAAACGAAACAAAATGAAACGAAACCAGAGATGAGCATTCAAAAAGGACATTCCCAGTTGAGTCTGAAGAATGGAACGCTTTGAGCCATGTCTCTCTGGTCGCTTTACATATGTCGAAGAAATGGGTATTAAAAGCTGTAAGCTGTAAAACAAACCAAGAGCTGAGAGACGAGAGAAATGGGGAGTAGGGTGAATGGGCAGTGGGAAGACGGAGAGACGGGGAGACGGGTTCGACGGATTAACAAGCCTGAGTTCTAGGGGAACCTGGTCTCAGAGCGGAAGGAAGGAGGGAAGGACACACGGAAGGAAGCAACACGCAAAAGGGCTCAAGAAACGTGTTTCTACTGTTGCCGTGGCAGCTACATCCCATTGTTTCAACAGGATGTGCGTTCAAGTGTGTGTGTGTGTTGTGTGTGAGTGGGTGTGAGTGGGTGAGTGGGTGCATGTGTTAAAGTGTGTGTGAGTGTGTTTATGGCAACCCGCTTGTAATTTATAGTATGTTTAGGCAGGCGACACAGCAGGCAACTGTGCTTCATGTTTGCCTTGGCTCATATTTTTATACCCTGTAACAAAGTGGAATAGGTATATTAGAGCGGGTATATAAGCTATTTCATGTAGAACTATTTCCATAGCGAAATACGCTCTATTTGGTTTCCTTCAATGTATAATTCAATCCTTTAATCAGCTACAGGGTATCTGCTGGTTGTTCACTTGCATCTCTACTGTCACTTGTTAACACTAAATTCAAGTAAACAACAACAGGCAACAATGCGCCAAGAAACCTCCCAGCCAATACAGCGCAGCGCAGCCAACTTCACCTGTTTTCCCCAACTCCTCACTCTCCTCCCTCTTCTTTCCTCGCTCCTTGCTACAGCTGAAAGCTAGCCAAGTGTTATCCTGCGTGTGGCATATGAAATATGTTGGATCTCCCAGAAAGACTAAAAAAAAAGGATGAAGAAGACAGGGAAAAAGGCAACACATCACAGCAAACAGAGCTAAGAGTTGAAAGAGCAATAACAAAAGGAAAAAGGATAAAATAGAATGATGTTTCGAGCTAAAAGGATTTCAAATGTCTCACGATTCATATGCTTGCTCAGCTAATTGGCAGTGGTAATGAGTGCTACATAAACAGAATAACAGTGGCTACCAAAATTTAGCAAACTTTCAGTTCAAGTGAGTGACACCATCAATTTGGGTCAATTCCAAAGAGAAAGAAATTTGCAATTGAATAGGTCAGTAGTTCATAGAGTAAAAACAGCTAAAACCATTTAACCAAGTCTGTCTCATTAGGCCGAAGAGCTTAAAAGTATTATAAAGCAGGCTCTGTCTGCTAATTGAATTCATAATCTGGCTTAAACGTAGTCCATATCATAATACAAACACTTAACTCCTTCCACTTCTAACTTAGTTGTTGCTTATCATATTAATCTAAGCGTTTTGTAGCTTCTCTTAGCTGGAAACATTGAAATCATCCAACACAATAACCTTTAGTATGTTAACTGATTGAGATGGCGGGCAAGACAGAAAGTTTTTGTTTTTCTTTCGGTCACTCAACCCAAAGGAGAAAGCTCGAAGGCAAGAGGTTAACTTAATATTCCAGAAAAGGCTAAAGGTCAGAAGTTTTAAGCGAAGTAAAAAGGATATCGATGACGACAGCAATGATGGGGAAAACAGAGGAAAATCACATGGAAAACTATGAAAGAAAATAATTCATAATTTATGAAATGTTAGCAAATATAAAAGAGCAAAGGGGCTAAAGTGGGGAAAACAGCTGAAAAATGTGGAAAAACACAAGCTAAACGAGTCAGACAGGCGCCACTGATAAAAAGTACCATTCACTCGTTCTGTATGCGTACTCATGTGAATGCCAGCTACCAAAAAACACACAAGAAGAGGAAAAGAGGGATGGCTTTTTCATCGGAGGGGAACGACGGGAATGAAACACAGCCACAACTGTCGCGTAAACAAGTTGCTCAACTTTTAATGTTGCACATTATTCGCTTTTACCAAGAGTGGAATAAGGAACGAAGGGAAACGGGAGGAACAGCGGAATGGAAACAGCATAAGGAGAGAAGGGAGAAGAAGTGGGGCTTGTGGGGGCTTCAAGTGGGTGCCATTCTGAGGGTTGTTTCGTTGCGACTTAACCTTAATGAGCATCAAACTGTGCGCCATAAACCAGTTGATGCCACCGAGGACAGCAGCCGAGCAGAGCCCATATAAAAAGGTAGCAGAATGTGCAAAAGAAAAAGTGTTGCCCCTTTTTTTTTTGGGGGGTAAAATGGGAGTAGGAGGGGATGCAAAGTGAAAAGCAGGGTTGTCTGTGTGTTGAGAGTGTAGCTACACAATTTAGCGAGCCTAATGATAAACAAACACAATGATTTCAAAATAAATGAGTGGCATAAGCTCTACTCTATGTAAGTGGAGTCATTTGTTTATGGAACCGCAGACTGTTTGCAGGGTTGCCACCCAGCATATCATTTGTCTATACGGGATTTGTGGTATCCACTCTTACTCCCTCTCAGTCTCTTTGACTCTCTCTCTCTCTGTCTATTTCCATGGCTATAACTCTGGCTACTTAGAGGATAATACGAGGACTTTGAACAATGTTAAATAGTTTAGATTTCAATGGCTTTCAAAAAGGGTTTTTGGGTTGAATTAAAACAAAGTAAATAAAAGGTACAACAAGGTTTCTATACTTTGGTGTTTAAGTAGACACAAGTAGAGTATTATACTCAAGAAAACTTGGTTTTACTAATGGAAGCAGGGGAAATTACAGTGGACTTAAAGTAAAGAGGGAAAATTTATTGGAATCTAGATAAATTTTATATGAAGAATTCACATAATGTTTGAATTATAAATGGAACTAACATTATAACTACTTTTTATCAATTGTTTATAACAATTTTAAAGTCTTAGCTAGATTAACAAGCTCAAATTTGCTTTAAAACCCCTTGTTTTTTCTTCCAATTATCCTTTTTTTATGGACATTTTGTGCTTTGCATTTTGATAGCTGCGTTGCAATCTCAATTGTAGCAAATAACCCGTAAAACCGCATTGGAAAATCCATTTTCATTGACTTAAGCTGGAAAACATTGGCCATTAGTTGGGGGGTATCTGAATCTGAAACGATTTGTTTTATGCTCGACAACGGCCAAGACGAGCCAAGACATTAACTTTTAATTTGATCATTTCTAAGCAGAACACAAGACGTAGCCAAAGAAATGCACATACAGATGCAGATACAGATACATAGATACAAAGATACAGATACAGAGACAGCTGCAATTTGTGGGATTTGAGGAAGTTTGGGAAATTGTCGCAAAAAGTGGAGCAGAGAGAGAGAGAGAAAAAGGCCAACAGCTGATAATTGTGGTGCGCCAATAAAAAGCAAATTAAGCTAATTGCAAAATTTGCAAAAACGAGCTAAAGAAATGGCCAAACAATAAGCCAAAAATGGAAAGAAAGTTGAACGAGGGAATTGGCCGGGCTATAAGCTATAAGTTGGTAATTATGCGGCACAAAAGACATGTTGCCAAAGTTGAGATTCAAGCCACGACCCAACCCAGCCCAGACCAGCCCAGCTTAGCCTTGTCTTGGCCACACTGTCTTGGCAGCTGCTGCGTTTTGATAATTCCATTTTTGGCCAACTAACCCCAAGTTGGCCAACTTGGCTGCACAATTTTGCTTGTCTTTTTTCTTTAGTGTTGTTATCGCCACCAAAGTGAAATGTAATTAGAGCCAAAAAGACCAAAAAAAAAGAAGAAGAAGAAAAACCAAATTTGATAACACAAACACACTTGCATCTTGGCCAAAACGAAACAATACTGGCAAGACTGTGGACTTTGGAGTATTGCCAATCGCTATGAAAGTGGCTTAAAGCCATCACGAAGAAATTCGGCTTATAGAAAACTAGGCCAACCACATGGCCGCAATTATCGTAATTAATAGTCAACACACACACACACACACACACACACACACACACACGCACACCTACACACACATCAGTTTATTTGAGATTAATTAGAAAGACCCAAAAGCTAAACCGAAAACCAAACGAGATCAAGGCCCAAAAACAAATTGTGTTTTGAGACCTAAACAATTTGCCAGACAGAAAGGATTGTGGCCAAGACACTCACACAGTCAGACACTCAAACTCCTTCCTGGCTACACAGACTGTGTGCAATCTGGAGCTTTTCAGTCGCAGCTGACATATGACAAAGGTTGCAATCCTGAATTTTGACAAGGATTCGCTCAACAAAATGCAAAAGATACAGAAGATAAAGATTACAAAGAGAGCTAAACAATAGAATAAATACAAGTGGGCACATAAACAAATAGCTCGAAGGTCTACAGACAGTTGGGAACCCTGTACAGACCCTGTACTTTACACTCGACTGGGCTAAGACTGAAGAAAGTCCTATTTATGCCAACTAAGCCATTTTCTAATCAGCTTCGCTCTTTATAAACGACTTTATTTAGTTGTCATTTTAAAGCCGTAATATCATGTCGTCTATCTACGTGGCTAAAACCATCGAGCAGCCCATCAATTAGTCACCGCCCCTCCAATGTGTGCCTGGAATGAAGTAATTTGCAGTACATTGTGCCCTGTTCCTGTTTTGGGAGGGGGTGGTACCTTGAATATCCCATTTTAAATGGGCATTGTACAGGGTCCTTTCCACACACACACCTACCCACTCCTCTGTCGACTCCTAGTTGTGTACTCATATTGCACTTGTGCCAGACGAATATGTGTACATAATTATTCCTAAACGAGCTATTTAACTAACGGCTTTACACTCGACACACACGCAAGTTCCGTAATTAAAGTGGCATAAACCGAAACTCCCTTCATTCCCCACTCCCTGCTCTACACTCCCCTCCTCTCCTCACCTGGCAACCCTTTAGAAACCTGTCCAAAAAATATGTTTACATAAAATATTTAAAACGCGACGTCGAGTCATAAGTTCCCAAAACAAGTCCTAACATATCCTGTTTGGTTTTTAGTCCTGTTTCGGGTTCCGTTTCTGGTTCGAAATTGAGTTCGGTTTTTAGACCCTGTACTAAAATGTGTTGACGGTGTGAACATCAAGTACGTCTCTCCATCTATTTGAATAGCTGGAACTCAGAGACTATATTTGTTAGAGTTACCAAATTTGGTATGCTAGAATTTGAAAACGACATAACTTGGAAAATACTAAACATTAATCAGCCAAATTCATTCTATATATGTAAGGTACCATTTGTAATATACTACCCAAGTTTAGTTCGGATCGGATAACTATATCTCATATAGAATCCATACCCATCAGTAATGGGTATGAAAAGCTTTTGGAATCTTTGCTTATATTGATAACAAGTGTTTTTTATCACTATAGCATAACTACAGGGTCCTTTAAAGTCGACTTGCTAGACATTAGCATATTCTACTAATTTTTTTTCTGTTGTTTAGGAGCCGCGGATGTTGCGGCATGTGGAATGTGGCATGTAATAAAGTTACGCGTGCTTAAACACTCGCCTCACTGTCATTGAAAATGAGTGTAATTTATGTATTAGTTTCTGAGAGTGTGTCTGTGTGTGTGTGTGTGTGTGTACAGCATAGTAAAACATGCAAAATTATGCAAATTGCCGCAGTCAACGCGATGAACTTTGCATTCAACTCGACAATTTAAAGAGCCTTTTCCGTCTGTGCTTGTTATCGATTAAAGCGCTTTAAGAGTTTATCGAACTTGCCAGACACTAACTCGGTCAAATATTTGCACAAAAAGTCACTTGAAAGCTCTCAGCTCAGTGACGACTTTGTCTGAGGCTTTGAGAGTAGAATTGTGGAAGTGGGAAGAAATGTGCGCATAATTTTTGCACGCTAGATTGTCATTTAAAATGAGTTAAGCGCTGCAATTGCTGCAATGCGGACAAGGTGGCAACGCTGCAAGTTGTTACAGACATTCATTCGTCCTTCAGTCATATCGTTCCTTAGTCCTAGGTTCTTGGTGCTTGGTCCTTGGTACTCATCGCCAGGTAATGAGCAAACAATAAAAGCAAACTGCGCTGCACGAAACAATGGCGACAGGTAAAAGGAAAAAATAGAAGGAAAACAACAGCAACAACAACGAAAAGAAAAACCAATTAGATCCAAACTGGAAAACCCACAAGAGGGGAGAGAGAGAGAGTGAGAGTGAGAGACAGAGCGAGAGAGTTGCACAAGCTTTTCGTGTGTTCTGTCGATGTTGTGACAAGCAGAGGAACTATGACATCGCCAGGAAAACTTTTGGACAGGCAGGTGGAAAATGAATGGTAGAGAAATTGTAGGTAGAGGAAAACGTGGTATGATTGTGTTTATTGTAAGCCTCGTTAGCTGGCAACCACCACCACGACGACAAACGACAATGGCAATGGCAACTCTGGTCGCGATGTAAATTGCATTGCCATTGTTAATTACCTGCGATTCATAAATTTTGCATTGCCCTTTGACCTCAACATGTTTTCCACCCGCTACAAGGGTTGCCATTGGCCTTTGACACGCAAGTGCTAGGGTTGTAGCAGTGCCCCAAGCCACAGTCACCTGTGTAAATAAGCTACATATATATTGCTGCTAAAATCGTTTGGGAATTCTTAGCCAAGAGCTGTAATTTAAGTAAATAAAGTGACAATTTGCTACCAATTTGTCTTGATTTCCTGTTAAAATTTTCAAAGAACGCCGCATAATTAGCTAAATCTGAGAATTTCTCACATTTATTTCATTTTTTTCCATCGTTCAGAATAAATTCATGAGATTTTTTTTTCCTATTCATCCATTGTTATGACTCGTTTCATAATTCAATTTTATGAAATTTGCATTTTCTGGCAATTTTCTAAAAAGTTTAATGACAAAACTTTAAGCTCTATGCATTTGCTTAAAGCAGTGCCGTGTCACGCCCCCCTTGGGTTTCCGCCTCTCTCTCTTCCTCCCTTTGCGCATATTTAGCAAATGTTTTTATTGGCCGTTAGCTTCACCTGGCCCATATATACGCCCACCATCCGACCACCCCCTCAGCCGACCGCGCCCATGATAGAAAATTAGCATTCGTTATTTATCACCACCACGTGAATGGGAAAATTTTATAGAAACGGACGAGGGCGCTTTTACTTTTCACTCACCGCATGACTTTTACAGCCTCTTAATTTAAACAGTCGCCACCGTTAGCAGGGCGGATCACGGGTAAGCTATGGGCGCCTTGGGGGAGATGCGGTAAGAGCAAAGGGGGGAGGGGACATGACGGCTTTGGAGGTGAGTGGCAAAATTAATTTGTACCAGACGACATTTTTAATGTGCCGCCTGGTACTGCTTTACTTCCTCTTCTTCTTCCTCTTCTTCATCTAGTTGATGTTGTCGTGAAAATTCTGTCGTTTCTCATTTGGAGTTTTGCGTTTTTAGTTTCCTTTTTGGACGTTTGCGTTATGCCGCGTTCTTGTCACGTAATTCAAATTTTATATTCACTTTCGAGTACCCCCTACTCCTCCCCCCACCCCTTGCCACCTGAGTGGGACACGTGTCTCTGCGTGCGTGCGTGAGAATTGTCGCTCTGCTGTTGCTGTAAATTTTATCGATTGCAGCACGGATTTCACACGCCTACCAAAAAGCAACATCCATCCGCCCACTTCCCGCCGTGGTTTGGAATGTGTGTGCACGCAAAAATTAACATGAAATTATAATGCACGCATCAAATTCATGTAAGCTTTTTATAATTATGCAATTTTCACAGTTTTGCATAAATTGTTGGACAGTTTGCGGCATTTATGTGTCCAAATCCACGCTCTGATCCTGTGGTTTAGCCTCGACAATGCCCTATCTGCTGGTGGTTATGATGGCGGCTCATTAAATGATTGCTGATGTGTTCAGCCAAATGGAAAATTGTTTGATTATCCGATAATAATCGAAAGCAAAGATTTTCCCAAATGAAAACTGTATGATTATTACTTTACGTCTAGTACATAAAGCAGTGTACCTCAAATTTAGCAAAACATTTAATTTAAAATAATACTGGCTTTTGTCATATTTTGAGTTTTCTCATTTGTCAGCATTGGATCAACATCCTCGATAGTATAGTGGTTAGTATCCCCGCCTGTCACGCGGGAGACCGGGGTTCAATTCCCCGTCGGGGAGATATGTAAAAATTTATTTTTAACCTATATTTTTTGATAAACAATTATAATTTAGTTTGTGTTACATATCCTTAACTTAAAAACAGTAAAATAAAATAAATTCATTAGCAATCTAAATTAAAAAAGAATTAACATCTCTCCCCGACGGGGAATTGAACCCCGGTCTCCCGCGTGACAGGCGGGGATACTAACCACTATACTATCGAGGATGTTGTGTGTCGTTAGACAAATAACAAACTTTTCGATTGCACTCATATCTCTAACAATAAATATTTATTAATTACCCAAAAATAAAATAGGAATAATAAAAGTAATATTTAATTTGTAAATTAAAAATAAAACACCTTCTCCCCGACGGGGAATTGAACCCCGGTCTCCCGCGTGACAGGCGGGGATACTAACCACTATACTATCGAGGATGTTGATCATCAGCTGGGAAAATTCAAAACTTCCACATATTCTAATACGTTTTCAGCTGATGAGCATTTTTTCTAATTTAGTAATAAACGTTCTGTTAACGTATTATCATGTTTTACTTGTTTGCGCAGCGTTGATAAATTAAAAAGATAATTTCTTGTAAAAGTTTTCTTTATTTTTCTTTTTAATTCATCGTTTTTTTTTTATTTTCCCTGAGAGTGAGTAATTACAGAAATTTTATAGAATAGGCTCTGAACTGTTGGGGGATTCTGGGCCTGAAATTACTTTTCATGGTAGGCAATGACAGCAAAATGTCTACTGAGTGCTCAAAACGATATGCAAAAATGTTTACAAAACTCAGCTAGATTTATTTATACTTACATCTGTCTCTGACTCAGACACACAGCCACTCTTGCCTCCATTTACTTCGAGATGCAGCGATAATGTGGGCTTTTGGCTTTCTCTTTTGGCCCGCTCGTCTGTTGCTCTCGAACTTTTGGCCAAAAACGCCCAGCAGGCATCGCACAAAGCCAACAACAGAAATCGATTCTGTCATTGAGCCGGCGGCTTCCAATGAGCTCCATTGGACACTGACTGTGCCTGTCTGCCTGATGGTTCGATAGCTGTAGAAAGGAGGGGGTAAAGGGGCGTGGCTGCTGTTTTGGGCCAAAGGCAACGCCATTTCCGGCCAGACAATAAACGGGCAACGTTGCCAGCTTGCTTGGCATTTCCGGTCGCGCAAGCTAGTTGTTGCTGATGTTGTTGCTATTGTTGCTGTTGTTGCTACTGTTGTTGTTGCTGCTGTTGTTAATGTTGTTACTGCCTGCTGTTGCTTTTTGTTTTCTTTTCATATTTCTTTGGCTCGTGGAATTGAAGTTTGACAATGGGAAAGCCAAAGCGAACAGGCAGTCAGGCAATTCTACAAGTAAAAAGTTCAGGCAGAAAAAACTCATTTATCTTGTGTCTGAAAGTAACCGAAAAGGAAGCGAAGAGAAGAGAGCAGAATCAGGAGCAGGAGCTGGAGAGGAATCTTTACTGCTCCCTGTGGCCGCAGGGCAATTCAATGTCGCCGGAGACATGTCAAAAGTTTCTTCTTGTTGCTGTTGTGTTTGTCGTTTAACTTAATTAAATTTGCGCGCAAATTCGCATTTCTCATTTAAGCCAAACGTAAAACGGTGCGTATGTGTAATACGTAATAAGAGTAACAATAACAGCACCAACAACAGCAACAACAACAACTACAAATGATTAAAATTTTATTGTTTTTATTCGCTCGACTCGTGAACATGTAAACAAATTGCTTAGTAATATGTAATTCCCATCTCAGAGAGTCTTTTGCATATTTAAGTAACACACAAATTGGCTCAGGTATCAAAAATATAAACAAAAAAAAACTTTCCTGACACGCAAAAAACAACGAAGAAATCTTTATTGCATTTCAAATGTGATACAAAAATTGGCACATGAAAAAAGTATAATTTACAGTTAATAAAAAGCGTTGCATAATTGACATTTATTAGGACACTTTTGGGGCCAGCTTAATGGGCCCAGAATGTTAACTGGCCAATAACAATAACATTTAGATTATGCATAAAATATTTAACGGTAATTTAGGTGCGTGCTAGGGTCTCAAAGGTATGGCAAAATAATGCAATCATTAAGAGAAAGTTAAGTTTACTATAAAGCAATTGACAGCTGACAATTAGTTATTAACTTAAATTGTTGTTACTTCTAATTAATCTTTAATTAAAACTTAAAGTATGTTATCTTACTTGTTTAAGTACTCCCATACTTATATACTCCCTGATTTTCTTATTTTGCAGACAACGAACTTTATTCAGGCACTGTAGCCGATTTCAGTGGCAGTGATCCGATTATCTATCGTGAGCCTCTTCAGACGGAACAATACGATAGCCTCAGTCTCAACGGTAAGTTGCTTAAATCATTTCAATTTTTGTATTTTCTTTTCTTTTCTGTTATTTTCGTTTCTTTTCTTCTCTTTTCTTATCCCACACCAAGCACTTCTGGTAATTGAAAATGTCGGAAGTCTGTTATGACTATTGTCATGCTTTCTTTATTAGTGAAAATGTCTCACCATTTCAAATTAAATTAAGTCCGATTGTGTGTGAGTCTCCCGTATATATATTATATGTGTATATGTCCTTCAATCTGGTTCAGAACATGGACGTCATAGTGCGTGTGGTTTGCCTTTTGCATATTTCAAGTGATTCGACGCTTCGATTTTCATATGGCGGCACACGTCCATTAACTGAATAGACATGACAGCTTCGACTGCTTGTCCGATGCCTGTCCTTTTAGTATCCCGAGTAGTACTACATACCTATATCTCCCCCTTTACCTGCCTGTCGTGTTTGTGTTTCTTCGTTACCTGTTTGCTGAATATTTGATGAAACCTCGCGACGTGTTATGCGTATCGGGAAATTAAGTACTTTAAAGTGACCACAAAAGTAACTTAAAGTCAAAGAAAGTGCTTTAGATCTCTCAGCAATACTCTTGAGAATTTCAAGTGTCATTTTCACACATTCCATTAAATATTACCAAATGGCGCCCAACGTGGGTGTGTGAGAAAATTAGTTTATATATTAAAGTAGCTCAGATGTTCGCTTAAATCTCAATTGCTTACAGTTTCTAAGAATCATATAATATAATATGTTAATTTTATGAGAACAACAAGTCAAGTTATGTTATCCACATTATCTATAAACCAAATTTATTCAGCAAGTTATGCGTGGGATGAAATGAGTCGTAGGAGAATGGTCTTGTCATCGGCACGAGTTGCTCATAAATAGAGCATAAAATTGTTTTACAACCAGATAAACTATAAATACAATTTATGACTAAACTTTCTTAACAATTTACACATTCTGTTTTTGCTTTTTGTCTTTTCTTTTTTGTGACTTTCACATCGAATAGCGCCAAATTTTGTGAGCTCATTTACGCAGGGGGATTTCGTCTACTTCTTCTTTCGGGAGACGGCGGTGGAATTCATCAACTGTGGCAAGGTGAGTAAATCGATAGAAATCGAGTTCAAATAATGTTTTAAATTTATAATTTTTAATATGAAATATGCCGACAAAAGCAAATCCAAATAAATGCATGTGGTTGTAATTGGAGGTTGAAAGGAGGTAACGGAAACGGCTCTTATGCCGCCATATTGGTCGGCCATTTTGCTTGTGTTTGCGTTGCGTGCACACTTCCGGCTTTGGTTATCGGTTTTTGGGATTTTGTCGGCTATTTGTTTATGGGCCTCGTTTGTTGGTTTTCTATTGGGATGCGACCACATCAATGGTCTGATTTCCCCCGTTTTCCACATTTTCCCATTTTCCTTTTCCCTTTTTTACCCCCTCACAATCATTTTGGCATTAATATTTATCTTTTATATTATTTCAGGCGATTTATTCGCGCGTCGCACGCGTCTGCAAATGGGATAAAGGTGGCCCGCATCGTTTCCGTAATCGTTGGACATCGTTCCTCAAGTCTCGACTGAATTGCTCCATACCGGGCGACTATCCGTTCTACTTTAATGAGATACGTAAGTGGCCTTGATTTGCTAGCGTGTAATGCTTGTAAACATCTCTCTGTCTCTCTCTCTATCTCTCTCTCTTTATATATATATTAATATATATGTATTTTATGTACAGAATCGGCCAGCAATCTTGTGGAGGGACAGTACGGCTCTATGAGCTCCAAATTGATTTACGGCGTTTTTAATACGCCAACAAATTCAATTCCCGGCTCAGCGGTTTGTGCCTTCGCCTTGCAGGTGAGTGCACAATTACCAATTTACCAGCCAAAGCATTTTGCTTCCGCTCCTGCTCCTGCTCTTCATGTTCATCTCAGCGGGTTACCCACAACTTATGCGTCTTTAATTTTATAATCCGCAGGACATTGCCGACACATTTGAGGGACAGTTCAAGGAGCAGAGCGGCATCAACTCCAACTGGCTGCCAGTGAATAATGCCAAGGTAAGTTTTTCTACAAATATTATATATCTCTACACATTTACAGACATATATATACATATAGCATATGTATTATATATATTTCTATATATGTGTATGTGGTTTTTGGTTAATGCTCGCTTTCACAACTTCAGCAAACACTTGAACGCAGCTGTGCCACAATTTATGGCCACACAAATTTGTTCCGGCCTTGGTTTGACTTGCTCTGAAAGAACTTTTCTTTTGCCAAAAATTTGCATTTGAATTACGAATGCTTTGGCAATGCCATGACTGAGACTGAGACTAAGAGATGACTGCACATGTTACCAACGATTTGCTTGCTGGCCAACAAATATCAACCTCTTAGCCATCTTCATGGCACAATTTGTGGTTCAAAAGTGTCTGAAAAGCAGAAAAAATCAAATTAGAAATTGAAGATGCCAGAAATTCAAAACAATTGCTCTTTTCATACACTTTTTTGTATAAAAACAAAAAACTTTTAATATAAGAAGTGCTTAAAGTGCACTTTAAACAAGCTGCTTAAATGTCAGTTCCAACAAATGTGTTTTAAGTGTGGAACCATTAAATTATTTTAAAGAAAAATCATTTGTTGGAAAAACTTTTGCTAATTTCTGACACAATATTCTATAAAAAAAGAACTGTGGACATAAATTACATCAAAATAGACTGGGAATAAATATATATTTAGCTAGAAAATGTGCATATTTTAAGTGTTTTGGATATGTGCAGAAAATACAGGAATTTTCTTTATATGTGTAGTCAACATAACTCATTTGAAAGTGTACTTTTGTGCTTCATTATGAATTTACTCTACCTTTACTATAACTATTTGAAAATCTCGAGTCCCCAATTACGCTAGAGTCAAATTACTATGCTGAAATCAGAAGTTTATATGCTGTTTTCAGCTATTTTGTAGCCACAGAAGTTGGAGATAGCAGCAGAAGATATGCTATTGCTGACTTTATATTATGCACACATGCAGACAAAGAGAGTGAGAGAGGAAGAGAGCGAAGAGAGGGGTAAAAGGGGAAGAGAGGGACACACAGACAGCTGGCAAGTCAACAGTTGAGCGCGCACTTTCCGTTGGCGATTCATAAACCAAATCATTGCCAAAACAGCAACCTTACAGATAGCACACACACTCACATACTATATATATATAGATGTATATATGTATATGTATTTGTAAGCTAAGGCACACAAAGGACACTTCCCGTAGCTGCTTTGTCCGGCTGCACTTGGCCGTGCTGTGCAATTTCCGTTACGTTGTGTACGGGAATTTGTAACGGATAGCGCGAAGAGCAGCAAATGCAATTTATACGTACTTTTTGCAGCTCGAATTTCAGGGGGGGAGCAGAGGGGAGACAGAGAGAGAGAGAGACAGGGACAGAGGACGAATGGGGGAGGGAGACAGACAACGCAAACCAGCAACTGACCGAGCATATAACCATAACTATAACCACATTGCAGTCTCATATATACTTTGTACTAATATTTTATTTGTTACTCTATTTTTGTCTTTCTCTTAACATTTTGTTGTTTTCTTTCTCTTCTTCTTCTTTGTTTTCTTTTTACTGCAGGTTCCCGAACCGCGTCCTGGCGCCTGTCACAATGATTCACGAATGCTTCCGGATCCCACATTAAATTTCATCAAAACACATTCGCTAATGGACGAGAATGTTCCGGCATTTTTCGGTCAGCCGATTTTGGTGCGGACGAGCACAATGTAAGTACCCATCCCCCTGATCCCTGACCTCCGACCCTAGACCCTATTTTACCCCCTCTCCTGCGCTCTGTTATTGCACACGGGCACGTCGCAAAGTAGCCCGAAAAACTCTTGCTCCGAATATAGTTGCGGCAATGTAAATATTATTGCACAAAAGCCACAGTTATGAGAGTGGGAGTGGGTGTGGGCGTGTGGGGGCGTGGTTGGGGAATATATTCCGTATGTGTGGGGCTGTAAAAACTTTAACTGCTTCTTCTTGCTACTCAGCATATTGGCAAGGAGAATACGTGACGCTTCAAACCAACTAATTTCATTTAAATAACAAATTCTTTGCCGTGTGATTGGAGCAGAAGTTTTACTCATGCCAAGAATACCCTGTAGTGCTAGGGGTTAGCGTGTATAGTGTATGACAATTAAGGGAAAGTCTGAGCAAGAGAGGAAAATGTTACTTATTTAGTTAGCTTGATTTAATCTGGAACTAAACATAAACTGAACCCAGCAGCCCAGCTCTACAAAGAGCTTATCAGTTTATGGCAAACTTTTTTAAGCCGGTTTAATAATTAATTTATTGAAATTTCAAATAATAAATAAATTATTTGACTACTGTTATGCCATTTGAATATAGCAATTTAAATAATTAATAAGATTTCTCTTTGTGGTTTCACAATATCCTGCTGTCTAGCTTTAAAGCTAGACTCACACAAAGAGACTGTATGTTGGCCAAAATATTTGTTGCAACCTACTGATAGCTGATGGCCAAAACAGAAATTGGTTGCTGCTGCTGCTGGGTCCTAAGGGGGAAAAGTGGAAAAGCGGAAAAGTGGCCGAGAAAACTCTCATGCAGCTGCTCAGACTTGTCTCGGGCTTTTCTGCATGCTCATAAATTATTTTCAAGGCTCCCGTTCTCCGCTTTCCACTCTTCACTCCCCTCCCCCCCCCTCTCTACCACCCAGACATGTAGGAATTTAAAAATTCAATTTGGCATCTTTTCCATGTAATTGAGCCACAATTATGGGGCGACTTGAAGCCAAGTTGAAACAGGGACGCAAAGCGCGTGGTTAACTTTAAAGAGTAAATCATAAGCGAGGAAAAGTGTTGGGTCCACTTGATGGCTAGAGAGCGTAGGGGTTGTTACTGCAAAAGTGGGGGCGTGGCACCTGCTACAGTTGCTGCAGTCAAGCGATAGTTTGAACCAAACGAACCGAGCCAGCCAGAAGGAAATGCATGGATGCGCCGAGGCAACCCGTAACGAAAATATGTATGCACAACTGAATAAATTAGAATGAAATATGGAACACGTAGGGACAGTTAGAGCAGGGGAGAGGGGTAGAAGAAGAACGAGAGAAAGAGAGCAACACACATATACGGACCGAGCAACATTAGCGAAGTGGCAGCATACTAACAGAGCCAACTGTTGGGGTTTCAGGGTTGAGGTTGCCATCCAAATCGTAGTCAGAGTTGGAGTTGGAGTTGGAAGTTGGAAGTTTGATTCTAGTTCTGGCCACTTACTCATGCTGCAGCTGACTCATTGCGTTTTTGGCTTTTAGAGGGGAAGTAGAGGGTGTAAGAGAGTGAGGGAACAGGGGAGAGCAGGGGAGTGTGTGCACGCATCAGAATTTAATCATGCCAAACTCAATTGAAAGCACAAAAATTGCACAAAAGTTACGACTGCGTTTTTGCTACCATCAAATTTATATGGCGACCTAGTTGCTCCTCTTCTTCTTCTTCTTCTGCTTCGCTCTCTCCCTTTTTGTTGGTCCCATCACAAATCGCAAGTCGTAAGTCGGTCATGCACAAATGTGCATTAGTTTTTGGCAACAGCAAACTGTGACTGCTGACTAGTGACTGGTGACTGGTGACTAGTGTGTAGTGACTGGTAACGGGTAACTGGTAACTGGTAACAGTTACAGCTGCATTTACGCTTGTCAGAAACAAATGTGACTGTTAAAAAACTTTTGGGAAATTTGTTAACCTTTATTTATAGTAAAAAAGGAAAGATGTTTAATTTTTAACAGATGTTTAACATAACTTTCAGTTTCTGTAAAGTGTTTAGAACACTACAAATGTGTAATTTAGAATTCATTTAAATATATTTCAATAACTTATACTAAGATAATGTTAAACAAAATGAAGATGCTCTTCTATAAAGTTCCCTTAACTCATTTACTGTTAATAACAGCATGTACAGTAAATAACTCCCGCTGTTAATAGCATTAAAATGAACATAACAGTACTGTTAAAGCTGTTAACAGTGCAGAGCGTATTCCTATAGCATTAAGCAGCTAATGACAATTTAAATGAATTAACTGATAAGCTCTTAATGTACTGTGAGGATTAGAAGCGTCTTAGATGTGATCTGTATAATCAGCTTATCTTTGCAATAAATCGTTATAATCGCTTGCCATAAATACTGCCCAATTACACTGTTAATCCCTTTAAATACTAACGCTTTTTAACCAAAGGCTTCACAGCCTAAAAAGCTAATTTAATAAATCTCTCAAAGCAGATTGTAATGAAGCAAAAAGTTACTAAAAATTACAATTTAAAAGCATTAAATTCATTTCTATCTACAATTTAAATAAGTTGAAGAACCTAACGCTGAGTAGAACTGTGAATTGAAGAAGATATGCCAGTTTCCATATCTATTTCAATTTGTTTTTCTACTTCGATTTCTTTGGCAGTTTTATTTTTCGTTTTTGAGCCAAAATCAAATCAAAAATGCACAAAATGTATGGTCTTTTTATTTTTATTATTTTTTGACTTTGAGAGCATAAATTTATTATAATTTTATTTGGCCAAAGCTTTATGGTGGGCCAGAGTTGCCATGGCCACTTCCGGCAGCCATCTTGTATGAGTGTGTGGAAATAAATAAATCACAGAAACGAGACAGAAGTAGCAACTGGCACTTGGCACAACCCCACATACACCCACACACACCACAGGATACTCATTTGCATATGGCAAAAGACAGAGTCTGGAGTTGGAGTAGTTGGAAACACAGAGTTGCCACCGCTAAGAAAGTTTCCAAGAACTTGAAAGTTTTAGCATCTCGAGAAAAGTTAAATGCTTCAAGTTGCAGGTCGCTTGGGTCACAATTCTCCAATTCCATTTCCATCTCCAACATTCGCTACAGGGTCTGTAACAAATTGTTTCCTGGTCAACCCGGAAGTATCCATACTCAACAGATTTCTGCCAGCTGGTTGACCATATCCTGGCTATCCTTTTTCGTCAGTGACTCTTGCTATTGCCATTGCCATTGCCAAGGTGCCAGCCACAATTCTGTTGTGTTCGCTTATCTGGTCTGGTCTTATCGGTCAAGTTTTTATACCTCTTGCCACATTTAGTGCCTTGGCCTTTATCATGCATGTCCTTGCCCTGCAGCTTCAATTCAAGCCTCGGTTAGGACTCTGGCACTACCTCACTAATTTCATTCCACACCGAATGGAGTTGACTTCCACTTTTGACCCATGACCCTTTTGCCTCCTCTGCAGCTCTCTTGTTGTTCTTTGTTGCTTTTGTTGTCATCGTCGCCAACTAAACTCAACGAAGCGACACAAAAGTTGGCAAAAATTGTGCAAGTTTCAATTGCCAGCTGCTTGGACCTCAACCCTGAATCCAAAAACCCAACCAATCTCCAACCCAAATCCTCCTCTGTTCCCTTTTCTACACCATTTTTTTTTTTTTTTTTGCTGTGTTTATTTTTATATCTTTCATGTGTCTGCATTCTATTCCACTTTTGTGCTCGTCTGGCCTTTGCCATTTTGTAATTTTCGGCCAGCAAAGTTTTTGGCAGCACTTTTGAAGCTGCCTCCCCCCCTCAATTCCCAAAAAACTCTTCCCCTCTCTGTTTTCCTTTCCTTTCCTTTCGCTTCCCTTTTTTTGGTCCTCTGTTTGCTGCGTGGGGAATTAATTTATAAGCCGACTCAACTTTACTTTCAGCTCCTGTTGTATTAAATCTTTTATTTATCAACATTGTCGCTAGACATAATTGCAGACTTTCTCTCTCTCTCTCTCTCTCTCTCTCCCTCTCACTTTCTCTCTTTCTTTGTTGCCCATCAAGAATTCACATAAAACTGCAATTAGAATAGTGTCACTTTTATGCAGGTTTTTGTATTTCAATTAGAATACTTAATAAAGTTTTAAAATAAATTGCAAATCTTTGCTAAATTTAATTTAAATTTCAATGTCAAATTGTAATTTCCATAGCAGTAAAACAATAACTTCATAGAAGCAATGTTTCAGTGACTTTCCTCTTACTGCTCCACCTACAAATTTATTATTTTAAATTTAAATTGAACTTAAGATTCATATATATTTATGAACAAATAAAGTTTAATTAAAAGTAATTTAAAACAAAAACTTTCCTAGCTAAAAACAATTTTGTTTAGATTTCATCTTAACTTTCTATTATTCTCTACCCATGTCTTCCTTTCTCCGCTACCCCCTTCTGTAACTTCCTTTATCCTGTATCCTTTATCCCTTTATGTCACATATTTCTCGTATGCATTCCCATATATATATTTTTTTGGTGTTGCTTCAAAATTTGAACAGAAGCAACCACAAAGAATCATCACAAAGCGATAGCAATTTAAGCCAAAAGAGTTTCAGACCCAAAACGAGCTATTAGCCGGTTTTGCTGTAGGAGCCAAAAAGCCAAATGCAATTCTTTTTTTTTTTTGGCCATTTAGAAAATTGAGCAACATAACTAAAACTCTAAAAATGAGATTTGTTAATTAACAATAAAACAATGTACAATTGTCCAGTGTTGCTGCTGCTACTCTTTGTTGTTGTTGTTGTTGTTGTTGCAGCTGCTGTTGCTGTTACTAGTGATGCTGCTGCTGGAGTTGGTCCTTCGTTCATTGCGGACATTTGCATTTAAATCGAGGCAGCAACTTACAAATACACGCAGACAAAAACCAACATAGAAAGCAACAATAGACAGGGCAACCAAGCGTACAGCCACAAATGTTGCCTGCAACAAGGACAACAGCAACAACGGCAACAGCAACAACAACAGCAACAACGGCTGCAACAGCAGCAAACGTCCAACATTTTTGTGGTGAAATCAGAGAGAAATTTCCGTTTTTATTTCATGTCTTTTTGTTGTTGCTCGTTCAAATATGTTTTTACATATAGATGCAATTGTTGCTGCTGTTGTTGTTGTTGTTGTGGTTGTTGCTGCTGCTGCTGATGCTGAGGCCATGTTGTGTGTTGTTGCTGTTGCTGTCGCAGTTGTTGCTACCGCTGTTGTGGTTTTCTGTCATTCTGTTTGCCATTCTCACCAAACTCTGCTCTCTCCCTATCTCCCTCTCTCTCTCTTTCTCACCCTCTCTCCCTCTCTCTCTGCCGAGCACAGTTTTTGCTATCTGTCCATTATTAATGTTGTCTAACCAAAAAAAAAACCCCGCCGACCATCGAAAATGTGCTGTTATGTCATTCTGGTGACACCATTGACATGTTGTTTGTGGTTCAATTTCGATTTTCAGCACAAAAGTATTTCGATTGAAAAGCTATAGATCTGTAGCTCTCAGTTATGCTTTTCGTACAGCAAAGCAATAATTTATTAAACTTAAATATTCTTTGAATATTTTTTGTAGCAAAGTAAGTTAAAGGATTTCCACAAAATATTTTCTTCTGACTCTGGAAATTAGGTATTTGCGGTATAAGTGAATTTCCTCAATGAATTTATATAAATAATTTAATTCTTAGCGAAACTATAACTCATAGTTTCCATAGGGTTTTACCATTCCTATCTTAACTAAATTTAATTTGTATTTTTCCCTTCATTTAACTACTGTATGTTTTCTCTTCCCATATTGCAGATATCGCTTCACACAAATCGCAGTCGATGCTCAGATCAAAACGCCCGGCGGCAAGACATATGATGTGATTTTCGTTGGCACAGGTGAGTTGCATTTGAAATGGACAGGTTTATGGTCCCCTCGGCGATAGTGTTCTGACAGTGAGATTGTCGTTTTTGCTCGATATCATAGCTTGATATATCCTGCAGATGTCATAAACTTCTATCATACCCTGGAGCTATGGACTTCTTGGGGCGTATTGAGTTTATAGTTGAAACAGAATATTAATTCATATAAAATAGACGTTTGCGTAGTAGGCGTATACTTAATATATTTTATTTAAAGAATTCCAGCGTATACTTAACATTTCACTGTAAATCTCATTAACAGATCACGGTAAAATCATTAAATCGGTTAATGCCGAGTCAGCAGACACCGCTGAAAAGGTCACCTCGGTGGTCATTGAGGAGATCGATGTGTTACCCAAAAGTGAACCCATTCGCAATTTGGAAATTGTGCGCACCATGCAATACGGTAAGTGGATGAGAGTTGGATGAATTGAGGCAAGTGAATACGACTCAATTAAAACGAGACCGTGTAACGAGCACGCATTGTAAACTGTATACTGTATACTGTAAAATGTAAAAATGAATTTGCAATTTTGCAGATCAACCGAAAGATGGCAGTTACGACGATGGCAAATTAATCATAGTGACAGATAGTCAAGTGATAGCCATACAACTGCATCGATGTCACAATGATAAAATCACCAGCTGCAGGTAAGCAAAAGTGTGAGAAAGAGACCTGTATCAGAAACTGAATTGGAATCAGAATCAGCAACAGAAACAGCAACAGAAACAGCAACAGAAACTGAATCAGAATCAGAAACAGATTGAAGCGACTGATAGCAGGCAGCAGACAGGACGATGGCATTTTTATTTCATGTAACAATTTGCGTGACTTTCATGAGTTGGCTGTCAGACAGAGCAGTAAGACAAAGAGACAGCGGGACAGACAAACAGTGGGACAGACAGAGAAACACTCCCTGTCTGGCCACTTGATGCTGCTGCAATATGGTAGCTCTTGATGCGCATTTATGGCGTTTTACAATTTCCACAATTTGCAATATGTTTACACCCATGCCATTTGGCCATTTTCCACACACTTCAACCACACTCCCTCCCACCGCCCACTTTCGCATTGACTCACCCTCTTTTCAACCATTTTACTCTGCAGTGAATGCGTCGCATTGCAGGATCCATATTGTGCCTGGGACAAAATTGCTGGCAAGTGTCGTTCTCATGGTGCACCACGTTGGCTTGAAGAGAACTATTTCTATCAGAATGTGGCAACGGGTCAGCATGCTGCATGCCCCTCAGGTAAGTTTAATATTACCTACACTTGCTGCAAATTAAAGCTACAACTCATTCCATCTGCATCTCTATTTTTATCGTTTTGGTTTAGGCAAAATCAATTCAAAGGATGCCAATGTTGGTGAACAAAAGGGTTTCCGTAACGATATGGACTTGCTCGATTCACGTCGTCAGAGCAAAGATCAGGAAATCATTGACAACATTGATAAGAATTTCGAAGGTAAAATGAACATGAACATAGAATTTGTAGCTGCTTTTCTTTTTGCATGTCCTTAAGCATGTCTTCTGCTATATCCCTCAACTTTACTTCATGTAAATTCATATATATATATATGTATATGTATACTATTTTTAACATATTTACCATTTACCAGTCTGTTGTCATTTTTCAAATCACATTTTCATTTAACCCGCTTCATTTTTTATGCTTCAGACAGGCACCAGGTGCTTTCCTGTCTGACAACTAGTGCACTCTGCTCCTCTCTCTGTCGCCCTATCTCCCTATCTCCCTGTCTCCCTACCTTTACATATTGCCACTTTATGCTTTTCAATTTCAATCAACATTTGCCCTGCACTTTATTCCATCTGCTTTATTATCAACTTCAACATAAACTTGTTTACATTTATTTATTTTCCTTTTTTTCCTTTTTTTATTTTTTTTTTACATTTTCACCTTCTTGTCCATAACTTTATTTACTACTGTTTTGTTTCATACTTTTGCTGATTGCATTTAAATGTTGTATAATCAATGCATAGATCTCCATCGTGCAATGTATTTAAATACTTTGTAAAGTTTTGTTTAACTTTGAACAGGTTTTGATGAGACTTTGAATACAGAAATTGATTCAAAGTGATTTGTAGATACAATTTATTACACAAATTCTAAAAGATAAATTAATTCAAAAGCAGTAACTTTTATAAAAATATATTTAAAAAAGATTCTTTGATTTGAAACTCAATTAAACTGGAGGAATAAATTCAGTTATCTGCTGTAAACTTTAATTTGAATAACTTGTAGAGAATATTTAAGTTTACAAATCGAATTTTTCTCCCGTAAAGTAGTTACAGACTAATAAACAAATTATTGAATTATGTAGTCATAACATTAGTAATAATTTATTAATACTTATCACTAACACCATTATGTATATATCTACCTATATGTATTTAAGAAAAATTGTTGTTGTTATTTGTATTAACTGGTTTTGTCGTTCTCTTCTTCTTCTTGTTTCATTTCATTTTTGAATCTTTCAACAAATTTGGTTGATCAAAATACCAAAAAACAATAAAAAAACGCTCTAATTTTGGGCGTTATTTGTTAATGTTTTCGATGTTTGGATGTTTATTGATGTCGTTACACACACAAACAATAAAATATACCCGGATAATACATATATATTCCCCGTATGAACTATGAAATATATATACACAATCTCACACACCCCAACAATCTTCAACAAATCTACAATTTGTGGTATCCAATCAACATTATGAATGTGTTCGCTCTTAAAATCCTTTCACCTGTTACTAATCAAAGGTCCGCAAATTTCTGCAGATATTATTAATGCACAGTATACGGTGGAAACTCTGGTCATGGCTGTGCTAGCTGGTTCAATATTCTCACTGCTCGTTGGCTTCTTTACGGGATATTTCTGTGGCCGACGTTGCCACAAGGATGAGGATGACAATTTACCGTATCCGGATACGGAATATGAATACTTTGAGCAGCGCCAGAATGTTAACAGGTGAGTACAAATCTAAGATTTTTAATCATGTGTGAATAGAAAAAATATTTGCATTCAAAATGAAGAAGAAATCATTTAAGGACCACTTTAAAAATATATACATTTAAATTTTTCAATTTTCTAATATGAAATTGAATTATACTTTCAGTATAAAGAAACCCTGTTCTATAAAAGTCGAGGGTATATTTTGTTTGTCCGTAACGTCATCGTATATAAATATATGTATTTCTTTAAGTGTTATCATCTCTTCTCAACTTGTAGACTTTAACGGATCATTTACATAACAGTCTATAGTATATTTGACACGACAGTTTGATCTCAAAGCGGCTATAGGTAAAATCTTCGGGTTTTATAAATAATTTTATAGCACAAAATTCAAAACGCCGATAATTCACTTACGTAATTTAAGATTCACTTGAATTTTGATAAGCATAATCATATAAAAGAGCCTCAAATTTTGCTCTGTTGTTAGTACGCTAAGAACAATGGGGCAAATAAGATTCTTATTCATAGCAATTAGTCTCGGTCTCATGGTTAGTATCTTTAAGAAATATAAAACTAGGATTTCAGCATAATATTTAAACTGTTTGCAGATCACTGTGACTGCTGATTTACTTGAGCCGTACAGAAAAGAACTGGATAACTTAATAGAAGAAGTTGCTTTACAAACCTCTCTAGAAATGACCAGATTTGAACTGACAATTGCCAAATTAATAGTGGACAGCAAGATAGCAGAACAGGCAGAACTTGAAAAGTGGCAAAATCTTTTGAATCGATTTCCAATTGAAGAAGAAAATTGGATTCAAAATGTCACACAACGAAAAGAGTTTAAAAATGAATTTATTAAAGCTACACCAAATTTGCCAGATAGAGAAATTTTTGCAAGATTCAAGGAATATACTAAAGGGGAATTCCTAAATAGACTTTTCAACTACTCTCAACGTGAAAAACAACGTATTGATGAACTCCAAAATAGAACCGCAGTTATTATAAACAGGGCTAAAAAAGAGGGAGAACTGGACTTTAAACTCGATCTGTTTGATAAGTTTGCACAGGCAAGTCCTCGTGATCGGATGAGTTACTATTTCCAAATTTTGCAATTACTTAATATTGATGGAGCCACATTTGAATAAAAAGCTGAATAAATGAAAATGGAGCATTCTTATTATTTGTTTTTAATGATTTCATTATTTAAACTGAACTCAGTACTTTTAAAGATATGTAATTTGGTATTTTTAAAGTGGTCTTTAAACCAATTAGGAAGTATCTTTTATTAAAAATTATATAATACCAGAAAATCAATACTGTATACTCATTATATTGATTTTAAACATTTTTATGAAATGTAAACCATTTAGTAATGATCGTTCCTTCTACAGTTTTCCATCATCCTGTCGCATACAACAGGAGCCAAAACTATTGCCACAGGTAGAGGAGGTGACGTATGCGGAGCCGGTGTTGCTGCCACAGCCACCGCCGCAGAATAAGATGCATTCACCAAAGAATACACTACGTAAGCCTCCCATGCACCAGATGCATCAGGGCCCCAATTCGGAGACACTCTTCCAGTTTCAGCCCGATGGCTATAATACTCAGCAAACATATCGTGGACGCGACAACTTTGGCACGTTGCGCTCGCATCAGGTGATGGTGAGTCCCAAAAGGCTTTAGGAATTGCCCAAAACAATGCTTATTACTTGTTAAAGAATTATTAACTTAATTGTGTTTTAATTACAGGGCGACAACTATAGACGCGGCGATGGCTTTTCAACCACTCGCAGCGTCAAGAAGGTAAGTCTTAATTTCAATTTGCCTGTTTTAACTAATTAATAACTTTTAACAATTATTGTTTGATTTTATTTCAACGTGTACTAATCTAATCTAAACGTATCCACTGAGCTCTTTTCGATGTTGTTAACATTTAGTATACTTATAATAAAAAAAAAATGAAAATGAATCCTTGTGGTGCGCTTGTATTTGATTGAAATCTTTCACTAAATCGTCGATTGGTGTATTTCTTAGACTACTCACATTTCAACTTGTGTGTGTGTATGTGTGTGTGTTTGTATTTCTATCTCTTTCTGTGTGTGTGTGTGTGTATAGAATTTATGTGTGTGTTTGTGTATAAACATAAATGTATATCTTAGTACAACTAACTTAGAACTCATCATCCTTAATCATATTCAATTTATTCACAAACTATTGTAATTGCATGTTTTTAAAACATATAAATATTTTCATTCTATCTTATATATTTTCACAATTTTAGTATTAGTCTATAAAAAATACTCTTGGAAAGCTTAAAAGTGATTTATAAAGCCAATATACTCTTAAAAAACAACTAATCCTTATTAAAAAATTTAATTTTTTGAGTTTTTTACAAACATTTTATTTGTATTTTTTAGTATATCATTTAAAAAATATATATTAAAATTAAAAAATTGTTCAAAAACTATTATGTAATAACAGCTAAATATACTGTTCTTTTGTATCGTTTCAAATCATATAAAATATATATATTCATCTTTCACACCCTTCGTAATCTATGTATTTTATATAGTAAATGTATCTACGTATTAGTTGTGTGTATTTATCTTGTAACTAACCATTATCCATTAGCATGTTCATTGCATATAATCATTATCCTAATACTCCATTAATCATGTTTATATATAATCCATAATTCTGATTCGCTGATTGATGGTTATTCGTAATTGAATTCTGTCTGGGGTTTTGTTAATACCATATTTAATACTATACTCTCCTACGTTTCTCATCGATGCTCTAGAAATACACCAATCCTTCGATACGATTCGGTTGATTGTTAATAATATCTGCAGGCGTCTCATTTTAAGAATTTTGTATAGTTGAATTTTCTGATTTGTTCGTATATAATTCTCACTCATAGTTGTGCTGTATTTAATGACACACACACTTCTACTCTTACTCTCTAACTAACCTTTTTTATTCTGCTGAATCAAACTCTAATCACAATCTATATAATCACAACAACAATCAAATACTGACTATCCAGATGACAAACTAAACTCAACAACAACAACAAAAACAGCAACTGTCAAATGTTGGACAACAAAATACCAAAAAACTCTATCTATCTTTTCTTCTTCTTCCCTTTTTCATTAGGTTTACCTTTGAGACGGGAGTGGGGCGGCTGAAACCAGTCAGGGACTAATTACCCAAAATATGGTAAATACTTACGAATAACTAAATCAAATTTAGTTAAGTTTTTATTTCCTTTTCATTTTGATTTTATATTTTATTTTTGTTTTTATTTATTATTAAATTTCTTAAATTTGTTTGTTTATTCATTTATCGATACGGCTGAAAAAAAAAAACAAACAAAAAACACATCGAATTTGCTTGATAGCTGCAATGTGGATACCCTCGAATTCAAGATCAACTGAAATTCGAAACTCAAAAGTAATATTTGCAAAAAGATAAAAAAAAAAAAACCTTTGGCTTCAAATTGTATCTTTTTTATTAGTATGATAATATCTGCAAATTCAGTTTGATTGAACACGAATTTAGCTCTAACTTCTTCTAAAACTTCTTCATCATCATCAATGAACACCCAGCACAGTTTTTGCGAATTTCATTTGACTTTAACTTTCTCTATCAGTCTCACGAGTATATCTACAAATTATATATACATATATATATTCTGTAAATTACGTTTTGGAATGCCATTATTATTTTTGGTTTTTGTGTACTTTACTTAGGGAGCGTTTATTGATCAGTGATATCGATTCTACATACGTCAGTCAGCCATCCCGCGCCCAACTCGACGCTGCGCTGCCTTATAACTTATCGATTTATCGGTTAATCGATAAACGTGGTGTGCGATTCTTTGCCTCCTGCTCTCTTCTATCATTCCCTCACTCTTTCTCTCTCTCCTTCTCTCTCTGCGTGCCTGCGATTTGAAGTGCTTTATACCCAACTTTATATAGGTTGACTTTTTGAATTGTTCTACTGCATGGGCGACCACTCGATACATTCGATACATTCCCCACTTCATTAGTGAAAACTGAATGTGTGTGCATTTGAACTTAGTTATATGATATGATATGATGAAAATGATAAATGTTTCCCATAATATGCTCCCACAAAAATTGAAACATAGATCTACTACTACTAAATACTTACCACCTAATACTACTATTACTACTACTACTACTTCTACTACTACTACTACTACTACTATTTGTAATACTCGTAAAATGTTAATTTGTAATGCAATTCAGTTATCAGTTTATTGCTTGCCACACAATTTTAGAGAAGAACATTTTTAGGTTCTACTTTAAATCAATATCAATTTAAAATACACACACCAATTTGAACAATTAATTAGCATATATTAACACTTAAATTAAAGATCAGAATTGCTAACACAAAATTACCGTCCAGTCCGTCCGTTGAAAGAGCTACTTTACTATTGGAACTATAGTGTCAGTTGTTTATTCCGATCTTTAAAATTGATTTTGCAACAAACTGTTTTTATTTCAATTTATTTGATAAAGTAAAGTTTCAAATTACACCCAAAAAAAAATAAAAAAAGAAATGCAAATTTTAATTTGTAAGTAATATACATATTAAAAGTGTATAAACAATTGTATCACAACTACTCCTAGGCTGTAAACAACACAAACACACGAAACAGAAGTCTTGGTCGCGCAAGAAGACAGCCGCCCCGTCATGGTATTGGTAAGTTTCTTGTGTTCCAATTCATTATACAGTATATTTTCTCAAATTATTGTTTAATTTTTCATAATTTCAATTAAATTTGTCTAAGACATGCATACAAACATAATGACGCACACACAGACATACACAATGATTAAGAGTGCAAATTGATTAAGCAATCGATACATTCTATACTCCTCTACTCGATTCTACAATTTGGCACCACCTTTCTCTCTCTTCCTATCTGTCTCTCTCTCTTTCTCTCACTCTCTGTTTGTGTCTCTCTTACTGTCCCGTTTGCTCTATGTGTATTAATACATCATTTGTTTAACAAATCTTCACATAAGTATTTTAATCATTTTTATTTTATTAGGGAAAATTATTCAAATTTTCAAAATCTTTTGCCAAATTTTCATCTAAAATATTCGTAAATTAATAAAAAAAACACTCAAAACTTTTTCAATAATTTAATTCTTGGAATTTTCCACTCAAATAATTTACTTAAAAATATTGTTTTAATTTATTTGATTACTTTAATGTCTGTGTGTGTATCTGTGTGCGTGTGAGAGCTGTGCATGTTGCAACAAGCTAAATGTCTTAATTAGATATTTGAAACAAAAAACACATTCATAAATGTATCTAGTTGTGTGTAAATGTAATTGTATCTTTACTTGGTATTTGTATAAGTATGTGTATATGGATACCTTTCCTTTACTGTTGCAACATGACTTTTGTATACGTGTGTGTGTGTGTATGTATATCTTTACATTCCTTTCGTATGGTAATTAAACCCAATTGACCTGCTGTATTTCTTGATTACCTTTCTTTTTTGCAGTAACTCAGCACCGTTCAAATAGCCCACAGCAACAGCAGCAGCAACAACAACAGCAGCCGCATTCCAGCTCTGGCTCATCACCTGTAATGTCAAATAGCAGTTCCAGTCCAGCGCCTCCATCCAGCAGTCCCAGTCCGCAGGAGAGCCCCAAGAATTGCAGTTACATTTACCGTGATTGATTGATATGTAACACCAAATCGATGCCACTCATCCAGGCGATGCCCACGCCCACACCCACACTCACACCAACGCCTACTGCACCAGCCATGCAACATCAGCAACAGCAGCAGCAACAAGCGAAAGTTTTGGCCAACAAGCAGTTAGCCAAGTCCATGCCTGTTACGCCCATACAGCTGCAGTCGCCCACAGATTCGACTGTGGCCCAATTCATGCCACATTCACCCTCTTATGAGTTATATGAGCCACGAACTGCACTTTTTCGACATGCCCACTCCGATGCAACATTCCAAATGCAATCCTATGACTATGACGATGACATCGAGGATGACGACGATGATGGGGACTTGGTTGATGTTGAGGATACCGAGGATACATCCTCCTTGGCCATGATTACACCACCGCCACCCTATGACACGCCTCAATTGGCTGCTGCCACTGCCTCTGCCTCTGCATCTGCCACAACCTCCGGTTCAGTGCCTCCTCTGCCGCCTCCACGCAAATTTCGCTTTGGTAATCGCGAATTGTTTAGCATGAGTCCTGGCACACCCAAATCGAATGCCATAACGCCTACAAAGCTTAGTGCCGCTGCTGCCGCAATGTTTGCCACGCCCCAGATGGCACAACTCAACCGGAAGTGGGCGCACCTACAACGCAAGCGGCGGCGACGCAACAGCAGCAATGGCGACTCTAAGGAACTTGATAAACTCGTCCTGCAATCCGTCGACTGGGATGAGAATGAGATGTATTAAAAGTAGGCCCAAAACTAAAAATTCATTTCATTCACTCCACTAGCAACTCAAAAATTTATCGATGAACGCGACACGCGACGATGAACACGTCTTTTATAGCCATCCAAATTAGTTATATTTTATTTGCTTCTTTTTCTGACAATTTTAGATGCGATTTTACAAGACAACATAGAGTAAAGATAGAAGTGAAAATTTGTTGAGAATTATCTGAAGAGCTTTCGGCATTAAAGAAAGAGAAAATTTAATAATTTTTGTTATTAAAATTTAAATACTTAATTTATACAATTGTTTTTGGCACTACATTTCCAACATTTAGTTATGCTACAGTTAAAAATTCAATATTATATTTAATATCAAAATTTATTTTACAAAAAAATACACTTTTATTATTGTTTTAAAGTTATTTGTTAATGTTTTACTAAATTTGAAACACAATTCCATTTTAATGCCCGTTTCAAAGGACAATTCTCACTGTAAATTGATTCAATTGCTGGAATGGCTCGCTGATCGAATTGATATGACTTAACAACAGCTAGATGGCCAATAAACAATATTAATATATATACACACAGATACATATAGCTGTTTATTATGGTGTGTAGGTGTACTCAGATATACTTAAAGTATTGGCAATATCGCGCATACGCCCCGAAAAAAACTTAGTCGCAATCAAAGTGAATAGTTTGCAATTTTGAAGATTATTACAGATTTATAATATATACATCTACACAAACAAACAATAAAACAAGAAAACAGAAAAATGAGAATTATACACAAGATTTATAAATAGTTATTTATAGCCCTATACATACTATTATACATATACTGAGAGCTGCTAATTATACGAAAAACTAAAGCATATTTACGAGTAGAGAAAACCGAATCGAAAACGAATCGAAGTTGGCATAAATATTTTACACAAAATATAACCGTAAATTATCTTCAAATGAAATACAATTGTACAGTTTTTTGAGCGAGAAACGTTTGGAATTTCCAAAGAATGAAATTTGTAAATATATATATTGAAATCACAGCAAAAAGCATAAAATACTACAAAAATATTATACAAATACATACAATTTTTTGCATTTAAAAAACGACGACAACAACAAACAAACGTAAAGAAGAGGAAAAAAAAATAGTAAAAATATACAAAAAAGCAAAAGTTAAGAAAAGAAATACAAAAAACAAAAAAAAAAAAAGAAACGCTTATTACTGATTTACAAATAAGTATAAAACAAAAATAGTAAGAAAAAAATTATTAAAAAAAAACAACAAATTAGAATTTAAAATCTAAGATAAATTATATATAATACATCCCTATATAGTTGAAAGATAAAGAATATTGCTCTTGTTTTGCTTCGATTGAGTTGATATAGAAACAGAATTGTGCATTCTACTTTATACGATATGGCTAAGCTTAAACCGAACTGCCAACAGCTTAATCATACAATATACACACTATGAAACGTTGCTTATACTATAAAAACATTAAAAACATAATAAAGTAACTCCCAATCCTTAAATATATTTATACTTATATATAAGGTTATCAGTAGATCCACACACACATGATACCTATAGATATAGCATAGCATTTTCTGATCAAAAGAGTTAACTTCTCTTACTGTATGTTGGTAGTCGCTAGGCTTTGTTTTCCTCATATAGGGATTTATTTACAGATCTAGGAATATTTGTCAATTTTATTTGCCGCCTTCACTTTCACTTTTTGCTTAAAAGTACGATAATTGCTTAACCATTAACATTAACTATAAAGAATTGATCTAGTGATCTAACTTAATATACACAACTTGTATAAAATGTACAGCCATAATACAACAATGTATAGGAACTGTACATAGGTATATGTGCGATATGTGCCATAATATGAGAAGGATAACAGAGTGGGTGCGATTATACAAGATACAAGACTATAAACATATATACTCTAGCATACCATAAACAATTACTTTTCTATTTGTTCAATCAGACTTATTTAAGATCAATCATAAAATCTATTGGCTTTTTAAACTGTTTGAGTGTGTATAGGAAAAACGATTGGAAAATTTAGATACACGAAAACCTTTTGCTTTTGATTATGTTTGAAAAAGAAAACGGAATTTCTTAAAAAGTGATCGATCAAAACGTAGTGAAAATCATAACGTAAAATTAGCTATAGAGACTTTACAAATAATATCTATATTAATCTATAGAACGTATATATATAGATGGGAAATGTAATAACAAAATGGCGTTGGCATCGCACGTTTCTCTTTAATATAGTGAAAAGAAAAGGATATTTTGTATAAAGCTTAAAGGTAAACCGATCAACAGATTACAGATTTAAAACTGAATTAAGCTAAACAAAAGAGACAAGAATAATAATTATAAACAATATAATAATAATAAACTTAAACTTTGCGTTTTTGCATTGCATATAAGAAAAGCAAAACGAAAAGAAAGCGTAGAAATATCTAAATCAAAGCAAATGTATAAAGAAAGGAAAAACAAATAAATAAGAAATGAAAATCCAACTAATTCTAGAATAAATAAACTCAGTAAACTCAAAATATACAAAAAACAAATAAATTAATTAAACAAAATATTCCCTCTTCTTCTGGCAAATTAATATAATTATTAACTAATTTGCATTTACAGAGCCAAAGACACGTTTTAAGTTAATGAAATTTAATATGTTAGCCAAGTTTTTACTTTGTTACTGTAAATACAATTGATTTACATTTAAGTTTTATATTATTTTATTATAAATTGCAATAAAAAAAGCTAAATATTTATATATTTAAATTATTTTATGAGTTTTTATTTCACATTTTGTATAGTTTTTCCTCAAAAATTATGTGTCGAATACTTCAAAAGCAATACAAACACGTAAATCTATGGATTAAGAAACCAAAAGAAGTAAAAATATTATAAAATTAATGCAACAAAAGATTAATAAACATAAAAAAAAAAAAAAAATGAGGGCAACACTTAGAATATTAACTAGCGACTCTACTAAATTCTAGAACTACATTTACATTAAAAAATAACTGCATACTAAGTACATACATATATTTACGACCTAAATCAGATCATTAACTTTTATACACTTTACATTTTCATACCATATACATACAAATAAACACACACATTTACATACATACAAGTGTGTATGTGTGTAGTTAAATTTAGACTCAAGCTACAATTAAAAGGTTTTACAGAGTATGCCTGCAGCCGAGGAAAATATTAAAGAATACCAAGCAAAAAAAACAAAACAAAATTAAAAAACAAATTAATTATACACAGAAAAAATTACATTATAAATTAAAGTAATTAGACACTTTAAAAGACAAAACAAAATGTCTCACAAATGCTTTTAAAAATCAATGAAAAGAACAAAAAACTAAATGCAGCTTGAGACATCAGCCATAAAGTACTATTAATAATAATAATAATAATAAGAAAACCTTAAACATTTAACAAACAACAAAATCAACTCAGCAACTTTTAGAAGCGCAGCAATGATAATGATAATGACGATGCATACTTTAAAAAGATAATGAAAAAAGCTAAGATAAAGCTAAAGATTTTTAACTCTCTCCAGATAAGATGATAATGAAAATGATTATTGACTTATTATGTATGTATTATGAAATAATTGTAGCGAACGCATATTGCAATTTAGCAGCAAAAATACTGAATGAAATGACATTAACAAATTAGTAAACAATGAAAGACAAAGACAACAACATACAAAGGCAGACAAAAGATGAAAATTATTATTATTATTATGATTATTAACACACTTAAGTTTTGATTTAACATTAAAAACGATATATATTCAAGTGCTTCTTACATAAAATAAATTTAAAAAACAAATTAAAATATATATATACATAAATACATATATATATATTTGAATTAAATATAGAATATATAGTAATATTAACAGGCATTACATACGGATAAACATAAATCAATGAAAATGATAATGATAATGAAAATGATAATGAAAATGATAATGAATACCTACTAACTAGGGATATAAGCATTAAATTTATCTATATTATTTATTGAACACGAAAGCGAAACTATTGTAGATTGAAATGCCTAATCGTTTTTAATTAGACTACGATTACGAATCTCTCCTCACTCTGTATTCAAATATATATATTCCTTATCTGTGTCTGGTATACGGAAAGGGATTTAATATCGGATTGGATTCGAATTGCGTTTGGTTTTTTAATTTGTAAGTAGCCTGCTAATATTAACTTGCAATCGTAATCAATGCATTTTACTTAAAACACTTTGCGAGAAATCAATTTATATAATTATGTTAAGATTTTATAACGCAACAAAATGATAAAGTTCATACGATACAAACATAACTAACATATATATGAGACTTTGTAAATACTTGACAACAAAAAAAAAACACATTAAAAATGATCAAATAAATAACCTTTCATTCGAAGAAATAAAAAAACAAAAAACACAACACAAAATCGATTTTCTCTATAAATATATAAATATATTTTGGCCATAACACACAGACACACACACACCCACACCCACTCATACACACTGTACTGCAAGAGCAACTTTTGGTTGATAGAAATGCAGGAAATTAAGTAGAAAACACTTTAAAGAAGCAACAAATATGTTAAATATATAAGGTAAATTTAAATTTAAAAAATTGAAATTAAATTGAGAATTTAAATTTAAATTGTTGATTATGTAGCGCAAACGAAAAATAATTAATAGAATACTTGCGAGTATATAAAGAAACCTACATATAAATATGTATTTAATCAAATAAGTTATGATACGTAGACAGACACATGAACGGTACTTCCAAGCAACTATAGAGCTACACAAACAAAAACAAAAACAAAATACAAGACACAACTTCTTCTGGAATCCCCCTTAAGTTGTACTTTGTATAATACATATATAGTACATATACATTCATATACCTATAATATATTGTTGATCTCGGGTATCGAGATCAGTTCGATATCATAGCCCCAAAAATCACTTGAATGAATCGGTTCCCGCAGCCGCCCGCAAATATTTCAGTTAAAAACAAAAAACAAACAAACGCTTAAGATCATAATATACATATATAGAAAACACACACACAGATACACACACACACACAAATTTCATACAAATTAATTAACAAAAAAAAAACACAAATGTTAGTAAAAAGACTGAGCTACAAAAATATAAATAAAAGCAAAAAATAATAATGATATAAAATCAATTTTAGACACAAAGTATTATTGAATTTTATATCATTTAAAAAACTTTTTTTTTTGAAATTTAGTTTAGTTTAACTTTGAGCTCACTTTAAAATTGATTTTCTATATATATTTATTATAAGTCCTTTAGTATTTAAAACTTTGTTGAATTGCAATTGTTTGTTAAGAAGTTCCTAAACGAAATGCATTTAAGTGTTGAATGAATATATGAATATAAATATGAATATAAATCAGTCTTATCGATTTGTCCCATACTGTCCGATACTGGAACTTCAGCATTTCTTTATTGATGATTTATTTTGAATACAAAGACGAAAATCAATATAAACATATTAATAACAATATATGTATATGTGAACTTACGCACAAAGTTTCGTCAGTTGAGAGGAAAATGCATTTAGAGTTTTCATCAATAAATGTAATTGGAAATAGACGAATTTGAATGTGAAACAAGAGAAAAGTTTATACCCTTAAATACGTACGTAAATTTCTAAGTTTCTGAGATTATGTTCTGATTACAATGATGATGATAATAATGATAATTACAAAGGTGATGACATTCTTTGGTCTAAGGCATAATCACAACATTTATAAAGCAAAAACTTGAACAACAACAACAACACATACACACACACAACACAATTGCTTTTAGCTTTCCTAAAACTTTAATTTAATTACATACACATTGATACGATAATGTATGTATACATAAATACATCAATATATGAAGAAAAGAAAAACAAAAACGAGCGAATCTTGAATTATAATCACAAAAGAAATACAATCTGACCCAGGCTAAGAGGAAGTCATAAACAGATTTGTTGAAATGCTTAATCAAATGAGGTATAAATTGAAATGATTTAAAAAAATAATAATTCACAATCCATCAGAGTTGATGATTGACAAAAAGAGATAACAAAAGAAGATGAAAACAAAAACAGAATAGATCAGCGCATTCAAGTGTTAAACTCAAGAACAAGAAGAAGAAGAACAGAATGAACGATGAAATTTAACAATATATTATTAACAATTATTATATTGTACTATTATAACTGAAATATTTAGATGAAATGAAGATTCTTAATTATAAAATATTATTATAGAAAACATACTGAAACAACAAGAACAACAAGAAAACACACATGAAAAACGAAAAACGATTAATAAATGAAAATATAGAGAATATTATATTACGAAATCAATTTCTTATTCTTATTGAACAGCGTTGTCATTTTAGCTTTTTTTAAAATATAGGAATTTTGGAAAATGTTTTCCATTTTGATTTGTTCATCATGAACTATTGAAAATTTTATTCAATTATTCTATTTAGTTAAACTAAGTATAAAGAAGTCCACATCGTATCCATTAGTCGCAGCTAATTTATATTGTGCAGCCTAAAAGTATGCACCTAATTTAATAAAAGAATTGCTTGCATTGGCAACAACAAAATGTTGCATCCAGAAATCGCTTGGAATTTTGCCAAAAACACAAAATCCTAAATAATTCAAAAACTATCAGGACGATCGGAATGTCCTTTGGCCCATTGATGGTCCTTTTCAAAAGCTACAGTTTGGTGTGAGTCACGACAGGATCCTTCAAAGGACCTTCGAGTAATCGATAAATTTCTGTTTTCGAAAATTACACTTTATTTTGGCTCCTGTAAGGACTTTCGTCCTTTTTTTTACATAAACATACATGGTTTGACTAGGACTATCCACGTACCAAAGGACATTCGTCTAGTCCCTAAAATGGCTGAGTTAAGGTGCCATTTTGATTTTTTGGCCATTTTTTCAAGGCCTCCCCCTATAAAATTTTTCGAAAAATTTTTTTAGAGAAATCGATAAATTTTTGTATGCCAATCGATAGAACTGCTTTCTGGGAGACCTAAAAGACGTGTCTTTTTGCCAGGATACAGTTGGAAGGACGAAAAAAACGAAAAACAAAGTGAGAAAAAATAGGACTGCACCTTAAAGTAGGCAATAGTTGTTCGCTGGTATGAGACGTGCAGTCGCAGGCCATTTAGCTCTTACCATCTCTGTAATCTGTTTGTACATACGGACAGACAGGCAGACAGACAGACGGATATGGCTATATCCACTCGACTTGTGACGCTGATCAAGAATATATGGGATCTGCAGTGCTCGAAAATAATATAAATTCGTGCTGGAATAACAGGAGAACAAAAATGGTAATTGGCCGCAATGCAAAAAACTCTAAAGCAAGAATGTTAAGTTCGCCCTGTCTCAGCTAATTTCTTCTTTTAACATCTCTCTTTCGATGTCGCCTGCAGAGCGAGGTAACAGCACTCTCTCCATTTTTATACTCTCTGCAAGAGAGAGTATATTGGGTTTGTGCAAAAAAAAAAGTATGTAACAGGCAGAAGGAGGCGTGGCAGACCCCATAAAGTATATATATTCTTGATCAGCATCACAAGCCGAGTCGATATAGCCATGTCCGTCTGTCCGTCTGTCCGTCTGTCCGTCTGTCTGTCCGTCTGTCCGTCTGTCCGTATGAACAAACAGATTTCAGAGATGGTAAGAGCTACAAGTTTGAATTTGGTCTCTATCGACTCGATATTAAGTCAGTCAATACAAGAATCTTTTTTTTTTTCGATGCCACGCCCCGTTCGCCCACAATGTGCAAAAAACTAGAAACACCTCGTAAAAAATTAATGTTTTAGGCGAATATCTCAGTAACTGTGGCACTTAGGAACACCCATTTTGGTACGCAGGTTCCTAGAGACGGCATAATTGTATTGTCATCAAAAATTTTAGACTGCCACGCCCCCTTTTCCCACAAGAAATAAGATAATTTGCTAACTTCAATGCCGATTTTAAGGCATATGTTCTTATCGTACAGTATTGTTATTTCACACTCATTTGAAGACAAAATATATTAAACTATCCTGAAAGTTGCATCTAAATCGGACAATAAACAAAAGAGCTAGACATGTAAGAAAGTTAATAATTGAACGCAATGCCAATGCCTGTGTGCGAGCGAGATAGAAACATACAAACATGTGAGCGAACGTTTTCGCTGCTTTCTAGCGGCAGCGCTGCCCGCGAATGCTGGGCGTACCAACCAATTTTGTATGTATAACATATACACACATACATATGTGCGTGCATACATATAATGTCAAATGTATATGTGTGTGTATAAATACAAACAGATGTTTTTGTTTCAATGTATTTAATTGCAAGTATTATTAACTGGTATCCGAGTATACCGACTTTATTTAAATGATCGGGAGTAAAATGCAGAGAGTATTCTACGGTCGGGCGTGCTCGACTGTACTTTTCTTTCTTGTTTTATCTGTTTCACTGCAGACTGTCCGATTTGCAGAGCTAGCTATCAGCCGTTATTTTAACAGCAATTTTAGGTTAACAGAATATTTCGTAGGCCTCACTGAAAAAACGAAAACTTAATGAATTTTAATAGAAACACTGTGTAAAATTTAAATTTTATGTATATCACATCTGTTGTATCTTACTGTGGATTTCTTTTCGCCTAAGAATTCAACTGGGAATTTGAATATTCCAGCTGTAATACCAGGCGAACAGAACTTTCAGTAGGTCTCAAAGCCCAAGTTTTAACACAACGGACACTAAAAGAAACAAAGGACCTGAATTATCGATTGGCTTTAATTATTTCTTAATCCCTTTTAGCCTCTTAGCTTTTTCTGGCTACATTATCAGTCAATATAGGTAGTATGCCCTGAGAAATTCATTTAATAGTATTTTATGTGTTAAGACTACTAAACTTTACTATTGCGACAGGTCTTAATAGGAAGTAATATCAAAGGGTAATTAATTTTGAACCCATTTCAAAGTAAATTGTGTAATTGAGTTCTGTTTATAATTTAAAAATGTTTAAATTTAATACATTTTAAATAGATTGTCAGCAGTAAGACAACGCAGAATTAATGTTGGGGTTATCGCCAGACTTAGACCCACAGCTAGTGACTCTTGCTCCAATTCAGAGATAGAAAACATAGAGATTACACTAGCACGAGAACGAGAACGGGAACTACTTCCAAGTCGTGTCTGTCTCTATATATACTATATTCTTGTCTCTTTATCTCTATCTCTAGCTGTGTCTATGTCTGTCCCTGTTCCTGTCCCTGTCCCTGTTGTTGTCCAGATTGTATTTGAACTTTTGGTTTTCTAGGGTTTGCGAGAATTCGAGAATCAGTTTCACTTTGGCCACAATCGAGTGCACAACATGCATCGGCATTCGAGCATCGCTTGGTTGGTGCTATTTTTAATTGTGGGCGTATGCCACACCCATCCCACAAACGGATTTGATGATGTGCACGATGAAAACGAGAAGGACGCGTGGATGGCCGGTGTGTTTACACCGCAACCACTGAGACCGGCAGCTTGGCAGCTACCCGAAACAACCACACCGACTCCACACGGTGTTCAAATTCCCGGAGTCGGAGCTATCCGAGGATTACCCGCTTACAAAGTGATCAAGAACCGTCAAATTGACGCATATCTGGGTATACGCTATGCCCAAGTGGGTGGTGGCCTGGCAAGATTCCAGCCAGCCACACCGATGCCTTATCAGCCCCTTATCGAGGCGAAGGCATCGTCTCCCAACTGCCCGCAGTTTCCAGAGCTCCGTCGTCTGCAGGAGGCGGAGGCACGTGGCGAAAATGTCGACGACTGCCTCACTTTGAACATCTATGCACCGAATGGAGCCAATAGACTGCCAGTTCTGGTCTTTGTCCATGGTGAGATGCTCTTCGATGGTGGTGCCGATGAGGCTCAGCCCGATTATGTCCTTGAGCACGATGTGATCCTTGTGTCCGTCAACTATCGCTTGGCACCCTTTGGTTTTCTGAGTGCTCTGAGCAACGAATTGCCCGGTAACGTAGCATTATCCGATCTGCAAATGGCCTTGGAGTGGGTGCAACACAACATTGAACATTTCGGTGGTGCTGCCAATCAGGTGACCCTAATAGGTCAAGCCGGTGGTGCCACATTGGCACATGCCCTGAGCCTAAGTCCACGCACACAGCATTTGTTCCAACAGCTCATACTGCAATCGGGCACCGCCCTCAATCCCTATCACATCGATGAGACACCACTGTCCACCCTGAACACATTTGCACAGCTCGCCCGTTGTCCCCTCCATGGCCGTAGTCTGGCTCCGTTCTACGAGTGCCTTCGTCGCTTGCGCACATCCCAATTGGTCAGTGTTTTTGAGCAACTTCATACACAGAACGAACCGCGTGGTCTCACCGCTCTTGGTGGCTTCAAGCTGGTCGTGGGTGATCCTCTTGGCCTGCTGCCAGAGCATCCTGCTGCCTTGGTGGCCAACAGTGCCAAGAACAACAAGACAAAGCCTATGATTGTTGGTGTTGCCAAGGATGCAAGTGCCTTCATTATCTCACGTAAGTCTTTGATAGCATTTAAAATTTAATTAAATTATCATTTATGTTGTAAAAAATTAATTTATTCATTAGCTGTTTTCGATGAGCTCAGCTAGGAGTACCAAATTTGTGCAGGCAGAACCAGTTTCTGATCAGTTTTTTATGTGATTTTTATATTTATGTTAATGGGCATCTTAGAAATAGCCATGTAAAACGACCCATTAAATAGTATTTAATTGCCTTAAAACAAAAAGAACTTTAAATAAAAAATTAGGTTTAAGTCCCATTCACCTTGAAAAAGTGTTTGTGAGCAAGTGAGCGCTAGTGATAAGCAATATATAAGTATTGTACTATGTAGGTCAATATAGATTGATGTCAACCAATTGAAATTGTGATAGGGAGATAATCCGAGCAATGATCCGTCTACTCATTAAATTTTTAAACCTAATATATACTGAGAAAGTAAACACAGAGTTTTTTAAATAGGAGTCAACGGTTATTATTTTTAATTAATTAAATTATTAAAAATGTAATTAAATTTATAAATCTATTGATCAAAGTTTAAGATCAGTCTCACAACGGAAAAACCACAACGTTTTTTATTTTTGTTCCTAGAATGAGAAGTTCAGGTCTATAGTTAAAATAATGAGACTGAGTCAAATTTCTTAATCGCCATACTCTTACTTCCAGGCTTCTATGATCAGATTAAGAATCTGCAGACGCAAAACATTAGTGACTACATTAATGTTGTGCTCCGTCACACGGCTCCTCCTCAGCAGCATAAGATCTGGCACGACTTGGCGCTGCGTGAAATCTTTGACCCGGATCACTTGCGTAATCCCAATGCCCGTTCAGTGTCTCAGGGTTTAATTGAGCTGGCCAATCTGATATTGTACCGTGCTCCAGTGATTGATTCCATTAAACTGTCCTTTAAGAAGAGTCCTACATATATGTATTGCTTTGATTATCGAGGCGAGTATCGTCGCTTTGGACACTTGAACAGTCCCCTGCCTTTTGCCGTGGATGCCTCGTTGAGTGACGACAGTGTCTATCTGTTCCCCTATCCAGAGGAGGTTAGCAACCTGAATCCTGAGGACAAATCATTGGCCCGTGCTCTGGTGACCATGTGGGTGAACTTTGCCCAAAGCGGTGTTCCCAATAATAATGTCTGGCCCAAGGCAACTTCTGAGTACGGTCCATTCCTGAGGTTTACCAACTCACACTTGAACGTCTTGGAAATCGAGCAACACTTTGGAGATGGTATTTACGTGCCCAATCTGTATCCGCAGTACTTGAGTACAGTCAACAACACTGGCACAGCGACAAGCAGCTATACAACAACCACAACAACTACCACGACGACAACTAGACGCCCTTACTACAATTATAGACCTACACAACAGCCGGTCTACAGACCAGGTCCGTATCCCAATCCTTACGCTAAAGCCCAGGAGGAGAGAAGGCAACAAATACTACGACAACAACAAGAAGAACAGCTGAGAGAACAACAACAGCGAGAACAATTGTCGAATGAGGACGAAGTGCGACGACAAGAGCAAAGGCAACGTGACGAGCAAGCGCAACGAGAGCAACTTCAACTAGAACAATTCCTGCGTGATCACCGCCTGCGAGAGGAGAAAGAGCGAGAGGAAGCGGCTAGACGTCTACAGGAAGAACGAGAACAACGAGAACGGGATCAGGAACGGAGCGAGAATGAATTTAGACAACAGCAGGAACGTGAACAGCGTCTTAGAGAGCAACAGGAGCGAGAGCAACAAGAAAGGGAACAGCAACAGTACGGCACGCCAAGTGAAACGGAAGAGCAGCGAGAACAGCGACTGAGAGAGGAACAGGAGCGCGAGCAACAGGCACGAGAGCAAGAAGAACGTGATCGTGAAGCAAGAGAGCAACAGGAGCGTGAGCAGCAACAACGAGATCAGCTTGAACGAGAGCAACAAGAACGGGCACAACAGCAATACGGAACGCCAAGTGAAACGGAAGAGCAGCGAGAACAGCGCCTGAGAGAGCAACAAGAGCGAGAACAGCAGGAGCGATCTCAGGAGGAGCGTGATCGTGAGGCGAGAGAGCAACAGGAACGGGAACAGCAACAACGAGACCAACTTGAACGAGAGCAACAAGAACGGGCTCAACAGCAATACGGAAGTGAAACAGAAGAGCAGCGAGAACAGCGGCTGAGAGAGCAACAAGAGCGAGAGCAGCAGGAGCGATCACAGGAGGAGCGTGATCGTGAGGCGAGAGATCAACAGGAACGCGAGCAGCAACAACGTGAGCAGGTTGCACGAGAGCAGCTAGAGCGAGAGCAACAACCCCAAGAGGGTCCTGATCCAGATAGTTTCCCCACATATGAAGATTATGTCAACGCTTACAACAATTGGATTGCGATGCAGGAACAAAACTATAATCCACAGGCCAATGCCAGCGCAGAGCAGGAATCAACCGATGAAGTAGCACCCGTACAGAATCCTCAGGATCAGTACACCAACAATAACAACTATCAACAATATCCCGAAAATTACAACAATCCTCAACGTTCCAAACAGGTGCGCAATCATCCCCGACGCAGATTTTAGTAGTTCAAACTAGTTTTAATCACACTATGAAAATATAGTACACATATGTACATCGAAAGAAGAAGAATGCTTAATAAACATTGTGCTTTTTAAGCCAATAAAATAATATTTTGCTACCGTTTCCTAAGAAGGAACTTTTTGCAGAAGATACAGACATTTTCGGCCGATTGGTAGAGTATCATGTTGAGTATTTATTAATTACATCTATTACACAATTCTAATATTTACTTTATATTATTCGTTATCAATTCCCATTCTTATCACTAACTGCACTAAAATAAGAAACGAATCTTGTTGCGATTCGGACGCTTCACTAGACTCTTTCTTACCTGAAGTTTCTTCAGATTACTGACCACAACAGCCGCCTGTTTCCTTCGCTGTGTCTGGCTGAGAGCAGAAGATTTAGGTAGTGCTTGGATCTTTGGACGGTACCTATTACGAAGATAGTAGATCTCTCGAATTAGACTATGACCCTGTTCCTCGTCCCGCAGAGTGGCCGAGAACTCGTTGAAGTAATTCCCACCAATGGTCAGGGTTTCATCAATTTTCATGTAGGGTCCGTAGAGGGTAGTCATGGGTGGCCAATACCCTGCTTTGTAGGAACCCAAAGGATTACCGGTGATGACAAAGTTAGTCCACAAATCAACCATACGACGAGCCATAGCCTGATCAGGAGGACTTAAGCGTTGCACGTGCTCGGGATAGGGAAAGAGATAGAGCGCCTCGTCAGTGAGGGATACGCCTGCCTTGAAAGGACTCTGCATATTTGTCTCCTCGTCCATATCCTTGTAGCGATTGAATTCTCCCGCATAGTCAAAGGAGTAGAGGAACGTATTGTCCGGATTGTGTTTGTTGTTCATATTGAGGGCCAACAGTACAGGCAGCTTGTGATTGAGAGTACCCGCCACCTGAATGCCAAGAAGAATCTGATTAATTTACCACTTGTTTGTAATTTTTGTTACTCACGTCAATTAGCCTTGGTATCAGCTTACCAAAGGTACCGTTCTCCAGTAGCTGACGATTGAAAAAGTCATGGGTGATAAAGCTGGTGAGAAGCATCGTCTTATCTGTGCCCACCACTTGTCGGATAATGTGATCAATGTAGTTGTAAGTGTTGTACTCATCATCCGGTATCTTTCCCTCGAAGTCGTTCTCCACAATCTCGTTGAGCACTCGGGAACCCGCGTTCTTGGGACAGCCGCCCATGGCAGGATAGGAGAAGTTGGACTCCAGCATTAGATCATAGGGATGCTTGGGCAAAACTCCGCTGGGTCCGCCTATGGTGAACTGTATTCCGCCCGTGTGGCCAATTCCAAGGTCCGATTTCTCGAGCTGGCAATAATGATTAGGGTTAAGGGTACTTCTTCTGTGGAGTTACAACTTAAATTCACTCACTGCATGTTCCATAAAAGCATTCAACAACTCCATAGCGCTGAGTTCCATAAGACAATTGTTCAGATCACGCACTGTGACCATCTTACAGTCCGCCTTTTGGGCAATCTCCTGGGCGTGTTTGCGTGGATTATCCTCCAGAAAGATGGGCATAATGGCCGAACCAGAATGATAAATCACCTGACTGAACAGACCTTGTTGTACCATCGGTGAGAGTGTCAGAAGATGTGCTATAGCTGCACCACCCACTTGACCCGCGACCGTGACACGATTCGAATCTCCACCAAAATACTTGATGAAGTGCTTCACAAACTGCAGGGCCAGAAAGATGTCCAGGAAACCGGCATTTCCGGGTATTTCATCCGTTTTGGTTGAGAGAAATCCAAAAGGTCCAAGGCGATATTGCGGTGTGACCAGCACCACATCCTTTTCCAGCAAATAGTCTGGAGGTGCTTCCGAATTACTGCCCTCATAGAGGTACTCCCCATGTATATAGACGAGCACCGGCAACGATCCAGTCACATTCGGTGTGGTAATGGTCATTGTTAGACAGTCCTCCACATCCAACACATCGTTCAACTTTGTCAGCGAATCCATAGAGACCACAGACGGACATCCAATCTTCTCCGCAGTCGCATCCATTACGTCTTCCCATGGCTCTATTGGACGTGGTGGCTACAAGATAGAGAAGGGAAATTAATCAGTCAATCTATTTCCATTTAAAGAATTTATTACTAAATACTATAATTGGTTAGGAAAACGAGGCCATTGATACTATTGATCAGTATAAAATTATCGTAAATTAGCCAAAACAAAAAGAAGAATTTTAGCCAAGTTTAAACTGCGAAGAACTCTAATATGACACAGTCATTAATACCAGGTAGACTTATAGCTATAATGGCTTGAAATATGAAGAACGTCTTTGAGGAATGTTTAAAACAAATATTTGCAGGTGTTACTAGTATACCTATTCACTTAGGGAACTTATCTATGACTAATCCAACTAAGTAAGAGAATTATTCAAGTTCCGATCTGCTTACCTTGAAACGATGCTGCCCCGTCGGTGGTTCGGCGTATCTGAGATCCACAAACTGCAGCACTTCCCGCTTGGTCCAAGCCGTCTCCACCACCTTTCCCTGAATCGAACCTAGTTTGGGCAACTCAATGATTGTATCCTCCTCGTCGTCATACCTGCCACGCACTCTGCCCTCCACGAAGCCAAGGATGAGCAATAAACCAACCAAAAAAGCAGTCCAAAATTGCATATTTTACGAAGAAGTGGGAATGACTGGAACTATTCCGAAAGACAACAGCACCCGAATGCGTACAAAACTCGACTGAACTTTGGTGAAGATATTCAATCTGTGATATTGGCCAGAATGCTCGCTCTCGTCTGCTCGAGCAAAAAAAACTAAAGAAGAAATAGAAAAATTTCACTCCGATGGGCCCGGAATACGCTTAGAAGAATGCCAAAGAAGAAGCCCAAAATGGAATGGAATACAAGATATCGTGCATATAGACGTACGAAATGAAATACGATGTCCCATTGCTTTAATGGTGTGCAAATACTTAATTATGAAATTCATTTGCTCCGGTTTCTTAAAGCGGTCTTCATAAAAGTTAAAAGTAAAAGGGAAACGTCTTAGCAAATTGGTTAATAGTCAGCACGGGGTCAATTCTAAGCACTAGATGAACCAATTTGCCCAACTGATCTTTGTATTTGGTCAAGAGATCAACCGCAGACAGTATTAAATATTTGTTGGCAAATAATAAGTTTGTCTTTCCCACGAAGAAAGTTCGCTACAAATTGCCAAGATTCAATTATGGCTAAAATAAAAAAAAACCTGCGGGCTAAACAAAATTTAAATTTTAAATTATGATTTTTCTCGATTCCAGATATTCCAAATGTGCTGCTACTGGTTTTAGGATTTAATATCAATTTGCGAATGGAAAAATTAATCATTCCGATCTGCGGGTGAAAGCATTTACCATTTACCATTACCATCAAAATAGAAATGACCCCTATTTAAACTTTGACAGGTCAACAACCTTAAAAGAGACTCAGAGTCATCGTTAAGACTCCCTAGACTCATCTCTGTGATACGTATTATCACATACGGACATAATAATTTAACATAAATTATACTTAACGATTATAACATAATAAACTAAAAGAGTTCTGAAGAATAGCAACTCAAATGAATATTCAAACTATAATTCAAAAAAAAAAAGGTTTTGTACAATGAAATGCTGAAAGTGTTAATCTTTATTTTACCTTTATATTCATTGTATTTATTGTTAAATGTTTGAATAAACAAAGAAATAATTTTATAAAATTGAAAAACTATTTTCTTTATCTGACAAACATTTCAAAATTATTCATCAAATGACTCACAGATGAAATGTTTCAACTCAATGCATGAACTATCATTCATTAAGGATTCGGAACCATATATATAAACACAATGTTCGTTGTCCCAATTGTTATTCGGTTCTTCGTGCCTCCATTTAAGGTATTTAGCTTTTAATCCCGTTGTAAGAGACTGGAACTCTCCTTCTCCACTCAGATCATTGATGTCAGTCCACCAATGATCATCGATATGGAATTCATTACGAATAGCAGTAAGTTCCTGCTCATCATCAATACTGATCAGATGGGCACCTAACGCATTACAATTGTGTACTGCTGTAAACCAACAGGCACGAATCTGGTCGTCGTGGTAATAATACTTGGATCCAATTTTATGAAATGATTCCCATTTGTTTTTATGTTTTACAACCAAACTTTCCAGTTCCCCTAACTTAAGTTTAGTTTGTTCGATGGCTGACACAAGAAGAACATCCTTTCCCATCTGTGTCTCCTGCTGGCTCTCGATTTTCTCCAATCTGTTGCTAGTGTTGGCCAATTTGAGTCCACCACAAACTTCCTGTAGTACGGATATGTGCTCCAGCATGGGTTTCAATGCCTTAAAACAGTAGGCATCACAGTGACTGTCTTTATCCTCCACCACAACGCTATTTGATTGCTATTCAAGTATTTGAAAATCAGTAATTTCCCATATTGTTATAAACTACGTTTAAGTACCGTAAGACCAAAAGATCCCGACATGGTAAACAATAAAATTACTATCAAAAAATATTTCATTTTGATGCTCAAGCGGAGCTTTTGCTCTTTTCACAGTTTAAAATCAACTAAATTTGACTTTTTTTGAACCCACGAGTAAGTAAATAGTGGATTACTCAGAGAAACTAAAAAATTCTTATTGTTAAGATATGAAAACATAAATTTTGCATTACGAGCTGGAATTTTAGCAGCTGAACAGTCTTTTAAAGATAAGAGCAGAAATCCCAAAAAATTCAGAATGAATCATTTTTATGGTTTAGAATTCCATCAAAGAAAGATTCTATTGTTCAAACGTTTCTTTAGATACGATAATTTAAATATCATAACTTATTTATAATTTTTCAAATTTATTTAGTTGTCAAAAAGGCACAAATATGCAAGTTAATCAATAAATTAAAAAGTACCTTATAGTTGACCCACTTTCAGATGATTTATCCTACGACCTCTAGTAGCCCTTGATGGGTTTATTGTTGCGTGATGTCGATTTCTTGGCAATAAAAACTAAGTTTTGACCACGAGCCTCATTAGCGGCATTACTATCATTGTTCTCCTCCTGTTCCACATCGCCAGCTCCTTCCTCCTCTTCACTGGAACCATTCTCGTTGGGTTTCTCGTGCTTATCGAGAGCATCGCGTAGCACAGATTCCAGTTCATAGTAATCATCGTTGATCAGACTATAACCCTGTTTTGTTTCCTGCACAGCAATGCTGTACTCGTCCAGGTAATTCTCCCCAAAGGTAACAGTGCGACCGATATGCATATAAGGTCCGGTTTCTTCGTTCATTGAGGGCCAGTTGGGAACACCCGGTGCTCGTGGCACGCCGGTAGCAGCAAAGGATGTCCAGAGAGCGACCATACGTTTGGCAATCTTTACATCGCGATTGGCATTGATCATATGGACTCGGGGCCAGGGGAAGAGGTAGAGATTCTCATCGGTAAGACTGACTCCCATATCAAAGGGCACATCGATGGCCTCCTCTTCCTCGGTAGCATAACGGTTCAGCTCTCCCTCGTAGTCAAAGGTGTAGAGGAAGGTGCTGTTGGGCAACTTCTTGGCATTCTCCTGCAGCACCAGAAGCACGGGATTCTTCAGAGCAATCGTGCCGCAAAGCTGCAAGTTTTGAAAATTAAATTTTACCTGAAATTTAATAATTAAATTAATTTTAATTACATCAATTAGTCCCGGTGTGAGAAGCTTGAAGCTGCCGTTCTTAATCTCTCCATCGCTGAAGATGTATTCCTCGGCAAACTCCCTCCATGATCCAGTAGGATCATCACCATTGATCTTCTCTATAATTGTATCAACATACTTTTGTCCAGTCATTTTGGCATCCGAGGTGCTCTCATTCAAGCTTTCCACAAATATGTCTGCAATAAAGTGTTCAAAATATTGTTTTAAAAAAATATAAATAATTTTAAATTATTCCTTAATTTACTTTTTAAAATATTTGCAGATATTATGCATATCTCTTTTGACCTATTTTTGACCCATTTATGGCTTCTTGCTTAAGCTTTAGTCGACTCTGTGTGTGTTTCGTATATATTAAAAAACCGGTTTGATCAACTCATTAGAAATAATATTAAGACGTTCTTAGACTTGACTTTGTACGCATTAATCGGTCGGAGATAACTTTATTCTTATACTCCCATTTTCTCTTCTTCACCTTCTCTGCTCTTTAACCTATTACTCTAAGTCCCATGTTACTCTCTTCTTAAGCTCTCTACTCGCTCCTCTGTGTTTTACTTGTCTCCTTCTGGTCTCAACGTCTTCCTTTTCAGGCCCCATTCCCTCTCCCTCATTCTTCCCTCTGACTCTATTCTATTAACTTTTTCACTATCTTCCATTCTAGCCTCTTCTCTTTACTATTTCTACTTCTATCTTCATTAGTTCTACTTTTCTCCCCTGATAATCCCTTCTATATTTCTCCTTTCCGTCCGTCTCTCATCATTCGTTCTCCTTCTTCTATCTACTTTTACTTTTCTGTTTTCCTTCCAACTCTTCTCCATTACTTTATTTACTCTTTAAACTTATATATATTCTCTCTCACCTCTCATCATGAAGGTTCCTCCATGCTTCACGCTGCCACCCATAGTGGGATACGCCTGGAAGCTTTCGGAAGCGAGCAGACGACCAGGATGCTCCGGAAGGATTCCAGAAGGACCACCGATGACCAATTGAATGCCACCATAGGCACCGGCACTAAGAGAGTCCTTCTTCTCGCCATGCACACTAAAGGAAGCCAACAACATGGTGGCATTCATTCGATTGAAGCACTTGTGAATTGATTCCATTCTGGCCAAATTCTTGCAGCCAGCGATGCGAGCAATTTCTTTGGTGGAAGGCAGAGGGGAGTCCGTGAAGAAGGCCGGTGAGAGTGCTGTACCCGACTGATAGATCACTTGATGGAACAGGCCCTTTGGTACAGCCGGGCTGAGTGTAAGAACATTGATAAGTGCTGCTCCTCCAACCTGTCCGAAGAGGGTAACCCGTTGTGGATCTCCACCAAAGGATTCAATGTGCTCCTGTATCCACTGCAGGGCCACAATGAGATCCGTAACAGCTGCGTTGCCGGGCATCTCCTCGCTGAGAGTCGAAAGGAAGCCAAAGGGTCCAAGACGGTAACGCACAGATACCAAAACCACATCGTGTTCCAGTAGATAACCAGGAGCAGCTTCAATGGAGTCGCCATCATAGAAGAAATCTCCATGAACGTAGACCATAACCGGAGCAAGTTCTCCGTTCAGCTAAGAAGAGCTCGAGAATTAACCTAAGATTACTTCCAAATGGGATCAGTTAACCTACCGACTTGGTGTTGACCGTGAGACGCAGACAGTCCTCCACGTCAACGCCATCCTCCTCGAGATTAGCGTACTTTACAATGTGCTGTATAGACGGACAGCCGGGATGATGATTGTGGGCCTGAAGAACTCCCTTCCAGGGTTGCGCCGCTTCGGCAGGCTGTCAAGGAGCAGAAAGGATACAGGCTACAGAGGAGTCGACCAAGGTTCGAAAACTGGACTTACCTTGAAACGTTCAGCTTTGCCGTAGGGAATGTCGAAGAATTGCATGATGCTCTTGCCCGTCCAGTCCGTGAGAGCGGTACGTCCACGAATCTTGCCCAAATCCGGGATTGTTGTGGTAAACACCTTCGAATTGGGCTTACTCTGTTGTGGCTTCACAGGTCGCTGAGGTTTCTGGCCGTTGCCTTGATTGGGTCGCTTGTTAATTATGACCTGCTGTGGTCTCTTGTTCTTCTTATTCTTATTATTCTGAGCGGATGCACTGTTGATCGCAGCTAGAGCGATAAGCGCTACAAGCAGAAACAAGAGGACACTGCGTAGATTCGCCATTATTTGACCCGATCCAGATGCCTGTCCAAGTTTAACTGTTTAGCAACTTTGTGATCAGCTCAAAAAGAAGACTTTCTCGGCCATATCACGAGCGATCCAACAATACCTGGCGGCAGTTATACTTTAGATGAGTGTCTCTCCCAAAACGGGGTCAAGAAGCCGTCAACTTCAAGTTCTTCTGCCATCTATTCTTAATCCGCTTCAGAAGAATTCAATTTGCTCGCCAAAATCATTTGATTATAAATATTTAACACCAAACCAGAAATCGCCCTTAGGGGGCGTAACTCAAGAGACTCTTGCATGAATTATGCTTTGGCTTTGAAAGTAAAAGACAGTTTTTTTTAACCTATTTCTTGACCTCTAGGCACTTTCTTAGCGTCTGTCAAGCTATATAGATATGGTAATCCGAAACCAATCCCATCTTTTGTATTTTAAAAGATAAATTTACTCCAATAATTGTTTTGCTATAACAAATATTAACTTAAGTAAATAAGAAAATTGTTTCTTAGATTATATCAGTCAATTAAATAACTAGTTATTTTCGGAATAATTTCGAAGTTATTTTCGGAGTAAAACACTTGCAAAGTTTTTGTTGTATTACAATTGTTAATACATTTTTTAATAAACTAAACAAACATTTAAATTTAAAATTATAATTAGTTATTAAAATGCATTAGTCTAGAATCATTTATACGTATGTGTGTGTGTGTGAGTTTGTTTTAATGTATGTATGATGTTTTTCACTAGCTTAAAAACGCACAATTAACAATTGCATAGAAATGCGTAGAATTATTTCTTTTGGTTTTGTTTTAGTTAACATATTCGACTCATTGCCAAAGATCTTTGAGAACATTTTATGAATTCATTTTTGTATGTAGTTGTTGTTGTTGCTGTTTCGGCAATGCAGAAGAATGATGATGAAGAAGCAGCGACAGCGGCAGCAGCAGCAGCAGCGACGGCAGCAGAAGATCAATGTGTAGATATGCGATAAATGAACACCTGACAAGGAGAGGCACACAGAAAGAGAGAGAGAGAGTATGCATGTGTCTGCTTGAGTGGGGACGTATGTGTGTGTGTGTTGCGTAGGCGTTGCACCCACACAACAAACCTCCCCACACGCTGTCACTAAGAGAGTGTCAGGTTTTTTTTTAGTGTTTTTTTGTTTCTATATGTAATACAAGCGCACAACCGACTTTGTGATGAGTGTTTCGTTGTCATAGAAACTGGTTTGAATTGTCACATTCCCATTTAAGACTTTTGCTGGCATCATTTGGGATTCGGGAGCCGCTTCTATGGTGCTCTGCCAGGTGTTGGTCGTATTGGGACCCACGAATCCCATTTCGAAGAACCATTCCTCCATAATGCGTCCCTTGAAGAGCACTTTCTGATCGAGACGAAAGTTTTCCATGGCCTCGATTGTGCTAAAGTTGATTTCCCTTGATACTGCTCGCATGTCTAATATCTTGACGGGAACGCGAGCCTCGTGCTCCACATCTGGGGCTGAAAAATCCTTATTCTCTTGCCAGATCACCTTACCGGTGTCTGCATCGCGGAGTATCATGTAGTTGATTTGAAAACCCTTTTGGATTTTGTCGCCTGCACTGAGGTCATCGGAACCCATTGTTAAGCCACTATTTGGATAAGTCACAACCAATGAGCTTGTCAATTTCCTATATTCGCCTCGTCAGCTCCAGATTATATTTTTGGAAATAAATCAATGTTTATTTATAATACAAAAGTATGTACGTGAGCGGTGCCAATAGCAGCTGTGCGAAACTGCATTAAAATCGATAAATACACAATCGATTGCAGCAGTGCTCTAAAATACTGAACTCACTATGTTGTGCTCAGTGTGTTATGTTATTAACATTACAGCTGACTGTTAAGTGCTGTTTATGTGTAAATCAGCTGTGCTCGCCACTTTTAACAAAACATTCCAAAAATGATTATTTTTGGCGTTTACATAGTTAGCAAATCCGGCGGTCTAATATTCAATCTGGACAATAATGTGCCACGAATAGAGCACGAAAAAACATTCACGTACCCGCTGGACTTGGTGCTCGACTACGATCCCAAGAAAGTCTCAGTGGTGTTCAACCGCAAAGATGGCATCAACGGTAGGCGTTGACTTTAGTTTTTATCCCATAAAGTATAATTTATACAATAAAATTAACCAGTTGGGCATGTGCTTGTTGCTGTCAATGGTATACCGGTGAATGGTGCCACATTGGAGGACGGACGGGATGTGAAAACTACACTAGAGGCAGCGGAGAATTTCCCCATAAACCTCAAATTCAGTCGACCCAAAATGACGACAAATGAGAAAATCTTTCTTGCGAGCATGTTTTATCCACTGTTCGCCATCGCCAGCCAACTGAGTCCAGAGCCAAAGAGTTCTGGAATTGAAATACTGGAAGCGGACACTTTCACATTACACTGCTTTCAGACGCTAACAGGCGTCAAGTTCATTGTGATCTCGGAAACGGGCCTCAACGGCATGGATATACTGCTGAGAAAGGTCTACGAATTGTATTCGGATTACGTACTCAAAAATCCCTTCTATTCCCTAGAGATGCCCATACGCTGCGAACTGTTTGATAATAAGCTGCAGGAACTGTTATCGCAGGTCGAAAAAACGGGCGTTTATAACATTGATAAATAAATATTTTATTATTTTGTTAAAATTCTTTGTTTGCTCATTCGATAATCAATATTCCAATTGCAGGAAAGAACAGGAAAACTATAGAACCTCTTCTGATTGCCTAACTTGGACTGCGTTAAGTTAGGTTCGAAGGCAGAAACTATCTGGAAATAAGTAAATTTGATAAGAACTTGTACATTGATCACAATCAAGATAATTTATGGAAACGGAGGAAGTATCACATAACTATGGGGACTTTTCTTCTTAATCAATTTTACACTATTTTTAAACAATGACTTATTCGATATGAAACCGCTCACTGGAAAAAGGCCCCTCACTAAGTATATGAACAGACATTTATGATAAAGGTATCGATTAGAATCATTTATAGTCTTTTCCCCAACAACATTAAGGACTCTCATCATAGTAAAGTACACGATAGTTTGCATTTTCAATAAACCTTTGATATATTTAATTAATTAATCAAGTGTGCTTCACATACATAACTATATGGTTTGTGACACTCATCATCATTAAAACCGCCTGTTTTAATGTGAACACAATTTTCATTTCCACCTTGATTGTTGGGCTCTCCAGGAAGCCACCTGTTGTACGGCATTACATCTCCTGAGGCAATAGAAAGAAACTTTCTATTCCCGGACAGACAGTTTCCAGAGATCCAATAAATATGTGGCAGTATCGTTAAAAGTGCATCCATTTCGCCACATGTTTCGATGTTCAGTAAATTTCCACCCATCTTACGGCAATTATGAGCTGCCGTATGCCAATTTACTTTTCGTTCGGTCTCGACATAATAAAGTTTATTCCCAATTTGATATTTAAACTTGCTATCAATAACCTTCAACAATTCTATTTGTTCTTCAAGTGGTTGGGGAACAGCTTCAACTAGAAATTTAATTTATTATTCAATTCAAATTAAATATATTAATGAAATCGAATCCTTTTTAATCACTTACGCGTCGCATTTGGCATAGCCAAAGTTTGCCAAAGTTGCAGGAAAAATAATAGAAGTCCGAGTTTACCGATCATTTTGAAGTATTGAGTTCAACTGTTGACACAATGCGAAAGGCTTTCATATTTATACTCTTAATGTGGACCCTAATCATAAGGTGAAATCTTCATAATCATCAATTTGATTGGAATATGGGTTTATTGACCAATGTATTATGTTTTCCTGTTGTCGTTATATTTTAATTTTAGTTAAGTGATTACTTAACTTAACTGATTAAAGTATGTTCAATTTCTCTCGTTATGAAATTTTTTTACAATCTTTTCACTTCTATAATTAATAAAATTTTAATGCTTTTATTGTATTTTTTATATAATAAAAACTACAACAATTTTTAGAAGAAAGTTTTAACATCCCGACAAAATTTAATAAGAATCGATTTATCTATTGATATAGAGGTATCTATATAGTAGGAGAACAATATGCCATTTGACATATGACTTCAGTCATAATATAGATTATCTAACAGGACTGCATCAGAATGAGTACAGGGACTTTTGGTGAGAAAATATTGATCATAACTCAAAGTCATAACTCTTTGTACTCTGGACAACTAAAACAATCAAACATAATCAAAAATTTTTAAAACTGAACCAATTTGAGCAATTTTGTACAAATTTTTTTATAAACCCATTAAAATTTATGTATTTTCGTTTTATATTTGTAGCTAAGCGAAATTTCGTCTAAAAAGGTAGACCAATCTTCAATAGGTCGACAGAGTACCTCAATTTTCCACATCAAAGTTAAAATCGTATCTTTCTTAGACCTTTGATGCACAAGAACTTTCTATTAAATTATTTAAAAAGTTTTATAAAAGTTTAAGTAATTTTTCTGAAATAAATGAACGTCAGGCCAACTGACAGTAAAACAACAATAATGTTTAAATTTGTATACATTAATTTAATCTTCTTCTGATAAATCCAAAGGCCAAACCATTTTTAAAATATCACAATTTTATAAAATATTGAAATTTATTTAAACAATTTCTTATAAATATTATCTAACTATATTTATTTAAAGTTGATGTGCTTGGCATACATAGTTCATCAGAGTTTGACAGTTTTCCACTTTGTGTAATCCGTTAACAATTTCCACACAATTTTCTTGATCGCGTTTCTCGCCAGGTTGACCCTGCATCCATCTGGTATAGGGCATGGGTTCTCCAGTTGTGAATGATAGGAAACTGTCGGAGGAAAGATTATTTGAGGAGGTCCAATAACGTCCACTGGATAGTAATATTCCCAATAAATCCATTTCCGAACTGCTCTCAATATTCAGTAAATATCCTCCCATCATGCGACAGTTGTTCAGAGCCTTAAACCAATTAACTTTCAGACTGGACTCTATATAATATAGTTTTCCTCCAAATTGTAGGGAGAACTTATTGCAAGTTCCAATACATTTAGTCAAATCACTTGATTGGGCTAAAACTTGAGCTAAAAACAGAAATTTATATAGTAAAATGGAGATTACTTAACATTTATTCTTTTCTTAAAACTCACGTTTCTCGACTGCAATAGAAGAATGCAATAACTGCAGGGAAAACAACAGGAAAATTAGTTTAACATCCATTTTGATTAACTAACTTGGAGTGACTGACGATTCTATCGAAAATAAATTCAATTTATATAAGTTGTACTCCATGGGAGACATTATCAGAGAATTAGCGAATTTTGATAACAACTTGAACATTGTTCATAATCTAGAAAGTTTATTGTTTGCTAATTAAGCACTTAACTTGAAGTAGTGGAAACGGAAGTAATTTCATCGGGAACTGTCTAATTCACTGAAGAAAATTATATTATTATTAGAAGTTCTTAAAAAAGCCCCTTCAAAATTTTTATTGTCTACTTTTATCAGAGCGGAATTCTGACTGCTTTTTATTTTGGCAAAAACTTAATTGATTGTTTTATTATTGGCTTTGTGAAAAGTATGCAACAGGCAAAAGGAGGCGGGGCAGACCCCATAAAATATATATATTCTTGATCAGCATGAATAGCCGACTCGATATAGCCATGTCCGTTTGTCTGTCTGTCCGAATGAACAAACAGATTTCAGTGATAATAAGAGCTAAAAGTTCCAATTTAGTCAGTATCGACTCTATATTTAGTCAGTCAATACAAGAACCACAATAAGCCAAAAACTAGGCACACCGTGACAAAAAAATCGATGTTTTTGGTAGGCAGCTTTCTAGAGACAGCATAAAAGCATTATCATTAAAAATTTTGGGCTTCCACGCCCCCTTTTCCCCTAGGAAATAAAACTAATTTGAAATTTGCATGCCGTTTTTAAGGCTTACGTCGTACAGTGTTGTTTTTTGAAATTCGTTTGAAGCCAAATCATATCAAACTATCCTGAAAGTTTCATAAAAATCCGACTATGAACAAAGGAACTAGACACGTAACCAATTATATAGCTGATGCATGTGTGCAAGTGAGACAGAACGAACAAACGTTTACGCTGCTTGTGTGGCGGCAGCGATGCCCGCGGACGCTGACAGCGCTACCCAATGGTATATTGGCTGTACTTTCTCTATTGTTAATCAATATCTTATTAAAAGATAAGATATAAATTAACAAAGCGAAACGGGAGTCCACCCAAAATTATTGTGTTCTACATTTTTATTCTAAAACTGCCAACTTTTCAGATTATAACTTATTTATGTCCTTAGTCTTTGTCTTAAAAACTGATGTTATTACCTTTGAGATTAGAGAAGATGTTTCTTCCTAGGCAAAGAAAGTTGAATTGTTAGGAAAGTTCCTGTATATTTTTTTTTATTAGATCTGTTTGTTTGTAATTAGTACATTATTTTAGCTTCACATATATATTTATGCAACATCGTACAAGTATCATCATTAAGATCCCCCCTTCTTACGATAGTCACACAATTTTCAGCTCCACCTTGATTATTGGGCTCTCCATCACCCCATCTAACGTAGGGCATTGTGGAGCCTGTGGTAATGGAAGTAAATTCCCGTTCTCCAGCAAGACAGTTTGCAGATATCCAGTATGTATCTAGTGGGATAATCGATATGATCATATCCATTTCCTTGCTGCTCTCAATGTTCAGCAGATTTCCTCCAATTGTCCGACAATTGTGAGCTGCCTGATACCAGTTTACTGCTTGATCTGTCTCTATATAGTAGAATTTGTTTCCGATTTGATGAGGAAAGATACTTTCACTATTACCAACAAAAGGTTTCACATTTTGAGGTGAAAGAGGAACAGTTTCGACTAAAAGTAAAAAGTTCAAAACGTTTTTAAATACATTTTCAGATTCTCGAACACTTTTTTGTTTCTTACGTGTTTTATTTGGCATTGCAAAGTGCCAACGTTGCAGGAAAATTAAAAAAAGTCCAAGTTTACCGATCATTTTGTTAGCTTTTGTTTGACTATTGGTTAAAAGCGAAAGCCTTCCATATTTATACAAGAAATGTGAGTTCTTATCTCTAGGGAAGTACTCATAATCATCCAAATGAGTCGAATATAGATTTCTTATCTTTATTAACTTGAAAACGAAAATAATAATGGGCTGTACTGACATTAACTTGTCAGAAACTATATCAAATTTCATACTGCAGTCTTTTGAATCCCTTCAGACTTCATTCTCCAACAATTTATGAAATTTAAGAACAAAAATAAATTCTTTGTTGATTTTTTTAATACGTATATATTTTAATAGTTTATATATTCTTTCTTTTACTGCTAAAGCAATACAAAATTGTTTTGTTTAAGCTACGAGTTATAGTATTCATATAACAGCTACTGGCATACTTAGGGAAATTTAATTTATATGTATATTCGCACTAAATATGTATGTACACTATGTAAATGTATGAATATGTACACACTTTATTGTTATACATACACTATTTATTAATAGACTTGTTATACTTTTATATATAATGCTAAAACGCACATTTCATATAGTACAGACAGTTCGATCTCCTGGCATATATAATTTGTTTTGTATTTTATATTTATTGCGTTTAAGTCTAAAGAGTCTTAAGAAATACAAATTTGATGAGAAGTCCATAGACAATCTATAAAGTTAATGAATGTTAATAAGTATGTTCAAATTACACTTTCATTCTTTCTTTTTGTTTGCTGATATAGTACATATGTATAAATGTGTAGATGATAAAGTTTATAATAGTATTGCAATAAGTTGTTTCGGGACTCATAATATAATTCTTTTCATTTATTAATATTACAACTGCGCCCCATGAAATTTGAATAAGACTATATCAATCGGAAGGAAATGAAATTAATGTGAGACAAGCGATGAAACAAGTTACCCACAATGTTAGAGTTCTGGGATATAGTGTCTTACAAACACATAATTAACCCAAAGATGCCTTTGATAGAGCTGACTAACAAGCAATCATAAACATTCGTATAAATCGTATATTAGTTTGTTTAATTATACATTTGGCAGGAACACTTTGCGGTTGGTTTGTTTCTAACTAAGCCAATTAACAAATCACAATACAAAATGCATTTATTAAACATTCTCCAATATTATCTTATATCTCATAGAACGATACTTTCTACTTAGTACTCAGTCGATGGCCTCTTTTGGCACCCGTTTGTTCAGATATTTGGTACATTGGCTCTATATTCTAATGAAATAATCAATATGACTTAAATTTCATGCATTTTTTCCATTAGTCAAATGCATTTTTGTATTGTCAATGTTAATTTTCTAGTCTTTTACACCCATTATCAATGTTTCTTTCGTTGTGTGTGTGTGTGTGTGAAAGGCCTTTTGTGTGTTTTGTTTTCTTGTTTTATAAATAATTGCCAAGCAAAATTATTTAGCAGGCGGCTGGGATATGTTTTAAAGCACTAAAATTAATGTTTAGGGGGAGATAGTTGCTAATGCTAAGTTTGAAGACATAATCATAACATAATTTGCACTAATTGAATATTGTATTTCTTTTCGATTTTACACAATATAATAATATATATAATTAATTGCTGCATTTTACTTTGTTCTCTTTCCTTTTGTTTTTGTTTCGAAATTTCTGGTATGCTTAATGTAAATAAATTATATCACAACAATAGAGACAAAGTTTGTGGTCTGCGAGTGTGTATGTTTGTGTGTCTCTGAGTGTGTGTGTGTGTGTGCTGGTGTGTGTATGCATGGGTAGTAATGTTTACGAGTCTTATTAACAAACAAATTGACAAAACATACGGAACGATAGCTGCACGCAGACTACAAAATATAATGAAATATAAACGATACGATATTTATATACAAAATGTTGGGAGCACAATCCATATACATATACACACACACCCACACTACTGCACACACACAAACACACGTGGGGAGACACGGAGAAGCGCGCAACATTGTTCCACTGAGATCCAATACAAAAGTGACGCCCCTCGACTATGGGGCCCGTCCAGCGCCGATTTAATACTAACTCTTACTGAGCGCCTTCTTTTTTCTTTGTACCAGAATATCGTAGAACGGATTGTGGCTTATGGATTGCGTTAGCCGCTTTATCCATTCCTGTTGATCCTCCTCCGTTGCAGCAGACATACGATAAACCGTGTGTTTGCCCTCAACCACCTGTAAACATAAAAATCAAATTTGAATATAAAATTAATATAAACACAATGAATTCTTTGCTCACCTTGCCCTCGGAGTCAGTCTTGCATGCCTTAATGATATCAGCGCCGCCAGTGGCAAACAGCTCAAAGCAATGCGGTTTGCTACGATCCTGAATTTCGCGTACCGATATATTCTCCAATGGTATTATGCCCCGGGGCTCCTTATCGGTGGTATACTCGAAATAGTACAGGCAATTGTCGTTCAGTATAAACCAGCGTCGCTTCCACGATTTGTATCTAGAGAGAAATAGGTAGAGTTATCTTAGAAGCATTCAAAATTGTTTAAGGGGTGTATTAACTCACCTGCCACCCTGTTTCCAAAGCCAACCCTCCTTGTCTGGATTGAAGAAGGTGTGCATCAGATCGTTGCCATCATCTTGGGGTATTTTAAAGGGTTCCGTTCTAATGGATTCATACAGTGATTCGAGCAGACCGCGGGGCAAATCTCCGCCGTTATTGATGCCACGATTCATCGAAATGAATTGCTCAACGGTGGGTTTGTCTTTGACCTGTATGTTTGATCCCAAAAAAGAATTGTAATAAAAACTTTACACAAACTTTTCAAAACTCTTACAAAACGCACTCTTAAACGCACTGAATAATTGTTACTAATTAGGGTTATTCTATATGTGTGTGTGTGTTGTAAATGCTGATATCACTTCCAAGATGCTTTCACAAGCCAATTAGTTGGCACTCGGCAATTTAAACTCGTGTGAAATGCCATAGACTTGACCTATTTATAGCCCCAGTATCTCTGTATCTGATGGGGGACGCGGCAGGGGGCCCTGCGAGTATGCGGAAGTGCGTACAGTGGACCCTCAATAATTGCCAACCGACAGGCGACAGAGCAGCATTCAATTCCGCAATTGTAGAACTGTTTGGGACACGCGTACGCGTACACGTTGTGCGATTTCTTTTCTATTTTGGCAAAAAAAGACACAAAAACGAAAACACTCATGCACACAACTTCCTGCCATTGGCAAACACTTCCGGTACGCGAACCCATGGCAGTGAATTGCAATTTGTTGCCAATAAAAAACAGTTCGCGAAATAAACAACACTTTGGCTCACATTAAATGTCAGTTTGAAGTAATTAAAGTAAAAAGATTGAAAGCTAAACTAAATAATTCTATAAATAACTTTTACTTAACGAACTTAAAAAAACAAAATTTTCGGTATTTAGTAATTAAAAGTTCGAATATTTTATTAGTACTAAATTTTATACCAACAAGGTAATCACATTTTTGGTTTTTTATCAAGAATTCCCCCTTATAATACTCTAGAGAATTGTACGTCATCTCAAAACTAATAACATCAGAAAAAATCAAAGGGTATTTCCCTATACACAACTTCAATTCTTTATTTCTGCATCCACGCAAATGTGAATTTCATACTATATATTTTTTCAAATTTGATTTGGGAATTCCCATTGGAAACTTTTTACAAAAAGAACCGAACTAAAAATGCCAAAATGACTCTTTCAGTTTAATTTAAAGGGGCCGTCACTAAATCATAATTTTCTAAGACTTGCACTCCAAGAATTATTAAAAAACTCTTTGTTCTAATTAAGTTTAAAATTCCTTTATATAGATTTTAAGCAACTACTCACCGATGGATTATGTAGGGATGTATTGAGCATTATAATAGCAAAGCTGAGCACATAGCAGGTATCCGTGTTGGTAAAAATATCTGGATTAAGTTGACAATAGCGCTGTGCAAAGCATTCCATCATGCGATCAATCTTTTGCGCCTCGCCAGGCAAACGGAATGACCAGAGAAATTGCCTAAAAGATAAAAATCATTTTAATTCAATTAGCTAAAAAGGGGGAGGTGGGTGTGGCTTTAGACGTACCTTAGTGCCTGGACCAGTATCAGATTGGTAAAATCATGCAGAGCCACAAATGCCTTTAGCACATCCTCGTTGAAATCGTTTTTCTCGCCGAGGTAATCGCCTGGAAGGAAATCATACGAAATTTATGAATTGTGCGTTATGAAATTTTAATTACAATTCTTCTCTCTTTGTATCCTGAAGTTGTTGAACTTACCAATTGCCGTTTTGTTCAGTCCTTCGCCCTTGTAAAGAAAATGCGCCACATCCTGGGGATCGTGTCGCAAAAGTCGGTTCTCCACGAGATACTCAATGCCTGTAAATAATAAGAATAATAAATTATTAAAATAATTATAGTTTAAAGTATTGTAACCGCAGTTGTGGTATGTAGATATTTCTTATCTCCCGGAAATTTCCATTGAGTCGAGGCAAATGGAGGCTATACCAAGTACAATATACCCCTATATATGTTTGATTATATGTAAGTCTTGTTCATATCGTCACTGAGCCGCAACATAAACCGCAGTAATCTCAATATAATAATAAATATAAAAAAAGCAAAACAGATATTCAAAGGAGCGGCTGAAAAGGCGAGACATTGCTATAGATGTCGATGTCATTATTTGCCAATCAAAACGCTGAGGGTTCGAGACTCCAGCAATTTGCGATAAAAGCCGGAAAAGCAACAGAGCTCCGAGCAGCGTAAAGTAAACACATTTAGAGCAGAGCAACAATAAACACAACAACAACAACAACTTTGAGAACAACAACAAACGCGACAATCGACTGCCAAATTTGGCAATCGCGTGTGGTTGCGCTCACCCAACGGTAGATGGCGCCGTAAAAGCAATTTAGCCCCAAGGGACGTTACGAATAGATCATATTAAAGCCCTTGCTATGAAAAGATAATTATATTTGTGTTAGTACTCGAATTATGGCTAAGTAAATTAGAAATTTGTAGTAAAAAGACCTAATGAAAGGTTAATCATATTAAATAGTAGAATTAAACAAAGGGAAGTTATGCTTTTATGGCTTAAAGGAAGCTGCAAATCTTCAAACTAATCTGGTTTTCAAATAGACTAACTTCCATATTAAGAAATCTACTCAGTTATTCTTGAATAAAAAGGTTATGACAGTAGGGTAACTCTAGTTTTTCGAATTTTACCAAAAAGACTGTTTAATTTTCTCATAGGGAAAACTTTGAATGTAAATTCAATTAATAAACAAAACTTTAAATTGCTGTAACTACTCCAAAGTTTATAACACATTTAATTAATAATTTAATTCGATTTAATCTGAAAATGTCATAAACTTATCGAGCACCCCTCGCAATGGCCAACAAGTTGAGCGGCTTTTATTCTTTTTTGCTTGTTTTCTCAATAGCCAGACAGATTGGCTTTTCAGATTGAAGCTTTTGTGGTTTGTAGTTGTTGCCAATGGGAATCCATACACACACACCACAATGACAACAATAACAACAGCAACAACAACAACAATAACAAATATAACGACAACAATAATAATGGGAAATGCCATCGATAATGACAAAGGAGTCGTCGCCTCGAGGAGTCGCATCAACATCAACCGTGAGGCGTTTGGCAAAAAGTTTTTGCGTTTTGTTGCGGGGCGCGTCACACGCGATTAGCATCAGTAAGTTGGCAGCCCCAAACTACCACCCACGACCCTATATATATATGTCTTCCCCACCGTTCAGAAGCCTACTATATATCGCTGTTGTGCGTTATAGATGGCACATTTGTGAGCTATTAATTTAAGTGTGTGTGTGCGTGTGTGCGTTTGCTGTGCTGGGATGATGTGGATAATCGCCCGATAAAGCGACAAATAACGACAGCCTAACCAACGCCCTAACACCCTACCACCCTACCAGCCCACCACCCTATACCACCCATCACATAGGGACTAGACTATTTGACATTCTCATGTGCAAGTTTTTAATGGGCGTCTCCTCCTGTATTTTTTTTATATTTTGAATTGAACTCGATTCCGCTTCCGATGCCGATTCCCTCTTTGTTATCGCATCGTGCTGCTTCGGTCGCTGACTTTACTACGGATAAGCATTTTTATTGTTGCCCCCTCTACTCCTGATCTTCCTCCACGTCCTACTCCTACTCCACGCTCTTACTAAAGAGCTGCCACCCTCCTGTCCTGACAATTGGAATTTTATGCAGAATGTGTCCCTCTTCTCCATCTCCTTCAACTTGGCTCTTGTTGTTATTGTTCTTCAGTGACAGACGACAGTTGCGTTGTGGCCTAATTTTGACTTGTCAACGTAAATTTATGGCCTAGAGGACGATGAAAATATTTGATTGGCTCTTGAAAGTGAACGAGGCAGAAAAGCAGGTCGATTGTAGGGCCAGAGATCTTGAGCTGAGCGGCGGGTCATGTGTAGAATGAGATGAAGAGGAACTCAACGAAAGTAAACAATGTTCAAGACAATTTCATTTATAATTCGCAAGCGGTTGTAGCGCAAGTCGTTAGATGAAATCTGGAGTGTTTTCAGCTAGTAAAGATATGTAAACACATTAGACCTACATGAAAAATCATGCAAAAAGAAAACTCCAGACAATTTTCATTTGTAATTCACATACATTTACAAGATATGTTCTCATTTTATTTTTCGAATCTGTAAAAAGATAAGAAATCTTGAGTTAAATGGAGAACATATGTAAATCTCAATGCCCGCATTCTCGACCTTGTCTCTGTCCGATTCTTTTGACAGCGTAATGCCCTTCACGGATCTCTGCAACACCAGAATATTGCGACATTGACATTTTCATTAAATTAAACGCTGAAACACTTCACTTGACTTCACTCGTGGGATCCCACTGCAGCACGTACTACAAATGTCAACGAACTGTCAAATTTGTCAGCAATTTAAGTTGGTATATATGTATGAGGAAATGAGGGGGATTCCCACCCAGTAGAGAGGAAGGGCGTTGCTGTGCAGTGCGTTGACAGCACGTGGCATTCGCTGCATCTCATTTCAGGCTCATTACGTTATTAAATTAACGTCGAAATTATCTTGAACCCTCGACTCCACCTTCCACACCAGTACCAGCACCAGCACCACAATTATACCACTCTTGGAGCCACCCAATTATGTCTGTGGAAATTTGCATGACAATTTTGCTCTTTGGCGCCACGTTACTTCGTCTTCTTCTTCTTTTTGTCATTCACATTAGTCTTATATATCTCATAACATGTCGTCATCATTTTCATTACAATACTTTGTCATTGAAATTTCATTTAAATCATTCACATAATTATTTCTCTTGACAATTTCCTCAAGTTTCGTAGGATTTTCCTTTGATTGCACAATTTTGCAAAATTAATTCTTATTTGTAAAATGTCTGAGTTCAATTTATATTAATGCTTGCATTGCTCTAGGCTTTGTGAGTCAAGTTTTTATATAGCTACATAGTATTTAGCTTTTGTTCAAAAGGGGACAATACACTCCCATTAAAACTATTCATAGCTGTGGTTTCCCATATATTATTAAATATTTTTTTATTAAAAGAAAGGGCTCAATAAAATTCTATTTTCACTATGCCCCACTGAAGTCATTCAAACTGAATGCAATATTTCAAAACAAAGAGCTTTATGCTTCTCCGTAGTTTCAAACACAATCTAAATTCAAATGAGCCAAGAAAAGTTGGTGTAAGTAAAGAAAATACACACAATTAAAGAAATATAAACAATGAAACGGAATTTACATTGTGTAAAGTTAACAAAAGTGCACTCAACTTGGCCTAAAGATAGAAAACCAAGTTGGTAAAAAGTTACTTCTTATAGTACTTTTTCCTATTATAAATATAAAAATGAATTTTATATATTATTTCCTAGACTTTCTGTGGAACTCACCTTTTTTGGGATCCATGTTGAACTTTTTGCGTCCAATTGACATCTGTTTATCCTTATTGGAATGCTTGTCTTCAGGCACATCGAGTGCCTCCATTTCCGAGACGACTTCGCACAGTTCATCTTTGATTTGCTGTAAATGAAAGTGATCGAAAATAAAAATGGAAATTAATTTTAAAGTCTTTAAGCTTTCACAACAAAAAAAAAGCAATTTTGTATGCACAGCTGGTGGAACTTGGGCCAAGTATGCTGTTCACATCCGAATAAGTAACATTTGTATTGAATAAGTTTAGTTAAAAGTCGCATAGAGTGCGGAAATGTGGTGACAATTGTTGCTCAGAAAAATAAATATAATAATAAAATTGTTTAAGGAATGCAAAAGTTCAACAAAAGACAAGTCAGTCCGTTTAACTGCACAAGTATTCAAATGCACTCGAACACACAGTCACACACACGCACTCACACACACACACACACTCACGTGATGTAATGTGCGAATCATTTGCATCTTTCCAGTGCCAATCGTGTGGCGACTGGCGCCGAATTTGTTATACTTGAAACAACAACAAATTTTCATGATTCGTTTCAAGTGCTAAAAATACTACAATACAACAAAGAAATTGAATCAAAACGTAGCAAAATTTATAGCGAATTTGATTTAATTAAATTATAGCATAGACAACAAGTACCTGACACGGTATGAATCCATTTTAGTGCTCAATTCTGATAAAGACACGAGTGTGTGATATTTATCTACAAGATACAGAAATAGCCTTATACTACTCGTAGAAAGATATGTATCTTTTGTGTCTATAAGTTAACTGATACTAGTCAGAACTTGTATCTGTAAGATACTTCTACAACTTCCATCCCTAGATACTCATAATACGTACTCAAAGAGGCGTGACAAATTTGTCAAACATCTAATTGAAGATACTAAAGAAACAAGGCCGCTCATAAAAGCTGCAAATGTATCTCAAAGTATGAGTTTGAGTATCTGTAGCTATGTTACAGTTGTTGCACTCAAGTGTCTCATAGTGTTATTTGTCAGCCAGTTGACGCTTCACTGGCGAATGACCACGAGACCGGAACATATCAATTGCCCCCCTGTCTCGGCTATATACTTACCGATATATCTATATAGTTTCATTCTATATGACCTTCTGACTCATTTGCTCAGCCTATATGCAAATCGACAACGGAATGCCAATTAAAGCCGTTGAGAAAAACAATTGACAACAACAGAAACAGAAACAGAAACTACATTTCTCATTTTGATTTCTCGATGTCGTCGTCGTCGTCGTCGTCAAGTTAAAAGTTAACGCATGCGATGAGCTCATTGTGATGACCCCAAGAATTTGCTAATTTTAGAGATTCCCGTAACGGATCTCTCAGATCTCACTTCGGTTTTGAGAATTCGATTCGATTCGCCGAGTGATTTCTTCGGGTCGTTGACGTGACAACTTCGAAACAATTCTTTTTTGCTCCATTTTGTTACGCATTCTGGAATCTCAAAGCTTCGAAAAGTTGTTTAATAATTCCGATCAGCGAGTGAGGAGGGACAAAAATAAAATATATTGTAAAAAGAGAATAAACTAATCGATTTATAAGATATATACTATACAAAACACAACAAACTTGATTTGAACTTTGTGTCTTTAAGATTATAAGTTAAGTTTATCGTTTACATTTATAGTTAGTTAAGAAACTTGTTTTTTATAGATCATAAATTCTTCATTTATATAAAAAAAAACTATGTAAATCAAAACTTTATGATCACAAGATCATTTTATAGTTCTTTTTTAAAGATTTCAACTTCATACTTATGAACATATTTCACGCTGCTTCCGTTCAACATTAATTAATCTATAAAAATTCAAAATCGGAAAAAAAAAACCTTTCAATTAATGAAGAGTTCGAATTATGTAAATTTTCATTGGGTTAAATGATCAACAGAAGCCCTTAAATTACGCGCTTTGCCTGCTGGCTATGGGAAAACATTTAAGAAATGATAGAAAATTACATAAAACCAAAGGAAAAGTTATCCAGAGAGAGAGAGAGAGAGAGAGAGAGAGAGAGAGAAAGAGAGAGAAAGAGAGAGAGAGAGAGATGCGGTTCTGGTACGGCGATTGTTGATCAAAGAGCAACAGGTGGACACAGAGGTTATTGATAGCTTTGTAGTAGCCAGACGTAAAGCTAATGAACGTCAAGCTTAAAAATAACTCGAAATGAAACAACAACAACAAAAACAAGAAGAAAGACGTAGAGAACGACAGGTAAACAACACAAAACGGTGTAGAAGGTGTGGGAAAGAAACACGAGGAAGTCTGAACAAAACAGAATCAATCAAGAAACCTGTTTCAATGCAATGCAAATCCATTGAAACACTTGAAACAAAGGCAAAGGCCAGATAAACACATAGTGAGTATATATAGAAATCATTTGAAATAGAAATTATTTCACTCAAATGACAACGAATTGTTTAATAATACTTTTATTTAACTAATGAGTTTTTCACTTAAGAACTATTTAAAGAGTTCTACAACAAAAAGTATTGTTAAGTCAACATGGGGGACAAGTAGAAACAGATGAAACAAGAAATATAATTAAGATTTCTTTGCTATTATTTGAAATGACTGAAAGTACCTGCAAATAAAGTGACGCTGGAGGACAGGCGAATAAAAATGTAGACAACTTTTCGCAAGTTCCGAAGTAAATACAGAGTTTGTCCAATGAAAGACACATTTCAAATAGTAACCTGCTGTCTAATTATCTATCTTATTTCACCAGAAGATACTATCATGGCTGTCATAATCAAATGACAGACTCTGGGATTAAAGTAATTCAAAGAAAGATCTGCGAGTACTTCCCAAACCCAAACCCAAAAGCATATCAGATAACGCATGTATGGTCCCACAGAGTGTAGTGTTTTGGAAGACACTCCCAACCCCCTTCCCCCCTTCAACCTCCTCTTTTTGTACGCCTCGGATTACTCTCATACCTGTGGTCGTCGCAGTATGACGACATTACTCAGCTCGGCATTGTTGCGATTTCGCTCCATGAGCGTTCGACAACTCTGGCAGAGATTTGCCTGTTGTTGATTGTTGTTATCGTTGTTGTTGTTATTATTTAGCTGCTTGCTGCTGTTGTTGTTGTCCGCAATGCTGCTATTGTTGTTATGGCTGACTGAATAACGCTCCGATTCGCTTTGCGAGTTGGAGCTGTCATCAATGAACCGCAAATCTCCCGTCTCCGCATCTGGCGTCAACGGTGAACTGAGCACAGAACTGGGTTCCGTCTCTGTTCCCGTCTCCGTCCCAGTTTTCAGCTGCAGATCCTCATCCTCCTGAACATCTAGCATGCAACCCAAAGAATTTGAACGTGATTTGCGTGGAGCCTGCGGAGGACGCTTTGAGATAATTTCTCCTTTATCATTGAGCAACAATTCCACGGGTCGGGAGACAATCAGTGTGCGTGTGGTTGTTGTCGTCGTCTTGTGAGTCAACTCTGATCTCATGTTGTAGACCAACGTGTGTGGTTCATCACTGGGCAGACGCAATAGCTCCGCTTTTCGACTGACATCACTGCAACTCACCGTTTCAGTGCTCAGCGTAGGACTCGCGGGCGGTGGACTCTCTGCACGCAGCGAGGTGACCTTGTAGGTGGCAACACTGGTGAAGGGCGACAGCGAGGGAGAGCGCGGAGAACGTGGTGTCTTTACTTTTAGCACCTCTGGCGTTGAGGTCTTTAGCAGATTACAAAAGCAACGCGAACAGACACCGCTACTGAGCGTGCTCGTGCTGCTGCCAGTCCCACTTCCACTTTCGGTCTCCTTGCCCAACAAGCGGGCACGATCCTCCTCGGTCGTTTTCGTCGGAGCAGTTATATAAAATGTGCTGCTACTGCGGCTACCAGGCAAAATTGAACCAACTCCTCCGACAGGCGGTGGCGTCACCGTGCTGAGATCAAAGCAACTTCGTTGCAATTGCTGTTTGCTCCCAAAGCTTCCACCACTGCGTCCTCCAACTCCTCCTCCCAATGATCCGCTGCCTTTTTTCTCTTTCGGCTGACGACGCAACGAACTGAACCAGTTACTAATGCTAGGACGCTTCTGATGCAGTGATGTCGACATCTTTAAGTTTTGTTATTTATAACCAATTGTTCACTTCCTTTCACAGTCTGCAATTTCAGATCTCAGTCTCGAGTCTCGTGTTTAGTGTGTTTAGTTTCTCGTTTTATAAAACTTGTTCTTTTTGCTCACTTTGATTGCTTGTTAATTATTTGGGATTCTTCATGGCGCGACTCTGAAAATTGTAGAACATTGTTTTGCGGTTTGTTGCATGCCACTCAAGAAGGTTGCAACAATTTACAAGTACAAAAGGCTCAGCAAGTGATGTTAAAGTACCATAAATTCATTAGCTAATTATTTGTGCGACGACAGTAAGGACAGGACAGGAAGGAACAGGTAGTGTTAGACGAGTACGGCGACCTCAAAAATTGAATTTGTGGCTGCTACGATTTTTTCGGCTTTCCCATGACACAACTACACACACACACACACACTGTTGTGTGGCAAGAGCGAGACAAAACAAATTACGCTAATGGTGTTCACTGTACAGGTTAAGAAGTTTCCTCGACGGTTGTCGTTAATCCCAAAGACAGAGGCAGAAGTGAGTGCCGTTTACACAAAGCATAAAGAAAGAGAAGGGTATAGGAAGAGAGTGAGAGAGGGAGACAGGGAATAGAACAAATTGAAACGCACATTCAACATTGTGTCCTGGCGTTGATTTATTACGTTTCTTTCCTTTCCTTTCCTTTGCTTTGCTTTCCATTCCCAACTCTTGCCTTCTCTGTTCTAATGTTTGCTAACAATTTAAACGGAAGGAAGTCAGCACGATAAAGCAACTCTAGCAAACTGTGACAACTCTGGCTAACTGCTCTAATTGGCTCCGTGTTGGCCATGTGGCAAACAAATAATAGATGTGTTTAAGCCCAAAACTCACTGATCCATATGCAAAAATGTTGCAGACTTTTCTTTACTTCACTTTGTTTTCCCCCATTTTTTTCCTACATTTCTTTTTTTGTGTGTGTTTTTTTCCTGTCCAGCTTATTATTATTTATGACGTGCTCGGCAACATTACGCAGGGTTGTCGTCTAAACTACATTGTGTTTATGCGTTCCACGTTATCACGTATTTCAAATCATAATTTGTCAGACATGTGTAGGAAAAAATGAAGGGGAAATTTCACCAGCGACATTAATGTCACAAGGATTTTATATAAGTAGGAAAAAAAGTGAAGGAAGGAGGCTAAAAATGGGAGACGGAGCTGGGAGCCCAGAAAAATGACTAAAGAAAGAACATAAGGGATTGAGTTGCAGTAACAATTCCCCAAGTTTATAAAAATAAAGACAAAAAAGAGATTGGCAAAATTAGAGACTAGAAAAGAGTAATGAAATAAAGATCATAAAAGCGAAAAAATGGCTCAGAAAAATGTGGTTCTTTAGCTAACAGTCCATATTAGTAAAACGAGGGATTTGAATACTGCAGAGAAAGAAACGGAGAGTCCTTTCTCCATGACAATGAACTTGTCAACTTTCCAAACAATCTAAAGTCCCTTTTTACAATCTTATTTAAAGTATTTACCTTCGGCCACCATCTACAAACACTACCAATTCTCTAGTGTCCCATTCCAAGGTTGTGACTTGACAAAGTTAAAGACTTTGCCCCAAGGGAGGGAGGAAGGAAGGTATAGAATAAACACGTTGCCAACATCAACTTCAAGTGCCACGCCCACGCACGACATTAGCAAGTTTAAATTACGAGTAACTCGACATTAAACGAGAAAGAGACAGAGAAAGAGAAAGAAAGAGAAACCTTTAAGGTTTCTCCCTGTGTGTCTATATCCTTCGGGTCGGAGAACGTGATTCGATTGCATAAACAAAAGCAATAATCAAATAAATACCGCAGTAAGATTCTTTTCTCTACAAGTGTACATTTACACACTGTATGAGTGTATACTGCTGTGTGGCACTGTATATACTACATTAAAAGGCGCGACCGAATAAAAATAAGAAGAGTAAAAAGACAAACATTGTATGTAGTAGCTCAGGTGAATGCCGCAAATGAAATTTGTAAACAAACTATCAATCAAACAAATAGACAGAATAAACACAGACAATCCAGAGAATTATACGCATACAAGCATACTCACTATCACATAGATACACTCAAATGTTGTTGTAAGATAGAAGCATCTCAGATACACGTAACAGATATACAGATACTATAACGACAGACTCAAGTGATGATATCAAACAAAAAGTATACCTGTGAAAAATTCAACTCTGACTTCAAGTGGTTAGAGTTGCTGTGTGTGTGTGTGTGTGCTTGGGTGTGTGGGCAGGAAATGCGCTTTAGCTATGCCAAACTAATATGCCATGTAAAATTCTCCCGGTTTGTGTTAAACTTTTGTTTCAACATGATGAATGGCCAAAAAACACAAAAGAAACGAGTAGCTTAAGCAACAGTCGAGTGATCCCTACTGTAAGAGACCCTGTACTTATCTTGAAAGAGGAAACCTATCTTTGAAATCTTAAAACCAACATACTCTTAACATTTTATGTACAGGGTCCCAAAAATAAAGGTAAAATGAAAACAAAAAGAAAAGCGTAAAGAAAATTCCGCCTGTCAGACAGTAGCTGAAGCATTGTGCCACAAATGGGCGTGGCATTCGGTTGCTGCAATTTATCTTGACAGTTTAATCTTGGCCCATTGTAACTACTGCTAGTACTATATCGCCATGCTCTCAAGCAACTGGCCAACGCCCATGGGTTAACACGCTCTTTTAACCCTTCACTGGCCCCGCAGCCTGAAATCCAATTAGACAATCAGACACATAAACAATGGCCCCAAAAACACTGTCGAAAACAAGTAGGAAAACTACAATGGGGTATACACGACTGTAAGATATCCTTTAAATGTATCTTGTGAATACTCAAGTGTTGGAAAATTCTGTTTCCTTTGTCTAAGGGGTATAACCAACAAACAGGAATTCAATATTGAGTGGTGTCTGGAATGAAGACATTGTCTGAATGAGTTTCAAGTTGAAATTTGCAGACTTCAGCTTTAGTTCTGTGTACTTGTATCTCTTTCTGTCTTTTAGGTTTTAATGTTTTCAATTTTCCGACGACTTTCACTTTCGCTTCAGCAGAATGCAATTAAACGCAAGCTTTACTCGGCACATTTGCGATTTTGTGTTGTTTTCCTCATTTTATGCGACGCTTTTGTCTGTGACTCTAAATGTATCTCAATATGTGTATGAATGTATCTATAAGTATGCATGAAGCGCCGCAGCTCGGTCATTGCTCGTTTGTTGGCATGTCTAGAAGTCAGTCTGTGTGTGAGTGTGTGTGTGTGTGTTTGTGTTCATGCTTTGCCCGGGAAAGTGTGAAAAATGCTTTTTCTTGGCTAGCAGTCTGTTGTTGTCGCGCATTTTCCTCCTATTGATTGCGTGAAAAATTGCAAACACTTTAACTGAGCTAAGAGCGTATTTTCCCTCTTTTCTTTATTATATATATATTAAATTATAGTAACTTATATTGTAAGCGCCTTAGCAGAACTTATGTGTCGACCCACTCGCTTTGAAAAATGTTTTCTCGGTTTAAATTCTTGAGATACTCTTAACTCAATTGTCAGTTCAAGAGGTCGACAGATCATATATCAATGAATAGAACGGAAATAGCAATTTATTGATTCACAGCTTGTCTGTGATTAAAAACTATGCAATTATGTCCATAACAAGTTTACAAATTATAGCTACTGTGCGGGATTTCTGAGTTGATTTCATAGAAATATCATTTTAACAATCTACAGAGTTTTCAATTTAAATTTTATAACCTTTTTTCGTCAGTGTATAAAAAGTATTATATCCTTTAGAGATTATTCTACAGCTACTGCTTTTCCCCATCATCATTATTTTCAGTTCGCTGCAAAACTCATGCCATAAATCAAGCCACAAAAAAACGGCTTTCGCAATTTTGGTCTAATGCATAAAAAAGTTGACCAAATATCATTTTTACAACATAAACAAATGGCAAACTGAAGGCCATAACCGAAGGGAGGACAAGCTGTTGCCTCTGCCATGGGAGGTCGCCCCACATTGCGTCAGATACACATATGTATCTATAGCTAAAAGCCGTCGCTTTTAGATGCTTTGGAGAAACTGCTCATTAGATAGAATACACACGAGCAACCAAGGCAACAGAAACTGAACTGTTTGTTATTATTTATTTATTTATCCATCTTTGGCAGACAGTAAGCTAATTTCAGACCAACTGACCGCATGCCAAAACCTACAAGATACAATTTTCCTTTTTTAATATTTTCATGTTTTTATTTTGTTCACTATTCACCATAAAATGCTAAAAATGTAAATTGCGAACTAAAACAACGAAGACAAAGCAAATTTGCATTTTTCTCTCGATATACTACTAGATATAGATATAGAAAAATGACGCAAACTAAACTGAAAGACTCACATCGATATAACCTACATATGGCAAAAGTTTTATGCTTCTCACTCTTAAAATGTTCATTTGTTTTCTTATTTTCTTGTCTTTCTTTTTTGTTAATTTGAATTTTTTTGTTTTTGTGTTTTTGTTTTATTTGGCATTTGGAATTTGTATCTTTTTCTTTTATTTTGAATACTTTATGATTGGCAAAAAGTAAATAAACTCAGACAGGTTTCGGACATTAGCAAAAACAGAAATATATATTTTTTAAGCAAATTGTATGGCTATATTAAGTAAATTGTTTAAAAAAGAAACGCCTTTGCAATAATAATAAATTGAAAAAAATACTATGAAATTAAAACAAAATATTTTTACTGCTTTAAGCTGAGCTCAACAAAAGTTATTATTTTAATAAATTAATAATAATAAAGTTTTTAACGAATTAAATATTTTTAAATAACTTTTTCTAGCTTTAAAATATATGTTTAATACTTTTATTTATAATAAATAGATTATTTTAGTAAGCCGGTTATAATTCTCTTCTAATCCCCTAAATTTATTAGTTATGCAAAACAGAACATGTGTTGAGTATTTATTACATGTTTTCACTAACTTACTGAACCATTAAGTCCACAGTTCGTTGGCCCAGTTAAGCAACAGGCGACAACCAAACAATGGCCAAAAAATATCAACGCCAACAAATAGAAATAATAGAGAATCGCCGACATTCTGTCTATTTAAATGTGTTTTTAATTAAATGCCTTTTGTTCTGGGCTCAAGAACAATTTTGGGAAAGAGAAAAAGAGAAAGACTCGACGAGGTAATAGTAAATGCGGGTACCTGTCCAAATGTATTTGTATCTGTATCTTTATCCATTCTCTCACTACGTGCTGACCAATTTCAGTCTAAATAATTGTAAGTATCATTTTCTGTAGTATTTTTTTTTTAGCTTGGGCCTTCCCACAACTCATTAGAAACACCGCATCGCATACTTAGTATTTTCCCAATGTAATTACATACAAAGATACTCACATTCTGTAGCTACACAAACAATGTACATTTTTTGTTGTTGATTTAGAACAAAAAGCAGCTATTGAGCATAAAATTGTGTATACATTTTCTGTGGAATTTCTTATTGTATACTAAATGCAAAGAATATAAATAAAATGGTAGTAAGACGCGTTTTGCATATTAAACAACAAATACATCTATCCGATACATGCTGCCTACCTATGGTATCTGTGAGATAGCATAAGTATCTGTCTTATATGGCGCCTATATTCGTCATTGAGGCCGCAACAGGTGCATTGACTCCCATACCAAAAGTTCATATACTCCATTAGCCCTTAGATAAAAATGTATCTACAGACTCATTGTGTATATCTTTTGTATGTTTGCAGTAAAATCAACTTTATAAAACTGTATAATTCTAGGTTACATAACACGACTTTGTAAGTTTTTTTCTTGATTCTGACTTTTAGGTCAAGGTAACGCCATCTGAAATGAATTACAAATTCAATTTGTAATTGAAATTTATAGACTATAAAGTGATTGATTGACTGGATATGAATCGATGCGTTTGTCAATAGTTGATGTGAATCAATTCCTTTCAGAACAAATATTAAAGATTGATTGATAAGGACACATCAAAGAGTATCTCAAAGTCGTGCACATCTCTCATTCATGCTTTTAAGCAAAACAAATTCAATTATATGAATTTCTGTACATTTAACGAACTGTTTTATCTAACTTTTAGTACTGACTTTCCTCTACGAAATGCAACAATATTTAGTAATATTTTTAATAATTATTGCTCTGGGAGAATGTTTAGATACAAACGTGAGTTGTTAAATAATATATAGAAATACCTATAATTCTTTCTTTTATAGGAAACCTGTAACTCGGATAATGAGTGTCTGGAATATTGTGAGAAGAAATTCAAGAGAATGAACAAATTTACACAGCGAAAGTTGCGAAAAGGAGCAAGTTGCACAGAAACAAAAGAACCAAGCAGAAAAGATACTGAAATCATTTTTGAACCAGTTCTAAACAAATCAATTTATATAAGTCAAGTAGAGAAAATCAATTGGTTTGCAGCTGCCGAAAGATGTCATGAACTTAATGCCGATTTGGTTGATATCAAAAACAAAGAAGAATTCGATGCTTTGGTAGAGAAATTAACTTTAGGTAAAAGCTATTGGACAGCTATAAATGATCTCAATATCAAGGATAAATATTTTTCAATCACAACTGGTTTTAAAACGAAATACTTGAAGTGGCATAAAGGTGAACCCGATAACTATTTCAACAAGGAGCGTTGCGTCGAGATCAGAACACGTAAAAATAAATTGCTTATGAATGATGCGGATTGTAAGTTTCTAAGCTATTTTGCTTGTCAGAAATAGACCAAAGTGTGAATAAAAATACTAGAACACTTTTTAGTTTACCAATAAACAGCTTCACAGACCAAAGTATGAATAAAATTGAAGAATAAAAAAAATACTAAAATACTAAAAATACTAAAATACTTTTTAATTTACCAATAAGCAGCTTCACAGACCAAAGTGTGAAAAAATTTAAAACTACAAAAAATACTAAAATTACAAAATCTAAAAAATACTAAAAATACTTTTTAGTTTACCACTAAACAGCTTCACAGACCAAAGTATGAATAAAATTTAAGAATAAAAAAAAATACTAAAATACTAAAATTACTTTTTAATTTACCAAGAAACAGCTTCACAGATTTTTAAAGCAAAAAATCATAATTTGAAGCATATTAAATTTATTTAAAGCCAAAATCGAACAAATTCTGGCTAGTTTAGTTGAAGAAATACAATTTGTGGAAATGCACGTTAATTTTAAAAGTCTTTTACTATTATACTTAGTGGGTTTTGCCTGTGGAGAAGCGGTGAGCACTCGAATTATATTTCATTTATATTTATAATAATTAAATTAAATGATTTTAAAGCCAAACGAGTGTATGAGTAAATGTGCTGCTTATTGCATGACACAATATCAACCGATTGTGAAGGAATTACAATTTAGGGAGAAATACTGCAAACCAGAAGATAAAGATGAAATTGTTAAAAGTAGAACGGATAAGGTTGCTGATTCAGATAAAAAACCTACTCATAAACGTGTAAAAAATGTTACTTTCCAACTACTTTCCAATGGAAAATACTATTATATTGAAGACGAACTTTTGTTGTCCTGGTTTGGAGCTGCACACCGATGTCGACAACTCGGAGCACATCTCGCTGACATTGAAGATGAAAAGGACTTTGAAGTCATAGTGGAACAATTGAATTACGGTCAAAATTATTGGATTGATATAACTGATTTATCTGAAAACAACAAGTATAATTCGTTCACGAATGGAACTAAACAAATGTATTTAAATTGGCATGAAAATGAACCAAATAATCTGGAAGTCAATGAACATTGTGTTGAGCTGAGAAGTCGAAGTGGAAAGATTTTAATGAATGACAACGAGTGTAAGAGAATTAAAAATTATATCTGTAGATTATGAACCAAAAGTCTAATGAATAAAGCTATAGAAAATAGATTATAATTGTTAATTTTGCAGTAATTTAATTATTAGTAGATTTAGCTAATGGAATCCAATTTATATATTCTTTGAAACCAATTAAAAAGTTTACAGACAAATTGGTTGACCTTTCGAACTAAGTGTGGCCTTAACACAGGCCTCACCATCTCCACTAAAATGGGCGTAAATAATAAACAAATTAGTTTATTATAAATGCTTAAACCGAAACAGGTTGCTATCTTACAGGGTGACGATGATTATTGTTAAATATATCACAAAAGAGCGAACATTTAAATGCTGATCTTAAAGCCACAAAGTTGTTGGACCAGTTTAAAGATAAAATATCCCAAAAACAAAACATGACGACAATTTTTTCATTTATATGATGTTTTCTTAGAAACTCTGGGTTCATTTTAAGAGCGCAGTTTCCTTTCTTTTCAGAATTTGAAGCTGATTAGTCTCCAAATGCGACTGGACTTTGTCCGATAAAATGTGTGGTGCATTGCGAAACGCAAGCGGATGTTATTCTAAGATATATTATATTTTATTTAATATATATATACTTATACTTATGGGGGGTTTATCGCCTTCTACAGAGGACGCAGCTGGCAGTGCGCAACATTAACGAGTCGTTGACATTTGAACAGAAGTCCAATGATACCCAAAATCCACAAGATAAACATACTGAATCTGCTCAATAATGCGCTACATAAAACCAACACACTGATTTGAAGCCTGTGCTGAGAGGGCAGCTTCAAAAAAAACCGAAAAAATGGAATTTTATTTAGCTGATAAGGAGTCCCAGAATATTTATGATTCAAGTATTAAGTTTATGGAATATAATGTCTTTATCCAAAGATATAAGTCTGTACACCTCATTTCTTTTTGTACAGCGAGGGCTGTTCAGCAAGTAATATATGAAAGTTATGATCAAAAATATTAGTTTCTTTGTTAACGTAAATTTGTTTTAAAATTTAAGATCTTATATTTTTCTACCAACTGTGTGTTTAACTTTGTCCATAACCATTCAACTCTTTTAGAAACTACTTAAAAGCCCCTCGGTCTATGTTTAACTTGTAGAACACTTTCAATTTTGGAATTTGCAAGACAAAGAAGACAAAGCAAAAGGATTTCAGAATACACAGGAAAGGACACTGACAAATGCGTATTCTTACAACAAATGCGGTGAGTGCATTTAAATTGTCTCCGCAGTTTGGAGTCTGGATGGGAATTTTGTTCGTATTGCCAGTTGCCAGACTGCCAGTTTGCCAGACTGCCAGACGTGCCCTGTCTGCGACGTGATTTGAACACGCAAAACATATCCGCACTAGTGTTTCTACTTCTTGTCTATCTCTCTCTCTCTCTCTCCCTTTCTCCCTCTCTCTCCCTATCTATTTACCACTTTTTCTTTCAGTTGAGTTTAGTCTGTATTTTCTCTTTTTTTTCTCGCTCTTTTTTTGGCGTTCTTTTGTCTGTCTGTTGCTTCCTAAATGTGTTTTTTTTTCTTTCTTGCTTTTTTTGGCTGCTTCTTTAGACACGCGCATCTTTTGCTTACATTTTTTTCTTCTCTTTATCTTGTTTATAAATTTGAGCATTTTATGGCTGCTGAACCCAAACCGTAACTCAATGGTTTTTTTTCTCTCTCTATTCTATTTTAAACACACATGGGTGTGTATGAGTGTGTGTGTGTGTTGTGCCATGGAAAGTGAATTGTTGAGTCGACTCGTGTCGAGTCCTTGAAAATATCTGTCAGCAGTCAGTTTAAACTTCTTGGGCGTGTTAATAACTGCAATGCACTTTCAAATTGTTTGAAATTGCGTCTCAGATACTTTTGTATCTATAAGTTTTGTTTATTTCTCTAAGTCTCTTAGTTTTTCCCCGCTGCAGTTTTATTTTTGGTACATTTCCGACATATGTTTTGGATTTAAAAACTCATTTTCTGTGTCAATGATAATTTTCTGCTGTCAAAAGTTGATGTAAACGACATTTTCCCATTTTCTCATTTTCCTGCTTTCCTATTTCCGACATATTATTTCCATATTTACACATTTCTATTTCTGGGTTATTCCTGGCTACCAGTTGTCTGCTAACTTTCCCGATGCCATAAATATCTTATCATATTTGGTGATAACAATAATGATTGATTGCATTGCATTAAAAGCAATTTAAATTCAATTCTTGTTCACATTTCTTTTGAGCTAATTCCTTTTTATTCGAGTGCTTTTGAGTGTATTCAATGCTATTGCCAAATTACTCAAGGCCATTGAAGAGCACACTCTCTCTCTCTCTCGCTCTCTCTCTCTTTCGCTATTCACATGGGATGAGTCACTCTTTTCTTAAACTTGGCGCTAGATTCCAATGTCGGCGTCGCTAACTCAATTAATAATAATAATAATAATAATCTCAGACGACAACAGACAAATACCAAAAGAATTTTTACTTAAATGCCATTCAAAAATTGTCACTTGATTTTGGCCAAGAACACGACAAGTAGTGGAAATTTCACTTTGAGTTAATTAATAAACATAAATAAATCTTTTTATTTTCCTTTTGATTTTTACACACACACACACACAAACAAACATTTAAGTCTGTTATTTTTCGCTTTTGTTTGGCGCTGATTTAATTATTTATTTTCTTTTTATTGACAGCCAAAAAGGCAAGAAAAGAGAAACTGCCAAAGGCAGAGAAATTCAACAAGCCAACAAAATATAAAAAAAACTTAAAATAAAATAAAAATAAACAAAATGTGTAACGAGTCGTCGGTATGTGAAATAAAGCAATAAAAAAAAATACTTTCGTAATACAATGTGCCAAAAATGTATAATTGCAAGTGCTATAAAACGAACGACTCTTAGATACTCTGTAGAAAATGTAACAAAAGTGATAGTTAAATTATTTAATTTAAAAAAACACAAAGTGCTAAGATTTCCTTTGGTACATTTTAAATTGGAAGTACTTTGGCTCACACAACTCAGTCCGTTACTTTACCCTCAAGAGCATTCAATATTCGGTATTTTAGTAGAAAAGTCTTATATTCTAAAAGAATTTCTGAAAATAAGCAGCGCCAGGCCTTCTCTTTGGGTCAGTAAAACATTAATCTGTTAAGAATATATATATTTGTTTTATTTATAACTATATCTGTATCTATAATATATAAAAAAAAAACTCAATCGAGCACAAATAGCAACAATTTCAATGGTATTGCAATCACAAGTATCTGAACAAATGCGAGGTTGATCTATTTACTTAGTAAAGTGTCAAGTATATCGATAAAGTGGTTACAGATACACGATATTATATGGCCATAATAACCACAATGTGTGGGAAATACGAGAATACAGAAATAAAACAAAACAAAACAAAGTGAAATGAAACAAATAAAAGTGGCACACAAATTGTTTCCCACGTGCGTTTAAATAGTTTCACCTAATTAAGTATTTGCATTCATCGACATAAAAAAAATGGGGAAAATGGAAAAAACAAGGAAAATCTGCCTCGTGATGGGAGTAACCCCAAAAAGCCCCCCAACCACTAGCTAAACCACAACCTGATCCACAAAACCAACCCCAGGCACAGTAACAGCCCCCAAACACACACACGCACACACACACACTCGCACACACACATACATATTTGAGCAGGCCATAAACATCAGATGCTCACGTTAATTTATGACCTTTACATGACTAAATCGCACCGGTGTAATTCGGTATAAAAGTATCTGTATCTGTTTCTGTATCTATAGCTGCATCTGTGCTGTCGTGTGGATTATAAAGTGTCACTGGATTAGTGCTTTAATATAAATATAAAAAAGCATCAACAAAACTTGAACTTTTGGGTGAAAACCGAAAGAAAGTCACAAGTTTTTTATCTTAAAGTGTGTAAAATGTTAAGTATTTAAGGGAAATCCCTCAACAAATTATATCGAAGTATTTTCATTAAAAAACTATATATCTTCTATCTTTATGATCCGACTTTTTTGGACTACACTTTGGTTTCGAATAAATCAACTAAAAGTTTATGTTTGTAGAACTTTTAGCTATAAAAAGAAGTATTGAAAGTTGTATGTTTTAGAGAATCGGCTTTTAGCTTCGCTACTATTTTTTTGCTTTCATAAAAAGTGCAATTTCTTAACTCTACACCATTAAAAAGTCTTAGAACCTTTGCTTAATGGTAAAACCATTTGCAGCACTTGCAGATGAAAGAACCTTTCACGCATACTCTCTCGCTCGCTCTCTTCCTCTCTCTTTCTAACTTACTATAAGTGAGGAAATCCTGCAGTTTCAGATACTTCTCCTTCTTCTTCACTTGACACAGAAAAATGTGGCAACTAAAAGCCTTCCAAGGCAACAACTACAACAACAACAACAAACATTTGTGGTACTGCCAAAGTGAATGGCCCAGAAGAGGGCAGGCCATATAGTGACTATATATTTGTGAAAATATATTGTATTCACTGAGTGGCATGACTCAAAGTCTATACGCTATTCGAATATGAGTCACGAATAGACTCAAACCAATGGACAAATAAATGCCTATCAAAAATACATTCAATTTGCTTTGGAAGTGCATATTTATGCAAAGTGTTGCGTTATGGGGCAAAAGAATCAAGGAAGGAGTGGGGCCAAATGGCAGTGTAATTACGCGTGTCAAGTATCTTTAAGATACATTCTTGCATAATTAGCAGTTGCATGTAAACGAGCAAATCAAACAACAACAAAAATGACAAGACAGTTAGTATAGCAACTTGTTGCTGCTACTGGTGCTGCTGTTGTGGCATGCAGCATACACTGTGAGAAATATATTGAAAATAATTATACTTATAATTAAAGTATAAAATAAAAAAATATTTTAGTATAACTTATCGATAACTCTAGTTTTTTTGACAAGTCCCATATTCCTGACTTATCCTTTTTTTTTACAGTGTATCACATTTGTCATCCCACAGGCTGCAGCTGTACTAAATGAACCTCCATTGTGCTGCCCATTTGCATAGAGGGGAAAACTTGCCACGTTGCTGCCGCAATGCAGTTTTAGATGAAATTGCCCAAGATAGAAGCCCATGACGGGACGCGCCTATGAAATGCAACGCATTCATTTACACAGCGTGTATCTGTAAGATACAATTGTGACTCATGCTCGATACATTTGGCCCCGCCCAGAAAACCGGGCACAGGAGCAGTTGTAGCAAATCTATCTGTATGGCATAAATCAGACGTAGATAAAGAAAATCGCAACAAAAACTTAGATAACTGACAGCACATAAAGATAGACATGTAAGTGCCATAAAATGAGGTTTTACTGTGGTCGTTCGCAAAAGCGGATGTTGACACAGTGACACAGGGAGTGCAAAGAGTTTTCTGTGGGGAAATGTGTTGGTGACGTGGAGTAGGTGAACAGTGGCCAAGTGCGGTGATCGAAGATAATTTAGTTGGTCAACATGAAGAAAACAAATAAACAGACAAACAAGCAGAAGTCAAATAACATTCGTAAGCAGCTTAAAGTAGAGTCCAAGACGATAGTAAAAAGTTATCGATAATCGCTGTAAACTTAGATAGGATGAAGCTTTCGAAAGAAGTATCCAGCAGATACAATTCTATCTTCGACAGCTGTAGTTACTACTACTACATATTTCATTCATTTCATATGCAGACTTATTGGCATTTTATTGCTTTATTTAATTTGAACAAATCTGCTGCACAGTGAGGCGAAAACTTTAACACTAATGGCACAACAACGACAGTCTGTGTGTTGATCCAATTAAAGCAATTACAATAAATTAATTTAATGGCAACAAAAACAATACACACTACAAAACAAAAAAAAAAACAATAGCAAAACAAAGAAAAGTCTGACAACAATAAAAACAACAATAACAACAAGTGAGCAAAAATTGTATTTTAATTGTGCACAATAGAAACTGCTAGACAGAAAGCGAAAGAGAGAGGGAGACGGAGAAAAGAGCGAGTAAGAGAGAGATATAGAAACCCTTGGGCTGATTCTCAAGTCCAAGTGCAAGTCTGTGTCCATTTCAAGTCATTGATCTTCGTTTGGCAAGCAGCAAATGGACACGCCCCAGACGACAGAAGCAGCAGCAACAACAACAACAACAACAAAGACAAGCAGAGCAACAGTGACAACAACAACAACAACAAAGACAAGCAGAGCAACAGTGACAACAATAACAACAACAACAACAGTATTAGCATTCACATCAATTTCAACTACAACAACATGAAAAGAGACATCAATTTTGCCCTTAACATCAACGTCAAACTCAGACGACACAAAGGTCGAAAACATTTCCTGATGATGATGTTGTAGTTATTGCTGCCCCGCCCTGAGGGTTAAGGTCACCCAACGCCCTTTATTTTTGTATTTTCTTAAGTGCAAACAACATTTCGTTGTGTATTGTGCTCGATTTAATAGTTTAGTCTGCATTTACCATATACTCGTATGCTCATTCAAAATTCGAACCCTTCAAAAACTTTAGCGCCATCTGTATGCAAATTTTTCCAAATAGGAAACCAGTTTTCACAGCAGCAAATAGGGAAAAACTTTTTTCTATTTGAGCCTGAGGTTTAGACTTCAGATTGGGTTTGACTCTGGCACGCGAGAGGAAGTTGAAAATGTAATAAAAATTGCTGTGCTATCGTCGTTTTGTTATAATTAGCATTTGCCGCATGGCAGCAGCTGGCAGTGCACAGTGTGGCAACAACAAGGCATTGTGTGGCAAGGAGGCACACACACACACACACACACTCGCACACCAAGTACTCCCTAGTCATAAAAACTCAGGGTAGACGCCATTTGGTGGTCGCTACTTCTGGCAGTTGACTGCCAAATGCATTGGATAACTATTGACTGCATGAGATACTCTTTTTCAAGAGGTTATATAGGTTTCCTAAGGGTTTAGGTACACTTATCAGCAGTTATTGTGGAGTTAACATAGATAAGTAATAAGTAAATCCTTTTTAAACATAGCTACAATTTTTAAGCATTCATCTTCACTCCTTTTGTTCTCCATGTTCACATTAATACATAGCTTAAGTTAGTTGTGGAATTAGCTAACAAATAAAGAACATTTTTGATTAAAAAAAACTAATTTTTATACAGAATAATCCTTTTCTTGACTGATTAATGTGGAGTTGAAAGTTTAGAGCTAAGAATTTTCTATCTGAAAGGAACTAAACTAAAAAAAGTATCTTAAGAAAATGTATCTTTCAATCTATCTTGACCAGCTATCAAAAGGATTGAAAGATAAATTTTCTTTAGATTTAATTTTTTAATTTAATAATTTTTTCAATAAGAAATGCATTCCATGATTGCTTCAAAAGAATGTTGATTAATATTTAATTTAATCCAAAATTAGATCTAATCAATTAAGGAGTCAGGAAACCTTAAACAGTCTGTAAGTGCATTAAATATTCGTTGTTTTTTTTGCTTTTTTCGTTGCTTCCCTTAATATTTTCGTTGCATTTCTATAACTTAATAATTTTCAAAGTTTTTCCCCTTTTGTCAGTTGCATTTTCATTTCATTTTCCATAGTGTGCGCCATACACCCTCTCTCCTCATATTGAATAAGTGCCATATAAGCCATTATTGCTGAGTTGCCAAGGGCTACTCCCCACCTCCATACCCTACACCCTATTCCCCCTCCGTCCACCAAGTCACTTTCTCGACATGGCACATGCAATTAGCTGTAGACAGTGGAGGTAAGGGTGGAGAGAGAGAGAGGTGAGGGTGTCGGGGATTTTGTATCTCCGGTTGCCTTGCCCTTGGAAAATGGAAAATATTATTATGAGTGTGCATAGTTTTTATTGTCTTGATAGTCAGACAGGGAACTCAACTAGCCAAGACACATTAGGGCCATACTTGGGCCGTACTATGGTAGATAATACATGCACTTCTATTGAGTCTGGTCGTGTCTATGAATCCGAGGGGTAAAAAAGTGCCTTCTCTGGCTTCTATTACTGTCTTGTTTACCTACGTGTCGTGTCGGGGGACTATTAAATTAATTATGCCCGCTTTAATGGCGCTGACTCGCTTTTATTTTATAGATTTATGAAAAAAAGGCGACCCAACAATTTGGAACACACACAGATACACACACACACTCGTACACTAGTACATCGTTTTTCTTCTAGTTATCTTTAAATGCTTTTTTCGCATGAAGAACTTTGCAATTTTAATAGTCTCCACTCCGTACTCGTTATGGTTAGAGTTAAGTACTATATATATATTTTTCGGTTAAACATTAATTTATCTACATGATAAACAGTGCTGGACGTAATCTTGAAAATACTTAGTTATTATTATGTCATAAATTCAGTTGAAAATGCTTTATTATCTAGTCCTCATGTGGGCATAAAGAAATCATTAAAAAGACTACTAAAGAGTGTGCTCGACTAGCAAATACTCAGCACATAAATCTTTTATGATTACTTAAGTTTAAGTCTAGCATACCCTATTAAATAATTTTCAGGCTACAGCGCAAATGAATTTCTAATTCAATGTCACGAATTGCATTTCTGGAAACTATTATGACGTCATCACAACCCACACAGTTATTAATTATCTGTTAAAGCTTTTTGCTGTGCACAATTTTAATTAGTGCAAACTTTGCAATTTAAAATACTGAATAGAAATTGTATTTCATATACAAATTTCTACTAAAAACAAAACAAATTGCGATTTAATTAATGGCACAACGTGAGTTGAACATGTGATTGGTATTATTTCTGGAATTGGCATTGAATTAAGGTTTGAAATGAGGCTTCGAATTGGATTCTATTCACGCCTTTTACTCTCATCTGTCTGTAAATTGTTTGTTGTTTTGCTGCCATAATTAGCAAACTTTTAATAATAATATTAACAACACCAAATTACCAAGTTCAGTATTGTATTACCACTACTTGGCTTGACTTTGGCCTAAAGAACAACTGCTCGTTCGTGCTCGAAATTCGAAATCTGAAATCTCAGTTCAGAAATCCTCACATTACATTGCAATCCACAAGATACAATTGTAAAAACAATTACACTTCCACGCGCCTCGATCAAGTATAATATTCTTTCTTTTATTTTTGGCGGTCTTGGCAACAGTTTGTTAAGTAATTCCCCAAAAATATTAAATTTCATTAAATGCAACCATAAACTTTTCTTTTTTTCATGTCCGTGCGAAAATTTCGTTGCCTCAAAGTCAGTTTTCAAATTGGTTCAGGGGTAAAATACACACAGAATATTCCTCAAATTACAAGAACACATGGAAAGCAGTGGGAACAAATGGAATGGAACACGCACAAGGCGTTAGTTCAAAATATAACGAAAAGGAACAAAAAGTGCTAAAATGCCTAAAAATTAAAACGATGAAAGGTTTTATTCAACACATAATGAAGTAAACTAGTAGATAATGTATGGATATAGTATTATATAAAGATACTATAGGAACATTAAAATATATCCAGGTATAGTTAATTTTGTCATGCTTTAGTTTGAGAAAATCAAACAAACACTTAACAGCTTTTAGGAGATATTACTACAGTTATTTAAAGCACTTTCCAGTAAAGTACACTTTAAAAAGAACTCCAACAAAGTTTTCAAACAAAATTTCAGTAAATTTAATACTCAACTGAAAAAGAGTAGCAAAAGTTAAACTTTCTGGAAACAGAATGATTCGAGTTGAAGTAAAATAGAATACGAATTTTTCTATTTTGTTGACAGAAACAAATACCAAACACTCGAAAGAAGAAACTCTAACTAAATATAGATAAATGAGACGAGTGAAATGCACCTGGAAACGAAATGGAATTAAAGTAGCAGAGAAAAAAAAACAAGTGAAATACGTTTGAAAAATACTTTAATTACAGTACTGTGCACTTACTTATATGCAGCAGTGTTAACCCTTGCATTCTTTTATTTTAAACCCCTCCTCCTCGTCCCCTCAACACCCCCTGTTTTTTTGCTGTTGTGCATGTCTGCGGTTACCTGGCGACGGTGTCTAGTTTTCGCACCTGCAACCGATTAAAATCGTGGCCCTCGTTTGTGTCCAATGCAACTTTAAATAGAGTTGACCACACGTGCCCCGACAACAACAGCGGAGAGACTAGTACTAGAGTCAAACCGACCTAAACAGACCCTGTACTTGTGTAGGAAAGTAACAACAAGTATTAAATGCGGTTCAAATTTGAATTTTTGCATAACTTTTGAGTAGCCCCCTTTATAAGTGGCATGTACAGGGTCCAACAGCAGATAGTGCATAGTATTTGCTTGCAGTTTTGTGCTCTGGGGTCGCTTAGCTAATGCACAATTTTCAACTTTAAAGTGAGGGCCACAAAATTGTTAAATTGTAAATGGCAAAATGCAATTATTTTTAGCGCATGCAACGAACCGACAAATGTTGCACGGGGCACGCTCGTTTGCTTGTGGCACACGCGTTGCGCATGTTTGTTGACAATTAATGTGCACAAGTTGTTGCAGTTGTTGTTGTAATTGCTGTTGTCGCTGGTTGGTTACTCTCTGTTGCTGTTGTTGTTGCTGTTGTTTTGGGCGCACCCAAAAAAGCAAGTTAGCAACCGGCGTCGCACTGCAACTGCAACTGCACTTTGTGCATTAATTTCCGCATAACTTGCACACATTTGGAGCGATTCAGTTAAAGGCGCTGTCAACGCCAGTAACAACAACAACAACAACAAAAACTACTTAAACTACTGAGAACAACAACAACTACAGTTCAAAACTGACCAATTGCATAAAATTCTTGCACGGCAAACAGTAAATTTAATGAACGCATCCGCTGCAGGGTCACAACACTTGCCCCCAGTACCCGCCCCCCTGCCGCACCCCCTTGGGTGACACAGTGTGCAACCAATCGAGCTAAAGTCTCTCATTCACATCATTCACTCACTCGCTCACTCGTTCAGTCATTCAAACTCAACTTGATTATGATCAAACTGGACGCATCGCACTTTGATGTTGTTTTAGTGGCTTTTCTGCTGTCAACGGTATCTGTCTGTCGAGCAGAGGTTAATATACTCTGATAAACCGCAAATTGTGGCAACTTTTCAACCATCGCCATCATCTACTTCTTCTTATTCTGCTGCTTTATCCTCATCTTTATCCCCTTTGTCTTTATGCAAGTTATCGCCTCCCTTTGCTTACATTAATGTCACACATTTGTTGACTTTTTTATGTAATATATATCGTATTATGGACTAATCATCATTAGCTTTTGTGTGAAATGAAATGGAATGAAACAAAAACTGTTAATCGAACAGTTACTGCTATAAATTACAATTCAAATGATATCGGGACGAAAAAACTGTGTTTTGTAAAGTATTTCTCAACCGCGTTTTGGGTCATTTTGAGCGTTTTGAATTACAGATGGCTTAAGCCAACAAATTTAATGTTCATAAAGTAGTAAATAAATTGAATATTCAATAGAATGTTCATTGTTTCATTTCAAATTGTTTCAGACCAGTAGTTATAATTTTGTCTAACAATTTCTAACATTTTAATATTCCGTGTTCTATTCCAATTCGTTCCCAAGACAATTTTTAGAATACACGTTTACTTATTTACCCATTTTACAGTTTATAAAGTCCTGGAAACTAAAAAACTTCCATTTTTAAGAAAATTTCAGCAAAAACTTCACGTTTTATTCCTCTAAAATGCTAGCCGAAAACTGACAGCTAAAAAACCCATGACATTTACGATTCTGTATTTGATAAGCCAACAAAATTGGATGCACAAAAAGGTGGTAAAAAGTTTATAGCACACAATTCGCGAGACTTGTAATCAAATGAAAGGTAAGAAGAGTCGACGTTGTACTCGAATGCAATTCAGGACCAACATCCCAACAACAGCGAACAAAGAAGCAGATGAAACGCATAATTCCAGTGTCATCAGTAGAAAAATGGAACAGAAGAAAGGAATGAAGGAAAAACACCAAAAATAAAGTGTCAGCTATTGATTTTCTGGTTTACTATTTGGTGGATTGCCGTACTTGCAACTGAGTGAAATGGTAAAGTGGCCCAGAGAAGCCAGAGAAGCGGGCAGGAATGTCGACAGCGCGCGCCATTTGCATTCTTGGCACTATACAAAGTTGGAAACACTTAACAAACCACTCCCCGTTCCTAACCCTCCGTTCCTCATCACCATTATCTTTCCCTCTTTACCGCAATGTACCCAATTCTACGATTCGGTTGTAGTTCTCTGTGTTTTTGGCATGTTTCATTGGCAGGCGCGCTTAAAATATGCAGAAAAAGTCGCGACAAGGCGCGCAGCAGGTGGATTGGCTCATGACAGGGGAGAGGGGCGATTGGGGGGTTAACATAGGGTAAAGGGATCGAAGCAGCGGTCCGCACCCAAGTTTACAATTGCTTGCGCAGTGTTTATTGTGCGACACTTGATAAAAATGCCACCGCTAGAGGTCGCCACCCGTGTGGCAATTGTTGTGGCTTGTGCCCAATGGCAGACAGACAAAACTATTGGAAACTAAGTTCCAAAGTGCAAAAACACCAACAAAAAACTGAATAAAGTGGAAAAGTTTTCTTAAACTTTCTTGTTTCGTTCAGAGATTAATGTAGCGCAAGAACAAGAACAAACTTGTTAAACAGCAGCCATCTTGTTTCAATTCCAAGCGTATCTGTGTGATCTAATGATACCAAAAGTTACCCAACTTAGAGAAATTTTGATTGAAAAACCGGAAATCTTAATGATCACTTTATTTCCACATTTTAGAATAAATGATGCGGAAAGAATGTTTCAATTCCAAGACATTCCAACCGCGAAATTCTGTAGAATTGAAAACGCGTTTTGGTATCTCGGAACAGGAAGTGTTAAGCTCGTAACGAAATCGACAAGGGTTGCCACCCACTTCAATTGTGAGCACGTCAAACTACAATACACAGACATTTACATATATGTATCTAGATAGAATATGGAGTATTTATCTACAAGTCTGGTTAGCAAGTTGTACAATTGCTGCAGCGTCATTTTCGCTCGTCTTTTCCTCATTTTTTTCGGTTTTCCTTTTTTTGTTTTTGTTTTTGGCGCAGAAAATTTGTTGTGAATTTATTTTGGGGGCCAAAAGTTTTGGCCTATTGGGAATACTAGTAGAAGTGACGGGGGGAAGCAAACGGGTTACGCTTTAGGGGGGGTTAGGGGCTACAAGTACGGCAAATGGGCGTCATGTGGTCTCGAACTGAACTAACCTTCGTCTGGCTGCTCGTTGGGCCGTATCCTGACCTTTTCCCATAATGATTTGTGACGTCCCTTTTCTGCTTATTCCTTTCTATCTATTTCCATTTCATTTTGCCAAATAATTTGCAAACATTTTCATCATTTGGGCGTCGCTAGAATTCGATTTTCTACTGCATTATTATCTAGACTTTAGCCTCGTGTTTATTAAAGTACGTCAAGTATATAAAAATAATAATAATAATAAAATGGGAAGCTGATTGTTTGGCTTATGATAAGGTTTTTGGGATTTAGCTTAGTGAGTCATGCAATTGTTTCAGTTGAAATCTGTAGAAATTATATATATTCTTAACTGTTTATCGATACCATTTCATACCATACATTCCAGTTCTAAGCTCAACAAACAAAGCATCGATAACATTTGATAAACTACTTTGTTATCGATACCATTTTATGCCAAAAATTTCAGTGTCTTTCTTTATAACTACCAGTTTCGGGTCACATCAATCCAAATCACGTGCTCCCATACACACCCATACACCCACACCTTAGTAACTATACTAAGGTGTTAATTATTTAGTTAGGCAACAAATTTTTGCTTGATCAAGTTTTAAATTTTTTATTCTGTTTGCTACAAAATCGCAACGCGTGTCCATAAAAAAAGTACAATGTTTATTACTCATATAGCAAAGTTAAGTAAATAAACTTGGACTGGCGTCAGAGCATGTGGGGGAATTGCGAAGAATCGTATAAAATCGTATATTCTAACTCACAATAATTGATAAAAAACCAAAAAAAAAAAAAAAAGCCAAAAAAAAAGTCAAAGTCAATAAAGCGGAAACATGAAACTGACGTCACAGAGACGACAGAGACTCGCATTTGTTTATCATGTCTGAAAGTATGATTAACCAAAAGGTAAACTAGCTGGAATGCCATCAAGAGGGGTAAGGGGAGAGGAGGAGGGGACGGAGCTTATGGGGTGTTAGGCAAATGGAGCAAGAGAATCGAGTTTCGACCTTGTCAGATATTTGTTATTAACTGACGTTTTAACTAACGCGTTTTGCCCATTATTTTAACTCATTTGCTGTTTTTTTTTGTACTTGTAAATTGCTGTTAATAAAAAATAATTATTTATTTGCAATATTTACATGGAATATTCAGGGAGAGCAGCTCCAAAAGTTGAAATCTGTCGTGATTTATAAGCTCGAAAATCACTTATTGAATTGCTTTCAAAATTTTCCTGCTTTTAGCTAGGATTTTACACTCTTTTAAACAATTTATTATCTGCACAACACTTTTTTTTTTACTTTTTTTATTACTTTTTTTTGCGATTAAACTGATAAGGCGTCGTCTTATCACAATAATTTATATACTTTAGCAAAATGTTTGCATTTGACGTTATTCACGTAAATAAAACAAGTTTATTTATTCATAAATATTTATACAATTTGAAATTCACTTTAATTTTTGCACTAATCATTAGAGATTTTCTTGTTGAATTTATTTTGTTGTCACCTTTTTGTTGCTCTTGCTGTTGTTGTTGTTGTTTTATATAAAACTATAAATAAATTGAAACCGTGCGCCGAGCTCACTAAATCTCTTTTATTTTCTTTATTTTATTTAGGTGTGTGTTTGGCACTCCGACAAAATTCGGGATTCTCGCGAACAGAAATAACACAAAAAAAATTTAATTTGTGTGTTTTTATTTACTTATTTCTGTATTTTCTAATTTCGAGTGTCGCACGACGCCGACGAGTTTCGTCCGTTACGTTGACATTTTGTTTGGATTCTCGACTGTTAATGGTGCGAGGGCAACAACAACAAGTGTTTCGGAGCGCAAAAAACGTAACAGAGCGTGATAATGTTGTTGCTAACAGGCTGTTATGCTCAAATGGCACCACTAGTCAGCTGTTACACTCGAACTGTAATGTTGTGGGGCTGTAAAGCGCGTACGAGCTGCTTGTTAACAGCCTATGTTGACCATAGCATTGCTTAAGAGCGTAAATTTGCTCTTTCGACAACAGCTCACAACAAGTGGCTTTTGAATTTAAGAGAGCGCAGTTGTCAGTAGTTTTTACTTTAGTTTTTAAAGGATACGGAAAATTAAAGTATTTAAATTTGAATGCGGACTTGTGTATTGTAAGTTAGTTGAATAAAGAGGATCAAGAGGAGTGTGTTGCCAATTTACAAGTTGGCTGAAACGTGCGGAATTGAAACACGTCCAACCCAACTGAAGCCATTTGCATGCAGACGTCATAAACTGCACTGCTCTGTGTTCTGGCCACTTCGATTAGCCAGCCTTTGTGTGTTGGTGTTGGCCAGCAGCAGGCGAAGCGGGAGGATGCGTGTACTTGGTAGTAGAAACGGTCATTGTTGCCACTCGTCGTCGTCGTTTATAACCTCAAAGCAGACGCCATAAATCAAAGCACAAATTTGCACTTTAAGTGCGCTTTCAATAAGTTTACTACTCGACATTGTTGTTGTTGTTGCAGTTCTTGTTATTGTTGGAAGTTTTGTTTGTTCTCATAAATCATAATTTAAAAGCTTTGCAAATGCTGCAACAACTTAATAAAGTAAAACAAACAAAAACAAAACTTTGCAATTTGCATTAGGAACATTTAAGAGTGGAGTGAGAGGTGACAAATTAAGAGAGAGAGTGAGAGAGTAAGAAATGCTCACACTGTGACGCTCTCAAGATCCGGATTGAACGTTGACCGATGACTAAAAGCGTACAACAAAAAAGAGAGTCAACAGCAATTGAAATTTTACAAAATGGCGAAAGTTCAATGTAACATTTGAATGTTTGATAAAAACAAATTTTTTATCTACTCATTTTAAAGCTAACTTTTTTAGCTGTCCATCTTCATCAGCGTCTAGCAACGTGATATTTAGTGATAAGCAAAGCGGAGCCAGAGAGACGAGCAGCTGTGAGAGGGCGCGCAAAATACCGTTACTCTCTTATCTTATCAGCTCTGACAAAACGAAACAAATACTGAAGAGAACTTTTTAAATTTAATGCAAAGCAGAATACGGGGAACACACACCTATAGTGTATATGGGAAACATTTACATCATTTGCATTCGCAAACCCGAGTATGAGTTAATTTTGATAAGCGACGCCTCAATGTGATTCACGAAAAGCATCTGCGCAAATTGAAAGGCAAACATCAAATAATGCTGACAGAATTCCAAGAAATTCTGATGCAAATCTACAGTTAAAAGACAATTAACCTAATCTAGGTCAAAAATAAGTAATAAATATAGCAAGTATAATCTTTTAATAAATAATTATTTCCGTATTATTAATATAACTATATTCACGGTCATGTTCATTACAATAACTTAACAAATTAGATTAAATATTAAAAAGCACAATGTTATCTTCATAAATATTGTATCTCATTTGCCACAGGCCATTACTTTTTATACGCGCTGGCCATTGAAGCATTGGGGGACTTTAACAATTTTAAAGCATACTTTTAGGGTTGACCATAAATACAATTTAGTTTCGTACAGACATTTCGCTTAATTATGTTAATAATGGTTATTAGCACTTTTTTAAACAAAGTTATCGTTTAAGCTCTACATTTAAAACTATTTTTAGTCTATTTAGAAAGAAAGTTAACACAAATTGTTAAAGTTTCTACTGATTAAGTTTAAATTAAGTGGAAACTTAATGATTCGCATGATATTCGACAGTTTTTACCTTGTTAAGGTGCAAATATGACTTTGACAAAAAAAAGAGGGATGTGTGAGCACAAGCCAAAAATGAAACCTTACTTAACCCCTAATCTGAACTCGACTAATTGCCGAAAAATTGTAATAAAAGCCAAATAACAGAAAAAATATGAAACCCTTCACATACACAAAAAAAAAAAATTCTTATAAAGCCGCGGGAAGAAAACGCTGTGAGAGGAAGGGAGTTTAATTATTTATGCATTGAGCACAGGTAGACAATGAAGAACGAAGAAAACGAGGGGAAAAATACAGTCAGGCAATAGAAGGGGATCAGGGTCGAAGGGTCAATGTGAGTCGCTCGTTCTGAGGTGTCGATTGTCCTTCAGGTAAGTCCATGAAATACTTAAGAAATGGAAACCGAAATTATGCGTAATAAGCCGTTGTAGAAATTTGAAGGGAAAACTCCGCGAAAAATAAAACTCAAGAAGTTTTTATAACATGATGAGCATATGAAGTGGATTAGCGGGTTTTCATTTCAGTACCTGCTCTATTTTGGATTCTAGAATTCTTCAAAAATTCAATGAAAACTAATATTTAAAAACAATATTTTAAGTAGCAGATATATTCGTAGCATTCATAATTATTCAATATATTTATCAACATTTATAGATTAGCTTGTGGCTTATCAAGCTGATATGCAATGATAAGAAAAAATAGAGTATTTCTTAACCTACTCAACAATGATAGCAATGTTTATAAATAAATATTAATTTCATTCATTCAATTATTTGATAAGAAACTTTACTACACACTTTTCAGCTGTTTGTGAGTCATAAATTGGTTTTTGTGTGTTTTTTGGGGTACACTCACCTTGCTTTTGGTTTTGTTTACGATTTTGCGATATAGAAACTTGTACATAGCACAACAACTGCAGCAATAACACAACAACATTAAAGAGATCACGTTTTTCGTTTGAAAAATCTTTTTATCTACTTTTTTTTCTCTTTTCAATTTGACACGCACGAATTTTGCACTAAGCCAACAAAAATAATTCACAAAATTTATAACAATTTATCGACTCCGATCTGAACGCACTGCGTCTCAACGGATCGATTGATAATCGCTCTATCTGTCGGTCTGTCAGTCCGTCCGTCTGTCTGTCTGGCGGTTGTGCCGTCTGTGGTTAGTGTCTGCCGGGCGAGACGTCATCGATGACTAAGAGACGAAATGAGCGATTTGTGAGTGAAGAGGGCAAATTTTTGCATGCGGCCGCACAGTAGCGGATCGCAGGTAAACTCATCATTTTGGGCCCGAAGCTGACAACGGAAGTAGTAATAGACACAGCTGACATTTGTTTACCCTTACCCTCGTGTATAAATATTTTTAAATTGAATTGAGTATTTTAATTAATTGATCTTTGCTTTGTTATTATTTGTTTATTTTAAAATGCGCCTCTTGGGCGCACTAAACACACCCTCGAATGCGCTACTGCTGTCCAAGCATTGTTTACAGTTGCTTTTGCGATGCCGCCGCTTCTCTTGCTCCCACGTTATGTTAAAGAAGAACGGCAACAAAAACAATGATAAACAAATGTCACAATGCAAAAGTTCAAAGCTGGCCACACTGCCATAACGGTATATCTTTTTTATTGATGCTCATTAGGCGCGCATAGCAGAGTGGAAAGAAGAGAATGTCAATAGAAACGTTAGACGATTATGAGGAAGTAGAAACAGAGAAGAAGAAGAAGCAGATGAAGTAGCATCGAAAGAAGTCATTAAAGACAATCAAAAACATTTGACAACAAAATAAAGTTTGGCCAGCGAATTGAACGTGGCAAAATTGTGAACAAACTAATTAGCCATAACGAACAAATGAGAATGAAAGAGGAAGAGAGGAGGCAGAAGAGGAAGCGGTGCGACAAAGCAGGTGCTGTCTGACAAAGAGAGCGAGAGAGGGACAATGAAGTTTGGGCAAGATGGAGATGGGAGCTTTGACATTTTCTGTTGGGCCCAAAGGTGAAGGCAAAAAGAGACAAGACAATGCAAAGATTAAGCTGAAATAAGTTTCTTATATTTAATTTTATGTGTGCATGCAACTTACCTGAATCTCAAGCAAAAGTTCCTGTTTCTTTCTGCGCAGTTCAATGAGCAACTTTTGCCGCTCTGGTGTCAATTCTGCAAGACGAAACATGAAAGAAAAAGAAGCATAATTCTTCAGTATTGTTGCTTGCTTTTTTGTTTGTTTGTTGTTGGTTTATTTGGTTAATTGGAACACAGCGACATTCCACTCACTCTCTCGCACACATACTCAGCGCGCACGCATGTAAACAGTGAGCGCACACATGTGCACCCACACGTACACGTACCCACACTCACACACACAAACACACGAGCTGCAGTGGAAACATATGCAGCCGAGAGACGGTGCTAAATCAATACACGACGAACACAACAATCAGCAAAAACAATTTAACATTATTTGTTGCTTCACAACGGGCTAGCAAGTAATATTAATTGGTTTATTAGTATAATGCCTTATTTACGGATTACAGATTAATTCAATTGAAGGCCAGTTTAATTGAGTTCCACACACACACACGCACACATGCATACATAAATATGTATGTAGTTGTCGCACTCGACACACGCACGTACATACACAGTCACACACACATGCACACGCCCACAAACAGCGTCGCTTGTTGCTTTCAGCTTTTTGGGGTGTGGGAAATTGCCACACACATTACATTTAAACACTTTGCATTTGCATTTGACATTCGCACAATTTCACTACACAATTGCAGCTTAAAGTAATCTTTATTGAGCTTCTTTGTTTTCGTATTTTCTTGTTTACTCATTTTGCTCATTGGCGTCGCTCGTTGTTTGTAGTCGTGTGTTTACCTGGCATCGAGAATTCACTGCGCCCCTTGGAAATCGCACCGTACGATCTGTTGTCGAAATTGTCCATTGCGCTAATCATTGTGGCGGGCACAGCAATTACACACGCACGCACGTTGCACTAGTTAAACATAATTTAAAACTTTTAACGATTTGCTAGCGTTTTTTCATTTATTATTATAATTTTTCAAAAAAATCAACAACAAAAAATTCTTTCGCCTTTTTTCCCACTAGGGATGGACAAATGTAACTAAAGATGTGATAAAATCATATATCGCAAATATATCGATAGCTATGCCAGTCACGCTATGTAAATAACAGTGCTCGTTAACATAGCTGCTTGCGTTTTCAATTTTAAAATAATAATACACACTATATGCATTATAACACATATTTCTTTTTTTGGCGTTCTCTTATTACAAATTTTTTTGTTTGCAAACATAAATTAATAGAATAGTAATTTAAATCAGTTAACAGAATTGCTCCTCCCTGTACTGCATTCACTGTCATAGTCATTGTAAATGTTAGCTGTGACATCATTATACCTTCCATTGTTTAGAATTAAAATGATTTTTTTTTCCGACCTGTGGATAAAATCGTGTTGAGCAATGGCAAAAATTGGTGCTGTGAAATATTCTTATTGTTCTTTCTGTGCACTTGTGTGTGTGTTAGAGTTTTCATCGTAGTTCAACTGAAGTAGTTCAGTATCTCGACACCCTGGCTCGTTTTGGTCACTAGCTCGGAAGCCATAAAAGCTCCAACTAATTATTCTGAGCCTTGGTATTTTTTCAGCTTTTGCTTGAGATGTCCGTAAAATCGAAACGAACGAAATGAACGAACTGAACTGTATGAACGACATCAGGGCTGCAGCATGTTCGTTCACCAAAGTAAGTAGTAAGTTCAATCGAACTTGTTCTGAACGATACATTATAACTTTACTGCCAAGGCACCGGGCAACTGAATTTCTAGAAAATTCCAAATATTAATAATATCCATATCGAAAGCGAACTGTTAGACAACACAAAATAAGCGCCTTAGTAACACTCCCTACAGCCAAAAGGGGACAAGCATAAGCAGAGTTTAATACAGCAATTGCGCTACAACAAAAAAAAAATTAAAAGAAGACCATGGCCAAGTGGGGAGAGGGGGATCCACGCTGGATTGTTGAGGAGCGACCCGATGCAACCAATGTGAACAATTGGCATTGGACGGAAAAGAATGCGACACCTTGGTCCAAGGAGCGTCTGCAACAGTTGTTCGTGGATTTTAAAATAGGTAACACAAAAATACAGCTGGCTTATTGCGAAATTTCTAACCTTAATCTTTTGCGTGTATGTGTGCTTGTGTCTCTCTCTGTGTGTATGTCTTCGGGAACGCCGAGCAGCGCAAAGTGATATCGAATGTGTTGTGGATGCGGTGGACAAGTGCAGCGGAGAGGCGACTGTTAACAACCGAAAGGGAAAACTTATATTCTTCTACGAGTGGGAATTGGTACTTAAATGGTCTGGCCGCCTGCTCAACAATAGCAAACTTAGCCACAAGGGCAAACTGACCATACCGAATCTCTCCGAAGAGAATAGCTTGGAGGATGTAGAGATAACGGTAACCATCGATGAGTCCAACGATGAGTCGGAAACGCTTAAACAATTCATGTACAATGTGGGTCGTGATAACATACGCAAACAGCTCGGTGTCTACATCAAGGAACTCAAGGAGGAATACTCCAAGAACTTGATATTACCAAAGAAAAGTGACGATGGTACCGATACTGCCCTAACCAAGGATGCTAACAATGCCAAGAATGCGGCCCAAAAGGCAGCGTCTGCCACATCCATTACCTCATCGAAGGCGTCGTCCAAGAGCAGCAGCGGAGCGAGCAATGTTGGCTGCAAACTGGACGTACGCACGCTCTCCATGACCGAAGAGTTTCATTGCAATGCCAATGATCTCTACAATGCACTCACAAAGCCCGAAATGGTCACCGCATTTACTCGTGCTCCAGCCAAAGTGGACGCGGTCCGAGGTGGCGAGTAAGCAATCTCTATTGATATTCTCTTGGAATCCGGCTAATCATATTGGATCTCTTTGACAGATTCGTGCTTTATGGCGGCAATGTGCTCGGAAAGTTTGAGGAGCTTGTGCCCGAAAAGAAAATCCAACAGAGCTGGCGGCTGAAAAACTGGTCATCTGGTCACTATTCGAATGTCATCATTGAGCTGGAGGAAACTGTAAGTAAAAGCGGAGTTTCACAGCCCTTGTGCTTGTAAAGAAGATAGAGTTATAGTAATTTCTAGAAATATTCCTTTATAAACTAATTCCATTTTTCTTTTTAGTCTTCAAGCACAATGATGACTCTAAATCAGACTGGCATTCCCGCCTCCGAGTACGATGCGATGAAAACAAACTGGCATCGATACTATTGGCACAGCATCAAGCAGACCTTTGGCTTTGGTAGCTCCATTTCAGACGCCTTATAAGGGACACTCCCCTGTCTCTCTCTTCCTGGTTAGATTGGACACATTAGGCTAACTTCTGGTCACTCAGATTCCAAATACAAAATCAGCGTTGCAAACTTGATTAACATAAATAATAACAACAACAATCTGTAGCTATAATTTCAGTCAGACTCTGAACTCTGTTAACAATTAATTGATTATGGTATTAATGTATGTATGAAGACGGATTCACTGTACGACAGCAGCAACAAAATCATCAAAAAACACAACACACACACATACAACAAACAAACTCACATTATAAATGGCGAAATAAATGAGATATCGAAATGAATGCTTAAAAAAATTTAAGAGTTTTACAAATTTATTAAATTTTCTTTTACTTCAAAGCAGAAGTAAGTCGTTCTGTACTTTTAGCACTGTTACAGCTTAAAGTAGACATATTGGGAGCCAGTTCTCTATGAAGCATCGGTGGTTCAGTGGTAGAATGCTCGCCTGCCACGCGGGCGGCCCGGGTTCGATTCCCGGCCGATGCAATTTACGTTTTTGCTTTTTTAAATTTTTATTAACTTTTTAACATGCTTAATTTAATTTTATTACATTCACTGATTTTCGGGTTCACAGATATAGAATTTATTCTCATGACAAGGAGCATCATTCATTAAGTGTCTGTCATTATAAAACCACAATTCAACGCAATTTTCGACTCCCTTATAATTGTCCGGGTTCTCCCCATGCCAATTGAAATACGTAGGCTTCAATCCTGTGGCGACTGAAAGAAGTGCTCCCTCAGCAGCAAGATCATTGATGTCGATCCAATAATTTCGACCCAGCTGCAGATTATCTCTGATTGCATTGAACTCCAACTGACTTTTGATGCTGACCAGGTGTCCACCTAGGGACAGACAACTGTGTAATGCTCCGAACCAATTCAGTGGCTTGGACCGTTCAATATAGTAATACTTTGATCCAATTTTTTCGTATGGTCTTCCAAAATTTGATTTCTTTATTTCAATTGCATTACGCAAGTCATCCAACTTCTGTCCGATCTCTCGTTCCATATAAATTTCTAATTTTCTTTCATTCGCTTGATAATCGACCTGATTTTGCAATGTTTTCGTGTGATCCAACAAAGGTCGTACGACGGTAAAGCAATAATTTCCACATCTCGACTCAAGTTCCTTAGAATCCAGACAATTCTAGGAGAAAATTAAGCTCTTAAATGATCGCATTAAAGTTTGGAGAGGTCTAAACTCACTTCTGCGGTTGCCGTTATAATTGGAATTAATATCAAAATTCCGATTTCTATAATTTTCATTTTAATTCACTTTACAAACAACTTTCTAGCACAAATATTTCAAATAACTAAGATCGTCTAACAGACTCAGGTGATTTATATAACTTGTATATAGTAGATTATGCGCAAATAGTGTCTGAACTATATAATACATTATATATTGTATTGAAAGGTCTTATCAATTCAGGGAACTAAATAAAAGGAAGACTATTTCTTAGTATTGATTGATGATTAGAAATTTATATACTTTTTAAAATCGAAAAAGCATTAAGGTATTTAATCCCCGACTGTTCAGAAATGACTTTTAGTTGTTTAAAAATATTTTAATAGTCAAAACAATGGGGATGATTCCAATTTTGCTGCTAATATCACTACTGTTAGTGACTCGGAGTAATGCGGTGAGTAAATTCTGCAGATTGTTCAGAAAGTTTTTATTATCTTTACTTTCCTATTAGATGTGCTCAGAATTAAGAGAACTTGAATCGACCTGTGGGAACTACTGTTTCCAAATTGTTACACCATTATTAAACACCACAAATGAATTGCAGATTCAACTCAGTGAACTTCAAAATTCTACAGAATTCAAAGGGAATCTAAAGTCGATAAGTGAAAAACTGGATTATCAGGAAGAAGTTATGGGTCGAATTTTTGAATATCTGCAGAAAACGGGAAACAATAGTCAGCAGAGTGAGGATTTTATGGGAAAGTTACAAAATATTGAAAGTCAGTTGGAAAACATTGATGTGCTTAAAGTGAAGTTTGAAGTACTTGAAAACAGTTTGAATCAAAAATTAGAAAATCATATCGAATCAATAGACAAATTGCAGAATGAGAACTTAAACTTGCAGGAAAAATTAGAAATTGTGGAAAACATGTTGGGAACTCAAATCCCGAATAAAATTGAGGAGATTAGAAACCAGACAGAGATCAAAGGAGAAATACAAGAAAAGTTAAACGATCTAGAAAAAACCATTAAAGTTAAAAGTTGTTCTATTAAAAAACCCTATCAAAAAATAGGATCAAAATATTATTATATTGAGCAAACCGAAGAGGTCACTTGGTATGTCGCCCTACAAAAATGTAAAGAGTGTGGAGGACATTTGGCAAGCATCAAAAATTCAACAGAGTTTGATAATATTGTAGCAAATTTGAGTGAAAATAGGAATTATTGGATTGACATTAATGATCTCAAAACAGAGGGAGTATTTATTTCGGCAACTACAGGGATTGTGGCAACCTACTTTAATTGGCACAGAAACAATCCCAGCAATTTCTTAAATAATGAACATTGTGGAGAATTATGGTATTATCTTAATAAGCACAAAATGAATGACGGTGATTGCGATTCCCAAAAGTTTTTCATTTGTGAGTCTGAATATGGTTATTTAACACAAAAATTAAATTAATTATAATTCAAGCGATATCTATGTATATGGATTTTTATAGAAAGTGTTTTCAATAAAAAATTATAATATGAAAATAAATCCCATTTCTTTTATCACTCATAATCAAACATGATCGAAATGTCCACAATAATAGATTACAATTGGGTCATAAAATTAACTCAAACACTGGCACTCTGCAAAGAGACAAAAAATTAATTCATTTTTCAGCAAAAGTTATTATTTATTATATATTTATATTAAGTCGAATTAAGCCAAAGAAGATTCAATATTTATTTATAAATTTTTCAGTAGAATTATGTTTGAACAAGCAAGTTGTATTTTTAAACCTCTTATAAGCATCGGTGGTTCAGTGGTAGAATGCTCGCCTGCCACGCGGGCGGCCCGGGTTCGATTCCCGGCCGATGCAAATTGTATTTTACTTTTTAAATATTTAAATAAACAGATTAGTTTAATGCTAGTATTTAAAGAATGGTTTATTGATCATGCTCGCAAATAAAATATGATTTTTCATGACAATTACTATCGTTCATTAGATGTTCGTTATCTTGGAAATACAAGTCGCCGCAATGCTCATTTCCACCTTTATTATTAGGGTCATTTGTGCGCCAATTAAAAAAGGTGGCCCGATGTCCAGTTGTCAACGAATAGAACTGTCCCTCTGTGCCAAGATCATTAATATCTATCCAGTAAGATTTATTTGATTGCAAATGGTGTTTAATTGCATTGAACTCTGACCGATTTTTGATACTGGCCAGATGAGCACCCAAAGACACGCATTTTCGGGCTGCTTCAAACCAATTTAACGTTTGATATTGTTCTATATAATAGTATTTTGAGCCTATTTTCTGGAAAGGGTTGCCAACAGTTTGTTTTTTCACTTCAATAATTTTACGAAGATCCTCAATATCTTTTCGGAGTTCTTCATTTTGCATCTGCATTGAATTTTGAATTGATCTGCTTAAATCCTCCAACTTCTGTTCGTTTTTAATATTTTGTGCATTAATTTTTTCATCAACTAGGTGTTCAAAAATTTCGATTCTGTTGTTTAATTTACTAACATTATCTAATCCATCAACATCGCTATATAAAAACTTTATATGATCCAGTAAAGGTTTCACTACTTTATAACAGTAATTGCCACAGATTGATTCAAGTTCCCTCTTGTCTTGACAACTCTGTCATGTACAAAATACATTTTATAAATTATTATTTATGATCGAAAGTGAAAACTCACTTCTGTTATCACTTGCTCTAGAAGAATTGTGATCAAAATTCCAATGAAAATAATTTTCATTGTGATTTGCTTTTTTAAACCGCTGTGTCCAAAAGATTTCGAATGACTAAATTTCGAAAGAAAACTTTCTCAATTTATATACTCTAAACTAATCTCAATTTGAAATTTACTTTTCAATATTTTTATAGAAATTTATTAGTATGGTATCAGTAAAGTTTCTGAATTTCTTGTTTTAGGTTCACATGTGTCTTCAAAACTCGATTTAAAGACTACACATCACACAAATTTAACATCTTATCAAAGATTCAAAGTCTAACCTCACTTTTGTTATCTCTTATTCGCAAAAAATAGAATAGAAATTTTAGTGAAAACGATTAAAATAATTATTTATTTCAATTTCTCTGTATTAAAAATATTTTTAAAGAATCGCATGCACAGAAATTGGTCGAAAATCACTAGAAAATATATATAGCTAAGTATATATACCTATACATTTCATTTATTATCATGCTCACAAATAAAATATGATTTTGTATCACATTCATTGTCGTTCATTAAATGTTTGTTATCATGAAACCATAAGTCACCACAATGTTCAATTTGATTTTCATTACTGGGGTTATTATCATGCCAATTAAAATAAGATGCCTTAAGTCCAGTCGTTAAAGAATAGAATTCTCCCTCAGTACCAAGATCGTTAATATCAATCCAGTAAGATTTCCCTGATTCCAATTTGCGTTTAATTGCATTGAATTCACTCAGATTTTGGATACTAGCCAGATGAGCACCCAAAGACACACATTTATGGGCAGCTTCAAACCAATTTAATTTATCGGATTGTTCAATATAATAATATTTTGAATCAATTTTCTCAAATTGTTCTCCTACAGTTGAGTTTCTTATTTCCAAGAATTTTCGAAAATTTTCCATTTTTTCATAGAGTATTTCCAATTGGTTTTCCGTTGTATTTTGGGTGGTTTTTCCTAGATCTTCCAACTTTTGTTCTATTTTTTTACTTTGTGTGCTTAATTGTTCTTCAATAATTTGTTCAAAAGTTTTAGTGTGAGTTCTATTAAAATTCAGTAATTCTTTAAAACGATTTTGCAATAACTTTGTGCGATTTAGTAAAGGTTCAGCTACTTTAAAACAGTAATTTCCACAGCTGAATTGAAGCTCTTCGGTGCCTTGACTACCCTGTAAAATGGAACACTTATTTCAAACCAATTCTATAACTGATGAGTAGTCTAAACTCACTTCTGACATCACTTCTATAAGAAAATATGTTATCAAAATGATAATGAAAACAAATTTCATTTTGATTTACTTTTTTAAACTGTTGTTTCTTAAGAATTTTCAAAAACTGAACTAAAAAAACGTTCGTACTGCATTTATATATACAGAGCTTATCTCAATACCTAGCTAATTATAAAATATAATATAGAAATTACCTATGGTATCAGTATGGTCTTTGATAGCACAAAAGGTTGTTTAGGTTTCGGGCTTAACCTCACTTCTGTTAACGCTTGAACACAAAGAATCGATTTTAGATAGTGAAAATGTTTCGAATTGTAATTTACTTCACTTTCTCTGCAGTTTTACAGATTTCTAAGTATTAGAGAATGATATTTTTTATACTGTCATACTATCAAGTTTATTCACTCGACTATAGCTATTCTACAAGTTTGTATACGTCTTACCAGACGCAGTACAGATTATATACACATAATTTGGGTTTTTTTCAAAATTAACATTTTATTTATTATCATGCTCGCAAATGAATAATTGATTAACTTTACAGTCATTATCATTCATAGCAAACCTTTCGTTAGCGAAATGCAATTCGACACAGTCTTCATTGTTGTTGGAATTGCTAGGGTTACCACCTTGCCAATTGTAGTAGGTTCCTTGAAGACCTGTAACTATCGACATGAATACTCCCTCCGTACCGAGATCGTTCAGATCAATCCAATAGTTTTGATCGGTTTGCAAATTGGCTGCTATAACTGCATTCAGTTCGGATAGATCCTTGATACTAGCCAGGTGAGCACCTAAAGACACGCATTTGTCAGCTGCTTGAAACCAATTTAACTTTTCGGATTCCTCAATATAATAATACTTTGAACCAAGTTTCTGAAATGAGTCGTCTACGATTGGTTTTCCCTTTTCTACCATTTTACGAAGATCTTCCATCTTTTTACCGAGTACTTCCAATTGTTTTTCTATTGTGTTTTCAGTGGATTTTTTCAAATCATCTAAATTCAGTTCAATTTTTATACTTTGTACCTTAAATTTGTCTTTAATAAAGTTTCCTAAATCTTCAATATTTTTGTTTTTCTTATCGGTATTCTCTAACTCATCGATCTTGCTCTGTAAAGACTTTGTCTGATCCAACAAAGGTTTCACTACTTTATAACAATAATTTCCACAGGTTGCTTCAAGTTCATTGGTGTACAAAGTTCCCTGTAAATTTAAATCCTTTATTTCAGAACTTTTCTTTTGAAAAAGACTAGTCTAAACTCACGGCTTTCATCACTTGCACAAGAAGAATTGTGATCAGAACTACACTGAAAATAATTTTCATTGTGATTTACTTTTTTAACCGCTGTGTGTTGATGGCTTTAAGAAAACTGCGTTTTTAAACCAAACTTGCCGGATTTATATGGCCAAAGCTTATCTCAAATCATGGGTAATCATTGAATACAATATATAAATGAACTGTGGTATAAGTAAGGTCTTTGATAGCTTTTGCACTCATATACTCTGCATCTCTTCTAGCAGGCCTTCAAAAGTCCATTATACCTTCTTTGTTAAGCTTATCATTTGGCTGTTTAAAGTCAAATAATTTAAATAAACACACTTTTGTATTATTTTATTTAAAATTAACATTTTATTTATTATCATGCTCACAAATGAACAACTGATTAGTACTACAGTCCTTATCATTCATGATGAACTTATTCTGACCAAAGAGCAATTCGACACAGTCTTCATTGTTTTTGGAATTGCTAGGATTACCTTTATGCCAATTGTAGTAGGTTCCCAAAAGACCTGTAGTTATCGACATGAATACTCCCTCCGTACCAAGATCGTTCAGATCAATCCAATAGCTTTGATTGGTCTGCAAATTGGCAGCTACAACTGCATTCAATTCGGACAAATCTTTAAAACTAACCAAATGGGAACCCAACGATAGACATCTGTGTACAGAGTCAAACCAATTTAATTTGTAACTTTGTTCAATATAATAAAATTTTGAACCAATTTTCTGAAAAGGACTCCCGACAGTTGGTTTTATATATACAGGAATGGGTTGTGGATTGGGACATTCCAGTTTCTTTTCAGCTTTACAAATATCGATTTGACTTTGCATTGTCTTTAAGTGATCTATTAAAGGACTGACAACTCTAAAACAGTAATTTCCACAGTTTGATTCCAGTTCTTTTGAGTCGTGACAATTCTATAACAAAAAGAACAGAATTTTATATATTTTTTTGGTGATTACTGAACTCTAAACTCACTTCGGTTATCACTTGCACAAAGCAAATTGCGATCAAAAGTTTTAATAACATAATATTAAATTGTAATTCACTTTAGGTTGCCACTGTGTTTCAAAGATTTTATTTAACTGAATTTCGAAAACAACAAAAGCTGCACTCGAGTTTACAAAACCTTACAATTACGTATATAAATTATAATATATTTAAGTATATTGAACTTACTGGTGTTATCAGGAGGTTAACGCTCAGATTCTGAAAGGTGAAAAACAAGAACTGACACACAATTCTTATAAAACAATGAATATATAGATAGGCATCTACAGCTTGGTATTATAATCAGAAGAAAGCTAAAAAAAAAAGTTCTAACAAAATACTCAATATTTAATTACACTTTATTAAAATAATAAAAAAATAATATTTAATAACTTACTTACTTTTAAGTTAAATAGTTTTTGATTAATCGAGCATATTTTTTGCCTGTTAATTTTATAAGCATCGGTGGTTCAGTGGTAGAATGCTCGCCTGCCACGCGGGCGGCCCGGGTTCGATTCCCGGCCGATGCAGATGACTTTTTTTTTTATTTAAATTAATAAAGTAAACAAATTAATACAATTCTAACATTTAATGTATGTTTTATTGATCATGTTCGCAAATATAATATGATTTATTATTGCAACTATTGTCGTTCATTAAATGCTTGTTATCATGAAACCATAAATCGCCACAATGTTCAGTTCCCCTAAAATTGTCTGGGTTATTATTATGCCAATTGAAAAAAGTTGCCCCTAAACCAGTTGTCAACGAATAGAACTGTCCCTCTGTCCCAAGATCATTGATATCTATCCAGTAAGATTTCTTAGACTGCAAATGGGGTTTAATTGCATTGAACTCAGACCAATTTTTGATACTAGCCAGATGAGCACCCAAAGACACACATTTTCGGGCAGCTTCAAACCAATTTAACGGTTGGTATTGTTCTATATAATAGTATTTTGAGCCTATTTTCTGGAAAGGGTCGCGAATAGTTTGTTTTTTTACTTCAGTTATTTTACGAAGGTATTCAATATTTTTGCCTAGTGCTTCTATTTGCACCTGGATTGAATTTCGATTGAGTCTGATTAAGTCCTCCAACTTCTGTTCAATTCTCTGGAATCGGTCGCCAACAGTTTGTTTACTTCCTTCCAAAATTTGATGAAGATTCTCAATATTTTTGCGTAGTGCTTCTATTTGAATCTGCATTGAATTTTGATTTGATCTGCTTAAGTCCTCCAACTTCTGTTCAATTTTTCTATTTTGTATATTGAATTTGTCTTCAGCTAGGCATGCCGATATTTCGACTTTACTTATTGATCTGTTCCCATTCACTAACTGATCAACCTGGTTTTGTAATACCTTTGAATGTTCCAATAAAGGTCTCACTACTTTAAAGCAGTAACTGCCACAGTTCGATTCCAGTCCCCTCGATTCTTCACAACTCTGTAAGAAATAACACTCACTTTATAAAATCGTCAGAAATGATCAGAGATCAAAACTCACTTCTGTTATCACTTGCACAAATAGAATTGCGATCGAGAGGACAGCAAAAATGATTTTCATTGTTAATCAGTTTTAGTTTACCCGTCGTGTCTCGAAGTGTTTGACAAACTGAACAAAATACAAAAAATCATCACTCTACTTGATTCTCAATTATGTATATATAAGTATATATATATACAGTATAAACAAGTGTATATTATTGTATTTTATTTGCTGGTGTTATCAGTATATGCAGACTCAGAGGAGTGACGTGAAAATATAATGCCAAATACAGGGCGTATTAACTCTTTATTTTCTCAATTCGTAATCAAACATTAGTTTTAGTCAAGCAATACTAATTAAAGCAAGTAAATATTAAACAATGTTAATTAAAAAGTTAATCTAGATTTATATGAAAATTACTATTTAGTTTTGGTTTAAAACTTTTATAAAAGATATCTATAATTATAACAAACCATACTAAATTTGCGTTATTCAATAAGCATCGGTGGTTCAGTGGTAGAATGCTCGCCTGCCACGCGGGCGGCCCGGGTTCGATTCCCGGCCGATGCAAATTAAGTTTTTTTTTTGTTTATTTTCTTCGCTTTCAGATATAAATTTTTAATAGCAAAATTACGTTAATTTAATAAAAATTAATTTAAAAGTGTGTTTAATTTATATTTTCAGTCTCACAGATGAACAACTTTTTAAGTTTACAATTAGCGTCGTTCATTTTGTGCATTTTATGAGCGTACCATAGTTCTCCGCAATGTTCAACTTTAGCAAAATTATCGGGATTATTCTTATGCCAGTTGAAGTAGGTTGCCCTAAGACCTGTGGTTTCCGAAATAAATACTCCCTCTGTAGTCAGATCATTGATATCAATCCAATAATGCTCGTGAATGCTCAAATATGGGACAATATTGTTAAACTCCACTGTATTTTTGATACTCACTAAGTGTCCTCCATATTCTAGACATTTTTGAAGTGCCGCAATCCAGATGACTTTTTGGGCACTTTCAATATAATAATATTTTGATCCAATTTTTTGAAAAGGTTTGCTAACAGTAACTTTTCCAACTTGTTGATTTACTTTCGTATCGTTTAGCTTTACATCTATTTTTTTGTCATATTCGTTAATCTTATTCTCTATCTGCTTATATGTGCTCTCAATATTAGTGATTTGATTGATAAATTCACTTCGAAACTCGGAAAATTCTGTCTGTAAGCTTATCATATTTTCAGAAGTGGCTAGGGAATTAAACATTAAATTCACATTATCAGTTTGCTTTTGCAATGCCTTTAAAGTTAATTTACTTTGACTTTCACACTTTTGGTCCAACATTTCAACCTTATCTTGTAGCACCTGTTCTAAATTCTGAAAACTAGGAATTAAATCTGAATTCTGCTTGTTTAAAAGGACTTTAACTGATTTACTTTCGGTTTCTATGTTTCGTTGAAGCAAATCAAACTTTTCTAGCTGAAGTTCAATATTCTGTAATTTTGACATTAAATCTACATTCCGCTGAGTAATACTATCCGTTTGTTTGTTCCATGATGACTCAATCAGCTTCTGAAGATCTTCCAACTTTGGCTCCATTCTTCTTTCGTGATCAACTGGCTTCACTTGTATAGAATTATTCACAGATCCAGTCGATCTTTTCAGCTCATCGACTTGAGACTGCAGAGCTTTTGTGTGTTCCAGCAATATTTTAACAATTTTGAAACAGTAGATGCCACAGGTAGATTCATTTTCTTTTGTTTCAGCACAATTCTATAAAACAATTGAAACATTTTTAACACTTTCCCAAATGATCTGAAGAGTCGACTCACCGATGCACTTTTGTGCACTAAGAGCAGCGAGATAAGCAGCAATATTAGATTCTTCTTCATTGTGTTGTTCCACTTTGTTTGTTTTTGAAGAACTGATATTCGTTGCTCAATAAACAGCATTTTAAGTGCATCAAATAATTTTTGGTTTTAAAAATATTTACCACTTATCTCCTTTAAATGCTATCGGGGTTATCGTTGAGAGCTATGCGACGTTACTATTTCTAAATGAAGCTTAACTTGTTAAATTTGGCAGGCTTTTGTATAGAAGCATCGGTGGTTCAGTGGTAGAATGCTCGCCTGCCACGCGGGCGGCCCGGGTTCGATTCCCGGCCGATGCAACTTAAATTTTTGCTTAAATTACTTTATCACTTTTTTATAATTATTATGATAATAATAAGTTCCATAATCTTTTCTTTTAGAAACAATCTAATAATATTTTCGATTTTCAGTTTAATAAAATAATTTCTTTATTAAGAAAACTATTTATGTTTTCTCTGTAATAAAATATGTGTAATTTTGCGCGCCACACGACACAAGCATCGGTGGTTCAGTGGTAGAATGCTCGCCTGCCACGCGGGCGGCCCGGGTTCGATTCCCGGCCGATGCAGTTTATATTTTAGATTATTTAAATATATAAATAAACAAATTAATTGTTGGAATCATATAAAACAGAAAATAATTTTTATTGTGTGTTCTCTTCTTTCTTGTGTGTTCTCAAATGCAATTGATACTCTTTATAGCTATTGGACTTGAATATATTGATCGTTTGTTGATCTGTTTCTGTACAGGTGGCACACTCGTAGATGAACTTGCCTGGATGCTTTCCTGTTTTGATGATGTGTTTGCGAAGGTTGTCAAAAGTGCTGCACTGAAAGTCACAGTGTGGACACTTGTGAGACTTTTCCCCCGTATGACGAAGCATATGACGCCTTAGTTGACCTTTGATGCGGGCCCTGAAGTCGCACTGATCGCAGGAAAATGTTTCGCTCACATGCGATTTGAGGTGTCTGAAAAAGATACAGAATTGGAAGACAATCAGTATACAGAAACAAGAAAGAAAAGTACAGTCGAGCACGCCCGACCGTAGAATACTCTCTGCATTTTATTCCCGATCATCTTAATAAAATCGGTATCCTAATATATCAATTGATACTTGCAACAAAACACGTTGTAACAAAAACATCTGATTGTATGTATAGTATACACACACATATACATTTGACATTATATGTATGCACGCACATATGTATGTGTGTATATGTAATACATACACAATTGGTTGGCACAGCCAGCATTCGCGGGCAGCGCTGTCGCTATAAAGCAGCGAAAACGTTCGCTCACATGTTTGTATGTTTCTATCTCGCTTGCACACATGCATTGGCATTGCGTTCAATTATCAACTTTCTTACATGTCTAGCTCTTTTGTTTATTGTCCGATTTAGATGCAACTTTCAGGATAGTTTAATATATTTTGTCTTCAAACGAATGTGAAATAACAATACTGTACGATAAGAACATATGCCTTAAAATCGGCATTGAAGTTTGCAAATTATTTTATTTCTTGTGGGAAAAGGGGGCGTGGCAGTCCAAAATTTTTGATGACAATACAATTATGCCGTCTCTAGGAACCTGCGTACCAAAATGGGTGTTCCTAGGTGCCATAGTTACTGAGATATTCGCCTAAAACATCAATTTTTTACGAGGTGTTTTCAGTTTTTTGCACATTGTGGGCGAACGGGGCGTGGCATCGAAAAAAAAAAAGATTCTTGTATTGACTGACTTAATATCGAGTCGATAGAGACCAAATTCAAACTTGTAGCTCTTACCATATCTGAAATCTGTTTGTTCATACGGACAGACAGACAGACAGACAGACAGACGGACAGACGGACAGACGGACATGGCTATATCGACTCGGCTTGTGATGCTGATCAAGAATATATATACTTTATGGGGTCTGCCACGCCTCCTTCTGCCTGTTACATACTTTTTTTTTTGCACAAACCCAATATACTCTCTCTTGCAGAGAGTATAAAAATGCGTTCAGCAATTGGAGAGAAAGAAGTGGGCAAGAAAGAAGACGAAGGCGGGGGAATACTGTTAAGTATTCGCACTACTCGAAGCCATATTTAAAATCTCAAGCTTGATTAGACCGTAAATTCCAGTGGCGGTTGCTCCATAGCCAACCAAGTCGAGCAACTAATTGCTAATTTCGCATTCGAATCGCACGCCCGAAATCAAAATACGAATAAGTTGGCAACTCGCCGCCTCAATTGGCCACAACATTTTGGATACCAAAAGGACACCAAGACGAGGTGCAACCAAAGAGTGAGAGAGGTGAAGTAGTTTCAGTGGGGTAGAGTTATGGTTACCCGTCTACTCAGATGTAGATCTGTTTGGTAAACAGCATCAAAGAGCGCGGACTTGTTTAGGTCTTTTGGCACAAGCGGTGCGCTTTCTGGTATTAATTGGTAATGCGGAGGAGAACAGAAGTCTTCTAGTTGGTACAACTTTAAGGGATATTAACTTAGTAGGTATAATAAAGGTCTTTTGTTAAATTAAAATAAATTAGCTTTTTAAGAAGTTCAAAAGATTCTTAAAAGATCAGTTGAATACTCAAGGAGGTTTTAGGTAAAGAATAAATTTGTTTAAACAACCTATCCTATTTAATCTTAAAGGATTAAGGATCTATCAAGTGATCCTTTTAGGGATTGCAATCCAGATTTAAAAAATTCCATTTCATATATGTGTTTAAACTCTAACTTTTTCCCTGCTGCTCCCCAAACTAATATGCTTAGCTGACAGCGCTGACATACACGACTGTAGGGTGCACACAGTTACGCGCCTTCAATTACGAACCGATGCCAGTACGGTCTTAGTAGATTCTTCTCCTGTTGTCGCTTGGTAATACCCAGAAGCAAATTCGAGGCCTGTGGCTGACGCTTATTTGTTGCTTTTGGTTTTCGGTTGTCGATTTCGGTTTCGGTTTCGGTTTTGGTTTTGCTGTTGTGTCCACTCCAGTTATCAGCTACTGTCCAAACCGAAGACTCACAATTAATTGCCAATGTTCTGCGTGGTCGCCGGAATTGGAATCTGTGTGAAATCTCAAGCGCAGCAAAAGCAGAGGCAAAGCCACAGTCAAAGAAGAAGGGGGAGAGGAAGAGAGAGAGGAAGAGACTGAAGACAGGAGACTGAAGACAGAAGACGTTGGCTCGGCTCATGCGCATTCGGTAGGCTTAATTAGCGGCAAGTAATGGAGCCGCTTGTTGCAGTTGCATATTCGTGCCATGCTGTAAGTTGTAGGAGTAAACTGCCAACTGCCCCTCGAAATCCAACGATTGCTGATGCTGTGGCTGCGGTTGTGCGTCTCTTTGAGCAACCGACAACTCGTCGATCGACCCAAAACGAGGCCGAAACTGAACGCGTTTTTAGCCAGCTTTTGAATTCCACGACAAACTCTACAATTTCCTCTTCTTCTTCTTCATCGTTCCCTCTTTACCTCTTCTTCTTTTCTGATAGCTAATTGAAGATCTCGTCTGCGAGTTAAGCACATCACAGTTCTCAGTTCTCAGTTCTCAATTCTTAGTTGTTTCTCTGTAGATTTTTGTGGGATTTATATATGTAGTTCTTGCCTGGTCTCTTGACTGTAAGCACATATACAAATTCAGTTTTAATGAGCTTCGTTGAGCCTTTAAAATGTTATTATCATAAAAACTAAAAACTGCTATCTATTTTAACTGGAATTATTTCTGCTTTATAGCTGATTCTTCCATATCTTTTTGTTCCTATGCTAATAAATTTTAAAGTTAAAGACTTGAATCGATTTCAGATAGTTCAGTTGGTAAACTGCTGCTGATAACGACTGGAATTAATACAACTGGCTCACTGTGCTCGTTCCGTTATACTCAAATTTGAATTTGTCTTCACTTAATTTAGTTCCCTTAAGCTAAATTGAGCTTTAAATGTAAAAATCATTTACAAAAGAGACAAAATCGAGTTTAATAGATTCGTATATAGTAAATATATGTTTAATAAAAGTACTCCAAATAAAGGCTTCTCATTTCTACTACTGCTCACTTTTATTTCTACTGATTTCCCTATCAACTCGCAACAGAGCAATTGAATTTGATAGCGATATTGTGGCTATGACTTTCAAGAGCTCTCTTTCGACACACACACATATACTTATATATGTATATAGCATTAGTTGGGGCAATACAATAAATAGTGGAGCATAGAATTGCTTTCCACATGCAACGTTGCAATATTCAAATTGTGTGCAACAACAACGGCAGAGTACAAAAGACAAGGTAAATGTTGCCCCATCAAAGCTCGATCGTTGGAGTCTTACAAAAAAAAGACAACTGGCAACTGGATTGGGTGTGCGAGTGTGTGTGTGTGTGAGTGTGTGCTGCAGATTGCTCTTGGGGCGGACAGTTGCACAGTGGCAGACAACGGTGGCAGTGGCACTGCCATTGCCGGCAATTGGCCCTGAACGAGCCAAGATCGAACGCTGTCGCTGCCCATGCGGAGGAGGAGTTGCAACTGAAACTGCAACGGCAACGACAACGGCAGCAACTGAGGCAACTGAGGCAGCTGCAGCAGCAGCAACGTCCATTGGAAATATTACAAGAATTCAATGCGCATATCAAAGGCGATCGATAAGTCACGATTTTGTGGTACGGCTCTTGGCGACTCTACCGACTACCGCTTGCCCCTCCCCACCTCTTCCCCTCTCTAGAATGCTCCTTTCAATGCCTGCAGTTGTTGCTGCTGTTGTTGTTTTCATCAATTTATGCAATTGCCGTTCAAAGTCTGCAATTATGGATGACATTTTTGCTCTTGTTGTATTTTTATGTTTATTTTCTTTGGGTGCTGCGACTTTTGTCTTTATATGTATATACCCTGTAAAGTCATTATAAAATGTTAAGTTTGTTAGCCATTAAATATGGCTCTTTTTAAGTATAGATATATATTGTTAAAATGTATCAAAGAGAAAGGTAGAGCCGAGCATAGAGTCCCTTAAAGTCCTTTATCTCATAAAAAACGGTTATTGATAAGCATCGAATTATAAAAAATAAAGAAAACTGATTCTGAAACTGTATCAAAATTTTGAAAAAACAATAAAATAAAGTTCAAAAAACGTAATCAAGTAAATTAAGAGAGCAGTGACTTAAACGTGTGATTAAAATAAATTACAGTGAAAGCTCCCTTGGCCGAACAGCAATGGTTCCAGGGAGATGTACGCCTGTGGGAAAGCATTTTTTTATGAAAATCATGCTCTTAGGACAGTAAAATTCGTCCGGCTAAGGTGGACACCTGAGGGAGCTGTTCGCGAGCAGAGGCTCCACTGTAATTGCTTTAAATGCTCACATTTGACATCGATTAATTTATAAGTACTACTTCCAGCTGATAACAACTGATAACACTGGGCAACAAAATTTGAATGAAATTCAAAAATTTTTCTATAGAAAAAATATATAAATTTCAGTGTTTTTAGATCTTTCAATCGAGACGGTAAACATTAAATTGAACGCAATGAAAACTTGTGTTGTTTTGCTGTTAATCACAGTGTTTGCAGTACAAGAGATCAAGGCAGTGAGTCTAAATCTGATCTAAAATATATGTATATATATTATTAAAACTACAACCCTTTAGAACTGTGAAGAATCGAGACGACTTGAGTCTAGTTGTGGAAGTTATTGCTTCAATGTCGTAAGACCCATCTTAACTCACACGAATGAACTGCAAAGTAGAGTCGATAAAACTGAGACTCACGATACAAATAATATATTACAAAAACTGAATAATATTGAGAAACTTTTAACTGAAAAATTTCAGACCCTCGAAAACAGGATTAAAGAGGAAATACAGAAAATTCAGACAGTGAAACCAGCTCGATATCATCCATTTGAAAAGATTGGATCAAAGTACTATTATATTGATCATAATCAGGAAATGAACTGGTTCGCAGCTGTTCACAGATGCCACGAATTGGGAGGACATTTGGCAAGTCTACAGAATGAGGAGGAATTTATTGCAGTGTCGTCAAAATTAAAGAAAAAACTTTATTGGATCGATATCAACGATTTAGCCAAAGAAGGTGAATATTATTCATTGACAACGGGATTAAAGGCGCCATTTCTCAAATGGTATTCCCCTGGTGAACCCAATAACGCGGGAAATTCCGAAAATTGTGTAGAACTGCGAGAAGTTAATGGAGTTTACACAATGAACGATGATAGTTGCAATGACACAGCTCCAATAATTTGTGAAAGGGAATTTAATTAAGTAATTGAAATTAATAATAATAATTTCATTAACAATTTCGAAACTTTTGTAGTACTAAAAATTAAATAAAGATAGACAGTAAAGCTTATTTTTATTGAACTGAACTTACCTCTTCAGGTGCTGCTCACTTTTACCCACATATTTGCAGTTTTGCTGAGAACACTTGTGACTGCCCTCGGCGTGGGAGAGTAGATGTGTCTTCAGAGCTTCCGCAGTGATTCCCGCATACTGACAGTTCTCAAAATGACAGCGAAAATGACGCTCAGCAGCTGTGTGAAGCAGTTCATGTTGTTTCAGGGAGAATCTAAAATTGGTAATTTGAAAAATTGGTAAGAGATTTAAGCCAGTTGTGAAAAGTTCACAAAGTTTTGTGTGACACTGTACGTCACAATGTTTGAATTTATTTGTTTAAAGGTTTTCTAATTTTTTGTACATTTGAAAATTGTTTAATTACATTAAATCAAAGCAAATGTAATTCGCACCAAAGTCACGTCCCATTCAAGAGCACGTTCTATGGAGACACGAACCCGAAGCGACCTAGACCATGTCCATGTCCATGTCTATGGCTGTGGCTATGACTCTGACTGTGGCTATTTCCATGCCTATGTCCACGTGTCCACTCAAACAAAAAAAAAGGTTCGTTCCGAGCTGTTTTCGGCCCACAATCCAAATGAAAACTCGTTGGCAAAACTTTTGTGCACATCAATTACAGATGCTAATTAATCGAAACAGCTGAGAGTTGTCGACGTGTTCACTTTAAATTAGTCCGACATTTTGGGGCTTCTATTTTGCATTAGTTAAAGTCGATTTAAATAATTCTAGCAGACTTTGCATGCGGAAAACTTCAAAAAAGGAAGTCTTTGCTGTGCTGTTATTGATTTTATAGTGATTAAAGTGACACAGGAGGACTGAAAGTAAGTCATTCAAGTAACTTTAACTTTATAGTGATAGGAAAAGTTATAAAATCTTATGGTTTATTTGGGTACAAGTACAGAAAAAATTGCAGACAATAATTTCTTCCATAGCTCCAGCTAAATATTTATTAAAAGTTGACCTCCATGTTCACTTTTTGCCTACCTAGTTACCTATTAACAGTTTATTTAACTCTTTCTTCGCCATTTCTCATAAATTTCCCTTATTTTTATTTGAAGTTTTATAAAGTTCACCTCCATGTTCACTTGTTTCTTAATATTTATATAATTTCATTTGTTTATCGCTTTCAATTTGTATGCTGTGTAGTGTTATTTCTTAGCCTAATGACACAACAACAACATTAATTTCACATGAATATTGAAAGTGTTAATTTCCGTTGCTCATTTGGAATTTATGCGACGTTGGCACTAGAAAAAGATTCTTCTTAATAATGCGAGACATTAACAAAGTTTCAATCTTTAATCTAAATTCCACTTTTGCCAGCGAATGGGGGGCCAAAGAAGAAGAAGAAGCAATACGTGTTACGGTGGGTGGTGGGCGATGGGCGTTGGGCGGGGCCAGGCTGGTGTTGGAGACATTGTCATGCATTTCTAATGATGCCGTCGCGTGGGCGGCAACAACAACAAAGTTGTCGTTGATATGTGAAATGTCACTTTGTATGGAGTTTGAATAGCAACGACAATGACAACGACAACGACAACGACGACAACTGGCAGGATGATGATGGGCGTGGCAGGTGGCAAGCAGCAAGCAGCAAGCGGAGATGTGGACACCAAGTCGATGTCGCTGCCGTTTTGAGACTTGACAAAAGGATGCCATTTCACCTGCAGGAGTTTACCGTAAATTGTTGCTGTTGTTGCTGCTGTTGTTCATGTTGCTGGCGTGCACAGGGATAATGGCGCCGCCGGCAACAACATAATGCTCCAATGAAAGCACTGCGAATTAGATGCAACAACAACAACAGCAAAATTATCTTTCGCTCTGTTCGTTTGCTCTCGTTCGTTTGTCGTCTTGTATTTTCAGTTATAACATTAACTTTTATTTCCTCAACTGCAGTTTGCAGTCCCCCTACACCCCCCTAAACCCCTCTTTGCTCCTCTCTACTCCCTGTACTTCTCTCTGCTTCTCTTATACTAAAAACTTCTCCAGCTTTAACTGTCTCGTCTCGCTAATTCTCATCTCTCTTCTAAATGTCAGCTATTTATTCTCTTCATTCTCACTTCCCAATAGACATTAGCGTTAATTGAATGGATTCTTTGTATAATATGGATATATTATACTCCAGATCTATCCATAATAAGAAAAAGTATTTCTTGATATATTTAAAATCTTTGATCAATTAAAGTATTTTTTGAAAGCTTTATACTAAATTTGGCATGCAGGAAAAATCAATTTATATTATATATATTATAATACTATTATTATATCTTTTTTTTTCCAGTTAAGCTATATAATTTTGTCACAGATCTAGAGCTACATAATATAAAAGATAATGTGTAAATGTTGAAGTTGAAAACATTTAAAATCTAAACACGCTTCACAAAGCAAAGCGCCACCTATCAATGAGAATAAGCAGAGGAAGGAGCACAAGGATGTGGATTACGATGTGGATACGGATGCAGATACGGATGGTATCAAGTATGGCAAAGAGGTGGCTTCGTTGCGATTAGTTGACGAAACGTTTCACGCCTCGCAACGAAAACTTTGCCCTTTTGTTCTGCAGCCAATGTATGAAAGTTGACGGTGTGGTGAATTGGGGGAGGGGGAGGGGAAGGGGTGAGTATATACCCCCCGAAGGTGTTGCTGACTTCAAAGTCGATGTCTGAAGTCTGCAGAAATCAGCAGAGGCAGCAGCTGTACGCGGCAAAGAAGCTGTTTGGCTTTCGGCTGGCGGTGTTGTGTCAACTTTTGCACGCCATCCATTAGCAGGCGAAGAGAGAGAGAGGGAGAGTGGGGAGAAAGGTGAGCTGAGATGGGAAGGGGTGTGGCACTGCGAAAAGGACATGGCTGGCGGAAGCCCAAGACGCTGAGCAAACATGTCGCGGGTGCAGCAGTTGGGGCAGGTGCAAATGTATCCTGCTGCTCATTGTCAGCTGCATTGGCTGCATGCTCACACAACCCCTTACTCCATGTGCCACGCCTCCCCACCCCCTTGGCTCTGCTGTTTGTGGAGCCGTCTTAGACAATCGCATGTGTAGTTTGCAATGGGTTTTGCAGCCAATGTTGTTGTGCTCTGGCATTGTTGTTCCCAAAACTCGCATAAATATTTATGACAGCCTTCCTTGTCTCGTGTCTTGTCTTCAGTCCCACCCCCTCTCTCTACCTCTCACCTCTTTCCCTCAGTGTATGTGTGGCACGAGTTTTGTGCCGCGGGGTGTTAGTCACCAGTGCAGCGACAGCTTCCGGTGTCAGTCACAAGGATGTAAGCTCAAGTTTTGCCAGTCAACCCAGTGGCCATAACCCCATGCACTGCTCAAAATAAGGACTGACTAAGAGTATAACTTCAACTCTTCTTCTTTATCAGCATTTCTCCCTATTTTCCTACATTTTAGCTATATTTAAACTTTATTTTCAAATTAAAATCTTAGTTTTAGATCGATTATTTTGTTCAGTGTAAGAATATTGAGGCAGAGTTTATACTTGGTAGTGCTCATACTGCCATTTAAAAGCATTTCTTGTCCAACTTTCATGTAATTGGTACGTAAGTCTTGTGCCATCTTTTGAGTTTCAAGTTATTTTGTTGTTGTTCGCTTGTGCGACATTAGCTGGATTTTGATGGTTCGTCCTGTGTTGCATGTGAAATTAGTTTTTATCAACAAAGCCAAGACTTTTTGAGGGCGTAAGGGGCGTGCCCATGTGCCCATGTGTAATTAGGGAAGTGCCCTTAACACCTTCTCTTCAGATTCGTGCTTATCTGTATGTCGCCAGTACTGGAATCGTTCACGGAAATTACCGTTAAGTGTTGTCTTCATACTCCATAATTTCTTAAGCTATATTTTAAAAAGGGGAATTCTAAAGATAAATCAGTAAAAACTCATCTCTTACTAGTCACTTTTTGATTAACAGTGGATCATCATATGCTAAATTATCAATGAACTTCAACTTGAACTAGCTCTACTGGTTCCAAATTCTACAGATTTTAGTCCATACCCAATGGACTCTACTTGATATACATTTATGCATGTTGACGTTATGCTCATGAGTTCATGCCACATAAAAAGAAGAAGAAGAGTAGAAGTAGAAACAGAGCATCTACAACTGCGATTGAAACTTGAAGCAATACTCGTTGCGAACTTAAAAGAACTGAAAAGAACAAAACACGTTCTGTTGCCAACCGACCACAAACCGAACAATGTCCGACTCAATTTCGCAGATTCATAAAAGTGAATGAATGCGCTGGGATAGGAATTGGGATTGGAATTGGAAATGGGAATGGGATAGAGGGATAGTATGGCAATCCCTTAAATCGATGGATGGAGCGAGTGAGTTGCCATTGGAAATGGGAAATCAAGTTTTGTGAAATTGACTCTCAAGTGACGACTGGACCTAGGACTGGGACTGGGACCATGAACATGAACATGAACATAGACATGGACATGGACATGGACATGAATGTGAACGGGGAGATACCATTAAAATGAATTGCACTGCACTTTGTGCCATCAACAGAATCAACTTCGGGAGAACGAATGATGCAGCATAGGAATGACTTAAAATACAAAATAAAATAAACTAAAAGCGCAGACAGAGAAAGCAAAAAAAAGAAGTGAAAGAAAAAGAAAAATAGATGAACAAGAAGCAGCAGCAGCAACGAATTGGAAATGCGAAATGCCAAAGCCAAAAGAACCAAAAGAATCCGATACCAAATCCGAATCCTATTCCAATGACGATGACGATGCCGTTGCCGAGTACAGTCAAACAGAACAGAACAGAACAGAACATTGCACGCCATTTCAATAAAAGTGAATTGCTCAGCGACGAGAAATGAAAATGGGTAAAGGAGAAGAGAGAGAGAGAGAGAGGGAGAGAGAATGAGAGAGAAGAAAAGAAGTGATGTGAGGCAAAGGAAGCCTCAAACTTTAGACTGATGCTGGCAAAGTATCCGCACAGGACCCATCTAAACAGCCAACCAGCCAGTCAGCAGGAAGTACGGCACAGCCTAGAGATGCACAAGCAAAATACTGCTTGGAGTGCTAGAAAAATACACAAAAAATACCAAAAAATATGTAAAAAAGAAAATACCAGAAAAAATAGAACTTCATTTAGGAATTTTTTGATAAGTTTTCTTTTATTAAATAAATATAAACTCTACTCTGAGAATATGTGAAGTTCATGAAGATATTCAGCCGATCATTATAGCCATTAGTCCCTTCTTTTTTACGATGGATCACGAATACGTAATTTTTAAGCCGTCTAGTTCTAAATCAATCTACTATACCCAAGTATTAAAAGTCTAAACAATTAAATAATGCATCACACTAGCTCAAAAGTATAAGCTACTTTCGTTACTTGAAACACTTTCTTGATCATCGTGAGCGAGCGCGTGTCACGCTGCCATCACGAATGCAGTTAACCAACAATCCGCAGTCAGCAGCCGTAAAAGTTGAGTTAGTTCAAGTCTGGAATTCCGGAAGTGAGCTGCGCTGCGCTGTTGACATGACTGACGACATCGCGTCGTCCTTTTCTCGACTGCGGCAACTGACGGAAACTTTGTTGGAACTGCTGCTGTTGCTGTGCTGCCCGTCTCCTTATCCCTCTTATCCCCTTCCTCCACTCCTCCTACCTCCTACCTCCCCCTTGGCACAATCTAGCGCTCAGTTGATCTGCGAGTCTCAGCTCCTTGGCTGGCCACTTGGTCTCGTTAGTCGTAAAAGCAAAGTATCTACATCAAAGCGTGCACGACAATAACTTCAAATGAGCATTTTAATAAATTTTTCAAATAATCACTTGAAAAGTGGAAAATTCTCTCTCTCCCCGTTTCCCTCTCAACCATTCACTCTACACTTGGCAAGCCCTTACTTTATGCATTCAGTTATTCCCAGTCAGACTTCAGACTTCAGTCTTCTCAGTCTCGTATACAGTTTCTGTTACAGTCTCTGTCTGAGTCTCTGTCTGTTCCGGCGACTTGCAGCAATTCAACTTAATGTTTGCTTAAGGAATTAGTTGTAACTTGGCAGCATCAGAGGATATGGAAGAGATTGTGGCCCAGGACTAAGAGACATCATCACATTTGCAGTATGATTAGTTATGGCTGAGTTATAATTGGATCGGATAAATCAAAGAAATCTACAAACTACTAAATAAAATTATTATTAAACACGATTCTGAACTCTTCTGCTTAATCCAAAGAAAAATCCCATAGTTAGTTAAAGGAAAGCAAATCAAGTTACTACTGTATACTGTATACTGTGGACCACATATCTGAGGACTCTTTCATTCAAATTTGACAAAATGGGTTCGATTTTGAGAATTTTAGATTTTGATTGCGATTAATTCTGCTGGTTGTCCAGAGTACAGAAAGGCATGACTTTTTAAGATATCGCTACATTTGGCTGAGTTATGATCAGTCATATATGAGTTAAGTTTAGTTTAAAGAATTATATAGCTATCTATTTATAGGAAAGAACAAATTTTTTGGTCACCATAGCAAAGCGTATTCAAATTTCGACATGACCCTGTAATATCTTTGCTGTTGATTACTTTGTTTTGTGGTACAGTTGTAGTACTGCACTTTTTGGTGGCTTGGCCGCAGGCAGGCTTGATTTGCGAGTGCAACGCATACTTTGTGGCAAGTTGCAGTCCTGCCACATATGCTTCTATCTCTCTTGCCCACACTCTCTTGTCCACACTCTCCTTCCCACTCTGTAAGTGTTTATGCTTTGGTGTTATTTAGCCGGAATGTCCAGCACTTAATGAGTTATTTTTGTTTACTTTTTTGTTAGCTTTCGGCCGTTGGAATTTTTAATTAATGCAAAATGCAAAATGCGCTCTCTAGCACGGATTTCATTTGCAACACATTTTCATTTGTTGCATCACTTGTTGTTGTTGTTGTTGCTGTTGTTGTTCTTATAATGGTCAACTATTTGCCAACGGGGCGTATACGTACAATAAATTGTATGACATTTCCATTTGTGCAATAACATGTGCGCAAAAGAACCAAAAATTTCGACTTTTAGCTCCCGAGGCAACTTTGCTCGGAAAATTAATTTTAGCATTTCTTATTAGCGTCTTTTTGAGACGGAGATTTTAATATTTGTTAATTGTGCTTAGCTTTTACTCATTAGCTTTTAATTAAATAATTTATTTAGTATTATTTTAAAACAAAAACAAGCAAGAAAGGCTACAGTCGAGCGAGCCGACTGTAAAAGACCCCGTACTCATTCTAGTGCGCGCTTTTCCATACAAACCACCAATCTTCGAGCGATTTGCCCTATGGGAGCTATAAGCTATAGTTGTCCGATCCGGACCAAACTTAATGAGGATAATAATAATGGTACCATACACCTAATGTGCTAGTTTAGTTACAATCGCTCAACTAAAACTTCATGTCTCCATACAAATCACCCAATTTCGACCGATTTGTCCTATGGGACTTGTAGTTTCATCTGTAATGTGATCAATAAGTCAAGATAACGAGTTTTATATAGCTATATAGATACCAAACGGCAGTCGAGTATGCCCATTAACACATATTTCTTTCAATACAGGGTAGCTTTAGTTCACACCAGCAACAAATGCTGAATTTCCTTTGACTTAAGGGGGATACTATTCCCAGCGACTACAGGGTAGCGTCTAGCGCAGCAAGAATTTCGCTTTATAATATTATTTAAAAGATACCTAATTTAACCTAGAACTACAGGGTAGCTCTTAGTCGTATGTTACTCACTTTTTGGTCAGAATTTTGCCGCAGACGCCGCACTCAAATTTCTTTATCGGCTGATCCTTCGGTTTTTTAGCTATATCCTTAACAACACTTGTTGTTGTTGTTGAAGATGTTGTGGTAACAACAGTTGCTGTGGCTATTGTTGTTGTAGTTGCTGTTGTTGCAGTTCTGGTTGGGGCATGTATGGTGGCCATGTGATTTTTGAGATTGTGTCGCCTGACAAACTTCGCCTCGCACTCATGGCACTCAAAGATGCGTTCGTCCGTGTGGTTGCGCAGATGAGCACGTAGAGAATGCTTTCGAAACTGTTTGGGACAACGAGGACACTGAAGGAGTTCGTTCTTGCCAATGGCCGAGTCGCGTGAGTGAAAGAAGCGATGATAAAGTAAATCTGATTCGTAAAGAGAACTGAAATCGCATTGATCACAGCGCCAGGATTTGGAGGCAGCAGTGGCATCGGAGGGGGAGACGGGGCGGGGCGTGGAATTGGAACTTGAGGCGATGGGTTGACAGCTGCGTGTATGGCGCCCCAAAGCCTGAGCGGACTGGAAACTCCCTCCGCAACTGAGGCAGGCATGATTGTCCATGGGATGGGATTCCCGGCGATGCTCGATCAGAGCCTGAGGTGTCTCAAAGCTCAGCTGGCAGCTGGGGCATTGTCTAATCAAGCAACGCTTCTTAGCCAGCACTGGCGACTCCTCATCCGTTTTTTGTCCCTCTCTCGGCTCCTCTTCCAGGACCTCACGCAACATGTGCTCTATGTCTCGTTCTGGTTGTGTCACAAACTTGCGCTTTGGTTGACGCCGCGCGTGCTGCACGAGACTGCGATGACGACGTGCCTCTTGCGGTGTCTCGAACTCCAGATCACACAGCGCACAGTAATACCTCGCTAAGTGATGCTTGTGCTTCTCGTGTCGCTGCAATGCGACACGTGATCGTTGTGCAGCGCCACAAATGTTGCATCGAAAGCGACACTGATACTCATCGGAGGCACTACCGGTTGCCACACTCCCAACATGCTCGGCGGCAAAGTGACGTCTCAACTGCAGATTGTAGAGGAAACTTTTGTTGCATACCTCGCAGCGCAGTGGACGTCGCTGTGCAATACAAACGGGCACGGATCGATTGAGGGCCAAGAGCACTTCCTTGTGCGTGGCATGCAACAGATGCTGCCACATTTCCTTGTTGCTGCCACATTCGAACTGACAATAGCTGCACCAGAAATCACCGCCCAAACGCTCCGTGAGCTTCACATGCGACGAGGAGCGCCAATGCAACTGAAATTTGGAAAGAAATTAATTTAAATCGTAATATTAATACTTTAATCCTTCAGTATCTTTGTGTAAAAAACTAATTTTAAATTATAAGTCTTTATTAAATTATAAATTTCTAATAAATTAATGGTATTATCAGTATGCCCAAGGTCTTCGAAAGCTCCAAAGAAAATGTTATAAGGTATTTTCAGTCCTTTGTTATTTCAGAAATTATATAAATATAAATAATAAAGTAGACAACGATTTTATTCCATTTATAAAAATATTATTTATTGATCATGCTCGCAGATAAAATATAGATTAAAATTACATGCTATATCGTTCATTAAATGATTATTTTCACGGTACTGCAGTTCTACGCAAAACTCATTTTCACCGTGATTATTCGGTTCACCATCACGCCATTTAAAGAAGGGTGCCCAAAGTCCAGTCGTCAAAGAATAGAAACTTCCCAAATTTTCAAGTTGATTAATATCTATCCAGTAAGACTTCCCTGATTGCAAATGGGGTATAATTGCATTGAACTCAGACAGATTTTTGATACTAGCCAGATGAGCACCCATAGATAAGCATTTGTGGGCTGCTCCAAACCAATTCAGCTTTTGGTTTTGTTCAAAATAATAGTATTTTGATATAATTTTCTGGAATGGGAAGTCAAAAATTTGTTTTCTTCTTTCCAGGACTTCATTTCGCATCTCCATTGAATTTTGAATGGATCTACTTAAATCCTCCAATTTCTGTTCAATTTGTTTATTTTGTAAACAAAGGTTTTCTTCAGCTAAGCATTCGGAAATTGCCTCTTTGATGTTTGATTTATTGATATTCTTCAATTCATCGATACGGATTTGTAGTGCCTTTGAATGATCTAACAATGGTTTAACTACTTTAAAACAATAATTTCCACATGTCGATTCAAGTTCTTTAGTTTCTTCACAACTCTGTAAGAAAGAACACTCATTTTATAAAATTCTCAGAATTGTCAGAGATCAAAACTCACTTCTGTTATCACTTGCACAAATAGAATTGCTATTGAGAGGACGACAAAAAAGATTTTCATTGTGAAACACTTTAAGTTTACCGCTGTGTCTCGAAGTGTTTTAAAAACTGAAATAATCATCGCTTCGCATACAAGCTATATACATAAAACACAGTATATATGTATAAATATGTGTATATTGCTATAATGAATTTATTAATGTTAGCATTATACGCAGAATCAGATAAGAGATTCGGGTCAAAAGTGACGATAGCATATAATGCTAATTAAGATTTTGATCAGCCGCGAAATACAGGGCGACTGAGCTGTTTATTATACGTTTTGTAAATAACAAAGTAAAACTGATTAACGCCAGTTATTATATTTATGTGGTAATTAATGTAATCTAAATCTAATTGATCACAATTTGTCTGAAGTTTTTATTATTATTTTCTATAAGACATCTCAAAAACCAGATTATAATGACAACACTCAAAATAGTGTAGAATACTTTTCAGTGCTTGAAATAAAGTTTGCAAATTTATCAACGTTTTCTCTAGAAATATTGAGTTATACCCTTTAGATAATGCCCACAACTTTCTTCGTTATAATCATACCTGAAAAGTATGCTCCGTGTTGGCGTAGAATTTACAGGGTAGACACTGGAATGGTGCCTGCCTCACAATGCTTCCCATGTGCTCCAGGATGGCATGTAGTGAGTTCTGACGACGTACTTGGGTCTGTTGTTGCTGCAGACGGCGGTAGTGATAGTGCGAGATTAGGTGTTTGCCAATGAGATGCCTGGGCATGCTGTGGCGACAGAGCTCGCATCTCAACAGATTCCGGCGACGACGACGAGGAGGCGGAGGAGAAAGTGGAGGAGGAAGTGACTCCAACTGTTCCACCTGCACGAAGTTCTTGGTGATAGTGAGATTGGCACTCTCGAGATTGGCCTGCTCCAGTTGACACTCTGCGTCGGCTCTGCGTTGATGGTAGCTACTGCGCAGATGCTGCTCGTAGTTTGGACGCGTCTTGAGGCGACGACAACAGATGTTGCACCAATAACTTGCACCTGGTTGCTGCAACTTGGTGAGATCGATATTTTCCCTGTACTCCAGCTGCTTGCTACCCGGCACCCATTTACCGTGTGTGTGCTCCGCCGGTGGATGATCATGTGATTCCTCCGGCGGATCATCCCAACTAGGAGAAAGTCGTTCGAGATGTGTGTGACGTAGCTGTGGACGATGCTCGGGTTTCCATTTGCCACCGGTGTGTGTGGTAGGCACAGTTGGTGGCGAGTGACGACGTGCATCGTAATCCTCATCGGCATCATGATCCTGCTCATCGTCATCGAAATCATCAGGTTCATCCTCATCTTCCTCCTCCTCGCTTGCTTCTGGGGAATGCACGAATTTCAGTGGCTTAAAGTCCGATTCCTCCTGTTCCCGCACAGCTTTCAGCAGTGGATCTGTACAGTTGGTATTTCCGTGCCAGCTGGAGTCCTCCTTCGTCCTCTCAGGACGCGCACCCGTCTTGCCACCAGTGGAAACACTTTGCAGTTGCAGCGATGAGAAAAACAGATCCGCACCAAGATCATAGGTTGGATCATAGGCCTCCCTCAGGGCCTTGGAGGTCTTCCCTCCATGACTAGCTGCCGTTTTGCGCAGATAACTGCTCGGGGCCTCCGGTTCGGTAAAATGGAAGCCATCATAGCTGTGATCTGTAGCTCGCGATGGTGCCGAGCTCTCCTCCGGCTTTTGCTGCTGGTTCTGATTTCTGGCAATGCTCAGACAATTATTCTTCCGGTGCTCTATGTACTTCTCAAGACCCACAACTGTCGCATTGCATTTGATGCACAAGTGCGTGTCTTCCAGGGCGTCCGACTCGCTGTGCATCCTGATTAACTGTAAGAATGGAAAGCGGTAAAAGCTATAAAAGATTACATTTATTCAAATCATAGAATCTGCTAGCAAAATAGAAAATTAATTTATATTTTGAGGTTATATTTTCTAAAGACTTCATTTCGAGTCTTCACTGTATTGCCTTGGTAGTACATAAAGGAGTGACTAGTCGATGATTTATTGACCCAATAACTAAGCTCTTTTTGGGTCTCTTCATTGGGCATTGGCAAATAAAGTGAGTTTAGTCAGCGAGTTGGCCAGCATTGGCAGTAACGTGGTCATATATTTCAGGCCCAGTTTATTCATTAACCATGTTGGCAACAGAGAAACAACAACAGCAACAACAACAGCGACGGCAGCAACATCAGCCAATCCTGTTGCTCATCCCTATGTTGCATCAACATTCACCACAGCGTTGACATGACGTCGCGCCTGTGCGTATTCCCACTACTCTGTTAGCTCCCCTTTTGCCTACCAACACTCACCACCTACTTCTCTTTCTCTTCCCCTTTCTCTATATCTCTCTCTCACTCTCCTCCTCCTATTTTGCGCTCCTGTTTATGCTCGTGTCCGCCTGTTGGCATTGCGGCCTGTCACAAATGAAGTTTATTGCGTCTGTGTTGCGTACGTGTCGCTCTCTATACCCTACTCACTCGCACTCTCTCTTCCTCTGCGACTATCTCTCTCACACGACTGTTGGGTTACGCTTCGCGATGCTAACTGTAAAAGTGTCATTTCCGCCATATGTGAGCGCGATGAACGATGCGTCGTTGTCGACGTCGACGCCGACTTCGCTGCCATTGTTGTTGTCGTTGTTAATAATTATACCCGCTATGCATAGCGCAACAGAGTGGCATAAGCTACTGAAAGCGTATGTAACAAGTTCCAATAAGTAGATTTGTATATAATTAAAAAGCATAAATCAGTCGAGATCATTTCTAGACCGACTCACCAAAGACAACACAAACACATAAAAGAAAAAAATTTTGTTTGTACACTACAAAAAAATCGACAGCTGCATAAAATTTTGAATTGCTAAACTTTTCGCTGGCAGCTTCAAATTAAAACAGATTTTTGCAAGTGTAAGCTCGCAGACAAGACAACAACAAAATTACATTGGGATTAGCGTCGCTGAAGAAAAACAACCGTTATTGTTGTCGGCGATCTCGAGTGCTTCAGCTAAGAACGAAGATAAGAAGAGGAATATGAAAAATTGTTTGTGTAATTTGCATTGCTCTATGTTGGGAGTTATGCACATGCACAGTGGGCGAAATTGTTAAATAAATAAGCTAAAACTCAATGCAGAGGAAATTTGATTTAAAGTTAGTAGTTTAGAGTTAAGCGCAGAGTAATTTTTAGTCTTGCACACTCGACACCCCGAAGCTGACAAGGCTTACGCGGTACAATTGCAGCAGGAGCAACAGCAACAGCAGCAGTTGGCAGTGGCTGTTGGAATTTATACAAACGAGGCCCATGTCTGAGGTTAAATACGAAAAACATAACAATTCTCACATTCCCCATACTCTCTGCTAGCGTTTCTCCCCCTCTCTGGGTGGGCGGATGTCAAAGCATTTGCCGCTGTTCGGCTGATGATATGGATGTGAATGGGAATGTGAAAACGCAGCCTGCGTTGCTTTTCATCCGTCTAAACGAGCAAAGCGACAAGGACAATATTGGCCCAGACTGTGTTAACGGTTTCAGGGATGCGACCATTGTTGTTCTTGTTGTTGTTGCGTTGAGTGATAAACGCGCGTTTGTTTAACAATTAACGTGCCTGCAACACATGCACAATTATTTATACAACTACTCAGCCCACACTCCCACACTCCCACTCTCTATCTCTCTTATCTCTATCTCTTTCTTTTCTCTTACTTCAAAGCAACTACTGCAAGAATTTTGGCTGAGCTGTTACCAATTTTTATATGGCTAATTAGTAGGCTTGCTGATTTTCAGCAATGAGTGGAAGCAAAGAGGCGGAAAGCAGAGGGCGTGTGCCTGTGATTCATGATAATTGCTTATTACACATACAAATATTTACACGCTTGTGTGTGTGTGTGCGTGTGTGTAAGGGGTTTGTGTGTGTGTTGTCGAGGCGTTTAAACAACTAATTGGTGTCTAATTGCACATATCCTGGAATTTATGTGGTGAGAATCAAACTCAAAGTCGTGAAGATGAGACAAGCTATTTGATATTAATCACACCTGTGATGAAATAGAGTGAGTAAGGGAAACAGGCACACTAAATTGCCATATCATGAAATACTTTTAAGTTTTTTACAAGAAATTTAGTCTGCTTTTAAAAATATTTCTATTTTAAAACTTTAAATTTTCTTTTTTGCAGCACTGAAAAGTATGCTACACTCTTTTATAAATTGGAATATTTTATTAATATTGTATATTTTGCAACGAAATGAAATATATTTTATCACTGTACCAGCGATGCTCTCAGGATTATTAAGAAATATAATTTAAGAAATGTTTTCGGTTGAAAATATTTCTATGTCACCGTCAACATTTCTGGCCCAATACCATTTATATTTAAACATTTTTAAGTAAAATTGGTTGGTTACACTAAAAAATAAAAACCTGTTTGTAAGTGTGACGGCAGTGAATACAGTGGTACTTGCCACGTATTCATGCAACGCCACTAATATTGAGGAATTAAATAATAAAAGCAGTTAAGAGCTGCACAAACACAATTGTGCCATTATTTGCATTTGTGACAACGGCAATGGCAACAGCAACAGCAAGCCATCAACAACAATAAAAGCAAAATGGCAATACCAACAACAACTAACAAACACGACATTGTTGAGGACATCATCAGCAAACAGAACAGAACAGAACACAACAAAACCGTCATGAAGTCAACCAAGCGAATGTCAGGCGAGAAAATGTGGACGAGAAATCCTCGTGGTTGTTTGATTCGAAAATTGAGTTTTAGCCCCGCAAATAAAAATAAAACTTAGAACAACAACAAACAACAACAACAACAAGAGCAGCAACAAAAGCTCAGCCATTAAAAAGGAGTTATCACCCAATTTAGCACCACAAGCGCACACACACACACACACTCACATATATATGCACAAAGTAGGGGGTAAAGTGGGTTAGATGGGGCTTTGGAAGGGGGCTCGACATGTTCGTGCAAGCCATCGGCGTCAGTTGAACACCAAATAGACATACTGTACAACATGGCATTTATGTCAAACCCAAACGTTCACCATATGTATGGCTTGTGGGTGGCAAATCACAAGTACACCACCGCACAGTGGTGCTGGGCTGAGGAATGCAGAGTAATTTTAGGTGGAGCAACGTGGCTGAGAAAGAAGTTTTAGTGCGACTCATGAAACTTATTCATTAAATTATGAAACAATTGATGTTTTTTTACCAGAAAAATGATCAAAAATATTATAATCAATCACATTTTAAAGTAAAAATTGACATTTTCAAATATTTAGAATGAACCCTCGTGAATATAGGCTAAGTAGCCTTCAATAAGCTTCACTAAACGCCTGCTGTTGTCCACTTCGGACACAATTTCACGCAGTTTGCTGTTAATGGGACGAAAATCATCGATATAGTTGAATAGTACACCTTGTAGACGTCCCAGTACCCAGTCGGACCAGTAATCCGTCTCCTTCTGTTCGTACGTTTGTTCATGTTTTATCACGACATTGACACACAACTGTACAATGTTAAGTAGAAGACATTGAAGTAGATGCCAAGATTGCTCCTCATTGCCATCTTGAGAATGATTCTTAGTATATTTGATAACTGCATTGAGTAGTTCCCACAGATACATCTGTGTTAGTTTCTGCTTTTGGCCAAAGACCCAGGAAACAATTATGTTAGCATCAACAATTTGCATTTTCAACAACTTTTCGGCAATCACAAGCTGTAGCTGATCGCTGTTGGCCCAAACTTCGGCGAGGGCTTCCAGAATTCCCAGTTGATTGACCGAGTTTTGAGCCAACATCTGTGGGTGAAGAGTAAGTAGAAATCCTAGTCAAAGATCCTGATGAACTCACCTTCATTACGGGCTGAAATTTGTTAAAAATTGTGAACACATGCGTGAAAGACTTGCAGCCTAGATGCAGAAAAGTCTGCATCATTACATTGACCTTGGTGCTCTCATCTAAATCTACAGCGGCCTCAATGAAACCACCCACTGCCAAAGCACTGGCCTTGCTCCTCATGGCATCCAAAAGTCGCTTGGCCAACATTGCACCTGGTAAGAGTTCATTAATATACTTGAAAATTGGATCTGGCTGCAGGGGCAGCAACGGCTGATAAGATTCTGGCATCAACTGTACAATGTGCTGATAATAGCTGAGCCTGTAAAGAGTTTGGGTTGAGAGCAAGAAAGTCTTGGGAGAAAAGTATGGAGAAGGGCGTAAAGAAGTCTGCGTTAAAAAGTACCTGTAGAGTTCAGTGTATGTAGAGTCATGTGTGTAGGGTAGGGTGTTTCTGTAGAGTTCTGTTCCTGTAGAGTTATGTTCCTGTAGAGTTATGTTCCTGTAGAGTTATGTTCCTGTAGAGTTATGTTCCTGTAGAGTTCTGTTCCTGTAGAGTTCTGCGTCTGTAGAGTTCTGTTCCTGTAGAGTTCTGTTCCTGTAGAGTTATGTTCCTGTAGAGTTATGTTCCTGTAGAGTTATGTTCTTGTAGAGTTCTGTTCCTGTAGAGTTCTGTTCCTGTAGAGTTCTGTTCCTGTAGAGTTCTGTTCCTGTAGAGTTCTGTTCCTGTAGAGTTCCGTTCCTGTAGAGTTCTGTTCCTGTAGAGTTCCGTTCCTGTAGAGTTATGTTCCTGTAGAGTTATGTTCCTGTAGAGTTTTGTTCCTGTAGAGTTCTGCGTCTGTAGAGTTCTGCGTCTGTAGAGATCTGCGTCTGTAGAGTTATGTTCCTGTAGAGTTATGTTCCTGTAGAGTTCTGTTCCTGTAGAGTTCTGTTCCTGTAGAGTTCTGTTCCTGTAGAGTTCTGTTCCTGTAGAGTTCTGTTCCTGTAGAGTTCTGTTCCTGTAGAGTTCTGTTCCTGTAGAGTTCTGTTCCTGTAGAGTTCTGTTCCTGTAGAGTTCTGTTCCTGTAGAGTTCTGTTCCTGTTCTATCTACCCACCGCATGCATTTCTTGAGCAGTTCACGGACAAACATTGCACTAGGATGCAAAGCCGGCACAGCAGTGCAACTCTCCCAATCTTGCCAGCTCCATTGAAAGCGAAAGTTGCTCAAATGATGCGAAAACCAGTTAACAAATCGATCAAAACTCGAGACGTTCATGAACTCCAGTTGGGTAAAAAGTATGTCCGCTGCTTGGGCGACAACCTGAGGAAATTTACTTGGTCGCATTTTGCACATTTCAATGATAATGGCGCCATAGTTGATGGTCAGATATGGGGATTTGGGCAACTGCAGCATTTGGCCCAAAAGCACCTCCACAATACAATGATCCAAGGCCAATTGTGGCTTAGAGAAAATAAAAGCCAAAAGGAATTCAGCACAAGTTTTTCGCTCCAAATGATGAACCTGAAGGATTTCCATAATGTGCAATTCAATCACATGTCTTTCGATGTCCAGTTCCTCCGGCATTCGAAGATTCAGTGGCGAATCACTCAACTCGAACAGATGAAAGACGAGCCAGGAACGAGGATATGGAACACCATCGGGATCATAAGCAGGTGGCATCAAGGCAGGCAAATGATGCTGCAAAGCGGTGCTCAAGACATTATCAAATGCAAGATATGGACGCAGTAGCTGTGATTCAATCCAATTATCCCGATCCAGTCGCATTGTCTGCTGCCAAAGTAGTTCCATGTACTCATGTTGTGGCATCTCTCCGTTGCTCCAAATGCGAAGTAATCGCACAGATTCCCCACAGCAACGATCCTTGTTCATATAGAGCTGAAGCCGCTTGATCAGCGTTTGCAGAGCCTTCTCCCGTTTCTCGTAGAGTTCACGACCAATCAATGGCAGTGTGATGAGCACCAAATAAGCATAAAAGTCACGACGTGTCTGCGGTGAAGTCTCCTCCTCACACACCGCAGTCAGGCTGTTGAGCAGCTGCAGCATTGAGGCCACAGTCACTACACTAACATTAACCAAATCGGCTAGTAACAGTATTAAACTCTTTGCCTTCATCCACTCCGCCTCAATCAGAGACTTGAGTAATTGTTGCATGAGATAAACAACACATTCTCCTCCAAACTCATAGTTCCGTACATTAACCAATCCCACAAAGGTTGCATAGGCGCCACTTTGCATCGGATGCAGTGCGCTGCAGTCGACCAGAATCCGAAGTATTTCACCCTTATAGTTGGGCAGTGCATCGCTAACAAGGTAACTAAGATCCTCTATGCGACTCTGCACCGTTTCGCCTTTTTGGTCACTTAACTTGACCAAAAGTTCCCTGATTCGGGACATTACCTCCTTGCGATCAGTGCGTCGTGGCATCTTCTCCGGACGTGATTCCAAGCCACCAGCCCCAAACTCGTCCTTGGTTTCATCGCGAACACGACGTCGTTGACTCATCTTTATTTGGTATCAACCAAAACTTGTCACAGGTAGGAAAAGAAAACCAAATTCAACTTGGAAAAATGATAAATTTGCAGTTTTCAACTGTTTTCTGTCACAGCAGCAAAATGAATGAGAATTTCGATTGCCTTTCAAATGAAATCAAATTTCTTGATAGTGCAGATAGACCAAGGCCTACTTAAAATTGGGAAAACTTCTTTAATAGCATATATATTTTAAGATGTATTTATTTGATAAACTTGAAATAAATAAAATTGAATTCACTTTTGAGGTCAATTATTTTAAAAGTGAATGCTAAATTTAAATGTTGAATGAGGGCACAAGGAACCAATATCATAAATATATAGTTTTATGAAGAGTATTAAGAAAAAAAAACCGATTGCAAATGAAATTTAGTTTGCGACGCTGCGGGAACTGCAGCGAACCATCAACAACAACAACAGGAGACAACTGCAATTTGACGAACGTCATCAAAAATTTTACGATGCTCTTATGAACGAACCAAATAAAAATTATATGCCACATAAAGCTGATGACTGATCCCGGCACAGATACAGATACAGCCAAGGGAATCGCGACGGGGAACAGGTAAGCAAAAGTCAGGAGTCATTATCACCATAGTGTGGTCCCCCTTTCCCCCCTGTCCGTTCCTTTCTGCCAAGGGGTATGTAAATGACACATGGTCATCGATGGCAATGGCATTGCAAGATTCCAGCAGCTTTTTTTCCCCTTTCTTCTCCCCTCCACAGGAGACAAGATCCACAGAAGTTGCGACAATAAAACAGACACAAAAGCCGACTGCAGCTGATGGAGAGAAATCAAGAAATGAAATGAAATGAAATAATAATAAATTCTGCACAGTAAATTACATTCGAGTCGTAAAAGAAAATATGCAAATCGATTGCATTAATTTAATAATGATGTGAATAATTTTTGTTTTGCGGTAACGATCGACAGGGTCGAAATAACAACGATCGAACCATGTTCGCTGAGGGGCTTAAATCCTGTCTTGTGAACTAAAGTAATAAACAGGTAAAAAGCTATAGACCCAAGTGGTCTCAAGTCCAAGTTATTGATCACTTAAAGCTTTCAAGTGCTTTCAAAGTGCACTCAATTGTGTTTGTGGGCTTTTTTATGTCTCGGTAGCATTTAAGAAATTTCATTGGTTTTATTTTGTAGAAAAGTGTTTAAACTATTTGTTTTTTAGCTAGTTTCAGAGACTATATAATTGTAAAGAGCTGAAAATTTATTTAAAACATGTATTACCAAAGAGCTTTAATGTGCTTTGAAACCAGAACCTTTGGGTGCTGAAAGCTTCAATATAGAGTGTAACAAAAATTAGTTGATTTAATGCTTAAAAACCTTTAATGTGCTTTTTAAACAAGACTGTGTACTGAAAGCTTTCATACAATGCGACTAAAAACCATTTAAAAGCTCATTGAAGTCAACTAAAACGCAATTTTTACAGCACACTTCTGAAAGTACAATAAAATGTGCTTTAAAAGCATTTAATTGAAAAGTAAGCTAGAACTATAGAAAGCTTTAATGTGATACGAAGGCAAATTGGAAGCTTTGTGAGCTTTAAAGCTTCTTAGAACAGACACAAGACAAATAATTTTCGTTCAGTGCATACGTAAAGCTTCTTAAAGCTTTACAAATAGCTGACAAATACATGTGTAGTTCACAGCACTAAATCTCAAATAAGCAGATCAATATCCAATATGCCAATGACGGACTGATCGTGCCATTAGCATTCAAAATAAAGTCAATAAGAGGCGAACCATGAAATCGAACTGAAAACTTATGGACTGAAATTAACTGCAAATCGTTAACAATAATTCAACGGACAGTTTTGTCGGTTGTGCATCGAGGGAATGGGTAGAGTGAAGCATCCAAAGATCTGGCTAGTTTGCATTCAAAGGCGAGGAGACTTCTCAGATACATTTTATGTGCATATTTCACGCCAGTCGCACTATCTGACTGTTTTTTTTCTTTACTTCAGTTCAGTTAATTTCTTTTTTTTTTGTGTTTTTTGCGGCCCACGATGAATTCATAAAGTATCTCGCACTTTTAATGATTTCTGAGTTACAAGCTAGTCGAGTTTGGCTTTGGACGCAGCCATCCACACGCAGCAGGTACAATGCAACAATTTGGCGGCAACTTATGACAACCGCAACGATCGCAAATAAACTCAAATGGCGGCTGGACCAACTGATCCTGATCTCCAAGATCCCAAAGTTTTCAGTTATGCAGTTTTTTCAGTTTTTCAGTGTGGGGCGCGAGAATTTATGCAGCTCTTTGGCCGCGACGACGTTGTTGTCGTTGTTATACCCAGGCAGAGGGTAGCATAAGTCTTTGATTAGCTATGTAACATATAAAACTTCTAGCTAAATGGGTATAACTATCGATCGCTTTATCTTTGTATAGTAAATTTAAAAAAAAACTGTTTCATTTCCTATGTATAGAAGTAGCTTTCTAGGGTATTAAACCGTCGGTGTCTTGTGTTTAACTCGACTATCTTGTTGAAGTAATAGTTGTTGTTGCTGCGGCGGCTTTCGTGCGCACTTAAATTATGAATATTACCAAATGGGTCAATTCGAAATAAATAAGCAACGGTCCCAGTTTCAGTCCCACTCCGAGTTCCACTCTGAGTCCCAGTATACGACTTAGTCTCAGTACCAATCCCAATCTCAAGTCTCTGCCTCAGTCTCAGGCGTGTACTTCAGCCAAATAGAGTTGTCTCTGTCGCAATTTCTCATTGAGCTGTCGTTTGGTTCGATCGTCGGTTTCCTGGCCAAGATGGGGACTCTTGGTATTGCAACTTGGTTAAATCGGGCATCGGTTTTGGCATTGGGCGGCGTTTAATATCGCTCATGCATCTTGTAATCTATGCGCAATTAGCTGCGTACATCAGATTTAGTGTTCTGATTGCCTTTGCCTCTCTCTTCCTCTCTCTCTCTCTTTCTCTTTCTGCCTCTCTCACTTCTACTCTATCTCTTTTTGAAGTCATTTATTGAGCATAAATATGATATGAGATTTTTCTAGTTGTTTTCCACTCCACTCACAGTCACTAAATATTTAGTAGACAAGCGGAAATCTATTTAATTTTCCCATTAATGAAAACATATTTGTCGGCATAAAAAAAAAAGATATATTTTGATTGCTTCGAGGAGTATTGACAGCAGGGGAAGTGCTTGAAATATGTATTATTGATCTACTAAGAAGTTAAGGTTTGAAAGTTAAAGAATTTCTTTAAAAAGTATTGTTAAAAGCACTACTAACCTTAAGTACATACTGATTTGTTTGTAATTTGCTTAATTTTATGCTCAATTAACATAAAGTTTTTTTTTCATTACTTCTTTTATGTCTAAATAATCAATTTAAGAGCAGTTTGTCTGACTGAAATCCCTCAGTTTGCTCTTGATCTTTATAGCTGCTCATAATGTGGGTGTAGGTGATAAATCCGCGTTAAGTGCACACATTAATGACACACACTCTACACACACACACTCTGCACTCTACACCCAGTACTCTCAGTCTTTTCGGACTCTACGACGCTTCCGTTTTTCTTCTGGTAAAATGCGTGGGATCCTCAGCGATCGCTGATCGTAAATTTAACAATTTGTTAAAGTTGCGCTTTGTTTCAAGTCCAGTCAAGTCCAGACAAGTCGAGTCAAGTCGAGTCAAGTCCGAGTGAAAGCATAAACTTAAATTGCCAAGTGCCATAAATTTTTATTAGCTTCAACATGGCCAAGAGTGGGCGATAACCAAGTCTAATTGTGAGCAAATGTGTTACCGATTCAACTCAAAAGCCAAAATGATAAGGGCAATCATTTCACGCCTTTTTCTCTCTGAATGTTTCATGTTTTTAGGGTCACATCAAACAAAAAGTTCTAATTAAATAAACACGAAATGTTGGACCGTATCGTACCGCGGTTTGTCTTAGACTTAACGATACATTTTTAAGGGCTCATAAAATGACGAATTTAACGAGCTACTCGTCCATTATTTGACAGTAAACCATAATAATGAAAGAGAGACCCAAGTCCAGGTGACCGGGCGTGACAGATTGCAGTTGCACCTTTTGGCATGGCCCCCAAACATGTCACATGTCAAAACTGTTGATGGTCATAAAAATAAAAGTCAACAAAAGATATAGTATAACAATTGGTAGATGTTTCTACTTCACAGTTTCAGTTCCAGTTCCAGTTCCAGTTCAGTACATGAACTCTGACGACCATCATCAAAGTGGCTTTTATAGTTCTTTAATTGTTGAACTGTGTTCCTTCGTCCGCGCACATAAAACTTAATTTTATGTGAGTACAGAAACAGAGAGAGAGACAGAGAGAGGGAGAGAGGGAGTCTGAAACCGAGAGAGATGGAGAGTGACCCGCTGCTTTTAGTGTGAAAATCACTTAAGCGCGTTTACCAAATTTACGACTCTAACGATGATGATTGTGAAATCGTTTCCGTTTTACGATCTGATGCTATAAGTAGTACCGTTAAAATGATTTAAGACCGTTAGAATTAACAGTCATATTCCGCCATTTGGGAATGAATTTAACTTATTGAATTTGTTTTTATCTTTTACCTAACAAACTATTCTACTCTATTACAGGGTATATTAGCTCCCTGATGCCCTTTAGTGTATCTTTTAACTGCCTTCTTCTTAAATACTTTTATGTCCATCCTCACTCCCTTTTCCCTCTCCATCCCTCTCTGACAGTTGTCAATCTTAGAGAATTCCTGCTGAACCACAAAAACATTGGCGACAATGGCAATGGCTGCTTTGTGCAACATGAGGCATGCAACAACATGGCCAATAAATCAGTCAAAAGAGCATTTTGAGGCAACTATAAATATTTTGTGTGATTGACGCCGCACATTAAAAGGGAATTAAAAATGCGTTAAATTTAATACATTTATGGAACACACACACCGCGAGTGAGTGTGAATGTGTGTGTGTAGGGGAGTGTAAGTGTGTGTATAGGGGAGTATATGTGCTGATAAGGACAGTGGCAGATGTTATGACATTTGGGAGTGTTTCCTTTGCTGACGAACGCAAAAAAGTATATATTTGTATACAGCACGACTTAGAGTTGCCCTGTAGCTAAAAGTGTTTTAATACATCGCTATTCAAATCAAGCACTTCTTTAAGCCGAAGTTGAGTAAGCTAGAGTAAGCTTGAGCCGAGTATTTCTAGCCTTAAGTTCACTATAAGAAATAATGAAAATTCTGAATTCGTATCTAAAGTAAATCTAGGATTAATCCAGAATTCCGGAGTTTAATTTAGGTAAAATTTTTTTTATTTTGAGTCTTGTTTTCCCCAAATTATACTTTGATATATGAAAATAAATGAAATCAGAGATCCCGTTACTGTTTAGTCCTCTCTCTAGCTCTAACCTTAGCTCTCACAGTTCAGAGTCAGATACTGAAACTGTCACTGGCACTGACTGGATGCCATCATAAAAAGCATAATTATGGCATTTGTGTTAATGTGATTTTCTGGCCGCAGGCGGAGCAATCAGTTGTTATCATCACGCAGGATGTAGGACGAACGATGTGTGTGTGTGTGTGTAGAGCGTGTGAGTGAAGAGAGCAACTCATAAGAGAGAAACTGAAACCGAACCCTGTAAGCGTACCACAACCATACCGTAACCGTATCCAGAAACCAAACCCAAACCCAAACCAAAAGCTAGAAACAGAAACAGAACCAGAGCTCAGCTTCCATAAATCACTTATTATGAGGCGTAATTAATGCGACTATATGGCGACCCAAAATTTCTATAAATCATCAGATTAGGCAAAACTCTGAGGCGCATACTCCTTGTCGTTGTCGTTGTCGTTCTCGTACTCGTCCTCGTGTCGCAGTTAGCATATGATGATGTCGAGACAGTGCAGAAATTGTGAGCTTACTCTATTGGCAACATGACTGAAGATTGTCTAATAATGCCACAGGAAATACTTAATGTATGCCAAGATGATTAAGCTCTCGAAGATGGCTCGTAACGAGCACGTTTAAGCCGCCGTTAAGGAAACACTACCATAAATATTCTCAATAGACTGAAAGCAGCGAATGTAGTTAAATTTTAAAAACATTTTGGATATCCGAAAAACATCATTCAAGATTGGTGTCAGTAGGCAATACTAAAGGAGGTTTTGTTCCATATTCTCAAAAATTTTCTTTGATAACAAAATTGGTTTTTTGATAACATTAAAAGTGATAGATTCGTCAACGTTGATACGAAATTGTTCATTACATAGTCTCCAAATTGATTCTGTATTCAAATTTGGTAACTTTGTTAACTTTAATTGTTTTTTAGAAACTTAAAAAACGTTTCAAAAGTTTGAAAACTGTATTTCTCGTTCAAAACTCAACAGATTTTCATAAAAAATACCAATTTTTTAAATGATTTAACAACCAATAAAACTAGTTTGATTTGGATATTTCAAATTTTGTTCAATACTTTTCACTTTCCCTCGAAATATCTTAAATTTTCTCAAAACTCAATCGTTTTATATCTAAGTTAGTTTTGCATCCATAACTCCTTGTCTTTAGGGTTGAAGTGATTGAAGGACAAGCTGGAAAAGTGTGTAAAGTTCAGCATTAAGGCCATGCCCAAACAAAGGGATGGTTCAGCACCATTGGCCAAAATGGCAGTACCATCATCAAAGGCCATAGGGAAAAGCTGTTCACTTTTCTTAATTATTCGAATACTGTTGTTGCTGTTCCTTTAAAATAACAATAAACTAAAAGGTCCACTCGTGCATAAAGCATTCACATTTTGTCCTGAATGAGGCCCAATTCCAATTCAAAATGTTGGCCAAAAACGGGGCCAAAAGCGACGGCAGCGACGTCAGCGGCGTTAATTTATCACTTAACCTTCTTTAGCAGCCAAGTTTATAATTTCGATGGAAATGGAAATGGCAGAGCAGGAAAAACAACAGTGATGAGAGTGGAAGAAGGAAACAGGACGAAGCTGGGCACTTGAACGACTTGTGCCCATCAGCAGTGACCAGGACGAGGACGAGGACCAGTTACGGCACAAGAACGAAGTGTCTCCGGACAACGAATAAAATGAAATAACTAACGATTCTCTGTACTCTTTACATTGCTTTTCTCTCTTCTTTCTTCGTTTCCCACTCCTCTCTTCGTTCTCTGTCATTTGCCAAAGTTCCATTGTAGTACTTAGCTCAGAGCTTGCCACCATGACGCCGTCGTATTTCTTTAGCTTACGCTTCAGCGTAGCCGTACCCCTAACCCCCTTCTCCCTAGCCCTCCCCCTCTCCCTTTTGTCTTGCAATCCCTCTAACTCCTATCGCCTCTGTTGTCCTTTTTGTTGATGCTTTTCGCTGCTGTGGCGCTCTTTGCAAAATGAAAATGTTAAAGGAATATTCATGAGGAGATTAGAATTATTTTTCGTCCTGTCATTTTCATTTTCACTCCACCTTCCAAGCGGCATTTTCGTCTCGCATTGCGCTACCTTCTGGTAGGTATGCTGGGTACATAAGAATCCTACAAGTACTGGGACATTTGCTGTTAGATAGATCAGCTGGTAATCTAAGAGTTTCAAATAGTGAAAACTAGGGTCGATAGTAGAGCTAATCTTTCTCGAGTTTTTAAAGATTATAAACTAAGCTTTAAGAGTTTGTCTTATTAACAAGTTCTGAATTTAGAAACAATTGATTCTTTTATTGTAGAAAATATTGAAGTAGTGAAGCTTATGTAACTTGAAACTGTTTAAAATGTATTTTTATTAATTTTTAAACTACTTTTTGAAATTTTATACTTTCTGTACTCAATTTTTCTTGTCAATTTATCATTCCATCTTTGATAAAGTTTACACATAAGATATCTCAAATTTTAAATGAATGACTCTTAAAGTTTTCTCAATGGAATATTTCAAAATTCCGTAGCATTTTTTGGTTTCTTACGACCGAAATCGTTATATATTTTTAGTTTTACTTTATAACTTTTACAAAAGCATATTTAAATAATTTTTGTTACTATTCTAAATTAAAAACTTTTAAACATTTCTACACATTTTAATACTTTGTTTAAGTGTTAAGTTGTTTATTCTTTATATCTTTTAAATTAAGTTATTACTTCCCTCTTAACTTCAATTGTTCTTAACTTTTTCTTATACCTCGATTACAGCTCATTTGAAAGTCTTCTTAACTTGAACAAAAGTTGATTTCAATTTGATTCTCAATTTTGTCTACTACTATTATTTGTTTATTATTATAATTTTTTGTGTTTGTTTTGTTGGGGCTCGTTTTTATATCTATCTTTTTTTTTGCTGTTAAATTTCGGAGTGAAAATTATGATTTTTTTGTGCCAAAAAAGATTCAATTCACACTCGTTTGTCCTTTTTATGACGAGTGCTCTTTGTTGTTGTTGTTGTTCTTGTCTTTTGCATAAATGTTTAATCATTCGCACACACACACACACACAAACACACAGACACTAGGCGGTCAGAGCGAGATAGACAGACATTTGAGAGGGGAATAAACTGACATGAATCACACGATGGCAGCCGTCGTTGCCACCGCCCACCTCTTATCTCCCGCCTCTCACCTTCCATTCTCCTTCGTTCCCTTTTGCTGTCCTCTTTCCTGCATTTAAAATATTTTGTGAAATTATTATGAAAATGCGTAAAGGGATTTAATAAATAACTGTAACTGCTTCTCACTCTCTCTCTCTCTCACTCTCTTTCCTGCTTACACTGAGAGACGCTCATTTGCCAGTGTTGTTAAACCGTTATTCATGTTTTTTCTTTATATTTTTTTTGTTTTTGTATTCTTCATTCTCGTTTTTCTTCTCAGTATGTGCATCTGTGTGGGTTGCCCTAACACTTCCTCTTTCCTCCCCTCTTCCCCTTCCACCCCTGAAAGTGTTCCTGCCCTTTTCTGTTGCTTTTGCTGCTGTGGAATTATGTTTTATCCTGAATTATGGATTTTGTTTTGTTGTTTTCTGTCAAAATCATATTTTGTGCCACCTCCCTGTGCCCTCTCTTCACTCTTCTCTCTTCATTTGAGTCATAACCCAAACGGCGACTCATTTACATGCTCGGAAAAACGCTTGGCGTTTTCCTTTTCGGCATCGCTTTGGGTACCATTTTGGGTAACTCCCGTTTTCCGACTTTTGTGCCCCATTAATGAGAATTTGTTTGTATCGACGTCAGTCTACAGAAGCGCTTTCCATTGAGAAGGAAAGGGGAGGCAAAGGGCGGTGGGGGCGTGTTTATACCACCCCCCAAGCGGTATTTGCCTCTTTGTGCTCCGTTTAGTTGTAAATTTTGTCGGTAAAACTTTTCCAAATAATTTCTACTTAATGTTTAGAATTATTTTTAGCCGGAATTAGAAATTATTAAGAATATATCACACACTCAGGACCCAGAGAAACCAGACCCACAAAACAGAACTTCACAGCATGAATCATTTCTGCATTTATCCCTCTCACTCTTACTAAACCTCTCTTTCCCTCTGTGTCTCTTGTCTGCCTCTCTTTTTTGACTTGGTCTATTTGAGCTTTTAATTGGCAAAAAGGACTCGTAAATTAAGCACTTAACAAATGAAATTGTTTTCTTTGCTATATAGAAAATTGAACAGTTTTTGTTTTTACTGGGTTTCTAGTGCTACTGGGGTATTTTAACACTTGAAACATAAGTTTGATATAAATAATAAGTTCAAAACATCTTTGGTTTATTATAAAAAGGAAGTTCTATATAGCTTTATCATAGTTTAGTTATAATTTTTTATGTATAAACAGAACTAAATCTTGTGAATTAATTATTCCAAGATCGTAGATTCTAAAAATTATTCTCCTGCCGCTCCTAAGACAATTTAAGCTCAAATACCCTGGCAGATGAGAAGCTTAGTTTCAGTTTTATCAGGCATATCATTTCAAGGACCTTCAACGGATGTCAGGACAATGGCAAATGTGGGATGCCAGGTGCCAGGTTGCCAGTTAAGGTGACAAATTAATGTGAAGCTCATTAACGCACTGAATAAGGATTACGGGGTTTGATTGAAGGTCCTCTGGGCATAAGCGCAGACAAGCACAAACACGCACAGAGTAGGATACCCATTACATATATAAATACATGCATAAGCAGATAACAAATACACTACAACGAGCTCTATATATGTGTGTGTATTTGTGTGTGTGTGTGCTCCCGCATATCTCGCCCCCATTTGCAGACAGCGAAAAGTGTCATTATATGTACACACAGCGAAACCGAAGCAAGTCGAATCGTGCCTCGTTCTGGCCCCGACTCGGCACCAACAACAACAACAACAACACAATAGGGACGAACAGCAACAAAATGTGTACATAAAACAATCTCGTTATGTCGGCATTATCCTGAAGAATTCTGGTTCGTCCTCGTCACTTGCCGAGCCATAAATCACTCACACGCTTGGCATATTTCCTCTCTCGCGCTCTCACTGTCTCACACAAACACACACACACACACACTCACTTGCTCATCTGCTCCTTCCGCTGTTTGTTTGTTTGCTCTCCCTCTTACTCATTTGCCCTCTATTGTTGTCCCACTCTCACTCACACTGCGTCCCCTTCACGCGCTTTTGTTTCACGTTCTGTTTAGGGATTTTTTGTTGTTGTATTTTTTGCTCTTCTTTGTTTCTCTTTGTTTTTACATTTCTGTTACTGTTGTTTGTAGTACGCTAGTAGCTACCCTGTAAACTGCTGAATTGGGTCAAATGTTTGCAGTTGTAATAGATTAAGAATTAATTATTATTTGTTTAATGAATATCTATAAAGAATCTATAGAATTAATTTGTTTAAATAAATTACTATATTATATAGTTTAATCATTTGCTTCTCAGTTGTTAGGCCAAATTGTTGTTAAGTACAAAACTACAGGGTATATTTTGCTGCTGTCATTCTGCTGTCAGTTGGATCTATTTTGTGTGGGTTTTGTGTGTTGGACTTTTGTTGTTCTTTTTGTTGTTGTTTGCATTTTTGTGTTGCCAGTATTTCACCCCGCGGTGACATTTTGGTGTGACAGACAAGACGTGTCCTTCGTCCTTTGTCCTTTTGCATTTTTTTCTTGCTGCTGTCCTGTCGCTGTATCTCTGTCTCTTTCTCGCACTTTTGGTCGGTGTGTGGCAAGTTTATCGTTTTTAATGTTGATACAACAGGCGACGCGAGGGTCGTCGCTTCGTTTCGCGTCACATTGCGTTCCAGGGATAATAGGATGTTAAGTAAATATTTTAAAAAGCTTCTCTCGCCAACCGTGTCTCAGTTCACACTCCCACGCCTCCCTCCACCCACCAAATCGTAGGTCGTAGGCGAGTCCAAAGTTTCAGGCAAATGGCCGCTCATTTGACAGTTTGAGGGAGGCTAAAGTCGCTTGATGTTCGTGGGAGGGAGATAGAGAGAGAGAGAGAGAGAGAGAGAGAGAGAGAGAGAGAGAGAGAGAGAGAGAGAGAGTGGAGTGGGTGTTAGCTGAAAGCTGGGAGGGTTTTTAGGGAATGACTCTCGGCTGTGGCACAATCTAATCCAGTTTTGTTGGCTGCCAAGCACTTTTTGGCATAAATCATTTGCATACAAAATGAGCATGGCCTGCAAATGAGAGACCAAGATGAATGCTCCAACAACAACAACAACAATAACAACCAGAAGTCGAACAGCAACAACAACAACAACATTTGTGGATCATAACGAGGTGAGGCATTCAGCATCCAAACTAAAATCCTTTCAATTTTCCCACACACATTCAATTTATTAATTAAAACATTTTCTTTTTTTTCCTGTTTTCTGTTTTCTGATTTCCATTTCCATTTCCAATGCGCCTAGTTTCGGTGGTTGGGGTCAAAAGGGCTCTGCAATTAATTCCAAACATTCACGACGCTTTTTCTTTGTTAAGTTGGGTGCGCCTGGGTGCAAATTATGCTCGCTATCCTTGCGCGAAATAAAATATCACAAACAGTTACTGCCCCATAAATAATGGGAATTTATGCCTGGCATAAACTGGTTTGCCTGCCCCTCCCTCCCCTTCCTCCCCACACCCCCCACAGAAAAAGGCTAACAAAAGCCGGCAACAACTTTTCGACTGAAATTACCATTCAATCATTTAGTAATTGCCACACTTTTCGTACTCCCTCCAGGGTTCTCTCCAGTTCAGCTTACCTCATTCAATTCATTTCGCCAGTTCATTTACTTTGCCGCTTAATTTCCACAATCTATTTTAATAAGCCAACACATTCTATTTGGCTAACAAATTGTTTCTTGCTACTACAACTCCCTTCGTAGGGACACCTGTTCCAACTGTTTCACCTGTTCCCCAGTTTCCCAGCTTCCCGGTTTCAATTTCAGTTTTCCTCGACTCCTTTTTGGCTCAGCCAATGTCTGATGAGTCTTAACATGGTCTTAAACAAGTTTATGTCTGTCATAAAATTTTAGACAACCTTTTTGCCAGACATTTTACCAAAATGCGAAAGTCTTTCAATCAAACGCCAGAGAATGAGTGAGAGGAAGACAGAGAGAGCGGGGAAAAGCGAGAGAAAGAGTGAGATAATTTGTTTTTATAGGTAACACTTGTCTTGGTTTAAATGCTCTAAAGTAAAGGATTTTAAAGTTTACAAAATTTGAAATTTGAGTAGAGCAGCAAATTGTAAAATATACTGTAAACGACCCTGTACTCATTCTTGTGCGCGTTTTTCTAAGCAAATCACCAATCTTCGACCGATTTGACCTATGGGAGCTATAGGCTATAGTTGTCCGATCCGGACCAAACTTGGTGAGGATAGTTATAATGGTACCATACACATAATGTGTGAGTATGCTCTCTCTAGCTTTAGTCGTTTTTGAGTTATGGTGATCTGAAAATTATTTTACAATTTGCTGGTGTGGTAGGAGGCGTGGCAAAGATTTTAAATAAACTTAATCTGCCTGACACATAGACGGACTTTCATTCCAAATTTGGTGGCTCTAGCTCTTGTAGCTTAGAAGATCGAGGTTTTTATATAGACGGACGGACGTACATCGCTATATCGTCTCGGCAGTTGATGCTGATCAGAAATATATATACTTTATGGAGTCGGCCACACTCCCTACTGCCTGTGAGCATTTTCCTACTAAAATTCCTTAACAATTTCTTCACTTTCTCTTCTCTTCTCTCCTTTCCTTTCATTTTCCCTTTATCACTTTTACTATTTGCTTTACCTTTTAATTTTCCTTATTTGCTTCAATTCTACGTTCATTCTATTTGCTCTTCTTTTTGTTTTTCTATTTCAACGCCTTTTGTCTAACTGTTTTTCTTTTGGAAAATTTATTGAAAAGCCCCTCAAGAAAAAAGGCAACGAAACAGAAGCGAAATACAAATAAATAAGGATAATAACACAAAACAAAAGGAAAACTCAAGAAAAAGGGCTGGTGGAGGGGTGGTAGAGGGGTTGGTGGGGGTGACTTTAAGCTGTGGAGTGGCTTGAAGTGGTTTTGTCGGCTGGTTCATTCCTTGGGCTAATGGCCGAGTTCTCGTTACTTCGGCAAATGCCACGAAAGGCAATTAAAAAATATTTAAACTGCCAAATGGCAGGAAACTCGACGGCTGGACAGACAAACTGACTGACTGACTGTAAGATACTACGTAGCGGGTAGTTGGGTGGTTGGGTGTGGGTGTGGGGGAGTTTTGGGTCTACCAAATTTATGCACAATTCTGCCTTTTTTGTTTTTCCCTCTCAGACTCTGGCCAAAATCAGTTGAATTGTGTGATTGTGTACGTGAGCATAACGCTCAAATGGCCAAAAACGGTAGCACAGTAGCGGGGGGTATGCCAGTCCAAGGGAGGCGGGGGTGTAAGCCCAGTGGTTGCCTGTCAGAATTGATTGATTGAATTGCCACTTTATGAAATTTGTGAGTCTTCTGAGATGTGCGTAAAATTCGTGCGCTGCGTCTTAGAGGGGGATACTTTGTGGGGGGTGGTGGCAGGGCTCTCTCTTGTGGGGGTGGCAGTGCTGCTTCTACCGAGGGTTGCTACTGCTGCTACTGCTGCTTTTCCTGTTGCTGATTTGTGTTTGTGTGCGTTTTTGGCTACCATTTGCAGCATAAAATACATAAAATTATGTGCAGCGCTGAGGCGGCCATTAAACTTGATAGATTTATGACAAGCCGAGCAAAACGGCTGTGGCATCAACAACAATCCAACAGCAGGAACAGGAGGAGGTGGAACATAAGGAGGGTACAGGAACAGACGACAGTATCAGTAGCGGGGGGTTACATTCGGGGAGTCGTACGACCAAACTCTTGGGCCATCACATAAAGATAAAGCTGATTAAAATTGCAAAATTGTTCAAATGAGATTTGGGAAAACAGCAAATGTCCTCAATATACAACAACAACAACAAAGTGCGTATATACCCCATACTAACAATTTCATCTGTGTTTTTATTAACGTTTGTTGCGTGCCAAAGCGATAAAACTAAATAAATATTATGATTTTTAATCAGACTCGTAAAATTAGTTAATATTTCATACACAACTGTGAGCAGATGCTAAGAGAAAATATTATACAATAAAATTAAAAAATTTAAATAATTAACTAAATTGCTTTAATTTACTCTCTTCCCAAAGAATGCCACACAAATGGTCAATGTACGAAAACAAGAACACAAGATACAATGGCAAATACAAATCCAATTCGAATGAGATAATCAGTGATGGTTGCCAGCAATTCGATATTCGAACTTCGAACTGCCATTGCTCTGCGCGCACAGTTCGAACTGTGTATGTGTGTGTGTGTGTGTGTGTGTGTGTGTGTTTATGTATGCTGTATGTGTACTTTGCTTGTGTGCATGTGTGTGCTCTGTTCTGTTCTGTTGGACCAGTGAGCGTGGTTAAGTTGACAGGTGATTGATTGACAGGCGGATGAATGGATGTTCGCCGCACTTGTGCGAGCAAGATAGCAACAAATTTGTTGCAAGATGCTCGCTCTGCGAATGTTAAAAGAGTCGAATCGTTTCTAAGCACAACGATTTCTGCCCCGCCCTTTGGCAGAAGGGGAAGCCAAAAGAAACAAACAGCAACAAAACGGGTTTTCTGCTGTACTAAGGAAATGGGGAATACTCAAGAACAATGTCATGTTGAGACGTTTTCTATGTAATTCGATAAAAGTTTAAGGGAGTAAAAAACATAGTTTTTTAGAAAAACTAAGTATAACTTTTTAAATTAAAAATTGTACAATAAATTTGCATAAATTTCTTTTTATAAATATATTTCGAAAAATCTGTAGTATATTTGTTTTTATTTTAATTAATTCTTTTAAACAAAGAAAAACAACGTTCTGTTCCCCATTTGAATAAAACATTTCCATAACGACCTTTTAAAATTACACTCAACAAGCTGAGCGACACAAATTCGAACCGACCACTTTGTGCTCAAACGATTTCGAATTTCGAAACGATTGCCGCTCTCTGAGCGCAAAGCGCTCTCGCGCTCACATGTTGAAATTTGAGCGAAACACACAAAACAGCTGTTTTTGAGTGGCGTCGTTTCGGCAACACGCTACAAACGGCAACAAGCACTTGTAGAACTACAATTCAATAAACTAAATTGTAATAAAAAAAACTTACCATTTAAAATGAGCAACTGTTAATGCTGCGAGTTGTGGTCTAAAACTCAACCAAACGTGTAGTTTTATTGTACATTCATATGCACTCACATACATTGATGAGTACGTCTGTTTGTGTGTGTGCGTGTGTGGCTTGCCGTTTACCGCAATGTGCACGGCTGTGCACATGGTGTTCAACTAACAGTTAGATTTAATGTTTTCACTACACTACATTCACTTAACACTTGTTTAATGTTTGCGCATTAATTTAAACAATATAATTAGCGTTTACTTTAGTTATTCCGATTTAAATTCGACTGCACAGCACACTTTTCACCAACGCGCGTCTTTACGTTCTCAACAGCTGACGGCTACTAGCAAGTTCGAAACTCAAAGAGAGTCAGAGTGAAAGAGAAGGAGAGTGGACATGACAACGTGAGAGAGCTAACATTGTTGAGAGCGTTCTCTTGCCGAATTCGAACTCGTGCGCTGAAGTACACATGTTTGAGTGGATGGTAAGCAATTGAGTGCAGACTGAGTTTTGTTGATGTTCGAAATTCGAATTAGTTGACCGTTAAAATTCAAACGCAAGTTGAATTGTAGTTTAACAAAAAAGAAACAATTGAGTAATTTAAAAAAACAACTGAATGGTTTAAAAATCAGAATTATTTTACTAATATAAGTTACATTTATCTTTAGAGCAATTTTAATCAATTAATTATTAAATAAATATAATTATAGAACCGCTGTAGTAATTGAATTTCCTAACATTTCCTGTGTCATTAGCCGTAATTATGAACATGTAACCAATATAAACTTGCCACAAGCATACTTTGCATACTTGCAACACACACATTAAAACATATGTATGTATGTATGTACGTACATATGTATTTAACGATTTCTCAAAGGTTCGAACTGCAATTTTATATTCTATTTTCTGCTAGTTGTTTTGTTGTTGTTGTTGTTGCTGTTAACATGTTTTCATATGGAGACTAGAACTAATTGCGTGTTCACTGCAAAATCGTTTCAATTTATCGCCTCAGGTTGATTTTATGCTTCACATTCGCCATAACCTACCATGTACCTACTAAGCACACACACGCACACATACATATATACATATTAATGAGTGAAGAGAGGATTGGACTTCATCTTGTGCTGTTTCTTCCATTCCCCCTCTTTCTCTCTCGCTCTCTTTCGGTTCAGACTCTCCAGAGAGTCTCCAGCGTTGATTTATACGCTTCAATCCCACATTTTTATTTCTTTGGCTGCCATTTAGCTAAAATATTTCATATCTGCGCCCATCGCGCAACATTCGCCCAGGGACAGCTATCCAGTTGGACTTCCAGTTGGACCTGGAGTTCGAATTCGAGTTGGAGTCGGAGTTGGACAGCCGCTGCCCCGTAATTATGCGATTTGTTATTCGAGATTTGAGGCGATTGTGACTGTGAATCATGTGCAAAAGAAAGAAGAAGAACAACAGCAAAGAAAATAAGAAATAATAAAAAAAAAAAGCGTAGAATGATTTAAAATGCGATTTCAATTCTGGCATTTCTGATTCGCAATTCGTTAAGCGTTGCAAGAAGGGGGCGCGGGGGGAGTGCTACACACAGGTGAAGTTGCATACATACATATACATATCTGTTGAGCATCGCATGCTGATCCTGGACAATACAGCCAGGAGGCGAGACCAAAGCCATTGCATGTGCAAACGACAGAGGAGACGGACAGACGGACACAGCAGACGGACGGTAGACTGACTGAGTGACGTACTGGGGCCTGACTGATATGGGAGGGAACAACAGCAGCAGCAATCTCTGTACGTAGTCACATGCACTGCAAGAAATTGGGTAGTAGAAGGGCAGAAGACAATATATATCTACTATATAATATAAAAAAAATTACAATATATAATTATTATGACAGTAAAAGCTCCTTTGGCCGGACAGCTTTTGTACGAAAATCATTCACTTGGGACTATAAAATTTGTCTGGCTAATGTAGCTGTCCGCCTCAGTAAGCTGTCCGCGAGTAGAGCTTTTCTAACTTCACTGGTCAATAACAGAAGTCACTTAGTTTTTGTTTGCAGTGTAGCTGCTGCTGCTTCAGCTAAGTATTGGCCACGCTTGATTGCGTTGCATGGAGCATAGGGGCAGGAGGTAGTGGGTAGTGGGTAGGAGGTAGAAGGTAAGCGGTGCTTGCTTCATGAGGCCTTCGTCATCTCGGCATCGTCGTCCATCTTGGCACAACGTCAGAATGTGCGATTCGTTAGCTTTGGCGGTCGTTGGGGCATAAATCACTCCACAGCCGACTTGATCGCTTGCCGCACCTCCTCTGCCCCTACTCCATCCCTCCACCTCTACACCTCCAACGCCCCTTTTAGCCCCTCCCTACACTGCAGCTTGTGGCACCTTGTGCTTTAGCCAAGTTCTTCTTGGCTGCGTTTCGTTGATTAATAATTAATTTGCGTCTTTTTGCCCGCGGTCCTCGTCGTTTGCCTCCTCCTCTTCTTCTTCTTCTTCTGCTTCTTCTTCTGGGTTGTCTTGCTCACCTGACGATCTGACTCCTTTATAATGAACGGTTTGTGTGTGTGCCAGGACATTCGTCGTACATCATCGAAATGCTCAATCCCCTTTACCCTCCCCTCTCCCCTGGCCTTCCCTTCGCTACCCCTCTTACCAACCCCCTCCCCCACCCCCTACTCAATCCCTGTCTCTTTCTGATTGCTTTGGCTCACAGGTTGCTCACGTCTGTTGAAGCTCCTCCTTAGCTTAATGCATAAATTCTTTTGGCCAGGCCTACTGCTCCTAACCGGTATTTAAGCCAACGTTCGTTTGCGGCGGCATAAATTAAGCCAAAAGGTGTTTATACATTCGACAATAAATCAATTAACAAATTTGTAATTATTATGTTCATAAATCTCAACATCGAAGGCCGCATCAAAGCCCACAAAATTCACGTTTAAACTTTGATTAACAAAGCCACAAAAAAAAAAAAAATTAAAAAACTATAAAAATCGCTTCATCAGTTGGCCAAAATGCTGATCTACGGCTTATTGTGTGGGCGTGGCATGACCTTTTGACCATATTGATGTCTATCTTGGGAAGGAATTAAAGATTTCTTCTCAGTGATTTTAATCTTATTTTAATTTAAGTTTATAAATAAGTTTTGAGTGCAAAAGTTATAAAAGTTAACATGAATCTGATCACAATCAATTCTTATATATCAGCTATATTTCCTGACTGCGATTTGGGTTAATAACTTAATATTTACTTGACTTAAGTAGAATTTAACTGAATTTAAATCTAGAAAAGATCGAGTAAGAACAGCTACAGTCGAGCGAGGCGACTGTAAAAGACCCTGTACTCATTCTAGTGCGCGATTTTCCATACAAAGCACCATCCTTCCACCGATTGGCCCTATGGGAGCTACAGGTTATAGTTGTCCGATTCGGATCAAACCTGGTAAGAATAGTTATAATAGTACTATACACATAATGTGTGAATTTAGCCTTTCTAGCTCTAGTCGTTTTCGAGTTATGGTGATGGGAAAATAGTTTTTTACAATTTGACGGACGGACGGACGAACATCGCTATATCGTCTCGACTGTTGCTGCTGATCAAGTATATATATACTATATGAGGTGGAACACATCTCCTTTAGCCTGTTACGCAGACGTCACTTCAAACCAAAGACACCCCTCTACTCTGAGAGTACAGGGTCTAAAAACCAAATAAACATTTTTAAATTTTTTTTTTCATCAGTAAATCAAAGAGTAAAATAGCTTAAAAATATTTCAACTAAAGCTTAAATACATAAACTATTAAATATTAATTTTAAAAATATTCCACTTAATTTTGTAAGCCATAAACTGTTAACTGAATTACACACACCTGAGAAGAAACAACTTTTCCTTTTCCTTTTTCTTTTCCTTTTTCTTTATTTTCTTTGCCTTTTTGGCTTTTGAATTGCACTTTTTTTGTTGTTGTTGGCTTGTTTTTATTGCTTGGCAGTTTAATGGCTAAAAGCCCGTGGTGTTAACCCGGCCTGTTGCCAGACTGCCAGCCAAACTGCCAACCTGCTCCCTGGTCAGATCATCGTTTCATGGTCGTGAACGTGGACGTGGCGTCATCATCAACAACATCGTCAAATTTGAAGGCCTCCGTTTTGGGCGGCCATTTAAAATCACTTTGTGGTAACGCCGCCGTCGTCGTCGTCATCGTCGTGTTATGCATAAATAAACGCCATGACCCTGCCACGTGCCCCCTGCTCCCTTTCTCCCTCTATTCCACCCTATGTGCAGCACCTACTGCCTTTATTTGCTTATCCTTTTTGACTCTCCCTCTCCCTCTCTCCCTCTCTCTCTCTCGCTCTCTCTGTTAACTTGATTGATGGCAAACTCTTGGAGCATAAACCAGACTTCAACTCTGGCTATAACATGGCAAGTTTCGGCAACTTTTCGTGGCATTTGGCCCTAAGTTATGACGTGTTAATAATGGCGCATAAACATCAAAAAAAAACAGCCAAATTGTGGGCGTCACCTGGCAACGTGTAGTGCTGAGAGTCTCATCTCTTTGTCTGCCACAATGACGGATGTGCCATGCCTCAATGGGTGTGTGTGTGTGAGTGTGTGTGTGTGTGTGTGGACAGCACCTCCAATAGTATAAACTGCTACTGAAATGCTTTGATTACCTCATTAAAGGTGTGCATATTAAGACATCGAAAACAGATTTGAAAAATATGCAAATTTCTGGGGGGAAAGAGAAGTTTTTGAATGGTTGGAAGGGTGACAGGACAGAATTACCTAACGAAACTCTATAATTTGATAAACTCTGATTTCATAAAAAGATAATTTCTTGAAGAAAACTCTATGTAAAGCATTATGATTCCAAGAAGAAAGCAGTTTCCTTAGAAACCATTTAACTTATCGCCCCAGGAGTAACTCCTTTACTTGCGATACCAAAGTGATACCAAAGTGATATCAAAGTAATGCCCAAGGATAATTCAAACTAATACCATTTTCTCAGAGCAATTACCTCAGTAGATATGTAAACTTATGGGGAAAACAAAAGCAAATCGAACAAAGAATTTTGTTGGTAAAATGTGAAATGAAACTGAGAAACGAGAATCGAGAATCGAGAAGGAAATCAGCGACTTTGTCTGCGTTTTTCAATACAAATTCAAATTGAAATTCAATTTCGATGCGCTCGGCAAATTCCCATAGCAAAAATGGCCAAAGGAGCAGAACCTTTTACCGAGTAATCCCTATACCTCTTCATACCCCTTACCGCTTAGAGTCGGGATTCAATTCGCAAATATTGCAACTACTGTGAGGACAAGGATGAAATTATGGCAATACTGAATGCAGTTGTTACAGCTGCTACCTATAGCTAAGGGTAGTAGGGGTGGGGGAGGGGGTGGGGAGGGGGCAGGGGTCACTTTGGGCCTGGTTCGTACGTAAAATGCTACGTGGAGTAAATCTAATTTCGCTGGACAAGTGACTGTCATTGATTGCCGATATTTAGAGTTCTGCAACAAAGCTATCTCTGTCTCCCTAGCCCACTCTCTCTCTCTCTCGCACTGCCTCTGTGCTTGTCTCTTTCTCTCTCACTCCCTCTGTGAACGACAGGATTGTTGCAGTCGTCAATCGTGTTGCGTTGCCAGCACAAATTTTTCCTATACTACAGTAAGCTGCACACAATTGGTGTCTGTGCTGCACAGTGGGCTGAGTGTCATTGGACTTTTAATGAAAATTTATGTAGAGTTTTATTGAAAAGTCTGCTCTGAAAATAAATTTTTTAAAATTTTGATTTGACTATATAAAAAAGTAGTATTAAAACAGATTGTTGAAATTTCTTTGGTATGACATGAATATAACATGAATTTTCATGTGTTTGGAACGTTTCTAACCTAGAAATGTTAAGTGAGTTGGAAGTTGTAGTACTGTTAAAGGGTTTTAAGGCTGTCTGTACTGCTTTTTAGTGTAATATATCTTAATAGGGCTTAAGACTCTTTAGATATTACTAACTACTTTATTAAAAATTATTATTGAACTTACCTATAAAAAATAGTATTTTATTTAGACCAAGTTTTGTTAACTTTTGGCCCACTGTGCCATCAAATTGCCTGATTAGTCGTCCTGCACTGGAAGGCATCATTTCATAGCCGATTGGACAACACGGTCTCGCTGGTCAACCCAACTGAATGCGGATTGGATTTGTGCTCCTCATATTGTTGCTGTTGTTGTTGTTGTTGTTGCTGTTGTTGTTGTTGTTGCTGTTGTTGTTGGTGGAATGTGCGTCTGTGTTTTTAGAAAATAAAATTGCATTTTCATGAACCTTTTGCCAGGAATTTATCTGCCACACAGATTTCGCATACATAGCTGTCTGCTGTGCGTTCCCCTCAGTCCACTGTGAATGGCCTACACTACTAACCCCTCTTCTCCCCCTCCCAACCCCCCTTAGCAAGACATAGGCTGCTCCAAATAGGCACGCACGATGCATAAAACGCATAAATAGCTGCACAACCAACCGAGTGAGGCCAAACAGCCTTCTCCCCTGCCACGCCCTCTCGCCCTCTTCACTCCTCTGTTGGCTGTGCCATCAGCAATTGTCCTGACTGTTGGGCCAGGACATGCGTGCATATTTACGAGTCGACTGTGGCGGCATCAGCTGCACCAAAAACTCGATTGTCTCGTTCTCTGCACTCGGTGCTCCCTGTACTCACTGCTCTGTGGTGCACAACGTTCTGTGTGTGTGTGTGTGTGTGTGTGTGTGTGTGTGTGTGTGTGTGTGTGTGTGTGTGGCGTCACAAAATAATTACCAGAGCCTGGGCCTCGCTTCGGTGATTGAGTTGGCAAAACGTTGCACTCGATTTGAGATTTTTTTTTCTGTTGAGAGTTGAGAGTTGGGTTAAAGCCTAGTTCTCTCTTTCTGTGCCCCCTCCCCTCACCCACCCGACCTCCTCTAACGCCCCAGCTGTGCAAATTTATGCGTATGCCATTGGGCACCCAAAGTTTGTCGGTTTTTAAGCTAATTTGGCGAGCATCCTGGCCCTGGACGAGACTGAGTGAGTGAGCAAGATTTAGTGGCACACATAAATGCCAAAACCGAAATGCTCCAACAGCAAATCACGGACAGCATTTGTGACACGCCCACCTCGATTTTGGGAGCCACAACATTTATGCAGACAGACCAGTAGAAGTGGAGAGTGTCGAGTGGAGGGGGGTGAGTGGTGGGTGGGAAAAGCGACAGCTAAGAGCGTTTGGGACTGGTCAGTGCAGCAGGGAACCTCATGATTTTCCCATAAATGCAACAACAACAACAGAAATGAGGGAAAACACTTTATGACCATGACATGTTTGTGCACCAGACAAAACACAAAACTCTTTCGACCCAACAAAATTGCATCAAACTTTGAAAATGAAAACGAGAATTCGAATTAGAATTCGAATTGGAATTAGTATTAGAATTGGAATTAGCAACTTTTGAGTAGTGACGTAAGAAGAAACAAAATAATTTCTAAATGAATGGACAGGAGTGTTTGCTCTAAATAAACCAATTGGTAGTTAAACTATCTTTAAAGTAGTGACAAATAATTTAACAAATTTATTCAAGTTTTTAACATAAATAATTTTAATTTTAAAATTAATTTTTGTTTTGCAAATATCTTTGTGTTTAACTATATATATATCTTCTAAATTTAAGTGTATTTTATACTATATCATTTATTAAATTATTTGAGGATTTGTTTAGTAAACTTGTTAACACTATAAAGGCCCAAAAAGGCTGCCAAAAACTAGGGTTTCTAGGAAGAGTACATTTATAGAAACATTTTTCGACTATTTAACCTAAATAAAGTATAAAATTAGTAATAAAATTAAATCTGGTAATATCTTACCAAAGAATTGCATCATTTCTATTGCTAATAAACATGCCAAGCAATACCAAAAATTTTAATTTAATAAAAATTTTAACATTTTATATAATTTTTAAGCAAGAAAAGTAAAAGTTAACAAAGTGGTGCTATAAATTTGTTCGTAAGTGTAAATCAAAAGCTGATTTTGATAAAAAAAAATATCTAACTATCTTTAAGGAATCAACTTTTATCAATATCCATTTTATGTAAGACCATATTCCAATCATAGTATAGCTAATTCCTTGGTCTTCAGATTCCTTCCTTTAAAAAACTTTAACCCTTATGTAAGCCAAGGGGTCAATTTAAGCCATTTCTTATTTAAGCACCAATTTGTATCTTTATGTCTGACAATCAGCTATCCATTTGTAACTATAATTAATACACTACTGTTATGTATTAAAAAAAAGCTAAAACTTAGCTTTTAAAGCTAGTTTTAGTTGCATTTCCAACATTTTTGCAGTTGAAACTTTTGTCTGGTGTCTGAGAAAACCAAAAAAACTCAGCCCAAAATCAGCCATTGGGATTTCTTTCAGTTATTTGGCTTATTGTCATCATCGTTAGCCAATCGTTATTTTGGCCAATTGGCCAAACTTGAGACGCAGCAAGTGGGCATGCCTTGCAGCTGTTTTCCGTATGTGTCAGACGTGTTTCTGCTGCTTTACAGACCCCCCCGTACTACCCCCCGGTACTACCAAAACACCTATCACTTGGCAACTCCTACAGTGATCACCCCCTTTATTGTCTTGGGCTCTGGACTCGAGTGGCTCGTCGTCATTGTCGTCGTTGCCAATAAATCAGTTTGATTTATTCACCTTCGTTTGCTTTTTGGTTTCTTCGATTGTTGTCGTTGTTGTTGTTGTTATTGCTGTTGTTGTTGTTGTCTCTTCACGCGCGTGCTTGCATCTTGCTTGGTCTCTTCTATGCATCGATCTACCCGATCTCTAAAGATCACCTGAGCTCCGATACCTGAGGCAGTGAATGTCTAATCCAATTTCGCATGCGACAACAACAACAACAGCGACAACAACAACAACTGCATATATCGTGACATTTGATTTCATATTAAGATTAATGCAATTCCTAAAACAAACTTAAAGTTTTCTCACAGGTTACTACAGGGTTGCCATAGTTGTTTGCTTTTATGTAAATTCAAGAATAATTTGTCTAGAGTTCAACACGCGGCAACCCTAAAAATGATTCGTGCACAACTCTGATCAATCTAATTACAAATTAATCAGCAGAAAGTGTAGAAGTAATAAAAAATTAAAATTATTTGTTAAATATTTAAAAAGTTCCTCAAAATATTTAAGAAAATCTTTTGAAGAATTAAATAATGTAGAATCGTCTTAGTATAAAAAGCGACTTTTTCATTGTGATTTGTCTCGTCTTCTGTCTCTGTGAATATCTCTCTCTTTCTCTCTGGAGTAGTTGTAAAATTCTAGCCTCGATTTCTTCTTTCTTCTCGTGTCTTTTTGGTTTTGACATGAAATTTATATTAATTTATTGCAGTTCAACTGACAGAGAATTAAGCGACTCACAATTTATGGCTTTGTTTTCAGTGCGCATTAAGCAGCAAAAAACTGAGAAAAAGCGAAAAAAAAAATTCATTTATGTAAATGCGAACAGTTTGGCGCGAGCTGAGGAGACAACTTTCGAGAGTCTCTAACTCGGAACAGTTTAGAGCACGCGACTAAGATGGACAGACTCTGGCAGGGGTTAAAGGCTAGATTGTGTAGGGTTTGTTTACAGGGTATACTACATTTCGAAAGGTCTTTCCACTGCCGCCTTGACTACAGGGTATCCATTGAGCTGTGCCATCATCCACTGTGACATTGGCATTGATTTATTTTATATTTTATTTAAAAAGAATAAAATAATTTCTTTGTAATTGATTCAAATCTCCAATTTCTATTCCTTTATCGTCTCGCGATAGTTGCGATAGTTTAGCCAGCTCTAGTTCAGGGCCAATGCACTTAATTGCAGCGACCCATATTCATTTTCCCAATTGGAATCCAAATCGCTCGTCATTCAGCTGCCAACGTCGAGCGACAAGCGACAGCAGCAACAGCAGCGACAGTTAGCGACAGCAACAATTTTATTTTATGTCGCGACATCAGCAGCGACAGAGGCAGTAACATAGCCAGAGACAGCGGCAGTAACAGAGGCAGCAGCAGTGGCAGCGGCAGCGGCAGCAACTGTCGCCAACTGTTTTTTGGTGTCTCGCTAGTTGACTGCTCTCTTCTGTGCTTGATTTGGGTGACTCTCACACACGTACACACTCACACACATGGGAGAGTCACACTCACACACACGGACACCATTGGCAGCATCATTAGCAAAAGAGCTGCGGCGACGTTGCTGTTGTTGTTGTTGCTGCTGTTGGCAGCCTTGTCGCAGCCTCCGCTGTCAAAAGTTGATTTACCGTTTTAATTTTAAGTTAAAAACCTGTCAAAAATAAATCATTCAATCGCTGGTTCATTCGTTCATTCATTCGTTCACTCGTTCACTGGTCGACTCTTTTTCCAGCCTTTTTTTTGGCTTCTTTCTCATCTCATCTCTTTGCGCATTTTCATGCATAGACAGTGACCCAGTTGCCAAACCAGCAGCACACCCCTTATCAGTCTCTCCTACTCTATACTCTACCCCCTACACCAACCCCAGCCCCCGTCCACTCCACACCCCTTTCGTTGCCATTCATTAAACTCTGAATGTCTGAAGAGTTTCATGGAGGACTTTGCATTCATTCACTCATTCACAACTCATAATTGAAGTTCTAGACGCTCCAGACACTTTTTAATTGATAAATTAATTTCAGTTCTAGTTTTTTAAGAAATTTCACTTACTATTAGCTGTTCCAGCTTAAAGACATGATCAGTACATTTCCACTAAAACAAGTGTCTACTGTAATCCATTTAAGCGCTGTTTTAAATAAGTTAGTACAGTGTCAAAGCTTTAGCCGGATATGCAGTATTAGCGCCAGGTATCGATATCAATCCGGTCTTAGACAGCAAAGTCAGTTCCACACTTAGAGATCAGTCAAGTCAGCTTGGTAAGTGAGAAGCGAGTAGAGAGGGAGGATAGATATTTCTAGGGGCGGGGGGTTAAGAGGGCTTGGGCAGTAGGCAGTAGCTGTGCTGTGTTCACACGCGGCCAACTTTAGACCGATAATTGATGCATTATAATCGCATCGAGATGTGATTGATTATGACAGGTGTGCCCAGTCATGTGGAAAGACAGCGAATTCCAATGACGCCAAAATGATTTGCTTGATTGACAAGCGGGTCAGTCAATCGGAGTCACTTTCAGTTGCAAGTTCCACAGTTCCAAAGTTCCAATTCCAGTTGAACTCACAAGATCAGAAACAGCTGCAGAGAAAAGACGAGGGCAGCTGCAGTTCTCTCTCTCCCTCTCACTCGCTCTCCCTTTCTCTCTCGCTCTCTCTTGCTCCGCTGGCGACAAATTTACGCATGGTGCGACAGGTTCATTAATTGATGTGCACACTGTCGCCGCACGAGTCTCCAACTCGCAACTCACAACTCGCAACTTGCAACATTGCAACAGTGGCAGCTGCGCAGGCGCCAATGTCGATGTGGCATTGCGTGCGGTGGTTCAGTATAGTTGGATATATATTTCTTAATCGATATCGAAATGATTTACGTTTGCTGCCTAATGAGTTCGCATACACAAACAGAGGGACAGAGTGGACGGACTGGACAGTGGTACACACACACACACCAATGTCAGTACAGTGGGACAAACCAGCTGAACTTGATGCCTGAAAATTTTCCTTTCACGCAAAACTCAAGCGGCGGCTTTCAGTTTTTTAACTTCAAGTCTATCAATCTCTGACATGACGTAGCAGCTTCCCTTCATTTCTCGCTCTCTCTCTCTCTCTCATTTATTTACTTCTCTTTTTGTTTCTGTTTCGTTGATTGGCATTTCAATTAACGAATTAGTCATTTGCATGCGATCGTTTTAAAATTGTCTCATTCTTTATTGATTTAATACTTCCTGTCTCGCTGTGCTGCCATCTTAAGTGTCTCCCTTTTGAGTCAGTGACTCTGGTACGTCATTGGTCAGTGTTCACTGTTGCTAGCCATATTCCCAGCATCTGTGCTGTCAGCTATAATGACAGCTATCCATCAAGTCAGCCGAGGGTTGTTACTGTTACACTTACAGCTGTAAGAGGGTGTAAAATCTACCCTTAAATTTGATTGATTTCTCGAATGGTGACTAAAAAGAAATGTCTGCCTTGCTGTGTTGGAGTTTTGTGTATTTGAAAGCAGTGATAGTATAAAATGATAAGGAAAAAGCAGAAAATTCTTGATTACTCACAACCGTTTTAAAGTTATGTAAAGAACTTTAACTAATTCTTAAGTTTTTTAATAGAAAACTCTAAAATAAAAACCAAAATACTTAAATTTAAAAATTCTGAGCTTAAATCAATCTTAAGCAATGTCAGAAGTAGGGGTACTCCATATATTGACTCCAAATTTTGAGTCCTAGGTTAAAGTAAGACTTTGCTTCTAGCAGATTAACTTAATTATTCTAGCTCTACTTAGCTGAGCCATATATTCTCACACACTGTGTATCCCCCTCACCCACTCCCTCTCCCTCTCCCCCTCCCTCTCCCTTTTCCTCTCCCAACATATATATGAGCGTAATTATTAGCTGTCTCGTTGTGGCATTAACATGTCCCTCACAGAGTAATAGGACAATACTTTTTGCTCTGCTGTTTTGCAGCTAGAAACAGTGTCACATTTACACACGACACAGTGGGTATGTGTATGTATGTACCCACATTGGATGTGTATACAACCCCTATCATGAGAGTTACACCCCATCCAGCCTCAGTCTCTCTCTCTCTCCCAACCCCTCCCTGTCTCTCTCCACTCTCTCTTGCTGTCTCTTTGCCTTCAACGCATTTCAACGCATTTTATGCTGAGACGCGTTTCATGTGCGGGTGCTGTGGACATATTTATGTCGCTTTTGGGAACATTTCATCCTCATAAATATTATTCATGCTCTCGTTCACTCTTTAGTGCCTGCTGCCCCTAGCTCCCAGTGCAGGCCCCTTCCATCATCATCCCCCTCTCCCTCTCCCTCTCCCTCTGCAGCTTTTTTGCCTTTCTGCTGAGCTTTCAAATTGCACAACACGAAAAGTTCGTTACTGTGTTCAACGCCCCGAGAACGATGGAGACGAAGACAACATGTGAAGAAAAATAGCAAGGAATCCATCAGATAAGTGCGAGCCAACAATGTCTATAGCTAGCTCGTTCGCACACTACCTCTACTTGCCCTCTCTCTCGCTCTCTCTTTCCCTCTCTCACGCTCTCTGTCTTGCCTTTCAGCGTTTTTGCCAGTAAATTGTCAAAGTGACAGCTCATGTGAGTCGCAGTTGCCAGCAAACAAGACGAAAAAAAAAAGATTCTCGGCTATCATTTACTCTGCTTCCCTTTCTCGCCCTTTCTGCCACCCCTTAAGTCGCACACCTTCCACGTCTTGAACCCCGACAGCTCCTTGGGTTTGATTTAATGTTGCGTGTGATATATCACAGTCCAGACAACAACAACAACAACAACAGCATGAACCACCAGCCTTTATTTTACGCTTATCGAACTCTTCTTCTTCTTCTTCTTCTTCGTCTTCTTCTTCTTCTTCTTCTTGCTCTGCTTCGCTTCCTCTTGCTTTCAACCACTTTGCCACATTTAATTTTTGGAACGTTCTACAGGCTGAAGGGGCGATTTGGGAGCGGGAGTACACAGAGAAGCCGTTTCAATGGCGTCAGTACGTCAGTCCGTCCGTCCGTCCGTCTGTCACTCTGTCACTCTGTCTGTCTGTCAGTCTGTCTGTCAGCGCGTACACATCTTATTCAGTTTCAGTCTTTTGTACATCTCTTTCATTAGTTGCCAAGTCAATGTTCTGTCGCTGCCTCTCACTCACTCTCTCTCTGTCTCTCTCTCTCTTTTCTTCCCTGTCTCTCTGTATTTGTCTCTTTTACTCTGTCTTTCGCCATCAACTTGAATTCGATTCCCTCACAATAAATCACTCATTTCGCAGTAGTTTTGTACACTCCTACGCTCAGTGACCGAACATGGGCTACTGCCTTGCGCACAGTGGCACAAAAACTAGCAAAAAATATAAAATTTTTAAAGAAGTATTTAAATTTAGTATTTTATACATTACTTTTTAGACTTCAGCCTTTAGCTTAACATTTTATCTTTTCAACTTTTGTTTGAAATTCCCTACAATTTGCCCACTGTGCCCTGTCAAATTCAGACCACGCATTGACGACGTCAATGTGTCATTGGTCTTCTTGAAGTTTGCCTGGTCTGGGCAGACACTTTGAGACTTTGTTGGGTGGTTCCTGGGACTTGTATGCCTCTTTGATTTGTCACTCTTGGGGGGGGAGCTAGCTGAGCGTTGGAAGGAAGCAGGGAATTGAGGTTATGTTTGCTGTCTGTATCGAATGTTGCCTAGCTTTAAATTGCAATGACGTCAAGTTGGCATGCTTCATGATTATGTCGCTTGTCCCAGAGCCAGAACCAGAGCCAGAGCCAAACCCGAACCCGAATCCAAATCCGAACCCAATTCCAATGTCAGTCCCCAAGCGAGGAATCACTCTCTATCTCCCTCTTTCTCCCCCTTTCTCCCTCTTCCACAGTCTGTCCCTTTCAAGCCCTGTATGTCTGTGTGTGGCAAAAGTGTTTGTTTGCAACTTCTTGTTCTTCTACTGCGCGATTTCTTCGACGTGACCGAGTTGATTGTGTAAAAGTGCGAAAACGAGACGAAATGCTCTTATCTGTCGGGCCCCATTGATAGATGTCATCTTGAGTGATTTACCGTCAATTGGGGATGTTGTCTTCAATGAGTTTTTTTTCACAGTCTTCACTCTCTACTCCTCTCTCTCTCCCTCTCTCTCTCTCTCTCTCATCTCTTCATCGTACTATTCGCAGATTTATGTTTATATTTATTTACGGTACGCCTCGATTCGTTTGGGGTCTTAGTCCCTGTCTTGTCTTTTTAAGCACATGTATCTGTATCTTTTTTTTCTCTTTCAACTGTATCTCTATCTTAATCTGTTTCTTTGAGCGAGTGTAGATGCGATGCTATTAAGCGAATGAACCAACAAAATTAATCAATATTAAATGTCCGTCTTTAAATTCAATTTATTTCTGAAAACAAATTCAAAAATCGATAGCTATAATTTAAACTTGTTCGACTTGAAGATTTAAGTGGATATTAAGTCTGTGATTATTAACAATGAATTCAAGATTAATTTCAAAACATTTTTGATTTGATCGCTAACGTTGTTATGTGACTTGTAAAGATTTCAAATCGAACACGGTTTAAAATATATATCTTTTTAGTTAGATTCAGCTTGAAAGTTGAACAAGATGAAGATATATGTTTATATACTGACTTTCAATTTAATAATAGTATAATTTGTTGGCTTAGTTCATGGTTGTTTCATTACTTTAAGGTAAGACAAACAATTTTTAAATAAATTTTTAAATTTTCTTAATTTGTTTACTAATTTTGTTCACACCTACAGATACTTCAGCTGTGACACAAATTGTATTCATACTATTTGTAGGAATTTGCCATTTCAATGCACTGCGAGAGATCAAGTAATCAAGCAATTATTAGCTCAACTGTCAGTTGGCATTGACAGGCATCATTATTTAGACTGAAAACCAGTCTGAAAATAATTTAGGACTTTGCCACCATGAGAAATACAGAGAAAAATATATCGAAAACTTATGCTCCACAGTATGAGCTGTAGGAGGGGAGGCGGGGAGGGGATTGGAAACCCACGCCAATTGAAGTTAAATCAATTCGTCCATTTAAAGCAGTTTTCCAGGTGAATTTAATTGGAAACAAGGCCAAGTTTTCAAGTAATTTCAAGTAATTCATAAATGTCGCTTAGTTTATTGCCAATTTATTGATGGATTTCAATAGATTAAGTTAATGCCAAGTCTTGTGGCTAATGCTGGCAGTTGCATCAATCAATCCAGTTAAGCACGAGCCAGAAACACTCTTCGTCAGACTATTTAATATTCATAGGCAATTTACATGGCGATTATTAGCATTGACATTCCGTTCAGTCGGTGCCCCAGACAATTGTTGCAAGCACAATCAATTAGGCGTTGAATTGATACAAGACACAGTCTCAAACACACACACACACACACACACTCACATAGACAGTGAGGGGTGTTGTTGTGTCTATGCCACCCACATGAATATGCAATTATTCGTATTTGTGCATCCAAATTGATTCCTCGAGTATTCCGAGAGTATTACGAGTAATCATGTGATTGCATCTTTAAATAATTCAACGGGTATTCATTTAACTGACAACTTGCACTCATTAAATATATATATATATATATATATATATATATATATATATATATATATATATGTGAGTGAGTATATATATATATGTGAATAGGTAGCATATTCATTCAGACAAGTTTTGAACAGAACATTAAATTTTTATTTACTTTAGATGTTTATTAATTTTACTCACTTCTAAGTAGAAAACTTAATGGAAGTTTTGTAGTCTCAACTAATTAGTAAAAGTATTATATTAAAATAAAAAACAAGAAAGATAAGTACAGTCGGGAACGCCCGACAGTTTAATACTCCACTAAAAAAATCGGTATTGGTATATTTGTCAATATTTGACAAAATTTCAAATTTCAAGTCTCATCATACAAATTTGACAAAATGGGCTCGATTTTGAGAATTTTAGATTTTGATTGAGATTAATTCTCCTAGTTGTCCAGAGTATAAAAAGGTATGACTTTTTAAGATATCGCTTCATTTGGCTGAGTTATGATCAGTCAAAGTTGGGAAAATTCTGAATTTTAAATATTGAGCTGTGGACCATATATCTGAGGACTCTTTCATCCAAATTTGACAAAATGGGTTCGATTTTGGGAATTTTCGATTTTGATTGCGATTAATTCTGCTAGTTGTCCTGAGTATAAAGAGGTATGACTTTTTAAGATATCGCTTCTTTTGGCTGATCAGTCGTATATGTATATATGTATATATATATATGTATTAAATACTTAAATACTTTAAATGACTTTTCTGTACTAATAAAACACGGGCAAAGCCGTCCAAGCTCAAATGCAGCACAAATTCATAGACCGTTGACTCCCATGGCGAAGTTCTCGAGACGTCAGAGCTTCTACATTTTAGATACTTTAAGAGTTCTATATTAACACCAGAAATGTTGGATGGAAAGCCCTCGATAGCTGATCGCTTACCGCTGTGATCGGTTGTTTGATCGGCATTGGCAAGGCCCTTCTGCCAATATGGCCACATGTGGTGCAGTGACTGAATCAGGGCTGCAAAGTCAGCCAGGGTTGGACTAGGATTGAGCTACAGATCATTGCATGTGGAGGCTGTGGATGGCGGCATCGATTGCGTGCACATGATGTGGGCAGTTGTTGTTGCTGCTGTTGCAACTGCAACTGTTGCTGATGTGCATTTGATGATGCTTGTTGTTGCTGTTGTTGTGGCTGTTAATGCTGCGTGGTTGCTAAAACGCTTCTGGGTTAACAACAACAACAAGAACTGGTAAATTTACAAGCAGACAAACTAGAAAACAGCGCGTTCAACATATAAAAAAGATGCGATGCAATAATTTAAGCGATTTTGAATAATTGCCGTGGTGCAGCAGCAACAACAGCAGCGGCAGCAGCAGCAGCGGCAATAGCAACATGCAGCTTTGACTTTTGTTGCTAGCGGCTAATAAGCAACAAACAAACACACACTCGCACACACACACACACACTCATACACACACTCACACATAGCTGGCCAACATGCAACATTTTGTGGCACAATGAAAGTAAAAGCATTAAACCAACAACTCGTCGCCAATCGCCATAAATTGTCAAGTTTAATGCGACTTCATCTTGCGGACAACAGAATTCAGTTGTTCATGTGTCCAGCGTGTTGCATGTTCATCATGAAAATCATGACAGAAAATGGAGGAATAAAACCTCTAGAAATAAGCCAAAACTTGTGGTTGCTGCTTCAGCAACAATTGGTTTTGATCACAAGAGCAACAATTGCTGCGGTTCATAGGAAAAAATTCGATTTTTGTTGACTTAGCTTTTAAGTCATGAATTTAAGTGATTTTTAAATTGAGGATTATAAATTGTTTACTTAATTTGTTTTTAGTGTACAACTTATAGTTTGTTTCATAGAAACTTAAGAAGAAGCGCAAAACTAAAAGTAATTTTCTAAGAAAACAATTTGTTAAAAACAATTTAAATATTCCAAATTACAAAAGGCTTTTCTTAGAGCTAAAAACCCTTAACTAACATATTTGTGCTATAAATTTCCTTAATTATTTCAAAATTATATACTAAATTCACTAAAAATTCGTTACTTAGCTTAAGTCTAAAGTATCTACTATGTCTCTTAACAAGTTTTACATATATTATTAAGTAAAATATAAAACATTTCTACGAAATCCGCTCAAACCCCCTCAACTCATAGATTTATTCGTTGCTATCCGATTTTCATAGTTCTCCATAATTCCTTTTAAGCCTCTAAACAGAATTCCTCTAAATTTCCCGAACAACCACTCAATTCTTCAAACCTGATTAACCAAAACTGTTTAAGGTCAAAACATTGTTTATGCCAACATTGATGAGATATTTGCCGTAAAAGATTTAAAACTAAAACTTTATTAATATTCATAATTATGAAGATAAAACAATGAAACCAAATTGGTAGCTGATTATTAAATTATTAAATTTAGTTTTGTTAGTTTCAATTTGCAATGCAAATTGATAAATCATCGTCAAAGAAATCAATTCAAAACGCACTTGAATTTTAAATGGCCTTAATGATAAACGAAATTGGCAACTGGCAACTGGCAATTCTGGCCAATTTGAGGGGGGAAAAAGCAAATGTCAAAATCAGTAAAGCAACATTGATTAGAATTTTACATAAGCCAGGTCAACAAAGTACAAAAGTTTACCTGTACAGTAGACACTCACAGTAGACACACTCTCTTGGCAGAGAGACAGGAGTTTTGCCAGTGAGACAAGCTCGTAATTTCAAAAGCTGTCAATTTCAAAGTCAATTTAATGCAATAACAATATTTTTAGCTTATTTCATTTTCTTCTTCTTTTTCTTCTATTTTTTTTTTTTTTGATTAACAATAAAGTAATCTCTCAAAATGTTGTACGTTGTCGTTGCCTCTCTGACTATGAAAATAAGCACGAAATTTTTGTATTGTTGCCGTCACGAGTTTATAAACCTCTATCCAAGCAGATGGCCAAAACAGAGCTCATCAATGGGCTAACAGAACAGCAACAACATACAACAACATACAACAACAATGTACAGACTTGACCATCAAACGGTGGGTGGTCCCTTAACCAAAGAATTCTTGTGACTCTGATTCGTTTTTGCCCTGTAAAATATGTTTATTTAGAATATCAAAAACGAAAGTAATCGATTTAATAAACTGTCACCGACATGTGGCCAGTCGATTCCATTCGATTCAAGTCGAGACCAGGCCAACTACTGCAGCTACTGCAAGCTCAAGTCACGATAATTGCAAATGTATCTCAAAGATACACACACACACACATATGTTGCTCTGCTTGCTTGTCGGTATGGAAGGATAAAGCAACAACAACAGCAGCAGCAGCAGCAGTCAGAGCAGCATTTCATAAAGGGTTTCATTGTATGGTTTTTGGTTTGCTTTTACCCTAACCGAGGGTATTACTAGTATATAAGACAAACTGAGTAGATTTGTTTACTATATTCCCAATATATTTTTAAGATGAAGTGTAATTAATAAGTGTTTCATTTATGTTTAAAGTAAAATTATAATAGATTGGTAAATCAAAAATACTTTTTAATTAGTATTAATATTATATGTTATTATTTATTATATTATATTAAATTAAATATTATGAAAATTTAAAGTAAATCGTATTTATATCCTAATTTATTAAGTGAAATTATGATATAGAGAGAATAAATCCAGAATTTAGTAATCAAAACAATAATTTCCTTACCTGGTTTCTCAGAAGTAATCAACATTTTCAAAGTCGAGACCTTTTTGATATCGTTGATCTAGATTTGAGTATATATTAGGCATTAATTGAGTACTCAAAGTGGTTTAAATTAGTCTGTAGATCAAAAGGACTTTAAAAAGAAGCACTTAATATTCCTAAAATATATATTATTTTCTTCTTTATTAATGCCAGTTATCTAAGACACTTTGTATCTCAAAAGTAAGTAAACAATATTCTCAAAATTAACATGTACTACTTTAAACTAATTATTAATTTATATTTCTACATTCATTCATTAATTTCTTATCGATTTAAAGTAAAAATTAATACAATACTTATCTATAAATATTAAATCTGCTAACTTTACTGTAAGTGTATCAATTAATCGTCATAACTACACAAACTTTCTTTTCTTCTAGCTTTTTTTTCACAGTGTGGGTGGTGCAGCTGCTGCTGCTGCTGTTGATGGTTTGCGGTGGATGGTGCAACATCAATGATATCTACGTGTATCTACGTATCTCGTTAAGCGTTCCAATGCGCAGCAGAAATTTCACATGTGTGTGTGTGTGTGTATCTGTGTGTGTCTGAGTTTGTGTGAAAATCCTTTATGTTGATTACATTTCTGGGTTTATTTTATTAAAAATACTCGCATTGCATTGCAAGGATACATAAAAAAGAGACGAAGAAGAAGAAGAAGAAGAAGCAGAAGAAGGCAGTGGCAGCTACTTGTGGCAGGGGCAACAACTCGTTCGTTGGCTCAGTCACAGTCACAGTCAATATTGGCAGCGTCTGTGGGTTTCCACTCACGCCCTCTCCCTCTCTCTCTCCCTCCCTCTCCACCTCTCCCTCTCTGTTTCATTGTGCGGACTGCCAAATGCACGTTGCATGTTCAGCTGGAAATTTGCAATGCAACCTGCCAGGTTGCAGCTACATACACTGAGCTCGTGCAACTCAACACAATGAAATGGTAGCCATGTCCATTTTTTTCCTAGCCGTATCCATATCCATATCCGTATCCTGTCCAATTCACTTCACCTCCTTCTTGGTATCATATACGAGTAAAGTACGTAAGTATGATGAGTGCACTCGACAGCACAAAATGTTGCCTTCACTTAACTTGCCGCTTTACCCACGTGCCACATATTATCATGCCACTGTGTTGCACATTCGAATGTGCACTTGATAAGTCTGGAAAGAAAAATTAATTTTCCTTACACACACATGACTTGCGAAAATATTTCTGTTTTTATCAGACAGTTGACCTAATGTAACACACACTCACACACACACACACACACACACCTCTGTGCCCACTGGAACATAAGGTTGAAATTTAAATTTAATCGATTCGTTTGAGTTTTGAAAAATCATTGAACTAGAAATTATTTTATTAGCATTTAGAGTTCAATATATAAAGTTTTAAATTTTTATTAATTTACTTGAAAATTAAACGACAAAAACATAAATTTTATTTCAACAAAAATCAATTTTGGTAATTGTATTTTTGGCTTACTTCCCCGCCACTTTTAGAGCCAAGAATACTGCAACAATTTGATGAAATGAACGTGATAGGGACAGGAGGACAGTGGACAGTGGACAGGGGAAAGGGCTCTGTGGCCGCTGCCACACTCAACACTTTCCGCATCAATTACGTCATGTTAATCCGAGTGTCCACTGCATGTCCGCAAACTGACCGACCATACATCACACACTGACACGTTGGTCAAGGGGTTGAAAGAAGGGGAACGCAAGCATCACAATGGGGCCATGTAAGCTGTGAAGGGGTGGAAAGGGGGTGTGGTGGCTGCAGCATTGTTGCAATGTGCAGTGGCAGTGGCAGTGGCCGTGGCAGTAAAAACAACATTTCAAATGCTTTGATGTGGCCCACAACTGGCATGTCAGCCCTGCATACCCATTCTCCAACCCTCAACCCTTCACTGCGTATGCCTCTTTCATTCACCCTTCATAACAAGCTTTTTTCCACCCCCTTTTGCCCTTCTGCTCCTCCCTTGCTGTGGCAGTTGCAACGCCAGCAAACATTTCAATCACACGGGCTGTAAAAAGCGCCAACCAAAGGACGCACCAAATGTAGCCAGCTGCAGGACGAACCAGTGATGGGGATTGGGGGTGATGAGAGTGAGGAGAGCGAGGAGAGTGAGGAGCTGTGAGAGAGAGGATGCCATCACTGTGGGGCAAATTCAATGACGCATATAAACTTCCAACGTCAGCGTTAAATGCGTTCGTGTCCAGGTCCATGGCATGCCAAGAGTTGCGATTCACTCATTCACTCACTCACACCCCCAACACTCATTCACCCACTCTCTCACTCTCTCACTCTCCCACTCTCTCACTCACTCAGTCACTCATTCACTCAGTTATTCACTTTGCCTCATTCGCATGCAAAGGCGACGTGCAAAAAAGTGAAACAGTAGCCAGGGAAAATGACGGAAAAGAAGAAAAACAAGCGACGAGAAAGAAAAAGAAAAAGGAAAATAAAAACAAAACGAAAAAAAGAAAAAAAGAAAACTCAATTCGATTTAATTAAAACCAATTTTCGACTTTGAGCTGTGCGTTTGGTTTTTATGTGAATGACTGAATACCCTGTAAATGACAGTAGAAGCAGTAGGGCATGCTTCTAACTGAAGTTTGGCAAATTTAAACAATAAACGTGACTAAATAAAGTATTAAACATTAAAAAAAATATTTAAATTAATAAATTTTATAATAATAGTTTGTAGAATTTAAAGATTTGTAGAAAGTTAGTGTACCATAATCCCCAAAAACTCCAATCTAAATAGTTGATAGTAAGTACAGGGTAATCACAGTTCGATCAGTCTCTGTTCAATTCATTTCTGACACAACAAAGAACAGAGAAGAGCAATAATAGCCATGTTATAGAATGAACCTGGAGATATCTCCTTCTATATAGAAGCATACACAAATAGGGATGCAGTTCAAATGGTTGCAACCCTGGCTGCTGCGTCAGTTGCAAGTTGCCACATTTACATTTTTATGCAAAGTTTCCTTTTTGGCACCACAAATAACATTTCGACGTGCAGTTGATTTTTTCCCATTTATTTAAATGTTGTTCAACACTTTTTCCAACTCTCCAAAAAAGTAGAAAAAATTCTTTTTTCCTTTCTTTTTTTTGAAAGCTGATTAAGTCGATGAAACGTGTTTGGAAGTTTAAAAAATGCAAACATTTCACACGAAGTGTTTTTCAAGGGTTTTTTTGAACAACAAATTCATTAGTTGCTGTCATTTAAAGTTAAATTAATTTAAAGGTAGGATAGGTAGATAAAACAGTGGTTAAAATGTAGTAAATTAAATGGGAAAATTAAAAAAAATATATTTTGTTATTTTTACTAAACACAAATCTCAAATACTACACTTCAGGGAATACCTAAATTTGTATCTTGCCAATAATAATACAACTTTTGTTGAACTTAGGTATGAAATTTTAGATTGAGATAGTTTTCAGTTCATTGTTTGTCGAGAGAAAGAAAAAAAATACCGAAAGAAACCATTCCTTTGATCATTTCCAGTTTTTGATAAGAAAGGAGGCTTAAATTAGTAATAATTATACTGAATGTCTTAACTAAATATTACGTATACTTAATATTTTTTACTATGTTCTCTGATACCAAAATCACTAACACTTTAAGTAAATAACTTGATTGGTTTGTGCTTAGAAGTCACAGTATTTTAACAGTTTAACTTATCTTAAGATAAATCCACCCATTTAAACTCCTTTTCTCTGCCCCTCTTTTCACTACTCATCATTCTGTTGCAACATGCACACATCAATCTGATGCCACACCATGTGGCAAGTGTTGTTGCCATGCAAATGGACAACAGCCTGCAATGCCGATGGGTTAATCAATGCAGAGACAACGTACGCATCTTGTTTGCTTTCATCCTTATCGCATATACAATTTTCGCACAATTCGCATAATATATTTTCACGCGAGTTTTTCGAGTTTTCCATTTTCCATTTGCCAGTTGGTAGTTGGTAGTGGACTGTGTATTGTGGACAGCAGACAGACGCTATCTCATTCAGTTGGATTCGCTACGCTGACGTGGCTGGGAGTGCATTGAAATCCACTTCATTTTCCAATGGGAAAATGCCCATGTGTGTGCGTGTGTGTGTATGTGTGTGTGTTGGGGGAAAGGGAAGGCAGGAGAGGAAAGTCACATTGAAGGGTATTAACAGTCATTATTCAATGATATCTGGCTGCGGACATTACAGGACAGGGACATCATCATTCGTGCGGAATATTCGGTCTCTGTAAATGGATCGATTTCGTTTTGCCAACCCCCCAACAGCCACACCCACTACGCCCACACATAGTCAGTTGTTTGTCTGTACTGTTTTTGGGCTCGACAGAGGATCAAGCCATGGCAGCCATTTTGCCACACACACAAACACACACACACACACACATACACTCGGATTGCATATGCATATCCTTAATTATGATTATTGTTATTTTCGACTCTGAATGGCGCATTTAATGTGCAGCTATTTTCCACTCTCCCCCCCCCACATTACCCAACCCTCTCCTGCCACGCCCTTCGCCCTTTCCCTCGTCTGGCTCGTTATGTTGTCATAAATTTTGCGCTTTGGTGGCGGCAGAAAATGACGTCTGGCCCATTAAAATATCGAGCCGAATCGTCACTGGACATTTTCAGCTCTCAACTCTCAATTCTCAACTCTCAACTCTCAACTGTCGACTGTCGTCCATTACCGCTTTCCTTTCTTGCCCTTTGCTTGCCTCCCCTTTGATCCTGTTGCATTATGACGCCATTTTTACTTACAGTTCGTTTACTATATCCAACGTTATTGATGTGCGCCATTTTGTTGAGTTTTATGCAGAAACTGTACAAATATGGTATCACTTACTATACAAATGGAGTATGGTAGTGCCCAAATTACCGTCTACTATATGTTGTTAATCGAGTCTTTAGAAAAAAAGTCTTAGTTGAGCTATATAGGAGAAAGACGGAGCTAAAGAATTGAGATATAGTTACATACAAACTATAACATATTTGTTATATTATTTAATTTGAATACTTTTTAAAACTATATAGAATGATTATATATAAAATGTACTCAAATTTCAATAGATCCTATCTAGTATTATTTGGTCTCAAACTCACTATTTTTTTATGACCATCCATATTAAGCTTCAATCTGCAGCTTTCTTAAAGTCTTCTTATATACAAATATTTTCAAACTATTAACAGATTTTAAAAGCTCTCTTCTGAGAAGCCAAATTAATTTTCCAAACTGTACACAGCTGTTACACAACATAATATCTGATAATTAAAATAAATGAAGCTAAACCAATCAATTTTCGATTTTCAGCTGGGGTAAAGCAAACACTCAACTATCGAATGGAATTGAATCTATTGACAAACATTTCCAAAACACTTTTGGCACTAACAATAATCTGAGTACTAAGTAAAAAGGTTTCACACAACATTTCTCTGTTATTTTTGTTTAGTTTTATTTCCATTTTCTTGGTTTTTTCTTATTTTGTTGCTTTTCTCATACCAAATTTATACCAAGTTGTATTTTTTTTGTTGTTTCCGTACGATCCATTGAACAAACATATGAAAAATCATTAGTTTTTAGTGCGGCGGGCAAACAATCAGAAAATTGGCACTTGAAACCCTTGCAAACAATTGATGTCGATTTGGATTTGGATATGGTTACTGAAGGGGTTGAGTTGGGGTCTCAAACTGGGTTCTGTGGGCTGTACGTTTAGTTTTAGCGAGCTCCGTTGTGTTTTTTTTTACGGCTTTCCGGATTTTTTCACACTCTCTTTTTGCGCCTCATAACGTATTCAAAATCAAATTGGTTTGCCATTCGCTCGGCTGTGCAAAAAGAGAAAAAAAAAACGAAACTTTTACTTTCCATTTTCAGCCCAGAAAATTGAAAATAAAAAATCATTTTTCGCACAATAAAATATTCGCAATGAAACCAAAATCGTTCCGAACCCGAAACTGATTCCAAAAAACCGAACCAAATCGCCAGAACACCCCCAAAAAAAAAAGCCCGAAATGGTCTAAATAGTTTCACAGACGATGGCATTGTATCGGGTCGCTGGACTTGTGGAATTAGTTGCGCCTGAATTGGTGTACATTTGCCACGCCCCCAGTATCCCCACTCCTTCTTCTTCTTCTTCCCTTCTGCCCTTTAACCCTAAAACGCTTTTTACCGCTGGTCAATTTGAAACAATGTTTTCTCGCTTGTTTTGCGTTTGATTTTATTTGATGTGTTTCGTTTTATTTGTTGCTCTTCTTCTTGCTTCTTTCTTTCCCCCCCCTCTTTATTTAACCCTTTCTTTGGTCCTCCTACCACTTGTTCACTTTTCCAATTGCATTGAAGCTTCAAATTGTTTCCCTTCAGTGGGAAAATTCATTGCCAAAAAGAGGAGTGAAAATTTGTGCACTGAAACTCAAATGATTTTCATTTCGATAAAACACATAATTCAATGATTTAGAAAATGTATTTAAATATGTATTTTATATAACAGTTTATAGTTATAAAAGTTGTATTTTATAAAAACATTAAAAAATATATAAAAAATTAAATTCTATATTTAAAAAAAAATATAAAGATTTATGCTTTATTAATAGTTAGAATCGAACCCATTTTGTCAAATTTGGATGAAAGAGTCCTCAGATATATGGTCCTCAGCTCAATATTTAAAGTTGACAATTTTCCCAACTTTGACTGATCATAACTCAGCCAAATGAAGTGATATCTCAAAAAGTCATACCTTTTTATACTCTGGACAACTAGGAGAATTAATCGCAATCAAAATCTAAAATTCTCAAAATCGAACCCATTTTGTCAAATTTGTATGATGAGACTTGACCTTTGAAATTTTGTCAAATATTGATAAATATACCAATACCGATTTTCTTAACATAACCATATAATCGGAAAAAAAAATGCAGAGAGTATTATACTGTCGGGCATCCCCGACTGTACTTTTCTTTCTTGTTTAATTAAAAGATTAATTTGGTATATTTATTTAAATTGTAGAAGCGTAGGTTAAGCACACTTTAATGTTTAATAATTTTAATTACTTTTAAGATTTTATTTTCTATATTTAAATATTTTAATCTTGAAGTTAAGCCATTGTCTTATGTTAAAATATTTATTTATTTTTAAAACATTTTTAATTTAAGTTTTTGAAGAACTCAAAATTTTCCCTTATTTCCCTCATTAATTTTGCAGCCTAGTCGGCATATTAGACATACTCGCTACTACTAACATATAGTAGCTATATATACTATATAGCATATATATTATTTACCAATACATGTGCATTCAAGTACACATATGTGTGTTGTTCATTTCAAGCATTTTTCTTGGCATTTTCTTGTTCATCGTCATCTAAATTTTCATTGGCGTTCTGTGTGTTGTGCTGTGCCTGTGTGTGTGTGTGTGTGTGTGTGTCTGCGTTTTTCTTTCGTTTTGGCCATTTGGCTGTGTTATTTGACTAACTGCCTGACGTGTTTTCCTCACACTGGTGATAACATAAAATTTTACTATTATGCGTTTTAGCTGCTTTCCAGCATTTTAATACAATATTTGTTTTTTCCGTGCCGCACACACACACACACACCCGCATACACACACATACAGTGGGAAGAAAAACCAAGGGAAAAAGTGCAAAGAACGCAGAGCAACAACAATGGGCAAATAACATTCAGTTCTTCCCTCTCTATGCCTCACTCTCCCTCTCCCTCTTCCACTCTCTCTCTCTCTCTCTTTCTCCATTGGCTGAGAATTCATGGACATGCAACGCGTCTGAAATTTACATTCAAATGTGTTTCGCTTAGATGCGAAAACCCCTCTCCCAACCCTCCCCCTCCTCCTCCCCCTCCGACCCCCTTGGAAAGAAAGTACCTCAGTGCAGCCAATTCCCCCGAGCAGCATATGTTCCAAGCTGGCTAGGGGGTGGGGTAGAAAAGGGGGCGGTTTGGTAGTGGTAGGCGGGGAGGGGTAAGAAACGGATTTTTGATGAAATTTCAAAAATTTCCCACTTAGCGGCAAAATGACTGACATTAAATTGATTTGCAAGCGAACGACATGACGAACGGAATCGGGAGAGCGATGCCAAAAGCCATTTTGGCCCCTTATTGGCGCAGGGTTGTGAGCAGCAGGGTTGCCATTGTCTTTGAAGCGGATTGTTAGATTGGCGGCGAAAATCAAAATTCCGTGCACACTTGAGCATTTCATTTAGAGTCTAAACTGCAAGGCAAAGTGTTGAGGAGAAAGGAGTCCCAAGGAGCGGGAGGAAATGGGGAAAACAGGGAGTCGTAGGAGTAAAGAGGGCAGTACGTACCAGAGGTGTATGTGTGTGTGTTTCGAGTGGGTCTTTGGGAGTTTGGCACAAAATGGAATTCAGGTTTTCATTTCTTTTCTTTCCTTTGACTCTTAACAATGCCTTAGCGATGAGTGTGTGTAGGTAGGTGTGTGTGTGTGTGTTTGTGTGTGTATTGCCTCATTGGGCTCTGGGTAGTAATACAAATTTAAAGTTATGTTTGCTCCAACGCAAACATTCTCTCATTTATTCATTTCGTCAGTCAGTTTTTCTTTCTCTTTGTTGCCCCAAAAGGCAAAAGTATTTTCCATTCTTCTTCTTCTTTTTCTTCTTCTTATACTTTGGCTTTTCATAAATTGTTGTATGTATTTTGCATTTCCACCAGAAAATGAGAAATGAATAAAATAAAATTTTATTTTATGCGTGCAACATGTGAATTTTTCTAACGCCCCTGAGGAGGAGGTGACTCCTCCTCCCTCTCCTCCTCCCCCTCCTTCATTTATTTGCCTTTTTCTGTATCATTAAATTTAACGTTTCATATTTATGGCCAAGAACGAAGCTTGTCTGTTGATTTGCCAGACATTTAATTATACTTAATCGGTGTACAGGGCATTATAATATTGTCACGTTTTCTAACAAAGATTTTTGTTAACAAAATTACCAGAAGATTGATCAAATTGAGCTCGAGGATCCTTTAGGAAAATGTTGAAGTCCTTGTCTTACCAAACTTATAACTCATTAAATAGAAAGATACACAAAAGATAGTTTTTGTAATTGATCTGATTTTCTATATGTTATAAAATTCATTCAATAAATATTTCAATTTATTGTCTTTTGCTTAAACCTAAGTCCACATAGGCTATGTAATTTATAAAAACTCAATTTGATTGAAAATTCTTAAATTTTTCAATAAATTTATATAAACAAAATTAATTGGCATTCAAATAATTATTGTTTGTAATAAATTATAATATTACTAATATCACAAAAAGTCTTCAAATCAATTACAAAAATTCTAAAATTTTATTATTTATTTATTTCCTGTTTTTGATTGATAATTTTACTTAATTAATTAAGTTTTTAAGCTATAAAATGCAGAATTTTGTACAGGATCATTGATCATTTCTCAAATTCTTAAGCAAAACAATTTAGATTTTTGAAAATTGATCATTTTTATATGATTAAACGAACAATTATAATGTAATACCAAAGAATTGTTGATAATTTGTTTGTAATTTATTGGGTTTTAGTGATAAAAATGTCTACAAAGATTTCTAAATATATCTACAAATTTTCAAACTTTTTTTTGAGTTTGAATTAAGACTTAAAGTGTCAAACTAATTTAAAGTAGTTTAATAATAGTTTCTGAATCTTTTTTATATATAACTTATTAAATAAATATTCTAAAAATCAGTTAAATAAATATTTTAATTAATTAATGAGAGCTAAAAACAAAACACTGACTAATCACAGTGTTAGTACAGCAAGTGAGGTCATATGACTTGATTAATCAACGATTAGCAGCTAAACTTAATCAGTTAGATTAGCGTTATCAATAAATAAAATGATGACGTTTTTCTTTCACTGCTTTTATCTTGGCCACAACTAAAGCGCCACAAACAAAAAGAAATCGAAACTGAAATCGGTTAAGTAAATTTGCGTTAAGTTTTTTTTGGCTTTTGCTTTGTTACTATTATTAAATTTATTTGTTTTTTATGTACTGTTATTGTTTTTAGCTATCAATCAAACTGCTACCAACTGTTGCTGTGTGCAAGTGTGTGTGTGTGTTGGGTGTATCGGGTGTATTGGGTGTGTGTGTTGGGTGTATTCTGATGGATGGCTGGCTGGTTAACTGATTGATCGATCGATCGTCAGCTGACTTTGGCCAAATGTCAGTGCTGTGTTACCTGTGCTGCCGTGTACGTAGTAGTTGTGCCTCATTCATCTAGAGACTGATTAACCACCAAAAGGGTTCAGTGGGGCAAGTGAGACAAGTGGGGGGGGAGGAATGTGGGGCACTTTGGTGGGGCATCAAGTGTTCGCTGCGTCATTCGAACGCAACACACGCAACATTCACTCATTCACTCATTCAAAAGTCAGTCACTTTGGCCAGTTTAGTCATTTGGACATCCGCCAGTTCAATTTGATTGATGGATGACTGAGGCACAAAACCAGACAAGGCGCACAGATTAAGATACGAATGCCATTCAATGTAGGTCGCCTAAACTGACAGCAACAGCACACTATTCAAGCTTTTCTGGCTACAGGGTTTGTAACAGTACAGAAATTGAGTTGTAAAAACTAAAGATTTCCAATGAAAAACACTTAAAAACACTTATTTAATAGTTTTATTAAATTTATTTATTATTTATCTATTACTTAATCTCTTTATATGCTCAAATTTAACTGTTATTTATTTATAATAATCGCTGATTAAATAAAATATTCTATTAAGAAAATGTTTACCAATATTGTTTGACATCAGATAGAGAGAGAGGGGCGGAAAGGGGAAAGAGGGAACGCTCAAACATTTATCACCTCAATCAAAATAAACTCAAATCTCTAAACACTTCCAACACTCCATTGAAATTGATTTCCTCGCATTAATAATAATTTTATTGATATTTTCGTTGGCTTTTCCATTGGCAGTGAAAATGCCAACGAAACCAGAGCAGGGTCGAATCAGAATCAGATCGTTTTTGGGACTCATCGCTGAGGCATGCATCGTCTAATACCTGATAAATCTGTCAGTTAAATGTTTAAATTGAAATCTCTCACCACGCGATGCATGCGCTCTCTTGGCCAAGAGGAAAACGCGACGGGCAGCGACGAGAGAATTGCCACAAGAGCTCTCAACACAAGGCAATCAGACAGAGAGAGACAGAGAGAGAGAGAGAAAGTAGTGGAGCTTGTGGAAAGAGAGGGTCGGAACAGAAACTCGACGAAATGAAAACAAACAAACAAACAAATCCACAAGATGCATTTGCGCTCAGTGCAGATACAATTTAGATAATTTGTATCTCAACAATGTTGTCAGGACGCGAGCGTTGACTGACAGATGTTTTGATTGGAGAGGGAGAGAGGGAGGAGATGCCACACACACATGCACACACACACACACACACACACACACACACACACACACACACACACACACACACACACACACACAGCACATACACACACACAGCAGTAGACCTAAAATTGTATCTGCCAGATACTTTTGCTCACTCGCGCTGTAGCTCACTACGCCTCTCCCTCTCTCTCACTCTCTCGCTCTCCCGTATAAGTGGCACATCTCAAATCAAAACAAATATTGAAAGAATAAAACGCTTAAGCAGCCAATTCAATTGCCCAGCGAGCGAAAAGCAGTGAAAGATTTATGAGCAATGTTCCCGGTATTTATGGCTCGCTCTTAAATTATTTTGCAGCCATGCTCATCGCTCAACCCCTGACCTCACACCCATGCCTGACACCACCCCCACTCCCATTTCGACCCCCACTGTGACCCCAAACCTCCATTGCAGCCCATTAAAAGTGCATAAAAGCCTTAAACTGAAGCGATCTCAAGTCCCACCCGAAAAAAAATGCTTCACAAATTGTTTATTTTTTTCGCAACGGCTGCACAGCAGCTAAAAAGTAAATAAATACATCGGTTAGAGTATAGAATAGAGAATATATACCTGATTTCTATATATATTTTAGCTACATACACAGACACCTGCCGTTATACTATATAAATAATTTGTGAACCAATTAACGCCACTCAAATTGGGGAACTCCCATTGTGATCATTGAGAGAGGAGAATGGAGAGGAGAGTGGAGAGGAGAGAGGAGAGAAGAGTGGAGAGGAGAGTGGAGAGGAGGGTGGAGAGGAGAGTGGAGAGGAGGGTGGAGAGGAGAGTGGAGAGGAGAGTGGAGAGGAGAGTGGAGACTGGAGAGGAGACTGGAGAGGAGACTGGAGAGGAGACTGAAGAGGAGACTGGAGAGGAGACTGGAGAGGAGACTGGAGAGGAGACTAGAGAGGAGACTGGAGAGGAGACTGGAGAGGAGACTGGAGAGGAGACTGGAGAGGAGACTGGAAAGGAGAGTGGAGAGGAGGGTGGAGAGGAGAGTGGAGAGGAGAGTGGAGAGGAGAGTGGAGAGGAGACTGGAGAGGAGACTGGAGAGGAGACTAGAGAGGAGACTGGAGAGGAGACTGGAGAGGAGACTGGAGAGGAGACTGGAGAGGAGACTGGAAAGGAGAGTGGAGAGGAGAGTGGAGAGGAGAGTGGAGAGGAGAGTGGAGAGGAGAGTGGAGAGGAGACTGGAGAGGAGACTGGAGAGGAGACTAGAGAGGAGACTGGAGAGGAGACTGGAGAGGAGACTGAAGAGGAGACTGGAGAGGAGACTGGAAAGGAGAGTGGAGAGGAGGGTGGAGAGGAGAGTCGAGAGGAGAGTGGAGAGAAGACTGAAGAGAAGACTGGAGAGAAGACTGGAGAGAAGATTGGAGAGAAGACTGGAGAGAAGACTGGAAAGAAGATTGGAGAGAAGACTGGAGAGAAGAGTGAGCCAAAAGTGATTGCTGATTAAATTTCCACTAGGATTATTTATATAAATATATATATCTTTAGATCTTTGGGTCTCTTATTTTAACCCTAAGTAGAAACTACTCAGTTCTTCTTAGAGTTAAACTAAGAGACCCAAATCCAAAGATATATATTTTTATATAAATAATTTTTAACAAAAAATACCACATAATTTGTCCTAATTTTAGTATTTTCCACTAAACGATATCAAAATTGATCGCTTCGACTAGCAGTGACTCAGTTAATTGATCAAATTGGTCACGAAGAAGCACCGAAAAAAGGCAGCTAAAAGGGCTAGGGGGGGCTAAGGGGGCGAAGGGGGCGCAAAAAGGGCGTGTAGTCACTAAAACAATACACAATCAACCAAATACCATAAATCAGCGTCACATTTGAGACAGTTTATTTGTTTAATTTCAAAGCAAAGATTCTTTTTGTTTTCCAAGTAATTTTGGCACTTTTGTGGACTGTTTGTGGATTGTGGACTGTGGGTTCTGTTTGACATCAATCAAGTGGGACAAAATGTATTGGAAAGACAGGCAGATTTACGTACAACAAACTATATAGAATTGCTTAACAAAATGAATTATTAGCGGCGCCCAAAGAAAAAAAAAAAAAAAAAAAGAAGAATTAAAAAAAAAGAAAACAAAACTTATATTAATCAAAAAGAAATATCAGGTGTTAAATACTATGACTTTGGCCACGACACAGGTTGCTCAATCAATTTCCAGGCGAAAACTTAAGCCCAGACCAGACCTCCAACAGAAATGAAAAGAAAATGAATGGAAAATGAAAACCGAAATGTTGAAACTTATAAAATCAGTTCATGATGGAAGAGCGATCGCTGGTGATCCATCTATCATCTATCATAATGCTGTTTTAGGCCCGAATCGAGAATTAATCCGTCAAGAAACATAACTGTGTTTGCCGGCCCCGATTGCCAAATTCACAATCGATCAAAGAGGGTAACAACAACCACAACAACAACAACAACAACAACAAAATTTAAAGTTGGTCAGAATACTTAAGAGATCTTCAAGCTTCCCAAAAGTCTCAAAAGGCCCAAAAGTGCTACGTTGGTCAAGCAAAATTAAGTGATTTAAACGTTAATTCCTTTGATGGATGTATGAGTAAGTGTTTGAGTGTGCTAGGTGAGTGTGCGAGTGTGCTAGGTGTGTGTGTGTGTGCGTACTTAACACTTATCATTTACAAAAGGCAGCGCCTGGGCCAATTAGCTAGTTAGCCCAGTCAAAGTGTCGGCATTGATCAAAACCTTTTTGCCGACAGCTTTCAAAGCCACCGACGTTGGCGCCCTCCACCCCTTATAGTGCCTCCCCCTACCCCCTACCCTACCCCATAAAAATAATAGAAGTTATAGTCAAAATTATCCCATTTAGCGGGTTACATTTCCCGCTTAATCCAGTTTTTACATCTGGCTAAATTTGCACTACCATAACCACAGCAACAACAACAGCAACTGCTGACGTCATAATTACTCTCGTTGTTGTTGTTGTTGTTGCTGTGGAATACTTCATATTTTTTATCGCCTACCGATAATTGGCGGCGCTACGCGTTGATTCAAAATAAACAATGACCCACAAGCAGCACCAAACCACAGCTGTGGTTGTTGTACTCTATGCGGTTGTTCTAGTTGTTGTTGTTGTTGTTGTTGTTGTTGTTGTTGAACTCACGTCGCTGTCAAAAATTAACAACCACAAAATCTGAGTTATTATTGCTGCAAAATACGCGTATTTGCGTTGTCTTTCAAATAAACACAAAAAATTTATAAAAATAAAAATTGTTTAATAAAATTAACTATTTTTATTGCTGATAAAATATTTAAATTTCATGTATAAAATAATAACAACTTACTCTTTTCATAAAATTTGTTTTTAAAGTTAATTGAAAATCTTATAATATAAATATGCATATATTAACAAATTATTTATAAAAAATATATTTAATTATATAATTTAAATATAAATTTTATAAATTAAACTGTTTTTATTGTATATAATTTTTATTAAAAATTCCAATTTTTCTTTTTCTCCAACAAAACTCATTGTAAACAAATTCTTTTCAGCTTTCTCCTTAGAAATATTCTTAAATATTTAAAGTTTTATTACCTAAGTTTATTGTTTAAAAATCATGTTAAATGTCATGTGGATTTGGTTCTATAAACACAAAATCAAATAAACTATAGATGTTAATCGCTCTACTAAACCTAATTGAGTGGGACAGATCGTAATCTAACAAGTTGATAAGATTCTTAATAAAATCATTTAGAATTTTTTATTCTTTTCTATTTCTTTGTTTTTTAAGTTCGATACAAATAAACAAGATCGTAAAGATGAAAATCAGTTTCGATTTGATTTCGGAACGAAAGAACATATTGAAAATATTTTACGGTTTTATGAGAGCATTAAACACGACTTGAGACAGAATTCGAAGTCGTTAAGGGAAATACTTTCTCAAGACTTTCACATAAATAAACCCAGAACTAGGGATTTGAGAAGAGAACTGAGCTGATCTTAAGATGGAGTCGGAGAGAGGAAAGAAGAGGGGGAAGAGGAGAGGAAAGGCAGAGAGAGAGGGAGATCGAAAAAGTGACGAGCGATTGCCGCCTGCAAGTGTCAATATAAAGTAACAACTTTATTGAACCTTATTTATTCGAGGGCGAACCAATAAAATGGGCAACTTTATAATGATGCACATAAATAACGATTCCCGCAAGAGGCAAACAAAGCGCAAAACAAGACAGAAAACAACACGAAAGAAGAGAGACATGTGCATAGAGAGAGGGAGAGAGAGAGAGAGAGAGGGAGGCAGAAACAAAGTCAAAGACGAAGACAACAACATGTCAACAACGAATGGCATTGAGGATCTCTGAGTCTGAGTCTCTGAAAGACTTGGCGGGAAGTTGGCTTTGATTTGTTGTCAGCCAAATCAACAGCAACAACAACAACAACAACAACAACTACAACAAAAACTCAAGTGATCGAGAGAGAAACACTGCGATGACTAACACCTGGAACAACAGGCGGATGTGTGAATCAAAGGAGCCCCCGGAAATCCAAGAAAAGGTTTCAAACTCAGAGGACTGACTGGTAAAAAAAAAACCTTTGGTAAAAAAAAAAAAAAAAAAAAAATAAAAATAAAATTAATAGAATAACTAATTAAACAAAAGACAAAGATATTATAGTATACTAAAGCCTTTAACAAAATTATTATTTCAATTATTAGATCACTTAAAGCCCTAACGATGAAAAATTTAATGAAATAAGTAATGAATAAAATATAAAAATTTAATAATGCAGAGATTTAGAAATATTATATTATTATAGTATACTAAAGCCTTTAACAAAATTATTATTTCAATTATTAGAACGCTTAAACGCATACAAAAGTCCTTATAATGAAAAATCTAATGAAATAAGTAATGAATAAAATATGAAAATTAAAAAAATGCAGAGATTTAAAGACTTTATAAATAAAATAGTTGAAAACTTTAATAAAAACAAGTAAGAAAGGCTACAGTCGAACGAGCCGACTGTAAAAGACCCCGTACTTGATCTGCATGACATATAAACAGACTTTCATTCCAAATTTGTTGGCTCTAGCACTTGTAGTTGAAAAGCTCTAGGTGTTCATATGGACGGACGAACAGACAGACAGACGGGCAGACGGACATTGCTATATCGACTCGGCTGTTGATGCTGAACAAGAATATATATACTTTATGGGGTCGGAAAAGCCTCCTTCTGCCTGTTACTCACACTTCGCTTCAGACAAACTTAATAGACCCCTCTACTCTTTTTTAGAGTACAGGGTCTAAATATTAAACATTAATTTCTACTACAGCAGAAATCACTTAAAATTCAATTGACAAATACAAATACAATAAAATAGCAAATATATATAAAAATCAGACAAATTATTTGACTTTGTTAAATTCTGCATAAAATTAGAAATAATCCAGAATATATAAAGTTGTTCCAAGTGAATTTATCTAAATTATTTCAGTTAAGGAATAAATAAATATATTAGTAAAGCTGTTTATACACAAGAATAACAATAATTATTGGCTTATAAATTGTTGGAGTACAGAGTACAGTGTGTGCTAAAAGTAATGTGTGTGACAAGGGATAGAGGAATTATTGGGTCGTAGTGCCTGCTATCACTAATTGCGATATTGAGCCATGTGGTTTGGACGAGAGCCACAAAACAGAGCAAAACAAGGGAAAACGGAGTGGAAAGTGGAAGGGAAATGTGAGGAAAATGGAAGGAAAATGGGAGGAAAAGCGTGAAAAATAATCGCAAACAACGCACAATTTATAAATTTATGCAAAAACTCAAATTTATGAGACACAATATCGTGTGGAGTTTTATACGGTATTTTATATGGTATTTTTTTTCGTTCTCCCCTCGTTTGTTTGTTTGTTGTTGGAAATAACAATAACAAATTAATGGTTAGTTGTTTATAACTTTGGCTGGGGCTTAATCGTGTTACAGCTTGTAAAATGGACGCATCGTTGGTTCGACGACTTTTAGCAAAATAGCAAAAATCATTTTCGACCGCGAGTCGAATGGAGTCGTAAAATTATGAGAGACACTGTTAAGCTCTGCGGGATCAGTTGAAGCGCCCAACGGTAAATAATGCACTCAACGATGGAGAGGTATACCTATACCACTACCTATATATATACCTATATATATATATACGATATGTGGTTGGAGGTAGACAGCCAAAAGGGATTTAGGATATTTGGATTTTTTATAGTTTTGGCTTAAAACACACGAAGCGAAATTTACGACCTTTGAGCTTGATTATAAACCAAATCGAACCGAAATCGTATCCAAAATCGTATCCGAAAACTGAAACGAAACGAACCAAACTGAATCGATGTTTCGAAAATGTTAATAAACAATTTTAATTTAATTCGCTTTGACTGTGAAGCCGGTTCCATATACGACTGACTACGTCAGAAGAGTGAAAGAAGTGAAAGAGACTGAATTTTAGACTTAAGAGTTATGTTGAATAGTGCTTAAATTTCATAACAAATTAAGTTATAAATTTATAAAATATTTAAAAACAATTGAGCTTAGTTATGATGGAATTTGTGGCTAAGAGATAACTATTTAAAATTGGATTTTTATACTTTTAAAATGATTTACTCAATTGAACTAAAAAATATAGTTTAGAGTTAACTTTGGCATGGAAATTTTGGAGAATAAATCACTTTAATACTAAAGTGAAATTATTTCAAAACCAACAAAATGTATTTAAAATTTTTTTAATATTAATTATAATACTAAAAGTACTAAAAGTCATTTAAGTAAGATTCTTAAGCTAATTGAAATAAATAAACAATTTAAGTGCTCATTATAGTATAATATTATAGTATTATAGTATACATAAGCAAACAAACCCCCAGAAAAAAGCTTATCTTTCTAGACTCCATGCTAATCAATCAATAAAACTCTGCTCCAAATCTACTTAAATTAAAAAAAAAAAAAAAAAAAAAAAAAAAACTTTACAGTTTGCTCGACATAATTTCACAGATTCTTCGCGAGATTTAAATAGATTGCGATATGGATCTGGGCCATATCGAAATCGCTGCTATACTAATTACTGTTTAATTATGCCTATTTAGGAAACTTGAAGTTTTGTCAGCAAGAAAACGAGAAACTGAGGAATTGAGAAAATGAGAAACTGAGAAACCGATCGACTGTTGATGGCATTCATTTAAATTAATGTCTGATCGTTTAAACCGCAACACATTCTATCAAATGGTCTCAGTAACTTGTCTACTATTGTTAATGATTTTTTTTTTTTTTTTTTTTTTTGTTGGGTTTTTAATTAATGCGAATTTTGTGATATCTTTGGAGCTCGTCAGCGTCGTGGCATAAATGTTTTACGATCTGAATTGTTTTGCTGCTGATTTTTCAGTTTTATTCAGTTTTTTTTTTTTTTTTGGTTTTTTTGCCATTAAATTTTTGATTAAGACGAACTTGGCCAGAAACCGAAAACGAAACCAGATTTAAGATATTCATTTTTTTTTATGTTGTTGTTGGTTTTATTACCGATTTCTGATTGGAAATTATTGATATTTTTTGAGCTGAGGCTAGAGGAGAACTAACTGTTGATGATCAATTAGAGGAATTTGCTTTTGTATCAACTTTAGGTTTTTTTTTTTTTTTTTTTTTTTTTTTTTTTGTCAACAACTTTTTGGCGCCATAAATATCAAATTTATAATTATTAAGTTGAGTTTATTGCTTTTGTTAATTGTAATTTATTTGATTGATTTATCGTCCAAATAAATAAATATTTATCAGACGAGTTTTGCAATCAGTCGCTAAATCGGTTCATATTTTAGTTCAAAATACAAAATATTCAACTCAACACGTGGATATTATTATTATTTTTCTTTCAAATGATTTCCATATATATATATGATCTTTGATCGCGTCAAAGTCATAATTCAGCTTTAGTTGACATTTCTCTGTTTTTCATCTTCGTCTTCTTCTTCTACTGCTGATTTTGTGAATTCTTTCAGTTGGAGAGAAGATTTACGTAGCACTCATAATTCAAAAATGGATGCGTGAATCGGACCGTGTTAATCCCCGGGACCCATTAAAAATAAATCCAAGGCAATGCGGCCATCAAAATAACTCGTAGATCTCGGCAAGATCTTCAGATTGGATCGTTTAATTCTGACAATTTACGTCGCACAAAAAAAACTCGTGGGTGTAGTGTAGTGTAGTATATAGAAATGGTTCCCGATCTCAATCGCAATCCCGATTATGATCGTATCATAAATTGGTAGATATATACGAGTGGGATTCGCTTAATAATTTTTTTTTTTTTTTTTTTTTTTTTTGGCATTTGTTTTTGGGATTGCTGCCCGGAAGACAATGACGAATGACAACGACGACAACATTTAAATTTCATTTCTTAATCTTTATTCTTTTCATAATTTCATTTGAATTCAAATGAGTTTTTAATTCCTTTATGGCCTGAGCTTTGACCATTCACTCCATATACATATATTATATAGATTCCATAGCTTCCACAAAATCATATTACAATGTAAAATTAGCATAAGAAAAGAGAAACTTTAACTCGATCAATTCTGATTGAGTTCTCTATATAATTTAATTTATTTAGTTATTTTTTAATACATTTTTAAGTGCTTTTTAAACTGTTGGCAAAAATCGACATTTACAGGGTATTTAAAGGTCAACTAGCTTAAAAGTTAGCTTTTAATGAATTTAAATGTTATAAATTTTTATTTTCCCTTTTTTATAGAAAATTTTTGACTATTTAGTAGAGGTATTCCTGTGCTGAAGGTGTGTTTTTAAAATCAAAAATGTTCCTGGAAATTTTTAAAATATTTGACAACAATTTTTTCTTAAAATAAATTTTAAAAATAATAAAAAATAATTGTAATTTATTTAAAAATTTAGTAGTTTTGACTTTCTCTTCATTTTCTCCCATTCTTCTTAACCTTCTACGCTTCGCTCTTCTTTTATTATTATTAATATTGAATTTTACAAGTATTTTTTTTTTTGGTGTTTATTGTCCATTAAGCGTTGAGGCTAATTCCATAATTCCGCAATTCCGTAGCGCAGTGTTCGGTTTGCATTAAGACCACATTATCTGAGTTTTAAGCCGTTAATTGTTGACGAATGCCGACCATAAAACGTGACGCTCGACGAAAGAGACGAAAGCAGCAGGAGAATGAAGAAGAAGAAGAAGACGATGAAGAAGCGTCGACAGTTGAGTGAAAATGGTGGAAAAAGACGCTTCTTTATTGATGGCCAATGGCGACGCTTCCCCCGTCCTCCACTTCCAGCGTGCCCCCCTCCCCCAACAAGCATAGCCGTTGCACTTGTTGCTCCAATCGGAGTTCTCACTTAATGCCTCGAACTCGAAGATCGTAAAACTTTTTACGAGTCACCAATTAACCGATGATAATCAAATCACTTGAGTACATTTGCTCCTCCCCCTTTCAATTCCCCCTCCCTTCATTCTGTCCTTCCCCTCCCCTTCACTGCTCCTTTCCACGCATAATTCTTTAGACGCCTGTCGCCAGTTGGATTGACGACTTTTTGTCCGTTCGTCCATCTGTCCCTCTCTAGGGTAATAAATACTTTTACGATTCTATAATTTGATTTGGGCATTTTTATTTAATATTTCGTCGACTTTGCTGACTTCGCCTCCCCTTCCCCTGCCCCTTCACCTCCTTTAAATTGGCCTAAGCTTCCTGTTGTCGTTGTTGTTGTTGTCTCTGTCTTCTGCTCTTCTTCTTTGCCGCACATTAAGTTTTTTATGTGTGCGAGATCGTAAAATTCGTTTGATAAATTATTATTTGGAATTTCGATGCTAAAAAAGGTTCGTCTATTTAGCTATTCCAATATTCCGATCGGAATCGATTTTAAGAATGTAAAATTTTTAATTCTAATTAGAAGTTATGCATGACAGTTTGTATGTGTGTGTGTTAGTTTTGCTTATACTGAACGAAATCCTGCTTTCGTCAAGTGCTGTTGGTTGAGTTGGCTGACGAACAGCAGACGAAGCAGCAAAGCGCAAAGCAACAAAACTATTTACATACACATACATATATACACTATTTAGCTGCTTTACATTGTCACACACACACACACATACACACGCCCGCACATTGCAAAAAATGTCAGACAGAGAGACAAAATGTCGAAAACGCGACAGCTGCAGCAACAGCAGCAGCAGCGCAGTAGCGCTGACGAAAACAGCAGCAGCAGTGGCAAAGCAACAACAACAGCAACAAATTAGAGCGAGCCACCTTCACACATACACAAACACACACACACACATACCCTTGCATAGCCAACCCACTGTGTGGGAGTGAGTGAGCCAGCGCATGCGAGTGAGAAAATGTTGTTTTGAACTGTCATAAATCTTAATTGTGGCGGAGTGATGGAATCGGAATTCACTGTTGTACCAAAAGGGTGATGTGCTGATGAAACGCTGCAGCTAATTTGAGAGAGTGTAGCCGAAAAGAGACTCAAAATAAACGAAGAGACCGAGAGAGTGAGAGTGAGCGCTTGTGTGAGCGTACACATTTCCCCTGCGCTTGCATGTGCTGTGTTTCGTTTCCATATTGTACACACAGCGCAAAACATAAACAAGATTTATTGCAGTTCCCAATTGGTGTGTGCTTGTGTGCGTGCGTTTGCAGGGGAAGTCGCTCTAACCGCCATGCGCAATCGTTTGCTGCTCTCTCTCTTTATCACTCTCTCTCGCTCCCCCTGAAAGCGCGCTCTCGTCGCGCCGGCCGCGCGCCACATTTTCAGTCAACAACAGACCTTTGCAGCGAACGATCATGTTCGAGAAGCTCTGTGGCGCGAGAAACTCGAGAAATACGTAAAACGTAAAAAGGGTGAAAGAAAAAAGCGCGTGGACAGAATCGCGCTGTCGCTGCCGTCGTCGTCGTCGTCGCCACCGACGCAGCCGTTGTAATTAATTAGCACAGACGCTAGCGTCGCTGTCAGCGTTGTGCGTGAACGAGACAGAAGCACATTTAATCACAGCATTTGTGACAGGCAGCAGCGTCGTCAGCTGCGTCGTCAAAATTGGGGGAGGAGAAAAAAAGAAAGAACGAAAGAAACACACACAAAAAGCAAAGCAGCAAAGTAATCAACACGCTGCGCTGTCGACGTCGCGTTCTTTGGTGGGGGCGCCAACAACAACATAAGCTATACGAAAAACAACAACAACAACTGCGCAATGCGTTGCGCCGTCGCTTAACGCAATCGAATCAGAAATTGCCGTCGCCAAATGCGCGCTTCGTGTTAACGAACGTCGTCGTCGTCGTAGTAGTCGTCACATCGTCGTTGTCAGCGTCGTGTTTCAAGTCCAACTCTCGTCAAAAGCAACAGCAACAACAATAGTAAAGGAGAAGAAGAAGAGGAACGCCGCCAACGCAGCTTCCAGGCTCCCAATACTCCATTGAAAAAGCAGACAAAACGAAACGACGAAACGAAACGTGCGCGTCGCTGCCACCGCGCTTTGAACTTCATTTTTTTGGTATCAATCAGCAGAGGCAGAAGCCAGTCGTAGCAGCAGCAGCGTCAGCAGAATACGCAAACGCATTGTTGTTGTTGTTTGTGTCTGATTCTTGACTGAATCAGTTTGACAGCCGACGCGACGCAGCAAGCAGAGGCAGCAGTGGAAGAAGAAGAAGAGGAAGAAGCGACCCGAGACTGAGGGACTGAACTCAACTGTGAAGAAGCAGCAGCAGCAGTACCAGCACCAAGCAGCAGAAGCGACGCGTCGCAGCCAGTGACGACACGGTAACGCCGACACATTCATTCGCTGTTCGACTCTCAAACGAGTAACGACGGAATCCGGATGAACCGCACAAAACGCACACACACACACAAATCGAAACAACAAAAGCAGCAACAACAAAACCAAAACACACACGCACACAACACACATACATGTAAAAGCAAATGCGAGCGAATTGTGTGCGACTGCGACGCGTGTTCTGAATATATAAAAACAAAAACAACAACAAATTCAATTATTTAAATCAAAAAAAAAAAAATTCAAACTGAACGCCATCTATAAAAGTGTGATAAAAGATAAAAAAAATAAAATTAAAACAAAATGAAGTAAATTAAAAAAATAAATTATTTTTAAAAAGCGTCGCAGAACAACAACAACAGCAACAACACATGCAGCATATCTAGTCAAAATTCACAACAAAAACAACAACAACAACAACAAAAGCAAAAGAAATTAACAATTGCACGTGAAATGTTTAATTAAGACTGAAAACAACAACAAATACAACAAAGCAAAACTTACAACAACAACAACAAATGGTTCAACAAAAGTATACGTAAAAGCAACAACAACAACAACAAATATTAAAATATATTTATTAAATTAAACTACAAATAAACAAATATTTATATGTAACAATATTTTGCTCACCAATGAAAACAAATAAAGTTACTTAAAAAATTAAATAATATAAAGTAAAAAAAAAACATAAACAAATCAATACAAAACTTAAACGAAGTATACGATTCAAATGCAATTATTAAATTAAATACAATTAAATAACATAAATATTTAACATAAAATTTTCTGTCTGCCATATTGAGAAATATTAAATATATCTACAAAAATATATATAAAACTATATAAAATAAAATAAAATTAATTACACTATTTAACACACAAGTTATACGCAGCTCAAAACGCTAAAAATTCTATACGAAAAATATAAAAAAATATTTAAAATTTAAGTACCAAGTGCAAAGAGAATTCATTAACAAAAAGTTCTAAAAATTTAATAAAATTAGTTGAAACATATGAATATTGTGTCAAATTAAAATTAAGTTTAACAAATTCAATTGTGTGAAAGAGATAGCAAAACTCCCCTACAAAACTCCCACAACAAAAATCTGTTTTTCAAAAATTTAAATAAAAAACCAACAAAATTCAACAAAATCTGAAAATGTTGCACGAAGCTTTGATGCTCGAAATCTACAGACAGGCGCTAAATGCCGGGTAAGTGGATAATACCTAAGAATTTTGAATAGAGCTGGGGTTATAGAAGACTAAAGAACATTTATTCTGAGAGAGTTTAGTTTAAAAATGTTTTTAAAAGTTAGTTTAGTCTTTAGTTCCCGACTTGTTGATTAATAATTAAATCAGCATTAAATTTTTAAGACTTTTTTAATACTTAAATACTACTTAAAAAATGATAACAGATTTTTTTTTAGAAATTTTAAAATGTTTACAAATATTTCGGAGCGACTTCAAATAGAATTTTAGTACTAATTAGCACGATTTATACCTAATAGATTTTTATCGAATTTTGAGATTCAGAATCTTAACTCATTATGAATACTTGTTGTCACTAAATTGTTGCAATTGTATCTCAGTGTTGTTGTTTTCTGGCTTGAGATACTTGCTTTAAATCGGTTTTTTGAAACTGGTTTGCAACGATAAACCACTCACAAAAATATCCGTCAAATCAAACTGGTTAATCAGAGAACGTATGTGTTATCGTATTCAGTAATCCATTAAATTATTGCTCTTGATTCTTATTTGTTATTTGTTAATTTGTAATGTTTTTTTTTTTTTTTTTTTTTTATACTTGTTTTTGCATAATCGATATCAAAAAATAAAACTGACGAATCTGGCAAGCACCTGTCGTTATAAATTCTCGATCACAGCTAAGGCCATATATATATCTTTATATATATAATATATAGATCCAGAGACACCCACTTAAAGTCGCACAGTTTTCAAATTTGAAAATGATTTATAATGATGGAAAAGGCAGAGGAAGAAAACATATTTTTAGCGGGAATACTATCTAGAATTCCCTCTAAATCGAAACTGTTCTATTGAACAAGTGCAAACAAGTTAATGATTATCTGTTGCTTAAATCTGTTCATAGACATAACGATTAAACTCGTTTCCGATACATTTATCGATTGAAATTGCAGCAAAGTTGGAGTGAATTAAGTTAAAAAACAAGTTTAGTTAACTCTTTGAAGGAAATGCAACAAATTGTTTGTATTGTTTTCGTATTTTCCGCTGTTTTTCATTCAATATGTATCGATTTTCCGATTTGTTTCGCAGTTTTCAACGATTTTCCAAGGCGAAAAGCTTTGATGACGTATATAATTAATAAATCATCAGTGAGATTTCTCGAGCCAAAAACTTGAAAATCAAAATCATTTATGTTCATGTGGGTGTATCTGTATCTGTATCTGTTGCTCTATCTGTAGCTGTATCTGTATCTGCATGTGTGCCTATTACTAAAAGATTTATGCTCACAATTTGCAGTCAACGGAGGGGGAGGGGGGGAAGAAGAAGCGTATGAAATTTGTGTAGTAATATTAAGTTTAATGGCAGAGATTAGTCATGCGATCAATGTATCTGTTAGTACAAGTATCTAAGTATCTTTATGTGGTATGCGTTTACTCTGTTTACTGTGATTTCCTTGATCAACTCGTCAATCTGTTGACCAACTATTTTGTTTATTAATTAGACAATTCTATCTGGTAATTAACTGCATTCATCGCGTTGCGTATAAATCATTTTGATTTAAGCTTCATCAACTAACAAGATTTCATATTATGATTGCCAACAGGGAAAACTTGTTGCAGTTGTCGTACTCCCGGTAGTTCCCGTAGTCCCCGTAGTCTCTGTAGTCCCCGTAGTCCCCGTTGCTGTGGTTTTTCATACCAACTAATGTTTATATGCTCAGTTTTAATCACAATTTGCAATCTTTAAATCCAATTAGCCAACAAGCTCGCAACTAAGCGTTAGTATTTTGTATTAAAAGTATCTGTAGATTTTCTAGTTAACTGGAAATATTAAAATGACTCACATTTAACTATCAAAAAGTCATCAATATACTGAGACTATCAATCAATGGGATTTAACTTTCTAAGTATAGTTCGTGGAATAAGTTAACGCACACTGACTGATCGCTATAAATATTAATTTGTTTATAAAACCTGTTTAACTAATAATTCTTTTAAAAATCAAACTAATTATTGACATCACTTCGGACATAGAATCACTACTTTAGTTAACTTAATAAATGATTTGTAACTAAATTAATTTATTCATAATTTATTTTTAAAGTTTCTCCATGAAAATAAAAGACAAATTCGATGACTAATTACATTGCTCACAAGTTGTCGCTTATTATAAGATAAAGTATCTCTATTTTCTCTTTGACTTAATGTTCTCAACTTCCAATCAAGTCATAATCCGTCAGTCGATTATTGATCAAGTTTTGATTGTTGCCATTTCCGTACAAAATCATCAACAAATCAACAGCAACTCATCTAAAATTCCCCATAAAAAACCAAATGTCAATTGCACCCACGTCTAAAAGTGTTATAAATATAAAAAAATAATAATAAAATGAAACTTTTCTAAGATTTTGCACAATACGAAACTATTTTATTGAAGACTTTATAAAAGTATCTTTTGTGAGTTATTGTTGGAACTGAGAAAAACATTAAGGAAATAAACTTTTAATGGAAATAATTTACAAATCTCTGCAATAATAAATGATTAAAAGAATATTTAATTTATGCAAAATATGTGGAATCGTTTCTTTTTTTTTTTTTTTTTTTTTTTTTTTTTATTTTTACTTTTCATCGTCAGTTTTATGAGCTGCGCTGAACAAAAAATGGAAATAGATCTAATCAAAAATGCTTTTAGAGATGGACAGATGCAGAGAGATAGAGGAAGAGAGTAGGAGGGAGAGGGAGAGGGAGATAATCACGATGATGAGCTTCGATCATAATTCACACAGTTTGAATTAAAATCCATTGTTCCAAAAATATGCATACATAGTCCGATTTTAACGATATTTACGAGCAAAACTTGTCAGCCCCGCAGCTATAGATGGACACAGAGTGCAGAGGGTTGGGAGAGGGGTGAGAAGGGGGTGGAGGGCGGGGGGCGGTATTTCAAACAGCTGGCCACAGTTTCGTTTTGGTTTATGGGCCGTTGTTGGATTTGAATAACAAATGAAATGTTGACATATGTTTCATATTGTTGCCATTGTTGTGCCACTTGCTCTTGGTCCACACACACACACACACAGTCATATCCTATATACACACACATATATATCTGTATCTGTAGCAATAAAGTTTTCAGTCAGATTTCACGATTTACCTAGCTCTACTTTTCGCAATGCGTGAAAGTCTTTCAAAAAAAGCTTTCTCTAATGAACTTTAGCATTTGCTGAACAGAGAAAGAGAGGGAGTGAGAGGGAGAGCTAGCTGTCAAAGGTAGCTGCTCTCCCGCTCTAACTGTTCTTAATGAGTGTCAATCTAATTTCTTTGTTAAGTAAACAAAATTTGCTAATTATTAAGTGCTTAATCACAAGATTGAATGCATAACTGGATATTGTATAATCAGAGGGGAAAAAAGCTGGGATTCCAGGCTAAAATCAATCCTAAACGATACCAGATATAGAGCTATACAAGATATTAATGAATTGAGTATATAATACTGGATTTAAGTGCGAATGATTCTAATCAAAAATTAAAAAATGTAATTAAACTTTTCTTAAATATATATTTAAGTATATAACAAATGTATCTTTAATTTGTTAACTGTAGTACCAGGGGATTAACCCCATAACAGTCTACACTTCCTCTAAGAATTATCTTTACATTAAGCTTTAAAATCACTGTTAATTTACTTAAACTATTCAAGTACAGTGGTATAAATTGCTTAATAATAAGTTAAAATTAAATTAAACAACTCTTTTAGCATAACTAACAAATGTTTTCTCTCTTTCCCTCTCTCTCTCTCTACCCCTCTCGTTCACTCCGTTTAGCGCACTGCCCACAGCACGTCCCCGTTCAACGGAATCGGCAAATTCTAGTGAGCGCTGCCCCTCTCACGACTCCAACTCCTCCGATAATGGCGGTGGTGTTGGCGGTGGCGGACAGCGCGATGCTGCCGGCGTGGGTGGCATGCCGGTGGTGCCAACCACAATGCACTCAACATTCCCAGCGGTACCGCAGTCCCTGCCCTCCGCTCAAGCCTCCTCAATGGAGGCGTACCTGCATATGGTGGCTGCTGCCGCTCAACAATATGGCTTCCCGCTAGCGGCAGCTGCAGCGGCGGGGCCACGCCTACCACTGCCGCTGCCAAGCGAAGCGGCTGCACCATTCAAGCTGCCACCACAGGCGTCACCCACTGCGTCCAGTAACCACTCGGAGGCACTGGACTTTCGCACCAATCTGTATGCTCGCGCGGAGTCAGCGGAACCTGTGGCCTCCGAGGAGGAGGAGGAGTTCGACGATGGCGGCAATAATCCTTTGGATCTGTCCGTGGGCACACGCAAGAGAGGACACGAGACAGAGTCCAGTATTGGACAGATTCAGGTGAAGAAAATGTTTAAATCGGAGAGTCCGCCAGCAAATTGCTCGCCTGGAACGACAGCGGGCTCTGGTGCAGTCTCAGCCCCGCCCACCTCCCTGCTGCCCGGTGTCAATCCCTATTTGGCAGCAGTGGCAGCGGCCAATATTTTCCGAGCGGGACAGTTTCCCGATTGGAATGGCAAAAATGATCTCGTGGTGGATCCGCTCGAAAAGATGTCGGATATTGTGAAGGGTGGTGCTGGCGGTGCTGGAGGACTGCACAAGGAGAAGTCACAGAACAAGGCAACACCACCAAATGCAGCAACTGCACCGCCATCCAAAAGTCCCGCCAATCAGTCGGCCAGCAGCAGCAGCACCAACAACAACAGCAGCAACAATGAGAGCAGCGGTGGTGCTGCTGCAGGTGGTGGTGGCGGTGGTGTCACAAAGGCACGTCACAACATATGGCAATCCCACTGGCAGAATAAGGGCGTGGCAAGTTCAGTATTTAGATGCGTGTGGTGCAAGCAAAGCTTTCCCACCCTAGAGGCTCTCACCACCCACATGAAGGACAGCAAACACTGTGGTGTCAATGTGCCACCGTTTGGTAATTTGCCCAGTAATCAGTCGCATCACCAGCAACAGCAGCAGCAACAACAACAGCAGCAACATCATCACCACCAGCAACAACAGCAGCACCACCAGCAGCAGCAACAACGCAAACAGTCTGGCAACTCTGGCAGCCAACAACCATCGGCGAATGTGAAGAACGCATTCCAGTATCGCGGTGATCCACCTACCCCACTGCCCCGCAAACTGGTGCGTGGCCAGAACGTCTGGCTGGGCAAGGGCGTGGAGCAGGCGATGCAGATCCTCAAGTGCATGCGATGTGGTGAGAGTTTCCGTTCGCTGGGGGAGATGACCAAACACATGCAGGAGACGCAGCACTACACGAACATTCTGTCGCAGGAGCAGAGCATTTCGATTAAGTCTGGCAACGCCAGTGGAAATGATCATGGCAAGGAGAGCAGCCAGAACAGTCTCAGTTCCGAGGAGAGTCGCACCCTCTCCGCCGTACTCACCTGTAAGGTTTGCGACAAGGCCTTCAGCTCACTCGGAGATCTCAGCAATCACATGGCCAAGAACAATCACTACGCGGAGCCACTACTGCAGTCGGCGGGAGCTAGGAAACGTCCCGCTCCCAAGAAGCGGGAGAAGTCTCTGCCGGTGCGAAAGTTACTGGAACTCAAGGCCAATCCCGAGGAGCAGTCCATGGAGAAGGTGCTGCCCTCGGTGGCTGGCAAGCAGCCGGAAAAGTCTGAGGCCGCTTTATTCGCCGAGCGAATGAGGCAGTACATCACAGGGGTAAAGTCTCCGGAGGAAATTGCCAAAGCGGCTCAATTGTTGGCCAAGAACAAGTCACCGGAGCTGGAGAAGAACGGAGCAAGTGCGGCTAGCAATAGCGGTGGCAAGGCAGCTGGTTCCTCTTCGGTGCTCAGTGCCATCGAGCAAATGTTCACCACCAGTTTCGATACTCCTCCGAGGCACGCCAGTCTCCCAGCGAGTTCCCCCTCGAATTCCTCCACGAAGAACACTTCTCCCGTGGCCAGCAGCATCCTGAAGCGTCTGGGCATCGACGAGACTGTGGACTACAACAAGCCCTTGATAGACACCAATGATCCCTACTATCAGCATTATCGCTACACGAGCAGCGAGCGCAGTGGCAGCGAGTGTAGTGCGGAGGCGCCACGCCCACGCCTGGAGGCGCCAACGCCAGAGAAGCAGCAGCCGGTGCAGTCGGTAACGCTGGAGGCGCCTATCAAACAGGAGCCCGAAACGAGTCTCAAAATGGAGATCAAGTCAGAGCTAAGCGATGAGCCCCAAGACATGGTCGTAGCATCCCCTAAAACTGAGCCGGAGACGACGCCTCTGCTCAACGGCAGTTACAACAACAACAATAACAACAATAATAATAACAACAATAACAATGGCAGTGGCAGCGGTTCACCCAAATCCTCTCCAGCTGCTGGTAGTCCGCATTCCTCCTCACGTCTTCCGCTGCCGCCGCGCAGTCCGGCGGAAAGTCAACGCTCCGCGACGCCCAAATCGCCGGCCTCGAGTCACTGCAGCAGCGAGGGAGGCGGCGGCGGTGGTGGTGGTGGGGCTGCCAAGGCTAAGGGCTATCCCAGTGACTCCCTCAACGCTCTCTCCTCCATGTTTGACTCCCTGGGCAGCAGCAGCGGCGCTGCTGCCAACACGCGTTCCAAAATGGCAGCTGCGACGGCAGCAGCAGCGGGAGGCGGTGTCGTGGATGCCACGCCCGAGAATCTGAGTGCTAGCAATTCGCTGGCTGCACTGCGTCAGTTCTGCGTGAAGAAAGAGAAGACCGCCTAAAGAAGAATTCAATAAACAAAGTGAGGAATTGCCACCGAATCTTTTTCGTTGTTTTGTTGGAACAAAAAAATTCGATTTTTTGTCAACCTTTTTGTTTGCCTCGCTGTCGCTGTCTCTGTCACTCCGCTCCGCTCCACCGCTTTCTACTGCGTACCGCCCGCCCCTTCAAGGGTTAGCGGGGGCGTTGGTGAAGGGGGAGTGGGGAGTAGCTGGGGACTGTTCTGCGGGTATCAACTGTCAGCTTCTGCAAAAGACAACAACAATAATCTGATGACAGATCGGCAAATTGAGCGGGAAATTCTTCTCCTGCCGCCGCCCACTTCTGTGCGCCACGCCCACCCATTCAGCCAGACAACTGGGCCGACTTTTTCAAGGTAATTATCAGAAGTTTCACTTAATTTTTCTCTATTTAAACTTTAGAATTTCTTTATCTTTTACTAATTTTGATCTTTTTCCTTTTTTCCTTCGCAGGATTCCCAAACTGCGCCTCGTTCGACATCCTTGAAAGACTTTGGCTTCGTGCTCCGCTGAAAATTTGGCTTTGAAAATCTGTACCGTTGCCCAAGAAAACTTAAAAACAAAAAAAAAAACATTATGTATATGAAACTAAAGAAAATTGCAGAAAATAGAAAAAAATATTGATTGGAAGTATTAAAGCCCTTCTCAGGGCTGCCAAATGCCTGGGCAGAAAGTAAGAAATTTGGAAAGAAAAAGAAAAAAAAATATGAATCATTGTGATCAAAATAAACCGACTTTTATTGAATTTATAAAATGCAATTTGTACTTTTTAATTTGGACAGGAATTTTGGGGATATATTTCAGAAATTTGGATACAGAACTTGGTAAGAAAGGTTTGAACGGGATGACTTTGTGGCTGATTAAAAAGGTTTAAAATTGTAGCTTGGGAAACTTCGCTTAAGAATTATTTTAATAATTTTTTAAATCGAAGTATTTATACCGAAAACAGTAAGATTTTAGTTCCATAAGAAACTGAACATTAAATGGGAATCACCATTTTCTATAACTTTATGATGAATCCATTTCCAGTTCCACCCTTAACTCTAGTTTGGAAAACATCTTGTAGTTTTCATCAACACGAACGTTTCTAGAGGCACGCCTACATAAAACTGAAATAAATCAAATAGAATTCAGATATTTCCACCCCTAAAATTGAGTTCAAAAATAGCCGCTAATCAGCTGGGAAATCGTCGGCAATACAAGATGGTAGCACTCACTGAAGCGATCAGTAATTAAAGGAATTCTGGAGTCGAGAATTTGATGTTATTTAATATATATTTTAGACTTTCGTCTATAACTACAATATTATTCTGTTGATAATGACAAATAGAACTATCTGAACAGATTTCTAGATCTAGTTACAGCCACTAAATCTTCCTAGTTGCGTTTTTTATTTGGTATACCCGAGCTGACTTTCTTCGGCTTCTCGATCGGTCGTTTGCCGGCGAGAAACGATGTGAGCATATCGCTAATATCGGGAACTCCATTCGGAATCTTGGGGAATTGTATGTTTTCGATTTCACGCTTCGTTTCGGGATCGTTGATCAGGCGGGGCAGTAAGAGCATCAATAACAAGGGTACAACCATCAGTAATACCATCGGATTCAGCACGTAATCCAAAATATTCCATTGCTCCCGAATTCGAAAGAACTTGCGGCGCTTAAGGGGTTTTAGATATAGCGGATATGGTAACTTGATCACCTGTTTTGGCCTGATGTGATTCAATTGACGTGCGCGAAACTTTCCCCGATTTGAGACGTCTATGCGTATCGCCTGAAAGTGTATATCAGGATGATGGGCCTCCAGTACGTAGGATCCGGAGGGTACGCCGCTTATAATAAATCCACCATCTTCACGCACGAATCCCAGATATTCTCCGCCATTCACAGAGAGTGTAATATCTGCTGCCCATTTCTGCCCCACACGTAACTCTGGATCAGGCGGTAATACGACTCCTTCGATGGTGTAGAGCTCCACGGCTGAGGATACTAGCGCTGAAGACTTTACGGTTGGGGACTCAGCTATCAGCTCCATGCTCCGCTCTTGAGAGAGGCAAAGTCCCTGTAAGCAGCTGATTAGTAAAAGTATTATAACATTTTTCAACATTTTATTCGATTTGGCTCTCAAAAGCGAACTGTGTGTGAGTCAGGAAAAGTTTTCCCTGATTTCTACTCGGATTCTTTATAGAAATATTTGAGAAGGTTTAGGCAAAGCTATATATTTGGGGTAAATAATTTTTAGAGGTCTATCAATATCTGAAATATTGTATTTTATCCTTCATTGACAGTTTTTCTGATCCTCCATGGTCAGTTTTCTTGAAATATATCAAAGAAAACACTTCCCAGAGTTCTCCAAGCTCACTTTTCTTGAAATTTTGAAAGTGAAACGCACTTTGCTGTTCTCCATATTCACTTTTGTTGAAACTGAGCATATAAAACACTTTAAATATCTCTCCATGGCCACTTTTTTCAAACTTCTTTAGTGAAACACCCCCCATAGTTCTCCATGGTCACTTTTCTCGAAAGTTACCAAATAACACGCTATCCACAATAATCCATGGTCACTTTTCTTAATAATTTCGTTTTAAAACTCACTCAAAAGTTCTCAATGTTCACTTTTCTTGATACTTTGCAAGTTTAAACAAGCTCCACAGTTCTCCATTGTCACTTTAAAGCTTCAATTTACAATCGAGTCTCTAAGCTTGAACTCAGAGTTGTAATTAAGCTGAAGAAATTCAATTAGCATAACTCAAAGTATTCATTAGCTGAAATTACCGCATCCTGAATGACTCATTTGAGTGGCATGCCACACCCACAACAGCCTTCGCGAGGCCTGTACGTTGATCACTGATCACCGTTCGCTGATCGTGACCATTGTGACTTTTTGTGTGGCTCGATCGATGGCACATGTGGAAAATTCTCTTTTTTTTTTGCTGGTGGCTGCCACAAATTTGCACTTTTTGAGGAACGTTCTGGGGGCATGCAACACACGTTGTCGCTTCCGAACTGAAACACGATTATGCGATAATTTCGATTTGCCAATTCTTTTTTTGCATCATGTGCAATAATTTTCATTTTTTACTTTTGGATTTCTTCGTCTTCTTCTTCTTCTTTTTGCAAGTAGCAATGGGATTTCAACAAGTGCTTCCAACGATGAGTTTTGCTCACAAATTTTCACAAGCTAAAAGCAGCAGCACTAACTCGATGGTGTAGCACCTACCAGCACAGCATCACCATTAAGTTGCATGCCTCATGCTTCATGCTGCATGCTGCATGCCGGTATCATCATCGTCATTATTATAAACATTATCAACGTCATTATCATCGCTGTGTCGTCATTATGGCAATTTCGTGGCCATCGTTTGATTTAGCGCCATTTGAAGGAGCCACAGTGGTTTGCGGTGGTTCTCCACTCCTCGTACTTGTTTGTATTTAAATTTCTGCTGTTGTTGTTGCTCTTGCTGTTGTTGTTGTTTCTCCTCTTGGTTGTTGCCATTAAACTGAGTTGTTGGCTGCACTCAATTGACAGCCGAGGCGCATGAAAATTTAAATTATGGCTCTACAATGCGGTGGCTTCTCCATGCCAAATGTGCTACCTATTTGCGAGTACCTGAACTGAACTGAACCAAAGTGAACCAAAGTGAACTGAAATGAATGCATTCGAATGCAGCAATCACAAGCTCAAAACGTCTTTGGCATTTCGTTTGGCATCGGGTGTATTCAGATGTAGATTAAGTTGCTGCGATTTGGGCACAAATCATCAAATGGAACGTGATTTGCCATTTACCAAAGCGTTAGTCTACAGTGAGGCAGCGCTATAAAGCACTTGGACTTTGATTCGATGTTTAAATTGTATACCGAAAAAAGTTATGCTAAAATCAAAGCTAAAAACTTTTGATATTAGTTTGTTACACAACTTTTAAGCTAATCTTTTCCCCTAAAAACTAATCAGATTTGAAGATATTTAGATATTTATTCACATTCCTTTTGGTGATTTCCTGTAGGGATGCCAGTGGTGTTCTATGAACTGAGTTTTCTGGGGAATACCGAATGCCAAAATGTGTTAAGTTATGCAAAAGACGTCAGCACAACGACAAAAAACTTGATGGCAAACAAAATGGAATTGGCTGCTCGTTTGGGGCCAATAATTTCAGGAATTGACACAAACTAAATAAATCACTCAGAGTATACCAAAAATAAAGAGACCCCAAAACAAAAACAAAAACAAAAAAAAGGAGAAAATGGGTAGAAATGTAGAAAAGATTGCGATAAGGACAAGAGTAAATTCGAAGCAAAATCGTGCAATACTTGTTGGCTGTCAGGATCGGTAACGTTTTGTGGCCTGGCCAAAAGAGAATCAGAGCCAAATGACCCATTGTTATTGGCATTTGGTTCCTAAACAATCGACATTGGCATTGAGCTTAAAACAAAGGACAAGTCAGGAGGACAATCGATCGTTCCATCGTTCCATCGACATGGACAACTTGCGAGATCTGTCGCTTCGACAAATATCGCCCATGAATATTTAAAACTTTTGGGGACACAAGAAAAAATCAAATAAATAAAAATAAAACTTGGCTTTAAAAAAAATACACAAAAGATTTTAGTTTTGAGTTGAATATTTATGGCTGTCACTGTGGATATTTCAGTGGAATTACTATGCAAATCATATAATCAGAGGGGTGAAAAGAGGGGGTAGAGTTATGAGTACTGGTATTCACAGTGGTGATATATGGGTATAACCGACTTGGCAGTTCAAACTGATTGATAAGCTAACTTCAAGTTGTAAATCCGAGTCTTATCTTAAACAATGCCATTAAACGATTTTCCTACAATCGTTCTATATTCTATATATATAATATATATATGATAAAGCTAGGGATTAAAGACCCGTTTGAGTCACGTCGCGTACAAGGTGTATTTAGTTGCCAATCTGAATTTTGGATTTATGATCGGTTTTGCAGAAATAGAATTATAAAGGCCCCTAAAGACATAGACCTACGATTGTAAATCCGTCATGGAGCTATCAAACCAATTTGATTGATTTATAAGCATTTAATCGTCACTGATCATATTTCTTAGTGGAATTATTGTTTATTCATTGCCTCAGATTAGATTACAATTGTTTATGGGTTCATTTTACTGTTAAGTTTAAGAACTGATATTGGAAATTGTTATATATTACGAGCATATTGGAACAGGTTAGTTCTAATTCACGTGAGCGAGCAAGGGATTTATAGTCAGGTTGGGAGATTAATGCAGTAAGTTGGTTTTAAAATCATACAGACTGTAAAACACCCTGTAAAAGTTTCTCTTTTAACTTTTTTAGAAAGTTTTTTATGAATAACTTTTTTATGTATCTTCCAATTTTGAGCAAACTTACAGAACAACTATTTGATATAATAGACTACAGCTATGCAAAATCTCTAGTTGTTAGCTCAAAGTTTACCAAAGTTATGTAACTTTTAAAAATTTCCTAAACAGTATTTTTATGTAGCTATAACAGGGAATCCGTTAGTCTATCACTAATGGCTCCTCGATAGTTTCTCAAGGTCTCAACTCATCTTGGAGCCAGATTACAAGGTGGCCCTGTCCGATACGGAATGCACTTTAACCAAATTCCCAAGTGACGTAACATATTCTAATAGGCGCAAAAATATCTTCTAATTAAAAGAAAATTGTTGAACATGTCTTCTGGATAGCTCAACAATTTTTGCAGCTTTGTTTCACAGACTCAGTTCGTTCTTTCTTCTTCTTCTTCAATTTTTCTTGACTTTGCCTTGGATCGAATGAATCAGGTAGAGTCCAGATATGGCTGCATTGACGACCAAAACGATCATGATGCAGATGCTGCAAGATGGAGTGCAGCTGGGATGAGGTTTTCGGGATATGTGTGAGTGCGCGCGCATTTAAAACAAGTTCAAGATGCAAACAATGGATCATTATCCAGATACAAAAAGGGGCAGAAGAAGAGCGAAAAACGAAAGACAAAAAAAAGCAAAGAAAACTAAAGAAACACCAGCAGATACAATCGAGCCCAGCATTCCCATAGGTTACACGAGATGCCAGTCTAGAAAGAGAGAGAGGGAGAGAATGTGAGAGCGAGAGAGTGAGTAGAATCGGGTTTTTTGGGTAGGAGGTAACCAGGCTCTTGAAGAGGGCATCGGATCGTAGCTTCGATGGCTCTTGTTGTTTATTGATTACACGCTTTTTGGGGAATGCGCGATGCATTCGCCTGGGCAGAGACCTGAAGACCACTAAACTCGGCAGACAGAAGACTGAAGAGATCAGGAGAGACCAGGAGACCATTGGGGACCCAGTTGCCAAGTTGCCATAATGGTGCGGATGCCAGCGGCTGCAACATGCGCCTGTCATGCGATCGCCGCCAGAACATAACATCCATTACAGCAGCGAAGACGACGACGACGATCGAAGTTCTGGCGACTTTGGAGAAGCGCAGAGAACTCTTCTCTGAGAGACGAGACGAGTTACCCCAAGTGCGACGCTTACGATTGTGAATGCGATTGGAAGATTGTATGATAGAGGGAGGAGGGGGCGTAAGGAAGGAAAGGGAGGAGAGGGAGTAAGGCAGGAGGGTAAAGGGAAGACAGCGAGCAACTTGCAGCAGTTGCTGTAGAGCGCGCAATATGAAATTCAATGCCACATTTGCTGCATGAACTAGAATATAAGCTAAAGTTGAAGATTAATAAAGTCGACACATTAAATACTCTATTTTTTATAAGGGAGTGAAATTTTGATTCATATTATGAGTTGAAAATATTTCAGAGGAAAAGACAAGATAAAATAAAAATTAGTTAAAAAGGTAAACTAATAATTTAAAATTCAGTAAAGTTTATTTTTTAAATTATTTCTTCTTGAATTTAAACCTTTAAGACTAATTTTCTTAAGCATAAATTACTTCACTAATGTTATTGTATTTAAATTTTGCTAATTTTGCTTTAAAATAAATCAAATTTTTACTTTAGAAATGACTTTTTCTAAAGTTCTAATTAAAATATTCTTAGCAGATAAAATGGCTATGCTTTCTAGTGTAACAAACCGTCTCTGTCTGCCATGCATACCCCATATACGAATGTCGCACATAGGGTATAAGTGCACCATAAAGTTCTATGCCGTGTGCATTTCTTAGACTCCTGTGCATTTAAATACAAAATATCAAAATTAGCATTTGTAACAATGGCGAATTGGGCTGAAAATAATGGAACTGACCTGGCATAACCAACGTGGCCAACGATCTTGGCCATGGAATCGGTTGCATCGCTTGAATCGGTTGTGGATCGTAAATCAGACATGGAACTAACTCCGCAAAGAGAAGCAGATCAAGCTAAAGGCGAAGGTGGAGTTGGAGGTGGAGGTGGAGTTGGAATTGGAGGTGAAGCTGGAGGCAGTGGAGAAAGGAGGAAGGGAGAAAGGAGATTGGAGTGGGAGGAGCGGTAGGAGCGGGAGGAGGATAAGGAGGAGCAGGAGCTAAAGCTGCCACGACAATTGCACCGAATTCTACACTGTCCCATGGTCAAAATGTGTGATGTCGTCTGTGACGACGGCGACAACATTTACAACGGGAGCAGTCTACAGGTCGAGAGGATTACAACAACAACAAGAACAAGAAGAAGAAGAACGAGGAGAGAAAAGCAGTCAACTGTTTTGCTATTGGCACAAAAAGCGTTTGCTCAAAGGCCAATCGGCCGTGACTACAACAACAACAACACTGTGAACAACAACAACAACAACAACAACAACAACAAGATCTTCTAGTACTCACATATCGCATTGCATTGACTTTGGTCTATTTTTGATGCCATATTTGTATCTCAACTTTTCAGCGACCTAACTCAACTTTAGCTCTGTCAAAAGATACTTTTGGGCCAAGTTAACACTTCGTATGTTTGCAATTTGGCTTAACTGAACTTTGAACTGAAATCAAAGAAGTACCGGGAGCATATAAATGAAAAATCAGTTCTACTTTAACCCTTTATTTCCCCAACAGTTTTCCTCGCTGAGGATCAAATTTCCTGTAGATTTCTTGTAGAGCACTTGCCAAATATTTTCCCCCTGAAAGGTAAGTAAACAACTTCAATTGTTGTTTTCCACTCGTCGGAAAACTCGTGAGCTTTGAACAAGTTGTGAATGGCTATAACACGATACTCAATCGAGCGTATCGATTAAAACGGGGACTTGTAAAAACGGAGCTTAAATCTAATCGAAATGGGATTGATAAGACGTTGGAATTTGTGGAAAATTAGCGAGAGAGGAAAAGTCTAAAAGGGGTGGTGGGAAGGAGGGGCGTGGTGGGGAGGAGGGAAATGTTTAAGTAGCGCTAAGAAATTAACCCGCAGGTCCTTTGGAGGCCGATAAAAACGATCTCATAAACAAAGCCAATTTGGTAGTGGGTTTTTGGGTGGAGAGGGAAAGGGGAAAGGGGGCATGGTGCATGCTGGAGTTGCCACACTGGACAACAACAGAAGCAGCTACTTTAAATGAACAATTTTATTTTTATCCCGCTAACAAATCTTGCCAAACGAAATGTTTTACAATTGGCCATCGAGTCGGCAGTCCACACTCGCAGTCGAAGCTGCAGTTGTTGCAGCCGGTGCAGGTCCAGCATGAGGCAGCCCCTCGGCTTTACCTCCTCCTCCTGCTCCTCCTATTCCTCCTCCTTCGCGACTCCATCTCCATCTGCATCTGCGTCTCCATCTCGCAAGCGTATTTAAGCAACATTATTGCCAAATCGTGACTATAGTTCCATGAAACTGATATGGAACAGCAGTTGTCCTACCTTCAGCCCGCTGCCACGCCTCTGCCCCTGCCTCTGCCCCTACCTCTGCCTGCTGCTGCGGGCCAATTCGCTTGATGTGGCGCTGCCTAGCCCCACTTCCCCCCTCCCACCACTCACCCCTCCTTTAATATTTGCTATAAAATGTGAGCAGTTTGTTTGCCGTACAAATTAAATTAAGTGCAAAATGTTGCAGCGCCGCCGTTGGGCATCAAGCGCACATCATAACGGTGCTCTGACACATATGCAACATGCCACCAACCCCTCAAAATCCCAGCCCTCTGCTGCCACACCCCCTATTGCCTCCCTTTTGGCCGTACTTCAGCTGCAATTTCAATCGCTTCTGGGCTGCAAATGCTGCACAGTTGCAGTTACACCGCTGCACCACTGCACCACTGCACAGTGGCACTCGCTGTGGCACTTGCACAGTGGCATCGCATATGCTTAACTTGAAATCGATCGATCGTAAATTTCATGCTTACAGTCTCCATTTTGCTGCCTTTATGGATTTTTCTCTGCTTTCGGCCAATGGTTTTCTACAGTTTTCCAACAGTTTTCTCCCCATTTTTTTTGCAGTTTGTTTTCCCCTTTGCGTTGAACGCAGCTGGCGTCTATAACTAAGTCTAAATCCGAGTCTAAGACCACGACTAAGTGAACTGCAATTGGTCAGGTCCAGAGAAATGCGAATTATTTGAAAGGAAAGTCGCTGCGGGCAAAAGGAAAAACCGAAATGAAAACATTTCAAATCTGCACTGGAAAAGTCTCTCGGGAATTTTAAGAGACTACAGGGATTTAATAAAAAATCATAATAACTGTTAGATTTATGGATTAATTTGATTTTCATGACTACTGTGCTACGATAGGATGAAAAAAACTTTGGTATAATGGTCTTAAATTGATCCTGAACGATCAGATCAGTAAATTAATTACGGGATTCGATAACCGAGTCGATGATATGATTCAACTACAATTCCTGTACTTGAATCAAATATTTATTTTTACTTTATAATCCGTTTTCTCAAAAGTATTTCCATAGATATTAATATATGTATCTTTTCATACTTTCAAACTGTTTTTTACTTAGTACAGAGACTAAATTTAGACATAAATCAGTTGCATATCAATACCCATTACTTGATTGCAATTGGCATAAGTTCCGCGTATGTTAGCCATAAAAAGGCTAAAAACAGACTCAGCCGTCTGTACTTCCTTTACAACGTATGTTGTCGTACTTAAAGGACTCGTGTTCTTGGAGCCTTTTGGTAGTGAAGTGGACAAATTGAAAAGAAAGCCACAAGATTTCCCGTTTCCTGAGTCCAAAACTAAAAGGGGAGAAATTTGAAATGGAAGCCAAAACCAAAATCCGATTCCAAATCCAATCGAAATCCATGTGTTTTGCGGATTGAAACTGTGGGAGGCAGTTTTGAAACGGAACCAAACAGAATTCGGGCTGAAAGGAATACCAAAAAAAGACCAAAAAAAGAACAAAATACAGGGAGTGTAAGAAGAAGAAGCAGATCAGAGCAGACGAAGAGAATTTTCGTCTATTTCGATGGCAATAATTCAAAAAATGAAGACGGCTCGATAGTCATAAATCTGTCAAAAATCCATTTCTTCCATTTACCAACAGCTTGAAATGGCGTTTCCTTTCACAGCATGTGTGTGTGTGTATCTGTGTGTGTGCCTGCTAAGCGTATCTTTCAGATACATAAACTGGCACTTCACACAAAAAAAGAAAGAACGAAGAAAATATGAAATACTGTGGCAGGAGTCGCCCATTTGCCCGTTTTGCCGTCTTTAGACACATTTCAGTGGCTTTTGGGTTGTGAGTTTGTGTTTGTGGCACTACTCAAGAGAGTTGCAACCGTCGGTGGCAAGAGTCAAAAAAAAAAGAAACCCGGGGACAGTCTCATTGTTCAAGCATTTTCAATTCCCATTCAATGCAGGCAGCGAAACTAAAACGAAAGTGAAGCAAAAGTATCTGCAAGATACTTCAAACTCATTCGCTCTCTCTCGCTCACAGCCACCCGCACAAAAGTCAAAAATATATGTATATATATATATATATATTTATATATCGTATCGCATCGTATCGCATAGCATTCAGTTGATGGAAAGCAGCCATCGCACCATATTTCAGTCAATTAGAACTGTCATAATTCATTCTTCGGAGTTATTTAGTTGCCTCTCTCTTTCTAGCCCACTCTCTCTCCCTCTCTCTCTCTCTCTCTTTACTCTTTCCCCCCTTCTGCCTCCCTCACACAGACCCCAATCGGTTGCCTTTCTTTCTATATCTGATAATTTATGGTTTCGCTTATGACGAGTTCCAGAAAATTAAACATTTTTCTTATTTTCAGTTTTGTAAATAGCTATACATAAGTATGACTGTATGTGTGTGTGCGGGTGTGTGTGTATCATTAAAATTTAGAATGTAGATGCATAATTTGTGGCTCTCAAGTGCGTTCTTAAGTATTTGTTATATAATTACAACATGAAATTAAACAAATTGAATTTGTACTACTTTCAAATAGGCTGCAAAACTTAAGAACAACTTGAAATTAGTTTAAGATATTTGAATAAAATAATTAAGGATAAAATATTTTAATATATTTAGATTTAACTGTGGAAAAAGAGTAGTATTTTTTGTTAACTCAGCTTATTATGATATTCGTAAACGTTTTACTGGCACAAAGTCTTTCAAAATGAGTCTTCTGATCGTTGTTTTTGCTCTTTATTCCCTTTCTTTTAATAATTTTTTTGATCTTTATCTTTACTTAAGAAGAATTATTCAGTTTATAAATTTCCTTAAATTTTAACCCAATTTCCATTATACTTTTCTCACATTTCGGTTTTTCCTTCAGCTCTTCCTTTCACTCCCTTTCCCTACGACTTAACTATTTAAAAAACTTTGAAACTAAAATTTGTTATCAAATCGTTTTTGGTAATTAGGCTAAAATTATGATGCAATTTTCAGCTGCACTGGAAATGTGCGAAACATCAAAGTGCAACTAATTGTGTAGCGCAATAAACCACGCCCACAAGCCAACAAAATGCCAGCACGCCCACATTTTGGCTAATTTCGAAACGTACAATTTTCACTTAAGTACACTTAACATAAATTAACTCGAAATCATTAAATTTCTTTAAAAATAATCACAAAGAGTGCGAGAGAAAGAGATGGAGAGAGGGGGAGAGGGTGAGTGGAAAAGGGACAGGAACATACACAAGTGGTAATTGCCATTAACGCGAAATAATTTTTGAAAAGGCAATAAGAGCGACAATTTCCAACACGCATGAACGTACAGGACAAAAATTGCAGGACAATCATCAGTAGCCGACGTCGACGTCAGCGCTGGTGCTGGCAGCGACAGCGGCAGCAACAGTGGCGTCTACAAGGCAGGACGTCGAAATGGCGCATAAAATGCACTGCAAAAAGCACTAAGAGTGTGGGAAGGGAGGAGGGGGAAAGGGTCAGAGCATGGAGCAGAGGCAGCGAGAGAGAGCAACTAAAATCCACTCAAATGAATTCTCATTTGTATGTGTGAGTGTTTGTTTGTGTGTGTGTGTGTATGTGTTGTGTTTGTTTTTAGGAATAATTTTTAGACCGTCGCGGCAATCAAAACAGTTATGTTGCTGCAGGAGGTGGGAGAGGCAGAGCGCATACAGGAAAAGAGAGTGAGAGAGAGTGCATTTTAGAGAGAGCGAGTGCGGATGCTGGTCAGCAATGGATTTTTATGTGGTAATCAACATTGGATTGTGTCGCTTGCTTTGAGTGGTGATGTGTGTGGTTTGCAGTGTCGATATAACGGTCAATTGCGACACCCCCGCCAAACTCCCACGCTCCGCTCACCCCTCTCTCCTCCTGCTCTGGCGTGGCTTTGACAATTTTAGTATAAAATTTTACAGAAATGTTTTTCCAAAGGCTCTTAATTGGCGGCATCAATTTTAGTTGGCAATGAAAGAGCGAGACAGTCACTGAGCGTGATGGAGGGAGGTGGAGAGAGGGGGAGAGTACTATATTTTAGCCATATGGTTTTGGAGATTATGACAAAGTTGTAATACGCACTGAAAATTGGCTTAATATCTGCATAATAACAGCTGACAAACTAAATAAATGGCAAAATCAACTTATAAAACCATTAAATTTAGACCTTTTAGCGGTTTTTGAGTATTTGTGGTAAAACATAACCTCACAACTTAATATTATAATTTAAATAGAAGAAACTGAACAGTTTGTGGAGAGAGAAACACTGCAGTTAATTACTTAATATATTTAACAAAATTATCAAGAAAATTTTGTAAATTTAATGCTTGTTAACTTTGCAGCTAAAATGTTTTTCACCCAAGGAAATATTCTTTATCTCGCTTAACGCTGAAAGGCAAGTGAAAGCAACGGAAACGCAACGAAGGGTGATGATGGGGAAGGGTAAGGAAGGGGGAGTTTATGATAGGATACAAATGGTGTTTGAATGAAACGTTCGGAATTTTCGAAGAGTTGAGTTTGAAGTTGCATCTCTCGAAAGCTTTGAGCTTAAGGCAGCAAGGAGGGGCATGGTGGGGTGGCATTGTCAAAAAGGGGCGGGGTGGGACATTTGGTGAGGCAGCAACAATGGCAACAGCGACGAGAAAATATCGAAACAGCAACGATAACAACGAGCGACAGCAGCAAAAACTACAACAACAACAGCAAGAACTATAAAAGCAAGAGCAACAGCAATTGAAAAGAAGGCAGCGACCAGCAAAAGCTCAAGTGCCAGCAGCAGAAAACGAAGAGGAAGACGGCGATGATGAAGAAGACGAAGAAGCAGCAACAGCAGCCAACAACGAATCAACAGCAGCGGCAGCAGGAACAATGAGAGACAACAGCGACGACGATGACGTTGAGCTGCAGCAGCAACAGCAGTAAGAGAAGAAGCAGCAGTGGCCGTCGTAGTGGCAGCGACAGCGGCTGCAGCAGCAGCAGAAGACGAAAAAGTCAACGAAACGAGACAACGACAACAACTTCATGTGTATGGATTATTTCTTCGTTTTTTTCTCTTCTTTGCTGCGTTTTCTTCTTCTCTGCTGCTGTGCACATTTTTTTTGATGGACAGAACAATGAGAAAAGGGGTGGAATCGGCAATACAACTCACAGCACTTACACCAATACGCTGTGTCTGCGTGAGCTTGTGTGTGTGTGTGCTGATATGAATTTCGATTTGCATTTTACGAGCTCTCTGAGCAAATACGGCAAAAGGCAAAACAGAATCGACGAAAATGTCGACCGAGGGCAACATAAAAATTGATGGATTCTTCTTCAACGCGTCCACCACAATAACAACTACAACGACAACGGCAACAACAAGAAGAGAAGAAGCAGCAAAATGAGGATGGGCCACAAAAGCACCAACCGACGAGGTGAAGTGCAGTCATTTTTTTGCAATTCGCTTGGCTGCCTGCACAGCAAGGCGCAGAGAAATAGAATCGCTTAATTAAATAAATGGTATGTTAATTTTTAATAAACAATTTTAAGTGAAGACAATAGTTTATAAAGAAGAAATGCTTAAAATTTAATTATAATATTTATACAAAAATTATTTCTTTTATTAGAATAGTTTTTCAGAATTTATTATTTTTGGAGTGCACCTATTTCAATGCTGCTAATTGTTTTTGTTAAAACTTCTGTCAGTTTTATTGTAGTTGCTTTTTTGCTTTTGCAGTTTTACTTTGTGCTCGCATTGCTGTATGTGTGTCTCTCTCGCTCTATGTGAGTATGGCTGTGTGTGTGTGTGTGTGTGAGTTTTGTTCGAGCGCATTGAGCTGTCAACTTCATGTCTTAGCAACATTTCGTTTTCGTTTGTTTTGCTATTGTTGTTGTTGTTGTTGGTGCTGCTGCTTGCTTGGCTTTTGTTGTTGCTGATGGAATCTGGCTGCCGAAGCAGAGAGTCAACTGAGCGAATGCTGATGCTGGGCTGGCAGTCAACTACCAATCAGGTCGGTTGCTGTTGCTGCTGCCCCTCGCCAAAGGATTTCACGTGCACTTCACATACAAACACACACACATTCATAAACATGCTCACAAAATGGCAGACGTCTTGCTCAAGTGCTCTCAGTCTGCAACCTGTATCTGTAGCTGTCTTCTCTGTCTTACACACACACACACATAACCAAATCGAGCCGCTTAATTGAGTCACTCGGAAAATGCAACTTTTCAAATGCACATTGCCACCAACGCGGCTGCTAATGAAAAATCGAGCACATCACAACATCGTTAGCAACAGCAGCACCGGAGACTCGGGGACTTGGCAACTCTACAATCGAGGGTTGCACGATATTTTCAACTGGCGACCCGACTCTCTTGATATAATTTAATTAGGAGTTTCCACGCGCAATTAATCTTAGGGCAATACGCGTTGCAGCCATACTTGAAGTAGCTGAAGTGCACACGACACTTAAAAGTCAAGAAAACTTATAGAAAATGTAGATCCCAATTATATGGTGGTATGTTATGTTTTATGTTGAAAGATTCGCAATCTTTTTATATATACTTTAAATCTAAATATTTCTTAAGTCTGCAAAACTTTCTAGACCCTACTAAGCCGTTGATCGTGATATTCCTGCGCATGAACATGACTGTCCCCTGCTCCGTCTCTGTCTCCGTCTCCACCTACGCCTTTTGCCTCTTCCCCCGACCCTGTAGATTATACGGGTACCTGTTTCGGCTTCATTGAGTGTGCCACTCAAGCAAAGTGTCTGTCTCTTTCCAATTGTAATACTATCTCTTTTACTTTCTGACATTTCAATTATGGCAGTGGAAAAATGGAAAGGGAAAGGAAAGAGAAAAGTGGAAGAGGAAGAGAAACACATGTTGCAACAACCTTTCCTTCATGACACTGCATCGTGAGAGAGAGATTAATGCGCCAATTGTTCCCTTCATCATTTTCCCATTTCCATTTTCCCCCCACACTCACAGACACAGGCACACACAGACACACTCACACACTTAAAGATCCGATAATAATGCAATTACTATTTGAAAAATGATCTCTGACAGTTTTGAATTTGTCATGGTATTTATCAAAGTCGCCTCAACCAAAGATTCAAGAAACAACTTCTTCCTGTAAGGTCTTCGGCACTACGACTCCGAGTTCGATGCGGACCTGGACTTGGACTCCGACTCCGACTCCATCTGGCGATGTCTTAGTCTTCATTGGGCTTGATATAAAAAATTAACATGTCACTTTCATCGCAGGTAAATCAGTTGTTCTTTTATGTCTGAAGGATTTACGTATTCCCCAACTCCATGACCATTTTCCCCCCCCCCTCCCTGTCTTCAACTTCAATTCCATTTCCAAGGTTGCATCTGGCGTGGAGTTAACTTTTGATATCAACGCTACAAAAGACTTATTAATAGCTCTATTAATTCACCGATAAGACCAACATCTTTTTCAGCTTTAATTCAGTTGTACAGGCACAAAGGATTGGACCCGACTTCAAAGCGGGTTATTTTTTATTAAACCATATGGTGATCAAGGAGAAGAGGAAGAAGAAGATGATGGCAATACTACGCTTGCTTATTCCTGATTTTTGCGAATTTTTAATGGATTAAATTGTGTAAATTCTTAAACTGAAAAATATTTTGGAAATACATCAATGCATAATGATTTTTTCAACTAATCTGAGAAATTAAGAAAATTTTAGAGTACTTAATTTGGTTAAGGTATTATGTATTTATAAGATACTTAAAGTTCACATACTTCATATCAAATTCGCCGCCATAAGTCTAAACATTTTTTAAGCCTGTTATCCCATTTCAGGGCTTACAGGGTATATAGTTCTAACCCTAACGCCCAATTGAGTCGGCTCAAAAAAAAAATAACAACAAAACAAAAACCTTTAATTTATTTACACAATTTGAATGACGTGAAATATGAATATTTATACAAATGTACAGTGGGAAGAAGAAGAAGATGAGCAATGCAAAGCCCACACACACACACACACACGCACACACACATAGAAACGTGCAACATCGTCTAAAAACCTGTGACGCAATAAAATAGAATTAATGGAACCGGAATTATGCGACTGATGTGAACTGTTGCAGCCAAAGGGGGGTGGGGGAGAAGGGGAGGCAGTCCACTAGATCCTGGCGATATCACTGTCTGTCTGTGTGTGTGTGTGTGTTTGTATCTATGTGTCTGTCTGTCGCATCTAATATTAATAAATATCTTCAATCTGCTGTCAGAGAGTGCAAAATAGTTATTGCTGCGATATGCAATTAAAATATAGCTAAAAATGAAAATGAGGAAAAAAGCCAAGGAGGGCGGGTTCTAAAGGGGGCGTGCAACAGGGCAAGGGGGGACAAGGGGCATGGCGGTAAGTGCGCAAATACCCCTGACAGGTAATAAAAGTAATTTATGCCCGTTAAGGGTTGTAAAAGCGAAAGAGCCAGCAAAGCGACAAAGCGACACAGCGACAGACACAAAGCGACAGTGCCACAAAGCGACTGGCAGCTCGTTTACGCTGAATGACATTGACACCGACTGCGACGGCGACGGCGACGATGACGGCGCCTGCGGCAGAGACTGTAACGACGAGTTCTCTGTCCAAATACAAATGAACATTCTATAATTCATATTCGCTATCAAAGATCACAAATCAAATTATTATGCCATGTGATGGGTGAACACACACACACAAACACACACACACACACACACACACTGAGGGCTTACTGGCTGGAGACACGTGGTACAACAACCACCAAAAAATGTTCATCAAACAGAAAAACAAAATGCAAAAGCATAAAAAATTGCTAAACAGAAATAAAAATTAAATCAAATCACCAAATTTTGACGTAAACCTTAAATAAATATATAGAAATTGTGATTTAAAGACTTATATTGAGCTAGAAATCAATATAAGATCTTAAAATAGAAATAGAAAAGATATATTATAATATAATACATATATAATAGAAACAAATATCTCACAGATATTTTAAGTAAACTCCTTAAAACAAATATTCAAAAATAGAATAAGGAATTTTTACACCGCTAATCGTATATCTGTTATATTTGGCGATAGGTGTCGCTGCAAAACTTTCTGTTAAGAAAATTGATTGAAAAGTATCTACTGATTAAAAAGTATCTAATTTGCTTACTCAGATCAACTACATCAAGTTGACAACTGCTTAAATACCCTTCACTTTGAATGGCCCTTCTAGAGTAGGGGCGAAACGGTTGCTAGACATGGATCAGGCTAAAGACCCGTCAAGTTCTGTATGTCAAGTAAGTCTGGCAGTATAGAAATTATATGTACGTACATATATGCGACGAGTCAAAGGATATTATTTTTATGATATCTGTGTCCAATCTCTTGATTTATTCGAGCGCACGAATCCGAAACGAAACTCGGAATTATTTTATTCAGCTGCCATTTTGTTTTTGGGTTTCTGTGTGTGCCACTCCTCCTCCTGCTTACCCCCGGGGCGGACTCTTGAAGGACTCACAACGGACTCGAAACTCGTCCTTTTTTTTCGTCGTTTGGCGCGTTTAATTTTATACAATTGAGTGATTTATTCGTGTCACAAAATAAAAAAGAATTATGACTCGAATGCTCAACTGGAATAAGGGTCGTTTTGAGTTCAAGCCCGCAACTCACAACACGCTTTTCTCTCTCTCCCTCCCCCCCACCACAACCCTCGGCAGTACGTCAAGAAAACGCTTCGATGGTGGTTGGAAAATGACGGTTTTTTTTTCCTTCTTTGTCGTATTCGTTTGCCAAAAAGTCGAACTCGGAGCTCAGAGCCCGCACATCCTCTCTCTGGCCGTTGCTGAGCAGAGGGTTCGTCTTGACTGACAAACTGACTGACTGACAGACTGTCAGTTGTTCATCGTCATCGTCATTTGCTTTCTCCTCTCGTTCGTATTGTCGGCCATGATGGAATGGAATTGTCTCCGTCTCTTCTGTATCTTTTGTGGGGTTGTTTCAGTCATCTCAGTCCCCAGTTGAATCTCTCTCTCTCTCTCTCTCTCTCTCTCTCTCTCTCTCTTGTCTCTTTCCTTAAGTGCTTACCAGACTGTGTGTGTGTGTTTGGGAGCAATTTTCCACAACTTGATGCGGGTTTTTCATTAAAAAGTTTAAGCGTTAATTTTGACGAAAGCAAAACGATTCTTGAGTTTTTCTCATTGTGAAAAACTGGTCAACGTGGAGGAGTCTCGATTATCTCCATGTTGGGAATTGAACAAAAAATAACCAAGACACTTTTTATAGGGTATTCAAACAAAATTTGTAAAGTTTGTGAATACTTTTTAAACTTATTGCTAATATTTTGCATAAGAAAAACAAATTGAAAAGTTCATTCAAAACAACACAGAAAAATGCTTCAATTTTAAATCTAGTTTGAAATATTTAAGAATATTTAAGTAATGGTATCTGTTAAGAATAAGTATTGTATATATAACATATTAGAATGCAAAGATATATACTTCAATAATTTAAAATTATTACTAATTTACTAACTAAATTAAAAAATGTATTTCTTAAATAAAATCTTAAAATATTAATTCAGTTAATCTTTATCTTTATTGCATTCTAAATTTCCATTTGGAATTTGAATTTGATATACTTCCCCCATCTCTCGATCGACTGATTATAGACATAGTATTAATTATAGCGACCTGCTCGACCTGTCAGCGGTTCATAGAAGAAATACCAAAAATTATGACTAATAAGTTTAAAAATTGAAACAAATTAAAGAGCAGATGCTGGACCAAATACTTAAAATCGACTTTTTTCTTGTATAGAATTGAACTCGATGTGGGAATGAGAGCCATTAAAAATGCCGACAAGGCGAAGAGAAAGAGAGAAGGACAGGGACTTCTCATGGCTAGAAAACCATAAATTTGATAATTGACTTTCTTCAGCAAAGAAAGGGACTGATGGAAAAACCAAGGCTTACATAATCGAAGAAACGCATAAATCTCTCCCGGGGGCAAAAACCAAGAAAAAAGAAAAACGCAGTCACTCATGCAGGAATGAGAGCGAGCACTTGAGTGGGAGAGAGATGGAGAGAGTGACGAGTGTAGTCAACGGAAATGTGCGTCATAAAAATATTAAAAATTTTGGTAAAATGTTTTTCTGGAGTGATAGATAAAAGAACTCGAATTCGGACTCCGACATCGATTCCTACTTCGACTTCGAGTCGTAGAATTTTTGGTTCGTTCCATCGCATTAGAGCTCGATGTCATTTCAATAGGCCATAAATCTGTTTAGCTGCCATCTTCCATCTCTCTCTCTCTCTCTCCCAGCATAGTGTCATTATCATTATGATCATATTTTCATATTTCCACATGCTACACGCTGTGGCAGCTGCGCGTGCGCAAATGTATCTGACGGATGCGCGGATCGTTTTCGTTATGCCAAATTAGACGACGAGTGTTTTTTTCAACTGATTTATGTTGTTGTCCTTGTGTTAAACGGTCTCCTGTGTGGCGTGTCCTTTCCTCACAGTTTCCAATTTTCAATTTTGTATTTTCTATTTCGTAAATTTGCCTAATTTAGCTGAGTTTCTATCTGCGGGGCATCCAGAAACCACCCGGAGTCACAGTTGAAGTTTTTCCGGCACTTTCTTTCTTATCTTTCGCCTCACGCAACAGAGACACACACACACACTAACACACACACACATAGACGTTGGGAAAACAAAAATAAAATGAAAATTATGAACTCCTTTTATGTTCCATTTTCCATTTTCATTGGAACTTCTAGTCAATCCATCTGTCCTCTCGTCGTTCCCTTGTAAATCACTCAATTTTTGACATTTCTTTCTAAATTGCGTGACATTGTTTTATTGCCTGCATGTGTGCGTGTGTGACAGAGACGCACACAACGAGTGTGAGTGAGATGGAAGGAGTGTGTGTGTGTTTTTATTAGTTTCTCTTCATGGAGGCCATTACATTAGAGTTGTACACTGTTCAGCGCCATGTTTACGCTTACTTTCATCAAGTCGGTTCGGAAATTCCAATTCTCCATTTGTATCCCGATTCTGTAGTTATCCCAGTTGGTATTTTGAGGTGGATTTCTACTGTCAAAATCTGATTAGTTGCTTTTGATGATATTTTTTTGTTCTTTTCTTTCTTAGTTCCTTAGCTTCAGTCGAATCCGCCCATCATAAATCTAACCAAAGGGGTTGCTTTTGTCTGACGTGAAAAGTATGCCCCTATAGCTTCAAATATGTTGAAATACATATTTTATATTCCTTGTCATTTGAACACTCCCCGAAACTTACTTAACTCAAGTGTGAATCTACCAAAAGCTCGAGGATATCACAAAATAAACGATGCATTTAAATGTTATTAACAGCACACTATTTATTTATCTAAACTTTGAAAATCTACCAATAAAATTTTTAAGAATTTCAAAAATTTGGTTTTTTTTTTTCAGTTTTCAGGCTTCTACCTCTTTTCGATTGGCCCTGTGTGAGTCAGCAATGCTATATTGTTAATCAAGTTCTCGTTTTTGAGCCTTAACTGCAGTAGTATTTTTTTAGTATTTTGTTTTTAGGCAAATATCTTCTTTCAAATATGCAGTCAGTGAAACGTTACAGCTTCCTTTCTCTCCCTCTCCCTCTCGCCGTTGCTAAAGTGAGGGATAATATTCCGAAAATATTTATAAAAAAATACTGACTTGATTATCCTACATATATGTATATTAAACTGTTTTGTAGTGTAGCCAGTGGAACGTTACTGCCGTATCTATTCGTCTCACACTTAATAACTAAAACTACAGATTTAAATACGGAATCTCGAATATAATCTAAAATTCTTTATAATTTTGATAACAAAGACAATTCGAGTAGTAAAATTCTGTTGATTCTTTAAGTTTTTAATTAAAGTTTAGTAAAAAGCTTATTAAGTTAAGCATATTCACAAAAAACTATCAAATTTGTATTGAACAATAGAAAACTTATGCTTTTGTCTATGAACAATGCACAATTGATATGTAAATTTCAGTTGAGTTTAAGTTTAAGTCAAAAGATTGTTAAGAATCGGAAATTTTAGAAGACTAAATAGATGTTTATCCAAAATAAAAACGCTAATCACGAAAAGCTGCACAAAACCAAAGGCAATTAAGTGGATCCAAAGAAAAGCGAAGAGAGAGGGGGGTGTGGGGAGAATGAAAGTAAGATGGAAAAGTGGAAATGTGGAAATGCGGAAAAGCCACCCTGAGATGGGCTTTATTCTGGTTTGACATTAAAATATAATTGCGACTATTTAATGCCATTAAAGTCACTGCCGACGATTAATGACTAATGGAGGTGGTTGTAAATGTGGTAATCTGAGGGTGGAAGCCAAAGTGAAAGTGGAAGTGAAAGTGAGTGAGTAAGGAAACTGGACAAATGGACAACGGTGGGTCAGTCGTTTGGTGGGACGAGCTCGTGACTGGGATTGATAGAATGATTTAATGTCGCCAATAAATGGACGACTAAACGGAACGTGCGATTCATTCGAAATGCAAGACCAGCATGTACAAAGATACAGTTACAGATATAGCTATAGATACATTACACAGCGATAGAGATACAGATACATTTGGAACTACTAAAACAGCAAGATGGCTGCCTCATTTTGGCTTGTTCATCGCATGCTCAAATGACATTTAATGTGTCAAATAAGGGTTACTCCCACTCTGCCCATCCCTCCCTCCTGTTTACGACATAAATACCCTGTACGTCCAAGTATCTAACTCTGTCTCTGACTACGACTCTGACTGTCATCATCATCCACTTTCTCGGCTGGGCAGGCAGAGAGTTTTATGTGAAATTGATATCCGTTCGAAGGCAGACATCATGAAATGTATCTACAGCAAGGGAGTCCTGTCTATGTGTGTGTGTGTGTGTGTGTGTGTGTGTGTGTGTGTGTGTGTGTGTGTGTGTGTGTGTGTGTGTGTGCGTGTGATATGCGTGTGTGCCTGTGCGTGTGCGTACATAAATCTGTCAGTTTGCTTTCTTTTTGTCACTGCGTCCTGTCAATTCACACAAAAATTATGATCCTGAAAAGTAGATTATCCTTGATTTATCGCCGCATCATTCGAAAGTTGAAAGCGACGCAATGAAATTGCGTTCCTCACACACACACACTCACCGCCTTAGATACAGATACTGACTAAATGTATCTTTGTATCTTTTGTTACCAGCATGTGTCGTCATTTGGTTCTGTCCGTCTGTCTGATTTCCCGGCCAGGCCTACAGTGAATTCCATCTACGCACACACTTTATTTGTTGACATTTCTCTTGCTCCCTCTCTCTCCCACTCTCTTCTCGTCCCTTTCTTTGCTTTCTTTGCTTTCTTCAATTCGTTTTATTTATGTTTCGTTTTTTGTTGCTCGTTCTGAGCCTTCGTCATACGATTTTAGAGCCTTCGCTGAGCAGATAACAGCACGTCAAATCGTTGAGTAGAAGTATCTGACGGATATCTCTGCATCCGCAAGATGCAACTGCTCATCAACGACCTTTTCAAAGGATAACTCACACACACACACACACATACACTCTCTGGCTATAATAAATAAAATTAAATGTGCTTTTGTTTGAGCCAATTGAATTATGTGCGTGTGAATACTTTTCTTTCATTCCATTTCAAATTCTCAATTCCCATTCCCCATTTCTCTCTCTCTCTCTATTTTTCTCAGTTTTTTTCTGATGACCAGTCACATTTTATTGCCTTACAAATTCTGAAAGCTGAAAATGAAATGGCAACTGTGTCTCATCTACAAGAGTTATGACTGTAGCTCTGGAGTCTCTGATAATTGTGTTGAAATTGTTGTTTTTTGTGGTGGATTCAACAACTAAACAAGATCTTATAATGGTTATATCTTTAGCTTTTGTCGCTGAAAGGGTTTCAAATTTTAAAGAAAAGAAAACTGCATAAATTTGTAAATGATTTGTTATTGTATTTCAAAAAGGTTTAAAATCTATATAGAGTTATTTTTAAAATTATAAAAACAAATGTTTTTTTTAAGCTAATAAAATTAATTCCATTTTATAATTATTTCTTGTCTGTAGTGTTTAATACTCAGTACCTAGTAGGTACTATCTATATACATATAACATGCTCCTCTCCTTTCCTTCTTGCTAACCCTTCCGAACAAAACTGCATTAAATTATAGCATTTAATAGCTTCCGGTTTTGAGACATTGGCAATTTCAATCATCAGCGCTAAATTCACTTCGTTTTGCTTCATTGGCAGGAAAGTTTCAAGCAAAAAATGTCGAGAAAATATATTCGCATTTTGTAATAAATACGCTGTCAAGCTCACATCGATTATGGACACTCACGGATGCACTCAGACTGGCACTCACACTCACTCACACATGCGAGTATTCATCGACTGCAGCAGAGCAGTAGCGGAGCAGCAGCAGAGGAGCAGCAGCAGAGGAGCAGCAGCAGCAACGGCAGCTCCAATAATGTGAGTCAATAAATCGCCAATCAAGCAATCATACACAATTTATTTCCCGTCATAATTATCGAGCGCTCACTGTATGTGTGTGTGTGTTTACTGGTGTGTGTTGGTGTGTGCTGGTTTGTGTTGGTATGTGTGAGCAGTGCAGCGTGTGATTATGACGCTGCTGTTGGACGCCCTGCAGCGGACTGAGTGACTCCAACTTGAAGTCCAATCTCCAGAGGATGCAGCGCGGGGGAAGGAGACAAAGAGAGGAAAGTTGGCGGAGGGAGAAGGGGTGTGGAGTACCGTCTGTAGCATTGGCGGCATCTTCAGCCGCTGCTGGCGTGTTGATTTGTGGCATAGACAGGCGACGCAGTCACAGAGCTCGAGAGAAGTCCGAGAATTATTTGATTCTGTTTTGGTTTTTATCATTTTTATTGCCCAAGAAGATGCTCGACCAGGTCTACAGCTCTCTACCTCTCTCTGTCTACTTCCCTCTCTTTCTCTCTCTCTCTTTTCATTCTGTCTCTTCTCTGCCTCTCGTGTCGTGTCGTTCATTTGACATTCCTCTGCGCCAATCGCAGCTCCCACCTTGGCATTATTTTAATCGATTTTCAGTCACAGTTCTCTTTCCCTTCCCTCTCCCTTCCCTACTAGTCCCCACCCCTGCTAATGACCCTGGCTTTTAATGCTTTTTGGGATTATTCGTGTTTTGTTTTTGTTTTTGTTTTTTTTGTGGCCTTTTAATTTGAATTTCGTCTTGAAATCTCTTTGGCATTCTGCGCTTTTGATTTTCGCCTAGTCTCAGCTCACTCTTTTACCCTCTCACTCTCCCTCCATGTCTCTCTTTCTCCCTCTCTCTCTCTTCAACTCCCCATCATCATCATCTTTGGAGCATTTGTCATTGGTCAATAAATTCGATTGATTTATGCAGTCGACGGCAATTTCAATCTCAGCTTCTTTTGCTCTTTTATTTTTTTGTTGGATTTTGGTTTTGGTTCTTAACTGAAATTGAATTCCAACATTTTTTATTTATTCGAATTGAAACTTGAAATGTTTTTTTTTTCTTTCATTTGGCATCGAATTGAGTTCCATGTTGAGTTGATGTTGTTCTTCATCATCTTATTGTTGTTGTTGTTGTTTGCTGTTGTTGTTTGCTGTTGTTGTTGAGTTTTCTTCTTCAGTTCACGGCTGGACGTCGCGAGTTCAAGAGTTCAACGTCTTTATGAACGCATTTTCCATGTTTATGAACTTGTTTTCATTGCGTTTATGAAACTTTCCAACCAACTTAAATATTTTTCAACATTCTAATGATTTCTTGCATATATTTAACATTCTTTTTTGGCATGTTTAGAGCTTAAATAAATCAAATGACTTGAAATCGAGATATGTTAAATTGTAGATACATCACAGTTGAATAAATGATAAGTTTGATTGGTTTCGCATAAGTGGAACAAAGCAGAAGACAGAGACAGAGATATAGAAAGACAGAGAGGGAGAGAGAGAGGAAGGGAGAAAGAGAGAGAGAGAGAGAGGGAAACTATTGATTTATTAACAGAATCTTTAACAGTTTATAATACTATCATAGTTTTAACTAAGTTTAATTTTTATACCCGTTACTCGTAGAGTAAAAGGGTATATTGTATTCGTTGCAATGTATGTAACAGGGAGAAGGAGACATGGCAGACCCCATAAAGTATATATATTCTTGATCAGCATGACAAGCCGAGTCGATATAGCCATGTCCGTCTGTCCGTCTGTCCGTCTGTCCGTCCGTCCGTCTGTCCGTCTGTCCGTCTGTCCGTCTGTCCGTCTGTGTGAACAAAAGGATCTCAGAGACTATAAGAGCTAGAAAGGCCCGAGTGGTCGCAAACGAAAGATAAAATGCCCAAGCAGTACAAGTTTGCTTTTGTTTTTTGACACGCCCACTTTAGGGCGTTCTATGTGCATACAAAGGTAAAAACAGGTAAAAATAGCATGTTTTAGTATAGAAAACTTTTTTGTTAGTAATGCTATCTAAACCAAATTGACACAGAAAGTACACGTTTAGGGATTACGTATACTGACCAAGTTTGATCCAAATCGGACAACTATATCATATAGCTCCCATAGGGACAATCGGTCAAAAATACGCTCCAAATATGAATTTATATGAATAACTTTTGCGTTGACGAACCAATCGAAGTGAAACTTACACAGAATATATCTGTCAATAATATAAACATATTGACTAAGTTTGATCCAAATCGGACAACTATATCATATAGCTCCCATAGGGACAATCGGTCAAAAATACGCTCCAAATATGAATTTATATGAATAACTTTTGCGTTGACCAACCAATCGAAGTGAAACTTACACAGAATATATCTGTCAATAATATAAACATATTGACTAAGTTTCATCCAAATCAGACGACTATATCGTATAGCTCCCATAGGGACGATCGGTCAAAAATACGCTGTAAAAATGATTTTGTATGAAAATTTTCTGCGTTTCTCAAGTCATCTGAATTAAAATCAATAGGGTCGATTACCTAACATATTGTAATATTATTAATAATATATTATATTGTTAATAATATAATTAAACTGAGTAACGGGTATCCTAAAGTCGCGAGGCGACTATAGCATTCTTTCTTGTTTTTATTTATGTTATATTAAACATTATTAAAATGAAATTTATTAAAATATATTTAATTATATATTAAAAGTTGACACATATAATTTAACTTATTATTTAAAACAAGTAAACTCAACTTATTTTAATTAAATTTCTTCAGTTCATCATATTGAGGCTCGACTGTATGCCTCTTTAGCCACACAGCTGTCTTTCATTCAGCCAATTGAGTTGCCAATTGGTTGCCAATTTCTTAGCTTACCAAAAAACAGATTCCATGACTTCATTGATTGCTGTAATTTTTCACAGCGCAGCAAAACACTCAAAAAAGAAAAATAACGAAAAAATCCAAAACATTTTCTCCATTAAGAAGCATACAATAAAAATAAATCAATCAATAACACGAAATTAAACATACAAAAAATATATATACATACAAAACTATATAAAATGAATGAAAAAGTTAAAAAAGTTAAGAGGAACTGGCCACGGGGAGCTGCTCACATGTTGTGGCAACTTATTGGTCGAAATCATGGCCGAGTGAGACAGAGACAGAGAAAGTAAAGAGTAAGAGAGGGAGAGGGAGAGGGAGGATGATGAGGCAGAACAGCGGGCTGGCAGCGTCAGCTCATTGGATCCTAATTCCGAATAACGAATTTAACCAATTTACTCAAATGCTAATTTATGGCCGATTGATGCGCAGGTAGTCAACCGACTGCACTACACACAACTCCACTGCTCCCCCCACCCCACCCTTGGCTACACAGGGACACGGACACGCAATCAAAATGTGGCAGCATCCATTCGCTGTGGCATGTTGCAGCAGCGCAGCGGCAACACATCATTATCAACTGCGTCTTCGTCTTCGTCTGCGTCTTCGTTTCTGGCTTCGTCTTTTGGCTTCGTCGTCAACGTCAGTGGCAGCCATAAACATGGAAGCACCACAAACACTCACACACACACATGCACGAAAAAGATACAGATACATCTGCAGCTACAGCTACAGATACATTTAAAGATGCAGGCCACTTGTTGTGCTGCTTGCTACGTGACGTGGTTAGCCTCGCATGAATTACGACGAATCAACGCGCAGCAGCAGCAGCTACAACAACAACCAGAACAACAACAACAACAACAACAACAATTTGACAGTTGAGCAACTGCTGCCATCATTGCCACCTTCGCTTGTTGCAAGAAGCGCCAAAGGTGCACAGTGGGATGCATCGTCTTTTCCATGGGGATCATTTCAATCCCTTTCCTTTTCCCACTCCCATTCCCATTCCCAATTCCAGTCCAATTTGAATTCCCTTTCCCAGCCCTGGACTCGGTCATGGCTCCCATGCGGCGATTGGCGATTCCACTTGCCACATAAATTTAAACAACTCCTGCCAATGAATCCACAATAATGATGATGATCTAGCCATGATGATGATGATGATGTGGCTGATGTTGATGCACTCCCGCTTGGTGTTCCACTTGACAGATACAATCCAATCAGCTGCATGCCCCGTGGATCTATTTGAGGTTAAGTGTGATGCAAATGCCAATCGAAGAAGGAACTAGTGATATATATACATGGTATATAAAAGGTCTATATCTGATCATTTTTAAGATCTGATAAGTAACACTTTAAATATAATTTAACTTAATAAATTATCCCTACAATAAAGTATCTATGAAATACAATGTATCAATTTATCTAAATTTTATCCTTCTATCTTTTCTATAGCTTAATTAAATCTATTAATTAATTTATAATGAAATCTAGTTCTATTACTTAATTTAATCAATCAATGACTAATCTAATCTCTGCCTTCGATATATGCTTTTAATCGATAAGTTAAGTAATTTTCCAAGATTTAATTAACATTATGAATAAGTCACTGAAGTTAGTTAGCCGTATTAAAGTCTAATTAATCTTGGCTTAAAGTGAAAGATACGTTGCAAATGAGCTGCAGATACAAATGTATCTGCAAGTGTGCACTTTGCATTTAGACTGAAGTGAAGTGGAGTCAGTTCAAGTATTCATTCATTCACTCATTGATTCATTTATGCACTCAACGCTATTTGTTGACTGTCAATTTATTATTATGCCAATGTGGCAAAAAAGCGATAGCCAAGTCAGTCAGTCAGTCCAGTTAGTTAACGCTCTCCAAAGTTGGTCAAAAGGTAGACAATGACTATCGCGAAACCTGTCGAACTGCAACTGATCCATGTGCACTTGAAGCGGAAGGTACAAGACCATGTGGGTTGCCAGAGAGACGGGGAGGAGGAGGGGAGGCATTACGGACTGACACCGACAGGGGCTGGAACAGATGCAGATACAGATACAGATACAAATACAGGGACATCGACGACTGGCTAAAAAGGCCGCCGCAGCGAGTGTCAAAAACGCCACGACGACGACGTCGAAATGTGGCACAGCCATGGGGCAGCAACGCAGTGCAGTGCCGAGCAGTGCCTACAATGCAACAGCAGCAACTTGTGCAACGTGCAACAAGTTCCAGTTCCAGTTCCAATTCCAATTCCAATTCCTGCCGTTGCCGCTTGCGCTTTAATTGACAGCAGCAAATATCGCGCGGGGGCAATGCCACACACCCACACACATACACAGGCACACACCACTTGCACACACTCACACACACACAATCTCTGCGATTATTTCTGTGCGTTTCCCACAATTGATTCGGACAATGCGACCACAGCTTCAGCTCGGAGAATATTCGCTTTGGGGTTTGCGTCTAGGGTTTGGCCTCCAGAGGTTTGGGTCTGGGGTTTGGGGTCTGCACACCGCAGACGGTGTCGTTGCGAAGGCCTCTGTCGGCTCTGGCAAGGCTAAAGTGCAAATGGTTCTTCGGCTGCTTAATGCGAACTGCGTGCGACTCTCTTTGCTGTACACCCGACAAAAGTGGACAGAACAAAGATGCATGTATTCAAAAATAACATCCCTACATGAAAAATTCTTTGTAGTATTAAATATATACTAACAATTTTTTATATGTTTTAAGCAGTATTTTTCAATCGCTTGCATTTCATTGTTGACAAACTTGTCGGCTGTCTTTTAGGCATATAATGAAATGCATTTAAAAAGATTTGTGAGCCTGTATGCAAGTGTGTGTGTGCGAGTGAGTGTGTGTGTGAGTTTTATGCAACAGGTTGCCTTTGAGGCTGTGGTTGCTGTTGTTGTTGTTGTTGCCTGCATTTAAAATGCGCTACCTCAGCTTCCCCACCTTGTTCCCCCCTTGACCACGCCCCGCCAAGCAGCCTTCCTTTCCGCCTTCTCGGACGCTTTGATTTTATGGCATTCGTTTGTCGTTGGAGGCAGTTTGATGCATGTAACTTGTCGTGCCACGAGATTTTTGAACATATTTAGCATTGGACGTGCTACATAATTCCCCAAAGTCATAAAAAATCTGTTAAGAGTGTGAGAGAGAGACAGAGAGAGAGAGAGAGAGAGGGAGATCTGTTGCATGTTGCACACAAACTATGGACTTAAAAGGGGAGTGGCTGGCCAGGTTTATTGTTTATATGTTATCGGAATTGTGTGTTTTGGTGTTTGGTGTAAATGTTATTGGTAATTGTGTTTGAAATTTTTGTTTTATGCAAATCCGTTGAAAGAGGCAAGTCCAAGTATCGCTGCCACTTCATGTGGCAACTGCTCGTATGAGAATTTGTCAGCTCAATGTAATCAGCACTCGATTAACGGCCGGAAAAGTGGCTAAAGTGGAAAAGTCTCTGGGAAAATGTTGGAATCCCAGACTAAACAGTGACAAAACTAACTCAGTACTCAAGTGTTTCAAGTGCAACGAAGACGGGGAGGGGCAGAGAGATCGACAGAGTGAGAGAATCCAAATTCTATAATTAGACCCCGTACTCTAAAAAAGAGTAGAGGGGTCTATTAAGTTTGTCTGAAGCGAAATGTGCGTAACAGGCAGAAGGAGGCGTGGCCGACCCCATAAAGTATATATATTCTTGATCAGCATCAACAGCCGAGACGATATAGCAATGTCCGTCTGTCCGTCTGTCCGTCTGTCCGTCTGTCCGTCTGTCCGTCCGTCCGTATGAACACCTGGATCTTTTAAACTACAAAAGCTAGAGCCACCAAATTTAGAATGAAAGTCCGTCTGCTTCGCGAGCAGATCAAGTTTATTTCAAATCTTTGCCACGCCCCTTACCGCCCCCGCAAATTGTAAAAAACTATGGTCACCTACGAAAAAATTGATGTTTTAAGCGAATATCTCAGTAACTATAGCACTTAGGAGTACTATTTTTGGTATGGAGGTTGTTAGAGACAGCATTAATGCATTGTCATTAAAATTTTTGGACTGCCACGCCCCGTTTTCCCACAATAGTGAACTAATTTTCAAACTTCAATGCCATTTTTAAGGCATTTGCACTTATCGTACGGTATTGTAATTTCAAATTCGTTTGGAGACAAAGTATCACAAACTATCCTAAAAGTTGCATACAAATCGGACAATAAACAAAAGAGCTAGACACGTAACAAGATTAACAATTGCACGCAAAGTCAATGCATGTGTGCAAGCGAGACAGAAGCATATAAACATGTGAGCGAACGTTTTCGCTGCTTGTGTAGCGACTGCACTGCTTGTGTAGCGACTGCACTGCTTGCGGACGATGCACGCACATGTATGCATACGACACGATTTATCATATATCGATATTCAATACCATAGCAATTATAATTGCGATATGATATCGATTGCGATATTTGCTCATTATGTGCATATCTATAGCGTATTTGAATTAAGTTGTTGATAATATCGATATTTGATTTGATGTGATATTTTAATTAATATCGATATCGGCATTTTCTTGGCGATTTGCATCCCTATTACAAGCTGATGGTTTTGTTTCAAAGTGTTTTATTCCAAATACTATGAGTACGGGGTCTTTTACAGTCGGCTAGCTCGACTGTAGCCTTTCTTACTTGTTTTTTTCTGTATCCGATTTGGATTTTTGGTTTGTCGCCGTCGGATTTCTTTGATCTTTTTGAGAGTTATGAGCCCCTGACAGGGTCTTTTTTACTTTGTATAACACAAAGCAGACCTGATCGTACCAGGGATGGTGTGATGATTATATATGAAGTGAAACAAGTATAATATCTACTATCAACTACATATTAATTGTCAAAGGAATTGAGGAAATGCGCAGCAATTCTTTTGAACTCAAAGAGTTAATAAATTTCATTATTTGTTTGTGAAATTGTTTCACGATACTTGTTGTTGTTGTTGTTGTTGTTAAAAGAGCAAACAATTTTGCTTTGGCCTGGCATTTATCTACCGGATACATTTTTATCTCAAGCACGAACGCAATTATTGTTTGTCTGTGGCGGCAACAGAACAATTAAGAAATGAACTATCGCCACAATGGCGACGCCAAAAGATACAGATACATATGGGAGTGTAGATAGACCTGAGCACAGGTGCTATACACCAGATCGGTGCTCTCCAATTAGGCAAGCACTCATATCTGATATTTACCCAAGTTCTGATCTGAAACTGGAGATCATTTCACCCCTCCCCCTTCCCTTCCCCTCCCTTATTTCGCAAGTTTTCTTCTTTTCGGTTTGATTTTCATTTTGGACATTTAATTAACTCAAAAATTGCGTACACAAGTGTTTATATTGTAGGTGATTACGTTTTATGATCGCCTTCCGCTGGCAATATTTACACAGAGCTTACCAAATCATAAAGCTTCCATAATTACCTATTTTATAGCAATACCTCCCACCGTACCTGGATTTGCTCCATTTAAAGGCACCAAAATATTTGCACATTCAATCCTAAAGTGCACACAAAAAATGGCAAATGAAGTCAAATGTTAATTGTAATTAAAAGTAAATTAAAGTAAAATCAACCCAATAAAAGAAGTCATAAATAGAAAAGATCCTATAAGTGTATATTATATATATTCTAAGACGGATCTGAACTCTTTTTCTATTCTATCATTAAGTTAAACTTAGTTTATATAATAAGCTGGTAATAACAAAAGCTTTAACTCATTGTTCAAGTCGTTAACTTAAACTACACCCTTTAATTGACATTGAAAATCGATCGATTAATGATATGCAATAGTTAAGTCATTGATTGAACGGGTATCAAATATTAAAAAATAATAATAAATTAACTGACGGTTTAACTTGGATTCAATTATAATGTTTATGAAGCGATAAAATAAAATTAAATAAAAATGCAATTATTAGTCAACGCCCAATTTTAATGCGCTTTTGCTTGAAAAATGCACAACAATTAATTTTCAATAAAAAAAATAAAAATAAAAAAAAATCAAATGATATAAAAAAGCAAAACAAAGTCGACCATTTGCATATGTGACGTGTGTTTTTAAATTTCCTATATATGTGTGTGTGTGTGTGTGTGTGTGTGTGTGTGTGTGTGGAGTGGTGGTATAAAAAAAATATTAATACAAAAATCAAATCGAATGAAAAACGATAAAAATCGCACAACTGTCAGAGGCCGCCGGAGGCCGAATGCAAATGCTTCGATTTGAAATGTTGCAACAATAATTGTCACAAATTGAACTCATGTCATGATTTGCTAGCCAAATGCGGTGCGGGAGATGTGGACATGCATATATATGTATATATATAGTGAGTTGGGGGAATATATATATATACTCATACACATATTTTTATGGGTATTCGTGTATTCGATTGCATGACAGGTGCAATTTAGTCGAGGTCTAGAGCATAAAACAGTCGTCGATTGAAGTTTGATTGTTGATTGGCTTCATTTAATGAGAACAACTTTCGACATTTTAACCGTTTGCAACCGCTTGAACCGTTTGAACCGTTTCAGCAACGTGATGAATTACGTTTCATGGCAAAACGAAACGTGAGTGACTAGTATAATAAAGTATTGTATAAATAGTTACTAATATAATAACTAACAAACAGACTTAGTTAGTTGTTTTATGGGAAATCGATTTATGCAGAGCCTTAAGCTGTGATTGAATGCTAAACTATTAAATATACAAAGTTTGTACCTACAGTAATTTATAATTACATATATATTATATTTATGATAATAATAATAATAATAATAATAATAATAATAATAATAATAATAATAATAATAATAATAATAATAATAATAATAATAATAATAATAATAATAATAATAATAATAATAATAATAATAATAATAATAATAATAATAATAATAATAATAATAATAATAATAATAATAATAATAATAATAATAATAATAATAATAATAATAATAATAATAATATTAATAATAATACTAATTAAAATAAATCTTTAATTTCTTTCTGTTAACCAAATGTAACCAGAGATGTGTGCTCCAAAAAAGCTCCTCAACTACTTGGGTCCTGTATAAATGATCCTTCAAAGTGTCTGCACTCTTACAGTCTCTCAAAAATGTTAACGTATCGGGTTACGCAGACGGATTTCGTTCGTTAAATTGTGTCGCACCTGTTTGCTCAATTTGAAATGAGGTTATGAACCCAACTGTAGTTTCTTAATGTTGCAACGTCAGTCAAGCACTGCAACAGCAACAACAACTACAAGCACAATGATGGCTAACGCATTTGGCCACCTCTTAGCCGGTTTTCCATCATTGCTAGCCTCCTCTGCCGCTGGCTCTGCCGCTGTTACTGCCTGGCTTTTCCTTTTGTGGCCACCAAAGAACTCGTTGCACACCCAAAAGCCAAATGGTTGCCGGTTCCCCGTTGCCAGTTACCCCGTTGCCTCTTGCCACTTGAATGTTGTATGTTGCACGCTGCTTACTCGTTGCCCGTTGCCATGTGGCCAGCTGTGGCACCTCTAGTGGTTGTAGTTGTTGTTGTTCTTGTTGTTGTTGTTGTTGCTGTTTTCGAAGCTGGAGATTGATGTTCGCTGCCTCTGACATTTGTTTCGCGCTTGCGCTCAGCTAATGTTGTCCCGCTCGCACTTGCTGTCACTCTGTTAACCGGTTTCTTGACCACAATTATTTTATTTTTTTTTTTTGCAGTGTGATTTAAACGATTTTTTCTGTACTTTTTTTTATATTTTTTGTTGCGTTTGAGTGCACACACCGCACTCGTCTCAACTGCAACTCCGTCTTGCAACTGAAGTTTCTGCTTTTAACTGCATTTTCCGTTTTCCATGAAAAGATGAAAAATTGCACAGTTCGATCATGTAAACAAATTCATTAGCTTGCACAAATATTTTAATTATTTAAACAAAAATAGCTGTTAAGTTATGCTTAGTTTGGTGTGAACTGAATGCTTCTGGAATTAGCCAAGATGACACTAATGAAAAATACGATTGCATTAATATTTCCAATGAGTTTCGGTTCATGAATGCCGCAATTATTAAAATTTTATTGAATAACAAATGTTCAATTAACAATAAACATTGCATGTGTGCTGGAAATTAACATAAATTTGTTTAACTAATTCGAAACAGAACGAAACATTTCTAAAAACGTTAATTTTATTTATTGTTGATTTATGCGCTTAGTAGCGTTTTTAGTATTTAAATAAGTTAGCTTTTAAGGTAGTATAGTTTATAGTTAGCGATTGTAGAGGGTGTTTTAGTTTAGTTATGAGACTTGTTATGCATTGAAGGAGGCGTGGCAGACCGTATGAAGTGTATATATTCTCTGGTAAGATTTCTAAAGTATTAATTAATCTTCTCTCATATCAAAATACTGTATTAAATAGCTTCTATTGGTAGAATTGGTACTAAACTGTCTGAGATCCTCAAATTGTACAGTAAATTTCTATACTTTTTATACCAATGGATCGATTGGAACTATGGTGACTGCAAGGATATTAAATTTTAAATAACTAAATTAAATTACTAGATGGGAAATATAAAAAATTAAAATTTAATTCTTATTTTTTATTCAATTTCTTTAACTATCCATATTTTTCTTATCTTATTTAAGTTTTCACATGCTTAAAAACTATGTTCTATAAACAATTACTATTTTGTTCAGTATTTCAATTTAAAGAGTTTAATTTTATTAAATTCTTTAACTAAATTTTGACCTGTCCTGTAATATTTTTGGAGCATTTTAAGCAGCTCTGTTTAACGACTGCAGACTCGCACTTCTATTTACGTTTAAACGAATAGAAACACACACAACACACACACACACACACACACACACACACACACACACACACACATACACACACACATACACACACACATACACACACACACACACACACACACACAGTTAGCCGGCCATAGTAGCAATTATAATGGCCATAAGGCAATGAGCTTGCCTCTTGCTCTCAGTACATGCCACAGATAGTGGCACAACAGGGGGAGAAAGAGGCAAGGCAGCAGGCGTAGGACAAGGGTAGGGGGGAGCAGAAGAGAAGTGGCAAACCAGCAAATTCAACAGGTTAATTCGCGCGCGTTTTTGACCAAGTGCGTTGGGGGTAAAAGCCATGGACAAAAGCTTGGGACAGTAGCTCAGGACGAGAGGATGGGTGGTTTGGTAGAAAGGAGACGAGGAGTAGGGAGGAGGGAGTAGGCAGTGGGAGGTGTGGCATGCTGCGTTCCAACGGTGGGCGAAATGAGCAAAAGTGTCGGCCTTAAAAGGCAGCAATGAAAACGTTTTTTTTTCTTCTGACAAAACATGCAACTTTGGAGCGGGCGAGAAGGAAAAGTAGGAGACGGGAGAGGGTGGGAAGAGAGCGGAGGAGAAAGGGTAGGGATGGCAGAAGGGAGGAAGCATTGAAATGTCCATTGAAACAATGAGCAGCCGTTGCCAAGCGACCAAATTGGCAACATGTTGAGGCCAACAGCGGCTGCTGACCAGTTATGAGCCAAGGGGATGGCCAAAGGAGTGGTAGGAGAGGGGTAGAGGGATGGAAAAGGGGGGTGGAAGAGGTAGGGGGACTGTGCACATGAAGGTGTCATTTGTTGGTAACATGCATTTTCCGACTTGGCTACAAATCGCGGCGACAGCGACGGCAACAGCAACATGCAACTGCGCTGCGCTGACGTCTGCGTCGACGTCGACTGCGAGAGACGCTGAGACTGTCCACAGCTATCTAATGGCGTTGCACAGTGGTACAAGGTGTAGTTAAAACTAGATTCAGCTTAGAGTGGAAAATATTCCCGTCTGTATCGTATACTCAATAGTTTTGTGTCAGTGTGCGTTGGTGGGAATTGTGGATTTGTAGGCCTGTTACTAGGTTACCTGGCGGTTACCTGTACCCTCTACATCGTGTGTGTGTGTACGGTGCTGTGTGCTGGTTCGGTCCAGGCGAACATGTGTCTTGCAAATTAAACGCACATGTCGCTCGCTCGTCGGGCCCCTTGGACGCGTCTTTTGGGGGGCAGGAGGAGCGGGAGTAAAGGGGGTGGAGTAGGAGGAGGAGGGGTTGTGGTGTAGTATTGGTATTGGGATTGGTGCTGGCTTTGTAACCATTTTCCAAACACGTTTCGCTTTTGTATGGCAATTGTTTTGATTTTGCTCTGCCCTTTCCTGTTGCCTGTTGCAAGTTGCAAGTTGCCAGTTGCCTGTCGCTTGTACACTGTCCGCTTTGTTGGCCACTCTGCTGTCAACTATCTATATCTGTTGCTGATTCTTTTTTCCCCTCTCTTCGCTATCTATCTCCCTCTATTTCTCTGTCTTTTTCTCTCTGCGTTTTTTGTTCATTTCTGACACATTTTAACAATTTATGAGGCGCTCACCCACCGCAACCATACAGGCACAACAGCATAGCAGCTTTGACAACTAAATTCAAAGCAATTCATACATCACCTGCTGAATAACCTACCTACCATCATCTACCACTCCCTGACCACCTCAGAGCCCACCTTTTGGAGGGGGGCACCTGTTTGAAAAGTGCGTGTGTCAAAGTGCGTGCGTGGCACACCTGACATTTGCAGCTGCAACAGTCGCTACTGTTGCGTGTGTGTGTGTGTGTGTGCGTGTGTGTGTGTGTGTTTGTCTTTAGTTTCCACAACGGTTTTCCGAACAACGTGTCTTTACCTCTGGCAGTTGTCAGCTGCGCTTTGATAATTTCATCTATTTGCCCCACTGTCCACAGTTTGCTGTTGCCGCAATTTAATTGAGTTGCAACGCGTTTTTTATACTTTTTTGTGGCTTGGCTCAATGGGGCAGCAACTGATGTAAGGTAAGTACGACCAGAAAAGCACAGTACTTTAATACAAATATATTTATATTCCATAATTAAAGTTAAAATTAAAGTGATTTGCCTTGATTTCCCTTATAAATTAAGTTTTTACTTTTCCTAATATTTTATTAAATTTCTAAAACAGTTTCCTTATCCAAATCTTTTAAAAAATCTATAATCGCGTGATTAACTAAATGATATTCGAGTTGAAAAAATAAAACAAAAGAAAAAGTAACAAAATTTTATGGTTTGTCGTAAATTCATAATTCTTTTGGGATAGATAAATTGTTCGGAACGTTGTTGGATCGTACGATCTTTTTTGAGTGACTTCCTTGTTCAGTTTGTAATTTACATAAATTGAAAATGGATGAAGATGAAACGGACCGAGAAAGCCAGTTCAGATCAGGTCTGAACTCTGCAGTCTACAGTCTCCAGTCTACAGTCTACAGTCTACAGTCCGTCAGCTGGATTCGAACACGAGCGAATGAAATCAATTTTTAAATAAATTTTTATTTGCCGCCATCGAAACGATCAAACGATCGATGGGTCAACTTCGATGAGAGACCCAATCTCGATACTCTGTCTCTTTCTTGATCTTTATACCTATCTCTTTCTCAGTCTATTGGATATAACAGACGCAGCAACTGTCATCGCATAAATGATTTGTATTTTTGTTTTGGTTATTTATGTTTCATAAATTATCGGATATATCTCAACGATATATATGTCCGAGTTTGTTGGTATTTCTGAGTGTGTGTGTCTGTATGTGTGTGTGTGAGTAGTCAACGGATGCCGATCAAGATTTTATTTAAATGGAACTCATCAACGCTCATTTGGGTCTTCGTTTTCATCTCCATCTTCGTTTCCATCTCCAACTTCATCTCCATCTCCATCTTTCAGCTTGGACAGGCGGCGATGATGAAGCTCTCTTGTCGTTTGCCTTTTGTCTCTGTTCGTCGGCTTTTGTTTTTTAGGTTCAGCGCTTTAATTATAGAGGTCGCTCCGATCTCCCGATTCCCTCATCCCCTCATCCTCTCTTCCCTCCCTTTCTCTACCCACTACATTCCCCAAATGATGATGCCTTAATGTCAACTTTGTCGTTGTCTCAAGTTTGTTTGCTGCTGTTTTTTGCTTTCCACACGATTCGTCTTTAATTAATGGAGTTTTGTCGTATTAAACTCATTAGTTTGCTTTCGTAGCATAATTTGAATTAATCACTCAAAATCCACGCACTATGAAATCTTCTCTGAATTTGATTGGGATTGCCTTTTGCTATGCTTATTTGCCTTTTGCATACTAAACGAATCATCGGATCAAAAGCTACCTTAAAATCAGAAAAAAAGAAACCAAGTTGGAAACTAATTAAAAATGCGTAGAGCTCGATGAGATCGACAGTTCGTTACTCAATTGGTTTTTAATTTCAAAATGAAATAAATCAAAATTAAGAAAACCCGAATAAAAAGCTTCGGCAAATTAACATTCGCTCGCTTGCCGCCATTCCATTTGATATATTAAACTCAAAATGTATATTTCATCATTAAAAACAGCGGGCAAAAAAATAACAACAAAAAACAGAGACCGCTTAAAGCGGAGAACGAACGAATATTCACAAAAAGTATAAAAAAAAAAACAAAAATATCAAACAAAATGTTGAAAATGGAAACTAGTTTTACAGGTAAACGAGCGATCGGGTCCCAAAGTAGAGTCATTCGATGGGGCCTCAGATCCGATGAGATGCGAACAGATTCGCCGTCATCGTCAACGTAATTCTTCTCTCTCTGTCTCTCACATACGTTACCTGTCTCTACTTCTCTCTCTCTCTCTCTCTCTCTCTCTCTCTCATTCGGTCGTTCGTATGATAAATAACAAATCAAACGCTAAAATGTCGGTAATGTATGTGGTATGTCAGAGGCTTCGTTTATTTATGGCCTGGATCAATAAGAATAACGCCCCAATCAGTGACTATAAATTAACGCAAAGACAAAAAACAACTTCAAAATACAACAACAAAATTTCAATGTCTGAGAATGTTTCTCAGTTCTCAATTCTCAGTTCTCAGTCTCCTTTTTTTCATGTCTCATATGGAATTGGATTGTGGTTTTGTAAATGTTTGACTTTGTCTTTAAAATGTTTATAAATTGTGATGATCAGTCTGAATTGTAACACCAAAATTAGAATTTCAATGGATTCTTATCGGTTTATAATACATCAAAGTTTCAGTCCATTATTTACTTAAAACTCAAACTTAAAAGCTTGTATTAAGAACACCAAATAACCGATTCTTTGAGTTCTTCTTTAGGTTCGAACTATCTTCATTAATTGCCAATCTTTCAAATGAAGCAAGTCAAAAGAAGCTTATAGAATAAATAATCCCATTTAAGTTTTTCTTAGTTTTTTTTCTAGGTAAGAACACTTTCGTCTTTCCCACTTCTGATATTCATTAATAATATATTATTAGCTTAGTTTAAGGATTATTCTTTGTAGTTCAAATGCAGTGTTAATTTGAGTGAATTTTCGAGTTCATCAGTCAAATAAAACTCGATTTTTCTGCTGGCTTAGTCATAGAAAATGCTTGGCTCTTGGCATTTAACATGTTCCGCTTCGTTTGGGCCACAAATCAAGTGTGAAATAAATTCAAATCGCACCAGGAGCAGTAATAAAAGTAAAAGCAGCAAAACCACAAAAGAATAAGTACTAAAAATACGAAAATGAAGATGTAAATTATAGCAAATGTGAAGCATTGACCGGTCAAAACAACAGGGAAGTTTTGCTAGAATACCAGAGGCAGGTAATGCTATCAATCTACAAGCTGTTTCTCTAAAAAACAGCTACAACTGCAAAGAGCGAGAAAAAGTCGGAGAGAGAGAGAGAGAGAGGGAGAGCGAGTGCTGTGCTATAGGGGAGTTGCCAAGTAGCTGAACAGCCAAAGTGCAGTCAGTATCGTTATAGACGGAAACCAAGTGGATGGAAGCCGTTTCGGCAACACCCTCCAACATGGCCAAATGATTGATTGCTCATCATTTTTCATTCTTAATGAAAATGCACCCCGCTGGCAAAGAGTTTTGCTCACTCGCTCGCTCGCTGGTTGGCCAACTGTTTTGCTTGAGAGAAAATGTCTGTCTGTCTGTCTAACTGTCTGTTTTTTCTGACTGTAGCACACACCTGAGCCGCAGTCGGAGCCAGTCAGAAGGTGCAGAAGTTGCGATTATCGCGCACATGCAAAAAGCAGAAAAAAAAAGAGAAACATATAAATAAAAGCAGAAAGAAACTTGGCCAAATTCCACCTTGGCCGCCAACGGGCATAAAAATGGCTGCCAGCTGCGAAAGATTGGAACGATGATGGCGTTCATACTATATGGTGCCATATAGCCATGGCCAGCTGCCTTCTAGCCTGGCCCGAACCGACCGGGCCCGGCCCTCCATTCGGATCTACAAGCTTCCTGCCAGTCAACTGTCAACTGTGCCGTGCCTGTGTCATGCTATGCATCATCTTCTGGCAGTTATTAACCTTTGTCCCACTCCCCCTACCCCGCCCCCTCTCTCTTACTCTTACCATATCTTTCTGTGTGAATGTATCTACTGGATACAAGTACTTCTGTTGTGGGAAATGCGGCTGATTTAGTAGCTTGGCATGGCGCAATTGTTGAAATTAAACAAACTCCTTGCTCGCACACCCAGCAAAGTGGGTGTCGTTGATGAAAACTGTTAAAATTTAGTTGAAGATTTTGTTGAAAATGAACTCAGAGTATGTTCAGGCAAAGAACTGGAATAAGGTCAATATCTCATAAGTACAAAGAAAGTAATAGATGTTTAAAGCTTTCTAGTGCTCCCCTAAAAGTATGCAGTACAATTCATGTAGTTCTGGTTAGTTTAATGGCTCAGATTGTCCATTTTAACTATTTTGTAGGAAATTATATAATTTATAAAAATCAAATAATAGAAAATGTTGTGAAAAGTTGTTAGCTAGAAATGTGGCTATTTTTAAAAATGTTTCTACACTTTTTGGCGTGCTTTAATCATTGAGATTTGTCCTCTCTTCACACCGAAGTTTGCGTTGGCAGCGGCAGCGGCAGCGGCAGTAACAGCGAGGTCGACGTTGACGTTGACGCCTGCGTGGCGGCCATTACAATTGTTTCTGTTGTTGTTGTTGTTGTTGCTGTTTGTGCTGCCAACGCGCATCATCATTAATCATTTTTATTTGCACGCCGCCGCATTTGTTGGCATTTTCTGTTTGAAATGCGCCCTGTCAGCCCTGGCGACTGCGAGGGATGGGGACCGAAAGTTGTTGTTGTTGCTGATGGGTGGAAGAGGGATGGGGGTAGAGGTTGACGGGTGGTGGCGTCTTGTGAGCCACCCTTGTCAACGGCAAGCCGAAAATGCCAGTAAGTTTGTCACATGCCTGACCAGCAGCATGAGCAACCAAAAATCATTCCATCAACCACTTTAGCGGAGCACCACCCAAACACCCAACCTACCCAAACCACCCCTACCCCATTACTCCATCACCCACACCCCAATCAGCCCACAGCCCACAAGGACGGCAAGCCTGGCAGCCATCATCATCATCATCAGAGTAAACAACACAACATGGACAGTAAATTGTAAGCGTCATAAGAGAGTGAGGGAGAGTGGGAGAGAGAGAGAGAGAGGGCGAGAGAGAGCGACAAGGACAAAAAATATGAAACAGCAGAGAGATGTCGACGGCAACTGTATAAATTATTACATTGTGTACTCTTAGCGCACATAAAAATACATTAATAAATATTATTTATGTATATTCTGTATTCGGAATACTCGTACATATTCTCATAGCGAGACAGTAGATGACTCTTCTTCTTCTTCTGGTGCTGCCACTGCCACTGCTGTTTCTTCTTCTTCTTGTTATCCAGTAACTGATGAGTTCTTTAATGCACTGACAGAAAACTCGCACCGTTACTGCGATAGTTTGAAAGTACTTGATAAGGATTGGCGATAAATCTATATACATAAGTTAATCGGCTATAGAAAACAGCGAAACGAAACTGATCTTAATCAAAATCGGTTGGAATATGAGGGATAAACCCAAAATTTGGAATACAAAACGATTAAACTAAAACTAAATTATTTCTAGTTCAATTCTCTCGCTCTCCTTTCCTATTTACTTAAACGCATTAAGAGATTTCTCTCAGTGTAATTCGAGTGAAAAGCTGTACAGAAAGCCTCATATTCATTTCATATTTTTGACATTTGTTAAATCAAAAAAATGTATTCTTTCGGTTTCAGTTTCAGTTTCAGTTTTGTTTATGTGTCATTTTTGCCGTTTGAATTTATTTGTTTGTTTGCCATTTCGCGCGAATGCAAATTTGGTAATTGTCTTTGCTACGCACACACTGGCACTCTGTATGTCTGTGTGTATGTGTGAGTGTGCTTTATTTATTTGAACAAAAAGAATTTATTTTATGGCAAATCGGGCTTAAATTGCAAATACTCTTACTCCAAAGTGAGTTATGTGACTGAATAATGAACACTTTCCCCCCAACGAATTTGGCTATTTAGTTAGCTGTTTTTATATGGAAAATAAAACTGAAATTGGCATAATAAAAATGTATGAGAAATGAGTTAGCACAAATATAAATATAAAATAAAATTAAAATATTATGGAATTTGCTTTTAGTTAATGAGTTTATGGCGAAAAATATTTTGTTTATGAAACTGGAAATCAATATTCCGATTCTTGGCAAACTTTCGTCACATAAATCTTATGATGGCACTGAGAATCAATGCCAGTGAGTCCGTCTGTTTGTCCATCTCTCCGTCTGTCCTTCTGTGTATTTGTTTGGCCAACGCTCTTTTTGGCTACTCAATCTTGAGCCGTGCAGAAAGGCAATGGGCCATTAACTTGATATATGTGAACTGGTCGCCTAATGATTGCCGAATTTCTAATTATACGCATAAGAAATTATATCTGTCAATAAATTTGCCACTGTGTGGCAGCCACAGAAAAAGGGCGTATTTGGTAAAAAGGACGAAAAAGAAATCAGCAATGGCCATAATTCACTCAAACACACACACACACACACACACACACACACACACACACACACACCGAGGACTAGCGTAAATCCTTCCACAAACTGACAACGGGAATGGCGCACAGTGCTTATAAATGATGAGTCCAAGTCCAAAAGCAGGCGCATAATGACCTAGGAAAGAGCCACAAACTGGGCGGAGACAGAACCAAAATGAAAGAGAGAGAGAAAGACAGTGTGAGGAAGGGAGAGTAAGAGTGAGAGGGCACGATAGTGGCAGGAAATATTTGGCCGAATGACGCATAAAACAAATCCAAGCCAAAAGGCAGCTAGAGCTTAGAACCTGGCCAAGGGTTGTTGGCCCACAACTTGACGAACCTCAGTTGATGAGCGCAGCAAGCAATGCAGAGTGAGAGGGAAGACATTAACATAATCATCAACATTATCATCATTATTATTATAATCATTATGAGCAAAGGGCAGTTCAAGTCATAGACGAAAACGAAGACGAAGACGACGTGAAGTTTTATGAAACCCTCAAGTTGAATATGTTTTCTGGCCAGGAGGGGAACATGGAATGCCAGTAGTGAAGGAGGTAGCGAGGAGTGACAGGAGAGGGAAGATGGGGGCATATTGGGTGTATGGGGTAGGGTGGCTCATATATTTTCGCTCGTCTGACATTAACGGCTGCTATCGCCCGACACTGAAACTGGGCAAAAGCAACGAAGCAAGCGATGGATACGATGGAAACTTTGGATAGGATGGAAACGTTAGAAACGATGGATACGATGGCGTTGGCGATGGTCTGGCATCATTACTGGCACTCCACGATTTATTGACAAAAGGAAGGCACCAACACTGGAATCAACCGAAATTTAGAATCGTCCAACGTCTTGGCCAGAAAAGGATTGCTAAGATACCCTGCCCTCCCTTCCTCTATCTCCCCTTACCCTCTCATTTCCTCCTTTTCCTCTGCTTTGTGGGTGTGTCCTAATGCTTTACGCCTTCGCTTTCAATTCATTGTACAAATCCCATTTGTTTCTATGGCCCTATTTTGTTGACGCTTTCGCTTACCACTCGCAGGGTCAACAATTTGGCATCGGAATGCGTCAGCATTTACCACGTCTTCCCTTTGGTAACCAACTTTGTAGACGAGAATTAATCGCAACAACCTATCAAACGAATAGAGCTTAATTTCTAACAGATCTTTAGTAGAATAATGTTAACTTCTTAGGAAATCGAGAAATTATTTTATATAAATTTGTGGAAAGTATTTAATTAAATTCTAAGTGAAATGCTATTTTAACTGGAATCATAAAACACTTATATAGAAATCGTTTTAATTTGTCTAAAAATATTTCCAAATCACTATTCATAATATTTTTCCACTAGAGAATCGCAGCTCGAAGGCCACAGCATTAGGGGTACTCCTGTTTTTCTCAGAGAAAAAATTTTTCGCCAAGAATTTTGGTATATTAAGTGCTCTAAAACAATAAATAAATAACACTTGACGTAGTTTCGTTGCAATTTGTGTGTGATATGCCGCAAGGATGTCGTCTTAAGGAAGGGGTGTGTGAGTGTGTGTGTGTGTGGTGCTACTGCCACCACAGTGGCACTTGGCTAATGTGACTACCGCAAGCTCAGGCAATTTCGTCTCCGTCATCTGCGTCGTCGGCATTGTTGTTTCATCTCTCTTTCCACTAGAGCTGATGATTCATGTGCCTCTAACGTCTAAGCTGGTTTTCTCCCACTCTCACTCCCTAAGTCTTTCTCTCTCTCTCTCTCTTTCGCTGCTATGTCTGGCGAGTGTTCTGATATTCCTGGGGCCCATTCATTTGGCTGAGAGCGCCTTCGGCATATTTTTAATTGCCTAATTTTGTGACTTGAGTGATGGGCAATGCCAGTTCCGAGCTTCCAGCTTCGAGTTCCTTTCTCCTTGCTCCGTTCTCCGAGGGTTGCTTCCTTCAAATTCAAATGTCTCTCGTCGTTCAGCGTGATAAACGCCGCCGCCCGTTTGGCATTTTAAAATTTTCGTCGCCAAAACACAAACCATCCCCGTTACCCCCATCCCCATAACCATTTCCAGCCGTACACCCGCACACCCCATTGCCAAACCCACCCCTACTCCCCTACCCCCTGATCCCCCTCCTCTTTCGTAGTGCTCCTGGCTGGCAAGTGGCTTCATTTGCTGTCGCTGAAATATTTCAAAAGACGGAGCAAGGGAACGTTGTCACCAGCGCTCGCGGCAAATTATGGGACAATATTTTAGGCTAATGTTAATGTTTTCCCAAAAATTTTCTCATTGTGCCAGCAAACCCCTCAAAAACCCCCCCTCCCCCTCTTCCACACTCCCACACCATGCAAGGCACAGCGCCTTCGGGCCAAATCCGTTAAATTATTGAGCTGAAGGTACTTTTCAATGCGGTTCGCTTGGCTTGGGTTTCGGGCCCGGGTTTGGGCCGCTTTCGCTTTGGGTTGGGGTTAAATGAGCAGCGACACTTTGTTCAAATTGTTGTTGTTGTTTTTGCTGTGTTGTTGTTATAGCTCTCCAGTTGCAGCTCTACAGTGTTTTTTGAATTCTTTATTTGTTGGCAGCGCAATTTCAAGTTGTTCCTCAGGTTCTGTTAAATGTTTCGGAAACGCGAAATGAATGAATGAACGCGAAAGGCTTCGCGAATGAATTAGTTTTTGAGTTGACATTTGAATTGGAGTAGGAGAATGTAACAGAAGGAGAAACAAGAAGCGAAACAAATATAGAAAGAGAGAGAGAGGAAGACTGGGGAACATAAAGAGTTCAATCTTGAGCAGTTTATGCTCTTGAATAGAGTAAAAATTCGTTCTATCGGAGTATGTTTTGTAGTAAACTCTCTAGCAATCATTCAACAAGAAGTTTACTACTAGATAATTATTTTAAAATCGATTTCAAAATACTTTTGATGGCATTGAAGACATTTTCTGAAGAAAAGTTTCAAGTTTCGAAAGCGAAATTTATATTTTGATGTTCATACCTTAACTTTCACTACTGCTCACAAAACTCCCCAGAAAACATGCTCAAAACTGTTCTCGAATTGAGTTTTTATTGTTTTCTTTTGAAAGTACTGCGAATGGTTGCATGTAACTGTCTTTCTTCTTCTTCTTTCTCTTTGCTTGTTGCAGACGGACTGTGTGTATGGCACACGTCGCAGAAAGATAAAGTCCCGTTGAAGGAAAACACTACACAAAAACCTGAGCCCCGAAAAGCTCTAAATCTTATGGCTACTAACAAACTAAGGAGTTTGAGTTAAAGTTGGATTTGGAGTTGGAGGTGAAGTTGGAGCTTTGGTAGCTTCGTCCAGCCGTGTTGCCATTATTTTCTCTAGCTGCTGCCTTGTCTCGAGCACCATAAAACACTTTAATAGTTCTTTATACCACAGAGGGACAAGTAGACTGAAAGAGAGTGGGAGCAAGAGGAGGGTGAGGGGAGTGGGGAAAAGTCTGACTGACGTTCTTGTTCGATATTTTCTTTTCGACTTTTGCTCGCGTTTTTCGGCGCGTTTTAAAATTATGGCAAGGCTGTCACTTGAACCACCCGGAAAAGCACCCAGAGCTACCCAGTGCCACCCACAGAAAAAGCCACCTGCCCATCTGATGCCGCGGGGTTCACTTCTTCTTCTTCTTCTTCGCTGAGCTCAATTGTTTTTTCCTTTGGCTGCCTTCGCTTAATTTAAGACCAGACACTTGACTCGACTCAACTCAACTCAAGTCAAAGTTTCTTTCTCGTTTTATTTTCTGTTCTTTTTTAATGATTTCTGCATAAGCCTTTGGGGACTAATTCATTGGAAGCGTTGGCGCATATGCCTTAAGACGCAACAAATTAACCCCTTTCACCTTTCACCTGTAGCAACCCTTAACCCTTAACCCCCCCCCCCCCAGTCCATGCACGCTTTCACTCTCACTCGCAGGGCATCTCTCTCTAACTTTTAGCATTAATTCAAGTGCTTAACCGCTTCAACACTTTGATTTGATTTCAGTTTTGCCTTCTTGTATTGCTTGCCTGCTCGCACGCTGTAATCAAATGCCTTCCCCTCCCCCGCAAACTTCTTCCTGCCCGCCTACGACCTTGTCACATGACACCTGCAACCTTTTGCGCGTCGATTTCCGTTTCCGCCAGTTTCAGTTTCAACTTCAGCTTTTTTTTTGGCTTTTTGGCTTTTTCCTCTTTGCCGCCACGCTCTTTCGCATAACAATTTTTGATGCCTTTTGATCTTCGGCTGCTGCTGTTTGGACTTGGCGTGTTTTTAAATTAAATCCTGTACACCCATCCACCTACAACGCACGCCCCTTTTCAGTACCGCCCTCAAAATGGAAGTCCCCAATTGGAGGCTGTCGTTGTCAGCGTAATACGACAAAAAATTGCACGCTATGTTTGATGTTTAATTTTATTAAAGGATTTTTTGTTGACTCTGCCAGAATCCAATTAAAATTAACCGCCGGCAACGTTTGTCAAAAATATTCCAAGACATTCACCTGGCTACAACAGGTGTGCTTCGATCACAAAAAAATATACTCTAGACTCTTATTTTGTACAGGTTTACTTGACTTTCTAATTGTTAAGGAGCTTAGATACGCAAGCCATTTTGATTTCTAATGATAACTTTATCCTATCTAATAGATTAGTTTTGAATTGTTACTCTTCATTATAATAACTTGTCTATAACTTATTTATTTAAAAATATTTAAATTATCTTTAACTCTGAAGCTTCGTCTGAAGTCACTCTACACAATACCTGATACAAAGCATTCGCCAAGGATCCCGATATAAAGAGGAACCTTCTTACTTAATACGGAAGCCGAGCTCAAAAGGTCAATCGTGACCTTTGTTGGGATCATTGTTTGCGAAGAGATTTCAGTTAGAGTGATTTACGAGGGGAAAGTTGAACTTAACTAAAAACGATCCCTATTCATAAGGATGTCAGTCGAAAACTGAAGAAAGAACTCTACGCATAACTGTAACAGTTTATCCTTTATCCCTTTGATCCCGACAAGGAAAAGGAGAAGAAAAAGGGAAAGTGAAAGACAGGTCATAAATCAATGGACAAAACTGTCTTTTCTTGTCCTTCTGACAATTGTTCTCTGGCCAGCAAAAGGGGCGTGTCGGGCATTCAATGCAAATGCAAATTTGCAACTGTTTCAACTGTTGGAACTGTTGGAACTGTTGTGCCAACACACGTTTGTCACCACAGGAGTCCGCAATGAGATCGTGGAAAATGTTGTGACACTGATGCAGTTGCCGGAAAAATCGCATTTGCCAACATTACGTCGACGCGTCGGCACTCTGACGGATTATATTGTGGATTACCGGACAGTAAACCAGCGAACCGATGCCAGACAGACTTAAGCCTAGTGAAAGTTGTTTCAGGTAGTTGAGAAAATTTTCTTTGTTTTTCAACTGCTTGATTCTCGTGCCGTGAAGCACACAGCAGGCTGGAAAATCAATTGCCAGCTAGGAAAAGTGCTGGCCCAGTAGGCGTTTTGTTTTCAAAGATTTTGGTTAGGATTTAGGCTCATTACGCTGTAAGTAAAAGTGACAAACAATTAGAAGGTCAAGGTTGAAATTGCAGAAATTTTAAGGGATTTTAGGACAGCAAAGAATGTTAATTAAGCCAGCGTTAAATACACTGTGGAAAATATGAAGATAATGTGTGATATAAAGGACAAGACTTAAATTTTGAATAGTAGAAAACATTTCATAGTTTTCAAACTTAAAATACTTAAATAAGATTAAACATTAATATGCTGAATAGATTGCAAAATATATAATTAAACTGTTTGATGTCTTAAATAAGGAAATTTAAAGAATTTCCATGAAAAATAAATATTTTTATATTAAAGAGAAAGATTTCCTCCACTTTTCCGCTATTACATTTCAATTTTCTTTTTAAACTTCACTCATACAGTAACAGGATCTTGCGTAGATGCATTTTCCGATAGACGCATTACGATCACCTGTTCTCAACTGCAATCTGCATGTTCAGGTGGAAAATGCATTTGACTTTGAGCTGATGTAAGATCGTATTTTGCTCTCTCGTGCGACTTGTGTCTATCATGCGATATGTCTATCAAATGCAATGCGCAGTCAATTATCAAATTAATTAGCTAAGCCTCTCAAAGAGCTGTTGCTAATTGCAATTTGCAACATTTTGATTGCGTTCCGTGGGATATTAAATCAAGTGCATCTAGTGATTTGATATTTGCAGTTGAAGTGACTTGACTCAAATATCGGAATTTATAATCACAACGACTTGAGTCTGAAGAGGATTCAACTGGGCGACAAGCTGACAACTTGAGCTGCTAATGAATGATTGATGTCTGTGGAAATACTTGAGAGCAGAGTGGAGAGTGGAGAGTGGAGAGTGGAGATTAGAGACAGAAGAGTGAAGAATCTGACCTTGTATTTGCATTAATCATCATTGATTGATCACTCTGTAGCCACTAAGTACACACAACTCCACTGTAAAGTCAAGATCGCTTCACTGATCGACAGAGAGCTGTCCAGGCGGTAGCTGAATGTGGCACCAATAAGAGAATTTGATATTGGCGGAGCACAACTGACTGACTAACTGAAGGATTGACTAACCGACTAACTGACAAACTGACTGACTAACTGACTGACTTGGCTGAGTGACTAATTAGCGCGAAGAGAGTTGCTGGCTTGCTTAATACACTGTGCGAAATAAGAGCAACAAATTTTGGGATAAAAATTAAAATTCAGATCGTTGATAAATTAACTTAAATTTAGAATTTACATTTCTTTGGAATTATTTTTGACAATTTTAAATATTTAATAATATTTTAGAGAACTCTTTTCTTATTTCTATGTACTTTTTTTGAGAAATAAAATATTTTTATAAAATTTATGAAATTAAATTAATTTTTCAGTATTCAAATTCTACATTAAAGCGGTTATTCTCGCTGTGTACTCATGTATAACCATCTGATTGATGGCACCGCGAAATTTAAGAAGGATGCCAGGCAGCTGTCAAGTCATTGCGAAAAGGATTAGCCAAGATCTTGGCAAACGTGGCGTGGATCAAATGGAGCCGCCAACTCTACAGAGCTTCCACATTATAATAAAGTTGACACTGGCCCCGACTTTTTACGCTGATGATGGATCAGAGCCGAGAGTTGAATGTTGGCCTCGACATCGCCAAAATCAACCCAACTCCGATTCCGACTCCAACTCCAACTCCAACTCCAATTCCAACTGCGAAACTCTGTATCTGTATCCAAGACTGAGTATAGTTTCAGCATATTCCATCAGCTGTCACAAAATATGTCACTGTCAGACCAGATGAGATTTGCGCCAAAGAGTTCGTCGAGTTCTTAAAGAGTTCTTGTTTCTGGAATTGCTCTGGAGTCGTTGTTTTTCTTTTTTTTTTTGGGACTCTTTCGGGCAGATTGACAAGGGAACGGTTGCTAATCCAATTTAATTTGAATGTCAGTTCGTCTGGAAGACAAGAGCAACACAATACAACAACACACAAACAACTAATAACAAGCAACAACCGTCAGAGATCTGTTCCTGAATCTCACTCTCTCTCTCTCTCTCTCTCTCTCTCTCTCTCTTTATCTCTCTACTGTTGGAATTAAGAATTTCTGATTTGCCTTTCACTCTATCTACGATTTTTGTGTTTTTTACTGCGCGGCGTTTCAAATTTGTCGGCAAAAACAGCGCAGATTCCCAGATTTAGATCCCATCTCCTTTAACTTTAACTCCTCTTCACCTCCAACTCCACCTCCACCTCCATTCAGACACATGTTCGACTTAATTTGCTTCACTGCATTTTTTTGCGTAATTTTTAATTTTTTTATCTTCCATTTTTCCATTTGGTATTCAAGCATTTGATATCCTCAACAATCGAGCAGTCAACAGAAGCTAAATACAAAATCGCACAAGCTAAATTGTTTGAAATATGATATTATTGGACTATACACTCTCATATCAGTGAATGCACAACAAACACAGTAGTTTGTTTTGGGAACTCATCCACACTCAATTCGATGCGATGCGATGTGATTTTGAATTTCATCCTTATTTCGGTAGCAAATGCACAAAAAATTTAACATTTATTGAAAATTTTAACCAAATTTAGGATATGCTTAAATGTTTTAGAAACACATTAGTTAATAATTATAAAAAAAATTACTAAAAGACATAAATTTTTTAGTTTTAACGAAAGTTTTCTCTAATTCTGAACTACAAAATATTTGTAAGCTTCAGTTATTGCTACATATAATGACCAAATCAGATTTCTTGGTAGTTGTTTCGACTAATCACATTGTCAGTTGGCTGCTGACAAAACTTCAGCAGCTTTCGATGGCTGTGAAACAAACTCATTACGCAAAACTAAAAAACTGAAGAAACTCTCAGGCACTCCTTATAAAAAAATGCAAGTTAAAAGAAGGTAAATAAGAAGCAGAAAAAGTGGCACGATGCTTATCAGCGCTTCCACCAAACTTCGAGGCTGATAAAATATTTAAAGAAGCCAATAAGAAGACTCTCTACACGTAAAAAGAAGCTTAAAGCAGTAAGAAGCTGACTTGGTTTATTTTAAAAATCGATTGCATCAAGAGGCTCAGAGTCCAATGAGGTACAACAATGGGGCAGCAAGAGCAACAACAACAACAACAACAGCAACAACGAGTAGAGAGTGATAGACAGGCAGAAAACACAAGACCAAATTCCAGAGCAGAGGATCCAATAAATTTCATTAAATGCGCACGCGTGCGAGGAACAATCCCAAAACTGAATGCAGCAGAAACACAGAGAGAGGGAGAGACAGGAGAAGTGGAATAAGACTATCTAAAGTGAGAGAAGCCAGAAAGAGGATCCATTGGAGCAGATCAGCAGCAGCTCGAAAGGAGCTGCAAGCTACTAACTCAGTTAACAGCAGACAATTGCGATGGACATCTCTCTCTCTTTTTGCCTGAATCTCAATTCTTCTCCTCTTGTCCCCCTGCCCCCCCCTTCTGGTCGCATTTTCGAATCCTAACAAGCTGATGAGACATGAACGCGCGCGCTTACCAAATTCCAAGATGTCAACACAAAATCACATTGTGCGCCATTATTTGCCCTTACTCCATCTGGGATCGGGGCTAAGAAGACGACCAGGACTGGCCTGGAAGACAGAGTTGCTATCCCAAAGGTACCAAAGTTACCAAAGGTAGCGTTGCAGCTAATGCAATGCAGTGTCGTCGTGTCTCATAAGCCATAAACATAAATAAAGGCACCTTCTTCAGACTACAGTCTCCAGTCGAATCGAATCGAATCGAGTCTTGAATCTTCAGAGCTCGAAAAAAATAAAATAAAATGTCGCATCAGCCATAACAAGAACAAGAGCAAAATCAATACCAACAACAAAAACAACAACAAGAAAAGATTCAATATTATGGATTACAGTAGAGCGAAAGAAAGGGTTCAATCATGAAACAATACAACTTGAACATATTGGACTAAAGTCAAAGATAAATCTGTCTTATAAGAAAATCATGACTTCGAGATGATATATGGCACAACTTGGGGTCAAGTGACAATTAAACTAATTTAGAAATATAGGAAAGCTTAAAGATTCTAATCAACTCTACAATATAAAGTTTTTAAAAGAGTTTAGAAAGTCTGTTTAAAATTTTATATTTAGTCTTTTAAATTTGTATTTCTCTTTCATTTTTATTTGTCTTTATTACTTATTCTGCACTTAAGTCCCCATCAGTCTTAATTTCCGTTTCCCTGGGCATATCCACCTCGATGGAAAGAATTTGATTCCCCGGCACCATAACATTACCGCACGTTAAGGGTTCCTCATCATCGGGCATAAATTTATCACAATTGGATATTACCAAATTCTGATCATGATCAGTACAACTAAAGATACCCACTAGAATCAGTTTGTTCTTCAGAGTAATTCGCACCAAGCGACCCAACCATTTCTTAAGATTCTGTCTACCTATCGATAGGTTACAATCCGTATCCGCATCGGGATGATTGGTAAAAACAATGGGCTTAAACTTGGATTCATTTGACGTTGGTATTACCGGTGTTACTTCGCTGGATTCTTTATTCGACATGCTGAATTCTTAAGTTTTGAATTGGATTTAATATATAATGAAATCTGACAAAATTTTGGAGGCTTACTTTGCTTGGAAGTTGAGTTGTTTAAAATTGAACTAAATTTGAAGGCTTTTCATAGTCTCTTTAAATGATTTTTAAATTATATAGAATTCAGCCGATAACCTGCACATAATGTTGAAGGAGGCGAGAGAAAACTGTCGCCAATCTAAAAGGTAAAGAGGGTGAAAAATGTAGGTAAAAGTCACTCGATCGATGCCTGAAAAAGCGAAGACAACGACGACGACAACAGCAACAACAACAACAATAACAACACGAATGCTTATACACATTTTGCTTGAATGTCCGTCTGTACTTTAGCCGTGTCTGTATCTGTCTGTGTCTCTGTATTTGTATCTGCATCTGTATCTGTGTCGATGTCCGTCCTTTGATGACCACAACAAACTGAAAGGCGGCACAAGTCTGCAGTCGTCTGCGCAACAGTTCAAAGTTTTGAGGGCCCGCTGCCAATGCCAATCGGATTGCAGCGTATAAGGTAGCCCCAACTGCAACCAACTTGGCCAACTTACAACAGCAACAGTTTGGAGCAGTTGGAGCAACCACAGCATCCCAAACTGATCAGAGATCTCTCGAAAAAGTTGCCGGTTTTTAGCAGCAGCGGCTGCCACAATCGAACAAAAGCATTCGGCACAGATCAAATTGGATTTACATTCCCAATTGCCTCAGGTGGTTGCATTGACTTACATGAGCACTATGTAACGCCCATTTAGAGACTTGTGTTGAAATTCTAAAGATATAACGGTGCAGTTTTACTTTAAGGAATTCAAATTTTGTTAATAAATTTGTTAAATAATGTCTTTAAAGTTAAGTATGCGAGAGTTTACAAAAATAATAAGTTTAGAATCTAAAATTATATATAATTAATTATTAAATATTAGACTCAACAAACTGTTAGAAACATTTTATTTCGTTTAAATATATATATTTTTTATGTTATAAATAATTTTAATATTTATTTTTTTTAAACTACTTTTTAGAGTATTTAATTAGCGTGGTTAACAAAATTTAACTTTCTTGTTTTCGCGCAACAAAAAATGAGAACAACAACAAAAACAACGCGAGCTCCCGACATTGGCGTTCGATCGCATTTGATATATTTGCTCCCCGAGCTGTGGCAATGTCTGTGGCACTAGTGCCACTATAGGCACTGGCGATGACGATGGCGATGGCGTCGTCAGGCAGCAAGTCAGAGATCGGAGACTTGGACTTTTTCAGTTGCTTTTGTTGTCCATCCGCGTCGTCAACAGCGGCAATTGTTGCTGCTGCTGCTGGTAGCTGCTGTTGTTGCTGTTGCTGTTGCTGCTGCAGTTGCAATTGTGGTTGCTGTTGCCGTTGCAGCTACACCTTCGCAGTCGGAGCGATGGCAATCCTCTTGCAGCTCCTCGACTTAGTGTTTATGTCGTTTATGTGAAATATCAGCTGCTCATGTTGAGAATGTTTGCTGCCTTGTTGCGTCTGCCACTTTTTGTTGCAGTTGTTGCAACGCCTGTCGTTGGCGTTTGCCTCTTTTTGGCCTGAAGTTTGTTGGCCACGTTTTGTTTATGGCTTTGGTCAACGCTTGCTTAGCCTGGCCAACGGCAGCATCAACCAACTGCTGCTTGAATTTCAAATCTCATGCAGCATTCAGCATGCAGCATGTTCAAATACCCACACTCACAACACAGCAACACAAAAACAACAACTACAACTACAACAACTGCAAGTTGCAACCTCGCCACACGCCACAATAAACTAAATTATTGCAAAATGCTGTCGTTTATTTTTCTATGCATAGATTTGCACCACATTTCGGACTTTTGCACTCAATAAAACTTTAAATAAATACGAGTATCAGAGCCAAAGTGAATCCGATCCACACAACGACTTGATTGTTTGTGGCTTGTTGAGGGTCAAATGGTGGCCAACAGTCCAAGGATCGTTTTGTTTTCGCACTTAGGCAAGCAGCAATAATGGTCAGAAGACATGGTTGGAATTTGAGATATAACTTTAATTTAATTTTTAAAGATTAAATAAAATTACATATAGAAATCATGAACAGAATTTAAGTATAATGATCTCTTTTGCATAATTATGTATTAATATATTTTAATTTAAGAAATTGTATTTGAGGAATATTAAGTTTAAGTGCATAATAAATTCAGTTTTCTTTTAATAAATCTTTATTTATAATTCCTTTATATTCGATCAATAGATTCATAAATATTTTTAGTTCTTTTCTCTTAGATTTACCAACTATTAATAATTGTTATCCATTGGCTATTTACCAGCTCAGCTGAGAGCTAAACAGGTTCCCAAAATATCTCAAAATATTTAAGTTTTTGAGAAATTTCTCAAAATAAACTTGATGAATTCTTTGCGTTGCTATTTTATAACAATTTCCGCTGGATTTATGAGTTCTTTTAATATTAACACAAATTGTGTCGTCGCATTTATTTTAGCCGATTATTTATGGAAGAGATTTTCACAGTGTCACAGTGACGACAATGTTGGATGTGATCTACTGATAAGATACATTTGTATCTTTGCAGCTGAAGTGTGAGTTGCAGTCGTTGTTGATTTAGTTAATTGTCTTAAAAACTTTTCAATCAATGGATTTCTTGCTGTCTTTTGTTCTAATTTTGTAAAATGTCTCATAATGAAATGTTTTTTGGCCAATTTAAAAATGTTGTGTGCTATAAAACAAATATATGACAGACTTTGGTCATAAATATGCTCAGTTTTAACATAGACAAAGTGAGAAGAGCAAAAAAAAAGAGAAAAAAGCTGTTTCAATGATGAAACTGTCGCAGGGCGACAAAAAGACGCGACCAAAAGTCAGACAAAATAGAAATTATAAATAGTGGGTGTATCTCAATGTATCTATATCTTCTCGATTGGCTTGATTGTGATTTACAGCAATTTTTATATTTATTCAAATTTCATTTATACACACACACGCACACACACACACAGTCGGTTAATGTGTGTTGTCCCCGGGGTGTTTGGCATTTTGGGGACAGATGTGTTTATATTCATTTTATTATGTAAAACGCCTTTCACGACCCATCAACGCGGCTCATCAGCATTAAATTATGCGGCAATCAAATATAGAGATCGAGATCGAGATCGACACCAAAATTCAAATTTCCAATTCAAAATTTAAGTAAAAACTGCTGCTCAGTTTTATTGCCGAAATCAGTCAGTTTTACTCGGTCTCTTTTATGCACTTTGGTTTATGTTCTGCCCAATACTGCACTAATAGAGACATTTGTACTCTATTTGGCACTCTCAGTAGTGCTGTTCTTTTAGCCGTTTTATAGCAGTACTTTATATTTTGTTTAGTTAAATGACTGAAAATATTATAAAGTTTATTTAACTATAGTCCTCCTTACTTTTTTATGCATTGAGGTAAGAAAACACCTTTATCTTGTAAGTTGTTTATCAATTATATTGCTTTATAGCTAGTTAAAGTTAACATAAAGCTATTTCTGGCCACTATTTTGATCTGAAATAATGCTGCCAGCACTGTTAAGCAGCACTGAATAAGACTGCATTCTGGCACATTGGGCCGAGACTCGTGACATTGCGATGAACTTGGTTATAAAATTGAAGGGTATGGAAAAAGTGCCTGTACAAATTATATACATTCTTAGCGAAAGTAAAGCAGAATAGAAAATAAAACATAACGGTTCTTCTCTCGCGCTTTATTTAATTATGAGAGAGATCTCACATGATGATAAGAAAATAAACGCAAAAACTAAGAAGTTGCGTGCAATAGGCAAAGCGAGAAAAGCAAAAAGAATGAGTGTAAAGGGGAAGGAGGGGAGCGGGGGTAAAGGGGAACGCTAACCTGATAACGTGTAGTTTATTTTACTTTATATTATCCCATTTCTTATTTATTGCTCCCGAAATAAATAAAAATGAGAGACAATTAATGCATTTGTTAAAAGGTATACCTTGAACAAGTTACTAAACAATTAATAACTAAGTTAAACATTTCTTAAATTATTTAATGAACTCTTGTGAAATATTCTTACTTTCCATAATAAATTTTTAATATAATTTTTAACAATTTAAATATTTCCTTTATACTTTTAAAACTACATATACTTTTTATTCACTTGTGCCACTGTGATCTATGGCACACATTGAACTTGGTGTATGGGTAGCTGCAAGGCGGCAGCTTGCACTCATTTGTCATGGTCTCTGCACGCTTTGTTCTCCCCCCTTCGTGGAGGCGTGGCAAGGGGGGAGACATGAGACAAACGAAGTCATCCGTCAGTTTTTAATATTTTCCATTTGTTTTTCACTTGTTATTTATTGGCTGCCTTTGCACCAGCCTCAACAATCAGCAATCAACTTTCGAGTGTCAACTCGACTCGACTCGACTCGGCTCGATGGAGTTGCCTTAAAATTTTTGCAGTGCATTTCGCTCTTAAAGTTGACATCCAGTTGTCATTGAGTGTGGCAACATCAACGATGGCAATTTGCATGTGTTGCAGCAGTTGCAGCATGCAGTTTGATGATGATGATGACGATGAGGATGTTGATGATGATGATGATGATGCTGTTTGCCGGCGATAATGATGATGTTGATGGCTCCTCCTGCAACTTTATTTGCTGTGAATGCAAATTTTTTGCAAAAATTTGTCGCTTCGTTGCAATTAATAAAAAGTTGGCGCTGTTGTTGCCCCAAAAACCACGCATCACCTCCCCTCTGCTCTATCCATTTGCTTGTCTCTTGCTCATGTTGTTAATATTTTGTAAATTAATGTTCGATGCAAGAATGCGGACGTGCAACACATATACACACACTCACACACACACATACACATATTGCTCCCGTCTAAGCGTATGTTGCCACTGTTTTCTCCCTTCTGCCCTCAACTCTGCCCCATCTTGTGGCAGGGCCAACAGTTTTTATTGAAGTATAACATTAAATTTGGCATTTTCACTTGCGCCTCTTTGGCGAATTTTGCACATAAAATAACCATATTTTATATTCCCTCCGCTTTTTTACACTTTTTATTCAGTGTTCTCTTCGCCGAGACGGCGTCTACTCACTTATGTCTTTCGAGTCTTTTGCTTTCTTCTCTTCATTTCTCTTCTCGATTTGCACAAATCAAAGCCAATTACACGATTCAGAGCAAATGTGCAGACACTTTTATGGGATTTTCTTTACATCATCTGGAAATTTACATACCCAAAATATATGTAAACTAAAAAAGACTTGACGATTGACCGTATAAATTCGTTGTCATAAGGACTCTGCAAGAAGGAGTGAAAAGGACTTCGATTAAAGCAAAGATTCTATATGTTTTGACCACATTAGATATGGCAGGTATATATATTTCATTTAAATACGTATTTCATAATTAATTTATGTTTATTTTAAACTTAAAATCAGAACATAAACAAAATGTTTGAGCACTAATCCTGCAGATCAATGTTTTTATTTTCGCAATAGATCCGATAGTGATCCCCGAATGTGTGCCTTAATGGCATCTGTCTGTCTCTCTGTCTGTCTGTCCATCGCATCTTGGGTGCTAAGCAGTAGTGTAAACTTGAGACTGAATGACAGCGAACATGCCAAGCATTTTCCACATACACATGTTTCCATTCTATTTTCATTTAAAACACAACTGAACTGAACTGAACAGAACCTCAAGGCGTTAAATAAATACTCGTATTGTGCCAATTTAACATAATGATTTATTAGTTTATTTATTTCTCAAATATTTTCATTTGCACAGCAACCCAAAAGTTCTTTCACAACAAAATATCTCATCTCTTTTACCATTCACAGTGGAACCACCCACGCGACGAACAAATCCGTTGTGTCAACAGAGGCAATTGCGGATCGGAAATCGGTGGGAAGAGTGGTCGGTGGTGGGGGGGTGTACCAAAGAAGTGTCTCCGAACTGTTCGACCGGGTCGTAGAGCCACTGACTGCACATTGGTACAATTTACGAGTCTGTGGACAGAGATATTGACGAGATCTCTTGATCTCTTGCGATCTTCTTGAAGAACCAAAATGCATTTCTTCATCTCTTCTGATCAAAATGCGGAAATTCAAATGCGTGGGATTGCGACCAATATAAAGTGTGGATAAAATTGGGAAACGAGGAGGGAATATGTGGTATAAAATTCACTGAGAGTTATGTTAATTGTTGACACGTCCATTTGAATCACGACTTACACTTGTCTCGACCGGCACTCGCATGTGGAGATTATTTACGATTTGTCGGGTGAAAATTGCAATTATCATTTTTTATTATGATTTAATGGCCGAAACTGATGCACAAGCCACAAAGACAGAGACTGCGAAAGCAGCTGAAGGCATTCATTTAGTAAGTATATATATGTATATTCCTATATACAGATATATATATATTCCTTTCATTTCAGGTATAGGTATATACTTGATACGTATATATTTAATTTTTATTAATTTTCACGCATCATCGGCAAATATTTTACGATGATGGAAGCGTTCTTTTCACTCTCGATAATTGTTGTCACTAAGAACAACAAGTTAATTAATTTGGCTAAATGATTTCGCTTAATGGGTACAACATGTTTAATGGGACTTTCGTCGCTTTTATCAAAGCACACACACACACACGCACACACACACGCACACACACTCCCACACTAGCACACTCGCACACTGAGACAATCGATAAGTGACTAACAGCGCTGAGAAAAAAGAGATGAAACTGTTTAATAGGCATGTTAAGTTGGCTGCGCCTGAGCAACTTTGGCTTATTAAGTTGGCTGTGACTGAAATAAAATAGAATTTATGATGCATATAAATTTGTATTTATAGAACAGATATGTTTCTCTTTAGACTATTTCTGGATTCATATTTTTATGGAGGTTAATTTATGATCTACACTATTCCACATTTTATTGCTTCAAATTTAGCTAATCCTTGACTCACTGCCAGTTAAATCATTTGTTTTAAGCGCAAATGACATTTCTATATTTATAATACAAGTTTATTCTAATTTCAAGGGTACTCTTCTATCAGTGCTACCCTTTCTTTACGGTTATACTCATAGACCTCAAACCGTATTTAGCAATTTTGTGCAAAACTGTCACAATGACAACTGTCAAATATTTTCAGCTGCGAGCAACTGTTCAAACTCATTAAACAAAACGGCCAAAAACAACCAAATGACAAAACAACAACAACAACAACAAATTCGGACAAAAAGTTGTCTCTAATTAGAAATAAATCGAAAATGTTTGCTGCCCGTTTTATATATTTTTGATGTCAATGCTCAAAATTCGAAAGCCATGCCCATTTCCATGCCCATTTTCATAGCCATATTTCCACTGACTCACACACACATACATATGCACACAATTTTCATTTGTAAATTTCCCATTTTGTTTTCAGTTTTCGATTTCGCCGCATTTTTCGCTCAACAATTTTCAAAAATATCAACTGTCAAATTGTTCAGAGCAAATGTAACTCACATTTTCCCTATGACAACTCATGTATAGTACGGGTATGTGTTGGGGGCATGTGGCATGTGGCATGGTCTGGGCCTGGTTAACATTCTAGATTGCCATTTGCCGCAGAGCACATCGTGCTGACAATTTTTTGACACAGCTGAAAAAAAATCTCACAAAATTTTCATCTTTTGTTTTGTATTTTTGTATAACAATTTGGTTTTGTCAGCTTCGTTTTTCCTTTGGGTAGGTTTTTTTGGGGGTTACCATTGTCTGGTGACGTGTGAGTGGGCGTGGCACTTGATACATAATTATGCCTGACACTGTATTCAGCCTGTCCAAGGCTACTTACCATATATAGAGTCCTTTTTCCACACCTCATCCTTCCTCTTTTCGGGTAAACAAAGGAGCATTTAGAGCCATTCTTTGTTTTCGCCTGTTGACAGTTTTGACATTTCATCTGTATTCAAAATGTGCGAAATTTCTCGTATAAAGTGTCACCCAAAAATTAGAATGGAAATGAGCGAAATATGGCGGAAGGGGAACTTTTGGTGGACTCCTTTGGAAAGGGGTAAGAATGAATACTTCTGTTGAAAACTGATTTAAGCATACATCCTTATATGGGTTAAATCTATTGAGTTTAAGGAATATATTATTGGTCTCTTTTAGTTTTTAGAAAAATTTCCTAGAAAAGATATGTTCTTTATCTGCACAAAAGTATACTAAGTTATCTTTACGAATTTGTATATTTTCTAAACTTGATTTTTCAACATTATCATATTTCACATATTTCTTAGTTAAGTTGAGTATTTTCTAGCAGACAAGCAAATGTTTAGAATACTTTTTTTTTTAATATCTGGATATATTTATTTGCCGGTCTCTGCCACTCCCTCCACTGTGGTTTGCCAGCTCTACGTTTAATGCGAGAAGTTGGTGCCCATCCCTGAGATTTAACTTGAGTACACCCCTTTTCCGGCATCCCTTTTTGCCACAGCCCTGTGCTGTTATCTGCAGTTTGACAAACATTCCAACACAACCCATTGGGAGGACATCATTTGCTTCTCTGCTCGCTTCTCTCACGTCTTTCGGTTCTCTCGCTTCTCAACTCGCTCGTCAAGTGTTGTCTCCGTTGTTTGTTTTGATGGAAATCAAGCCACTCCCCCACTCCTCGTACGCCCCTCAGCAGTGCCCTCTTTTGGATTTCTCCTCTATATAGTTGGGTAAAAGTTTCTGTGCTTCGCTTCAGCTCTGTCCTGGTGTCCACTTGTCCATTATCCTTGTGGCGCATGTTTGTCTTTCATCATTCTGTCTCTCTTCCTCTCGCTGTGTTGGTTTTTTGCACTCATCCTCCACTTCTCCTTCGACTTCTCCTTCTTCTTCTAGGGAATTTATGTTTTTTATGCTCTGCTTTTCATCTATGTATTTTTCCTACCATTTTTGCTGACCACGAGCCACCGAATGGAACCTACAACACTCGTTCGTGTCCTTGCTTTCGTCCTTCCTTTTCGTTGTCCTGTTTGTGTGTTGTTGTTGTTGTTGGTTCTGTTCCTCGACTGTGGCTTCTCCCAGTCACCGTGTCCGTGTCCATTTTGCTCGACCAATGTCCTGTCTTCTGCACTAGTTCCCTCTCCCCCATCAGTCCTTCCATACGTCCAGTCTGTCCGTCCGTCTGTCTGTCGTGTGGCGGACATTTTTCTTATTTGCAATAAATTTGGTTATGAATGTGCTCTTCTGCTTCTTCTTCTATATCTTCTGATTGTTGTTTTTGTTGCTACTGCTGCAAATTGTACATAATTTTCACAATTTTGATGTTAACTTCAAAATTTACGATACGATATTTTGAAATGATGGTTCGTTCTGTCCTGCTCGAGTGCCTGCTACTCTCCCTCTTCCTCTTCTTCAACTCTAACTCATATAACTTCGTCTTCTTCTGTCTATTTCATCTATCGTTCAACTTGCAACGCTTTGTGGCTGCCACCAAGAAGGGCATAAAAATTTCAGTTTTACGATTTTAGCTCACGGATCGCAACTTTTGGGGGGTTTGGGAATTTCGATTTGATTTTATTTGTGATTATTTGTGTAGTGAATGGATTGTACACATAAGTACTTACTGTACTGATCAGAAATATTAGTATTCTAGTGTGAAAAGATCTTAGTTAATTTTAGTTAAAGTATAATAAAGAAAAGTTGGACAAGGGATTGACCAATTTGAAGACTTTCCATTTAAGAAAATAACTCAAAATATTATGTTTTTTATATTTTGTGCTTCATTTAAGATTTTATAACTTAAATAAATCAGTTTCCAACTCCGTTGAAGCTTTAAGTCTGATTACATCGAGCTTAACTCGATTAGTCTTTCAGTTTGGGTTTCTTTTTGGGTCTGTTTCAACTTGGGTTCATTTATGTTATGTACAAGGATATTGACGAAATGTCCTTCTTCGTTATGTTTCACTTCAATTCTGTTTTTTGGGCTTTGTGTTTGTATTGACTGCAGTCAATTCTTGTTTGTGTTTTCATTTTTGGCCTCTGTAATTTGTGTTATTTGGCCATAAAGTTGATGTTTCCTTCGCTCGTTTGTTTGACATTCCGCAGGACATGACCCACCTCCCCCCGCCACCCCATCTCCCCCTCAATGGTAAATCCAAAATAGTATTACAGGACGAAGCAGCAGCGACTTGAGCATATTTTATTTTTCCTAATGATAGCACACAAAATGTCTCCAAGGGCCAAAAGTGGAGAACGCAAAAGGAAAAGAGAAAAGCGAAAAGAAAAGTGGCCAGGCAGGCGATGGGAAAAGCGCACATAAAATGTGAAATTTATGTTTTGGCTTTCCTTTGTTTTTACTCAAATCGTACATAGATTATACAGAATTATGACGAGCGCGTGTCTATCCATCGACCAGGACAATGGACTCTCAGTTTGTTTCTCTCTTTCGCTCTTTTGGGGACAGAGGACTTTTCTAGGAGAGGGGGAGTGGGAGTGGGGGTGTTGGGTTTGTCCTTATCGTTCTTGGCTGTCCAATGTCCTGTGTAAATAGTTTTCATAAATTAATTTTATTTCGCTTGTGGAGCCATCATGATGCCGCCATGTTTCTATGCTACCCTCAGTTAGGGACTCATCGAGGTAAGGGGTATAGGGGCTGGTTTGGGGGTGGGGTTTTGGGATTGGCGAGCAATTTTCCCAACAGTTTCATATTTCTTTCCTAATTGTGCGACATTTTCGCTCGTCTCTCTGTGGAAATTGACGTAAATTAGAGCACTTTGCGTCGATTTGCGACGATTTGCTCGACACAAAAAGCTGATATCGGAAATCCATAAATATTTATGTATATAGCCCCGATGTGAGTGTATGGTTTATGGCATTACACACACACACACACGATGGAATACTTTGGCATTAAGAGAAAGTACTTCAAGTGCCATTAAGTAAAAAAGTTCCCACTTAATGGTAAAAAATAATTAAGCTAATAACTGTTAAACTAAGTCAAATTATTACCAAAATATATATAAATATATTTGAAATAGTTATGACAAATTTCAGAAGCTTTGCTTAAGTAGAAGACTAGTTTAGTTAGTTAGAGTTGAGTTCACTTTTGAGAGATTAATCAGATTAATCCCCTTTCTATGCAAAGTTTTGGATAAATTTCTTGGGGATTACAGCCAGTTGAATAGAAAGTCATCATAGTTTTGATAGTTCCGCATTTGGGCAACTGTTGCCGTCAGTCTTGATTTGGAGTGTATTCAAGTGGAAACTTGGCACATGATATTATTGCACCCCACAATGATGATAATTGCGCCTTTCCTGCAAATGTCCAAAAATATCAAGGCCCTGCACCAATTATGAATAGAACAATTAATCTCTAATTATGGCTGAACATCTGTCATGTGAATTATTAGCGTTAAATGAAATCAACTAATGAAATGAAATGGAAATCAACATAAAAACTGAGAATCGTGTTGAGATCGTGCTGACGACCTCACAGATCATGCTTTTCCTCTGAGATCTCTTTCGTGCCCCGCTGATCGGATTATGACAAGCAACGACAGACGACAGAGACAGAGGACACAGGAGAGACGAGCGACGAGCGACGACCAACCGTTGGTAGTTGCAACCTCATGAGGTTGCCACATTTTGTCGCATTTGCAGACAATGTTGACGACGGCAACAGATGCAACGTTGAATCTTGAAAAGTGGGGAAAATGTTGTTGTTGTTGTTGTTGCTGTTGTTGTCCCCAGAGTCGACTCTGGCGACTGTCGTTGATTGCCGTCTGATCGTCACTTGATTTGGATTAAGTGAAAATTCATTAGATCATTTTCAATGATCACTCTTTGAGGCGAACTACCGACAACGCCACCGACTCATTTCTTCTTCTTCTTCTCCTTCTTTCTTTCTTTCTTTTTTTGACTTTAAGTTTGGAATTATCGCTTTTAAGTATGCCAATTAGTTTGTATTAGCGCCACGATCAACTATAGAACGCCAAAGAACTCGTCTCCCGATTAGTGTCAGGAAGTCGCGATTCAACTCGAATGGAGTTCTCATTGTAAGCTCATTAACCAGTTGACAGCTACACGACAACACAAAAATACTGCTAGATAGTATTGATTCCATATCCGTTTTATCGTTGATCGATATACAACTTGACAGCTCTGTGAAAATCGGAGTGGCTTCAAGAGGAAGTACTCAGAAAAAGTCAATTAAGTTGCGAAAATAAATTTGATTCATTAATAAAGGGGAAAAAATAGTATTTTGTTAGTATTTAAAGTCGGTATTTAAGTTTGTTAGTATTTATATCAATTAATTTAAAAGTTTAAAATACTTTTCTAATGAAATTATCAAGTTTCCAACACTTTTCGAATCAATCATATTGACAGATTACTTGCACCAGAGTTGCCACCTCTCGACACTGCCTCCAAAGTCGAAAAACAAACTACGTAAGAATAAATCCTTCTTCAGGCAAATAAACATGCAAATGACTCAATGAAAACTGCAAGAGAAGATACCGAAAAAAGCAGTGAGCAGAGAAGGGAGAAAGTCAGACAGGACAAACTGTAAACTGTAGATGCCAACACGTAGCAAGTTGTCCTTGTTGGTCAGTGGGCAGTGATCAAAGCGGACAAGTGGAGTCCATTAAAACACTAACGTTACGTCACGTCACGTCACGAAGTCCTTTTTGGCCCAAATGATGGATGTGCCTAAGGCGAGTGCAGGGCCAAAAATACCAGACGGGATAAAGTCAAGGATAAAAGAGCATTTGCGAATGGATGGCAACACTGTATGCTGATAACTGAGTTGTTGTTCAAGTGCAATGCGGCAAGTGGATGCCATGTGGATGGAGTGTGGAGTGGAAGTGGAGTGTAAGTGGATTGAGAGTGTGGATCGGGTGTGTGAATGGCAACTGAATACCAATCAGAGAAACAATTGCAAAATGGAGCGGAGTGGACGAGGAGTACTCACAGGATGTGTTGGCAATTTAAGTCAGACAGTGTGAGGGCGTGGCAAACGCCTACGCAAAGCGGACGCTGGCCAATTGTTTGCACACCAAGAAAAGAGAGAGAGGGAGAGAGAGGGAGAGGGAGAGAGGGACAGACGGAAGTGCGCCCTTTGCAGCGCTCATGAAGTCATTCACTCAATTTATCGTTTGATGAATGTCCTGGCAGATAGTCCGTGTCCATGCACAACACACGCATACACACATAGACTGAGTGTTGATGCTGCTGATGCCATCACACACATATACACACACTCAAACTCTCACACACATGCACAACACATTTAATGGCCATTTGAGCAGTTGATAAACGTTTCGCTCGTTTGCGTTGATGAAATGTTGTCGTTGTTCCCTTGTTGCTGTTGCTGTTGTTGTTGTTCCTGTTCCTCTTGCTGTTGTTGTTGCTGTTGCTGTGGCCTGTCTCCTGTTCGTCCTTGTTGTCCTTGCTGCACTGTGATTATTTATGCCTGGCATATGGAGCCCAGAGCACAATGTCATCCATTTTTGTCCATGCGTTTAGTTTTTGGCGCTTATTTCTAATTGTTTTCGTTTTTAGCTTTTTGCTCAGACTTTTGATTTATGTGTTTCATTGCAAGTTGCGTTGCCTTTTTTGGCACTTCTTTGACTCTTCATTCTCCTCTCTTTCACCCTTCTACTCTTCTATCTCTTCACTCGTCTCTAACTGCAATTGCTTTGCTGACAATGACACTATTATGATGTCAGACACTGACAGGCGACACACTCGTTCACAACTGACACACAGTCCACACCCCACCATCCACAATCCACATGTTCTATATAACGGACGGTTGATTGATGGTATTACTCTTAAAAAGGAATAGTTAGAAAAGTTATAGAAGTGTGCATTTTTAACATAAATTATTTTCACTAAATATTTTGTTGGATTTTACTTGTACTTTACTTTATGTAAACATTTTACTATACTCACGCTAGTTTTTAGTCTATATATTTATTTGAATCTAACTGTTTTTTTAATATTCCCGCCAAAAATTTCATTCATGGCTAACAAAAATGTCATTTCAGCAAAGTAAGTGCCAATTAATCAAAGCACTAAACGAGAAAAATTCGCAAAAATGGAAAAGCCATAAAAAAATATGTGTGTACTCAGTGTGTGTGTGTGTGTGTGTGTGTGTGTGTGTGAATGAATGTATTCATATTTTTGTAATCGATAAATCAACAAATTGCAGTAACAAAGGGAAGGGGAAGGGAAAAGGGAAGAAGAAGAGCAGCAAACAACAAATGTGATAACGACAAATGACAAAAGAAAAGACATAGACAATAAACAATAAACAATAAAACATAAAACATAAACTATAAACGCGTTTTGGTTTTTAAATTTATAATAAAAGTGCATTTGCACCTCGAAAATAGACAATAAACGACAACAACAACAACAACAACTTAAAAAGCTAAACAACAAAATCCGAGAAAGTGTCGGGAATTTCCCAGTCAAAGGGAGTGAGGGGGTAGGAGAGGGAAGGGGAAAAGGCACAGAGGGGAAGAGAAGGGCTGCGGATGGACAACAACAGCAATTCAACACTAATAATTCGCTTTTATTGAGTGTTTCTGGTGCAATAAAAAATATTTCTGTATCTGTTTGGATTTCTCTTTGGTTGGCTATAAAAAATTTGTGTGTATACCCTGTAGAAGGTCTATGAAGAGTATATTAAATAGTTGATAAACTTTAAATACTCCTAACAGAGTAAGTTAACTACGTTTTCCAGCATTACAGGGTATTTGTAAGTCACACATACAACAACAAGTTTAAAGGGCACTCCTTGGAAACTCTCAGATTAAAGCTTAAGCCAGCTCAACATTAATACTAAAACTTTAGCACCTTTTTATTGAATTTACAGAGTGTCTATGCGTCGATCAAGCTTATGAAACATGTTTTATAATTGGTAGGGAAAATTAGTTAGTTAAACGTGCAACTATAACTTTTACACAAGCTTAAACACAATTAATAGCCATTTATAGGGTATCTACTAGTCAAACAGGTTTGTTTTAATGTATTTTATTTACAATTTTTATTAGACCCAAAAATGTATTATATAGCATTAAAACTAGTCGTGATTCTTATGTCTAACTGGTTTAAGGGTAAGCCTTTGCTAAGTACAGGGTAACTTCAAGTCCAACACACTCTATTACTGCACTACTATTTCTATTTTTTACACCGAGTTGAAAGTTTGAAGTTGCAACAAACAGATTTCGTGGGCAACAAAAGTGGTTTGGGAAGGGGGTTGTGCAAGGGGGTGATAGGGTTGTCCGCAGAGTGGGGGAGTAGGGTTGCTCGGCTGGGAGGTCTATTAAGGCAACTTAACGAGCCAACAAATTACTACACGTCATAAAAGCAAATCACAAAAATACGACCAAGCGATGAATTGCTAAAAATAAAACTGAATTCAGATCGGAGCTATAGCTATAACTACATATATGTATAGCCCGATTGAGTGTATGGGTGTATGGGTGTGAGTGCACTCATGAATGCCTTGGCATAATCATAATGATTTAGTAGCACAGCTGTGTTAGCGGCTTTACCTGGATCTATCATGCCAATTTATGTCTCCCATCAATATGGTAAGCAAATGTTGTGGTTAAATCGGAGATGAATTCAACCTAGAAGTGGTAAATGGAACAAGAGCTATACGTAGGGATACCCAAAGTTAGAGTGAACACTTTGGCTAATAAAAGATTTATCTGTTTAGTGTTAAAGAGATAAAAGATATATCTATAGGAAAAACACTATCCAAACTTTCTTAATTTATTTTAAAAACATTCTAACTTTATCTATCTCGGATTGATTTCGATTTTGATTGGTTTCATTAACAAAATCACAAAACGTTTAACGCGACTCACGATCTTTTCCTTCGATCATTCTTCTTTCTGGGCACTACTTTTTCCTCCTTTGCGGCACCAGTTGTGCTCCCGACCGTACTATAAATAGATCGCACGGAGATTCTTTTCCGAGCTTGTTCCAGTTGATTTTGAATCGATTGTCGTTTATACCGATGAATATTGGCCGTATTAACCAGTTCGTCCCTTTCGTTCATTCGAGTCGCCGTGGGATGACGACGGATCCAGGTCTTAGGATCCTCCGGATTGAAGGGTGCATGCATTAACACTGGCACCTGTGCCCCATAATAGTAGGGTCCTTGGTAGGGAACATCCTTTTCGGGTACTCCTGCTCCCTCATGGTTAGATTCTTTGGGGTTTACGGTATTTGGTACAGCGTAAGTTTTGGATGGTTCCATATAGACTTTATGATCCAATAACCTCGAGGGTTGTAGGTAATCCTTTGGATCTGGTTTGCTCATAGTCATTTTATAGTAATCATTCGATATTTTATTGGACATGCTCTTGATTCGTGTCACTTCGTCCTTGTTGGCCATGTTCAGATTGATATCCTTCAGGGCTTTCACTATAACATTGAGATCCCGTTGCATAAGTGTCTTCTGATTGACACTTCGTATCACATTCAAAAGTTCATTACGTCGGAGGATGTCCTTGAAACCGTTAGAACTGCTGGAAATCTCAGGGATTTCGCCGGAACACTCACGATTTTTTCTAAGATTTCTTGGGGGATTTCTATGTAACTCTGCGATACTATTGGACTCTTGATTATCTCCGAATAACAGTTTGTCAAGTCTTTCCCTGATAATTTTGTTAGCTTCTTCAACTTGGGATTCTTCCTCAATTGATTTGCTCCCTTTGTTAGCAAGTTGGAAACTTTTCGGGGGTTCTACGACCTCCGATATTCCCAATTTGTTAACAACGGGACAAAGGATTTGAGCCAAGTTCTTGCAGTAACATCGCCAGGTCTTTGCACCCAGTCGAGGATTTAGCTCTCCCCTAAACCCATCTAGGCGGTACTTTTCACCCATGTGAAAGCGACGTCTTAGTCCATTCGCCCTGGCCAAGGAATCGGGTCCAATGCCAGCTCGAATTGCGATCCTTCTGCTCCTCCGCAGTGATTTTGGTTCACGGTACAGGTGAATGGGACTGCTAATACCCGGTACGGGTTTCGAGGTCTTTACTTTGGATATTTCACCGGTTTCCTCACTCAACAGCGACTGTATGACGACTAGGAGTTTCAGTAGGGACTCCGGTTGATAGGGATCCCTCAAGTTGCCGTTACAATCAAAGATTCCCATATAGTAATCGCAGGTATTAAAATTTGATAAAGGAACGCGACAAATGTTCCAACCGTGGCCCATGGGATTTAGCACTCTTCCAAAGTTTTGCAGGGTCAGGGAATAGAGGAACTCAAAGATGACGTCACCATGCAGACCCATTGCCCTGCCCAGGGCCTGAATGATTCTACTATTCCGAGTGTACCAGTAATCCCTGTGGGACATTCTTCCATGGACTTCGACTCTTTTCTCCGGCATGTAAAGCCGATATCTCCTTATCCATTCGGTTCTCTCAGAGACGCTATTAAAATTCCATCGATTCGCACAGATTCTGGGGATCTGGGCTGGACAAGCGCATCCAGGGCCGCACTTACGTCTTTTAACCTTTAGCCTCTGGAAGCATTTGCCCAGACCACATCCCAAGCGAGTGCTCGTACATATCGCTCCTCCATTCTTTATACAGCCCATTTTCCAATTTTCCAATTTTGTTCAATGAAACCAGATTTGAAATTTATTTTGACAGCGTCCGAAATATTTCCCGAAACAGCGTGAAATGGTCGCTAAATTGTGGAACTCATTTCAGGGATTCTTCAGTGGATTCCATTAGATTTTCCCGCAAAGAAAATTCTTTAGTTTCAAAACTTTTTAATTACTTGTATTCCATCAAAATCGATAATTATCGCATCGATTTCGATTGATTGCACAAATAAAAGTGCAAAAAAAGCGAAACGACAAGTGAAGAGCACAACAATAAAACATGTCAAAAGAAGAGACTGCGATTTTGTTTGGGGGAGGGGTGTCTGTCTCTGTCTGCTTGTGTGTGAATGTGTTTGCAGTAGCAGTACAACAAAAACAATTAACGCACACAACAACACAAAGCAGCGCTGGCAGCAAAACAACAACAGAAACAAGCAAGCAAAAAAAAAAAAGTAACGTAACTAGCAGTGCTCATTGGGCGGCAAAACGAGACAGCATGAGGCGCTGCTCTAACAAGTGCGAGCAGTGCCTTGACAGCCGAACAAAAGGGGAAAACAATACAAACCAAATTGAGCGAAGACAGCAACAGAGAGCGAGAGCGTGCACAAGAGCGGGAGAGCGCGCGTAATGTCTCTGCTAGCAGGGGTAGCTAGCTGGGGAAATTCGGAACATGCTGGCAATGAAACAGCGCAGCGTCTGCAAAAGGGGAACGAAAGAGAGAGCGAGAGTGAGAGAGACGCTTCTCTCTCTGTGCTTTAGCTGAGCGCTGTGCAGCCGAAAGAGAGCGTGAGAGCGGCTGTCAAAGAGTTGTTATTGTTGGCGCTCAAAGCAAACAAACGACACACACACTCGCACACTTGCGCTGCATGTGCAAACTTTGCCGGTAAACGTCAGCAGCGACGCAAGCGCCGACTGCAGCAGCGCCGGCGACCTCCAATGCTTCCCCTCCCCGCACACAATACCTTTTAGACAAAGTAAAAGAGAAAAAATATAAAAGCGAACATGAATGCTTAAAATGCTAGTTATAGTTGGACCAACTATTTAGTTGGACATTACCAGTGATAGTCTGATTAGCACAACGCGCTAAGTGTTATGTAGCTATCTCTGTCTAGCACACTGTAGTGTATAAGACCGTTTGATCTTCGACCAAATAAGAACGCAATTAGATTCCAGTTAGCAGTTGATTGCTTAAGCTAGTCTAATTCAAAGTATTCTTATCAATAGATCACAGTTCATATAATTTAATCAGCTGATGAATTGAATTTAAAATTGACTTTGATCTAAAATACTTAATTACTCAAAATTATGATTCGCGGATGATTAACACCTCTTTGAGTATTCCAAACCCAATTGGGAAACTCTGTAAAATCAGTTCACACCTGAGTTCAATAGAGTTGAAAGTTCAAAGAGCGCCGCCTTCGACGCACCATAAACAAATAAACAGATTTGAAGAATCAAGACAGACAGACCGACAGGCAGACGGACCGACTTTACTATATAATAGAAATTGTTCAGTTTCCGTCTTTAATCTTTGAAACTCTTCGATAATTCCAATTGAAAGACACTTCCGTTTCGGCTTCTTTGTAGCGCTTTGTGGGTGGCAACCACTTTCCCAAAACTTATTGGCGCCCCTTAGTGGAAAGGGGGCGTGGGCCATGGGTAGTGGGTAGTGTGTATTACCTCCAACCACAAATTTATAATGCTAATTTATAATATTTTATGGACTTTGCGTTTCACTCGACAATTTGAAATTTCAAGTAGAAAATTCTTTGAACTTGTTTCTTCGTCTGTTGAAATTTACGTACAGTCAAAACTTCCCACCCTCTGAAAATATAGATCGATCGTAAATTCTATGAAATTACGTGTAAAGAATCTTTTGATCTTTACCGATTATTTTTGGGAATGTTTTCAATATTATTCACTAGCAGTTTTCAATCATATTTGGTATTTTGTATGTGTCTGTAAAGGCGGTATTTTACAGTTTCCTTTACTTTTGGTATATTTTTTAGTATTTCCTTTAAGGTATTGTATATTTTTGGGGTTATGTTCAGTATTATCAATCTCCAACCGTTAAAACTGCTTTAAAAGTATTTTTTCTGAAATCGATTTCAGTATTTTAATGCCAAAGTATTTGTATTTTTTTTCTTAATCAAACCACTTTCGGTTTTTTCCTAAACTCGTCTTACTTTTTGTGTCAAGAAATTGAAATCGGTTTAGTATTTTCGTAGAACATTTATACGGTCGGTATTATTTGTAGTTTTCCATAAAATAATTCCGTTAAGATTTAAAAACAAAATGGCGTTGCATAAGAAGGACTTTGAGAAGCGATCGAATAATGCCTATTTACCGCCCTATATCGGTGGCTATGTCGAGGAATCCTTCCAGCAAACTGTAACGGTAACTGTGACAGAAATAACAGCTGAGGCAGACAGAGACAGAGAGATGCAGAGCGTAGTGGAGACAGAGACGAAGGTCGAGAAAGCGGAAACTGGAAAGGGAAAGCAACAGATGAAAGAAAAGTCGGAAAATCTTTTCTGGATTTCCGTTAGCGGTTATCAGCTGGAAAGAGTCGGACTTGTCTATCGTTTTTTTCACGATATCGGACATATAGTGGACAAGATATTCACTGAATCAAATTTAATGTATCTCAAGTATTTGAGTATTCCCGATTGCGAAATCGCCCTTAGCTACGATGGACAGAAGATTGGATATGGCGGCGATATCCTGGTTCGAGTCAAACCCGAGAATCCTATGCTGGAAATGAATTTGTTATCGAAAGCGGAAACAACTGCGACTATCGATGACAATAAGCTATCGAACGGCAGTCAATCGACTATTTGTGTTATCGAAATGGAGAATGTGAGTGCCCAACAAATGCCACAAGTTGTGGCAGAGACTAAAAATCCATCGATAAAATCGATAAATTCTCAATCGAATCAAAGACGAGTTCGCAAAATGGGATTCCTGCAGTGGTTAAAGCAGAAAGTCTCCTATATGTTTTACTATTATTAAGTTTTTGGTTTAATTATAATTGTTAAATAGTTAAAATTACAAATGAACAATTGAATCGAAGTAATCGATTATGTTATCGAAATGAATTTCATTGTTTTTTTTTTTGGTGGCCATTGTAGAATTTTTAATTACAATAAATCAATTTAAATAAAATGTAATTTTTCAATTTTATCAAATTGTCATTATGCGTAATTAATTCCTATGCACAAATGAGTTTTACTGCCACACGTTGGGCGCCACACCAGAACAGGGGTGGTGTGGGACTAGAGTGGGAGGGGGGCTGGGGTAGGGGTAGGGTGACAACTAATCGGACATTTGTTTTGTCAAAAATAATGCTGCATAATTATTATATTTGTAATTTATTTGCACTCGACGCTTATCGCAGATTCAAATGCTAAAATACTAATAAAATACTAAAAAGAGTGCGAGAATTTCGTGGCTTTAATGCCGTATTAATCCCGCACAAAATGCATCAGACAACAACAACAACAACAGCAACAGCAACAAAATGGAGTATAACAGCAACAATGCATGGAATAGAAATGACAGTAACAACAAACAACAAACAACAAATAAACAACAACAAAAGCAATTCAAATGCAGCCCATAGAATGCATAATTAATTTTTATTTTGATGACAACGTCAACGACAACGCACAACACACACACACGCACATAGACACAGCACTGACACACACATATAGACAACACACGCACACACATAGACATCACACACACATAGACAGCAAACGCACACATAGACTACACGCACAGTACTCACAGGCAGCACTCACACGCATACACACAGCACTCACACACATACACACATAGACAACACACACATACAGACATCACACACACACACACATGCACCGCAGTCAGATCTCTGAACGCACCGCAATTATTTTGGATTGCATAACTCTCAACTGCTTTTCAGTGCCAAATAGCTAAAAAGCAGCAATCAAAATCATTAACAGACTAAATATATAAAATGTTTATAAATTGGATTATATATAGAAAGATCTATGTAGGATATAGCGTAAGAAATATGCCATTAAGTACTTAACTAAGCTATTTGGGGATATGCTATTTAGTATTAAATTAAATTGTTAACAAAAGTTGAAAACATTAACAGACGAAGAGAGCCATGTACTAAGAGGAAGTGAGCGAAAGAGACAGGGAGAGAGGGGGAGTAAGGGAGAGGCGGAGTAAGGGAGAGGCGGAGCTAGAGAGAGAGAGAGAACTCGCATCTGTGACAGGCTGAACACAAATTAACCTCATTTGACAAAACAAAGCGAATAAAATTCAAATGGATAATTTGTTAAATAAATTGTGCGATTTTTCTGAATGCATTTAATGTTTGCTGCTGTCACCGTTAAAATGCTATTGTTGTTGTTGTTGTAAAATGGTTATTTGCATACGATATATAACACTAAATATAATTCTTTGTTCTGCTCATACAATTTTTTTAAGTTAGAGTATTAAACTAAGTGTCTTAAATTATAAAATAAATTTAATTATTAGTTAATTATAGTTAAATTGTTGTATAATTTTGTAAGTAATGATTAATTTTTTTTATTTTTAATTTTTATTACTTTTTTTTGCATAGAAAAATTAAAAAATATATTTTTTTTTATTTTAAAACTATTACTTAGTTTTAAAGCGTATTTGTAGTTCGTTTGGACTCCCCTTATTATATCATCTATCGACATTTTTGTTAACAGACACAAATCCGTTATATTTGTTTTTTGTATTTAGTTTTTGTTGTTGTTGTTTTTGTTGTTGTTTTTGGTCGCATTTAGTATAATTTTTCTGGTTAGCAAACGATTTGCTCACTGGCTTCACCGCTGTCACCAATTACGGGAATACCCCTGCTCCCCCTACACCCCTTACTCCCCCTACTCTGCTCCCTAATCCTACTCCTTTTTTTATAATTCGTTCACAGCTGGAATCCCTCTCTTATTATTGCTGATATGTCTGCAAATCCTTTAAAATTATTGCGCTCATTAAATTTTAAACAAAGGTGATTAGATTTTATAGTTCAAATAAACACACACACACACACACTAACACACACACACACACACCCACTCACACCCACAGTACAGTTGTGCTTATTATTTATTTAAAACAATTACACAAAGTTCCCTTATTTATTAGTTGTTAGCCCAAAAATATAATGCAATTTTATTTGTCATATCGAAATTAGGAATCAACCGTTTCAATTGTTTCTATTTTTTTTTTTCTTCTTTTTGTGCATTTTTAGTTAATTCATTTATTACTATTTTTTGGTATTTTTTTTTCTTTATCATTTTGTATTTGTCAGTTTTAATTATATTCCACATGAAGCTATAGTAATACAAGGGACTATCTAATTTTGTTATCTCCATTCCCAAAATTTACATTCAATTATTTATCACCAGCATAATTTTAATTAATTTCTATTTATTATTGTTATATTTTTACCAAAATGAGCTTAACATTTTTTTTCTTTTGATTTTTAATTGGAGAGAGAGTCGAGAGATCGAAAATTCATGATATAAATTTAGTATTTATTGTGTTATAGCTTTAGACTTTAAAAAATTTAGTATTTTTTAAATTAAATTTGAAAACTTTTGTTTTTTTTTATTTTATTTATTTTTTTTTTTTATATAGTTATTCATGCCTTAGTAAACACTGTTTAAGTGTCATTTATATACTATTCATATTAATTCAAATTTCTACCAAAATGAGTTTTGAGCTATTTGAGTATTTTAATACCACAAATCAAACATCACCGCATTATGAGCGACACATTAGCTTTGCAAAACCTGTGATACCGGTAAGTCTGCTCAGCTACGCTACGGTCATCGCTAGATAATCCCTATTGTAGGAGAGATGTGAGCAGATTACTATATTGGAGCCCCATGAAAGGTGTGCATTCGCCAGTGGAAAATCGTGTATGCAACACGTTTACATGTTCAACTACAACAAGTGTTTTTACTGTACCTGCGATGCCAACGATCTATCCCGAATAATCTGTACTCTGATCTTATTCCTTATCGGTGCTCTACAATTTTGGGTCATTTATGCTACCACAATTGGTTTGTGAGTGAAGAAAATGTATTTGGAAGTGACTTTTCCTTGAGTTTTCCTTAGTTTTGTGCCAGCTTTGCAGATAATATCGAAATTGTTGAATCTGAATGAATATGTGGCTGGCATTACGATACTGACATTTGGCAACAATGCACCAGTGTTGATAAACACGTTTTCGGGTCAGAATTCAGAGGCACGACATGTCTACACAGACGCCATGTCCGTTAATCTCTTTGCATGCATATTCACGTCGGCGGTGATCATGTGGGTAACCCCCTTTGCCATCAATGGAACCTTTTTCCTGCGAGATGTCGGATTCGTCCTGCTCTATGTGTCCTATGTGGACTTTATTTTCAAATTGAGCAATGGAAATATTAATATCTTGAGAGCCGCCTCAATGGTTAGCATCTATATAGTATATATAACGGTCATTATACTCGATCAGTATCTGCAATATCGCAAGAACAAGAATAGGAACGTAAACAGGCATCAGACTAGACTCTCTCAAATGGTCGACTTCGATTCGCAAGTTTTTCCCCAGCAACAAGGGGCTCTGGGTATCTCAAATCCCTATTTGTCGGCCAATAAACATCTGATAAAGCAATTCTTTGCTGCCTTCGATGTACTGGATAGATCCAATTTCAGTAGCAAATGGACAATCTTCAAATTGTGGGCCTTGGTTAAGGTACCGCCCATGATATTTCTACGTCTGTTTATTCCCCAAATGCGTTTGCTGGAATCTGGACATAAATGGTCCAAGTTGCTATTGACTGTGCAGACAACACTGACTCCCACTATGATTGTGCTAGCGTACAGTAAGTACACTGATAAAAATCAGTTCGATTTGGGGGAAAAAATCATATCTTAAGGGATTTTAAGGTCTTAAAAGTCTTAATTTTGATACCCAAATGTTTATACTAGAACATTTTTTTCAGTGTAACTATATTTTAACTTTAATTCCTTTTCTTTCACAGCCTTTGAGTCGCACAGGCAGTACCTGAGTTGGGTTGGCATAGTCTTCTTTTTGTTCTTACCGTTTTCCGCCATTGTCTTCATCTATAGTCGCACCGATACCATACCGAAGTGGTACCGTTATCTTGCTATCTTGACTATAACCTGCTGTGTGACGGTCATATATTTTGTGGGTAAGGAACTTGTATTTCTGCTGGAATCCTTGGGCATTATACTGAATCGTAGTCACACTTTCATTGGCTGTACCTTCTATACCTGGGGCAATGGTTTATCCGATCTTATGGCCAACTTGAGCTTGGCTAAGAACGGTTATCCACGCATGGCTTTCTCCGCTTGCTTTGGCGTTGTCATATTTGGTAAGATACATATTCTTTATATATACTTATATATAAATAAGTTCTTTTTAGGCACCTTTACCTCCATTTGCATTCCGATTTTATATAACGCAATCAATTCTAAAACGGGAGTCGTTAAAGTAAGTTCTTTACAGTGTAATCCAATCTGATCTCATCTCATCTATATACTTTATCAGCTCACGGAAGGAACTGTTGGTGAAACTACTTCCATTATACTGATTATATCCCTTATAATGCTCATTATTTATGGCATTACCACTAACTTTATGTTACGTCGCTCTGGTGCTCTTATTGGCATTATTCTGTATCTTTTATTTCTGATTTTTAGCGTTACCAGTGAATTTGAATTGACTCATGCCTTTGGAACGGATCACAGCTTGGATCGCAGCCATTATGATGAGAGATATGCAGGACATCAACCGACTTGAAAGAAAATTCTTGGAAGATTATGGTATATTTTTGTATTAAAGCGATAAATCAATATAAATATAAGTATAATATGATCGCAAAACAGTCTGTTAATTAACATAATGTTAATGAATAGCTGAAAGCTACTGAGCATCAGCGAAAGTCACGATCTCTCTTAAAATGTGCCTGTAGGGAATTCGTATACTCTCTTTAGCTGCGTATATATCCGGTTATAGTTGCTTTTATACGTTTGTCAACACTATTTCAATCAGTATTTTGAAAACAGTATTCATTACAAAGAAAACTTTTTAAATTTTATATTTATTTCCCAACTGGGTAACCACTTTTCCATTGCTATCAGCAGTCAAAACTATGATTAAGTTTTTGAAAAGCGACCTTAGGTTCAAAGCAGTACACTTGCTGTGTATTTCAGTTCTAGTCATCTATCTTTTGCTATACTTTCAGATACTTAACACCATTGAAATCGATGATAGACATGAGGTTTTCAGTAATAATTACTTTGTCAATACTTCAGGTTGTCAAATGCCAGCTCTGAATCCATTTTCCAAGGTAGCTTTGTCACATGCCCATCGACTAAAACCCTTAAAATGCAACAAATTGAAACTATTCGATGCTCAAACAATAAACGATCAAAACTATCTGATATTATCTATGACAAAAAAACAAATTTTAAAAGCTTTTGGTGTGCAAAAAATCTCTGACATTAAATGTGAATACAAGACTATTCAACGTATCTCTGATAGAGTAAATAATTACACTAAAAGTAGAATTTTCCGATTGACAAAAAAGAAAAAGCAAGTGGAAATTGAAAATGGTTTTCAAATATTACGAATCTGGTGTTTCAGGCCGACAAATAAGACAGTATATCACGATGTCCACTTCTTTCTTCCGCTGCCAACTGATTTGCCCCGACCTTCAGTGCCGGAAAAGACCCTGTCTGTGATGATACTTGGTATTGATTCGATTTCACATATGCAGTTTCTACGACGAATGCCCAGACTGGGTGCTTACATAAAAAAGTTGCCACATATAGAGTTTTGGGGCTACAACCGGGTCGGACGTAACTCCTATCCCAATCTGATGCCCTTTTTCAGTGGCCTAAACGAAACGGAACTTGAAGCTGATTGCTATAATGGACCGAAAAACTTTGACAATTGCAGTCTGCTGTGGAAACACTTCAAGGCCTTTGGATACAATACTAGTTTCGGTGAAGACACCTACATTGGTGGCACATTTAATTACCAAAAGGGAGGATTTCGTAATATACCCACCGACTTTTACCTACGACCTGTTATGACGGAAGTAAATGCTCACACTTCCTACAGAACTGGGAAAAAATTGAACATTTTCTGTTCTGGAAGTCGAAGATATGCCGATATCCTCTACGAATTCATCCATAAATTGGTGCCTCATTTCAGAAGGGGTCCTCACTTCTCATTCTTCTGGCAAACCCAAGGAGTACACGATTACTTCGACTATGCCCGTTTGGTGGACAAGGAGTATCTGAAGTTACTGAAAATGTTGAGAGCGAATCATGTTTTGAGAAACACCTTGGTACTGCTTATGGCGGATCATGGTCTCCGTTTTGGTTCCTTTCGCACCACTTACCAGGGCATGATTGAAGAATCCCAGCCCCTTTTGATAGCCATATTTCCCAGTTGGCTACAAAAGTCCTATCCCTTAGCAATGTCCAATCTACGGAAAAACGCTCACAGTCTCATAACAACTTTTGATTTGCATATAACTCTCAAGGACTTGACCAATCTAAAGCTGCTTCGCTGTGATAACATCGATAAAAGGTCAAAAGTGTTACGGGATTTGGGTCAAAAGATGCCGCGAGGCATTAGCCTATTTCTCCCAATACCTGACAGTCGAAACTGTCATCTGGCAAACATTCCAGCTCAATATTGTTTATGCCACAAGTTGCATCAAATACAATCCACGGATTATAGATCCGATCTAGCTGCTCGCTTTATGGTGGCATCTATTAATAGTTTGATAAGGAATTTTACACTTTGTCAAAGATTAAAACTGGAAGAAGTACAGGACACGTATCTCCTCAAACGGGACAAAGAACAGAATGAATTTGGAGTAAAAGTTCGACTTAAGACAACACCCGGAGAAGGTTTCTTTGAAGGTACGGCTATATTTTCAGGAACTTCACTGGCACTAAGCGGTCCTATTCTACGTATCAACCGATACGATAATCAATCTTATTGTATTCAGAACTACAAAATTGAAATGTATTGTTACTGTTTAAGACTTTAGAAAAAGTATTTTATTTTAAAGATATTAGCAAACAGTAAGCTCTGTTTGTTCAGTTATAGACAGACATCAACTATGACTAAATCAATCAAACCTTACTCAATTTGGGACAAACACATTCGCTGGATTTGTCTTTTGGCCATTCTGTTGTGCATTCTGATCTATTTCAAGATCAATTTCGCCTTTGACAATGATTCCGATGGGGATCACTTCATGGGGGGATACTTTGTGGACACTTTGGGTTGTCAAATGTTGGCCCTGAATCCATTTTCGAAGAAAGCCCTGTCGTATCTGGCCAAATTGAAGCCCATGAAATGCAATAAAATTAAACTGCTTCAGGCGGAGACTACGAAAGGTGAGAATTACCTGATTTTATCAATGTCACCTACGGAGATTTTGAAGATAAGTAATGTGGAACGATTATCCGATGTTTACTGCAAGTATTGGATAGTGGAACGGGTGGATGATGACCTGAATAAATATACGGAGACTGGAGAGTTTCGATTGAGCTATCAGAGAAGACAATTGAAGCTCAAAAGTGGAGATGTAATCATACGAGTTCAGTGTATTGGAGCCAACAATTTGACTGTCTATCACGATGTTCATTTCCTGCTTCCGATGCCCAGTAAACATATTCATTCATCATCGGATCAGAAGCATTTATCGGTTATGATTATAGGAATCGATTCCATTTCTCATATGCACTTTCTACGTACAATGCCCTTACTGAGTGCATATATAGAAACATTACCGCACATTGAGTTTTGGGGCTACAATCGTGTCGGACATAACTCCTATCCCAATCTGATATCGCTCTTTAGTGGGTTGAATGTATCGGAACTTGAAGCGGATTGTTATACGGGAGAAAAGAGCTACGACAAGTGTGATTTCATTTGGCGGCGCTTCAAAGCAGCTGGCTATGAAACAACCTACGCCGAGGACAATAGTGTGATCGGAACTTTTAATTACGGTAAACAGGGATTTAACCATTCCCCCACCGACTTCTATCTCCGTCCTGTTATGCTGGAAGTAGATACTCACACCAGATATAGTATCGATAAGCTTATGAATGTTCACTGCTCTGGAAGTCGCAAGTATTCAGATATTCTTCATGAATTCATTTACAAGATGATGCCGCATTTGAGACAGGGACCACATTTCTCCATCTTCTGGGAAACTCAGGGTATACACGACTACTTTAACTATCCAAAGTTTTTGGACAAGGTTTATCTGAGACTCATGAAGCGCCTAAACTCCCATCATATACTTAGTAATACCCTAGTTTTTCTAATGGCAGATCATGGCATACGCTTTGGTCACTTCCGATCAACCAAACAGGGTATGCTGGAGGAATCACAGCCACTGTTAATCGCTGTCTATCCCAAGTGGTTGGAGGAAGCGTATCCCTTAGCTATAGCCAATCTGCGGAGAAACTCGCACAGTCTCGTGACAACCTTTGATTTACACGCTACTCTCAGGGACTTGACAAACTTGACTTTTCTTCAGGATATCAGTATTGAAAATCGAGCGGTATTACTACAGAAACTTGGTCAATTCATGCCTCGAGGCATAAGCCTGTTTCTGCCCATTCCAGAAACTAGGGATTGTCAGCTGGCAAGTATTCCAGATCAATTTTGTCTATGTCACAAGCTACCACAAATACCAACAAACGATGAAAGATCTGAACAATCTGCTGTCTTTATGCTGAACACAATCAACTCTTTAATACAGAACTATACACAATGTCATACCCTGGAATTGAAGAAAGTACATGATGCCTATCTGGTCGAGAGAAGCTTCGATAAACATGCCTTCGGAGTCAAGGTACGGTTTAGAACCCAACCGGGTGAAGGGATCTTCGAAGGAACCACAACTTTTTCGGGGAATACGTTGGCTTTAAGTGGACCTATTCTACGGATAAACCGATATGGGAATCAGTCTTACTGTGTTCATGATTATAAAATTGAAATGTATTGTTATTGTCGAAATTAATTAAAATAAAAACAGTTTTTGAACTAAATTTCTAGTTTCTATCGAATATAATTTGTTGGGAACAGAGTTTGCTTTGCTTGTTTCGTTATAACTATATACTTAAACATAAACTATGTCCAAATCAAAGAAAATTAATACAATTGGGTTCAGAGGAATTCGCTGGCTTTGTTTGCTGGCTATTCTCATGTGCATTCTGTTATACTTCAAGATCAATTTAACCTATTTCAATGGATCGGATGGGGATCATTTCATGGAGGGATATTTTGTCAATACTTTGGGTTGTCATATGTTGGCCCTGAATCCGTTTTCGAAGAAAGCCCTGTCTCTTCTTGGGGAAATGGAGCCAATGAAATGTACGGGAATTCAACTGTTCGAAGCGAAGACAATACACGGAGAGAATTATCTGGTATTGGCCATGTCGAAAGAGGAGGTTCTGAAAGCTTGCAATGTGGCACGAATATCCGATGTTTACTGTGAATATCGGTTGATCAAGCGATATAATGACAATGCGAATAAATACTCGGGAATGAAAAGATTTCGATTGAAAGATGGAAGAAAACAAACTATGATCAAAAGAGGGGCTACAATTCTTCGAATTAACTGCTATGGTGGAAAGAATTTAACTGTCTATAATGACGTACACTTCTTTGTTCCGATACCAGGGAGGCAAAGTACTGAAAGTTCCCAACGAAATCGATTATCGGCCATGATTATAGGTATCGATTCCATATCCCACATGCATTTTCTGCGCTCCATGCCCTTGTTGGCTGCCCACATTGAGGGTTTACCGCATATAGAGTTCTGGGGCTATAATCGGGTGGGACGTAACACTTATCCGAATCTGGTGCCTCTGTTTAGTGGACTAAATGATACGGAACTTGAAGCTGATTGCTATAAGGGGCAATGGAACTATGATAAGTGTGAGTTTATCTGGAAATACTTCAAAGCAGCCGGATACAATACATGTTATGCTGAAGATACTTTCATTGGCGGTACTTTCAATTACGGAAAGTGGGGTTTTAGTGAGTCACCCACGGACTTTTATCTGCGTCCTGTTATGCTGGAAATCGATAGATACACCAGATATAGTATTGATGAACAGGAGGATATTCACTGCACTGGGAATCGGAGGTATGCGGATATTCTTTACGAGTTCATTTACAAGATGATTCCCCAATTGAAAGACGGTTCCCACTTCTCCTTCTTCTGGCAGTCCCAAGGAGTACACGATTATTTCAGTTATCCTCAGTTCTTGGACAAGGATTATCTGAAATTGTTGAATCGTTTGGAGTCCGATCTGGGTTTGGATGATACTATAGTATTTCTGATGTCAGATCATGGTATGCGATATGGTTCTTTTCGATCCACATATCAGGGCATGCTTGAGGAGTCGCAGCCCCTATTGATCGCCATCTATCCAAAGTGGTTAGAAGACACCTATCCATTAGCCCTATCAAATCTTAAGAAAAATGCTCATAATCTTGTTACAACTTTTGATTTGCACGAAACTCTTAAGGATTTGACCAAATTGGAATTAATTAATAATATACACATTATAAATCGCTCGTTAATACTCAAGAGTTTAGGCCAAGATATGCCTCGAGGAATCAGTCTATTTCTGCCGATTCCCGAAACGCGAAGCTGCAAATCAGCGGGAATTCCCTCGTCTTTCTGTCTCTGTCAAACCTTTAGCCCCATAGATACTACGGATGAGAGATCTGATCAAGCTGCTCAATTTGTTGTCGAGAGTATTAACATCTGGCTAAGAACTTACGATCAGTGTCAAAATTTACGACTCGTGGGAGTCCACGAAGCCTATCTACTTGATCGGAACAATATTCAGCAAGATACTGAAATCAAGGTACGTGTTCAGACATCTCCCGGTGATGGACAATTCGAAGGCACTGTTAGATTTGTGAGGGATTATCTGGTGCTCAATGGGCCTATACTACGGACTAACAAATATGGAAATCAGTCATATTGTGTGAACGACTATCACATCGAAATGTATTGTTACTGTAAATAATGATATGGAAATTTGTCAGATTAGTATTGTGTTGTTAGTTCATACTTTCATGTTTTGAATCCCAATAAAATTTGTTGGAAAATAATAGGGAAAATCAGAACTGTTCCTTCATAATTTTCTGCTTTTCCATTTTCCATTTTCCGACTGATCCGAAAAGCGCATAAGCACTTCGATAACGGCAATTACAATAAAGCATTTATGTATTTTGAGAGCGCTAAAGTTATCGCTCAGTCGAGTCACAGTTTTCCCCCTGTGCCCCTCTTTTTACCCGCCCTTGGACACCCGCTAGTCCCGTTTCCATTTCCATTTCCAGTTTCTTTTTCTGTTTCTGTTTCAGTGAGTCGAGCTCCGCTTCATTTCAATTTGACGAACTGATAAATGTCAAATGGTTTATGACACAGTCGAGTTATTTTAATACCCTAACAGCCGGTATATTCACTTTGTGTGCCACTATGTAAGGTTTGAAGAAAAGTTTATGATTAACTTGTGTATTTTGTTGATAGTATGAACACTATATAAGACTGCCCACGCTAGTGACTATAGCTAAGATTAAAGAGTAATTTGTCTTCGTCGTATTTAACTTCATCAGTTCTATCTTGTTTTTCATGATATTTTTTATGCTCGTAATACGCGATTTATACTGTGAGTGCTTTTGTGATTGTTGTTGTTGATTTGTTGTCGTTATTACTGATTTTGGTGTGTGTGGTTCGTTTTATGATCGTTTTTTTCTTATATTTATTGTCATCAAATGTATTTTGTTGAAGCTTTTTGTATTGATTTGAATTTATGATTTTAGCTCTCGTCTCCCAAAAATATTTATTTAGGTTATAATTTCCGATTGTTAACTATAAATATATATTTTTTAGAGTGTTTGCCTCGATTTTTACGATGCTGGGGAATGCGGAAAGCATCGCGTTGCACTAAAAGTGGTCTTCGAGTTGTTTACAGATCTCTTCAGTAATTTATGTCAATTATATGTAAATACGAACGATCCAAATAGCTCACAAATAATGCTAATCAATCCCAAAAGATGTTGAACTCCAAAGATGGAAAAGTGAAAGAAGTAAAAGATCTAATTGGATCTGAAGGGAGAACTGAGAGCTGTAAATGAAATATGTTGATTCTGTTTGTAATGTGCATTTCAGGTAATATTAGTAACTTATTTAAATGGTAACACTGAAAAGCCTTTGCATTAATCAACTGATTATGGCCAAAGACAGCTGACCATTGTCATTGGCATTGGTATTGCCCGCAGCGGATAATTTGCGTCAAAATGTCAGTTCATTTGAAGAGCTTCCAGTTCCCCGGAGAGCACCGCCCCCGCCCCCGCCCCCCAATAGCTTCCCCTAGTCGACTGTGTGACTGTGATGAGCGACGTTGCAATTGAATTAAAATTAAAATATATATGCCGTAAAGGCGAATACAAAAAATGCATTCGTTATAATTTGCAATTTATTTACAAGCTGAATGAGAACGTTGCGGGGCAGGAAACTGCAACAAAAATTATAAATTTAAAAAAATAATTAAAAACCATTTGACCACACGCTGGATGCCAATGCGAATGTGAATGTGAATGCGATTGCGAATACGAATACGAATACGAATACGAACTCGCATTCGATTAATGCAAAATGTCCTAAAATGAACGCATTTCTCACTGATTGTTGGCGATTGTCAAGCGGCCTTCGTTGACAGCGTCCAACAAATTGAAATGCGTTCAGAACGTGATCCCCCGCCTTTCCCCATGTGACTCCCCTCCACTTTCCTCCCCTCCAACATTTCTTTTTTGTACAATAAATAATGGGATAAAAGTATATGTATATATAAATTAAGCAATGAACACTCGCAGCTGCCAGTTGCCAGTCAATTTTTGAAGTTTTCCATTTGTCACATGACATTTTCAACAGATTAATTGAAATGCTCAGTAAGCATTAAGCCAGAGAGTACTGTACATAAAATATATACGACATTACGTATACTTAATTTAACTTTAAACATATTTACTTTTCACCTGTTTCCAGTTGAGATCAGTTCGACTTAAACCACTCTCTATAAATTTTTAAAAATTAATCAAAGTTTGTTACCAGTTTTTAACCCTTTGAAATCACCATAAAATATCAATTTAACGATTGGGTTTTTCACATATAGAGAAACTTTACTGTCATTCGCTTATCGGACAGAAAATATAGTGACGATTGTAAATTTGAGTGTCTCTCGGCAACAACGTTATTCGATTCACTCGACGTCCAAGTATAAATCTCAAATTGGGCCAAGAGGTAATCACTCAAATCGCTCTGATTTTGGTTCAGATTGTTAATGCCATAAATACACGATTGTCACGACTCTATCGATCGCAAAACTCATAAATTAATTCAATCAATGTCAAAAGAAATTGTTATTTCACATCAGAATGGGTATAAATCTCATAGAGTTGAACTGAAACGAGTTGATCTTATCGCTAATTGATGTGTCCGTCCAACATGTGGGTTAAAATGGGGATTGCAATGGGGATGACACACATAGCTATGATTAGAGTTGTCATAAATTAAGTTAAACCAAATTATATAGATTGCGATAAGTGACTGAATATATTCATATAACTTGAATATGAATAGATCATGAATACTTGCTGAATTTTGTATTCACTGTATCTTTGAATGTCAATCAAAGACTCATCTGTCACATGGCAAATGATTTTTAAATCACTTTGCAAAGCTCCATCACTTGTACGTGAATACTGGAGAAGTCGTAGCAAAAGAGTGGAGAAGTGTAAAAAAAAAAGAATGTTAAAAAGTGTACTTGATAACGAACGGATGCGGGAAACAGACACTTTAAATGCTTGCGATATTGTCAATCAAAATTCAATCGAAGCCATGAATCATGACAGCCAAGGATGGTTGATGCTGATGCTGATGATGGCTTCAAGAGTGACTCTAACTGACGAATAGATGAAAAGATGGATGGATAGATGGATGGATGGATGGTTGAATGGTTGGTTGAATGTCTGACTGAATAACTGTCCTGTAGTGCAGAAAAAAAAGAGGAAGAAATGAAATTGCTCTCACATACTGAATGCGTGTTGAATGTGGAATGTCAGAGGAGTCGACGAGGTCGTAGGGGTATTTGGGGGAACTGTAGGTGAATAGGCACTTGTCGTACTCAAGTAGAGAGAAAGCATTTAGTGCTGGCATCCTGCCACATGAGATCCTCCCAGAGAAACCCATGCGAGTGTGTCAAGTCGTCGACATCTCCATCGTCGTCGTCATCGTCGTCGTCGTCTCGAACGTCATCAGTCAATGTCAGTGAGATAGTTTTGACATTTTTATGAGCAAATGATAAGTCTCACTCCGATGGGTGCTTGTCTGATGGCCAATGTTTGACACTTGCCAGCCAACAGACACACACACACTACACACACACACACACTCCTATTCACATTTCGCCAACATTCATAAGTCGCTTTTTTATTTGCTTTTTGTGCATTTGAAATTTATGACTTCAAATGCTCGATGGACTGATTATCTCATATGAATAAATGTGTGTATGAGTGCTTACTTTATTTTTAATTTAACGCTGACAGAGTGTGACCCTATCTGCAGTGCTGTTCAAGCAATCAATCAAGTGTGTGACCTTATCTACTGCATTAGTAGAACAATCAATCAAAGTGTTCGCTGAATTTATTGTATAACTTGCCAATTGTGTTGTCTATCTTATGAATGCGATTTCTTTTTTAAATGCCAACAATTAAATAATGTTTTTTTTTTAGTATTTTTCTTCAATTCACAGTACATTGAACTCATTGCCTTTTGGGTAATAAATTTTGAAAATGATTTCCTGTTATCATCTATATAAATAAAATTTCTAAAAATTATTTTTTGGTTGCCATAGGAATAGCGACAGCTTTTGACCATTAATAATTGTTGTTTTTGCGTTTTGAAAAATTTGTAATTGTGAATTGTTTGCAATTGTAAAATTTCATATTCGCCTACTAATATTGACTTCCGTTTCCGCTTGAGAGTCCAAAGTATATTTCCGCTATCTCTCTCTCTCTCCCTCTCTCTCTCTGTCTCCCTTTCGTTCTCTTGTCTCTTTGCGTATCACATATTTTGTATTTTTCTAGTTGGCGCCAGCTTTTCCCTCATCAGGTTCCATTTTCCAACGAGCTGTGAAATTTGTTATCGCCGCATTTACAAATAAAAGAAAAAATAAATCAATTTTCCATAAAAACAAAGTAAAAATTATTTACATATATATATTGTATATATATATATATTACAAATCAGACAAATAAATTTGCAAATAAATACCCATGACATTTATTAATTAAAAATGGACAAAATGGGTGAAAATTTATATTAATTTTATTCAAATTGTCAACGGCAACAAAGGAAGCTAATTTCAATTTATTTTATTTTTCTCTTGCAGGTTTGTCATGCGACCCTTTTAGATAAAATTGACATTTCTAAAACTCAAAAAAAAAAAAAAAAAAAATAGTAGAGGGAATAAATTCAACCATTGTTTTATCAGCATCAATATAAATCACAAGTATTAACCTCATATTAGCTCATTCAATATTCCGGAATATATTATCTTTTTCGGTTTACAAAAAACTTAAATAAATACCTCATTCAAAATCCAAATAATGCAACAATTTCTTTAATTGAATAAATTGTTTAATACACAGTATTACTTAGTATATTGTCAGGGCTTTCTTAGAATACACATCAACTTATGTAAAGTGTATTCGAAGCTTGTGTATCTTAGAAATACGCGACTGGTACTTCTTTATAAGGAACCCAGCGTAGAGACCTAGCATTAATAACTGTAAAAAGAGAGCAAACCAAGCAAGTCCAATGGCAAGAAATCGAACAGCATTAAAATGATCATAGACGACATCGTAACAACCTCGAATAACTAAAAGTTCCTCCTTAAACTGATCGGTATAGCAAGACTTGTGAACCTTTCGCAAATAATCGAGATATGTTCGTGGGCCATCCAAGCCACAACAATTCAACTGAAAAGAGTAAAAGTTATTAAAAATCAAGAGATTGAACTACAACCCACCTTAAGCTGTATCTTTATCCAAAACTGATCGTCGTGCTCAATGTATCTATTCCAATGTTTGAGCAGAAATTCCTTAGCTTCCTTGTCGGTTATACGGGATGCAAGATTAACAATACAGATCTTGTAGGTATGATATATAGTATATATCAACAGTGGTATGTACTAAGTAAAAGTATAAGAAACTTATCAAATAAAACAGTAATTAATTCTAGTACTAACCAATGCTACAATCCAATGGGTTGTCAAGTAGAGAAAGCTAATACTAAAGTATATCAATAACATCTCAAGCACAATCACAGCAGTCAGACATATGAAGACTCTTATCACAGTTAGTTTCGTTGACTTAAAGTAAAACTGATCATCGAATAGCATGATAGTTGGCAACGTTATTTGTAGTGTTATCACAGTAACCAGCTGAAAAGAATTTAATTATTAATTATATTTGAGACATATATTAATCAATCAGTTGTTTCTTACTACAAATATTCCAACTAAAGAAGCTTTTACTATAGCTGGCAGCATTTTTTGTATTGTTCTCTAGATTAACACGTTACTTTTGAAATATTTCGGAAAGCAGATTTGATTTAAAATATACGTATAGAAATATGTATACTGCTATTAATTTAAATATAGGGAAAACGATATTTTTTTAAGAAAATATATTGGTTAAACAACTCCTGTCAGTTTAGGAAGTTATAGACAAGTTTCCTTACTAACTTGAGTTTCTTTAGAACATTAGTATTATTACGTATACGCAACTAGATATAAATGTATCTTTTATAAGTGTGCTAAAAGTAGCTTAGGGTATTCAATCATTCGACGTTACTTAGACTGTAGTGTGCTTATTATTTGTAAATAATTTTTTATGTAAAATTAGTTTATGCTCAATTATTTATTTATTGCAATGCAAATGTAGGCCTGCTTTTGTTTTATTTTTTTAGCCGCTTTTTTGTTGCTTTGAACAAATTTCCATTGTTGATTTATGGGATTTGTTATATTTGACAGTTGTTGCAGTCCCATTGTTTGTTGTTGTTGTTGCTGTTGTTCTTGTTGTTGTTTCAATTTCATTATACTCGAATTGTATGTTAGCTGCGGGTTCGACAGGAAAGTGTTCGAGTTTGGGTCATGGGATGAAAGCTATTCTATAATCGGCTTTCTATATTAATTTAAATTTTATTTTTGGCATTTTATTATAATTACTCTTGATAAATGTAAATAGTCATCGTTAGCTGCATTGTTTGTTATTTGTGAATGTTGTTCTTGTTGCTGTTGTTGTTGTTGCTGTTGTTGTTATTACTGCACTTGATGTTGGTTTATTTAACTCCTTCCTCGTCTCAGTCTCAGTTTCAATTTAGTTATGGTCGAATATCTCGTTAGGGGAATATTTTCCATCGTTTATTTATTATTATTTTTGTTTTTTGTCTTTTTGTCTTTTTCATTTTTGTTGCTGTTGGCATTAAATATTTCTATTGCCTCTGTTACCAAAATTATTTTCGCGGTTTTCAATGTTTTAATTGTATTAGTAATTGCTGTTGCTAAAAATTAACATTCTATGCTCTTTGTTGTAAACGAATCGCAAAATGAGGCCATCCTAACTAGCATAAAAAAAAACAACATAAAGCGATAAACAGAATTATTATAATATTTTGGCCAAATATTTATAATATTTTAATGCTAATTTCAACAAATCCAAAAGCATTTGCCACTGGCTGTCCGTCTGTCCAACTGTCTGACTGTCCAACTGTTTGTCTGTCTGTCCGTCTGTCTGTCCCTAAGCACGTTCCAAAACAATCGTAATGCATTTTTGTATCTGCTTTTGATATTTTAATTTTACTGTCACATTTGATCATAAATTTGCCGATTAATAAATAATTCCAAGTGTGGTTTGGGTTTCTACAATGGAATTGGATTGGGATTTCGATTGCGATTTGGATAAATTGTATGTTTTTATGAGGGGGGCGGTGGGGGTGATGGGGTGCCTGTAAGCCTAGCGGCCGATTAGTTGCGGAATATAATTTAATTTTAATTGGCTTATGAGAGGCGTGCGATTGGAATGTGTTAGTCCAATAACCAACAATAAAAATATATAACTAATACAATTTGGCTGCTATTTATATATTTATTTGGTCAGCAACATTCGCAAGTGCACTCTAATCACAAGTTTACATGATACAGTGGAGAGTGGCTAAAAAGCACAGCAACACTTGTATTACTTATAGCAAACTTTTAGTTTAATTTAGTCTATAAACTGTTTCTAAAATGAATATTCTTTTATTATCAATCAATAATCCTTTATATTTATGCCCCTTTTGGAAAAGTTGCCTTTTCAATATCTGACAAATATAGAAATTCTTCCAATTTCAAACCAATTAATACAACAAACCTTGAAATTAAGAGTATTCTACACTGAATATTAACACAATCTTAAAATGGGTGAAAGATATTACGGAAGTTACGAAGCGATTTCGATACAGTCCCTTGAAACAGTCTCTACAAATCGCGTTTCTGATCAACAGAGCAAGTGTAACATACACATAACACAGGATATGGTGCAAATGCTGCGTTGCCCGGAGGAGCCAGAATCCAGTTCTCAATCGTATGGACCTATGCACGGTGCTCCAACTCCGCCAGTTTCTGAAGCTGGAGACGCTGATTTCTATGTCTCACATGAGACAGTAAACTTCAATAATGAGAATGATGAAAGTGCACAAAGTAAACATCAATTGATGATTGTCTATGATAAAGGTGACATCAATTGTGCCATGCATTTCTTGATAAAGTCCCTGGTTAATCCATTTATGTGCAACTCGGTGTCGAAAGTTCTAGTACAGGATTCTATTCGAGAGGAATTCCTGCAACGCGTTCAGGAACATATGAAACCAATGAATCCGGATATAACGGGAAATCCAAGGTTTCTGGCTACACTGGAGAAACTGAAAGAAATGAACTTGGAGACGATAAGTACTAAGGTCGATTTTCCCGATGTCAGTCCAGTTTTAGTGTGCAGTGGCCGATCCAGTAAAGTTGGTGAGGATATAATTGGTGTGATCTTTCTGAACACCTTTCGTTCGACCTTGGATATCGTTGACATTTGTGGCAAGGATAATAGAAACTTTTCCACAGTATCCGTTTGGAATGAGTCCATAGAAGAGCTCTATCAGCTGGTAGTTTGCCTTAATTCTAACATATTCTTCTTTAACTGCAGTCAAATTACACTGCATCCCATTACTCCATCCCTGGCAGCACACAAGAATGAAGCATGTGTCTATGAAGACTTTCACTACGAATCTTTGCGGGTTCATGATCAAATGAAGGCCATAGTATTTCCCATTGCAGCACATCTTGTCCAGAAATCAGCGGAACATAAAATTGTAATTCCTCCCATTTCTTACTTGAACGAATAAAAGTGTTTCTCTCCAGAGTTGCTTTCCAGAGTTGCTTCCTCATCACATTTTGGTATTACTTTGTTTCTTTGCTTTCGATCGACAGCATTTAATTGATTTTCTTGTTGCCAAAAATAAATATAAATTTTTAATCAAAATTTCACAGTTATTTTTGGAGAAATGATAAGGTCATTTATGCTAATTGACTGTATTTGATGGTGATTGCGATCGAATGTGAGATCGAATATGATGGCACCTGTCAGCGGTCGTTATACGAGTAATACATTTATAATTTATACATTTTGTTACTTTTTCGTCGCTTTTATTGGAAGCTCTTAATGCATCCATGTTATGTAAATATGAACGGTTATCGAACAAGTTAGTTCGATGACTAACACGATTCTTGCAGAAGAGTGTTTATTTGTCGGGAATGCCGTATAAACTGAGTAGCTCAGCTTTATGTTAGAGAACTCTTTACAATATGAAGATAAATATAACATTTATGAATTTTGTCACAAATTCGAGAGTAAATATTGTTGAATTTTGGAGATCTTCAATAAATTATAAGATTTTTAGAAATATTTTTTATGCTTAGCATTTAAATTTATAGAGCATCTGCTATTCGCTATACCTAAGACCACAATGAATCTCACTTGCTCTTCAAAGATTCAGTCAGTTTGGTTTGGTTTGTTTTGTTGTTTTGTGACGCTTACGATAATCAAAATTTACGACTGTCATTTAAGAGCTCGAAGCCGGACATTTGGAAGATACAGCTGTTCAATAAAACCATCAGTTTACGACTGGATCAGAATTGAGGATGATGCGTGAGTGACTTGATCGTCATCGTCATCTGAGACGCACCTCCATGGTGAGCACTTAAAGGCATCCAAAAATAAGCCAGGCTCATCACAGCGATTATCAGTATTAAATTTATACAGCATAAATCTCACAGAAGTGACAGACAAATGGACAGACAATTTAGCCACCCGAAAGACCACAAATGTGGTTCGCAGGTGCAGTTAAAGCTGAACTTGTTGTTGAAGTTGGCAAAACTTCAGTTTTTGGGGCTCGTACTCGGTCTCAGCCTGGCTTACTCAATGCGTTCGTATTCATTATAAAATGCGGTTTGAATTATTTGTCAAAATGCCCATAATATGTCTGGCTGCTTGCCCCCAAATTGCTATGACATTGATGGACAGTCGGGAATGTGGCTCCCAAAACATGGAGCAGCCAAAGCTCCAATGTGATGCGACAAAATAAATGAAATTGTTAATGACCAGTGAGTGAGTCAGTCAGTTAGACAGTCACTCAGTCAGTTGTTCATTCAGCTAGACAGACGTGTCCTTTATGCCCTTATTTAATATGTTATTTTATTGTTATATTCATCAATTGGTCAGTTAGTCATTGCGTCACAGTTTTATGCAAATTGGGAATTGCTCTGAATAATTGCTGCATTGCTGCACTGTTAATGTTGTCTACATTGCCAATTACCTGGAATTTTACCACACTCCTCAGTAAACTACTTTAGGGGAAGTATTTAGAATTCTTATTCCCATTCCAAGTCCATAAAATTCGACACATTTTTAGAGGTTTAAAACCTTCATTTTAAACAACTTCACAATTACATAAGTTCATATATCTGTTATGTCCTCGGTTTTATCCGGGGATCTACTAAGAATTTAGAAACAAAATTTGGAAAAAGGCAAACAGATATAGACGAGGTTAAAAGGATCAAAATCTAGAGACACTGCTGACCGGGCAGTGGGAATTTGGTGCTGAACTTGACGACACAGTCGTGCAGTTCCTTAATTTTCTTCTTAATCTCCGGATTCTCTTTGAGAGTCTTCTGATAGTCTTCAAGATCGGGACTACAGGCTACCTGTGCAGCCTCGGCGCCAATCTTGATGCCCTCGTCTATAAAGCGAATGACCTGCTCAATGTCCTTCTCTACAAGACCACGTGTGGTTAGTGCCGGAGTGCCAAGTCGAATGCCGGAAGGATTCGGTGCATCGGTGTCTCCAGGTACTGTGTTCTTATTGCAAGCAATTCCCACTTCCTCCAAGACAAGTTCAGCTTCACCACCCGTCAGCTTTGAGCTGCGAACATCGAGTAGAACGAGATGCACATCGGTGCCTCCGGTGGCCACCTTGTAGCCCAAATCGGTTAGGCCCTTGGATAGTGCCTTGGCATTCTTAATCACCTGAGCCTGATAGGCCTTGAAAGCTGGAGTTTTGGCCTGCTTGAAGGCGACAGCAACACCTGCAATGGCATTGTTGTGGGGTCCACCCTGTAAGGCTGGGAATACGGCCTGATTGATACGGTCTTCCAGATCATACATGACCTTCACACCATTGGCGTCCGTAGAGCGAACTCCTTTGCGGAAGAAGATGACACCAGCTCGAGGACCTCTCAGAGTTTTGTGTGTTGTGGTAGTCACAATATCGGAGAACGTGAACGGAGAAGGTATCTGCTCGGCGGCAACTAAACCAGCTATATGTGCCATATCCGACATCAGATAAGCACCAACTGCATCACAGATCTTACGGAAGCGCTCGTAATCCAACAATCGGGAATAACACGATGTGCCCGCAATGATGATCTGAGGATGGTAGGTTTTTGCTGCCTCCTCCAGTTTGTCATAGTCGATGAGTCCAGTCTTGGGATCAACCTTATAGGGCATACTCTCGAAAAAGATGGACGAAGCCGAGACTTTGTTGCTGCCCATATAGAAACCATGAGTCAAATGTCCGCCATCGGGTAAATCCAAGCCCATAATGCGATCATGGGGCTTCAATACACCTGTATAAACAGCCAGATTGGCCGGAGAGCCCGAGTATGGCTGTACATTAACACCCCAATCTTTTCCATCCAAATTAAATAGCTTCAATCCACGGTTCTGTGCCAAGCATTCAACTTCGTCAATGAACATATTGCCACCATAGTAACGCTTGCCCGGACGACCCTCTGAGTACTTGTTGGTCAGACACGATCCCAAGCTCTCGAGTACTGCCAAGGAGGTGAAGTTCTCACTGGCAATCATCTCAAGACCCTCGATCTGACGTCTCTTCTCTTTCATTATAATGTTTGCTAGCTCAGGATCATTATCCTTCAACGGGCTCTGAAGCATTTTCATATCTTCCACATTCGAAGTGCTCTTTGATGTAAACCTAATTGCCGATATTCTTGGGGAAAATTGATAATTTTGTTTGCTGAAGATTGTTGCAAGTATACACCGTTGTAGTCTGTATGGTAGTTCGCGAACGATACATGATCGTACTATAATCTGCATTCTGAAGGCTGGGAAAGTTTTACTGACGTCTTCTTCTTCTTCTTCTACTTCTTCTGATAAGTCTATTTGACGGTTGTATACTAGCAAGCAATCGGGGCCCAATCAAGTTCTCATTGATTGATACTGAAATTGACCTTTAACCTCTGACAAAATAACAGATTTTTTTGCTGACTGTAGAGTCAGCTTTTTTTGTAAATTTAGCCTTGAATTTTATTGCATGAAAATTTTAAGGAAAACTAAACGAAAAAATATATAAAAATTTACTCATCTGAATTTAGTGGAAGTCAACAACAAACTGAACATGTTTAGCTTGTGAAAGGCCTCAAATCCATGTTTCAAATATATTTTCCTGCTTTTCTTTAAGTGTCAAAGAATTTCGTTGTATTTAAACTGAAAACATATAGTTATTATCGAGTTATAAGATATTTATAATTGTTATTGTATCTTTTACTATGTTGCTAAGGATTTTTTTTATAAGAAACAAATCCTTTTGTTTTAAATAAAATTAAAAGATCTTATTTCTGCCCATGATCATAAAGAAATTCCGTCTCTTACATTCATTCTTATATCTTATTAATAAATTATTCTATAAACTGCATACTTAAGTATCTACTCATTGCACTCATTTAATTTTTTGGAACGTTCGTTTTCAACTAGAATTTATGCTGCTAACTCTAAGAGTTGCCGTATCAGTCTCAGTTTCACTGTGGCTTAAAGCAACGTTAACTCTTTCGACTAGAAAGCGTGGAGAGGGGGAGGGTAGGAAGGAGGTGGCTAAGCTAAGGACAAGGACAAAGAGAAGAAGCAACTGCATCAGCAACTGCCACTGCGACTGTGACTGCGACTGCTACTGTCCCCTTAGATGGAACTGTAGCTGAAGCTGAAGGAATACATGAAGTGCAGCAGAAAAGGGAAGGGAAACTGTCAGTTTCAATCGTGTCTGCAGAACTTGTCACTCATTCAATAGTTTGAAAATTGCAAATGTCACTTACAACGCAACGCACACACATGGGTGTGTGTGTGTGTGTGTGTGTGTGTTAAAGTGTATGTGTGTGTATCTATGGCTATGTGTAAACATTCAAGCCAAGGATGCGACTGAGACAATGTTGCTGGAGACGTTGCCAAAGGACGACAAAGTCGACTGACGAGTGATGCAGCAGAAGATGAAGAAGCAGAAGAAGGAAATAAAGAAGAAGCACATAAAAGCGAAGGAGCAATGGAGGCGAGGCCAGAGGATGACGCGCCAGCAGACGCTGTGAATTAAAACAAGGCCAGGAATAAAATAATAAAAGGACAAAAGACAAAAGCATAAGAAAACTTACAGCTTTCGTCTGTGTGTTGGTATGCGTAAGTGTGTGTGTGCCAGGGTGTGTGTGTGTGTGTGTGTGCGAATGTGTGTTGGATGTTGACCCATATTGGAGGTTGGGTAAGCTGAGCTGAGCAACTGCAATATTTTGTGGGCCAAGCAGCCACGCACACTCACACCCAGCACACACTTTACACTGAAAAAAAAGATAGGACTAGAAAATATTCTAAAGCCCTTAACAAAAAACATAACCTTGGTGTTTTGTAATAATTTAAATAACAGTTTATTTTCTAAATTGTTTATTAAAATGTTTTTAATATTTTCAAACGCTTTCAACTCAAAGCTTTGTTTAAAAAATCTTATTTTTTCAGTGTACACACACTGACAACAATACTTAGACAGAGCATATAGCATGTACGCATCAAAATCAGACTTGTAATCCAAGTGCAAGTTGCGAATCCAAAAATCCATCCATCGGTTGCAGCAGCAGCAGCAGCAGCAGAGTCTTTCTCCTCTGCTTCTTCTTTACCATCTTCTTCGACTTGCTAGCTGGATCCAAGACGAAGGATGCATCCTTGTGAGAGCGAGGATTGCGCAAGGAGTAAAATTTGCTGGGACTGATGTCACGTAGATAGACAGAGACATGCAACTGACAGACAGATGGAGAGACACTGTGACACGACACATTGACTGACAGCTGCAGGGCCGAGTCGAGTCGAGTCGAGTTGAGTTGAGTCGAGTTAAGTTTAGTCGAGTTGAGTTTAGACGAGTCGACTCGACTAGAGTTGACTCGTGGCCACTGGGCGGATGTGGGAGGCGTGTATTGGGCGTGGCATGACGATGACGATTGCTAGGATTGTGCAAGAAACGGCGTGTGCAAACAAACCGAAAGACAAAAGCAAATGACGAACGTTTTGTTGCTCTCACAGTGAGTGACTGACAAAGCCAGTGAAAAGGGATGGGAAGGAGTAAGGGGGGTACTGATGGGGCTTTGAGGCAAGCTAGAAAGCACTTAGATGCATATTGAGAGTGCCAAGCGATGGCGATTGTTAAGAAGATGTGCATTTCCCCCTCTCTCTCTCTCTCTCTCTCTCTCTCTCTCTCTATCTCTCTTTTTTTCCGCCAAACATGACGTTAGATGGAAGACAACTTTCGTACAGATTTGTTAAATTTGTGGCAGTTAATGAATTGCATTTTATGGCCCAATGACACTAGTTTTATCCTGGGAAAACGAAAAGGCACTTGGAAATGGTTTTCCAAGAGCTTCAAAAGCACATTAAAGCTAAAAAGCTCTAAAAATTCAACAACTCTTTAGACCAACAACTTTGAAAGCTTTTAAAAGCTTTGTTAAACAACTTCACATGCAAAAATTTAAAGTGTAAACATTAAAAAATGAATCACCAAAGCAAATTGTGATCACATTTTATTTTCTAGGGTAAAAACAAATTAAGGACACTCATTACCGCACAGCCTCCCCCAACGCTGCTTCCAGTAGCTCAAAGTGAGGGAGGAGGCGGGTCAAGTGCAATGTTGTCCTGGCGCTGATTTGTCCTTTTGACGAAACATTAGGGAGACAGCTAAGAATACGAGACAGGAAGCAACAGCAGCAGTAGTAGAAGGAGAAGGAGACGTAGAAGACACAGCACAAGGACGCATCCTGGACGAAAAGTGTTTTTAATTTAATTTTTTTTTCACATTTAATTTTTTGCGTTCACATTTTTTGATGAAGTTGAAAATCATAAAACACAACACAGCTTAAGGGAGGGGAAAGGAGCGACAGAGAAATGTCAGGACGAGGCAAGGCACTGAAAAATAAATAAGAGTAATTAAATTTCGTAACAAACATGACGAGATAATGGACCAAAGCCATTAACAGTGCCCGGACCGTCACTCAGGACAACGTCTGACCGCTCCAAAGATGACGAGAGAAGAAGCTGTTGGTAAGGCAAGAAGAGGAAATTACAGAAAAGGACACTAGGACAACAGGGCAGCAAGGACGAACAGCTGACGCCTTTTGCTGCGAGTCTAACCCATCATACATCATGGGGTCAAAAGCAGCTGCTTTAATATCCAGTGCATTTTTCATATACACACGTAACCTATGCCAAGTTTCTTCCTGCTCGTAATCCTTTGTCCCAGCGGCTAAGCTCAACTATCCAAGGCAAATTTTTCTTGATTTCTCAGCATCTTGGATGTCTCAAGTTTCAAGAATTATTGCAGCATTTATAGCTTAGATTGGGATAACTGGTGGGTGTAGCTCGAAACCAGTGATGATAAAACATTTATAAAATTCTTTGTATTGGTATATCAACAAAAGTTTTACTTTGCCGAGAGTTGAAAGAGTTGATAATTTACTAGAATTATACACAAGCAATCAATGAATATAGGATATCTAAAGGATATTTAAAGTTAATTAAAGGAATATCTAAATAAATTAATCCATTCGCTATAATGACTAATAAAAAGGAAGAATTTCCCTCGCAAATTGAAGAATTGTATAAGCTTTGATGCTATTAAGATACATGTATCTGAAGGATGCGCTTCTGCGCGCCTTGAAGTCTGCAACCCTTTTTTGCCCAGGCTAGAACGTTTTGCTGCTGCTGTTGCTGCTGCCTACTTCATCAAGTTTGACGTGCAAGTTTGGTGCTAGTAAGATTTGTGGAATGGAGTTTTGCTCGAGATGCTCACAATCATCCATCCATCGCCGAGCGACAGCTGCACAAAATTGGCCGAGCAGCAGGACGATGCCAGGACGATGAGTATAAAGCAAAGCTAAGCGAATGAATGTGAATGCAACTCGCGGCATATGCAGGAACGACAGCAGGACTAGGACAGGACAGCACTTGCCCTGAGTCCAAGGACATGGTGCAAGGAGTTCGACGATGGATTACGCTGCTTCCGTTGACCGAACATCCTGAGAGAGTTGAAGAGTTGTAGAGTTGCTTGGTATTGGGATTGGGCCAATACAGCGTCATAGTGCTCATCCTTTTTCTCGTCAGACTGACGTTGTCAGGACGTTGTAACTCGCGTTATCCTTTTTGGCACTGACCGCTTTTGTTGTTTTGTTATTTTTCATGTCAGTCAAGAATTGGCAAGCAGCGAGCAAAACAGGACATGCCCGATGAAATATGTTATGCTATATATATTTATATGTATATAGATAGTAGAAGATAGAGACATAGAGACGGAGAGTGAGAGACTGAGAGAGAAAAGGAGAGAAGGGGGAGATGCTGGCAGGAGCACATTGCATCAATATTGAAACGTCAACATCAACTCGCCAACGGCAAAATGGCGCTCACTGCATAGACAAAAGCGTATGACGAGGCAGGGAGAAAGAAAGAAACGGAAAGAGAAAGAGAACAAAGATGAAGACAGAGACGAATAGAGAGACGGCGACAGGAGCAAGGACAAGAAATCCAACAACAACGACGACGACGACGACCCAAAAAGCTGATGAAGAGTTCAAATTTTTCTTTGTGTGATTTGACGAATGAGCTGTCATCTTGCATTGAAAATGCTCCTTAGACCCCTACACATACACACATACACACACACACACACACACACACTAGTCGCACAGCTGATAGCTTTTCTTGTTTGTACTTTTATAAAAAGTTGCTGACCATTTCTTTTGATGGTTAGTTAAGAGGAATGCTGAAAGGCACAAGAATGCTTTCTGCCTCCTTCCAAATGGAGGAGCAAACATATCGGCAGAAGGACAGATGGATATATACTGAGTGATAGTTGGTTCTTGTTTGCTTTTGGCTAAATTTCAAATTGCTAAAGAAATAGAAACTTGGACCGATTATTGAGTTTTAAATGCAGCACTTTCAACCACACGTCTAGCAATATTTAGATACATTTGTATCTTTGAGGTATACTTTTATAAATTATAATTGCCATTCAAAGAAAATCTAAAAAAAAAATGTTAAAATACACATAAGTCTTAGTTCTAAGCGATCTATTAACTAACTGATCATAGTAGACCCCAAATGGTAACAGTTCCAGTTGTCCTACTTTAACTCTGCTTTACTTGACATATACAGCTTTTAATCAAAAAGAATTAAATTGCTTTGAGAGTAATTATTCTAGTTTCTGAGAGCTACAAACTAAATGTTTATGCAGTTTAACAATTCATTTATAGGTCAAAACAAGTCACAAATCACTCCAGACAACCGGCTGCAAACTCAACCAAGTGCAGCCTGGCAACGTGGTCACCAAAAAAGACCAACTTTCATTCAAAGAGTTAAAATTACTACCAGTATACTACCATAATGCCAACACCAACGCCAACGCCAACGCCAATGTCGATGTCGTTGTCGTTGTCGATGGCATTCATCGAAGCGTAGTTGTGGCCATCACTTGGCTCGTTTGCTCATCGTCAAGACAAATGGAGAATAAATAAATTACTTTCAGCCTTTTTGCAATTCCAAAACGTCACTGCATATTCTGGTCAAGCTAGAGTTGGCCATGCTATAGTCTGTTGGCCAGGCCAACAGTTGGTCGTTGTTGTCCACTTGCATTTTGGTTTTCTTTTGGCCTTGTTGTTGGCCCCAAACATGTGATTGTTGTTGTTGTTGTAGTTGTTGTCGTTGTTGCAAGCAACGCCTCCTCTGCTAAACTTTTAAAACGTCAATCAATTGTCCAAAGTTGTCGGAGTTGTCTGACATGTTTTAAATTAACTGACGAAGACGAACCCAACATACACGATTTATGGCCATGGCCCATACTCAAGATGGCTCCAGTCTCAGTTTCAACTACTTTTCACATGCCCAAAAAGCCAGTCAGAAATCGAGCTAAGAGCATACGGCCCAAACAGGCCAAAAGAAGCAATCGCCATGAAAATGGCCATCACTTGTTATAAATTGTTGCCGTACGAGTTTTCATTTAGTGATTTTCTCTCTACACAAACGAGAGGAGACTGGATAAATTGGTAATATAAACTTATTTAAATAGCGTTAAAAATATAAATTTATTTAAATAAAATTTACAAAAAGGTAATAATTGCTTAGAATTATTAACAATTTAAGTTTTAATTTTAACATATAATTTTTATCCGTTGTATAACTTTGGGTCTTATAAATCTATAGTAGAATCATGTCAATTGCATCCATTAAAAACTAAAAACAACTGTACTAAACTCTTCTGTTTGTATTCGTGTGTTTCTGTGTATGTGTGAGTGTGTGTGTGTGCTTCAAAACAATGCAAATATAAATTATAATATAATAATAATTACTGTCAAACAATAGAATATTAATTGCGAAACAATCAACGTTTCATTAAAACAAAATGGATTTGACATAATTCAAATGCAGAAGTGCATAAGTGTTGGCCTCCATTATCCCCCCTCCCTTCCCTTACCCCTCCCCCTCAGGTTTTGAATCTGATTTGGAATCCAGAGTGACCTGCAGACCTGTCTCCTCCTCTCATGCTCCCCGTCTGATTGTTATGTTGAATCATTCATTTGGAAAATATTTAATTAATTTTTGCCAATAATGTTGACCGACGCGAGAAAAAATATATATGTGTGTGTGTATATTTGTATATATAAAGCTGATCAACTGCATACACAGAGCTATAGACCGCAATTACGGTCACCCAGACCCCGACCAAGTTTTGGCTGACTTTTGGCCATGTGATATATTAATGCCAGCATAATGATGCCGTCGAAGTTGTCGCTCATTTAATGACCACAGCGAGTCCAACACTATTTAGTAATCGAATAAACTTTAGTTGCTTCAAGAATTAAATAGAATACTCGACGGTAATGAGTTCACTCGTTATATCTACTCGTTGCATTTGCAGTACACATTTTAATTAAGAGCTGCTATTTGTTGTAAAGAAAATTCATTAAAAGTTGATAAAAATTATATAAATTTTTAAGTTTTTGAACTTCAAAAATGTCACTTGATACAAAATTCGACGATTCGTTCTCGCTAAAAATTTTCACTCGTTACATTTATCTCAAGGTAATTCGCTACATTTTCTACGCAGTCATTGCTCATATTTCCGACGATTTAATTTTTTATTTGTCAGATAACTCATATCATATAGCTCTATCTTTTTATAGTTTCATCTGCGTTACTCATTTTACTCTCAAAATAAAAAAGTATACGAACTCAATCTCGTTACTGTCCACTGTTAACCAACTAGTTACTCGTTATTTCCTTATTCATTGCTGCTTTCAGTCAAAACACACAGGCAACAACTGCAACAATTTGGACTACAGAGAATAGGGTTGGACGGGCGTAGGGGGCAGGGGCTGAAGGACAACATCAACCGGACTTCTGACGGATGAGTACCGAGATGGACGGTCAGTTAGACAGGACTTGGACAGGACACACAAGTGCAGTTGTATTATCCCGTTGAGCAGTGTAAATGACTGCAAAATGTGAAAATAATAATGGACTAAACACTAAAATTTACAACTTACGTCAGATGGACGAGAACGATAGAGAGAAGTCGGAACTTAAAGGAAGCAAAGGACATTCCAACAATTGGTACAAGGATTGGGTAGAAGATGAAGAAAATGGTCGGACTACTGCAATTAGATGGCCAGTTGAATAGACATTTTGGACAGTTGAACGTTTGTGCGAGATGGATAGATGAATTGGATGGATGGATGGATAGATGGATAGATGGATGGATGGATGGAAGCAGTGATGGTTTAATAGGTAGACAAGTAATTGCAACGTACGAAAACAGTTTGAATTGCCTTGAAAAAGTTGAACTTTGATTGACAATGAGTTGGTGGAAATACAACGAGTACTTTGATATTGCATATGGTTGAACAATCAGAGTTTTAGTTGTGATATAAAGCAAGTTAATTGTGTTGAGCAGTCTGGGGGGCAATCTCTAAATTGATACCGAGTTCCATTATTTTTATTTAATTGACAATTGACAACACAAGAAAGCAGTGAACGAAAGCTATTTTGATAGAAAATGAAAAATACATGGCGAACAATTATTTTATTGCTGAAAGCAGACTGAAGAATATATCCAATGCCAATGGCAATAACCAAAAAACCAGGCTAAGACTAGAGGCAAGTGGAGGTGAGTAGAGAGGAGAGGAGCAGAGAGGAGATAACTGAACTTGGACAGGACATAAACCCTTCCAATTAAATGCATTTGCATGCCTGTCAGTGTCATCAGTGGAACACAAGACGCAAAACACAAAACACACTAAAATAAAACTTAAAATGTCAACTATTTTGCCAAGTAAAAGATTTTATAAATTTTCAAGTACGAGTACTACAGGCATTTCTGAATCTGTGTTCACTTGAGAATCACAAATGAAATAAACTAAAATATTTTATGTTCCTGACAAAAGCAAGTGTGAACGCTACAATCGTTAAGGTTCGACCATAAGATACTCAGTAATAAGTGCCAGTTAAAACTAATGTTAAATAAACAAATTTTATATTATTAGAATTAATCCATAACGGTATCAGTAGAAGGATTACACTAGATATTGGAATCTTTTTAATAAACCCAAACTTTTTTTAGAATCCTTTTATCTTTAATCCAGAGAGCTTCAATCCTTAGAAAAGCTCAATTTTCCTGCCTATTGTATAAATGTTTACAAAACTATTATACCTTTATCATATCTAAGTACAGGTAATTAAAAAATTAGAAGTAAACTTAAAAGTTCTGTAGTTGTCAACCGCCAGGCTTTTTGCTCATTTCACTCGCTCTCCCATTGAGGAGCTTCTTCGAGATTTCACAATGAACTTGCTCCGACTTTAGCTCCTGCTTCAGATGAAATCTAGTACTTGCATGTCGGTTCATCATTTGCTTGTCTATTCCTGTCGCCGTGTCGGGTGGGCGGATGGACAGTTAGACGAACGGACGAACGGACGAATCGAGACAAGACAAGACAAGACGAAAAGAAACGAAACGAAACGCGTCGGAACAGGATTGTGTCTGTTGTCATTTGTCCAAACTGCATCCCGCCAATGGACTGAGTTTGAGCTTGATTCGAGTTTGGTTTGAGATGTTGCTGCAGTTTTGTTATTGGCAGTTTTGTAGCTAAAAATCTCGAAATACTTTTGACATACAAGTGTGTACGTGTTTGTTTAGTTAGCATCCAATGTAAGTGTGTGTGTGTGTGAGTGTGTGTCGAGATAGTAAGTATTGCCGTCTTAGTGTTTGAGTATTTGAAAACTGAACATTGTCGGCTGTCTTGCCGACTGTCACTCAGTCGTATCGAACTCTTTCTGCAAATGTTCATTTGTGCAAGTGTCTTTCTGGCTCTGGCTCAGTCACAAGTCCGATTGTAAAATGTCAGTGGCCTTTTACAACACACTCTCACACACACACTCTGACACACCCACATACAGAGAACATATTTTCGCATTTCCAAATAAATGTTTGTCGAGTAATATGAAACATGTGAGAGTATTAGAAAGCAGTTCCATTAAATGGATTGTTCTTGATTTTTGTGTTAAAACCAAAATAGCAATGTCACTCAGAAAACTCCAGTATCAAACCAAGAAAGGGAAGGTAAAGCAAAACGACAGCATAGAAGAATTGTAACTCCAAGTGGTCTTAGAAGAGAGTCAAGATGGAAAGAAATGTTATACGAACTTTGAAGTACTTTCTGTAAGGACTTTCGGGAAAAACTATCTCAAAGAAGAATTGTAGAAATGATAAAAATTATTTATTGTTACTTAGTCGGATAAATTTCTTTAAAATCAATTTGCTATAAGTTAAACAACATAATTATGAATGTACTAATTAAGCGATAAATGGAGAATGAACGATTTCATGAAGGATTCCTGACATCACAACGTACAGGGATCCGCACAGCTGAAGACAGACGGACAAACCACGGAAATGGCTGACGTGACGGAACCCACAAAGTATTTCACCTCACTCTATAGGTCTTGTTATTGTTGTTGTCCTCGTCGTCTACTGGTCAGTTTTTGCAAGTGACGTTGACATGGCGTGTGATTTTGATGTGCCAAGTTTGTGCTTGCTACCTCTGACCGCCAGGGGGCGCTGAGCTGCGCTGCGCTGCGCCGAGCTGACCGGAACGGAACAACGAGTTCTTGAGGCCAGACAGGACGCCACTTTTTAACAGACGCGCGTATGACATTTTTCACTTAAGCTGACAGTTATGTACAATGCACACCCAACATGCCACATGCCCCATACTCTCAGTCTTCTGCTCCATTCGGTGGCAAGGCTCTTGCTGGGTCAGCATAACACTCGCTCAACTGTCATTCATGGCATGCCGCTTACCGTTATTAAAAAATTATATATAAAAAGGGAAGAAGAAGAAAACATAACAAACAAAAACCGAAAGAAAAATAAATTCAAAAGTTTCACATGCAGTCAAGATCTGAGCTGGTAAAGGGGGTGGAAATGGAGGCCGGGGCTGTGGAAATGGGTGGCATTTGGGGAATGTTGTGACGCTTGACACGTCACAAGTTTATAGTGGCTTTTGACAACTCGGACACACTTCGCTTTTCTCCATCATATAAAAAGTTATCCACCTCTGCTTATACCTGCTTTTCTTTCTCTCCATTCCTGTTGGCCTACATATTTTTTGCCCTTTTGGAGTATATTACTCAGATCAAGTAACGTTTTGCTAGAGGCTCTAACGGCTTTCGTTGTGACTTGGGAACAATTTAATACCCTGTACTTAAAAAATATAGAGGGTACCCTTGCGACATTTAGTAACAAGAATGTATCCAGAGCTAATCGAAAAGAGATTAAATTTAATTAAAAGTACGGGCTTTCAAAGTTTCCTGCTTAACAGTTTGCTCCACAAAGAATACAGGGTATTTTTCAATCATGTTTACTCTTCAATTTCCTAATAGTTCCACAGCTGCACACTTGCTTGCTCCGCCCCTGCTTCAATTGGTCCTTCTGACATTTTTTATACAAAAATGTTTCTGGTTTAGAGCAAAACTTCAATAGTGAACAGCTTCAGTCGAGACACACGTCAAACTTCGCTGCACCTGTCTAGCAGTCTCCCCTCTCTCTCCATCCCTACCCTTTCCGTACTAACCATCATCTCGGGCTTTGGCCACTGCCCGCAACACTTTTGGCCTTTTTGTGCTGATGATGATTTTGTGGTCACTCCTGTTAATCCTTAGAGACGTGTGTCGAACATGAATTTCGTTCGCAGTGCATATAAATAATAATTTCTGGCACAAGAGTGTGCAAGAGAGAGAGAGAGAGAGATGTACAGAGTGAGATGGAGAGAGTTGTTTCGGACAGAGTCCCAGCATATTGCTGCAGACAGCTTGTCGATCTTTATAATGTTGTAATTGAAAACTTTTTCCACCGAAAACATTTCTTTTAAAATATTTTATACTTTTGATATGTCAACCTGCCTGAAAGCTGTCCACTCGACCTGAAGCGACCTCAAACGACCTAAACTGACCGAGTGGACAGGCCTCAAATAGCTACGGGCTGTATAAAATCATAAACTTTGTCATGCAGGAAGAAAAGACATAGATAAACAAGTAAAAGTTATGGGTATCAATGCAAAATAGGCGACTAGAAAATACCCTACAGTAAAATTTATTAAATTATAAATTCGATATAGCTCTGACTGCAGAAACGTTAAGTAGAACGCTTTTTGGCATAGAAACACAGCTAAGCTTTAATGCGTCTAATTGGCTCACGTGACACACAAAACTCATTCCGTTAGTTTAACGCAATATTTAAATATATATGTTTATGTAACACTTAAGACTCATTCGATGTTTCAGGATATCTTCGTAGAGTTCATTGTATTTTCATTCGTTTCGAAGCATATAAAAAATCATTTAACATCAAAGTGTTAAATGCGGGGAATGCATTCAAATATTCTAGACTTGCCGCAGTCGGAGCTCAGGCGTTTGGGGGCCTTGGGGCATCATCTCGGACCGTGGTCAGTATTCTGCAGTACCCTTGTGGTTTGTCGCCTCGTCTTTGTGCTAAATAATGATGGAAACTTAAACGGCGGTGCACATGAATGAAGTGAGGGCAAAAAGCACAAGCAAAAGCAAAAATAAAAAAGCAAAAAAAACTAAAAGCAACAGCAAACTGACAGCTCAAACTTTAAGCGAATGTCCTGCATTCTATTTTTTATTGTCCTCGGAGAATATGTGCTAGTTGTGAAATGTTTCCAGAATTAAACTTGTTGAGAAATACGAGACTATATAGAAAAACATTACCACCGAGTGGCAAAAATAAGCGCCAACTTTAATAGTTCTCAAGTTCTTCTTCTTTCTTCCTTTCTTTTTTTGACGTTCTCGACGAGGAGAGCCTGTCAATTTGGGCTGCCTCTCAGAGTTGCCCCATGTGAGTGAGTCCAAAATATGTTACTCTGTGTGTGTATATGTGTGTGTGTGTGGTAACTCTACTGCAACCATCAAAGTTTAGTTCTTAAAACAATACTTGCGATTACGTGACGCTTATAAAGTACAGTCATCGCTTTGATAGTTCATCTTTTCTCGATCAGATGAACTGAAAGTTATTTTGAAGAGAGTTCTTCTCTCACAAAAGTTTTTAATTCCTCCTCTGCATTACTTCGAAATTCCTCTATGGTTATCCTAACCATCTTATTACCTCACGATCGTAGAGCACTGTAATTGTCCATCTCTAAGTGGTGATTTCTATGCTTGCTGCATGTTTTGGTTTCAATCGACCCTCGCTTTGCTCCGCACGTGCCACCGCATTGTCCAGCTTGATTCTGTCCGGTCAATGCAGTACGTTCTGATGCCAGAGTTGCCACTGTTGCTGTTGCTTGTCCAATGTCCTTATTAAAGTCCTGACGGTCCTGCCTCAACTTGTGCTCGTTGTTGCCACTGCAAGTTTATGTTGCTGTTGTTGTTGTTGTTGTTGGCACTGTCACTCCTGCTGTTGATGCTGTTGCCGACGTACTCGTTGTTATTGTTGTTGTTATCATTGTTGTTGCCGTAGCCCACTTATCATCCCCGGTGACACTTTATAATTTCTTTACTTTTAGTGATGTCACTATTTATTTCATTTTTCCATCAAAACTTTTAAGTTTTACAATAAATTTTCAGAGGAAATACAAATAGAGTGTCCAGCTACACACACACACACACACACACACACACTCACACACATATACAAAGGTTGCATTGGAGGTCTCCAGCGGACACTTTGGTGTGGTGGGTAGGAGTGAGAATGGTGTGGGATGAGGTGGGAGGAATGGACTTCCACATTGTAAGTGACGTCCATGTCACTGTCAGAGTTGTCCCTCCTCATCCTTATGGTCTGAGTTTATATCCTTTTCTCTACTTTTTTTTTACTCTCTTCTTCTTCTTTTTTAATTTTACGGCAACTTGACGTGCTGTAATTCCGTACTCTACGTTTATTTCAATCCTTAAGTTTGATTTACTATTTTATATATATTTGATTTTTAGTACAAAAGTAGTTACTCTTATAATTATTTAATTCCTCTCTTAGTATTCTTTAACGAGTGTTATACTAATTGTATAACAGTGACCCATTTTAGTTAGTATCTTTTTATGGGCAAGCAGCTGCCAAAGCTGATGATTGCATAAATTTTGTATCTACCTTAAGTTGGCAATGTCCAGATGTGGCCAGAATGTGCTATCAGCTGGCACTTTGGCTCATCTCATTATTACTTTAATATGCAATATGCAGTTGGTTGGACACGATTAGGTGGAACAAATGGAGCAGGAGGACAAAGGAGGAAGAAGAAGAGCTAGAGGTGAGTCTGACTTTGAGTATGTGCATATAAAACTTTTAAAGAACTCACATTATGTGCCCGATACCAAAACATTTTGCACTTGATGGCCGCCGTACCGTTGCCTGATGTCTTTGGCTGTCTCCGTCTCTCTTATTCTCACTCTAGCTCTTTCTCCCTCTATCTCGTGGAGCATATCTACTGCTGTTGGTGTTGCTCAGTGTCCACATGACTTTGTTTGAAGTAACTTTTGCTGGCATCAAGTAAACAATTTACGACAACGCTGATGATGACGTCGACTGAGCGTTGATGATGTTGCAAGAGCATGGTGAGATAGAAAGAGAATTGAGGGGATGGGTGAAGGGGGCTTGGGACACAGCTGTGCGTTCAGTGTCCGCCGCACTTAACGCTGACTTTGGAGGCAACACTTTCCACACGCTCGGACGCTTTCCTTTTGTCTGTTGCATTGCAAACTATTTGAAATCCTTGCGGCGCTTTGGGCAAAAGCGGATTCGTTTCAACACCCCTTTATCTCCCTGTCTCCCTGTTTCCCTGTCCCCGTGGGCGTCGAGTAAGCATAAAAGTCAAATGCACTTGCTTCTTTCACTACTCCTCCCTCTGCTACTTCGCTTGATGATGCTGTTGATGCTGAGGGAATCATTTTTCAACACTTCATGCATTGCCGACATAATGAAGTGGCCGCCATTCGCCATTTTCCATCCGCCATCCGCCATCTGACAGTCGTGACGTCAGACGTTCCGACTTTCGCCTGCATTTAGCCACAATATCCCTTTACGCGCATTTGTTTTTCTCATCATTATACCCGGTAACCAAAAGCTTGAAGAGTACTATAAATTTTTGGTAATGTTTGAATTCTTAACTGTAAAAAATATGAGTAATATCTAAATAAAATTTGCTAATCACATTTAGATTTCTATTCCTTACTTCATAAATTGGTACTTTAGTGATGACACAAAACTTGTGAGTATTTCGGTGTCGGTTGTACTTAATTGTTCTGGATTCTTTTTCTACAGCAGCTTCTACTTGTTCCCTTTCTTTTTTTTTTGCCGCGTTCTTTGTCGACTTTTATTTTTTCACTTGGCGTTTGCTTTTTACTCCTTAAACCTTCTTTTCTTCCCCTGTCCACTCGAGTCTCAGCACAAGGCGATAGATCATTGCGGTCGGCCAAGTCTGTTGGGCCATGTCCTGGTCCATCTGTCGGTCCAGAACGTAATGAAGAGTCAGAGTTTTAACCCCGTCAGAGAACAAACTGAGCTCGGCTCATTCAAAGTGGCATTTTCCTCTAGGGGCTTTTCTTTTTGGCGCTTGTTGGCACAATTTTTACATCTGTTTTGTATTTATTTAGGTTAATCCTTTGCTCATCCTTCTTCTCTTTCATTTGTCTCCATTTTTTCACATTTTTAGCATCACAAATCCTCTTTCATTTCAATATTTGTACTGTGCCCCGTCTTTGTGGATTTTTATGAGTAGACATTCCAGTAGCTGCTTGGGCCCTTTTTTAATGCAATGTACATAACTCAACTGACAATAAATTGTCCAGTATCCATTACATTAATAAACTTTACCCAATCACTTGACTAGTGAGAGCTGAATTTAAGTTAAAGTTAAAATAGAGAATCCGTTTGATTGTAGTTAACCGCTTTCTAATAATCTTAAAGTTAACATTCGTTGGTTAACAGAATGTTAACGTCACTATAATGCAGCAAAATCAAGGCCAACAGATGATCCGATGTTTTGCCCATAGCTGAGCCATGAATAGGAGGCGCCACAAACAGTGCCCATTGGCAGTTATCTGCCAAGCAATACGAAATAAATGGTTACATGAATGCATTTACAGATCCATTGCACAAGATTGAAGAGACGCACATGGAGAAAAAGAGAGATAGCGAGAGGCAGAGGAAGAAGGAGAAACGTGTCGCGAATTATGAGTCTCGCTGAAGCTGCTACACGCGGCTCGTTTATCGCCCATTCGCGCATAGTTGGCAACACTTAATAATTGAAAAGGAAGCAACGCGTTGCAACGATCCCCGCCAGTTTGCGTCGCAACGCGTCGCGCCACAACGCAAGTTGCAATGCCCCGCGTCACGCCACGCCACACCAAGCCCCGAGTCTAGTCGATGCCGCCAGTCGCCTGTCCAAATGTTTGTCGATAAATTTACGGATGTGCGAGTGTCTTGTGCGCGTTTTGGCGGATGCCATCACTCGCAATTGCTCCTACCTACCCCCGCACCCTCACCAACCTACCGCTGCTTCTGCCCCTTCCTTTTTCAGGCAACTATTCAGTGAGTGGCAACGTCATTGGTATCTATATCTGCAATTGCATGCATGCGGCTCTCGTTTGGGAAATTTGAATTTGATTTTGGAACGAGTGGAGTCTAAGGGGGGAGCAGTGGACTGAGCTAGAGGGTTGAGGGCATTGGCAATGGCAATCTGTGGCGCGTAAAAATTATTGACAATGGGATGTATCTGTCGGGTAGTGTCATTAATGGCGAATGCTTTATGATCACATTGCTGCGCAATTTTCAGCACATTTTGTGCTCGTTTCAGCCCCTTCTCCCCCTCTCATCCCATCTGCCAGCTCCCAACGCCTTGACTGTCTCATCGTCGTTCCGTCCGCTGCGTCTGTCTGTTTGTCTGTCCATTGGACCGCCGTCGATGATTTTCATGTTTATTGAAGTGTAGATATTTTTATCTATTTTAGAGGCGCAAGTGTTTATTTCGACTGATTACGTGCTCTCCCAGTCTGCCACTCTCCCTCTCTCTCTCTCTCTCTCTCTCTCTCTCTCTATCGCTCTGTCTCTTTCTGTTCGGAGGAAAATGCCCCCAAAAATTATTACCCAAAAAATAATACTGAAGAAATATTCATTTTGTGCTCAAAGAACAAGTTGATAAAACTTATGACCAAATGTTATTCCATGTGTGCCTCTCATACCATAAATTGGCCATTGTAATGGAGCATTTGCCAAAATTATTGCCAACAGTTGAAAGGAAAATGCATTTTCCCTGCACATATTTGCAGTGGGCGTGTTTTTTTCCCCCTCATGAATATTTACTGGCATCAAGGTTACGCGAGACTTCAAGCGTTTATTATGATAATGCTGATGATGAGATCGAATAACAAATATCAAGGTAAGTAAAGTGCATGAAAAATGCCAGAACACAAAAGAGGAGGAGACAGCTGTGGAAAGGGAAAAGAATATATGATTTTCTTGACTCTAGGAAATGAGGGAAATGGATTAGTTGAAGGCGAATGGTAAAAGTACTTAGCATTAGAATTTATGGATACGACTATATAAAATCTAGTAAGAACTATCTTTCAAATAAATACTTTATTTCTTAGTGCTTAAAAAGCCAACTGATGGATAACAAATTGCAGCTGGAATCAGCAAACACATGTCACTGGACAAAGGCAAATGGAGCAGGGAGCAGGGAGCAGAGAGAGAGAAGCAGGAAAAAGAGTAGAGAAAGGGTCTTGGAAAAAGTCTGGGTTAGGACATGCTAAGGATACAAAATTCTAAAACAAGCATTGACACATTTGGTATGTTTTGCCAGAAGAATGATTCTGTTTCTCCCACTCTTATTCTGACATCCACCTCCTTCTCTTCTCTGCTCTTCTCTTTTTTAGGGGTATGCAGAAATCTGGACGAGCTGGCAATAACTTGGAACTTGGCGACTGATAAATGATGTTGGCTTCAATGGCGCGAAGTCTTAGCTATAGAATTTCGTATTTCTCTATTTCGGTCAATCGAGTTGACGCTCTCAAGTGTGATGTGTCAGGAGAGAGAGGGAAAGGGAGAGAGATAAAGAGGAGAGCGAATGGAAATGAATGTGCGGGAATTCCATCGGTTGACAGTATTGTGTCCTCATTCGACGTCGCTCGACAAGCAAAATATGTGGCCAAGATGTCACTCGGAAAACAGTCGCAGTCGGAGTCAAATTGCCAGCGATATGTGGGCTCATGTTCCCTAATGTTCATACCCCGCCCCGCTGGCCAACGTTTAACCCTTTCCCATTCCTTGACATTCCCATAGAAGTCCATCCAATATTTTGCATGTTGTCGTGTTAGTTTCGTTTCGTTTCGTCCTCGCTTCTGATGTCCTCGATTTGACAGCGCGACCGCTGTCCTCATCCTCTATTCTTCCTTCTTTTTAGTCCTCTTCGTTCCTCTCTTCCCCCTCCTTTCTTCATTGTCTTATTGTTTGGCGTTTCTAGTTCGATTTCGATTCCTTTTTTTACTGTCGTTTCGTTGGCTTTTTGCTCTCTGGCTACATTTGACAGTCCTAAGATGAAGCGACAGTCCGCGCGTTTGCGACAATCGCCACACATTTGAATTTTATTGGCTCGCCTGTCACAGTTTCCATTTCCACACACACACACACCCACACCCACACACACAGCAAAATTTCAAGTCAATGAAGAAAAAACAAAACTGTTGAAAGATAACAAAATGATGGCAAAACGATTAGTTTCTGATTTCGTACAGATCCATATCGGAATTTGTTTAAAAAACACAAAATTTAAGAAATATATTCATTTATTTTATTATTCAAACCGTTCTACAAGCACCAATTAGCTTCTTTTTACCTTTCTCCTAGAGGCTTACGCTTCTTCCACACAATCCCAATTATCCCACGCTGCAGTTGAAGTCGAGAGTCGGGAGAAAAGAGTAAAAGATTCAGGTACTTGGTAAATGTTTTCTAATCGAATTTGGGGAATCTTCAAAGTGAGTTGAATGGAGTCTTTTGTTGGCTGCCGTGTGACGACTGCTTGCAACGTTTAGTTGCATGTTGTGTACAACAGAAACTTTTGTCACCCGCATTTCTTGTGCCGCAACAAATTGCAAGATCTGCAACAGCAGCAACAAAAGCAACAGCAGCAACATTTGCAACGTAGGCGTTGCATTACAACGACAGCAACACGTTGCCACCGTTGCAGCAACTTGCAGCAAACGCAACTTGCAACGGGCAGAGAGACAGACAGACAGACGGACAGACGGACACAGCAGCTAAACAGTCGCTTGTCTCAAATTGTTAACAAATTTCGGAGACTGTCATGGTTCTCTCTGTTGTCGTTGTTGTTTTTGCTGCAAGAGGCACAACAGTTGAGTGAGAGATGAATATCTCTATTAGAAGCAGAAAGGAGAAATAGAGAATTCACTTCAAGAAGTCTGACATTCAACAGGTGAGGCAGAACATTACATTAATGCCTGTTAAAATTATGGAATATGTCTTGAATTAATTAAAAATATTAACAACATATAACCATTCGAGAGGTATTTCCTACGAAAGAAATTGATCCTAAACTTAAGGGTATTATTCAAACTATAACTAGAACCAAAACACTTAAATAATGAGCATGAAAACAGCTTTTTAATTGAGTTCACGCCGAATTAGGGCCTTGATTGAGCATCGTCTTTACCCACAGCACAGTGGCACTTAAAAGGTTTCGCAGAGCCCTCTATGGGCCATTGAAACAGCTACTGGGTAAGAGCTTGGGAATGGGACTGAAACAGCGAAAGGAGCAGGAACCACGTAGACATTGTCCTGAGGGCAAGTTGCATGAAAATGTCGCGTCATTCACATTGTCATTGTCATCATTGCTGGCGGCCTCTGGCCATGGCATCATCTCTATCTTTGTCTCTATCTGTATCTGTATCTGCATCCCCCTCTCAATGTCTGCGTATGTTTCTGTGCCCATCAAAGTGTTGTCACTGTCAGTGCGAATGTCACAGACACATCAGGGATTAGCGACAAGCACAAGGCGATGGGAGCAACCGGAGGGAGCAAAACTGGAAGCCGGATTTAAGGGTTTATGCGCGGCCTCTGACAAATACTCGTAGAGCACCTGCTGAACTTCCACTACCCCGCTGAACTGCCACCACCACCCAGCCTCTGTAGCCGCAGCAATGTCACACTGCTAAAAAAAGGGATTCGATTCTGAATCTTAATCTGAATCAGAATGACAGTAAGAATAATAGCTTGAAAATTAGCAAATAAATGTTACATTTCATGTACTGTAAAGATCATTGTTCAGAAATTAATTTTTTCAAATCATAAAGCTTTTTTTTTCAGTGTATGCGTTCGTCCTTCTGGCAAACAAAACGATGCCAACCGCAACAACAGCAACAACAATAATAATGAGGGCAAACATCAACAACAGGCGACGACTGAAAGTCAAAGGATTGGACCAGAACTTTGATGGCTAACAGTAAACTTTGTGTATGTGTGTGGGTTTGTAAGTATGAGCATGTGTATGTATGTGTGTTTGTGTGTCTGTGTGCGTATGTTGTGTCTAGTGCCCATTTCGTCATTACTTCAACCACATTTACATGTGTCAAACCCTCGGCGAACCTTTGAACGTCCTGAATGTCAAAGCACCAAACTGTCAGCGTCGCCAACCCCCGTCTGACCACCCCCACCCCATCCACTCCGCTTTCGTCCAACCTCCGACCGCTGGCTACCCCCTCCCCTTGAGACGCCCTCAACCGACGCGTCTATCAAAGTCTACGAGCTGCTTTCAAGTTTGGCCAAAAACGGGGAAGTTTCTTCCCTTTTGATGCAAGCAACATTTCCTCCCTTCCACACACTTTATTCTCCCCCAACAAGCTGTGCCACTCTCTGCCTCACCTGCCCTTCATTTCTGTCCCCATCTCCTCCACTTGTGGCATTTGCCTCCTCATTACGAATGTCCTGTGGCATTGTCAACATGTCCTACGCATTATAAACGAATTACTGTCGTCTCCCCGTTTCGTTAGTCACCGTATACGTGTGTGTGTGTGTGATGGAAGTGTGTATGTGTGTGTGTGTGCTTCTGTTTTGAGTTTAGACGGCAAGTTGGTTAATCGCCGGTAAATTTAATTAGACATCGGTGTGGGTAAATTACGGTGAATAAATGTCTGGCAATATGAGGGAAGCATAAATGGACGTACTTTGCTCTCTCTCGCTCTCTCTTTTTATCTCTCTTTCATTCTCTCTATTTATCTTTATCACTCTTTGCCTTTAGTCCATTCCGTAAGTTAAATAAAGTGCCATACAAAAAATGCTCATATGAAATGCAAATTGACTCGTAAGCACAGCTTCTCTCCTTTCACCTGCCCTTCCTCTACAGTGTTGACATTTTAGCTATTTTGTAGCAATTCTAGCAATTTTTGCACATTGTTAGATTTTTCGTAGTTTGATTTTGATTGTAAGTAACTTTGCATTGGAACATTATGTCGTCCGATTCTATCTTCTCATTTAAAATAAAGAAGATATAGTCTATATAGATAAATCTACATAATTAAAAACTTTTTATTAAATTTTGGTGGCAGTATTACCAGTTATTACTAAGACCAACTATATCAATCAAATATACTTTATGCCTATATAGATCTATAGATATTTTATCTATAATTGTCGAGTTGGCTTTTACGCTGATCAAATTAACATGGCTTCCCCCTTCCGATTGAGAGCTGTTTCCATTCGATTATCGGGTATACATTTTTTTTTCGTCAACTGTGAGTCGCGACAGGAACATGGACACGATGTCCTGGCGTTGTCCTCTGATGACGATGGCAATGGCGACGCATCGATTGTCAAATGTCAGTGTAAAATTTTATTACTTCAATAACTTTGCCGTTATGAGGACTTAATTTATGAGTCGCAACAACAATGACACAGACACAGGCACAGACAGCTCCGTTGCAAGGACAACAATTGGTAAAAGCTGCAACTGCTGCAGTTTTTCCATGCAGCATGTCCTGTCTCTCTCTCTCTCACTCTCTCCCCCAGTCTCTCTCTCTCTATCTCTCCCTGTGATAATGTCCTGTTTAAATGCAATAATTTCAACTGCAATTTTCTGTGGAGCCACAACAACAATTGCCCCTGGTCTGTCCATGCCCCTCCCCCTCCTGGACTCCTGTCCCCTCACGTGTCCTGTGTGTCCTGCGTCCTGTGTGACGACCAACTGACTGCCAGCTTGCATTTATTTATTGCTGACTGACGTGCCTCGTGGTGTGGCAAGCTTTGCTTCCTGCACCACGCAGGTGTAACCTCTGACCCCCTTCCCTTCCTTACCCATCCCCACACTCCAATTTCTCACTGCCCTTCCAGAGACCGCCGTCAGTCTGTCTAGTTGCAGTCATAAAAACGAAAGTTATGACGTCGCCCCTTGGATTTATGGGCATTTTGCAGAATTATTGTTATTTATTTTATTGATGTCTCTCAACTTTTGTGCAATTGCTAAAAAAAAAATATAAACGAAAAGCACAAAAAAGTAAATCACATTTTGTTGCATACATTACGGCGTTACGGCGAAATGCACCGTTACATTTCTCGCTGTCGCTGTCAGCGCAATTTATGTCCTTGACAGCGATAGGCATTTCCTTTTGAAGTTGTAAGTGGCATCGTGGAGAGGTGGCACGGTGGCAAGTCCTTCTAGCGTCCGCTAGAGGTCCAGGTTTCAACCCGACACAATTGTCTGACTGTCTATATCGAGCTATAAGGTATATAAGTATATATCTAAGACTAAGACTCAAGTCGACTGTTGCCCCATGTTGCAAGTCAAGTTTTTAGCACTGCGGCGACGTCGTGTCACAAATCGTGAATATTTTGACGGAAACGTGTCATAAATAGCGCCGCATGTGGCAATAAACTTAATCCCACTTAATGCACCACACACAACTTTCCCACCTGTGCTGTCCATAGTTGTTGTTTTTATGGCTTACTTTATTATTTGATTTAGCTATAATGTCTGATTTCACTTCGAATTGAATTTGTGCTTAAGGAAATCAGTTGAGTATAAGGATTTAGTACAGGAACGTAATGATTTTGAGAAAGGAATTATTCCGAATGATATCTTAAATGTGAAAGGAAAGAATAAACGAGAAGAAATAAATAATAATTTTTAGTTCGTAATTTCTAAAATTACATTTTGATTTTTGCCGCAATACTTTCCAAATTAGCTGATAAAAAGCGAGGCCATTGCCTCCACTACATTACCCAACTCCCTTCACCTCTTCCCTTTCCTTTTACATTCCCACTCCCGTCTCCTCACCCCTACTTCACACTACTGGCTGCTGATGATGACGGAATCGTGTCAATATCCATTGGCGCCGAGCACGTGTGTGAAGCGTAAATTCCAGAGCAAATGCTAATGGCTCGCAGCCGGGAAAACTGGCACGCCGAGATTTCAGTTCGAGGGGTTTTTATTTTATTGGCAGACAGAGGAGGCTGTGCAGGAGGTAAAAGGGGGGGCAGTGAGACAGAGACTCGGAGAGGTATGTGCGTTCTGTTGATGTTGGCGATTTTGGTTGCCGCCTGACTCCAGTGGCCATTAGCACGTGCAAACATTCCAAAGGTTCAGCAGAGCTGAGTGCGACTGAAGCAGAGACTGCGACCTCGACTGCGACTGCAACGGTGACGGCGACAGCGACTACGACTGTGACTGCGGCTGCGGCTGAGACGGCTGCACATAATTTGCGCAAATTACCGACAGCGCGTTGCCATATTTTGTATGGGAAATGATGCCGCAGGGTCTCTTGACTCGCTTTCTATTTATGGCTCGGCTGTGTGCGCTCTGTGTTTTGGCCATGGCCAAGACAGGTGCGAAACAAGCACGGCCAAGTGCAGACGGGAGCACGGGAACACCAGTGCCAGGACAACGTTTATCAGCAACACTCTCCCTATCCCACTCACTTTCCCCGTCGCTTTCCTAGTCGCTTTTCCTGGCTGCACGAACTGCACAAATCATTTCCGAATTGCACGAAAGTTTGTCTCGACGGCGGGAGCAGCTTGGCCAGGACATAAGCTCCATTCATAACTTTGGCTTGTTTATGTTTGTGGGATGTGATGCGACCAATGCGATGCGTTGCGTTGCCTTTCGCCCCAATGTGGCAAATAGCTTCATGCAACTTCCCACTTTCCATCTGTTAATGGAAGATTTGAGGCGTTTAGACTCACGACTGTTTTCAGTTGCACAGCTAAAGTAATGGGTATCTTGTAGTCCGGCAGAAATCAAACGGAGTTATTAGAAACTATGTTTAATCTTTATGATATATACAAGTTCTTAAACAATTATCGTATTCTGTTACTAAACACTTGGTTTAATTTTTAAATCATATTGAAATTTAAAACTTTTACAAATTTTATGAAATATAGGGAAAAACTTAAAGTCTATAATGGGTAAAACTATATTATGAAAAGAAGTATTACTTTTTTTGTGAGATGCCATTATCCTGTGCCTAGAATATATATATGTGTATGCATACGAGTGCTACGTGTGAATGGCAATTGGCACAACAGCAGCTGTTTTGGCCAAAACTGTGGGCCAACACACTCACTGCCTCACTGCCTCATTGATGCGATGTGATTCTGATGTCTGATTTGATGGCTGCAGCCTCAGCTCAGTCAGCTATCAGTTGGCACTCTTGTTATACCCGACGCGCTTCCATCACGATTTTCCTCCACTTTTCCATCCATTTCCATCCACGATGCACAACATCACGCACAACCATCTACAATAATATCCAATTCGCGCATCAGTCGCAGTCTTATACCGACTCTGAATCTGACTCCGTCTCCGAATCGGTCTTCGACTCTGGAGCTCTACTCCTGATGTGTCATGTCGCATGCGTCAAATGAATGTTTCATACTCGGCACATTCCACGTGCCACACACACACCACTTGTGTGCAACACATTGAGACTCATCTGGTTTATTTTATTTTCCTTTTTTCTTTGTCTTCTCTTTTGATTAGTTTTTTTTGCTTTGCTCTAGATCGACTTGTGTCTCGTCTTTAACGACATTCCTGGCATGAGAGATAGTAATTGACACTGCCTAAAATAAGTATGAAAACAGCTTGTTTGCTGCGTGTGATAATTTATGAATACTTTTCGAATACTCGCATTACCCATGCCACAACTAAAATGGTTCCAATGAGTTAAGTAGACACTTATAAACAAAGCTATAGTCAAATCTAACTCATGATAGATTTAGTTTCTTATAGATCTGATTAAAGTAACCCAAAGTACTTCCACATTCCCATACAATGCAGCTTTAAATGTGACCTTCTTTTACCCCACCTCCATACCAAACACACATTTACGATATTTTGCACATTACCAACACTGAAGGAATATATATATATATATATATGCATGTACAATCGATTTGAAGGAAAAGTTTTGAAACAGTTATTGGCATCATCAATTGAAGTGTAAGTAAACAACATTAAAAATAATTGCAACTAAATCCAAGCGATTGCGCCGCCATCACATTTTAGCGTGGAAATGGCTGCGCCCAGTGTTGCAAAGGACCAGAATCAGACCCAGTCCAGGACTAGCATCCTTTGAGCCACAGAACGAGTTGCCTGCAGTTCGAAGAGTTGCGAATGTAACGGCGCAAAAGCTTTCTCGAGTGCATAAATCTGTCGCTAGAATTTCGTTTTCCAAGTCATTTTATGATTATGTGAGAGATTTTTCCGGCACAACTTGCAAGCCAACTGTTAGTATGTGTGTGTGTGTGTGTGTGTGTAGTGTGGGGGTGACTGTATAATACAACTGTAAATTCGAAGCGCTCAAGTCGTTTCAAAATTTCAATTGAAGCCACTTTGATGCTTCTTCTGACTTAAATGTCCCAATAATTATTATAATCGATTTTAATCTATATTTTGACTTTAAAATTATTTAGTTTCAAGCTACATAAAAACTTGGAGTTCATTATGGACTATGTACTTTCTGGTTAATAGTTTTTTAAGAATTGGAAAATTTCATAAATAACTTTCAACTCGAGACTGAGATTAATGACGACTATGGAACTGGTGGATCATCTAATTTAGAGACGTAATACCCTGGGCACGTTCGCAATCGCAATCGCATCGGATGGATGATGTCAGTGAACCGGATGCAAGACGCGAAATGTGTTTTTCACCAGAACTAAGTTTTCAGTGCTGCACACTGTCAACAACATCATTCGCATCATCATCATCATCATTATTTTATTTGCTAGTGTTGTTGTTGTTGCTATTAGTTGGAAAGAGTTGACGTAAATTATCGATAGCCATCGATAGTTTATGTCACACCATTGACTTTGATATACGACGAGATTTTGCACAAATCATAAATAACGGCAAATGCGATAATAAATTTGAAATTTCCTGCCGGCAGAGCAAATGATCGTCTTCGTCTTCGTCTCCGTGTGGCCACGACAGTTGCACTTCCCTTTCAATCTCTTTCTCTCTCTCTCTCTCTCTTTGTCTCTCCCGCTCTCTTGGCCTGGCCTGTAACACCCCTTTTGGCCATGGCAAACGCCAAGAGCGCGTCTAGGCCGGCCAAGTGGGTTGACATGACGACAACGACGTGAACGTGGCTGCTGCACTGCTTCAAGTAAGAAACAGCAGGAGTGGCTAGAGGGGGTAAGGGGTGTAAGGGATGGGGAAGCACCCAAGAGGTGTTGTCGTACGTGCAATTTATTCATAAATGTTTTAGCCCACATTCAAAGCGCAAGCTCGGCGATTTGACGGAGATGAATTCATCTTTGATAGATGATGGATGTGCCGGCTGCAGCTTCAGCCAAACATAAGTCATTCGACCAGGCCAAGACCCCACTGCAAGTTGTACACTGACAAAAACAAAATAAACTTTTAAAAAAACTAATTTTTAAGGTCGATAAAATATAAAAGCGATGCTTGAGAAATAAGAGTTTTGTTAACATTTATTTTTGAAGGGACTTTATAATTAGAGAACTCTTTTTTCTCAGTGTACATGTAGTCGCCCAATTCCCGGCACGGTCAGAACTCGTCGCAGGGCCAAGGAGTCTTTTGTGACGTCTGAGAAATGTGCAACATCCACTACGGGGAAACATACACACACTTCTAATATATATATATAAAATATATATATGTACATGCATCAGTTGGGGGCATATGTGTCGTTGTCGTCAGCAGCATCGCCAGCGCCATCGCCTTTGCCATAGCCATTGGCAGTGGCAGTGTGGCATCGGCTATCAATGATATATGGGCATCGTCTATGTGCGACAATAAGGTAAAATAATGTCGCAGGTGCTCCACAAGACGCAGAGAACAGCTTCACTTTGGCACTGATGACGAAAGAGTTTAGATTACGTACTTCTATCAAATCAATCATAAAGGACTTCAATTGAAAATGGCGTTTCTCTTGTAGGAGTAAATGTGCTCACATTATTTTAAAGTATAAAACTATTTAAAATGCTTCAATTTATAGAAAACTTAAAACACAAAAAGATAGCAAAAATCGAGTGGATCTTTATGTTCCTATTTAATTCTCTAGAGATACCAAACAATACTGATCTTGTACTGAACTTAGAGAAGACTTGGAGTGAATTCCACATGTTTAAATTCCCTTTGAGATCATCAATGTGGAATTTGAACTCCTAGTTGGGAACTGGCATATATAGCAAATTCTCACGATCACAATGCAGATCCTGCTGTCAAAGTCTGATTGGGTCTCTCAGGATGTACCGTGTGGCACAATCAAACTGCGATCACTGCTGCTATGATCACTCTCAGATAGCTCAATTCACAGCCGATATGTACGGCACAACATTTATCAGGCTCTTTAACCAAGACTTTGACATGCCTCACGCCATTCCCCTTCTGACATCACACACCTCTCTCTGCCTCCCCCTCCCCGTCCCACTCCTCGCTCCCTTGGCTTAACAAATGTATTTATTCGTCTGTTTTGCATGCATTTCTTAGCTAGTTTCCGTTAAGTCCAATTAAAATTGTCCTATCTGCGATCGGGCAACAAATTGCAGCTGAGGCAATTGCCAACCAGCAGCCAAGAGTCAACAGACATTCGCCAGTCACCAGCTGCCTTAGCTGAATCCACAGCAACAGTCACAGCAACAGCCACAGCAATAGCCATAGTCAAAGCCAAAGCCAAACCAGTTAGTTGTCCAGGTCTTAGCCAGCTAACCAACCTGCAGCGGCAACAACAAATTAAGTGACAAAATGTCAATGCGAAACAAGCAAATACACACAGCAAACAGTCCAAGGGGACCAAACAATTCAATGCATTGACCAAATCATTGATCGCTCTTTGGAAACAGGGAATGTTTTCTGGTACTGGGTACTCTATAAAAAATAATTTTATTAGTTTTACTTTTAAGGCAAACCAACTACTATGCAAATTTATGAAATATAATAATGATAATTTTGATGAAAATATTATAATTATTATAAAACTAAACTTGAAACTTGAAATTTTCAGATATCAATCCTCTTAAACTTCAAGAAAACCAGATAAGTAGAAGCTGTGTTTATGCGATGCTATGAGTGTGAAGAGAAACAAAGAGAAGAGAGAGAGAGACAGAGAGAGAGGTGATTGTGTGTGATGCACGTGAAATTTATTAATGTAAGCAACTTGACACATTTGGCAGCAAGGGAAATGCTGATGTTGCCTGTCCACGGCAAGTGTCATGTGCGCACAAAATTTGCAAGCAACTGCGACAACAGCAACCAAATTAACAACAACAACAACAACAGCAACAGCAACTCAGCCAATCATTCAGATCAAGTCAATCGCAGGAGAGGGAAGGAGAGAGGGAGAGGGAGAGGGAAACGATCGAGTGAACGAACGACGAGGCAGGCGACAAGAAAAATCAATTAGTGAGCGACATGTGACGATAATAATGCCAACAATAAAAATTGCACTTTTGCCACAGAGATCACAGTCAAAAGACAGAGACAGATTGCAAAAGACAGAAAGAGAAGAGACGATTGTGAGAGAGTAAGCAGAGTATCTGTATCTTTGTATCTTTGAAGTCGAGCCTGAGTTGCTTTTTCGTAGTTTTTTTTTTTTTGTTTTGAGCCGTTGACTTTGATCAGCGACTTTGCAATCGATCCGCCTTCACTTTGCCAACCAATTTCAATTTCCGCAAAAAAGTCTAGAAAAATTTTCATCGTTGTAGTTGCTCTGGGAACTCGAATCGAAACTCTCCCGTAACATCAAGAAGTTTTCCAGTTTCTGGGCAGCTTCAGGCGATGGGGACGTACGACGGAATGCAAATAAACAAAATGAAATATGTAAGTGAATGTGTTCAGCTGTTGTTATTGAAGGTGTTATGTTTGTGTGTGGTTAGTTTTTTTTTTTTGTGGGATCGCAGGTGAGGCTGGCCCAGAGCCTAACGAATGGGGGCCAAGAGTCAACCTGCGATCGTTCGATACAAAATTGATTGTTCATCGTAAATTGAATTTGTGGCATTTTCCAGTCGCGGAAATTTATGTATGTTTCCAAGTATTTTTCAATCAACCTCAAAACTCAATCGTTTTGGACCGCCAAAGGAGTTTGAACTAAAATACTCTTATCGGGTTAAAACATCTAAATAAGAATTAATAAATAAATAAATAAAAACATAAAATCATCAAGTAAATCCTGCATACTTCATAAAGTTTTAAGTTCACAATTTAAAGATATTAATCTTCCTTTGCCCTTGCATAGTGTCTCCTTAGTGGAATTGGAAAAAGCTGCTCCTTTTTTTCTGGCTGCAGGAAGTGTCTGAAGTGTCGTCGAGCCTTCAAATGCGTCTTCGACACGCGATGAAATGTTCCGTTTTTCCTTTGATTTCCCCCAACACACCGTTTCTGGAGTTTTTCTCCATTGTCTAATGCCATTTTCTTTTCATTTTTCCAGTCGAGGCCTGGCGGGGTGCAAAGTTTTTCACGTCTTTTGCTAGCGACAATTTTTCGCGGCGGCTGTTTTCTTAATTTCTGATTGAACTTTTCTGTTGACGGAATTGAGTGTCGTTCCCGCCTAGTTCCTCAACTCCTCACTTCTTCCTGCCTGCCCCTTTCTCTGTCTGTCTGTCTGTCTGGTTGGGAACAATCGAGTGAATGAAATTGTACGAAACAGATGTGTTATGCCTCCTTCAGTCCGATTGCTTTGCAATTGTCTTTGGGAAATGCCTTTTTCTGTATTTTTGTCAAACCGCAAGACGCAATTGTCTGGCATTTCCACCTCCTCCCCCATCTCCCTTAGAGCCAATCCCACATTTAGTGCCAAAAATTAAAGTCCAAAACCAGAACAGAATGAAGCTGTCTGTATTTGGCTATTTTATGCAAATAAGTTCAATCACCTTTCAGTCAATCAGACAAACTACAACAGATGGATCCTTGTCTATTCAATGAGAGATAGAGAGAGAGAGGAATAGAGAGAGGGAGAGGGTGAGTGTAGGAAATTTTCGTTTTCTTTACCATTCCTTCGAAATGGACAGCTCGTCAATTTTGCGTTCAGAGCACTTTCAATTTATTTTGCAGTCTGGCATCCCTCACTTGAGTTATTTACCCTTTTGCCGCTGTCACAATCTGCAACACCCATCTGGTTTGATGGCCAGTCTCTGGAGCTGGCCCTGGCCCTGGTCCTGGACCTGGACAAGCTCTGTCTGTCCGTGTCCGAGTGTACGCTCGGATTGCCTGTCAGTTGGACGGTCAGTCTGTCACTCAATCGAATGGAGAATCGAGTAACCAGTTCGTCTTGTGCTTGCCCAAAGGATTTTCAATCGAATCTGTCAAATATCACAACCTTCAATCAAACCCCCCCCTCCCCAAAATAGAGAAGAAAAAACAAGAAAAGCTCTGCAGCTCATTTTTCTTTGCTACTTTTCCTACTGAAGATGATGAAACAACCCCGCAGGACACGCATGTGACAACAAACGAATTGACAATGGACAACGTTGACAACCCTGACAAGCAGCACACAAATCAGCACACAAACACACACACACACACACACACACACACAGAAGCGGAAGGATAAATCATTATATCTACGGATGTCCTTCGATATTTCATATTTTCAATTTATTTTCGCAATTTATTCCAACACATCTGCAACAATTTATGATAGCGAAATGATTATCAATAGATCAGAGAGTTGTACCCGATTCTAATTAGATTCCGATAATCCAAACGCTGGTCAAGAGCCAGTTGCAAGTGCAACCTGGCTAAAAAGACAATTGAGGAGACCCATCAGTGTTGAAGACTCTGTTCTTGACGAAGATGTTAGCACAGTTGACGACAGTTGTTCCCTTTCTCCCTCTATCTGTTTCTCTCTCTCTCTCTTTCTTTCTTTCTCACTCTGTCTTACTCGACACACATATTTTTCCATTCTTTGGGTTTTTGCTTTCATACGCCACTTGCTTTTCATTTATCACAAATCCTTTATCTATCCACTCAGGGACATCATCTTGCACAACAACTTCTGCTGCGACTTCGTCTTGGTCGAAACGTCTTGGCCATAGACCGTTCCCCAGCCACTACCACTGCCACTGTCCCTGTTCCCATACCCTGCCCACCCGAGCACCCCTCTGACCTCTTGGCATAGTCAGTCAGCCACCCGCATGTGCATTGGAGCAGATAACAAAGATCCTTCAACGGATTGACAACTGGAGGCGAGTAACTTTGTAATTTCTCATGCTTCAAAGTCGAGTCGACTCGATTCAAGTCGAGTTGAGTTGAGTCGAGACGTTGACGCCACCAACAAGCACACTTCAGTTTTTCTTTACTTTTCAGATCCGTTTTGATACCCTCCCTATTTCTAAGAAAATAGAGATGGGGCATAAAGGTACTGTCATCCAATTTGAACTCGTTTAAGATGGAAAAAAGTTCATTGAGGAAAAGAGTTAGAAATGGAAGGAGATAAAATCGAATAAAATATATATACATACAACAGTATATCGGAGGTATGAGTAGTACGATTAATTGATTCGTAATCAAATATTCCATAGTAAATAATCTAATCAATAGTTCTTACACTACAATTCTCAGTTCTTAATTTATTTATAAGGATATACGCTATTCTATGTTATATACTGTAGACAAACATACATAGTTTTGTCTGTTAGTGTATGCCTGTGTGTGTCTGTGTGTATGTCCTTTGTGCGGCAAAAGGTCCTTCATTAGAAAAATTTTCAACTTGTCATCTTTTTCGTCATCAACTCAATCTCAAGTCAAGTCAAACCAACGGCTGTTGCCTTTGCTGTCGCTTTACATCTCGTCAGGATGTATCTTGTCCTTTCTTTCTCACTCTCTTGCTCTCCCCTCCTCCTCTGCTTTGCCCTTTTTCCATCGCATGTGTGCCAACTTGTCCAATATTGTCCTTTTTCCTTATGCTATTCATTTGTCCATCTTGTGCTTTTGCTTGTACTTCTGCTTCCACTTCGTCTTACTCTTCATCATCTTTATCCACGCCCACGTCGCATCCTTTTTGGCCTCTTCGCCTATGTCCTTGCCAAAGCGCTCCTTTTCAAACAATTTTTGTTGTTTTTGTACCGCCTCCGCATCGTCTGATGAAGGGTCGTGTCTCTCCGTTCGTCCGGACAGAGTTCGTCACTTTTGAGTTTTTGATTTGACGAACTTCGTCCTGCCGTTTTCCTCGTTTCCAAAGTTAAATAGAAATTTTACTAGATGCTGCTGCTGCTGCTGCTGCTGCTTTTGCTGCAGGTTTTCCAGGTTTCCCTTCGACAAAAAAGCAAAAAACCAAATAACCAAAAAAAAAGAGAGAAGAAAACTTTATCAAATTCCTGTTAATTGGAATGTTGACTTTAGTTGCGAGGGCTAACAAATTGCAACGACACAAAAGGGCTTTTACGCACACACAAACATACACACGCACACAAGCACACATACATAGACAAAATCAGTCATTTTAAATGTGCAGCAATTCCGTTCTCTGATGACTTTAAAGATAGAAATGTGCAATTACCCACAGATAGTTATTAAAATCTTTGTTGAGCATCATTCAAAGTTCAGAGAAGTTAAAGTGAATAAAAATGTAAAAATTTCTGTTTTAAATAAAATAAAAGATAAAAATATCATTTAATAATTTTAATGCAAAATATATGAAAATATTTATTTGTAAACTCTCGAAGAGATTGGATGATATGCAATTGTTCACGACACTTCCCTTTGTGATTCCATTGTAAATTCAAGATTAGAGCAGATAGTAAAGCATAAAAATTATTAAGTTTAACAGTAATTACTTGTACTATCTAGTGGTTATACTAAATATATAAAAATAAATATGTATCCCTTTCCTCAATCAATTCCACAGTTTTCCTTTTGTGATTTTATAAATTCTTCAAAAGTTGTTATATTTTTTATTGCACATACAAAGTGTCATCCAATACACACACACACACTACACACCACACTCCCACACACACACATACACTTGATTGCGAGTGTGTGTAGGTTGCTTTGTCTGCGTTTATTGGACATGGTTGACATTTTGTCCAGTGCTGGACATTAACTGTACCGTTACATTATATTATGTGGCAGTGTCAACACAGCATCAGCAGCAGACGAGTCGGGGAGGAGACGGAGGTGAAAAGGGGGGACGACAGGGAAGAGAAGGACGAAAAGGAAAATGAACTAAAGTTGACAAACTGACGAACTCAGCGCCGCACGCTTCATTCAATCTTTCAAACGGACGAGAGGGTCGCTTCAACAGAAACGAATGAATGACCAAACGGATGGGCAACCAGCAACCACCCAGAACAACAACAACAATAACAAGAAGAAGAACAACAACAGCCACAACAAACGCCAACAACACAACTAAATACACTTCAAAAGAATAAGTTGACAGCTGACGATGACTTGTCAGAGACAGGTTTCTATCCTTTCATACACACATAATGTGTCCCTCTCACGCCCACTCTCTCTCTCTCGCTCTTTCTGGAAAGTGTCCAACGTCCAGACAATCAACAGAGGCATAGCATAGGAGAGTAGGAGGTGGAGGTATAGGAGTATAAGGGGGGTCTCTGAGTCTGAGTGAACGCATGTCCTGCCGTGTGGACGGACATCGGAGGACAAGGCCTTAACTTTTCCAGCCCTCTGTAGTACCCTATCCACCCCCACCACCCCCTCCCTATCCCACTCTTATACTCCTACTACTCCTCCTACTCCGTGTTACCTTAGGGATAATGATTTTTCAGTCAAGTGAAAATAATTTTTAAAGTAAACACACAATTTCAGCTCCTTTGCTGCTTGCATAAATTTCCAACAGGACACTTTATGGGAAAAGTGTGGGCAATCTGCTTGTGTTATGTAGTCCTCTTTGTAATAAGGCAAGAGGAGAGAAAAATGAATGGAATGGGTGCGTAGCTTAGGGTAGAAGGTCTATTTGGGGTTACGAGCTTCAAGTTGACCAAATAATTGAGGTTCTTATGAAACTAGTGGCAAAATACTTATGGTAGCCAATAAGTCAACTGACCAATTTTAAGCTGATACCAGATACAAGTTCACAGTTGAAACTCGGAACACTTTCAAGGGGTGGAATTCTCGAAAGCATATGAAAGAAAGAGCAAAAGAGTATGAAAAAATAAAAAATTATAAATTAAAACTAGAATTTTAATTAAACTAGTTTAAATTTATGCACTTAGTTTCTACCGTTTACAACTGAAACTAAAAACACAATCCTTCTGCTTGAATGCAAACTGATTGACGTTGATTGAATGCCTGAAAACTGCGTATTTTTTTAAAATATACTACTACTTCCAGGAGCGCACAATAAACTGAAATGCAATAGTGCATTCAATTTGCTGTTGAACTTAGAATACTTGATTGAACAAGAGTTGAAGCCGTCAGATTGAATGCAGAAATGCAACTGAATGAAGGAAACAAAGCAACTCAAACATGAATATAATAATGTGCTTTCAATTTGCAGACGTCCTTGGATGAAATTTAATGCAATATGCCAAATGAAAATCCGATTTCAACTCAAGTTCAACGTTAAATAGCAAAAGGAGAAGGAAACTCAGAGAGTGAAGAAGACAGCGAAAGGGGATGAAGGAGAGGGGAAATGGTAAAAGGACGTCAATCTGTCAACTGCCTCGAACCGTTCGCTCATTTGCCCAGACAGGATGTCAGTTTGCTCGTCAGTCCGTCAGTCAGTCCAGCAGTCAGTCAGTCAGTCAGTCATTTAAGCAGGCAGTCAGTCAGTCCGTCACTTATTCAATCCATTCAATTCCATTCCATTCCAGTCCATTCCATTCCATGCCACATTCTACAAGGACCTGAGTTTGAGTGCCTCGGTTCCGTTTAGTTTCAGTTTTGGACGAGGCGCTGTCAATTTAAAATAGAAAATTTATAGAGCAGACAAAATGATGGACAGCCATCGTGTGCATGTGTGTGTGAGTGTGTGTGCTTTCTCTCTCTCACTCTCGTTCTCTCTCTCCCTCATTCCCTCTGTCTCTTTCTAGAAGGTGTGCTTGTGTAAGGTGGACTTCAATTGTTACAACTTTTGGGTGGTTTCGTGGCCCAAAACGGAACTGCACTCGCTAAAAGTAACTGAAGGACTGACGGACTGACTGATGGACTGATTGACGCACTGGCAAATTGACAGACAGACAGATTGATGGACAGATGAGATTAAATAACTTGTAGAGCTTTATATTATATACTCAAACATATACTTATACACATAGACACAGACATAAACGCTACGCTGTTCGCACGTACCAAATGAATGCGAATCCTTCATCGTCCTGTGTTCTGTGTCCTGTGAGTGTCCTCGGGGAGAACTCTCCCTCCTGCTCCATTTCTATCTGCTTTCTGTTCAGCTTTCCCGTGGAAATGCATTGGTAAAGTTTTTGTGCTCGCCACAGCGATTTGTCAGTAGAAAAGGAAAACTTAGTTTCGAGTTTTGCTTTTGTTTTTCCTTGTTTCGTCAATCAAAATTACGTGACGTTTTGCATTCGTCTCGTCGTCATTCAGTGGACGTCATAAACGACAGCAGACAGACATACATCAGGCATGGATATATATTATATATGTATATAGGAATGGCACGTGTTTATGTCAAGCAACACACACAAGTTACGAGGTCTTGCCCTAAACTCAGAATGGAACGATTTGGGTATTAAATAGATTTGATTCCAGGTTCTAAAATAGTTTCAAGTGGTAAAATATTTTACATAAAAGTGCAAATTCAATCAAGTAAAACTGAACTCTTAATACAGATAAGATATATTTTAATTAAATCACTACAAATATGGTTCTCTCTTAGAACTAAACCGATTATTAATTTAGTTTCGATAATTTGACAGAAGTGGAATACTTGACTTTACCTTATAACACATCACGCTCAAATTGTTCACATCCGACAAGTTGATTGATAGATTCTACACACGGACTGGAAAACAAAGTCAAGCGGAAGTGGCACTTGATCTGAGCACAACTGATGGTTTAGTTTATCCATCTTTGCCTCTGCTTTGACCATTTGCTCGATGATATATCACTGACAACTGAAAAATATGAAAAACTAAACTGTATGAATACCCCTCTCCTCCCTACCCGCCATATCCCTCCCACTCTGCCTCGACCCCTCCTTCTTGCACTTACTTAAAAGAGGCCTTCAGTTCAGTACTGAGGCCGAGGCGGTGTCATGCGAGTTTTGAATGCGGATTTTGCGAAACAAATGAAGCAATAAATTTTGCTGACAAAAAACAAGCAGCATACCACAAATGCAGATACAATTTCCTATGTATTTGTAAGAGAATATATATGCATACAAACGTATATAGATATGTATGTCTAGCAAAAAGTACATGCCGCTAAGTACGCGGGAATTTAGACTAAGTGCCTGCATGTGAACATGAATGTGGATGGATAATACCCCAAGTACTGAATCTGATGCTTGGATGCGGACGTGAATTGTACATGTGTGTGTGTGTGCGTGTGTGTGTGTGTGTGGATGTCGACATGGCCAAGCCAAGTCGCATAGCCGACCGTGTGTGTTTATATATCACTCACATGTATGTCAGATGACAAACAACTGACAAGTGACAAGCTTCAGCGTCAACGTCGCCATCGTCGTCGTCTTTGGTGTGGACGCTGATGCTGAGGCTGAAGCTTCTGCTCTCCTCTAACTCACAGTTGTACGAACTGAACTGATGCTGCACAGTGGTACTCAATTAAAAGTGGGTGAAGTGGGCAGTTTCGCTGGCACTTATGGAATGGTCAGTCAACAGAAAATTTTATCTTAAATTTAAAGGCAAGTGGAAAAATATAGTAAAGTTTTAAAGAACTTAAAAAATATTTATATATCACTAATATATTTGTTTAGGAATTTACAATAGAAATATTTGTTAATATTTGACTTCTTTATATATAAGTAAATATCACAATTTAAAGATCGTATAATGAACATAGTATATTTAAGAGGTTACGATGACTTATTAGTCATTGACAGAAAAAACAATATACACACATACATCTCTTCAGGGTTCTATAAGCTTATTGCTCATACTCCTCACGATCATAACAATCGATCAATCTGCCATCACAAAACTTGTCATTGCATTCCACTGTGCGAATGCGAATGTGAAAAGAAAAAATCAAACTGCCAAGTCTCATGGTGACATATTCTCGGCGTTCTTCTTTCCACGGTTTTGGCAGGGAATTATGATGATTATGATGATGAACGCGTGGTGTCCGATTTGCTCGGCCGCCTCTTGCCAATTGCAGTACGGTATGGTACGGTACGGTTCGGTTAGCGGTTGGCGGTTGACGGTTGTCTACTCGGCCAGCGGCAATCGCGGATTGTCAAGATGACAGCAAGCAAGAAGACGTCGGCCAAGTTGAAGAAATGTGGCAATTCTGAGGAATTTCCTTTTGCCTGCCAGGCAATTGTCTGTCTCATCTGGGGCTCAGTGAGAAAATCCGTGTGGCGAGACGCATGTAAATCACTTTATGCCCTGGCAATCGGAGTGTCAAAATATTGAGAAGCCCAATTAGACGTTGCCACCTGTCAGCAGTTCGTCATTTCCATTCGAGAATATGACATTCATTCATACGCCACGATGATGAAGTAGACGAAACGACTCAGCTGACGATTTATATAGCTCTTCCCAACTGACAGATAATGCGTCTGTCCGATCGTCTATCCGACGGACCATAAAAGCTGTGTCCAAATGTTGCGCGGATTATTGAATTTATGTTTCATTTTAGTTTTTGGACCATGACACATTGCATATTTATGACATATTCTATGGCCCAAATGCTAACCACAAATCAAGTTAGCAGAGATAAGAAATCATTTCTAAAAAATCACACTTTTGTCATAGAAGAAATAAACATTAATGTTATGCATAAACAATTTATAGGTCAATCAATGACAAAAAAGCTGTTTTTGAACGATACTTGATAAGTTTTTGACAAAATAAAATGTGCTGAAAATTTTATTTTGAATATGGAGATAAACTGAAAATTAAAACATGCTAAATGTGACGAATTTTGAGGTAAACTAAATTCAAAGTTGAATTATTGGAATGATCATTTTGGAAAACACTAATTTTAACACTATTTCTTATAACTCAGTAAGCTCTAACTACTTATATTAGCTCATACAGTTTGTGTTACCGAGTTTGCACTGTAGTTTTATTCAACTCGAACCGAATGCAGCTACTTAAGTGATCAAATGCATGAGGTTCGCTGTCGACTTGGCAAACATCACTCAATCAAAGCAACGAGACGACAACGACAACCAGAATGACGACAACAGCGCTGGCATCACCATCTACAACAACATTAACATTAACAACAACAACAGCAAAAAGAAGAAGAAGAAGAAGAAAAACATTAGCGGCAATAACAATAACAACATTGGCACTTACCACAACAGCCGCCAGTCTGCCGTGCGATATGAGAAATTCCTTCTACAATGTTGTCGTCGTTCCTTCTCTCTACCTCTCTCTCCCTCTCTCTTCACTCTCCTCTCTCTTCTGTCTTCTTTTTTTCGGCTGACATTTGTTGTGACAGTCACGGTGACAATTTGCAACAATGCGTTGCAAGTGACAACATCGCATGATGGGAGCGATATGGTGACCGACTCTGGCAACAGATACAGATCTGACGAGTTCCTTGCACTTAACAAAGTTGTTGCAGTTGACATTTTGGCCAATTTGTACTCGTATAATATATATACGTATAAATATATGTTATAAATAAATAAGTTTTTTTAAGCAATAAATTATACAGTATTCATATTAAATAGATGTACAAAGCGACCCTACACACGCTAGTGATGAAAGTCTTTTTTTTTCAGGGTCAATCATTCATGAACAGTTCCTTCTGGGCTGCTTGCTCAATCAAGTTTATGTTTATTGTTTACTTAAATACTCTCTAAAATATGTGTCTACATTATGATAAACAATTCACCCCAACTGGGATAACGACAATAAATCCATGAGCTGACGTTGGTTGTTGTTGTTGTTGTTGCTGTTGCTGTTGTTGCACGCCAACGCAACGCGACGCAAACTGAGGCTCAGTCTCAGGCTCAGAAGGAAGCTGGAAACTGGATAGTGGAAACTGGAAGATGTGGATGTTGATGTGGATGGTTAAACTGGCTTGAGATGGGATGTGGCAGGCTTTGGAGCTTGAAGCGCATTTATTATTTGATTATAAACAGCAGCAAGCAGCAACGGCGAGTGTCGAGCGGGGCCATAAAAATCACCTACTGACAGATTTATTACACAGCAAAGCGACTCGACTTGGGAAACGGCAACAACAACGGCAACAGCAACGGCAACCTCTGGCCAGACGGCAGACGCTTTGGCTTTGACAACAAACAGATACGGCAACAACGGCAGCATCAGCAGCAATCGCTGCCAGTGAGCAACTGCAGCAGCAGCAGCAACAACAACAGCACCAGCAAAAGCGACCGCATTCGCGTCCTCGAGCTCATCATCGTCATCATCAGGCAGCGATGCTGACAGCTACACGGCAACGCCATCAGTGTAATCAACTTGGTTTCGAGCGAGCAGCGTCGAGCAGAGTCCAAGATGGAGCTGGAATCGGAGCTGTTTGAGTTGGAGTTGGAGTTGCGTTGCTGCCACAGCTGCAACAGTGTGCCATAAGCTGAGGCAACTGGCCACCGCTTTATGGGTGGCATGTGAAACGTTTGACGCTGCTCGTTTCCTTTGGAAACCGAAACAATCCCTAACTCTTTAGCCTCATTAAGTGCACAAATTTCATAAAACAAAAGCAAAAAATAAAAAAAAAAAAATCAAGAGCATAAAAAAACTATCGATGGCATGTCGAAAACGAGAGACTCTGCGATAGATTAGCAGAAAATACTGAGCACTAGTCTAAAACAGATATGTATCTCAAAGAAAGATAAAACTTATAAAATTAGTAGATAATTTTATTAGCAGATTTATTGAAATTCTTTCTAACCCCACAGACGTTTAAAAGCAGAACAACTCGTCTTTAAGATAGAGCATTAAAATAAAGCAACTGATGACAATTTCAGTGACAATCAGCGTTGACCTCCGCCAACAACTCGGGAGGACTCAGAGAGAGAGAGAGAGAGAGAGAGTGACTCCATGGATTTGCGTCCATTCGCTTCAATACTCATCAATGACACGAACTGTTTTAACTGCATAACAGAAAGAAGAAAACTTTGTACAGATTTTGCGATGGTGTCGACCAACCGGAGTGTGGATCAGGGTGAACAGGGGAGCAGGGGGAAGTGGCGAGGGTGTCGAACAGGCAACAGAAACAGGCTGTGGCAATGGCAGTAGTGGCAGTGGCATCCCAAAAGTGTCAAATGTGTTGTGTGATTTATGCAGTCAGTCGCATGATTTGTTTGCAGTCCGTCTACTTTTCGTGTTTATCTGCAAAAATATGAGAAAGATAAATTGACGATGGTCGCAGTCAGAGTCGCAGTCGTAGTCGCAGTTGCAGTCGCAATCGCCGATTTGGTATCCCACTGTCTGTCCAACTTTTTGGCCAAATTGCAATCAGTTTGGCGATTTTCACTCGGCAACTTTTACTGCCCTGTCCACAACGCCGGCTGCTTTCATTCGTCACCTGGTCGCTTGTAATTTTTCAGGTAAATTATTGAAACATCCCTAACGATGTCCAGACTAAGTTGAGATCCAATCCGATCCGAGCCGTTGGATTCGCTGCATCAGGAAGTGTCCGAGATTTCGCAACACTTTGATTTGTGTGCCAAGACAATGATATATGTATAAACGAATTCGAGTGTGAATTTAAGTGTGAGTGAGTGTATGTGTGTGAATATGAATATTCGTTGCAAGTGTTGCAGATTCCAATCTTTAACTCTTAGTTGGGTGCTAATTTATTAACAAGGCCTTTTGGGGTCGGTCACAGCAGATAACTAGTCTTATTTATATGGGAAAGGAGACTCCAGTTAACTGGGCTGACAGACTATATATAAACTGAGTCCTTAATAGGAATATCAAGCATGTGAATCGGAAAGAAAAATAAAACTATTAAATTGCCAAATTAATAAGTTTCGGAGAAAGTTTTATAGTGATTTATGAATAATTTGCTAGAACGTAGAATCATATCAGTATTTTTTAAAGAAAAGCTTATTTTCTAGAGTAATAAGTATGCCAAATTATACAGATAGTTGCAGTTAGCATTTATGATAAGTACTGACATTTCTAAACTGGGAAAAAGAGACGCATTTAACCTTTGCTTCCCAGCAGAACGAAGAATGACTTTTCAGTTGTGAGTCTGTGGCTTTTTCAGGGTACCAGACGTACCGCAGACATTGTACAGTCCCTGGCAATGGCATTTCCAAATGGACGCCATAATCAAGCGCTAATAACCTCATTTGTATGTCCAAGCGGGCCATTAACTTTTCATTTGCCACGCGAAATACAACAAAAAAAAAAGTTAACATTGAGACGGACAGACGGACAGACAGACAGATGGAGATTGTCCAATGGAGTGTTTTGCTAGTCAGCGATCCATCTAGCTCTCTCCCTCTCTCTGTCTTTCTTAGTCTGTCCTACTCTCATGCCGTCTCCCACACTCGGCTGTTGTCTCTTTTCAGTGACTTGGACATGCACATCTCGCTACTCGCCGTCAGAGAGCGCTTGCACTCTTGGCCAGGCCATAACTTGCGTGAAACATGTTAATAATTTACAATTTGGTATTCATAAATAAAATGTCATCTGCGACTCCTTCGACTTGTCTGGAGACTTGGACTCGTCCTCTCTCGCTCCCTCTCTTCATCTCTCTCTGTCTCTTTCTGTTGGTAATGAGCGAATGTTGATTGAGGTTATATTTCATGGCAAATGGGTGCCCGTTGCGCCTGTGGCACCGCTTGGGAAAGTCAGTCTCTCGCCTTATGTTCACAAACTGTTGCTGCCGCCGCTGCTGCTGCTGCGCTGCACAAGCGCATGTTAACTCTCAGTTGACGTTTGACACGCCGCGTTCCGCGGCAACTAAAGTTGCCCCACCAAGTGGCTAAGTCCACCAAAAACAGCAACAACAAATCGCAAACTTGCCACAGCGCTTGCGTCTTGAGACTTTGGAACTTGCAACTTCAGTCCTTGCCACGGCTACTGAATCCAGCTCTGATTAAACTCTGGCCATTTATCGTCATTTATGGTAATTGTTTGAATTGCAATAAGTGGCAACTCAGTCTCAATGGCAACTCTGGCACACACACACACACACACGGGTAGCTTAACAGGTCAACCAATTAGGAAACCAATCGAAAATTATCCCAACTTCGAATACAATTCTCATAATTTACTATAAAAATTGTTTGGCTTTTGAAAAGATTTCTTATTCAAGAAACTTTTAAAAAATCCCACTGAAGGATTATTTATAGTATATGTTAGGAAAGTGCAGGAGAAATATCTAAAAGGTGTATTTAATTTGATTAAAGTTAACCTTTGATTAATTATCTATGTCCTTTAAAGTATTATGTGGGTAGATATAGAATCTCCCCGTTATATGTATCTAAGTATAATTTTCCCATTCTGGAACTCTTTCTTAGGATATCTCTTTCGTTGCTTACTTGATTTTTGTTGCCATATCAATGGCATCTCGGGTTAGATCTTGACTAGATAATAATTTGCGCCGAGTTCTGGCATTTTGGCAGACTGTCGACTTGTCACCAAGTGCCGTTATGCACGATGGGTGACATTTAATTGCAAACAGATACATTTTGTCAGGGCCAAGTGACATGAATAGATGCAACCAGCGAACAGCAACAAGCAACTAGTGACAGTCAACTTGCAACTCAGCATCCGGCAGAGGTAATAAGACAGAAAGAGATAGCGAGGGTGTGTGTGAAAGAGAGAGCTGGCAAATTAAGTGGGTGCCGGTGCAGTTTCTTTTGGGGCATAGACTCCAAAGAAGGGAGGAGGATCGAGGAGGATCGAGGAGGAGAAGAGTGTTGGGAACTGCAAACAGCGACTGGCGACAGCGTGGCATCTAGATGCTTTCAGGCAGTCAGAGGCAGTCTATCAGTGTAAATGTATCCGTATCTGAATTTCCATCTGTGGCTGTATCTGTATCTGTATTTCTGTCTGTCGGCAACTGCGAGACATTTCCGCGTGAGAAATGCGCAATTTCTGTTTATTTAATGCCAATGCATTTCGAATGCGACGCCAACACGCCATCAGTTTTCAATCAGCCTGCTGAATTGCCACGCCCTCTCACCACCGCCTCCTTCTCATCTAGCACCACCTCATGATTTACTGCGCACTTGTTGCACCACAATAACAACAACAACAACAACCACAGTTGAAAATCACTTTGCAACTTTTGCATCTTTTCATGAAGCTGGCCCCCAAAGTGGTGTCAACAGCTCTCAACGCGTTGACTGATGAGTTGCTCATCCGGAAATGTTTTTCACTTGCCACTTGGCCGCCATCTTCATGCTTGCCACCGCGAGGCAGCCACAAAAGACAGGCCCAAAAACTTCTCGTAGCACCTACTACTCCCCTCTGTACCTCAACAAAGCGTCTTTGTCAACGCCTGACAAATTGGCCAAGCAAATTTTGTACAAAGAAACAGGCCAAAAATGTCGTCTCTGCTGTCTTAAGAGGAATTGAGATGGGGAGTTAAATTAGTTCACTAGTTTAGCAGTCACTGTCTGTTTTTGTTTTTAAATCTGTTAAGTGTCGCAATTATGATTATGATTGTGGATGAAATCGCTACAAGAAGACATGAAAAGTAGGAAAGGAAATAAAGGAAAAATATTTTTATACTGAATTAAATAGATTATATGACAACAGGAAGCATTTAACTATATGATACCTATTATTTCTCTTTATTAATCCAATAATATTCAATCAAATCGTCACATCTTTACCCACAACTCTTGTTACTCCCCTCCAACTCTTAGCTCATTGAGACTGCTAAAAATCTGTAAATGCGAGAATTTCGCGTATGTAAATAACAAACCAAAATGATGCAGATGACTCGTAACTCATTGGCTTTCTTCTTCTCCTTGGGCCAGTGCCGAAATCCTTGAGTTGGTATCTGCCACGAGCAGAGAGGAGAGGAGCAGACAAGTAAATAGGATGGGCATGATGGGTGCTGGCAAGGAATGCAGCCAAATGCGAGGCAAAGTGACATGAAGCGATGCAAAATGCATTCCCAGTGATGATGTGATATGTTGTGCTCAAGCTGAAGCTGAAGCTGAAACTGATGTCTCCTCCATAATCGTTGTTCTTGTCTGCTCGAGGATGAGCTTGATGAGCATGATTACGAGTGTGACGGGACATAGGAGGGGGGAAAGAGATGGATAGACAAGGACAGGCTGCCTCTGCTGATGTTGACAATCTCGGCTGAAACTGATGAGGTTAACAACGATGCTGGAGATGATGAGCCGTATTATGTTACGTTGTCTGCCACGGAGCTTCGGGCTTCGAGCGTGTCATAAATGTCGCACGCCACGTTACTGATGCCTGTGATTATGTCCTTGCACCGCCCCATCACCATCATCACCTCCTCTCCTTGGTAATCCGTTGCGCTTCAGAGACACACAGTGGGCTAAATTTGCATGCGCACGAAATGTCATCGAAAATGCATCATTAGCAGCTGGGAATTGGGCAAACAAGTCTATTTGTCGCCTCGCTGCGAAGACAGCGCACCTCACGACACGACACGCCACAGCGCTATGTTGTGATATGCAAAAGAGTCAGCTTCATAGCCCCTGATCCCCCTCAGCTCTTTCCTTCGCGGTGGTAAGGCACCCACTTGTTGCCAGCGTGTGGCACTGATCTGTGACCCGAAGACTTGTATTCCATTCAAATGCTAATGTTCCTCATAGGTGGCAAGTGGCATGCCACAGGCCTCCAGGGGAGTACTCACACTTTGAAGGTCATTCTGTGACTTTCAAAAATGGAATAAACAAAAGAAAAAACTTTAACCTGCTAGTGTCGAAAGTATCTGTTAAGAAACAACAATAATTTGATAAAAATAAATTTTAAAATTTATTTAAAGTTGATTTAAATTCAGTTAGCAGTCAGGGGGAGTTTCCTACTTCCTTCCACGTCCAAAGCCTCCACGGAACTCCACGGAACCAGTTCCAGCGCCCACACTGCCGGTCTTGTCCACTTCATTGCCTCGTTCGGCACGACGGTATGTAGAACGATCGTCGCGTTCCTTGCCATCGCGAGGAGGTCCACGGGAACGGGACTCGTCCGTGGTGCGGGACATGCGCACCGGTTCCATGCGGCGCTGCAAGGTAGTTGGCACCACCTCGGTGGGCATGTGGAGATAGCCACGCAGATACTCGATGCCGTCGTTGTTGAGACACCAGTAGTAATGACGCCAGGCAGCTTGTTCCGAGACATAACCACGTGACTTGAGCGATTGCAGGGTCTTGATGACCTGCAAATTACTCAGGTGCTTTAGTTCCTCTTCCACGTGGCGTTTCTGCGGTGCACGCTCTGCGAACATTACGCCCGAGCGGAACAACACGGTGTAGATGGCATTGCGATCGGATTTTAGCATAAACATTGTAGAAATTATTTTGGGGAAAATTCGATTTTGAAATTTTCAGAACAATTTTGTTCAGATTTTCTGTAGCAGCTTCGAGCTTGTCAAATTGCAAAAGAACTTTACGTCGGGTAGTGTTGGAAAGTGAATAAGAAGCAGAGTTTCTTTGTAGCTGTAGAGTTGCCGATAGGCATATCGACAACTCTGATTGGTTGACAATTAAGAAGAAGATTCTTCATTAAAAAAATGTATCGATATATTTTTAAAAAACTGTTTTTAAAAAATTGTATCCTATTTATTTTTATTAAGTTTATTAATTTTCTTAGCATTATTGTCAACTTTTGTACTTTTAACACACTGTTATACAGCCAAACCATTTCGTATAACAATTAATATCTTATCTAACTGATATACCCATTAAAGCCAATTTTAAGAGATTAAAGATTAAAGTCGGTTATGCTTAACATCTTAAAGATGCTGGTTAAACCAGGACTTAGGAATCCCAAATAAACCCCATTTAATGGGCAATGACATTAAAAATCAGCTCACAGATAAAGCCAGATAGTTGTCCTTGTCCTTGTCTTCGCTTAGAGAAGGAGAATTCGTGATGTCGAAGTCGAAGTCGTTGCCGTTGTCGTTCTGCGACCTTCGTGCTCGTCATCGTCAGCAGCATTTTCATAATTAAAGGATTCTAGGGAAATGGCAATGCGCATCTATATTCATATATTGATAAAGTTGTAAAAGTTGAAAGTTGCGCAAAACAATAAAAATAAATTCTAATGAAGATGGCCGGACAGCATGGCGCACAGCTGAGGAGTATGGCAAGGAGAAGAACAAGAAGCAGGACGAGTGTCAGGACACGGCCGGGCGCCATTTGTGCCAGCAATTTTCTGGTCTTACATAAGCAGCCCAAGGCAGTACCAGCTGAAGCTTGGGTGCAAAAGGGGGTGAGGCGGAGGAAGTGGTAAGTAGTTGGGGGCGCCTGCTGCACTTCCGTAATTTTCCAGAGCGAAAAGCGAGAAAAACAATCGAATAAACTGTCGGAGCATCAAAATTCAAACGTCAAATGGAGGCAAACTGAACTGAAGGCAGATCCTTGGCAGAGTCCAGCCCTCAACTCGTCCTGTTGCCAGTGCCCACTGACAGCTATCCAGTCAAGCGTCAAAGTTCCTAATGCACACAACAAATTTCTTACACGAGCTGCAGTAGAGGAGACGAGGGGAACAAAGGAGCAAGCAGTCAGAAGAAAGGATATAGGATGGGGGAGACAGGAGGTGCTGGCTGGCCACTGATGGAGACGACGACGTCGACTTCGACGTCGACGCATCAGGCAAAATGTCGTGGACAAAATGACGTTGTCACGAAAATTGCAGAATATAAAATTCCTAGTTCCGGCGCCAGTTTCCAAGCCCAGTTTCCAAGTCCCCGAACCCGCAGCCCGAAAATCTCAAACCACATGCACTTCCGCCTCCGTCGCTTCGATTTTTCTGCAAGGACACTGAGCAAAATACACTATAAAAATATATAAAAATAAAATAAAGAACAGGACGATGGCGCAAAATAGAAGCTGAAAATAAAGTAGATAAAGGGTCAAAAGGGTGACCGAAGGTGCAGGGAAAGAAGGTGTGCATTGTGTATGTGTGTGTGTGTGTGTGTGTGTGTGGCAAGTAAGAAACTTTTCAAAAATTATTGAAATGTCACGTAGCAACTTCTCAAATTGCAAAAATCCTGAAGCTGTCGTTCAATGTGCTCTGCGGATTGATAGAGCGAGCTGAGACGCAGATGGAAGCGAAGGACTGCACTTGTCGCTTATAGCGGAGCGAGCGAGAGAGAGAGAGAGAGAGAGAGAGGAGGAGAGTGCAGGAGAATCTGATGCCACAGTCATGGCTCGGACGCTGACACTAAGACGCCAGCTACGACCCCCAAGTCCAAGTCCCCAGATCACCTCCCAGTCAGGCTCAAATCCAATACACAAGCTTCAGTTTACTTCCTCTCCTCTCCTCTCCTGTCTCTCTACCCTGCTGCCCCTACGAACCGCAATTCAACGTGCGAACGACAGTTTGACCCGAGACATTTTTGGGTGGCAAAACATCATGATGGAGAAGTAGGAGAGGCCAGTGTCCTGACAGCGTCTTGGCCATTACGAGCACAATAACAACGAGAGCAGCGAGGAGAGATTGGAAGGAGAAGGGGAGAGACGTTCTCGTCAATCGTCAAATGTCGCCAAGGCGCTGTCAAATGCAGCAAAATGACGGGCAGAAGGACATTTGGACAGCCGCACAGGATGCGGATGTGGATGCGAAGTCAGAGACGAAGACGAAAGCGAAAAACGAAGCCGGAGCCATGCCATGTTGTCGCAGGCATTAGGCAACTAACAGCAAACCCAGACCCGACTCAACCCCCTCCAGTCTACCCCCGAGATACCACCGACCTACATCCCTCAACACCCCTCAATACGACTCAAGAAATCTGCGAGCAGCGCAGAAAGTTTTCATGACTTTTCTTTTATTGCACATTTCAACAAAACGATTGATGGCTTCCATGACACAGAAAGAGGAAGAGAGAGAAAGAGAGAGAGAGAGAAGAAGGGAGATGGAAGAGGAGACAAGACGAAGATGGAGCGAGGTGGAACACAATATTCACAAGTTTTCCTATGGTTATGGGTTGGAATCGGAGCCAGAGTTGTCGGTACCCTCGGATGCTGTAATATGATGGCGCAAGGATTAGTCTGACGTGGCGCATTTCTTTTATACTTCTTAGTTAGACATTTTGTTTCATGTCGTCGTCCTTCTTTGTCCTCCTCCACAAAACCACCTACTAGACACTGGCCATTTTATTGACGTGGCCCTCATCAATGCGACGTCCACTGAGGAACAGAGCAGAGCTCCACATATGGACTCGTCTATAGCTGCTTATAACTCGACGCCGGCACTTTGTTACTGTCCTCGAATACCCTCTACGAAGAAACTATCCATGAGTTGCTTTGAGTTTCTTGGTTCAAGGTAAGTCCCAAGATTAGATAAAGACGCATTATATCAATAAGAATCAACAACATTCTTATGGATAAGCCAGATGAGATATCTCTCAGAGTACTCATTTCCCGACAGACCCCAAAGAAAAGTGCATCGCAAATACCTACATAGAATTACCCGGTTAGGGTATCCAGAAGTCTATCTGCTCTTACGTCAATTTGCCTATCTTGTGGTCAGCATCAAAGTTTCTTTCGTGCTTTGGCAACATTTCCTCATGCTTTTTTCCAACTGCTTGCTCAACTTTCTCTGTTCCCGCTTTTCCTTGTCATTCTATTCCTCTTTCCACTCTCTCAAGGCAACAGCGCGGACGTGGCACGTCTCTGATGACAAGCAAGAACAATTTTTGACTGATGCGCTATATGTTTTACGTCCTAGCCGAGATGTTGTACGTCCTTCCATGTCCGCGTTCACGTCCATGTCCATGTCCACGTCCACGTCCGAGTTACAGTTTGAGTTTGAGTTGTGCTCGGTTGAAAAGTTTAAGCAACGAGCTTGAAGTTTGAACTCTGACCTCAGCCCCCGGTCGGACATAAAATAGCCAAGCACAATTCTGTTCATCTCTGTCTCTTATCCATCTAATGCATTCATCCATGCATATTTCATTGCGTATACGTATTGATTGATGCAAACTTGTGTAAGTAGAAGAATTAGAGATAAGAGCAACAAATATTATACATTTTTAACTTACTAATCGTATATGTTAAGTGATTCTGAGGAGATTCTCATTTAACTTTGGAGGAATTCGTAGATAGAATAGAAAAGAATTATATACTGCTCTGAACTTTGGGCTTCAAGCTGAGTCAAGCTTAATCTCATGACACAATTCCTTATTAGAGATGAACATCAGGACAAGCCGAAGGACATTATGCTGGTCAGTCAATAAACGACAGAAATTTGCTTGCAAGTTGTTAGTGAAACATGCAAAATCCTCGGAGAAAAAAGAAAGAAAAACACGGCCAAGGAGATTGTCGTCAAGAAGCAATAAGAACTCGCCCACCAAACAGAAAGACTGACAAAGTGACCAGCAAAAGTCCCCTTCTTAAAAGAGTTCGACGGAGGAGAACGGGATGGAGGAGAAGGAGTGGGAGTGGAAATTGGGTTGGCTGGATTATGGTGAGCTGCAAATACTAGACGTCTGGCAGCTGGCAACGGCATGTGATGCAACGAAGCAAGAGAGTCCTACACGGAAAGGGGCTGAAGAGGTACGGTAAAACGGTAGGAAAAGATATGCGAAAAGGGGTTAGAAACGAGGCAAAGGAAAACGAGGAACAGGACACATGCACATCAGGCGGCTGATGCTTCCTGCCATATACTTAAGGATTAGAAATTTACTGAAAATACTCTGCTTCTTGTTCGTGTTGTGTGAGAGAATGAGATAGAGCTAGAACTTGGAACATACTCGTAAAATGCAACGACTGCAAGGCAAAAAGAAAAAGTAAAGAGAAAAGAAAAGGAAAAACTAAAAGAAAAGTCAATGCGCAGTCGAAGAGAAGAAACTTGTCAGTTGCCGTCAATCAGGAGACAGCGCCAGGAAGGACAGCTTGCGACCCAATAGAATAACATTGCGACAGTATAGAGCCCAAGGGGAGGGGTGTGGAAGGGGAGTAAGGAAACGTGTGTGTGTGTGTGTGTGTGGGTGTGTGTGGGCGGAATGCTGGCAGTGCCTGGACCTAGACCATTGCAACTTTTGCTCGTCAGCAACAAAAATTGATGTGCTGCAGATGAAACGCCAAAAAGTTTGCCCTCAGCAAGAGCAGCTCAGAGTAGAAGGTAAGGGGTGGGTAAGTGGAAGGGCAGTTAGTGGGGTTGGCTAAGAAAGCAAGGGGAAAAGCAAAAGCAAAAGCAAAAGATTAAAAAACGGAAAAATGTGCATGGCTAAAGAAAAACATTGAAGAGACCAAAGCAGGCGACGAAGCGTCGCCTCTTCTCCACTTTTCATGCTTCTTTCCACCTCCTCTACTTACTGCTTATTCCTTCGTTTCACCTTCTTCGCTCTTCTTCTTCTTCTACTGACAACGACAAAGACGAAATGAGGTCGTCCCCGAAGGATGGCCAAAATATTTTACTGATTGTGTGCAAACTTCGATACAATGTTGAAGTTGTCGTCAACGGAGACGCTAACGGCGACAACGACAGCGACTGTGACGTCGACTACGTCCCTGACTGCGACTGTGACTGCGACAGCGACGACAACGTCGACTGCAGCACAGACGTTGACATTCTCTCTGACAATATTGGGTGATTGCGCAAGATGCAAAAGTGTCAAACGCTGCAGTTCCAAATGGAGTGAATCTAGAGACGAAAAAGAGTGTGACCATTGATTAAACTGAGAGCAAAGTTGGAGGAGTGGCAAAGGGAGGACCGTAGGAGAACCGTAGGAAGCACAAAACACTTAATTACTCTATGATGCTTATTAGCTTTGTTATCCGAGTCTAGGGTAGAAAAAGTAGATACATATTAAGCAAATTTTAATTTCGTAATAGAAGAATAATTTCAACCAATTATTTTCTACAAAATGCAGCACTTCGTAACTACAAATTATAAGTGAAAATTTAAATCAATTACTGACGTATTTATGCAGTTATATTTACCTAAAATTATGTATTTATTTTTGGGTATGACAGGTAGAGTTTATAGGATAAGTAAATGTTTTGTTGCTCATCCAATAAATGTCAGTTTTGAAAAACCATGAGACTCTGTGGCAAATGGCTATGGCAAGTGGAATGTGGAAAGTGAAAAGTGGTAAGTGGTAAGTGGCAAGTGGCAAGTGGCCAATTGTCAATGGCCGATCCGATGGTCGTCTGACATGTCAAATAAATTAATTTGTGCAACGAGAAACGTCAAAACTAATTACAACATCGCAGTCGCTGCTGCTGTCAATTGAACGAACAGACGTCGAACTGTGGTTGCCAAGAAGGGGCGGAGTATATTGGGATTAGGGGGTTGGGGAGGTGCATCTATAGTGTATACATTGGATTTATCGGTGGATAGACAAAATATATTAATGACGTGTCAAAATTAACATTTCATTATACGAATTTATGTGCGCATTTTACAGAGTGCGAATGAAATTGCATTTAGTTTCTGTCTCTTTTCTAATAACCCCTTTCCCTATCCCTCTGTCTCTCTTTCTCCCTTTGAGACTTGATGGGGCTATCAATCTTTGGGCTATCGCAATATGTCTCCTGTCAATCAATCAACATTCGGTCTCTCGACGCCAACAAACTGACCGCCGACTCCAATTGATTTCGTCAATTGATTTTAACACCCATCAGACGTCAAAGCCAAAAAACAAAATGGCGTCATGTCAGTGTGTGAGTGTGTACGAGTATGTTAGTGACTGATGCTGTGTTTGTATGTGTGTGTGTGTTTGTGTGTGTGTCACTGACACGTCAATATTTTATTAAATGACATTAAACTGTCTCTATCGGCTTAATTAATTTATTGTTGCTGTATTGTCGAGTCTCTCTTTCACGCACACACACACACACACACACACACACACACACACACACACACACACACACACACACACACACACACACACACACACACACACAGACACACACACAGACACACACTCACACACAGACATGTCTCGAACTGTGTGTGTGTGTGTGTATGTGTGTGACATTTTTATTATGCAAAATCAATAAAACAGTCTCTCACTCAACTCAACTCAACTCAGCTCAGCTCAGCCAAATGTTCGGTCATGTCCTTTTTGACACCGACAGGCGAATGGCCGCAGGACATCGCGGCTCAGTTTGGTCAAAAAGGCAAAAAAAAAAAATGCTTTAAATTGTTCAATTAATTTCGAGTTTTTTTTCTGACCCCAGTTCCTCCCGGACACCCCTCTGCTCTGCCGTTGCATGCCGCATGTTGCAGCAGCCAAAATGAAAATGAAAATAAAAATGAAAACAACAAAATATACGGTCCCTGACAGTTTGTCAATCGCACTTTGCAGCTACAAATGAGTTCGCGCCACACGCCTACCTTTCCCCAGCCGCCTTCCCGCCTCTCCTCCATGCCTCCTTCCAACCCTCAGTGATCCGCGGGGTCAAAATTCACGTTCAGTTCATTAAATGTGCAGTTAACTTCCTTTTCCTTTTGGAACTTTTTCATTTGGCATCATGTTTCAAATTAATTTCAGAGTTTTTTGAGGGGAAACTGATTAATAAGCAGTCTATGGATTGAATAAGTCGACATTAAATATGTTTTAATACATTTTAAATACTATAAGTATTAAAATTTATTCTAAATCTAATCACAAAATCTGTTGTCTACGTATAATGCGAAAATCTAAACGAATTTTATTTTGGGGAACCCCCATTGATGACTGCCTGTCAGTCGAATCAAACAAATACTAAATATAAATATATATATATATATTTATATATATTTTATATGACTGCCTGTCATTGTCATAGAGGTTTAGTCCAGTGGCTGTCATTGTTGTTGTCCTGTTGATGGAAATTCTATTTAGGATTAATATGTCAACGCATTTTGTATGAATAGCTGCAGAGGTGGAAAAACTTTCAATGCCAGACTCGACATTCACATGAGGAAACTTTTGATGCTTTTGATGTGACGGACAAGTGCTACGCACTCGTGCAAATGGAATGACCATACACAGGGACCACTGAAAGACAGGGTCCAAACAGACAGACAGACAGACAGACGGAGAGAAGGACAGACCAAAAAGGGAGATTGGCATTGAGTGGATCTGACATGTCTTACACTTGAAGTCTGAATGCTCGCTGACAGAATTGGGTGTTGATGAGGATACAGAACTCTATCTCCATCTCCCTCTGCTCTCTACACTTACATACCTTACAGGTGAGTTCCAGCATGTGTGCTGTACTCGAATTGTCAGCGTTGGTCAAAATGAAGCATTTGAATGACAATCATTTATTTGTTGCATAAAAAAATATTCGGTTTATTTAATTAGTTTGGCATCTGACGCACGACTCGGACATTGACTGCTCTGAATATTGTCGAAAATAATTGATTCAGCTGTCAATCAAGATGTCCGACACAGCCACCAGATTGAGTACCTAGTTGACGTTGAGGTTAACCAAATGCTGGGTATAATGGGTATATTAAAGTTTGCCTAACTCAAGAGTAGATTGAACGAAGTAAGAAACTAGTAAGAAAGCAACCCAAACAGTATTTAATTTAAGTGTTGTAAAACATTTTAGTATTATAGCTTAAATAATAAGTACTCCAAATCAAAGCACCATATGATTGGATGTTAGAGCAGTGTTAAAAGCTAAGAGATAACTTTAGTATTGTAAATAACAAACATAATCAGTCAACCAGTGTTGGTTAATAAGCAAAGAAGGGTAGTCAACAGTTAACACTATACACAATGGATCAAGAACCAAGGGCAAGGGCTGTAAGAGAGCCTCGGGGCGTAGGACAGAGGACAATGAAGAGGACGAGGCTGGGACAGTGGCAGACATAATGCCATAATAAGGCTGTCAACTGTTGACGTTGACATTGTCAACTCACTTGTCAAAGGCTCACATCAAAGGCAGACGACAGATATGTGGATAGAAGGCTCCCGTTTGTTATTTAGCGGGATGTGTGTGTGTGTGTGTGTTTGGGTGTGTATGTGTGGGGTGTGTGTGAGTTCCTTGCGAGTATTGTTGTCTGTTGCTTTAGCTGCTGATGCTTGCTGTCATTGTTGTGCTTCTTGCCCCATTGTTGTTGCCTCCTCTACTTCCGAGGTGTCCGCTGTTGTTGTTGTTGCTGCCCCTTGTTTTGTGGCTTGTTGAGGCTGTTGATGACGTCCGATAACAATGTCGACTGGTTGCCGCTGATTAATTCGCTTCAAACTGGAAAACAAAAGGACTTTTCCGATAGCCGCAATCGTAGCTGACAATCGACAGCTTTCAGCGTAATTACACTCGACAAACTGCAAGTTCGTGCCAGTTCGTGTCAAGTCCGTGCATGTCCGTGCAAGTCTGGTCAGCTGAGCACTGATGCTATTGCTGCTGCTACTGCCTAATTAACATTTTAGTCCCAAATGAAGATGACATTTATTGAGTTGGGACAACTTGCAACTTGCACGGATTTCACAAACGCAAACGGCTTTAGTCCCTACCCTTCACCCCTTTCCCTCTCACCTTCTGTCTTACCATATCCCTGTATGTGATTAAAGATGTCTTCCCCATGCCTCGATGCTGCTCAGCTTTGTCTCTCTGACAATTGGCTTTTTCCACCCACTCTCGGAGAAGCGTTTGATTAGCAACTCGTCGGACTTGCGTATAATCCACGCACCTTGAAATGTCCCTAAGCGGAAACCCCTTCGCTCTCCTCTCTCTCTCCACTTCCTTTGCTCCCTGAAGAGGCAAACTCGGCAGAAACTTGACATTAATTGTCCAACGGTTTTCGCTAATGCAACAAATTGGCTGTTGACGCCAAATCTTCAATTCTCAGTCAGACCAAAAGGACCTTATGCAGTTGTGTCCTTAATGACCTCACTGCTGTTTGTTGCCTGACACATGAGCAGCTAATTATGAGCTGATGCTTCTTATTGCATATCCTGTGTGGGCGGGTGTGCGTGTGTGTGTGTTGTGTGTGTGAATAATTTGAACTGATTTGCTTTAACAAGCGTAGCAATAAGTTAAATTTTATTGAGGACAGAAATAGGAACTTTTTAATCTAAATAAATTACTAAAGTGAATGAAAGAGAATATATTTAACCAAAATATTGATCAAAAATCCAAATCTTATGCCAAAATGTATATCAGATTCAAGGTGTATAAGATAATAACTCTCTAAAAACCTCAAAATCTTGTCCTAAATAATTATAACCCGTTTTCAGTCGTATGCGTTTTGTAGCATCACTTTAAGTTGTAACCTAAATTGAAAGCGTTTTTCAGCACGACACACATTTGCCAGTCCAGACGCACACACACTAACACACACATACACACACAAGGCATCTATAGAGATTTACGCAGACGAAGACTTGAAACAGACATGGAACTACCCCAACTAAATTGTGGCACGGGCAGCACAACAGTTGCAGCAGACGCTGGTTGAGGTGCGGTTTAGAAATAAGGCAAACAAAACAAATTGCGAACAAAGTGCGTCCTTCATAGTCCTGTGCTTCTCCCTCGCTCCCCTCGCCGTTCAGTTAAGGGAACTGTGTGCGTAGTCCTTACGAGCTCAGGGCGTGTTTATTATAAACGGGAGAACAGGCGAACGAGCGAACGGGCAAACGACAGGCGTCCTTTTGGTCCAAGTCCTTGTTCGTTGTCTTGGCAAGGACAATGAACTTGTCGCTTTCATCGTCGCCGAGCTCGTCAGCGTTGAAGTCAAATGTCAGTCAAAGGCGACGACGAGAACAAGAACAAGAAGATGAAGACGAAGCAGAAGGGGAAGAAGGAAGGGAAGATGAAGCATATTTGGAGCCCTCAAGCAGCTTGAAGGATGTCAGTCACACGACAAGCGACGGTCCTGGCATAAAGGATGATGGATGAATTTGTGATTTGCAGGTTAAATAAATATGTCTGGTCTATGAGGAGACCTGGAACTGTATCGTGGACTGGGCCTGGACTGAGACTCGACTCTGACATTGCCCGGCTGCTAAAGCTAATGAAGTGATTAGTGCAACGCCTCTCCTAGCAGCATTGCTCATTAGGCAAGAAAGGAAAATATAGTAAGGGAGGAGTCAGGAAAAGAGAACTAATAAATAGTTCATGCCTGTGATATTTGTATTTTCCGCTTTCGAAAGAAAAAACACATCGACGGGAATAAAATGAAGCACTTTCCATCGATCACAAATATTAAGCACATTTGTTATTAAGGTTACACTTTCCAAGCACCCGTACCATCCGCCCCATAGCTCTGAACCACCTAAAACCCCCGCACCACACAACAAAAAACTTCGCCAACTACTCAAAGTGTGGGTGAAGTTTGGATTGGGGATTTTTCCTAGTCACATATGTGTCTGTAGATGCAGATAAATATGTGGAACGTGCATTGGGCAAGCGACTCAGAGAAACTATATGGAAGTAGTGGAAATCGGGGTTGCGGGGAGCTTGTAGGAAAATTGAGGAAGCTGTAGGCAACTCTGTTGTGGGCGTTTGCGGGTCTAATCAATTCCAATTAGCAGTCCAGCTCTCTGATGTATTCACAGAAATTATTATTTATCATTTGGTTATTTGTTATTTATCTCAGACATAATTCGTCCGCTTTTCGCTCTTCTTGCTCTTTTTCTATGCTATTTAGTTTTTCCTATGCAAGGTTTTCCCGCTTGTCCAGGCTCAATCTTTTATGTCCAACCATATGGATAATCGCGTCCCATAAAGACCTGATGACTGAAGATAAATGTGTAGGGATAATGACAGAGGTGAGCTAAGAATTTATCTATTACGTCCTTGGACTTATTTATTCAACAAATTGTATAAGATATATAAGTGTAACAACTTTAAAATGTAAATCATAAACTTTATTTTTCAGATTCTTTATATACTTTTCCGTTGCATACTTTTTAGGGCACTAAAATTAAGTTATCTAAATATTGTTTATGTATTTCGAAAGGGATTTTCTAAGTACAGTTTATATTCTATTAAATTTAATACAATTTAAAGTCATTTACTTAGAGCAGATACTAGTCCTAGCATAAGTACTAGCTGCTTAAGCCAATCATAAATATTGAGCAATTGACAGACCGCGAGACGTGAGTCAACATCTTAAATATCCCAAAGGATACGTCACAGTCAGGATTCGTTATATTGTACAATGTACATATGTGTATGCAACCTTATTATGTATTATAATTGTTGTCGATGTGCGTGTGTGTGCGTATGTGTGTGTTGTTGTAAGTTGTTGATGGGGCTATTAATTAATGCGTCATGGAATGACAAACCCAAGCCCAAGAAAATTTATGAAGATGTATTTACTAATACACACAAACCAACACATATACATATATACTAATATACATATATTATAGTGTGTGGGAGTGTGTGTGCGGTAAAAGCATATTTATGGATTATGGAGGGTATAAATCTGAGCTGAGTTTTATCAGCTGAAACACTCAACCAAACTTAGAAAAATTCTCCCTTCCATAAGATGAAATGATGATGGAATATGCGTATTTTTTTAATTAGCAACATTTCCCACAGATTTATGAGTGTGTCCTTAGTCCTTCGCTGGACGTCTTTGATTTCTCTTCCTGTTTCTGTATGTGTGTGTATGTGTGCTTGTCTCTGTATGTGGGTTTTCCGCATTTTCGCACTCTAATGCGCATCGTTTGGGGACTTTTGGGAATTATCTGCAGACGTGCCAATGGGCCAATGATTTATGCATTCGTTTAATTGAGAAGTTCGAGACTTTGACGGCAAATCCTTGAAGCTTTGATTATAATCGCACCTGAGCAGCAGCAACAACAACAACAACACTAGCAACAACAACAGCAGCAGCAGCAAAAGAAAAGTAATTAGACGAATGTTGAAGAAAAATCGCATGGAAATCGAAAAATAAATAATTGAGATGATAATTCCACATAATTAGCAAATCTCGAGTGATGATTTTCAATTATTATTGGCGTTCAATTCCTCTTCTCCCTTTATTCCTCTCGCTCTACCTCTCTCACTCCTTCATCCCTTTTTCTGCTCAACTTAATGCCAAGATTTTGCGTTCCTCATTTTGATTTTCCTTCCTTTTTTACTGCCCCATTGCAAAGTTTTGGCTCGCATCTTAATTAATTCCTGTTTGATGAAAAACACTTTTACAAATTAATGTCGCCCAGGTAAAGTTTTACCTGTTCGGCATTTCCTTCAGGTCCTTGTCAGGACTTTGATGACCTCCCCGCTAGTGAAGTCCATTTTGTCAACTTTTCACAGCGAATTCAATTTTTCTTCATAATTTTTACCGTGTGCACACATTGAATACGTCCTTTCAATCAAGCCCCGAGTCGAGTCCTGGCTCCCAGGACTCGGCACACAACAATCGTTCGTGTCCGTGTCCGTGTCCACATTCACGTCCACCTCAGCGTCCAACTGTCAGTCAAGTACCCGACACTCAAAGACCAACCTTCCCTCTCTCTTTCTCTCTCCCTTCCTCACTCTTCCTCTCTCTCTCACCACCTCCCTGCCCGATCCTGTCGCACATCGACGCATCCACACGTCACTCCCACTGACTAACTGTCTGTCTCTCTCTGTCTGTCCTTCACTCTCTTTGCCCTTCTCTTCGCCTCTCAGTCTGTCTGTCACTTCAGAACTTTATTCGCAGCTGAAGCTCATCCTTCGCCAGGACGTTGGGACATCAGAGTGAGGGGAGTGAGTAGAAGTTGAAAGACCCCACATCCAAAGTCGAAGCCAACTCGCTTGAGAGACATTGATTGACTTTCTTAATAGACTTTCCGTCTTGTCAAAATTAAAGAAAGCGTCACGCTGAAAGACCCTCCTCTCCCCACCAAGCACTACCTCTTCCTTTCATCTCCATGTTTTGTGGCAACTTGTGTGTTGTTTCTGGGTTAAACTGAAAGCTGACAAACCCACATAAATAGCTCCATGACTCTAAAAGGCATAACGAATTTAGTTAGCACTACTAAATTTAGCACAAAGAAAGGAAGTTTATATATAAATGGAAGTATACAAGTATAGATAAACCTCTCAGTTATTTTCAAACGATACTTAACTATATAGATCTTTATAGTTTCAACTTTTTCTGTTTTGTAATCTTATAATCTGCTGAGAATTTATTTTTAAAAATTCCCATGTGCACACTCATTGCTGAATCGGTGAGGGCTTGGCTCTGGCTAGAGGAGGATTGAGAATTGAGAACAGAGAGACTTGGTAACTAGCTACAAAAGCCGCTTATGAATTATGACACTTCAATCATATTAATTGCCAATAAATCAGTGAATGGCGAGAATAAAGAGCGAAGAATTTGCGCCTTCTACTTTGCTGTGGAGGAGGCACAGACTGTGTAAGGGAAAGGGAGAGAAGAAGAGAACAAAAGCTGCCGCCAATCATTCAGATTCCCCCCAAATTGGCCAACATTGAAACAGACAGCATAAAGCTGCAAGCGAATTGGAACAAGCTCATGCCTGCTTCGACCTGACAGATCTTCCATCAAACGTGCGCTCACGTCAAACGTCAAATCGACATCGTGAACAAGACAGAGACTGAGAGAGAGAGGGAGAGGGAGAGAGAGAGGGAGAGAAATAGAGGTGCTAGAGGGGAAGTGTTGTGAGTTATGACGAGGACGTGCGCAAGTTGATCCATCAAATTGTTCAAATCCGATGCCAATGCAATCGAAAGACTACGACGATGAGTACCAAGCCATGTCTTCAACGTCACCAGACATGACGGATGGTTGTGACTGTGGCCGACACCGAGGCCAACACGAACATGGCCCAATGATGACCAAAGCACTAGACACACAAGAGGGGCTGTCGTATGTATTAGAGGGAATAGCGTATTGCCCTCCTAGTCTCCATGCCATTTCATTTGGGGCATGACGAATGCCTCATGCCACAGAGATTATTTGATTTGTCGCCTCGAATGCAAATACTCGTGTGTTTGTCCTAATCCATAAATAACTACACAAAATATGGCATAGGAATTGTATAGACAACAAGATTGATCTGGTTATACTCATGCATAAGACGAGTATACCTTTAAAATTAAGTACGTAACTTAAATATTATAGTTATAGATAGGAAATGTTACTTATCTACTAGATAGGTCTTTAGTTATAAGTTTATGAGAGTCGAATTTAGTGATAAATTTAAAAATGGATTCAGTTTTATTTTATATAATTTTTTTTTATATATATTAAATTTTTACTAATTTAATTCATAGATAATTAGCTACTTAACTGCTCTTTAAAGAGCTACTAACTCAATTCTATGTCTTAGTTGTTCATGTTAAAATACACCCATTTACCGACTCACGTATCGTAACCTTTAACCCCGAGTTCAACTCTTTAATACGCACATTAAGCAGATTTCGACATACTTTAAAGGCAGACATTACTATACAGTGAAATCGATTATTGATTTCTCGCTCTTGGCAACTCTCAATGGCAGCCTAGTTTGGCGGTGAAAAGGAAAAGCAGGAAAAACGTACACAAAACAAACACACACACAGCGAATGGCGGTGGGCAAAAAAGAGATGAAAAAAAAACCAAAACAAAAAGGAAAAGCAAAAAAAAAAATGTAGAGTATGGAGAAAAAGGGAAACGGCTGCCGACCGGAAACCGGCAACTGGCAACTGGCAACTGGCGCCCGCAAATGAAGGACGAAATTGGTTTGGTTTTTGCATGTGAAATTCACACAAAATCAACAAGTTGCCATCGGTTCGATGAATGGAACAAAGCAGCCGAGAGTAGGGAAAGTAGGGAAACAGAGAAAAGTGGAAGAGGAATGGGGGGGGAGAGCGGGTGAGTAGAGGAAATGGAGGGTCGCACTTGTGCTCTTCGGTCGAAGCCATCAGACGAAAGGCAGACGCTTCACAAGTCCCAGTCTCCTTTACACACGCACACGCAAACCAGTCGAGGGTGTGTGTGTGTGTAAATGTCGAGCATGTCGACTGAAGGACAGACAGGGAATCGAGAGGAGAGTCAGGAAACATTAAAACGTGAAAAAAATCGCTAGCTATTTGGGGTTTTTCGCCAAAAGGAAACTGAAACCGAACTGCTAGAAAAACAATTTTTCCTGAACTTTTTGCTTTGTCTTTTTGCGACAACGTTGCCTGCGACTCCCCCTTGGCCACTGCCCCCTACCCCCTGCGCCCTGCCCCCTTGGCAGCCCCTTGTCTCACAATCGCTTTGAACTCTGACCCTCAGCTGTGCACGTCTGCGTGGCCTTTGCCGCTTGCCACACGGCGTGGCATGCGAATTTAATTCCTCGATTTTCTGCTGCGGCCTTGTCCTAGTCCCACTCGAGTCTGTCTCTCCGTCCGTCTCTCCGTCTCTCTGGTTCTGTCAGTCTGACTTTCTCTGTGTATATGTGTGTGTGGAAGGCTGTCTGACAGTCTGGAGAAGGAGTAGAAATGTTGTAGGCGTAGGCTCTTGTTGCTGCCACAAGAAACACACACCCACACACACACACCAGAGAATCACACACTCAGAGACCCTGGGAACACACATGCAACAAGCCGCAATTGAAGTGAGATGAAATACCGTTTTTCGGCATTTTATTGTCTCACCTTTCGGGCCACATTCACCTGGCGGACAGACGCAAATTGTTCGGCTCTCAACATGAATTACGACGCCCGATGCGTCATCAATCAATCAAAAAAAGGACCACGAATACGTATACGCCCTGTGGCCCTGTGGCACTTATCGTCCTCCTCCTCTTCATCATCATCATCATCGTTATTCTCTCTTCATGCTTCTCCTTCCTTCCGCCTCCCATCTCCTCTACTTTTCACAGGCTTGTTCAATTGATCTGTGGCTTCAATTTTGAAGCTGGTTTAGTTTTTCCTCTTCTCTGGCTTCGTGTGTGTGTGTGTGTGTGTGTTTGCTCGTCAATCAGCTGGCATGATTGAACATGTTTATCTTTGTCAATTTTTATCATAAATCACACGTTAAACTCTGTAATTTTATAATGTTGCAATTTGTTGCGATAGAATATTTATTGCCTAGACATTTTGTATGCTTTCATTGCACAGTCAGAGCGAAAGAGATGGCTTATGATGGACAACTACAAAATGTACAATTTTAATTAATTTATTTATATAAGAGAGAGTGTTTGTAGATATAGTTTTGAGACAATAAAGCTTCTGTGTCAGTATATAAGTGATTCAATACTTCAGTGAATGCTAGTTCTTTAATTTTTAGAGCAATACTTATCTACCCTTTGGTCCCAGTTAATACCAGACAATTTCTTCTAACAATTTAACTCTTGTTCAGCTACCGTTCACATGCTGTCCATGTAATCGAGTCGTGATTTTGACATTCCAATTACCCAACAATAACAATCACAATAACAACCAAAGCTAAAGCTAACAGCTTACAACAACAACAACAACAACAAGTTTGGCTTACAAAAACAGCTTAAACGCGTGGGCCGATTTTATTTGCCACGCTGATTACCACCAACGATATCACGTTTATTGGGGGCCCCCTGGGGTTAATTGTATCTCGAAATGATTGCCGATTAAGCGATCAGCGATCAGTGGTCCCTGCCACGCCTCCTCATATACAGCTATAGCTGATGGACAATTTAAACGCATATTTAGATTAAAAGCTGCGGAAAAGCACATTTTTGTGATTTACGATCTCATTGGTAATAAATCAAGCTAAGATCGAAGCGGGTTAAGAAAAGTCTGCATCGGAGCTCGAGTTGCCAAATTTGCCGTAAACTGAGTTTGCTCTTTTACACTTGGCAGCAAGTGTCAGGGGGCATTAGAAGACCTTCTCTTCTCAGCTCCAGAGACTGGTAATTTGAGATCCCCGACAGGATGACAGAGGAGGAGATGGGGAGAGTATGAGGGAACCCGCAAAAAATTCGGTAGCACATAAATTCCTTGTCGCTAATCGGAACTTCATAAACGTCAGCAAATTGAAGAAGTCTCCCGATCCCGATCCCAATCCCTCTCCTTATCCTTAACTTGTTTTGCAGCTTCCGCGCTTAACGTTAGTGCCCAATTCAGTTATCGGTTTCTCCTTTGTTTGGGGCAACTATTTTGTTGCATCTCCCATTCCATTTCATTCTCTGGTTTTTGTTTTTTTGTGACTACACTTTGATTGGGTGTCGTCTGCGTTCAGTTTGGCGTGAAATGTCCGAGGGAATTACTTGATCCGATGTCACACTTGATGAACGAGCAGTAAATTTGTGCCATGTGGATTTCAATGTCGTATCAAGTTTCAGCACAACCCAAAATGCAGTAAAGCACAGATAAAGGAAGCCGAGTGCAAAGAGAATAAAAGTTTTTTACTCTTTTCCTTTCTACCTCTCTCTCTGCCTCTCTCTCTGTCTCTCTCTTGCTGTTGTTAGTGGTTAAACAGTTGATTTGCCTACAAAAGTATTTGATTTTTTACACTTTCGATACTTATTTCACTCAAAGTGATGTACGAAATGTAAACATTTTGTGGTTAACTTCTCTGATTAATCAACTGTCAATTGCATTGTCACAGTTTGCATTCAAATTAACCTCAATGTGAGTAACCGATGAGGTACTGCAATGCCAATGAAGACTGTGGCATGCGTTGCATATGTTGCATGCCTCGTTCTGTCCTCGGACTGTCCTGCATTGTTAATGTCTTCGTTTAGCATTTAATTTAACTGCGGTCATTCAGGGATAAATTGTCAGTTTTTCCCACAACAAGCATTCAACAATGCTCGAATGTGAGTTCTCCTTCGAATCGTCCTGCTTCTGGTAGTGGTTCTGGTACTGGTCACATTTACCATGTGATGGATTACACGGAATGCCATTCAGAGGGAGGCGGGCAGCCTGACGACAGACGTGCGATGGCGTTTGCTCCTGTTGCTGATGGCGATGCACAACTCATAATTCACCCGGATAACAACACGAGGCTGAAACCATAGTAGGAGTTGGAGTTGGAGTTGGAGTCGGTGCTGTGTCCTGCTGGGGTGTGAGGGGAAATTCTGTTTGCCGTTTGCATTTGCTGCCGACTTCTCTGCTGACGTTTTGACACCATTTTCGGTGCGATGATATGGCATTCATCTTGACAGGCATAACTGCCGCCTGATGCCTTCTTCATGTCCTGTGTCCCGTGTCCTCTGTCCTGTGTCCTGCCTCATGGTCATGATGATTTACTCCACACTTTTCCCACTCTCGCGCGCTCTTTCTCTCTCTCTCACTCTCCCTCTCTCGACCATTTGTTTGCGTGTGAGTTGTTTTCGTGATGCATTTACGTCACTTACTTGAATGTTGCAACGCATTTTATGCCACACACACACGCTCACACACACACGCACTCACACAGACACACGCATGACAACATAACCTCACTTGGCCGCACTCGCAAGGACATCACTGACGGAGGGGCCATGGTCGAGGGATGTGTGGACCCAAAATGCCTGACTGAAACATGTTGCGTCGTCACCAGCAACTGGCTCCAACCAAAAAATGTCCTTGACACTTAATTCACGCTGCATTAATGCGAACTGAATGAAGTTGTTTCCTCACGCACAGTGGCACCAAATTATTTAAAATGGCTACATTTTTACTATAAGGAAAATAAATAATACGTAATATTTTCAATTATAATTTTGACAATTACTAAAATCTTCATAGTATAAGCATGTTAATTAGCATTAGTATTAACAATTAACAGACTTTTAGTTAGCATTAGTATAAGAATAAGGTTGTAATTCGTATGAACATAAGTATTGTCATTAACATTAGAATGTCACTAAAGATGGGATAAGGAGCAGCATTATGATAAGCTATGATATTTGTATAAAAATTGAGAAAATCATTATAATTAATATAAAAATTTAAATGATCAAGCATAATTTATATCAGTATTTTATATAATTATTAGTATTTGAATTGTAGCTTAAATAAATATTAAAATAAATATTATTTCATTTATTTCTAAAGTATGTTTCCGATTTCTAAAATATTTTATTAAACTTTCAAGCATTTTTCACCAATGTGCAGATAAGCCACTCAAATGAGCGAGGGGCTTTCAAAAACTTTTAACCTCAAAACACTTTTCCAAAGACCATGGATGTCTAACACTAACCGTAACCCAAAAACCCATGTGTCCACACATAAACGCACTGTAATATTGCGACACCATGCAACCAACACATGCGTTACTCTCAAAAAAAGCTCGTAAATTACTGGACAATGCTGGCTGCAACATTCGGGGTGCAAGTGTGGAGAAGCGAGTGAAGGCTGCTGGCAAATATAAACATCAACGTAACAACAGCAGCAACAACAACAGCAGCAACAACAACAGCAGCAACAACAACAACAACAACAACACTCATCGCTCATGTTGGTGATGATGCATTTTGCGGTCTGTCACACAAAATGCAATTTGACGGAGCTGTGCAAAAACAGTTTTTCAAGCTATCAACCAATTTGGCCACGGCTGCACGCCGGACCACTGTACTCACTGTCCTAGTGTCCCACTGTCCAGATGGCTCCCTGCCTTCGGCTGTATCTCCTGCTGCCCAATGGTGACATGTGAGTGCTACTGAATGCCATATCATGGTTCAGGCGAGGTTCAGCAGGACGAGCATGTTAGGATACTAGGATACTAGGATGTTAGGTGCCCTCTCCCACCTTCCACTTGTTGTTCTTGTTGTTGATATTCTTGTTGCTGCATTTGTTCACGCACCCACTAAACATTTTTCGCCCGACTCGTAATTTTTTTTTATTGTTGTTGCAGGACATTGGACACAGGACACTGGTAACAGAGGACCAACGTAGAGAGCCGACTACGAATGCGCCTGCTGTTGCCCTTTTGGCCATGTTTTTTCTGCTGCACTAGTATTTTGTATCTCTCTCCCATTCTGCTCCCAGTGAGTGTCTGTGTGTGTGTGTTTCAGTGCGTCCTGGCCGAGTGTTTATGTTGGCGGATTCATGTCGTCACTGCGTGAAATGTGTGGCACATGAAGGCAACCATCCCATTCTACTACATTCTAGTCCTATGTCCAGTCGTCCTCTGTTCTCCATCCTTCGTCCTATGTCCTATGTCCAGGCTAGTTTTGAAATTTATGTAGCGCTCGTGAGTTGGTTTATTTTTTGGTGGGCCACTGTTCAACAGCATGACCATTAACTGCCATTGTCCGAGTGTGTTCATGTCACAGAGACAACCAGAGAGAGATAGACAAGAAAAGAGACAGCTGGAGGCAGTTGGAATAGGAGTAGTAGTAGCAAGAGGAATAGCAGTTCTCTCTTCTCCTCCTTCTCTTCTCCTCTACTTCTCTCCACTCATCTCTTCATCATTTCAGCTTCAGTTGATGGCACTGCTGTTGATGCTCGTAAATGTCAGATGCGCGTGTTCGCCTGGACACTAAATGTCTTCAGCGGCAATTACAGCAGAGTACACTGAGAAAAATTGTATGAAGTTATCTCGAGTCACAACTCCTTTGGTTCACGGCTTGAATTAAAAGTTCCATTTAGCTTAATATATTTGTTTTGTGTACTGATATTATTGTAACAGTGTATTTTTAGCTATTTTCTAGCTAAAAGTCAATCATCGCGCAGCAATTAAATAATATTCAACTGGTGACTGCATTCGAAGCTTGTTTCGAGCACAAATCCGTCATGAACTGCTTTTAGCTGACTCAGTTTCCACTCCAAGAGAGAGAGAGTGGGAGAGGGAGGGAGAATGTCTGGAATGGATCATCAATTTATTGCCGATCATCATGCGATGCCAACCCGTTCATCTCGGCTTCAGTTTTGGGTTGGGCATCAAACAAATCATGTCCTGTCACAATATTGACGGTTCCTCAGATACGAGTGCTAAAAATACTTGAATTCTTAACATATTACTTTTGGTTTTGGACTCATCGTAAACCTGTAATCAGAGCTGCCTGTTGCTTTGATTACCACAGAAAAAGAGGAGTAAAAAAATGTAGAAATATGCTAAACATAAACATAATTCAAGCCTTGAAATTTTCCCTTTCCCATTTTCTCTATCATCTCTTAACTCTGTTCTGCAACAAAACGAGTATAACTTTGATCTGATGAATATTTCATGTTGCATAAATTGCCCAAAAGAGCTAGTACACAGAGGATTTTCCCTCTCCATCTCGATATCCCTCTACCCTATCAAAAACCTCCTTCTTTTCCTTTTTGGTAGACAAAAAGGCGAATATGAATTTCTGTTGAATTTTATGTTGCAACTGCAACCGAAATGTACGAATCGAATGACTGAACAAATTGACGTCATTTTGTTTGGATTTACCGTTGCTGATTCCGATTCCGATTCTCATTCCCATTATAATTTCAAAATTATGTTTATGTTGATTATTATTATGATTATGTTTATGTTTGTCTTTGATCTACTCACAATGCAAATTCCTTTGATAAGCGTTTACCAAAGAAATGAGTTTGCACTTTTTTTGTGCAAGGACTTTGTCACAAAGGAGTTGAGTTAAGGGGTAAGAAATTGAAAGGTTTAGTCGATATTTTATAAATCTTAGAGAAAGAGATACAAAGCTCTAAGTTGTATGTTAGTTAACTCATCAATTTCCTATAAAGAAACTAGACTACCCTTAACAATTTCCAGGGTATTTTACTGTAGTACACTCTACCATAAAGAACTTGTCTAACTTCTAGTCTTGTTTACAGTACGTTACTCATAGAGCTGATTGTCTAATCCAGACTTGGAAGCACTCAATCCTACCCCAATCTCTAATGCCTTCTAAATTTAAATACACAAATGAGTACTCAGAGTACTCCCAGTGTACTCAAAAAAAAAAAACATTTGTTGTTTTTTATTTTTTTGGTGAAATTATGAAATTTTGTACAGTTGATTGACTGCACTTTCAACACAGAGAAGGAGTAGACTGTCAGAGGGAAACCTCAGATACAGATGCAACTGGCAGCTGACCGTGTGCTGCTCCAACCCTGACTCCTAGCCGTGACTGTTGCTTCCTTTGAGTCAAATGGGAAGTAATGGAAGGAGAAGGGGGATCAAGGTGATGAGGTACGTTACATGTGCCCCTCCTTTGTAAGACCGGCTACTAATGGACTTTCGCAATCAGCTGTCAATGATTTCTGTGGCTATTTATTGTATTTTTGTATTTTTGCACAGTGCCAAGTGTCACCGACTTTGCGTCGATTCCATCAATCAATCGCCGTCGAATTATAAATAACCAACGACTCAGAGATGCTGAAACTGACGTTCAAACTGATTCTGACCTGGTCCAAAGCACCAGTTTCTCTCAGCATTCACTCAACCCTCCGACTTATGGTGACGATTTTGAAAAATTGCCAATCAAAGAAACCGCAAAAGAGTTTGCAAGTTTCCCTTCCCTCCCAAACCCTCCCTTTTCTTTCCCTTACCTTCCCATTCCTTACCAATTCCAAGTCACGTTGCAGTTGACATCGACATCAGCTCTCAATTCGGGCCATGTGCCAAAAACAAAGAAATTTCTCAATTTCTGTTATTGTTTGTTTCCACTTCTCCTACTCGTCTCCATCCCCTCTTATTCCCACTTCCCCTCTGTTGACCAGCAAATCACTTTTGATGAATTACACACCGAATTGTGCATTGACAATTGTCCGTGTCAGCGGCAAATTGTTTTGTTGTTTTTGTTGTTTTTGTTGTTTCCTTGTGGGCCACTTAATTGCCCTCGATTGTTGCCACACAATTCATTTGGCATCTCACTCGACTTTTTGGCTATTTCCCGGTCATCAAATGTGCAAATCTTCAAACCAAATCAACCAACATTTTCATTTGAATTCAATTTACGGAACTGCATCGAATGCAGCTGATGTTTCAAGGTCAAACGTGATGACAGCAGAAGATTAATTGAACGGAAATTAAGGTGAACTACAGCTGGTAATATGTAGTTGAAAATTAATAAGAATTACGGTAGAAAATTATATAGAATGAAATTAAATATATAGAGGTTTGTCAGTTTTTCAAATAGATTAATGATTTTAAGTTAATTTGTTTAAACCTATATTTAATATATATTTAATATAAAAACTCTTTCGACTTTTTTCCAATTTACCTCCCAAAGTTGACTGATGTGAAAACTACAAGATCAATTTCATGTGAAACCGAAACGAGATGCACTCGAAAAGTAATAATGGAAGTACTACTAATAAAATTCCACTTGCTTTCACCACTCACAAATCAAATCAAGCTCAGTTGAGTCGAATCGAGTCGGGTCTTATGGCAGCTGCTTATCTGTCAAGTGCAGCGAATCAATCACAACAATTGAGAACTGGCTCGAGATGGAGCTGAAGCCGAAAAAAAACAAGTATCTGTATCTGTATCTGAGAGATACACAGAGCAGAGTGTCATTGCCAGGGAAACAATTACAATTACACATGCAGAGTGTCTGGTCGTCGTGCCAGAGTATCGAATTGAGTATGGTCGCATTATCATTTACATCAAAATCAAAATCAAATGTACAATTTAGAGTGTCTCTCGATAATGTCAATATCATCATTCAACTTGAAGCGCAATGAAAACTGGCGGGAATATCGATGCCAGTTCCAATTCCATCGAACTGTGCCGGATTTCACTCCGATTGACAGGCCTTAACCACAGTCTTTCCCCCTGACCCTATACTCCCTGACCGCCCTAGTGTAGTACAGCTGTAAATCGAAATCAAAATCAAAATCCGCGCAAACAATTGACTGCATTCGCACTCGAGATCGTCATCGTAGCTGTATATATACATGAGTGTGTGTGTGAGTGTGTGCGTGTGCGTATGTGTGTACGATTTTACTATATACAAAGTCACATAGTCACTCAGCCGAACTCGATGCCATCAATGTCATTATCAATATCAACAACGTGATTGGACAGAAATACCTCAGAAAAAATGCTCAGGCAATGAATTGATCTTGCCCCATCCTCAATTTCCTACACTTCTTGCCACTCTTCCTCCCTCTTCTCATCTCTCTTCTTTCCTGTCTTCTCCCTGTGGCAACGCCGTCGTGTAAACACAGACGCACTAACTGCACTCAATCAAAATTTTGATTATTTTGATTTGGAAGGTGCTTCAGACGCTGCGCCGCTTGCCCATTGATAAAGCCACATCGAAGTCAGAGCCAAATCTAGAGTTTAAGAGCCAAAAGCCAAAAGCAGCTATAAACATAAACATATATACACTTATACATATATATATTTGTATACGCAACGTGTTGAGTATTTACTCGGGACTCGGAGCCTATAATAACAACAAATGAGACTAGACCCAAACCGAAACTGAACCACACACTGATCACGAAGTATCTTCCCAGTGGTGCTGATGCTGAGTCTGGTGCTGGTGCTGGTGCTGGTGGTGCAGCTGCATCTCAATCTGCTTGTCAGCGCAGTATCCATATCCATGATATTCGTGGAAGTTCCACTTGAGCGCATCAATTGTAAGAGAATACGAATTTAATTGCAGAACACAAACATTAAGCGAAGATGAATGCACCAACAGCACCACTGTGCATCCAGTGCGGTGTAGTACCACTGTGTGCTCACAGATGGGTGTGGAAAAACAGACGAAGAAGAAGAAGGAGGAGAAGAGGGAGGAAGGGAGTGAAGGCGAGTAGAGTTTTCAGCAGAAAGAAAATACTAATGTGTTGAATCGTGTTAGTTGGGAATCTATTTATGCGACTTGATTATAATTGAATTATGCATAAATAGTTCAAGTGAAGAGATTAGTAACTACAAATATTTCTGAGCATTATTTATAGATGAACTTTGTTGGAAATAGATATAGAGAAATTATAACATAATATTCGAGTCTTTACAATAACATATAATATATAAATTACTGTCATCAAATTTAAATAAGTTAAACTCATATTTTGATTGATTCAAATAGCTCATGACATTTCACTTCTGCTTAAAATGAATATAAATCGGAGTCGATAGAAAAAAAAAAAAACAAAAGAGGGGAGAAGAGAGAAGTGAGAAAAGCTCATTAACCTTTATTGTGTGCTCTTATAATAACTATTTATTTGTGCACTTGAATCACGACGAATCGAACGAATTTTATACTCCAACTCGTACTCATAGCAAGAGCAATGGATCAAGTGCCTCGAAAAAACACAACAAACTGGGAATGGGAGCGGGATTGAGTATCGGAATGAGAGAGAGAGCGGGGATCAGTTGCCGATGATCTGTCATATGTGGCCCATTGTATTTTAGCTGAAACTGAACTCGTTTTGAACTTGAAGCTTGAGAGAGTTGTGGAGATCGACATGAAACGTGTGTTTGATTTGTAATTTTGATTGATTGATTGCTTGACGCGATGCTTGTTTCAAGTTTGAAGTAATGATATTTCGATTTTTGCGACTAAGAACTTAGATAGACAGAAAGAAAGAGAGAAAGAGAGAGAGACGGGCTCTGAGCGTGATATACAAATTTGTGAATTGGTTCCCACAAATAATGACATTGCGATATTTGTTCCCAGCAGCACACGCATAAAATTGACAACAGGGCAATGTTGCCACGTCTCACTGTTGTCTTCCAGCCTGATTGACAACTCACTAAGACAGAGACAGAGCGTGGCAAAGAAAGAGACAGAGTAATGCTCTCGATCGCTGCCTGGTGCGTGACTTTCAGCCCAAAAAAAAAGAAAAGAAAAACTGAAACAGAAAAGCAAATATTTTGCATCCCAATTCGTATCCGAATCTGTATCCGAATCCTGACCAGACTAATCAACAATGCATCGATATAAAAGTGAGACTTGAAGTTTTTGTGAAACGCCGTCAGCTGATGCTACAGATATCAACCATTCCATATATACACCACACATACACTAACACTCCACTCACTCGTCTGAGTCTGCCCTGGAATCTGAATCTCTCCCTGACTCTGCTTTCAGTCCACCGATGTGTCGTCGTCCTCGTTGTCTGGCGCTATATCTTTAGCATCTTTGGCCATAAATAAGCGCAGACAGTAGAATGTATCGCTCGCAAAAGGGCTTTAGCTTCAGCTTCAGTTTCGACTTCAGTTTCGACTTCGACATTCGAGGAGTAACCAAGTAGGCATCAGCGCCTACTTCTTCTCATCTCTCTTACTCTCTTTATCCCTCTCTCTGCTCCCCTTTCAAGTCACGTGCATTTGCATCCGAGTCGAAGGCGAAGCATTTCGCACTGTCGATGGCAGATTGGTAAAACTTTTGAAGTTGATTATTTTAGGAGCATGCAAACCAAGTAACACTCCCTGAAAATAGACTTAAACTAAGGAGAGTACAGTTTAAATTGAGACTAGAATTTAATGTACTTCATTTAAATTTAGGTCAAATTATTATCATAGAAAGAAGATGTGAGAAGATACTAAATTTGGGGATGACAACTGAGTCTACTACTAAATTTTCAGATTTGCTTTACATCTTTTTGGTAACTAAATCTTTTAATTAAGCCAAACTTGTTGAACTTTCTCTTCGTGTGGAAAAGAAGAAGAAACTGAAGACAGTGCAAAAGTCAAAGGCAACTTTCAGTGCTACCAATCAGACAAGTTGTTAACAGATTTCCACAGCCATGAAATTCAAATCCGAAATTCCCTATACCAAACCCAAATTCAAATCCTAACCGAATTCGTATCTGACAATTTGGCACCGAGAGCAAAGAAATATCGCAAAATGCCAAACAAAACTCGTGAACTGTCAACATCAAGTTGGAGTTGGATCTAGAGTTGGAACTGGAGTTGGAGTTGGACTTGGAGTTGGAGCTGAAGTTGGAGTTGGTTTGCGTGTATGTCGCTTGGCTCATATCAGTCAAGACGAATCTCTTTTGGAGCCCAGGAACAAGCAGACAAACACCAAACAAAAAGACAGACAGAGGGACGGAAAGAGGGACGGACAGAGGGACAGAAAGTGAGAAGCCGCTGAGAGATTTTAATTACATCTGCAATGGTCTGAAAATTGGGAATGGGTTATAGGATTGCCATAGGTATGGGGATTGAAGTTGGAGCTGGAGCTGGCAATTATTTACATTAACACGATCACAACTCAGAGACACTGCACATGCATCATCGTGTCGATCGAGATCGCGTCTTCAGTCTCCCAGCTTCGAATTGGAGTTGGAATCGGAGTTGGAGTTGAAGTATCCAAGTTACAGATTCTTTTGGCTGCCTTCGTCTGGGTTGTATGCATATTAATTTATTGGAATCATGTTAGTGAGTCGATATTGATACAAATCCATTCTCGATCGAACTGCTGCGATACGAGTAGTGTAGTGCCTTCTCTTACATGGCACATCTTACAATTCTTAACTGAGCACATGCTGTGGCACAGACACGAGGATGCAACACAGCAGCAAACATTACAAATCCTGCTACCAAACTGATCTCAACCACAAACCACACTCTTTTTGGCCACAAATCTCCCTCCCGACTCCCTTCCCGCAAATCGCATGTACTGCGATCGTATTGAGCTTTAATCGTTGGGCTAAAACCAAGGCTTATATCATGCAATACCAATGGACAGAATGGACAAGATCGGACACGATCGCATAGATATCGGACAGCTCCAAAAGACGGGAAGCAACTGCAACAACTTTGGGTACTGCAGAAGCAGCTGCTGTGGCATGCCACATTTGATGGTTGCTGTTTTTCTAATTAAATGGAATCGATTAAACATTTGATTTACTGCCGCACACACACAAACACACACACACACTCACTCACGACTCCCTCATCATTAAATTCTACAAGATTTATTTGAGTTCGAGTGATCGCGAATTACAGCATCTTTTTGATTAATTAAATCCCAAAGTTTCTAGTTTTTCTTAAAACTAATCAAGGATATAACTTTGAACTGCTTCTAACTCTATCCCCTATGATCATGGTAGGACTCAAAGGACCGGCTTTAAAGGGGTTCAGAGTATATTAGGTGAAAATCAATCCTAAAGTCTTACTTTATTGTATTCAGATTCGCCTTCATATCAAAAAGACAATTTGATGCCACTCCTACTTTCTATACCACATCTGTAGAGTTTTCATGCGCTTCACTTTCTTCTGGACCTGTAGAATTGCATACATCAGAGCTTCGGCGGTGGGAGGACAGCCGGGTATATAAACATCTACGGGAATTATGCGATCCACACCTCGCACCACTGAATACGAGTAGTGATAGTAACCACCGCCATTCGCACAGCTGCCCATGGAGATAACCCAACGCGGCTCTGGCATCTGATCATAGACCTTGCGTAGTGCTGGCGCCATTTTGTTGGTCAATGTGCCAGCGACGATCAAAAGATCCGTTTGCCTAGGAGACGCACGAAAAACCACACCAAAGCGATCCATGTCGTAGCGTGGAGCCGCAATCTGCATCATTTCCACAGCACAGCAGGCCAGGCCAAAGGTCATGGGCCACAGCGAACCCTTGCGTCCCCAGTTGATGACGTCATCCAAGCGGCACATTGTCCATTCAGTCCAATTTTTCTGGTCTCTACCGAACGGGGAATATCCCTGCTTTGGGGGTACTCCGCACTTGTCCACATCATGCATAGTCTTCTGTCCTCGTAGCCAGAGGGAACTTATCAAAGGCCCTAGTTTACTGGGCGTGGCAGCTTTGCTTGCTGCCCGATGTAGTGCACCTAAAGCCAACATTCTGATCTTAGTGGAATCTAAAGTTGCGTAAGAAATTTACTGTTTTCGTTTGCAGCAAAATGTGCTTAATTTTTGAATCTGTTCTATTGACTTTTGGAGAGTCAATGGGGTGATTTAAGAACTGATTGTCAATAGGAACAAAGTGTGCTATGATTTATGGGACTTAAGACATGTTTATCTAAGTACTCGATACTTATTATCGAGATGAGTAAAATGTGCGATTTTTAACAGAAAATTTTAAAGTTTTCTTGACTAAAAGTCCCCAAATTTCTTTAACCTTTACTTAAACTTCAACATTTCTTAGAATTCTGAGCTTTAATTTGCAGTTCCGTTAGCAAACTGTTGACAAGTGACAAACTGAAACTCCACCTTTATTTTTGGGAGCAATTTCGTCACGACTTTTGTTTTGGAAAGAAGAAGAAAAATTAGAAACAAGGCGAGAAGAATTTAGTCATTCAGTTTGCGTCATGTCGCACTAATAGCGCCAATTAATTCTGGCAACCTTTTTGTGGCATGATGAAAAGTTTCAACACATCTTTGAGTCGAATTGATTAAAGTGGGCGTGGCTGGGAGCAAACAATCTATAAAAATTATTGCATCAAATCACATAAAATTCCATTGGAAGCGGGGGTAAGAAGAGGAAGACAATGACAACACGACACATTGACGTCTGAGTCCGAGTTGAGAGTCGTTTGTTGTTGTTGTTGCCCATGTTGTTGCTGTTGTCGATGTTGCTGTTGCTGTTGTTGCCGTTGTTGTATGCCTAAGCATGCTGGGCATGTCAACAAGCGACTCGATGCCTGGAACTGCCAATGGACCCAGCAACAAGTCAACGCGCGCTGACAGCAACATGAGCGCAACAGCAACATCAGCAGCAGCAACAACAACAACAACAACAGCAGCAGCAGCAACGAAAGCTGAACGATCGTCGATGATTGGGATTGAGATCGGCATCTCGGCATCGGCATCGGCATCGGCATTGGGATCGGAATCGGGATCGGCAGTTCTTGTTGCTGCTGCTGCTGCGACTGTTGCTGCTGCTGCTGTTGGGGCAGAGTTGCTCATCTTCATCTCTGGTTGCTGATCGCACGCACTGAGACACAAACCGCGTGTGTTTTTGTCGCAAATCGCCAGATTGCGATCTCATTAAAGCGAATTATTTGTGTTGCTGCTTATGTTCCAGACTGTTGCATCTCTCACTCGCTCTCCCAGCAGCAACCAGTGCCAGCAACAACAACAGCAGATCTCAGATTCAGGAGCAGGCATTGCTATTGGCTTTGCTCTCAGTCGATTGCTGTTGTTGTTGCTGTTGTTGTTGTTGCTGCTGCATTCGTGATTGTTATCTCGGCAACAAAGTTGTTGTTGCTGCTGCTCTGAGCTGTGCTCTGCAGTCGCCGATTTGCCAATCGTTTAAGCTACCATATACCCAAATGTCATGTTGTTGCTGTTGCTGTTGTTGTTGTTGTTGTTGCTGTTGTTCTTGACTGTAACTGCGAGTAAAATGTGCGATTAACGCGCTGCCATCGCCATAATTTATGCTATGCTCGTTGTCAATAAGTTTTAGGGTTGTCACCCATACCTTGTGTCACACGATCGCTGGCCAAACTCTAAATTAATGCCCAACACTTGAACTTTGACTATCAAGTGCCCAACCCAAGTCTTAATTCAAAATCAGCAAAAACATTCCTTTTTCTCAAACTTGATTTGATTGGAATTATTTATAGCTCAGAGTAGGAAACCAAAATAAATTGTATGAGTCAGAGAAATCATAGGAAATTTTTAAAAACTATTTAATAAAAAACTTAAATATTATTAAATGAAAACTAAAATAGTCAAAATTAGTAAAATGGTCATTTTATAGCACTAATTTCTTAAGAGCAGATTGTAATACTTTTGTCTCACCTATGTCATATGCTGACCTAAACCTTTGAGTTTGGGACACACTATTAGGGTTAAAAGTAGACAGCATCAATTCTGATGTTGCTGCTGTTGCTACTGTTGCTGCTGCTGTCATGTTGCTCCCGTGTCAGCCACAACAGATGACTTTGGTCGACAGCAACAACAACAACAATAACAGCTCGTGATTTTCCCCGGAGTCTAATCAGTTGGTAATTTGAAGGGCACAGCGAGTGATAGCTAAACATCAGAGATACTTCAGTAACTGCTGTTGACTTATTGCAGGTGACTTTTTTGGTCCAACAGTGGGCTACAGTGGGTAAAAGTGGTTTTCCACTGCTCAGCCCTTTCGCTTTTTAAGCACTTGGCCATTTGTCCGTTTGCCGGACATTTTGGTAAATGAATGGCCAGTGATTTGGCCAACAGTGGAAAGGTGGAGACTTGAGGGTAAAAGTGTCCAAATGAATGAATTAGTTCCTTGGAGAATTTCAGCTTTTGTGGCTGAGATTTGTATGCTGATGGATGAGCTCCATACCAGCCTCAGTTTCTGTCTCAGCCTCAGTCACTCTGTGTATGTGTGTGTGGGTGTGTGTGTGTGTGTATTTGGGTTTGTTTCTTCCGGCTGATCAATTTGCTTTATTGATAATAAATTTAATTTGCTTACAAAATAAAAGAAATGAACGAAAATTAAAGGGATTCTTGCATTTAAATATTTATTTTAATTTGAAATTGAAATATCGAGTTGCGAGCGCGTTGAGAGATTTATGCGTTTGCATCAAACTGTGAGATTAATTGCCACCAATTGAGGCAAGAAAATACAGCAAGTGTAAACACACACACACACACACACTCACACAGGCAAACACACCCACCTTTGGGGAAGTGTGAAGTATCTGTGTGAGGCATAAATATTGATAAATACCTTACAGTTTAATTTGGTTGCGTTGAGCATTTTCCCAGCGCTTTTCCTTTTCCACAACATCCCATTTGGCAATTAACAAATTTTCTTCTGCCACATTGTTGCACTGTGGCATTCACCGCATTCAATTGTAATTAGGCGCTAAATTTGGCAGACTCTTCTGGCATTCCGGCAAACGATCCGAAAATGGGATTCATTCCGAAACCGTATCCGAATCGAAATCCGATTCCGAATCCGATGTGGATGCCGTTGCACGTGTCCTAAAACCTGTTGTTGCTGTTGTTGTTGCTGTTGCTGTTGCATGCCACATGCTGCATGCCACATGTTGCTGTTGTCGTTGCGCATGCGTGGATACTTTGACTTTGGCTAGTTTTCTATTAATTACACTGATTTATGTGCTCATTGTCCATTGTTGTTGCTACTGTCCACTCACTGCAGCTTCGACTAGCCCCATTTTCCTACCCTTTCCCTACCCCACCCCTTCCACCACCCACATACTCCTACTCCCTCATTCCTGTTGTCCATTAGTTGCTTAACTTTTAATGGATCGCTGCTTCGCAACCGAAAAGAAAAGAAATTCGGCAATTTTTAGGCTCAGTCAAGTTGCCATTGTTATCGAATACTTGAGCAAAAATCGATAACAATAGTTTGCAACTTTGTAGATAAATTTGGAGTTAGAGTAACTAATAGAGAGTTTCTCTATGAATTAAAATAATACTTTATTTATTAAGAGGTTTATACTTACTAATACTTAAACGATAAATTTAATAAGGCACATTTTTTTCAGTGTGCTAGTATATTTTTTCTAAGTGTAACTCTTTATACTAATTATGTTAATTTCAACTAAGCAGAACTCTTGTCCATGTTTATTTGTAGCACTCGCTTAATGGGTGCCAAGTGCCAATGATGATGCACTTGGTGCGATAACTGTTTTGACGGACTGTAAAACCATCGACAGCACATTAGGCACTCAGCGTACGCGGGCGGACAATTGATTTGGAGTCGTGGTTTCCCATTGGAGAGAGGTAGAAAGAGGAAGAGAGTGTGGGAAGGGGAGAGGTAGCACAAGAGGGGGCGTGTTTAGGCCACAATTGTGGCCAAAAGGCAGCCGTCACAAGTGGCGATGGATATAATTCAAATATCGACAAACAAATACACAGTCAAAAGATACAGATACAACTAGACGTGCAGATACAGATACAAATACAAATACAGATACAGCTACATCTGCAGCGAATGTTTATTTGTTGGTTGTGCTCGAGTGTAGAATTTGTGACTAATTTCAAGTACGCAACACTCGCCTGCACACCCGACAAATGTGTCAAAAACATTTTAAATTATATACATTGAATTAAAAAAAATTATCTTTTAATAAAAGTTTAAATTATAAAAAATTAAGTTATTTCTACATTAATTATTAGGCTACCTTCCAAATGCCACTTGACTGTTTTGTCGGCTGGCTTTGCTGTTGAATCAACTTAAAGTATCTTGTGTATCTGCTGTAGTTGGCCAATAAATTGCATCTATTTTGCAAATCATAAAAATTATTATTTATAATGCGTAAATTTGGGTGCTTCGCCATGGCCATAAAGCAGTTGGACTCATAAATTGGCCAAGTCATGCCCATGGCCAACACCCCCCCTCTCGGCCATCGGTTGATGCCTGATGGAATCCATGAGATACAATTGTTGAGATTTTCCATGCACGGCAGCAGCAGCAACAGCAGCAACAACAGCAGCAGCAACAGCAGCAAACGCCGACAACTTCGCCACCGCACGAATTGTGCGAAAAAAATTATTTCTGTTGTTTTATTTATGTTTACAAACTGATTTATTCACAGCTCTGTGTCTCTCTCTCCCTCACTCTCTATCTCTCTCCCTCTCTCTCTCTCTCTCTTTCTCCCTCTCTCTCCCTTTCTGTCTCTCTTTATTGCTCGCCTCAAAATTTATTTTGACAGACATGCCTAGCACAAGGATTGTATATCTCTGTATCTGTATCTATAGATGTATCTGTATCTTTGCATCACTGTATCTGCATCTCTGTATGTGCATGTCTGCAGTTGCATCCGTTTCAAATCTGTTGGCATCTGATGCGCGAAGTAATCAAAAAATTGCATTGCCAATGCGACCAGTCATCGTCTTGCAATGTTTTATTGATGGAGAAAATTTAAATGTTGACTCAGCTTTTAAAAAACTTCAAGCCCCAAAAGCGAAATTTACTGAAAATGCTCTAAAAATTAACAAAAGATAAATTTCAAAATAAAATTGTAAATGTATAGAGTACGATCAGTCTTAAAAACTTTAAATTTAATTTAATTTTTAATCAAAAGTTTAATGAAACTAAAGTATCTGAGAGATCAGACCGTATCTGAATTCTCTTTGCAACTCCTTCTTTTTGAATAGCCAGATACTTTGGCTTGTGGCTTCTGGTAATTGATGTCCTCACGGATCGGTCAACCAATGAGCATAAACTGCCTTTTGGCCACGTCGCGACTTAAAAGGAAGCCAATTGAGTGAGGAAACCGGCTCAACGACTTTGGTCAGAATGGTTGGCAGCAAAGACGGTAAAAAAAATGTAACAATGGTAGCAGCTATCAAACTTACAGCCTGGCCATGTATCAATGTCAATGGCTTGGGGCCAACGGGAAGCGGCTCTTGAGGTTGCATGCAACCCATTGGCGGAATAGCAATAGCAAAGTTGGCCATTGTCTGTGCCTCAAACGGGGGCGAGATCATTGCGCGCCTTTCGACCAGGCCCAAAATGTCAAGCTCTTGAGACATTGTGTCCGGTAGCAGCTCATTGGTGGAATCCATGGCCATTGTTTATGCCTATCATACGATCGAAGTGATCGCTATACCTCTCTCTGTCTTCCTCTATCTCCCTCTTTCTCTCACTCGCTTTCTCTATATGGACTTGCCTGTTTGTTGTTGTCGTTGTCAGAATGTAATCGCATGCCAAACAAAAACACTCCATAAGAAATAATAAACAAATCATTTCACCAAGGCGTTGATTCCTAGACAAACATTTGCACAGACAACAAGAGCACCACCGACATAACCGCCAACATCACCACCGACACCACCACCAGCACCACCGACAGAGGCACAGATATACATGTACCGGCTGTTGGCCACCCGCACACGATGCGATATTGATTCGATCGCGAGCCTGTCATCGTATTCAACGAGGTAGGTTGCCAATTCCCTCAGTTCCACCAATTCCCTCACTTCTCCATACCCAATTCTCCAATTCTCAAACCCCAATTTCAACTGAGAGCTGTCGAGCCACTTGATTTGAGTTTTCATAATTGCATGTCTTGCTCGGAAAATTGCACACACAGAGTGTATAAACAGAAAGAGAGGAAAATGTTTTTGGAACTAACGAAAATCGAGTGATCTTTCTCTTTTCCTACAGCACGGGTTAGCCAAGTAGGTTAGTTTCAAATATAGAATAAATGTAGATAAATGTATCCGGCATTGTTTTGAAGTTTAACTACAGAAATCATTTATTTTTACATTAAATCTTATAATTTTTAATATTTATTCCAGGCTGTTCTATAAATTTATCCCCCATTGTACTCTCTTTGGCAATGCTTGGCAATGTCTATCAAGCTGCCAGTATTGCCAACTGCTGTGCAGAACGCAGCGTCGGAATCTTGGCTCCCACAACAACAAAATCCACAACAACAACAACAACATTTACTGTGGATAACGTTGGCTCCAATTCTCGCGCCTGTTGATTGCTTGAGTGCATATGAGTATCGCAGCTGCTGCTCAACCCGACAGCGACGTCGACAGCGACAGCGACTGCAGCGTCGACGTAGTCTTTGTTTAACTTGTGGCAAACTGTCAAAGATATCTCAGCTTGTTGTCGATCCCCACTCCCAACCCTTCCCCCTCCCAATCCCCACACCTAACCCCTTCCCATTCCCCTTTTCTTCTCACTCCCAATCCGATTTCCTACTGGGGTCGATCGACTGTTTGCTGCTTATTCTGTTGTGTGCAGATCGCTTGATTGATGATTTGTTTATTTTCATGTGAGAAATCTCTTCGCACTCTCGTCTCCAGGGGAAGATTGGAAAATTTTCGCCAAAGTGAGCAGAAGTTCTTACTATTTAGAATATAGCCTCCAAATAGCCACCCTAGTGCGAAAGTGTGAACAGCATTGTTTTTTAATTTATGAATTATAATTTATAATTTGTGCTCTACAAATTTTTCGTATTTTTTCCTGAAATATGAGGCCACGTTCTGAGGCAAGTGAGAGAAAATTCCACAATGGTTTTTTTTTTTGATATATAACAGCAATTAAACTGATCATTCGATTGGAATGTTTGCAGATAATACTCATTCAAAGCACAAATTTTGATTTTCAGTTTATCAATCATTGAGCTTTTGCCACAAAAGTGTTGATGGACACGCCTCATATGTGGCCACAGATGTTGCATGGAATATATCAACAAGAAAAAACTCTCGATTTTGATAAATCTCTCAAAAAATCAGTGTATTTTGCGTAGGCAGGAAAAAGATTTAGCAGAAAACTCAAATTTAAAGGTTAGAAAAGTATCTAAATCAAGACTTGAACTTTGAGGTATTGACATTTTCTGATTCACTTTTCTTTCCCTGATTAAAAGACTTGTATTAAGAGTTTTTAATTTCCTTTTTAAGAATTATTATAACTGATTATTTCCTACTCCAAATGATGGTCAACCCCTGTAAAATGTTGCATATTAGTTCTGTTTTATTTAAAATTGCAAAAAAATGGTCCTCAACACTTCCTCTTAATCTTCCAGATCCCAAATGCAAACAGAAGCTGCTGCTTGACCAAGAGGAGGAGGAGAAGGAGGAGAAGGAGGAGGAGCAGAACGCAGTGATAATTGCTTAGGACACATTTCTTATGCCTGTCTCTGTCGGTGACACTGACGCTGACGCCTTCTCAGTCGCCTTGAGCAGCAGGGAAGTGGGCGTGGCAGGGGGAAAGTGGCTTTTGGCAATGAGCAGCTCTTATCAGCGGAATTTTAAAGCGCATCTTGCGCCTGCTAAAAGCGAAAAAAAAGAGGAGAAAACTTGTGACTCGACTTGGACATGGACATGGACATGGGCAATTCATCGTTGGGGTCTGCGGTCTGTCTGAGATTTTTTGGGGTCTGTCCTGGCTGCTAATTCGCTGGCATTTTCTTTATTTTAGCCGTTTTCTCTGATAGCCGTCTTGACTTTTTTCATTTCTTTTTTTCTTCCTCTTTAGCTCTTCAATTGCCGCCTATGTGTGTGTGTGTGTGTGTGTGTCTGGGTGTGTGTGTGTGCCAAGAAATGAAATTCTTGATATCTTTTGTTTGTTGTCACTGCTGACTGTCCTGACGCATCTTTGTCCTTTCGCATCGTCTCTAATTAAAAAAGAAAGTTAAAAAAAATGAAATAAAACCCAAAAAAAAAAACAAGAAGGGAATCCAAATGACCGTACTAATTAGCCTCAAAGCAGCCACATTTGGTATGCTTTTGATTTGTAAAAGATTTGTGCAATCCTTAAGGAACTCAAAGGGCAGCTCCAAGCATGAAAACTAACACACAAAGCGCTGTCATCGCATTTCTTACTACAATAATTACAAGAGTTTTCAAATTGCGATTGCGATTGCATTTTCCCAAAATGAAACGATCTCTGTTCTTGTCGTTTGTAAAACAATTCGAGAATTCTGTAAACATGTCACATGCAACCGAATCAATTTTCGCATCAATTCGTGGGCATTGTGTGAACTAAAATGACAACTTCGACTCCAAGTCCTACTCCTACTCCTGCTCCTGCTCCTACTCCAACTATGGGTAAGAAATGCAGCTCAAAGTGCAGCTGAGGCAGCAACTGGACATGTTCTGAGCAAAGTTACGAGGACGGCATTTAAAACTAACCACAAAACTCAACGTATCAAAAGTGTTCAAATAAAACTAAAAATGTTGACAGTGGCGGCGTTAAAAGGGGTTTGATGTGAAGCTATAGTGTTTCTTAATAACTTATCTAACTTCGAGGAGTACTTATAATCATTAGTTTAATAGCAGTTTTATGCACAGCTCATAACTGATTCAATTTTAAAATTGATTAATTTTTGAATCAACTAATTTGGCCTTTAAATTCTGTAAGTAATACTTTAAGCACAACTTAACAGCAGCGTACTGCTTCCTTTAGTTTAAGGGTTCCTTCTCCAGGATTTTTGTACTGAACGAAATAAGCTGTAACTAATTATATATTTCAGTTGCTCTACTGCATAGACCCCTCTTAGAAACTACGCTCCGCTCAGAAGGAGTATAAGAATTTCTATCGCTATTTCAGCTGCGATTTCTGTAACTATTTCAGCTGCTGATGATGCAGGGATGACGCTGATGGGTTGCCTTGTCTTGCCTTAACTTAACTTGGCTCTGACTTGCTGCTGCTGGCCAGCGAGATTCAAGTTCTTGTCGACTGTAATTAAAAGAAATGCACTAAACATGTGTGGAGCGAGAGAGAAAGAAAGATGGTGGATGAGAGAGAAGGAGAGCAAGAGGAAGCGGAAAAAATTGCACTTGTTTGCACACATCGAAATTGCGCAGACACTTGATGACAATTTCAGTTAAAAGAAAACTGGTAACGCAATGCAATGTCAGAAAGCCAGGCAAAGGGAGGGTGTGGCGAGAGGGAAGGGGGAGTAAGAAGTGGGAGAGTGGTAGAGGGGTAGCGTGGTAGAGATGAGCATTTTAATCAATGTGTGTTGTCGACAGAGGGAAGACGAAAAAGACGAATAACTTTTGACCTGTCGCGTCGTTTTGCTGTGTCGGCGTCTTGGCCACGAAATTAGCAATGGCAAATAGAAATCACAAGGACAATATTGCGACAGTGAGTCCGAAAAGGTCCTGCTAACGTTTGCTTTCCATCTAATGATAAATGCCATCCTGCTCAACTTGGAACGTGTGAAGCTTTTCGAGAAAAGAATCGAAATCAATTAGCCAATTGCACTCGAAAGATGCCCATCGCCTTTGACTTTGGCTTTGACTTGGACTTGGACTAGAACTTGGACACAGAAGCCATCGTTCTGCAGTGCTTTTCCTCTCCTGTTCGTCCTTAGGTCCTTTTGTCCTGGCTACTTTCAGCAATTGTTATGCGGCCCTGTCTGGTGCTTTGAACCGAGCACATGAATGCGAACGTGCCGTCGACAGGAGCCACAACAATTGAGGTGATTGTTAGCGAAATCCTTGGACAGGACATTGCAAGGACTTCAGGGTTCAAATTCGTGTTATTCGAATTGCTTGAAGGGTCAAGCTATCATAACTATCAGCTCCCAGCTCCAAGTTCTTGACCGCAATGCGATGCAACTTTTATGCAGAAACGAGTATTAAGGACGCAGGACAACAACAGTGAGTAAGGAGTGAGTGGGGAGGACGGAAGGTAGTTGAAAAGTGTGCTTGAATTATTGATGAATACATCCCAACAGGATTGAGTCCAGCTGAAATCACTCATGAGCCAAAACACTACCCAAAAAAACAAAAAAAAGAAGAAGAAGAAAACAGAAAAATGGGAAATAGTATGAGAGAAAGGATTCGTCCTTTGAGGTATATTCCGGCAACGTGTCCTGTGAATGGGAATGGATAATGTATTGCACATCATCATGAACAATGATTTCATGATTTCGTTGTTGCTTTTGTTCTTTACACTTCCCACTTTCCACTTTCCACTTCTATTTCACTTCACTCAGGCCAGAAAGGAAAAGAGGAGTAGGATGAAGGGTGAAGGGGTCGCGACCCGAGGGACGTACTGCTTCTTTTGGGCATTCTACTAATGGGTCAACCGTCACTCGGACGGACGTCAAAGTGTCTGTAAATCACCCACAACAACAACAACTACAACAACAACACCAGATGGCACACAAAAAAGTCTACGTAAAACAAAACCAAACCCTGACAATGGATATTCGAGTTTTTGAGGTTAGAGGTTGAGGCTTGAGGTGAGTCTGGACACTGGACACTGGACACACTGTACAGTGGACACAGAGCCGAGCAGAAAACAACAACAAATACATCATGACAACTCAGGGAACAGTTAAGGGAAGCGAAGGGGGTGTGAGGAAAAGTCTCTCTCACCTCTTTTCCTACATTTTCCTGCTTTATTTTTATTTTTGGTAAGGTTTTTGTTTTATCCTATGCTTTGCTGTCCTATCCTATCCTGTGCATCTAATAAAGAAGGAAAGCACGTAAATTACTCTCAAAGGTATAATTTAGTTGCTCACTTGTTGTTATTGTTGTAGTTGTTGTTGTTCAAGTTGTTGTTGTTGTTGTCGTTTAGCTCAGCTTTTGATATCCTTTTGCATCAAACTGCTGTGACATGCAACACCATTCCTATTCGACATTGTTTTGAACAGACTGTACTTTGACCTTTTGGGTGAGGCTTTTGATATCTCTAACTCTTTAGAGTTATTTTTAGACTGACTGACTGATTGCATTGTCAGTAATGATCAGAGCTTTATATTCTCCTCCCGAAATTCTTTAATCACAGCTTTATTAAAGTGGGATATAAAATTATCCCAGACATTTCAAGCAACCCAATCTGGATTATTCCTCATTATACCTACGATCAACCCTTTTATAGCCAAATTTCCCTAACCCATAACACCTTTTCATTGATAGTAAAACCCAATCATATGTAGTTTAAAGCAATAGCTTTTTTCCGGCTTAAGTTTCAGTCATTTCATTTCAGTGTTGAATAATTCCCCCTTTTTTGGCATCGGTTTCAGTTTACCTCCAGAACTCTCCTGTTTGAAGTAATGAGTTCCCGCCGAGATTTGGCTGGAAAACTTCTTAGCATGCCAACAAATATTAAAAGCCAAAAGTAATATTCATTAAAAACGGCGATAAAAAGTGGCTTACTTGTTACTCTTCTTCTTCCTCTTCTTCTTCTTCCTCTACTTTTTTTTTATAAACTTATTTTGAACTCTCTTCACAAACACAAAGTTTAATTCATGACTTGTCAAAGGGTTGAGGATTGAAGTGTCTAGATTCGGGATTCTGGACTCTGGGCTAAGGGGTGAGTTGGGGGCGTGTTTGGGGCCTAGACGATGACCTCCAGTAACGTGGCTGTTAGTTGACTGTGTGAACATTTCATTTTAATGTTGCCACCGAAATGGGGGCGATGTCTGAGGGCGTGGTAGAGGGGGGTTAGAAGAGGGGCTTCCACTAGCCATGTGAGACGAGTTGGTCGCTGGCCGTTTGCTTCTTCATATTTCGTACTTGAAACGTAATTACTTTAGAAAATAATCGTTAAAAGTAATGGTCTGTATCAAATATATTAAAATATAACGCAGAACGAACAGCACAAGTGGGAGAAGATAGAGAAAGGGGGAAGGAGATAGAAGAGAGAGAGAGAGAGAGGGCACATCCGGTGCTGAATGTTGCCAACGTCAGCAGCAGGCGTAAGGAGTAGGAGGAAAGGGGAGGGCGATTCTGGCCCACAGCATTTGCACTCGTCATGTCAGAAGTCGTCAAAATGCGCAGAAAGAGTCGCAATTGGAACTGGAACTAGAAGGGGAACGAGAACGGGAACGAGAACGAGAGAGGGAACTAGAATGGGCGCCATAACGCTCCATTGGTTGCCAGTCGCCATTTGGGGAAGAGGAAGAAACTTGGCCATCAGTTGAAATGAGTTTTTATCAACGTCTGTCTGCTGAAGCAGTCGCTTCTGCTCCGACTCCGACTCCAGTTCCGACTCCGACTCCAACTCCGACTCCTGTCTGTGAGCCACATTAGTGAGGCAAAATTTTATTGCACCTCTGTTTTTAGCTCTATGTATAGTATAATTCTCCCGTTGACATTAAAAAAGTTAAAAAAAAAAGGTTACAAATATGCTCAAGTGGAGTAAGCTAGACAGTAAAATACTCCGTGGTACTGAGCTTTGATAGAAAATTATCGAAATTAAGTGAGAAATGTATGAAAATAAATTTTAGACAAGTAAGAAAGGATACAGTCGAGTAGGCCGACTGTAAAAGACCCTGTAGTCATTCTACCGTGCGTTTTCCATATAAATCACCTATCTTCGAACGATGGGAGCTATATAACTGAAAAATTCAGTTTATTTGCTTCATTTATTCCTTTTAGTTAAATGTTTAGAGTTCCTTATAGAAATATTATTTCTGGAAACTCTGTGTTTATGCAATTAGTGACAAAAGTTCATCCCAAAAGAATATTTAATGCCTTTCCACCTGTCACATACTTGGCCACAAAGTTATATAACCCTCTTAGCTCCTGAGTATCAGTTGTAGAGCAAACGCAATTCGCGTTTTGCAGAATAGTTTGTTGTGCGGACTTCGAGTTAGACATCACTTTCATAATGCATAAGGCAATTTCCACACTGTCCGCCAGAGGCCGCTTTGAAGCAAACAGAGGGAGAGAGTGGGAGAGTGGAGGGGCCTTCGGGGGGGATTCCCATAACATTTTCCCTTTGTATTATGTTAAATTTAATTTCTTTTGTTTCGTTACTCGCACGTCATTTGCAAAATGAAATTATAACAAAATTTGTTTTTTTTTTCCTCGCTTTTCCATGTTGCCTCATTTGGCTTTGGCTTTTCTTAGTTCTGTTAGCCGCTTTTCCATTCGCATTTCTGTCTTTTCTTTTAGCTTTTCATTTTCATTTTCCTGTTCGTTTTCGTTTTGCTTTTCTTGGCTTCATCTCAAGCAAACGATTCCCGCGGGCATATCATCTGTTCCATCATCAGCGGGACGAAGGGGTGTGGGGAGGGGGAGTGGGAGTGGGAGGGTGTGAGAGGTAGAAGAATTTCACCATTTTCGGTTTTATGTTCGTTTCTTTTGTATTGCCACTCACTTGCTTTCCCGCTCTTTACCGCTCTCTCTCTCTAACTCCCCTTATCACTCACTCTCTCCCTCTCTCTTTCTCCCTCTCCCTCTCTCTCTACTTCGCAATTTCTTTTCATTGCCTTTTGTTTTTCGCATTTCTTAATCATTTTTGAGTGTCTTAATTTAACTTGTATACTCTGCTTTTAATTTCAAGTGTTAGTCGGTGTGTGTGTGGGTGTGTGGGTGTGTGTGGGTGTGTGTGTGTAGCTGTTTTGTGTGTGTGTGTTTGTGTTTGAGCACTTTCTGCTGACCCTCCTCTCTCTCCCTCCCATCCACTTGTAACAACTCCTGATAGTATCATTAGCATTTTCACAATTTTCTTCTTAACTAAATTGCAAGTAAGAAAAACTGAAAATTTAATTTGCAAATCATTTTGTTATTCATGAAAATTTAATTCAAGTGCAAGCCAAATTGCACTAAGTATTTAGCTGAATTAAAGTTAAAAAAAATGCTAAATATAAAAAATATCTAAAGAAAACATTTAGTTTTTTAATAAAGTGTTTAAAAAAATATTTAATAATTATATTTTAAAAATTATTTAAGTTTTTCCATGAGATAAAATTTTTCAATTATTTTTAAGCCTATTTTAAGTTAAACATAAATTTCTAGTTCAATTTATAATAATAATCATTCTTAATAATTTTTATTTAAAGTCTTAATCTCTTAATCTGTAATTCCTGAATATATTTCAAAAGTGTCATGCAACTCCCTGAGAATCCCTTTCAGTCCAAAGAAAGAACTTAAAGTATTTCATGAAATTTCCAGTGTATTTCCCAACAATGAGTCGCTTTAATGGCCCGAATCACATCTAACAATCAAGTCAAGAGTCGTTTGTGGGTTGAGTATTAATTTCAATCATAATATTACCCACTTTCCCCTGCTCCTACCACCACTCTCTCACTCTCCCATCCTACCTACTCCCTCCTCTCTCTCTCTCTCTCTCTCTCTCTCTCTCTCTCTCTCTCTCTCTCTCTCTCTCTCTCTATGGTCAACTACAGCTGCTCTTCTTCTTTCTCCGACTTGATCGCACTTCTGGCTAAGTCCACAACAAAAAGTTGACAAATGACATTTTCGACTCAAAGTAATTTCTTTCAATTAGGACACGGCGCAAGCGTCGTCGTCGTCGTCGTCGTCGTCGTCGTTGTGGCATCCACTTTTTGTTGCGCGTTGACATTGACATAGCGCGCATGTGCAACACGCTCTCTCCCTCTTCCCCTCTCTCTTTCTCTGTCTCTCCCTCTCTTTCTTTCTCTCCCTGTCTCTCGAATCAAATCGAGCGTCGTGTCAGTTATTAATGTTGCACATTTTGTGCCTTAATGGCTAATTCAAGAGTTGACAGATGTGCGTAATTTATTCGCGTTTCTCTTTGCCAACTTTCCGTATCTCTCTCTCTACCTCTCTCTCTCTCTCTTTTTCTTTGTTACTCCCTCTCTTTCTGGCTGATCCTTGGTGTCCACTTGATAAACGATCCTCGCATTCTGGTGTTGAAAAATGCTGCAAAAATATGATGAGGCCATCACGATGGCGGCCAACAGATAAGCTTTAAGTCATAAGAAAGAAGATGGCCTAAAGCAAGAAGAAGAAGAAGAATAAGAAGTGTTAGCGATTTGCTTACTTTACAGTTTGATAAACGACATTTCATTTAAGCCAGCCTTATGACTTGGCCTGAAGCTCAGTTTTCAAGCCAACTTCTTTGGAAGCGGGCAGTAAGGTCTAAGTAGTCTAAAAGAGAGAGAGACAGGAAGAGAGAGAGAGAGACAGAGTTTTAGCTAAACTCTTAGTTAAATAACTTAGTCTTTATTTACTTTAATCAATTGTTTAGTTAGAGCAACTAAACGCTAGTTAATACGCATACAAACTCCATTGAAATTCAATCAGAAATTGACTTTTGACCCTGAACAAATATGGCAAATCAAATCTGGCCAACACATCAAGCCACATTGTCGATTTGGCAACACAAATCGCAGCACAGTGCAAATACAGAGAGAAGAGGGGATAAAAAGGGGTTGAAGGGGGCTAAAGGGGGTTAAAGGGGGTCAAAGGGGGTCTAAGGGGGATGAGTTGTTGGTGCTGCTCTTGGCCTTGGCCTCGACAGTCGCAGCGATGAATCCGTGCGATGATTTTCGCTTTTCAGTTTCGGGTTTTTGGGTTTTGGGTTTTTGGGTGGCAGCGCTTTTGTGGTCCACACAAATTGCCAGCGGTGGCCAAATCGTCAACAACAACAACAACAGCAACAACAGCAACAATGCAAATTGCTTAGATTTGTGTTGGACCACAAAGCGTCCCGACATGGTCGGACACCTGACCAGAACTGGGATGGGCGGTAGGCAGTGGGAGTGGCAGTGGCAGAGGGGCTAAGGGGCAACAGTCATCACACAGCGACTGGTGTTGAAGGATTCACGATGTGACAGTGTCCGTCCTTTGACATGCGGCATAATGTTGCTGCTGTCAGAGCATGTTGCTGATGGAGGCAGCAACAGCAGTTAGAGTGAGACAACAACTACATGAATAAACAGAGTAAACTAGTTGGGGAGAGAGGGAGAGAGAGCAACATAGACATAGACATAGCTTACAAAGAGAGCTCAAACTGTTGCTGACAGCGACAGCAGCAAGGACAACAGCAGCAACAGCAACAGCAACAGCAGCAATAAACTTGAAGTTGACAATTGTAAAAAAACAAGACACATATGAACCGGCAACTCAGACAACGACAGCAACACAAATGTTAGAAACAACAGCAACAACAGCAGCAGCAACAACACCAACAACAGCAATAGCTAGCAGCAATCATAAAATCAACAACTATGAAATTCATCACCGACAACAGCCGCTCAGTGAAAGCCGCTCGTTGACACTTCCGCCACATGCCACATGCCTCCTCTGGTTGCAACCAAAGCCAGTGGATCAGCCATCGCCAGTTGCTGTCGTCGCTACAGCAACAGCAATAGCAGCAACAACAACAAGAACACCAACAGCATCATCATTCACGGCAACAACGACGACGGCTAAGTGAAATTAATTGCATTGTTTTTGGCCAATGAATTCCTAGTTGCCAGTTTTTGTTTTCGGCTTAAACGCCTTGACGCCTTTTTGCCAACAACAGCAGCAACAACAACAGCAACCACAACAACAACAATGGCAGCAGCAACATCAGCATAACTCTTTATGTTACCCCAAAGCCTGTGCGCCTCTACAGTTCATCACACGTGATTGCCGCAATGTGTTGCAAGCATTTGAGGCGCGCTTAGTGCGCACAGTGGAACCAAAAGTTTTTAAATTGAACAAATTTATCAATAAAAATTTTTAAATAAAAAAAAATAGTTTTGAGTATAAGAAACATTGAAATAATAATTATAATAGTAATATTAATATAAATAATAGTAATGGTAAACAAATTCTACTTAATAAAATATGTAATATATTATTAAATTTACTATACACTTTCTACATACAAAGTTTGTCCCCTTAAATTGTTTAAGTTCTGAGTTTTCCACTTTTCTCCTGCTTCCAAAGACATTTCGTACCACTGTGCAGCACTAAGTGCTGTTGTTGTTGCCTCGCTTCGTTGGCAGTGAGTCGAGTCCATTGCCTGGCTGCCTGTTCCAACGCACTCCCCTCTTTCTGGTACCCACTTCTACTCTGTTTTCCCCTTCTTCCCCTCTTCCATCTACATTCTGTGCGTTGTCCTCGTCTCTCGTTGGTTTATCGCGCTGCTTCAGTTAGTTACCATCATCAACATGTTGACATGTCTATGACTGCATATCTCCCTCTCTCTCTCGCTCTCTCTCTCCCTCTCTCTCCCTCTCTCTCCGTCTCTCTCTCTCTCTCTGTGTTTGTTGGAAAGCGCTAACCAACACTCAACAACGTTTATCACTCATGCTTATGGTCTTGTTTTTGCGGTGATATATCACACTTGACACTCATTCATTCAGTTTTAGAGTTTAGTGTTTTTGGCCTCGTTACGCCTTTCCCACCGCCCCTCCTCATCCCCTTTGCTCGTCTCCAAGGTCCTCTTGTAGTTGTCACCCAACTCAGAGCGAGTCTTTGCTTAGAAATTCATTCAGTTCAAGTTTCGTCACTGGCGTAGAAAGGTGATAGTTTTCTCGTCTCTCTTTCACTCTTCTCTCTCTCTCTCTCTCTCTCCCTTTTATCCCTATCTTCTAATTTCCTTTCCTTATTTCATTTCAACATTTCTTCTTAGATCTTCCTTTGCTATTCCTCTTCCACTCTTCCACTTTCTTCTACTTCCGTTTGTTTCTCTTAACATAGTCACCCTGTATCACACTCCTTCCGTGACACCCTGTGCTTAAGGCTTCGCCTTCTTCCTCTTATCAGTTCCAATCACTGTTGTTTCTAACATATTGTTGCTGTGTGTGCACAAAACACAGGGTGTCTAGCATTAGTTTGGGGTAACAGGGTGGTCAGAGTCGAGCAATTCCTTCACTCACATCATTCACATGCATTTCAACACTGTTTTTTTGGGGATATTTGTCTATTTGCTGCTGTTGTTCTACTTCTCCCCCTTCTCTATTCCTTCTTCTACTGTTCCTCTACTTCTCCTTGTTCTTTGCCATGTTGTTGTTGCTGTTGTCTGAGCTTTTAAATTGCTCCACAAATGTTTATGCAGATGAATTGTATTTTGAGTTGTGTTTTTGTCTATCTGTGGCTACAAACGGGTTAAGAGTGGGGTTAAGGGTGGGCCACAGTGGGTTAAGCAATCAGCAAAGAGTGGGTTAATTTAGCAGTTGCCTTGTATCTTTCACTGTTTGATGATTGCGGCAAATGTTTGCTAAGCTTTCCATAATTTGACTATAAGTTGTAGAGAGTTTTACTATGGAATAAAGTGGAGAAATCGGAGAGATATCGAAAAGGAATAAAGTTACGGTTTGTGAGGTTAGAAAAGGTTTGAAAATCTAAGAAAAAAATGTAGGATTACTTTAAAAAATACCTTAACAAATTTTTAATTAAAATTTAAATTATAAAAAAAATTTCGGAACCTCAAAGAAAATTATGTTTAATCAAAAACTATTTTCAAAATTTTCAAAAACTGACCAAAGTCAACACTTTGTTATGCATTTCCCAACTTTTGCTCTACTACTTTCCCTACATTCCCCACCAACTTCCTCATCACCTGCTTCCCCTATCTCCCAACCCTCTTTGACCCCTTGGAATTCTTGTCTTGTAGCAGAAATTAACTGCCACCTACAAAACTGTTAAAAATACAAATAACAAGAACCCGCGGCGTTTGGCAAATTTGCCAAAAATTGCTGACAGACGCTTTGTTGGCCACAACTCATAAACAATTGCAGCAGAAATGATTTTAAGCAAAAAATCGCATAGAAAATGTTTTTGTTTTTCATGAATTTGATATAAACTTTTCATTTGCAATTGTAATTGGGTGCGTAGAAGGAGGAAGAGGAGTAGGGAGAGGGTTAGTTGGGGGTGTACCAGTCAAATATGAAGTTATTGCCGGCACAATGTAACTGTATCTGCAACAACAACAACAACAACAAGTGCTGTCTAAATTTAATGGCAACAACAAAAAAGTTGCACACACAAAACAAATGTTTTTGACGCCAGCAGAGCAGGGGAAGGGAGTGAAGAGGGGAGAAGAGGAAAAGCGACCGAACTGTGGGTGGGGAAGGCTGGCGCCAAGCAACTGCAGCTTTTATGACGTTTACGTCGCCGACGTCGACGTTGGCGTCAGCATCGGCATCGGCGTGACTGCGTCGTCGTCTGACGCGTTCGTCACCGCGAAAGGTGTCAGAAAATTGCATGCGGCAAAATTCAGATGCATTTGACAGATGCGAGGGAATGAAACGGAACGGAATGGAATGGGACAGCGTGGAATGGAACGGCGTGTGATAAAATCGTGTGTCAATTCGATTTCTGACGTTAACCGCCGCCTAAACAACAACAGCAACAAGAAGAAGACAACAAAAATGTTGCCATTTTTTTATTACCTTCGAGTGGGGCATGAATTTGGGTGGTCACTGTAGTTGTTGTAGCTGTTGTTGTTGTTGGAATAGAAACGGACGCGCTACATGACATTTGTGACACTGAATTGGCAGCTGCAACTTACAACCTGCAACCAAAGACCATGCAACAATGTGGGCGAGCTAAATAAATGTTAACCGGTTCGCATTCACTTGGTTTTCAACCGTTTCAGGCATTTAAGATTGACGGATCTGCTTGGGGGAGTATGGGGAATGGGCAAGCTCAGTGCTGAACAGTGTTGAATAACAGAAATCACTTGAAATCTTAACATAACCTCAATCTAACCTAACCTAACCTAAGTAAAGTTTAAAAACTCAAAGAAGTTAAGCTTAATTTCTGATAATTTAAGCTAAAACCCAATTCTTTAACTCCATAATCCCCCTTCCCTCCCCTTACACACCCCACTCCCACCCACGCTGGTAAAGAATACACAAAAAAAATTGCATTGTGCAATTGAAATCATGTTACAACATGTCCTGCGTGGAGACGGGGTGCATTGGTGACAACATTCCGTTATGTCACATTTCTAGCCCACAAATAAAAAACAAAACAAAAAAACGAAAAAACAACAAAAATTTTGTACAGCGAATCGAACTTTTGACGTTTGACAGCAGTTGGCGCTGCATTTTGGCCGCAATTGTCAGGTGCCGCGATATTCGAGGATATTCGAGGACCTGTCAATCCGATTACAGTTATTTGAGATATGCGACAGCTGCTGAGGGGGAGGACAAAGATGGGGGCAGGGGTAGTAAGCCCAGCGAAGCCTTTAAAACAAAAGATATTAAAGAGATTTACCTTAAACCGCTTCCTAGGTCTCCAAAGCGCCGTGACGTCACAATCATCTCAAAGTGCAACCTTGTGAGTAGAGAACACCATGCACAAAGCCTGAGAGGGGTAGAGGAAGGGAAAAGAGACGTTAGAGCAGCGAAGATAACTGGAAAGTGTAGAGAAAATCAAAGCACAAAGAACAGTTATTTTTTACTCCTTTTGTTCTTGTTGTTGTTGTTGTTTGAGGTTTCGTTAAGTTAAGACGAGTTTGAAACGGAGCGAACAAGAAGCACAAAACAGAAACTAATAAAGATGCGTAATGGTCGGCTGCGCACAAATATTGGAAAATAATTACAGACAAAGTGCAAAGCAGGCAAAAGAATGCGTAAAGCGTAAGAGGCGTAAAGCAAAAAAGTTAAAAGTCTGCAATTAAATATTTAACTTAGCTAAACTTTATTTATGCAAACAATTCGAATCAAAATTATCGAAGCAATCATAACTGTCGTTCGAACACGAACACAAACGCACCACACTAACACACACACACACACATTCACCCAGTTAAACGACTTTGTCACGTGCGAAATTCTTCTTCATTCGCTCATTCCACACAGTTTCTTACGCACACAGTTCCGTTTTGAGGCTGTAGCCGAAAGCAGCGCAGCAACCGCAACGCACGCAGCGCAGCGCATTCAACAATTGGGCAAAGCATCGCGAAGGGGGCAGTGCGGGTGGGTTCACTGCTCAAGGGGAGCTTTAAATGACTAGATTTAGCATTTAGTTTTTTTTAGTGCAAGTAAGTTTGCAAGTTCTCCGTGTTTTTGTGCAGCAACTGCAAAGAGTAGTGGATGGAAGGGGAGGGGCGTTGATGTCCTCTGCTGCCGCTGCTTCATTTTCAATTTCAATAAATAACCTTGATTTAAACGGCAGCGACGTCAACAGCGCTGCTAACGCCAACGCATTCTCACACTCACACCCCCACAGCCGTTTGACCAGCTGCAACACACACACACACAATTGCAAACAGAGCGAGAGCGAAACAGCACGCGAGAGAGACTGAGTGAGGAAGGGAGAGGGAGACAGACCGGCCCCCACACACAAACACCTGTCACACTGCACATTGTCGTACACTGCATAACGTTGCGCTCTCTCTGTAGTAAGTTCGCTCTTTCGCTCTCACTTACGTGCGCTCACGGCCATTGCAGTTGTTCCGCTCCCCATTTGTCTCAGTTTCATTTCAACTGTTTCGCACAAAGCTTTCTCCTCATTCCCAAGCCTCAGTATAGTAAAGCTACAGGCCATAAATCAAAACAAAACTGCAGCCGCTGCCAGCTGGCAACGTCGACACATGCGCAGACTGCGGCACTGTTGCCAACACTCGGCAGCAGCGGCAGAGGACGCTCTCTCTCTCTCAGAGCACGTTACGCTCTCTTTCTGCCTGCTGCCGGCATATATCAAATTAATGGAGAAAAACGTCGTCGGCTCTCTCTCACTTGCGTGCACGCCACAATTCATTTTGATTGCCTTCGCGCGCGCTCATTTGTTTCGCTCTCGCAACGACGATGACGACGCCACACAGTCGTGTTGCCTGCTGTCGCTGCTTCTGCCTCTGCCGCTGTGCTGTTGCTATTGCTGTCAGCTCTCAACGTTGTCAGTGTCAAAAAGATGTTTTAGTCGACAACGGCAGCGCTGAACGAAATCATGTCGCATATTTTCATTGTTGAATTTTTCGCAAGAAATTCAACAGCGACGACAACCGCAGCAGTAGCAGTCGCAGCGCAGTAACGTCGCTGCCGGCAGCGGGTGCCAATCACAATTGCAACGTGCCGCTTGTCAATCAGTCGCAGCTAATGAGTCGCTACGCCCGGTTTAACCGATTCCAGTGAGAGTTCATAACCGTTTCGTGCGAATCGAGTCAAGTCGCGCGCGCGTTTTTCTAGTCGCTAACAAAAATAACAATAACAACTATAAAATAGAAAGAAGCAGAATATCAGCAGCGGCAACGGCAGCAAAGAATAATAATAAATTTTGTGGCAAGCGTCAGTAAATCATTAAATTAATAGCCTCACACACATAGAGAGACACGTACACACAGCTGTTGTGAGTGTGTGGTGCGTGAGTTAAAGGCATTTGCCAGGAGAAGAAGAAGGAGGTGGACGAAGACGACGAGGAAGCGCTGCCTTGGAAATTGGCGGCAGCTGACCGCAGCAGCGACGACGACGACGCTTGCACTACACAACCACATAAACAGACGCAAGAAAACACACACACACACACAGCCACACAAAAGCACATGCAAACACACATACACACATACATTGTGGCAGTAAAACATATTGAGCAAGCGAGAGTTCGTCATCAGCCCTGAAGCAGTGTGAAAGGAGAAGGAGGAAGAGGGACGCCCATTGTGACATTTGATTTATTTGACGTGTGTGTTTTTGATAGAAGCTCAACACGAAACTGACACGTTCGCACACACTAACACACACACACATACAGAGACAAGCAGACATTGAGACGACGGCGCCGCACTCAAGAATTTCAAACGTGAAACGAAAATAAAATGAAATACATTTAATTTGTATTTGTTTTTATACATATACTATTTATGTGTGTGTGTGTATTTGTATTTGAATGCGTGTATTTGGCTTAGTTAAGTGCGTTCGCGTTTTGTACCGAAGTGTGACCAAAAACAACAACACAAACAAACAGCAATAACAATCAAAACAACAACTACGAATCGATGCGAATAATTAATTAGAGTGCGTCAAAGAGAGAGAGGGAGAGACGAAGTGTGTGAGAAGGAGAGTGTAAACTTTGAGTCAAAGACATTATTTGAGTGAAACTAATTGTCAAAATGATGCTACACGAGGCTGTCATGCTGGAGATCTACCGTCAGGCGTTAAGTGCAAGGTGAATTAACCGTTATATGAATAAGAGACAAGTGTTTCAAAGTGTTTAAACTGTGCAGGGAAATACTTAGGAAAAGAACAGTCCTTATAGACGGAAGATTTTCTAGTTAAAATAATTTATTATTTTCGAAAATTTATTTTATTTTCTTAGCAAATTTATTTTTAAATTCTCAGGAATTAAGAGCCCAATTTAGACTATAATTTACTCTTTGTAATAAATTTTAAAAAAATTCCCAAAACTATTTTTAAAGTACAATTAACATTTAATGACTTTATGCTGTCATTTTTCAGATTAAGCCCCTCCAAATTTTGTAGATTCAACCGTTATCAATATTTACCTCATCTGACACTAATTAACCCTTAAGTGTTTGACATACTTTTCCTACAAATTTCAAAACACATTGGAAAACAAATATTTTCTTATCTCAAATCTTGACAAAATTTGCAATTTAATTATAAATATTGTTATAAACAAAAGCGTAATTTAATTGAGGCACTTTTTCGGAAGAATTGAATTAAATATTCAAATAAATCACAAAAATTAGAATTCTAAAAATAATTTAAATCGAGAGTTGAAGACAAAAAAAGTGATAAGAAATATTTTTTTTTTTTTAATAAAGTATGTTTTAGATTAATTATTGAAAGTATTTAGCTATTGGTAGGGTTAGGGATTTATCAATTTTCAAGGGCTTACTTAAGTAGAGATTTAGGAAGAATTTAGCATTAGGAAACACATGATTTTCTCCGAATTACTTCTTGAAATACCGACTTTTAGTCCATTTCCTACGCAGGAGTAGGATTAGTTTGAGTAGAGAAAGAGTTACTAATAGGTTAAAACTCCAGGACAGTTTAAAAGAAAGAGCTTAACACTAAGAGGGACGTGGGTTTCTTCAGTCTACCTTTAGAATAACCTGCTTATAAAGTATTTTTCCTACGTAAAATACGTTTCTCTTGATCTCCTCTAATCTATTTTCTCCCTTTCCATTCTCTGTTCCTCCCCAGTGAGCTGGCGAGTCCACGATGTCAGTCCCGGGAATCGAATGTCTCCGCAGCTGCGGGTGATGTGCGTTGTCCGTCGAATGAATCCCACTGCTCCGCCCAGGACTGCCTCACTCCGGCACCCACGCCCACTCCGACAGCTGCTTCCCCCGTGGGTCTGCCCTTGACAGCAACGCTGGCACCGTCCGCTGCTGCAGCGCTGCTACCGCCGCAGTCGGCAGCAATGGCGGCTTACCTGGCGGCAGCACAGCAGAATCACCTGCTACTGACGAATCCTCTGGCAGCTGCCGCATCCCTAGTACAGCAGGCAACCCAACAGGCCACATCCCCGGCTAGTAATCCCCTCGAGGAGGAGGAGGAGGCACCCGCCTTGGACTTCAGCCGAAAGCGGACGACACCAAGTGACTGTGAGGCCACTGGAAGTGATGAGGAGCAGGAGCCACAGGATCTGGACTCGGCTCCTTTGGACTTATCGGTGAGCACAAGGAAGCGACAGACGCCAAGTCTCGAGCAGGATTCTCCAGCGAGAAAGCTGCCGCGTGCTGGCAACGACTACAAATCTCCCTTGCCTCCTGGCAGCTGGGTGCCTCCGATTAATCCCTACCTGGCTGCAGTGGCCGCCAAGACGGGATTGGGTGGGAAGTTGGGAGCGCCGAATGAAGCTACCAAGGCGCTGGAGAAGATGAGCGAGATGAGCCGCCTGGAGACGCCACCGCCGAGCAACAGAGGAGCAGTAGTAGGAGTAGGATCAGCCGGAGGAGGTAACTCCTCAGGAGGTGGAGGAGGTCGTCACAGTGCCTGGCAGTCGCATTGGCTTAACAAAGGCGCCGATGCAGCAAAGGATGTCTTCAAGTGCGTGTGGTGCAAGCAGAGCTTCTCCAGCCTCGCCCTGCTCACGACCCACATGAAGGAGACACAGCACTGCGGTGTCCAGGTGCCCTCTCCCTCCGTTTCCGCCTCCGCAGCCACCTGCACGCCCACCACACGCACCACCAATGCCACATCGACAACCACATCGAATTGCTCCAGCAGCAGTTCCACATCCTCCAGTTCCTCCAAGTCCGAGCTGAATATGCTCATCAAGGAGACAATGCCGTTGCCACGGAAACTCGTCCGAGGTCAGGACGTCTGGTTAGGAAAGGGAGCGGAGCAAACCCGTCAGATTCTCAAGTGCATGTGGTGTGGTCAGAGCTTCAGATCTCTGGCAGAGATGACCAGTCACATGCAGGAGACTCAACACTATACGAACATCATATCCCAGGAGCAGATTATCTCGTGGAAATCCGGTGATGAGCGACCCTCCAATGGTGGTCAGAGCGCCACCAAAACCAGTAATCACAACCACAGCAGCAGCAGCACCACCGCCACCACCACCGCTCCGAGTGTAAGTGCTGTGCTCACCTGTAAGGTATGTGATCAGGCATTCGGCACACTCAAGGAGCTAAGCAATCACATGGCACAGCAGTCGCACTACAAGGATCCCGGCTCCAGTTGCTCCTCCTCTGTCTCGCCGCCTGCTCCGCCCACCGCTGCGGGTGCTACCTCCAAGCGGGGACGTCAGACGCGCAACGAGAAGCGCAAGAAGTCGCTGCCCGTGAGGAAGCTCCTGGAGCTGGAGAGATCTGGCAGTGGCACCGGGTTGGACTCGGCTCTAAAACCTTTGAGGGACTTTGCCGCAGCCACGAAGATCACGTGTGAGAAGTGCGGCACGAAGATCGAGACGGCTCTCTTCGTGGAGCACATTCGCAAGTGCCTGGGCGACAGCATTCCCATACCGCCCAGGAGATCACAGTCCCAGTCGGAGCAACAGCAGCAGCAGAGACTCCCCAGCCCAGGCATGTCGGAGAAACCCGCTGGAAACTCCTCTGGAGGAGGAGCCCCTTCCGTGCTCAACGCACTGGAGCAGTTGATCGAGAAGAGCTTCGAGTCGAGAGTGGGACGCATGAACACGGGTTACCCGGAGACAGGAACGCCCCTCGGGGCAAGTATCCTAAAGCGTCTGGGGATTGACGACAGCAGCGACTATACCAAACCCTTGATGGACGCCCAGGCCATGCAGATGCAGTTGCTCCGATCCTCGTATCCACCACGGGATCGCAGTGCCAGCGAATCGAGCTCCGCCAGTCGCGTGGAGTCTGCCTACACGCCGGACCGACAACAGCCGACGCCTCGTCGCACTCCAGACACTCCAGCACCTCCTGCGATGACGCTACCACCGCCGAGTAGCAGCACTACCATCAAATCGGAGCCTCTGGACGGAGAAACAGCTGAACTGGAACCCAATCGACATCTGATCACGGTGAAGAAGGAGTTCAGCATGGAGCCCTCGGGGGGTAATCCTAGGGGTAGTCCCAGCGCCAGCAGCGAACGGTCCAACAACTCTCCAACCGTTCAGCCGCCAAGTCAGACCAAACCTCTGACCGAGAGTGGAAGTCTTTTGGCCCTAAACTCCATGTTTGACCAGTTGAGCAACGTGGAGACCAACAACAACAATACTGGTGAGTGGCAACTCTAATTTGGCTAGCAAAAATGCTTTCTAAACGGCCAGAAAACCTGAATTTATAGCTAAAATTCTTTTAAAAGTTTGTATTTCCAACCTAACCTCACATTTCTCCTCTCTTCCTCCCCCTTTTTCATGTAGGTCACTGCTTCAATAACAACAACAATGGCGGCAGTGGCAACCCTAAAAAGCCCAAAGCTCATCCTTTGGCCGCACTGCAAAAGCTCTGCGAGACAACGGATCCACCAGCTTCCAATACACGCAGTGCCTCTGTCTCCAGTTCCGCCTCCTCTGCGATTCCACCCACCATGGGGGCGGGGTCTGGTGTGGGCGTGGGCAATGATCTGGTAGCCTTCAGTTGGGCCTGCAACGAGGCAGTGCTGAGTGCGAGCACTGGAGCCGAGCTGATAATCAAGTGCTCGTTCTGTGATACGCCCTTCGGGTCAAAGGGCGCGTATCGTCATCATCTCTCAAAGGTCCATTTCGTCAAGGACACCGGCGAGGGTGGAGGTGATTCGCCCACGTTGAAGTCACCGGCGGCTGCGCAATCACCGAAATCGCTGCCGCTGGCATCACCGAAACGGTCAGCGTCGCGCAGTCCGGCAACTCCGGCAATGCAACAACTACCACCGCAGACGTCGCCGTCAACGTCGCTGTACGATGAGAGTCCGCAGTCAAAATTCTTGAAATACACGGAACTCGCCAAACAGTTATCCTCGAAGAATGCCTAAGGAGAACAGCGAAGAGTGAGAGAGAGGGGATAAGTGAGGTTAAGTCGCATAATCAATGCAATTGTCTCAACAGAAACTCTGCAGTCGCTGCATTCGTTTCTGATCAAAAGAGCAGAGAGAGCGCAACAACTCGCTCTGAATTGTTAGTGCTCTCTGTTGTTCTCCGCTCTGCTCTGCTCTCTCTCTGCAGACAAATTTCCCCTACTTCGCTGAATGAGCGAGCGTATTTCCCCAGCTGGGGTAATGACGTCACAGCGCTGACGTCTCCCCGTTTTATTGTTTGCCAAATCACACACAACAATTCACAGCATGCCATCGCATTCGCACGCACAAAGAGGCGTCCGAAATTCAATTACCACCACTTTGACGAACTGCTGTCCATCAAACGAAACTCTCACACACACGCACATATAAAACACACGCATACACCAGCGCACACGCATACACCGAAACACGCAACAGCACTGACTGTGGAATTGCAAGCGTGCGCCAGAGCAGGATGGCTGTAGTGTGCACAGCAGTTTGACGAAAGGCGACGACAACAGTTCGTCAAAGTGTAAAAACACAAAACACACACAGCAAAAGCGCAAGCAAAAGCAAAAACAAAATACAAAAGCAAAACATGCTGACCCATGTGATTGGATGGAGCAACAGCAGCCAAATAACAACAACAAACAAGAATAACAAAATGCTCAAATGGGTGGGGGATATATTGAGTGTAGATTCGAAACCAGTTTGAGTGCAAATTGAGTGAGAGCGCAGGCGAGAGAGAGGGAGAGAGACAGAGAGTGAGCCAATAATTGAGTGGATTTTTATTTAAGAAATTGCGGTTCCTGGTCAAAAAGCGTGCCAAAAAAAAGATAAGAAAAAATAAAAAATTAAATTAAATAATTAATTAAAATTAAGTAATTACAAAAATGCAACGCAGTATACGTAAAATCTTACAACAAGAAAAAAACTAAATAAATCTCTTTAGAAAAACTCATTTTTCGAGTTAAAAAATAGAAATTAATTAACAATTTATTGTTTCGAATTTTTAAATAAACAAAATGAGGCAAATTTTGAGTGTAAATAAATAAGTAGAATTTAGCACTTTCCTTCCAAAAAAAAAAAAAAAAACATAAAACTTAGAAATTATACTATTATTAATAAAAGTCAACAAATCAAAAACAATTGTAATCACGGCAACTCATGTATACGCATTAATTATACAACAACAAATATACTTAATTATTAATAATATTAACTTAAAGTATATATAGAAAACTATACCAACAACAACAACTGTTTACAAACTCACTCAAATCTCAACAACAATAACAACAACAACAACAAATGTATACCTATTACATATATATATTAAATATATGTATTTAACCTAAGATAAAACCTAAGACTTCCAAAAAAAATACTAGAAAGAAGTGAAGAAAATACTAAATAAAAATGTTAAACATTTCATTGTCATCAAAAAACAACAACAACATCATCAGCAACAACAACTTAAACTAATTTATAAAGATTAACTTATGATAATACCTATAACTGATATATATATACTATATATCACTGTATATATATCAATATCTGTATACGACTTGTATTTGAGTTTTTGTGATATTATTTTTAAAACTCCTTTCGCTTCCTTTTCGCCTAGTTCTTAAGTAAGTTTAATGAAAAATGCAATAAACATTTCAATGCAACAACAACAATAAAACAAGTCTATAATATCTTATATATAACCTTGATTCCAACAGTTTCCTACTCCCTAACGGTTTATTCCAGAATTCTTAAAACTCCAAATTGTTAACTAATATTAGCCAATAAATACGGCTAGTTAATTAAACCTGAAATATGTGTTGGCCAAGTTAAGGGTTGGCCTATGAGAGGGGTGGGGGAGCGTAGGAAGGGGTAAGTTGGCAGTAAGCGAGCGATTCGCTGATTTATGACCAACAAAGGATTAAGATGCGAACTTCATATGAGTTACCCGCACATACAACCCCCACCCTCACCCTCAACACACACTCACTACACACATAGATACTGTATCTGTATCTATTTGCCTGACGTTGATGACGATCCGAAAAACGGCAGCGAGAAAATCTCCACGAAAAACTTCAATTGCCAAAGGATTAATTTTCACTTAAAATTTATGATGTGTGTGACACACACACACACGCACACACACACACTCACACACACACGTGTGCGTGCTCTTGTACCCCAAGGGCGGGGGCGTGGCATGGAAAATGAGGCGTTCGGTGTCACATTTGCGTTAAGAGATAATTTTTGCCAAAATATTTTGTGGCTCCCAGAAAAGTTTTCATTGACGGCTTCGTTCGTTCGCGCTTTTCTTCCACTTCCCCCTCTACTTCTACACCTTTGGGTCGCTAAGCCCCCTCCACCACTGCTATGGCCCCTCCCCTCCCCTCCCACACTTCTACTGTTTCGCTTAATGAGATACAAACACATAAATTTTGAAAAGTGTCATGCATCGCAGCAAAACGCGTCCACTTTTTTTTTTGCTGCCTCTTTGATAAGCCCAGAAACGCCAAACTGCCGCCTACTTTTTACTAAGTGGGCGGGGCATCAAATGGGACTACGTGTGTGTGTGTGTGTGTGTGGCAACAAAAGACGCTCGAGGCGTTGACGGAAATATCAAAATATTGTTAGGAAAATATTTGTGTACCAGCGTACAGTGGTGGCAAAAATTATGTGCCCACTTTCATTCAAATGGTACTGTAAATTTCATTAGAAATCGCTTAAGAATTGGAATCAAGCAAATTATATAAAGAAATATATATAGAAATCAGTTTAATCCCTTCCCTGATTCCCCTACCACCCCTAGATCTGTCCTTAAGTCAGCCCTGAATACAGTTATTCTGCAGGATAAAAAACGAAGGATGCTTAAGATAAATTGTACATAAGTATATTTGTGTAATTCCTGTGCTAAAAACACACGCAGACAGCTGAAAGTAACGCCTTCCATTAGCCACACCCCCTGGCCCTACCCCTCCCTTTGCACCCCTTGGGAAAGTGAGGGAGCAAGGACTAATGAGACTAGCACACACACTCACAGACACATACGCAGATAGACAAGTAAACGAAGGACACCATGGAGGACGGGGCATGTAGACATGGAGGACAAGCGCCTGCAGTGCGAACAGCAAAAGTTTTGCAAAAGTGTCAGAAAATGTGAATGCGATTGTGTGGGTGAAGAGGGAGGGGGAGGGTAAGTGGGAGGGGTTGTCTAGGAGGGGTGGGAGAGGAGAGAGGAAGGGGGAGGGGGTTGGGTAATGTGCCGAGGTAAATGCCAAGCAACGAGATGGATGATATCTAGACGAATGATGCATGAGTCGCACTGGGGGCAGCGACGTCGGCAGCGACGCAGGCAGCAACGCCATTGCCGTTGTCATATGTAGCCAGCGCGTGTGTGTGTGTGTGTGTGTGTGTGTGTGTGTGTGTCTCTGTGTCTGTTTGTGTTGGTGGTTAGGGTTGCTCTACGTAAATTCCGACGCTTCATTCGCCGGATGAACTCGACGCTGGAGGAAGACATGGCTGCCATTTTGTAAGGGACGCAGGCGTGGAAGCAGTAACAACAACAACAACAACAACAACAACAACAACAGCTGCTGCTGAAGCAGCGAATGAGCATGCGAAATGCACACACACACACACACACACACACTCGTAGAGGGACAACATATCCAACTCGAATCTTGTCTACAATAAATCAAATTTTATTACACTTTTCTTTATGCATGCCACAGGATATGGCAAGCGTATGGCGCTCTGATGAGCACACACACACACACACACACAGAGGCACACACACACACACACACACACACACACCTATACACATGTGCTGAGATTTTCACAGGCTCATTTAGTGAAGCGCCAAAGGATGAAGGTGGCATTGTGGGTGGCATTACACAGACACACACACACACACACACACACACATAAGCTGAGATAACTTACCCACACACACATACACACACCTATGTGCATAACGGCACTAACAAACAAATCTTGGCACCAAATCATGAGAATTTCAATGACAAAAGTGTGGATGAAAAGCTTAAAATCAGTTCTGATTTTCATTAAAAAACCAAATTTACTAAGTCTCAAAAGGTACATCTCTAATTACCTATCGATAAACGATAGTTTTGATTATTTTAAGTAAAACTATGCAATTAAACCTCAAGAGTTAATAAGCAGAACTAAAAAAAGTATAGTTTTCCGAAGCTTTTTTGCATAAGAAAAATTCCACAATCGCAGACTGATCATCGCGCAGACTAAACAAGAAGAGCTACGAACTTGACATGCGCATAACTGAGCTTAAAATAATGACTTTTTAAATATATAACAAAAAAGTAAGTGATTTGCTAACCAATTTGTATGTACAGTATGACTACGCTATAACGAACTATAAGTTTACACCAAAGGTGTACTCTATAGAGGAAGCAAATAGATTAAACTATTTGATTTACATACATTTCAAACAACTTCTAAAACTTTATAAAAAGTACATTATAGTCAGAGCTCACTATAATGACTTGAAATGAGTCAACTGATTGTAGAGTTTCAATTGGGTTTCACTTTCTTGGGTGCAATTATCGTTTATTGTGCACCGATATATGTTTTTCATGCCATGCCATCAATATAGTGTGAAACATTACGTATACGTAATACGTAATACGTATACGTATCCGTTATCGGTCGGGGCATTATTTTAAAATTGTAGCAAGTGTTTGCCACGTTATTGTGAGGAGAAAGAACTCTTGCATTATAGCTGTTGAGGCATAAATCAAAATTCCATTACGCCCGAAAGGTCCCGCCCATATCAGAGACAACCCATGCTGTGATTTATTAGAAACAAGAAAAAACCAAGAAGAGTTGAGAGAAGAGAGAAGAAAACTGCAGCACGGTAGAGGTAGGGGGTGGTGGAGGGGGAGGGGGAGAGATGGGAAAACAGCAGCAGCAGGAACGCGTTTCTTTTGATAAAAATTTTGAACTAAATCAAAACTTCATTTCACATCGGTGCCATTTCTTGCGCCAGCGCTCAGTTTAGTTCAGTTTTCAGTTGAGTTGAGTTTCCCCAACAGTCGTCTCTGTACCACCTCTTGCCTCCCGCCTGCTGCCTGCTGCCACGCCCACCAATCTCGGGTTGCTGCAGCAAAAAGCGTAGCGAGAAAAGTGCACAACATCGAAACAAGAAATGGCGGCAAAACTAGAAAGTGTAGCCGAAGGAGAAGGTAGAAAGAGACAACGCAAAAGAGAGAATGGGGGATAGTGAGAGAAGAGAGTGAAGTGGTGGGAGATGGGTTGCCCCCTTCTTGCTTCTCAACGGTGTCGCATTCAGCTGAGAGGATGCCGCATCGTTGTGTCCTGCGACTTGACTCGACAAAATTCACTGCTCTCGCTGTCAGTTCAATAAATCATTTCCTTTTTGACACGACAACGATGTCCCCTCCTCCTCCTCCTCCTCCTTTCACCCGGTTAGCCCCTTCGGTCTACACTTGAGTGCAGCACCAATGAAAATCCATAAATACGAAAACAAAGCAAAAACGTCGTCTGCCATCGCCACAGCCAACGAGAGACGCGAGAACTGAGAACTGACATGGAGAAGGAGACACAGAGAATTGGGAAAATGGGAAATGGGAACTGAGACACAGTCTGAGACTAAGACTGAGACTGAGACAGAGTCTCAGTTTGAGTCTGAGGCGCGACAACGCCAGGCTCCATGTGGGATGCACATAAATTGCAGCAACAAAAAAAATTGTAACACCCCCGAATCCTTCTCAAAGGAGTGCTCCAACCCCTTCTCCTACCACCGACTTTGTCTCCGCAAACAGTCCATAGATCAGAACATTTCTTTGGCTGAGACGGCTGCAAGGACCAACTGCAAAGACGATGATGATGAGGATGTCCTCAGCGTCGTCAAGATGCAGTTGGTATTGGAGTGAGCTTAGAGGGGAAAGGAGATGGGTGATGGGAGGGACTCAGTAATATATGGCACCTGGCAGGCAATGACAGTGACACTGCCAAGCACTCGAGGAGAGCAGTTTCTCCTACAAATGAAAAGATGCAGTCGCAAATAAGGGAAGAACAAGTGAGAGAGACAGAGGGAGAGAGGTGGAAAGAAGAGGAGAAGGAAAGCTAGAAGGAGACAAAGATCAGCACAAAAAAGAGTAAGTAAAGCTAGACAGAGATCTCCTATGAGAGAGAAAAGTAGCGACAAAATAGAAGAGTAGAAAAAAAGTAAGATATATAGAGAGAAAGGTTGGAAGATGAAAAAGTGAGAACATGAACAGAAGAGAGAGAGTAAGAGAGACACAGCGAAAGATAGAGAAGTTGTTCCTTCCTGTGATTATAACTGGGTTAAATGATCAGACTGTAAGGACTGTAAGGCAGATGAGTTACGAGTCTAGAACATTATGTCAAGAGCAAGATTTATGGATTTATCAGTCATCGTTTCAGAGTTGTCAACAGTTTGTGAACTCTTTAAACTCGTTCGGGCCAGAAATGAACCGCATTTGCTGAGCGACGTCATTGTCAGTGGCATTGAGAGTAAAACACAAAAGTTGTTGATATAAATCAAGGAACCCTTTGGACATTTATGATCGTAAAGTTGAATATATTCAAAAACAAGTAAGAAAGGCTCCAGTCGAGCTAGCCGACTGTAAAAGACCCCGTACTCATAGTATTTGCAATAAAACACTGAAACAAAACCTTCAATTTGTAATAGGGATGCAAATCGCCAAGAAAATGCCGATATCGATATTAATTAAAATATCACATCAAATCAAATATCGATATTATCAACAACTGAATTTAAATACGATATATCGCTATAGATATAGACATAATGACCAAATATCGCATGCGATATTATGTCGCAATTATAATTTCTATGGTATGTATGCGTGCATTGTCCGCAAGCAGTGCAGTCGCTACACAAGCAGTGCAGTCGCTACACAAGCAGCGCTTGCACACATGCATTGACGTTGCGTGCAATTGTTAACTTTGTTACGTGTCTAGCTCTTTTGTTTATTGTTCGATTTGTATGCAACTTTCAGGATAGTTTGTGATACTTTGTCTCCAAACGAATTTGAAATTACAATACCGTACGATAAGTGCAAATGCCTTAAAAATGGCATTGAAATTTGAAAATTATTTCATTCTTGTGGGAAAACGGGGCGTGGCAGTCCAAAAATTTTAATGACAATGCATTTATGCTGTCTCTAGCAACTTACATACCAAAAATGGTGTTCCTAAGTGCTATAGTTACTGAGATATTCGCTTAAAACATCAATTTTTTCCGAGGTGACCATAGTTTTTTACAATTTGCGGGGGCGGTAAGGGGCGTGGCAAAGATTTGAAATAAACTTGATCTGCTCGCGAAGCAAACGGACTTTCATTCCAAATTTGGTGTCATTGCTATATCGTCTTGGCTGTTGATGCTGATCAAGAATATATATACTTTATGGGGTCGGCCACGCCTCCTTCTGCCTGTTACGCACATTTCGCTTCAGACAAACTTAATAGACCCCTCTACTCTTTTTTAGAGTACGGGGTCTAAAAAAGAAGGAGAACACAACGAAATGGAAAATAAAAATATAAACATTATTCGCAAAGGCATAAAAATCAGCATTAAATGCGACCCTGTAATAAATTCACTCGATTCGGTCGTGTGAATAATGAAAACCCCAGACGAATGGATGGCCAGATATGAGCATCTGTCTATCTCCCTCTCCCTTACTCTCCCTTTCTCTCCCACTCTCTCTATCACGCTCTTTGTGAGTGTCCTTATGCATCCTTGTCCCAGAAGAACAGCAATTGCAGCCGACGAAGCTGTAATGATATTTTTATTTTTTTCTCCTTTTTTGTTGTTGTTTTTTTTGCCCCAACCATAAGAAGACATAATTTTCTCGTTCTCGTGGAAAATGTGAAAAACACACAACTAGTTAAATGAAAATATTGAAAATAATGAAAATATATGCAAACGGATAAGTAAACAATTCGCTCGAGGGAGGAGAAAAACCGAGTGGATTTATTGCTTGGTGATTGCGAGTTGTGAGTTAATGTACGGTACGCGTCAGTTGAGTAGTTGCAGTGGCAACATGCCATTAAGGTGACCATTCTACAGATTAATTCAGTAGTTACAATTTCAGCAGAGTTTTATGTTGCTCTTTATTATATTTACACACTTACTTTCCAGTATTTTAAATATTTTAGGGTGACCGTAATTTATTGTACTTAAGTAGCTGCCAGAGAAACAAATTTCAACTTCAGTTGCCATCGTTTAACATTTATTACTTCTGTAGAGCTTCTCAATGGGTTTCTTAGCAATGCTTGCGTTTTTAAGGTGACCATACAAGTATGTAATTCATAGAAAGCCTTAATAAATTAATTAATTATATCAACTTAAAACGTTTACCATTGGGGTGACCATATTATTGGCTTTGTCTTGTTTAAGGTGACCATATTTGTAGTACAAAAAGGTTTCTAGTTTAACAAAATATTAAACTTTTATACCACTCAAAAAACAAATTAACTTTTTTCTAGAATATTTTTTAAAATTGTCTGTAAATGTGGAATAGAAAATAAAGTTTTGTTTCTGTTTGTTGGCTGTAATTAGAGTTGTAAGCACTAAACTTGAATAAAATATTTCATTCAAGAAAAATCAGGAAACTAACAACAAAAGCTACAAAGGAAGAGGGGGCTGATATGGGCGAAGAGCTTGAAAGGGAATAAGGGAACAAGGGGGATCGTCAAACAAACAGAATGAAATGCAGTAAGCGACAATTTCTAATTACAAATTCGCCACAGCATTTAACCCGTTTTTGCTGTTTGCTTTTGCTATGGGAGGGGAGAGGGAGGCGGGGATTGGGGGATGAGGAAGTGGACAGGACATACGCGGACACATACGTGTATAATTTCCATTTCAGGACAACACACACACCCTCACACTCACACACACCTTTTGGACAACAGTGCAAACATTTGTTGGCCAAAGGGAAAGGTCCAAGAAAAGCATTGAAGGAAGGAGCAGGAGAAGGGTGAACGAAGGGGGTAGAAAGTGGGGGTGTTAACGGTAAAAAAGCTCAGCTTGCAGCATTTTATGCTGATCCCTGTCAGGCAACAAAACACACATAATCTTCAAAAAGGAAAACAACAGGACGATGATAGAAGCAAACATACACACAGTAAGAGACAGAGACAGCGAACTAAGTAAGAGCGAGAGCCACAGAGAAAGAGAGACAGAGAGAGAGAGAGAGAGAGTGAGAGGAATTGGGGGTAAGTAAACAAAATATTTATGCCCCTCGTTCCCTGGAGCTGCAACGGAGGCAAGCGATAAACGTGTTGCCCTAACAGTTGTATCCTCTCCCTCCCTCTCTCTCTCTCCCCTCTCTCTTTTCACCACCTCCCTTTGCCTTTTTTATGCATGTAAAAAATGCAGGCAACAACAAACATCAACCAATAATGCAGACGCGATTATGTCCAGCGCAGAGATCCTGAAATGTTCGCCTCGTTCTCCAAAGGACAACTCCGAATGTGATGTTGATGCCACAAACACCAACGATGTCTCTTCCTTTACCTCCTCCTCCTCTTATTACCCCTCCCTCTGCCAACTCTTGTACACAAATCGTTGCGCAAAAGAAACTGCAAAAATTAAATGCAAACAAAACACGCTGAAAACGACAAATGGCACCTAAAAAACACAACAAAAAAATATGTGAAAATGCAGAAAGAAAACTCTTGCCGCCCATTTTGAGGGGGGTGTGGGGTGGGAGGGGGTGTAAAGAATAAGCTAAACAACACAACAACAAAAATTGAAAGTGTTGCACAATGGGCGTTGCTTCAAGTCCAGCTCACACACACGCACAAACACACACACAACACACACACAAACACACACACACAACATACACAAACACACACAATAAACACAACACACACTTACACTCAGTAAAAGATTCAGAGACGAAGCTGTGGCCTGATTTATGTCACTGACGAGCATGAAATACACTGAGCGAAATTTGTGTATATCTTGATTATAAGAAAACTGTTTCTACTTTACAGAATTGTAAGTTAAAATTATAGCCAGATATCTTAAATAGTATATATGTACACCTAGACGTATACGTAACTAAGAAGATTTCAAAGTAAGCTTTAAGCTCTTGGAGCTATTTGTAACCCTTTTTTCTTGCAGTGTAGCGTAACGAGCAAAAAGTAAGAAAATAAGTGTAAAAAGCGAACAAGAAGAAGACAAACGAAAACTTACGATGACGACAGAGGCGACGATGTCGTGGATGTTGGCTCTTTTCCGGCTGACGACGATGCGCAGGACGAACAGGACAACGGCGACGATGATGCTGATGCGACTGACGAACAACAGTGACCAGCAAAAGAAGAAGCACCAGAAGTAGTGGATGTGTTAGTAGGAGCCCTTTTGGAGGTAACTGCGTCCAAGCGTAGCCTCCACCAAAAGCGGCAACTGGACAGAGCAGACAGAAGGACAACCGAGCAGAAGGACTGAAGGACAGACAGTCAGTCAGACAGAGAAGAGACGCTGCGCGCATTCGTCGAGTTGTCCTGTGTCAACCAAAGACCACTCGCTCTCTCTATCTGTGTGTGTGTGTGTGTTGGTGTGTGTGTGAGTGTCCTGCGTCCTATGTTCCGTGTCCTGCGTCCCGTGTCCTGCGCGGTTTTGTGTGCATTTTGGATTTCTTTTGTTTCCCTTTGGCTCGGTTCAGTTTTACTCGACAGCCAGTCAGCGGCGTCAGCGACTAACCCCCTCTACGCCCATGTTCAGCTCTCTATACACCCCTCCCTCTACAACAGACACCTCTGGGCTCCTCTTCAGCGGGTTGCCTGCTTGCATCGAAGGACATTTTGCGCCCTGGCGCTGTTTGGTCCTTCTAACAAAATTTAATACTTATTGTGCCTTTTGCGCCTTCAACAACCACCTCATTGTTGTTGTTGTTGTTGTTGCTGTTGTTGCTGCTGTTGTTGCATAAAGAAACGCAAACAGAATTTATGTTGTGACATTTTAAATTGCGCAATTTTTATGAAATCCTTTTGGCTGCCGCTTCTGCTGTTGGGGCAGCTCCTGTCCTGCTTTGAGTGTGCGCGCCTTTCCTTTCCTTTCCTTTCCATTCCTTTTCTGTCCTTTCCTTTCCTTTCCTTTCCTTTCGTTTCCATTCCATTTATTGTCCTTCTGTTTGCAGCACATCCTTGTGAAATACACCAGCGCCATCTCTCGGCCGTGAGACTCTTGACTGCTGCGAAAAATGCGACCCAATGAAATTTTTGTGTGCTGCATTTTCTCGCCAAAGCCTCGCGTAGAGTGTCCCCAGTAAGAGTAGTAGCAGTAGCAGAAGCTGAGTCCCTGTCAGGACAATGTTTATTTATTTTTATGTTTAGAGCGTCCAGCGAACATCCAAAAAGTCCGACAGCTTCCAGAATTCACAATTGTCCAAATTGTCCGTTGCGACGGGGCCAAAAGCTCCAACCATGATTTACGATGATGATGTGCCACTGGAACGCGTCTCCAAGTGCTCTAAGGATTGCAGATTCAGAATTCAGGTCTCAAAACTCGCTAAAAATCGCTTTTTTAATTTATTACACTTTGAATGTAAAATATTTAAATAAAAAAAATTGTATTTAAATTATTTACTAAGTATATTTTATTAATTTTTTTTTTAAGTTTTAAGCCCGAAAAATATGGGATACTTTATATTTAATTCTAGACAGTTATACTAAAACCTCGAGAAAAATTTAAAAAATTTAAAAAAAAATTTTATAATTTTAAAAACTTGATTAAATATATAATTTTATATTTTTTTGTTTAGTGTCTATTGTTTTAATCATTTATTTTATAGTTGTTATTCAATGACGTTATTCATATATTCAACCACTCAAAAAACTCAACAATACAAGTGAGGAATATAATTGTGATTATTTTTTTATATTTTTGTATTTATTTTTAATAGTTTTATTTTTTACTTTGGCCAAAACGAGTTGGCAGCAACATTTTGGCAATGCAAGTTGCGTTTTTTGCCATTTTGTTGCTGTTAATAAAAATTTATGATTATTGTTTTCACATTTCTCATGTTGTCAATATTAAAAACATTATTTTTCACGCGATTGGACGAGCCAGGACATGGATGGATGTCGCTGTCGATGTGGATATAGATATGGATATGGATGTGGTCCGAATTGTTTGTTATTGAAATTCGTTGATGGAATTTGAGGAAAAAAATGGAGAACAAGAGGAACAAGGGAGCAGGAGAATTGCATTCAATCGGCTGGTCGGTAGTCATAACTCAGACTGAGGCGCCATTTGGACTGGACGGAGAAGGAGGAGTAGGGGGACTCCCCCTCATCCTTTGCCTGAAAATCCAGTAACAGAAACAGGACACAAATCCATTGGCATTCTGTGCACTTTGGCGGCATTGTTGCAATTCGAGGAGATTCGACAATTCGACGATTCGAGGCACAATTGTCAGGGTAATAAATCGATGTGTGTAGGGCTGTAAATTTTTGTGCCCGTTGCCCGATGCCCGATGAAAAAGTGCATATTATGCAATTCGACAATACGCCAAACATGTCGACCTACAGTACGCACAACGCACACACACACACACTGCAAGCGGAAACGGAAACGCGCTCAGCCTCTTCTTCGTCTTTGCTTGACCCCGCGTAGCCACTCCTTCACCCCCCAGTACCCCTTCCCCGCCCTACTCCGCTGCAGTGCTTTGCATATCAATGAAAATGCATAAATTTTTTCATAGCGCCTGCTGTTGATTTTTTGCTGCACTCAACGCTTGCATTGGCCAACACGCCCCCTCCCCCACCTCTCCTACCCACCCTGAGCACTACTGAAACCGTCCATCAAGAAGCATAAATCAGTTTGCTGCCCGTCGAAACAGTACACAACAAAAAAATATATAAAACTCCGCCCACAATGCTCACAGGATGCTTCACAATTTGACAAAAAACGCAACAGCATTTCCACCCCTCCACCCTTCCCTCCCCCATTATTCTATCCCCTTCCCCAGCAGAGGCTCAGTTACATCCTCGTACACACTGTGACGAAACATAATCCTGCTGAAAAAGTGCACCACAGCTCCGTTGTGCAAAAACATTGAAAATCCATAAAAATGCATCATAATTTCGCGGCAAGCAACTGGAATTGGAACTGGAACTCGAACTGGATCATCGTCATCATCGTGTTGAACAGCCGAAATGGTTATATGGCGTATAAGCCATAACCCCGCTACACCCCGACCCGACCCGACCCACCACTTTATGCTTCTTTTGCCTGCAAATTGTGTGCTGCAATGGGGGGTGTTCACTACTCGAAAGTTAAAAAATAAAATAATAAAATTTTATAGAATATATTTTTAGTTAAATAATAATTTATTATTTATAAACTTTTCTTTAATCATCTCCTTAGAAAAGTTCGACATTCGATTACTAAAACTCTTGACTACCCCCAATGCCAGCAGCTGCACCTGTGCTCTCTCCCCGCCACTCCTCCAACTTGGCCAACTGATGGCATCAGCGTACAGCTCGTGACTCCACAAAGGACTGAGACTGTGGTTGTTGGGTGCATGCGCAGCCTGCAGCCAGGAGTCTGCCCAATTGACGCATGTCCTTGCCGGACGCATGCTAATAGATTTGCACTGTTCATCCGCTTTCCCTCCTTCCATCCCCCTTCTCCTTCTCCCCTTGCTACTGTTTGCTGCCGTTGCAGGCGAATAACGTATTCGATACGCCAGTTTTCCGTGGCATCTTCTCCACGTGGTTTGCATATAATCACAGGATGCACGCCCACGTCCACCTTCGGAAGGAGTAAAGACGGCAGAGGTGAAGGAGGAAGGGATAGGGAAAGAGACGGAGTGAGAGGAGGCTTTTTGTTTTACTTAACGAATGGTAGACCGTAAATTTTACTTCATTCATTCGGTGGACAGTTTTTCCTGTGCTCACTTGAGTGCATTCGATGCGATATGTTCCTGCCGCTGTCCACATGTCATCCTTGCATTTATTTATTGAATTATGACTCTTACTTGCAGGTAAAAGTGCAAAAAACGCGACTTTTCCTACCAAAACAGCACAAAGTAATGGCTTGTAAATGAATTCGTAATGCTGATTGATCTTTCCCAGTGAATCCAGGGATAGACTTAAACTTAAACACAGAAAAATGATTATAAATTTGGGATAAGAATCGATCTTAAGTACCGACATTTTTAAAATATATTCTTAACTTGCTTAGATCATAGAAATCTTAGCTATCTCCTTAAGATATGTATAGTTTAGTCCATTTTACTTTAATTTTAGAAGTATTTAGTATGTTGAATCTTAGTTAATTGAAGCTCAGAAATGTTTGACTTACATTTCAGTTACATTTATAATCGGATAAATCCGTATATTCTACAGTATTACCTACTAACTTTCCTAACTCTCTATATATATCTCTACTAAAACTAGCTCTAATAATTAATGCTTTTGTCTTCAATTCTCATTTGATTCACATCAAGTTTGTTTGCTTTTGCCTCAATGCTGCACACAGAGGCAAATAATAGACCCCCATACTCTGTTTTAGAGTACGGGGTCTAAAAAGATAAAATGTGACGCAGTTTTCTAAGATTTTCCACAACTAGCAAATATTTGAATATGGAGACGTCTTGTCGGCATTGTCTTTTAATTGTTTCTAATTTCAATGTTGACACTTTTCCCCTTCCCTACCCCTGCCACACTCCACCCTAGCAACGGGCGCTATCTGGTGTTGACAGACCCCATGGAAGCGCATACTATTTCCATTAGCCGCTTGTGTTGATTTTACTGTACTGTACTCATTCCCAACACCCACAAGCAACGTTTGAAGTTAGGAAATGCCGCACACGACATAGATTCACATTATAATTAGGAATATTTGAGATTTATCCACATTTAGCCCCTTATTCTCCCTCTACTACTTGAGATGCCGTTTGATTCTTTGGTTTTTACCGAAACTTTATGACTTTCATTAGGCATTCATTTAACCTGTTAACCTGTTGGTTAAATATTTCTTCACCTACCTGAGATTACGTAGACTATAGGTGTAAGTCGGGTACTTTACATCTTTTTATGTAATCAGTTGTGATTTACTTCTGTTTGCGTAAGATTAACTACTGATTTGTACAACTAATTAAAACTACTGTAGATAGTAGTCAGTTGTTTGTAAAGGGTTTAGTTTTATTCTATTTGGAATGTACGCTGTTTTAATTGGACTATATAACTGTCCAGTCGATTCTAAATAGTACAAAAAATATAGATTAAAACAATATTTCCATTGATCAATCTAACTAAAAATACTTCTATATTCTATAAGCATTTAAGCATACCAAATAAAATGGTTGAATGAGTTTATAAATTATAATACCTATATCTACCTTTCAAGGTCTAAATGGTGAGTTTTAACTACTGCATAGATCAGTTATAGTAACAGAACTTAATGGTATTGGGAAATTCTTAGATAGAAATCAAATTTATCATGAATCGCTTAATTTACTATAGTTTTCAAAAGTTATTTGTTGATATAAAGTTTATAACTGTTTTTTTAAGCACCCAATCTATTTTCCAGTTTTAAAATTTATTCACCTCACCGAAATTGGATGAACATGACGAGACACGCTTCAGTTGAGCTCTGTTTGAATAATTTTGGATGCTTCACGTTCCGATGCACAGATAATCCAATCATAACCCAAAGTTGGTTCAAGTACAAACCGAAAATAGAATAGTTTAGTCGATTTGGAGTTCCACAATGAATAAGCTGCGTGTTTTACGGAGTTGCAATATATTTCTACTGCTCTGTGGATACCAGATGCACTGGTTCGATGTCCGCTTACAGCGTTACAAGATCTCCCTCGGAGGTGCCATCAATGTCTTCATTCTGGCCTGTACCTACGCCGCTTGCTTTGCAGAACATTTCCAGCCATCGGCGGCTTTGAAGACTCTACATGATGTGTCTCCATTTCTTTACGGATTAACTCGAATGCAGTTGGTACTGAGTATCAAGGTTTTTAGCTATGCTGTGTACGCCTCTGTACGAGCTGTGGGCGTGGTCAACGCCTTGACTGAGTCTTTGCCCATGAAGACAGCAATTGGAAGCGTTAACCTAAAGGAGGAACTGATTGCTCATGGGCTGATATACTCCACTCACTTTGTGCTCACCTGCTTTGGCCTCTATATTGGCTACGAGATGGAGTTCAAGCTGCCACCTCTACAGGATGCCATGATAGGATTTGCCCTCTTCCTTCCACACCTGGTACTCGCTGGATCCCTGAGATTCTACTGTACTCTAGCCTGGATCACTCGCAGTCGTCTGGAGCAACTGGATGACGAGGTGCAAGAACTGCTGAGTTCCAATACGGTCAAGACCGAAATGCAACCGATGACGACTGTTACTGTAGCTATTCAAACTGCCACGCCCACCACGCCTTCTACTTCCTCTGTTGATGCTTTTAGGAGTAAATTTCTTGAGTTGCAGCAACTTGCGGCACGTTTCAGTGACATTTTCAGCAGTTTGCAAGACTCGCTGTTGCTGCTCTTTCTCATCAATGGCAACTGTTTGTTATTTAGCAGTTATGCCTGTACCTACTACAGTAAAATCTGGCATGTGCTCTTCGCACAGCAAAAGCAACGCATTTTCTATGCTGCAAATGCTTCGATCTTTGCCTGCATCGCCTCTGATTACCTGTGTCTCCTCTGGGCCCAAACGTCGCTTAAAAAACAGGTGAGTTCCAAGTGGAGTACAGTAAACACTGACTATAAATACCTACTCTTTGCAGCGCCAACGGTTTCTGTGCAGACTTAACACTGCTTTGGAGCAAAGGACTTTACTTTCGAAGCAAATGCGATCCTTTGCCAAGGACATGCGCTTCACTTTGTGGCAGAGTTTCAACTATAAATTTCTCTCAGTGTGGCGCTTTGATCTGACCAACTTTTCGCTAGTAAGTTAACAAAACAGTTTCGTTTACATATTTAATAATTTTTCTAATTTTTACACCATTTCAGCTACAAATTCTTCAGTTTATTGTTATAGCCATAATCGTTAGTGCTCATTATCTGAACGATGCCATTCAGGTCATAAATGAAACTTTGGACAGCAGAGATGATGAAGAATAATCTGAGGATCTATGTAGTAGTTTTTAGTACTAGGCTAACACTGTGGGAGTTACCAAATTAATTATCTGGGTATGAAAACTTAATCTATAAATTTATTTGTTGCCCAACACACACACACACACACACACAGATTGGACCACACAAATCACGATTAAGTTGCTAATAAAATTGTTTCCAAATCAAAGTAAAATTTTGTGTTGCTAGAGATGGTATCTCGGACTGCTAGAGATGGAAAACTATTGAAAAATATTTTAAAAACTTTATGAGGATTTATTTATCTGATAATTCCAATAACTTCTTTACTTTCGTCACTAGTAAATGCTAAATTCGACACTTCCCATTAGAACTGCACGAAAAGAGCTGCCACCTACATATAAATTCTTCATAATTCTTTGACTTTTTAGTACTTTATCTAATTCCCTTTTTGGTAAGCTAATGAAACGTTTCACAACACTAAATTAATCTGCTATAAACATAAATACTTCTTAAGGATTTCGGTTGCCATCTCTTGTTTATGCCAAAGCAGTAGGTTTGCAGTCCTAAAAGTTATGGCTACTCAGGCTGCTTAAAAGAGGAAGAGCTTTGGCTGGTTGGTGGGGGCGTGGGGGAGTGGCAACTACCAGAGAACGGGTTTTTCATAAAGTTCTCACTCAGTAGGTGGAGCAGATTCGAGGGGATAACAACATGCAACGACGGCAAATGAACATAATTCGTGTTAGGAAATCTACATAAAATTTACTGTGGACTTTCCTCCTTTCTCTTTGCTCCTAGCGCTACCAATACCAATAGCAATAGCAATGGCAATGGATACGACTAAAGGATACACATGAACACGCGCCAGGACCCATGCAACACTGTAGAGATGCTGATGAGCAGATAAATTCATTAGGCAAAACCATGTAATTGTTCCACCAGGACGACGCGACAGTGAACAAGGATGTGGAGAGGGGAGGGCGGAAAGAGGGGCGTGGTGGGGAAGAGAAAGGAGTGTTGAAGTAAAGCAAACAACAGTGGGACAGCTGCTGCTGGCGGTGAAGATGGTGGTGGTGGTGGTGTTGGTGGTAGTGCAACATGAGGCAAGCAACCGACCACAGCCAGATCTTAAGTTTGCGGCACAACTCCAAGAGAGAGTGAGAGAGAGATACAGAGACGGAGGCAGAGGCACGTACCTCGAAGTCGTCGTCGTCGTTGTCGTGGTAGTCGCTGCCTGAGCTGCTAAGGAAGCGTTACTAAATACAAATTAAACAAATCCATAAATAATGTTTAATAATATTAACAAGGATATTAGCAGAAACCACACAGCTAGAAAGGGCGAACATCGTAGAGACGAAAGCAGGAAGCCAACTCGGCAGACAGGCGGGCACACACTTATTGCAATCAGTGTGACTGCACATTTTGTGGTGGCTTCTCTGAGGTTTACGACTCTTGCAGCTACTTGTGTGTGTGTGTGAGTGTGCCACAGGGATGCGAACATGGCTGCCAACACAATCCGGGATTTGTCCAGAACTTGAGCTTATCCATCAAGCTATTGAAGAGTTCACAGTAAATCCCTGGGTAGAGAAGATTTCAAGTGACAGAATTTTACATTCCTTCCTTTAGGTTACTTAAAAAATTTCTTCATTTCTATAAAATTATCAAATAAAAGTCAAAATTTCTTTGGTAGTCATTTTAAAAAAGACTTTGTTCAATGTTTAAACATACAAAATTAAAAGATAACTTCATTAAATTAACTTCAGATTCAAATAAAATTATAAATTCTTCTCTTTTTTTCAAGATATCGTTTTCCTTTCTGGAATTAGTTAAGTTTTCAAACTTTTCAGCTTTACAGCATATGCTCTGAAAAACTTAATAGTTTAAGTTTTCATTTAGTATTATTTAAAACATTTTAATTTCCGATTCTTTTCTTTGCTGCTTATCAAGGCCTCGACATGTTTTAGTTTTCGTTTCAAATATCGGCGTCGACGACGTTCGAGTTCTCTGCTGTTGTAATACTTTTTCTTAAGCTCCAATTTTCTGGTATTATAATCCGTTGAAGACGAGCTCAAATCGGAAGAGCTTGTAGTGGATTCGTAGGTCTCAGAATCGCTGCTATAGCAGTAGGCAGAAGTGCTCGATCTTCCGCTTTTTGAACAGAAAGTGCGAAGCTTTATTTGTTTTGGGGAACCGCAAGATGAAGACGATGACGAGTCTGTGGTGGATGAATATTCAGAGGAGCTGCTCCTGCTGCTCACTGGGGATTCATTGAACAGAATCGTCACCTTTCGAGTTGGGTCCATCAGGCATGGATGCTGCATTTGGGAAGTACTCATAGGAGAAGCACTCGAGTACTGGTTGGTGTAATAGGGATCTGTGTCCAAATCGTTGAACTCAATCCAAGGTTGATGTTTCGCATAGTGCGAGTTGTCTAGACCAATTTTATAACCAGAAGCCTGCATCATTTGCTTAAGATCCTGCAGATTGTGTTCGAAAGAACTGTCGTACGTCATAGGATGTTCAAAAGAACAATTGAATTCATTTGTATAAGTGCTTGTGTAGCTCAGCCAGGCATCGTCTGTGTAGATATCCTGTAAATAAGTACGTTTCGACCAGTACGGCAGTTTTGACTGCTTAAACATCTCGTAGTTTCCCAATATTTTAGAGACGGGATGTCGGAATCGGCAGTTGTGACCCCAAGTGCAGGAGTCGGTCGAATAGAATCGACAAACGGGTAATTCGTTCTCGTTGCTGCTCTCCTCGCCAGAAACCTCACCGTCCTCTCTTTCCCTCTCCTTGTGGGTTACCTGCTCCTTTTTCACCTTTATATTCTTCACTTTTGACCACTTCAACTCTGATTTCTTTGCATGTTTGCTAGGCTTTCCATGGGCTTTGGTTCTCCTAGAATGCTTAACTCTCTCCATCGGGGAATTCCTCATACCTTGGTGAGAAGAAGGCAGCTACAGTGAATATTCATTATAATCGTTACTCATCTTACTTGATTTATGCTTTCTCTTCATAACTTGTCAATGTGAAAATTGCATTTATGGAAGCCACGCGGAGTTATCGAAATAAACTTTGACTTATTGTGTTATCGAAGCTCGATAACAGTGCGCATGGACAGCGTTGCCAGAAAATTCCACAACACGAGCAAATACGGGAACACGTGAGCACATTTAACGAGTGTACAACTAAAATTCTTGGGGAAAATAAATTCATTATGGAAGCGGAAAAGCAAAAGACACCAGTTAACATCTTGAACGAACTGCTGAGCCAGTGGAACATAACACCGAACTACGAGTTTCAGCAGATAGAAGGAGAACTACATCAGCCGATCTACAAGTTTCGGGTCTCCTTCATGGACAACGATACACCCTTCGCCGCCATCGGAGCAGGGCGTACCAAAATGGAGGCCAAACAGGCGGCAGCTCGTGCTCTGATGGACATGCTCAATGGTGTCCAACTGAAGTCCGCCAGGGACAATGAGGATCCCTCATACGACCCCATTGGCTGGCTTCAGAACCTGTGCGTAGAGCGCTACTGGCCATCGCCCTCCTACGAGACCGTCCAAGACGTGGAAGGTGTATTCGCCACAACTTGCAAAGTCCTACACTATCGCGTGGTGGGAAATGGCAGAAACAAGATGATTTCCAAACTTGTGGCTGCTCACAAGATGTTTGCACTAGTGGAAGACGATCCCATGTTTATAAACGAAATCAATGTGGAAATCGAGAGTAGATCCTTCTAAAAAAAAACCTTTCGAAAACAACCCCGAATTTATATAAAGAAAAGATCTACAACTTTGTAATTCAGAATAGCCATTTATTGATATCAGACATTTACAAGAAACACTGTTAATTCATTGAACACTTTACGACAATAATTTAAACTTTGTTTTAAAGATCTTCTCATAAACATCAATATAACCAAAAATAGAACAAGATTTATATTTTGATACATCTTATAGACAAATAAATGCATTCAAAAGTTAAACTTTCTTTGAACGATAAGTGATTTATTCAGTTACATGAAGTGTGGAATATTTAGAAGATTTTATTAGCCTTAAAAACTCATTAAATTGTAGTATATATCTTATAGTTTTACTTTTAGAAACTGGTACAAAAGGAAGGCCTTTCTACCTGGTAAGACATGAGCAACACTTGGAGACGGAAGTGAAGTTTTGTATCATTTTTGAAATGTTGTCATCAGTACAAAGTACAAGTACTTAGGAATTACTTTAAGGGCAGTTATGACTCTATTTTGTGTAGCGATAATTATATTTTATATGTTTAGGAAAAGCTAGAACTAAAGGGTTTCAAAATGTCTTATCGGTAACATTAGCACAATATGGCAGCAACTTCAAATTAATGCATATTAAGAGCAACTCATAGTGATAGTTCTATTCCTGCCTTCACAACCCTCAAAATCCTGGATACTACTGTCTCCTCTATTACGATGTTTTGAGTCCGTTCAGCATCAATTTCCGCAAAATTGCGCCACTAAATTACCATAACGGGGCAGACACCTTAGCCACTTGCTACTAGCCACCCGGAAATGCAGGAGACGAGCGCAAAACTAACGGAAACATATTACGCCAACTTGAGAAACCAAACGAAGGGACAAACAGGACGAAAAGGAGAATGGAAATGAGAGCGGGAACGAGACAGAGACAAGTCGGGAGACAAATGCCGAACTCAAATGAAAACACACCGAAAAAAACAACAAATAAAGAGAAAGACTACTAATCGAGAGTGATCGACTGCAAAGTACTCAGTGTTTTCAAATAAATGTTTCCATAACTCCTGTTCAGTAGCTGATTTTGTGGAATTCGCAGATATTTGTATCTGTTTAGGGTGTGTATTGTTTTTATGGCGATGATTTTTATATTTTAATTTCTTTAGCATAAAACTATAACACCCACGCTACGCTCGATAGGCGCAGGGTGCAAAAAAGTCAGTCCAAAACAAAGAAGCAGCGCGAAAAACGCAAACATCAGCAATGCGGCATTGGAGTTACCTGTCCTGAAGTTCATCTCCAACCCTGGAAGGGCAAGAACAGGGCTGGGAACCGGGACGAAGCGGAATGGGAGCGGAGTACGCTTGTCCCACAGGACTTGTAAATAGCAACACGCAAACAAGTTAAAAAGTTCTGTTCTCTTCAGTTCCCCTCAGTGTTCCTCAGTTCCCTTTAGTTCATTTCTGTTGTTCTTCGGCGTTTCTTTATGCTTCGCCGGTCTCGGGCCCAACATAATCGTTTCTCATTTCAAATGGTGTTTGGGGCTGCTGGTAGTTGGGGGATTCCCCATTTACCAGCCACTGCCAGGTTCACCTTTTGTTGCTGGCCCGCAATTTAGTTTTGAGCGTAATTTCTTTTAATAGCGCCAGTCGACAGATAAAATTCACCACACACCCAACCCGACAAGGACTACGAAGCTGAAACTGACACTGACACTGACACTGATGTCTTCAGCGTCTCCATAGATGTCTCGCGCCCAGTTAGGGGTGCTGGTGTGCCTCGGGAAGGGGTCGGGAGGTCAAGGAGTGAGTGGGCGTGTCGCTGGCGGATATCGCAAGTAAATTGCTTAATTTTGGCCATGTCTCAGCCTCAGGAAACCAAGGCTCTCTCTTTTTTCCACTCTCCTCTGCCTTAGTCTCTGTACCTTTCTCTTTCTTATTGTGTTTTAGGCCCTGCCACTTGTTTTGTTTTATTGGGCCTTAGGGTTGGAGAAAGAGAGAGAGAGGGAGAGTTAGAAATTAGAGCTGGGGACGCAGCGTCCTTCCGCTTGAGGTTGACGTTTTCGGGCATGACGATTTCATTTGCATTTTATGATAATTGAACTTCATAAATATGTCAGGGCAGCATCTTAAAAGTGCCAACGGTAAGTACACACACCGTTTGTTCCCAGAGATAAATGCCAGGGATGCCACACCCAGGGGTGGAGAACTGGAAAATCCAAAGATCTCCATCTCCAGGACATTGTTACCATCGTATTACGTTGGCGGCATGTGCTTCATAATTATTTTGAAGTGTCCTCATTAATTTGAAATACTTATGGGCCAAGCATGGACCGTACCATAAACTGCTAAACAAAACTGGATTACGGTTACATTTTAAATATGCTAAATATATTGTATCGTCGTGTCTGGTCTCGCCTCGTCTTGTCTCGTCTCGGATTGTATGGGTATTACGTGGATGACAACGCCCCAAAACATTAGTGTTCTTAAGTGTGAAATGAAGTGTAATGCGCGGCTCTAACACTGATATTAGTTATTTAAGAGACACTTTTTAGCCTCGGCTCAATTACTTTAGGCAACAAGAGGACGTAATCTAATATTTTGGAGTTCTATCTAAAACTTGCTTAACTTTTTGTGGTTTTCTTACTGAGTGTTTTAGTGGAAAGCTCTATCAAAGCATGTGTTGTGTTCTCCATGCTCACTTTTAGCTTTCGACTGCTACTTTCTTCTGAAATATTCCTTCATCTTTTACCGCTAAACAACTCAATCATTTAAAGCAAATATTTAATGGGTTACCTACGAAAGGTCGCTCTACCAGTCACCCCTGGGAAGTGTGCAATCCTTCAGCTTGTCAGGCCAAAAACATTTAGCACCTCATTAGAATCAGGACTCGGGACTCATCCACAACAACAACAAGAACAACTAGAGCTACAACTATTTGGCGGCGCCATGAATAAAATCTGGCATAAACAGGATATATGGCCGCAAATCCCAGCGCCTTGCAGCGACAATGAATATTAATGAGGTGTCATCAGTCTTTCGTCAAATTAAAGCGCACAAGCGTGAATGAAAGAGAGTGAACTAGTGTGCGAGTGGAATAGAAAGCATTTGGCTCTGTTGTTGTGCACATCCTGTGGTAACTTTTCTAATTGTTGCCAACACAACACGAATAAATCAGCCGGAAAACAGGCTGACATTTACAGTGGAATGGGTGTGTCTACATCTCCGACTCAAGACTTTTCATCTTCTTCTCCCACCCTATTTGTTACTCCTTTTCCTTTCCTGTCTTTTTGGAATTTCGGCAATTTGTTTAGCAGTAGTTGAGTATTCCATCAGAGCAGTAAAGCGTTCAAGGGTCCTGAGTTTGTCAGAACTCAACCCTTTTCCCCCTGTGGAAAATCACCTTCAATGTCAGCATCAGTTTCTCCTTTGGCGTCACACGTCAGCGCGCTATCATCACGCTTGTTTACACGCATAATTATGTGCGCCGGATTCCGTAAATTTCATCTACTCCATGTGTTTAGCCGGAGGAGTAGCTGGAGGAGGAGCAGGAGCAGGAGATGGAGACAACCGCAAAGTCACTCGTCTTTTAACAAAAGTGGCATC